>OX438692.1:18167500-20667500 GCA_949316375.1 Mythimna vitellina
TGAAGTTAGGGTCGGTAGAGTTAGGGCGTGTAGATTCAGAAGCTTGGCTCTACATGAGATCTGACATCTTTTTCAAAGGGCAAACCTTATGTGGTCGTCTTGGCAACATTTTACATGAAATGTTTTCGGTGGAATAATGTTTTTCCCCAAAAACCATATTCACTCTATTTTACAGGATTTAGGTGAAAAACTTCTATCACTTTCTAATCAGACGTCGTCAAGTTGTGTTTGAGGTTTATTTCAAAATAAAGACACAAGCAGTGGTTGTGAAGACTTTCAGTTCACACTATTTTTTAACATAAAGTACACTTCTACCAACTTCTTAGTTGAAGTTTAGAAAGAAGTGTATTTTTTTTTTTGTAAAAATTCTTTTATAAAAAATACAAACATCCGAATTGAGAACCTCCTCCTTTGTTAGAAGTCGGTTAAAAACCATGTTGGAAGCTTGCTCCTCAATACTAATCCTCCATATCTCCTCAAAGAACATAAGATTTAATACTCCAAAAAGGAAGTTTAGTAAATAAAGTAATAAAAATAGATTCCAATTTCATAGAAAACCCATCTGGTGTTAGAATTAAGAATGAGTACAAAGAGAAGCGTGTTTACGGATCGGATACCACAAAGAGATGTTTGAGAGGGTAAAAATAAAAACGGTGTAAAGATGGAAGATCTGAGTGAGCTTTTAAACATTAATTAGTATGAATTGGGTAGTTATTTCTTATGTTTTATTGGGAAATATTCTTTTTGAACTAAAGATCCACTGTGTAAGTATATAATACTATTTTCTTGAAACTGTACGTTGACTAGTGACTACTTGTTGTTTAAATGTTCGTCTGTGTCTCCGATTTTTTGCAAAGACCGTGAGTTTATAATAAAACTTGCTTGATTATAAACTGTCGAAAACTGTGTACAGAATATTTTTAATACAATAAAAACCATCGGACAACCCGGCGTATAGCGAATATCCACCCTTACGTTATTGAAACTTCAACAGTCTGCACTAAGCGTTTCGCTTCGTCGTTTATACCGCGTACATCGAAGGACTGAAACAATTTGCCAGCTGCGGTCTTCCCATCCAACTACAATTTAGGTGTCTTCAAGGCTAGAGTGAATAGGCTCTTAATAAACTAGTGCGCCTCACCTTCAATGATTGCATCTCTTACCATCAGGTGGGATCACAGTCAAGCACTGGTTTATATCAATTAAACAAAAAACGCGTAATAAATCCACTTTTAAAACGTGTTTCTGTTTTGACGAAATTTTACTATAAATATGTATATGGAAACCTTTTGTGTAATCTTCAATTGACCACCCACTACGCCTTATTGTAGAAGAATTTGGTACAAAAATACATGGACCTATGAATAGAATGTATATTTTGAATTTCGGTAACATTAAAGAGCGAAGACTGTTCCCTAACATTTTTCTAAGAATTCGGGGTCATGTCATGATAAAGCATTTGTGGAGAAATCGAATCACTTTGATGTGGGTTACCTAGTCCTTATACTAAGTGCTAGGATTTGTTATATTGTTAAGATGGAGATAAATGCACGGCCCATTTATTCAGTGGTCCTACATTTTCTATATTTTTAAATAAAAGGAAGAAAGTAATAAAACACATTTATTTGGCAAACTGATACGCAACGATGTAAGAAGAAATTGTTGATAGGATTGCTTTTAAACACTATCTTATCTGCCCCCCTAGCCAAGTTACAACCGTTTCGTGTCGAATTCCATTCTCCAATCGGTAACGACTCGGTGTCAGCAATTGTAGAAAACGATAAGTTGGTAGCCATGTTGATGCGCCTGAGTCGGCCGTTTGGTCTACAATATCGTTCTATAACAACAAAGGATATAGCCTTGAACATTGTAGAAACGATAACAATTCATTCTATATTTTTGAACGATGTGAACTTGGCTACGAATTTTCTATTCGTTTGTTCTGACCACGTGACTTATCGTTGAGATGATGTCATTCCCATACATTTCGCTAGCGTTAACGATTGCAGATTATCAACTTGGCTAGGGGTTCTGATGCTATGCAATGATTTATTTTGTATATTTTGAATTGTTTTTATTTATTTATGTACAGTTTTGTAACATTATAGAGCACATTGCTCGCAGAACAGATCGATCGATCGGTCGATGGGGACGAAAGGTTCTGAAATGGCGACCACGTACCGGAAGACGCAGCGTCAGAAGGCCTCCCACAATATGGACCGACGATCTGGTGAGGGTCACGGGAATCTGATGGATATGAGAGACTTGGGGGACGCCTATATCCAACAGTGGACGTCTTTTGGCTGAAATTATGAATATGGTGATGAATAGAAAAAGCTACAAAAAACATGTAATCAGGGATTTTATAATATAAAATATAATTTGAAAACGTGTTCTTGAACTTTCTTGCAGTTTTTTCTTCGTATGATAGAGATAGATATGCTTTGGAACGTGCAATTAGCTTAATTTTACTGGCTGACCGATTTCTTAATGTTTCAAAGTGCCTGTAAATAGTTTATTTGCTGCTTTATTTGCAGCTTTTAGTTTTGTGGTCGTTGAAGGATGCCAGTCAATTTAAAGATTTCCTGGTTATGATCACCAAAAAAAAAAAAAACAGATTTTAAAAAAGGTAATTAAAAATGGTAAAGTGATTCTCTCGAAAATATTTCCTACCATTAGTTCGTTAAAAAGAAAATTGAGCGGGTAATCAAAATCATTCTACGTAAAAGAATTTGACGATTACTGCGAACGAAATTAAAAAGGTTGCCGGACTAATTAAAGCAAATTTTACTAACAATACATTTAAGGTGTCTATTAATTAGTTCGAATTACTCTTTCCCTTTATTTTCTTTTAAAGGCCTGACATTTCATTGGCCTTTAGAGGCGTACCCTCGTCTATGGCCTGTTGAAAAATCTTTTGGACGAAGGCGTTTACATCGGCACGTACCTTTTTAAATATTAAAGTTACCTATATTTTTCGTCCATATAACGCTGTAATGGAGACAAAGACTCATGTTTTTATTTTCGTTTTTTAACCGACTTCTAAAAAAGGAGGAGGTTCTCAATTCGAATGCTTGTTTTTTTTTATGTTTTTTCGCGCATAACTTCGTCGCTTGCTAACCGATTTGGAAAATTCTTTGTTTGTTGGAAAGGGTATACTTCCCGAATGGTCCCATAGACACCAAGTCGGGATTTGATGATAGCATCTTGGCGAAATCGATGGAACTCCTCAAATATTATTAGGCAACCATATAGTGATTTTGGTATTTTCATCAAGAACTTAAGCATTTACAGTCAAAAAGTAACATTTGATGTCTGTTTATAAGTGTATCGCAACTAGTGAAATAAAAATCTTATTACAAAAAAATATAACCGACTTCCCTAAAAAACACACTAAAAGGATCAAAATAACTTTAATTTCGGAAATCGGTATTAAATAAGATACAAACAATACCGAGAAACACCGACTTTCAAAATTTATTTTGATCCTTTTAGTGTTTTTTTTTTTAGTAAAGTCGGTTATATTTTTTTTTGTAAAAAGTTATTTATACTAAACAAAAAACAAATTGCGAATAAAAGGACATAGTTTTGAACATGAGTATTTTTCGTGTCAACAAGTTTCATTTTATTTTATTTAGGTACTTACACAAGAGACAATTATGTTAGGTATATTTTTTAAAGGTTATCCTTGTTATAATAGGACGACCTTTGTGTTCTACGGGTTTTTACATAAAAGTCCAAATTAAGGAAAACACCCCCAAGTAAAATAATGTAAGTTTAATACGTAAGTTATTTTCTCGTTACCAACTTAAGCTTTATCTTTACAATAAAACCAAAAAAAAATACTCGGTAAACAGCACAGTTGAAATATTCATAAACTACTGAGCCACAGCCTCAAATGAGTTGGGTCCATTTTTTTTTAATTTTTATAAACTAGTGCTTGACAGCGATGGTACCCACCTGATGGTAAGTAGTGATGCAATCGTTGATGGTGAGGAGCACTAGTTGGGTGGCTATTTACTGAAACTAAATTAAAAATCACCCCTCTTTACCGTCGGGGGTTAAAAACATTTTTCTATAAACTTTTTAAAAAAAAAAACGCAGTTGGACGAATATAAGGCAGAAAAAAAATCCCAAAAAAATTACATACATATAGTCGGAAAAAACACTTATTTTTAAGTCAGTTTAAAAAATTATAATATTTTTTGATAAAGATCTTACATTTTTAAACATCGTAAATCAACTTTAGATCATTATAACCACAGTCTATAAAATTATATAATACATAAACCAACAGCAAAATTCTTTCCTCATCGCACTTAACACATTAATACCAAGAAAACCAAAAATAAGCACATTTCTCGTAAACTACGTTGTCGCATACCGCTTCAGTTGCCATCCAACATTATAGTGACTAAGATTGATGGGTTCCTAACCGTGTCTTCATCAAGTTCAACTCTCATTAGCTTGGTACGTATATACGCCCTTTAAGCGCGCATGCTAACCGAAACAGATGCGCCCTTGTTCTAAATTTAAAACATAATGCTGTACAGAAATAATGAGATAAGTGGCCCTTTTTTAAAACTTTATTTTTAAAAGAATGAATCCTGGCTTTGAGCTTGATTCCTTTTTGTTTTTCGTTGTGTTGTGTTTTTAAATTAATGAACGTGTTAATAGAGCTGGACGGGGATGTGTTGGAATGAAATATAAATGACACGTAGATTTTTTTGCTTTTTTTTTTCGTTTTAGGCGCGTTGACTGATACTGCCAGAGGCAACCCTAAAAGCTAGTACTAGAAACGTGTTTAAGGTAACCACACTCTCTTTTTTATGATAAACATCACTTAGATATAACTTAAACCGTTTTATGTCAACATAAACGTCACAATACATACTAAAATCTCATATTTTATTTCTTACATTTTAAGCGGGCAGAAGTGGAACTTTGTTTAATTTAATATAGTAATGTTATAAAGTCCTATGTTAGTGTCTGCAGCTGAGTATTGCATTGTAGTCCGAGCTCGTCCATTTTGTTTATCTGACAGTTCTAACATGTGCACGGTATTACGGTACGGTTTGGAATGAAAGACACAGTTATTTGGGCTTCATGGCACGCTTTCTTAATTATTAACATGATTTTCAGCACTTCTATCTATACAATTTATTATTATCAAGTAGTTTTATCATATTGTTCGTTGTTTAAAATTAAAAGTATCGATAATATCAATTGATGAAAAAAATTTGTAGGTATTCCTTTTTAAAATAAATGACTGTCGATAGTTGTATTGGTTTTTGTTATATTAATCATTACACTACATTCTTGAAATACGTTCTTGGACGTGGAGTTGAGAACATTAATGTGATTTATACATATAAATAATATATTATATTATTATTATGTATGGTTTTCGTTCCCACTTAAGTAGCACATCTCATACGTAGTGTTAGGTGTTGTAACTGTAGTATCACTTTAATAACCATTAGATCATAATTAAATTATTATAGCATAAACTCTCATACCTCATCACCCCCGTTTAATTTTTTATAACTACTCAAAATAAAATTTATGTCTTTTAACAAGAAAACAATTTTTTTTTGTCAGCGTTGTGCATCGACACTTGCTTTTTTTTAATGTCACCCTCCGATATTGTACAGCATACCATCGAGCGCCTCCCATCCGTCCGTGACGGTCCCCACGTGCGTCATATTACGCCTCTCATCAAGAATGAAATATTATTCACAATTCTATTTATAAATCTTTGTTTCAATAATCTTATTTGTGGTTTAGAATCAACTCGCTCGTTTAGAACGGATTTAGGGGTTTATAATTATATTTTTTTTTAAATAAAAGTATAACAAAATGATTGTAGGTACAATCAATGCAAAAATAAGTAATGACATAATATAATATGTTTGATTGACACTAGATGTAAACATGCACGTTTAAATTGAGACACTACGTATTTAGAAAAACTTTCATAATAAAAAAGCAATAATACGTTATATGCATACTTCATTAATTAGGTAAGTCATTTGTAAAAATCAGAAAAAAACTTCGTTTAAAAATCATTTAAATAAATACGAAAATTATTTTTTTAAAAATTACACAACAATCACCTTTTAATCAAATATTTTTAAACGACTTCTTAAACTTGAAAATATTATACAATTCTAAGGAATTAAAAAAAAAAACACGGTAACATTTTACGCCCACCACTACCTAAAGTCCACCACATTTCTTTGCAAAAAGACGAAAATAACATTCCAAAATAAATTACATTTGTCTAATAAACACCCTTACTTAGTCTGCCAAGTCTTTCCTGTCAATTTGACAGGCACCACGTGCATGCCTCTCGTCGAGTTTGAAATACGAGCTGGTTCGCTATAAATAAACTACATCCCCATAATGGTTCATTGTTTGGCTACCTCATGGATTATACCGTCCAATATTTATCAGTTGTTAGCTTTTTGGTAAGCTCTAAGATTATTAAATGTTGTACGTGGTTTGGATAAGTTTGAGTTATTGAATAAGTTTTATGTTTAACACTAAACGCGTTATGAAGTGAAATTTATATTTATTTATACAAGTAAAAAAGTAATGCAAAATTTGTTACTTTCTGTTCTAATTAAAACTGCGTAGTTCTTTTCACAAATTTAATAAAAAAAAAGCGAATGTATTCTATGAAAAACTAAATAATTCCAAACTTGACAATGACTAAATGCTAAATTTGAAATGACAAAATTTTTTTTTTACCTTGCGTGGAAAAAAAATAAAAAAAAAAGTTCCAAAATTTAATATCCAAAATTAAAAAACTGATGCAAAAGACATCACGTTCCAAGTAAATTATGATATGATAAGCCAAACCTATCTTGCGTAGACCTTTTCCATACATCAAATCCATCCATTACAAACAAAATAAAGATAATTTTGGAAAAATTTACTATTTGACTCACTTTTACTTATTTTTTCACGCTCTTTCGATCAGTAGATATATTTAAAAGTCAGTCTCCGATATAAAACAAAGGACTTCAGTATCTAAAATTTCCTTAAAGCTCTATAACACTTGATCAACAAACTTTTTTGCTTTTTGCTCATTGTCATAAGTATGAAATTTAGAGTTACGCCTTTTCTAGCGAAAAGGGTCGACATTTTACAGCAAAACACGAACCAGAAGTCATAAAATATAACCTGGAAGCTTTAATATCTGCACGTGTGGGCTTATAAAGATAAGGTAAACAGTACTTCAGATTTATTGGACATTATAAATTAGTATTAAGTATGGATACGTTTGATAGCTCGTTATTATTTATTATATTAGAAGAGGCTATTTGATTTTATTTTATGGGATCTGTTTGCTGTTGTTTGGGCATGGGAGCGTTGTGTTGGAAGTTATAATGGAGTTGATGTTAAAGGTGGTCCTTAGAAATGTTGTTTGAAAGGTAAGATTTTTGGGATTAATTAGCGAAAAAGACAAACATAAAAATGTGATCAATACTCGAGTTTTGTAATCAAACTCTTCTTCTAATTAATAATAATAATAATTTTCTAGTGATCAAGGTGATATCTGTTAACACTATACTCAAGTTTTGTATAGCAAACACCTACTTCTAGTCATCAAAGTGATGCACTGATGACACTCTCAAGGGAATCAAAATTCATGGGGTACTTCCAGTTGATCAAGTATCCTAAATTTGGCATGAAGTTAAGGTATTAAGAGCTCAAAGCACAAGTATAGAAAAAAATCTGAAATTTGTAAAATATGTAGTTACGTCACAAAAAAAGAATTTTTGCAATTCTGAAAAAATCGAGAATTGAACTGTTTTCATATGTATGTTTGTACGGAACCCTCAGTGCACGAGTCCGAACCGTTATTGGCCAGTTTTTGTATTTAAATCAGTAATACTCACTTTAAAAAAAAAATAGATAATAAATTATAATTAGTGGACTAGTAGGTATTTCATAGCGAAAAAAAAAATTTAGGCTAAGCAGAATAAATAAATAAAAATTGTTACCATAATATCAAGAAGTCTTCAGAGCGTGCTTCGAAACTTAATTGCTTAATTAATATGCAGAAATCAAGGAGAGTCCATAATATACAAACATCAACCAGCAGTGTGAAACTTGACGTCACAGCATAATTCGTAAAATAAAATTGAGTATCTTGAACATATTAAAGCTAAACCATAATACACGTTTATTAATATCACAATAGAACGTAGGAAACTTGATCAAGTAAAAACAATACAGTATTCTCACGTTGATACTGATTGACATGTCCTATCAATAACCTTACACACTAACGATTTAGAAAGTGGCACTCACAAAAACAAAAGAAAGCCATATCATGCCAGAAAAAAAAATAAAGGCTGGATTTTTTTCCAAATGATATCATATCCATCTATCGCCACGCTCCTTTTCTAAGCAACCAAACTAATATGACGTCACACTACTCAAACCATAACAACATGTTTGGTCATAACAAGGCTCGTTACGACTCGTTGAGAAGCCTTAAGATCGCTTGTGGGCTTCCAACATAGTCTTCAAATTGTTATGTTGCTAATAAAAACCCAATTAGGGTTATTAGATGCCAAATGATGGTAGAATGTTGGCCTTCTGACTCTAATTGGTAACGTTGAATATTATGGACTTGTAATTGTATTCGGTTAAGAAAAAGGAAGAAAGTAAATGTATTTCCAGCTTTTAATTACACCTAGTAATTTAAATAAAACTAGACTTCATTTACATAAGAAACGAAAGAAAAAAATACTTTTCTCGTTCCTGTTTTTGATTATGAAATCCAAGTAGAAGCTGAAAGTTTAATGAATTATTATAATTTAGTCAATGTTTGTGTGCTTGGCAAGTTCTTTGATTAAATGTCAAGAACATGCTTCAATAACTAAATAGTGCTAAACGCCACTCCTTAAACTAAATTGATGATTTGATGAAAGAAACGACTGTACTTTTTCTTTAACCAAAACAATAACAATTTTACACTTACAAATTTAACCAACGTGACCAAAAATAACAAAACTGTCAAAAGAGAAAATGAGTACGTTATCGTTTGGCAAACGAAAACAAAATTTGAAAACGAACTCCAGAGGGTAGAATGAAGATTGATAAATCGTTGTTGGACCCATGTTATATTCTTGAGGGACTCCTGTGGTATTTTTCATTTTATTTTTCAATACGCAGCTGAACTCCGAGGTAAATAGACCTGTCGGCTGTTTTAAACCTCAGACTATGTTTTATAGAAGAATTTTCCTGTTATTTGCACATCAGACAGCGTCTGTCGGTACTGCAATATGTTGTTGGTACAGTTTACTACGTCTGAATGTTGTTTTGATTGCCTTTTGCGATATTGTTTGTGTTGTCTTGTATTTCATGTTAACTATTCTTTGTATTTTTTATTTATCATATAATTTATGTACACACATATACTTAGAAGATACATTATTATAAAAAAAATACATAGGTACTGCTTATTTGAAAGAGAAATTTCTTTCTTCACGAGCAGGAGAGATTAGAAGAAATGTAGACAATAGCGTGTAGGAATAACAAGAGAAGAGTTTGAAAAATCTTATAATAAAGTAAAAAAAAATGACACATATATGCATATTAAATATTAATCAATACTTATATAACATTTGTAAATTAAAATATTTAGGTAGAAACAATTTATGTTTTAAAGGTCATCTGACATCTCACATATTGCATATTTCATCCACTGATGATAAATAAAATATAATGTTTCACTTTCAAATTTTATTTTTTCTGAAGATATTATTTTAATTTTGTTACATTCTAACTTTTATCAATCATCAAAACATAAAATACTTAGTTCTTTGTGGTTAATTTTCAGAAATTTTCAATTAATGAAACGTCTGGCATCTCCTAACAGATACTTTAATTATTGTAATGAATACAACCAATTCAGGTTATCCTTTCTTTGCAAAGAATATAGCTATAGTTACAACTAGGTGATTACGAGATTCCAGAGACCTCTAACTACTAATGGTAATTGCTATCCTAAATTAATTTAGGCATTTAGCTTTATTTCTGGTACTGAGCGATGATGATAATACCATCTGCGGTAAGGATAATGAGTTCAATTAGCAGGGTTGAGATGGACATTCCTTTGGCTTACGGTTGAATTTAGCCTAGAAAGTCATGCTTTGATTTAAATTCCTTTGTTAAAGAATCTCTTAAGTCAACATCATTGTGTACTTGACCTAATCGTCTCATATAACAAGTGATTGGCGTAAGTAGAGATGGTCCTGAGATTCAGAGAATGTTATCTTAACATGGATACGCCTTCTGAATCCCGGGATATGTTTTATCTATTTTTTTTATTAAACTGGTTTTCTGGTCGAAGGTTCACACGTAAAATACACTTGTAAAGAGAAACTTTACAAGTGTATTTTACGTGTCAAGATAAAGAAATAAAAATTGGAAACATAAATATATGGTTATTTATTTTAATACTGTAGATAATATACTTGTTTCATATGAACATCATAGTGAAGAAAAAGATAATTTATATTGAAATTTATGATTTGTGACCAGTAATAAGAAAAATAGACAAATCTCAAATGTCAATCTAAATCATCTTTTGCTTGTAAAACCCACTCTTATCAATACCTAACTTTCAGGTTAACGGAGAATCTTAATTGCTTCTACTTTTTCATAAGATATCAAATTCACGTACCAAACCGAGTTTACTCGAGAGTTCAGTTAATTTTGGCGTAAGATCAGTTTACATTTTTGTTTATGTAATTGATTTTCATTATCTGTAAATTTTATCCTATGTCGTTTATTTTAAATGAATAATATGTACGTTTGTTGTGCGTTTTTATGATATTTGTTGTTGTATGTGCCTTTTTTTTACATTATTACTAATATTAAATTGAGACCAAATGATACTCGACTTGTATTTTAAAAGGTTTTACTTAATTTAACAAATATGTATATCGAAATTAAGGAAAGTATTCCCGTGAATTTTGGGGTATATCTATATTAACACCAACATTCTATTTCATAGGCCCCAAATAGCACTACCTATGCCGAACACTCCTTATAACTTTTAACTACGATTGACGAATTGTATCAAACCATGCTTTGTCTGTTGGCCTACCCGATATCTATCAGTTTAACCATTAGTAGTCTATAGCTGGATATTGGCCTCTTCTTATCTCGTGTAATATGTTGTTGGTAGCTTAACCGTCTTATCTGATTTTTCTTTCTATTGTCCATAGAACTTCTCCTGAGCACTCTGCGAACACACCAGAAGGCCGCTTGTGATGAGGAAATGGTGACGCTCATCTGTCCCCGAGGGACTACCATCAGCATCCAAGTGGCCCAGTATGGAGCCTCGGTTACCCAGGGTTCCTGTGCTTCAGACCTGGCGGAATATCAGCCGGTTGCTGTTGAAGTTGTTGGAGATACATCGTGTATATGGCCAAGTGCTTTACAGGTTAGATGAATTTTGCGATGAGCGTAGCATTTTATAAGTATCATGTACATGTTTGTCGTTTTTTATGATTCCATACCTCGAAAGGAAAAAACGGAAGCCTTATAGGATCACTTTGAGGTTCGTCTGTCTGTCTGTCAAGAGCCTTTATCTCAGGAACGCGTGGAGGTATCAAGTTGAAATTTAAACCATATACAAAATCAAACGATCGACACTCTCAAGGGAATCAAAATTCATTGGGTACTTTCCGTTGACTTAGAATCCTGAAATTTGGCATGGAGCAAGGTTACATAGTACAAGTATAGGAAAAAATCTGAAACCTGTAAATTTTCTAGATACGTAACAACAAAAAAAAACTTACTTTTTTGCGAAAAACCTTCGTAACTCAATTCGGGAATTGCACTTTTTTCACAGGTAACTTTGTATGGAACCCTCAGAGCGCGATTCCAATTCACACTTGCCCAGTTTTTTCAATATTTAACTTATTGTTTCTGAAACTAGCGCTCCGTGAACCATTCATTTTGAGTCTTAATGGTACTACTCTTAATAAACTTTTATGTGAGTACTAATTTATTTTAACACTGTGTGATTTTATCCTACACTAAAAAATATACACGTTCACTATCACGATGCATGCAACGATACGCCAGAGTTATTTTTTTGCGTTCCAGGCTCGTCGTGGCTCGTTCAAACTATAGTTTGCGGTATACCGCAGCCCTGCATTTTGAGTACAGATAAATAAAACAGATTCTAAATAGCCAAACTAAAGTGGCAGTGGGCAGGGCACATTGCTCGTAGAACGGATGGTCGATGGTGCCGAAAGGTTCTAGAGTGGCGACCGCGCACCGAAAAACGCAGCGTTGAGACCTCCCACAAGGTGGACCGACGACCTGGTGAGAGTCGCGGGAATGCGGTGGATGCGAGTCGCACAGAATCGGTCGTTTTGGAGACGCTTGCGGGAAGCCTATGTCTAATAGTGTACGTCATTCGGCTAAAATGATGATGAATGATGAAATAGTCGTAATAATGGTATACGCCTATTTAATGCATTAAATTAATGTATAAGTATTCTATCGAAGGCACAGGAGTATTACTATCCAACTTTTAACCTATGAGCTGCTACTGAGAAATTATTATTATTATATTGCTATTTTGGTGTACAATGAAGTATATTCTATTCTATTTCTATTAGTAAACCCAATAACACTTTTTGCGGGACTTAATAATTAAACTTAGAATCCTAGCTACAATTAGCAGTTGATTTTTCGATCACAGGACCAACCATTCTAACCCAATCAATATTTGATTTACTACAATCACCAAACTATGTAGGCATGATACAGCCTACTCTCCTGATTAAATAATTTCGGAACCACAAAATTATGGTCTGATGATAATATTCGCGTTTACCTAACCATTTTACGTGATATTAATCCTTTCAAATTCGGGACGAAATTCCAACAGAGCGTTCACTCTATCAATGTGCTTGATGAGAATTGATTCAGTAGTTGAAATATTAACACCTACAATGTAAATGTTGCGATGTTTCGTTGATGAGGATTTGTGCGTTATTATCACTATGTTAATATGCTAGGATTTTCCTAATTATGTAGTAAATATTTTGTCAAAAGTAATTCTAGCTGCTACCAGTGGCTTCAACAGCGAGTCGAACTCGCGCACTGAGGGTTCCGTACAAACTTAGATTCCTATGAAAACAGTTCAATTCCCGAATTGAGTATGAAGTTTTTTTCAAAAAACAGCAAAAAAAAAATTGTGACGTAACTAAAAATTTACAGTTTTCAGATTTTTCCTGTATTTATGCTATGAGACCTTGCTTCATGTCAAATTTCAGGATTCTAGGTCAACGGGAATCCCTATGAATTTTGATTCTTCAGAATAAAGATTTTTTTGCGACATAAAACGGTCGTATCTTTTTTTCTCGTTAACTCAGAAGTTTGATTTTTTGACAGCTTCAAGGAACCGCAAATTTAAGTATATAGTTTTAATTTCAACTCGATTCCTTTACGCGTTTCTGATACGGACAACAAAGTGATCCTACAAGTGTTCCGTTTTTTCTTTTTGAGGTACGGAATCCTAAAAATGATGAATAGACGTGGATTATGGTTTAATGCCTGTTCGCTGTAAGAATAATGCTGTGGTATTGTACCCAATACTGCAGCCCATCTTCTTTATAATCCTTTTAATTACCTCTTATAATATTGAGGGGAAGTGATGGGGTGGTCTGTAATAACGAAGCTCAGGAGAATATAAAACAGGAATATCTTTGAATATTGAAGTAATCACCGTGGAAGCTCACGGTCCTTGAACATTCCTTTTTCATAGCCATAGCATAACGCTTGCATTTTCCAAAGGGTTAGGCGGAGATGGACAATCTTATTTTACCAGTTTTGTCCTAAATAAATGGAACTATCACACAACAGGCACAAATCTAGTAATCGTCGTTGATGGCGGGTAGTGTTCCACGTGCGCCTTAAGGAGATGTCGGCAAAACTGTAGGGGCCCAACAGGGCCGAAGCTTGCTGAGGCCATGGGTTCGCTTCTGAAAGGAAAACCCAGGGTCCTGGAGCGCAAGGCAAAGAAGGAACATAGGAATGGGTTTTATTCAATAAAATTCTGACACGCCCTCCCGCTCCACCGTGAAATTAGAAAGTTATCCCAACAGAACACCATCCATTCGATACGAACTGAGATAAAAGTATATTATGTTCTATTCCACGACATGGACTGCCGGTATGCCAGTATCATAGAATTTCTTATGTCTATGGTTTTTTTTTTCTGTGGGAAAATCATCTTATGACATCCCCTGCTCTTGGGCGGGGCGGGAGATAGTATCAAACTTTTACTGACTAAAAACCCACTCCTGTTCCTTCGTTGTCTTTCGTACCAGGGTCGAGTCTTCCTTTCAGAATCAGACCCTTGGCCCCAGTAGGCTTCGACCCTGCTGGGCCCCTACAGTTTCTGACATCTCCTTGAGGCGCGCGTGGAACAATACGCGCCGTCGACAACTTGGGCTCGGTTCGGACGGTTACCGGACGGTTGGACGGCGAGCCAACCATTGCTCGCCGTCCGCAAGCCCGCGCCTACGGTGGCCGGAAACCGAAGGACCATTGCCTCACGCGATCGGCTTA
Source organism: Mythimna vitellina (assembly GCA_949316375.1). Lineage (NCBI taxonomy): Eukaryota > Metazoa > Arthropoda > Insecta > Lepidoptera > Noctuidae > Mythimna > Mythimna vitellina. The sequence continues at coordinate 18,182,117 of OX438692.1, forward strand.
TGTCTATGGTAGTATTCATTCTAATCCGTTCCGCTATTTGAACGTGAAGGAAAACCCAACATACACACATATACAAACTTTTGACTTTATTCTATACTATCTTTTGCCCGCGGCTTCGCCCACACATATAAATTATAGCCTATGTCTCACTCAGGATTAAAGTAGCTTTATATCTGTGAAAAAATTTTAGCAATCGGAAGAGTACTTTTAGAGATTTCCTTCTACAAACAAAAAAAGACAAACTTTACCTCTTTATAATATTGGGGTGGATTAGTATAATTGACCGTTTCTTATACCAATTTGTTTTGTTCACCATCATAGCAGAAGTTAAAATATTTACTCTTGATTCATCAACAGCTTAAGCTAAATATTTGCTGACAATATTGGAACCCTGATATCGTAATTTAAGAAAATAAAACAAAACAATTTATCCAACGTTGGCATTACAAAAATATTTACAGTATAATTTAAATTGAACGTTTGTTATAAAATAAAATACTCCAATTAATTCTGTCAATTGATTCGTATTCAAACAGAACTCGTCATTCATGTGCCTTCAAACATCCATTAAGTGAAATGCCAAACAGTAAACTGTTCCTTTTTTTACACAATTTTATTACATATTCTGATATGTTTAAGCAATAAGTTGGCTTTACGAGCAGCTGCCGATACTGTCAACCCCTCATATTCCCGCATTGTATCCGAGACTACGTTCATTCCGTGTATTTTCACCATATTTTCTTACACACCACTTCGACTTACGAAAATACAGCCATCATTTGATTTTATATTTTTTTTATCATAGAATATTTATTCATCGAAGCGTTTTGTTTTTTATCGAACATTCGTCGTTAACAAAATATCGTGAATTTCGCTAAATGTAAAATAGCAGTTATTGTATCGTTTTGTGTAATGTTTTAACATAACCCGCGATGGAATAGGAATATAATTTTATTTGCCTGTAAAATGTGATTTCGATGCCAAAAGGATTGCTTCAATAAATTGTTTGGAATGTGTTATTTTGTCGTTTAAATGTTTTTGAATTGATAAATATGTGTTTCAATTACATTGTTCCGTGTTGACAAAAAAATGTAATTCAATATTATTTAATCATTATGAAGGAAATGTTTGTCAGTTTAATTACGACTTGAACTGAAATGAATGTTCTGACTTATTTTGAAAGAAAGAACTTTGTACTCTATGGAATGTACAAGAATTATTCAGAGAAATTTAAGTAATATTTGCCTTTCCATCCTCAGTTAGTCTCATACTTATTTATAGAAAATTCTAATTCTTTCGAGTTATATAAAATTATTTTGAGCTAACGAGCAAACAGCCACCTTTTCAAGCTCTAAAAATAGAAATATCACATAACTCACGAGTTTCTAACATGTCTGCTCTAGAACATCTGTAGAATATGTTTCTGTAGTAAGTCTATAATTAACTTTGGATTCTAACATATTATTACAGATACGAGCAGATCCTTTATATATCTCAATAATTTCTGTTCTGAAGATCTTCCCAACAGTTTGGTAACTCCGAAAATAGTCAGAAATAACATCACCCAACCCACTTGTTACAAACTTTTCTGCTTATCAACAGGGAACTATCAAACTGTGAAACACCTTTAGGGCATAGCAAATATGCTTTAAGCAGAGTTTTGACAGGACAGGCATACTAACTAATTTGTGTAGTACTCCTTGTTACAGACCGTGGTGGAAGCGTGTCAGAAGAAACGACAGTGTAAGTTTCACACAAGCCCTAAGGCTTTTGGAGTTGACCCATGCCCGGGTTCCAGAAGGTTCGTCGAAGTCGCCTACAAATGCCGTCCCTGTGAGTAACTTCTAACATTAGTTAAAATTTATCCTCTATATTAATCAACACTTTGTAACGTAAAGTTGGCCATACGACATTGTTTGCCATCTTTAGCAAAACAAGAATAAGGCTGGTCACACGACCGTGAGGATTGGTACAAGAAAAAAGAAGTTTATGTTCAGCATTGGGCTAAGTCGTAATGTAGATAATGATGATGAAAATTTTGCCAATGTTAACCTACGAAAACTATATGATAAATCTGAATATTACATACATTGGTTAATTTAGGAACTAGAATTTTTGTGTTTCCACCAGAGTCAAAACTGTTTTGTCTAGGTGAAAATAATTCCTCCTTTTTTTCAATTTTTTTAATAAACGTTGCCCCACACTTAGAATTAATCCCATATCATAAACGCGTTCACAAACATGTAACCAAATAATTTCATTTTCAATTGGGGACTTCACATTGAAACTGTTTGTAATGAACTTAGATCTGTTAGTGCCAAGTTGACTATCCTCAAATACAAACTTACCTTCTCCACGCTACTCTTGTCCTGGCAGATTCAGTCATAAACTATGGGGCTTACTTACTAGCTACGGACGATCCTACAAAACTTATTTAAATAACATATGTAGTCTACAACTAAGCATACTCAAGAATATTGTGCCAAAGAATATTAAACTTAAATATAAAGATGATGAGAGAACATTGTAAAATTATGGATTATATAAATTCAGGTCGGCAATTATCTTGGACAGATTTAATAATATTAGCTCTTTAAAGTTAAACAGTAGACTAAAACAATTACGTGATCTTGATTACCAGCCTACTTATAAACTACCTACACTGTAAATGTTTAAGGTATGAGAACTTGGAAAAATACAGGGCGTCTTTGACATTGACGCACAAACGAATATCACGGATCCAGTACATGATTCTGGATCCCCCAGTGGCGGAATTGGTAAAAATGGTAGAATTGGTGGTTGGAAATGGTATTTCGTCAGCGTTTCCTATTTAAAAAAAAAAATCTGTATTTTTTTTAATTAATCTGTGTGAATCTTTATTGTAACCAAACATATATTTTCAATAAAAAACAAAAACATTATAAATAAATTAATTAAAAAGTCATCGGGGTAGATAAAATCGTTATTCTAATCAACCCCGAAGACATTTTTAATTTTAAAAGTAATTCATTCACTTTTATCACTAAAAAATATTTAAATAAAAACGTAAAGTTCATTTTTTTTAAATAGGAAAAAACTGACAAATATTCCTAATTAAAATTGACAATTGGGGGTCCAGAATCATGTACTGGATCCATGGTATTCGTTTGTACGTCGAAGTCAAAGACACCCTTTATATTACCCGATAATTTGAATAAAATTCCAAAAACAGTGCAATCAAACATTGTACGTATAAAAAATGTAAATTTACCACGAAAATACTTTATATTACTGGATACACTATATACTCAAGATTTATTAGTATTAAGCTAACTTAATTATTTTGATGTAACATACTGTGAGCGAGCTTTCTATCGCCATTTTGTCACATAAATCTTTAAAAGGTTTCAGACAAGCGTTTTTGTTGTAATTAATGTAAACTAAATAATTAAATGTTTTGAAGATAAACTAAAAAAAAGCCAAAACGCCCAGATCCAGAACAATTATCTGTAGGCCATAGAAATTTTTGTATGTATATATAACCGTGTAGTATCATTAATTTATGAGACTAAGACTATGTGTTACAAGTATGAATAAAATTATTGTATTCAGATAGAAAAAGTGTGTCTTAAGATAAATCTTTGTTCTGATCTGCATACACATTTTTTTTTAATTTAGAATTCATTCAATGATTTCTCCCGCCTTAGGGCGGAGCGGGAGGGCGTGTCAGACTTTTACTGACTAAAACGGACGTAAAGTAAAATTTATTAATTTTCACACAAAGACAGTACAGACATTATTAAAATAAATGGAGTGGACTGGTGCCTAAACTAGTGCAGCCCTGTATTGCAGGACTCCAGGTCTTCCGCTGGAATTTATGAGTACATCGTGAAGGGCAAACGTTCACGCAAAATAGCAGACTTTTTTTCGGAGGTTTTTACTAGATTGGTTTTTACACAAATTTATGTTTTGTTTTCAATAGAAACCTAGATAATATCCACAAGACATCTTGTAATATCCACAAGACATCTTGTAATATCCACAAGACATCGTGTTTCCAAAATATCTGGACAATGATGGGTCGAGTATGAGATGTGACGTCAAAATCACTTAAGAGCGGTTATATGGAAATGTATCTCGTATTGGCCGTTCTTAACTCAAACTTGTGAATTATTAGAAAATATTTTCAGCCAGGTCACCAATTAACTAGGTTTATACACCTACCCAATGCAACGTAAAATAGAATTCGAATAATTTTTCATACCTGCAACACGAATCATTTAATCCAGCTATACTTCTATTGGTCTCCTTAAAATCTTTTTCAAAGGCCATTTTTAAAACGTTCCTGATGACGGATTCCATTTTGATAGAAATGTGAAACGCGATTTGAATTCGATTCGATTTATTTTGAATTTGTCTCGATGCTGCTTTTGTGAGGCAGAAACTAGTATTGTTTGTGAGCTCTTAGATCGAATTTAGCCTTACTTTTAAAAGATTCAAGGATAGTAAACTATATGAAAATAATTTTATTGGGAATAACTTTTTTCTCGACATTACATCTTGGTCTATAACTATCGATAAACAATTGAAGTTGTTAAACGATAATAATAATTGACGACTATGACTTTGAGTTGACTTTTTTTTCGTTTCATTTTGGAATGGTGTATTTATGTTGCCAGTAATATTTTTTTCTTACTAATCCGTAATGAAAAAATAAAACTATTTCGTAATTCAATACCCAAGCTTGTTATTATATATTTGTGCCTGCTAGAGGTGTGGTATGATGATCAGATCACATTTGTAGCACATTCTTGGCTAGAAATCGCACTAAATTAGGTTTACCCAAATTAGAATATAAAAAGAAATCTTCCGATAGTGCAATTTATTAAACTAGTCTTCTTTAATTTGACTGGACTCTTGGTCTATTGGTTAGCGGCCCTGACTACTATACTCCACGTTTGATTCCCACCCAAGACAAATGTTTGTGTGATGAGCAACATCATTTGTTCTTTGTCTGTGTGTAATTTATCTATTATATGTGTGTATTTGGGAATATATAAGTATCTTTATCAGTTATCTCGTACTCATACTACAAGCTCTGTTTAGTTTGGGACCAAATGGCGTTGTGTAAAAGCGGTGTATTATTAATATAAACAAATGTTATATTTCAACTTTAAATCTGCTTACTAACATAGCTTTAATATCACATTTAACCATATCGTTTCTTTGACAGATGAGTTTCGAAGTAAAGTTGGTTGTGAGAATGACGTCCTTCATCTCAGCTGCAACCCTCACTCCAGAGTGGCGATCTACTCAGCTCAGTATGGCCGAACAGAGTACGATTCCATCCAGTGTCCACAACCAAGAGGAATGAAGGAAGAAAGTAAGTATTGGCAATTCATGCATGCTCAACAGGCTTCCAAAAACTTGGAAATCTTAGCTAAGGTGAGACGGTACTTCCCGCCGGAACAACTGCTCAAGCTTTATCAAGTGCAAGTTCGATCTTGTATGGTATATTGCTCTCATCTTTGGGATGGGTACATTTCGGGGAGTGTGCGTTAGAATTGCACAATTTAACTCCACCAACTCCATTCAATCATCGATCCACTAGACGTACGACGTTGCGCCATTGGTACATGGTGGACATCCCAACCATAATGTTTTGGGAACATATTATGCGTACAGCTAAGGAGTGGAATTCCCTGCCGAAGTCTGTGTTTCCTTATATCTACAACCGGGGTCTTTAAGTCAAGCGTGATAAGGTTACATTTAGGCGAGCTTGATTCATCGTCGGCCACGTTACCACATACCATGAGATGAGATAGTGAGCAAGCGCGAGCCTATCAATAATTCTACACTCCGCCTCATCCAGAACAAAAAAGTTATTTAGGAATTTCCTAACTCAAAAAATATAAATGAAAAACTATATAGATAGAGTATCTACTGTTCTATTACTGAAAGGAATCAACGTATAATAAATCCAATTATCTAGTATAAACCTACGTCATGGATACTTACCGATGCTAATGTTTTTCCGACCTCATCTCGCCAAATACACATCAACGCGTCGGTAAGCAACAACGCGACCCTAAACGCCTCGCAGACTTCCCTTTTTTTCATCCATTATCTACTTTTCCTTTTCGTCACCAAACTCCATTCACCTGAAAAACCCATCACGTTATTTCTAATCTGTTTTGTTTCGTTCTTCTACCATTTTTGTGTCGGTATTTTTGTTTCATTTTCACATGTCTCGAATGATGGATGAAGTGTGTCATCGACTCATCGCACATCGATTCTATTTGATGTTGTCTGTTGGGATTGAAAAAGGCATTTGTGAGTGCTTTTAATTTAAACTCTGCGATCTGTCGAAAGCATCAATACTGTGGTATGAGATACATTATATTTGAATGATTAAATCACGATAAATAATGTTGCCTTTATCGTTGTTTTTTTTTTTCATTTGTTTATCATGAATACAAAAGAATACAGGATTTTCTAAGTTAAATAGCAACCAAAAACCACTAAGGTTTAAACTAGTGCTATCATGAATCTATCTCAATATCGAGACTACAAAAGGATTTTATACGTTATTGTCGATACATTATAAAAACTTTAGGTCTTTAAATAAGTAAAAAAAAAACATTCTTAAATAATACCTAAGTAATATTGCTTAAGTTTGCATTTGATATTTTTGTGTAATATTTTTTGTGTGTATTGTTAAATGATCATTTCTATCGTATCCTTAAAAAAAAGTATGGATTATTTCTTCTAAAGACCAATCGTTCATCTAAATTACTGTCATTTACCTATGTCATCTATTAAAGCTGTCAAATATATGACTGATTTGCTGTTGACAGGACGAACAAATCAAATACCTTTGCCACATTTGCATAAATAATTCGAGATTAAATGCTCTCAAAATCTAGTAATATAATGCGAACAATAGACTTTGATAGAAAATTAATAAGCACACCTTAGTACTTTTATCATTTCAAATTCATTTTGAAGGAAACCTAATTTCAAAATGAAAGCGTTCCTCGGTTGGAATCGCTAATTTAATTTTAACGTGTAAATTCAGCCCATTGAGGCTTGTTTATTGAATAAATTATTTAGATTCTTATGTTTTAGAAACGGAGGAATGAACGCGTTCAAAAAATACTCCAATGATTTAGAATTTATTGTATTCTCTTCTAAAATTTTATTTTTATAATCATCGTGTAATTATTGATTAGTTTAATAAATGATTTTTTTTTCTGTGACTTTCAAGTATCTTCCTTTAAAGACTGTACGTACAAGTATCGAAGTCATTTAACCACAAGTAGAAACAACGCCATTAATTAATAAAAATTTAATTGAATACTAACAATTGAATAAACACAGACCTTTTTCCTTTTTTAAATAGAGAAGTAAACAAAAACAAATCTATGGTCCTGACATCTGAATGACATGGCAATTTATACATTTGAAATTCGAATTGGTAAATCGAAACTGCGTGGGAATATTAAATCAAATTATCCGTTTGGATATTAAACACACCGTTCAATTGTTCATTCTAAAAGCGTATCTCTAATTTTAGTTACGTTAACGGTTCCCCATACTTTGTAAAAGTGGGTAGGCATTATTCAACCCTAAGTGAGCGATAAACGGGGGCTGGAAAACATCAAATCGATAATGGCCCTCATTATACTGCCCATCTTATGTAACTAAAGCATTTTTGTTGCGTTCGGATATTTCTGGCTCTGCTCTCATTGTAAATTGAAATAAATATATTTTTGGTACAAATCTTTGCTTACTTTTCAAAAGCTTATACTACAAGATAAATAATTAAACACATAATACAATGGAGAGTTTTATTTATTTTTGGGCGGTCTAAATATTTTTAATCAGATTCTTAATTCAAATGTGAAAACTTTGAATCAAATTCAGTCCTTTGTACTTTAAAAAATAAGAACGTTGGCCGGTTAGCGATTAGTATGGATTTTTTTAAGGTCTGAAATAATTCAATGATTTCTTTTGCTCTAAGGTGGAGCGGGGAGGCGTGTCACACTTTTACTGACTAAAACCACACCTATGTTTCTTCTTTGTTTAGCATTCCAGGACCACGGATTTCCCTTTAGGAAGCTAAACCATGATTCCAGTAGGCTTCGGCCCTGCTGGGCTCCTACGGTTTTGCTGACATCTCTTTAAGGTACACGGTTATGCATCAGATAGCGATTTAAAAAAAAACATTTGAACAAAACACATATTTTGCTTTATTTATGCCAGTGTTGCCACGTTGAATAATGTTCAACATCGCTGCCGCAATTATTTGGATTTTAAACTAAAATCGCCTCGTAATTACGGATGCATTGCTTTTAAATTGCGCGACGTCGGTTGCTCTTTCAGCTTTAAATAATAATTGTTTGTTCCATTTCATTGGTTTCATAGAGTAGGTATTTGTTTTTAGGGTTCCGTACCTCAAACGGAAAAAACACGGAACCCTTATAGGATCACCTTGTTGTCCGTCTGTCAAGACTCTTTATAAGACACTTGGAGGTAACGAATTCAATTTAAAACTATATACTCATTTCTGCGGTCTCTTGAAGCTGTGAAAATATCAAACTTCTAAGTTAACGAAAAAAAGACGGCCGTTTATGTGGCAAAAAACGTATGTTTCGACACTCTCAAGGGAATTAAAAGTCATAGAGGACTTCCCGTTAATCCAGAATCTTAAAATTTGGCATAAAGCAAGGTCTCATAGCACAGATATAGAAATAAATTTGTTAAAAAACAGTAAATTTGTTGTGAGGTCATTAAAAAAAAACTTTTTTTGCGATTCGGAAAACCTTCGAGACTCAATTCAGAAATTGAACTATTTACATAGATAAGTTAGTACGGAACCCTCTGTGCGCGAATCCGACTCGCACTTTTTTTGATCAGTTTTAATGGCTAAATTAAATGATTATTTTGACACTATTGGCTTGTATATAAAATGACCTATTCATATTTTATACAAAAAAATTGCGGTCCCGGTAGACATTGTCCTGTCTGAATACTAGTTTTTAGTTAGAAAAAAAAAAATTGAGCCAGATTTCAGCGACACTTACCGGTTCTAATTGTATTTTCAAACCATCCAAGGACCAATTCACGAATACACACATCATTTATTTCAAATCGGTACCTAAAGCCACACACAGTGACAAAAAAACACGAAAGAATTAAGCGGAACCACGCCTAAGACGATAAAATGGGTCCTGGCGAGTCCCTCAGAAATAAATTCAAAGAAATCGACATACTGACTCTGCCTTCTCTTTATATCTTAGAAAGTATTTTGTATGTTCGTAAAAACCTAGGACTCTTCAAAATTAGAAGCGATTTTTATAACATAAATCCGCGTAATAACTCGAAATTGTATTAGCCAAATGGAGATTAGCTAACACTACTACTACTTACCGGACTTAACCAGCTATTCTCTCTCTAGCTTTTTACTGGTTACTTTTACAATTTTTAGTAAACAGCATACGCTTTTATAACAAACTGCCAAAGGCGGTGACTGAACTTAGCAAGGTAAAGTTTAAAACCCTTATTAAGCGTGTCATACAATCCCTGTCTGTGACTCTCACTACCTAACGCTGGGCAAGCCACAATCGCGGCGGGAAGTCCCATTCTTGAAAAGTGGCTAGAGAGACGTCACGGTGTCTTTACTTTCCGCCTGACGCATGTACTTATTTGGACCTAGCTAGTTTGGGAGGATCCTGTTTCGCATTCAGAGGGAAGAAATGCCCGGGTGTCACCATTGTGCATACAATGAAAATACGGCCGTCCGTTAAGAGCCAAATCTGAGTTAGTGTTTCTTGCGCGCCTTTAAGAGCATGCACACCTCAATGCCAGCAACTAAAGAAACCTAGAAGAGCCGATGCCTGCTAGGGCTGCTAGAACGTTAAAATTAGTGACCGTGACTCTAGAACGTTAAATGTAACTGAAGGACACAGGTAGGTTTCAGTCAATAAAAGTCTGACGTGCTCTATCGTTCTGCCCCAGGAAGGGATAAATTATTTGATAATTTTCCACCTCAAAAAAGCCTCGCGCTGGGCCTTGGTAAAGGCCATGGTCCGGAGTGAGGAGGAGTGGCAGGCTGTCGTCTACTTCGAAGCAGTAATGCTAGCAAAGAAGGCGGCCGCATGTGCACGCATGAGGCAATGGCCCTCGCGCTCCAGCCGCCGGGATTCCGATTCCGATTTCCGGCCGACGTAGGCGCGGGCTTTTGGATGGCAAACAATGGACGAGACGACGACGTTCGGACCGAGCCCAAGTCATCGACGGCGCGTAGTGTTCCACGCACGCCTCAAGGTGATGTCATCAAACCGTAGGGGCCCAGCAGGTTCGAACCCTACTGGGGCCAAGGGTGATGCGGAAGAGATTCCTGGGGCCCTGGAACAATGGCAAAAAAGAAACAGGAGTGGGTTTTTAGTCAGTAAAATTCTGACACGCTATCTCACTCCGCCCAAGAGCGGGGATGTTATTAGATGATTTTTCCAACCGAAAAAAAAACCTCAAGAAATCCACGGTTGCTTTTTCAACAATGCCGCACCAACAGCTACGTTAAACTTAATTTTGACCGTGTCATTAACAATAACCATTAAATCTTACAATTCGCTGTTCCATCGTGAAACGTTAAAGTTTTATCCAAAAAACGTCATAATTTGTAATTTGCATTAACCGTAACTATAGCCTTTTTTTAAAGGTCCACCGTTACTTATCGTATTCCAGGGCGGAGCGTGAGGGCTGGTCAGGCTTTTACTAACTACAACCACACCTACGTTCCTACTTTGCGACGTCACATCGTAAAAATCTACGACTTTTCACGACGCATTGCAAAAACTTGCGAATTGATTCGCATCGCACATTTTACGGTCACTGGAACCAATGCTTTACCGCACAAAAAACCATCGCAGTCATTCGTATTGCAAGTTTTATGATGCGGCATCGTATTGCAGTTTTGTGGGAGAGCCCTTAACTGCCTGAGAGCTTAATGTTATTCGTCATTGGCATATTTTAACTTTTATTGAATTGGTGCAACTCTTTTTTGACTTGACTAAAGATATGATGACTATGAAACATTTCACCGTTTCGTCTCCTTAGTGAAGAATTAGTGAATTTTGGAAAATCTTCTCTTAGTGCTCGCCTTCGTCATAAAAGGAATCTTTATGTAAAATTTCACACTCTTGTGAATTGATATGTTTTGTGCATTGATATGTCAGTCAGTCAGTTTCTCCTTTTATATACGAGTATATACATTGCTTATCGTCAAAAGGACATTGCCCATTTTGTTAGGAGATTTGGGCCCCTAGAAAAAAAACGCGGGCAACGGTGGTTTTAACTTGGTTTTGAAGAACAACAATTACCTTTTCAGATCCTGAAAACAATTTTCAGTTTTGCACCCTATTTTCAGAAAAAAATTGTTTTTTACAGATGATGAAATTGAGGTTATAAAACAATATTTTTTTTTTAATATTTGAAATTGAAATAAAATTGTTTATGTATTAATATTGATTCCAGAATTAAATAAAAACATTACATAGCATCTTCTGTTGCTAGATATTATGTTGGACTGACCACCCGGCAGTCAGCATTAACTGGGCTGTGCCCTCACAACTTATTAAAAATAAATACTTACCAATGGCTAAAACCTTCGGTTAGAAGAACTTGTGGCTGTTACAATAACCACACAGATCTATCTCAAGTTAAGCTATGCTTGGTCAGACTGCGGATGGGTGACCATCCATTACATACAAACTCATCCCGAGTGGCTGTTAATACATTCAAGCTGTTGATTCTGCGTGCTATATTTAAACCTTAGATACTCGTTATAATGAGTTCACTGTGCCATCCATGATTAACTGTAGTTTATGTAGGAAGGGTTTAATTATAGAGGAGATTAAAATACAGTAAGTTGCTATACAGCTCTTTAATTATAGAGGAGGTTAAAATACAGTAAGCTGCTATACAGCTGTTTAATTATAGAGGAGGTTAAAGTACAGTAAGCTGCTATACAACTGTTTAATTATAGAGGTTAAAATGCAGTAAGCTGCTATACGGCTGTTTAATTATAGAGGAGGTTAAAATACAATAAGCTGATATACAGCTGTTTAATTATAGAGGAGGTTAAAATACAGTAAGCTGCTATAAAGCTGTTTAATTAGTAAAATAATCAATAACAATAATAGACATTTATTCTTCAAGGAATATATTATCTAGAAATTGTGCTGGGGCGCTTATATCATTAAAACGACCCCAGCTTAAATACCACAATACGGTCATAGTATGAGCGCAACATCCTACTGTACGATTTCCCACTAAGCAAGTACAATAATGAGCAATGACGCTCTCTAAAGAGTTTGCCCTATGTTGCTCTCTACTTATTAATAAATATGTGTAATAAATCCTGCTACTCACATGTCTCGATTTAATTCTAGCCCTTAGTAGATAATTATTTTGACCTAATATTAAGGGCAAATCTTCTTCTAATAACTCATTGCTTATTTCTACACTGTAGGTACCATTTGTCCGCACGTGCTCTCCATAATAGGATCTTGTTTGTTTTAATTGGTAGAATCCTAAAGCAAATCTTCTTAATTCGATTAATGATAATCTTGGAAAATTATTTAGATGAGGAGCACTACTATTTATGCTTTGGAAAATCGTACGTCTTCTATTTATATGTTCCCTTTGAATAAACTCTGACAAATAATTTACTGTATTTAATCTTGACAGAGCAATATTTAGGTACTCCAAAGCATCAGGTCTATCGTCAATTGTAGGGTGGAACTTATTCAAAAGGGAACAAGCTATTTTGAAATCGATCATAAGATGACTCGACGCTCTATTAAAATAGTCCTGGCGAAACAATTTAAAATCTCTTTTGATTCTCCCATTGACAACCTCTACCACACATCGGCACATAGTTACACATCTAGATTTATTAGCCTGCTGGGTGGTTAATTGATGTTCGTTTTCGGATAAAGACTCTGGCATGTGAGTTTTATAATTATAACTTTCTAACTCAGGAATCACATCCCTAAAACCTCTATCCAAAATGAATACATCACCAGGTCTGAAAAATGAACGTATAGGACTATTTTCAGTAGCAAACAAGGTACTCATAATTGATGAGTCATTTTTTGTGGCTTCATATGGCCCTACACACTCTAAAATATATCCATTGCAGTAAACAAATAAAAACGGTTTAACAAGGTTGGCATATTTATGCAGACTATACGTTTTTTTTTTTTGATAAGAGTAATTACTGCTGCTTTGCACAAAAACATATGTGCCATCACATATTACAATCGCAGGTTTAACATCTGAAGCCATGTTGGCATCTCCAAAAAAGCCCTCTGGAATGATTCTATTCCGTGATGCTACATTTTGGATAGTAATGTGGTTTATTCCTAAATGACTAGAAACAAATTGTTCATTTAAACAATTTCTCACAATATTCATTTTTCTTTCCAATGTGGATCTTGGCATTTTAAAAAGAGTTGATAATCTTTGATTACTGTCACCTGTTCTGAGTTTCACTAAGAATATACTGAGAGCAACAGAAGGATTTGGAAAGTGATTATATAACATAGGGTTACAATTTAGTAGTTCATTGAATTGCTCTGCAGTAAGTCTTAACCAATAATGGCATAAATAAGAATCCATTGAGTTTATGTCATTGAAGTCTAACTGTCTCTCAGTAGCTTTTTCAAGTTTTGTGAAAATATCATCTACTTGAAATCCAATAAAATCTGAATATGGGGCTTCTAGTTCATTCCAACTATTGCTATTTAAATGATATCTACAGATTCTTGCAGTGAAGGGTATATACAGTTTATGATTTAACAACAGAACTTCCTTTATAGCACCTGGTACCAAAAGACGTTCAGTATTTTCACAACCAAGGAATAGGCAATGACGTGAACTTGCAGAAACCCGTTTATACTTAAGTGAGTTAATTTTTGAAAGTGATCGACTTAATTGTTGTTCCTGACGCGGTGGAACAGGCAGTGGTAATGGAGGTGGTATAGGAATCACAGCATCTGCAATGATGTTACTGCCCATGTTATCAGATACTGGTGTAGACTCCACAGTGGGTTGGTCAGCAACGGTTTGCCTCTGTACTACTCTTGATGCAGCCTCCCAACAAGGATGACAAACTCGTTCCAAATGCAAGACCTAAAAACAAAAATATTATAGATATACTAAACATTGTTATTCAATTACTATGTACATTAAGTTTAAATAAATAAATAAGATTAAACACTTACGTGATGAGCTGGTGTCCATCTTAGTATAACATTCCTTTGAGGACAATCTTGACTAACTCTGTGAGTTCTGCGACTTGCAATTGAAAAGCCACATGCAAAACATATGTTTAGGTGTCCAAGAGCAGGGGATACAAGGGATAGACTCGTGTTAGATGATGTCCGGTTTTCTAATAATACAAAACATTCAACACACAGGATGTCATCAGAAGATATCTGAAAAGATAACAAAAAAAAAAACTGAATTCCTAAGTATAATAGAATACATGATATATGACATGAATATATGACATTTTGTTTTTAAATTAAAATAAATGTATGATAACGTTAAAAGTTCAAGTATGCACACAAAAATCTTACTTTTTACACTATGCCATCTTTTGCTATTGTGTACACAACGGCTTAATAAACTAAGGACACGCAGAAAGCTGATGTCTTTTCATAGAAAGCACACTTCTAACATTGTTTAAAACTAATTGGAAGTTAGCTGCCTGAATATTTGCCTGTTTTGTCAGACGATGACTCCTTGATTGACAGGTAGGCATCGTAAGTATTTTTATATAAATATTGTAAATGTCATATAAACTTACCAATGTAGGTGTTACCCAGGATCTCAGACGGATAAGCATTGCTTCATCTAATTCTTCGATTTGACGTCTACGAAGATTAGGCGCCAGACGTAAAGAGCAATTGACACAACGGCGAGACAAAGAGTAGTTTACCCGATCTCTACCAGGTGCAGACATTTTTCAGGAGTAAAACCAGAATATAAGGCTTAACTAAAAACGAGTCAATTTGCTTACTTATCACTAAAACAGAGTCCAAAGCTCACTTAAACTAAAAAAGAGTCAATTTGCTCACTTATCACTAAAAGAGTCCAATATCTCAAAACAAACCCACTGTTTACTCAAATTGTAACGATAAGAAGTAAATACGGAGGAATAAATTCAACTCTACGCAAAACGACCGGCACGAAAACAATTTGAATGATGTATTGATTTGACAGACTCGCGTTCCGAGTTACGACAAAATCGATGTAAGCGCGGCAAACAATCCTGTAGAGCGAGGAGCGGTAGCGATTTTTTGACGGACGCGCTAACTGCGATGTTATTGTGATTCGGAACGCGGGGTAGGTGTGGCCATGTTAAATATTTTGTTCTTTGATTTACCAAATCGATTTGATAAAAGTAATATCATTTGACTATTGTGGTGTGACCGTTTTGTAGTTTTAGTTTTGTGGTAACTTTCGTTAGTGTTGATATTTTGCTGTTTGTGCAACAGTTGTAAACAGTTTTTCTTTCTTTTTTTCTTGCTTTTTATTTACATAATCAAAGAGATACTTTTGCATATGATTTATATTCTTTATTAAAAGTGAATAACAATTTCAAATCGAAGATAGAAGTTTAGTGAAATATAATTACAACACAAAGCTGCGATGTTTGATGTAAATAATTTAATGCAGCTAGGGTACAGTTTTGCACTAAAATATGCACAATCGAGTTTTTAAAATAAAATTACCACAAAAAAAAATGGCAGGGTCTTTGATGACACGCTTTGCTCGTTCACTAGACCCCATCATCCCTTTCAAACGTAACCTATCCGAGTCGGGATGCTTGGGGCACCTCCCTCAATAATTGTAAAAAGTTCAATAATTGGTACACAATTAGTATTTTTAGTTTGATGCACAGTTTAAAATATCTCTTTTAATTGCAATTAGCTTTTGATTTGAATGGAGAGTTTTAATTTTAAGCTCATGTTTGTTCTTACAAGAGCAATGTGCAAGTTCCTATTTTATTTAGATCTTTCATTATCATAGAAAGCCCACATTAATTATATGTCCAAACATCGATTATGATATCATCAAACGTTAATTTTTAAACGATATAGCCAGTTTTAGTTGGCCATATTATCATGAAATGCAACTAATTCATGAAATGGCTAGTCACATCATAAAGTGATCAATTCTACGATCTGACCACGACATATATATCCTCAGATTATATTTCCTTCGTGTTTTAGTTTATTTACTGCCTATTTCTATTTTTTTTTATTTTGCTCGCCCGTTGCCTATTTTGATCGGCGATTTGAATATACGTCTAATCAGTTACATGAGACCTAGATTATGACTGGAGAAAAGCTATTGTAAACATCTCCAGTACTTTTAGTCGTTGGAATAGTAATATATCGATATTTTCAATCGATAACTACCTTTTAATTTACATAATCTGTCGTTTATCTGGCAACATTCAGGTTAAGTTTTAATGGCGGAGATAGCTTAGATTCAATAAAATAATTATTAATTATGGTTTCTAGTGCTAGGGTGAAAGAGATGTTGATGAAATAAAATTGGACTTATAAAATTACGACTTAATTTTTGAGAAGTAAATGTTCTCCGCCCATCACTGCAAATAAGGGGCCCATCGGCGGTCAATCTCCTTTGTTGTTGAAACTGACTCTTACATCATGTATTAATTAGTTATTAACTGGACCGAGCTCAGTCGTCAACAGCGCTTAGTGATCCACGCGCTCCTCAAAGAGATGTCAGTAAACCGTAGGGGCCCAGCAGGGCCGATGCCCGCTAGCTAGGACCGCGGAGAATTTCTGAAAAGGAAACCTGTAGTCCTAGAACGCAAAGGGTAATTGAGGGACACAGGTGTGGTTTTAGTCAGTAAAGTCTGACACGCCCTCCCGCGCCACCTGGACCGCGAGAGGTCATTTGGACGATTTAGCAATTAAAAAAAAACCCTCATGTATGTATCGTTAACAAAAGCTGACTGTAATATATATATAATATTTATATCATAAAAGAACTTTAAAAGAGAGTTAACAAAGTACTCACAGTAATCACTCCCTACCCAATCCTAATATTTACTCCAAAACATTTGATGATCAATAAAAACTTTTTTTTTCAGCCTGCCTGGAGCCATATGCGACGGAGACAGCCATGAGGGAGTGCCACGGTAAAAGGAGATGTGTTCTGTCTGCAGACAGTAATATGTTCGGGAAGCCTTGTCGGGCTGGGAGCCGAACCTACCTCAAAGTTGTTTACACTTGCGGTAAGTTCGTGAGAATGTTTTGAAACCCATAAGTTTGACTATAAAGTCGTAGAATGTTTTTAAACAACGCGTAGCTTTTAATGGATGTTTTATATTTCTGGGTCGTTTTTTATGGTTGAAAGTGTAATGTGTATATTGAAGTATGCTTCTGATCGAAGATGAAGTAAACAGTTTGTAGGAAAAACTTAGTGCCCAACAAAAGATGTTTTAAAAACTGAATCCAATAGGGCCGATGCCTGTTAGGG
Organism: Mythimna vitellina; assembly: GCA_949316375.1. NCBI lineage: Eukaryota > Metazoa > Arthropoda > Insecta > Lepidoptera > Noctuidae > Mythimna > Mythimna vitellina. The sequence goes on from OX438692.1 coordinate 18,199,685, forward strand.
TTGTGGGAATGTTCGTATGAGAAACTGTGACCTTAAAATCCAAAGAAGTTCCAGAGACGCAAAGGGCAATTGAAGAAACATAGGTTTTTTTTTCGGTAAGAAAATCTTCCAATGAAATCCTCCGCTCTTGGGCGGAGCGGGAGATAGTGTCAGACTTTTACTGACTAGAAACCCACCCCTGTTCCTTCGTTGCCTTTCATATCAGGGCTGAGTCTTCCTTTCAGAAGCAGACTTTGGCCCCAGTAGGCTTTGACCCTGCTTGGCCCTTACGGTTGCTGAGATTTCCTTGAAGCGGGCGTGGAACACTACGCGCTGTCAACGACTTAGGCTTGGTCCGGACGGTTACCGGACGGTCGGACGGCGAGCTACAACTTGCTCATCGTCCGCGAGCCCGCGCCTGCGGTGGCCAGAAATCGTGATCGGAATGCCGGTGGCTGGGGCGTGAGGGCCATTGCCTCGCGCGTGCATGTGTGGCCTCCGGGGTTTAGTCAGCAAAAGATTGATACACCCTCTAGCGAAGTGAAGGGTGCAGACCTAGGGCGAGAAATAATTTAATAAATTTCCACCTCAAAAAAAAAACTATGTTTTACAAAATAAATGATCGTCTAATTTATAAAATCAACTTTTAAACAAAAACTTTTTGTAACTTTCTTTTAACTAAAAACTACGCCAATTTGGTCTTCAATCTGTCCGTTTTTTGTACATCGAAATTTAATCGAGGTTTCTTTCGAATTGTCCTATCCTCTATTTTAGGCCAAATTTTTTTTATTACATTAATTTCTAGACAGCTACTATTTTTTTTTTTTTTGATTGATATAAACCAGTGCTTGACTGCGATCCCACCTGATGGTAAGCGGAGATGCAATCAATGATGGTCAGGCGCACTAGTTTATTAAGAGCCTATTCACTCTAGCCTTGAAGACATCTATATTATAGTTGGACGGGAAGACCGCAGCAGCGGTATAAACAACGAAGCGAAACGCTTAGTCCGGACCGTTGAAGTTTCAACAACGTAAGGCAACGTACTAGCTTTAATTGTTAAAAAAAGAACAATACAGTTCAACAAACCCTGACATTGTTAAAGAACTGAAACTTCTTTATTTTTATTACGCATGTCAAATTTTAAGCTGCCCTTAAGTTTCACTGGCCTAATAGAAAAAATGGAATTGGAAAGAATACAAAAAAGAAAGCAACAGATTTTTTTTTGTTAATTTTACAAATTGTTTTAAGCCTCATCAATATCTCCAGCCAGTGATAAGTTATGAGTAATTCTTCGGTCAAAAACACATTATAGCTTTAGATTATAGCATAGCATAGTCGGTCTTATAATGTTCCCACTGTTGGGACTCAGGCCTCCTCTCTAGGAGAGGGAATGGGCCGTAATCCACCACACGGTCCCCGTGCGGTTTGGTGGATGTCACAAGTCTTCGAATTTTTGGTTCTAGGATATACCGGTTTCCTCACGATTTTTTCCTTCACCGTTTTGAGAGCAGTAGTGATGAAATAAATTATACAAAGTAATGCGCCTGGCTGGGTTTGAACCCATGACCTAAAACTCGTAAGTTGGAGTCGTTACTATTCGGCTACCACAGCTCTCACGGGTTTAGATTATATTTACCTAAATAAATAAATAAAAAATCTTGAAATTTTATTAATAAAAAACTGGAAACTGTCAGATAATAAAACTATCAATGTCTAGTGAAATACTGTTTATTTTTTCTCGAGAATTTAATTTATTTATATATTTAGTTACTACAGAAAATCAATTTTACGTTTTTAAAGTTACGATTGGTTTACACCAATCGTAACTTTAAAAACGTTTTAGGGTAAATGTTTTAGGGTTCCGTATCAAAAGGACTAAAATGGGATTCTAATTTGCTAAGATTCCACTGTCTGCCTGTCTGCCACCAGGCTGTGTCTAGATAGCTAGACAGTTGAAATTTAAACATATTATGTATTTCTGTTACCCCTATCTCATCTCTAGAGTAGTGGTGGGCGAGTGGTAAGAGCTCCGACTTAAAAGTTGTAGGTCGCGGGTTCATACCCAGCCAGGCGCTTTACTTTGTGTAATTATTTCATCACTACTGCTCTCAAAACGCTAAAGAAAAACATCGAGAGGAAACCGGCATGGCTTAGAACCAAAAATTCGAAGACAAGGAAGGGTTCGCGTGGTGGATTATGGCCTATTCCTTCTCCTAGAGAGGAGGCTTGAGTTCCGGCTGCGGGAATATTATAAGGCTGACTATGCTATGCTATGCTATATATTACCTCTATAACAACATACTAAAAATGTAATAAAATAAATATTTAAGTGGCGCTTCCTTAAAACAAACGTGATTTTTTTTAAAAGAAGATTGTAATGTAGTGTCTAAAGTTGTATAGATAATTTATTTATTTATTTAAACTTCATGTATAGTAGTAGTACATAGGCGGACTTAATGCAACAAGGCATTCTCTATCAGTCAACCTTTGTGTTAAAAAAGAAAACACTATGTTAGGGTTGCACAATAAACAAATAACAGATACTTTTTTTTTTGTTTTTAATTGATATAAACCAGTGCTTGACTACGGTCTCACCTGATGGTAAGCGGAGATGCAATCATTGATGGTCAGGCGCACTAGTTCAAACAAAAAAATTAAAAATATTTTATTTATAATAATAAAATATATATGCTAAAATAATAATGATAAATATGATAATGGTCCGGAACCCTTCGTGCGCGAGTCCGACTCACACTTATCTGGTTTTTAACAGTACCTAGGTATGAGTTTTACAAAAAAAATCTCCTAAGTAGAATATAGATATAAAAAGTATAAAGCCTCTCACAGATGACCGACTTTACAGTTTCATTCTGTTTGCCCCACTTACAACCTATTTGTGGCCCACACAATATCGAAGTTGAGTCGATTGTATGTCCGTCACGAGTAGAAACAAAGCCACTAATTGATCAAAGAGTGAAAACTATCGCATGAAAAAATGTTCAATTTTGCGTTATTCCAAAAAAAAAAAAAAAAGAATTTAAACATAACTTTCAACAATAGAATAGATTTTACTACTAAATTAGAATTCAATAAAAATATTATTGAATTCTAATTTAGTAGTAGAATAAATTTTCTAAGTTATTTTTATTTAATTCTAATTTGGTAGTTGGATTAGACTTTGAAAGAAAAGAATAATTTTAAATTTCTTTTTCAATTATTCTTATCAACATTTTAAATGCTATGTTTAATGATTATCTTATTTTTTAATATACCTTTATTTCTTTTATTTTGGATTTAATTTGTTTTATTTTGGGTTTCGTACCCAAAGGCTATAACGGGACCCTATTGCTAAGAGTCCGCTGTCATTCTGTCTGTCACCAGGCTGTATCTCATGAACTTTAATAGCGAGAAAGTTGTAGTTTTCACAGATGATGTATTTCTATTGCCGCTAAATCGACAAATACTAAAAACAGATAAAAATAAAATAAATATTGAAATGGGGCTCCTATACAATAAACGTGATTTTTATGCTTTTTTTTGCTACAGACAGTATAAAAAACCCTTCGTACGCGAGTCTGACTCGCACTTGGCCAGTTTTAAATTTACTTTTTTCTGTTTGCACGACTTTTTTGAAGTTATACTATACCCGCGTACATAAAATATAGCATATCACACTCAGGAATAAAGTAGCTTTCTACTTTACCTCTTTATAATATTAGTATAGATTTATTTATTTAATAAAGTAATAATCGGGTATAACAAGTAAATAAAAATGTAAAAATAAATGTTAGGTATAACAAGACGCCGCGTCACTTGACATTGGCAATAACAGGTTTTATAACAGCCAATACAAATAGGTACTTAAATATATATGCAGGGGCGCCGAATCCATGGGTGCTCGGTGGCTCAAGCACCCATGAGAAATAAACATTTCGTGTCGAGCACCCCTGAGAATAGACATCAAGAAATAGATCAGTAATCGCCGTTTAGGAATGCATTACCCGACGACCCATTTAGTGCAGTGGTTTATAGCGCCAGTTGAGACGCAAGGGTTGCGGGTACGATTCCCGCACCAACACAAATGTTTGTTGATGAAACAGATATTTGTGTTGGGTCTGGGTGTTTGTGGCACTTTCGTTGTTCCGCAGTATGTAAGTAGGACATTTATTAATTTGTCGGTCGATGGCTGTGCATTTCTCTTCTCACACTTCACCGGTTTTTCGAGTCATCAAATAGCACTTATTAGTGGATATTCATTAATGTGTGTACTTAAGTTTGTTCAGTAGGCGTAATAATATTTTATTTAAATAATATTTGTATGCCACTTTGTAGCAGAACACATAGACACTAATACATTTGTAACAACTAAATTGTACCTGTGTACACAAATAAACTTTTTGTATTTGTATTTGTATTGAGCATGAGCACCCATGAGGTTTTCTAAAAGCTGGCGCCCCTGAATATATGTATGTACCTTTAGGTACCCATACTAAGTTAGAGAAGACAAGGGGATTACAACAGAGGACGGCAACCAATTTGTACGCCAAGCTTAATGGCAATATCGTTTCAAGACTGTTCTGCTAATCTATGGTGTCTGTCTGTACTCCGGGCTAGAGTACAAAACTAAGACCGCACTGATTTAATACTGGTTGGAATTGGTTTTAGTTTTAAGGCTGTATAAATAAATTCCCTTCTGTTTCTAAGAGATCTGGGTTCTTTGGAAACGTCGTTTTAAAAAAATTCAAAGTCAAAGTTTTTTATTTCACATAGGCCTACATAGGCACTTATAGAACGTCAAAAGCTAGTGCATGGTTCCAAATTGGTCGTTTCGTATGGAGAAGAACTGGCAAGAAACTCCATGGTTACTCTTTTAAAAAAAAAATTGTTTATTAAAAATTAGATTCATTTTACCCGATTTTCTAAAAGGTTTATGTTTTTAGGGAAATTCAATTGGATGCAGTGGTTATTGCATAACATAAGTATGAATAATACATACATGTTGAAAAATGTTTTATCTTTTTTATAGGTACTTATTTTGTAATTATAAATATAAATAATATATATATATATTGTATTAAATATATTTTATATATGTGTGTTTAAACTATAATATGTATACTTTTTTACTCGTGTTTTTGTCGGAGGCTGTATATCGCCCTGAGACTCTCAACGCCCGGGGTATAGTCTAAATATTTCCCCAGGGGGCCCAGCAAGGTCAAAGCCTACTGGGGCCACGGGTAGTCTGAAAGTGAAACCAGGGAGGAAAGAAGGAACAGGAGTGGGTTTCTAGACAGTAAAAGTCTGACACTATCTCCCGCTCCGCCCAAGAGCGGGGGATGTCATTAGATGATTTTCCCATCGAAAAAAAACTCTTCTTTTTATACAAAATAACACTCTTAACATATTGTCTCTTCACCAGTTAGTCCGTTTACCTGAAGCATAAAGATTAAATAAATAAATAATAAAAGTTCGGGCTCCTCAGAGTATTTTAGCTTACGACTTGACGAACAATACCGAAGAAATGATTTTAAAGTCAACTTTTAAATAATTTATAATAGTAATCCTTACAAAACAGCCGTAAAAAGTAAAAACAGCATTGTAGTATTTAGTGTAAAAAACACTCTAAAAAATGTTTTGTAAAATGTCCCGAGCGCAAATACTACGGCACTCTACTATTTTTATTCACCATTCAAACTGAATAAATAACTAGAAACGTAACAGCCAATAAACCAGACACTATTATTGCACTAGTGTTAACATCGGTAACTAACCAAGTGAATTTTCCCAGAAATTCTGGGAATCCTAGCTATCCGTAGTGAAACGCAAAAGATATATATTATTATCTTACAACAATGAACCAAGTTGCAAACAACGTGAACACGGTCTAGCAAAACGGATAACTTTACAACCTCTTACGTTATTGTCACTTGGGACCAATAAAATGTACAAGCAAACAGCGCCACAGGAGCAATCCTAGTTAGTTATTAATATTTATGAACATTTGCCGACATTATTTCAATCCAAGATCTCCATGCTATACACAGATTTTGCTTCTGTAAGATACGAAACGATCTGGAAGTAAATACGCTGGGCCATGGGGCTCTTTATACCGGGACCGTGGTCCCAATAACCACCTATAATTTTTATTTTTGAGTAGTATTTTTGGACCACAAGAAAAAGGCATTACATGCATTTACAGTTACCAAAAAAACTGTATTTATTTTAATTATGGCCCAAAATACTACTCAAAATATATATTTTTTTTTATTATAAAACGTTTTTATTTAACTTGACTTGCTGTGAAAAATCAAACTTCTAAGTAAAAGAAAAAAACGCCCGTTTATATCGCAAATAAACATATATTTCGACACATACTCAAGGGAATCAAAATTCAAAGGGTACTTCTCGTTGATTTAGAGTCCTGAAATTTGGCATGAAGCAAGATCTTACAGCACAAATATAGTAATAACTCTGAAATCTGTAAATTTGTACATCAAAAAAAAAAACATTTTTTGTGATTCGAAAAAAATTTCAAAACTCAATGCGGGAATTGAACTGTATTCATAGGTCAGTTTGTACGGAACCCTCAGTAAGAGACTGCGAGTCATACTTGCTCTGTTTTTTTTTTATAAAAAAAATAAGTAAAATAAAATTTTAAAGTTAATACTTTAAAATTTTATTTTACTTATTTTTTACAGGTGGAAGTTTCCCCACGACCCAATACGCTTAAGAATTTCGAATTAGATCACAAAACAATTTATTTTTTGTTGACTGAAAATGAAACAGACCCTCTGCTTCCAGTTAAGAAAGTTATTTCTCGTCGATCAGTCAAAAAGTTATGTTCTTTATTTTTCTTGTTTTTTTTTTAAATATTATTCTCTGTTTTCTCCCCGTTGTTTCCTTGTCAAATGTTTATTTATTGGAGGTCAGCTGGCGGAAATGTTTCTTTTAGCGTGTTTCCAATGGAACTGTGTAGCATAAATCACGATTTGCGTTACTTTGTTTCGACGAAATTTGCAAGTTATTGTATTTTTTGGGCCAATTTTAATATTTCAACTTGGGTAGATATTTAATCTGGTATCTTTCTCCATCCGGCTCAATATAACTGCAAATTTTAATATTGTCTTAATAAAATATCAAGTGTTGAAGGAGGCACGTAATATTTTCGTGAAGATGATAAAGAAATATGTGGGAAAAAGTCGCATCTGTATTTGCCGCGGTTTCACGATTTTCTGTTAGAATGTTATTCAGTATTACAAGTCGTAAAAACGTTTTTTTGTAGAAACAAATACATATTTCTCAGATTTGGACACCTGAGACGTTTATCAGCCGTGAAAGATAAAATTAAGCCATAGGAAGACCATATTTGTTTAGATATAACTTCTTATATTTTTCTTATCGAGTAATATTGTGTTCGTTTTGCTTTCTTTCTTTGATGTCTGTTTTCTGTTTTTTCTTTACCAACCTTTTTGCACGTTATATTACATTTCTCTCTGTCTTTGTATGTTTTTTTGTGTATGATGTGTTCTGTCCATTTTAGTTTTCAGCGTCACTTTTTACAAAAATTCAATTATTCTTATAATAAATCTGTAGAAGTGAAAATTCTGTACAATGAAAATATCAAAAAAATAAATGGCAGGGGGTGTTACTACACCGACACCGAACCCAAAAATGTGATTAAAAAATGTTTTGTCTGTCTGTCTGTTTGTTCAGGCATCACGCAAAAACTACCGGTTCGATTACGATGAAACTGGGTACTTTTTATCCCAAAAAAGTATATACAATAAAAAACAAACTTAATTTTGCGGTTTGATCCCTAGACCCGATTACTGTACCAACCGCAAATAATAAGTTTGTCGTAGGTTACGTCACCCGCAGTGGAGTTCACTAAGGGACGCTGCACACGGCTAAGATACTATAACATTTTATCTTAAGATACAATATCGCTCGCCATACAATTCAATGCACTATCACACACGACGAAGATAATAAATAATATTTCATATTTAGTATCTCAAAAAACCTAATAAAACCATTTTCGACTTCTATGCGAACGAAGTCGCGAGCAAAAGCTAGTTGATAATAAGCCTTCTATTCGGTCATTCTCTTTTAAATTTCTAAATTAGAACAAAAAATAAGTGAATACATACTTCGTTTAATTTCCGCCTCATCAAATATTCAAGTCAAGAGCTAGAGTTGAGAAAATATAACCTGACACTTTTTTTATCACCGATTTTCGCATCAAACGTGCCCTTTATACGAGTATCCTGCTTATATCCGATGCTAAGTTAAGAAGGCTTAGCGATGTGTTGGGATTGCTAATGGTATATATAAGATAATAACATCAATAGCTAATGTTATATATATAAATAGCTTATACTTACGATCCGAGATCAAAATAGAGAAATACGTTTGTTATTGTAGCACAACGTAGCACGGCGTTTTTTTTTTTGTCAAGTTTAGAGTGATTACCCGTCATCATTTACCATCAGATGAGATAGTAGTTAAGTGGGAGCTTATTAATAATAAAAAAATATATATAATATGAGTCCTAAAATGATTTGGCCAATAAATATAATTATGTCTTAATTACCAAGAGATTAATTTATCGAGAGCAGTGATGGCCGAGTGGTAACGGCTCCAGGTTACAAGTCGCGGCCAAACATAGCTAGGCGCATTACTTTGTGTAATTTATTTCATCGCCACTGCTCTCGAAACGATGAAGGAAAACATCGTCTTAGAACCAAACATTCGAAGACATGTGACATTCACCAATTCGCACTGGGCCTGCGTGGTGGATTACGACTCGTTTCCTCTCCTAGAGAGAGGAGGCCTAAGTCCCAGAATTGAGAACATTAAAATGCTGATTATGCTATGATATATGCTATGCTTAATTATCAAATCACAATGTATCTTCATTTACATATTAAGGTAATTAAGTATTCGATGATGCCACTGCACATATTCATTTGGCGTCCATCAATGTCATTTTTTAGTCCTTACTGTTCCATTCCACGTATAATTTCGGCCCTTCCTAATTCTTGCTAATATTATTTTTTCGAGCCACCTCGAATCAGATCTGTATTTTTTTTTTTGAGGTGGAAAATCATCCGATGACTTTTCCTGATCTAGGGTGGAGCGCGTGGACGTGTAAGATTTTATCTGCCTAAAACCTGTGTTATTCAGTTGCACTTTGCTTTCTTAAACCACGGGTATCCTTTTCAGGCGTTAGACATTTATAATTATATTTTATTAGGTTTAAAAAAAATATGATTAGTATATTGATAGAACATATAACAACCACACCATGTTCAGATTGATATTATCTGTTAGTTTCTGCATTTTGCGCATAGTGGACCATTGTACGTAGAATCAGTACCTATGTTTAAATTTTCTTTGTTGCCATACAATTTAATTTTTTTTTTTAATTCCCACTTCACATCAAATTTTAAAATCCTCTATAATTCGTACTACTATCACGCTACTTATCAACTATAAGGCTACGTCTACCCTATGGCATGTTGTGTACAATGTCGACTACAATCTCCCGTAACGTGTATCTTAGAGCTTATGGCCTCAACTCACACTTAAGCCTCAATTTCCCAGGGTTGCGGTTAACAGTACACGGACCCTCTGTTGCAATTGTGATTGTTTCACCAAGCTACGTAGGCAGAGCATGAAACATCAGGCTTTTGTTTTTTTTCCCCTAGTTAAGTTTTTATGAAACTGTTTAGTCATTTATGTTTATTGAAATGAAACAAAACCTAATTTTTGGTATTCAGTGATTCAAAACAAATCGTTTACTGGGTGGGATGATTGCTGAAGTTAACACAGATGCTCATTGGTTTATCAAAAAGCCAGAGTATAGTGAAGAATATTTACCTCTCTACCGTTCCGTAATTTTAGATTTACTAAACCTATAATATAATTTATATTTTTCATCTACAATATTTATCTGTACGTTGCCTACTGTTACTTAAAATATAATGTGTAGTAGTTGTTAGCCTAATCTGTCCCACTGTTTGGCGAAGGTCTCGCTATTACTTCACACGTCTGTGCTCGGCCATTGTGGCCAGTAGTTCACAAGTTCTTCTTGCATAGCATAGCATAATCAGCCTTTTAATTTTCCCGCTGCTGGGACTCAAACCTCCTCTCTCTAGGAGAGGGAATGTGCCGTAATCCACCACGCGGGCCCAGCGCGGATTGATGAATGTCACATTTCTTCGAATTTTTGGTTCTAGGACATATCGGTTTCCTCACGGTGTTTTCCATCACCGTTTTGAGAACAGTGGTGATGAAATAAATTACACAAAGTAATGCGCCTCGTTAGGTTTTAACTCGTGACCTTCAACTCGTAAGTCGGGGCCGTTACCACTCGGCCATATGTACATTATATGTATGATTTCGTTAAATTACTGTTAGTATATTTTATGTTTTTTAATCGATTTAAACACCCAGTGTGTCTACATCTCTCACCCAACTTTCCTGTCGCAGGTCTGCTGAAAGAAATTTCTTTTAAAATATGCAACATTTTTATGTCTTCTATCTAAGTATGTTATATCATTTTCAAGTACTAATGGGTACTAATAAATAAACAAATGAATAAAGATGATATAGAATTAATTGGAAAAAAAGCAAATAGTTAACAAAAATGTTTAAAGATATAGAAACTTGGATAGACAACGAAACATTCAACAAAATATAATATAATATTCCGATTCAGAAAGCAATACAGTTTACTAAGCCAGTGACCAGAAACTGTTAGCATCTATCTACATATTTTCTTAGAAGTGTGTATTGCATTTGGCAACGGAAAGAAAATCGCTTGAGCGCGAAAGATGCTTATTGTTCTCAGAATAAAAATGTATTCTTTTTGAGCAGATTAGGTATATAACTGAGTATTTACATAGAAGAGAAATAAGCTGTTGAAAGCTTGAGACCAAAAAAAGGAAATACAAAGTAAAACTATAAGAGGGAATGAATACAAACTGTGTAATAAGGGACGACAAAACGTGGTCTGGCAAGATATGGATGATGAATATGTGTGTTTTTTTTTGCGTATAAACAAACTGGTATTTTACTTTTTTATTTGTGATTTGCTTGCGAAGCACTGTCTTTTGATTATATTTAGTCTGCCGGATAGACAATTTATCTATAATAATATTCCACAACTATCACACGACGCCTTCAAGTTTCAAGCTAAGCAGAGCTTGTGTTATTAGTACTAGACTACTGATGATTGGTAAACATACTTATTTAAATGTCTAAATACATACAGATTATAGATAAATTAAACCCAGACACAGAACTAATTATCGTGCTCATCACACAATCATTCCTCCTGGGTGGGAATCGAATCCACGACCTCCGGCATAGCAGTCAGGGCTACGAACCACTAGACCAACATGCCAGACAAATAACTAGATTCTGTCAGTGGTTTCGCTCGCGTGAACTTATGTTCCTCCATACAAATTGTGGACCCTTGTTTTGTATCCTTAAGGAGTGGATTTTACAAAATTCTTTCTTAATCTTCACGTACATCATAAAAGGAACTTTTGCGCAAAATTTCAGTATTGTAAGTTTGGTTGAACGTTAATGAGTCTGTGAGTGGGTCGAGACTTTGCTTTTTATTTATACACATAATACAGAGTTTATTTTTCAATAAGGCGTGTTTATTGTACGCCAATAATAAAATTACAATATGAACTTATACAAAAATAGGGTTAAATTTGAAGCTATGAGGAATAGCGAAAAAGACACGGGAGTCTTGGACTCAAATTTTATGAAAACTAAAACTGTGATACTGTGTACTGTGTGTGACTTTGTGTGTGTGATATTGTATTGAAATATCAATATTCCTAGCTAAGGATCAACCCATAGATTTAAAAAAAACAGACGTTGGCATTAAAACAATCTATAAAGTAATCATATATTGATTGCAACTGACTAAGAACTTTTTAAAAGAGTAACCAGGAGTTTCTTGCCGGTTTTACTCCAAAAGAAACGATGAATTTGTGCACTAGCTTCTAACATTTTATAGGTGGCCATGTAGGCCTATGTGAAACTGAAAACTATTATTTATTTGTTTTTTTTTTATTTGTAATCTTTTGTATATATTTCACGGTTACTGATATTTACAGTTATTTCTGTGAATTGGTAAAATAGAAGTAGAATGTATAATCATTGATTTTACGCCTAAAGGTGAACATGTACCCACGTCAACTAGTACATACTGTATAATCTTGGCAATTTACCCCTATTGTGAGTTACAAACTCAAATATTCTATGTAAGTGCCAAATATCAAATCCAGTCCATTTAAATGTAGTTCAAGATAAGCACTAGGCACTCTATATTGGTAGTACCCAAATATTGACGTTTACCCATATTTGAGTTTCTAAACTGCGCAGCCACAAGATGCCAGAATTGGGCTGCCTTAGTACTTAAACGTTCGATAACGGTTTATTGATATTTATTTGGCTACAATCCGGGAATCTTTAAGTCTAGAGTGAATAGGTTACTTCTAGGTAAGCGCGCTCCATCGTCGACCGCATCGTCGCTTTCCATCAGGTGAGATAGCGGTCAAGCGCAAACCTATCAAGAATAAAAAAATATAAGTGCCGTTATTTGTATCTTTAGGTAATACAGACGAGTGAAAAGCTTATTCTAATTAGGCGTGCGTCTATTATTGACTCTATCATCGCTTACCATCAAGTGAGATAGTAATCAAACTCGAGTCTAATAATAAAGTTGTGCCTGTTAAGTTGACTAGCACTATTACTTCTTTTCATCATCATCATGATCATCGTTTCATTCGAGATACGTTCACTGTTGGACAAAAGCCTTCCCCAAGAATCGCTATAACGACCGTTCCGCTAAGCCTCGCATCATCGGATTTCCACGACCCTCGCTAGGTCATCGGTATACCTTGTAAGAGGCCTTCCAACACTGCGTCTTCTGGTGTTTGATTCATATTTGAAAAATAATAGGAGTAGAGTACCCCTGGTCGATAGAATAATAAATAATCATAATTCGTCTCATAATTATCCAACTTTTGGGACTCAGACCTCTATGAGAGGAAATAGACTGTAATTCACGATGCAGGCCCAGTGCATTTTGATGGATGTAGGTATATCTTCGAATTTTTGGTTCAAAGACTGCGAGAGCCAATTGATGATGATGAAGCCATGATGTTTTCCTGTACAGTGCTCTGCGTGTTCAATACAATGATGCTTTTAGAGTGTTGATGGGGTTGCCGCACTACTTCAGTGCATCCAGTATGTTCGCAGAGGCAAAAATTGATGGCTTTCATGCTATTGTGCGGAACCGATGCGCCTCCATCATGCGCAGGGTACGCGTCAGCCCCAACATCATCCTGAAGACAATAGCGGACAGGTGGGACAGTCCCATACTGGAGCATTGGGTACGCCTGCATGCCCCTGTGGCATATAATACGTAAAAAATTGTTTCCGGTACTTATAAGTACTAACACTAGTTTTTAAGTTCTATGTATACTAACCAAGTATAGACTTTGTCCGAAATATAAGATTTTTATTATTTTTTTAAATTTTATTTGTTCTTTTGAGAGCAGTGGTGACGATAAATTACAAAAAGTAAAGCGCCTGGCTGGGTTTTAACCCAGTTGGATTCGTTAGTTCCTATTGGGCCACCGCTGCCCCTAGTTACTAGTAAATTCATTCATCCCCTAAAGAAACAACATAACTTTGCTATTACCGCCGACTAAAACAGTTACAATAATACAAAACTAAGAAAACAAAACTAGTTTAACAATTTGTGATTCAATGGAACACGTGTAACTTGAGACCAGGAGACCTTATAATACCTAACCTTGTTTATACTCCAAGTTAACGAAGATCCTCATTACGTTTTCTGTGACTTCGCCATCACAGATATAAAGTCAACGGAATAGCTCCTACTGCTTTTATTAGTCGTAAAAGAGTTACAGATGCGAATTTAGGCGACAAACCATTGGTTAACTGTCAATCAAAAGACCAAAATTTTCTAGATCTTTATGGGCTTAATGAAACTCGTCTCCAATGTCATAAATATCTGCTAAGATTCTTCCAAACTCGTAGATCCCTTCTGATAGTAAATTAGAAAAGAAATAAAGTCCAAAGATTTGTCAGGAGTTGATTCAGCTCGTTTCTAAATTTTAGCTTCGGGCGAGTCGTTTGTAGGATTAAGACTATGAAATAGCGTTCGGGAGATCCGTATTTCTCGTTAATAAATATCTCGTAAAGTTAAATTACGGAAATACAAGACGTTTTCGTCATTTCTAACAGAAGACATTTCAAATTGTTGAGGATAAAAGGCAATATCTAACGTAAACTGAATCTTTAAACTCATTTGGATTTAAGCAATTTGGATTTGACATGCGTATTGGTTCTTTTAGATCTAGAACATTTAATAAACGAGTATTTTTGGAATCAAAATATGTTTTGTCTAATCAAAATATTAAGATTATCTACAAAGCCTGGAGCACAGACATAGGGTAGCTAGCTTTTCGGTATATTACAGAATGCATTATTACAATACTGTATTATTATGAATGCAGAATGCAGTATGCGCGGGAATTGCATGATTTGATTTTGCCGTTTCAATTCTGCCATCGGACAACCCGACGTACGGCGAGTTACCCTTACGTTGTTGAAACGTCTGTGGTCCGGACCAAGCGTTTCGCCTCGTCGTTTATATCACGTACATCAAAGTACTGGAACAATTTGCCTGCTGTGGTTTTCCCATCCGATTATAATTTAAGTGTCTTCAAGGCCAAAGTGAATAAGCTCTTAATAAACGAGTGCGCCTCACCATCAACAATTACATCACTGTTTACCATCAGGTGGGATCGCATTCAAGCACTAGTTTATATTAATAAAAAAAATATTTGTATCAGCAGATTGAATAAGAACGAAGAAATATCAAAAACATTACATTTTCAGAAAAGACCGACAACTTATTAAGTAAATTATATCTATATCAAAAAGACAAGTACGAATAAGAAGATAATAGGATACTTGTTTAATATCAGGTACGAGATCCTTTGGCCAAAAAATCTAATAAGAAGTAATAAAACATTGAAGTATGCTTTAAATTGTCAGTCGTTATACTAAAATGGAGAACAACATTTTTGTACCCAACTGGTTTCTATCATCGCAGGAAGAATCCTTGATTTTGGCCAACCTAGAAAAAATCATAACCTGGAAAAGTGAGTTGTCTTAAAGTAAATAAAATAAGTAAAATACATAGAATGTTTGTTAAGAGATGAGATAACATTATGTCAATTGGAGTTATATTTGTCTTAGTAAAAATGAAATAAGGTTATTGTTCTTAAAATTATTTGAAATTAAATTTTAACTATATTTAAAATCAATTGAGAAATATTTTTTGTAATCAACCTTCTAAGATTATTACCTCCTCAAATCGGTTATGTTAATGTAAACATTTGTTATACTCTTCTCTAAGAGGCTCCTTTTCCACTCACCTATCGTCAATATTCGAGCACAGTTTAAAAGCTTGTTGCTTCATCTAACGCAATCCAACGCGATATTTGAAGTAGAAGCAATTCAAAAAAAGAGAGATAACGCCTAAAAACTCTGTTGGCATTCGGTAATTCCGTGATTTATTCAAATACTTCACAAAACTGGTTTCAGGGAATACGTATTTTTTTTAAACTCTTGAAAGTTTTTGAAAAAAAATTTCGACATTCAGAATCTTGATTAAATATGCAAAGCTTATATTGTTATATTTTTTAAATTTTTGAGTAAATTATGAAGTATTCATGCACACTAGCAGATTTTCAAAAGTCTTTACTGAACTAGTTTTACACAAATTTATAAATTAATTTCAATAACAGTCTAGATAATATCGATAAGATACTGTGTTTCCAAAATATCCAACGAAAAATGTGTAATAACGTCATAATTGCGTAAGAGCGGTTGTATGAAAAACAGTGAAAATGTATGTCGAGTTGCATCTCCTTATATATAGATTTCAACACTATAAAATTAAAAAAATATATATATTCAAAATGTTTCATTTCACATAGGCCTACATGGGCAATTATAAAACGTCAGAAACTAGTACACGTTTTCAATTGGTCGATTCCTATGGAGAAGAACCAGTAAGAAACTCTATGGTTACTCTTATAACGAGATATACTCTTCTATTAATAGTGAGAAATGTATTGGGAGTAAAAGTGAAAATGAACTGATAACTAACGATTTCTTTACTTTACTCTGAGCAGAGGTACGAGATCTGCACTATATGTACGTCTTAAAAAAATATTGGTGATACTCGTAGAGAAACAATTTATGTGTTCTCTGATAGGTATATTTCTAAATGATATTTGTCCTTTTAAACTAGATGAGGCCGGCTAAACCACACACTTCCCCAGTATACTTTTGAAAAAATCATTTATCATTGTATACAAGTTTTGAATTTTTGATGTACTATGTATTACACGCTAGGGGCTATACTAAAGATAATATAATATTACACAAATCTAACAGAACTCGCCTTCGCAATTAGATTAATCTGGTCCAATACATTAATCTTGATCATTACAGATTAGCTCAGGATTACAGGTGAAAAGGTTTTTTTTGAAATTAAATTGAATACATTTTTTAAGCAAGTTAAAGTGCTCGTACACAAAATATAGAATTAAACATTTGCTCAGTGCATATATTCCGACGGATGAATTCAATTTCCATTTGTTTTTTACGGAAACAATTCTCAAATGCATTCATGTTAGACGGACAATGCATTAATGAAGTTTATCATTTATTCGGCACACTATAGTGCTTTTTGTTGAACATGGCATTTAAAAATCCATCCACCACCATCGTCGAAAATTATTTGAACATTTTCGACGATGGTTTCATTCACTATTGATTCCATATTCACTAATATGGAATCAAATACGACTTTAAATAACACTTAACTGCTAACCTTATGTGAACCTGGTGGCTTTGTATAGGTAACAATTATTCACATAAATATATCTTCCTTCTTTATTGTTTTTTTTTTCAATTGTTGATATGCTCGCGCTAGATTACTATCGCACCTGATGAAAAGCGACGATATGGTCGACGATGGAGCACGTTTACCTAGAATTAAGCTGTTCACTCTTGACTGAAAAGTCCTCAGATTGTAGCTATCAGGAAACACAGACTCCGGCAGGGAATTCCACTCCTTATGTACGCAAAACGTTTTGTGCGCATGGGTGGGATGTCCACCATCTACCGATGGTGCATTGCAGTATGTCTGGTGGTTATTTATATTAGTGAAAACCGCATCAAAATCAGTTTCATGGTTAAGGAAGACTTAGCGAATAAACAGACATATACGGAAAGCAACTTTGTTTATTACCATGTAGAACTTATCTTTAACCAAAGCTAGAATCAGTGTATAAAGACAACTTACTTCAAAATTCTAAGAATAAAGCAATTATAATAATAATGTCATCTCCTAACCTTTTTCTGACTGCTTTTCAAAGGCTCACAACCCAGCTACTGGGCAACACGATTCTCTTGGGATAGACTGATGGTCAAACTTTCCAGCATTTAACTACCTGTAACGACTGAAACGTACTATTACAAGTAAACATAACTCCGCACTAAGCAAAAACTCTTCGATCCAATGAATTTTGAAATGAAGAACTCCAAATTTAAAATTTGGAACTGGAAGGACAAATATTTTTGTATACGACGTCTACATCTTCGACCTTTACCGCATCATTGGCAAGCATACCCATGGCGTGAATCTAGAATAAATACTACTTTCATCGATTGAGTTATATGCTTAAAGCGCTTCCAGTTATTATAGCTTCACGACTCGCTTCGCCAGCAATAAATCCGAGTTATAAAAATGCGAAGCGAGTCCAGACAGTTGAAACTCCGTCCATCTTTTATTATCTCCTAGTATAGTGGATGCCTTTCAGTGGTTCTCTAAGAAGAGCCCTTTTTATCATAATGTGCAAGTTTCCTTACAACCTCTTTTGTCTCTTAGATGTTTATTTCGTAATGAAATGTTGACTTACATTTATTTGGTTGGTTTCTTATGGAGGTATGTCTAGAATTGGTCGTCCCTTATAAATGTGCTTATTATTTTTTATTTTCTTGAGGGATGTTTTTGTGAGTGATGCTTGGCTTGTAGTTTTAGGAAAACAAAACAAACGAAAACGTTTATGTTTTTGTTTGATAAGTTAAATATACTTTGCGGAAGGACAAAGGTTATATCGAACATTAATGCAGAAGAAACGAGACAACAATTCTTAATAAAGTGACTATATATACATTTTATAATAAACAAGCTGACCCGGTGAACTTCGTACCGCCTATCAGTCAATTGACCGAAAGATGGAATGATTATTTAAAAGTTACTGTAATTTTTCGATGAAATGGTGTTTTGTATTTTATATAAATTTTTAAATAATTTTCATCAATTCGGGGTGGAGAAGAATCTAACAAAACAAAGATCTTTAAAATCGGTCCAGCTATTCTTGCAGTGGCGGATTTATTAGCAGGCTTCGTAGGCTTGAGCCTAGGGCGGCAAATTTTTGGGGCGACAAATTTGGGGACCGAATTTTTTTTTTGCTACCTCATAGGAATCAAAAAGATGATGCTCTGATGTCTCACAGATAGAAGTCTGCAACAAATTTTGCTGATGACTTTCCTTTCTCACTTGTCATTGCACATTCCAAGAGTAGAAAAATTCAATTGGAATTTAAAAAAAATCTTAAAAAACCTTGAACAGTGATAGTGAGGTAGTCAGGATAGTCTTAAGTAAAAAAAAAAAATTCCCCGATTGCGGTATTTCTTTAACGCTACAATGTTATCTGAGACGTACCGTATTGTAAAAATAATGCAGGAGATGACAATTGTAGAGTCAAGGGCGGCAAAAACTGTATAGCCTATGCTTTGAAAATGTGTAAATCCGCCACTGCTGTTCTTGAGTTATAAATGGTGTAACTAACACGATTTTTTTATGTGTATAGATTTTATTCTTCAACAGAAAGTCAATAATAATTTTGCATGAAAATTATTTTCATAAATCAAAATACTACGGTCCAACAATTTAACAGACCTATGAAGTTTCACAATAAACCTGAGTACAGAATGCCTTTTGGCAACATTAGTGCAGGTGGCTGTGACACTTAATTGCCCATATATTTTCTCACTCCCTACTTATAGGTACATGGCCAGTGTATGCTAAATTGTATAAAGGTATTTTTTAACAAATAGCATGTTAAAAAGTTAGATTACTTTGCTTGTGGTTTTAAAAACATATATACCTGCAGCTTTTGAATTAGACGTTGAGTATTCTATGTTGGCGGTGATATAAATATTACAAATAGTTATGATATTAATTTTAAATAAAATTTAAGTTCAGAAGCATATGATTTATTTATTAATCCTCTATATACATCTTAAGTAATAAATATTATAACTTAATAATTAAACAAATTGAAAATAATATTATGTACAAACTGGTAGAAAAAGAACTCATAGGGCATCAAAAAATTCGTCCACATCGATGTCAATGGGAAAAGTGCCCAGAACGCTGGCAGTATTGCCACGCTGGATGGCAATGCTAATTCGTTGACCGAAGAAAAGCCCAGCTCTTTGGTCACGCGAAGAGTCGACCAGCTGTTTTATGATATCAAAAAAAGAAGAGAAGCTGGTGTTCTAATTTTTGTTTCTTCATGTTTTGTCAGCGACTTCTAAAGTTATTTTTCATTATTATTTTTCGTTATTATTTTTAGAAGCCAATCGTATTTTTAGACAAAACCTTTTTCTTATTCACTTTTTACTTTCGATACTCCATAACTAAAAATAAAAAGTGATCAAGTTCAGTGGTAAAGGTTCTTATAGAAAATTGGTAAATGAAATTAAATATTAGGACTAAAAATCATAAAAATTTGGTTAAAATTTAACGAAGATATTGCAGAACGCTGCGTTTTCCGGTATGTGGTTGCCACTCCAGAACCTTCCGTCTCAATTGACCATCTGCTCTGTGTGCAATGTGCCCTGCCCAAAATGAATGGATGAACGTTGGAAGGCCTCCCAGACCGATGACCTAAAGAGGGTCGCGGGAATCCGATGCATGCGAGACTGCGCACTAAAAAAAAACTGTCGAATTGAGAACCTCTCCTTATTTTGAAGTCGGTAATAAATAGATCCAGTAATTTACTAATATCTTCTTTCACAAAATCGGTGTTAATACACAAATGTGAGCAGTAAACTAATTCGTGGGTTTCCTCAAAAGAAAACATAGTATATTTTATTTTTTTAGTTTTGTCTAACCTTGCGTTTATTGCAAAATCCAAAGTGCACATGTGACGGGAATTGGACCCAAGCGACAATACACGTCACAATGTGCATAGAAATTCTCGTTTGCTTCGAACATTTGTGTACCGTGAAGAACTTTGTAAACTTGAAACTGCACAAGTTGGAATCCTTGTCTTATACAATGGTTTTATGAATTTAAACAAAATCGATAAATTTGTAACTTTTGTTCGCCAAACGGGCAACTTTGAGTTCTGGTTTGAAGAATCCTTGATCATTTATTTAAAGTCTAGTGAGCGAATGACGGATATTTCTCGTTAAAATAATCTATTAACAAACTGGAGTGTAAGGAAGTAGGGTACTGAATTTTGGTTAGATCTGCTAATTAACTGGACAAGACTACGCAGAGATGCAACGTAATCTTAATTACGTCTCTGTCCAAAGGAGTGACATAGAATGAGCTTCTATATTCAGGTGTGTTAACAGCAATCTACCGATGCGATATCTTGATAATACTTAGCTAGATGCGCTTTAATTCGAGGACATGTGACATCCACTAACACGCATTGGGCCCGCGTGATGGATAACGGTCCATTCTCTCTCCTAGAAAGGTGGCCTGAATCCCAGCAGTGGGAAAACCAAACAAGTTCAAAAAAGGAGGAGGTTCTATGTTCGGCTGCATGTATTTTTTTTTATGCTTATGCGCTTGAGTGTATTGAAAAACAAGCCAAGAGTATCGGCAGTGATGCACTGATTGAGTTTAAGCACCCAAGCTTTCAGCATCGATGTCGAGTTACTAGTTGGTCGATTTTCTATCGATTACATTTCGGGGACTGGGTACTGTGTTGGTATTCGATATTTTATTTTCGGCAAGCCAGTTCCATCATCGTACCACTAGATGTATGGCTGTCCCGCCTATGCGCAGAAAACGTTTTAGGAACACATTATTTGCTCGTTCAACTATAAAGTCTAATTTCCTACCTGCCCGAGTCTGTGATTTCTGATTTCTTCAATGTTATTTATTCGTTCGTGCAGGGTGAAATAGTGGTCAAGCGTGAGTCTACCTTAAGGCCTGTAAGACATTAAATTAAACATTTTTTAACTTTGCCTGTGATGATTTTTTTTAAGGTGGGAAATCATGCGAGTATTTCTCTCGCTCTAGGGTGGAGCGAGAGGGTGTGTCAGACTTTGACTGAATAAAACCATACTTTTGTTTCTTCTTTGCCTAGCGTTTCAGTCCCGGGGTATCCCTTTTGGAATTTGACCCATGGCCTCTGTAGGCTTCGGCCCTGCTAGGCCGCTACGGTTACCTCTAACCATGTGGTAGTCAGTGACGCGTATTAACATTCTGTACATGGCCAGAACGCAAGGCTGTGAAACTAGTCTCGTATAGATTGGAAACACAATTCTAATCAAGGTCTTCCAATGTATACAAGAGTAGTACGCAAATACTCGCGTATACTTCGTAGTGACTTAAGTACCTAACCTTATTCTATGACATACAGTGCCAGTACAAATATGGACTAATCGTGTGCAGATCAGAATAATCGCGCCTGGATTAGGTTAGGTTAGAAAAATGACCATTAAAGACCAGATCCCTTTTTAATGTTTGTGAATCATTTGGGTTAGGTTAAGTTAAAAGTCATTATCTAACATATTTTTAGATTTTATATCTATCTCAGATTTTGTCAGACGTAAGTGATTTTAACTGTAGTATAGTTTGGAACCAGGACGCGCTCGTACATGTTACAAACTATACAAGACCAGTGCGCAAAATTCGTGTATACATTGTAATTGCAGATTTAAAATAGCAATACAAAGTATACGCGAGCAGTTTCCTATGGTTGCGTTTAGGCCATGTATAGAATATAAATACGCGTCAATGACAGCTTACCATTAGATTGGCTATCCATCAAACCAACGTACAACTTTTTCTTCTTCTCAAAAAGGAGGCCGGAGTTCATGAATGAACGGTAAATTATTAATACAGGCAGGTACATAGAAAAGGACCGACCTAAACATTATTCAACGTTAATAAATTATTTGTAGCAAGCCGTTTACATTCAGAGAAACAGTTTTAACATTGTTAAGCTAATGTTCTGCCGCTGGCAATTTGCCAATCTTGTATACACCTATGTATTTTTGATGATATTAGCGTACAACATACTTTGTACAAGTAATGACGTGTTAGAGTTGGTATTTTTTTTCCTGAGTATTTAAGTTTTGTAAGGATTAGAGCAGTGGTGGCCGAGTGGTAGTGGCCCCGACTTACGAGTCGTGGGTTCAAACCCAGCCAGGCACATTACCTTGTGTAATTTATTTCATCACTACTGCTCTCAAAACGGTGAAGAAAAATATCGTGAGGAAACCGGCAAGTCCTAGAACCAAAAATTTGTAGACATGTGACATCTACCAACCTGCATTGGGCGATTACGGCCCATTCCCTCTCCTAGAGAGGAGGCCTGAGTCCCAGCAGTGGGAACATTGAAAGGCTGATTATGCTATGCTACGGATTACTAACTTGTCATAAATTGTATTTCGATTATTTGAACTTCCTAAATCACTAAACTTAAGTTATTTAGTGATTCTTTGGGATATGTCGGCCTATTTAGTCCTTGACCTCCCAAGGTTGACCGACGACCTGGTGACGGTCGCGGCAAACCGATGGTTGCGAGACGCACAGGACCTGACATTGTGGCGATATTTCAGGGAGCAGCAGTGGACCTATTAAGGCTGAAATGATGACAATGATTATTGGGTTTCTGTCAGTGTTATGATAAAAAGGCATTATACTTTTTTAGGGTTTCCTACGTGCGCACGTGGCCAATAGATTTCATATAAACACCTACTTCTGATCTCTCTATTAGCTTTTACCAAAGAATTGTAATCCAGTCTCTATACAACCAAACCCAAACGCACTTTTTCTGAATCAAAAATTATAAGGGTGTCATGGCTGAGAGACCTGTGAAATGGTTTAAAAAAGTCACCACAGCCTTGAAACGGAACGGGCAACTGAAAAACATGGTTGGGTTTTACACTCCTTTTTCCACCCAGAGCGAGAAGGAATCTGTTGATTTGCAACGCAAAAAAGTGGAGCATATATACCTAACTACTATAGGTAGTAAAATTACGCTCCACTCTAGAATTACGTTTGTAAGTATGAGCACAGAAATCCCATTAAATAATAATCTCCATTTTTTATCTGTTTACATTCAGTACAAACCAAGCAAAAATTCAAACAAAGGTATAAAAATGACTGGACCGTACAAAAAATTCGTCCTATGTTTTTGTACTTACGGAGGCCGAAATAAATTTGCATCCCACGCCAATATTGTCTATTTCCGTCTCAATTCTGTTTGCTAATCGAACCGTTGATAAAGTGAAATACCTTCGGTATCGAATGATACGAGTTTTTGTATGTATCATTTTTGTAGGTTATGAGTCAATGGAAGCTCGTGGGTAAGATGATAACAGCTATACGAATTCATATCCAAGGTTCAGCAGCACTTAAGGCCCTTTCTCCCATTTAATGTCATAAAACAGTGACTTTCTGAAGCCTTCTCCTCGGTAACGACTGGGTTAATAGATTAGAAAAAATATATATTATAGTTTCCTAAAAAACATTATTAACATATGATTTTTTTTGTATTACTAATACTGTCAAAAAAAAATAAACGACATGATATTTTTCCCCTGGTTTTCCCTACTCCTTTTAAACGGCTTTGATCTTTACAAATGTAACACAATAAAAATACTGGTTAATTGTTCTTCAAAATGTACATAGCATATGTTATTCAATCAATATATCGCAAAGGAAATGCTTTTAAAGGTCAGTAGCGCTCTATGCGAGCGCAGGCGGCAGTACAAGTGTGTGTACATTTAACTTCGGCCAGATGTTCAAGGGACTATACACCTTAAAATACCGAGAATTTCCTCCGTACTATGGAAAACACGTAAAGCCCTTGGTCCCACCTGTTATTTGTAGATCTTTGACAGTCATTACGGGTAGTCATCGATGGACAGTCGTCAGTGGTCCTTCAAGCCCAAAGGTTGACTGGTAGAGCAACCGTATGACATCAACTCCACATATTATGCGCAGTTACTAAAGTAAAAATGTTTAGTAATAGGGTTTTAGGGTCGTGGCCGGGTGGTATCGGCCCCGACTTACGAGTTGTAGGTCGCGGGTTCAAACCCAGCCAGGCGCATTACTTTGTGTAATTTATTTCATCACCACTGCTCTTAAAACGGTGAAGAAAAACATCGTGAGGAAACCGGCATGTTCTAGAACCAAAAATTCGAAGACATGTGACATTCACCAAACCGCACTGGGCCCGCGTGGTGGATTACGGCCCATTCCCTCTCCTAGAGAGGAGGCCTGAGTCCCAACAGTGGGAACATTGTAAGGCCGACTATGCTATATAGGGTTTTACCTACCAATATTAAGCAGGACCGCTGAGAATGACTTTTGTCTTGAATTTGATTATTACCTTAAAATTAAATTCTAAATTATGACTGATGAATAATAATTATTCTGTAGTCTCAGGCTCTATGACAGATTATTATTAGATCTAAAAGACATTTATTCATGTCATTACAAAACATTTTATGAAATCTCCAATAAAATCGACATTTCAACTCAATACAAAATCGCTTTCAACGTTACATAAAGAAATGCTAAACAGACATTTATTTAAATATTTACTGTCGAAATTAATTCAACAAATCTGAATTGAGAAGTCGCATATTTGAATGTAAATCCTTGAGTCTATTGAACAAATAGTATCTAAGTATTTTTAATCTCGTTTCGATAAAATCAAAAACCTTTTTAGCACAAAGGCGTAGCGGCACCACAAAATATTTCCCAAGTAACTGCGAAATACAATTCACAGTTCACCATCCCTTCGGCGTTTTATCTATTCAAATATTTCTTTTACAACTACGTAAGTATCAAATATAGACGAGGGCAAACGAATATAAAGCTGTCAAGCCCCCGTCTAAAAAAACTCAATAAGAATCCAAAATAAAAATCTTGAGACTATAAAAAAAATGTCGGAGATTTGTAGAAAAAAAGATAAGTAACGTCAATAGCAGGTCACGTTTGACTGAAACTGCTTGTTCCACCAAATAAAAACTCTGACGCACTTGAAAAACCAAAATAATCTAAAACACGGAGCACCCTAAAAGTCTAAAATTAACATCCCCTTAATGAACACTCCACCCTTATCTAAAATGAGCTTTGCTCCACTATTCATAAAGTTTATTTTTGTCCGTAGTTCCTCGTACGGTGTTAAAGGAGATGTATGAGAGTGCCCCTGAAGAGGACGAGGTTGCTCACGACGTGTCCGATCTTGAGCACGATGAAGTTGGTAAGTGCTTTTTATTTTTTTGTAGACCTATTAAGCCACCAGATGCCAGGTACTTGGCAGGAGAAGCTATTCAGAAGCTATATTTAGATAGCAGTGTTAAGAGTCAATAGGGCTCACATCAGTAAATACGATGTATTTGTATCTTAAATAAATAAGAAAATGTTAGAAATCCCACCCTGTTTTTCTTTGCGAACACATTTATTATGCACTAGCTTTTACCCGCGATTTCGTCCGCGTAGAAGTCGAAAATGGGTAATGCCTAAGGCATTAAGTCCACCTCTGTACCTTTACGTTTTGAGATACGAAAATATGAAATATTATTTATTATCTTCATCGTGTGTGATAGTCCATTGAATTGTATGGCGGGCGATATTGTATCTTAAGATAAAATATTATAGTATCTTAGCCGTGTGCTCCCCTTAGTGAACTTCACTGCGGGTGACGTAACCTACGACAAACTTATTATTTGCGGTTGGTACAGTAATCGGGTCTAGGGATCGAACCGCAAAATTAAGTTTGGTTTTTTATTGTATATACTTTTCCGGGATAAAAAGTACCCAGTGTGGTGCCCAGAATATTAAAGAATAATTATAAAAAGTTTCATCGTAATCGAATTAGTAATTTTTGCATGATGCCTGAACAAACAGACAGACAGACAAAAATTTTTTTAATCACATTTTTGGGTTCGGTGTCGGTCTAGTAACACCATTTATTTTTTTGATATATTCAATGTACAGAATTTTCACTTCTACAGATTTATTATAAGTATAAATATGCTAGGGAAAGGAATTCTGATAGCTACAACTTGTGGTATTTAAGTCAAGAGTAAATAAGTTACTTCTAGACAACCCAGCTCCATTGTCGACCACATCAGCATGAGATGAAATAGTGGTCAAACGCGAGCCTATCAATAATAAAAAAAAATATAGTAGACGAAAAATCTATTATCTTGTGAAAAAATTTTCTAGTTGAATAGTTTTCGAGTGACGATAAAATACTAAAATAACGCACTAAGCTTTATGTCAGTATCTTCAACATAATGAATGGACAGCAACATGCTTTGTTGTGAATTTTGCTGATAACTTTAACGACGGACTTTGTCTGGAAGACTAAGATAGCAAACTATTACTTGGCAGCAAGCAGTAAGACTCTTAGGTGACGCGTCTCTTTGGTACTTAAACTTTAAGAATATAAACGATGAAACTATCGTATATTTGATCAAAAACAGTATTTTGTAGACTTGCGAGTCACTGATCAATAACGAACTCACTGAAGGTAAATTACAAACAATTCTGTGTAGTTTTAAAAAA
Source organism: Mythimna vitellina (assembly GCA_949316375.1). Taxonomy (NCBI): domain Eukaryota; kingdom Metazoa; phylum Arthropoda; class Insecta; order Lepidoptera; family Noctuidae; genus Mythimna; species Mythimna vitellina. Next base: position 18,226,647 of record OX438692.1, read on the forward strand.
ATGGTTGATATCACATAGTTTTTACTCAGTAGGCGAATTTCTAAATAAAAAAACTTGTCAATCCTTCCACTTCAGGAATGTTTTGTAGTCTGTAATGTGTTTTATTTTTAAATATTTCATTTACCTAAATCTCTGGTAATTTGGTTACCTTAATATGTGTCTAATATTATTTAGTTTAAATAATTTGGGTAAAGAATCTGTCTGTGTGTCTTCGTTTGGATCTGTTTATATTTCTGTTTTTTTTTTAACCATAGAACTCTAGATAGTTGTGAGTTACTTTATGTTACTAAAACACTATCGACTAAATATTTGCATGCCATCATTAAATGGCGGAATGTGTCTTTGCACTTAGTCTCCTGTGTACAACATCTTTTGTACCTACCACATTTTACGCAAATAAATTAGATTATTATTATAAAAATTAAGAATGATATTTTGAAAGAAATTTTCTCAGGTGAAATATTTTTGAAGACCACTAGTTATATATTGCTGTAGAAAAGTATGACGTGTTACACGTTAGATTGTGGACGACGTCATACTTCTTTTTCTTAGTATGTAGATGGCAAAACTAGTTTTTTTTTTCTAGTTCAATTCCTTACCTGGTCCTTGCCTTGGCAATGCCGTCCACTGACGCTGTCATTAGATCCCTAAGTGAGCAGGTAGCAGGGCACGTGGCGCAGAATAGACGGTGTGATATGGTCTACTGAAGATCGGAACCACCCTAGATTCTGTGTAGATTGTATTCGCTCCGCCCGACCTGGGTTCGGAGTCTATTTAAGAGGCTCTCCGATGGCTCGATGAAATCTTCAGGAGAAAATCGCACGATTTTGAAGTTAGAAAGACAATACAATATAATCATCAAACAAATAATACCAAGCCGGCCTTTGGGTACCACATCCGCAATCACACACAATCTAACTAACAGCAACCATCAAAATAATAGCCATACAACCACATACAACAAATCCTTTATGCCGAAACACTTAAACAAATGACGATCATCAGGATTTCAGGGCCATCACTAAAAGCTATAGAGAGGAAAAACAGTCTATAGAGGCTGCCATTTGTTGGTTCCACTTTTTTTGAGAGTAAGGAATCATCGAATAAGCTCTCCAGCGGAACAAGAGGGGATGTCAGACTTTAAGTGATTAAATCCTACTTTTGTTCCTTCATTTGCCATTTGGGTTCTAGGTTCCTCTGGGAGGCATCGGCAGTTACGGTCTTCGTCAATTATGCTAACGTCTCTTTGAAGCGTACATGGACCATAACGCGCCATCGACCCGGTCTTGGACTTTATAAGAAGGCAAGCTTTGTTGTTTCCACCTTCAAATCCGTCTGGCCTCAATAATCGCTACTTTGTTCGACGGCGATAGCTTTCATAGAGCCAAAACGCCAACACCTACTGACTAGTAGCTGGTGGTGGTTGTTACTTATGACTATAAGTTTCGCTCATTTATTTCCTCAATGTTCTATGTCACACCATGTGTATTGTGTACATCATGACTGATTTATCTACATATGACACAAATCCACGAAGCTGAACAGATTTGTCTATATGTGTGGCTCAGGTTGGGTTGTTAAGAACTTCGGATCGATCTCTCTTTGTATGTACGGTAGGTAGCCTTAAAGTTCGATGTTCCCAACGACCTCTTGAATGGCCCGAAGTGTACGCTGTTTATTGCCGGCCCATAAAGGTATTGCGCCATAAAGTTTGTAAGGATAATTCACAATGTAAGGTAATCTAAGGTGGAGTATAAATTTTCGCTGTCAAGCGCTATCGTTGTTCACGTTTTAAGTTTTGAGCTACTGAAGCGCGCTGTGGTTAGATGCTACGTGTAAAGTTTAGAGTATGTTGCTATCAGGGGAAGTGTTTAAAACTTTGCAATCTAGTGTTCAGCCAAGGCAGAATAGGTCATATTTATTTTAGGTGAGAGACGTTGTACGAAAATTGCAGGAAGTTTACGCTTCTGAATTAGATCACATAATTTTTTTCTTTCGTTGAATTTTGAAGTCATAGTATTTTTACTATCGTTAGTTTAACGATTTTTATTTATTTATATTTTTGAAAAGTAAGTAAGTATACCTTACTTATTTCTTATGAATTAACGTTTATATACGTATAAATTTAAAATAAGGAGAAATTCAAAATTAAATCTAAGCGTGTGAGTTTTGTATAGTGTGATATGGTTTCGAAAGTATTTTTTTTTAGATATTCCACACATCATCAAATTCTTCCGAAACAGTTTAGTTGCAGTAGTTTAGTTTTTGAGATTTTTCAGTGTATATTTGGTAGGACTAAAAATGGGTCGTAAACCATTCTTTACGCATATAACCCACCCCCCATTTAGTAGAATGCTAAATGGTTTTGCCTTACGCGATCGGCCGCCTCCTTTGCTAGCATTATTGCTTCGCAGAAGGAGGCGACCGCCTGCCACTCCTCCTCGCTCCGGACCATGGCCTGTACCAAGGCCCAGCACGAGAGATCGCAGCCGCCGATCGCCCTCACGAGGACACGGTGGTGCTCTGTCCAGGCGGGGTACACCTCTACCGTATGCTCCACCGTGTCCTCCGGGCGGTCCACACAATGGTTGCACCAGTTTCTTCCGCACGAATCCGGTGCAGGAACCTCCCGAACTTCCTATGTCCAGTGAGGACCTGCGTCATGCGGAAGGTAAGGACGCCGTGAGGTCTTTCCAGCCGCTCCTCAAAGAGGGGGGACTTATCGCCATAATTACGGCGTGCCCAAAGACTCAACATTTTGACTTTACTGGTTCCAAACCAATAAACTGCCTATAAAACTTTTAAGGATTAAGATACCTTACCTTAATACAGTTTAGTCTCGTTTATTCTAAGCTGTAAGAAAATGTCTGACAAAATAAAGAGTATTAAGGCGACTGCGATAAATTAGCGGCACAGCCATCACCAGTAAAGGTTTTCTGGTAGTGGGTTCAGTACGTAGAATTAAAATAACAATTCATTTCACAATCACTTTTATTTCACAGTACACTATATAACTAGGCAATTACAGACTTAAATGTATCATAATTCGAAAAAAATCAGTGATTTTATTAGGAGCATCTGAACTAATCAACGGATCGCCTAAGACTGCCATCCGTAAACGTCGCCCCACCAAATGATTCCGCTTACCTGACGTCTACTACGTCACAGCGTTTTACCCCATTCCGGTACTTACTAAGGAATCAATTGAGTGTCTTATTATCGTTAAATTATCATAATCGCCGAGAAGTACAATATCTTACAAGCCAGAGCCATCCTGGTAAAATGAGAAATGTGTTTTGAAACTTCATTCCTTATAACTTGGTAAAACTTGTTCCAGTATAAAATACTGGTAGATATCTTCCGTATATTAATAAAGTTAAATAATTATGAATGTTACTTATTATAACTACAGAGGTACAGTGGAAGGTGGATTTTTAGGGTTCCGTAATAAAATTGTTAGAAATTAATCTATAGGTTGCGAGTTTGTCTACATTCGCTTATTTTTAGTATGTAACTGTTTTATGCAGTTTGAAGTAGGTGAATAACCAGGGATATACGGTCTTAGGTGATCAGGGCCACGGTGAGTCTCCTGCACACAAAGGATGTCACATTTCGTGGACTGGCATAGCTGGGAAAGAAGGTCAGATTTGTTTTCTGAGAAACCTTCAATGTTAATTGAAGTAGGTGAATTATGAGCGTATTGTTTTTAAGGTAGTAAAAGAAATAATTACTGATTTTATTGAAAGTTGGTTTTATTATTGAACTAACTGCAGTCAGCGACTTAAGCCGCGTGATAGTAAAAAAACTGGGCAAGTGTGAGTCGGACTCGCGCACTGAGGGTCCCGTACAAACTTACTTTTTAAAACAGTTCAATAACCGAATCAAGTTACGAAGATTTTTCTAAATCGCACAAAAAAAAGATTATGTGGCGTAACAACAAATTTAAATTTTCCAGATTTTTTCCTTTACTTGTGCTATGAGACCTTGCTTCATGGCAAATTTTAGGATTCTAAGACAATAGGAATTACGCTATTAATTTTGATTTTCTTGAGAGTGTCGAAATACAAGTCTTTTGCAACATAAACGGCCGTATCTTTATTTTTGTTAACTTAGAAGTGTAATTTTTTCACAGCTTAAAGGAACTGTAAATTTTAGTATATGGTTTTAATTTCAACTTGATACCTCCACGCGTTCTCGAGATAAAAGGTCAGACAGACATAAATACGCGTAGTAAACACAAAATTGTGTTACCCAAATGGAGATTAGCTAAGACCAGCAAGTCATTTTTAGTAAACAGCATACGCTTTTATAACAAGCCGCCAAAGGTGGTGACTGAACTTAGCGAGGGAAAGTTCAAAACCCATATTAAGCGTGTCCTAACTAAAAAAGCGTATTATAAGGTTAAAGACTGTGTCGAAGACACGCTTGTTTGGCAATGACTGCTTCTGCACATGTGGCCCCCTGGTAGCTCATAATATTGTGTAAATGTATCTGATAACTGCTCCACATTTGTTGTAATATATACTTTTTTTCTTTCAAACATATTGCTTTTGCAAATTTTTTTTAGTAACTAATTTTTTTTAGTAATAGGGAGCCAATCTTAAAAGAGACATATTCATGCTCTCGCGGACCTTTTTTTAGAACGTTTAAAGGGGAACAAAAATAGTGTACATAATTTTTGCGTAACTTTAACCGTTTACATAGCGCAAGCTCTCAAATAATAATAATATTTTTATTTTATCTTCCGCAAATAACGATAACAGTAGGAAACTAAAACTTAGAATATCAAAGTGATATAACAATGTTAATTTGTGGGAGACTGGTACCTAAACTAAGCTATGGCTTGGATTTTAGGACACCAGGGACTCCTCTCTACAGGGTAAGCAGCAAACAAAAACATTATATCATTTTTATGGATGGATAAATGAAATAATTATCCCCCGTTTTTGCAACACTTTTTGTCAATACTCTACTCCTATTAGCCATAGCGTAATATTATATAGCATATAAACCTTTCTGGATAAATGGTCTATCCTACACTGGAAGAATTTTTTAAATCGGATTGGCAGTTTCTGAGATTAGCGCGTTCAACCAAACAAACTCTTCGGCTTTATTTGTATTTTCTATGCTAAGTAGTGAATAATAAGCATATTAATTAAATTCACAATAAAACAGAGACGTTTGATGTAATCCTGTCAATTTGTGTCAACTTGCCTGCTGAAATTCTTGAAATTAGGCAGCAGCTTGTAATTTTTTTTTTAAAGTTAAAACGGGCTTTTTATTTTTAACGAGTTTAGAATAAACTTGACATTGGCAAAATGCAAAAAATTGCAAGGATAAAAAGGTAAAAAAATAAGCTTTTTTTTAATCGTTGCCCAACCCTAGGAATTACTCCTGTAACGTGGGTACGCGCACTAACGTGTAAACTCACATACACATGACGCCCAGATCTGGAACAACTATCTGCAGGCCTTTCAAATATTTGTTAAGAACCCGCGACCCATTGATGTCGGCGCGACATGTCCTTCTCAGCGTACTGGGTTTATGGCTAATTCTTACACTGTATCTGCCATAAAACTCTGGAATGTGCTTCCCCTTGACATCAAAAAACCTGAAAGTTAATTTTCCTTCAAGTGTAAAATTCGCAACTACTAGGTACTTGAAGTCCTCTCAACCTTAGTTCGATCTTCGTCATAATTGTTATATTTTAAATTCTTATACTATCAGTACTTATATAATTACAATGATTTCATATTTATCATAGTATTTATTTGTTTATTATATTAGCTTAAATACGTATTTTATTATTATAAGCCACTTATTTCAAATATCTATATCTGTTATTTATTTATTGTGCACACCTACAACAGTGTTGTTTTTTTTAACCCAATGGTTGACTGGTAGAGAATGCCTTGTGGCCTTAAGTTCGCATATGTACCACCACTGTACATGAAGTTTAAATAAATAAATAAAACATGCCTTCTTCTATACTTTTCTATTATTTAGACTTTACATTAGGAATCCTATGTAACCATGATATTAATGACACCCATGCCATTAATATATTTTTCGTTTAATTTCCAATATACAAAAAATATTATATTTGTAAAAGTCGAAAAACTAAATCCAAAGAAACAATTAAAACATCGACCATTTTTTGCTTCATTTCCCTAGTTAGCACAAGAAGGAATACTTATTCATTACAACCGTCGCTAAGCACTTAAAATTGTTTAAGTTCTGGCTTTCAAGGCTCTCATATACCTCGAAACTTTATAGCTAATAAATTCTACTGTGTTAAATACAGTACAGGCTGAATAGAATGAATTATGTCAGCTCAAACAAGAGACTGTATAGCTGAATAAACCTAATTGAATAACCTAGTTCAGTAAATAGTTGGGGATTGTAGCGAAATGAATGTTTAAATAATAATTATGTATATCTCTAGAGAATTTTGTGCACACAACACTTGAACACTTTTGGGAGTTTAACTCCGAAAATATGAACGTAGAAAAACACTAAGCTTTCATTTAATATGAATTATTTGGTAGCATTTATATGTATATTTATCGAGAAAAAATCACTTTGTACTATAGCAAAATTCCAATCAACTTTCACAAATTGTTCTTCTTAAATTGTCTCTTTTATGTCCTCTATATATGTATATAAAAGGAAGAACTAACTGACTGACATATCAACACACGGCCGAAACTAATAGAACTAGTCCTATTAATTTCGGCCGTGTATTGATGTTGAGCGTAGAATTTCGCTCAAGATTTCCTTTTGTGACGTAGGCGGGCACTAAGAAAGGATTTTCTAAAATTCACCCTCTAAGGGAAGAAGGACGCCTTCAAATTAGCCGCAAAGTGTCGTGCGACTTTAACGTAGCAGCCGGCTGCCGCCGCGCTATATTGTTATTCCATATAAATAAAAAAACGTGCGACTGCTGCGCCACACCCGCGCTGCAGTCGTGCTGCACGCTACTTTGTTATTTACATTGAATAACAAACCAGTGAGCAGTGGTGGCCTAATGGTAACGGCTCCGACTTACGAGTTGTAGGTCGCGGGTTCAAACCCAGCCAGGTGCATTATTTTTTGTAATTTATTTCATCATCACTGCTCTCAAAACGGTGAAGAAAAACATCGTGAGGAAACCGGTATGTCCTAGAACCAAAAATTCGAAGACATGTGACATCCACCAACCCGCACTGGGCCCGCGTGGTGGATTACGGTCCATTCCCTCTCTTAAAGAGGAGGCCTGAGTCCCAACAGTGGGAACATTATAGGGCTGATTATGCTATGCTAACAAACTAGGAAAGCCGCGCTGCCGTCGCGCGGCACTTGGCGGCTAATTTGAAGGCGCCCTAAAGCGGGGGTCCAGTTTGAACGAAGAATTCTACCTAAACGCAGGTGAAGCCGCTTATAAAATCTAGTCATTACAAAAAAAATAAAAACTCAGTAAAAGTATTAGCTATTCAGAAGAAAATTTAATCCCTTCGCACTAATTCCCCGTATGTTGATCTATCAACTCGAAATGCGAATTATGAGGCAAGCGTAAGATTACAATCAAAATGATTCTCGCTAAGTGTATTATCCAACATTCAAAGTGTATGAGATGAGACACAAACGAAGAAATTTGCTTAATCCGCTCTTAATTTGGACTCTTGCAATCTACGAGGATTTGTTTGGCTCCCGACAGGGCGCTTCTCTGCTTTGTCAGTGTGAAAACGGATTATGGGATAAAAGGTTTTCTCGAGACGAAGCGCCGTGACGGCTCATATTCTTCCTCTATTAGTAATGTTGTTAGTACAATTTGGAAAAATGATTTAGTATCTTCCCGAAGATCGGTCCCCTATTTTCTTATTACTGTTCCAATTTCATTTTCGTTTATGAAAAAAGGCCCTTGTTTATTGTACCATATAATTAGGGCGAAGAAATTAGATCTGAGACATCCTTAGCTGTGTCTTTGTAAACTAGATTATTGTCTGTTGCTTTAATTGGGTGTCTGACATCAGATACAACTGCGTTGTCTCCGAATTTTACACTAACAACATTATCTTCATCACAATTTATATTTATTTCCTCTCCGACCCTTTATACTTGCAAAGATGCCTGGCGGCAACGATTTAAAACTTCTCTGCATTTTCCTTCAAGATCAAAATGGAAATTTTAATATTGTCGGTAAAATTACCAGTATCTCTTCAAGGTGCGGCGTTCCGAGTTTAACTTAGTGCGGAAGGCAATTGCTTTTCTTCCTTCATTGAAATGTTCAACTTGCTGTCTTGAATCGACGTTTATTAAGTTTGGTCTGACAAGAAAAGTTGAACAAAGTAGCTGAAGCAATCGTATTATGTCTTGAACTTTACATTTTATGTTATTGAACTGATATCTTGAGTTAAGTGATGTTTTAGTAGGTAAGAAGAATTTTTTTAGTGGATTTTGTGTTCGGAATATTTTTTCTCTTCATTGTAGAGTTTTATGGTCTATCCGAATCTGGTTTCGTCTTTACCTTTACCTAACTAGCTCCTGCCAGTGGCTTCGTCTATGTGAATATTGGTTATTACGAACGCAAAGACGGATAAAAAGTACCAAATTTCATCAAAATTGGTTCAGTAGTTTAACCGTGAAATCGTAATAAACAGACCGACAGACAGACAGATAGACAAAGTTACTCTCACATCTGGGGGCACGGTAGTGCCCCCGCCGAGACGAGTCAAGCGAAGCGCAAGGGCATTACCTACCTTTTCTCGAAGTGTTTCGTCGTTTTTTTGAACCCTCATAGAGTTGGTTTCCGATGCACCAGATAGTTTATATTCTCAGAATATGATGACAATAATGGACTAATTAAATATACAAAGTCTCAATTGAATAGCTTTAATACTTTAGATTTTAATGATATCTAAAATACACCGGTTTCGTCACTGACACACTGATGATCATCAAAATGTTTGGCTACTTCCTGAAGTGCTAGAAAGCTGAAATTTGGTATGTAATCTAAGTTTAGTACACAACCAACAAAAAAAATCATAAACTTACAACTTTCGCCCCCATCCTCTAAAATGGGGGGTGGAAGTTTGTATGAGACTTCAAAATGTTAGAGTACTTCCTGAAGTGCTAGAAAGTCGAAATATAAGAAAAAAATAAAGACTAAAAATACTTCCTAGCAACTTACAAAAAGAACTGAAAACCCACCAAAAACATTTTATGTAAAATGTTGCCAAGACGACCACATAAGGTTTGCCCTATGAAAAAGATATCAGATCTCATGTAGAGCCAAGCTTCTGAATCTACACGGCCTAACTCTACCGACCTTAACTACACAAATTCTACATATCAGTAAAAATGTATGGCTTGGCTGTTTCGTTACTTACTTCAGAAACTAAATATTCGCATCACCTCCACAACGGTAGCGAAACGGCGAAGCCATACATTTTTAGTATGGATAGATTATTATTATCAATACAAAGGATATTTTCGTATGTGTATTCTCACTAATAGGAGTGGATGTGAATGAATATGGTCTTTTATAAACAAAATAAGACAAATAAGTATAAGACAATATACTCTTTAACTTTACAACAAAACGTGAATGGCTTTAGGCATACACTGTAAATTAAATATCCCTTTATGAACATTACAAACAAAGGAGTCTCATTCCTCATATCTTCAAAGGCCCGCACACATATTCGCGAATTGAATTTTGCATAGGTACATTCCTGACCTTTGTCTATTCACTTTCTGCATTTCCATTGGCTGAACGATATCTCCATATTTCATTCCCTATCAATCTCATCCGCTGTTTCTCAATATCTCAATTTATTTTTCGTTCCTTTGAAGGACCCGTCTCGCTGGCAAAAAATCTTTTGAGGATAGTTCGTCTTTTATATTGGTTAAGTCAAAGAAAATATTGGATTTACTCAACAAAAGTTTTTTCGTAAATTGTATTCTGATGTCGTGTTTTTGGACATTGTTTTCTTTTTTTAACTTTACACAGAGAGAAATTTTTTGATAGAAAATGTTTTAAACAAAACTACGATGATCACTTGTGTCGCTTTATTCATTAATATATTCGGCTTACCGACTAAGGGTGGAATTCAGCAATAAAATGAATCGCGTTTTAACGTTTGGCTCGCATAATCGCCTTTAGCCACTGTCACTAGTGTCACTTGTAAAAATACAACAAAAGAAAAATACAGACAAATGACACTAGTGACAGCGGCTAAACGCGATTTAAGAACCAAACGTTAAAACGCGATTAGTTTTATTGGTGAATTCCGCCCTAAGATTGTTATGTCTCGCAATGTTTAAATCACTCAGTCGACTCTCTCTCTCTCTCTCTATAAATTACCCATCATATTGACCTCACAAAGGTCGTTTTTATTTTTTTCTGATTTTAGTTCACTTTTTTTTTGCTGTTTGTCCTGTGTGAGTCACAAATAAATGTTTTTCTTCTTCTTCTTCTTCATCAACTACAAAAAGACCAAACTGTTTCGTTACCTTCAAAAATACTCATCAGCAACTTTTTATCAGATGAGACCAACGACCGCTGGTGGGGAGAATCAGCTGTGCCTCCTGCGCCGGCTGTAGCTGCAGTTCCACCGCAACGACCTTCGATGTCCACCAGCTTGAACATCACCAGTATCAACAGAGATGAGCCTTCAGTGTCACCACCACGACATCATCTGCCGAAAGAGGGTAAGAAAAACCCAATTGAAATTACTTGTCTATACAAATATAAAAGAAGAAACTGACTGACTGACATACCAATGAACAGCCTAAACTACTGGGATTAGGAGCGAAAATTTTGCACCTTTTATGGCGTTCGCGAGCATTAAGTGAGGATTTTCCAAAATTCATCCCCTAAGAAATGAAACAGGGGTCCAAAATTTATATGAAAAAACCTACTTTCACATGGGTGAAGCTGCGGGCAAAAATAAGCCTATATATATATATAAAAGGAAAAACTGACTGACTGACATATCAACGCACAACCAAAACTACTGGGACTAGAGCATAAAAAATTGAACAGGGTTTCCTTTTATGGCGTAGGCGAGCACTAAGAAAGATTTTCTAAAATTTACCCCCTAAAAGGATGAAACGGAGGTCCAAAGTTTTGTATAGAGAAACCTACTTTCACGCGAGCGAAGCCAGTGAGAGAAGCTAGTATAATATAAAAGGAGAAACTGACTGACTCACATATCAACGCACAGCCGAAACTACTGGGACTAGGAGCGTAAAATTTGGCGCAAGATTTCCTTTTATGACGTAGGCGAGCTCTAAGGCCCCTCGACCACGGCCACTTTTTGTAGCGCGTTTGTACATCGAGTCTGTAGCGCGTTAGTAGCGCGTTGGCATTTTTTCTACAGCACTTGCAAATGCGACTAACGCGCGTTAGTAGCGATGCTGTCGCACACTTACAAAACGCGTGACAGCATCGCTACAAAAAGTCCCCGTAGACGACGGGCTGAAGAGACGATTTTCCAATATTTACCTCCTAAGTAGATGAAACGACGGTCCAAAGTTTTTAAGGCCTATTTTCACGCATACGAAGCCACTGGTAGAAGTAAGTTCATTCACATCTTTGTAAAAGAAGATCTCTATCAGTTCCGGTTAATTAACAATATTAAGTATAAATAATTAATACACTCACACACACTATATTAAAATCTTTTTTTATTGTTTAGTATTTTTGGTTATAGCGGCATTAGAAATATATCATCTGTGAACATTTCAACTGTCAAGCTATCACGGTACCTGAATTACAGCCTGGTGACAGATAGACAGGCGGACAGTGGAGTCTTAGTGATAGGATCGCGTTTTTACCCTTTGGGTACGTAACTCTAAAAAGGTTTATTATGAAAAAAAAGTCGGATCCTTAAATAATATAATATAACAATTCACAACTATCACACAACGCCATCTAGTCCCAAGCTAAACGGAGCTTGTGTTATGAGAACTAGACAACTGATAAATATACTTATATATTTCTAAATACATACACACATTATAGATAAATTACACCCAGACACAGAACAAATGATCGTGCTCATCGCACAAACATTGGTCCTGGGTGGGAATCGAGCCCACGACCTCCGGCATAGCAGGTCACTAATTACTAGACCAACATGCAACAGTCAAATAAACCACACTACCACTGCTCAGCATCTATATCTGCTTATCATCAACCAGAAATTATGATCCAGTAAATGTGAACTCCCGGCAGAGACTAATCAACTAATTGAAATAATTTTCGCGATTGCATCTGCCTACGTGTAGATTATCAATCTCTGTGATTACTTGCTGGGAGTGTTAATTAATTTTAAGATGGGAAATGTACCTACTAAACATTTTGAATTCAACATTTTTAGATACTAAATATGTAGTTATGAACGATAAAATATAAGTGTGCTGCAGTTCGTTCTTAATTACTTATTCATCACTTATTTGAACAGTGGTGGCCGAGTGGTAATGGCCCCGACTTACGAGTTGTAGGTCGCGTGTTCAAACCCAACCAGGCGCATTACTTTGTGTATTTTATTTCATCACCACTGCTTTCAAAACGGTGAAGGAAAACATCGTGAGGAAACGGCATGTCCTAGAACCAAAAATTCGAAGACATGTGACAATCACCAACCTGCACTGGGCCCGCGTGGTGGGTTACGGCCCATTCCCTCTTCTAGAGAGGATGCCTGAGTCCCAGCAGTGGGAACATTAAAAGACTGATTATGTTATGTTATGTTACTTATTCATCAAATAGGTAATTAACCCTCAACCCCGCTTGCGTCAGATTGTCGTGTGTTTGCGACTGTGAACTCTATCTCGTTTAGCTCTTGAATCCCCATAGGTAACAGAAGTGCTAACAAGACGGAGTAATAGGTCGCGGCTGTGAAACCCTAGCGGAATAAGCACGAGAATGTTTGTCAAAAGGTTTAGAATCAACTATTGAAAGTGTGACAATGTCTGTACTTTATTGCTCGTACACTGTACAGGTAAAATAAATCATTTCTCAAAAGATTTCATAGTCAAATTGAACAAACTAATGAAACTTTACACAAGCCAAACACTTCCAGCGACCGTTGACTTTGTACTCAGCTGAACTACAGCTGGATATTTGAAATAATTAGTCTAGATTTTTTTGTGGAATTGTCATACATTAGAGGGCTTAACCAAGTTGATAATCTATAATCGTAAATGCTAGTAGAAAACTTCAAATGTATGGGAATGACATCATTTTAACGTTTAGTCACGTGGTCAGAACAAATAAATCAGAGACGTTACCGGCCACCGTAGACGCGGGCTTGCAGACGCCGAGCAATGGGTGGCTCGCCGTCTGACCGTCCGGTAACCGTCCGGACCGAGCCCAAGTCGTCGACGGCGCGTTTTGTTCCACGCGCGCCTCAAGGAGATGTCAGCAAATCGTAGGGGCCCAGCAGGGTCGAAGCCTACTGGGGCCACGGGTAGTGTGAAAGCGGAACCCGAGGCCCTGGGACGAACGCGACGAAGGAACAGGAGTGGGTTTTTAGTCAGTAAGAGTCTGACACTATCTCCCGCTCCGCCCAAGAGCGGGGATGTCATTAGGATGATTTTCCCACCCAAAAAAAAAAAAAGACGTTACCGACTGCAGAAAGAGATTGGAAACGAAACAGTCGTAACTACGCTTTTTGTACGTGGGAAAATCATCCAATGACATCTCGTGCTCTTGGGCGGAGCGTTAAGGTGCGTCAGACTTTTACTGACTAAAAACCCACTCCTGTCCCTTCTTTGCCTTACATACCAGGGCCGGCTTTTCCTTTCAGAAGCTTTGGCACGCCCCAGTAGGCTTTGACCCTGCGGGGCCCCTACGGTTGGCTGACATTTCCTTGAGGCGCGCGTGGAACACTACGTGCCGTCGACGACTTGGGCTTGGTCCGGACGCTTACCAGACGGTCGACCGGCGAACTACTCATTGCTCGCCGTCTGCAAGCCTGCCTACTGTGGTTCGAAATCGGGATCAGGATCCCGGCGGCTGTCGTAACTTGGCTAGTGCTGGTGTGCCGAGTTTCAATTACTAATTGAGGCTGTTTATCTTTTACTAACTACTGCCAGTGGCTTCGTCCGCGTAAATATAGGTTTCTCCATACAAAACTGGGACCCCAAAATCATCGCTTTAGGGGGCGAACAAAAAAAAAAACTGTGCAAGTGCGAGTCGGACTCGCGCACTGAGAATTTCGTACTAGCAAAAAAAACGGCCAAAAAAAAAAAACACGTTTGTTGTATACATAACGTTAACATTTGATGATAAGTCAATCGTCGTTTAGCCATATCATCGATGTAGAATTTCAATGATAATAAAAGGTCTAAAGAAAGTAGGCCAAACGAAGATTGAAATACAAACTTTAACGTTTAAAACCATCTGGCCAGTTTTACTTGGCCATATCATTAATTGATCAATTTCTAAGATCTGGCCACGACATATACAAAGAATAAGACAGATTTTTGTTTCACCGCTGTATATTACTCTTCAAAACTATTTCGCCTCCGTTACTTCACAATCTCAGGTTCAATTGAAAATCAGCATCAAACATTAGGTGTCATGCATTGGCAACTGGGCCTATTTTGGAGCAGCCATGAGGCACGCAATTGTATTTCTTGCTTCTATATATTTATTACGCAGTTTATTTTGTACGTTGTAAAAAAGTATTATCGTTTTTTTTTTCCAAATACGTACGAACCTATTTGGGAAAAATAATCGAACGTAAATATTGTGATCGAGTAAAAAACATAGACTAAATACGAATTTAGTCTAGGTATTTTCCTCGATCACTATTTATGTAATCTGCGTTGTTTATTATTTGATAGAGAGCAGTGGTGGCCGAGTGGTAATGGCCCCGACTTACGAGTTGTAGGTCGCGAGTTCAAACCCAGCCAGGCGCATTACTTTGTGTAATTTATTTCATCACCACTGCTCTCAAAACGTTGAAGGAAAACATCGTGAGGATACCGGCATGTCCTAGAACCAAAAATTGGAAGACATGTGACATTCACCAATCCGCACTGGGCCCGCGTGGTGGATTACGGCCCATACCCTCTCCTAAAGAGAGGAGGCCTGAGTCCCAGCAGTGGGAACATTAAAAGGCTGATTATGCTATGCTATTATTTGAAAACTAATCTTACTCGACAGACACAAATACAAAACTTACGTAATACACATCAATCATAGTTCTAATTCCGTCTACGAACAGTTTCTAGTCTAGTTTATTACTTAATTACGGTATAATATTCTCATAAACTTCTCTGGAACCCACGATTATCACGTTTACTCCTAATCTCGGGTTTAACCAATCCTCAGGTATTGTTTAATCTTCATAATTTAATCTATTGTTAAGCTTAATTCTATTTATTGTCTTAATTAAATAGAAATATAAAATTGAATATAACTCCTGGTCTTTTTTTTAATATAATTCTCTAAATCTCGACATTAATAATTCAAAGTATGATAAAATTCAACTAATAGAGTGATGTTTCATTAATCAGTCTGAAATATGTACAATTTTTTTTAATATTTTTTATATTCAAAATCTAGTACAACGATCACTAATCTGCGTTGTTTATTATTTGAAAACTAATGACAAAAACACAAAACTTACGTAATACATATCAATCGTAGTTCACCGGCATGGATCTTGAGCGCTGTCTTCTATAGTTCTACTTCGCGCAGAAGCACGCAGAAGTGAAATATCGGGTCTCTTTAGTGGTATGAAAAGAGATGCGGGGGCAGGGAGTGCAATCCTTGTACAGTGAGTGGTTTGCCGATGTGTACGATGCGCAAAGCGATCCCCGCTCTTTTGCCGAGCGCTCAAGATTAGTACCGCTATCTGCAATAAAAGTTATTTTTATTTGTAAACAAATTCAAACTTCGCACGGATGTTATACATACATACACGGCCTTATAATGTTGCCACTGTTGGGACTCAGGCCTCCTCTCTAGGAGAGGGTATGGACCGTAATCCACCACGCGGGCCCAGTGCGGGTTGGTGGATGTCACATTTCTTCGAATGTTTGGTTCTAGGACCTGCCGATTTCCTCACGATGTTTTCCTCCACCGTTTTGAGAGCTGTGGTGATGAAATAAATTACACAAAGTAATGCACCTGGCTGGGTTTGAATCCGCAACCTACAACTCGTAAGTCGGCGCCGTTATCACTCGGCCACCTCTGCTCTCCGGATGTTATAAATCTTTGAAATTATCGATGTTTCCCTACTATAATATGCATGTGTTATACACTTAAAATCTAACTCATGTATCACTCTGTTTATTGGTGGAAACCGCGTGAAAATCAGTTTAATTGTTTTTAAGTTTATGCACAAAAAGACAGGCAGACGCGATAGAGACTTTGTTTTTTGTAATACATATGCAAGGATAAGAACACCTAACTGCTGCTGTAAGATTTGCTACGTTAAGTCACTGTTTATTTATTTATTTATTAAAATTTCATGTACAGTGGTAGTACATAGGCGGACTTAATGCCACAAATCATTCTCTACCAGTCAACCATTGGGTTAAAAAGACAACACTGTGGTAGGTGTGCACAATAAATAAATAACAGATATTTTTGAAATAGAATATAGTATCGTTAAATTAAGTGACTTATAATAGTAAAATACGTATATATGCTAATATTATAAACTAATAAATACTATGATAAATAAGAAATCATCCCTTCTCTCTGCCATCATCATTTCTCTTCATCTTGTTTACACTTCTTTCTAACAATAATTTAATTCTTTACCTACACTGTCTTTTTAACAAAATTGAAACTCACTTTCAGCAGTAGTTAAACCAGATCAGAGTTGTATTTTAGTATCGATTTCTGAGTTAGTCTCAGAGGGGTCGCAGACTCACCGGATAGTGGCAGATAGTGTTTGTAAACAATTTCAACCAGACTGAATTTTATGAAGTTTTTATTAACCGTACAATAATATACCTATCTATATACCAAATTTGTTTTAGTATATGTGAAAATCTATTTACAAAATTCCATAACTGAATCATGAAAAATTACAAAGTTATAAGTTTGTTATGTTACCTGGTTGTCACACAAATACACGGTCACCGGCCCATTAAGACAATTGAGGGGTTGTTCTGCCCCCGCACCCGATCGATTACGATCTGCCATGACCTATGTTGTACTTAGTGTCGGTTGTGTCCAACTTCCGACCTTTTTTAAGGGTTTTTTTTTAAATGGTGTAAAAATGATTGAAATCGATTCATTAACTGATACTGAACCAAATATGTTCAGGTTTCGCATATACTAAAAATAATGTTGTATATGTCACCGTGAAATTGTAAATACTGTTAGATTACAATCTATCTCGAGAGATTGTAAACTATCGAAAAATTTTAAACCTTGGGACAGCCTTCGGATAATTAACAATTTAACGCATGATAGATTGTGATATAACAGTTAAACTTAGATGTATTACAGACTATCGAAAAATAATACGTTAAATCGTTAGCTTTTTGATAAGGTTCACTATCTTTCGAGATAGATTGTAATCTAACGATATTTACACAGTATCAACAAAATTATATTGAAAATAAACTTATTGAAATTCTATATTCATGAAGATAACACTAATATTACATAGTTTCAACACACACTATGCATACCATTGCTCCATAATTTATAGCATTTCCCATCTCGGTGAATTATTTCAAGGCCCTATTGAATCAAGTTTGCTTGCCCAAGTTTACATACAGGACTCGGCAATATGCATAATTACCTGCCTTGTCTAAACAAAGATAAGTGTCGAGCCAATATTACGTTGTTTAAGAAATATTATACAGGCTTAAGATCAGCATGAAACGGGTTCCATGATCCTTTTCAAACACCTATTAATTATGTCATATTGTTTGTTTCAAATCTGCGTTTGTTTTTGTAATTAAATCAAATTTAGAATTATGCTGTATGGGTATATTAAAATAATTAAAACCAAAGCAATTTAAGCCTGATTAGTTAAAATGAATGATTATAATTTGCAATATCTCGTTTTTCAAAAGGTAATATCGCCTAAATCAATTATTATAATGCTTCTTTTGTAGTCCTTGTGACCTTTTGTACAGCTAAGTAAATAGAATAGCGTTTGTAAGCCTGTAATTTATTTGGCCGAAATGATCTCCCATTTACTTCAGTGGTGATGACCCTATTAATCTTTAGTTGGAATCCAGGCCTTTTCTGACTTACAGACACAATTTTCACTTAAGTACTCCAAATACTATAGAGAATCTTTGAGGATAAAAAGACATCGATCAGAACGCAGATCTGAATTGTCACAACGGTAGCGTTTCGATAGTAAACCAACGCCTCCCCCACTTTGTGTGTCGCGAACTTAGAACGTGATAAATGATTCACCGATCTATAAGTTAGAACACTTTACCAGGGTGCAGTGACTTGAAATTCATACATCTTTCTCTTCCACAGATCAATTCGACATGATATACGTATACATCATAGCTGGTGTCGCTGGAAGCCTTCTCCTCTGCATCATCTTGGGCATCATTCGCTGCGTCATGGCCAAACAAACATCGGACCAGCCAAAAGGCCCAGACGTATCTGCCACCACGGAAATCCCCAATGGATTCAACGACAGCATATCGGAAGTTGACAACGATATTAATATAACTAGTCTATCTGGACCCGTCGACACAGTTGATTCGGGTATCAAGCAAGACATACAATACTCCAATGTTGCTCTAAGTCCCAAAATCAATAAGTATGTTGGCCGACCAGTACCCAATACGTACCCACATGTGAGCACTAATATGTACGGGCAGGTGGCCGAATTCCCCATAGAAATGCCTCTTCGAACTATGCCGCATGGCACGTTAGGGCGCGGAGTTGCGGTCAAAACTCTGCCAAGAGTTCAAATACAAACTGAAACGGACCCTAACACCAGGAGTTTATATCGATATTCCAACGCCCAGTATTACTTCGGGTGACAAGAAGACAAAAGCCAGTGTTCGGACGTATCCAGAACTTACTGTTTCTAGTTAAATCGTGTAGTGGAGTGTATATAGTTCACGGACTAACTAGTGAAGTTTGTAATGTTCTACTTTTAAATACGGAAACTGTGATATTAATTGAAAACTTTCCTATTGTACTGCGAGCAGTTTTCCAACTGTAGACACAGAAAGACAGTGTGGTTGTTCATCCGTTGTGAATTGAGAGATGGATCGTTGTTAGCAGAACTTTGTTATACTATGTTGACCTTTGATAACTAAGCATTGTTTTGTATGTCGAATGAATCAGTGTGTTCATTTATGTATTCACATTGTTTCTCGTGGGACTCGAGCGTAGTTTGGAGCTGTTGTATTATTAATCTGTGTGTTCAGTTATATGAATTCCTGCATAATATCTGAGTGCATGGACAGCCTTGTCAGAGTATAGTGCTTTGGTTTCATGCCAGCTCTTGTCAGGATCGTGCTAAAAAGCCAAAAATCTTTATTTGTTGTTTAACATGCTGTATACATTTACGTTTTGTGCAAATCGCTTCGCTAGCACACATTTTTCCTTCAATCTTATATCTTTGGTTTTAAGATGCTACTCGTAAACTATTTGTAAATTCAAGTAAGTAATAAATTATGTTTATATACTATGTTTTGTAACACTTATTGCTAATATAGTAACTGTTATGTATTTATGTTTGTATATTTGATTTGTGCCATTTCATCAATCAAATAGCTAATTATAATAAGTGACAGATGTGCAAACATGGAGTTAATTATGAATTAAATTTTCGTTTTATATCCAAAAACTGTTTGTTAATTCGTATTATTGGTAATTGCTTTTTGTGTCTACTAGTTACGGAATAAAATAAGGTTGAAAAAGTTGTGAAAATAAAAATTTATAATTGGTTGGTATATAGTGTTATAGTTTGTATTTAATTTTATAATAATATCTCGACTGTGTTAATTGAGTTAATTATGGGAATCAGTTTATTTCTTTAAAATGAAGAGTTGTTCTATTTCATGTATTCAGTAACATTTTACATTCTGTTTGAACTTTTTACAAAATTAATTATTTGAATAAAATAAACTACAAACAATATTCAACTATAAAAACTATCACATTTTCATTACTACATGTCATTCATAACAGCGTAAACATTGAAATTGTGTTTAAATGAAAATGTATTTTGGGCCAAAACCGTAAATATTAATTTGAGTTAAAGGATTCCTAGAAGACTTAGGCTTCAATATTGGAATTAGATTCCATACTTTATACTTTAGGGTATGCTTCCACTGACACAGAGCTAGGTAGACTGGAGAGGAATATACTGCGAATTGGTCAATCACAGTGCTCGAAATCTCACTCCACAGTGGAAAGTCAGTGGAAAAAGTGTAAGTGGAGCGGAGTAGAGCGAAGCGGACTTTCAAATAAAACAAATGAAAACGCGGCCCCGAGCCGGTAGGACGGAGTCGAGCGGAGAGCAGGATAGCTCAACTCAGTGGAAAAACACCCTTAATCAAACCAATTTAAAAGTCGCCAGAAAACCAAATAGAAATCAAAGTACAATATAGTCAAGACAATATAGTCTTGATGATTAACACAAAAACAATAGGAGCAAATAATGATAAAATCACAAACCGAGAATTTAACGATGCAAATACAGACTCGAGCAATAAGGCTACTTAATTGCTCGTCGGATATGGCACGGTTAGTAGCTCTGACAACGGGCTGTAAACTCCTAATGCGAATTGTGAGAGAGAGAATTTATGATAATATGTCCCGTTGTCCAATGTCCAGTTACATTAGCCCTGTCACGGCTTTGGTTTGCATTGCCTGAAACACAGAGCTAAACACGACATTTATAGTTGTTAATGAGTCATTATCTTATGATTCATAGGTAGTACTTTGGTTAGGGAGAAAATTGAAATTATGAACAATGCAAGATGTTTTGACAAATCCAGTAGATATTGTTAAGTTTCAAACTTCTTATCCATTTGTCTAGATGCTTTAGAAATACTTCGGCGGTCCGTTTCGCTATTTCGCAAGAACATTGTTAATTTCAACAAATTTCTACCGTATTCCTGTATATGGACAGTTGTTACAGGTAGTCAGACGCAAGAAAGTCTGACCATCAGTCTATCCATGGAGTATCGTGTTGCCTAGTAATTGGGTTGTGGAGGTCTGAAAGGCAGGAGCTCCAAGTAAAACACGGGTATTCAGATACATCCAGTTAGACTGGACGCTGACCCAAGCTAGTTGGAAAAAAGCTAGGGAGATGATGATCTCTGCATATGGACAAAATTATTTTTAATGACATTTATTGCTTAATCTCTTTGCATCAAGAAGCTATTGTCAATTATTTTTTAATACATTTACTCGAAAATCCGCTCTTATCCCACCGCTTTTAGGCACGCAATAGACTGTTTTCCGCACTAGCGCAGAAAAGTGCGCATGCTCTCCCCGCCACAATTTTATTACATTTATCGTATCAGGCTGGGCGCGTGGGCCCCATAAGTAGCCGATCATCCCCGGTTTAGTTATTTCTTCGTAAGTGTATTGAAAAAAGTCGTTTGATACACGTACATATTTGTCACTGCAACCCGGCTCCATAACACACTCGCCTATGGCTCGTGCGAATTCCACCTCGGTCACAATGACAAACTTTCTGCACTTTAATCAAAATGTACTATTATCCTATGTTTTAAGATTATCGATACTTTTTCCAGAATCATAAAATAATACAATATTTTAACAGTTTTATTGCATACTCTACTTAATATTTTCAGAACAGTTGCTTCGTTGTTATTTTGCCCAATGTGCTAAACATATCCACAACATTGTTTCAAGACATGTTTCACGATACTTAGTACTTACACAGAAAACAAAATTGCCTCGCAGACAGCGTGTAGATATGGCAGAACTAATAAATTTATAGCACTGAAAAAGAGTTGAAGTCACAACTTCTGCCACGGACCGCCTATAAAGTTTCTACTACTTCAGTTTCTATATATTATTTGCGACGTACGTATAGGTAAAGTTCGTTTACGTTTATTATACTTCTGATTTTGTTTTGTATTGATATTTTGCTCTTAGCTGTGTTGAACTCCATGAAACTATGATAAATTTTGCAATTATCGGATAATTTGTTTTTTTTTTATAAATTTATCATCTGTATGTATCTTATAGAGAAAAGACAGTTTATAATTTTATAAGATTTATTTTAAATTAACAGATTCTGAAATTACTCGGTGATAAGGTAACATGCTTATTTTATGTGGAACGTGTTGATAGTACCACTTGTAGCAGCAGCCGTCGACGTCAGCCCCCCTAGCTAAGTTACAACCGTTTAGTGTCGAATTCCGTTCTCCAATCGGTAACACCTCAGCGTCAGCAATTGTAGAAAACGATAAATTGGTAGCCAAGTTGACGCGCTTCAGTCGGCTGCTCTTTCTACAATGTCGGTCTACAATAACAAAGGATGCGTTGAACATTGTAGAAATGATAACAATTCACTCTATCATTTTGAACGATGTGAACTTCGCTACGAATTTTCTATTCGTTTTTTTTTGACCACGTGATTTAACGTTGAGATGATATCATTTCCATACAGTTGATTAGTTTTCGACTAGCGTTAACGACTGCAGGTTATCAACTTGGCTAGGGGTGCTTAGGTGCTACGGTTTTTATGCTCTGTAGTTTTTTTGTGACCAACTGCTGCTAACAAGGTATGACTATTTCTAACACTAGGCTATCTTTGGTCTGTTAACGACGTGTAACGGATTTAATATGAAATGATAGATGCCTGCACTTGTATTTGAGTTCCAGTTATTTAATATTTAGTTGTCAGAATATATCTTAGACCATTCGGTATAATGGTAGTCTCAGCTCTGTCTGTTCGTGCTCTGCATTAATTTCAAAAAGACTAAACAACCATTGTAGCGATGCACGTCCTTTGTTTGTAGTCCATATTGTCTTACAAAGTTACTAAACCATAGAAAGACGTTTACAATCTAGTCTTAACTTCTTCTCTAAAATTCATATTTCAAGTAATCTTAACTCCGTAGGGGCCGCCCGGGTGTCGCCACTGTGTCACCCGGGTGTCGCCACTGTGTGGACCGCCCGGAGGACGCGGTAGAGCACACGGTGGAAGGGTCGCCGTCCGACCGTCCGGTAATCGGACCGAGCCCAAGTCGTCGACGGCGCGTACTGTTCCACGCGCGCCTCAAAGAGATGTCAGCAAATCGTAGGGGCCCAGCAGGGTCGAAGCCTACTGGGGCCACGGGTAGTGTGAAAGCGAAACCCGGGGCCCTGGGACGAAGGCAACGAAGGAACAGGAGTGGGTTTTTAGTCAGTAAAAGTCTGACATTATCTCCCGCTCCGTCCAAGAGCGGGTTTTGTCATATTATGATTTTCCCACCCAATAAAAAAAAAAAAAACTTGGTAGGGGCCCAGCAAGATCGAAGCCTACTGGGGCAATGGGTGATGCGAAAGAAAACGCAGGGGCCCTGAAATGAAGGCAAAAAAGGAACACAATAAAAGTCTGACACGCCCTATCGCTTCTCTCAATGGCGGGAGATGTCATTTTATGATTTTCCCACCTAAAAAAAGTAATTTTAACTGATTCAATTTGAATCAAAATCCAATTAGGAAACAAGCTAGCTCTACAAGTGAAATGTTATATCAAAAGCTGTAGAAAAGAAAATTCTGTCTTCACAATTTCACATACGCCTTTTCACCGTGAAATCCAATTAAAAACTCGTAAATTGCAACTAAGTTCCGACAACGGCTAGTTTGATGTCACGTCACAAATTAGGAGACACTCCGATTCTCGTAGCGTGCAAGACTTGGACGTGTTGGGAGACCAATTAATGTTCTCCGTGACTCTAACGACGTCGATGTACCAAATAACTGGATTATTTCTAAGCGGAGATTTGCTGCCGTACCA
Source organism: Mythimna vitellina (assembly GCA_949316375.1). Taxonomy (NCBI): domain Eukaryota; kingdom Metazoa; phylum Arthropoda; class Insecta; order Lepidoptera; family Noctuidae; genus Mythimna; species Mythimna vitellina. The sequence goes on from OX438692.1 coordinate 18,250,577, forward strand.
ATTGTTGGGTACCAGGAAATTGCTTTAGCTGGTAGCTACTTCAACTGGAAATAGATTTTATCGCAGTAGAGATTTAGGTTTTCCAGCTTTAATTTACTCGGGCAAGTCTTGATGTGCTTAATTAGTTTTAAATGGTACGGTCAATTTGTTGACTATACCAGGTTGGGTCCCTGATTGATTTATGGTGTGAGTATCTTCATTACTTTAAGCTGCAGCTGGAGCTTTAGATTACTTTAAGTCGCATTTTAGCACAGAATCGAAAAGGAACGATACCTATTCTAAGACAAGAGACTTTACGTTCAATCAATGAGATGATGCTTTAGATTAACACTTCGATTGTAAATTCCGTTCTGACTCCGTTACTAAGCTAATCTGGCGCCATATACTGTCTCAGATGCACATATACGATGGTGTGCCTTCAAAATCAAACAAGTAATTTAGCGACAAATTTTCACGTTGATCATTTTTGTATATTTGTGTTTCAAATTGAAAAGAAATAATGTGAATATTAATAATATAGATGTTATATGGTAATGTTATAGATGTGAAAAATATTTGTGTAATCTGATTACCTCCTAAAATTAACACAGTCGAGAAGGCAACAATATTTTCAAAACGACTGACTGTAAAGCCTATCCAAATCACATTAGTTAATATTTGTAATTGTAAAACTAATAAATATCTGTGTACAGATAACTTTTTATGTCGTACATCGATCTAATATTAAAGTAATGCACATTATGGAATTGTTTTATTAATGATACCTTTTCTTTTGAATGTGAGAAAAACATCCAAGATAGAAATTAATACTGAAAATATGCAACTGAGAAATATTACTTTAAAAGATAGAGTCTACTCGTATATGGAATGACATAATTACTTAATCATTTATATTTTGCATAACTTGTAATAGTATGTTTTTATCTTTATCAACATTCCCGTTAAACCAATGATAGATGATGAAAGAAGATAAAAAATAACAATATGCAGACAAAGCATTTCATAAGACACGACAGCACTGAATGATGCAGTTTTAACTGGATTTAAACCAAAAGAGTGTTAAATGATAGGAAAAAACATGTCCGAAAAAATAAACAAAAATCGAACAATAGCAAACTATAAATGGCAAATGCAGTTGAGCTACGAATGACAAATACAGTTGACGTAGCTTGAGTAGTAACATGTAGTAACGATGCCTCGTTTGTTACACATGACAGTATTTGACCACAAGATACGGTAGAGTTGGAACTGCAAGTCTGATCCGGTGTTCAACGATCAGGTCGATAAACGAGTTATGACCCATAACTTTGTGTCGGATCACTGCAGGACAGAATAGGTAGACACAAAAGGTCGGCTATAGACAACGAGCGATATTAAATGTATACATACAGATATACTTGACTTATACTGAAATTTGTTGTGATTTTTCTTTTGATTTAATTAATTTATGAGTAATTTGACTTCTATTTTTTTTTTTTATTGGTTTGACATCTTTTATTTTTTATATGGTTTATTAAACCATATAAAAATTATAATCTAACTTATTTTTATTATTTTTTGACTACAATATGATATTCTGTATATGACTTGTAAAAAAAATAATTGCCGATATGCTACAAGAACAAGGCAAGATTCAAGAGCTTGATTATTAAAGAAAAAGACATGTACGTACAGCGATCTCAAACAATACCACTCGCGAGTACTACAACTTGTTATATGCGGACGAGTATGTATCTTGTATATTCACTAGTTGTATGGAGCCAATCTTCTGTATCTATCTATAGCGTGTCAGTAAAGATGCAACGTTGGAGATTGTTTATGTCTTAGAGAGTTCGGAAACAGAAGACATGCTTGTCCAATAAGTTGTAAAATACTTTGTGAGATATATTAAAATCTATTGGTACATTGTTTTCAGAATTTCTGTAGGTAGTAGTGCATAACTGCTTGTGATATTTTGAGGTTTATAAAAATATTAAGCAATTAAATATCATATAGGTCAATCTAAAAATCTAGTACAAGTGTAACATTAGCTTTTAATAATGATTTCTTCTTTTTAACATGTCGGTGGTTACACTATTTGCCGACACAAGTATATTAGATTCTTACAATAAAGTAAGTATACTCATAAAGCCAATGGAAAGGAGTATGCTCTAGATTTAGTGATCAGGAATGTGCATCAGGAATGAATATCCACAAAAAAATCGTGGTTACCGATATAGCCTTAAGAATTGCTCCCAGAATAAGAAAGATCCAGAGAGTTGCAACTGTATACCTGAAGACGCAGAATGCGAAGGCCTCCTACAAGGTAGACCGATGACTTGGTGAGGGTTCCGGGAATCCGATAGTTGCAAGATGCACAAGTCCGGTCATTGTGGTGACAATTGGGGAAGGCGTGTCTCCAACACCGGATGTCTTTAGGCTGAAATGATGATGATGATGATGATGGCGATGACTGACCGATCAATTATATACTTACAATCTAATCCACTTTTGATATACTCATTCATAAACTGATTACATGCAAGTATGCCCCCTAATACGACAGGTGGGCTATGGTCGCGTATTTCACCACTTCACAAGGAAAAATTCTGAGTAACAAGATAAGATATTCAGAATTATTTTATTACACTGACTCAATGTTCAAAATTGCGTGAATAGTTGGCACTTGAATCGGATTCCACAACTTTAGCCAGTATTTTTAGACCGAGTTTGATGCACTTTGGAAATGCCACTACACTCCTTCTGATCATTAACATCAGAAGTGTTTAACAAACCATTTCCTCTCTTTTCAAACGGTTTTAAATCTATCTGCATGACCTACATTCTTTGTTCTAGGCTAGCAATAATAGCCAAGGAAATAACACTTGTGCAAGTTTATATTTCAACTCTTTTAGCTTGGCAGAAACTAAAGTGTTTTGAATACTCTGCATTTGTAAAATTTACGTAGCAAAGTTCTACCTATCGACGATGAAGTAGTAATGCCTTTTCACTGACATTTTCGAGAAAATTATATAAACGCTTATAATTTAAATTTACTTTAGTGAAATCTCCGAAGTGGATATTTAGTTGCAACTGCATCAAATTAAATTGTGGAATCACCTTCAAGGGGTTATATTTCACTGAGACATCATGGCGGCGAGACCAGTTGCGCCGCCATGGTGTCCGTAAGTTACCAAACCAGACACCATACAGACACCACAGTCGCTACACCACACTGAAACAGTATCAAAATGGACCTTAAGTGCACGCGTCCGAGTTGGTGGCGTCGCCAAATTTGTTGCACAATCTAACGGACACCAGGTGAGTAACTTTTTATAGAGCCGGCCTTATTGCACAGGGCAATTTCTTACAGACAACCTTTGGATGGACTGAACGAAAGGAAAAAAAAATCGGGCTCTCAATGTACAATAACATAAAGAATAATGTAAAAAACATATTTAAAAATATAATACATAAATGGAAAACCAAATAATGTGCTAATAAATATCAAATATAATTATAATTTAGAAAGGAGAAGAAACACTAAAGTGATAGGTAATGCTCCTTCACCATTTTTTTGAACGTTGGTAGCATTTAGGCTCGCCTCACTTCTATGTCAACGGATGAGGATAAAACCAAAGGCGTCCAGTCAATGCTGCTAGCATCCTCACGAAAACGATCATGTCCATGCAATCAAAATTGCAAAGCAGAAGAATTTTGGAATATGAAGCAAAATAATGCTTAGGTGGTCGAATTTTATAAGAAGTAAAAATTAGATCATGATAGAAAAAAGTGGCAGCAGAACATTGACCATGTTTAGCGACGTGATCAAGAGATGAGACAAACATAAGATCGAGAAGTGAAGGAACAGAGTTAGGAAAATGGTAAGTAGCACCAAGATCGAGAATAGTACGGGAGTCTTTTTTAAGGAGACGTGTATTTAAGTCGCCAATTAAGCCTGGTATAGTAATGGTATAGGAAATTTGTGGAAGTAAAAGACATGCAGTGACGGAAATAAATAAGTAAGACAAGAAAACCGATGAGCATCGTAATGGCTCATGTAATTTCTTCTAAATAACTTTGTACCGGTTATAGTACAGTTACAAAGTTATTTAAAGGTACTAAAGTAACAACTTCATAAATTTTCCTAGTCCTTTCACACAACAGCTTGCTATTATCGACAAGGCAGCACAGTAGCCTCTTTGTCCTGGCTACGGGGAATATCTTAAAATAAAAATCACAATATAGATAAGTATAATAGGTTAACTCCATACAGCTATTGGAAACGAAGCTTAATTCATTAAGTTTCATTCTTGTCAGCCAGCACTCCGCTGATAATTCTTATGGAATCGAGATTTCTCATCGTTGGCTTATTTTAACTTTGTAGTCCATGGTGAAGAATATAAATTTAAGAATCGCCAAATTTAAGTGGCAGTGGGCAGACGAAAGGTTCTGGAATGGCGACCACGTACCGGAAGACCGATGGAAGGCCTCTCACAAGGTGGACTGATGACCTAGCGAAGGTCGCGGGAATCCGATGGATGCGAGACGCACACTACCGGTCATTGTGACAACATTTGGGGAAGGCCTATGTCCAACAGTGGATGTCTTTCGGCTGAAATGATGATGATGATGATGAGTCCATGGTGTAAACCGATGTATGAAAAAACATTGTAGCTATGTATGTGAGCTAAGCTAAAAGGTACTTAGGACAGATAAACGTACAGAATACATGTACGACTATAATTAGTATAATATCACCACGTAAAGTCTCACGCAAGTCCACGTTTGTCTGTGCGTGCTCTTTTTTCGGCCTTCTGTTTCTGTCTCTCTTGTGTAAAGAGCTGGCTTCACACTCATAAATCACTTGGTGACCGCTATCTTAATTTATAGCTGCATTTTGCAAGCGTGAAATTAAAATTAAGCAAACATTCGTTCTCGATTTTTGGGCTTAGTATCTTTGTCTTTGTGATTTATTAACTGTGACGTGACAGGTTTGGTATGTGTTTGCGTTTAGGGTTGAATGTGTATGTGGTCCACTGACCACGTACACATTTTACCCTAAACGCTTCACGCACTTGTGGCTGATTTTCTTGTTTGTTTGAGCAAACAAGGAAAGTTATTATATTCTGATGGATTATTTCATTATGATGGGTCATTTTTCCACCGTTAACAGGATGCAGGTTCAATTTAGTCGCCTGTCACGCTCACCCAGCGTTGATATTGATTTGTCTTACTCGTTACGTGAATTCAAATTTATGCAGAGGCATTATCACAGGAGTGAAAAGAGAATTTTTTCCTTTTCACGTACTTTATGTGAGTGAAAAGGACAAAATTCTTATAAATAAATAAATATTTAGAATTTGTAAATGTTCAAATATTAAAAAATCGTTTTTGTTGTCATATTAATTTTTTTATTGATTGGCTTAACGTCAAACAAAATATGAATAGATACGTTAGTTCATAACTCCTTGTATTTTTAATGCATACCATGGCAGCCTTTAATTGAGGCTACATTATCACTACAAACAAAGTCGCTTCCCCTGGCTGTCCCTATGTATGCTTAGATGTTTAAAACTTCGCAACGGATTTTGATGCAATTTATTTTAATAGATAGAGTGATTTAAGAGAAAGGTTTGAATGCATAATACATGCACAATATAGTAGAGTAACACTCATGATTTTAAAGGTTTCTAATGTGATGTCGTAAATAAACACATTTTTAACGCTTACGTTGCAAACGCTGGCTGAATCCTAAGAGATAGATCAAAATAATGTACTTCAGTATTGTACACCTTAAAAAGATCTACAAAAAAGTCCGCGATGGTATATGTCTATCTTTTAGGTATAACCCACAATAACCATTTTTTATCCTTTACATTTTACGCGAAATAATGGCTTATTTACGAAACAATTTTAAGTAATACAGCATTAATCTTTATCCAATTAAATACCTTAAATTCATTGTGCATTTAATATAAGTGAATATTTTCAAGATATTACCATTTAAAATGCAGCGACATAGCGGTTGCGGTAAATAACTTGATTCTGTCAAAGATTGATGCGCTGTCGCAAATATACTCAGTTAGATCCCTCTCCTAGAGAGGTCTGAGTCCCAACAGTGGGAACATTATACGGCCGACTAAGCTAAGCTAACTTCCAGATTGGTTCTCAAATATTCTAGGCGCTATATAGTGATTTTGGTATTTTCATCCAGAACTAAAGCATTTACTCTCAAAAAATAACATTTGGTGAAGTGAAACTGATTAAGAAGACCAGAAATTTCCAACGGAACTTCACCCTCACATAGATATCACAATGAAGATAGTTAAGTAACTATGACACTATAAATGGATAAATAGTTCTGAATAGTTATGTTGAAAATGGTATCATCGAAGTGATCTGATCATCATCATCTCATGAACACGGAAGGTAGGCACTGGAACTCCGTAATTAATCAATGAAAGCCGTGTTTGGGCCTATTAAAATTGTCATGATATGCACTTTAGCTATAAGGTACTATTGAACTGACCTAATGATGGAGCCGGGAGGTGGATGGGGAGTTCATAATAGAATAATGTATCCTAGCAGTGTTTGGGTTAATTGAAATTGAATTCTAATACCATCGGACTTACCGTTCCAATATAAACGCCTACAATTTCCGCTTAAGATATATTTTACGATGACTATAAATAAATCGCATAGTCAATTTTTCAACGTTGCAGGCTTAGATATGAGCGTTGAATATTTTTCACATGGCCAATTATATGTGGCTCTTTCAAGAGTAACCTCAAAATAAAACATGTTTGTATTGTCTAATGACAAAAAATCTGTGAACGTTGTTTAAAAAGACATTCTACAGAATGTCTTTAAATACACTACAAATATACTACATTAAATATACTACAGTATACTACAGTATATTTAATACTAGCGACCCGCCCCGGTGCAATGCTAGACAAAACCGCATCAAAATCCGTTGCGAAGTTTTAAAGATCTAAGCGTCCATAGGGACAGACAGTGGGAAGCGACTTTGTTTTATACTATTAAGTGATCAGCATTGCACCCGTGCGAAGCCGGGGTGGGTTGCTAGTAATATATAATGTAAGAATACTGAATCTTTAACATGTATTATGGTGTATGCTTTGTTGATTGTTTTTCAATAAAAAAAAAAAATACTAATTAAATAGTGGTAGGTTTCCACCGATTTTTACTTTAGTGTGGACAGTTTTTTTTTCTTTTTAGTTCTGAACCTCTATGGTAGATATAGGCCAATGTCCAGCAGAATACGTCTTTTTACTGAAATGATGATAATGTCGAAAGTAGATCGCTCAGATATGTGCAGATAAATACTTATTTTATATTTTTTACCCAAAAAGTAACTAAATATTATAATTAGGATTTATGTGCAAACAAAACCATTTTTTGAGAAAGGCAAATTTTCTTTATATTCTGTAAAACTCGATTGTTTTTTAAAAAACGTAGCAATTTTAATTCAAATACCTTGTTGCGAAGACGTTCAAGAAAGTTATGAAAAAATTCAGAAACTTGTTCCTCTTATAATATATTCATCGACTGAGTTCGAAGATAATGTGCTCTTAAAGAAAATTTGTTTCCTCCCCTCAAATGTTTTTTTTTATTTATTATCCTTCTGGTTACACGTAAACCCGAAACCTGGAGGTTTTATGTTTTTTCCTATTCTTCTTCACATAATTTGAATCCGATATACTTTTAAGAAGACGGAGGGGAGTAATCCTCTTCAACTTGGGAAATGACATCGAAATCGTAGAAATATATTTAAGGAATTGATATTTAACGGATGATTGGCTTGTGTGACAACTGGTGTTGTAGATAATGTAACATAACATAATCGGCCTTGTGTAATGTTCCCACTGCTGAGAGTCAGAAGTCCTCTCTAGGACAGGGAATGGGCCGTAATCTACCACACGAACAGTGCGGATCGGTGGATGTCACATGTCTTCAAATTTTTGGTTCTAGGACATGTCGATTTCCTTACGACATTTTCATACACCGTTTTGAGAGCAGTGGTGATGAAATAAATTACACAAAGCGACTGAGCTTGAACTTGGTTCCTATAACTTGTAAGTCAGAGCAGTTACTATTTGGCCACCACTGCTCAAGGATACTATAAAAACGGTAGTAATTTGTGTATTAAACTGAAAGGAAATGAATAACAATTCTTTTATAAAACATGATGGCACACAGGATACTTTTTGTCTCAAGAGTATGTTTCCATGGTATAATTTTTTACTATTTTGTGGACGATATTGTTGGCAGAATATCTATATTTATACCATCATCATCATCTTCCTGCACTTGTCCTATCTTATTTGGGGTCAGCGTAACACGTTTTTTTCTTCCATTCTATCCTGTCAACCGTCATGCTATCACTAACTTCCTTTTCTTTCATGTCACTGTTCACGCAATCCATCCATCTTTTCTTTGTCCTCCCTCTCCACCCATCCACATGTATACTCATAATTCTTTTAGTAATCTCTCCTCTTTACATGTCCATACCAAGACAAACGATGACGTATATCTATACCAATATTATAAAAAAATAAGATTAGTTTTTTCGTTTGTAATGAATAAACTAAAAAACTACCGTTACCGTTTCAAAAAAATATTTCACCAGAAGAATGCTAGTATTATAACACTGAGTGACTATAACTCTTTACTTTTACGTCTTTTAACAAAATTTCAATGAAATCTCTAGAGCAACTTGTATCTCTATCTGTTGGAGTCTAGTTTCAGTACTTAATTCCATGTAGACCATTGTGCGTGGGCCATGGTGGCTATCTTTTGGCGCGCTTATTCCATCCAGCCTACCTCTTTCCAAAAACAGATTTAGGCCCAGATTGTTCATGACGTCTGTAAGGGAATTTGAGGATCCTAGGGTATATAGGTCGTATACGTGTATCAATGACACCTGTGCAGTTAAGGAACACGTGTAAAATTGTCTCTTTCTTTTCCAAGCATGCTGTGCACAGGGGACTGTCTGCGATGCCTACTATATGAAGGTGTTTATTCTGTATGCAGTGTCCGGTAATGGATGCCACCAGGCAAAGACTGCCTCTGTCCAGTCACACAAAGTTTTTGGTAGGGATTTTGTTAAGTTGTATCTATCTATCTATCTATCTATTGTGATCTGGTTTCCGCACTTAGTCCTTGGCGGACAATTGTGCGTGAGCGGCCTTCACTTCAACCAGCCCACCTCACTCCAGAAACAGATGAGTCTTTTCAGTTTGCTCAGGGCATCTATGAGTGAATTCGGTGCTCCCAAAGTTCGTGTTCTTATTTCGTTGACCAATTTCCTTTTTCTGGTGAAGAGAACCAGTTCAGTTTTGAAGAGTTCACGGCCATTTGATGTTCTTTGCACCAGTTTTGTACAATTTTCAAGGACCAACTGATATATCCGACACTCATTTTATATTGAACCATTTGAGAAAAAGCAAATAGTGTTTCGTTTACCTTATTCATGACAAAATCGTTAATAAGTATTGCTGAATGAGTGATCTTGGCCCTAGAACGCAAATGGCAACTAAAGAACAATTTTTTAGTCAGTAGGAGTCGGACACGCCCTGTCATTCCACCCTGGAGCAAGAGAACTCATTGGATAATAACCATCACAAAAAAAAGAGCTCGTCTTTTTTATTAATTGTTTTTCAAAACCCCAACCCTTTTTTTCTATTTAAATTCTCAAATGCCACATTTCAAGGAAAATCCTCAAAAACTACTAACACATTAATATTTTACACTGAATCAAAATAAAGTCCAGGTGTATTTAAAACGGGTGTTTTCGAGCCCCGGGGCTCTCTCCATAATTAATGTCTATTCCCACGTGTTTGCATTACTTTCATGTTACCGGCCAGATGTTTTGCTTATTTTGTAGTAGGCAAGGATTTTAATATTAAACTAGGTAGGTATTTTATCAAGTGATTTTCGTTACCTAACATAATATTTCTTTTTCTTTTTATTGAATGGTTCTTCAGGGAACAAACAAAACAGATTCAGTACTTGGTGCTAATTGATTTTTAGGAGTTACTTAGCATCTTTCGTCATCATCGTCATTTTATCCAAGAGACGTCTACTACTGTGGGATACACGGATTTAAAAAAAGTTGCTACATCTCCCAAATCATCATTATTTCAGCCAAAAAACGTCCATTGTTGGACATAGACCTCCCTAAGTGTCGCCACAATGAATGATCCAGTGCATCTCACGTCCACCGGATTCCCGTTATACTCACCAGGTCATCGGTATACCTTGTGGGAGGCCTCCCAAAGCTGCGCGACTGCTTCACCAATGACCATCTGTTCTGCAAGCAATGTCCCCTACGCAATGCCACTTAAGTTCGGCGACTCTTCGGGATACGGCGGTAACCTAGATTTTCCTGCGGATATCTTCATTTCTGGTGTGATCACGCAAGGAAACTCCGAGCATAGCCCTTTTCTTGGCCTTAGGGTGACTTTACCGTTTTGGAGCCATATCTTCTTACTAGCAACACGCATTGCTACGATTTTCATCTTGATACACTGTGTATGTTGGAAAACACTTCGCGGCTTTCCGAACACTGCCTAGTGAAGCCGGATACGACGATTGACCTATTTCTCGAAATTATCTATCCCAGGAAAACGTAATCGTTTACAGTGTAAGTATGGAGTCTAATCTAGATAGGAGTGGATGCTACATGGTTGTTTTATCCATGTTCATTCTAAAACTCACTCTTTCGGAAGCTCTACTGAGGTCATCGAGCATTGTGCTGAGTTCCTCCGTAGTCAGCCACATGCAGCCTTCATCAGCTGATAAAGGCTGCTGTTGGCCTATCTTGTAGAACGCCTTACAGCGATGCATCTTCTAGCACGCGATCACCTTTCTTCTACTTTTCAGCTCTATTGGCCATCCATTTTGAAAGCAATCTGTCGGTGCCCAAGTGCCACGGCCTAGTATTTCAACTCTTCAGGTATCGGGTGGGATCTTTAAACAAGGTCAAGGTAACTAATTACTATGGTATATAAATCTTATTGAGTACTCGTGGCGACGTCATCTAGATAGAGAGAAACAGGAAGCAAATTTTGTACGTAGATTGATTATAGTTACATATATTATTGTACACTAGATGATTGCATTACAACGGTACGACGTGACGTTAGTGTAGGAACGGCTCAAATCTATAGTTGTTTTGTATAGAGTCCAGTGTAGACAACTATCCAGATCAAACATTGAAATTTCATGATGCGGGATTGTTCGCAAAGGGCAACTGAAGCACAGCTAGGTTTTAGTCAGTAAAACTTTGATACATCCTTTTGCTCCACTCAGAGCGGGGGACCTCGAATAAAACTTTTTTTTTCGCTGTAATAGATATATGGAATGAAATTAACTTTTTAGCGCAGTTGTAGCAGCTTATGTTATAAGTATTTCTGAAAAAGTGACCGCGGTCCTAGACCGCATAAGGCAACTGATGAATAGTTGTGGCTTTTAGTCAGTAAAAGTCTGATATACTTTTTTGCTCCACCCCAAAGCGGAAGAAGTCATTAGATGATTTTTTACCTCAAAAAAGGCACTAAAGAGAACTGGACCAGACGACGTGAAATTGTAACAGTTGATTTTTTCATGGGTTCATTCACTGAAGGAAACGGATAATTATAGTGGTGACTGATAAAGAGACAATTTTTTTTCATCTATAGGCATTTTTAGTTTATGGATTTTTAGATAATTAATAAACTCGTAAGCTTCATCATCCTCCATAAATAGACCTCTCCCAACTTTCACCACAAATAATGGTCCTGTTAATCTTGCATCCATGGGATTCTCGCAAATCACACTAGGTTATCGGTTCACTTAGAGGGAGGCCTTCCAAGCTGCGTTTTCCGGTGCACGGTTGCCACTACAGAATCTTTCAGCCCCATCGACCATCCGTTCTGAGAGCAATGGGCCCTGTCTAAGTTACAAACTCGTGAGTGTATCCATCAATAAAATCTTATTCTATAGATAGATTATATTTTTCATATTATTTTGTCTGTAAAAGTAATTTTAGATGTAGGATATTGGGCTTAGCTTCTGAAAATATTTGTTCGACAAACGTTTACTGATAATATCGTGTACAGAAATTGAAATCTTAATGAAGTAAAATATATTCCTTTATGAGATGTTTCCGAAAATACTGTAACAGTTCATAAATTCTACTGAAATAATACTATAAGATACATTATTTCATAAAACCGGTTGTTTGTTACAGGACTGACAGCCGATAGCTGACGAGTCCTGGAATGGAGACCCCATATCAGCTGGCAAAGCGTAGGTCGTACTACTACACTTATATTAGCGACACACGACAGGACATAGACTTCCCCAAATATTGCCACAATGAACGGTCTTATGCGTCTCGCATCCATTGGATTCCCGCAAACCTCACCAGGTCATCAGTCCATCTTGTAAACTGCTTTTCAACGCTGCAATCATTTAATGACATCCCCGCTCATCACCCTTGGCCCCAGTAGGCTTCGACCCTACTGGGCCCCTACTGTTCCTGACATCTACTTGAGGCGTGCGTGGAACACGTTTACCGGACGATCGGACAGTGTGCTACCCATTGTTCGCCGTCCACAAGCCCATGCCTACGGTGGCCGGAAATCGGGATCGGAGTCCCGCGGCTGGGGCGCGAAAGCCATTGCCTCGCACAGGCACGTGCGGCCTCCTCCTTTGCTAGCATTACGGCTTCGCAGAAGGAGGCGACCGCCTGCCACTCCTCATCGCTCCGGACTATGGCCTGGACCAAAGCCACGCATCTTGGCGCGGCAGCGGAGTTTCGCCCCGGCATTGCATCTCCATGCGCAGATTGTGCATGTGTGCAAGGACTGTTGCCTCCAAACCCCACGGTGGTAGGCCAGCTAGGAGACTAGCTGTTTTGTGGGAAATTGTACTGTATCCTCGCACCATCCGGATGGCCATAACGCTCTCTCTGGCTTGCGTTCAGCTTGGCCACCGGTCACTTTCGCAGTGACGACGCCCATATCGGCGCCCTATAAAGGGCCATGGACCGAACAATTCCTGCATAGAGCTTCCGGCAGGAGGCGTCTGGTCACCCCAGGTTGAGCAGGAGCCGCTTGAGGGCAGCCTCATTACGATGCAGTTTGGGAGCCAGACGTCGGAAATGCTCCTCGAAATTTCATCGGCTGTCGAGGATGAGTCCCAGGTACTTCATTGTCGACTCGACGCCGATGTGAACTTCTTCTACCGTCATTAGGGATCCCGGGGTTGACGCGTTCCGGGGGCCGTGAAAGCACAATACAAATCATACTGCTAACTTATATTACTTACTTTACTTTGGTTGCGAAACGTGACATATTGCACCGACGATTGTCTTAACAGAACCCTTCCCCACTCGCCTATCGTCAACGTCGAGTATGGTTTAAAAGCTTGTTACTTTAACTACGCAATCCATCGCGATATTTGATGAAGAGGCAACGCGAAAAAAGAGAAATAACGTCTGAAAACTCTGTTGGCATTTGGTCATTTCGTGATTTACTCGAATAATTCACAGAACATCACGTACGTGTTTGTTTTATAAACCCTTTTTGTATTAAAAATGTTTGAAAAAAATGGTCGTTATTTATAATCTCAATTAAATGTGCAAGGCTTTTATAGATGTACTTTTTTATATTTTTAATATATGAGCATATTATGGAGGGCCACAGTTCACGAAAAATAGCAGAATTTCAGAGGTCTTTACAGAATTAGTTTTACACAAATTTATATTTTGATTTCTATAGAAGTCTAAATAATAACCATAAGATATCTGAGTATCCAAAATATCTGGAGAAAGATGTATAATAAAATCATAATCACGTAAAAGCGGTTGTGTGAAAATGTAGCTCGGATTGGCCGCTCTTACTAGGGATCAGCAAGGCATTCCCTCACAATGGCATAGCTTAGGAATCGCCTTTGATTAGTCTAAACAAGCATAGGCTTTGTTAATTGATATCTCCATCAACTTACGAGTGTAAGACATTGTGATAGCCTTCATGTAAATAAAAACAACTATTTACATAAAACCTATCGCTTTTCAAGTACCCATTTATAGGGGCGGCTATCTTTATTCAATTAAACAAACGATCTCCAAAGAATGGAATAGAAATCGCAAATGCCCACTTAACTACACCATTACCCGAAAATTGAATGCACACTGCCAAAAGCTGACCAAAGCTGGAATAGTAACACTATACTTGTATAATAGCGGTCAAAATTAAACATTTGACCGCTCATAGGTCGTAATTTTCAATGTGCTACGTTTCGTAATAAACGTTCAATAATGTGATTGTACGTGACCGGGCAGGTTGGTCAGGTAAATTCTCCTGTCCCTTGCAGGAAAGGCGGACCAATAAAAATCATTAAATTGCGGGCTTCGCTTGACCGGTATACCCGGGAATGGGGAACGCAATATGCTAGGACGAACCAGAATCTTTAATGTCGGATCGCATAAAATACTTTAGCGAATTCCTCATTATTTTTGAGGACATCCTGGGTGGTTCTGTGAGCCGTGTAGGTTTCAGGTACAAAAAATTCTATTAATGCGTAATGTAGTCTATATGTATTTGTATCTAAATTTATGTAATAATAATATACTAATAGTAATATTCACACAACTATCACACAACGCGGTCTATTTCCAAGCTAAGCAGAGCTTGTGTTATGAGTACTAGACAACTGATAAATATACCTATATATTTCTAAATACATATATATTATAGTTAAATTACACTCAGACACAGAAAAAATGATCGTGCTCATCACACAAACATTTGTCCTGGATAGGAATCGAACCTACGACCTTCGGCATAGCAGTCAGGGCCACTAACCACTAGACCAACAGGCGTGTCAAGTTATGTATTTTGATTTGACATCTGTAACTAATGTTTATTATGGTGGAGTGCAAATAACCATCTTGTGAATTACTTTCAAGTTCTACGCTGTGTGTCATGATAGCCCAGTAGTATAGGCACCCGCTTCTCAAACATAAGATTGCGGGTTTAAAAACGGGCAGTTGCAAATGTGATTGTTTCAATTCATAAGTAAGTACAGAAAAACCTAAACACCTCGAGCCTCGTAAAGCACAAAGACGTTAGTCCCGGTGGTCGTTCATAGATCTTTGATAGTGATTACAAGTAGATGCCAAAGGGTATCGTATTGCCCAGTAAGTGGCTTGTGGAGGTCTGATACGTAGTCGCTCCATGTAAAACACGTTAAACTGGAAGCTGATCCCAAGCTAAGTGAGAAAAGGCTAGTGAGATGTTTGCTTTCAAATTTCACGCTTGCTTAAAAATGATAATCATAGCGCCTATGTATTGAGTGGCGGGATTGTTGGAAAGAGTTACTATTAAAGGTAGAACTACACTGCGCACACGTTTGCCACGTACGCCAATCTGGGCGATCTCCATACATTTCATATGGAAACTAGACTTGTAGAGCTACACTAGATACACGCCAAGTGACGTCGTTCTACGTACAAATCAGCCCCCCTAGCCAAGTTACGATCGTTTCGTTTGCGTCGAACACCTAGAGTAGACCATGCCCCCGATACCTTTGTTCTGACCACGTGACTGAGCATCAAGATGACGTCAGAACAAAGGAATCGAAGGCTTAGCCTACTTGAGGCGTTCGACGCGAATGGAACGATCGTAACTTGGCTAGGGGCAGGTGTGGTCCACGTGTGCGTCGTTCTAATCTAGTTCTAGCTTAAGAGTTACTAGAATGGAAAAGGCAACTAAAGGAACACAGTTGCATTTTATTTAGCAAAATTCTGACGCTTCTTCTTTATCCACCCAGTGCGGAAGAAGTTATTCGATGATTTACTTGCCCAAAATAAATAAAAAATACCACCTTTGTATGTACATATATTAATCTCATTAGCCGCATGCAACGTTTGATTGACAGGTAGTTAAGTCTTCTATATTTTTCCAATAAAAAGCTATTACAGTGTCCTTACAGAATTCACAGGATGTAATCAAAATAAACATACGGTCCTATACCACGTGTATTGAGTTCGTGTCTTTACGTAAATAATTATATGGGACGTTTGAAGAGTATTGACAGATAAATGAAAAGTGTGCGCTTTACGGAACATTTCCTTTTAATATACAAACGAAAATAAAGTCCCTTGATGTTACGTAATAATAATATTATAATGAAATCTAATCTATATACTAAAATCTTGTATCACATTGATTGTTGTCGAAATCCTCCGAAACGGAAAAACCGATTATCGTGTTTGCTTTTTTGAGTTTTTTGGTAGGTCTAAGGATAAGTTGTAGGCTATTTATAACCCTCCTACCCCCACCCCCTATGTTTTTTATTTGATGATTTATAAAGCAGAACGTTTGCCGGGTCAGCTAATAATAAATAATATATTGAGCAATAATAATCCTGTCATTTTTGTAACACCCACTAAAGCGGCTTTTGAGTTTAGTAGAATTTAATTTTATTTCGTTTATTCAGCTCGCAATTTGGCGTTAATTGTATTTTTTCACTATTTCAGAGCTTTTGGTATGCGTAGACTTTTTTGTTGTCCTACATTAATTTGCGGAATAACGTCCACTTTTCTTTAAGAAATCTTCACCTATTGGAGTCGGTTTCCAGTCTAACTTTGTCAAAACAAATAAGTCAGATAAATTAATAAATATTTAAATACATTTCTTAGTTTTCGCTCTGGGTGGAGCAAAAATTTGTGTTAGATATTACTGACTAAAACCCATTTGTGTTCCTTTGCGTTCTAGGGCCGCGGTAAATCTTACAAACTCGCAGCTCTATTACATTCAACCTTATACACTAATAAATAAAAAGTAATATACGTTCACGTACCTAGTTGTAGGTAAGTGAAGGTGCGTAAAGTATAACTCACACCATAAAAAGGGATGTCAATATACGGAAGTGCTTTCAACTTGCTTGTGCTTTTACACAGTGCTTTTATATTCAAGCAAAAAAAAAATAATTGTAGTATCTCACGTAATTCGTGCCATGTTTGTTATGGCACGAGGGGGGATTAGTGCAGTCTCCTTAGTCCCCCTTAGGACATAATAGAGTGTATGACACTTCCAGTCTTTTTGTCTAAGATAAAACAGTCCTTGTTTGAAGAAATGATTCTGTTCAGACATGCTATGTGAAGTAGGCAGCCTTTCGGTATTTTTACCCGACTACGGCAAAACCAAAGGAGAGTTATGATTTTGACAGGCTATGTATAATATATGTATGTGAGTATGTTCATCTGTTCCCTCATAGCTCCTAATCTACTTATCGGCACATGACATATGAGGTATCGTTAGAACCGTCTTAAGGGCCCCTTATTCCGAAAGTTTAGGCATTTTACGCACCGAGACGGCTTGCGTCCGCGTTGCACAGGAGCCGTCGCGATATGAACTCCGGTGACCTATGGCGGTGAGCGAGCACGCCACAGTACAGATAAGTAAATCAGTACTTCAAATATTGTTGGTTGGTAATAATAGCTTGTTTGCAACAAAAACGTATAGCTTGATGTGCTGTCCACTGCACTATTGACTGTAAACACTAATACACTTAGGTATATCGTTATAAATGTATGACTTTTTTTTATTGCTTGGTAAAATCATCAAATGAGTCCTGCCGCTCTGGGTGGAGCGGAAGGGACTGTCAGAGTTGCACTGACTAAAATCCACTCAGTTCCTTCGGTTGCCCTTTGCGTTCCAGGGCCACGGTATTCTAATAAGACAGTCTCGTGAATGACAAGGCAGGCGATGATCATTCTGTACAACTTAAAGAATGGTTGTAGAAGATTTGGTGAGTTATATAATTAAAGACATATATGATTAATTATAATATAATAAAATAAAATATATAGGTACCAGCATAAAAATTCATAAAAATGTAGTGGTCGTGTGTCAGGTCCAGGTTCATTTTCATCGACCGATATATTCCTCAATGCTGGGCGCGAGTATCTTCTAAGAGGGTCAAAGCCACAGTCCTCATGGCACTCCCCTCCGAGTTGGGAACTAGGACCTGATAGCAAATCAGGATTGTTTTGCGTTAGAGATTCCTCATTTTCCTTATTTTCAGATGATTTGTTCTCTTCAAGTGTCAGATTTCTTATGCCCATACCACGCGTATGTCTGGGGTTCACGATTTCAGGAAGTAGGCATTTATGGTAAAACCGTATTAATTTGGACCCCATTTTCGATTTCCAAAATATGTCATCTTTTTCAATTATTTCGATGTGGACTGGCTCTTTTTCTCCGGCCCAAATTCCATGTAGACATTGCCGTCGTCTTGCCACATGCAACTGTCCCTTTATTTGGTAAAACCAATTACTATTTTTATTAATTGTTCTAGTGCGCGTTTTTTTATTAAATTTTAATATTTCTATTTTATTTTCTTCAATAGCTTTTTTCATGCCAATTTTTGATGCTGAAAAAGGACATTTGACTTCTACCAGAATGTCATTTCCAATGAGCCCATCTAGGCGTAGCACCAATGAATAGGAAATCTTTATCTAAAAAAACTTTTTACAAAAAAAAGATAACCGACTTCACTAAAAAAAACACTAAAAGGATCAAAATAACTTTAATTTCGGAAGTCGGTATTTCTCGGTATTATTTGTATCTTATTTAACACCGACTTCCGAAATTAAAGTTATTTTGATCCTTTTAGTGTTTTTTTTAGTGAAGTCGGTTATCTTTTTTTTGTAAAAAGTTTTTTATTTCACACTTTTTAGTTGCGATTCACTTATAAACAGAGTGCCTATTTCTCATGACAATTCCAATTAATCCAAACACTACTAGGTTACATTGTTTTATTATAAAGTTCCTGTGTCTACCTTCCACCTTCCGGCTCCATCATTAGATCAGTTTAATAGTACCTTATAGCCAAAGTGCATTTCATGACAATTCTAATAAGCCCAAACATGACTAGGTTACATTGATTAATGATGGAGTTCCAGTGCCTACCTTCTGGCTCCATCATCATCATCAGATCAATTTGATGATACCATTTTCAACGGAACTATTCAGAACCATTAATTTATTTGTATTATCATAGTCGCTTAACTATCTTCATTGTGATATCTATGCGAGTATGAAGTTCCGTTGACCATTTCTGATCTTCTTCATCAATTCCACTTCATCATGTTACTTTTTGCCTGTAAATGCTTAAGTTCTCGATGAAAATACCAAAATCACTATACAGTTGCCTATAATATTTGAGGAGTTCCCTCGATTTTGCCAAGATTCCATCATCAGATCCTGACTTGGTGACTATGGGACCATTTGGGAAGTATACCCTTTCTAACAAGGGGTGCTACGACAGGAAACCTCCACGAGTGTCCGCGGGCTGTAGTTCCCTTATGGATACGTCCGGAGCGAAGGCCAGTCCGCGGGACGGTGCACCCTGGGAGGCGGCCAACGACTCCCCTTGGGTACTTCTGCCTAAGGGGTCTCGATTTTCGCCTGCGAATATCCTGTCCGAAGGAACTCTTCAACGCGTGTCCCTCTGCTATAGCAGAAGGCACAGTGGCGAAGTAAGAGCGGGCTCGGTGTGCACTTACCCTGCCACCGGGCAGGCAGGAGGAAGACTTGGTCCTCCTCCTGCTACCGTTAGTCTCGTAGCCCCAGAGATTGTCCAAGGTCATGTTTCTGACTTTTGATGGGGGTCGAGGGTCCTGGCTTAACCGCCTGGGCCGCGAGGAAGACAACCTCTATAAAAAATTACCCCAAACTTCCAAGCGGCGGCGCACCGTGAGGGAGGTTGTTAGCTTGACTAATGGGTAGCTTAATTAGTCTCTAGTGCGAACCACTGAATTTGAGCCGGTACAGAATGTTTTTTACTCGTGGGAACAAAAATGGACAAACCAAAACTTTTTTATAAAACCCCAAACGACGAGGAGACGGAGAGCGATGCGCAGTCGGAGTCCGATGCGGCATCCAGAGGGAGCTCGAAGGGCTCGGAGGACGACAAAGCAGAGGGAGACTCCGGAAGGAACGGTAGTTACTACCGGAAGCGCTCCAAACCGGGGGACGACGGGTCGTTCTCTGAGGGTGAGAAGGGCTCGGCCCCAAAAATCCCCACCAGCAGCCGCGGTGTGGGCCGAGCGCGAGGAAGGGGGAGGGGGCTCACTGCCCAAGAGTCCGCCCAGCGAACTGAAAGGCTCGCCGCGGAGGGACGCCACCCCAGAGTGACCAGCGCTGAGGCTGACCCCTCCGGGTTATCTGGCAGTGAGCCAGACACCGGAGGCGACTCGGCCATCGATGAGGCGCTGGAGAGGCTGGAGCTAGTCCTTGCATCTGGCTTGGCTAACGTAGCCAAAAAAAGGGAGAAGTCCTCCAAGAGGAGTGCCATCTCCCAGGCCAGGACTTCTCTCCAGGAAGTGGTGGACCCTATCCGCAGGGGGCTTGCCAAGCTTCGGGCTGACAACGCTCGGCTCCGAAAGGCCTCGGGCCAGCAAGAGCTGCCAAAGGGCGACTCTTGCAAACTGGCAGAGGGGCGTGATCCGGGGCAGGAGCAGAGTCAGCCCAAGTCCCAGCCCGAGCCGGAGAACCAGCTGCTGACGCTGGTGCAGCGGGAGCTGGCTGCCTTTCAGCAGCAGCTGCAAGAACAGCAGCAGCAATTCCAGCTGCGGATCCAGCAACAGCTGTCCCTGCTGGAGGGTATTGTGCTGCGCCCCCCACTTGCGGCCTCCGGCCAGCGAAAGGCGGCGTCGTATGCTGCCGCCACTGCGGCTACGGTTGCTGCGCCCAAGCAGGGTCCATCGGGGCATGCCAGGCGCGGGACCGTACTACCGGTGTCCGCGGGGTCAGCCCCTTTGGTCAGAGGACGGCAGCAGGGGAAGCCAGCCGCTGCTGCTGCCCCCCCTAAGAGGGGTCCAACGGCGCTGGCCACGAAGGCGGTGGAAGCTCCTGCAGTGGCGGCAAGCAGGCGGCCTATGCCGCCTCCCCCGCCTACCGAATCTCCGGCCGAAGCCGAATGGCAGGTGGCTGGAGCTAAGGAAAAGGCGGGTCGGGCGGCTCGGGCCGCCAAGAAACGAGAGCGACGGCGGCAGCGGAAAAGGAGGGCCATTGAAGCCAGGTGTCGCACCCCGGATTCTACGGCTGTAGTTATCACGCTGCAGCCGGCTGCGGAGAAAAAGGGTGCGACCTACGGTGAGGTCATCCGGAAGGCGAGGCGGGCGGTGAACCTGGCCGAGCTCGGAATCACCGGGGGCTTCCGGATGCGGCATACCGCGACCGGAGCCCTTATGTTGGAGGTCCCCGGGACGAACAGCGGCCCCACCGCTGATGCCCTGGCCGAGAAAATCAGAGCGTCCTTGGATGCGGAGGAGGTCCGAGTGTCCAGGCCCACAAAGTGCGTTGACATGCGCATTATGGGCCTGGACGACTCCGTGTCGGTAGATGAGGTTGTGGCCGCCGTCGTCAGGACGGGGGGGTGCCTTACCAACCAGGTTCGGGCAGGCGCCATCCGCGCTGACGGCACGGGCATGGGGGCAGTAACGGTGAGCTGCCCCGTGTCAGCGGCCAGGAACATCACCGGGGAGGGTCGACGGCTTTTGGTGGGCTGGGTCTCCGCACGGGTGAAGCTGCTGGAGCCCAGACCCCTGCGTTGCTATCGCTGCCACGTGGGGCACCACGTGGGGGCCTGTTGCGCAGCGGAGGTGGATCGCAGTGACCGCTGCTTTCAGTGCGGTCAACCCGGTCACAAGGCCGTCACTTGCAGTGCAGCGCCGCACTGCTACGCATGTGCGGCGGCAGGCAAGCCGGCCGAACACCGGGCTGGGGGCAGGTCTTGCGATCCCCCCGCCAAAGCCAAGGCCAAGGTCCCGAGGCCCATCCCCACGAATATGCTCGCCGCTGCGGCTGCCAAGTTGACAGTCGCCGCTATCGCTTCCGCAGACGCCGCCGCCGCAACCACCACGGCAGGGCCCTTACGAGGGGCCCGGGAGGAGACTGTAATGGATGACCAATAACGGCTTCATTACGTCTCCTCCAGGCGAATATCAACCACTGCGCCCCCGCTCAGGATCTGTTGCTCCAGAGCATGGCGCAGTGGTCGATAAACATCGCCGTAGTCTCCGAGCCGTACTCCGTCCTGCCCAGGGCCGACTGGGTGCAGGACCTGAACGGCTCGGTGACCTTAATTTCGTCGGCAGCCGCCGGTACCCCGTCCCTCGAAACCGTCACGAGGGGGCGGGGTTGCGTAGCAGCACGGTTCGGGGATATTGTAGTGGTAGGCGTCTACCTATCCCCGAACAGAACTCTCGCCGATCTCCATATCTCCCTTATGGAGCTGAATGTCGTCGTCGCTAGGTTTGGTTCCCTCCCCGTGGTCGTGTGCGGGGACTTCAATGCCAAGAACTTGGCTTGGGGTTCCCGGTTCACGAACCAGCGGGGTCGGATGGTGGAGGACTGGGCTCTGGAGACAGGCCTGGTCGTCCTAAACCGGGGTTCTGTTCCCACGTGTGTGCGGATGCGGGGCGAGTCGGTGGTGGACATTTCGTTCGCCAGTCCCGCTCTGGCACCGCGTGTCGTCGACTGGCGCGTCATGGAGGGGGTGGAGACGTACTCAGACCATCGATACATCCGGTTTGACCTCTCCACCCAGTCTTCAACCGCGCCGGTCCAACAGACCCCGTGTGGTCCGCGTTGGGCACTGAAACAGCTGGACCGGGAGCTCCTCCTGGAAGCCGCGATGGTACAGGCCTGGGTGCAAGCACCGGACAGGCCTGTCGACATCGACGTCGAGGCAGAGTGGTTCCGGGAGGCCATGTCGCAAATCTGCGACGTGGCAATGCCCCGAGTCCGGCCAGGACGTGCCCGGCGCCAGGTGTACTGGTGGTCGCCAGAGATTGCAGCACTGCGTAGCGCGTGCAATGCCGCGCGGCGCCAGTACGCCCGGCATCGCAGACGCCGCATCCGTCCACCGGATGCGGTGGCCAGAGAGGCGGAGCTGTACGAGAGATACAGAGAGGCGAGACGCACCCTCCGAACAGAGATAAAGCGGGCGAAACTAGAGGCCCGCAACGTGTGGCTAGAGACTCTGAACAGAGACCCATGGGGGCGCCCCTACAAGGTGGTACGAGAAAAGCTCCGCCCCTGGGCTCCCCCGCTGACGCAGAGTCTCCGGCCCCAGCTTGTGGAAGGTGTGGTTAGCGCTCTGTTCCCCGCGCGAGGGGAACACTCTCCCCCGCCTATGGCTCCGCCAGCTGCGGAGTCCAACGTGGACCACGACGGCGACGACGACGACATTGCTCCAGAGGTGACCGAGGTAGAGATGCGAGTGGCGGTACGTAGGCTTAGTGCCAAGAATACCGCCCCAGGACCCGATGGCCTGCCTGGAAAGGCCTGGGTTCTGGCCATGGAGGAACTCGGGCCTCGACTAAGAGGGCTCTTTAGCGCATGTATGGAGAGGGGCCATTTCCCACTTCGCTGGAAGACAGGGAAATTGGTTCTCATTGCGAAGCCAGGGCGCCCTGCAGACTCACCGTCCGCGTACCGGCCCATCGTGCTGCTCGACGAGGTGGGCAAGCTCTTTGAAAGAGTAATTGCAGACCGCCTCGTCGCGCACCTAACACGGGTGGGGCCGGATCTTTCTGACGGCCAGTTCGGCTTTCGCAGGGCGCGCTCTACGGTGGACGCCATCATGCGCGTGCGAGCCCTCACGACGGGGGATGCGGTGTCCCAGGGCAGGTGTGTCTTGGTGGTGTCTTTGGACATCGCCAACGCCTTCAATTCTCTGCCCTGGAGTAGCATTAGGAGGGCACTCCGGTATCACCGGGTGCCTGACTACCTCTGTTGTGTAGTCGAGGCTTACCTGTCGGACAGGTACATTATTTACCCTGGTCACCTGGGTGAGTGGAAACGGCGAGAGATGTCGTGCGGTGTTCCGCAGGGATCGGTACTGGGGCCACCCCTGTGGAACATCGGGTACGATTACGTGCTGCGCGGCGATCTCCCTGACGGGGTCAGCGTAGTCTGCTACGCAGATGATACGCTGGTGCTGGCACGGGGAGAGTCGTACCAGGCGGCGGTCGAACTAGTGACACGCGGGGTTGCGACAGTCGTGGAGAGGATCCAAGAGTTGGGACTTGAGGTGGCATTGCACAAGTCCGAGGCCATGTGCTTCCACGGCCCCCGGAACATGCCACCAACGGGGTCCCAACTAACGGTAGGAGGAGTTCACATCGGCGTCGAGTCGACGATGAAGTACCTTGGACTCGTCCTCGACAGCCGATGGAATTTCGAAGAGCATTTCCGACGTCTGGCTCCCAAACTGGATCGTGCTGGGGCTGCCCTCAAGCGGCTCCTTCCCAACCTAGGGGGTCCAGACGCCTCCTGCCGGAGGCTCTATGCAGGAATTGTGCGGTCCATGGCCCTTTATGGGGCGCCGGTATGGGCGCCGTCGCTACGAAAGCGTCCGGCAGCCAGGCTGAATGCAAGCCAGAGGGTCATGGCCATCCGGATGGTGCGGGGATACCGCACAATTTCCCGCGAAGCAGCGAGCCTCCTTGCCGGCCAACCACCACTTGATTTGGAGGCAACAGTCCTTGCACGCATGCACGATCTGCGCATGGAGATGCAACGCCGGGGCGAAACTCCGCTGCCGCGCCAAGTCGCGGCATGGCGGAAAGACTTCCGGCGGGATCTCATGGTGGAATGGCAACAGCGACTGTCGCAACCCAGTGCTGGGCACGCCATAATTATGGCGATAAGACCCCTCTTTGAGGAGTGGCTGGAAAGACCTCACGGCGTCCTCACCTTCCGCATGACGCAGGTCCTCACCGGACATGGCAAGTTCGGGAGGTTCCTGCACCGGATTCGTGCGGAAGAAACGCCCGGGTGCCGCCATTGTGTGGACCGCCCGGAGGACACGGTGGAGCATACGGTAGAGGTGTGCCCCGCCTGGGCAGAGCACCGCCGTGTCCTCGCGGGGGCGATCGGCGGCAGCGATCTCTCGCGCCGGGCCTTGGTACAGGCCATGGTCCGGAGCGAGGAGGAGTGGCAGGCGGTTGCCTCCTTCTGCGAAGCAGTAATGCTAGCAAAGGAGGCGGCCGATCGCGTGAGGCAAAGGTCCTCACGCCCCAATCGCCGCCGGGATTCCGATCCCGATTTCCGGCCACCGTAGGCGCGGGCTTGCAGACGCCGAGCAATGGGTGGCTCGCCGTCTGACCGTCCGGTAACCGTCCGGACCGAGCCCAAGTCGTCGACGGCGCGTGCTGTTCCACGCGCGCCTCATGGAGATGTCAGCAACTGTAGGGGCCCAGCAGGGCCGAAGCCTACTGGGGCCCTGGGTAGTGTGAAAGCGAAACCCGGGGCCCTGGGACGAAGGCAACGAAGGAACAGGAGTGGGTTTTTAGTCAGTAAGAGTCTGACACTATCTCCCGTTCCGCCCAAGAGCGGGGATGTCATTAGGATGATTTTCCCACCTAAAAAAAAAAAAAAAAAAAACCCTTTCTAACAAAAAAATAATTTTTCAAATCGGTTGGCAAGCGACGAAGTTATGCGCGAACAAACATAAAAAAAATTGAGAACCTCCTCCTTTTTTAGAAGTCGGTTAATAAACAGACCACAGGGCTCAAAAAATACGTTTTCTTGTTGTTGTATCTTGTGCAAAGCTTGCTACTCATTTTCAATTACGTAAGCAATGGATGTAAAAAATATATTTTATAAAAAAAAATTAGGCAACACGGCCTAATTTTTTACTAATAAAAAAAAAAAAAAATTTTTTTACTAATGGTGCGGTATCTTTTGATACTTGCCTTTTGCAAATAAGACCGACCTAATAAGATTTTTTCGAATTTCTAACCATTCGCTATTAATATATATATTCGCTTTGTAATATTGTATTACGCTTAATCGCGTCCTTGTCAGCAGTAAGAATTTCTAAATTTTTTAGTTTTTTTTTTTTTAAGAATTTCTAATGATTTTAGAAATTTTTCTTTAGCTACTTCTAGTTCAGACAGGGACATATCCGGGTCTAAACTAGAACTACTACTAAAGGTATAAAAATGTTTCCATTATAGATTTAAAATTCTAGTTATACTGACTTCGCTGGTCTGTGTAGAGGAATAAGTACTTATGCAATACACTTTCGGATTTTCTTCACTTCAGATACCCTTTTTTTTCTTAATTTTGTTTTTTCTATTCGCCATTTCAATTACTTATAATACAAAACGTTTATTTACGCGCGCGGCAACTATAATTTGTGGTCGCGAGCAAAAGTTGCATAGGTCCTCCCTCGATGACGTCCGGCAGGACACTGGCGCGGTGCGCGTGTGCCATTTTCACGTATTTATTTTATATTAAAAAAAATAAGTGCCATATCATAAATTTATCCAAAAATATCCCTGTCAAACCCGATTAGTAAATTAAATGTAAAATTTTCATAAAAGTTGCGTTCCCCCAAGTCTCATAAAACTTAAAATACTTTCTAAATCGACTTTACTTCAGATTTTTTTTTATCGAGTGAAATGTTAAATAATGTGTTTTTAACCAAAAAAGTCACTAGATCAAAGATGTATCTGTACTATATATTTTTTTACGGATTTAAATATGATGATTTCTCTGAAAACAACTCGATCTAGAAACGTAAATTTCGAAGAAGGGGCCCTTAATTGTCCGCTGAACATAGACAACGTGGCGTGTCACAAAACGATCAATATGGCGCCCCCTAGCGGACAGAAATAATGTGTTAAAAAAATAAAAATGGAGATTAATACGCCGTGTTTGCTATTATTTGAAAGGGCTTTACTTGTACATTTCAAAAATATTTATAATTAATAAAGAGTTTCGGTTGGTACCTATAACGTCGTTCTGTTCTTCTTTTTCCAGTTACCTTGTTTATTTTAGCATCCTGAAAATCTTGTTTCATACTTTTTCTCAGCGTCGTTTTTTTTGTCGTAGTCGGGCTTTAGTTTTTTACTTTTTTTTTATACAGAATGTATTTTGGAGAGTGTGCATTGTGAATTGCATGACTTGATTCAGCCATCACTTTTCTACCATCGGACAACCCGACGTACGGCGAATATCCAGCCTTACATTGTTAAAACTTCTACGTTCATGACTAAGCGTTTCAACTCGTCATTTATACCGCGTTCATGAAAAAACTAGAATAATTTACCGAAACAATTTACCTGCTGCGGTCTTTCCGTCCGATTATAATTTAGGTGTCTTCAAGACTAGAGTGAATAGGTTCCTCATAAACTAATGCGACTCGCCATCAACGATTGCAGCACTGCATACCATCAGGTGGGATAGCAGTCAAGCACTAGTTTATATTATTAAAAAAAATGCATAGAAGGAGTAAAAATTGTTAGATATGGTTCCAGTTTTTTCTTCTTAGTATGCTTGCAACGTTAATAGATTCTCTCCGCCTTTAGTGTAAAGGCCAATTAGTTTTAAGTGTCTGGTTGATAACAAGAATATTATTAAAATAAAAAAGTTACTTTTGTAAGTGCTTTTCTTTAGAAGAAACGTTATTATGGTAGAAGCATTTGCATACTGTATTATTATTTTTAACTTACTTTTACAGCAAAATTATAATTATTAATGTTGGACTGTGTTGATACATCCACGACATTTTATTTTATTTTTTGGACTGATAAAATTGCATTTTACGGTAATAAATAAATGGCAAAAATAGCGAGAAAAATGTGCCTACTATCATCGGAATTTTTCACAAAATATTTTATATAAATAATAATAAATTCATTTATTTCAGGCTTGGAATACCCATAGTTACATTACAATTATAATTACAATACAATTTGAAAAAATTAATAATAATAATACAAAGTCAGATTCAGTTCAATAGTTAATACAATGTCAGATAAATAATGAGACGTGCGCGTACAATTGAATATATTTATGTAAAATATATTGGTAAAAATTACTAAAACAAAAACTTTTAACAAAAAAAAAATATATATTTGACTTCGCTACAAAAACAAAAACACTGAAACGATCAAAATAACTTTTATTTTGGTCGTTTTAGTGTTTTTTTGTTTTGTAAAAAGTTTTTTATTTCACACTTTTTAGTTATGATACAATTATAACCAGAGTACCTATTTCTCATGCTGATTTCAACTAACTCAAACACTGCTAGGATATATTGTTTTATTCTGAAGTTCCCGTGTCTACCTTCCACCTTCCCGCTCCATCATCAGATCATTTCGACAGTAACTGATAGCCAAAGTGTATCTCATGAAAATTCTAATAAGCCCAAACACGGCTAGGATATATTGATTAATTACGGAGTTCCGGTGCATACCTTCCGGCTCCATCATCATCTCCCGATCACTTCGATCTTACCATTTTCAACATAATTATTCAGAATCATTTATTTGTTTATATTGTCATAGTATCTTCATTGTGATACCTATGAGTGTGAAATTCCGTTGGCCATTTCTGGTCTTCTTCACCAGTTCCACTTTATCAAATGTTACTTTTTATCAGTTCGATAGTACCTTATAGCCAAAGTTCATCTCATGACAGTCGTAATAAGCCCAAACACGGCTAGGATACATTGATTAATTACGGAGTTCCGGTGCATACCTTCCGGCTCCATCATCTGATCATTTTGGTAGTACCTTATAGCTAAAATGTGCCTCATGATAATTCTGATAAGCCCAACATGGCTAGGTAGGATATATTGATTAACTATGGAGTTCCGGTGTATTCATCATCATCCGATCTCCTTGATGATACCATTTTTAACAAAACTATTCATCACCATTTATTTATTTTGTCATAGTTGCTTAACTATCTTCATTGTAATATCTATGAGAGTATGAAGTTTCGTTAGCCGTTCCTGGTTTTTTTCACCAGTTCCACTTTATAAAATGTTACTTTTTGACTACAAATGCTTGAGTTACCGATGAAAATACCAAAATCACTGGTTGCCTATAATATTTCAGAAGTTGCCTCGATTCCTCATGGATCCCATCATGAGAACTGGATTTTGAAAAAAATGGGACCAATCTGGAAGCATATCCTTTCAAGGGGAAAAAAATTGCAAATCGGTCCATAAACGTACCGTAACGTCGTTCTAAAGTAACAGTCATAAAAAATATGATTTGAAAAAAATACAGCCGAATTGAGAACCTCCTTTTTTTGAAGTCAGTTAAAATTGAATAAATAAATTATAAAAATACATTAAGATTTCAAAGAAAAAACTAAACAGCCATTCAAAGAAAGAAGAATATAATATGTAAATTATGCGAAATTATATTCAGAATAAAAGAAGAGGCTTTTAAGTATTTGAAGTAAATACAAGATCCTTTACGTCGACAGTAATTTTTCATATTTCCTCGTTTATCCTCATTAATTTTTCAGTTATGATGAAATATAAAAACTTAAGGCATTGTTCAGACTCAACGTATTTTCGGCCGCTGACTGTGAGAGCGCCTTACGCATTTTATTGCTTTTCCATATATATTACATCTCTTCACACAGAACCGACTATATGCTATTATGTAGTGCTTTCTTTGAAAGAAAATATTTTTATTTGCCGGAAAAAACAAGCGCAAACTTAAAACTAACATATTGCAAACATTTTGCATGACAAAAACATATTTAAAATAACATATATGTGCCACGTCCGAGCAAAACGGCGGTACGCTCAGCATAATGCCGTGTCCACACGTAAAATGCGACGAGTCCACACCGCTAGTTTTCAGCGTGGACCAGTGACGTTACCGACTAAAAGACGTCGGCAATGGTATTGTGTATCAATAGATTTGAGTAAAATAAATATAAATATTTTTTTAGGACAAAGTCATAAATGGAAATAACAGTAATAAATAAATAGAGGGGAAATATAATTATCTACATACGTATAAAGTGACAACATTACGCCACGTCTTCAACAAGGTTTGCTGCTTCTCGGTGGCTGATTATTGTACTACGCGTAGCAAACCTACCATTTTATTTACACAAGTAACGCATTCTACGCTATAGCGTATTGTCGGTTTGGTGAGAACTCATACTGCAGACTGAGTCCACGTTCACATTGGGGATGACAGTGAAATACGATTAGTGTGAACGATGCCTAATGTTTGACTTAATGTTTTGTCGTCACTAAGAATTTTAAAGCATCTTTAGAAGACACGATTTTAGAGATAAAGTTTTCTAGAAAAGTTAAATATATTTTCAATAAAACAAAGTAAATTTTTAAACATTAAGTAAAAACTGTAAGAACCGGAGATAACAAAAGATAATATACGTATTAGTGTTATATTTATTCCCACGAAATTTCTTTTTTCCAGTTTCTCTAAATAAATTATTTTTGTTTAATATTTGAACTTGAATTAGTATTTATTTTTTAGTGTCTTATTACTTCTTAAATCATCTAAAGAGATCTAGATGAAAGAGTCTCTTGAGTACTCATGTTGTGGTACATTTTGAATAATAATAATATTCTACAACTACAACGCCGTCTAGTCTTAGGACTAGACGGCGTTGTGTGATACTAGACAACTGATAAACATACTTATATATTTCTAAATACATACATATTATAGATACATTACACCCAGACTCAGAACAAATTATCGTGCTCATCACACAAACATTTGTCCTGGGTGGGAATCAAACCCACGACCTCCGGCATAGCAGTCAGGGCCACTAACCACTAGACCAACAGGCCAGACAAAATGTTTCTACAACTATACTAGCCTGTCATAAATGACATCCAGATAACCATTCGTTCATAATACCAAAAAATTCCTACACACAAAAATAAAATCTTCCACACCCAAGTCTTCAAGCATATCAGTAATTCGGCACTCTCATCACGTACCTACCTACCCAAAGGTGTCTGAACCACTAGACCTTATTCATGAGACGCGACTTTCTGCTGACCTCCGTGGCAAGATTTGGCAATAAACAGGGACCCTAGTATAATTTGAATGTTTATGACCCCAATGTGTGTACCTTAATTTCCTTTAATGTTTATGGGGTGGGTCTGACATGTCATGTTCAAGTTTTGAGTTAACAGGATGTGTTAAACGTGCCTGGTGTGGATGGGGGCGTAAACGATTTATGGTTGTATCCGGTTTGGTATTGTTTTTTTATAGTTAGGTCTTCTGACCACGAACGCGTAGCTTCATAGACGCGTGTTCGTCACTATACGCTTGATGTACACCTGCCCACAGCTTACCTATAAAACTATATATATAATATATACTATATCTTGAACGTCGTCATTCAGTACATAATGATGTACTTAATTATGCACTTCTGATCTCTTTGCTTTCATAATTATGTATATTATATAATATATATTATATATTATTTGTATTATATATAATTTATTAGTTTGTGTATTGTATATATGTAATTAGTACCCCACGAACTACCTGCGTATCTTTTTTCTCCTTCTCTGTCAAATCCATCACGGTGTCGGTGTTGGTGTTGTCGGTTGTCTGTAAAAAATCGCTTTTAGCGATAAGACCGCCCATTGTGACACCCTATTAATATTAAGTTCCTAATGTAATTTGTATTTTTGCTGTACAATAAAGAAGATATCTATCTATCTATGAAAATTTGTCGACAAATCGGCAACGTTGTGTCGTTGCATAATATCGTTGCTGCTTCGTGGACAACAGGCCTTACAGTTTTATAGTTATGAATTTTATGGGTTTTTAAGGAAAACAAAAAAATATATGTTTATTCGGATGATTTATTCGGTTACAAATAATGTAGAAAAAAATCGTTTTAACAAAAAAAAAAAACTGGGCAAGTACGTGTGGGACTCGCGCACTGAGGATTCCGTACAAAACTTATGAAGCAGTTCAATTCTTGAATTGAGTTCAAAGATTTTTTTGAATCGGTAAAAAAGTTTTTTTTTGTGACTTAACTACAAAACAGTTTTCAGTTTTTTTCCTTTATTTGTACTATAACACCTCGCTTCATGTCAAATTTCAGGATTCTAGGCCAACGGGAAGTATCTTATGAATTTTGACTAACTGTTACCTAATTTCTGAATTAAGAATTTAAAGTTAAGTATTTCTCAAACTCTACGTTTGCTTGAAAACCTGTCTAAATTTGGCATTAAAGTACGATTTGAGACGTTCTCAACACATAATATTCAATTCAAAAAAGCGCCTTAGTATTAGGTATTTAATCAAACTATAAAATTGCCGTTTTTTTTAGAACGGGTTACTTCTTTAAAGTGTTATATCTTTGAATTGACTTGGAATCATAAGTTCAAATAAACTTTATAATAAAGGTACGTTATTTTTTTTTTTTAATTAGGTTTCTTTGTGTTTTCTGTAATATCGCATTACTTGTAACAATTTTTGTATGAAATGACTTAAAACTGCTAATTAATGGGATGTCTATTTTAGTTTCAATCACTTTCACGTGGGAAATTTTATCTCACGAATAGCTTTTCTCCTTAGTGCGGAAACAAGATAAAATTTCCAAAACGAAAGTCGTAGGTGTACGAAATTGTTATTGCTTGCCCTTTGAAATGCATAGTTTCTACGTTGGAACGCTTAACATGAAAAAAAAACGTTTTTTTATTAGCGTTCTTGGTTATAAGAACCGCGATATTACAGAAAATAAAAAACACAAAGAATCCAATAAATACCTAATTTCGGAAAAAAAATAGCGTACCTTTATTATAAAATTTATATGAACTTATAATTCCAAGTCAATCCAAAGATGTAACAATTCAAAGCAGCCCGTTTTAAAAAAAAAAAACGGCAATTTCATACTTTAACCCCTATTATAATAATGACTAAATAAACAAAATTCATCTTACAGTCCTGGTAGTACATCAAAAAAATTCATTATGCAATTCTATTTGTGGTAAAACTACTCGGCACCCATTTGTTACCGTACCCATTCTTTTTTTAAAATTTTACTATCCATTTTAAAAGCTTCCGCAAAGTATTCAATTAATTTTACATTTAAGAATGCAAATGGTTTTAGTAAAACTTTTGTCTAAAAGAGCTCTTGTATTCCTAGTCGAGGTGTTAACTTATGCTTTTTAATTTAAGGGCCTACCTCAACAATTCTTGGGCTCTGGAGAGCTATTAAGTGAATTGTCCATTTTAAGAAGGCACCTGGGTTTCAGCTTTTGGCAATGTGCCCGAACTAGGCGGAGTGTTGTAGAGGTTTTTACGGAGATGTAAAAGCCGTTTGTTGAATGTAAGCTTCTGGTAGTGTGTTTGTTAATCTATATATCGAACGGCGAATATCCACCCTTACGTTGTTGAAACTTCAACGATCCGGACTAAGCGTTTCGACTCGTCGTTTATACCGCGTACATCGAAGGACTGGAACAGTTTGCCTGCTGCGGTCTTCCCGTCCAACTATAATTTAGGTGTCTTCAAGGCCAGATTGAATAGGCTCTTAATAAACTAGTGCGCCTGACCATCAATGATTGCATCTCCGCTTGCCATCAGGTGGGATCGCAGTCAAGCACTGATTTATATCATTTAAAATATATATATATATATAAAAACCAATGCCACTTTTCGTTGTAATTTTATAACTCAAGAACGGACTCACCTATCCAAACCAAATATTTAGGCTTTGTTTGGACTATTTAGTAGATGGTTTATGTGAAGTTTGCACAAAATCGGTCGGGAGGTTCTTCATTTATCATATTTTTAGGCGGTACGAAGTTCGCTGAGTCAGCTAGTTCATTATAATTTACAATGTAGTGCATTTTTTGTAATTGCTGTTTTTTTATTTGTATTTTTTTTATAGCGACAGTTCTTAGTAAGTCGAATTTGTTTCCGGGATATAAATTGCTAGCAAAACTCACGCTTAAATTCCCTTATAAAACGTTACAAGCTAGTACACAGAACAGTTCCAATTGATTGTTTAATATGTTACAAAACCGGCAAAAATACCCCCGTTACTCCTTCTTAAAAATAAAGTGATTGAATTTTGTAATATTTTCATATTACAATATTAATACGAGAGGATAGGGTAAATTGTTTAGCATTGTACCATAGTAAAAATGTCCAAAAAAAATTAGAAAATAATCTTCTGTGTTGTCACGTTTACATTATAAAGAAAAGGTATTGATTAATAACATGATTTATAATAAGTATAATAATAAATTTTTGGTATTCCATATTGCATTGCTACAACTACATATTCACACAAAATATTGATTTTATTTTCATACAGTGTGCATCGGGCAAACAGAAATAGAAGAGATGAAATTTTTTATTGAACTATTCTATCCGCTCACTATCGTCACATGTATTCCATAGAAAGTTAAATACAGCCAAAAGCCCAATATCCAACTCTACAACAAACATTTGCTCAAATATTTGATTCAAAAGTGCGCCAAACTTCACAAAAGAAAAACTGTCTCCAAACTTAGTTGCAGCATATTCTCCACTACATTATTCAACATGACATTGTGCTTTTTGTAAGGAAATGGGGTCGCGTTACGATTTAGCAGTACCACCTGACGTTTCTCCTAAACGTATTCCTTCTGTAGAAATTTTCCAAAGTGCCTCGAATGCTTGTGACAACTGGTTTTTGGCCGTCGACGTCTGCGACAACTTAAAATGAATTTAATTCTCTTAAAATATGGGTTTTGCGGATTTTTAGATCTCTTGAGACAGTTTTGAGGCATTATGCAAATGCTGTCGGGTTCTTTTGTAACATGTTGTTAGTAAAAATGAGGCATTAAGTTTTCATGTTGAACGCGTATGCTTTTTAGGGTTCGTACCTCGAAAGGAAAAAATGAAAAAACTCAAATCTGTATGGTTCTTTCTTCAAAAGAGTATCTCAGACAAATCTGCATTGTTCTCATGTGATTTGACCATTACATATTAACTGTATGGACTTTAAAAGAGACTTTGACCCCTGAGTTTGTTTCGATGTTTCTTCTCAAGGTAGTCAGCTAGGAAACACCGGCCTCATCTAGTTTAAAATGACGAAAAAAAAATTGACGTGTAAAAGTGTTTTTCAACCTAATTACATAAAAAAAAATGGAACCCTTATAGGATCAATTTGTTGTCCGTTTGTCTGTGAAGACCCCTTATCTCAGGAAAGCGTACAAGTGTCAAGTTGAAATTAAAACCATATACTCAGGTTTACAGTCCCTTGAAGCTGTGTAATAATCAAACTTCAAAATTAACAAAAAAAAAAACAAACTTCTCGAGGGAATCAAAATTCAAAGGGTATTTCCCGTTGACACAGAATCCTGAAATTTGGCATAAAACAAAGTCTGAAAACTGTAAATTCGTTGTTACGACACAAAAACAAAATTGCGATTCGAAAAATATTCGAGATTCCAATCTCCCGAATGGAATTGAACTATTTACATAGGTAAGTTTGTACGGAATCCTCCAGGCGGGATTCTGACTCGCACTTGCCTATTTTTTTTTATGTGCTCACTTCTGGTAGGTTTCATTCATAGTAGGAATTTTTCCCAAGTGAAATAGGTCTCAGGTTAAACTGCCCGTACATCTGACTTGGCTGTGGTAGACATGTTGCTGTTCCAATTGCTGTAAGGAAATTATTGACCGATTAAAATGTAATTTGTTAAAATGTATTAATAATAATGTTTAGTTGAATTGGAATTTTATGCAATTTATTTTAATATCTTATTGAATAATATTATAATTATAATACAATGCAATTTAATTTATTTTTAATACTTTCATTTGTATGTTTATGATGCAAGTACCTAAAATGATTCTTTTGTTATTTAAAATAAAGAGGAGAGAGGAGAAGGCTCTCGTTAGGCAGTTGGATCAAGGGGTTGATCCAGAAGGCAGTATTTCTGGACGCGGCGCGTATTGTTCGGAGATTCCTCTCTCAGGAGTCCTGACCACCGGTAGCTTGGAACGTGTTCCCGATGCCGGTGGGCTATTATTTTTTATATTTTTAAATGTTTTTTTTATGATTTTGGTTTTAAAAAAATAATAATTAAAAATGTGATTTATATGTATATTGAACAAATAAAGGAAATAATAATAAAAAGTATTCTCTAGGGTTCAATTGATCTCTCTACCTCTAATAAGTTTCCATTTATTTTAGTTCAGTCATAGCCGCCGCTGTTCTTAAATAATACTCTATAAATAATTTGAAAAAAAAAAACCTTAAACCCAATCTGTACCTCCAAACAAAAGTATCCATACACAAATTCAAGTTCTTAGCTAAGTTCAGTAACACGTTACCCCAATAAAATATCGGCTTTAGAAATTGGATGCCTACTTCAAATATCACGTATACCACTACGTGGGACTTTCCGAACACCTTTGGCCCTCGGGAGGTACTGGATTTAGATTTAGTCAGCAAACATCAATTTTCTTGACATTCAAAAGGTTTACTTAGAATTAGGTTTGGATTTCATGACTTTGCCGTTGGTCTACTTTTATTTGGAATTTGTAAATAGAGAGATTTGCTAGGATTTATTTTGTTGTTGGAAGAGTTGTTTTCGATAGTCTTCACTATTATATATACAAAGGTAAATCTTTTTTTTTTATTGTAGGCAATATTTTAGCAATCGGACCAGTGCTTTCAGATTATTTGATGATTACCTCAGTCCTGATCCGATTCCTAAAATTTTTTCACCAATAGAAAGCTGCTTTATTCCTGAGTGTATTTTTTTTTTTCGGAAAGTCTTCCAATGACTTCCCTTCACTTGGGCGAAGCGAGGGACTTGTGTCAGACTTTTACTGACTAAAAACCCACTCCTGTTCCTTCGTTGCTTTTCATACCAGAGTCTTCCTTTCAGAAGCAGACTTTGACCCTGCTGGGCCCCTACGGTTTGCTGCCATCTCCTTAAGGCGCGCGTGGAACAGTACGCACCATCAACCACGTGGGTTCGGTCCGGACGGTTACCTGACAATACTTTACCACCTACCCACCCATTGCTCGCCGTCCGCTAAACCGCGCCTACAGAGCCCCGAAAACGGGATTGGGATCCCGGTGGCTGGGGTGTGAGGGTCGCGCCTATGATTACTTCACTGCTTACCATCAGGTGGGATCGCAGTCAATTACCGGTTTATATGACTAAAAAAAAATCCAATCCAAAAACTAGATTTTACCATGGCCTGAGAATAAGCTTTGCCATAAAATGTGGCAATTCCACCAGTCTTTTGGGTATATTGGGTACATTACTACGAATTAACCAACCGACAACGATTCGGAGGAGTTTTTCGTCGCCATACTTTAGTTTACTTTTTAGTTAGTATGGATAGTTAACGACTATGACAGTTAGATAGATAGATATATTCTTTATTGTACACCAATAATAAAATTACAATATGATCACAAAATTAATAGGG
Organism: Mythimna vitellina; assembly: GCA_949316375.1. Lineage (NCBI taxonomy): Eukaryota > Metazoa > Arthropoda > Insecta > Lepidoptera > Noctuidae > Mythimna > Mythimna vitellina. The sequence continues at coordinate 18,287,856 of OX438692.1, forward strand.
TGTCACAATGGGCGGTCTTAAAAGCGATTTTTTTACAGAAAACCTTTGGATTCATTTGTCAGAGAAGGAGAAAAGATACGCAAGTAGGGCGTGGTGTTTTTTTTTTTTTTGGTGGTGTTTTTTAAATATGTAAACTTTAAATTCTTTAAAAATAAAATCTAATATACTAAAAGGGGTGTATAATAAGATTATGTATTATCCTAGTTATATATTGTACTAGCTTTTGAACGCGGCGTCACTCGCGTGAATGTAGGTTTCTTCATACAAACTTTGGACCTCCGCTTCATCCCTTTAGGGAGTGAATTTTGGAAAATCCTTTCTTAGTGCTCGCCTACGTCATAAAAGGAAACCTTGTGCAAAATTTCACGCAACTAATCCCAGCAATTTCGGCTGTGCATTGATATGTTTCCCCTTTTATATATAGACTAGCAAACCCGGCGAACTCCGTTTCGCCACCAGATGGCTTCGTTCTATGTAACATTTCGTTTGGTGATTAAAAGAAGAAGAAATTTTTTTTTTTTTTGCTTTAAACCTCACGGAGCCCGAGACCTTTCCAACGAATGCAAAACCGTGGAAATCGGTTCGTGCGTTCTGGAGTTATAGCGTCAGGAAGGAAAACCGACTTATTTTTATATAGTAGATAATCGCCCCACATGACAAGAACTTCATAAAAGTCGAAAAGATTTTTTCAAAAAACGATGGCAAATTGTTCCTTTCAAGTAATTATCAGTATCTCCATAATAAATAAGCGGTCTGGATATTCCCACCCCAATTGGCTAACTGCCATCATCATACAAAACTGTCAGGCTTGACTGCTCCTATATAGAATGTTTATTGAATGGTTTGACGTCATAATGAAGGTCGGAGGGTACATTAGTACGGTTATGGATAAAAATTATCATAAAAGTTGAATAATTTTCCTTATATTTTTCTTTTTTACATCAGAATGGTAAGGTAGGAACAATACAATAACTATGGAGTTAGGTACACATAGTTGACTTTGTGTGGTTTATTTTTTATGTGGGAAAATCATCTAATGACATTCCCAGCTCTTGGGCGGAGCGGGAGATAGTGTCAGACTTATACTGACTAAAAACCCATTCCTGTTCCTTTGTTGCCTTTCGTACCAGGGCCAAGTCTTCCTTTCAGAAGCAGACCCTAGGCCCCAGTAAGCTTCGACCCTGCAAGGTCCCTACGGTTTGCTGACATCTTTGAGGCGCGCGTAAAACAGTACACGCCGTCGACGACTTGAGCTTGGTCCGGACGGCTACCGGACGGTCGGACGTTGAGCAACCCATTGCTCGCTGTTCTCAAGCTAGCGCCTATGGTGGCTGGAAATCGGGATCGGAATCCCGGCGGTGGTTGGGGCGTTGGCTCACGCGATCGGCCGCCTCTTTTACTAGCTTCACCGTGTCCATCGGGCGGTCCACACTATGGTGACACCTGGGCGTCGCTTCCGCACGAATCCGGTGCAGGAACTTCCCGAACTTACCGTGTTCGGTGAGAACCTGCGTCATGCGGAAGGTGTGGACGCCGTGAGGTCTTTCCAACCACGCCTCAAAGAGGGGACTTCACCGCCATAATTGTGGCGTGCCCGACTAGATGACGGTCAGTCTTCAGCTCTGATAAAATACGAAACGTTAGTTTCCAACCACACTTGGATGAATCGATCTTTATGACCCGATGTGGAGTTTTGCTGACAGGACTATTTTTAGTTATAGAACATGCTGTTATTAAAAAGCTCTACCAATTTCTCAAGAATCGTATCTTTATATACTTGTGCATCGGCACATCGGTTTTAACACCTTTTTCATAAAAGTAAGGCTCGGAGTTGACAGCTAACCAACCTCCAAACCATCATTGAAGTCGGATAATGTCTACGTTGTACTGTGCTGACCAAATGGGAAGCTTATAATTTATTTATTATTTATAGCCCATTTATGTCCCACTGCTGAGCAAAGGCCTCCCTTTCCCTTTTCCACACAAATCTGTCTTCGGCCATTGCGGGCCAGTCTTTCTGGTATTTATCCAGTTCATCTCTCCACCTTCGCCTTGGTCCGCCGCGCTGTCGCCTTGCGTTTAGTGGGACCCAATAAGTGGCTCTTTTGGCCCACCGGTCATCTGACATGCGGCAGACATGTCCGGCCCAATCCCACTTCAGAGTGGCAGCTTTTCGGGCAACATCTTGTATCTTAGTTTTGGCGCGCAGCATTTTGTTCCTTACGCGGTCGGGAATTCGAACACCCAAGATACTGCGCTCCATAGCTCGCTGACAAACCTCGAGCCTGGACCTCTGCTGAAGCGTCAAAGACCAGGTTTGTGCTCCGACTAATTTATTTATTTTCACAAAATGAGGTATGGTCTAAACAGTTTACAATAGATAAATGACCAATTTAAAGGTAGCAGAAGGGTGTCCTGGCGTCCTAGTTATATTACATAGTAACCTGTATTAAAGTTCGCCAGCCCAAGATCCCATTATCACAGTTATTTAGAAATACAGAGAGACTGCCTACGATAGTGAAATTAATTACTAAAAAACTTAAGTTTGCCATCAAATGGATAGTGTAAGTATTTGTGCTTGTACGTATGTATTATATGTTTAGTGTAAGAATGTATGGTCTGTGCTTAAGCGCCTATTACACTACTCGATATTCAGACAGTCTTAGTCGATGTCGCGTAGTGTAATAAGGGTTAGATCGGTCTTACTTGGAACTAAAAATAAGACAGTCTAAATATCGTGTGCTGAATATCGCGTAGTGTAATAGGCCCTTTTGTGTGAGAGTGTGTGAGTAAAAGGTGGTAATTAGAAATAGTTCGGGCTTAGACACAGAGTGTTACTTGGAAAGCGTTAAGATATTCTATAACAGAGCTTTGGGCATAAACTCAGTCGTTCTGCTTATTAAATTACTTCTCAGATAAAAAAAAATTCTCGTCAGTTAAAATTTTTAAGATATGTGACATCTACCAATCCGCACTGGGCTCACGTGTTAGATGATGGACCATTCCCTTACCTAGAGAGAGGGCTTTTTTTTTAAATGTGGAAATCATCTAATGACTTCTCGCGCTCTGGGTGGAGCGGAAGGGCGTGTCAAACTTTTACTGACTAAAACCACACCTGTGTCCTTCAGTTGCCCATTGCGTTCTAGGACTACGGGTTTCATTTTCAGAAATTCTCCGCGGTCCTAGCTAGCGGGCATCGGCCCTGCTGGCCGTAGGGGCCCCTACGGCTTGCTGACATCTCCTTGAGGAGCGCGTGGATAACTACGCGCTGTTGACGACTGGGCTCAGTCCGATCAATTACCGGACGGCCGGACGGCAAGCTACCCATTGCTCGACGTCGGCAAGCCCGCGTCTACCGTGGCTGGTAGTCGTGGTCGGAATCTCAGCTCGGTGTGAGAGGCCTGAGTCTCATCAGTGGGAACATTATAAAGTCAGCCTATAGTGTGACATTATAGTTTAAACTATAATAAAAATGTCATTTTATTCAGTGTCTTTTTGTTGCGCATAAAATTAAACATCGTTGACATATTTTCTCGTAAATGCCGCATTTTTTTTAAATATTACAAGCTCATATGAGTTTTCAGGTGAAAATATTTTCTTTATGAGTACTTTAGTAACATTTGACCGTAGTTAATAACATTACGTCAGTGCACATGACTTCTTACAAATGCGGTTCTTAAAGTATATGTACTGAAAAATTGTAAAGACCTGCTTTTTTTCTTTTCTTTTTAGTGTTTTAAAGAACCAAATATAACGAAATGTGCTGATTGTGCTGAAGCGTACACACATTTTTTAAAAGAAAATTTTGCGATTTTGTTTGTGGTATATTTTTTGTTAGCGGCTTTCTGGTGATTTTAAAAATTGATTCTAGTTATAAGTTAGTGTAAATGTTGGCAACACTGGATGTGCCTCCTCTCTAGTAGTCTCGTCAGAGAAAAACAGTCTTATCGCAGACAATTCTGTGGTGTCGTAGACAAGTGTGCGATGTCGTAAACAAGTCTGTCTAAGTCAGTCTTGTCTCAAGTGTGCGCAGGCCCTTAGGCGCAAACTTCAATAAATTCTGAATGTGTGTTCCTTTTTTCCTAATACTGGGAAAATTTACTTGGCAAATCCCAAAACTGTGAGAATTGGAAAGTAAAGTGGTTAAAAAGTCTTTGTGTTTCATCGAAACCTTAAAACGATATCGACTTGTATTAGAAGAAAATTGACTAACCTTTGATTTTTTAATTTTAATATTTGAAGTTGGGTATTACTGAAACTCTAGCTAGAAAACTTGCCAAAATTTGATATTTTATATATAATTCTGAAACCCGCTCTGAGTATAAGTTCCTTGACGAAAATATTTCATTTCAATGGGCAGAAATCGTAATTAAAATATGATCACTGTAATATCTAAATTTATTATTATAATATATTTTGCTCGCCTACGCATTACCGATCCGTGCAAAGTTCACATAACCCTCTGGTTCGACTACAGACTATATTTTATGTCATTTGTCGTCCACAGACTGCCCAAAACTCTTTGCCATAGTAACACATACACTTGAGATAAATAATAATATGCCTGCAAATTCAAAGTCAAATGATTATTTTTAAGAATACGGTACAATAGTTATTACAATATAGGTACCATCATGTCCTGCCATGTCATAGATAAAATTGTAGTGTCATAGTTTGTAATAAAACTCCTCAAAAAGGCTTGACCGCGTCTTATGTTTATGTATATATTCAGTAGCTCTGAGAATAGGACGTAAACAATTTTTTGCCCTCCTTCCCCCACCCCCATTTTTTTTATTTAATAATTTATAAGAAAGAAAAAACGTTGTTCTCACATATCAATTAGCCGAGTCAGCTAGAAATGAAACTAAACTAAATCATCATCTTCCTGCCCTTGTCCCATCTTATTTGGGATCGGCGCAATACGTTTTTTTCTTCCATTCTATCCTGTCAACCGTCATACTATCACTAACTTCCTTTTCTTTCATATCACTGTTCACACAATCCATCCATCTTTTCTTTGACCTCCCTCTCCCTCTCCACCCATCCACATGTATACTCATAACTCTTTTAGTAACATGTGTTTCATCTCTCCTCTTTACATGACCATACCAAGACAAACGATTCCCCTTCAACTTTTCAGTCACTGGCGCCACTTTCAAACTTCCTCTAATATATTCATTTCTCACTTTATCCATTCTCGTCACACCACACATCCATCTCAACATTCTCATCTCCGCTACATGCAATTTCAACAATAAAAAAACAAATTTTCATCCGTCTTTTTCACAGCCCAACATTCTGATCCATACAGTATGACAGGTCTTATCACGGACTTGTAGATTTTACCCTTCAACTTGAGGGGCATCCGTGGGTCACAAATTGTTCCAGTGACCTGTCTCCATTTCATCCATCCTGTATTGATCCGATGTGATACGTCTCGGTCTACCTCGCCATCTCCTTGGATAAGCGACCCGAGGTACCGAAAGTCGGAGCAGATTGGTATGGGCGTTCCAGCAAGAGCTAAGGGCATAGGACCGGAGAGACCACCGAAATCGCAGAACAAGTATTCCGTTTTGGTTCTACTCAATTTCAGGCCAACACTCTCCAGTCTGTGCCACCACACCTCCAATCTGTTCTGGACCTCTAGGCCACTCTCGGCCACCAATACAATGTCATCAGCAAACAGCATACACCAGGGAGCCTCTTCCTGAATGTCCGACGTCAGAGCGTCCATTATCATCAGGAAGAGGTAAGGGCTGAGAGCCGACCCTTGATGTAAGCCGACAGCCACATTGAAGCTGCCAGTGTTGCCCACCGTAGACCGGACTTGGGTACTGCATCGACTGTACATCGCTCGGATCAACTGCACATACTTCCCAGGCACACTTTTCTCCTTAAGGGCCCACCACAGAACCTCACGAGGTACTCGGTCGTATGCCTTTTCGAGGTCAATGAATACCATGTGCAAGTTTTTATGCGCACTTCTGTATTTCTCGCACAGCTGGCGTATAGCAAAAATGCCATCCGTTGTACCCCGACCAGGCATAAAACCGAATTGGTTCTGTGAAATTTCACTCTCTTCTCTCAGCCTTCTTTCAACAACTTTTTCCCAGGCTTTCATAGTATGTGACATTAGCTTTATTCCTCTATAATTGTTGCATTCAAGCACATCACCCTTGTTTTTAAAGATGGGCACCAGGGAACTGTTGCACCACTCATCAGGTATGGCTTCTTCTCGCAAAAACTTATTGAAGAATAAAGCTAGCCACATCCATCCATCCACTCGCAGCAACTTCCACACTTCAACCGGTATTCCGTCTGGACCAATTGCCTTACCATTCTTCATTCCATTTACAGCTATCCTGACTTCATCCATACTAATCATTCTCACTAAACCCACATTCACTGGTTTGCTCTCTAAAATCCCATTCCAGCTGTTTTCCTTATTCATCAGTCTTTCAAAATAGTCCTTCCACCTTTCTTTGATTTTTTCATCTTCTGATAGAATCATTCCAGTTTCATCCCTTATACATCTTATCTGACAAACATCTCTCGCCTTTCTCTCTCTTGCTCTAGCAAACCGGTATAGATCTTTCTGGCCTGCCGGACTATCTAGTGTGTCATACAGTTTGTCCTGTGCTTTTGCTTTCGCTATTGCCACGGCTTTTTTGGCTTTTTTCTTTAAAGCATCATAATCACTTTTTTTCGCAGACTTTAAGCTAGTGTTTTCCGGATCTATACGCTGCCATTCCTTAAATTTCCTCTTTTTTTCCTTCAATACATTCTGTATATCTATCGACCACCACCATGTATGTATCTATTGTACCCTTTCCTCTCGTGTCTCCCAAAATATCTTTCGCTGCATGTCTAATACACTCAGCAATCTCATTCCAGCTTTCATTTATACTTCGATCATTCATGTCTCCCATTTCTATCATTTTGTCCACCACTCGCTCTCTCAATTTCTTCGCACAGTCACTCTTCTCTAGCATATGCCATTTTATTTTAGGAGGGGGACGCTCTTTGCTTTTTTCGTTATGTGTCTTGACTACTGACACCATTACCAGGATCCTGTGCTGTGAGACTAGGTCTTCTCCTGGCAGCACTTTGCAGTCTTTGACGTGCTTTAGCTGGTTACGCCTAACCAGGAAGTAATCAATTTGCGTCTTGTGGTTACCGCTTTTGTACGTGACCAGATGTTCGTCTCCTTTCTGGAACCAAGTATTGGCTACTGCCAGGTCAAATGCAGTAGCAGATTGTAGCAGCGTCTCCCCTTCACTATTCGGACTTCCAAAACCCCATCCCCCATGCACTCTTTCGTAAACACCTCTCATTCTTCCCACATGTCCATTAAAGTCACCTCCAACTATCAATTCCTCATGTACAGGGATGGCCATTACAGCTGTATCAAAATCCTCCCAAAACTTCTCTTTCACCGTTTCATCGCATCCTACTTGTGGCGCATACACACTAACTACATTCAACATTACATTCTCTAACATAATCTTCACAACTATAAGCCTATCATTAATCCTTTGTACTTCCATCACGCTTTCCTTTAATTTGCTGTCTAACACTATTCCTACACCATTTCTTTTACCATCACTTCCACAGTAATAAAACTTATATCCCTCACCAATTTCTCTCGCTTTTGTTCCTCTCCATTTTGTTTCTTGTAAGCACGCCACGTTTATTCGTCTTCTTTTTAATACATCCGCTAACTCTCTGGCCCTTCCAGTCATTGTCCCTACATTCCAACTTGCATACCTCAATCTCATTTCCCGAGCTAGCTTCTTACGTTGCCCCCGCCCGGGATGGTGCAACAACCCTAGTCCATTTCCCACAGGAGCCGGGTGCTGCCCCTGCGCGTCGCCTGTGGGGTACGCCCTAGCCCTATCGCGCATTCCATTTAGACTCGACATATTGCTTATGATGTGGCTACTGTTTTACAGTCGGCCGCCTGCCTGACACTAACCCTCCTTGGGAATGCTGTTGCTGGTGGTTTACCCGCCACCACGCGGTGACCTGAGGTGCTTAACAGTACACACGGTCTCAAAAATATCCCTTAGTCGCCTCTTACGACACCCACGGGAAGAAATGGGATGGTGCTATTCTTTACGTCCGACACCATACAGAACCTAAACAAAACAGAAAAAAAAAAATGAAACTAAACTAAATGAAAACTTATATTTTTAAACCATTGGTAATTTAGGTGATTGAAAGTGTATTGTAGTAATAATAGATAAATGATTAATAGTGTAGATTAAATTATTAATTATATTATAATGGAAAAGCTAAATAAAAAAACCCATACACAGAAAATGGTGATTGTACCATTTTCTTTATACTGCGTAGGTTTCTTCATGCAATCAACACTCAAAAAAAACTTGCCCTAGATTATACAAGCGAACAATCTTCACGTACTGCTTCAAAATAAAATGTGTAGAATTCTTCAAGTAATACAACATTGTTCCACCGACTTAACATTGAGTTAATATCTTAAAATTTCATTTGGCGCCTTCACTTCAGCCGCTCCTAATAAATGTAAATGGGTGCGTGCGTAATGTCTGCACCATGCGAAGGTCTTGAGGCTTGACTTTACGCTATTTTGTGAGCTGTACAAGTAAATTACCTTTTTGAGGTTGAGCTCAGACTTTTACTAAGTTAAACCTACCTGTGTCCTTCACTTGCCCTTTGGATTCCAGAGCTACGGTAACTCTTTCAAACAAAGTTTCTTTGGCACCAGTTAATACATCACCTCTGATTTTTCAGTTAAGCAATTAATCAAATTTTATCCTGCTGAGGTGCTGCCGCTGCTGCTGAGGAGAACCTCAAGCGGCGGAAATATAACAACCTCGTCGGTAATTATATTTTTGAGCCGTTTGGGGTTGAAACTCTTAGGCCGTGGGGTCCGAGTGCTCATAAGCTGTTCAAAGAACTATCCAAACGCTTAGTAGACACTTCGCGTGACCCAAGGGCTGGCTTTTACCTCGGTCAGAGATTAAACATTGCCATACAACGTGGCAATGCCGCCAGCCTTTTGGGCACACTTCCAGTCGACAGCGATGAGGAGGAGTTTTCTGACGCCATATTTTAGCTAGTAGTTTTTGATTTAAGTATATATATAGTTTTAATTAGTTAAGAGTTTAATGTATTCATTTTACCTGAAAACAATAAAGAAGAGACTAATTTTATCCTTAAAAACTGTCCAAATTGATTACGTCATCGCCTTTCTACCATCCGACAACTCGATGTATGCCGAACGTTACATTGTTAACACCTCGGTCCGGACTAAGCGTTTCGCCTCTTCGTTTATACCGCGTACATCGAGGGACTGGAAAAATTTGCCTGCTGCGATCTTCTCCATCTGATTATAATTTAGGTTTCTTCACCTGACCTGCTTGAAGTGCTGACACATTACTTTGTTCCAAAAAATTACTGCCGCGGCAAAAAGCATAGGATGTTTGCTGTGCTTCAGTATCGCACTGTTGCCCGTCCTTAGTCTCCAAAACCTCGCAATTTGGCTGTACTACAATGATTTCTTTGATTCTAATTCAACAAACGGTCTGTTTGTGGATGAATGGAAGATGATTATATAAGCATGTACTGTGAGAAGGTTTGATATACGTGTTGTTTATATTTTTTATTGCTTAATTACTTTAATTTGTTATCTAACCATTGCAATTGATTGAAATTAATAAATAAATAAAATAAATACGTTTCTATAATTTATTTCATCACATTATAAAAGAACATTTTTTATTTTATATACAGCTTCTATTTTTCTGGCTGCCTAGGAAGATGTTGCTGCTGATGATGCTGTTTTAGTTTAGAATATTATGACTCAATAATTTTCTAACTAAAATTATTAACTAAAATTATTATTTCAAGAGTCATGCAAAAATAACCAAAAAAATAGCTTTAATAAATTGTAGAGAAATGTAAAATTATAAAAAAAAATAATTTTAACTTTAATTTTTATATAATATACTTTTATTTTTAGTTTGATTAATTAAAAAATAAACCCTATGCCAGCAGAGATTATAAAAAAGATAAACTATAAAGCAAACGAATTTAATTAATAAAGAAAGTTAAAATTAAACTCAAACGAAGACCTTAATATTCTTTCATTAGGTTTACAGTACAAGTAAATATAGTTTAGATTTTTTCTTTAAGAGAAAACTTTACTTACTTTATAAAATAAATAAATTAAATGGAGCTGTTTTCATCAGTCGTAATTAGTTAATAGTCTAGATAAATTAATGTTCTCAAAGCAATTAAATATCTAATTTCTCCTTTTTTATGTACAGTATAAAATATTCAGCCAGTTAAAACTGTTTTTTATTATGGCATTAATGAATACTCATTACTTATTATGATCTCATATTGTTGACTCTAATTACAAATATAATGGGAAAATTTAAATTTTCATTTTATAGTAGGTATGTCATTTAAATTTAAATACAGATAAATTTATAAATTATCATAAATAACATTATAAAAAAATAATTCCAACACACTCTATCTTACAATATGCAAAAAAAAAACAAAAAAAAACATTGGTAACCGAAATAAAATGAAAATAAAATGTCACTATACATAAATTAATAAAAATTAAAATAATACATTATAAACTCTTTTCATTCAAAAAATCTTCTATAGAATAAGTAACATTTATCTATTAGCAGAGATGTTAGTTTGTTTTATAAGCATTTATAATCACTGCTCAAAAGATGCCGTCACTCACCCGTAGGTAGGAGGATATTCATGAAGACTAGGCTTCCACAAGCAAACATAGCAAACATAATTCACACCAAGCCTCCAAAAACTCAAAATTATGTTTACTAGGCAAAACATTGTAAATTGAAAACAGGTACTCCACATCTGTTTTATTCATCAATTCAACTATATGATGTATTTAAATTTTTTATCAGGAAATTCTTAAAAAGCTCTTGCAAGCAGAATTCCAAAGTAAGTCATCTATCTTCTATATGACATTAAGAAGAAAATTACTGACTGTTACATATCAACGCACAGCCAAAACTACTGGAAATAAAAATATGAAATTTTGCACAAGACTTGGCGTACTATAATTATGGCGCAATCATCTAATGACTTCTCGCACTCTGGGCGGAGCGTGAGTGCGTGTCAGACTTTTACTGACTAAAACCACACCTATATCCTTTAGTTGCCCTTTGCGTTCCAGGACTACGAGTTTCCTTTCTAAATCTGAATTCTCTGCGGTCCCAGCTAGCGGGCATCGGACCTGCTGGGCCCCTACGGTTTGCTAACCGCCCGAACTATTATGGTGTAGGTAAGCAATAAGAAGGGGATTTTGCGAATTCAACCTTTATGGAGTTGAAAAGGGGAATTTCATTTGTATACTAAATTTCCTTCCGTTTACCAATAAATTTAAAAGTTTGCGTAAATAGTAACCTAACTAAATAATAAAGGTTGTTACTATTGGTTTTCAGAACAAACCTCAATAAAACAATATACGGGGTTTTAAAAATTGTATGGAGGATTCATATTTCAAATATAATTAAAGTTGAAACTTGGTTTAAATTATAGTCAGAATGAAAAGTAAAAACGGTCATTATTGGTTTTCGTCCCTTAGCTAACAACACTGCATAAGTTATTTTTACCAACTTTACAGGAAACTAAAAAAACTGTGCGGTGTTGAGAGGCCAGCCGACTTGCACGCTATCACTACTTTTCGAATTATGGCTTTTGATTGGCTGAAATATATATCATGTGACCAATGGTTAGACGCGCAATGAGCAGCTCCATCTAAAGTCATTCAAATGTGAAAACCGCCAATTTTCGACTTGTGCGGTGTTGTAAGCTAAAGGACGTTTTGCAATAGTACTTTCGAAATACAATTTCCCCTATATTATATTTGAGGGTGCTAAAGTTTTTATGAAAACATTTTCGCGGCCAAAGTCGCTGGGCAACTTGCTAATAATACATATACCTACATAAAATTTATGAAGGAAGCCATCTGCAACAATCCTTACATTCTCCTTTTGCTTCAACAACAAGAAAACGTTACACCAAAAACTTCCCGGAGGACACGGTGGAGCACACGGTGGAGGTGTGCCCCGCTTGGGCAGAGCAACGCCGTGACCTCGTGAGGGCAATCGGCGGCGGTGATCTCTCGCGCCGGGCCTTGGTTCAGGCCATGCTCCGGAGCGAGGAGGAGTGGCAGGCGGTCGCCTCTTTCTGCGAAGCAGTAATGCTAGCTAAGGAGGCGGCCGATCGCGTGAGGCAACGGTCCTTACGCTCCAACCGCCGCCGGGATTCCGATCCCGATTTCCGGCCACCGTAGGCGCGGGCTTGCAGACGGCGAGCAATGGGTGGCTCGCCGTCTGACCGTCCGGTAACCGTCCGGACCAAGCCCAAGTCGTCGACGGCGCGTTTTGTTCCACGCGCGCCTCAAGGAGATGTCAGCAAATCGTAGGGGCCCAGCAGGGTCGAAGCCTACTGGGGCCACGGGTAGTGTGAAAGCGGAACCCGGGGCCCTGGGACGAAGGCAACGAAGGAACAGGAGTGGGTTTTTAGTCAGTAAGAGTCTGACACTATCTCCCGCTCCGCCCAAGAGCGGGGATGTCATTAGGATGATTTTCCCACCCAATAAAAAAAAAAAAAAAAAAAACACCAAAAACTTGCAACAATTTAACTCAAGCTCTAAAAACCGAACAACCCGTTCTTTGATCAAGGAAACTCCGAAAATGGACCGGAAAACACTTGGGATCAAAGACTTAACCTATAAAACACGTAGCCAAGTAAAACAGGAACCGATACATAAATAGCTGAAGTAAAAGTAATAAGTAACTGTTGGGCTCCGAGGAGAAGCAGAGCAAAGGTACTAACAGCTTCCGTCGTCGGGCGAACTTACATTGTTGGGGTGGTCACAATAGAGGGAGGGGATTTCGGGACTAGTTCAGTGACTGCACCTGTAGCCTATAGGTGCAATCACAGAACTTAATACTTAAGAAATTTTAAAATGAGTTTTGTTTTGGTATGTAGGAAATGTTTAAGTTGTTGATTTTTGTTTTTAGTAGGCTCGCCTTAGACCATTATCTGACCTGACGCTAAGCAAGTGAGTGTGTTAGACTTTTACTGACTAAATCCACACTAATGTCCTTTACTTCCTCTTGCATTCTGAGACCCTTTTCAGAAATTCCTCACTACTCCAGCCAGTCTATTCTGCTGGACCCCTACGGTTTTGCTGATAACGGTTACTGGATGACGGCAACCTATATCAATTGCTCGTCGTCAGCAAGCACGTGCCTACCATGGCTGGTAGTCAAGGGTCACGGCGGATGGGGCGTGAGGATAAAAGTTATCTCACGCCTACGGCCGGCTGCTTCATTAGCATTACTGCTTTTTAGAAGGAAATGACCGCCTCCTATTCTCTCTCGCTCCGGACCGTGGCCTGAACCCTGGTTCCCTGACCCGGCGCGAAAGTTCGCCGCCGCTGATTGCGGAGGCAATCGGCGACGACGAAAACTACGACACGACGGTGCTCCGCCTAAGCAGGGCACACCTTCACTGCTTGCTCCACCGTGTCCGCTGGACGGTCCGGTAAGAACCTGCGTCATGTGGAAATAAATTGCACAATATAAAGAGTGTTTTATTTTTACAAAAGAATAATTCCAGCACGTCTCGTACAAAATCCAGATAATTTCTTATAAGATCAATTGAATAAAAACTTAGATTTATGGTAACCCGAGCCTGAAAAGCGATCGCCTTTAATAAATCGCTAGCAAACAGCTCAAACGTAACTTTGAAACAAAAGCAAGTTAACAACACCCTTTTTTTCTTTTTATAAATGACCAGGGATGAATAAGGATAAATATATTATTTTTAATGAGTAACTACTACAGCCAGGACGAGTCACTTGCAGGAATGTTATGTAGCTCCCTTGTAACCGAAACTATCATATATTCGAAATAAAAAAAAACCGTAATCCAAACCGATATAAAAGTTTCGAATAAGGATGGAATTTAAACTCGACATGTTGCATAAGATATGGCTACTGTTTTACAGTCGGCCGCCTGCCTGACACTAACCCTCCTTGAGAATGCTGTTGCTGGTGGTTTACCCGCCACCACGCGGTGACCTGAGGTGCTTACCAGTACACGGTCTCAAAAATGTCCCTGGATGGAGTATTTAAATTAAAGTAATAGGTTTTTGTGTGTATTGCCCAGACAAATAAATGATAATCTAAAATAGAAATACAAGTCGAATCTTGGTATTTGTATTTAACTTTTATAATTTAAAAATCCGTCACTATCCGAAACTAGTGGATCATCATCATTTCAGCCGAAAGACGTCCACTGTTGGACATAGGCCTCCCCCAAGCGTCTCCACAACGACCGATCTTGTGCGCCTCCGTAACCCGAAGAATCGCCAAACTAAAGTGGCAGTGGACAGGGCACATTGCTCGCACGGAACTAGTGGATATTCCAAAATAATTTCATATCCGTAACCGTATACGAATCCAAAATTTCGAAGACAAGCGCCTTAATTCGCCAGAATTAAGGCCTATTTTCTCACCTGGAAAGAAGGCCTGAGTTCCAGTAGTGAGAATATTATAAGACCAATTATGCTATAAGCATAGCCAGATGTATAAATAATACAATTTGATAAAGATTATAATATGTGGTTGCCTGTGAGTTTTCATCAAATAAATAAAGTACAATATACAATGCTCTTACGTTTCATTTTGTCAAAAGAGATGTACCACGGATAGTGTTTTACTTATATTATAGTGTTTTTTTTTGAGCGTTAGTAGTATATTATGGTCACATAGTTTCTCTCGCTCTGGAAGGAGCGAAAGGGAGAGCCAAAATTTCCTTCAGTTGCCCATTGCATTTCAAGGCTGCGGTGGCTCTTTCGAATTATCTTGTATATTACAGTGTTGTACTGCAATGTCCCATAATGTCAATGAAATCTCTGAATTGGCAAAGAGGTGAATTATTTAAGGTGCAACCCGGTAAATGTGTGGAGGTCTCGGTAATAGCCGCTATCTATTTGATCGACGAGTCTGATACAAATCCATTCCAGACCGGAACACGCGGTAAGAGCGGTTAGCGCGGTAATTTGCGGTGCCAAATAACAATACGGGTGGATACTCGCCGTACGTCGGGTTGTACGATGTAGAAATGAGATGGTGGAATAAAGTCATGCAATTCCGGGGCACACCTCCATCGTGTGGTCCACTGTGTCCTCCGGGCGGTCCACGCAATGGCGACACCTGGGCGTTGCTACTGCACGAATCCGGTGCAGGAACGTCCCGAACTTACCATGTACGATGAGGACCTGTATCACGCGGAAGGTAAGGACGCCGTGTTGCCTTTCCAGCCACCCCTCAAAGAGAAGAATTACCGGTTGCGATACTCGCCGTCGGCATTCCGCCATGAGATACCGCCGGAACTCTTTCCGCCATGCCGCGACTTGTCGCGGCAGCGGAGTTACGCCCCTGCGTTGCATCTCCACGCGTAGATCGTGCATGCGTGCAAGGAATGTTGCCTCCAGATCCCATAGTGGCTGGCCAGCAAGAAGGCTTGCCGCTTGGCGGGAAACCGTGCGGTATCCCCGCACTATCCACATGACCATGACCCTCTGGAACACGTTCAGCTGGGCCGCCAGTCGCTTTCACAGTGACGGCGCCCCATAAAGGGCCATGGACCGGACGATGCCTGCGTAGAGCCTCTGGCAGAAGGCGTCTGGACCCCCGAGGTTAGGCAGGAGCCGCTTCAGGGCAGCCCCAGTCCGATTTAGTTTGGGAGCCAGACGTCGGAAGTGCTCTTTGAAATTCCACCGGCTGTCGAGGACGAGTCCCAGGTACTTCATCGTCGGCCCGACGCTGATGTGAACTCCTCCTAGTAGTTGAGTTAAGTTACTCTTTGAGGAACTGCTGAAAAGACGTCATGGTGTCCTCACTTTCCGCATGGCGCATGTTCATGTACCAGACATGATAAGTTCGGGAGGTTCCTGCATCGGATTCAGGTGGAAGAAACGCCCAGGTGTCACCATTGTGTGGACCGCCCGGAGGATACGGTGAAGGATACGGTAGAGTTGTGCCCTGCTTGGGCGGAGCACCGCCGTGTCCTTGTGGGGGCCGTTGGCGGCAACGACCTCTCTGGTACAGGCCATGGTTCGGAGCGAGGAGGAATGGCAGGTGGTCGCCTCCTTCTGCGAAACAGTAATGCTAGCAAAGGAGGCGGCCGCACGCACGAGGAAACGGTCCTCACACCTCAGCCGCCGGGATCCCGACCCCGATTTTCAGCTACCGTGGGCGTGGACTTGCGCCACCGTGGGCGCGGGTGAGAAATTATTGAATGATTTCCCACCCAATAAAAAAAATTATCTAAGCATTTGAAGTTTAATAAAAGGAAAGTAGAAATTCAACAGTGTCAGAAATGTTACAATACAATTTACAACGCCACTGAAGCTTGCACACACTGACATTGACATCTCGCTCAATACTCAATACAAACAGTTGGAAATTTGGGATAAATTTGGATGTATTCCGTAATATCGAAACAATATCGGAAATATTGTTGTTTATAACACATAAAAACCAAATGAAAATGGCATGCCATTTACGTTGTAAAAACGTGCGAAATTTAATTCGCTTAATTTCCGTTTTAAGTAAGCTTTTTTCTTTCTTTCTTCTAGAACATAAATAAATATTGTCTAAATCCGAATATCGTCGTAATATGGTTGAAATATGCTCGAACTGAAAATGATTCTGGCATTATTACGTTTATAGAATAGAATAGAATAGTATTTATTCGATGCAGGCAATACAATAGGCAACAACACAAAAAAAAAATGTCCGTCCGTCGTCATCCGTTGCTGTGTTTTTAAGGATATAAAATTTCAAATTTGAATATGGATATGGACATAGGAATCCATACCGGTTTATATTGGTTTTAAATACAATTACGTATATGAAATTATTTCGGATTATTCATTAATTTCGGATAGTTTTGGTTACAGATATTATTAGATGTTTATAGAATTATAAAAGTAAAATACAAAAACATATATATTACTCCACTGTAACAAATGATAACCTCTGATGACCAATTATTTTGTTGGGAAGGTATCAAATATATTGTAGTATCTATTATTAGTCATATAAGTAATTATTGAGAGCAGGGGTGGCCGAATGGTAACGGCTCCAAACTTACGAGTACGCGCATTACTTTGTGTAATTTATTTCATCACCATCGCTCTCAAAACGATGAAAGGCAACATCGTGAGGAAAACGGCATGTCTTAGAACAAAAAATTCGAAGTTATGTGACATCCACCAACCCGCACTGGGCCTGCGTGGTGGATTACGGCCCATTCCCTCTCCTAGAGGCCTGAGTCCCAACAGTAGGAACATTATAAGGCCGACTATTCTATGCTAAGTAATTTATCCATGTTTGTATGTTGTAGCAGTTTCTGTTACCGTTATGGATAGACTTTATGTTGGATATCCAATACTTCGATTACGGTTACCGAGCTCTATAATATCCCTAAGCTATGTGCTCATAGTTCTAGCGAGGAATAGTTTTGAAACTCCGGTGTACGACGCATCTTAATAAAATGCTCATCATGTCGTTGTACCAAATAGTTAAAATTCAAGCCAAGTTGTCTTTTACAGTAAATGTCCACAGGGATAACACTACACACGGTTTGAATGTTCTAAATACATTGAGAAATGACTTAATTACGTAGGTATGAACCGATGTTACTGTGTCCGGTAACCGTCCGGCAGTCACCGGACGGCGGGACGGCAAGCTACCCATTGTTCTTCATCCCCAAGAACACGAAGGAGGCGACCACTGCCGCTCATTGTCTCTCGCTCCGGACAATGGCCTGAACCAGGACCTGGCACGAGAGGTCACCGCCGCCGATCACTGCCACAAGGACAAGGCAGTACCAAGCGGGTCATATTTTTACCTACCTAAATCTGGTGCAAGAACATTCCAAATCTACAATGTCCGCTGAGGACCAGCGTTATTTGGAAGATGAGGACGTCATGTCTCACTGATGGTGGCGCGTGTGCTGGATCATTCGGTTCCCTTCAAGATGGTTGGGCTGAGTGGTGCGCTGTCAGTTGAGACTGGTCATCTCTTAGCTGCCGGTTGCTATTTTAATATCTATATTCAGTTTTTATTTTTACTTTATTTACATTGTTCTCACGTGATAGTAGCGACAAGAAACATGTAACCGAGATATTTGTAATACATAACATTATTGAAAAGAGTGTCCATGGGGTTTCTTGCACATTCTTCTCCATAGAGATCTACGCTTTGGAATGTGCAATTAGCATCTTTTTTTTTCTGACTGACTAACTTCTTGATATTTCAAAAGAGCATGTAAATGTTTGTTTGTAATAAAATGCTTTGAATCTTTGAATCATGACGCCTTTTCAGCCACTTTTCAATTCCCTAAAGAGGAAACTGACCGCCATGATTCACACGCGCACCTCAAAGAGATTTCATTAAAACCGTAAGGGTTAAACAGGGCCTACTAGGGTTATGCATCGACTTTTGGAAGGGTTACCTGCGGTCCTGGTACGCAAAGGGCAACTGAAGGAACATAGGTGTGGTTAAGTCAGTAAAAGTCAGACAAGCGCTCTCGCTCCGCTCTAGAGCGAGAGAAGTCATTAGATATACATTAGGCGTATTTATATAAAAACTTTCGCCATTTTGATATTGGTGTAATGCCACAAATTGAAAGCATCATGTGTACTGGATTCTATAACCCTTTAAATAAGTAATAATATTGGGCTTGCAACCAGTCGTCGCCCATTTAATCTTCGTAAGTTCGTAGTTTTTCAAGATTAATTTTTACCAAAAAAAAATGCACCTTGTGGCATAAAGTAAACAGTTTGAAAGGACTTCAGAATAAATAAAAAAACCGGCCAAAAGCGTGTCGAGCCACGTTTAGTGAATGGTTCCGTAGTTTCCCGTCCGTCACAATAAGTGTCCCCACTAAGAGTTAATGAACGGCAGAAAACGAGCAAGAACAAATATCACCAATGCTAACGAGAGACCAACCGAACAATTCAATAACATAATAGCTCATACGTGTCCCGACCCTATCAACTCAAGAAAAATCTTAACAGCGCGAAGAAGCCCAAAGTACAGCGACATCGTTCGGGAAATTGGGTTACTAATTTATACAAACCAGACGGGTTATGTATGTTGGGTTTTCGTTGGTAATTTTGGATTGAGTGAACCGATTTAAAAAAACTCTTTTTTTATTTGAAAGAAGATACGTTCAGAATGATAAAGTATGTAAACTAAGTTAAAACAAATGCTTGCATTTATGGTTAAATTTCAAACTTAGCTCAGAAATTATTTGTACAACTTTTCAAAAACTGTTCAACCCATCAAGTTCAAAATAATTTTCCTAGAATGTCATTATAAAATTCTACTTTTGAGATTTTTTCCATATTTTCTAAATTTATGGTTCAAAAGTTAGAGGGGGGACTTTTTTTTACTTTTGGAGCAATTATTTCCGAAAATATTAACATTATCAAATTATTATTTCTGTGAACCCCTATTCATTTTTAAATACCTATCTAACAATATGTCACACGTTAGGGTTGAAATGAAAATAAAATCACTCCCAACTTTACGTTTAGGGAGGGTACCCTAATAATTTTTTTTCCACCATTTATTTTACTACTTTGTTGGCGTGATTGATATACATATTGGTACCAAATTTCAGGTTTCTAATGCCACTGAGATTATCCGCGGATGGACGGACAGATGGACAGACAGACGTGGCAAAACTATAGGGGTTCCTAGTTGAGTGCGGAACCCTAAAAAGGGTATCAATAATAAATTAATAAATGTTTACTCCTAATACAATTGCTATTACACCCCAATAAAAGAAATTCACAACAATAAGAACAAATATTAAGTTATACTTACTTTATAAATCAAAAACTCATTTTTTTCTTTTGATGACTATGTTTTCCGCATTGTTGGGTTTTCAAAGGCACACCTATTTTTAAACGTTTTGATATCGACTGTAGCTAAAAAATAATAGAGGTCACCTGCCGGCCTGACCCCTGTTATTTTTTCCATATTTTGTAGCTACGGTCGTATATGGTATCACGGTTATATTTTTTAATCATGATACAGTGGTATACCGAGATGTCTCCGTGTCTCCGAAGGCACGTTTATTCGTTTGCCCCAATGAGGATCAGTCATGATTTTTATGGAGTATGCAGACTTATAACGTAGGGAAAAAAACAGTAAATAGATTTTAGTGTATTAGTTCCAGAAACGCGCCGAGAATGAAGCGACTCGCTGTGACGTCATCTGTCATGATCAGTCTCAGACAGATGACGTCATCGTAAACAGTCTAGTGACAGCGCGCGTTTCCAAGTAGCCGTTCAGAAAAACTTTTATAAATTCACCATTTCTTGACAGATTTTAATCATTTGTAAAAATAAATACTCCGTAAATTATTACACATACGATGTACTTAAAAAGTCGGATTTGCTATTATGTGATTGATCCTCATTGAGAGTAAAGTTGTACATCTTTGCTAGTCATTTCCAATAGTCACAAGTCAGTTTAACATGACATCTGTTTTGTCAAGTAGGTATTGCCTAGTTACTGAGCTATTCAAGTCAGATAGGCGGTCACTTGATGTAAAATGCTAGTATAATTAGTTGTATCCCATCAGCATTGCAATGGGCAGGGCACATTGCTTGCAAAACAGATTGTCGATGTGGCTCAAAAGTTCTGAAACGGCAAACGCGTACCAGAAGACTCAGCGTCGGAAGCTAGCATTACTGCTTCGCAGAAGGAGGCGACCGCCTGCCACTCCTCCTCGCTCCGGACCATGGCTTGTACCAAGGCCTGGCGCGAGAGATCGCTGCCGCCGATCGCCCCCATGAGGACATGGTGGTGCTCTGCCAGGACACCTCCACCGTATGCTCCACCGTGTCCTCCAGGACATCAAATTTAACTGTGGCTGATATGTTTTTCAATGCAGACTAACTCCTTTTTATCGTAAGGCCGTCTGGTAGATATTGCTGTCAATGATAAGACCGCCATTGTACCCTTGAATTTAAGTTGGTGTAAAAGTTTATTAGTACAAATAAAAAGAAGAAAAGTGGTCGCAATAAATAATATTCACAAACAGCAAAGTTATCAGCGTTTGTTTATATTCCAAAATGTCACTTAATTTATGGAAATATTTTACAGGCTATTGACTATTTATGAGTGAATGAACGGTGATGAAAATGTAAAAAAATACTGAGCGTAATATTTTCTAGTAGCAATTGTTATTAATGATTGATTCAATAATGAATTTACCAATTATGACAAATTTTCGTGGACCATTATGGGATTTTGTTTTTTTTTATTTACGAATATGATCGTAAAAGGTACGGATATATCCCCATTTTTATGGGTACTAATTGAAAAATAGTCGGTCGTGTATAGGTGTATTTTACTTAAAACTATTATAAAATATTTATCTTAAATTATATATCTGTAGTTAATGTTAATGTAGTTAATGTTAAATGATAAATTATTCAATTAAATTCATTAAATAATTATATTATCCTTATTTTTACTAATTTTCATTTCAGACTATAGTTGCTAGATAAAATAAAATTATAGTTATTGATAAATAGTTATAATTTTTACTCGATCCAGGTTTTCCAAAAAGTTGTATTAACTTGCCAACCCTGTATCCCTTTCCAGTTACTCACAACGATGAGCAACGTATGACTAGTGCGAGCACCAAATGCAAGCGTTTCGAGAGCCGAGAGTCTACGAGGCTTACTCACTTTAACAAATAAACTCCTTATTTTAACCGTTTGTTTCTTTGTCTCTGGATAAGATTGTTGTCTTATTTTCAAGCTAACTTCTTCCAGCGGTTTTGCTCTTGTAAAAGTCTAAAATTGTCCTAAGCAACCAAACTCCCGAGATGCGGGAGGGTTTGAAAGAGTTGCCGTGGGCCTAGAACGCAAAAAGCAACTGAAGGACACTGATAGACCGGAATGGGTAGTCAGTAGAAGTAGGACACACCCTCTCGTTCTAGGAGGAGAAGTCATAAAATGATTTCTCACCTCAAGAAAAAAAGTCATACTCCCAATATAAAAAGTACCATATTTCCCGATTTCTGATTTAAACATTTGAAGTTGAGTCTTTTTCAAACTAAACCTTATCCTGAAAACTTATTAACTTATTATTACTTAATTAAGTATGGTTCTTAACTCAAAATATTCAATTCAGAAACCCACTCTATGTCATTAACTAAAGTCTAATCTATCTGTAAGCCAAAACTCCTCGATACAGAGTTTGTAACGTTTCTGTCTACGATATAACATAAACACTCTTAAATTAATAGTTTTAGGGACTATTTTTGTTTGTATAATTTCAACCTGTCATAAAGTGTTACGTCACACGTCGCACCATTATTTATTAGCGAGTAACAAGAGACTATGATTCATTTTAGGTAAGTCACACATCAATTGTTTAATTCTATCCTAAATTCTGATCAATACAGCTGTTCTTCTCGTAAAAATCTTTTCTTTTTACGCCTAATCCTGTACAGTTTCTAATTAAATCGGACAGACAGGCTTACTTTCGCATTTATAATGTGAATACTTGAATAGTATATAATAGATGTGAGGATACTAGTGTGATTTTACGAAATACATGATACATTTCAAAGTGTCGAGCTCAACTTTTTACAGTCGATTTATCGGCTTCAGTGATTACTCATTTCGGACTTACAGTCAGGGTTACACATTGTAAAGGATCAATAATGGCTTCATTTGCGAGCTTACACTAGGTAGAAGATAGGGTGGTTTAAGAATGACTCCTTCTGTATGCTTTTAGGGTTTCGTACCTCAAAAGGAAAAACACGGAACCCTTATAGTATCACTCTGTTGTCCGTCTGTCTGTCTGTCAAAACCCTTTATCTCGGGAACTCGTAGAGGTATCGAGTTGAAATTACTCAGGTCTTCAGGTTGTCCCTTGAGGCTATAAAAAATCCAACTTCAAAGTTAACGAAAAAAAAGAGATATTGCCGCTTATGTCGCAAAAAACGTATATTTCGACACATACAAGGGAATCAAAATTCATAGGGTACATCCCGTTAACCTAGAAACTTGAAATTTGGCAAGAAGCCAGGTCTCATAGCACAAGTAAAAAGAAAAAGATTGAAAACTGTAAATTTGCGATTCGACAAAATCTTCGTAACTCAATTTGGGAATAGAACTGTTTTCATAGGTAAGTTTGTACGGAACCCTCAGTGCGCGAGTCCGACTCGCATTTGCCCGGTTTTTTTTTTAATGATATAAACTAGTGTTTGGCTGCGATCCTACCTGATGGTAAGCAGTGAAGCAATTGTTAATGGTGAATCGCACTAATTTATGAAGTGCCTATTCACTACCTTGAAGACATCTTAATTATAATCGGACGGCAAGACCGATGTGGCTTCCCTGGTAGCTCATTAACAGCATCGTCTATTAACTGTTCCATTTTTGCTTGATTTTTAACTTTCTAGTTTTTCGCAGTGATTTAAACTACTCTAACTTCATTAGTACCTAACTTTTGTGAACATTATGTCCTTTGAGATTTTTAAGTGTTATTTTAGTCTTTTTATATTTGTAAAGGATGTAATAGTATAGCATAGCATAGTCAGTCTTATAATATTCCCACTGTTGGGACCCAGGCCTCCTCTCTAGGAGAGGGAATGGGCCGTAATCCACCACGCGGGCCCAGTGCGGGTTGGTTCCAAGGATGTAATACTCTTTAAATTTTAGTTATTTTATCTATGGAGCATACTTTATGGTAAAATACAACTATGGCTGTCAAATAAAAGTTGATTAAAAAAGCGTGGTAAAAACCACCTGAAAATTTTGAATTGTTTTAAAGATAACATAAAAAATTAATTGGCAATTTTAATAATAACTTTATTTGTCGTTTCTTTATATCTTCAGGTAAGATAGTATAGTTCATGTGTTCACTATGATTGAATGAAGAATGATAAAATAAACTTCGTATTTTCAGAGCAACACAATCGTTTATTTGCAATTCCTAAAACGACTATAAATTGTCTTATATATTTATTATTTTTATATAGTTTTTATAATTATAGCAGAGAGATTACACGTCTCAATAGTTAATTTTTCTACGAACTATAAAAAAATCTATGATAAAGTGTTGTAGCATCGGTTAATCCAAAGAAAAGCGTTCAAGATGTTTCTTGCGGTTCTACGAATATCCAAGGCTGAATTTCTAGGCCAGAATATTATAATTGCTCACGACTTGAAGCCGGTTACCAAGGCGTTTTATATAAAATATTACTTTTCAATAATACTTTATTTGCGATTGAAAAATCATATTTAAAAGTAGCCATTGTGTATTTTAAAATCATTTACAAGTAAGTAACAAAAAATCACCAATCCGTTTCCGAGATTGGTAACAAATAAAATTTCTTTTTTAAATTAAAAGTGTCGAAATCGAAAACAGCCCTTGTTCATGGATGCAATGAAAGGTCAAAAAGCCTTCATTTCACTTTTACGACCGAGTGTAGTCATAAAATAAAAAAATATACAGCCCTATATAGCGCGGATTTAATGAAGTAAATGTTCTGGTAGAAAATAAAATGTTGCTTTTTTATACAGACAGACGAAATAACTTCATTATTGACACTTGTGAAATAATGACACTACTTGAAAATCTTCAGAAAAACTCTGTTAAAGTGTCTCGTCGAAATTTTAGCCAGTCTCTATTAGCTTAACAAATTAGGTCTCTCCTAAACTGGGGATTACTTTAGGGTGTATGTTTATTCAGCCCACATTCACTTACAGATAGACGGATGTTGATCTTATCTGCATTGCGCCATTATTAAACTTCTGTTGGTAATGAAATTGGATAAGCTTATTGCGGCTGTACAATTGTCTTCTATAAAAGTTGTTGTGCCTATCCGGGCCATACAAGATTAAATTTATACTTTTTTAAAACTTGTGAGAACTTTGGTCTGTTTTTTGTACACAATCATCATCATCATCATCATCATTTTAGCCGAAATACGTCCACTGTTGGACATAGGTCTCCCCCAAATGTCGCCACAATGACCGGTCCTGTGCGTCTCGCATCCATCGGATTTCCACGACCCTCACCAGGTCATCGGTCCACCTTTTGGGAGGCTTTCCGACGCTGCGTCTTCTGGTACGTGGTCGCCATTCCAGAACCTGTCGTCCCCATCGACCATCCACCACTACTTGTA
Organism: Mythimna vitellina; assembly: GCA_949316375.1. Lineage (NCBI taxonomy): Eukaryota > Metazoa > Arthropoda > Insecta > Lepidoptera > Noctuidae > Mythimna > Mythimna vitellina. Next base: position 18,313,139 of record OX438692.1, read on the forward strand.
CAAAATATATTTACTATAATAAAAATATAATTTAAAAAAAGCCCGCATTTTAGTAAAAAAATATCTCAAGGGAGTAAATTCCCGGAAAAAAGTATCCTATTTTCTATTCTAGGACATAGTCTACCATATAAGTGGCGGCATGGTGGACTAAGCTCCGACAAGATCTCATAGCGGCATGAAAACAGCGACTGTCGCAATCTTGTGCTAGCCACAACACGATGGCAACTAAAAGTCCGCTCTTTGTGGAGTGGTTACAGAAGCGCCATGGTGTCCTCATTTCCCACTTGACACAGGCCCTCAATGGTCACGATGGTTTCGGGAGGTTTCTCTTCTAGATTTGGCAGGAAGAGTGTTACCATTGTGGGGATCGACTAGAGGATACGGTGGAGCATAAGGTGGAGGTTTGCTTCGCTTAGGCAGAGCACAACTGTATCCTGGTGAAGGTGATCGCCCAACAGCGGCGACCTTTAGCGTCTGGCTATAATCCAGAAAATAAATCGGAGTAAAAAGGAAGGAGCGTGTGTTTCCAGGAGTTTGGAACCGCAGGGTGATTCCCGGCCTACGTTGGCGCAAGCTTGCAGACGACGAGCAATATATAATTCGTCATCCGATAAGGCCCAAGCTTGGATCAACAGCGCATTATCTTTCATGCGTACCTCAAAGACCTGTCGACATAATTGACGAGGTCCACTAGCGCTAATGCCTACCAAGACCAAGGACTGGTTTGAAAGTGTCAATGTAGCCCTGGAACGCATAGGGTAAGGTGAAGTGTAAGGTAAGTGAAGGAACATGGGAAGGATAAAGTCAATAAAAGTCTGACACTTCTACTCACTCTACACAAGAAGCGAAAATCTACCAACCCGCATTGGTCCCGCGTGGTGGATTACGGCCCATTCCCTCTCCTAGAAAGAAGAGGCCTGAGTCCCAGCAGTGGGAACATTATAAGGCTGATTATGCTATGCTATTATGCTACCCGTGCGCCAGATTTTATTTATATTATGTTCAGCTGTTTAAGCATGAAGGAGTAACAAACATAATTATATTTAAACACAAACTTTCATCTTTGTTTTCATTTATGATTATTTTAGCATATATAAAAAAAGGATTTTTATCTTGTTTTCAAAACAATGGCATGCTGTTTGTGTGACACACATTATTGCTTATCCAAATACTTTGTTTTTAGTCCAGTTTGGCATTAGACGGAGCTAATAGATTTTCCTTCCATAAAGGGTTCAATATAAAATTAGGAAAACCATTTGTGTACAAAGGGTTCAGTCGTCTCGATTTGATTACCTTCACGGTAGGCAAATCTGAGGATAAGTAGGGTCAGACGATTTAGTAAATATCTTATTTGTGGTCAAAACGGACCCTTCCTTATTTGGAAATTTAAATTATTCGTCCTTTTTTTGCTATTTCTGTCAATAGGAATAGCAATCTAATGAGGATGTGAATTTAGAAGCTATTTGAATGTAAAAAAACAACAAAAATACATCTATAATATAATACAATAATTGACTGGCCTGTTGGTCTAGTGGTTAGTGGTCTCACTGCTATGCTGGAGGTCGTGGGTCCAATTCCCACCCAAGACAAATGTTTGTGGGATGAGCAAGATCATTTGTTCAGTGTCTGGATGTAATTTATCTATAATATGTAAGTATTTAGATATACAAGTATGTTTTTCAGTTGTCTGGTACTCATAGCACAAGCTCTGCTTAATTTGGGATTAGATGGCGTGTGAACCCCACCAACTGTATTCCCACGTTGTCGTCGTGGTGGGGCAACAGCGCGTAGTGATCCACGCGCTCCTCAAAGAGATGTCAGCAGACCGTAGGGGTCCAGTAGGGCCGATGCCCGCTAGCTAGGACCGCGGAGAATTTCTGAAAAGGAAACCCGTAGTCCTAGAACGCATAGGGTAATTGAAGGACACAGGTGTGGATTTAGTCAGTAAAAGTCTGACATGCCCTCGCGCTCCACCCAGAGCGCGAGAAGTCATTTGGATGATTTCCCACCTTAAAAAAAAAAGATGGCGTGTGAAAGTTGTAGGATATTATTAATAATATATATATTACACATACAAGACACACATACACAGAAATACAACATTGCTACAATTTATAAAACCTGACTCCTGAACTAGGCGATTATGTACAGTCAGTAACCTGCCCATTTTAGCTTAATTACTCATTGATTGTAAAAAAAAAAAAATTGAAAAATGAAATATCCAACTAAAATTTTACTTTTTATTTACTAACTAAATCGTGCTGTGGGTGTATGTTTATATATAAAAATAATTTACTTATAGAAGTAATTAACACAGACACATACAAAATAGTGGCAGAATTACAATAAGCATATTGACATAGTTTTATTAACAGAAGATCCACAACATAAGTATTCGCTTACAAAAAAAAAAAAAAAACCCTTATCTTTTAAACTGACCGGACTTAAGAATACAGGCAAACATCCTAAAACGTTACACGCCATAATTATGGTGGTAAGTGCCCTCTTTGAGGAGGGGCTGGAAAGACCTCACGGCGTCCTCACCTTCCGCATGACGCATGTTCTCGCCGACCATGGTCAGTTCGGGAAGTTCCTGCACCGGATTCGTGCAGATGTAACGCCCGGGAGTCACCACTGTGGGTCTCGTAGGATACGGTGCAGCATACAGAGGTGTGCCCCGCTTGGGCAGAGTAATGGCGTATCCTCGTGGAGGCGATCGGCGGCAACGATCTCTCGCGCCGGGCCTTGGTACAGGCCATGGACCAAAGCGAGGAGGAGTGGCAGGCGGTCGCCTCCTTCTGCGAAACAGTAATGCTAGCAAAAGAGGAGGCCGCAGGTGCACGTGCGATGGAGCGGCCCTCTAGCCCCAGTCGCCGGGATCCCGATCCCGATATCCGGCCACCTTAGGTGCGGGCTTGCGGACGGCAAACAATGGGTAGCTCGCCGTCCGATTGTCTGCGGCAGGGGCGTTATTTAAATCCTCAATAGAAACTAATTATACGAAGCTTTTAAATATTCCTTCTACATTGATTGAAGGTAATAATTGTAATATAGCAGAACTTTGTGAAGAAGTTAATAAGCTCTTAATAAACATCAGTCGGGATCCCAGTCAAGCACTAATTGATATCAAAAGTTCTTCGAACAAATAATACCAATGCCAAATTCGTAAAGTAAACATAATCTGCTATTTCCATTTTCTAGTATCTAAAAATGATATTCGTTATAATATATCTTGCTCAATTTGTTTTACTTCGAAATATAATTATATAGAAGGACAGCCTCCTATTTGATTTTATTTCTCTATAATGACAAGATGAAACTAAAGTTTATACGGTAATTCAGTCCAGCCCAGAAATTCCACTTGAAAATTCTCGAGTCCGGAATTCTTATACCTCGAGAAATAAAAAAATCGAGACACCAGAAACCCTCTAGGGTTTTCACATTCAAATGATTTTGAGCTTGAAGGAGTAACAAACAACACACAAACATAAAATTAAAAAAAATCTCTTTTAAAATATAATTTTAATTTTATATTTACATTATGACGAGTGACAGGGCAGAATGGAAGAAAAAAACGTGTTGTGCCCACCCCAAATAACACGGGACAAGGGCAGGAAGATGATGATGATTTTCATTTTTCTAATTTCAAAGTTATTATCTATAAGTAAATATAGCAATGTGCATATTCGTTTGTTATTTTCCCGTTTTATAGTAGCATGTAAATCATAGTGGCCATAAAAACAGCGGTTGAACGAACGCATCGAAAATATTTGATTTGTTACATTTTATTGTCAAAAATAAAAATCGTGCAAGTATGGTTGTACTCGTAAAACGAGCAGTTTGTAAGTTAAACTCTGTCATAACTTCAAAACGTTTTGCGGTCACATATTTTTGTTAAAATTAAGTCGATTTTTATAGGACAACATCGTTTTTTTTTTTCTGGCAACAAATAGGTTTGGTTTTGATTTGAAATCAGCCTGATGATGTCCTTTTTATAATTTAATTCATATGCTTTTTTTTTATTGGGTGGTAAAATCATCTTATGACATCCCCGCTCTTGGGCGGAACGAGAGATAGTGTCAGACTTTTACTGACTAAAAACCCACTCCTGTTCCTACGTTGCCTTCGTCCCAGGGCCCCGGGTTTCGCTTTCACACTACCCGTGGCCCCAGTAGGCTTCGACCCTGCTGGGCCCTTACGTAACGCATATGCTTTCAAAAATTTGACAGAAAAAATGATTTATAGGTACATATAATAAGAAGAAGAAGAAGTTTTTAGTTGAGCGCGCATCACGTAAAGTGTACGAAATTGATGTAGTTAACTTTTATACTTTAAAATAGTGAGTAACTTGATATATTACTTAGGCTTTGTTTCATCGCAATCGGTTGACTATATCGAAAGATTTAGCTGTTTTACATTCATTAACTGATAGGCGGTACGAAGTGCGCCGGGTCAGCTAGTAATAAATAAATTGTCTAAGATAATAAAAACCGGGTACATTTTCTCCGTTACTATTGTATCTAATAGGTATGTAAGAGGTCATGTCTTTCATACCTTTTTTTGAGGTCCTGTCTTTTGTGTTTTTGTTTTGTCCGGATCAAGGTGGAGCGAGAGGGAGTTACAGATTTTGATTACTAAAATCCTCCTGTGTTCCTTCAGTTACCCTTTGCATTCCAGGGTCACGGTCATTTTTTCGAACAATCTCGCAGCCCTGGTTTTTTTTTTTTATTGGGTGGGAAAATCATCCTAATGACATCCCCGCTCTTGGGCGGAGCGGGAGATAGTGTCAGACTCTTACTGACTAAAAACCCACTCCTGTTCCTTCGTTGCCTTCGTCCCAGGGCCCCGGGTTCCGCTTTCACACTACCCGTGGCCCCAGTAGGCTTCGACCCTGCTGGGCCCCTACGTAACTCATATGCTTTCAAAAATTTGACAGAAAAAATGAAAATTTGAAAATAGGTACATATAATAAGAAGAAGAAGAAGAAGTTTTTAGTTGAGCGCGCATCACGTAAAGTGTACGAAATTGATGTAGTTAACTTTTATACTTTAAAATAGTGTATAACTTGATATATTACTTAGGCTTTGTTTCATCGCAATCGGTTGACTATATCGAAAGATTTAGCTGTTTTACATTCATTAACTGATAGGCGGTACGAAGTGCGCCGGGTCAGCTAGTAATAAATAAATTGTCTAAGATAATAAAAACCGGGTACATTTTCTCCGTTACTATTGTATCTAATAGGTATGTAAGAGGTCATGTCTTTCATACCTTTTTTTGAGGTCCTGTCTTTTGTGTTTTTGTTTTGTCCGGCTCAAGGTGGAGCGAGAGGGAGTTACAGATTTTGATGGCTAAAATCCTCCTCTGTTCCTTCAGTTGCCCTTTACATTCCAAGGTCACGGAAATTTTTTCGAATAATCTCGCAGCCCGCCGAACATTGGCCCTGTCGGACCCAGTTCAAAAAAATTATATATTATTAAAAAAATCTGGTTGAGGTTACATAAGGACTATCTGATATATCGTCCCTTAGCTTACAACACCGCTCAAGTCGAAAATTGGCGGTTTTCACATTTGAATGCCTTTAGATGGAGCTGCTCATTGCGCGTTTAACCATTGGTCACATGATATAGATTTCAGCCAATCAGAAGCCATAATTCGAAAAGTAGTGATAGCGTGCAAGTCGGCTAGCCTCTCAACACCGTACAGGTTTTTTTGTTTCCTGTAAAGTTGGTAAAAATGACTTATGTGGTGTTGTTAGCTAAGGGACGATTTCAGTATCGCAATTTGAACTACATATTTGACAATCACTATTACTATAATCATAGTCACGAGGTCAAATACAACCAGATACCTGCTTGATGCGCTTGAGTCTATTAAACTATACAAATGAGCCAATTGGATCACCATTGATGCAGAGATCAAGTCGAAGCTCCAAAGCCTTTCATGCCGTCAATTGAGCATTGACATCAAGTTGCTAATCGTTTGCTATTGATTGCATTTCGAAGAATGGGAATCGGAATTGTATTACTGAATTCCTCGAAAGACATTCCGTTAACTAGACCTACAGCAATGAACTACCGCTACATGGCGGAAATCCAACCCATGCGTAAAAAAGGTTTTTCCTTGACTTTGCGCATAATGAATGTGCTCCCAGCAAAGTAGTGAATTTTCTGCCGAAATCTGAAAACTGTAAATTTGTAGTTACGTCACAAAAGAAAACTGTTTTTTGCATTTCAGAAAAATCTTTGCAACTCTATTCGGGCATTGAACTGTTTTCATAGCTAAGTTTCTACGGAACCCTCAGTGCTCACAGCACGCGCGCACATAGTTTCTTTCTCGTTTGAACTATATATGTGTACCGCGCACGTCACGCGCGCACCTACTGCGCCGCTCCAATACGGCACGGCGGCGAGTAGCTTGCACGCGACCGGCTCGCAGGCGGCGCAGGGGCTTTGTATGAACATGAAATGCCCGCGCGCAGTTCGCAAGCAGCTCCCGAACGGCGCATTCGCCAGATCTAAACACACCTTAAGATATACCACTCAAAAGACATAAAACTTATATAGTCTAATAAGAAAAAACATTTTTTTTTATAAATCATAATGGCTTTTAACTTAACCTAACCCAAATGATTCACTAACATTATAAGGGGATTGCGGTTCCGTATCCGCATTATATTACAGTAATATTTTTCAATACACCGTGCCAACTTGTAATACTAACAGTGTGTTATACGATACAGCTGCGACAAATATACATTTTAAACGATAGACTTAATGATTTTCGATGAAATAATTTTTATATCCAATAGCGTTATACAAAATAAGTATTAGAGTATATAAATTTTACATGTGAAGAAATTATATCAACAGTTGGTATATCTCATGTTTATCTTGTGAACGTTATTCATCATCTTCATCATCTTCCTGCCCTTGTCCATCTTATTTGGGGTCGGCGCAACACGTTTTTTTCTTCCATTCTATCCTGTCAATCGTCATACTATCACTAACTTCCTTTTCTTTCATATCACTGTTCACACAATCCATCCATCTTTTTTTTTTTTTTTTTTTTTTTTTTTTTATTCTCAATAGGTTCGCGCTTGACCGCCATCTCACCTGATGGAAAGCGATGATGCGGTCGACGATGGAACGCGCTTACCTAGAAGTAACCTATTCACTCTTGACTTAAAGATTACCGGGTTGTAGCTATCAGGAAACACACATTCCGGCAAGGAATTCCACTCCTTAGCTGTACGCACAATGAATGTGTTCCCAAAACGTTTTGTGCGTATAGGTGGAATGTCCACCATGTACCGGTGACGCGTTGCCGTACGTCTGGTGGTCCGATGATGGAACGGGCTAGGCGGAATTAGGTTATGCAATTCCGACGCACACTCCCCGAAATGCAACCGGTAGAAAACCGACAGGCTAGCAACTCGGCGCCGATGCTCAAGACTTTGGAGCCTCGACTCAACGAGTGCATCATTGCCAATGATCCTCCTGGCACGCCTCTCAATTGCCTCAAGTGCATCAAGCTGGTAACGGGCAGATCCGTCCCAAAGATGAGAGCAGTACTCCATACACGATCGAACTTGTGCTTGATATAGTTTGAGCAGCTGTTCCGGCGTGAAGTACTTAGTATCTTTTCTGTGGCCTCCCTCTTCCTCTCCACCCATCCACATATATACTTATAACTCTTTTAGTAACATGTGTTTCATCTCTCCTCTTTACATGACCATACCAAGACAAACGATTCCCCTTCAACTTTTCAACTTTTTAAATCTTGTGAACGTTATTGAAATAAAAATTTACCAAATAAGTTTGTATGGAATGAGATGCGCTCATGAAAATTAACAAAGAAAGGTGTGACACGACAGTTTTACAGCGTTATTTCATAGAAATAATCTGTGGATCAATTTACTTGAAAACGAGCTTACACGTCAACTTTGTTTAATATATCAAGTCGCCGTGCAAGCATTTTTTCAGGTTTTCTTAAAGTGGGGTCCACGGACCACAAGGGGGTTCGTAGCGAGTATACTAAGATTCCACACCAGCTGCAAGCTCTAGCCTTGAATACACCTAAATTATAGTTGGACGGGAAGACCGCAGCAGGCAAATTGTTCCAGTCCTTCGATGTACGCGGTATAAACGACGAAGCGAATCGCTTAGTCCGGACCGTTGAAGTTTCAACAACGTAAGGGTGGATACTCGCCGTTCGTCGGGTTGTCCGATGGTAGAAAGGAGATGGCGGAATCAAGTCATGCAATTCAGGTAATCTCTGAAAGTACCTACTGGTCCGATTGCGAATTTTTTTTTACCGATAGAAACCTGCTTTATTCCTGAGTGACATAGACTATATTTTATGTATGCGAGTGAATAGAGAATCGTGCAGTAAGTCAAGTCATCCCCTCTTTCTGCTTATTGTGGAGCAACGCGAGGTGAGAAGGATAGTACCTCCACGAATGTTCTATTTTGCCTTGCCGCCATACCACCACCTACCAGTTTTTAATATGTGTTGATAATATATATATATATATATATATATCTGTCCTAATGCGATATTTTCTCGAATTTTAGGAAGACGCAACAAATTAAAAAAAAAAAACTATTTAATATTTAACCTTTCGAATACCGTAATTGGGGACACAATAGAAAGACAATAAGAGAGCGAACGGCGGTCGCTTGGGGTTTAATGAATAAATAATTATTAGATATTTATTTATTTCATATCACAACAAGATAATAACTCAAAAAACTAAAACAATCACAACAAAGAATTCATACTTTGATTGAGACTGAAGCTAGCTTGTATTTCAGAAATATGAGATTCAGAATAACAATCCTTACATGAAAAAAAAAAACATATTCATAGTCAATTAAATCCTACTTTCGATTTCAGGCCTCTGCTATTAAAACACTGTTCACGTTTGAGAGCTCATAAAATATATTTGTATGGCTTCGAACGTAGCTCGTGCAGTACCAAGGAGAATTTTGTTTGCTTCAGCTTTCATTTCGTCTTATGTTGCCTATTAAAAGTTATATTGTTGGTTTAAGAACGTTAATAGGTATCGTTTGCGTGTTCTCAAAATATCCAGTTGAAAACAACGGTTGAGTATGCGGTTTTAACCATTATGTGACTTGGTTTACAGCCCATAATTGTTTATCACTTGATTGATCGAGTTACAGCTGGGTGAATGTTTTTTTTTTTAAATGTATAGTTTTTTCAAGGGTTCCGTACCTCAAAAGGAAAAAACGGAACCCTTATAGGATCACTTTGTTGACCGTCTGTCTGTCTGTTTGTCAAGACCCTTTATCTCAAGAACGCGTGGAGGTATCAAGTCGAAATTAAAACCCTATACTCAGGTCTTTTGTCCCTTGAAGCTATGAAAAAATCTGCATGTCTGTCGGTCTAGATAGACAAACAGACGTCAATACCCTTTATCTTGGAAATATTCAGGAACGCGTAGAGGTACTGAGTTGAAATTAAAACCATATACTCAAGTCTGCGGTCCCTTGAAGCTGCAAAAATATCAAACTTCTGAGATAACAAAAAAAAAGATACGGCCGTTTATGTCGCAAAAAAACATGTATTTCGACACTCAAAGGATTCCAATTTCATAGGGTACTTCCCGTTGATCGTCACATTGCAGTTACGTCACAAAAAAACACTTTTTTTGCCATTCGGAAAAATCTTCGTACCTCAATTCGAGAATTGAACTGATTTCTAAAGTAAACTTGTACGGAACCCTCAGTGCGCGAGCCCGACTCGCACTTGCCCAGTTTTTTTGAAATACGTATTGTTCTTTTTTCAAATACTTTGCATTCTACAGAAAAAGGGATCACGAGTTTATGGTCCCATTAAAATGCGAAAAACTCTCTCTGGTATAGTAGTTGAACTTTAATGTGGCAACCCAGTTCTGGTTGCAGGAATACTTGTGCGTTTATTGCATAATGAGTCTAGTTCCTGATGCGAGATTTGCTGTTGGAAAAATTAACGAACTTTCATTCTATTGGTGCTCACCTTCGATATATCCCCTTATTTTTCCTATCATCGATTATGATGATGTGTGTTACTATGACCTAAATGCTGAGATCTCCTCAATAAACTTGATCTTCTTCTAAATTACTGCATTCGATTTGTTTTAAATCTGCGCAAATATGAACATTAGGCTTTATACATCGGTCGCTTCTAATGTGGTTGCCCATACGTCAACGCACAGAGCATCGGGCGCTTACTACATGGTTTTCGTTTCTCAATTCTCCCAATTCCCGTAGTTATTTAGCCCCTCACTTTCAATACATTTGCGCCAACCACAATAAAAATCTACGCTCATCTCATAACCGTCTTCTTCTATGTCCTACTCATCGCACTGACTTCCTTCACTGTTCTTTCTTTGTTCAGGCTATTTTTCTGAGGAATGCGCTCCCCCAATATGTCAGGATGGTTACAAACCGATCAAAATTCTAGATTGATGTTCGCGAGCATAATTGTAAGAAGTTGCCAGTAGTATCATCACATCGTAATGTTTCTCTGTCGATTTGATTCATATATAGTGACTGGTAATTAGTGACCGATACTTAAACAAGTGATTGTACTTATGATTACAAACTTCTTTCCCAAAGTAACTTTTTTATACTAATTAATTTAATCACAATAACAAAACAGCAGCAACAGTCTTTGGATATTATTTTACCGAAACATGTAGGTCCATTTCTCGTCATCGATAACGTGGGCGCGGGCGCCACGCTGCTAACAGCTGATCGGGTGAAGGTGCGCGCTTGAAATTCAAAGAATCAATCGGTTTTTTTGTTATTGTGATTCGGGAACGGGTCCAGAACCATGAACTGGATCCATGGTATTCGTTTGTGCGTCAATGTAAAAGACACTGTGTAAGGTAAACTAGTTTAGCCTGATGCAAAGGGAAATTAAAGAATCACGGTGTGTTTTAGTTTTTAAAATTCTGATACTCCCTCTCATTCCAGCCAGAGCGAGAGAAATTATTTGATGCATAGGACTAGAAGTGTATTTTCTCATATATCCTTGAAGTATCCTTGCGTGATCGCTTCAGGAATGAAAGGCTCCAAAGATTGACCAAGCTTTACTGATAAAAGTCCGGACTGATCTATGATTATCGCTAATTTCGAAGTTTTACCAGCAGTCACTCTACTCACACTCTACATTTCGGTTAATCTCAGGTTTTTCCTTTGAAACACATTTGAAAGAAAATCATCAGCAAAGCTGGATACATTCCAACTTGTTTGTTTATTATACTGTCAAAGAAATATAACGAATACCTACTTCCTATCGATAAGCAATTAAATGAGTAATTAATTCGAATTTTTATCGGTAAAATTTGGAATATCTTATGTTTTGCCGATGAACCTTAGGATTTACCGTAGTTTTATTTTTTTAAGTATCACTTTTACCATGAAATGCTTAATTGAAAACCCCTCAAATGATACCTAGAATTCAGCAGCAAATTCAGCGGTAAATAAAAATATTATGAAATGTGTTTCCTAGTAATTACGTAGAACGTTCTCCGAAGCAAATACCAATTTGCCGCTACATGTATCTCATTTTATCTGATTTAATAGCAAAAAGCCACTTGACTATTTCCTTATTTACATACAATGAAAGCTTTTCCTCATATTTTCGTTTTAAAATATCAAGGGAATATTATGTTAGACAAAGAAGAGAAAATAATGTGTAATCATAACTTAAGCAGAAAAAAGAAACACTTTAATTTTATAACATCATCACCATCATCACCATCATTTCAGCCGAGAGAGTTCCACTGTTGTTCCTGTTCCTTCGTTGCTTTTCATACCATGGCCGAGTCTTCCTTTCAGATTCAGACCCTTGGCCCTAGTAGGCTTTGACCCTGCTTGAATGCCCTTGAGGCACGCGTGCAGTAAGCGCCGTCGACCACTTAGGCTCGGTCCGGACGGTTACCGGACGCTCGGACGGTGACCCATTGTTCGCCGTCCGCAAGCCTGCGCCTACAGCTCCTCCTAATGTCGCCATAACGACCGATCCTGTGCGTCTCTTTTACGATATTTTCACCCTTCAATAGACTCACCTGAAGCTGATTTTTAGCTGCAATCCTCGAATGCCTTTCGCTTTAATAAGATATTAACATATTATGCATATTGGTAATTTGGGTATGATATATAACATATGATATTTAACTGCTCTCGGTTGTACCTTAAGAGTTCAACACAGTTCGGAAAAGTTATATTTAGAATAGAACAGAATAAAGTTACACAAAAATAGTAACAAAAACTTTTACACTAACTTAAATCTACGTATTGATTGAATGATTTTTTTCCTATTCTGAGTGAATAGTGAAACTCCCTTTATTAGACTCTTATTAAGTAAAACTCATCCATGTTCTTTCAGTTGCCTTGTGCGCTTTAGTACGTGAGGGTCTCTTTCGAACAATCGCGTGGTCACTATTTAAAACCCTTGTATTTTTCGCTCAAAGGAGGCTCACGTAACATCCAAATATTGTACAGGATGCATTTTGGAGAGTGTGCGCGGGAATTGCAAGAATTGATTCCACCATCTCATTTCTATCATCGGACAACCTTACGAATGACTTATTTTGATTGATATAAACTAGTGCTTGACTGTAATGCCACCTTGAATTGGCAGTGCGACAGGGTTTACCCCTCGCACTGATTTATACTGCAATATCCCATAATATCAATGAAATCTCTGAATTGGCAAAGAGGCAAATTATTTAAGGTGCAACCCGCTAAATGTGTGGAGGTCTCGGTAATAGCCGCTATCTATTTGATCGGCGAGTCTGATACAAATCCGTTCCAGACCGGAACACGCGGTAGGAACGGTTAGCGCGGTAATTTGCGGCTCGTCTGCGAGTTTAGAGTACAAGGCTTTATTTACGCTTGCCTAAGTGCGAAATAACAAAGAGAGGATTCCTTTTTAGATATGTTAAAGCACCTATCATTTTATGAGCTCTTAGTAATTTGTACAATATTTATAATATCATTAGACTTTTTTTTAATTTAATATATATTCTAGTGTTTTGAGTGTGATCCCACCTATTGGTAAGCATGGGCACGCCATAATTATGACGGTAAATCCCCTCTTTGAAGAGTGGCTGGAAAGACTTCACGGCATCCTTACCTTCCGCATGATGCAGGTCCTCACCGGACATGGTAAGTTCGAGAGGTTCCTGCACCGGATTCGTGCAAAAGAAACGCCCGGATACCGCCATTGTGTGGACCGCCCGGAGGACACAGTAGAGCATACGGTAGAGGTATGGCCTGCCTGGGCAGAGCACTGCCGTGTCCTTGTAGGGGCGATCGGCGGCAGTGCTCTCGCTCCGGGCCTTGGTACAGGCCATGATCCGGAGCGAGGAGGAGTGGCAGGCGGTTGCCTCATTCTGCGAACCAGTAATGCTAGCAAAGGAGACGACCGATTGCGTGAGGCAAAGGTTCTCACGCCCCAACCACCTCCGGGATCCCGATCCCGATTTCCGGCCACCATAGGCGCGGGCTTGTGGACGGCGAACAATGGCTACCCATTGTTCGCCGTCCGATCGTTCGGTAACCGTCCAGACCGGGCCCAAGTCGTTGACAGCGCATACTGTTCGACGCGCGCCTCAAGGAGATGTCAGCAACTGTAGGGGCCCAGCAGGATCGAAGCCTACTGAGGGAGATCCCCGGGGCCCTGGACAATTGCAAAGAAGGAACAGGAGTGGATTTTTAGTCAGTAAAAGTCTGACACTATCTTTTACTCCACCCAAGAGCGGGGATGTCAGTAGATGATTATCCCACCCGAAAAAAAAGAAAACAAAACCCGATGTTAAGCAGTGATGGTGAGACGCACTTATTTAAGAGCCTTTTCACTGTAGCCTTGAAGACACTCAAATCAGATGGAAAGACCTCAGCAGACATATTGTTATAGTCCTTCGATGTGCGCAGCATAAACGATGAAGCGAAACACTAAGTCCAGACCGTAGAGGTTTCAACAACGTAAGGGTGGATATTCGCCGTACGTAGTGTTGTCGGATGGTAGAAATGAGATGGCGAAATCAAGTCATGCAATTCCCGCGCACTCTCCAAAATGCAACCTGTAAAAAACCGAAAAGCTGGCTACCCTACGCCTGTGCTCAAGGCTTTGAAAACTGGACTTAACCAAATCTGGATCACCAATTAGCCTCTTTGCACGCCTTTCCACCGGTTCAAAGCTGATAGTTCGTAAACAGTAGTGATAGTTCGAAAAAGCTAAGCAGAATGATTTGCATGTTAATAGCTAGTGTTGTGACTGTCATCTCCGAACAATACAGTCTCGGTTTTGCCAGATCTGTTGGTAAAACATTTACCCTCGAATAAACAATTTCAAAAGGTCTATTACGAAAGTTATTTCTTGGTTTTGATAATTTTGAATAAAACATAAGTACCAACTTAGATTCATGATCGTAAACCAACACATAAATTTATGTACCAAAGTTCTATTGTATGCCACCTAAAATTAAACCACGCCAGCCATTCTCAGAAATAACTCAGTTTGTTACAAAAACATTTTGTTCAACTGCTGAAACGACATCAAAAGGAAATACTCACAATACTTTCTTCCATATTTCTTCATGTACTCTACTTTATTGACTTCTAACAATTCCATTGAGCGATCAATTTTAATAACGTGGGAATACAAGGTGGCCCGCCATCATGGAGGCGCTGCACGTACCAAAGTGTAAACGAATAAATTGTATGTTCCTATTTCGCAAGTCACCGAATCCGTTTACAGATTCCACTCAAACCTAACTTATACACGACATTTTTGATAAATCTTCAATCCATTGCAGTTTTTCTTGGCATTCGTAGTCGGTACCAGATACAAACACGCAATGAAGTAAGAAAAAGCGTTTATTGTTTAGTGTCGCTTCATGCACTGGTAGTAGGTTAGTTTCTTAGAGGTACCAAAATAAGGTCTCGCTAAATATAGAAGTGGGAAGAAACGTGATTTTGTTCTAAGGTTACTGAGTATCGGAATTTTCTTATATCAAGGTTTAACTAGTAAAAAAAAAGCAGTAAGCTTTGTAAAGGTCCGAAGCGAGGAGGAGTGGTTGGTGGTAGCCTCCTTCTGCGAAGCAGTAATGCTAGCAAAGGACGAGGCCGCACGTGCACGCGCGAGTGAGCGGCCCTCACGCCCCAGCCGCCAGGATCCCGATTTCCGGCCACCGTAGGCGTGGGCTGGCGGACGGCGAGCAATGGGTAGCTCGCCGTCAGACCGTCTGGTAACTGTCCGGACCGAGCCCAAGTCGTCGATGGCGCGTACTGTTCCACGCACGCCTCAAGATGTCAGCAAACCGTAGGAGTCCAGCAGGGTCGAAACCTACTGGGGCCAAGGTTCTGCTTCTGTAAGAAAGAGTCAGCCCTGATAGTGGACTGGACTTTTACTCGGCCGGTAAACATCTGACACACTTTCTCGCCCCGCCCAGAAGCGGGCGATGTCAGTGAATGATTTACCCACCGAAAAAAAAGCTTTGTAAAGGATTTTATAAAATGGCTAGCTTTTTCCAGCGGCTTTGCTTACATGAAAGTAGATAACTATCTTAAATGAAAATACTCCTAGTATAAAAAGCATCATATGTGCTATTCCAGTACGACATGGTCAACCTGTGTGATAGTACCAAATTGGTTCTGCCGTTTGGACGTGAAGGAGTAACAAACATACATACACATACGTATAAATGTGTGCATACATATGGAAGTTTATGTGTATGTGTGTGTACACATACATACAAACTTGCTCCATTATAATATTAGTGCGACAAAGGCAACTTTGAACTGTGGTTAACTCATAAAATATGAAAAATTGTTTCATTATTTTTATCAGTTGATAAAATTCGCTTTATAGGTCGTTGCGTTAAAATACAAGACATTTACGAACACCAAAAGGTCTCTAAGGACAAACGGAGCTCGTTCTGTACATCTATAATGAAAATTGTTATTACGTTTACTTAATGGTGTACTGTACAATCATCTGAATGTAATATTTGATCGATTTTTAGACTGGTGCCAAGATACAAGAACTTATTTACAGTGACAACCCTAAAAGATATGAGAACAGTTTTGTTTTGATCCCTATTCTTGAAGGTTAAGGACTATTTGAGTCGTAAGGTTGTCAGTAAGAGAATTGAGATGGTAAATTAAGTTTGTATACTAGAGAGTCAAGGCTAACATTTTATTTGCAAATAATTTCCGACCGCGGGAGGCGTCGGTCGTCATTAAAATTTGGCATCGTGCCGAAGTCAGCTTGGAGTTGTTCATTTTCTCATGTCAATAGTTCATGCTTCATAGCTTCTGGGTTATTACGTGACTTTGTTCGCGAAAAATGTTTTTGTAAGAGCTGTTGTGTGTGCACTTGTTAGTTTTATGCTTATGAAGCGGTAAATTGTTTTTGTTTATTTTTTTTGTTCAAATAAAAAAGCTATTGTTTTGTATTGTAGGGTACCATACCTCAAAAGGAAAAAACGGAACACTTTGTTGTCCGTCTGTCTGTCTGTTTGTCTGTCTGTCAAGACCCTTTATATTAAGGAAGGAATGAGGCATGGAAGTATCGAGTTGAAATTAAAACTATATTCTGATGTCTACGGTCCCTTGTAGCTGTGAAAAAATCAAACTTTTAAGTTAACGAATAAAAAAGATGCGGCCGTCTCTTTCGCTAGCATTATTGCTTCACAGAAGGAATGAACCGCCTGCCATTCCTCCTTGCTACAGACCATGGCCTGAACAAGGAACGAGGATACGGCAATGCTCCGCCTAAGTGGGGCACACCTACACCATGTCCTTCGAGAGGTCCACACAATGGTGACAGCTGGGTGTTTCTTCCACCTGATTCCAGTGCAGGAACCAATGGAAAAGCTTAGTGTCAGAACTATAGACCTTATGGAAAGATTATCTAGTTATATTTTTGTTGTTTTGCGACGATCCACCAGAGAGTTTCAAGGAAAATAAACATTTCTCGTATATAGAAACTTGATGACATGATCAGACTTTCTCAAAGGAGACTTGAAGGAAAAGTCTTTCATGAAAAGATACAAATATTTGTATTCACCACCATCTCTATTCCCATCTATTCCAATAAATTCAAAATGTCCGTAATAGCAGACACGGCGATGGGCACCTCCATTTGTCATGGACAAGTTCCAGGGAAGCATAAATCTATCGGATGTCTCGAATTCGGGCGATGTTCGGCATTTGGGTTATACGGGCTACTACCAACGTATTCTGATCGCCTGGTACGTTACGCCTCAGAGTTACCTGCTTTTTTTAATTTTTACTGTGGAACCGTAAGGTACGTAATACAAATATAACCTATAAATCTTGCACAGGTTTCATACCAGCGGTGTATTTGGGACACTGGATTTTCTGAAACGTCGCTAAGTAATTTATCAATATGCGCACGAGGTGCAAAAAAGATTTTTTTGTCATTTATCAACTAGTGACTAGTCTATTTTTTACGTGTGTCCTGATTTTTCTTCGTTTTTTGCATACCGAAACAAGGATGAATCAAAAAAGTCTGTCATTTGAGCATATTGTATTTCGTTTTGGTATATACATAGTACCTATGTAACCTACGTAGTTTATGTACACATGTTTTGTCATCTAACCTTGTGTAAAATTTAAAAAGTAATTTATAAACAAATTAAAAAAAAACTAAAAAGTATATTACAAGTTTAGTGCCATCAATTGTTTATATAACATAGCATAGTCGGCCTTATAATGTTCCCACTGTTGGGACTCAGGCTCTAAAGAGGACTTTAGGAGAGGGTATGGGCCGTCCACCACGCGGTCACCACGCGGGCCCAGTGCGGGTTGGTCGATGTCACATCTCTTCGAATTTTTGGTTCTAGAACATGCCGGTTTCCTCACGATGTTTTCCTTCACCGTTTTGAGAGCAGTGGTGATGAAATAAATTACACAAAGTCATTACTTTGCGCGCATTCGCCTGGCTGAGTTTGAACCCGCAACCTACAACTCGCAAGTCGGGGCCGTTACCACTCGGCCACCACTGCTCCTCTCATTGTTTATTCAATACTAACAAACAAAGATATGAAACATAAAAAATCCTTTAAAAAATTCGAATCGGCTTAATTTAAAAAAGTTATGAACTGGATATGTAGGAATATAATATAGCTTCAGTATAACTTGCCATAATTTGATTTATCTACAGAAATTCTAATTGGTTTATATAAAGCCATAAAATTAATTCACTAATGTTTAAATTTGTCCATAATTTGGGTAATGGTATAGTATATAATTTGTAAGAAACATTTTCGTCACGAAACCTGATTTATGGCGACACGGACCCTTCCTTTCCTTATAATTAAGAGAAAACCGACACTGGCCACTACTACGAACCTTTGTTATATTCTTTAATTATATTTTTTTTTTGAATTTAGACTTTTAAGAAGGTTCGTGTTACCCACTTTGTACTTCATTAACCGACTTTAAAAAAGGCTGAACAAGTTTTTAACTCAACTGAATTGTTGTTTGAAAGTCAGTCGTATTTATTACAAAAAGGTATTTTGTTACAAGTTACGAATTTTTTGAACACTAAGCCGAAAAAATGAGTGTTAAAAATTAATAGACCGTCTTCCTGTAAACGGAACTTTGACGGAACCCAAATAGATTAACACTAAAGTAAAATTGTGTACTCCCAAACGAAGTGTAATATGCGATAAATTTATGAAAAGTCAACTTCAACTCTTCATTAATGGCATTTGTGGAAGAGATAACAAGATTTTGCCAATAACACGTGCGCACCATTCATAGACCATCAAGCGAAACATTTAGCGAATATTAACAATAAAACATACCAAAATTAAAAAAAATATTAAAAAAAAAATCGCGGTTAGAAAAGTCAAATGAGTATGAAATTGATATTCAAAATTGAATATAGTAATATAGTACAGAATTTTCCAAAAGTAAGGATAATAATTTTAGCAGTCTATATGTCTGTATGCGTTCTACCGTAGCGGTAAAACTGCTGAACCGATTTTATTAAGTATGTCGAGTCAATCGATTTATTATTACAGTCTAAATGAAATAGGCATATTTTTTTACAAAAAAAATAAATAAAGCAATATGGCGGATGTTACATCAAAGAATGAGGGTGGAAAATTAAACGTAAATAAAGAAAATTTCAAGTTTAAATATTAAATTAATATAATTTAAAAATATACCAAGTGACCGAAAAACGATTTTAGTACATTTTTATTGCATTTATTAATCCTTTTGGGTTTTATTTTTTGTCTAAGGTCAGAGTTTTCAAAACTTGATCTACAGGATTATTCAATTTATATATTGAGCATGGTGTCTTTCCGAACAAGCCTAAAAAGTCCGTAGTCAAGCTACTTCATGATAAAAATGACAAGGAAACATAGCATGCTACCGACTTATAGCACTTATCCCTATTTTTTTTCCAAAATATTAGAAAAAGTTATAAACACAATGCAATCAATACCCAATTATAGAAATTCAATCTATTTGCTAAAGAACAAAAAGGGTTTAGGAAAAAATTATTGATTAACTTAGCAATATAAGATCTTTTAAAAACGATATTTAATAATATTGATAAACGCGTTCCTGTATTTACAATGTTTATACCTAGATATGATGAAAGCGTTCGATTATGTTTATCATTTGACGCTTCTAAACAAACTTTACAGTTATGGTACAAGGGAAAACCTCCATAGACTCTTAGAATCCTATTTAAATGCTTGTTATCAAATGGTAGAAATAGACCACATTTAATTAGTTCCTTAAATAATACCGAAGAAAAAAACAATTCAAAGCCCAAAAAAGTTTTATAAAGAATGCCTCAAGGTAATGTTCTAAGGCCTGCCTTATTCTTAATTTATATAAGCGATCTGCTTAAAGTCTTACAGCATCTCACGATTATTTTTGCTGATGATAGTACAGCAATTTTTACTGATCAAAATATTGATAATTTGTGCGCTTCGCAATATAATTAAAATAACCTGGTTATCAACTCAGAAAAAACTAAATTGGTCAATTTCATACGAAATATTAAAGACATAAATATTAAAATACACTTTAATGCATCAGTAATTGAATAAGTCAACTGCGTTAAATTTTGGATAGATTATGACATGACATGGCAAACACATATTGACACAGTATCCCAGAAGCTCAATCAGTACTCATATGCTTTATATAAATTATCAAAAGTTGATGATCAATCTGCTGTATTAACCGCCTGCCATGCTTATGTTGCTTCAATACTGAAATACGCTGTGATATTCTGGGGCAACGCCACTAACAGCACTTTAAGGAAATGAAAAATAAAAATAACATTTCCTTGGTTCGACGTGGTCTACCTAAATTGTAATTTTCATAAATCGGTTCAGAAAGCCAAACCAATTTAGGAGACTGTCGATGACAAGACATTGAACATGTTATTTAAATTCAATCAACTTCCATAGAGCTTGAAAGAAGCTCAGGAAATTCAGAGGTTTATAGTGTTATCAACATATGCTTTTTTAACGTTTTTTATCACCAATTGCCTCCGCCCTCTGTGGAGTGAGATCTATATTCCTAAATTTGCCCTTTACGGTCTAAGGCCTCGGTATCTTTTTTTAAATAATCTCGCAGCTCTAGCAATATTGATAGCTTAGACATAAATCACCGTTAAAGGTCATAAATATAGATTACAGTACACGTGGCTGGTTGATGATGGTTGTAATAACTACATAGTATAAAACAAAGTTGCTTTCTGCTGTCTGTCCCTATTTATGCATGTATCTTTAAAACTACGCAACGAATTGTGGTGTGGTTTTTTTAATAGATAAAGTGATTCAAGAGGACGATCCTACGATTTCAAAGATTTGAAATCGTAGAATTATAACAAAAATGTCCAAATGTTTTTTTTTTTTTTAGAATTATTTAATAAACATCTTAAAAGTGTGTACCTATACAAAAATAAATATAAGTAAAATAATAAATTTATTCAAATAACAACATTTATAAAAGTGTACATTTCTAAGATTTTCCATAAGAATAAACTAAAACTGAAATATTATTATGAAAGGAGCAAGTAACAAGTAACACGACCCACCATGGTTTGGAATTGTAATGTTTAGCGCCCGAATTGCAATGTTTCATAGCGATGCACAAGAACGAAAAAAAAAAAGTACAACTGTTTTCTCCGTTTTGTAATGATATGATACTAAATAAGAGATGGCCTGTTTTGTTTAAATTTCTTTATTAGTCTTGACTACCTTTTTTAGTTTAGGTAGAAATCATCAACTAGCTTTACCGAGTGTCAGGTTTTTATTAAATAAAACTCACAGTTCAGAGTTCTTTCAGTTGCATTTTTAATTCCAGAGTCATGGTGTCTCTTTTGAATCTGAACCAGAATGTCTTTATTGTGGGAATAGGTTATACAGATGTTAACTAGTAATAAATTATGGTTTCATTGATAGGCTCGCGTTTGACCACCATCTCACCTAATGGTTCACTCTTGACTTAAAGAGCCCGAAGTTGTAGATATAAGGAAACACAGATGCCGTACGTGTAGTGGTCCGATGATGGAATGAGATTGTGCAATTCTAGTGCACACGCCCCGAAATGTTAACGTTAAAAAACCGACTGGCAACTCGGCGGCGTTACCGAAGGCTTTGGAGCTTTGACTCAACAAGTGCATCATTGCCGATGATTCTCTTGGCTAGCCTCTCAATCGGCTCTAGAGCATCAAACTACTTGACAGACCCATCCCAAGGATGAGAACAGTACTCCATACATGATCGAATTTGCGATGATAAAGGTTGAAAATTAATCGAGTCAAAAGAATTATAAATGTCAAAAATACTTAAAATTTCGTACAAACGTGTGTACAAAACGACAATTAAGCATTTTTCAAGGTCATTCGGGTTGTACAGACGTATGTACGATTTACGTAAAAACACGCAATTACGTAATAATAATACCCCGGGGCACCCGAGGGGTTAAGAAGCTTATGAAAATAGACGGTACCTAGTAAGAAGAAAATTTATTTTTAAGAGTTTAAAATCCTTAAGCTTGAGTCTACAATCCATTCCACGTCAAGATTAAAACTAATCTCGATTAAACTTCATAGTAGTGGTAACAGAGAACAACATTTTTAAGTAATTACTGGTGAAACCAACACGCCTTAATGTAAAAGCAAATAAAACAAACCAACTGAGCTATCGAGCTTTTGTTTCGTGTTATTTTTGTGTAAACTGACATAATTAAGTCAGAAAGCAACTGTGACATAATACTTTACACTGTTATTTTGGCTTTGCTGGTTACCCAATTATACTCTACTATGTATTCCTCGTAATACACCTGCGGGAGCTAAAAATAAAAGCGTTTTTAGGCTCCAAATAAGTTCTGCTCGAAAAAATAAAATATGAAATTGCGTTCGGTCCTCTCAGGGTTTAAAAAAGGTCAGCATGAAGCCTTTCCTGAAATGAGAATATACAAAAGTGGCTAAATTTCATGCTGTTCACATGGTTTTGGTAAGCGAACACGGCATGCAGACTGCTCATCATGGAGTCTCACTCTTTATACGAATCAACAAGCATATTTCCCTTGGCGATGTCACATGCATGGCTGCCGGCACATTTCGTTAGCGCCTGTCAAAGTTGTACAAGCTAATGTCGTCGCTGCGGTCTAGAAATAGCGTTGGAAATTGCTTACACGATTTCGGGCAGACAGGGCCGTAAGTGGATGAGATAAAGAATAATTTTGGAGATCAGGATATGAGAAGATGATATGTATAGGAAGTTCTTAAGAACATGAAATCATAGCGAAGATAATGTATGGATTTGGAAACCAAGACAAAGGAAAAGGAACAGGCATGTTCTAGTTATGAAATATCGGATCTGAATACTAACTCATACGGATAAAGTAATAATATTATGTCAGTTTCGGATTCGGTTACTATAATATGAAATTATTTCGGACTAGATTTTGCCCGCGACTTCATCCGCATAGAAGTCGAAAATGGTTTTGTTAGGTTTTTTGAGATACGAAAATATGAAATATTATTTATTATCTTCGTCGTGTGTGATAGTCCATTGAATTCTATGGCGAGCGATATTGTATCTTAAGATAAAATATTATAGTATCTTAGCCGTGTGCAGCGCCCCTTAGTGAACTCCACTGCAGGTGACGTAACCTACGACAAACTTATTATTTGCGGTTGATACAGTAATCGAGTCTAGGGATTGAACCGCAAGGCTGTACTTTTCTGGAATAAAAAGTACTCAGTGTGGTGCCCAGGATATTAAAAAATAATTATACCAAGTTTTCATCGTAATCGAACCGGTAGTTTTTTGCGTGATGCCTGAACAAACAGACAGACAAAAAAAAATTTAATCACATTTTTGGGATCGGTGTCGGTCTAGTAACACCCCCTGCCATTTTTTTTTTTTTGATATTTTCAATGTACAGAATTTTCACTTCTACAGATTTATTATAAGTATAGATTAACCGCTACTTTCAGATAGTTTCGGTTATGGATATTAGAATTTATACTCATAAAAAAAATACTAATAGCAAGATTTTACATTCATTTCTATTCTATATTGTAATTTTTTGACCGGGTAAAAAAAAACCTGTTGAAAACTATTTAGACACGGCTTTCATCTGAAACTATCCGGAACTTTTAAATCGATTCTGGTTACAGTTACGGATATTTTTTTATTTCGAATACCCGATAGTTTCGGTTAAAATTACAGCGCTCTATAACATCCCTAGAAATGAATACCAAGAATACAGTGTCATTGCCATTAAAATTATTTGTAAAATCGTTCTTATTTAAATTATATTACAATGCTGCTTTAGTAAAATAAAATAGAATAATCTGTCCTAGCTAGTGCTTAATAAGTTTTTAGACAAATTAAATTAGCATCTTAGAGATTACCTAAGCCGTTAGTCCGGGACAATTTGTGTTAGAATTATTAGATCCTCAGCATTCAAGCTTGAGACTCAGACTGGCACTAAGCTAAGCGTGCGTCTTCAGGAAAGCGAGTCACAAAAAACCATAACTCTCCAAACTTTATAATAATAATAATAAAAAAGGAAACAAAGTATGGGAAAGTAAGGAGCTCCACTGGCGCTTTTATCGGGCTCTTTATAATTCTGATGTAGATTTTGCAGCATCCGTGGCCTGGCTACGTTTCAGCAACCTCTTCAGGGAAACTGAAAACTTGTGCCGATCGTCATGACCGCTAACGGTCTTATAGCCATAGCTGTCATTGCGCGGTTGGATCAAGAGCCTTATATAGAAGGCAGTACTCTTCGATACGGCTCTCATTGTGAGGAGGTTCCTGTCTCTGAAGCCCTAACCACCGGTAGTTTGAACCCACATTATATTCATAACTCTATTATAACCACTAACCTAACCTAACCTAACCTAACCTAACCTAACCTAACCACCGGTAGTTTGAACCCACATTATATTCATAACTCTATTATTCACCAAAGTGTAACATATTTTTTTATTACCAATTTTTATTTTCAGATCTGCACTTCCTTCTCCACTAACATGGCGTTCTAAAATCCTCCCGAGAGTCAAATTATAAACGTCTTTCAGTACTGTTTGTCCTTAAAAAGGGTTTATTGTTATCTTGAACCGTAGAGTGCACGAATTTATTCTACTATCAAGTGTTGTAAGTTTCCATTAAGTGTTTATTAAGTACGGTGAACTTAAAAGGGTGACCTTGCTAGTTTCAATCCGTGTAGACAGCAGTTGTAATCCATGACCTTCAACGCCTTTGGTTGGGAGGCGCGTTTTCCCAACCGCCGAACGTGTTGGCGCGTGGTTTACATTCATGTAGCCGCATCACAAACCAAACACATAAACCAAGGCGACCTTGGTTGGAACGATAGTTTGCAACTGTCTGGTCACCCCTTAAGGCTAATTTTTAAACAGCAAAATAACTTTTATCTACGGAAAAAATATTCCCATTTCTAAACAGAAGCTGCATTAACATAGAAGTATGTATTAACAGTAAAGTCAGCTTTACAATAGACAACGAATTAGATGATTTCAATTGCAATCTACTCTTTAGCACTAAAATTCAAATGTACTGTAACAGTTTAAAAATAAAACTTATGAATGTTTTACAACAACTTTTTTAACAAAGTTATCTGGTCCACAAGAGAGAAAAGATTCAAGAAACAGAACACTATCTGTCCCTTGGCACATGTCGTCTTGTAAGTAAAATACAATTCCTTGTTTAACTTTATTCTATAAAATAGTGCTACTAAGAATAGTTTTCTTATATGGGTTTATTCCAATAAGAAGAATGACAAAAATATCGATTTTTTTAATTTATTTTAATTTACCGATTAGTCAAAATTAAAATCACTTAAAATTAATGGGTTTCATTAAGCTCACCTACAAAAACCGAGCTTGGATCTTGAAAAATGCCGACATCGATAACTACAACATCGATAAAATCGACATTTTAACCTGCAATTTATCTTACTGAACACGGGACTCCCCATAGACATCAATCAATCTTAGTCAGTTCTTTCCCACCAGACATCTTACGCTCCATTTTTATCATTCAAGAAACCTGTGGCATATAAAGTGTTGCTACTCATCTTCATGATTTAATTCCTTAGTCTCCTCTTACAACGCTCAAGGGAATCCATTGCTATATTTATTTCTAGCCAAGACTGCAGTACAAAAAAAAAGTACAAGGAAATACAATCGTTCCCTTGATACAGTTCCCGTCTTCTTGGTGAAATACGGCCCTGTTCTACCACAGTTGTATATACGCGAAGCAAATGTACTGTCATTGTTTATTTTGCCGTCGCCACACCAATGCCGACGGATCCGGTAACAAAATGACGGAAATAATTAAAGTTGAGACCTCGAAAAATTGTGTTGCCTAATTTCGTCTCAGCCGTATTGTTTTTCGCTAAACAATTGTTTTATTACTCGTTGTGTCGTAGTGTATCCCGGATTATTTCCGACTGGTTATTTTTGGTTTTGTAGTTTGAGTTATTTTTGGCATTCACTTGGGTGGTCTTTTTGGCTTCTAAAACCAAATATTTTAACATAAGAAGTGAGTGGATTTAAAGTTATTCATAATTAAAAATGGTTTTACAAGTAGGAATTCTTTTGGTTTGAATGAAACAAATGTATAAAGTATTTTTTAATATGTAAATTATTATAAAAAATAGTAATTACAAATAGTAACGAGTTTTTTTCGAGGTGGGAAATCATCAACTAATTTATCCCATTCTATGTGAAGTGGGAGAGCGTGTCGGACTTTTAAGAACTAAAACCCACCTCTATACCTTCTGTTGCCTGTTGCGTTCCAGGGAAGTTACCAAGATTATTTTAAAAATTTCAGACACGCGAGCGAGAAATAGGGATGGAGCTATACGCCTTTTATGGTTCCATCCCTTTAACAGTTCAGATTAGGACATAAAATAGATCGTATAAAGAGTGGTAGCACTGCAGGGCTGCGATAATTCTTCCGAACATTCCCGAAAGAGATGCTACGCGTAAGGTTAAATATGCAAAAGCAGCTTTAAATATTTTTTTCAAAAATGACCTCTTGGGACATCATCATCGCAATTTTCTTTGTCGATCGGAAGTCTACTATAGTCCTGTTTTATTAAATCAGCTGCTCTCTCAGCAATCATAACGGTAGGAGCATTAGTATTGCCGCTAGTGATGGTAGGCATCACACTGGCATCCACAACTCGAAGGCCGTGAATGCCGTGCACCTTTAAACGACTATCAACAACTGAACAGCTTATATCACAACCCATCCTAGCAGTGGAAACTGGGTGAAAAATTGTAGTTGCCATATTTACAGCAAAGCACTTCCAATAATCAGTACTGCCAAGTTCATAACAATCACACTCAGCCAACTTGATCCTACCCAAGTTTGCCCCAATAGACTTAAAATAAGTCGTGTTGACGATTTCTGCCAATATTTTTATTCCAATTACTTGAAAATCTAAATCCCTCGAATCACTAAAGTTATCATAGTATATAAGAGGATCTTCATACGGATCATTTGAATTCAACGATATGTTTCCTCTGGAAAATGGTTGCAGTAAAATTTGCCACATTCGAAAGAAAGATTTGTTTACACTTTGCTCCAATATTGAATTTTCTACAGATTCGACAAAACCTGAAGCGAACGTTTTTATACTTTCTTCGTTTTTCTTACTGAGTGAAATAACAGATTGAAAATCCGGATACGTAGCATTAGACTTTTCGGAATAAAATCCAGTCACATCGTCATAACTTTCAGCTGATAAGTATCCTTGACGATCGTACAGGTATCTCAGCGATTCGAAGTTTTTCGTTGCTTGATCGGGTTCCTCTGGTTTGTCGGCAAATATTAAAATAGGAATCATAGTGTGATCGTGTAAATTCTGTCCAACCATGGGCGAATCGATTATAGTTTCGAGGTGTTTTGCTGTGAGATGTTCTTTAGGTCCTATACCTGATAACATAAGTAGCTTAGGAGTATTTACAGAACCTGCACTGAGAATGACTTCATAATTTGCTTTTAATTTTAACTTGTTGCCGTTATGATCTACTTCCACACCACGTGCGTTTCTTCCATCCAAAACAACTTTAGTAACAAACGAATGTTTAACTATCTTCAAATTTTTCCTGCTTTGTACTAAAGGGTTAAGGTATGCTGTGGCTGAACTCACTCTTTTACCATTATCAACTGTTGATATAAATTTGCTAGAACCCACGTTATTAGCCGTATTTAAATCATCAACATTTTTTATACCAATTTCGTCAAAAGCAGAAAGTAAATTTACAACTACGTTCTCATCTGTACCATTGAAGGCACTTACAACAAGAGGTCCATTATGCCCATAATGATTATAAACCGCGGGAATCTTTAAACGAATAGGGTCTTGTAGATTTTCAGCTTTTTTGAAATATTGCCTAACTATATCTGGATGCCATTCAATGTTTCCTTCGTCAAACCAGGATTGATAATCACGCGGGTGTCCTTGAGCATATGCCATGACGTTTATGCCACCACTACCTCCAAGCATTTTTCCTCTTGGCCATTTCACGTTTCCATCTTTGCGGGCCTGATTTGTTAACCCATTGTTT
Organism: Mythimna vitellina; assembly: GCA_949316375.1. Lineage (NCBI taxonomy): Eukaryota > Metazoa > Arthropoda > Insecta > Lepidoptera > Noctuidae > Mythimna > Mythimna vitellina. The sequence goes on from OX438692.1 coordinate 18,341,276, forward strand.
ACTGTTGAATATTGCCAGTCAAACTTCGGTCCAAAAACACTGTGAGCAAACCGCGGTATCTAAGGGGGAAAAAATAATATCATCATTGAGATTCATGTTTATTTTATGATGTTCAAAGAGTTCTAACGTGTACAATAATAGTAAAAAAAACTTGCGAAAGAAATAATGATTATAGTGTAGTTTAGTAGTTATGTGGTGGTAGGTGTATGTTGTTTGCCGATGATATTGTGTTGGTTGCTGAGAGTGGCCTAGAGGTCCAGAACAGATTGGAGGTGTGGTGGCACAGACTGGAGAGTGTTGGCCTGAAATTGAGTAGAACCAAAACGGAATACTTGTTCTGCGATTTCGGCGGTCTCTCCAATCCAGTGCCTTTAGCTCTAGCTGGAACACCCATACCGATCTGCTCTGACTTTCGGTACCTCGGGTCACTCATCCAAGGGAATGGTGAGGTAGACCGGGACATAACACATCGGATCAACGCAGGATGGATGAAATGGAGACAGGTCACGGGAACAACTTGTGACCCACGGATGCCCCTCAAGTTAAAGGGTAAAATCTACAAGTCCGTGATAAGGCCTGTCATACAGTATGGATCAGAATGTTGGGCTGTGAAAAAGACGGATGAAAAAAGATTGCATGTAGCGGAGATGAGAATGTTAAGATGGATGTGTGGTGTGACGAGAATGGATAAAGTGAGAAATGAATATATTAGGGGAAGTTTGAAAGTGGCGCCAGTGACTGAAAAGTTGAAAGGGAATCGTTTGTCTTGGTATGGTCATGTGAAGAGAAGGGATGAAACGCATGTTACTAAAAGAGTTATGACTTTACATGTGGATGGATGGAGAGGAAGAGGGAGGCCAAAGAAAAGATGGATGGATTGTGTGAAGAGTGATATGAAAGAAAAGGAAGTTAGTGATAGCATGACGAGTAACAGGGCAGAGTGGAAGAAAAAAACGTGTTGCGCCGACCCCAAATAACACGGGATAAGGGCAGGAAGATGATAAGAGTAGTTTAGTAGTTCATGTAGTTCAGACATCAAGCAACTTACTTCACTTTCAATAGGCGGGTTTCCTCCTGCCTCAAGTAGCAGTACACTCCAGTTTTCTATTTCACTAAGTCGGTTTGCCACTATGCTTCCAGCTGTACCAGCACCCACGATTATAAAGTCAAAAACTTCTGAATCTACGGTTTAAAATAAGGAATTAACAATATGTGAAAAGAAAATACTAAGCACGTAATTGAATTATTATTATGAGTCCATTGTGTCCCACTGCAGGGTAAGGCCTCCCTTCCGTTCTTCCACTTTTTTCTGTCCTTAGCCACTTCTCTTTAATCTGTTAGGTAAGAGTTCAAATCGTCATGCCATCTCCTTTTGGGTCTACCACATCACTGACTTCTGTTGTTTGGAATCCAGTCAGTGGTTACTTTTGACCAATTTCATTGCGTAAATAACTCAGCCACCAAATTAAAATGGAACTGGGCAGGCCACATCTTCTGCATGTCACAACGAAATTGGGCTATTGAATTATGAATTCTTATCATGTATCATAGGAACTTAAAAAAAAAAAACGGAAATAGAAATATTAGAACGTCACCAAGCCATACCCTGTAATTCAACCTCAGGTGGCCAATCCTTGCTTTGGACAAAGCATTGTGCAGTCGCGAAGAACTGTATTGCAGACATGAAAGTGTTAGCAGTTGCACCCGTCGTTGTAGATATGCAAGAATCGGTGCTGTGTACAAATTAAAACTGAATCATTACTCTTGTTATTCCGTTGTCGGATAAAGGTAGAATGTAACAATGTGCGATCCTAGAGCACTCAGTAGTTACTTATTTTTTAATCGACTATAACAAAGGAGGTCCTATCGTCAGCCAGTTTTTATGTATATTTGCAAATATATCCGTGATTACCTTAAAAAACTACTTGTCAGATTTGAATGGAATTTCTGTTATCTATGCGTATTTTTTTATATGTATTTACTTTTCCATATCTAACAGGGACTGAACAGTCAATTGATGTCGGTTTGAAAAGCTTCCTAAATCGCAATCGCAGTCGCAGTATTAAATTAATTAATTAATTTTAAATAACGCAGCATATGCTGAGTTAGGTGCCTTTTTGGTCTCGCACTGACTATACCTTTCTTTTTTTTATTGCGTATCTTTAGTTTATACGATTATGTGAGTCGTGAATAAACGTTTTTTCTTTGTTTCTTTCTTTCAGGATTGCTTCGATTGTATGTTTATTTACTCTTTGAATGGCTACGCTGATGTGTACAGTTCATACCGGTACTTCTTCATTATACCTTCTGTACCAATATGAAGATTGAGTCGTTTTGGGAATTGTGTCCTTACTAATAGATAACTTATCGCAGAACTTGCTCACTGTTTAGTTAATAGTGTGGGGAACCACAACTAAAAAGAGAAATATAAAAAACTGTAATTTAAAAAAAAAGTTGTCCGACTTCCATAAACAAAACATAATTGAAAAATAATTTTAATTTTAAAAGCTGGTGTTTCTGGTTTTGTGTTTTCGTTTTCAGACACCGACTTCCAAAATCAAAGTTCTTTTACAATATTTGTGATTTGTTTTTTCAGTAACTACTACTACTATGTACTTTGAACTTCGGCGTACGTTTACCTGCTTGCTAGTTTGTGTTGACGCCCTAAAACTTACTATATTTTCAGATCGAATGTTGAAACATTTTTCTGACTAAGTTTTAGTAATCAATTCATCATGCAATTCAATTCGATTAAATTTCTTTTATTTCAGTTTCAATGTGCGTGGTCTCCATGTAATGCCCCACACGGATATTACTAATATTCACTTCCTTTAATTTTGTATAGTCCTTTAATTTCGATAGTAAAAAGTTTTCACAAAGAAATACAACACCAAAATAAAAATCAAAAATAATATTAGCACAAAAACTTTCAAATTCGCCAGTCGGTGTTTCTGAAATTGTTTTTTCATGTTTCTCTTTTTAGTTGTGGCTCCATTTATAAATTTAACCTATTACAGAAGATAAGTAACGTCTTGGGGCTGTGCTCTATTTACAATCGTGTGTTTGAATAGCTGCAGTTCGCTCACTAACAGAAGCTAAACGCCTCTAAATACGGAGTTATTTTACGTACCTATTTATCGATGCAATCAATACAACACCATAAATTATATCTATTCGAAATGAATCAAATCTCACATACCTGATCATTTTTAGAGATAACTTTTGATTTGCAAACTGTATCAAACCATATCACAACACATTTGCACTCTATAAATTATTAATATTGAGCTAAATCACTTGAAATAATAAACAGATATCGATAGTAGGGTCTGAACCAGAAAAATAAAATAAAAAATACACTTATTATAAATCGCGTGTAGGCACGTTCATTTTTATAACCTGCTAAAGTATAAATGCCTGCATAATTATCAAGTTCTCCGTATACGTGTACTTTAAATCTGTGAGACTGAATAGTTTCAATAAAAATATTATCGTTGTTTTGTATGATAATTTTAATAGTAAGGTTGATTTTAATAATAGTTATATATGATAATTAACTACGATATAACTTATTTGGCTTCACACAGTGATAAGCAACTTTAAACCTTTTGTCTAACACTGTGTGGTACATAATTCAAAGTCGAAGGTTTTAATTTAAGGTTACAAAAAAAAAAAAACTAAGCATAAAATTATAAATGATTTGATTTTTATCAGAAAGTTTATTATTTCTGTCCTATATAAAGTAATCTGCCCACTTAGCCAAGTGACGTCATCTCAACGCTCAGTCACGTGGTCAGAACAAAGGAATCGGAGGCGTGGCCTACTCGAGGCGTTCGGCGCGAACGAAACGATTGTAACTTGGCTAGGGGGGCTGATTGCATTGGATTGAATTCTGTTTGGGTCTACTACCAAATCAAAGGGATACAGCAGATTACAAGTATCTATCTGAACTCGACAATGATGGACTATGTACGATGTGACGATGGATTATGTGAGGAGTGAAATAAAAGAAAAGAGACTGATAGCGTGACGGGTGACAGGACAGAATGGCAGAAAAGTTAAAGCAGTAATGCTAGCAAAAGAGGCGGCCTATCGCGCGAGGCAACGGTCCTCACGCTTCAACCGTCGCCGGGATTCCGATCCCGATTTCCTGCCACTGTAGGCACGGGCTTGCGGACGGCAAGCAATGGGTGGCTCGCCGTCCGACAGTCCGGTAACCGACCAGACCGAGCCCAAGTCGTCGACGGCGCGTACTGTTCCACGCGCGCCTCAAGAAGATGTCAGCAACTGTAGGGGCCCAGCAGGATGGAGGAGGAGGCCCTGGGACGAAGGCAAGTCTTTAGTCATTTTTTTTAAATTATTTTAAAGATCTTTCACCTCAAAAAAACAAAAGCTTCACGTGCATTCCGAGGTATGGTAGGGATTTTGAATACAAGTAATAAGCTAAAATAGCTGGTAACCCATCCACAGTCTGATCTCGTGAAGCATTGATTAACCTGCACAATAGACCCATACAGCAGTGATTATACTTATCAGATGTCTTACCATGACGTGTCAAAATGACAAGCGAACGAGCGAGAAAAAGGGATAGAGCTATACATACACCTTATATAGCTTACAGTTTAGGTCGCCAAATGGATTGCTTTATGAGCTCATGGCGTCTGAGAAGTCCTTACATTTAATAACTAAGCATCTCAGTACAAGCAATTATTAATTATTACAGAAGCGTCAAAGGAACCGAAGTGAGATATTTATTAATTTCCAATATATCTGGCGACACACTAATAAAGGCCTTGTTTATTACTGAAGTAGTATCGCTTGTTGTTATTGAGTTATTGATGTATTACGATCCGAGACAGCGTTGAAGTGCGATTGAGCTGTAAAATCAGAATTATTATGTGTAATTAATCATTTCTATGTTCATCTATACACAAATGTTATATAAAGTCACTTCTATGTCACTGTGTTATTAATTCAAATCAATTTAGTCATTAAACTCTTACAACCAAATGAAAATCGTGTGTTCATATATAAGAAGTAAGTTCATTTTGAATTCGAAATAATTCAAAATGGACTTACTTCTTGTACTCGCAAGTGATCGAAATAGAATTTACAAAAGTCTTAGAGAAACTATTTCAAAACACTTTGAGTCCTTAATCACACTGAAATTATTAAAAGCGAGGTTTATACATGCATACATGTGTGTATGATTGTCACTGTTTCTCGTTCAAACGGCTAAAAGCTAATGAAATTTGGCACACTGGTAGACCTTGTCTTGGAATAAACACATACCTAGAATATTTTTTCATCTCAAGAGTAATGATTTTTTCTCTCGGGCAAAGCCGCTGGCAGAAGCTAGTTTAACTATATTTCAAAGCTACGTTACAATTACGTAAACTTTAACTTATAAGTTAAGTCAATTTGTAAGCTAACTTCAACTTAAGTTTACAAGTAAAGTTACCGTAAATCATTTTGAACTAAACATTTACTTGAAAGTGCTTGTATCTACTGATTTATCGCTTTATTAAGTAGCCACGTTTTGTGTACCCCTCTCACACACTTCTGTAACCCTAGTATGTACATGACATATATGTAGGTAGAAATATGAGTTTTGAAGTTATAAAACATTAAAGTTATATGATTGTAGATTGCCCTTTACCAGTTCCTGCGAAATAGCCTTTATTTTAAAATAATAGTTCCAATTACTGGTGCTAAAAATGCCTAAACTGGTGGTCCTGCATGAGCTCTCTCCAGTTGCGTCTAGTTACCTTCTATTTGAGTCAGGATAGACCGAGCGCATTTATACACAATACAAATATGTTTATTGTTCCAAAAGGTATTTACATAAAATCTAACAGGTCTCTGGACTACACACTAGGATCCCCTGTGTCGTGGAGACCAGTCTCTTCCATCTTATGAAATCAAATAAAACTACAACAGAGAAAACTACCATTAAAACAAAAAACATTAAAAAAAGTAAAAATAAAAAGAATTAGTTACACAAGGCATAATTATGTTTATGCGCACACCAGCCCTCTTACGTCAATGACTAGTCTCTGTTGATATGAGCAAAAATCAGATAGGAGACCCATTTACCTACGTTTCAGCCAGAATACAGAGATATGGTACACGCAACGTCGAGGATACATCGTCACCCCGCCGCAACAATCCTGCCACAGTTGTGGAGCAACGCAGTGGCATTCAAACAACGTATCACACGATGCACTTATCGGCGTTGCGGTTTACGGAAGATTTCGTAGTGCGGTGCCACACGATCTAGTTGTGATCTCACCTCTCTTTGCTTATGGCTATAAAACGGTTTGGATTCATGAACACACACTGGCAGCACATACTGATCATGAACTTTTTTCTTAAATCACTGTAACAAAATAAAATCACGAAGCTTCCTAAATGCTGCTCAGCTAAGTAAGCCAGCTAAACAGATACGCATTGCCCGCAGAACATATGGTCGTTGAAGCCGAAAGATTCCAGAGTAGCAGTTATGTAACGGAAGACACAGGGTTGGAAGCCCTCATAAGAGGTAGATCAGTGAAATGGTAGAAGCCACAAGATTCCATTAAGACTGGATATGCTGGGCACTAGACCAGGGGCCCAAGTCTGCTATTTTTATAAATTCGTCATTCCAACATGATACCTTTGTCATTTTGCTAAAAGTTCGTAATCTGCTAATTCATAATTATCGATGGGATTGGCGTATCCAAGTGGATAAAAACCCCGAATTCAATAAATGAAAAATAATAATAATAATTATCGATCATTGATTGGTCAATGGTCTCGTACTAGAGTTGTGGTAGAATGACAATATCGAGCGTATTAAAAGCAATGACTGCACAATGAAGTTCTAATGGTAGGTTTCTGATCAAAAGAACTGTCAAAATTTTAACAGATTACCGCATACGTCAGATATTCATTTGACAATATGTACGAGATTACCATTCTATGCTACTTCTTTCAATGGAGTGTCAGTAGTTGACCATAGGAAAGTCGTAATGACGCTTTTATATTAATAGATTACCAAACTTGTCAAAATCAACAATTATGAAATCAATTGACCATTCTGACACTATTGAAATAGCAGACTTGAGGCCCAGATATCCAGCAATAGATGATTTTCAGCTATAATAAATGTGATAATGAAAAGTTGAAAATGCTACTATAGATAATACTTGGACAATTTTCAGTGTCGCAAATGAAACACATTGGTAATGTTGTTATATTGTTCTTGGAAGAGTTTAGGCAGAAATAGATTAGTATATAATATCATTGAACTCATATCTAATCTCGAGAAAAAATATTAGGCTTTTGTATAAATTTTAATTACAAAACTGGCCACACCCAACCATATTCATTGTGCGTACAGCTATGCTGGAATTCTCTGACAGAGTCTGTGTTTCCTGATCGCTACAACCTAGGGGTCTTTAGGTCAAGAGTGAAAGAAAGAAAAAAATTCGAAACAAACAAAAATTTTTTAAGACTTCAAAAAGAAAGAGTAAAATAATGAAGAAACCAAACTATTACAGTAACATAATCTAATAAATAAAATTCTATCTACAGAAAAAAAAAATACAACCGACTTCAATGTAAAAAAAAAAAACACTAAAAAGTGCAAAATAACTTTAATTTCGGAAGTCACACCAACTTCTGAAATCATAGTCATTTTGAATGTTTTACTGTTTGAAGTGATTTTTTTTACAACAGTAGGAATTAAATAATAAATACTATTGGTTCCTACATAAAGTACCGTCCACCAACGGCCGAAGATCCCCACACTGAAATAACACTTAGACTTCCCATACTCAAATACTTCTGGGCAATAATACCAGGAGACTTGCGTACTTCATAAGTACGCTCTCTGGCTAGCAATATAGCTGAATATTAAATACTGGATATGAACCTCTGAGATTATTATTGCGTCTTGAGTAAAGAGCAAATATACGCAATATCTTGAGTGTTCAGTTATTTTCTTTGGCTAAGGTTCAGATATTAAATGCTGCAGTATCTTGAGGTTTTTGCTATGTGTTGAAAATCTTATAATAAGTGATTTATAAGATTTTATTTATTTATTTAAACTTCATGTACAGTGGTGGTACATAGGCGGACTTTATGCCACAAAGCATTCTCTACCAGTCAACCATTGGGTTAAAAAGACAACACTGTGGTTGGTGTGCACAATAAATAAATAACATTTTTGAAATAGAATGTAGTATCATTAAATTAAGTGGCTTATAATAATAAAATACGTATATATGCTAATATAATAAACTAATAAATACTAAGAAATCATTCTAATTAAGAGAACTTAAAATATACCAATTATGACGAAGACCGAACTAAGACCAACAACACACAGACCTATATTTTTTTATTCTTTTGAAGGCAAGTTCCTTCACTCCAATCGAATGAGTTGCCTTGACAACGAAAACTTCAATAAATAACAATAATAAATGTATTAAAACGACGCAGTTGATGGCGAACAACTTTCTTTATTTAACCATGAAAGTGTCCTTTCAGTTTATATACAGTCATACAGTAATTATTGTCACAGACAAAAATTTGATCTTGGCGTAACACTCCAATGGTAGACTAAACTAGTTTATTTGATTTTACCACACTTGAATATTATATACCACAGTGTCTCAAAACAAAAGTCTATGACCAGTGATGACATATGGCTCTGAAACGTGTTCGCTTACAATGGGCCTCATCAGAAGACTTAAAGTCACCCAAAGGGCAATGGAAAGGGCTATGCTCGGAGTTTCCTTGCGTAATCGAATCGGGAATGAGGATATCCGCAGGAGAACCAAGGTCACCGACATAGCACAAAGAATCGCCAAACTTAAGTGGTAATGGGCAGGGCACATTGCTCGTAGATCGGATGGCCGTTGGGGCCGAAAGGTTTTGAAATGGCGACCACAGACCGGAAGACGTAGCGTTGGAAGGTCTCCTACAAAGTGGACCGATGACCTGGTAACGGTTGTGGAAGTCCAATGGATGCGAGACGCACAGGACCGTTCATTGTGGCGGCACTTGGGGAAGGCCTATGTCCAGCAGTGATTGATTTGTTTTACCCCATACATAGCAACATATTGTTATAAATATAATTTTCATCATCATCATTTCAGCCGAAAGACGTCCACTGTTGGACATAGGCCTCCCCAAACGTCGCCACAATGACCGGTCCACTTTCCATCGACCCTGACCAGGTCATCGGTCCACCTTGAGGGAAGCCTTCCAAAGCTGCGTCTTCCGGCACGCGGTCGCCACTCCAGAACTTTTCGGCCACAACGGCCATTATTTCTGCGTGAAATGTACCCTGCCCATTGCCTCTTAAGTTTGGCAATTCTTTGTGCTATGTTGGCAACCTTGGTTCTCCTGCGGATATCTCTGATTCGATCACGCAAGGAAAGTTCGAGCATAGCCCTACGGCGAGTAAATACATTAAAAAATATATGTTTTATCTTTCTAAGGGTATGTACTGTATACCTACACGATGATAGCCGAGCAGAGAATTTTTATCGCTGCTTTGAAAACTTTCATCGAGCGCTTTCAACATAGATACTCGAATATAACGATCTTTTTGACGCGTTTTCGTTGATTTTTTGTTGACCCCGTGAATTAGTTAACCCAGCGTCACTTTTTTTCGGGTACTGTGAAACTGGAAAGGCTAGACATTTTTATGTTTTTTCAAACTATCTTTGTTATTGACGCTTTTCAAACTTCGTTGGTAAAAAATAAATAATAATACACATTTTCCTTTTTATCTGCTTGCTGTATTATCTCTCCGCTACCTTAGGTTGACTAGTAGAGAATGCTAAAAGCCTTAAGTCTGCCTTTGTACTTTTGTATTGCACGGAGGTTAAATTAATTAATAAATTACATGACGTCTCTTAGCTTACAACACCTCTAAAGTCGAAAATTGGCTGTTTTCACATTTAAATGCCTTTAGATGGAGCTGCTCATTGCGCGTCTAACCATTGGTCACATGATATAGATTTCAGCCAATCAGAAGCCATAATTCGAAAAATAGTGATAGTGTGTAAGTCGACTGGCCCCTCAACACCGCAGTTTTTTTCGTTTCCTGTAAAGTTGGTAAAAATGACTTATGCAGTGTTTTTAGCTAAGGAACGATGTTTGACCAACTGTCACTGAGGTTTTCATGAAATAACTCCTCCCTTTCTAGGCAAAATGAAAGAAACTCTTCATTTTTTATAGACTGTAATCCACCTATGTACATCAGATGCCCTTTGCATTCTAGAACTACGATTTCCCTTTAAAAAAATCCCCGTATCCCTAACGGCCATCGGCTCTGCTAGACGCCTTTGATTTGCTGATCTCTTTGAGGTGCGCGTGGAACATTACGTGCCGTAGACGCCTTGGGCTTGGTTCTTACCAGACGATCGGACGGTGAGCTATCCATTACGGCAGAACAGATAAGAATGAAATTTAGACAGTGATGTGGATTATGAAACCTATTTCATAATCGTACTCGTACTTGTAATATCAGTGGTATGTTCCCATGAAATGGTCTATAGTCAAGTTGAGATGTCCAAACATTTATTTATTTATTAAATAAACACATTATTTTTACAGGCTGAACCTAATACAATAGTGCTTCCCAAACCAAAAAAAAGTCATCATCTTACACTAACATTTACCTAAAAATATAAAACAACACTAAACATGGTTTTCACATTCATAATAAAAGATTTATGATTGAATTATTTATTTTTGATTGATTAATAACTTTGCATTTTTATTTGTCTTAACCATAACTTGTCAGCCTTATAATGTTCCCACTGTTGGGATTCAGGCCTCCTCTCTAGGAGAGGGAATGGGCCGTAATCCATCACGCAGGCCCAGTGCGGGTTGGTGGATGTCACATGTCTTCAAATTTTTGGTTCTAAGAAATGCCGGTTTCCTCACGATGTTTTCCTTTACCGTTTTGAGAGCAGTGGTGATAAAATGAATTACACAAAGTAATGCGCCTGGCTGGGTTTGAACCCGCGACCTACAAACTCGTAAGTCGGGGCCGTTACCACTCGGCCACCACTGTTCATACCAACCAACCATTTATGCCAGCTCAACCATAAATGCACTTACGTAAAGAGATTCCGAGTAAAAAGAATTTAAAAAAAAAAAACAGAACATCAAAGCCAAAAATACACTCACAGATTGCTGTAATATGAGTGGAGAGAGCAACACATACGAAATATAACATCTCAATCTACAGTTCTCGCTGCTAATTAATTAAGGCGCATACACTTGAGTAAACACTGATAAATCGACTGCACTGAATGTACGTGTCGCTACTTAATAAGGTTTAAGGGGTGTATGCGAATGGCTGTGTTATGTGTTTCTGAAATAGTATTTTTAAAACAAAGTCATCTACTACTAGAAGTCGTCAGTCTACTAGAAGGACATGGGAAATTTCTGAAAAGGAAACCAGTGGTCCAAGAACGCAAAGGGCAACTGAAGATACTTAGGTGGGTTTTAGCCAGTATAACTCTGACACGCCTTCTCGCTTCAACTTAGAGTGCGAGAAGAAGTTAGATATACATAGCGGCACGAATCTTGAGCGCTCGGCAAAAGAGCGGGGATCGTTTTGCGCATCGTACAATTTCGGCAAGCCAATCACTGTACAAGGATTTTACACCCCGCCCCCGCATCTCTCTTCATACTACTAAAGAGACCCGATATTTTATTTCAGCGTGTTTCTGCGCAAGTAGAACTGTAGAAGTCAGCGCTCAAGATCCGTGCCGGAATCTATAATAATTGCCTTCCTCACAAAAAAACACCTTAGCAGGTACCGTCACGTAAAGCAATTGGGCACTTTCTTGTGTTTTTTTTTATTGTTTTATGTTAAATTATAAATACCACTGCAGTATTTAAATTGGTTATTAAATCACGCAATAATTTGCATTTCAAATATTGATATGAGAGGAAGAAGGTAGGAGCATTTCACTATGTCTTTTACAGGCACGTATCTAAACTAATGACGGTTACGTTATATTTCATTCGTTCATAGTTTTTCTGTTACTTGTCAGTTTCCTCTTTCGCAACATTTAATAGGTTTCTAACTTACTCAATTAGAAACGGATTTGTATTTCTATGTCTACTTGCGATTTTGAATAAATTTGCATTATCAACCAAAAAAAAGAGGCAACACAAATAGTTGTCACCTATAGGTTGCCTGGGCACGCCACAATCACAGCAGTAAGTCCCCTGTTTGAGAAGTGGCTGGAGAAGCGCCACGGTGTGCTCACCTTCCGCCTGACGTTAGTTTTCACGAGACATTGTAAGCTCGGGAGGTTCCTGTTCCGGATGCAGATGAAAAAAAAAAATTGAAAAAAAAAACACATTACTAGAGGCTAGAATTAGTAGTGTGTACAGCGAATGGGTTTCCCTGCCGGAGTCGGTATTACCTAATAACTATAACTTAGACGTCTTGAAATCAAGAGTGAATAGGTTACTTCTAGGCATGCCTGCTCTATTGTCGACCACATCATCGTTTACGATCAGGTGAGATAGTGATCAAACGATTAAAAAAAACGTCGCAACATTGTTAGGTATCAAACAAAATTCAAAACAATAATATTGACGAAAATAAAACAGTGAAACATATTATCGTTAAAGCATGAGAATACACGTCATGAATAAATAAAAGAAATACACAATATACGTATATTCTCAGTAAAAATGGTTAATTAGGATCTCACAGTCAATGGGAATATGAACACACATTCAGAATGTCTAACAAATCTTTGTTTTTGTTACAAACAGATTGTATTTTAGATAGTTAAGGTTACCCTCACACATATTTTTAAGAACCATGAATTTTATTTACAGTGTAAAAAGGTACACAATGTTAGTGATAGAGGTAATTAAAGTGCCCAACCAGAGATGACTAACTAAAAACTGGTAGCAAAATACTAAAAAAGTTAGTTATAGTTATAGTTACTTAAATAGATAAAACTTAATTAAATAAAACGAATTTTTAGATGTAAATATAAATAACCTATCCTAAATTTTAATTAAGGAATAAATAGACTTTTTTATTTATTTATTAGTGAGAGAAATAATACACATCTTATGAAACGTGGTGCCGCCTTCAGCCATCGCGTAGCAGTGCGAGACTCGTAATGCGCCTTGCAAATGAGGAATTTAACAAATGACGTACACCAGATGGTAGCACTGAGACGTCAGGTCCTGGATCTGGCGTCTGACGTATAACGTCACCCGACAAAGTGCTTTTAACAAAAGTTACACATTCAAAGATGCAGAGCTCTCCCGTGAATAGGTCCAAGTGGTGGTGTAAATCCTCTAATGACTTCTCCCGCTCTGGGTGGAGCAAGACGGCCTGTCAGACTTTCACTGACTGACTAAAACTCACGTATGTTACTAATTTGCCTGTCCCTACGATTTTGCTGACATCTCTTTGAGGTGTGAGAACAGTGTAGACTCCACGAATTCTTAGATTACTTCCTATCCTTCGAGTATTACGACTCACTTTTTTAAATATAATTATGTTTATTGAGCTTTCGGGTCCAATATTGTCTGGTCTACACTGTTCTTACATAATCACATATCTATTAATACTGTAATATGAAAATATTGTAACATCAACTACTTTTTAAAAAAGAGTAACCGTGGAGTTTCTTGCCGGTTCTTCTCCATAGAAAACGACCAATTTGGAACCGTGCACTTGTTTCTGACGTTTTATAAGTGCCAATGTAGGCCTATATGAAATAAAAATATTTTTGTTTTTTTGGCGCACGTGGAACACTACGCGCCGTCGACATTTGTGGCTCGGTTCTTACCGGATGACTGGACAGCGAGCTACTTATTGCTCGTCGTCCACAAGCCCGCGTTTACGGTGGCCGGTAGACATTCTGCGACTCCCGACGCCCGGGAAGTCTCCGGTCGTGGCGGTTGGGGTGTAAGGATGGCTGTTCCCTCACCTATGCGGCCTGTCTCCTTCGCTAGCATTACTTAAGCTAGAATTCATTATTACTTACGCTAGAATCTCACACTAAGCCATTTAATTTGACGAAATAGTTTGAATAACTCGTGTTTAGGGATATTAACATATTATATAAGTAATATATAAGTAAATTTGTATGGAATCCTCAGTCCCCGAGTCCGACTCGCATTTGCCCAATTTTTAGTATAGTCATAAAAAATTAACGAAATCGAAAGGCGTGAAAATCTTTACTGGGCTCTCAAGGTTGTCCTCATGATTATAACTTATAGATTGCAAAGGCTTGTCACATAAATTAGGAACAGTTACCCTGGAGAACTCCAAATGATTTTTGAACCTGTTCTGATACATTGGGTCTATTCCGAAAGCTCTTCAAATATTAATTAACAATAAAATAAAACATTTTAGAAATAAGTTATATATATTAAAATTATTTAAAGAGAAAAAATGAACTTTCACTTAAATAAAACTGATTAGTTTATTACATTACAAAAATTATATGATAGAACAGTAAGCTCTTTTCAGAGTGACATCCTTTTATTCTTTGCATTCTTCTCAGTAAACTCTTATATTTGATAACCTTAACATAAAGGTGTATAAATAACTAACTAGCTCGCCATATTTGGTTCAAAATAACGTCTTTTAGGCAACCTTGCATTGTTATCCAAACTGAACATTATAATTGTTGTTTTTAAATTCCTTTTATTGGAGTGTTTTTCGAATAAATGTGTTTGTTACGAACACATTCAAGACCTTTTGTTAAGGTTTCTTTACTTATTATGTACCAACAATATTCCTCTTTTTCTTTTTCCAAAACAGTATTATTTTAAAACAGCTGATTATATTTAAAAAGTCTGTAATAACTTAATTACTTCAAAATATCAATATTCACGTCGTAAGTACCTTGTCAGTAGACTTGACTATTAGGGTGAGTTCATAACACTATGACCTAGTATACTAAATATTTTATTATACGAAATATATTAGTATGTATCCTTACACCCAACTCGCACTGAGCCCGCGTGGTTGATTATGTCCCAGCGGTGGGAACATTGGACAACGGAAGATAAAGCTCAATGGTAAGATACTCGGACTTTCCTTGCGTGATCACACCAGAAATATAGATATCCACAGGTTACTAGACTTAGCTTGAAGAATCGCCAAACTTAAGTGGCAGTGGGTAGGGCACATTGCTCGCAGAACAGGTAGTCGATAGGGACGAAAGGTCCTGGAGTGGCGACTACGTACCGGAAGACACAGTGTTGGAAAACCTCCCAACAAGGTGAACCGATGACCTGGTCATGGGAATCCGATGGATGTGAGACGCAGAAAACCGGTCGTTATGGCGACACTTGAGGGAGGCTTATGTCTAGCAGTGGACGTCCTTCGGCTAAAATGATGATTACATGAGTGAAACCGGTGGCAGGAAGCTATTACATATATAATTATAAATTAGAAAAATGTATTTTTTGCTGATTCTTAAAAAAATAAATT
Organism: Mythimna vitellina; assembly: GCA_949316375.1. Taxonomy (NCBI): domain Eukaryota; kingdom Metazoa; phylum Arthropoda; class Insecta; order Lepidoptera; family Noctuidae; genus Mythimna; species Mythimna vitellina. Next base: position 18,356,769 of record OX438692.1, read on the forward strand.
TTGCCTATACAAATAAAATGTAGGCCGTCCAAAGGAATATAAAATAGGACGAATCGAGAATAAAATAATTAAAATAATATTTTGGGACGTAGGAAGCATGTAGTTTGGAACGAACCAGGATTCTTTTTGTGGGACAAAATTCAGTGAGCTGAACGAAGAATAAATCTATCCGGGTGAACAAAGATATATGAAACGAAGAATGCTTTAGCTGTTTGCTTAAAAATCATGGGATAGAAAATGCATTCACTTGATTGGTCTAAACGTATCTTAAATAGTAACTTAATATTCATATTATGTATCATACGATGTTAGTAACAAGGTTTAAAGTCGTTTTTCAACGTACATGCAAAATAAATAAAATGTAATTCTTCCAAATTAATAAATGAATAATTTATCGAGATAAATAGGTGGTCGCCGATATTTTTGCATGTCATTGCACATTGCATATCATTGTACATTGCATGTCATTGTATTATATAAAAGTACATTCTGATTAGGTAAAGAATTTCAATAGTTTTTTGTCGAAAAAGTTGTATTTTTTCACGAATTAGTATTGGAGATATCAAAAAAATTGGTGTTTTATTTCATCCGAGTGAAGATGTTCTGGTACCTATGTGATATTTTTAGTTTTACTCAGTTTTATTATATAAGTAAGCAAACTGTATGTTTCAAATGGCGACTGATGTTTAAAGTTTTTTAATTATGATCAAACAAAAAAAAATTGTGGCCGAAATAAAACCTAAAGGAAACATTTTTGTACTATATAATATGATTGATGTCGTAGTTTATGATTTCCTGAGCTCATAAATCGTGGTTATAATTAAAATTGGCACCATTTTTAGTATCTAAATATTTTTTTTATATAACTACAGCAACCAGTCTTGCATGCATCCAACAACGGGAGCAGCCCCAAACACTTTTATGTCTGCAATACAGTTCTTTGTGACAGCATAATGCCTCGTTCAAACCAAGGATTGGCCACCCGAAGCGGAACTAAAGGGTATGTATAATAATATACATATATTAATTAGATCAAATCCAAGATCTTTATATATTGACTCAAAATAATTTAATTAAACTTCTAATCAAAAGAACGGTTTAATGGTACGAGAGCATTTTAATTTTTTTAATGTAAAACTTGTATTTTAAACCGTAGATTCAGAAGTTTTCGATGTTATAATCGTGGGAGCTGGTACAGCTGGAAGTGTATTGGCGAACAGACTCAGTGAAATAAAAAACTGGAGAGTACTGCTACTTGAAGCAGGAGGAAACCCGCCAATTGAAAGTGACGTAAGTTGCATGATATTTCTAAAATCAAAGAAAAGTTAATGGATATTTGCATTTTGCAAACTACTTTCATAATAGTACGAACGTAAGAACTCTTTGATTAAAAACTAAAAGAGAATATGAATTAATATATGATGAATTAGATAGTGTTCTTTATCCCCTTCAGATACCAAATCTGGCAACAAGTCTTTACGGAACCAAGTTTGACTGGCAATATACAACAGTGAACAATGGGTTAACGAATCAGGCCTACAGAGATGGAAAAGTGCCGTGGCCAAGAGGTAAAATGCTTGGAGGCAGTAGCAGCATGAATGTTATGGCATATGTTCAAGGACACCCTCGTGATTATCAGTCCTGGTTCAACGAAGGAAATATCGAATGGCATCCAGATATAGTTAAGCAATATTTCAAGAAGGCTGAAGCTCTGCAAGATCCTATTCGCATGAAGATTCCCACAGTTTACAATCACTATGGTCATAATGGACCTCTTGTTGTATGTGCTTTCAATGGCACAGATGATATTTTAGATGCAAATTTACTTTCTGCTTTTGAAGAAATTTGTATAAAAAATGTTGATGACTTAAATACTGCTAATAACATTGGTTCTGGTAAATTTATAGCGACAGTCAATGAAGGCAAAAGGGTAAGTTCAGCCACAGCATATCTTAACCCTATAACACGAAGCAGGAAAAATTTGAAAATAGTTAAAAATTCATTTGTTACTAAAATTATTTTAGATAGAAGATACGCGCGAGGAGTGGAAGTAGATCACAATGGCAATAGAATGACTTTAAAAGCCAAACATGAAGTTATTCTCAGCGCGGGTTCTATAAACACTCCTCAGCTACTAATGTTATCTGGTATAGGACCTAAAAAGCATCTCGTCGAAAAAAACATCAAACCTGTTATCGATTCACCTATGGTAGGACAGAATTTACATGATCATACTGTGGTTCCTATTTTACTATTTGCTGATGAACCAGAAGACACCAACCAAGGAACGAAAAGTTTTGAAACATTGAGATACTTATACAATCGTCAAGGATACTTAGCAGCTGCCAATTTTAATGACGTGTTTGGATTTTATACTGCAGACTCTAATGGTTCGTATCCGGACTTTCAGTGTGCCAGTATACATAGTACGAAGAATGAAGAAAGTATAAAAACATTTGCTTCAGGATATGTCAAATCAGTGGAAAATTCAATCTTAAAGCAAAGTGTAAACAAATCAATGTTTCAAATATGGCAAATTCTATTGCACCCTTTTTCTAGAGGAAGCATATCTTTGAGTTCAAATAATCCATATGAACATCCTATAATATATTATGATAATTTTAGTAATATGAGGGATTTAGATTTTCAAGTTATTGGAATAAAAATATTGGCAGAAATAGTCAATACGACTTATTTTACGTCTATTGGTGCAAAATTGGGCAGGATTGAGCTGGCTGCATGTGACAGTTATGAACTTGGCAGTACTGATTATTGGAAGTGCTTTGCTGTAAATATGGCAAGTACTGTTTTTCACCCAGTTTCCACCGCTAGAATGGGACGCAATATAAGCTGTTCTGTCGTCGATGGTCGTTTGAAGGTGCACGGCATTCGTGGACTTCGTGTGGTGGATGCTAGTGTGATGCCTACCATCACTAGCGGCAATACTAACGCTCCCACAGTAATGATTGCTGAGAGAGCAGCTGATCTTATAAAACAAGATTACGGCAAGTTGTGGCGGTAAAGCATATTAAATTAACATTAAATGTCACTTTAGTTTGCTTTGTATGATTTCTTTGTAGATTTTCTGTATGATTATTACATGGTTAATTACATCATCGTTGACTTCATTGACTTATTCGTTCCTTTATTATCATTGTGTTAATACTTTTTCAGTTTTTTACTCTATTTTTATAACATGATATGTACGAGTATTATTAACTAAATTTGTAGCTATTCTCATTAGTGTGAGTAAAACAATACAAAATATGAATACTATAATAATTTTACTGTTTATTATTTGACCCAGATTTAAGTGCATTCATTTCAGTGATATCAAGTTGATGCACATTTCAATTAATTAGATGTCAAGTGGTTTGCTTTAAAGAAGGTTCCATAGAATGAATATATTCACAATTTTTTTATCTGATCTGATGATTGTTTGTAGTAACTAAAACACACACAAAGTTCCATTCTATCCACTTCTCGATACTCTGACGCGACAAAGCTTAGATCAAAGTGATTTCTTTTATTGACTCATTTAATAGACTGTTTAACATAGATTTTAAGGGTCATTTTTCGATTAAGGGATTTAAATTTTTTTTTAAACTATTTTATACGTTATAACCAGAACTTCATATCGATTGAACTTGTTTGATTTGATTGATTCTTTTACTGACTAAAACCAACTCCTATTTTCCTTCTTTGCCTTTGTTCCAAAGCCTCGGGGTTCTCTTTTGCAAAACCCATGGTCCTAGTAGGCTTCAACCCTGCTGGGCCCCTACGGTTTTGCTGTGAGGCGCGTGGAATACTGCGCGCCGTTGACGACTCGAGCTCAGCCTGGACGGTGAGTTAGGTACCCATTGCTCACCGTCTACAAGTCAACTCTTGAATCATAGCTAAGAAAACTTTTGATCAAGTCACTTTTAGGAGCTTTGATGCTACTAACAGATTGTATGGGCAATATTGTTTCTGGTAATAGTTCCAACCACATAAAAAGTATTTTGTAATACCAAGGGAACATTGACGAAAGTCTACCAGTGCATGATGACCTCATCATCTTCCTGCCCTTATCCCGTGTTATTTGGGGTCGGCGCAACACGTTTTTTTCTTCCACTCTGCCCTGTTACTCGTCATGCTATCACTAACTTCCTTTTCTTTCATATCACTCTTCACACAATCCATCCATCTTTTCTTTGGTCTCCCTCTCCCTCTCCATCCATCCACATGTAAACTCATAACTCTTTTAGTAACATGCGTTTCATCCCTCCTCTTCACATGACCATACCAAGATAAACGATTCCCTTTCAACTTTTCAGTCACTGGCGCCACTTTCAAACTTCCCCTAATATATTCATTTCTCACTTTATCCATCAGTGCATGATGACATATGACTCTGAAACGTGGTCGCTCACAATGCACCGCATCAAAAGGTTCAAATTCATCCAAAGGGCAATGGAAAGAACTTTTTTTGAGGTGGATAATTATCTAATGACTTCTCCCGCTGTTGCGCGGAGCGAGAGCGCATGTCAGACTTTCTGACTAAAACCTACTTGTTTTTTCTTTCATGCCTTGCGTTCCAGTACCATTCATTTGCAATGGAGAGGACTATGCTCGGAGTTTCTTTGCGTGATCACATTGGGATTGAAGATATTTACAGCAGAACTAAGGTTACCGACATAGTCCGAAAAATCGTCAATTGTCAAAAATCTACAAAAATCGTCAAAAAAATAGCAGTGAGCAGAGCACAATGCTCGCAGGTTCTAGAGGCTCTAGCGTGGCTTCTCACAAAGTGAACCGATGACCTGGTGGGAGTCCCGGAAATCCGATGGATGCAAGACGCGCAGGACTGATCGCTATGTCCAACTGTGGACGTTTTTCAGCGGAAATGATGATGATGATGAATTAATCAATTTGAAATAAATTGATTAATTTGGTCATTAGAGCATTACACACGTTTTACAGTACCATAATATAACTGTCGGTTTTTCACCATGTTAGGGATCTGCAAATGACAGTTCGTTTACTGTTGAGTTTACATGACATATTACGTCAGTTGGAAATTTATATGTAACATTAAAATTATGTATTTCATTTGAAATTACACACAGTACAGTTTGCAAAACCAATTTTTTGTTGGCTCTCAAACAAACTCAAACGCCGAAAAGACACTTCCATATTCAAAATTCAAGATTTTATGAGACAAGGAGAAAAACGAAAACTTATGTTGATGTTGTTGATGCGAAACATGTTCCACATTTTCATTAAAGCACAAGATTAAATATGAATAAATTGCTAGGGCTGCGGAATTATTAGAAAGAGTCACCGCGAGCCTTGAACGTAAAGGGCTGCTAGAGGAATGATGGAGGTGGATGGATGGAGGATGAACACAAGGGGGTTTCAGTCAGTGAAACTCTGATATTTCCTCTCATTTCACTTAGAATTGGGAAAATTAGTTACAGAAAATATGTTAGTTACAATAAATTGAGCTTGAGAAAGTTGAAATAAGAACATATTTTATTTAAAAAATTGGATAGTTACATGCCTACGATTATGACAATTACATGCCATTTAAATAAAAATCGGAACATCAATATCCTCTATTTTTTAAACGGTAGGTAGTTAAAAAGTACGGTTGCAAAGGCTTTTTTTTACTTTTTTTAACCGTGACTAATCGCTAAGTGAAATAAAAATGTTATTGTTTAATCTGAATTAACCGAATATATTACTAAAGTCATAAATTCATAATTAGTTCAAAAAATATCTGTTTACGTGAAGATGCGGTCGAAGTAACCTATTCACTCTGGACTTAAAGATTCCCGGGTTGTAGCCATCAGGAAACACAGATTCCGACAAGGCATTCCACTCCTTAGCTGTCCGCACAATTAATGTGTTCCCAAAACATTTTGTGCGTATAGGTGGGATGTACCGGTGGCGCATCGGCGTATGCCTGGTGGTCTGATGATGAAACGGGCTAGGCAGAATTAGGTTATGCAATACCGACGCACACACCTCGAAATACATCCGGTAGAAAACCGACAGGCTAGCAACTCGGCGTCGATGCTCAAGATTTTGAAGCCTCGAGTCGACGAGTGCATCATTGCCAATGAATCTCCTAGCTCGCCTCTCAATTGCCTCAAGTGCGTTAAGTTGGTATCGGGCAGATCAACTAATTTTAGATAAAACCAGAAGGTTATAACTAATTAAAATAATTATTATTCAATTAGGTTTTAGCAAGAAACTGCGAGTATATACCTTTATTTTACTATTTAAACTTGACAAATGTAAAAGAAAAAACGTAACGTAAAAGATAAAAACTATGACCTTGCCTTATATAATGTACCTACCTATAAAGAGGCGAAAATATTATCGTAAGCCTTTTTTTAAGGTCATTTTTAATGACATCTCTCGCACACAAAAACCTGACACGTCCTTTCGCTCCACCCTATGGAGCGGGAGGATGTGTCAGTTTTTGACTGGCTAAAACCACACATATGTCCTTCAGTTATTCTTTGTGTTCTAGGACCACGAGTTCTCTGTTCAGATAATCCCCGCGGCCCTAGCGGGCCATCATCATCATCATCATCTTCCTGCCCTTGTCCCATCTTATTTGGGGTCGGCGCAACACGTTTTTTTCTTCCATTCTATCCTGTCAAAAGTCATACTATCACTTACTTACCCTAGCGGGCCAATGCCCGCAATCCGTAGGGGCCAGTAAGGCCAATGCCTTCCGTGCCCCTACGGATTGCTGATATCTCATTGAGGAGTACGTGGAACACTATGCACTGTCGACGACTTGGGTTTAAGCCGGGCGTTTACTGGATGGCCGATCGGCGGGCTGCCGATTACTCGTCGTCCGCAAGCCCACACCTACAGTGGTTGGTAGTGGGGGTCGGGGTCGCGGCGGCTGGGGCTTTAAGATGTCCGTTCACTCACGCGTGCGGCCGTCTACTTCGCTAGCATTGCTGCTTCGCAGAAGAAAGCGCCTGTCAGCCTTTTCCCCTTGCTCCGGACCATGACCTGATTCAGGGCCTGGTGCGAGCTCACAAGCTTTTCAGATAACATTTTGATGAGGTTGCAATTAGAAATTTGATTATACAGGATGTTTGGTGCTTCATGTGGTCAATTTAAATGGTCGACAGGAAGGGTCATCAGCTATCTTATCAGACCCCTAAACACTTCTCATGCACTGCGGATTTTTTCTCATCGACTTTTTATTGTTTTATGAAAATAAGACTCAAATTTTTCATTCAAATAATGATTTTAAATAGTATATAAGGCGTAGACTCTGAATTTTAATTTTATTTAGATGTGTGTTGTATTATCATACATTATCTAGACCGAAATCTTCCAACTCCCTCAAAAATTCTCTAGTTTATCCTCTTGCTAGTGATGTGCCACATGCCGTAAAAAACTTTTTATAACATTGTGAATTTGCTAGGATTGTGAATTCCTTTTAAAATTTTGAAATATAATAATTTATAACATTTAACGTTTCATGTAAGAAATGTTTTTTGTTTGATTTGAATATTGTTGTACGGAAACCTTCATGTACGAGTCCGATGCAAATTAGGCTAGTTTTTAACCACGTGTGTATAAAAATTCTTGTTTTTATTTAATGTTGTAGTATTATAAAAATATATAAAACAATGTCTTTTGTAATGGTTATTAGCATGTGAAACTATATTGTTAGATTCTGATAAGAATTAAGCAAATAAGTTTTTGTTTATATGAATATTAATTTTTAACGTAAGTTTTTTTATGTTATATTTTAATTACTTTCATACTAAAATAATACCATGAAATAATTACAAAAGGTATCTATGTTTGACAATATTGGTGTACACTCAATAACTTCTTTTCCAATCAGTTTTTTCTAAAGGTAGTCAGCTAGGAAACCGGTGGCCTCATCTAGTGTAAATTGACAAAAAAATTGACGTGTTTTTAAAAACCTATTTTCAAAATATATATCCTTTATCACTCTAACACATAAACTGTACAAAATACTTTTTTTTTTATAAGAGAGCATCTAGCTAGCGAGACGAACTTGACAGATTTCGTCAGAACTGGAAGAAGGAGGTGCTGGCCCGCGAAAGTTGGAAGGGGTGGTGGTAGGCTTTTGACCAGATATGGGAGAGAATTTATTTCCCTGCAACCAAAGTAACTTATAATATAAATATTACCTACAACACACAGCGTATTTACAGTTTTTAGGGTTCCGTTAGTAGTCGGTAGACTTGGGCTCGGTCTGGACGGTTACTGGACGGTCGGACGGTGAGTTGCCCATTACTCGCCGTCCGCAAGCCCGCGCCTACGGTGGCCAGAAACCGGAATCGGGGTCCCGGCGTCTGGGGCGTAAGGGCCGTTAACTCGCGCACGCGGCCGCCTCCATTGCTAGCATTACCGCTTTGCAGAAGGAGGTGACCACCTGCCATTCCTCCTCGTTTCGGACTATGGCCTGTACCAAAGCCCAGCGTGAGAGATCGTTGCCACCGATCGCCGCCGCGAGCACACGGCGGTGCTCTGCCCAAGCGAAGCACACCTCTACCATATACTCCACCATGTCTTCCGGGCGGTCCACACAGCCCTGCGTTCAAAAATAATCAGAGTAGGGTAGAATCGCTACTCCAACCGTACAAAAATGCTTCAAGTTGCAACCTAGGATCGTTCTTTTATAACTCGAGTATCTACCCTGGAGCACAAAATAGATAAGTACAGAAGTCAATCTACATACAAAGCGCGCTCGAGCAACGCACACATAGATACCGCTGACGGACACGATATCTCGGCTCAATTCAGATGAATGCGAGCTCGAGTGGTATCCGTTTGAGACACGCATCTGTAAACACGTTCATCAGTGGACGTCATGACATCTCATGTTCAGTGGACGGTTGTTTAAATTCAACATCAAACACAACATGTCCGCTGAGAACCTACGCCATTCCAACACTGCGTCTTCCGGTACGCGATCGCCACTCCAGAACCTCTCAGCCCCAACGGCCATCTGTTCTGCGAGCAACGTGCTCTGTCCATTGCCACTTAAGTTTGGCGATTCTTCGTGCTATGTTGGCAACCTTGGTTCTCCTGTGGATATCTTTATTTCTGATTCGATCACGCAAGGAAACTCCAGGCATAGCCCTTTCCATTGCCCTTTGAGTAATTTTTGCCCTTTCGGTGACTTTGAGCCTTCTGAAGAGGCCCATTGTGAGCGATCACTTTTCGGAACCATATGTCATCACTGGCAACACGCACTGGTCGAAGACTTTCGTCTTGAGACACTGTGGTATATTGGATGAGAAGATACGACGCAGCTGAATTGACACCACTTTCACCTTATTACATGCAGGCCCAACATTGTAATTAGAGATTATGCTCATTTTAAGGCATTTTTAAATTATTTAACAATTTATTTTTTTCTTAGACACATTGTTATTTTGACTACTGTTAAAAAGTATGTAACATTATAATTGCAGTAAAATATTAATATTTTTTTTACTAAGCACCTTGTTGGTTAGCGTACCATAACCGGCAGCTATGAAATCAATGCTTGTCTTTAAATAATGTACCATAATAACGAGCAACAAGGTTTAAAGTAGCTTGTCTTAGTAAGGAAGTTTACGTGCCAAACAATAATAAAAATTATAGTTCAAGATTAATAAGTGAATTATTTGATTCAATTCGGACATTTTCACTTGACATTGGATATAATATTGAGTGATAGATAGACATCAGAAATTCTTAATTCAGCACATTGAAATAACTAACGTGCTTGGATGTGGTTTGTAAATAAGTATATCATTTATTAGATTTTAAAGTCGTGGACCTATGTAAATGTGTTATTGTTACGTTTGCTGATTAATTACAAATTATCTCTAAAAATGACCAGGTATGTATTTTTTTACTATTAGATTTATGGGTGAACATCCCTCACATAATTCGGGAGTACTCCTTATCTTGGAAGGCACGTTAAGCCATTGAACCTGGGCATGCCACTCTTTGAGTAGTAGTTAGCGAGGTGCCACAGAGTCCTTACATCTGGTCTTCGCTGGACACAGTTGTTTATCTTCAAACAATGCTCCTGTTTTAGATTTCGCGAAAGTATGGGAAGCAGTCATTTCGTTAAATGCGATCGAGGTGACAGACAGCGAGAGAGGCAATTTTGAAGTTCCACCCACTGCTAAAGATGCCCCGGGCAATCGGACCGCAATTCCTGGTCACCTCCACCTGGTAGTTCGATAAAAAATCAGGCCCTATGACGAATGGGTACCGTGCACATCCCGCTAGGGACAACAACTGCGGAATTCTGTAAAAGAGGCACCGCGGCCATGGATCACAAAGTACAATTGTAGAAATATGGTTTTAGTTAGGAAAAGTCTGAAATTTCCTCTCAATCCACCTAAAAGAATAACTATGGAGTTTCTCGCCGGTTCTCTTCCATAGGTAACCATCAATCCAAAACCATTGGAACCATGCACTAGCTTCTGACGTTTTATAAGTGCCCATGTAGGCCTATGTGAAATAAAAACATTTTGAATTTTGGAACAGGGAAAATATATTTGATGTCTTCCCATCCCAGTTTAAATTAAACTGAATACCAGTATTTGGACTTTCTGACTCCTGTCAGACTTAATTAAGTCTGACTGCGAACCGACTCAAACATAGGTGATAAGCGCCTAGGTAGATTTAAGGTGCATGATATCATTTTGAATTGTTTAAAAACTATAAATATAATATAGTATAATCAGCTTTATAATGTTCCTACTACTGGTACCCAGGCCTACTCTCTAGGAGAGAAAATGGACCGTAATTCTCTAGGCAGGTCCAGTGCAGATTGATGGATGTTACATATCTTCGAATTTTTGATTCTAGGATATGTCGATTCACCCACGATGTTATCCTTCACTGTTTTGAGTGCAGTGGTGATGAAATAAATAACACCAAGTAATTCGCCAAGCTGAATTCGAACCCGTGTCTAAGGACTCTTAAATTCAGGCCGATACAGCGGGGTCACCACTGTTCTTCAAAAACTATATGTAACTATAGGCAAGCATGTTCAGTCTGTTAGGATTGTGATAGTATTACTCTGTTCTCATAATTAAAAACACATTAACTTCCATATAAAATACTATTTGAATTTGTCTTCAGCAATGGATCTTGCATGAATACAGTTGGAGAAGCCGCCAACACTTTCATGTCTTCAATAAATTTCTTCATGGCAGCTCAATGCCTCATAGGCTCGGATTGGCCACCTGATGCTGAAGTACATGGTATGTAAAATAATTTAGAGCAAAATCTACCAAATAACCAGAACATCTACTATCTACTAAATACTAAACCGACCTACTAATTATTTTAATTATATCAAAAAATTATAGGAATAGGATTTTAATAAATCGCTTGACAATCTTTTTTCTTCTATACACCACAATTTTTTAATTAATACAAATACTTCAAGGGTTTATTAGAGAAGGTCTTGTTATTATTTAAGTAAAGTCTCAATAAATAATATTTATAAACAACAAAGTTATTAGCGTACACGTAACATCACGCTACAACCAATAAGATTGAAGCAGTAAACAAAAACGCGGGGGCCAGTTAAAAATAAAATCTTGTAATGGGCGACCTTTGTGCTTGCAAATTGAACCACATCAAAAGTTGAAGTTGACCTACAAACCATTTAAAAACTTGCTAAATTAATTTTAGCATTGGACTCATTTTGAATTAGTTTGCTTTGGCATCAAAATGAGTTTTATACATATACATCATTTGGCATTTTTTTAGGTAAAAAATGTTAACCCTATTCAACTGATATTTTGTATAAACTTTGAAAAACATCAAAAATGTAACGAAACTTTTCTTAATATAATGCAAACTAATATAACACGTATAAATATACATAATCAGGTTTAGTATAAATACTTCGTTAATTTTTAAGTATTTTTCGTACTTATTTTGGTAACATTGCAATACATATATAATTTATATTTCTAGACTTAAGATTTTTTTAAAGTTTTTCCGGTACAAGAGAAGAATAAGAATTCTTTCGCTCATTAAGTTTTTTCTAAATTTGTTGAAATGTTAATTCCATTTATTTTAATTCGTAGACTCAGAAGTTTTCGACTTTATAATCGTGGGAGCTGGTACAGCTGGAAGTATACTGGCGAACAGACTCAGTGAAATTGAAGACTGGAATGTACTGCTACTTGAGGCAGGGGGAAACCCGCCAATTGAAAGTGAAGTAAGTGCCTACTTATAGCTTGAACTCAAAATAACGATAACTAGCTATCTGTTTATTATCATTATTATTATTTATTTTGACGGGCCTGTTGGACTAGTGGTTAGTTTCCCTGATTGCTATGCCAGAGGTCGTGGATTCGATTCCCACGCAAGACAAATGTTTTTGTGATGAACACGAGAAATTGCCCTATGTCTGGATGTAATTTATTTATAATATGTATGTATTTAGAAACATATAAGAATGTTTATCAGTTGTCTAGTACTCTTAGTACAAGCTCTGCTTAGTTTGGGACTAGACGGCGTTGTGTGAAATTTTTGAATTATTTTTATTGTTTGAGTATATAAAAGAAAAATTAACTGACACAATCAACGTACAGTCAAAACTACTGTGACAAGGAACATGAAATTTTGTACAAGGCCTCCTTTTATGACGTAGGCAAGCAATAAAAAGGAGTATTTAGAAATTCAACATTTAAGGAGGTGAAACGAGGGAATTTCGTTTGTATTCAAAATTACATTCGCGTGCCAATATTTATTTGAATATTAGCACAAATAGTAATCCAAGTAAAAATTAAGGTTGTCATTACTTGTTTTCAGAACTACCTCAAATAGTACAATGTTGGGATTTTAAAGATTGTATGGAGAATTCTTGTTTCTTAAGTTAATAAACTTAAAACTTGGCACAAATAATTAAAACAAATAACAAAGATTGTCATTATTAGTTTCTCAAAACTAACCTCAAAGTTTTAAAGGGTGTCAAAGTTACAATAAAAACATTCTTGCGATCGATTTCACCGGCAATGTGCTAGTTACATGTTTGTAATTCACAAGTTACTTTTATTACTATGTGAGTGTCTATGTGTGTGTGTGTGTGTGTGTGTGTGTGTGTGTGTGTGTGTGTGTGTGTAGGTGTGTGTGTATGTGTGTGGGTTTTTGAGAGGGTCCTTTTTCACTTGCCTATCGTCAACATCGAGAATGGTTTTAAAGCTTGTTACTTCATCTAACGCAATCCCATGCGCTGTTTGACGAAAAGGCAATGCGAAAAAAGAGATATAATGCCTGAAAACTCTGTTAGCATTCAGTTATTCTGAGATTTACTCGAATTTTTTACAAAAATTGTTTGAGGAAATACGTGTTTTTTTTTAAACCCTTAAAAGTTCTTTTAAATTTTTTTTATCATGGTTCAGAATCTTGATTAAATTTGTATGGCTTATATTGTTATAATTTTTTGACTATTTTAATTTTTGAGTAAATTATGAATTGTCAAAGTTCATGCAAAATAGCAGATTTTCAGAGATCTTTACTGGATTAGTGTTACACAAATTTATAAATTGATTTCAATAGAAGCATAGATAATATCCGCAAGATACTGTTTTTTCAAAAAATCTAATGAAAAATGTGTAACAATGTCATAATCGCATAAGAGTAGTTGCATGAAAAACAGTGAAAATGTATGTCGAGTCGCATCCCCTTAAGAACTTTTTAAAAACTGAAAACATAACAAAACAAAGTACTATATCATTTTTTGTCTTCCTCAGATACCAGAGATGCATGAAAGTCTTCTCTTCACTAGAGTTGATTGGAAATACGCAACAGTAAACAATGGGATCACGAATCAGGGATACAAAGGTGGACAAGTAAAGTGGCCAAGAGGGAAAATGCTTGGAGGCAGTAGCGCCATAAACAGCATGGCTCATGTTCATGGACACCCCAGAGATTATCAGTCCTGGTTTGACGAAGGAAATATGGAATGGCACCCTGATGTAGTAATGCAATATTTCAAAAAGTCTGAAACTTTAAAAGAACCTTGTCGTTTAAAGATTCCTGAAGTTTACAATAACTATGGTCATAATGGACCCTTCGCTGTAAATGTGTTTAATGGCTCAGATATCTGTTTAATCGATAATATACTTTCAGCGTTTGACGAAATTGGTATCAAAAATGTTGTTGATTTAAATACGGCTAATAATTTAGGTTCTGCTAGGTTTATAGTGGCTGCTGATAATGGCAAAAGAGTGACCACAGCCACAGCATACCTTAACCCTATCGGACGAAGCAGGAAAAATTTAAAGATACTTAAAAATTCGTATGTAACCAAAATTATTTTGGATGGAAGAAACGCGTATGGTGTAGAAGTAGATCACAATGGCATCAGGTTAACATTGAAAGCAAATCATGAAGTTATCCTCAGTGCAGGGTCTATAAATACTCCTCAATTACTCATGTTATCTGGTATAGGCCCTCGAAATCATCTCGCAGCAAAGAACGTAAAAACTATAATTGATTCACCTATGGTTGGACAAAATTTACACGATCATACTGTAGTACCTATTTACATATTTGCCGATGAGCCAGAGGACCCTGATTCAGCAACAAAAAGCTTTGAATCACTGAGATACTTGTATGATCGTCAAGGGTACTTAGCAGCTTCCAAATTTCCAGCTGTGTCTGGATTTTATTCTACACATCCTTATGCAACATATCCCGAATACCAGGCTATGGTTTCAATCAGTAAGAAAAATGATGATAATATAAAAAATTATGCTTCGATATATATCAAATCAGTGGAAAATTCAATATTGAAGCAAAGTGTAAACCAGTCAACGTTTATGTTTTGGCAAATTGTACTACATCCTTTGTCTAGAGGAAATATATCATTGAGTTCAAATGATCCGTATGAAGATCCTCTTATATACTACAATAACTATAGTGACTTGCGGGATTTAGATTCTCAAGTAGTCGGAATAAATATATTGGCAGAAATAATCAATACGAATTATTTTAAGTCTATTGGAGCAAAATTGGGTAGGATGGTAATAGCTGCGTGTGATGGTTATGAACTTGCCAGTGATAATTATTGGAGGTGTATAGCTGTTAATTTTGCAGGCACTGTTTTTCACCCAATTTCCACTGCTAGGATGGGTAGGGATATAAGTTGTTCAGTCGTCGATAGTCGATTGAAAGTACACGGGATTAGTGGACTTCGTGTGATAGATGCTAGTGTGATACCCAGCATGCCTAGTGGCAATATTAATTCTCCTGTCATGATGGTTGCTGAGAGAGCAGCTGATCTTATAAAACAGGATTATAGTAAACTACCGCTTTCACCTAATTTAGAATTGTACCATTGATTTGCGTTGTATTATGATTTCTTTCATAGTTTTCTTTTTTAATTAATAAAAGGCTACTTGATTATTATTATTGGCGTCTTACACATTTCTTAGTAACCTGGGATCCCGAACCTTTAAAAAGTGCAGTAAGGGCTAAACCAACACGCAGAGGCACTGTTAAGCGCTTGACATTGATGATAAATTTAACAGCTTAATATTTGTAAACTATTCCTTTTAAGTACTGAATAAAAACATTTTTAAAATTATTTGGCTATTATTTTCATAAACATTACCTGCAACGGTTTTTGTTATTTCTCTATGGAATTTTCTATATATTCAGGTTGTGTTTGCATTGTTATCGTATTTAACGTTTTTGTAATTCCAGATATAATTTATTGTTAATGAATTATTGACTTTGACTATGTACAAGTACAAGGATGGTCTGAAAAGTATGCGACTTCAACATGAAGATAGCAATACTCGTTAATAAAAGTTAGTGAATATCGTTATGCATCTTTTGACAGTTACTCACTAAAGCTTCAGCCATTTTGATTTGAGATGCAGTAAAAGAAAAAAAATAGAAAATCCTGTTTCACCAAGACAACAAATCGTCTCACACCTGAGTAGTTGCCACGGTGGAAATCCATGAATTACGGTTTGAACTGTTTGACCATCCGCCTTACTCAACAGATCTATCATTGCGCTCGGAGTATAGATATTTTTGTCAAACCAGGCGGCAATCACCTTCGTGAACCATTATTTTGCAGATAATAACGCTGGCTACTATTTGAACAGGTTAAACAGATGGGAACATCGCTGGAAGAAGTGTGTAGAGTTACAAGGAAAAATGTAGAAAAATAAAAATAAATTGTAAGAAAAAATGTCTTATATAATAGTTAGGTTGGAAACTTTTCAGACCACCTGTGTGGTTTGTGTGTGGCTTAGGACCTTGTATTTTATACCATTCCCTACGCATAATTTTTATTTAACCGTTATTATTATACGTATCAGTATATCTCAGAACCCTGAGATCCTAGACCTTTGAAAGGCATACGAGGAGCTGAAACCAAGTCACAAAGGCCCTTTAGACACTTTTAATGGAACGTGATACTAATCGACGATTATCCCTGTACGCGCTATGCTAGCACATCCAAGGACAACCCCCGATTGGTGAAAAACTATTGGAAAACAAAGATAATAAAAATATGGTTTTTGAAGTCTTAAGTGGATTGGTTACCAGGAACTATGTTAAGAACCCCTGTCTGAACAATGTTATTAAATTTCATCGAGAAAAAGGTAGGAGATGACTTGCACACTCAATAAATGGGCTCCCAAAAAGCGGCCACCAGCACAAAGTGACGCAGCAACAAGAGGGCAACATGTCCTGCGGTGCTTGAGGAGTGAAAAGGTATACCACGACTATCAGGACAATCCCGGAATTACAGATAAGATGCCTGCCAGCACCTTACTGGATTATACATCCTTCTCCCGAGCACGTTTGCTTTTGCGAACTCCACTCGAGTCAGCCAATAAAGGCAAGAGGGAGGTGAGAGTTCTGTTTCTTTCAATGTTCACTACGGCGGGTCAATAAAGGTAAACCGGAGATGAAGAACCAGAATTCTCCCGGAAGATCAGGTCCGTGGGGTCGCTGATGCTCAACAGTTCGCTATAAAACTGACCTTCGGATTGTATTTCTCTTAGTCTGCCCCTCACACTAGGCATGGTACGGTAAAAAAAAAACTCTACCAATACAGACATAGGCTTTATGGGAACGCGCAAGCCCCAATACGACGTCAATTATTATTATGAACCCGTTGAGTTCCACTGCCAGGCAAAGGCCTCTCTTCCGTTAATCCACTCATTTCTGTCCTTAGCTACTCCTGGCCAATCCTTAAGGTAGGAGTCCAAATCGTCATGCCATCTCATTCTGGGCCTACTGCGTCGCCGGCTCCTGCTTTTCGGAATCCAGTCAGTGGTTGCCTTCGCCCAATTTTGCTGTGACATGCGGCAGATGTAAACTGCCGGTTCCATTTTAGTTTGGCGGAATTTTAATTTAACTATTACTGAATATTATAGATAATAACAAAACATTACCAAAGTCAAAATAATAATTATGCATTTAGATAATTTGTAACGTGTTGGTACGTAATTAACACCTGTGGAGAATTTCAATCATGTGAAAATGGGAATGACGTTTCGGTTAGATACCTACTAGTTCCAACATATAACAATTGTCAAGTCTCTGTTTTGGAATTAATTGTGGTTTTGATTTAAGCAATTTGTTGAATTATAAGTTTTGTAGCCCAACAAATGGTGGGATTAAAAATACAATGTTAATAAACAATGCTGATAAAAGATGATATATCAATAAAACTAAAGAATTATTATGCACGAACGTTTTTATAGTAGCTATCTTTTTGCACAGTTAAAACAAGAGAAGAAAAAGTGTTACCAACTTAATACAGCTAAAATTGACAGTTTCGACAACATGAAAATATAATATAATGGCTGCATTCTTATTTTAATAACAATAAGAAATTACCTCAGACATTAACCTTGCTTACATCCTCACGCCCCAGTCGCCGAGCTCCTATTCCGACTACCAGCCACCCTGTGCATCGGCTTGCGAACTACTGGGTAAAATTTGGTGGAAGCAATGGGTTAAATTTGGTTTGTGTCACATATTTCCGCAGCGATCTGAATACCAAAGTGATTACGTGAAACCGTGATGGAGAGGACATCCTCGTGCTGCATTCGTCGCAGCTGGAGACACCTGCCCCCCTAGCCAAGTTACGACCGTTTTGTTTCGATTCTCTTGCGTTGGACGCAAGAGAAGACCACATGACTGAGTGTTGAGATGACGTCAGAACAAAGGAATCGGAGGCGTGCCCATGGCGTTTGACGCAAGAGAATCGAAACGAAAAGGTCGTAACTTGGCTAGGGGAGCTGGACGTCGAGAGTCTCAGAAAGATTTCCAGCCACCGCAGGCGAGAGCTTGCAGACGGCAAGCAGTGGGTAGTCCACCTTCCGACTGCTCAGTAAGGACCAAGCTCATGTTGACGGCGTATAGTGTTCCAAGCGCGCCTCAAAGAGATGCCAGCATGATGGACGAGACTCAGGCTGGGCGATGCCTATTAAGACTGCAGGATTTTTCGAAAGAGTAACCCTAGAATACAAAAGGTAACCAAAGATATACGAGTGGATTTTGGACAGAAAAAGTCTGACCTCTCAAGTTTTAAAGCGTTAGGGTAGATAGTGTTAAGTTAAGTTATTGGACGTAGGTACAGGAAAAACTCACAAAAATTATCAAATTAGGGATTCGTTAAGAACACATCATTTATTAACATGGCTTGCTTAAATTATTTTTTATAAAATCAGCTATCTATTAATAAAAATCCCGTCAAACTCAGTCAAGTCATTTCAGAGATTAGTCGGAATAAACAGACAGAATGATTTTGGTATGATAAAATGACACTACAGTTTCATTCAGTCATTTTGGTTTAAGTCCCACAAGAAATATATACCTTTATGCAAATTTAATTTAATTTCTAAATGCTTATAAAAAGCTAAAAGTAAAGTACCTCTACTTCTGGGAGGCAAATGAGACGCTTTTTACGTGGAATTTTACTACCTTACTAAATATTCATACCTAGAAAAAATCATTTTGGAAAAAGTCGCTCTCCCTTGTGAATTAACAGAGTCAAAAGTGTCTCTCAATATTTTATACAATAAAATACTTATTTTAAAAGGAGAATGGGCGATATTGTCCAACATTCAATAGCTTTAGGATATATTAAACTATCGGATACATCTCTTCAACCTTTTAACTACCTACGTCGGGTATATCCGACAAACACTCTAGCGTTTATTCCACCAGAGTCGCACATCCACGATTAAATATTCCATCTCGTCAGCTCTAAAAAAAAAAAGAAGAGTTAAACGAGATGGAGATCTCAGTCGCAAACACGAATACAACAGGACACAAAAACACTCTTCGGACCAATCCGATGCAAGCGGTTATAGGGTTACGTGACTTTATTCCTTTTCTTGTTAAGAATGTAATTTTTGCTTCGCTGATTTGTGAAAGTTAGTCATCATATCAATAATTTTATGTATCTGGTGTTTGGTCATTCAAATCAGGTTCAATATCACTTATTGATGTTTATACATCGCATCGCATTGCATCGCTACAGGCTTATACCTGCGTCCATTTTCAATTAGGGGCAATGTTCTAATTTCGGGCTCGCTCAGAGCAAGTGTCAATAATACTGCCACTCACACACTCAATAGCGTATAGATATCATTGGATAGATCTCATTAAGAGAATTTTTTTTCACTCGCCTATCGTCAACATCGAGCATGGTTTAAAAGCTTGGCAAGGGAGGCAATGCAAAAAAAGAGAGATAACGCCTGAAAACTCTGTTGGCATTCGGTAATTTCGTGATTTACTCGAATATTTCACAAAACTTTTTGTCCAGAAAATATATGTTTTTTTTAAACCCTTAAAAGTTTTTCAGAAAAATTGTCGTAATTTAGAATTTCGATTAAATGTGCAAGGTTGTTATTGATGTACTTTTTTATATTTTAAATATATGAGTACATTATGGAGGGCTTAAGTTTACGTAAAATAGCAGATTTTCAGAGGTCTTAACTAGATTAGCTTTACACAAATTTATGTTTTTATTTCTATAGAAGCCTAGATAATAACTACAAGATAACTGTGCATCCAAAATATCTACAGAAAAATGTATAATAATATCATAATCATGTAAAAGTGGTTGTATGAAAATGTACCTCGAAAAGGACGCTCTTAATGCAAATATTTGCTATAGTGACGACTTGTCTAGATTTCAGATAAATAAGGAAACTGTGAAGCTCTAAAAGTAATTCAATTTCTTTTTTAATTCTGGTATTTCGTCAGTTAAGTAACTTTCAGTATTACTATGTCTGTTATCATCATCATCATCCTGCCCTTGTTCTATATCTGTATCTTTAGGTTGGCGCAACACGTTTTTTCTTCCATTCTATCTTGTAACCCGTCACGCTATTCCCCCCAT
This sequence comes from Mythimna vitellina, assembly GCA_949316375.1. Taxonomy (NCBI): domain Eukaryota; kingdom Metazoa; phylum Arthropoda; class Insecta; order Lepidoptera; family Noctuidae; genus Mythimna; species Mythimna vitellina. Next base: position 18,377,170 of record OX438692.1, read on the forward strand.
TCTCTTCTCTTTCATATCACTCCACACCGAATTCATCCATCTTTTCTTTGGTCTCTCTCTCCCTCACCGTCCATCATATACTCATTACTTTTTTCTTCACATAGCTTTACTAAGACAAACGTTACCTTTTCAAGTTTTTAGTCACTGGCGCCACTTTCAAACTTCCTCTAATATATTCATTTGTAGCCACCTTTCCTTCCTACCTTCCTTCCTACCTTCTAATCATCTTTTTATTGCCTATGGGCGTATACTTTAAAATGTTGGCTTCCTTGATGAATTTTTAAGAGCAATTTTTTACCGGACTCTCCGTTTGGTCGGACCGATCGTTAAGCCTGCCTCTCACCCCAATTACATTAAGATATATGTCATTGGGTAGATCTTTCTAAGGTGTCCACAACACAGGAAAGCCGGCTGAATTAGATTTTTTATTTATTTCTTATTCTGATGTTTTTTCTGTATAGTAGTTATATGAGGAGCTTTAGAACTCTGATTTTGAATAATGAAAACTCGTTTTATTCATATTTGTTTTTCTTTAATTAGCATTCCTAGAAATTAACATAAGTTAGAGTTAGTAGCAAAAGATCTCCCACCCCACCTTCTTATCTTATATCACACTTTCAATATCTATGTTCTTCCCATGCTATGAATCTGCGTTCTTCTAACAATCTTCTGCTGCTTTGTCCTTCTCATACTTCTGAATTTGTTCATTCTTCCTTTCATATACAGTCCATACTTCTATGGAATGCGCTTCCTCTTGACATCAGGACTGCCACCAGTCAATATGCATTTAAGCGAAAGTTGCTTTATTTTCTACACAAATAGCGAAGTAGTCTCAAAAATCCTTTCATTTTTCTTTATATTTATGTATTCGTAGGTTCATATTATATTAAATATTTATGTATGTTATATATATATATATACATTTGATCCCTTGTTTTCCTATTATTTTTTTCTTTTTTTTTTATGCATCTACCATGTTTTCTCTTCACTACCCTTGGTTGACTGGTAGAGAATGCCAAAGGCATTAAGTCCGCCTTTGTAGCTTTGTGTTGCATGAAGTTTTAATAAATAAATAAATCTCCTCAAAAAGCTCTTTTTAATCATAAGCATTTAGTTACTTATCAAAAAGCGTCAAAAAAATATTTGAGTTCGGAATTAAATTACTTATTTAGGCTCAAAAGAAATGCAGGCTTTCATGCGGGTTCTAGTTAGACAGTGTGAAATGTATAACTGAGCCTGCATATAAAGTAACATAATTTATTATTATTTTCATTGATGGTACTTACTAACATAGGTTTTAAGCAATTAGTACTACTAACTAAATATGTATATTTGTCTGAAATAAACGTTATTATTATTATTATACTCCTATCAAATTTGAGTTTGGTAAAAGTCATATGAGATGCAATAGTTGTCCTGGAAAAGCTGTTTTACTTTATTTATTTATTAGGGCCAGTAGGAGCCAAAAAATATTCAACTTTAGATGTCAAAATTAATTAAATGTTTAGGTCAATAACACCGAAGCCAAAAGTCAAGTAAGTAGGAAAGATTTTTTTTGATACGTTCTTTTTACCGGTATACGCCTCTATTTTTTCAATTAGTACAAAAATAAACGGGCTCTATCTGTACCCGCTACTAATCACATTTATGCAGTCAAAAGTAAAAAAAACGATTTCCCAAAATTGTACACGAAAATTTGTCATAATTGATAAATTCTTTTCATTTCATAATCAATAGTTTATACAGTATTTCCATTAATTGAGGGACATATTCGGATGATAAAAAAACGCTAATAACTTTGCTGTTTATAAATATTATTTATTGTGACTTTACTTAAATAATAACAAGACCTTTACTAATAAGCCTTTTAAGTATTTGTTCTAATTAAAAAGTAGTAGTGTATAGCTTATGATCTTATGGATAAAAATGCCCATAATGCCCTTTTAATGTCTATATTTAGTTTTTACTTTATTTATATTGTTCTCACATGATAGCGACAAGAAACATGTAACAGATATATTTGTAATTACAAAACATGATTGAAAAGAGTGTCCATGGAGTTTCTTTCACATTCTTCTCCATAGAGATCTACGCTTTGGAATGTGCAATTAGCATCATTTTTTCTGACTCACTGACTTCTTGACATTTCAAAAGTGGCTGTAAATGGTTTATTTGAAATAAAATGCTTTGACTTTGACTTTGACATAGTTCGTTGCCCATTCTCCTTTATAGTAAAAACCATATGCGTCTATTATTTAACAGAGTATACATTTTCATAATAAGTACTTAGAAGTGAGACCGATGCACTTTACGTTTAAAATTTTCAATTGCCTCATCCCCAAGAGGAAAGGGGTCGTAAAGATAAGGCATACGACCGCTGCCAACCAACCCTTTTATATTCATAGTGTGCAACATTTATTTGATGCGTTCTTTCACTTTTCTGAGTACATTTAATCATTTGGTATGTATATGATCGTACCCCTTAGTACCTTAAAAGATGGTTATGCTTTTAAAATGTACGTAGATCATTCAAAATTCAAAATGGTACTTTAAAGTGGGATAGTGTTGGGGCTTTAGATAAAATAACATTACCTGCTTTCCGAGGCATGGAGGATTGTAGGCTTTTTTAAGGTCATTCAATGACTTCTATATAGCGGGAGAAGTAATTAGATAATTTCTCACCTCACAAAAAAATACCGGACAAGTGCGAGTCAAACATTACCTTTGAAAACAGTTCAATTCACTAATTGAGTTATGAAGATTTTTCCAAATCGCAAGAAAAGTTTTTTTGAGACATAACTACAAATTTACAGTTTTCAGTTTTTTTACTATTCTTGTGCTATGAGACTTTATTTCATGCCAAATTTCAGGTTTCTAGGTCAACGGGAAGTACCCTAAGAATTATGATTCCTTAAAGAGTGTCGAAAGTATATATTGACACTCTCAAGAGAATCAACGTTTTTTACAACATAAACGGCCGTATCTTTTTTTTTCGTAAACTCAGAAGTTTGATTTTTTCACAGCTTCAAGGGACCGCAGATTTAAGTATAAGGTTTTAATTTCAACTCAATACCTCCACGCGTTCCCGAGATACAGAGCCTTGACAGACAGAGAGAAATACAGACGGACCACAAAGTGATTCTATAAGGGTTCTGTATTTTTATTCTGAGGTACGGAACCCTTAAAACGCAAAAATTCCTTTCTATATATATAAAAGAAGAAACTGACTAACATATCAACGCACAGCCGAAACTACAGGTACTAGGAAATTTTTTCACAAGGCTTCCTTTTATTACGTAAGCGAGCACTAAGAGAGGATTTTCCAAAAATTACCTTCTAAGGGGATGAAACGGGGGTCCAAAGTTTGTATGGAAAAACATACTTCCACGCGAGCGAAGCTTCTGGTTTCTTCTGGGATTTCCCCATACTACTGCCATCACTTAAAAATATCACCCTGTATACCTGATATACCGATCAAAGACACCACACCAGCTAGAGGAGTAGGTATCCGTTTTGATAAATGGTGTCTCATTGTTTATGCAAGCGGGACGCGAGGTCAATACCCACTTCTGTTTTGGTTTTCAGATAGTATTAATGCTTGCGTGATTGCAGTCAGATTTGACGCCAAAAAATAATCTCAAATTTCACAAATTAAATCTGAAAAGCATTCCACTTCTTTTATAGGGTTCCGTACCTCATTCGGAAAAAAATTAAGGTCACTTTTTCTTTATATCTTATCTTATCCGTCTCTGTGTTCCGTGAGTGTGTCCGTGGCATCACCAAGCCTTATCAGAATACCAGCGCTGCGTTATTTTACTTTTTTGTTAAATATCGCAGCATATGCTGAGATAGGAGCCTTTTTGGCCTCGCACAGGTCGTTTATTTTTATCTTTTAATATTGTTTTCTTTTATTTTATTTTTTTATTTTGATTTAAGTATTTATAGATTAAGTAGTTACTTTTTATTTTATTTTTGAGTTTCAAATAAATGTTCTTTATTACCCAACCTTTTTCCGTATCTTTTTTTTCGTTGACACAGAAGTTTGATTTTTTTTACAGCTTCAAGGAACCGCGGAACATAGTAGTGAGTACCCACGGGTAGTGTGAAAGCGGAACCCGGGGCCCTGGGACGAAGGCAACGAAGGAACAGGAGTGGGTTTTTAGTCAGTAAGAGTCTGACACTATCTCCCGCTCCGCCCAAGAGCGGGGATGTCATTAGGATGATTTTCCCACCCAATAAAAAAAAAAAAAAAAAAAAAAAATAGTATATGTTTTTTTAATTTCAACTCAATACCTCTACGCGTTTCCAAGATAAAGGTTCTTGACAGACAGACAGACAGACGGATATACAACAAAGTAATCTTATAAGGGTTCCATATTTTCCTTTTAAAGTTCAGAACCTTAAAAAAATACAGCAACTGTCAAATACATTGGTCTCAATAATTCAATCGTTCGGTCAATAAGTTTAGCTGAAAGGTAATCACTACATTTTTTAGCCGGTACGATGTTCACTGGGTCTGTGGTTTCAAATAAATAAACCTTCCATTTTTTTTCCATAAACGTACAAAAACCTATTGGATACAATTTATTACAAAACGTACCTATTATGCGTTTGCTGCTAAAACTAACATATACCTATATTTCTACGATTTTCAATTGACGGAAAACCGCAATTCATAAAAATTCACTCAGCACATTCCCTTGAAATAATCAAGCCGTGAAAACTCCTCTGAAGAAGACCGGCATTATATTATCCTACTATCCTTAATGCACCCATCTCTTATCCCTAGATTTTCAGAATAAAAACGAAAACGGATTTACATTTTTATTTAGAGCACTGCAACAGATGCTTATAATAGCACTTTGCATTCACATAAAGATCTAAATTGTTTTATTTGAAAGAGTTGAACGATTTTATGAAAGTTGCTCACGCGATTACAATGTACCTAATTCACTTAGAGTTCATATACACGAGCGGCGTGTTGCTAATGGCAGAGGTAATTGCGGCCGTCGACATTGAACAAATGAAGATCAACGGCAGCAGTCGTGTGTGTCAAGTTTCTCTATAGATGGACGATGTCGAATTGTCGATTGCTACCACCAACTTGTCGTCGACTGCCGCCGCTCCGTGTTGACGGCTGAAGTAATAATAATAATATAATTAACAGAAAGGCACAGAAAGAAAAAGACATCTTATCTATCTTATTCAAAATACAATGTATTAAATAAATCTATCTGCAATGTATCTGTATCTCTATCGTTGGCAACATGAGCTCTTAGCAATATTCGTCTAGGCCTCTAAGCATAGGCCTTCTGGAGGTCAGATAGGTAGTCATCATCAACATCATCATCATTTCAGCCGAAAGATGTCTACTGTTAGACAATGACTTATCTGCGCGTCTTGCATCCATCGGATTCCCGCGACCCTCAACAGGTCATCGGTCCACCTTGTGGGAGGCCTTCCAACGCTGCGTCTTCCGGTACGTGTCGCCATTCCAGAACCTTTCGTCCCCATCGACCATCTGTTCTGTGAGCAATGTGCCCACTGCCACTTAAGTTTGGCGATTCTTTTCTTTGGGCTATGTCTGTAACCTTGGTGGTCTTGACGAACCAAGGTTGGTAGTTTGTTCTAGATAGGTAGACACTAAATGAAAATTTAGTGAAAATTACTAGTATCCAGCTGCTAGTCTAACCAGATGTTAGACTAGCATTCGACTCCCAACATGTTTCGAATTATCCTAGGTAGATTGGTTTTTATATTGCCAACTGAATTACAGACAACACTACTAATTCACAATAGGTATGCTATTTCACGTAGGCATACATGGGCACCTATTAAACGTCAAAACCTAGTGCGCGGTTCCAATTTATCGTTTCCTATGAAAAAGAACAGGTAAGAAACTCCACGATTATTCTTTATAAAAAAATATTTGACTTACACAATATATATCCATAATACAATATCAATATGTATGAAAGTACAGTACAGTATAGTCCAGTGAAAGTGAAGATAAACAAAAAAAAATCGTAACTATGAAAAAAACTGGATCGAAATGGGAAATAATCTATGAGTCTGCGGAGCTTAGAGTGGTCTCACACTATAAAGTTATATAAAAATGAACCTATTATTTAATGTCTTTTTTTATAAGAATAATAATCACTAAAATTAATAAATTTAGTGATATATCAAAAGTGATATATCTATAATTTAGTTATACTTACAGTAAAAAACATTGCAAAAACTAAGTCAAAAAAAAAAATGATACTCAAGATGGAGCTGTTGCATGGGAGTTTCTATGGTTTTGTCTTAAATACCTACGTATCTGGTAGAGGCAATCCAGGCGTATATTAATATTCATTACTTAATTATTAATTAAAACTTCCTGAACAAGAGTGGTACAAGCATTCTCTACCAACCAACCTTTGGAATAAAGAGACTGCTCAGTGTTAAATTTATATTAATTATTACGTTACATAACACCAAAACTCGTGAATAATGTCGGTGTTGCCAAGCTAGCAATTTTACCAGCATTCTGTGGGAATATTGCCCCTGTGTTCATGGTTGCCAATTTGAAACGTTAATTAGATGATGAGAATATGGAGAATAATAATGATTTTACGCTAATATTATCGGAAATATGCCTTTGTTTAGAATTGAGATCATCTGACGTTTTAATATTGTTAACTTGGTTTCCCTGTGGCTTCATTATCGTGGCCAATTCCACAGTAACCGGATTATTATACGCGATAAAAGAAAGCCTTTTTAGAAGGTGAGAAACCATCAAATGACTTCTGCCGCTCTGGATTGAAACGGGATATTCAAGAAGGTTGTCCACCTGATGCTAAGTAGACACCGCCGTCTATTACATTTGCAAAATCTTCTCAGCGTGTCGATAGCAAAACTATTTTTTTTTTCAAGTTAAATTCCATGTCTGGCCCAATGTTAAATCATGGCAATTAATGAAACCGGCATGTCCTGGAATCAAAAATTCGATGACGTGTGATATTCACCGACCCGCACTGGTCCCGCGTGGTAAATTACGGCCCATTCCCTCTCCTATAGAGGTGGCCTCAGTCCAGGCAATGGGAACATTAAAAGGCTGATTATGCTATGCTATGATGTCCACTAACGTTGACATTGTGGGATATGGTCTGCGGAGAGACGTCGCATAGACACCGAAGATTGGAACCGTTCGAGGACCGTCATCTGTTGAGATTGTCGCCCAACCTGGGTGTGGAGTCTGTTTAGAGTTTGCCAGGTTGGCTATGGCAACCCGTGTCCAAGCAAGAGGCTCTCCGAAGACTCGATAAAATCATCAGGAGGTTTAAGTTTCTTCCGCCAATCTGCAATATTACTAGTATTAAAAATTTAGTCTTTAAAAAGTGTAAGAATATAGACAATGACCACCCTTCTTTTGGGGTTGTTAGTCCTCCCATAATTTCTCTCACTCTGGGTGAAGCGAAAAGGAGCGTCAGTCTTTTATTGACTAAATCCAACACGTGTTTCTTTGAATGCCCTTTGCGTTCTAGGGCCGCGGTGACTTTTCCTGATAAGACCTTTTAAGAACACAAATGAACAAATAATTTTACTTCATCATTATTTTGAATCCATTCAGGTTATCCGCAGACGTAATTATTATCAAACCAGTTCCAAAACGGTTTTATTATTGTACAAATTACTATTTTTTATCACCGTCTCACACTACAGGCGAAACATAACACTTAATTTCGTAAAACACAAACCACATGCCAAAAACAGGAAAAATCTTTTAGGAAAAATAAAAGGTTCGCTAACAAAATAGGGCGACATTCATAGACCAGACCATTAAACTTATCACCTTGTTATCCCAAACAAATAAGCATTGAATGCGTTATCATTAACTGTAATACAGGTAGTCCCACAAAACGTCTCAGAGGCGTTGTTGAGCCCACAGATTTCGGGATTCGGTCACATAACAATAGTTAGCCAGGACATTACAAATCTCACCTGGATATCTGCTTACCTGCTTTGGAGATAATGCTTGATGAATAATAATATAAAGGGTCTTACCTTCCGTAGTTTAAACTATTATTTTGAGTAAAATGTTAAGTATTTTCGGGCAGTTGTTACGGTTGTGTTTTGTATGTGTTTGAGGAAGAGAAAATGCAGTCAAAAATATTATGTGGTTAAGTTTATTAATTCTTTATTGTGTGTAGTCTGTAATTCTTGATAGCTAGTCTTAAAAGTGAATAGGTTAGTTCTAGGAGAGCGTCTTCCATCGTCGACTGCACCTTAGCTTACAATCAAGTGAGATAGTGATCAAACGCGATTCTATCAAGAATAAAAAACAAAATATCTTTCGATTATTATCAATCGTAATTTCATTTTTTTTGGTTTTTCAAATCATAAAACATGTCGAGTGATAGTTAACACAGACTTACTTGAGTTGTATTACGTGAGTAATACTTATTATTGTCTTTTAATTAGCTCACAGATGGTGTAAAAAGTAAAGTATCCAACACATGGATAAAATTGTCTTTGTCCTGGGCGGTGTTGATTCCTCACTTCACTCAGGTTTCTTTACTCCCTCGCATTGCTCGGGCTCGAACATTAGTGATGATTTATTATATAGATCCTCACTAATGTTCGGGATTAAAACTTAGCAACCTTTGTTTCGTTCGGAATCTAACATGCTGCCCGCGATTAAAAGACACTGCTTAAGTCCGCAGTCACATTATCTACTATTATATAAAACCCACCTATATTCCTTCTCGCGCCGGGCCTTGGTACAGGCTATGGTCCGGAGCGAGGAGGAGTGGCAGGCGGTCGCCTTCTTCTGCGAAGCAATAATGCCAGCAAAGGAGGCGGCCGATCGCGCGAGGCAACGATCTTCACGCCCCAACCGCCGCCGGGATTCCGATCCCGATTTCTGGCCACAGTAGGCGCGGGCTTGCGGACGGCGAGCAATGGTTGGCTTGCCGCCCGACCGTCCGGTAACCGTCCGGTAATCGTCAGGATCGAGCCCAAGTCATCAAGGAGGTGTCAGCAAATCGTAGGGGCCCAGAAGGACCGAAGCCAACTGGGGCCACGGGTAGTGTGAAAGTGAAAACCGGGGCTCTGGGACGAAGGCAAAGAAGGAACAGGAGTGGGTTTTTAGTCAGTAAAAGTCTGACATAAGATGATTTGTCATAAGATGATTTTCCCACTTTAAAAAAACAAAACCTATATTCCTTACACGAGTGGATTTTAGTCAGTATCAGTCTGAAACTCCCTTCACCCAGAGCAACAGAAGTTAATTAATCATTTCCCACCTTTAAAAAACAAAACAAATCTCTTAAGAGCCGGCACGTGCCTCAACAAAACACCAGAACAAAATAGTGGAATAATACGCTTTCTACAAATAGACAATAGAAACACAAATTACGCAACAGCTTCCGCATTAAAACGCAGAAACGGAATCTCAGCACACCATTATTCCTGGGCTGAAGAAATATTTCTTTTTATCGAGTTTACCGCATAAAGGAGTTTCTGAACAAGTTTTTTCTAGCGGTATACTAACGAGGCACCTTGTCTAAGTTATAACCGCTTCGCATTGTTTTAATCACCCCAGACCGGCTTACCAAACTACTAGTAGAACAAGACAAGGAAGTATAAATCATTGAGAATAGAAAAGGCTTTATATTTTTCTTTTGGCTCTGAAAGGAAGGTGAATTTTAAATAGTTTCTGAAGATTTAACGAGTTTTTCTAGAAATATTCTGGGACCTATCTTATTTAGGTGCCGACAGTACCTACCTATATAAGTATTGATTGATAACCTTTTGGTCTGCGGTCTACAAATTTTAATTAACCCGATATTGTGTCTATGATTAGTATGTGGAGTTTCACTTACTAACTTATGATCCAATATGTAGACCTAGGTTACTGGGCGCTGCAAGTATAAATTGGTTTTAAGTTAAAGCGACCGACACGTTTGTGACGTTCAGCGCACCGATTGGCTCGCTCGAATCTCTTAACCAATCAGAGAGCCAAATTCGGTCACGTTAATAATAATAATATTCTAATGAAGGATGGGACGGTTGACGTGTGTCAGGCATGCCACCGTCCGGCTGAGTTCATCAGACATATTATCTCTGGTTGTTCTCGTTTGGCCAACGGCGAGTATTTGCACAGACATAACCAAGTAGCCAGGATTATTCACCAGCAACTTGCTTTGAAGTACAACCTAGTGAATTCTGAGGTACCGGATTACAAGTGGGTGCACATACTTGTAATCCGGTATCGCAGAATTCACCCAGTTCTCGAAAACGATCATGTCACGTTGTACTGGGATTGGTCTATCATTACTGACCGGACTAATCTAGCCATTAAGCCGGATAAGAAAAAAAATCAAATATCTCGACTTAGCACACGAGGTTGTCGACATGTGGAATGTAGACTCGGCTATTATTGTGCCGATTGTCGTGACCGCCAATGGCCTCATAGCCAAAAGCTTCGACAACCATCTGTCAAAGCTGTAGCTGCGCGGTTGGATCAAGGGCCTAATGCAGAAGGCAGTACTCCTTGATACGGCTCGCATTGTGAGGAGGTTCCTGTCTCTGGAGCCTTAACCACCGGTATCTTGGACCCTGTTCCCGACACCGGCGGACTACTATTTTTATAGTTTTAAAAGTTTTTTATTCTTATTTAATTGTTGTAAGAAATACTTAAAAATGTTAACAGTATGTGAAGAAATCAAATAAAGATAATAATAATAATATTCCACAACTATCACACAACGCCGTCTAGTCCCAAGCTAAGCAAAGCTTGTGTTATAAGTACTAGACAACTGATAAACATACTTATATATTTCTTAATACATACATATTATAGATAAATTACACCCAGTCACAGAAGAAATGATCGTGCTCATCACACAAATATTTGTCCTGGATGGAAATCAAACCCACGACCTCCGGCATAGCAGTCAGGGCCACTAACCATTAGACCAACAGATCAGTCATCGCACTCAGCGATAGATCTATAGATACGCTTTGAGGCGAAATTCGCTTACCATTACGAGCCCATAGACCGCAAATAAACGCGGTGCAGTCTATGCTTGTCCAGTTTACAGCTTATTTGCAAATGACTGATTAATTTTAGGCTAAAAGCTTTTGGTGAAATAAAATATGCAACTGGGGCAGCATTAACATGTAATGTTAATTAATCGTTATGATTAAACATTATTAGCGTTATTTATTTATTTATGTATACTTTATTGTACTTATATCTAGATAATAATTAACATAATGGTAACCTAAAATTAAAAACAATTGGCAGCCTTATTTATTTATTATTTATTATATACCTCATGCACATAAGGTACAGAGGCGGAATTAATGCCTTAGGTATTTTCTACCAGTCAACCACCCAACCAACCTTAGGTGGTTTAGGTGTCAACCTTATTGCATCCCATGATCTCATACAGTCACTCTTTTATCTCAAAGAGGACTAGTTTCCCGGTCCTCGAAAGAAGTGGGAACTCGCCCCTCTCCATACTTGCGCTATAGAGGCCTCTTGGTCGAGGCACGAGGGCTTCTCGAGGGTTCTGGGGCGGTATTTTTAGAGTTCAGCCTTCGTACCGCCACTCTCAGCCTTACTTTGGTCACCCCTGGAGCATCGTCGTCATCGTCGCCGTTGCGTTTCGCGTCGAAAACCGCAAGTGACAGAGCCATAGGCGCGGGAAGATGCTCTCCTCGTGCAGAGAACAGAGCACTCATAACTCCCTCCACAAGTTGGAGCCGGAGATTCTGCGTCAGTGGAGAGCCCATGAGTGGAATTTATTTCGCACCATTTGGTAGGGGCATCCCTACGGGTCTCTGTTCAGAGTCCCCAGTCATACGTCGCGGGCCTCTAACTCGGCCCGCCGTATCTTCGCCACTCTATATCTCTCGTACAGTTTTATTCTGATAGTGTGAAATACGATATAATTTAAAAAAAAAAAAACGGTACTAGGATTTAATACGCTGCTAACAAACAGGTTAACAATGAAAAAAAACTCTTTTTCCATCATCTCAATTTATTTGAGGTATTTGCACCAACCCACACAGGGTCTGTGTGGTGGATTACAGCACCTCTTCCAGAGAAGTCTTAGTCTCAACAACGGGAAGATCATAAGGCTGATTGTCCTAAGCTATAGGCTCATCTTTTATAGGATTCCGTACCTCAAAAGGAAAAATGAAACCCTAATAGGGTCATTTTAATGTTCGTCTGTCTGTCAAGACCCTTTATCTGGAGAACGCGTGGAGGTATCGAGTTGAAATCAGAACCGCATTTATTTAAGTCTGCGATCCTTGAAGTAGTGAAAAAATGAAACTTATAAGTTAACGAAAGAATAGATACGGCTATTTATGTTGCAAAAAATTAATATTTCGACACTCTTAGGGAATCAAAATTCATAGGTTACTTTCTGTTGACTCAGAATCCTGAAATTTTGCATAAAGCAAGGTCTTATAGCACAAGTATAGGGATAAATCTGAAAACAGTAAATTTGTTGTTGCGACACAAACAAAAAAACTTTTTGCGATTCGAAAATATCTTCGAGACTTCAGGAGTTGAACTATTAACATAGGTATGTAGGTTTGAGCGGAAGCCCCAGGCCGCGACTCCGATTTGCTTGATTTGTTTTTTCTTCTTCCACATTTCTCTTAAAGTGTCATTTCAGTAACCATAGCTATATTTAGTGGTTTATGTACTAGGGGAGCATAACTCAAAGCTAAGTTTGCAAATATTCTCGCCAACATTGAAAATATGTTCAGCACCAAAACATAACATTACGAAAGCCGGTCGAAACCGTTACCCTTTTCATAGTATCAAAGATAAGATCAGATCGACTGTAACTTATTTGATCGGAATAATTTCTAACTTAAATCGAACTCCTCCAACTTTTGCATGAATTATAAAGAAGCTATTGACTTTTACTCCAAAGCTCTGACACGGTTTAAATATAGAACTCTTTGTTAAACTTTTGCCTTTAGTTTGAGTATCTAATTTATGTGTAATCTACTTTATATGGGTCATTAATTTTGTAAAATTAGGTAATTACCAAGTGATTTTCGTCTAGACATAAACCAAAGTCTCAGAGCTCATTCGATGCTCGCTAAGGCCGCGGAAATTTTAATGAAAAGGAATCCCGTGGTCCTAGAACGCAAAGGGCAATTGGAGGACACTGGTGCGGTTTTAGTCAGCAAAATCCTAACACGCTCTCCAGCCCCACTTCAGAGCTGGAGAAGTTGTTGAATGATTTCCCACCCTCTGACGACTTGGGCTCGGTCCGGACGGTTACCGGACGTTTGGACGGCGAGCTACCCACTGTTCGTCGTCCACAAGCACGCGCATGCCATTGCCTCGCGCGAGAAAATGCGGGCTCCTCCTTTGCTAGCATTAATGGCGGCGTCCGCCTGCCACTCCTCCTCGCTCCGGACCATAGCCTGTACTAAAGCCCGGCGCGAGAGATCACTGCCACTAATCACCCCCACGAAGACATGGCGGTGCTCTGCCCAAGCGGGGCACACGTCTACCGCACCGTGTCTTCCGGGTGGCTCACACAATGATGACACCCGGTCGTTTTTTCCGCACGAATCGGGTGCAGGAACCTCCCGAGCTTACCATGTCCGGTGAGGACCTGCGCCATAAGGAAGGTAAGGACGCCGTTTTGTCTTTCCAGCCACTCCTCAAAGACTTAAAATCATAATAATGGCGTGTCCAGCCGCTCACCAGCTGAATTTCAAATAGTTCGCAATCTTTCGCCTGAACATCACCAAACCTCAACGCTGCTAACTTAACACAGAATTTCAAATGCAACGACATTGTTTAGATATATCTGTTCAACAATTTCACGCAGGTTTCCATCTGACCGATTTAAACGAATGAACGAAATTGAACGAGAGCGCTCAGCGTGGTCATTCTAAACTTTAAGTCTGAAAGTATTAATTGGTGCAGTTGAGCGCTCTTCAATTTTATTCAGGATTTTAGCGTTTCAGTGGTTAGATTGTGGATTGGGTTTTTGTTCACTGGAATTATAAAAGAAGTCGATAGCAGTTTTCTGATATATTGTCACTTTTGAGAATATGAATATAGCTGAAAAGAAAAAAAGAAACTTACATGAAATGACGCAATCTTAAGACTAACTTAACATTGTACTGGAAAAATATGCTCCACGTCCGCGCAAAACGGTCGAACGCTCAACATAATACCATGACCACACGCAAAATGCGACGAGTCCACAGCGCTGGTTGTCAGCGTGGGCCGGGTGGTAATATCGACACAAAGACGTCGGAACGATATGGTGCACAAGATTTGTGTGAAATTATTGGATAAATTCATAAATGGAAATAAAAAAACAATACCAAATAAATGAAGAGGAAATACAAATAAATATGTACGATAGCCTGTTAAAGTGCCTGGGTAGTGCAGAAAAAAAATCGTGTGAAGCGAGAAATGACGCCATCTAACGTAAACTCAGATTGAAATGTTGTTATTGACAACATTACATTGTACTGTTAATAGATGGCGTCGCTGTGTTTCAAATGATTAATGCTTAATTAATGTTTGTTTTTGTACTTTCTTTTTGTTTCTTCATACACTGAAATAATTTATAGTTTCTTTTAAAGAGATGAAGATATTAAAATTGAATATCAATTTATAAATATTTGATTATCTATGTGTTCGTTTTCCAACTTGAGAGGGTAGGTTGAATATGGATTTATAAATAATAACTAGTAGGTAGTATAAATAATACTTAGACCAGAGTTATGACATAGCTCAATTGATTATTCGCTAAGTTAATTTCTAATATCTCGTTCCAGCTCTTTTCGTTGAATTTTATTTTTAACCAGGTGTATTGTCTACTTATTTTACCAAAATATGCATTGTTGGATTTAGTAAAAAGAGCTCAAATAATTGTTATGCATAATCAAGGCAAAAACTTGTCAGGAATAGCCAGAGAGACCGGTGTAAACGTAAGTAGATTTTTTTTCTTCTTTTTTATAACAAAAACCTCCTATATAATAATCATTATTGGGTATTATATATTTCTGTTTTATTGTTGCAGAGAAAAACAGTTGTTCTGTGTGTAGGACGGTTTGAAGAAGAGAGTTCTTTGAAACACCATAAAAGAGCTGGCAGATTAAAACTAATAAACATGTTGCAGCGTCAAACCATGATAAGGGAGTACGAAGAAAATGGACGTCTGTCGACGAACCACTATGCTGGTTTATTTGACACAAGCGTTGACACTGTTCGTCGTGCTCTTCATACTTAGCGAAAAGATGCATTATCGGAGGCATGTTGTGAAATCCTTGCTATATGGATCATAAACTTTGATTGGAGTAGTGTCATCTTTACTGATGAAAAAACTTTTAAGTCCAGTGAACACGGACGGTTATGTTTGTGGCGTCAAGATGATAAATAATTATAATACTGAATTAATATAATTTACTCAGTACTAGTACTTATTCTCTGTATTAACTGGAGACCTTGTTATGTGTGTTTAACTTAATACCCGTATTTAAAACAACTTAAAAAAGTTATGAACACTTGATATATTGTTGTGCAATTTTATAGTTTTTAGCCTACATTTAATCCTTTTGACATTTGGGATAAAATTATCTGGTCTCTTGTTTGTTTGTTAAGGTTACATAAGCTTCAATCCTCTTTCCAATTTTGGAAATGAATACTTAAGCTATGGCCTCAATAAGAAGTTATATATAATATTATAATCTTATTCGGTGATTAATAAACGGTGATTGTTGAATTTGAATAAGAAATTGTAAGAAATAAACATATTATTTTTTTAATAGTGCCTTTTTTTTTGATGAGCCTGTTTACCTGCATTTTTTTTCGTTTTGCTGAGTAGCTACCCACTTGAATATTATATTATACTACTTGTTAGCTTTGATATAATATTCCTACCGATTTCTTTTGCTTTTTATTCGTAACTTACAAAAAGTGTGAGTACTACGTGAGATTCGAACTCACGGCTTATTGATTTACGCATCTATCTGCACATGCTAAACCGCTTGGCCAACTTGACTCCAATTTAATTGATGAAATTATGAACTACAGTCAGTTGTTTAGACAATGATGACGCATGTGTCTATTTTCTGTCAGACTAAAAGTCAACTTTATACTTTGAGAGATTGCTTTTGGACGCCACTTAGCTGTGAAGAAACCAACGCCATCTAGTTAAATTTTTGAAAACTTAAACTTTAACGTGCAAGGGAAAATAGGCCTTAAGGTATCCAAGCACTTTTGCTGGCCATTGTACTTGGAGGTATGCGGAACAGAGACTAAAGTCCTGCAAAACTCAGGTGAAAAGGGAGGAACCTCCAACCAGACGGGTATTATGTCTGGTTTGTGAAACTACCTGATAGATAATTTAGGGCTGTTGTATCGCAATGCAAGATTTCGTAGTTTAGTTCCTATGTGACTTCATGGATGTTGCTACATCACTGCCCACTGGAGATTGGAGATCGATGGTTTTTGATGCATGCCAGGACAGTAGGTTGGATTCAGTGGGTCGGAACCATAGAAATATCCGAAACCCGCATAGTTCTCGGCGAGTCGAAACTGTCTGCGGTGATGCCCCTGTAAGTCGGAGTGACGATGTCCCTGTGAGTCGGGATGATGCCCAGTGAGTCGGGGTAATAATCTCCCAGTGAGTCGGGATGATGCCCCAGTGAGTCGGAATGATGATGTCCCAAGGAGTTGGGATAATGCTGCAGGCTCCAGTGAGTTGGAGTAGTGCTGCTGGCTTCAGTGGCCCGAAGTGGTGCTGTGCGACGTAGTGGCTTGACTGCTGGCGTCGACCAGGAGATGTTCTTTGTGGCTCTTCATGTGACAGGTCAAAGGTGGCGAGTGAGGGTGATGACCAGGTATGACCAGGTAGGTAAGCTGGTGGCTAGGATACCCTTTATAGCCGTGGGTGCTGGCTGCATGGCTCGATGCTCGAAAGTATGTTGCCCTCTTACTAGGATACGGGATTATTTAAAAGAGCCATCGTGGCTCTGGTACGCAAAGAGCAACTTAAGGAACACGGGTTGGTTTCGGTCAGTAAAGTTCTGACACTCCATCCGCTCCAACCAGAGCGGAAGACGTTATTAGATGTCCCACCAAAAAAAAATAGTTAGTTGCCTCCGACTAATCTCTTTTATCTTTTTGTGCACTGTGATATCGAAAGGAGATCGCATGAGTTAGGTTAACGAACTGGCAAGTAAAAGCATTTCATTGTATTCAAGTCCCGGTCCCCGAAGAAACCAGTCGCAAAGTGCGACAATACTTGGCTTATTGCCGTAAAAACTAGTCTAGTACTTACTATTAGGACCCCTACAATTAAAACTAATCCCAGGCTCCTCGGAACATCTCAACGTTCCTAGTACTTCATTAGTACAAAATAATTTCGAGCTTAGTACAAGGAATGGCAGCTTTTTATCATGACTTGTACTAATTAGTCTCGTAACTAAGCCTTACTAAAAGAGTACGTAATGTAGGTATATAATTATCATACTAATATTATAAAGGCGATAGCTTGTGAGTCTGTATGTGTATGTTGGCTACATCTTTACGCTCGGATGGCGAAACGGACTTCGATGGAATTTAGTACACGGGTAGTAGGTTGTTCTATACTTTTCAAATTTTTGACTTTGCTCGAATTCTTGATACCACTCATGCATTTAAATTATTTTAATTTTAACATTTCAATTGTATATAATTTTATGACATATATTGTCTGTATGTGATTATGTAACTAAAATGATCCTTTAGTACTCGAAATAAATAGATAATAAATAAATGTCCTGAAATAGCACATAGGATGCTTTTTATTAATAGAATAGAATAGAATAGAATAGAATAGAATAGAATAGAATAGAATAGAATAGAATAGAATAGAATAGAATAGAATAGAATAGAATAGAATAGAATAGAATAGAATAGAATAGAATAGAATAGAATAGAATAGAATAGAATAGAATAGAATAGAATAGAATAGAATAGAATAGAATAGAATAGAATAGAATAGAATAGAATAGAATAGAATAGAATAGAACAGAATAGAACAGAACAGAATGGAATGGAATGGAATGGAATGGAATAGAATAGACTAGAAATACTTTTATCCGGGTAACCGTTGTGCTGGGACAGACCCAGCACAACGGTTATAAAAACAAAGTAAAAAAGAACAAAAGTACAAAGTGCGTCGAATAATAATTATGTCCCTTCGGCATAATTTTCTACTAGCGGGTGAAGCCGCTGGTAGCAACTAGTGTGGTTATAAAGACTCCTGTTGATAGTAGTAAAGATCCCCTTTCATAAGTACCTTATTAGAGGGTTTAGAACGAAAATCACTTTAAAGTGATAAATTTCAAAATTCAAAAGTTTTTATTTTACATAGGCCTACATGGGCACTTATAAAACGTCAGAAGCTAGAGTACGGTTGCAAATTGGTCGTTTCGTATGGAGAAGAACCGCAAGAAACTCCATAGTTACTCTTTAAAAAAAAAAAGATTGTTCTTAAAATATTTCTGTATTACAGTATTAACAACGCAACAGACCTCTACGTCTGCCTTCGCAACTGTGAAAGTTCTAAATGTTCTTCATTTGGCTGTCCCAGGCTCTCAGTCAGTAGCCTTTATCTACCACATAAATTCCTACTACTAATTACCCACACATAAAGTGACATCTGATTTCAAGCTCACTGCACGCCATTCACGTTCCTTCTAGGGCCATGAGAAAATTGAAAAATGCAAGGGGTAACTAAAAGAATATAGGTGGGTTTTAATCATTAAAAGTCTGACACGCCCTCTCGCTCCACCTATAGGGCGGGAGAAGTAATTAGATGATTTCACGCGAAAATCGGCCTTAGGCCCCCTACGGTTTTGCTGATATCTATATTCCTGGAATAGCAAATACTTCGGATCTTTTTATCTCAGGAGTACAGTTACTTTCACACGTGCGAAGCGGCTAGCAGAAAGTGATTTCAGTTTTTTTTTTAAATAACTCCTTTCGGTCTAGATTTTTTTTTGGTTTCGGTGGGAAAATCCTCTTATGACATCCCACCCTCTTGGGCGAAGCGGGAGATAGTGTTTCAGATTTTTACTGACTAAAAACCAACTCCTGTTCCTACTGGTACGAAAGGCAACGAACGTCTTTTAATACAGTTGCTGACATCTCTTTGAGGTGCGCGTGAAACACTTCACGTCGTCGATGACTGGAGCTCGATCCATTACTCGTCATTCGCTAGCCCGCGTCTCCTGTCGCGGTGACTGGAGCGTGATGATATCCGTTCCCTTAAGCGTGGGGCTTTCTCCAGAAGTATGCAACCGCATTTCATTCCCTCTCGCTCTAAACCATGGCCTCAATCAGAAAGCAAATGTACAAACTCACAAAATTTTAAAAGATTAATAGTAGCGTAGATATATCAAACTGGCTCTACTGTCACTACCCTAGCTGTAGTTCAATAACGCGGCCTGTACAACGTTGTGCGAGATGATTGCCTTCCTATTGTGTTCATTGACATGACCAGCTCTTTATCACACCATTCATGTGCGCTTAGTTCGCTAGCACAAATAGGATCGTCTGATTAGTCTTTTAGATAGCTTTTGTATTGCAGTGGATGGGTTTATGTATTAAATTACTAGGCTTTGGTTACGCTACTTGTTTTTGTTAGCTACTCGTATGACAGTATTATTATAACGGCTAAAGTTTGTATGTACCTACATATGTAAGTACGTATTACTGAGTAGGTAAGTTTGTTACTCCTTTTTACTCAAACGACTTTTTACTTTTACTCAAAAGGAAAAAACGGAATTCATATAGGATCACTTTGTTGTCCGTCTGTCTGTCTGTCGGTCAAGACTCTTTATCTCGAGACCGCATAAAGGTATGGAGTTGAAATTAAAACCATATAGTCAAGTTTGCGATCCCTTGAAGCTGTGAAAAATTCAAACTTATAAGTTACCGAACAAAAAAGGTATGGCCGTTTATGTTCAAATGAATCAAAATTTATAGGGTACTTCCCTTTGGTCCAGAATCCTGAAATTTGACATAAAGCAAGGTGTTATAGCACAGGTATAGGAATGAATCTGAAAACAGTAAATTTTCTGTTACGTCACAAAAAAAAACTTTTTTTTGCGGTTCGCAAAAATCTTCGTGACTCCATTCGGGAATTGAACTACGTGTTTACATTTATGTAAGTTTGTACAGAACCCTCATTGCGCGAGTCCGACTCGCAATTGCCCAGTTTTTTTTTTCCTAGGAAATCTCTGGTTGGTGCGGGAGGGA
The DNA here is from genome assembly GCA_949316375.1 of Mythimna vitellina. Taxonomy (NCBI): domain Eukaryota; kingdom Metazoa; phylum Arthropoda; class Insecta; order Lepidoptera; family Noctuidae; genus Mythimna; species Mythimna vitellina. The sequence goes on from OX438692.1 coordinate 18,397,466, forward strand.
GTATTATACTTTCACTGACTAAAAGCAACAGTGTACCTTCAATCGCCCTTTATTGCAAGGGCTCCGGTCACTTCTTCGAACAATCCGCAACCCTGGCAGTCGTCGGCTCTAACTGGCCCCATCAATTTTGCTGATATCTCTTGGAGGTGCGCGTTGAAGTGTGGTCCTTACTGAGTGGCCGGGCGGCAACTTTCGACGGCGCTGGAGGCAGTAGACCATCTCCTGGAATAGCAAAAAGGATCTTTTTATCTCGGGGATATTTTTTCAAATAACTCCTGCCAGACTAGATGGCGGGACAGGGAGTTTCAAATTTTTACTGACTAAAATTCACACATGGTCTTTTAGTTGCCTTTGGGTTCCAGAGCCAAGGTTACTCTTTCGAACAACCCCGGATCCCTGGTTTTATTTTTGAGCCCCGAGTCTCTCTATTACATTATTACAGCATGCATTAGGTACACAATTTATTTATTATTTATTTATTTATTATATTCTTTATTGTACACCAATACATATTACAAAAGGACACTAAACTAAGACACATACGTACATACAATGGGCGGCCTTATCGCATTCCGCGATCTCTTCCAGGCAACCTGGAATGGACAGTAAATTGCCTGGATAAGAAATGGGGCTGTCATTGGTGTGACAGAACCAGCATTAAACATAATATATTATAATAGATACACAAATACATACATATGCTATATAATAGATACATATATACATATATAACCATTGAAAACTATAGACAGAAATATAAATCTTGACTATCGATACTCACAGCGACAGGTAATGTTCTCTAACGAGTCTTTTAAAAACAGGCAACGATTGAGCACGTTTAATTGTGTCAGGTAACTCATTCCACAGACGAGCAGCCTGGACAGTGAAAGATTTGTCGTAGAAAGTCGTGGTATGGATTGGCAATTTAAGTCGCAAGTTTTCTGATGATCTTAGCAACTTTGTATGTGAGTTGCAGAGAAACTCAAAACGTTTTTTAAGGTAAAGAGGCGTGAAGGGGGAAAAGAGGATATTATATAGGAGGGAAAGAATATGAGCATTCCGGCGAAGGCGAATTGGCAACCACTTGAGCTTTACACGGAATTCGGAAACGTGATCATATTTGCGCAAACCAAATATGAATCTTATACAAAAATTTTGAAGCCGCTCAAGCTTATCCAGTTGTTCTTGGGTAAGGTCAAGATAGCTGGCATCAGCATAATCAAGGATGGGAAGAAGAAGAGACTGTGCAAGCGCAATCTTGGTGGCAGTCGGTAGAAAATTGCGGAGTCTTCTCAATGATGCAGCAGAAGCGAATAACTTACGGCTGACTTCTTGTAGCTGGGCAGTCCAGGAAAAGTTTTTGTCAATGAATATCCCCAAGTTCTTAACTTTATCACTAAAGGGAATTACGGAGTTGTCAAAAGAGACTTGGGGAAGAGTCGTCCAGTCGATCCTTGAAACCATCCTAGAACTGCCCACTACTATAACCTGCGTCTTTATGGGATTTACCGTAAGACCATACTTCTTGCTCCAATCGCATATGCGGGCCTGATCACGGTTGATGGTGATAATAGCCTCAGACAGATTTCCAAGAGGTGCTCGCGAGTAAATTTGTAGATCGTCTGCATAAAGATGATAGGAAGAAGTAAGTTCATTGGAAATTGAGTTTATAAAAACTGCAAAAAGTAATGGAGATAAAACGCCACCTTGCGGAACCCCGGCAGAAGTACTACACCAGGAAGACAAGGTCTCTCCGATGCAAATACGTTGCCGGCGACCGAGCAGGTAACTACGAAGCCAGTCAATCACAATCAATAATTTAGGTAGGTAGGTTGTAGGTGTATATTTTTTTTGTAATGAATAGATTTACTGCGGTGTCCGTGTGATGGTTAAATGATCGACTGCTACTCTACGTGTCACATATTCAATTTCTACACGAAACAAATATTTATACTTTTTTTACAGGATATTTTAAAAAAATAGAACGCTATTGCCTGTGGCAGATATCTTCAAACCTCAATCGATAAGCAATCTGTCCCTGTTAACTCAGCCAACATTCCTAGAAAGTACTATAATAATAAAATCTAATGCATCCATTTCAGGCGGTGTAACAACTAACATTTTTAATTTTACAAAGGCGTACGCCATTTTCTTCGGTCGGAATGGCCGCCGATTAGTTTTAACGGCGTGCCGGTGACGCTCTTGGTATCAATTAACGGTGGGGACGAAGGGTGAGTTTGCTTTGCTGGTCTTTGTAAGTATGCCGTGTGGGTCTGATAGGACGCAATGACTTGGCGTGGAAACCAGGTAATAGAAATATTTTTGCTTAGATAGCAAATTCATATTGGTATATATCTTTTTTTTAACCGACTATTAAAAGGATGAGATTATTATGTTCGGCTGAATTTATTTTTTTATGTATGTTCATCAATTTCTAGGTCAAATGTAGATTGATCTGATTTCTTTTTATTTTATATATTATACTCCCAAATTGGTCCCTTATGGTTATTATTATTATTAACTGTCGTAACAAGTAAGATTGTTTTGTTTATAGGTGTAAATAACTGACTGAAACAAAAGGGAAGATCAGATCAGTTTCATGTGCCGATCTGATAACGAAGCTGGGATGTAAGCACCGACACTGTAATAAATCAATAGGTTTTTATAATAAAATTTTCTTTTAGTAGATGATTGCTATATGAATCATGATATTTTTTAGGCATACAAGTAAGGAGTGGAATTTCCTGCCGGAGTCTGTCATTTCCGATAGCTGTAACCTGAGGTTTAAGCCAAGAGTAAATAGGGTATCTCTTCTAGGCAAGTGTTCTGCATTGTCGATCACATCATCGCTTGCCGTCAAGTGAGTTAGTGCACAAACACGAGTCTATCAATAATAAAAAAAATACATATCTTATCAATTTTATTTATAATATGTTTTAAAACTTTACAATATAAATGCGGATGCGTTAGACATTCTCTACCAGCTGAAGCCGAAGAAGCTGGTGAAGAAAAAATATGGCAGGTGCACAAGAAAAGTAAGTAGCTATCTATTATTAAAGAAAGCAGAGATAAAAAAGAGGGTTAATAATTAGTATGGGAGGTCCAATTCTTTTTCTTTAATGAACTATGTCTTTCTTGAAGAAAATTGTTCGTTTCTCTAGACAAAAAAGTATTTGAAATAAATGTGGTCGACATTTATTTCAAATACTTTTTTGTTTCACCATGTATACGGTAAGGATACCGGAGATATTAAAAAGGCTTACACGAGTGTTAGTGTCAGATATATTCTTGAAAATTACTCCTTTATATTTTTGTAAAAAAAAACACTTGCGCCTATCGGCTTGGCAGCCGTTCCAAATATCTCTTGAACGTTTTTTATTTTTTTAATTTTACTGATAAGATCTGTTGTTTCATTCTTTTATTTACGAGTATATGTGTCATTATTTCTAACCTAACATTATTTCGTCCGGAAAGACCCTGCTGGTTTTATTCCCATAATCATAAATCTAAAAAAAATCCTATTGCTTTATGAGTTAGCACTTTGCCCGCGGCTTCATTCACGAGAATGTTTTTATAAAAAAAAATAACATCCCCAAATCAGGTAGTTCTGAAAAACTAATAATGTCTGTCTTTATTATTAATTTAAGTTATAATTTGTGTCAAGTTCATAAACTCCAGAAATAAGAATCCTCCTTACAATCTTTAAACCTCTTAAATTGTTCTATGGGACGTAGTTTTGAAACCAACCCTCAAAACTGATTCCGTTCCTTATTCCCTAGAATAAAGATATTATGGACGAAACACAGAACTGCACGGACATCGTTCAATTAACAAGTAATTGGTCTAACTGGTTGGTTGGACTAGTGTTCCATTTGTAGTTCTGTTAGCACTGGTTAGAGCAAACCAACGTGTTGATTACTTCGATATTGTGTTTGTCAGCCTGTATGTAGATTGTTGTTATTAAGTCCTATGTTATGCAAATTAGGAAACACGACATTGTTACAAATTAATATAGGATGATCTTGGATGAAGCTGTTGCGTTATAGCGTGGCTGTAGCGGTCAATGACCCATTTAAAATTATTGAATTTCTCGATTTCAAAAACAGAAAAATAAAAATCCGGCCAAGTGCCGGTTGTCAAGTGTTGGTTGTGTTGGCAAGGTGCAAGGTTGTCTGGTAGAAATTGCTCTGTGTAATAAGACCGCCTATTGTGCACTTATTTATGTATATATGTTTGTCCTGTTTTATGTTAAGGTGTGTAAGTGCGAGTCGAACTTGCGCACGAAAGATTTCATACAGTCCGAAGCAAAAAACGGCAAAAAATTACGTTTATTGTGCGGGAGACCTACTTAAATATTTATTTTATTCCATTTTAAGTATTTGTTGTTAAAATTAAAATGTTATAGTGAAAATTTCACCTGTCTAGCTATCTTGGTTCATAAGATACAGTCTGGTGATAGACAGACAGACAACGGAGTCTCAGCAATAGGGTCCCGCTTTTCCCTTTGGATACGGAACCCTAAAAATTTAACCTTTTAAATTATACTCTACTATTTTGTGATTAGTACAACAAAAATGGGGCTCTATCCATACCCGTTACTGATCAAATTTGTGAAGACAAAAGTAAAAAAAAAAAACGAAATCACAAATTTGTCCACGAAAATTTGTCATAATTGGTAAATTCATAATTTGAATCAATCATTCGTAACAATTGCTACTAGAAAATACTACGCGCGGTATTTTTCAATTTTGATCGTCATTTATTCATTCATAATCAATATATCCTAGTACAATATTTCCATAAATTGAGTGACGTTTTGGGATATAGACAAACACTAATAACTTTGCTTTATATGAATATTATTTATTGAGACTTTACTTAAATAATAACAAGAGTTTTTCTAATACGCCCTTAAAGTATTTGTACTAATTAAACACACGGTTAAGACCAAAACTCTTAGCTAAATGTCTTAAAAATCCTCCACTCTTTTTGGCTCAAAAGACTGGTGGTATTGACATGTTGTGTGGCAATGCTTAATCATTCTGACCGAGGTAAAAGCCACGTGGTCACGCAAAATGTCAACCAGGCGTTAGAATAAGTCTCCAAATAGTTTATGAGCACTCGGCCCAACAGCCTAAGAGTTTTAATTTTAAGCCGCTCAAAAATGTAACTACCGACGCGATTGTAATATTTTATATAGGTACTGTTTTTAATATTATCTCTAAAAACTTAATTTTGCCTCTTCCATGTAATATTATTCTTACTGGACTAGCATAGCATAGTCGGCCTTATAATGTTCCCACTATGGGGACTCAGGCCTACTCTCTAGGAGAGGGAATGGGCCGTAATCCACCACGCGGGCCCTGTGCGGCTTGGTGGATCTCACATATCTTCGAATTTTTGGTCCTAGGACATACTGGTTTTCTCACGAAGTTTTCCTTCACCCTTTTGAGAGCAGTGGTTATGAAATAAATTACACAAAGTAATGCGTTAGGTTTGAACCCGTGACCTACAACTTGTAAGGCGGGGCCTTTACCACTCGGCCACCACTGTTCAACTTCTGTTCTTTCTGCTTTTATTAATTTTATTGTCTTCACCTATTTTAAATTGCCACGTAGCGCTAGCAAGCCACATAATTGTTATGAACTTGGAGTAATGTTTGGGTCACCAAGATACAGGCTGCGCCAAGTTTGGGACCCATTGCTATCTTTATATGGTCATTGTTTAGTTTTAATGTGTCATATGAATACAATAATGTGTAAATAACTGTGTTTGTTTAATAAATTATTATTATATGAGTAGATTACTAAATTTTGACACTTGAGGTTCTCCGTAACCGCAATGCCAGTACAACACAACAAACTAAGAAAATGGGATAACGCAAAAGTATTCTAAACATTGATTTATCATTGACGATGAAACATTAATTGTGCGTACAGTTAAAGAGTGTAATTCCCCCGGAGTCAGTGTTCCCTGACCTCTACAACCTAGGCGTCTTTAAGTTAAGACTGAATAGGTTAATCCTAGTCAAATGTGCTCTATCATTGACCACAACATTGCTTATCATCAGGTGAGATAGGGGTCAAACGCGAGCCTACCTAGAATAAAAAAAAAAAAAATTGATCCTTTGTAAGAAAAGGGCAATAAATAGGTCATTGCCCTTTTCTTACCACACTAAAATGAAACAATTATAGTCAACATTTTGTGAATCATTCGTAAATATAGTCTTTTTGTAGTATTTTCATGACCTCTTCACTGAACGTCGCGCTCGAAATACTTTTTTTATGAGTAGCTTCATAATTGCTTTCAATGATGACTGCAGACTGCAGTTAATGTATGAAATCTGTTTTAAACGATTATGTGGATATATACTTTATTCAAATATGACATTAAAAGTATCTGGACTCTTCAAAAGATAAACTCACTAGTGTTTTTGTCACTAAGGTAACGAAAACGTATTAAAATCAATGTTATTTATTTTCTTTTAACCCAGCATTGATCGCGGGCTTCCGGACGGCGAGCCATGGGTAGCTCGCCGTCCATTAACAACTTTTACTATGGGACCAAACCTGAAACAGCGAAAAAAAAAATCAGCTGCAAATACATTTTGACGAGTTATGCGAACATAAACGTAGGGAACACCTGATTTTTTTTTCGCGATATCTGATTTGGTTCTATAATAAAAGTTGTTCATAATGAGGAGTACAATGTCCCCTCGAAATTCTTAAACTTAATTTTTTAACACCATATATATAGATACAGCGGCAACGGAATTGATGTAGAGAATCGCTGCCATCGCGGGTAGAACAGTCGAAGACGGCACATAGCAAAAAAGGCCTATGCTCAACCGTGAACAAACTCAAAGCAAGGATTACGATGACATAGATCCACAAAATTCCATAAAAAATCATGTCTACCTACAAACTACCGATGAACAAGATATCTTAGCATCTAAGTAGACCGTTACTTCAAACCCTTATTCATTCTTAGTGACCTCACTCTACTCTGTATGTAGCACGGGTATACTGAACTACGAAATATATTGATATAAGTAGCTAACCGAGCGATTTCTCAAGTTCTCTTAAAAGGGACTAGGGCCCGCGACAAATAAAATTTAATAGACCCTTTACAAGGTTTCCTTTTCACACGAAATATTTTAGCTACATTTGCATTACAAAAGCCTATTCGAATGAGTCGTTGTCGAGTCTACATATATGTATATTATATTTAATCTAGAAGCGGGTCGATCAACCATTAAGCGTTTGCACGTGGTAAATATTATTTCAAGCTGTATTAGCTAAGGCCCGACGCCTAAACTATTACAAGTTGAAATAATATTGTCGATCGAAACTTGTTGAGTTCGAAACTTATCTTTTGGATTATATTATTGATCCAGGTTATTTAAGTTCGTATAGGCTTTGCAGAAGACTAATAAATATAAATCTATATTTACATAAATTTGTATACCTAACTAGCTGAATCAACAGACATTGTTCTGTCTTAGTTATGAACTGTCAGACGTACCAACTGTCTAATGTGTATGGGTGGCTCGCCGTCCGACCGTCCGGTAATCGTCCGGACCGAGCCCAAGTCGTCGACGGCGCGTACTGTTCCACGTGCGCCTCAAGGAGATGTCAGCAAATCGTAGGGGCTTAGCAGGGTCGAAGCCTACTGGAGCCAAGGGTAGTGTGAAAGCAAAACCCGGGGCCCTGGGACGAAGCCAACGAAGGAACAGGAATGGGTTTTTTTAGTCAGTAAAAGTCTGACACTATCTCGCGCTCCGTCCAAGAGCAGGATTTTCCCACCCAATAAAAAAAACTGTCTAATGCGTGAACGTGAAATAGTTATTCAATACCAGATATTTGAAAATAATGTTAAAAGTTTCTACATAAGAAAACGAGTAATGAGAATACGATATGGTTTTTTTATCATTAATGATAGGCTCGCGTTTGATCTCTATTTTACCTGATGGTAAGCGATGATATGGTCAACGATAGAACCCGCTTGCCTACAAGTAACTTATTCACTTTTGAAATAAATGGACGAAAAACTGCAGTGAATTTCACTAATTAGCCGTACGTGTAATAAATGTGTTTTCGAAACGTTTTGTAGTACATAGGTAGTATGTCTTTCATGTGGTTGCTACGAGTATCAGTGACAGTTTGAGCTGAAACTTAAGCTTGATGTAACTTTTGTAACGAATTTATAATCTAGAATTTTTAATTCTAGGAAATATATAAATCTTTATTATTTATTCAATGATTAATAAAAACTCAAAACGTCCCTATTTATTTCAAATGGACTGCCAACTGTACCAAAAGGTTCACTGGTGTTCCTATATCCCCTGCTAAATGGGTCGCACATATTTAGAATGTTAGGCTTCAAATATTGGTCACAGATAGTCAAAGAAGATTTGATTTATTGAGTACTTGTAATTACCACGTAACCAATACTATATGAACGTGAGGTGAATGATTGATATTGAGTACTCGAGTAGTCTAAGAATACTATACTGCCGCTGTCAAAGTCAAACTAAAAACTAAAAAAAATGCGTACTTGAGCACTTCTAAAACGTCAAAAGCGCACGGTTCCAATCTTTTTCGATCCAGCTCGTCCCTTGCTGCCCTCCCCCAGCGACGCCCTAAGCCGAGGTCCGTACCCCACAGGGGGTGCCCTTAGTGTGTAGTCGCTTAGTTGTTAAATTAGTTTAAGTAAGCCCTAGCTGGAGGCTTTGATTCTATAATCGAGGCATTCGCCACAGGCAAGACCGGTCAAGGAACCGACAACCTCCTAGGATGATCTGCGAGAGGCCATACACAAAAAAAAGCACGGTTCCAATTGGTCGTTTCCTATGGAGAAGAACCGGCAAAAATTCCATTGTTACTACACTATGGAAAACCTTTACGCTAACTTTATCCTATGTTCAATATACAATAATAATAAAAAACCATTTTAGAATATTAATAGGCTGCTATGAGAGGATAGTATAGACTGGTCAACTTTGTACCCAAATGCACAATAAAAATTGGTTGCGCGCTTTACATTTTTTTTTTCGGTTCGATTATCATCCAATGACATCCCGCGCTCATGGGCGGAACGAGAGGGTGTGTCAGACTTTTACTGACTAAAAATCCACTCCTGTTTCTTCGTTGCCTTTCATACCAGGGCCGAGTCTTCCTTTCAGAAGCAGACCCTTGGCCCCAGTTGGGTTCGACCCTGCTGGGCCTCTACGTTTTGCAAACACCACGCGCGCCTCAAAGCCTGCGTGGAACAGTACGCGCCATTGACGACTTGGGCTCGGTCCGGATGGTTACCGGATGATCGGACAGCAAGCTACCCATTGCTCACCGTCCGCAAGACCGCGCCTACGGTGGCCGGAAATCGACATCGGGATCCCGGCGGCTGGGGCGTGAGGGCCACTCCCTCGCACGTGCACGTGCGGCTTCCTCCTTTGTAACATTACTGCTTCGCAGAAGGAGGCGACCGCCTGCCAATCCTCCTCGCTTTAGATCATGCCCTGTACCAAGGCCCGGCGCGAGAGATCGTTGCCGCCGATTTCCCCCAGCGATTTACAATTATGGTTTGTATGTCGACTATATTTTTGCGGTTATGGTTGATCAGATAAGTACGTAATACCTTGCTACATATTAGGGTTTAAAGTACGAAATTGCTGTTTTTTAAAACAAGTTGCTTTGAAGTGTTTATTTGGATTGACTTGGAATTATAAGTTTAAATAAAATTTGTATTATAGGTACGTTATTCTTTTTTCAAAATCAGGTATTTATTAGTTTCGTTGTGTTTTTTATTTTCTGTAATATCGCATATATAAAAAAAACGTTTTTTTTTTCATATTAAGAGTTCTAACGTAGAAACTGTGCATTTCAAAGGGCAAGCAAAAGAGTTTATTTACACATAACTTAAAAAATATAACATTATAACAAATCTATACAATAGAGTGAGTTATGCGACATATCCGCGCAAAAAGGTCAGCGCTCAGCAAAATGCTGGGGCACCTGTATTGAACAGAGCCAGAGCGCCGAGATAGTCATATCAGCTCCAGCCGTGGTAGACGAGACGTTGAACGGTTAGCAAATTTTCATCTTATGAACTAAAAACCACTTAATAATAATGAAATGTAAATAACTATAATAAAATCTTCAATTAATATCTTAATGTTAATGTATTTTTTTTTTTAAGTTTAAGTATTTAAGTTTCTATACTGTAATTGTTATTTCATTGTGTGTACCTGTGTGCCAAATAAACGTGTTTTCTTTCTTTCTTTAATAAACAAACTAAAGAAATAACATAATAATTAACCGTTATACGACACAATAGCATAAGCAAAATCCGCCTTTTAATGTTTTTTGAATGTCACATATCTTCGAATTTTTTCTAGGACATACCGGTTTCCTCACGATGTCGATACAAAAAAATAAAAAAAATTAACAAAACCAAATCACATATGCCTATAGTGGTCAATTGTTATTCGATTGATTAACGATCAACTAGAACTGACAAAGCGTAGTTATAAAGTCTAAGCGCCAATCAGAGCGCCAAACGTCATAAACGTGTCGAACTAGTTAAAAACAAACTCGCACTAAACACTCTGGCAATTAGCGAGAGTGCCATAAACGATATATGACTCGTACAGTTACCAAAAGACATCTTCATATCCAATTTAAATATTGTATCTAATCCCACAGTCCAAACGCTGCTCACTTCATTTAACAAACTTCCGCTTTTAATAATTCCGCTTAAAGTTGTTTATCATTAAAACTTCAAAACTTCTATTTAACGGAGAAACACTGATCGTGTTCCGACGTTATCTCCAGTAACTTTATAACTAGACTATTGGAAGTTGCAATTTAATCCAGTGTTGCATTAACTGTTGAAAGGACTACACGACCGAAAGCGCGGTCACTCTCGAACTGCGCACAAAAGATAGAGATGCGAAAAGATACAATTCTTGCAAATATGAAGCATTTTACCGATTTACTAAAAATCTACAGATTTAGTAAATATCTTTTTTCATTTTTTTACGTATATTAAAACATATTATATTTATATATATACAAAAACACTTAACTAATTAAAACTATATATATACATGAAAAGCTACTCTTGACTAAAATATGGCGTCATAAAACTTCTCCTCATCGCTGTCGACTGGAAGTGTGCGCAAAAGGCTGGCGGCATTGCCACGTTGTATGGCAATGCTTAATCTCTGACCGAGGTAAAAGCCAGCCCTTGGGTCACGCGAAGTCTCAACTAAGCGTTTGGATAGTTCTTTAAAAAGGGTATGAGCACTCGGACTCCAGGGCCCAAGAGTTTCAACCCCAAACGGCTCAAAAATCAAAAATAACTGCCGACGAGGTTATTATATTTTCGACGCTTGAGGTTTTCCGCAGCCGCAGCGGCAGCTCGGCACAGCACAATGAGCTAGGAAGATGGGATGGCGCAAGAGTGTCGACACAGGTAGCGTCCCACTCTAAAGGTCTATCCATCTTCCACGGAAATAAAGACATACCGTCCGGTCTCTTACCATCGTCGCGTGCCAGGCCAAAAGGTTCCAAAACAGCCGGAACGCTGACGGTGACAAGGTTTTAGTCGATTGATTTTAAAATATCGTCAGGACAGATGACGCAAGTTCATCTGTTAGGCTTTTTTTGTTGGTTTGGACTTGAAAAGACGAATCTGTTTTTAGTCAGAGTTCTTTTTCCGAATTTTCATTTCATTTCTGGAACTAGGTTATCTGCAATGTTTGTGATTTTAAGTAATTAATAAATTACTCTCAGGGAATTCTAGAGAAAATATTAATCAAGTATTTTTTTGTTGTGTCATACACTATGACATATTATGTTGATGAATATTATGTCTCATATGCCTTGCGACTGGATCTTCCATCGACAAATATGGTGAAATTTCATTATAAATTTTATCATAGCATTTTATTTAATCCTTTATTGATGTTCACTTTCGGTAAAATAAAATACAAAATATCAATCAAGTATGTTATAACCAACCAGTTCAGGTGGTAGGTACGGCTAAGACTTTTATCAAGGGGATTAACCCTCCCCTAGCTGGTCGGTAGTGCAATAATGTTATTTCCATTGCTCACACTTCACCTTGGGGAAAACATTCCTTTGAAGGAATATATTATAAAATTTTTGCGAGGTCTTTTGAAGTTGACGTTGTCTAACACTGGCAACTTTGACCAGTTTGACTTAGAATTCTAAATTCAAATTAACTTTGACATATTTTTGTTTTTTTTTTATTAATAGGGTTGTGTTTGATCTTTATCTCATCAGATAGTAATCGAAGATATTGATGATTGTATGATGTGTGTGTCAATGAGTATAAGTATTACTATTTCAAAATCACTTATTAATTTGTTTCTTTGACTTTTATTTTGTTTTTTTTTTACATATCGTCATATTTATAACCCTAAACTCGGAAAGTATCATAGCTCTAAGAAAAAGGATCTAATACAATTTGAACCGAGGGAAGGAAACTACAAGAAGTTACTATACGTTTCCTACAATACAAGCCAGCTGTGGCAATCTCGCTGTGATTGCGAGGATTGTAGGTTCAATTTCAGAGCCGGCTTCATAAAAGGATATAATTTTTATTCTATTTCCGTATTTCATGCGTTTTATTTATTGAAAAATAATTTCCGACGGTTCGATTTATAGAAGTTTCTTATAAAAGGTATAAAAACGAGTCAACTCGGTATGTTTCTTGAGATAGATTATTTAAATTATACTGTACGAGACTGAGTAGTTCCTGAACTGTAAGATATTTTTTTTTTGCCAAGCCAGATACGGTAAATATAACAAGTTGTGGTGGGGCGCGCACTTTTCCGCACTAGTGCGAAAAACAGTAAATTGCATGCCTAAAAGCGGTAGGTATAAGAGCGGGTGTTCGAGAAAGCGTATTCAAAACTCATTGTCGAGTGCTCGCCCGTGTACATGAATTGTCAAAACTCTTTTATGTTTCTATATTCAATAAAGAATTAAAAAACAAACACACTTTAACGTTATTGTGTATTTTGAGATTAACCTAGCTGCAATTGAGAGAGATGACGATGTTAACGGTGACTGTGTGTCCTGAGTTATTGTTTAGTATGTAGATAGATATAATGCATTGATTGTGTGAGGTGATGTGGAATGATATAACAGAAAAGGGAGTGGAAGATAGCGTGATGGCTGACAAAGGAAAATGGGAACATTGTGTGGATAACAAGACAAAGGAAAATAAACATAATACATAAACGACTTTCAAAAAACAAAGTCGTGATGTATTTGGTTTTGTTTCTTCAGTTTTTGAAACAAAGTCTCGAAATGAAAGTTATATTGCATTTTTTATGAAAAAGTTTTTTTTTTGTCATTATACCCTGTACTAAACGTAAATGTTATAATAATAATAATAAATCATTTATTTTCAGGCATCTTGGCCCGTAGATAAATACCTTACACACTAACTTACATAAAGTAAATGAAATACAATTTATTGTTAATAAATACTAATATATGTCGGAGAAGTCAATAGTACGGAAGCTTAAGAACGAATGAACGAGCTAAGTGAAAAGTGACACATGTCACTTTGACAGAATCCGCACTGACGTTTGCACGAATCGAACAGATAAAAGTGCCGACCGCAGAGGGACGGTGCTCTTTCCTGTGTCGGCAGCCGTGCCAACCACTTCGACTGTCGGAGACTGTTTCACTACTCGTTGTGTAAAGTGAATAACTAAACCTTGCATCATAATAAATCACTTGTTTGATCTGGAATAGTTTGTTTATTGCTCGATACCCAGCCATCGCCCACAAAACCGAGTCCCTGGACAGAGCTTCAATGATGATCGGCATCCTTGCGCCGACATATATAATAATAATATTGACTGGCCTGTTGGTCTAGTAGCCCTGACTGCTATGCCGGAGGTCGTGGGTTCGATTCCCACCTAGAATAAATGTTTGTGTGATGAGCACAATTATTTGTTCTGCGTCTGGGTGTAATTTATCTATGTATTTAGAAATATATAAGTATGTTCAGTTGTCTAGTACTCATAACACAAACTCTGCTTAGCTTGGGACTAGACGGCGTTGTGTGATAGTTGTGTGTATATATTATATTATAATAAGACTGATGAGTATGTTAGTAACACTTCACATTACACTTGTACATTCTGTGCTGTTCTGTGGCATTTGTCCGCGAAAGCGACGGAACACCACGCTCTGCAGCCAAAAGTCTTCCTTCAACATGACGGGCAGAAAAGTGTTCGGGACTCGCACCATGAACGTCTTGGAATTGACGTTACACCCAAATTATTATTATAACATATTTTTCAAGGTCGAAAATCATTCAATGACATCTCTCGTTTAGGGTAGAGTGAGAGGGCGTGTCAAACTTTTACAGAGTACAACCACCCTGTGTCCTTCAGTTGCCTTTTGCATTCTAATACTACGTGTTTTTTTTTTTCAGAAAAACCCCGCGGCCCTTGCGGGCATCGACCCTGTTGGGCCCCTACAGTTTGCTGATATCTCTTTGAGAAGCGCGTGAAACACTGCACGCTGTCGACGACATGAGCTCGGTCCTGATGATTAACGGACGGACGAAAGGTGAGCTACCCATTGCTTGTTATCCGCAAACCTGTACCTAAGGTTGACAGTCGGGGTCGGGTTCACGATGTCCGTTCCCTTAATGCTAAGATGTAATGCACTTTAGGGCATCAGCGTAACGTTATGTTATGGAATGATGTAAGCAATGAATAAACAAGCAGTCTTCCTGATTGCTCCATCCGGAAGATTTTTTAACATTTATTGAAGAGTTTCATTGTCTTGCTCCGAAGTTCTTCATCGATTTCTGTGAATGCTAACGAGCGTTTCTCGCCATTAAACTGTAAAGTTTCAAGGGTCAAAAATATTTTTAAAACAAAATTTAAATTGAACAGAAAAAAAAAGTTCTTCAATGAATTTAAACGATGTTACTTCGAAAGTATCCTCTTCCATACAAAAAAAAAACATACTTTAAAATCAGTACACAACTGTGCTGTTCTCAGGCCTTCTCTAGCAGAGGTAACACTTACGTGTGTTCCCAGAAGTCCACGATACTATTGTTCTTCTTTTCCTTACGGGTCCATAAAAAAACTTATTAGTGTTTTAAATGTTTCTATTTCAATTCCCAACAGGTCCACGAGATTCTTCCAAAGTACAGTCAGTAACAAAAAACTTTTTACAAAAAAAAAACTGCCGACATCAATTTAAAAAAAAAACATTGTAAAGTGCAAAATGATTTATTTCAATATCGGAAGTCGGTGTTTCTATAATCGTTTTGTCTCTTCGTTATTTAACACCGACTTCCGAAATTAAAGTTATTTTGCTCTTTTCAGTGTTTTTTTTTTTAAATTGGAGTCGATTGTATCTTTTTAGCAATTTTTTTTTTATTTTACGCTTTTTCGTTATGGTACTACCACTAACTACCTTATAGCCAGAGTGCATCTCATGATAATCCTAATAGTCCCGAATACGCCTAGATTACATGCATTTATTACAGAGTTCCGGTGCTAACTTCAGGCTTCATCATCAGATCAGTTCGATACATTTCCCCTCTTATCTTAGTCAGTCATCGACTACACGGATAAACAAAGCAATTTTACTTGTTACTACAATTTTGCTGTGATCCTATAAGGAGTTCTGTTCCATATCTTCGAAGTTCATGATCAGATCATAACAATATTTCTATGGGACCAATTTAGAAGCATAAACTTTCAACCAGAAAAAAAATTTCAAAATCGGTCCACAATTGACCGAGAAATCGGTGAACATACATAAAAAACAAAATACGTTCAGCCGAACATAGAACCTCCTTCTTTTTGAAATCGGTTAAAAAAATGCCATCGTTAGCTCATTTGCCTTTGATCGTGGAAACTTTTGAGCAAGTTGTTCATTTAAGCTCAGGGTCTTTTATTTCATTGAAATATCTGTCATCCAAGCTTTTATTATTGACTGTACCAACATTCTCATGGATTCGTCGGTAAAGAAAATATTTAATATTTTCAAATATCGTGGACCCGTTGGGAACTAAAGTATGAATTTTCATTTTTTCGAGAACAATAGACTCGTGGACCTCTGGGAACAACCTACACTTATTTGGGTTCAACGCAACGAGATATTTTTTCTCAAAGGCAGGAAGATGAAGTTCTTTTTCAATTTAAAGCCTCGCCCACATTTGGCATACGCGTTTCTCGAGGGTGTAAGCGACGCGAATACTGCACTCGCTCGAGGAACACGCACGCCTAATGTGGGGGAGGCCTAAAGGACTTTTTTTGATTTTTCACGATATTATATGTAAGTGTATATCATCATTTCAGCCGAAAGACGTCCACTGTTGGACATAGGCGGCTTGGGGGAGCCCAAGCGTCGCCACAACGACCGATTCTGTACGTCTCGCATCCACCGCACTCCCGCAACTCTCACCAGGTCGTTGGTCCACCTTGTGGGAGGCCTTCCAACGCTGCGTTTTGCGGTGCGTGGTCGCCGCTCTAGAACCTTTCGACCCCATCGACCATCCGTTCTACGAGCAATGTGCCCTGCCCACTGCCACTTTAGTTTGGCAATTCTTCGGGCTATGTCGACGACCTTGGTTCTCCTGCGGATATCTTCATTCTTTATGCATAAAGTGTATATCACCTTCGTAATATTGTGTTCTAAACCCGTAATACTCTTTGCAATTTTAAGCACGAATAGCTGACTCATCATAAAATATATCTGGTATAGCATAATGACCGTTAGAAGGATACACCACGAATGCTAAGTATTTAGTATGATAACCGACTTGTGGTGCACTTACTGCAATACGTTAAAATAACGTAGTTTTATTTTATTTATGTCATGTCTTTATATATATATCCCATAATAGGCAAATCGAAACTAGTATACTAATTAAGAGCTTCAGGATTTTACAAAAAATACCCTGGAACGCCAAAAGCAACTGAATGGACACAGGTGGGCGGACTGAAGGCGCAGGGTCGAAGTCTACTGGGGCCATCAATGATACGAAAGAGAACCCGGGAGCCTGGAACAAAGGCAAAGAAGGAACAGGAGTGGGTTTTAGTCAGTAAAAGTCTGATACGACTACCTGCTCCGCCCAAGGCCGAGAGATGTCATTAGATGATTTCCCATCTAAAAAAAAAAGCTGGGTTCAGTAAAAGCGTGACACGTCCTCCCACTCCATCTAGAGCAGGAGAACTTAGTAGATGATTTCCCCACTTGAAAAAAAGATATGCTATATGATTAAAATACAAGAAGTTGAGTCTTCAAGACACTATAGTGTTTTCAGGTATAAGTGGGGCCCACAAATAAATAATATTAATTATATTCCACAACTATCACACAACGCCGTCTAGTCCCAAGCTAAGCAGAGCTTGTGTTATGAGTACTAGACAGCTGATAAACATACTTATATATTTCTAAATACATAAATATTATAGATAAATTACACCCAGACAAAGAACAAATGAACGTGCTCATCACACAAACATCAAAATAAATTATCGAAAAAACTTAGCTCTCCAGCATATGCTTTTAGACAAAGTCGAAATTTAACCGTTTTAAAGAAAGCCCGTTTAGTTTATTTTATGAAAATATTTTTATGCACATATACAATAATATCTGTTTAACTTTTGTTAATACTAGCAAAAAACGAATGCTAGTTATATTCTGGAGTGGCGACCGCGTACCGGAAGACGCAGCATTGGAAGGCCTCCTACAAGGTGGACCGATGACCTGATAAAGGTTGCGGGAATCTGACGGATGCGAGACGCACAGGACCTTTCTTTGTGGCGACGCTTGGGGGAGGCCTATGTCCAACAGTGGACGTCCATCGGCTGAAATGATGATGATGATGATGATGATGACTAGCAACATACACCAATATATGGTTCCTGGAACCAGGTCCAAAAATATGGGGCTGATTAAGATGTCAACAAATGTATACGCTTTTATAATGCCTAAATTTCCTAGTAATTTTTAAGAAATTCTTAATAAAAATCAAATCATTTGTGAAGTGAAAACTTCTCCAGAAGACTTTTTATAGCGTGAAAAAGTATCTTGAGAACAATAAGGCTTAGGTTTAAGCTTCTTCAGGAAAATACACTATGAAAGTAAGGACTATGTGAATTATTTTTTCTTTTCAGTAATTTTACCGCTTACGAGGCAGTTTGAGTACTTTAGGCGGCCTACCCAAATGTCCTTTTTTTGGTATTGTTCGTCAAGCCGTTGAGCTCCTTAGTAGTCCTGAGTTGAACCATACGAATACTGACAAATACTAACTTACACTTAATAGGTTTACTTTTATCTTAGGGTTTTTTCTATAATAGACTATCTCAAATACTAATCTGTATGTGTCTCATATGATTTGACCATTACTTGTTTACTTTTCGGTATTTATTCTCAGCGTTCTTAGAAAAATGACTTTTCTTTTAGCGTTCTCGCCAAAAAGCATTTACAAAATGTATGGTAATGACATTAACTGAGGAGAAATCACGTGACAGATAATGTCTTTGCTAAGGCTCGAAGGCATAATTTTTAAATGACACAATTTTCTATTGAAAAAATTTTTGGTACATAAAAATCGGTAAGAAATAAAATAATTGCGAAAGGCCAAAGGAAATATGGACGGATTGTAACAATGTTTGAAAGAAAAGGGAGTATATTCAATTCACTTATAAAACGTGAGAAGTTAGTGTACTCTAATACTTCCAATTGCTCATTTCCTATGGAGAAGAACCGGCAAAGAACTCCATAGTTAATCTTTTTTTACAACTTTTCCTACAACATTTCTTACAATATTTCCTTAGACAATATTAATAGGTATGAGAAGACAGGGTTGAGGGCAGTCATACCTAAAAACACAATTAAAATAACAGTGGGTCGAAACAGAAAGTAAGCTATGAATCCGCAGAGACTATAGTGTTCTCACATTCAAATTAAAAAAAATCGGCCACGTGCAAGTCGGACTTGCGTACAAACGGTTCCGTATCATTATCTATACAACGTCAGATACTATATATAAGCAAAAAAAATCACGTTTGTTATATGGATTACCCTTAAATATTTATTTTATTTTAATTTAACTATTTCTTTTTAAAGTGAATATACAACTAAATATTCTGTGAATTTTTGCCATTATTAATATCGAGGAAAAAATGGCAAAAAAAAACACGTTAGTGGGAGCCTCACTTAAATAGTTATTTTATCGTGTATTTAGTAGTTTTTGTTATAGCGACAACGTAAATACATCATCTGTGAAAATTTCAACTGTCTAGCTATCACGGTTCATGAGATACAACCTGGTGGTAGACGAACAGTGGAGTCTTAATAATAGGGTCCCGTTTTTACTCTTTGCGTACGGAACCCTAAAAAACGTATGAGGACATGACGTTGACAGGACAGAGGAAAATGAGGACGTGTTCCTTGAACAACAAGTGACACGAGACAATGGCAAGGAGATTATGAAGTAGCAATATCTACTTAGTGGTTGGTTGCGCAAACATTTTGTTTATGATGGACCTGCGATCAAACTGGTAATCTTTAAGTCAAGAGTGAATATGTTACCCACTTCTAGGCAAGCATACTCCATCGTCGATCACATCGTTACTTTTCGTCAGCTGAGATAGTGGTCAAGCGTAACCGTATCAAAATAAAAATGATGAGTCAGCGGTGGTTCCTCGACCAAACAAATTATTTTTTTTTTTTTTGTCCATATTAATTTATTTGTTTTTTAACCAGGACTTATCGTTGTATTTTTTTGTACTAATCATGTGTGTGTGTGTATGTGATGGATCTATATAGTCTGAAAAAAAGATTTATATTATTATTATTATAATTTATTTAAAATTTAATCAAAACACACTCTAAAAGCAGTTTATATGCAAAATCTACAATCAATCAACCCGTTGGTTTATAAGCAGCCCAAGTCAACTTGACTCTTGATAGAGCTGACTTAATGTCAAACTCAGTACATTTCAATTCAATTTCAGATTGCTCCTCATGCCAAGATAAAACGGTCTCTTGACCGTCGTTGATTTATTGAGTATCTTACGTTTACCACTAGTGTAGGGAAGGAAGACAATTGTAATTTTACATGTATTAAGATTATGTTAATTTGTATTTAGTTGTGAGTACAAAAACTGGCCAAGTGCGAGTCGGATTTACACACGAAGGGTTGCGTCCTACAATTTAAAAAAGAGCAAAAAGGCGCCTACAAAATACCGTTTCTTGTATAGGAACCCCCTTTAATTATTACTTTATTTTATTTGTTGTTGTAGCGGTAACACATTCTGTGAAAATTTCAAATCTCTACCTCTTACGGTTTATGAGATAAAGCCGGTGACAGATGGACAGACAAAGGAGCAGCGGAAGCTTAGTAATAGGGTACCCTTCGAGTCTGGAAAGTTCACAATCAAACAAATATAAATTTTAAAACTAGGACCATAACAACATGAATAATTTTCATTCTTGCGCGCATAATCTTTCCCGATGCCATCGAGTGCTATTCGAAGACGACTGAAAAAATTAAGTGTGGATTAAATAAATAAATACAAGTCCGTGATAAGACCTGTCATACTGTATGGATCAAAATGTTGGGCTGTGAAAAAGACGGACGAAAAAAGATTGCATGTAGCGGAGATGAGAATGTTGAGATGGATGTGTGGTGTGACGAGAATGGATAAAGTGAGAAATGAGTATATTTTATATATAAGTTTGAAAGTGGCGCCAGTGACTGAAAATTTGAATCGTGTCGTGGAAATCGTGTCTTGGTAAGATCATGTAAAGAGGAGAGATGAAACGCATGTTACTAAAAGAGTTATGAGTATACATGTGGATGGGTGGAGAGGGAGAGGGAGGCCAAAGAAAAGATGGATGGATTGTGTGAACAGTGATTTGAAAGAAAAGGAAGTTAGTGATAGCATGACGGTTGACAGGATAGAACGGATGAATAAAACGTGTTGCGCTGACCCCAAATAAGATGGGACAAGGGCAGGAAGATGATGATGAAATAAATAAAACATTAACTAATTGTGTTAATGAAAATCCATTTCACATCAACAATATTACAAAAAAAGCGATAACTTAGTTAGCATACAAGTTGCATGACAACACCGCCTCACACAGATTTTTATTCGAGATACGTTCTCGAATTCGAAAAAATAAAATCTCAATTCTTTTCCCATCTCTATTGTGACTCATTTTTATTCATTACTGTAAATAAAATTATACGGTGCGTCATTTCGTTAAGAGATTAACATAAAGGATGACAAGGTTTTTACTTGCCCACGCTTCATTTTCGGCGATGTTTGCTTGTTTTTCGAGTGTTTTGTTCAACGGTTTGAAAAAAAAAATCAGAAATGTGTTTTTTTTTTTATAAAATCAGTCTTATGATTCTTATTTTAAATAAAATCTTTATTAGAATATTAAAATTACTTTTGATTTTTTTCAATTTTGTATTTTTTTTAAATATTCTTTCACTTCTTACTGTTAAACCCACTCCTGTTCCTTCGTTGCCTTTCGTACCGGGGCCGAGTTTTCCTTTCAGAATCAGACCCTTGGCCCCAGTAGGCTTCGACCCTACTATGAAACCTTCTTATTTATATTTTAGAATTTAAAAAATACTTTTAAATCTTGTTGTAACTTGTTTTTTTTTTTATTTGCCATATTTTAGTTAGGAGTTATTGCCTGTAGTGTATGTACACCATATAATGGTTTTAATTAGTAAAGTGTTTTTATTTTTCATTCAATTAGTTTATAAAATAAAAGTCCAAATAGATTTATTGAATTTATAAAAAATGGTTAAGTATTTCGCTATTATATGTTATCCAAAAATTTAATAAAGACTAGAATATTCTCCAATAATTTAAAGATATCAGTTTAAATCGATTGAAGTGTTTTATTTATATTAAATTTCAAATGATGTTTCAAATATAAAGATCAGCTTTCTGAACATCGAAATTCTATTAAAATTGATTGAAATCTTGAATGTTTTTTATTCAATGTCGACCTGTGAATGACACTCTGCTGGGAAAAACACGCTTCTAATGGAGAAGACGTAATATTCAATTAATCAACATATTTTCTCAAGATAGGTTACTGGTCTGACAATGTTGTTATACTGATTTTAAAGACTGCTTATCTTTGCATTCTGCAAAGATGTTTTATTTGTCATATCAAATAAAACGCTTTTTATTTTTGAGTCCAAGAGCGAGCGAAGCGTGCTCAAGAACTTTGGGTGCCCCCGTCGTAACATCTAACCCAACACGAACGGGATGACGGGGGCATCTGGTTCGTGTTAGGTTACTTTAAATCCCACAGACAGAAATAATAGCCCCAAATAAATATTTACACATTATTTTACTAAAAACAACCATTCGGTAGTAAAATTATCGGCGTTGTATAGAATGCCTGGACAAAGAGAATATACATATAACATTGAAGCTTACACTGCCTAAATGTTTTAAGCCTTGTATAGAATGCCGAATATACAGATTGCTAAAAACCGTTTAAACAATAATAATAGTAGCTATGTTTTTTGTTTCCTGTAAATAATCCTATGAACGAGAACAAGCTTACTTCAGCTTAAAAAACACATCGGAACAACATTTTTTAAAATATTGTAACCTGGCCTAAAAAATTCACATTTTTATTTACCTTTAACTCAGAATATAAAACTCGAGCTATCAATGAAAAAATATTGCATTTATTAAACTCGTGATATTGCCATTTCAAAATTTGATAGTTTTTTTAACGAAATGTAAAAAAAGTAATCTGTTATTGTAATCACACTAATAATTCGTCGCTTTCCATCAGGTGAGATAGCGGTCAAGCGTGAATCTATCAAGCTACAGAACAAATTTTCAGGCAGTTTTCACCACTAGACAGACTGTTTTATGAGGAAAGTTTACGTGTATTATACTCGTGAATATTATAGTAGAGAGAAACCGAGAATTCTAAATGAGTGGTCCTGTGTGTCTCGCATCCATCGGATTCCCGCAAGCCTTAACAGGTCATCGGTCCACCTTGTAGGAGGCCGTCCAACGCTACCTTTTCCGATACGTGGTAGCCATAACAGCACCTTTCGGCCCCAACGGCCATCCGTTCTGCGAACAATGTGCCCTGCCCATTGCCACTTAAGTTTGGCGATTCTTCGTGCTATGTCGGTGACTTTGGTTCTCCTGCGGATATCCTCATTCCTGATTCGATCACGCAAGGAAACTCCGAGCATAGCCCTTTCCATTGCTCTTTGGGTGACTTTAAGTCTTCTGATGAGGCCCATTGTAAGTGACCACGTTTCAGAGCCATGTCATCACTGGCAACACGCATTGGTCATAGACTTTCGTCTTTACAAATATATGATGGCTATGTTGGTTTATATCATAGTATAGCATAGTCGGCCTTATAATGTTCCCACTGCTGGGACTCAGGCCTCCTCTCTAGGAGGGGGAATGGGCCGTAATCCACCACGCGGGCCCAGTGCGGGTTGGTGGATGTCACATGTCTTCGAATCTTTGGTTCTAGGACATGCCGGTTTCCTCACGATGCTTTCCTTTACGGTTTAAGAGCAGTGGTTTATAACATTAAAAAAAAAAACTGATTTCACGCGGATGGAGCCACGGACGGCAACTAGTACTAGCATATATTTGTAAAAACTGGCATATTGCCACAGTTGTGTAAACACTCGGACCCTGATAAAAGAAGTCACTTTGATATATATTTATGGCATCTTTGATATGTAAACCCGTAGGTTTTTCAATCGATTTAACGTAATATTTATGCGCGTTCATGGAAATTTTGGAAGAGCTTGTGGTTACAGTAATAACGTCTGCTTAAAACTGTGTTCAAGGTTAAAGTAACGTTTGGCGAGTTCGGTTTTTGAATGAATGATCTAGACTTCTACACTAATATTATAAAGAGGTAAAGTTTGTTTTTTTGTTTGTAGGAGGTAATCTCTGAAAGAACTGCACCCCTAGTGATAATCTGCAGTCGTTAAGGTTAGTCGAAAACTAATGAAATGTATGGAAATTACATCATCTCAACGTTAAGTCACGTGGTCAGAACAAACGAATAGAAAATTCGTAGCCAAATTTAAATCGTTCAAAATTATAGAATGAATTGTTATCGTTTCTACAATGTTCAACGCTACATCCTTTGTTATTGTAGAACAAGTGGCCGACTCAGGCGCGTCAACATGGCTACCAACTTATCGTTTTCCACAATGCTGCGCCACGCTGACACCGAGGCGGTACCGATTGGAGATCGGAATTCGACACGAAACGGTTGTAACTTGGCTAGGGGGGCTGGTCCGATTGCTAAAATTTTATCACCGATAGAAAGCTGTTTTATTCTTGAGTGACATAGGTTATATTTTATATACACGGGCAAAGCCATAGTTCATGTTTATACGATCGCACTAGATTCGATTACTAACCGCCTTTACATGATACAAATTTTGCTAGCGTACTAAATTTATTCTCATAGCGCTCTGCGAATTGGATAATGTAATGGTCGCTTTAGGTTGAATGTTATTCGCGTTTTATTAAATGATAAGATCTAATAGTCTATGTACCACTTAGATAATTTCACTCTCAGTTGTTTCAATTTCTACTGGAACTAAAAGAAAGAAAGAAAGAAAGAGTCACTGAGGCCGTAGAACGCAAAGATCAAACGAAAGTACATAGGTGGCACGCTCTCTTGCTCCATCCTAGAGCGGGAGAAGTTATTAATTTGACGATAACCCATCTCAAAAAAAAAACAACTTTTTGAAATATATTTTCAAAACTGGTACGGAACTAAAACTGTCTGAGGAGAATGTTTAGGTTGCGGAATCATTTGAAACCGTCCCTACGTCCCTGTAATACAAAGGGCCACTGAAGGAACACGGGCAGCTTTAAAGTGATGATCAGACGGTTGCAAACTAGCGTTCCAAACAAGGTGACCTTGGCTTATGTTTTTGGTTTGTGTTGCGGCTACATGGATGTAAACCGCGCACCAACACGTTCGGTGGTTGGGAAAACGCGCTTCCCAACCAAGAGCGTTGAAGGTCATGGTTTACAACTGCTGTCTACACAGATTGAAACTAGCAAGGTCACCTTGGTTGGGACGTTGGTTTGCAAACATCTAGTAACCCCTTCAATCAGTAAAAGTCAAACACTGCTAAAGTTATGCTCAATTCAAAGCGAGAGAAGTTGTTTGAGGATTTCCTACTATAAAATAAATAATGAGAAGACTGTTTGTTAGTTCTCAGAAAAGAGTAATTGTGTGTGTAATGTTACAAATCATTACCTTCTTCGTGTTTGGTACTCGAAATAAATAGATAATAAATAATTAAGTGATACGTATTGATGAGGACGTACAATGATCTCCATTCACCTTCCAATATCGTTGACATCTTTGCCGGCAAGCTTTTGCAATTTCGTAAGCTATTGCTATTGACCCACAGTGGTCACTATTAATATGTTGAGTACCACATTAGATTTAATTACTTTTTTTTGTTTCTTGTAGTTTAGTTTTTTTTTTGAGGCTATATATTATTGTAAGACTTGAAAATTTATGTTAATGCTGTGCACACTCATAGTCGGCCTTATAATGTTCCCACTGCTGGGACTCAGGCCTCCTCTCTAGGAGAGGGAATAGGCCATAATTCACCACGCGGGCCCAGTGCGGGTATGCACACTCGTAAGTGACAAATTCAATCTAGATTTAAAGTTTGATTGTTGTATATAAAAATGTACTAATGATTAAGTCGTTGGTGTGCCATAAATAAATAAATACAGCATATGCTCTTTGTCAAATGTGACTTAAGAATGACAATCATACTAGGAAATGTTCCAATAAATAAAGTTGTACACATTCAAAAGGCCAGGTATATTCATTTAGATATATTGCCAATAAAATCAGAACATAAATCAAAATCCCACTTCTCACATTCCTATTCAGAGAAATATCGCATTTATTCCTTGTATTCGCGCTTCTATTTATGAAACAACCCGGTCTGTGATTCACAAAAAAGTTAACGTTTATACATAATACATGTCTGGTCTAACCGAAAACAGAACTGAACTGATTCCACGAAGTTAATACTTCGCTAAGCAACTTTTAGGTTGAAGCAAATATTGACTTGGCTGATTTTTCTCAAAATTTTTGTTACAAAATTTTTGGTGTGTGCGAATATTGAAGTAGACGTGGAGGGTTTTTACTTCAAATCACATTATTATGTAACAAGAAATGTTAAATTCAAAATCACACATTGACATCATAAAAAAGAAGTTTCATTACAAAAATAGAAATAATTCAGAATGGATATCATGTCCACAAAAGTCACTACTGAGTTTCGACAAATTGATTTAAATAATATTAAATCATTGTAAAAACAAGAAAATAAAGCATTGATGGAGCAGTTAATAGACGATGCAATTAAGCAAGCTATCGGGAAAGCCATAGGTACTGACAGGGTTATTGTCAAATAAGCATGTCTTCAACGTAGTCTTTAATTTTGGCGAAATGCTGCATGCAATATGCTGTATTGTAATAAAAGCATAATTATGCTGTTAATGCGGAATGACTTACTTGTAAGACAAGCAAGTCTAAAGGCTAATCTCGATTCGGGTATTACAATTTCATGTATAATGAGCGTATTAAAATTTATATAATGAAAATTGTTTCTAATTTTAAAACGTCCTAGGTTTTGCGAACCTAGAAAATATATTTAAGATATAAAGTGGAGGCACAGACAGCATAACCATTCCTTTGAATTAACTTCTAAGTTAGCGGCGTCCCATTTTTTAATTTACTTAGATAAAATTTCACTTCCTGGGAAACTTTACAGAACTTATAATAATAATAACAAATCTTTATTGCAGATATTTCATCTATATTTTTACAAATTATACGCTTATTCACAACTAAACAATTTGGGCACGAATAAATGTTTTGAGGATGTTTGAATCCTGTTTCTTTGCAATAACCACGATCCATTGATGATGACTTATGCCATTCAAAAGATTGGTCAGTATACGTGATAGACTGTTCATAACAAAATAAATATACCAGATTTTACACTTAAATACCTACGAGTAATGTAATTTGTGAAAGTGCTATCAGATGTATCAGGCTAATACAATTATTTTCCTTTCAAATTTTGCACAGACAGGTGTCAATGTTTTTAAAAAAAAATCTCCATTAAATTTATTTTTAAGCTCATGGCATACGCTACAATAACAATATTTTAATCCCTCGGGATCAAAGGACAGGAAACTCCCAAAAAAAAAAATTAACAACTACCTATGTCAGCAAGCTCCATTCATACATTCGTTGAATCATTTTCGTATAAAACTTGTCACCAAAACCCATAACTTTTTTTTTTTTATGAAAAAAAAAACGAGTATAAATGAACAAGGAGATTACAGAGACCTGTTTGAATTACTGATGGCCAGTACCATCCAGTACCTACCCATGTCGAATGGTATTAACTGGAGCTGGTACAGAATTCGTTAAATTATTACCTTGTCACATGCAGCCGGGTTTAAAAATGTAGCAATTTATAATGGATATAGGTTGTTGTCCAAGGACCTTGTGTGGGATTTCACGATGGTATATTCTTGAATAATCCCCTAAATTAATACCAATTAGATAATTAATTCAGTAGGTGTTTTCACAAATATGTAATTAGCCAGCACTGAGGTCCGAAACAGTTTTTTTACTGGCCTGTTAGTGTAGTGGTTAGTGGTGTTGACTGCTACGCCGGAGATCGTGGGTTCAATTCCCACCCAGAACACATATTTGTGTGATGAGCACCATTATTTGTTGTGTCTGGGTGTAATTTATCTTTTTTATGTATTTAGAAATATATATCTATTAATATGTTTATCAGCTGTCTAAAATTTATACCACAAACTCTGCTTAGTTTGAGACCGGACGGCGTTGAGTGAAAGTGATTGAATATTAATTATTTTATTATTTATTTAACTACATATATGGCACAAATATTTATTCCGTACAGGAATTGGACAAAACCATTGCACCAATCGCAGCAGCCAATCGCTCAACTAGAACCAATCGTGAGATTCTGTAATGGGTGTACACCGCGTTCGGTTTCTGTCTAAACATGACAAAATCTACTAAAACCAATTCCGGTAAAAGAGGAGATAATCTGGAAAAGCTATAACTGACGGAAGAAGAGGTTGGCTCTTCGAAGCAGGAGTATAATACGTTGGTTAGACCAAATCTGTTTGCTCTAGAGACTACAATCTATGACGCCATCCACATTGCCAAAGATAGGACAGCATAACAAATATAGTCCACGTTATTCGCTGACGTCACGACCCTCATTGAGGACAAATGACAAAAGCAGGATAAAGTGGAGTATTTAAAAAAAAAAGTAAAATGTGCCACATAAAACATCTTTAAATTTTCTTAATGATTCCATAATACCATTGAAGTCTCATAAACTGTGTGTAACAATACCGCTCCTCACAAAATCTCCTTGAACTCACGAACATAAATCAAAATTAGGACAAACATACACAAAGATACTGTATTATTATCCACGGACCAATTTTACTTGACAATTTTATCCGGTTCTGAGTGGCAAGATAAATTCCTCGTTCCCCGAATTTAATTCATTTGTTGATGAATGTATATCGTATTAGATACAGTATTTTGTACGCCTCGATATTTTTTTTTTTATGTAGGTTATACGATTGTTATTTTCATGTCTTATGTTTTTTTTTTTTTTTTAGGTTGGAAAATCATCTAAAGACAAATCCCGCCTTTGGGCGAAGCGGGAGATAGTTTCAGACTTTTACTGACTAAAAACCCACTCCCGTTCCATCTTTGCCTTCATCCCGGTAGGCTTCGACCCTGCTGGGCCCCTACAGGTGCTGACATCTCCATGAGGCGCGCGTGGAACACGCGCCGTCGACGACTTGGACTCGGTCCGGACGGTCACCGGACGGTCGGACGGCGAACCACCCATTGCTCACCGTCCGCAAGCCCGTGCCTACGGTGGCCGGAAATCGGGATCGGAATCCCGGCGGCGGTAAGGGCGTGAGGACCGTTGTCTCACGCGATCGGCTGCCTCCTTTGCTAGCATTACTGCTTCGCAGAAGGAGGCGACCGCCTGCCACTCCTCCTCACTCCGGACCATGGCCTGTACCAATGCCCGGCGCGAGAGATCACTGCCGCCGATTCATGTCTTATTTGAAATATCCTAGATACCGCGATCACGAAATGCCCCGAGTGTCGGCAACGCAGAGCGATCTTTAACATGTGCCGCGGGCGATGAGCAATGAGCAGCTCGTCGTCCGCTCTTCCTGTAAGGATCAAATCCGAGTCATCAACGGCGCATAATCTTACACGAATGCCTCAAAGAGATGTCAGCAAAATCGTAGGAGCCCAGTAACGCTGTGCTATTTGTTAAATATGTTGTTAATCAACATTGCATCTAAAACATTACTTATTACTTAAACCAGCAATCTATAATTTTTACATGCTACTACATAAACACTAAAAAGGCTACATATTTTTATTGTTCATTCAATTATTCCACAAAATTTAGGTCACGATCGCTCCGGCGTGAAATAATGTAATTTTTTACGAGAATTTTTCGAGAAAAAGTTGTTTCCTTTACAGGTTCTACCCCACTGGCACGCAGCGTGTTTACATATTAGTCGAGTGGACAAACATGCACGTCGGCCAGTGTTGCTAGTGGACAAATATTGCGAAGCTTGCGTCTATGGCTAATTTGATGTGGTTTCTGTATGCATCTTTGCTATTGTCCGTTTGGACACTGTATTTGCCAATGGTTACTGTGTTTGCAGCTGAGACGAGATCTCTCCTGTACTCATGAGATTGTACCAAACAATAATCTCATTACATAAGATATCATCATCTACTTAGTCTTTTCTCAAATATGTTTAGGTCTGTTTCTAGTCTTATCGGATGCAGCTTGGGACATCGTAATGTAGATGTCGGCGGTAAGTCCTTTCTTTGAGGAGTGGGTGGAGAGGTGCCACGGCGTCTTCACCGTCCGCATGGCACAGGTCCTCAGCGGAAATGGTAAGTTTGGGAGCTATTCCGAATTCAGATGAAAGAAACACCCGGGTGTCACCATAGCGCAGATTGCGCGGAAGACACGGAGGAGCCCGTGTTCTCGTGGAGGTGATCGGCGGAGGCAACTTCTGTCGTTTTGCTCTTGTTCAAGCCATGGTCTAAAGGGAAAAGGAAAGTCATGCGGTCTCATCTTTCTGCGAAAATGTAGTACTAGCTAAGGAGGCGGCTGCGAGGGTGAAAGAACTCAAGGAACGTACATCCTCACGCGGCGTCAGGAATCCCAAGTGATCTCCGAACACTGTAGGCCCGGGTGTGGTGCGGACGACGAGCAATGGGTAGCTCGTCATCCTATAAGCAGTGAGCCGGAGTTGTCCACGCCGCGTAGTGTCCCACGCGTGCCTCAAAGAGATGTCGGCAAAACTGAATGGGCCCAGCAAGGCCGATGCCCGCCTGGGCCGCGGGGATTTTCTGAATAGGACACTCCTGGTCTTAGAACACAAAGGACAACTGAAGGATACACGTGTGGTTTTAGTCATTAAAAGTCTGACTCGCCCTCCTGTTCCACCCTAGAGCAGAGCGGGACAAGACTAGATTATTTCTCAGTTTCCCACCGCAATAGAAAAAAAAATTATGGAGCTGATTACACTGATAATACAAAACTCTTGAACATGAATCATCTGCCTGCCTTACCTCCACAGCCCATTTACTGGGCTGACACTTCCCGGTAAGGCAAATTTTTCTTTGCCAAGCTTCTGACTCACAACGACTGTTAAATATCTACAAATGACACCCGTAACTTACGATATCAATCTCATTACATTAAATACAATTGCCACAAATATTTCAATATTCCCAAAAGAATTAATCATTTCGACTCCATCATCAGATTAAAAATGTATGTCTCGGTGGACATTAATTTTTATGTAACGTTAAATTTTAATACGTATAAAATTCTGATGAGACCTTAATTATGGAATACCACATATGATTATCATAATGACGTCAATCCCCCGTCAGTGAATAAATTACTGGCCTTTTAGACAATTAATAATGAAAAAAATACGAAAAAAAAATGACCATCATTTTCCGACTGACCTGTTGATCTAGTGGTCAGTGGCCCTGACTGCTATGCCGAAGGTCGTGGGTTTGATTCCCACCCATGATGTTTGTGTGATGAGCACGATCATTTGTTCTGTGTGTGGGTGTAATAGTTTATCTATAATATGTATGTATTTAGAAATATATAAGTATGTTTATCAGTTGTCTAGTACTCATACCACAAACTCTGCTTAATTTGGGACTAGATGGCGTTATGTGAGTTGTGAAATATTATTATTTTACCAGTTTCAAAATTATTATGAAGTTAATATTTCTAAGACAATTCATTAAAATGGAGATTAATTTGGTGTTTGACAAAAAATAAATTGAATTCCAAAACGAGAGACTGTAATTTGAAGTCATAGTAAAAATGACAGATGGTATTATATTCAGTTATTATATAACGTTATTTTAGTTTCTCGTTTTGTTTAATAAGGTTGATTTTTCACAACACTGATGGGCCCGGGTTTTGAAATTTGACTGACTGTTCCTGGTTTTGAAATGAATGTGATTCACTGAAACAGACTGTGAGTTAAATTATGGACGTCTCACTCGGTCTGAAACGCATGCGAAGTGCTCTAGCGTTCTTGGCTGCATAATGTTTGTGTTTAGTCACTACAATTTGTCTGACTAATGAAATATAACCTTATAATAGTTTCCTTATATTTAAAAATCAGACATATAAAAAATAGTAAAGTTCATTTATTTTTTGTGGAATTTTAAATAATAATAATAATAATAATCATTTTATTTTCAGGCATCAGAGGCCCATAGACAAAATACATAAAAATAATCTTAAATAATAATACACTAATACATATTGTAAAAACAATGCTTATTTAACTAAAATTAAACACTTAATGTAGTCGGCGTCGTGTTGCGCTGCGTGGTGTCGCATAACCGTCCTCGGAAACGTCGATATACGACACCTTTCGGCCAGAAGTCCTCTTTTAAGAAGGTCTGTAGCTGTTGGGTTGGAACTCGTACCACGAACGACTTGAAGTTGACGTCGTGGCGCGCCTCCAACCTTACGACCCTCAGAGTCCAGTTGGTCTTCACCTTCAAATACTCCACGACTTCCTCAACCTTCGTGTAGTGATGCAGGCGCGAAATGTATAGCTGCGTCGTAGGCACAGCAGGACGCAGCAACATGTTTAGACCACTCGGTGCGGTACCGCACTGGTTACGGGAACAGGGCTTCTTCTTCTTCTTTTCTACTCTTGTGAAACCCTCTTCATCCACTTGGCCTATTTTTGGCAAGGTGCTCTGGACCACAGACAGGGTAGGTTTAGTACCCGTTTTCAGCTTTTCCCCTATTTTTGTTTGTCGCTTTGGTTGCGACGCACCTGATTTGCCGACGGTGACAATAGCAGCGTAGGCACGTTTAGGGGTCAACGTACCTACATGTGACGTTTCCGCAGCCGGTGTTGAGGTGCGGGCGACGGCGACGGCGGGCGACGCTTGATCAGCATTTACGGCAGCTGGTGACTCACTTGGGTTCGTCGATTCAAAACTGCCGACTGATGCATTTTGCGCCACTCGACGTGTTTTCACCTTTGAGGCCTCAGGTGACCCACTTACTGAATGAACGTTGCGCAATAATGCTATTTCCGCACGCAACTCAGCATTGGACTTTTCTGATACCTCCATTCTAGACTGCATTCTGGTCATCTCCGCTTTCAATGTAGTGATGTCCTTTAGCAGCCGTGTGACGTCGACGTGATCGAACGTGACGGGGGGCAGCTTACTCAGCTCCTTCGCCACGAAATCTGGAACGTCGTCCGGGTCAGTCTTCTTCAACATATCGATGATATCCTGAAGACTCTTTCCAGTACCATCTCTGCGGCGTGACGGCATCTCGTCTAGTTTCCCAAGGGACTGGAACAGTAACAGTTTTCCACTGCTGATCTCGTCCTCCTTGAAATTGGACTGGCATATCTGCAGGATGCTCACCTCGTCCATGTAGTCAATAGCATGGACTAGAAAAGCCAGCAATTCATTGACTACGAGTTTTTTAGA
Organism: Mythimna vitellina; assembly: GCA_949316375.1. NCBI lineage: Eukaryota > Metazoa > Arthropoda > Insecta > Lepidoptera > Noctuidae > Mythimna > Mythimna vitellina. The sequence goes on from OX438692.1 coordinate 18,430,684, forward strand.
ACTCATAGTGTTATCGAGCAGCGACTATTGCTGCGTGCCACGCGAATAAAATTCGTGACGTGCACAGTGAAAACACATCCGTACTCGAGCGTGGATTGCACTGATATCTGATACTGATATATTTAAAGCGTCTGACCAAACTTTTGGTCCATGGAAAGTGTCTGACACTTATGATACTACTTTAGAATAATATTCTACTAAACATATATTAAAAACAACCATACAAATTTAAGTTAAGTACCTAACTATTATTTTTAGTTATCTTTCTTCCCTGATATCTTTCACAAGGAGAGCTCCATAAACACACAGGTATTCAAAGCACATGAGACGCTACTGAGAACCTAAGGTTTCGTCCATGTGAAAATAAGTTATGTGAGATCGCCCTGGGATCTTGGACTAATAGGTATTCAGCCACATCCAGTTAGTCTGGAAGCCAACTTCAAGCTAGTTGGCCTAATTTTAACCAGTAATTTATTATTGTATACATCTATCATTTATTGATAGGTTTATTTTTATTTTTGTATAACTTCTTTTTATATAGTGAATGTGAGAGCACTGTAGACTCCACGGATTCATGAACAGAATGGCTTTTGAGTACAAAGCAGACTGGTCTGCATTGTCCTCTCACATCTATCATTGTTGTAATATGGAAATATTGTAGAAGTATTTTTTTTTTTAAAGAGTAACCATGGAGTTTCTTGTCGGTTATTCTTCATAGGAAACGATCAATTGGAACCGTGGTAGCTTCTGACATTTTATAAATGCCCATGTAGGCCTATGTGAAATAAATAAGTTTGAGTCTAGGGAGATGATAATGACACTAACAACTAAATAATCTAAAAATGTTAAGTTTAGCGTTATCTAAAAATAAGGAAAGAAAGGGCTAAGGAGTGGAATTCCATTCTGAGTCTGTGTTTCCTGATGGCCTTGGAGTCTTTAATTGAAGGGTGAATAATAATAATAACAGGTGTGACTGACACGCGCCTGCCGGATGATGACGCCATGTGTTCATTCTGGCGCAGCATCTGGTCGGTGCCTGTCAGTCACACCGAAGGTAGTGGGACTCGGGAGGTCGAGCGAGCGTGCGATTCAATAACAGAAATGGGGGCAATTACGATCAGCCCCCAAGACGTAGCACGTGCAGTTCGTCCGTTGCCTAATTGGAAATCTCCAGGGCCGGACGGACTGCACAATTTTTGGATAAAGTGGCTACAAAGATCGCATGCTCATTTGGCATCTCAGTATCAGGCTGCCTTGGAGTCTGGTTCGCTACCCGAGTTCCTTACAACAGGAGTTACCCACCTGCTCCACAAATCAGGTAGTACCGTGGAACCTAAAAATTATAGACCGATAACGTGCTTACCTACGGTCTATAAAGTTCTTACATCCATTTTGAGAGGTAAGATTAACAACCATATAGACAATAATTCAATCATGTCTGCCTCTCAGAACGGATGTAGGAAAGGATCCCGCGGTACTAAGGAGCTACTCCTTATCGATATGGCCATTAGCCAACAGGTTCGGCGCTCCCGAAAGGATCTGTCGACATGTTGGATAGATTATAAGAAGGCCTACGACTCTGTTCCTCATACATGGCTCATGAGGGTGCTAGAATTGTACAAAATTAATACAATACTACGCACCTTCTTGATGTCGTGTATGAGGCAATGGAGGACGGTCCTTCGCTATCCAGGATGTCGACATATTCAGAGGAACAGCGAACCGGTGAGAATCGAGCGGGGAATATTCCAGGCAAAACCAAAGTGGACTCAAACTATCACCAGTTTGAGTCCACTTTGGTTTTGCCTAGCCTTGAATCCTCTTAGCACACTGCTTGAGAATTCAGGCCTAGGCTATCGGTTGAAGAGAGGTGGTCAGGTTATATCTCACCTTCTTTACATGGATGACTTGAAACTTTTTGCCCCCAACAAGCTTCAACTGATGGAGCTACTGAAGGTAACTGAAACCTTCAGTAGTGCCATCAGGATGGAGTTTGGTGTGGACAAATGTGCGGTCATGCATGTAAAGCGAGGGGAGATTGTGGAGTCCGTGGGTACACAGCTCTCGTACTCCATAAACCTGAGATCCCTCTCTCCAACTGAAACCTATAAGTATTTGGGTATGTCGGAAGCTTTAGGTATCAATGCCACTGACATGAAGCAATCGTTGAGGGAGCGCTTCTTTGGACGCCTGAAGAAGGTATTCAATAGCCTTCTTTAAGGCGGAAACAAGGTGCGCGCCTTCAACGGTTGGGTCATGCCGGTATTGATGTACTCTTTCGGCGTACTCAAATGGACTCAAACAGAACTGGACGCCCTGGATAGACGGGTTCGTACACTGCTTACTGCAAACCGAATGCATCACCCACGGTCGTCGGTGATGAGACTGTATATCCCGCGGAAGTGTGGGGGTCGAGGCTTTTTAAATGCTAAGACCCTGCACAATCGCGAGGTATGCAGTCTCAGGGAATATTTCCTAGCCGCCGACGTGAGTATGCATCGTGATGTAGTGGCAGTGGACAAGGGACTCACCCCGCTTTCCTTGGCTAACGAGAACTGGCGCAAACCTGTAGTACTTGACACTAACGATCGCAAGGAAGTATGGCAGAGTAAGGAACTTCACGGACGCTTTTTCAGGGCCCTGCATGGACCCGATGTAGACAAACTAGCGTCCGTAGCCTGGCTGCGTTTCGGTGACCTCTTTGGGGAAACTGAAGGTTTTGCCTGTGCAATTATGGACGAAGTTATCATGACGAATAACTACCGGAGATTTATCGTGAAGGACGGTACGGTTGACATCTGTCGGGCATGTCACCGACCGGGTGAATCAATCCGCCACATTATCTCTGGTTGTTCTCGTTTAGCTAACGGGGAATACTTGCATAGACACAACCTTGTAGCCAGGATTATCCATCAGCAACTTGCTCTGAAGTACTCTCTTGTGGAATCGGAGGTGCCGTACTACAGGTATGTGCCCGACCCAGTTCTCGATAATGGCGATATCACATTGTACTGGGATCGGTCCATCATCACTGACAGGACTATTGTGGCCAATAAGCCTGATATAGTGGTGGTGGACCGAAGTGAGAGGCGTGCAATGATTGTTGACATATCCGTTCCGCATGACGAGAACCTCGTGAAAGCCGAGAAAGATAAACAAATCAAGTATATTGACTTGGCTCGCGAGGTTGTCGACATGTGGGATGTGGACTCAGCGATCATTGTACCGATAGTCGTGTCAGCCAATGGCTTAATAGCCAAGAGCCTCGACCAACATCTCAGGAGGCTCACGTTAGGCGGCTGGATCAAGGGCTTGATTCAGAAAGTGGTACTCCTGGACACGGCTCGTATAGTTAGGAGGTTCCTCTCTCTGGAGCCCTGACCGCCGGTAGCTTGGACTCTGTTCCCGATACCGGTGGGCTACTATTTTTTATATTTTTAAATGTTTTTATTTTTATAGTGGAATATTTAAAAATATAATTTATATGTTTTGTAAAAGGAATAAACGAAATAATAATAATAATAAATCGTTTATTTATAATAAAAGGCATTTACAATAGAGTATATTAAATATTAAGAAAACCGAACAAGTGCGAGTCGAACTCGCGCACTGAGAGTTCCGTAAAAGATACGGCCGTTTACGTCGGAAAAAACGTATATTTTGACACTCTCAAAGAAATCAAAATTTATAGGGCACTTTCCGTTGACCTAGGATCACAAGTATAGGAAAACATCTGAAAACTGTATAAAAAAAAACTTATTTTGCGATTCGGAAAAATCTTCGTAACTCAATTCGAGATTTGAACTATTTTCATAGGTAAACTTGGCTAATTACTTCTAGTCAAGCGAGTTCCGTCGTTGGCCACATTATCGCTTACCATTTCAGGTCAGATAGTGATGGTGGTCAAACGCAAACCTATACAAAAAAATAAATCTAGCGAGAACGTAGCCAAGCTTTTTTTTCCGGTGAGAAAATCATCTTATGACATCCCCCGCTCTTGGGCGGGGCGGGAGATAGTGTCAGACTTTTACAGACTAAAAACCCACTCCTTTTCCTTTGTTTCCTTTCGTACCGGGGCCGAGTTTTCCTTTCAGAATCAGACCCTTAGCCCCAGTAGGCTTCGACCCTGTTGGGCCTCTACGTTTGCTGACATCTCCTTGAGGCGCGCGTGGAACAGCGTAGCCAAGCTTGGGTTTATGTTTTACAGCCATAGTTCACAAGTCTTCTTATCCGGCAAACAGTTACCATCACAATGTATTGACACGCTTTCTATTTTCGTTATAATGGTTTATCGTCTCCATTTATTAGCAGTAAAAACGTTTAATTTGTTTGCGGTGGTCCGGTAAAGCGGTTTACGAGCTAACGTGATTACGGCATAGGTTTAACGATGCTCCTGAGATTTGGTTTGATATACACCCTTATTTATTGCTATCGGCATAGAGTATTAAAATTGTATAGAAACGAAACTTATGAACTATTCAGTCGAGACGTCTGTGGTATTTTTTTTTTTTCGGGTGGAGTGAGAAGGTGTGTCAGACTTTTATTGAGTAAAACCTACATGTATCCTTCACCTGCCCTGCGCGTTCTGAACCCATGGTAAATCTTTCAGAAATTCTCGCGACCCTATGGTTTTGCTGACAATTCTTTAATGCGCGCGTGGAACATTACATGTCGTCGACTTGGGCTCGGTCTTTACGGAAAATCAGCTACCAATAGGTAGCCGGTTGGACTTGTATATGACGAGCTCGTCATACGCATATCCACGCTGATAAATATTTGCCCTGGGACTCCCAACGCCCGCGGCATCTTCTGTGGCGGCAGCCATTCCCTCTCGCTCCCGACCATGGCTTGAAACACTGCCGGGCGCAAGAGGTCGCTGCCGTCGATCAACAGCGCGGTGGTTCGCCGAAGCGTGGCAGAACTCCACCGTATCCTGGTGATCCGTACGATGGTGACACCCGAGCGTTTCATCATTATCATAAACTTTCGTCTAATACTATGACGTATGGTTCGAAACGTGGATGTTCACAATGTACCTCATCAGATGGCTTAAAGTCATCCAAAGAAAAAGAGCTATGCTCGGAATTTCCTTAAGTGATCGCAACAGGAATGAAGATATTCGCAGCAGAACCAAAGTTACCGTCATAGCCCGAAGAATCACCAAAATTGAGTGGTAGTGGGCAGGGTAAATTGCTCGCAGAATAAATGGCCTTTGAGGCAGAAGATTCTAGAGTGGCGACCGCGTATCGGAAGACGCAGCGTTGAAAGGCCTCTTACAAGGTGGACCAATAACTTGGCGAGGGTTGTGGGAATTCGAAGGACGCGAGACGCACACGACTGTTCATTGTGGTGACACTTCTGGGCGGCCTATATCCAACAGTGGAGCCCTTAAGGTAAAATGATTAAATATATTTTACGAAGGATAATAGGTATATTTTTAACATAGTAGTATTCGAAATGACAATATACCTTCTACGTATCATTTAAATTCTTTGCCATCGGCCTCCTTTTATATTTTGAATAGAATGTCGTTGTAAATGTGGATTCGTGTCAGCTGTTTCTCGTAAGCAAATGTTTTTGTTTTGATGACCTAAATGGCTCTGGAGTGTCCGTGTTCTATCGTAAGAGACGGGGCTTGATTTCCGATTCGCAACTATTATTTGGCCAATGAACTGTTCCGATATTTTTTTGCACCAAATGTCCTTTTTATTATAACATGCTTTATTTCTTATCAATATCGTATATGTAATTTATCTATAGTATGTATGTATGTATTGAGAAATATATAAGTATGTTTATCAGTAGTCTAGTATTCATAGTAATAGCTCCGCTTTTTTTTTTCGGTGGGAAAATCATCCAATAACATCCCCTACTCTTGGGCGGGGCGTGAGGGTGTGTAAGACTTTTACTAACTAGAAACCCACTCCTGTTCCTTCGTTGTCTTTCATACTAGCGCTGAGTCTTCCTTTCAGAAGCATCTCTGTCGTGTGCTCCACCATGTCCTCTGGGCGGTCTCCCTGAACTGAAAAGCTCTGCTTAGTTTGGAATTTGTGTAACATTATTATTATTATTATTTATAGCTTTTGCCCGCGACTTCGTCCGTGTAGAAGTCGAAAATGGTTTTATTAGGTTTTTTGAGATATGAAAATATGAAATATTATTTATTATCTTCGTCGTGTGTGATAGTCCATTGAATTGTATGGCGAACGATATTGTATCTTAAGATAACATATTATAGTATCTTAGCCGTGTGCAGTGTGTAGTGAACGCCACTGCAGGTGATATAACCTACGACAAACTTATTATTTGTGGTTGGTACAGTAATCGAGTCTAGGGATTGAACAGCAAAATTAAGTTTGTTTTTTATTGTATATACTTATCCGGGATAAAAAGTATCCAGTGTGGTGCCCAGGATATTAAAGAATAATTATAGAAGTTTCATCGTAATCGAACTGGTAGTTTTTGCGTGATGCCTGAACAAATAGACAGACAAAAAATTTTTTAATCACATTTTTGGGTTCGGTGTCGGTCTAGTAATATCCCCTGCTATTTTTTTTTATATTTTCAATGTACAGAATTTTCACTTCTACAGATTTATTATAAGTATAGTTTATTATTACATCATTATTTTTTCCAGTAGTATGCTTCGTTAATTTTATAGATTAGTAATAGTTAATGTCACATTAAAATTTAACTGTAAGCTGATGAGTTGTAGTAAGATACAAATTGTATTAAAAAAAAAAAAACTGGGCAAGTGCTGCAAGACTCGCAGTTGTATGAAAAACAGTGAATTTTCACTGTTTTTCATACAACTGCGAGTATGTCGAGTTGCATCCCCTTAATTTAAGCAAATGTTTAAAATAATTATCTATCTATTGAACCAGAATTATCATTTAAGTTAAAACTTAAACAAGGGTCACATATAAGTGAGTAATTTTTCCCCGTCATTGGCATGAACAGAAGTTTTGCAGACATTTTGTACAGAGCTCGTTTTTATTCTTCACACTTATGAAACTTTGCTAGGTTTTTCATTAGTTCTTGCCGTGAGAACAGCCAGGCTAGATGGATTGCCCCCATTCGTCTCCGCATCGGGCGTTTCTTTAATTTGCACTACACTGCAGCGACAAAATGAAAAACGACAATGAAATTGTGCCAAAAAATTATTGTACATTTTTGACGCGATGCATTTTTTTCTTTCAATGTTTTATTTGGTGAATTTAAGTAAATAGAAGAAATAAATATAACATGATAATGATAAAGAAGTCTAGAAAATGATGATGACTGCTGGGCCTCTACAAACCGTAGAGGCCCAGCAGGGTCGAAGCCGACAGGGGCAAAGGGTCTGTTTCTCAAAGGAAGACTCGGTCCTGGTATGAAAGGCAACGAAGGAACAAGAGTGTGTTTTTAGTCAGAAAAAGTCTGACACACCCTCCTGGACCGCCCACTAGCGGGGGATGACATTGGATGATTTTCCCACCTACAAAAAAAGGCATCAGCTAGAAATCTATATTTCAAGTCTGTATTTCAAAACAAGAACCAGAATGGCACTTATGAAACTTCAGAGTTGTTTCATTAGTTCCTTCGAACTAAGGTCCAAGACGGATTGCTCCCATTCATCTCAATATTGGGCATTTCTTTAGTTTTGTCCCGTAACTATTGCGGTGCGACCACTATTTGTTACTTTACTAATGACAGGGACGGCTTGTGAAATCGACTGTAGAGTTGTTTTGAATCTTGAAGTTTAGGATATTGGGTTTTTTTCATCATTTGGTAGTACGTCTGTTCTGCCATATAAATTCTCAAAGAAAAAAGGGGGGCTAGCAGTGTAAAAAATATCTTTTGACCTATTCTCAGACCTACCAAATGTACAGAAAAAATTATAATAAAAATCGGTTAAGCTGTATCGGAGGGGTCTATAACAAACACTATGAAACGAAATTTTTATATATGTAAGATTAGGGTTTCAAAATCCGAATGAAAAATTGGACCATTATTATAAGACCACTCGTATGTCTGTCTATCAGTTGAGTTTAAATTTACTTCACACATGAATATCTGTGACACAAACAGGGCCTCAAGTCTGCTGTACAATAGTGTCAGAATGGTCTATCATTAATTTCATAATTGTTGATTTTGACAAGTTTGGTAATTTACTAATTTAGTGGCGTCATTATGACTTTCCAATGATCAACCACTGACACTCCATTGAAAGAAATGGCAAAGAATGGTAATCTCGTAAAGAATGACAAATGAATGTCTGACGTATGCGATAATATGCTAAAATTTTGACTGTTCCTTTGATCAGTGACCTACCATTAAAACGTCACTATGCAGTCATTACTTTTAATTTGTTACAAGAGAGCTAGTACCACAATTCAATTACGAGACCACTGATCGATCAATGATCCGCCATTATAAATGAACAGATTACGAACTTTTAGCAATATGACAATGGAATCGTGTTGGAATGAAGAATTTATAAAAATAGCTGACCAGAGCCCCTGGTCCCCTTATCTACACCTCAAACATTATTTATTTTCATAATTTTAATATAAAAATTACCTGGCCCTGGTACAGGCCATGATCCTGAGCGAAGAGGAATGGCAGGCGGTCGACTCTTTCTGCGAAGCAATAATGCTAGCGAAGGAGCCGCCGGGAACCCAACCCCGTTTTCCAGCCACCGTAGGCGTGGGCGGACAGCGAGCAACGGTTAGGTCACCGTCTGGTAACCGTCCGGAAAGGGCCAGAGTCGTCGACAGCGCGTAGTGCTACACGCGTGCCTCAAGGAGATGTCAGCAAAACCGTAGGGTCCCAGCAGGGTCGAAACCTACTGGGGTTATGCGAAAGAAAACCCCGGGATTCTGGAACGAAGGCAAATAAAGAACACAGGTGTGAGTTTTGGTCAGTAAAAATCGGACACGCTCTCCCGCTTCGCATCTCCAGCTTCGCTCTAGAGCGGGAGAAGTAATTAGATAATTTCCCAACCAAAAAAAAACCCAAAAAGTTTACTGGCTTCGCAGCGACTATGACTATTAAGACAAAACTATTAAGTAAAAGCTAAAACTATAAGTAAGTAGTAGTATCATGGCATCTTACAATATTAGAAAGAATTCGTTTCGTACAAGACTAACGAAACAAACTTAGAACCTATTTTATGAGAACCGTTACTTCCAATTTTCAATCACATTAAGTAAAGACTTAATAATGCCATACTTTTTTGTTTACTTTATTTAAAAGCACAAGGACTAGACTAGACTAGACTAATACCAATGTACTAACGACTAAGGTGGGTGCAGCTAGGTTTCTTCGAAAATTTATGGCTGCGTGACCTGTTCCTCTAAAACCTATTTAATTCTAAAGAAACGTTCTTTTGCAAGGCACACCGGGTGAATCAAGGAGGTAATATCATAAACATGGATAAAACGCGAATGAAGAGTACATGTGGAACTATGTAATATATCTAAGTCTCTTTGCAAAAAGAACGAGTGTAAAATCAAATTAAGAGGGTTTTTTTTCACTCGCCTATCGTCAAATATTTTTTTTTTCGAGGTGGGAAAATCATCCAGTAACATACCCCGCTCTTGGGCGGAGCGGGAGATAGTGTCAGACTTACTGACTAAAAACCCACTCCTGTTCCTTCGTTGCCTTTCGTACCAGGGCCGAGACTTCCTTTCAGAATCAGACCCTTGGCCCCAGTACGCTTCGACCCTGCTGGGCCCCTACAGTTTGCTGACATCTCCTTGAGGCGCACGTGGAACAGTACGCGCCGTCAACGACTTGGGCTCGGTCCGGACGGTTACCAGACGGCCTATCGTCAACATCGAGCATAGTTTAAAAGATTATTACTTCATCTAACGCAATCCAACGCAATGTTTGACGAAAAAGCAACGCGCAAAAAGAGAATATAATAACGCCTGAAAACTCTGTTGGCATTCAGTAATGTTTTACTCGAATATTTTACAAAACTTGTGCTAGGAAATACGTGTTTTTTTTAAATCCATAAATGTTTTTGAAAAAAAATGGTCGTCATTCAGAATTTTGATTAAATTTGTAAGGCTTCTATTGATATTTTTTTTTATTTTAAAATACTTTGAAATGGTTGTATATTTTATGCATTGTCTATTCGTACCGTATTTTAGTAAATTGGTCAGTGAAAGTATATTGATTTTTGCCTCAAGTTCTGAAGGGAACATTACGGAGGTTTTTTTTGTTTCTGTTTGCTTTATATATATATACTTGTCATTGTTGTTATAAGACAGGTTATGGATTTTTTTTTATTTTCTCTATTTCACGTTCCCTGAGGGAGTAAGGGCTTTTTGGAAATCATAAAAACAATCAAATGACCTAAAGTACAGAATTTTTTTTTGCTAGGAATCTTAATAATGTATTTAGAACGTTTTTTTTTTTTACCGTCAACCCATCACTACAAAAAATGTGAAGAAGGTGTATTACGTAGATTCTCTCACGTAAATTTAAAGAAATAGGTAAAATATTACTAGGTATTCAATTTAAATAGTAGTATGTATTTTACTAAAAAAACTTAAAAAGTTCAAACGACAATACGATATTTACAGTATTTTTCGAGGGGACAAGCAATTGTCGGCAAAAAACAAGAACGGCCTATATGCCATTATCATCATCATCATCATTTCAGCCAAAAGACGTCCACATTAATTGGTCTCCTGCGTCTCGCATCCGTCATATTCCCGCAACCCTTACCAGGTCATCGGTCTACCTTGTAGGAGACCTTCCAACGCTACGTCTACTGGTACGTAGTCGCCATTCCAGAAGCTTTCGGCCCCAATGGCCATCCGTTCTGCGAGCAATGTGACCTGCCACTTAAATTTGGCGATTCTTCGTGCTATGTCGGTAACCTTACTTCATGCCATTATACATTATCATCAACAGCCCAATGTGTGTTTCACTTTAAAGTTTGAGATAGAGAGTAGGTACTACTAAATATGCAGTCTATTAATAATTTACTAAGAAATATTGATGGAAATTAATGGAAATGGAAGTAAGTTTCCCCTGCAGCTGTGCCCGATACTTACTATTTGGGAAACTAAATTAATAAATAAAATCTTTTTACAAAAAAATACAACAGACATCAATGTAACCAATAACTTTAATTTCGGAAGTCGGTGTTTCTATAATATTTTCGTCTCTTCGTTTTTTAACACCGACTTTCTAAATTAAAGTTATTATGCACTTTTATACACATTAATTTATTACAAAATTCCGATACCTACCTTACAGCTTCATCATCAGATCAGTTCGATATATCCCCTCCCCTTCTTTTTTCAGTCAATCATCAACTACACGTATAATTAAAGCAATTTTACTTGTTATGACAGTTCTGCTGTGATCCTATGAGGAGTTCTGTTCCATATCTTCGAAGTTCATAATCAGATCATAACAATATTTCTATGGAACCAACTTAGAAACATAACCTTTCAATAAAAAAATAATTTTCAAAATCAGTTTACAATTGATCGAGAAATTATATATAACAACAAAAAACATTCAGCCGAACATGGAACCTCCTTCTTTTTGAAGTCGGTTAAAAAGCTTTATAAGTGACAAAAAATTATAGGTCCCTTGAGCTTCCAGTTCTCCAGGGAATACCTGGATTGCTGGATGTTGCTGTTGTATTTTATGAGGTCAAATGTACAAAATGGTGGAATTCTTTTCTCTTTTATTTCTTTTTTTTTATAATCCTTGTCCCGTGACCCACACTAATTAGCACCACTATAATGGTGGTATACATTATCTTGATTTTGGATTTTAGGTATGGTGTAAAAAACAGTCACTTCTTTGATATTCATAGAGATATACGCGTTTTCCAAATTACCTGAAGTATACTAAATATGCTGTCTTTCGTATACATTTTAAATAAAATTGAACAAGTGTCAAACACCTTTAACATTTCATGATACCAAAAGGGTGAATTTTCTTACTAAAAGCCTACGCGGCACGAGGCATGATAGCTAAGGTTCTTCGCATTCAAAATAAAATTATCCAACATTTTGAGCAACGCTATTTTGTTTTGTGATCCTTATATTCTAATTTTATTTCATATACCTGCCATAGAAATAATGAGGTCTACACAGCGTTGAAAGAAAAGCGAAGTTATTATATTTTGTAAAGAGGGTAACTTCCTTTTACATAGAATTATTTCTGGTCCAAATAAAACGAATATACAAGGTGACTTGGCAATCTTTGAGAAGGTAAAAGTACCTACTCTTGAATATGATTTTTCCTTACTATAACACGTAACCAGAAATTGACAATTGCCTACATTTTATTAATATTTACTACTACTATAATCTATGCTGATAAATAATAACAATAATATTTTTTTTAACAATATTGAAATGATAAAGCAGGGAACCGTGATTTTTGGAAAAAATGGAGGGAGACTCAGCAGTGGGACAATATGGGATAGTTATAATAATGTAATTATGTATTATTTCCAGGTTGGAGCTATCAGTAAACACAAACTCCGGTAGGGAATCCCACTTATCGAAAGAATCAATCTCTCGCCGCTCCGCTCTCTTAGAGGTACCGTCTGCTAGGACTAACCTCCAAAAGATTGCCCCTTTGTCACGAGCCTTACGAATTATTAATCATATAGCACTATCGGAGGATATATTTGGCCAAAACCTGCCGAAATTTTTAGAAGCAGCTCAAATAATTATTGAGAAAGGTCTGGACATTACATCCTAATTAATTTTAAATTATCATAACTATGTACTTACATACTTATTATAATAAGTGTTAGTTATAACATCGCCTTGGACTAATCTGTAAAGGTGTTATAATGTAATAAATAAATAAATCTACTCCTAATATCTATTAGCATAATCAGCCTTATAATGTTCCCACTGCTGGGACTCAAGCCTCCTCTCTAGGAGAGGGTATGGGCCGTAATCCACCTCGCGGGCCCAGTACGGGTTGATGGATGTCATATATCTTCGAATTTTTGGTTCTAGGACATGTTTGGTTCCTCCCGATGTTTTTCTTTACCGTATTACCGTACCTTAATATATATATTATTTTCTATTTTTTTTAAATACACATAACAAAAAACACAGGTATTATGAATATCTTTCACAATAACGCCATTACATTAGATACATCATCAAAAACCTACCAGGCAATTTTCTCCTTCAAGGTACGAAACACAAAACCATACTACATTATTTTCCGTTTATTACCTCATCAAACTGAATGGCTACCTTTCAATGAGGATAATCAGAGCTCACAGAAAAAAAAAAAACAAAATGGCGTATCAAGTATCAATATTGCGTCATATCCGGATTCGATATGGCAGTTTTCAATTTAGGAAATCCATGAACGTATGTATACTTTTTGTTGTTGTGTGTTGCACGGATTATGAGGCTGTGTCCACTAGTGACAACCGTTGACATCATTTTTAGAAATAAAAAATGTAGAATGACAATCTCTGATTCAAACAATAAAATTTTATGTATATAAAAAAACACCATGTACAAATAAAAGTAAATATTGTTACTAACCCGTATATGAGTGCAAACTTGAATTAAATGGTATATGCAGCGGGAGGGCGTGTCAGACTTTTACTGGTTAAAACTACACCTGTATTCTGCAGTTGGATTTTCTATTCTAGAATCACGGGTTTCCTTGTCAGAAATTCTCTATAGCCCTAGCGACCAGCGGCCCTGCCGGGCCCCTACGGTTTTGCTGTCATCTCTTTGAGGCGCGCGTGGAACACTACGCGCCGTCATATAAATACATAAGATTTTAATTTTATTTATGAGAAAAGCTCGAAGCTAAGTAATAACATCCGTAGTCGCTCCTCAAGGTTAAGCAACGTATATTGAGGCCGCCCCTTAGATGGGTGGCCATCCAATACATACCGAGTTATATCGGCTGTTATTAATTGTACAGTTTAGACCGTCGCGAGTCAGTACTGTAGTCAGAGACGAGAAAAACAGAAATTATTCTTGCCAAGGAATTTCGTAGTTACCAAGTTACTGTGTTTTGGAGATCAGATTGGTTAGACTGAAAATCAACTTTAACATAGTTAGAAAAAGGCTGACCGTGAATATTCAGATCTCCAATAGACCCTCGCCAGGAATTACTTCTTTTTAGGGTTCCGTAGCTCAAAAGGAAAAAATCACTTTGTTGTCCGTCCGTCTGTCTGTCTGTCAAGACCATTTATCTTGAGAACGTGTGGAGGAATCGAGTTGAAATTAAAACCATAAATACTCAAATCTGTGGTCCCGTGAAACTGTGAAAAAACCAAACATCTGAGTTAACGGAAAAAAAAAGATACGGCAGTTTATGTCGCAAAAAATGTGTATTTCGACACTCTCAAGGGATACAAAATTCATAGGGTACTTTCCATTGACGTAGAATACTAAAATTTGACACAAAACAACACAAGTATAGGAAAAATCTGAAAACTGTAAATTCGTAGTTACGTCACAAAAAAAGAATTACGATTTGGAAAAATCTTTGTAACTCAATTCGGGAATTGAACTGTTTTCATAGGTAAGTTTGTACGGAACCTTTAGTGTACGATTCCGATTCGCACTTGCTCAGTTTTTTCTGTTATGGATAGACTCATCACTACCACATCTGATGGTAATCGATGATGTGGTCGACGATGGAGCATGTTTGCCGAGAAGTAACCTATTCACACATGACTGAAAGACCCCGTATATTGTAACTATCAGGAAACAGATTACGGCAGGGAATTCCTCTTTTTACTCCTGTTTTGCGTGAACAAAGGTAGATATAGGAATAAATCAGAAAATATTAAATTTGTTGTTACTCACGTAATTTTTTTTGCAATTCGTAAAAATATCGAGACTCAATTCGGGAATTGTAGTTTGTACGAAACCCTCAGTGCGCGAGTCCGTCTCACACTTGCCCACTTTTTTTTAACTGTCCATTTAATGTGACAGCATGTCTAACCCTTACTGATCACGGTCCATGCACCGGGCATATGGATAGACCAGGGATTACCGATATGAAACTTGACTGAATGAAATCGTTACATGTACTCCATACCCGTTTTGTGGGCTTTTAACAAAGTACGAACAAGTTTCCATTGAAATATTTGTAACTGCATATTTTTAAACGGTTTTACGGAATAGTAGTTCAAAAGATGAATAAATAGATTTTTCGATTTTTATAAATATGTAATAGAGTCTTCTTGCTTTTATTTCTGGGGGCACAGTATGGGGGTACTACTGTGCCCCCAGAAATAAAAGCAAGAAGTATATGATATATACCAATATGTCACAAATTCTACATATCAGTAAAAATGTATGGCTTGGCTGTTTCGTTACTTACTTCAGAAACTAAATAGGTAACGAAACAGCCAAGCCATACATTTTTACTGATATGTAGAATTTATGAAGTTAGGGTCGGTAGAGTTAGGCCGTGTAGATTCAGAAGCTTGGCTTTACATGAAATCTGATATCTTTTTTACAGGGCAAACCTTATGTGGTCGTCTTGGCAACATTTTACATGAAATTTTTTTGGTGACATTTTTTATTTAAATAGAAGGCTAGATATCTGTATCTAGATCTAAAATTACACTCCTAACTCATAAATACCAAATAACGTCATTTGAACCGAGTTGCTACATGAAACTTAGAGCGTGTAACCCAAGATACATTTTCATACCATCGCTCTTACGTGATTATGACGTTATTACACAACTTTCTGTAATTATGTCTTTTGATTTTCTCTAGATATCTTGAGATTTGAAAACACAATTATGTTATAAATTATCTAGGTTTCTATTGAAATCAAATAATTAATTTGTGTTACACAAATTAGCAGATTTTCAGAGGAAAATCTGCTATTTTGCGTGAACTTTGGCCCTTCATAATAAACTCATAAATTAAAAAGTCAAAAAAATATATCTATAGAAACTTTGCATATTTTCTGGAACAGTTTTGTAAAATATTCAATTAAATAACGGAATTAACGAAAGCCAACAGAGCATTCAGGTTTTAACTCTCTTTTTTCGCGTTACTTCTTTAGCAAACATTGCTTTGGATTGCTTTGGATGAACCAACAAGATTTTAAATCATGCTCAAGTGGACGATACA
This sequence comes from Mythimna vitellina, assembly GCA_949316375.1. NCBI lineage: Eukaryota > Metazoa > Arthropoda > Insecta > Lepidoptera > Noctuidae > Mythimna > Mythimna vitellina. The sequence goes on from OX438692.1 coordinate 18,446,793, forward strand.
CGGGTTGGAAAGAGCCCTCTTAATAAAAGAGAGAACGAGAGTACGTTCCCCTAGAACGGGAGAAATTATTTAATGTTTTTCTCAACACAAAAAAGATACCTTACCAGAGAACTTGCTCACTATTTAGTTTTAGCTATGAAAATACTACAACTAAAAAGACAAAATAAAACTTTTTATTTATTAATCTAAAAAATTTTAAAAACTTTAATTTCGGAAGTCAGTGTTTCTAGTTTTGTTTCATCATTTCTTGACACTGACTTTTAGGGTTCCATCCCCAAAGTGTAAAAACGGGACCTTATCTTTAAAACTCTGGTGTCCGTCTATTGACAGGCTGTATCTCATGAATGTATGAATAACTAGTTGGTTGTAATTAAAACCATGATCACAGATGGTGTATTTCTGTTGACACTAAAACAAAAACAGAATAAAATAAATTTTTGAATGGGGTTCCCATAAAACAAAGGTATTTTTTATTTTATTTTGAAGACGGTTGTATATTTTGAAAAAAAAAATTCAATTGATTTTGATTATAGTGAACACTATAAATCGGCTATTGGTAGTTTGTAAATACAACAAACAAACAGCTAATTGATGTCTGCAATTAGCACAATATAACAATGTGCCAATGCAAAGAGCAAAATAATTAATGCGAATTTCACTTGAATTATTTCGCCATTCATATTCTAAATGCATAAAGTACTTACGTGAATTTTGACCGAGCTAAACTGTTTGACAATTTTATGTTGTAGTACTTAAAATTGTTGCTAAATATCAAACAATGTTTTCACTAGAGAACATATGTTATGATTTTCAGTTCACAAAGCATAATTTTGTTATTAGATGTAGTTATTTCAATCTAGTTTGAAAGTTAAAACAGTTTTGGAATAGTATACAGTAATAGTATGTATTAATAATTATTATTAATACGTTTTTGCTCTCAAATTATTTGAACTATTGACAAAATTATACTTGTCGTGACGAGTAGGAAATTCCATATAATTTAATTAATCAGATAGAACCTACCCGTCCCTATATTGAGATTATATTTTATTTATTTGTTTTATTAAGGGCGGACTTACCCGAAGTTACCATGTCCAGTGAGGACCTGTATCACGTGGAAAGTAAGGACGCCGTGTTGTCTTTCCAGTCACTCCTCAAAGAGGGGACTTACCGGCATAATTATGGCGTGCCCAGCACTGGGTTGCGACAGTCGCTGTCGCCATTCCACCGTGAGATTCCGCCTAATAAATCATATTGGAATTGCATTGATTTTTTCTTTAGGCTGTAATTATCAACTGAAAGAAACCACTACTGTACATAAATAGTTCTTCCCAAGACAGTGTCACGACATCAAAAACACATCAAACACAGACTTGATTTTTTTTCGAGTTTTTTTACTTCCGTGCCCTTACCGGATTTACTTCCGTGCCCACACCGGATCCAGCTAGTACATGACTTTTCAATTCTGGGTCTTACAAAATGCGTTTGGTACTCCAGAACCTTTCGGTCTTCAGCTATGGCATCCTTTTTGCAAGCCACGTATTATGCATGGCTAAGTATAGCATCTGTGAGCGAATCAAATTCAAAGTTTCTACAAAATAATTAGTGAACAAACGAAAAATACGCGATTCAAGATTAAATTTAGCCACAACGAATTTGGTTCACCACTTAATTCCCAAACTTTAGGTCTAAAACCTAACAAATATTAATTAACAAATTGGAAATGCTGGCGAGACCTCCATTAATTAAAAGAGAAACTAACCTAACTAAACCAAACTGCGGTAAAAGTTAATAACTCAGTGGGTATTTACTTAGCATTATTTTTATTTTTTTTATTTTTGAAGAAGGTTATTAAGGGCCTGTACCGGATTATTGCAAACATCGTAAGCTTACATATCTAATATGTATAAAAATCTTATATCCACAGTGTTTGCTATCGAACTCTTCCAAAACGGCTTGACCGATATTATGATTTTTTTTTTTGGTAAATTATATACAAAAAAAAAAAATCGGTCGTCGGAGAATAGGTCGTAAAGTATTGTAACCCCCATTTTTCAGTCGATACATTTCTTTGATAATCTATATGGCAAAATAACGTTTGCTAAATCAGCTAGCAGATATAATTATAATATTATACTTATTATTTTTTATATGATGCAGGTATATTATGTCGGCCTTATAATGTTCCCACTGTTGGGACTCAAGCCTCCTGTCCCTAGGAGAGGGAATGGGCCATAATCCACCACGCGGACCCAGTGCGGTTTGGTGGATGTCACATGTCTTCGAATTTTTGGTTCTAGGACATGCCGGTTTCCTCACGATGTTTTTCTTCACCGTTTTGAGAGCAGCAGGTTTTATTGTATACTAGCTGACCCAACAGACGTTTTGTCTTAGCTGTGAAACGAATTGTGAAATGCGCAAAGATTAAATAACCTCCGTAGTTTTAGTTTTTCTGCACAATTTTCTTAATTTCTTCTTTCAAAAAAAAACCTTCTCTTAACAATAAGAAACACAACAAAAAAGAATTAGCAATATTGGTTCAGCCGTTCACGCGCGACATAATTTTTTTACAGATGTTAAGTAGGTACTCCACATTGCCAATAGCAGTAGGAATGTCTAACGACACTTCACTCTATAGGTCCCCGTTATCTCAATAAATGCAGGTCCTCTTTTACTGGCTGTCGTCCTCTGATTTACAACATCCTTGAGACTCGGATGGATTTATGTGTCGTAAGAAAATGGTGGCACACTAGTTGAATGAAAATTTTTGAGAATTCGGTCTTGTAGCCGAAGTCAATTTGACAAATTGTTTTAATCATTTATTAGATGAGGTTATAAGCTACTTTGAGTCTGGCATTGAGTACATTTAAGTGGACATTATTAAAAGTGATCGCTTGAGCGCAATGTCCAACAATTGACATAATATGTATTTCGGCTGAAATGGTGAAAATGTTCCAGTACCTACCTTCCAGTTTCTTCGTCAGATCAGTTCATCAGAAACTCATTTTTATCAAAACCATTTATTTAGTCACGTCACAGTCGCTAAACTTCTTAAGTGAAACACATTGTTGCCACCCATGACTTACATAGAATTAAGGAGTTCCGTTGATCATCTGGTCTTCTTTATCAGTTCCACTCCATCAAATGACACTTTCTGAATGCAAATGCATGTAATGTTTACTTGTGGTTGAACATATCAAAAGTGGATTAAGATAAAAATGAAAGCAATCTGAAAATATATATACTGAACAACGACATAAAAAAACATTTTTCCAAATCGGTTTACAAATCACTATCACTATAACGAATTTTTTTTTAAGTAGGTTAAATATAGCCCAAGAGGTCGCAGCGATTACTTTGAAGAAAGACTATGTGCTTTCAGAGGTACAGCAACTACTCAACTAGATTATCACATACAATAAAAGTATCCTTTCATTCACAAAGTCTAATTCAAACACAATTTAATTAAACCACTTCATCGCAACAATACTGAGCCACCGCATTATACCGAAACCAACGTAGGTACACAGACAAAAACAAATGAACGAACTAAATACGAACGAACAGGAAAATTTCTCCAAAAAGCGGTATATAATTTTAATTAAAGAATGTTACAGCGATGCAAGTGAGCTACCCCAACTACCGAGCTCGCGGTTGCACCGAACTTTTGTAATGGATAAAATAGCAAATTTATACGTATGGACTGGTTTTTGCGTCTGTTTTATTCAGCTTTTTGACGTTTTTATTTGCTTGAATTATGTGCAATTGTGGAATGTTGTGGAAGTAAAAAAAACATTTTACTTTTTGTATTAAAACAATACTTTTGATAAATCTGCTGCTTTTGTAGTGACCACAATTTAAACGACACTTTATAAAATACTTTAGATTTTTATCACTAAATACAGCTTTTCATTATCATCGTCGTTAACCTACAGCAGTTCACTTGACTGATGGTAAATAGATTTCACTAATCACACTCCGTTCATCTTGACTTTGTGTGACTCGTTAATGTTTACGAGTATATTTCTGTAGATAGTTAAAATAATTTTCGTAATTCTTCTATGAAATTGCTATTTTATTCATCCTTTAGAAAATAAATATCAAGATACATAAATACTAATATACTCTTGGATCAGGGTTGGGGTTTTTTTTTAGATGGGAAAATCATCCAGTCACATCCCCCGATCTTGGGACGAAGGCAAAGAAGGAACAGGAGTGGGTTTTTAGTCAGTAAAAGTCTGACACTATCTCCCGCTCCGCCCAAGAGCGAGATTTGTCATAAGATGATTTTCCCACCCAATAAAAAAAAAGGTTGCATTGAATTTTTTGTTTTGCAGTCCAGTAATATAGATAGTAACTAGATTATTTTTAATTATCATCATTATCTTTCTGCCCTTGTCCCATCTTATTTGAGGTCGGCGCAACACGTTTTTTCTTCCATTCTATCCTGTCAACCGTCATACTATCACTAACTTCCTTTTCTTTCTTATCACTTCACACAATCCATCCATCTTTTCTTTGGCCTCCCTCTCCCTGTCCACCCATCCACACATGTATACTCATGACTCTTTTAGTAACATGTGTTTCATCTCTCCTCTTTACATGACCATACCAAGACAAACGATTCCCCTTCAACTTTTCTTCAATTATTTTGAATTATGTAACACAAAATAAATGAAAACAGATATCAAGATATTTTTAATGCGAATATAACTAAAAGGGCCTCCGCGAACCAGACGCGCCAATGGACACTATCTTCTGAGTTTCGTAGAAGGGTGTGGAGTAGGATTCGAAGTATCTCTTAACTGGCCTGTCGCCTATCCCCATCTTTAACACCACAGACTCCAGGAGGTTCACCAGATCTGCTGTTCTGGAACTGTAATAGAAATATTTTATTTGTATTGGACCTACTATTCAGCTTTCTGTGCCTTAGTTCCAGCGGTTAAACCGACTTATGCTCCACCGCCAATGCTGTGAAAATAATATTAATAATAATAAACTTTATTTTCAGACCATAGTAATCTTACTAAATAAATTAAATATCATATTTTAGAGGGATGCGGAAAAGAGAGTGAAGTCTCGCAATCATCATCATCATCATTTCAGCCGAAAGAAGTCCACTGCGGGACATAGGCCTTCCCCAAGCGACGCCACAACGACCGATCTTGTGCGTCTCGCATCCACCGCACTCCCGCGACTCTCACCAGGTCGTCGGTCCACCTTGTGGGAGGCCTTCCAACGCTGCGTTTTCCGGTGCGCGGTCGCCACTCTAGAACCTTTCGGCCCCATCGACCGTCCGTTCTACGAGCAATGTGCCCACTGCCACTTTAGTTTGGCGATTCTTCGGGCTATGTCGGCGACCTTGGTTCTCCAGCGGATATCTTCATTCTTTATGCGATCACGCAAGAATACTCCGAGCATAGCCCCTTTCATTGCCCTTTGGGTGACTGTAAGCCTTCTGATGAGGCCCATTGTAAGCGACCATGTCTCAGTACCATATGTCAACACTGGCAACGCGCACTGGTCATAGATTTTCGTCTTGAGACACTGTGGTATGTTGGACGAAAAGATACCGCGCAGCTTCCCGAACGCTAGGCGACGCGCAAGTCCCGCAAACCTCCGTTGAAAAGGGAGGATCCTCCGACCAGACGGGTGTGATGTCTGTTGGGCCACTGTCCGATAGATGATTTCGGGCTGTTCTATATATTCTAATCGCGCGGAGAACTTTGATGGCGTGATGCAAGATTACTTCTTATGTGACGCCATAGATGTTGCGACAATATAATTTAATACTATATCTCTCTAAATTTGACGAAATACAGCTAAAATAATTGTATCATAGACCTGAAGAAATATAATAATAATGATAATTGGCAATGATGCAGTCACTGAATCAAAGGATAAAAGTCTTGAGCATCAATGCCTAATTGCTAACCCATCGGTTCTCTATCGGTTTCATTTCGGGGATTCTATAACCTAATTCTGCCAGCACGTTCCATCATCGTACCACTAAATGTACGGTGATGCGCCACCGACACAAAACATTTCGAAAACATATTAATTGTGTGCACAGCTAAGGATTGAAATTTCCAGCCGGAATTGGCGTTTCCTGATATCTACTATTTGGAAGTCTTTAAGTCAACAGTGAATAAATTACTACTAGGTAAGCAAGCTCCACCATCGATCATTATTAATTCTTACCATTATGAGATGATAGCCAAGTTCGAACCAATGAATCTTTTTAATGGACAACCTTTTCAAGATGTACAACATTTTGTCATGACATATGTCTTATCATTTTCTTTACAAAATACTTTACTTACATTCGATATGGAATCGAATGCCAAATAACAGCATTTGTCAAATCAAACATTCGAGGATTTGAACCCATCGTGAATCGTATTTTGGTATTTTAACACCAAAATCAATACGTATGTATACCAGTGGTGTACAAAAAAGTTACAGTAAAACCAAAATCGTGAAAACCAGTTTTTTTGCAATAATAATAGCAATAAATATATTTTTCAGAACACTGAGTTTTGTGCTGCTAGACAGTTTATTTTCTCTCCAGGAAATTTTCTGATTTTGACAAACGTCGTGTTAGAACTTGCACACGAGCAACTTTTATCTCGGCAACTAATTTGTTTCTTTTTTTTTAATTGATATAAACTAGTGCTTGACTGCGATCCCACCTTATGGTAAGCAGTGATGCAATCGTTGATGGTGAAGTGCGTTAGTTTATTAAGAGTCTATTCTCTCTACCCTTGAAGATGCCTAAATTGTAGTCAGACGGGAAGACGGCAACAGGCAATTTATTGTTCCAGTCCTTCGATGTACGCGGTATAAACGACGATATAAATGTTTCTCACATCAAGTTGCCGGTTTGTATGAAAGTGTGACAGAGACAGCAACAAGTTATTGGGCAACTATGTGGCCGTCCCCCTTAAGCGACAATATTGGCCAACTTTTGATGAAGACCTTATTGAATAAGTTTACGCGTCCCATTAATCAAGGTATCCTTATACACAAACCAATCATGTGTCTTTAAAATATAATAATAATAATATACTTTATTTCAGATATAGAAAATCCATAACGTGTTAGTAACAGAAATACTTAAACAACTGTGTACAAAAAAAATATGTATAAACCAAAATGCATAAAATACGTAGAACAAATAAATCAGGGATTCCACGGGTTCCTTAGGGTATAACAAAATCGGGAATGACATGGAACGTTTGACTTGGTTCCGCATTTACTGAGTAAAATTGGTGAATTAACTTGATTTGCCTTTTTTCTACGCTACCAAATTGGAGAATTTGAATCGTATTAAACAGTGAGCAATATAAACGTGTACAGGGAATTTGGGCCTTTAAAAAAAGTAACACAAGATTGAATTTGGCGTAAGGTAAAAGAATTTTGATAAAGATCTGATCGGAGGTATGAAATACATCTGTTATTTTACTCTAAATCCTAGTCAGTACCATATTGTGATGAATTAATTACAATCCAATATTTATTATAAAAAAAAAAACATTTTCAGTTTCTATAAAATTAAATTTCTTAAAAATATAGGAAAGGCTGAAGTTTTGTATAATTATTTGAAAGGCAAAGTCGTAACTCACTCAATGAGTCATCAACGCCCCAGCCCAAATCCTTTGACCTAAATTATTGAAATTTTACATAGAAGTTTCTTTTATGATGACTTATAAAGACAATAAAAAGGGATTTTCTAAAATTCTCCCCCTAAGCACAGAATAAGTAATAGTACAAGTACAGAAGTTTCAGTCTTCGAAAGAAAACATGCGAATATAAACCTACTAACAACGTTAATAGTGTTCATAAAACATTGCACGGCACAGACGTGACCTTGATTATATTTGCCTACCGGGCGAAGTATCGCTCATAACGAATCAAAATGCACCTTAAGTCCACATTCCGGGAGTCTATTTTATTATGCCCGTTATGCGCTTTTGAACAGGCCGCTCTTATTATAGGGTAAGAACTTGTGTATTTTTGAAAAATGTGAAATGGGTATTAACGTTTTATTACTAAAAATATAATCAGATTTTCTAAAATTATATGGTAGATAATTGATTTCTACCTATTTACTTAGATCCATACTTTTCCTAAAGAGATCAAACCGGAATCCAAAGTTTTAATATTGATACACCTACTTACGAGCGGGCGACGACGCTGCCAAAAGCAAGTGCAAAAAAAAAGTTAGAAATTAAATTATTTAGCCAGTAACTTATTGTGAAATAAATTAATTGTAGGTACCATGTTGGTAAATTTTCATACCTGATATATTTTTGTTACACAATGTGTCAAATTCAGCTGGATTAAAATTAAAAGTTAGACGGTAGTTTGCTTTGGGGGACGTTAAAAAAATTGCAAATATTAAAAAGTTTAAATTGCCAATCCTGAGCGCGCTGTGTTAAACGCTTGACACTTAACACACAAACGTGGGTGTTCATGCATATTGTGGGGAATTAATGCATATTTAATTTTGCAATGACATGCTCTGTCTCGTGTTCCTGCAATTAACTGCCAACCTGCACACCGAAAATCAACAATGCTGTTTGGTATCAGAAATGCCTTTGTATGTGTAGTGTTTGTAAAATATAAATTAATATTAAATTTTTAGGTAGGTTTATTCTTATACCCTCCCCCCTTTCTCGCGTTGGAAAGCCTCCTACAAGGTAGACCGATGACTTGGTAACGGTTTTGGGAGCCCGATGGATGCGAGACGCACAAAACCGTTCATTGTGGCGACGCTTGGGGGAGGCTTATGTCCAGCCGTGGACGTCTTTCGGCTGAAATGATGATGACGATAATGATTCTTATTACTAAACATAAATCCAAAATTGGTTGGAATTTTTACAAAACTAGACGGCGATTATAAAATAGTTATTTCAAAAAAATACACTTAAAATAATAAAATTATTTACTAACATAACTTTTACATACATAAATGAAATTCTCTCTCTTATTTTAATATTTTAATTCTCTTTCATTCTGCTCCTGAGCTAATTAGAAACTGTATAACAAGAGTTGATTTATTTTCCATATTATTAATAAAAACATTGACAACCAAATACATACTAATATATACAAGGATCAAACAATAAAACAGGTAAAAGCTAATATGTAGTAACTATAGAAAGGAGTTTTGTTGGTACCTATACTAATGAACAACATTCTATAACAGCCCCACTAGTCATGTTACGATCGTTTCGTTTGCATCGAACGCCTCGAGGAGACCACGCCTCCGATTCCTTTATTCTGACGTCATCTCAACGCTCAGTCACGTGGTCAGGACAAAGAAATCGGAGGCATGACCTACTCGAGGCGTTCAACGCAAACGAAACGATCGTAACTTGACTAGGCTCCATCATCTTTCATATTTATTAATAAGATAAACAGTGCAAAGTGATTTAAACAATAACATTATAATAAACTGTAGAAAGAGTAGGTAAATTTAATAATTGTAAAATTGTCAGCGAAAAAATATAAAGAACAAAAATAATAATTATAATATATAATAATTTTAAAACCATTTAATATCAATAATATTTTTTTTTGATAATTACTTTTTTTTGACATAATTATATTAATACAGAGCATATATTATTTGTGTGTGCGCAAGATAGTGCCCAAACAAGTTTTGAGTGTATAAATATGTTAGTGGGTAGATTTGTAATGCAACCCTCGGCATTTTTCAACGTTTTTATCTGTAGGTTGCATTCCAAGTTTTTTTTTATTATTATTGTTAGTCTTGCTCACCTAATAGAAAGCAAAGATGTGGTCAACGATGGAACACGCACGCTTGCCTAGAAGTAACCTATTCACTCTTGACTTAAAATTCTGCTACTACTTGATTAAAGTACAAAATAGGTTAGTAAGTTTGTTAAATTGTTTGTTTGTTCTGTGTTTCCTGATAGCTACAACCCGGGAATGTTTATGTCAAGAGTGAATAGGTTACTTCTAGGTAAGCGCGTTCTATCGTTGACCGCATCGTCGCTTTCCATCAGGAGAGATAGAGGTCAAGCGCAATTTTTTATTTTTTATTCTTGATAGGTTATGAAGAACTAAAAAAAATGACTTAAGATTAATTTTTTGACTGTACCTTATCATAACGGTGTCCATTTCTTTAAAAAATAAGATTGTATCATTTTTTGTTTGCACATTAGAAGTCTGCATACCAATCTGGAAACAAAAGCATTTTCGCGTTTTATTTATGTGAGAAACTTCAAAGTTTGTGGCAATGGAACTGTTTAATTATAACTTATATTCCAACATTTTCAAGTATAGTCGATATTTTTATTTTAAAATATCCTTTAAAATGAAAATCAGTGGTCGTAAAATATTGAAAATTATTTGACTATGGGGAATGGAATAGGACTATGAAGGGATGGGAATCGAAAATGATTTGACCAGTTTTCCCTTTAAAGGTTTTTTTTTTGCCGAAAAAAGAAAACTTCATCCCACCATAAGAATTACTCTCGGATTGAGGGTGCGTTTACATTCATTTAAACTCATAGGTATATACAAGACACATACTGACCGGCTTGCTGGTCTAGTGGTTAGTGGCCCTGACTGCTATGCCGGAGGTCGTGGGTTAGATTCCCACACAGGACAAATGTTTGTGTGATGAGCACGATCATTTGTTCTGTGTCTGGGTGTAATTTATCTAAAATATGTATGTATTTAGAAATATATAATTATGTTTATCAGTCGTCTAGTACTCATAATACAAGCTCTGCTTAGCTTGGAATAGACGGCGTTGTGTGATAGTTGTGGAATATTATTATTATTATTACATACACACACAGGAACTGTCGTTATAGACATACGTGGGGCAGGCCTTTGTCCAACAGTGGACGCCCTTTGGCTGAAATGATGAAGATGATGACACAAGACACTCAGACCCGCGTTAACTATCTATAGATCATACAGATGTTTTGTTTGTGCGGGAATGGAATCTGCGACACGCAGCGCATTAACCAATCGCCCTACCTCTGTTCCAAAAGAGTCGTCATTTATGATTTTTTTAAAGTTAAAAATCATCTTATGACTTTTCACGTCTTTCAAGACTTTTCGATACTTCTTTTCTCATCTTTTTCACTCTTTATTTGTAGAACACAATATATATAAGGTGCTAGGAAAATATCTAGGTAAGTACATACATACATATATGGTAACTTTAACTGCGATATCGCAGAAAAATACAGCATAAAGGAAAAACCCGTTTAGGAGTTTACATATTTAATGCAATCAGTATAGGTAGGTCCTTGGGAAACTTGGCAGAAAAAAAGGTATAATCATGTCTTATAACAGCTGACTATATCGTCTGTGAAGATTGTTTCAGCTTGAATTTCAAAGAAATTCTTGAAATAACATATTATGATGGTTAATCTTTCGAATACCGTAATTAGAGATACAATAGAAAGAGAATGAGAGAGCAAACGCCGGCGTTCGCTTTGGGTTTAATGAATAAAGAAAACGTGAAAAAAACAATAATTTGGACACTGCTTCACTCCTATTGACCCTAGCGAGGTTTTGCCTATAGTTATCCAGCAATAAAATATTTATTCAATTAAAACTAAGAGTTCCTGAGATTAGCACGTTCAAATAAACAAACTCGTCTCTTTTATTATTAAAATGGTTCAAATTTAACATAGGAACTTCGAATAATTATTTTATTTAAACTGTTATTGTAAAGAAATAAAAGAAGGGACGTTAAGGAAGTACCATTCCCATTGCGTTTATAGAATACTAAGATTATTATAACTGGTAAAGGCTGTTAGTTAGAAAGACTCAGAAAGTACTCTTCTGGTTACCATAAGCTAGATTATACCCGGGAAAAAATGAACTGTTATTGTAATGTAAGCCACGGTCGTTGTTGGTAATAGATCATTGTTTTAGGAAGAAGTTAGAGTGTAATCAGACTAAAATTCATCGTGCCCAAACATATCAACAGAATTTAGTGTTTGATTACAGGATAGATTATATCCTGGATTAAAATATTATAGAGGTGAAAGTTTTATTTTATTTTTTTATTTTTAGGGTTCCATACCTCAAAACGAAAAAACGGAACCCTTATAGGATCACTTTGTTGTCCGTCCGTTGGTCTGTCTGTCTGTCAAGACCCTCTATCTTGGGAACGCGTAGAAGTATCGAGTGGAAATTAAAACCATATACTCAGGTCTACAATCCCTTGAAGCTGTAAAAAAATCAAACTTGTAAATTAACGAAAAAGAAGATAGGGCTGTTTATGTTGCAAATAACGTATGTTTCGACAGTCTCAAAAGAATCAAAATTCGTAGGGTACTTCTCGTTGTCCCAGAATCCTGAAATTTAGTATGAAGCGAGGTCTCATAGTAAAGGAAAAAATCTGAAAACTTTAAATTTGTAGTTATGTCACAAAAAAAAAAAAAACGAATGAAAATGATTCGTCAAAATCTTTGAGACTGGATTTGGAAATTTAACTGTTTTCATAGATAAGTTTTACGGAATCCTCAGTGCGCGAGTTGAACTCTCACTGGCCCAGTTTTGTTATATTTTAAGTTCTCCTCAATAAAATTATTTAATATTTACCATAGTTTTTATTAGTTTATTATTTTAGCATAAATATACGTATTTCATTATTTTATGCAATTTAATTTACTGATACTTCATTCTATTTCAAATATCTGTTATTTATTTACTGTGCACACCTACCACAGTGTTCTCTTTTTTAACCCAATGGTTGACGTTTAGAGAATGCCTTGTGACATTAAATCCGGCTATGTACCACCACTGTACATGAAGTTTAAATAAATAAATAAAATTTGTGAGTGATGTATGTGTGGTTTGTTACTTCTTCACGCTCGAACGGCTAAACCGATTTGGATGAAATTTGACACACGAGCAGATCATTATGGTCTGCTCGAGGCTCAACATAGTCGTCCTTTTTGTCTATCCCTGGAATAGAACATAGAATACCCTATATCTCGCTGGCAGCAGCTAGTGTTTTATAAATTTGGGAAGGACAAAATTCACGCGAGTGGAGCCAAGAGCAGTAGGTCATCATCATCATCATAATTTAAGCCGAAAGACGTCCACTGCTGGACATAGGCCTCCCCCAAGTGCCACCACAATGAACGGTCCTGTGCTTGTCGCATCCATCGGACTCCCGCAACCGTCACCAGGTCATCGGTCCACCTTGTAGGAGGCCTTCCAACACTACGTCTTCCGTTACGTGGTCGCCATTCCAGAACCTTTCAGCCCCAACGGCCATCCGTTCTGTGAGCAATGTGCCCTGCCCATTGTCACTTAAGTTTGGCGATTCTTAGTACTATGTCGGTGACCTTGGTTCTCCTGCGGATATCCACATTCCATTCGATCACGCAATAGCATAGCCCTTTTCTTTGCCCTTTGGGTGACTTTTTTAAGTCTTCTGATGTGGTCCATTATAAGCGACCTCGTTTCAGAGCCATATGTCATCACTGGCAACACGCACTGGTCATAGACTTTCGTCTTGAGACACTGTGGTATATTGGACGAGAAGATACCGCGCAGCTTTCCAAACGCTGCCCAGCCAAGTCGGATTCGACGATTGCAGCAGTAGGTATTTAGTATTATATACTTATATTATTAAGAAGCCAGGCCAAAAAACAAAATTGAAACTGTTTACTAGAGCTACAGATTCAATAAATAGGTAGAAATTCTTTTACCACAGCAAAAAATAGAGCACTTTGAGCAATACGTAATATTTTGATCTTCATTTCTTCACACACAATACAAACAAAACGTTTGTAGTATTCCTTCTTCTTTTATTATTAACATTTTATGTACGTTTTATTTTCTCAGTAAACTAGACGTATTACATCTTAGATTTTCTTTTATAGTTTAGTCTTTATTGGTTGTAAAAAAAAGTTATTATTCTGGAGTATGTGCCTACAAACGTGTTTCTTTTATTAATAAAACGCGATACAAACAAAATGCCTTTCTTTAGCAGAGTTCTAAAAATATTAAAGTTTTATTTTATTAGTTCCAAAATGTACTGACATGCAGATTTCTTAACTTTTAGACTTAATGAGTCCTCTAGCGGGTAGTATATTTGTTGCAGTCGGTTAGCAACGGTTCTGTACGTTGGTTTTACTTCGCTACTCATCATGTGATTTGCTATGTTCAAAGTGGTAAGCAATCCTACCATTGCGAGCCATTGTCCGGGCCCTACTCAGTTTGTAAAAATAGTATTTTCAATACACTTACTCCATAATCCGCTCTTATCCCTATCGCTTTTAGGCAAGCAAATTAACTGTCTTCCGTACTAGTGCGTAAAAGTGCGTGAGCTCGCCCAGCCACAATTGATTGTATTTATCATATCAGGCTGGGCGCTAAGCGACCCACACAAGTCGCCAGTCAGCCCCCATTTATTTATTTTTTCGTAAGTGTATTGAAAAACGTCGTTTGATACACGTAGTTTGTCACTAAAGCACTCAGCTCCATAACACCTTTGCCTGCGCCACAGGCAAATTCCGCTTTGGTCGCAATGACAAACATGTATCATTTTCTACTTGCATTTCTCCATTGTATCGATGATTTCAAAATTAAAAATGATCAAATGATTAAACGTCGTTTGATCAAAATTCGACCGCTTCGACAGTATAAACGTTTATTGATAGACTCCACTTGACTTCTATCTAACCCGATGGAAAGTGACGATGTGAAAGACGATGAAGTACACTTGCCTTGTAATAACTGTCCACACTTAAAGAGAAGAGAATTCCACTTCTTAGCTGAATGCACAATGAATATGTTCCTAAAACGTTTTTTAACGAATGGGTGGGATGTCCACCATGTACCTACTGGTCGCCCATTACCATACGTCTGGCGGTCCAATGATGGAACGGGCTTGGCGAAGTTAGGTTATACAATAACGATGCGCACTCCACAAAATCCAACCGGTAGAAAAACCAACAGGCTAGCAACTCGGCGTCGATGCTCAAGACTTTGAAGCTTCGACTCGAGGAGTGTATGAACAATGATCCTCAATGCTCGCTTTTCAATTGATTCGAGTGCATCGAGCTGTTTTCTTGTGAATCCGTCCCAAAGATGTGACACTGCACATTTCCACTATTGTGATAATATAGAAGTATATGGTTCATGCCAATGAACACAATCAAAATCGTGCAAAAGCTTTTGCCCGACGCCAACTTCGTCTAATTATATGCTAGATAAACTTTGCCAAGTTTTGGAGGTAGCATATGTAATCTAATCAGACACATAACATCACAGTGACACCTACTAAAAGGTACCCGAAAAGTTAAAGGATAAGGATTATTTCGAGACAAAACCTATTACGGGTGACAGTATAGGTCTCTGGTGATTAAGGACAAACCTGCGACAACGAACATAATTAAACTTTACTTTGTAACATTTGGAATTGTAAAGGTGGGTCTACGCTAGGGGAGCCGAGTACGAACAGAGCACGAGTTGGCTTCAAATTTATATAGTGTTGCACATGCTTGGTCCTCTAGAATCGGACTACACTGCACGAATTTTAGCTCGGCTCATGCATTTCTCTTGCTCGACTCGTTTAGCGTAGACTCACCTTAATTGAACTTTTGTACTTAGCAGCCGCGCGTTGTGAAATAATGAGGACGTCGTATTTATGAGTGACAGCTGTGTACAGTGCATATAAGAAAACATTATATATTATTATGCTGGCATGGCGAGTCCGTCTATCCACATGTCCGACTGCCCGTCTGTCTATCTGTATGTCAAGACCATTTTTCTCAGGAATGCGTGGAGGTATTAAGCTGAAATTAATATCAAATACTCAAGTCTGTTAATCTCTAGAGCAAAAATGAAAATTTTTAAGTCCACGTAATCTAAAGATAGGGCCGTTAAGCTCTTTTTATAAAAAGAAGGAGAAATTATTAATATCCCGCTCTCGGTGGAGCGAGAAGGAGTTTCAGGCTTTTACTGACTAAAACCCATCTGTGTTCGTTCAGTTGCCCTTTGAGTTTCAGGGCCGCGACGACTCTTTTGAAAAATCCCGGAGCCCTTTAAACATCACCCTAGCCGGCTCCGCCAATAATGCTGACATCTTGTCGTACTGCAAACTTTTTGTCTGGACCCTCTTGTTTTAATCCAAAGTCTACTTATCTAAACCAGAGGTAATATCTCTCGGAGGATCGATTCCGATTCTGAAAGGTCGGAGCTTACGATTGATTTGGCACCTTTGATTCCAATTTTGCTTTCGATAAATTTTAATCGGAACTTATATTGGAGGTACAGACACCGGCACGGATCTTGAGCGCTGACTTCTACAGTTCTACTTGCGAAGAAGCACGCAAAAGTGAAATATCGGGTCTCTTTAGTGGTATGAAAAGAGACGCGGGGGCGGGGAGTGCAATCCCTGTACAGTGCTTGGCTCGCTGATGTGTACGATGCGCAAAGCGATCCCAGCTCTTTCAACGAGCGCTCAAGATTCTATACATCCCTAATCTAAACATAAATACATATATACTATAACCGCCAACGTTACATCTAAACAAATATTTTGACATATCCCTAACCAACTGTGAGGATAACTGTAACATCTCTACACCATAATATTGACATAACACAGAAGAAATTCATATTGTAACTCCTTCCTCCTTCTCAAATGAGAAACGAACAAAAAACATCTGAAATAAACTGTGTAAAGAAAACTAAATCCGTTGAAATTGAGCGTCACCCTAAAAACGTGATGACAGTTTGATCCATCGGATTGATGCATCTGGTTCGGAAACGGGTTGGAGTTACAGCTGTGATACCTATTAGGTGTGAGAAGTAATAGTGTAGTGCTGAAAGAGGGTGTCGAATTGTTGAGTCGAATTTACAACGTTTGGTTAGGTTAGGTTAGGTTAGGTTAGGCTCTTACAGACGATCGGCACTTTGTCGACGGTGCATACAGTCAAGCAGCACTTTGTTGATGGCACATACCACTGCAACTATCAATGGGTGGTGACGTTTGTAATTATGGCGGGTCGCGTATATCTATAGCAGTCATTGATTGGCTCCTTTAGGGCTATATTTTACCGGGACGCCATGGCGGCGTGACTAGTCGCTGCTACAACAAAATGTATACAGCTCTATAGAGAGTCACTCACCTGGTGTCCGTGTGGTTGGGTTACCAATTTGGCGGCGCGACTAGCTCGGACGCGTTCACTTAAGGTCCATTTTGATACTGTCTCAGTGTGGCGTATCGACTCTGGTGTCTGTATGGTGTCTAGTTTGCAAGCTTACGGATATCATGGCGGCGTAACTGGTCCCGCCGCTATGGTGTCACGGTGAAATATAGCCCTTAGTTAAAGAATCCAAAATTTACTTCTTCTTTTCGTGTCGACGGACCCAAATTAAATATTTCTGACCAGTATTTGTGAACCTGTCCAGCTGAAAAGTGCAAGATGGGCATAGCAGGCGATGAATGTCCTCTGCAGCAGCTCCACACTGGCAATGTGTTAGGGATGGATCAATCGCAAAATGGATTCCGATGAAAAAATACTTTTACTGCTTTTACTTCGCAGTCGCCAACAAAAGCGAAAAAGAAAGACACGTTCATTGTGGGTCGAAGAAACATTAATGTATAGAGATGTTTACTTCCTTGATTAGCAATTCAATATAAATTTCGTCACTGGACTTCATTTTGTGGACCCGCGATTTACGTTACAATCATAATTCAAGCACTAAAATATTGGCTAATTTATGCACTATGCAGTGTTTTTTTTTAATTAGTTATCTTAATTGTAGGCAAATAATATGAGAGTCAACGCTCTATGTCGGTAGCGCCTCGGTCTACATACGCACACACGTTAGTGACGCAATAAAAATATATCAAAATAGGTGATTTATTTAACTTTATATAATTCTTAATCATTTAACAGTGAAAATCACCTATTATAATAATAGCTAAAATCGATTTAATAGCCTACTTCAAACATAATACTTTCAAGATGTACGTTTATTATGTTGCATACTGTATTTGAGGTATAATTGAAGAAAAATTGTTTTAACAAATACTTAAAACACACTTTACTAAATGTACCGATAAGTGAACGTTTTGAAATCCATCAAACCAACTTTTTTAGTGTTAATTTTTTTTTTCTTAACGCAAAAAATGGCAGGTATTCCCTCTTAAAATCATTTTTTTATTTTTTCGCAGCATTTCATAGGATTCTAGACGGCGGGTTTTCATAATGCGTTGCATTTTCTGTACGGAGAACGAGGGGTCATTAAAACCTGCTGGAGCGAGATAATGATAATTAGTGTTGTGCCACACCGGGAACTTTAGTCGAGAGCATCGACTAATCGATTTTATAGGATTACCGGTGGCGGCGGAGAGATGCAAAAATGGAGCGATTATTTTTAAAACGCTGAATTTTTATTCAAGCGTCTGTACGGCCACTTACGAAATACTAAACGGACAAAAAAGAAGCTAAAGCTTACGAACGAAACGATCTTGAAATATGCATAGGTTGGTCCACACGGGAAAGATGGCTGTTATTTACGTACCAACTTCGTTTTAACACGTTTCGGGACACTTGACTATTTACAAATGTTATGATATGATACTTCAAAATCCCTACAGCCGTACTACCATATTACATATATTTTTAATTTTTTGATATGACAAATACGGCTACGGACGTGGACATCATTGTACTTGTATGGCTCACTCTACGCCTGTCGGCGGTATGAATGTGTTATTTTGGTGCATAAACAGTGTGTGTTTTGAAAAATGAGTCGAAAAGAGTTTGCCGTGACACCCATAAAGTGAATGAAGTCGCGTGATGTAACACTAGATCACATGCTTCCTGGGAATACAAATGGCAAGCAATGGTTACCGCTGGTTTGGCATATTACATAAAATAATGTTCACCTTAGCCGTACTGTCGCGTAATAATATACCGAGATAACGTCAAGAGGCGATCTGTCCCGGAAAGTGTTAATTTAAATTTATAAAAAAAATTGCTTTTGCTATGTCTCTACATGTAATTTAGTATACTTGGAGCCAGTTTCTAAATTGAATTTTTTTGAGTTTGGACCGTGTTAAAACCTCACTTCATTACAAAGTTTCACATAATATTAAAGCTAAGGTAGAAAGTAGACAATCGTTCAAATTCTTAATCAGAAATCGAGATTCAGTCGATATCTTTTTTTTCACAATCGACTAAAAATAAATAAAAATTGTCCCACCCCTACCAGTAATGATCACGACTGCAGACGTTCGCCGAGTAATTGATATAATATAATGAATTATAAATTATAATGGCATTCTGGGACCTCTCACAACATTATCTTGTAGCATTAGTACGTATCGTCTTGTTATAACGAAGGCCCTTTGGGAATGTTTTATTAAAATAAGAAATTTTTAATGTGACTTATAGAGAGATGTCTTTTTAATGTGCGTTTGAAATCTTGAAGGACTTTTTTTTTATTGGGTGGGAAAATCATCTTACGACAAATTCCGCCCTTGGCGGTGCGGGAGATAGTTACTGACTAAAAACCCACTCCTGTTCCTTCTTTGCCTTCGTCCCAGGGCCCCGGGTTTCACTTTCACACTACCCTTGGCCCCAGTAGGCTTCGACCTTGCTGGGCCCCTACGATTTGCTGACATCTCCTTGAGACGCGCGTGGGACAGTACGCGCCGTCGACGACTTGGGCTCGGTCCGGACGGTTACCGGACGGTCGGACTGCGAGACACCCATTGCTCACCGTCTGCAAAACCCGCGCCTACGGTGGCCGGAAATCGGGAACGGAATCCCGGCGGCGATCAGGGCTTAAGGACCGTTGCCTCACGCGATTGGCCGCCTCCATTGCTAGCATTACTGCTTCGCAGAAGGAGGCGACCTCCTGCCACTCCTCCTCGCTCCAGACCATGGCCTGTACCAAAGCCCGGCGCGAGAGATCGCCGCTGCCGATCGCCCCCACGAAGACACGGCGTTGCTCTGCCCAAGCGCGGCACACCTCCACCCAAGCGTCACTTCCGCACAAATCCGGTGCAGGAACTTCCCGAGCTTACCATGTTCTGTGAGAACCTGTGTCATGCGAAAGGTGAGGACGCCGTGAGGTCTTTCCAACCACGCCTCAAAGAGGGGACTTACCGCATCTTGAAGGACTAAGTATTTCTGAAACGTGTTATTTTTTAAATGTGTCTATGTGTGTGTGTGGGTATATAGGTGCCCCTCTATCTAACCCTTTAGGGAAGACAGGCATAAATGCCAGTTTATCCAAACGCCAGTGAAACAGAACCTTTAGTTACCAGCTCGTGTTTTTCCTTTTATCAATACATTCAGTTTTTATTCAGCATCCATCTAAGCGAACACAAGTGAACAGTTTCCAAGTTTGTCAGTTCCAAACTGTTCCCTAAACGCACAGTCACATTTATCAAGTAAGATGTATGTGCTTCCAACAGTGATATGACAGTTAAATCTTCTGGGTGGTTTCTGAGGAACCGATTTGTATGTCACCTTTTCTTAAGAAATTCCACTCAAATAATGTAATGTCGCGCTAGTATTTCAGTAAGTCAGAGTTCACTGACATCACTTACATCACTCAAAAAGCATGTTCTTACATTTTTAATAGTAGAGTTTGAAATACTTATTATTCAATTAAATAAATATTATTTAAAAGTAGCTTATGCCCGCGACTACGTCCGCGTAGAAGTTGAAAATGGTTTTATTAGGGTTTTTGAGATACGAAAATATGAAATATTATTTATTATCTTCGTCGTGTGTTGATGATCCATTGAATTGTATGGCGAGAGATATTGTATCTTAAGATAAAATATTATAGTATCTTAGCCGTGTGCAGCGCACTGTAGGTGACGTAACCTACGACAAACTTATTATTTACGTTTGGCTCAGAATATTAAAGAATAATTATACCAAGTTTCATCGTAATCGAACCGGTAGTTTTTGCGTGATGCCTGAACAAACAGACAGACAGACATTTTTTTTTATATTTTCAATGTACAGAATT
The DNA here is from genome assembly GCA_949316375.1 of Mythimna vitellina. NCBI lineage: Eukaryota > Metazoa > Arthropoda > Insecta > Lepidoptera > Noctuidae > Mythimna > Mythimna vitellina. Next base: position 18,467,811 of record OX438692.1, read on the forward strand.
TTCACTTCTACAGATTTATTATAAGTATAGATTATTGCATACTTGAATTCCTATTTAAGTTTGCTAACACTTAGATGATAATTTTTTATTAATCATTCGATCATTGATGTCTATTCAATTTATTAATTTTCTTAACATATTGTTTACTTACATTTTATATATTTCTGAAACAAACCAGTAACAAAAGTAAACAATATAAATCATTATGAATTAGGCTGAAGTACGCTTCCTTGGTTCAGCTTTACCATTTTGTGCCTATTGCTGTGGAGACTCTGGGCAGGTGGAGTACGGAGGCAAAGTGCTTTCTGGAGGATTTGGGCCGTAGGCTCGGGGAAGCAATGGGTGACTCCCGGTCCAGGTCGTTCTTGGTACAAATGATGGCCATCGCTATTCAGCGAGGTAATGCGGCCAGTGTTATGGGCACTTTTGCACCGGGCACGATCAGGAGTGGGTTATTTATTGACGTTTAACATTTAATTTAATTTACATGTTTTTGTTTATATTTAGCTATTATGAATTATTATGTTTAATGCAGGAATATGTTACATGTTTTCTGGTAGGTATCGGTAAGTATCGTCATTAATAAACTTCTTCTTCTAGAAGAAGAAGAAGATTAATAAACTGAAATTACATTTATTCAGTGCCCAAATAACAGTAGTAAGTAGTAAAACTAAATAAACCACAAAATCACTTAACTTATCTGTTAATTATATTATTTGAATCAATTTAAAGCAGATTGCTGATTAAGTCTCACAGTATCGTCAGTGTTGCCATTTAACGCGGCATTATATTTTAAATCCTGAATCCTGAAATGTTCGTAATTTTAATGAGATTAAAAGTTTATGATAGGTCCACTTCGCGGAAAATACACCGGTTTATACAAAGTATTTATCAGTTCTGTGCTGTATTTACTTTGATATAGGAAAAGCGTAAACTTTGATATCAACACGATAAATTTTGAACATTACGGCCAGGGCTCGTTACAAAATCACTAACATTGCAAAATCTTCTATGTTCCTATATTTTTTTTAAAACTATGTCCTGAAAAAAAAAATAAACAAATATTTTTATGTCTTTAGTTGTAATGAAAAATAGAAAATAAAATTAAAAACCAATATGTTAATTTGCGTAAATATGTACTTATGTAGCAACATCTATGGTAAAAGTAGTGTATCTAGTCTATCTTTGACTAGTTTTGCCATCGATACGCTAAGAAGAGGAAAATCTATGGTGTGACAAATGAACTACGAAGTGCTCCATCACGCAATTAGAGGTCTCCGTGCAACTTGAGCATATACTACAGCCCGAAATGATCTGCCGGGTGGTTGCCCACCAAACAACACCCGTCTGGTCGGAGGATTCTCCCTTTTCAATGAAGGTTTGCGGGACCTAACTCTCTGTTCCGCATATTCTCCTAACTAGTGAACCGCGACAATGAACGTCAGCGCAGCCTTCGTGTAGCTATCACATTGTGACGTCATCATCACTTCCTCAAGTTTTCGAGCAACGAGCTCTACAGCCAGCACCCGCGGCTTTAAAGGGTATCCTGACCTGGTGGTCAGGTGGCTGGTGCATGCCTACCTGGTCATACCTGATCATCACCCTTAGCCTCATCAGCGACCTTGGCTTACACACCGCACCTTCGGCCAGTCACATAAAAAGCTATGAAAAAAAAATTTTATCATTGCAAAACACGTTTTTGAAAAAAATCTGACACAACATCCACGAAACGACATCCCTGCGTTGACTAAAATGTCGATATCTCAGAAAATACGCGTCCTAGCTCTACGAACCTTACGTTCTTGATTTTTTTATGAAATAAGCTATCTTTATGATTATGTAGGATTTTGTGTGGATTGACCTTGAAAGTAGTTTAACTTGAAAGTAGTGCGAGGACTATTTCCCAGTTTCGTGTACAGAAGTCGTCATATTTATAAAATAAAACTCATATTTTCCAAAAGTAAACTGTTGTTTTTATTTTAAGACACATAATCTTACATTAATAAACAAAATCAACACCGGCCACAAAAAACAAAACAATACCGTTCCAACTTTGAACGCGCAATGACCTTGAAAAGCGCGCTCAAAACACATAACATTCCACCGAAAATTGTTGACAGATGTCTAGCAAGTAATGTTCTAAATGTTCTATGCCTGTCTCATTCTATTTTCTTACAATCTGCTTAAGTATAATATAAACAGGAGAGATGTAGTTTTGATCGACATTTGTGTACATTTAAAACGACCATCCACGCGTTGACTTTAGGAGTCGATTAAACGGAAGACGCCATTGTTTTTCGAATATCTTTAGGAGTCGTTTGATGGATGACTGGTCCATCACGCGGGCCAACATCATATTGGTAGATGTCGCATGCCTCCGTTTTTTTTCACTGTTTTGAGTTACTTGGTGAAATCAAACAACTAGCAACAAATATAACACCTAAAACCAAATAAAATTCCATTTCAGTCACCAATACGTTAATACCTCAAAAATAATTCAGAAGGAAGAAAAATACATGAATAATCGGATGTGTCCATTATTTTGGCCGTCGCACTCTGAATACGGTATCACCATTCTTTTAATTCCAATATTTGTTGCACAATGCCACATCAATTTTATTTTAATCTGGCTGGCATTTTGGTGAAGGCACAAAGGACTATTTTAAAATTCAAGGACTTAATAAACAATCCTCTGTGGCAAGCAAGTGGCCAGAATCAGGTTAAATAGTGATCCATCGCGACCTCATCATTTGCCTAAAGACGTCCACGGATGGACAACTGTAAGGTCCTAAGTGTATTCAACGGTCTGCCCTAAGTGTACCCCCAAATCGACCGGTTCTGTGGGTCTCGCATCCACTGGACTCCCAAGGCCCTCACTAGCCAGTCTGACCGCTAACGTGGTTGAAGTTTTCATGGTGAGAATTTTCAAAATATCATCAGTTACAGATCATAGGTCCACCTTGTGTGAAATCTACTAATGCAAGCCAGTCGTGTTTTTTTTTGTTTGGAATTACATCGAATCATTTCTTCGCTCTAGATGAAATGCGACGAAGTGTCAAACTTTATTCACTAAAACCCAATTGTGTTCCTTCAGTAGCCTTTTGAGTTCCAGGACCACTATACTTAACTCCTTCGAATAATCTGGCAGACCAATGCAGCCCTTTATTTACACTAATCTATATATATAAAAGGAGAAACTGACTGACTGACATATCAACGCACAGCCGAAAATATGGGGACTAGAAGTATGAAATTTTGCACAACGTTTCCTTTCATAACATAGGCAAGCACTAAGAGAGGATTTTCCAAAATTTGTCCCCGAAGGAAATGAAGTGGGGGTCCAAAGTTCATTAGCAGAAATCTATTTTCACAAGGGCGAAGCCGCTGGCAGAAGCTAGTATTATAGCTAGTAAAGAGGTATGGTATGGTATGTTTTTCGGATATTTTGTTTTTTTTGTTTGTACGAGGTAATATATATATATCTTTGAAAGTACTAGTCCGATTGCGAAATTTTTTTCACTGATAGAAAGCTGCTTTATTCCTGAGTGACTTAGGCTATATTTTATTTATGCGAGCGAAGCCGCGGGCAAAAGCTAGTTTACTTATAAAACCTAAGTTTGACAGACAAATGGACTTCGTTAATGAATTCCAGGACAAAATCCTGGGTTTGTTCAAAAGAGTTACCATGGCCCTGGATCACAAAGCGTAACTGGAGGAACACAAGTGGGTTTTAGTCAGTCAAAGTCTGACGATCCCTCTCCCTCCCCCAGATTGGACGAAGTCATTTGATGATTTTTCTCGTAAAAAAGGTCGGCAAACAGTTTTTGATTCGTCTGGGTTTATAAAGTTAGACTTCCAAACCGACAAGCGCTTAAGTTTGATCAACATTGAATCGGGGTGTAATCGTTTATTAAGCCCAATGAACAACAATGTCGCATTCCAAAATATGCTTATAAATAAAAATTCACTTAACTTTCCGCGTCCTGGAGTGCGAATTGATACGCGTTAGGTTGCGCTCCTCAATTCCTGTGCTTTTCTGTGCTTAACTACTACCCTGTACGCAAAAAGCAGGGTATACAATATACATAGTGCAGTACATAGTGTGTAACACAAATGATTCTCCTTAATTCAATTATTGGCTGTCATTACGAAAAGGCTATTGTTATTATTATATACCGCTTGAATTACTTTTATCTATTCTTACGTCAACGTGGAAAAGTAAGTAATTATTATAGCAGAGATGAAAATATAAAATAAACTTTCTGGTGTTTCTAATCACCACTCACTCGACAAATTTAAGTGGGCACATTGGTTGCAGAACAGATGGTCGATTGGGCCGAAATATTTTGGAATGGCGACTGCGTACCGCAAGATGCAGCGTTGGGAGGCCTCAATCCCACAAGATGGAGCGATGACCTGATAAGGGTCGTAAGTATCCGGACGGGAAGACCGCAGCAGGCAAATAGTTCCAGTCCTTCGATGTACGCGGTATAAACGACGAAGCGAAACGCTTAGTCCGGATCGTTGAAGTTTCAACAATGTAAGAGTGGATACTCGCCGTACGTCGGGTTGTCCGTTGGTAGAAAGGAGATGGTGGAATCAAGTCATGCGATTCCCGTGCACACTCTACAAAATGCAACCTGTATGTATGTACTTCATTTAAGTACGTTACTAAAATATAGATAGTAATTTCAATTTCTTAATTCCAAACTCAGCTCATTTATTTTAAGCACAGCTTTAATCTTATCCCACACTTAATTTATCAAACTTTTTTTTAACTTTTTCAGGGTTGTAGACGTCACAAATGATTTATTACAGATTCTGAGATTATTTTAAATGTTTGGAGTTCGAATTATAGGTTTATTGCTAAATAATAAATTGATCGTTCAGAAGATTTATTTTTCCGTTTTATTCTATCACTTTTCGTAAGCAAGTTTGTTTTTGGATTTTGATTTTGAATTTATATTTATTTTCACCATTGCGGTGTTCGAATTATGACTTGAGTGTATTTTTATATTGCAGTATATCAAATACAAATTGAATTTAATTCTTAAATTAAATGCGAATAATTGTTGCTTGAAAAATTGCATTTTCTTTCTAATCCTTTGTTTGATCCTCACATTTACCTATGCGTTAAAAACATTACCAATTTTTTTAACGATATAAATCACTGCTTGAATTTACTACACTTATTGGTGCACACAAGTATTATAGTGTTAAGGTGTTGTTCAGATCAAACGTATTGTCGGCCGCTGACTGTGAGCGCGCGTTATGCAGTTTATCCCCTTTCCATATATATTGACTTCTCGTTCACTCCTAACCGACTATACCTACGCTATTACGTATATAGTGCGTTGTCACTGACTATCCGTGGCCGATTACTGTACTACGCGCAGCAAGTCTACTCTTTTGTTCTTACAAGTAGCGCATACTACGCTATAGCGTACCGTCGTCTTAGTGAGAACGCATACTGTAGACTGAGTCAACGTTCACACTGGGGCTGATAGTGAGCATACTCACTTTCGGCGACAATATGTTTGGTGTAAACGATGCCTGATACTTACTTAAAATTGCAATTTCAAGTAAGTTTATCTATATTTACATCCAACCATTGAATGAGTAATAATTGAACGATCAATAACAGCTTCAAAATTAACGATTATTCACAGCCAATTTGGCTTTCGCGACACAATACAACTTACATAAAATTATTACACTTACGACCAAAATGCTTGGGGCAGTAAAAAAATCATCATGACACGAAATTGCTTCTAACAAGGGTGACCCGCCTGTGAGGCTGTCGGCTCCCTCATTTGTCAAGGGTGACATGACGAAATAAATATGTTGTATCGTGGGCCTATAAAGGCGAGCAGTTGTAATGGTGTATAATGATTGTGACTTATTTTTATGGTTCCGTACCTCAAAAGGAAAAAACGGAGCCCTTATAGGATCACTTTGTTGTCCGTCTATATGTCTGTCAAGCCCCTTTATCTCGGGAACGCGTGGAGGTATCGAGTAGAAATTAAAACCATATACACAAGTCTGCGGTCCCTTCAAGCTGTAAAAATATCAAACTTCTGAGTTAACGAAAAAATACGCTCTTATGGGAATCAAAATTCATAGGTTACTTTCCGTTGACCTAGAATCCTGAAATTTGGCATGAAACAAGGTTTCATAGCACAAGTATAGGAAAAAATCTGAAAACTGTAAGTTTGTAGTAACATCACAAAAAAAAGTTGCGATTCGGAAAAATTATCGTAACTCAAATCTGGAATTGGAATGTTTTCATACCGAACCCTCAGTGTGCGAGTCCGACTGGCACTTGCCCGGTTTTTTATGTTATTGGGCCACGAATAAGCAAAACCACTTGGTAAACGCCATTGCTGTCTATAGCATAGTGTTTTTTTTTGTTTTTTTCATTGACTTCTCCCACTCTTGGTTGGAGTGGGACTGTCAGACTTTTACTGACTAAAACCAGAACGATGTTCTTCATTTGCCCTTTGCACCCTAGGGCCACGGTTTCCCCTTTAGAAATTCTCTCGGCCCTACCTAGGGGTTTGCCGAGATATGTCCGCAGAGCATAGGCCTTTCTTTTCTTGTTGACAATCCCCATAGTCCTTTTTTTTTACTTTTAGGCTATCTTCAGGAGAGGACTCGTAAAAACTAAAATCACTCACGTGTTTCCTTGCACACTTACTTTGAAAGCTGCAGTTGCGCTGAGATTTCCTTCGCCCTGGTCAACCGGCCGCGAGCCGTAGTGGGGAATATATTATGTATTCAAAACATAGTAAAGCTAATTTAATATGATAGAAAAAAAATCACGAAGATACTCTAAAAATTACTTCTATCGATTAAAAACTCGAGTAATACACCCCTTTTTTTAATCAGTACAATAACAATGGGGCTCTATCCGTACCCCTTACTAATTTTATTATTGTAATCAAAAGTAAAAAAAAAACATAATCCCATAATTGTCCACGAAAAGTCATAATTGGTTCATAATAGAATCAATCATTCATAGTAATTGCTACTAGAAAATACTATGCGCAGTGTTTTTCCATTTTGATTGTCATTTGTTCATTCATAATTATTAGCCTGTACAATATTTCCATAAATTGAGTGACATTTTGGGATATAAACAAACTCTAATAAGTTTGCTGTTTATGAATACTATTTATTGAGACTTTACTTAAATAATAACAAGACTTTTCCCTTTACGTATTTGCACTACATAAGTAATTAAAAATTAGTGGTGTATAATACAATCGTTTTGATTGTGTGACAGATTATTCTACAAGCAATGTGTTACCGTTATAGTATTTTAAGCATTATGCGTTTGTACATTTCTTTCTTTCTTTTTTTCTCTCTTGATTTTGTATGCAATCCCAGTGCGACCGCGTTTTTTTTTTACAGCTATCACACAACGCCGCCTAGTCTCAAGCTAAGTAGAGCTTGTGTTATGAGTACTAGACAACTGATAAACATATTTATATGTTTTTATATACATACATATTATAGATAAATTACACCCAGACACAGAACAAATGATTGTCCTGCGTTTTTTTTTTTCGGGTGGGAAAATCATCTAATGACATCCCCGCTCTTGGGCGGAGCGGGGGATAGTGTCAGACTTTTACTGATTAAAAACTCACTCCTGTTCCTTCACTGCCATTTTTTTTTCCAGGGCCCCGGGGATCTCTTTCGCATCACCCATGGCCCCAGTAGGCTGAGAATCGAACCCACGACCTTTGGCATAGCAGTCAGGGCCACTAACCACTAGACCAACAGGCCACTCAGTCTTTAGGTCCTTAAGTCCTCTTAAAAGATCAAAAACCTTTTGAACATAAATAAAAATTACACAAACCCTTTAAATAAATAAATTCCACCCGTAAAAACAGGTGGCAACCCTGTCTCGTAAACAATACAAAATGTCATTAATTTGGTACCAGACCCAGCATATAATCGTATGAGTTATTAATAAATGAGCATCGATATTCATAAAGATAATTCATTGATTAAATGACGTTGTAATTTATGTTGGGCTGTAAATTATAATAATTATTAATCAAGTGATATTGGTTACAGTATGTTGTGTGTTTAACAGGCTGATTAACGCGACTTTGCTTGCAAATAATTTCTAACATCTCGTGTGGTTTTAATTTTATGACTATAATATCAGGGGGTGCCCTTGCGTGATCGCGTCAGAAATGAGGATATCCGCAGGAGAACCAAGGTTACCGACATAGCCCAAAGAAACGCCAAACTTAAGTGGCAGTGAGCAGGGCACATTGCTCGTAGAACAGATGGTCGATGGGGACGAGAGGTTTTGGAATGATGATCACGTACCGGAAGTCGCAGTGTTAGAAGGCCTCCCACAAGGTGGACCGATGACCTGGTGAGGGTCGCGGGAATCCGGTGGATGCGAGACGCACAGTACCGGTCATTGTGGCGACATTTGGGGGAGGCCTATATCCAACCGTGGACGTCCTTCGGCTGAAATGAATAAATGACTTTAATATTAATTTAAGATCTTAAGTACAAAGTCATAGCAGAAATACATTGTTTACAAGGAAAGATCTTATAACCTAAAAGTCACTGTATTCGGCCTGCAAAGCGAACGAAGCCCGGGCCCCGGGATGAAAGCAAAGAAGGAACAGGAGTGGGTTTTTACTCAGTAAAAGTCTGACACCATCTCCCGCTCCGCCCAAGAGCGGGAGTTGTCATAAGATGATTTTCCCACCAAATAAAAAAAAAAAAAATTGTTATAGCATTTTGCATTTTACCCGCGTTTCCCGAATATTTTGCCCATGCATGACACCCACAAATACTGCCAACTGATTTTGCCCGGTAATATTTTGCCCGGTAATATTTTACCCGCTTATGCCAAACTCAAATACCGGCTGACTGATTTTTTATAGATAATATTTTTCCCGTGCACGTCACCCGCAAATACTGTTAAGTAATTTAGCTCGAGTCTCTTTGCTGCCCGATAATGTAGTCTGCGCATGTATTCTGTAGTAATTAGTTACTCTTGTTACTAGCATCAAAACCATACATACGGAAGTCATATATATATATATATAATATTGTGATAACAGCCGCAGGCGTGTGGTTGTATAATAAATAAGCTCTTGTTTAAGTTGCTCAGCAATGATTCATACTAGTTTACAATTTTATACTAAGTTGTCAAGTTTCCGTAGTGTAGCGGTTATCACGTGTGCTTCACACGCACAAGGCCCCCGGTTCGATCCCGGGCGGAAACAAAACATCTTTTTTACAGTGATGGTACATTTTCACGTTTCTTTTTGCCATCATCATCATTAACATCTATATATATAAATTCCGTGCTATTTATTCTAGGTATTTTATACTTGTTAATATTAATGCAAAACTTAATTAACTTTGTTTGTCTGTATGTTTCCTTTCACGAAATAACGGTTGGACGGATTTAAGCAAGACTTGTAAAGGTGCGATTCGAACCTCGGCTGTAGGCTGCGGATACAGGCTGCGAATGCAGGTAGCACACTCATGACACGCAGCCGTTGCCTGCATCCGCAGCCGGGAGTGATTCCAAGGCTGGCTGCACGTACTTCCAGTCGGAAATCTACGATTCAATGCAATATGAACGCTATCGGCTCCGAGTAGCGATTATTTCGGACCAGTCTAAACAAGTTGGAAAATAAAAGAAAAGAAAAATATCTGGAGTCAACAGTGCCTGACAAAATGAATATAGTTAACTCCCTCCTACTCCTCAAGTCGTATTCCTCATTACTGAGGGTCGTGAAGTTCCCGCTGGATTAGTTTTTGCTAATGGTATTTCGCCACCTGTGACGGTTCTTATCGTCCAGTGTGGAGCGGACCTGATCTGCCCATCTTCTTGGGCTACGGCCTCTTGGTCGTTTGCCATCAACCATGCCATTTACGATAAGCTGTTCAAGGTTGTGGCCATTTTTCCTGGCAATGTGGCCAAAGAACTCCAGTACTCTGCGCATACAGGTAGTAGTATATAGTCAACTAGCTGATATTATAACATAGCATGATCAGCCTTATCATTTTCTAGACTCATTCCTACGGATATGGGCCATAATGCACCACGCGGGCCCAATGCGTGTCTGGTAAATGTCACATGTCTTCGAATTTTTGGTTCTAACACATACCGGTTTCCTCGCGATGTTTTCCTTCACAGTTTTGAGATAAATTGTAAGATGTTAGATAATTTCCTGGCTGTTTAAGTAACGTCTATTCCAGCTTTATAAGATGTAAACAGTTAAGATTACCAGTCATAACTTTTAGGGTAGCCTACTCGGTTAGTCGACGCTTGGGAGTAAAGTTCTGAGCAAAATTTTACCGGTAAGCACATTTTAGTGCTTTAAGTGCTATTAGGTTTTCAAATAGGTTTTGTTTTAAGTGGGATACCAATGACATCTAGCGCCCTTGAGGCGAGCGGGAGAGCGGGCATGCCAGACTTTTATTGACTATAACACAATCCTATGTTCCTTCGTTGCTCGCCGTCGACGACTTGGCTCGGTCCGGACGGTTAAAGGACAGTCGGATGGCGAGCTACCCATTGCTTGCCGTTCGCAAGCCCGAGCCTACGATTTTAAATAAATTAAGATTTATTTTTATGAGCTGAATTAAATACATATTACCTGTCGTAAACTAATATGGTTAAATTCGCTGTTGCTAACAATAGAAACTTTGTTTTCATCACCATCATTTCAGCCAAAAGACGTTCATTTTTGGACATAGACCTTCCTCAAATGTTGCCATAACTATCGGTCCTGTGTGTCTTGAATCCATCGGATTCCTGTGACCCTCACCAACATCACCATTGTTATCGGTCCACCTTGTGGGTGGTCTTCCAACGCTGCATAATTTTCTCCGTTGCCCCTTGGGTGACGTTAAGCAATCTGAGCGAAAACGTTTCAAAGCCATATGTGGTCAAAGTAGTGTAGCCAAAGTCACTGGTGACACGCATGCACTATGTTAACTCGACGAAAATTCCAGCTCCAGAACAATTTTATTGTTTGCAGACCATTTGTTCCGTGGGACGACCCTGCGATGCAGAAATTATCCCACACACAAAATCGCAAAATTTACAAAACTAAAAAAAAATATGTTATACGAAATAAAATAAGTAGGCATATATGTTATTAGTTTCCTTTAATAATAAGTGATAAAAATTAACAATCAGTTCATCAAAATACTATTTGTGGGTAAATTAACATTAGTAGGTAAATCAACATCCAAATTATTCAATAACAGCTATGTATTAATTCGTCTTCAGACGAATCATTTTTGTTTGCACCATCATCGTCGGTATCAGATTGATAATTATGGATTCTATTGATCGCATTTTAGTAAGAAATATAATATACATATAACACTACGTACATACATATACATATATATTATATTTTACTAAAGCACTAGAAAAATCCACTAGCCACTAACACCAATATTTCGCAACTAAATGGGGGATTAAAACCACCAGTTTTAGTAGAAAATCCACTAAGTTGGCAACACTGGCCGTAAGCCGCTAGACTGTTTTATCTTGATGGTGTGCGCCGTGTCATAGACAAAACAGTCTTGTTGCAGACAAGTCTGCGACGACGTCGCAGACAAGTCTGTATAAGGCAATCTTGCTTCAAGTGTTCGCAGGCCCTTAACGGAACGCGTAGAGGTATCAAGTTGAAATTAAAACTTCTACTCAGGTCTGCAGTCCTTTCAAGCTATGAAAAAATCAAACTTCTAAGTTAACAAAAAAAAGAGTTTCGGCCGTTTATGTCTCAAAAATTGTATATTTCGACACTCTCAAGGGAATCAAAATTCATATTCATATATATATTCATACTTCCCGTTGACCCAGAATATTTTGAAATTTAGCATAAAGCAAGGTATTATAGAACAGATATAGGAAGAAATCTGAAAACAGTAATACCAAATAACGGGTACTTGCAGTATATATTATGGACACACCATAAAAGTTTAGCCTCAAGCATATTGCATTTTAATATTCAATGCCATAATGTCGTAATTGTACCAAAAGTAAAAGTTGCTCTAGCAGTTCTAGTTTCTATAATATGAAAGTTAATTAAACCACTTAGTAATAAGTTTCCGTAGTGTAGCGGTTATCACGTGTGCTTCACACGCACAAGGTCCCCGGTTCGATCCCGGGCGGAAACAGTTATTTTGTTGGTTCGCTTTTTTTTTCTCTTCTTTTTTAATTAATTATAAAGTTTGGATATGTGTTAAACAATCATGTTTCATTGGCTAAAATTGTGATGAAATTATGCACATGGATTTTTTTTACGGGTTTTTTTTTAGGCGGAGCGCGAGATAGTGTCAGCCTTTTACTGACTAAAACCCACTCCTGTTCCTTCGTTGCCTTCGTCCCAGGGCCCCAGATTTCGTTTTCACACGACTTGGGCTCGGTCCGGACGGTTACCGGACGATCGGACGGCGGGCTTCCCATTGCTCACCGTCTGCAAGCCCGCGCCTACGGTAGCCGGAAATCGGGATCGGAATCCCGGCGGCGGTTGGAGCCTGAGGACCGTTGCCTAACGCGATCGGCCTCCTCCTTTGCTAGCATTACTGCTTCACAGAAAGAGGCGACCGCCTGCCACTTCTCCTCGCTCCGGACCATGGCCTGAACCAAGGCCCGCCGCGAGAGATCGCCGCCGCCGATCGCCCCCACTAGGACATGGCGTTGCTCGTTTTTTACGGGTATGACCATTGCCTTCACTAAGATATTGACTTGCTCTCTCGGTAGTCGGTTCCGATGAAGTTATATATATTCTATCTATTTATATTATACCTAACGATGTATAAAAAACTAGCTTTTGCCCGTAGGTTTATCCGCGTACATAAAATATAGCCAATGTCACTCAGGAATAATGCAGCTTCCTATCGGTGAAAAAATTTTCGCAATCGGACCAGTACTTACAGAAAATACCTCCTACAAACAAAAAAAAACAAACATTAACTTTTTATAATATTAGTGTAGAATCCCTATTTCCTTTGGCACCACCATAACTTGAGAACGACTTTACCAATGCATTGTTTTTTGAAATTATTTTAATACTGTTTTATAAGGTTCACATAACATTATATATTTACAAATAAAAAAAAAACAGTGCGTTTAAAAAAACTACTGTTTCCGCCCGGGATCGAACCGGGGGCCTTGTGCGTGTGAAGCACACGTGATAACCGCTACACTACGGAAACTTAATATTGCCAGTTATAATTAACTATCATACAATTGAAACTGGAGCATAACTTTCACTTAGAATAACTGAGACAGAGAATTGTCATTGAGAGTTCAATGATCTTGTCGATTCTAATATCGACCGGCCAGATAACAAAGATGTTGAATATCAACTTCTATTACATGAAATGATTGCTTACCTGATTTCCATAGCCCAGTAACTGGGTAATGAGTTACATAAAGGGCAGATTGATTTCCGGGTGTTGACTGGAACCCGTCCTGGTACTGAAAGATCTGACGGAAAAAATTACAGTCGGGACCAACACCAAAGAACACTAATATACAGATGTCAATCTACATACAAAGCGCGCTCGAGCAACACATACATCGACATCTCTGAGCGCTCGAACCAGTGCGAGCGTGAGTGCATCCGCTTGAGACATGCGTCTGTGAACTTTTTTTTTTTTTTTAAGCAAAAAAAAAAGTTTTTTTAATTGTTCATTGATTGGACTGTTGTTTAAATTCAACATTAAATGGTGAATTATCGTTTTCTAAGCTACTAATTGTGTCAGAAAGGTACCTAAGTAATTTGCTTGCATTTCGATGGTTCGTTTGAATCTAAAACAGAACAGTTAGGTAGGCAGGTAAGAGCGAACTGACCGCCCACGCAGCCTTCGCACCGCCGCGCCACCGCACCTGGGCGCGCGCATCTCGCGACTGGACGGCAACCCTTTTTTTTTTGCCGGGGTGGAAAATCCTCATGGATGTCCTTGTCAGACTCTTACTGACCAAAAACACCCCCGGTGTCCCCTCCCACACTTGGACCGGGGATCGTGGGAGCTGATACGCCATCCATAATCCACGGCTAGTGCCGCGGCCACCTCAGGCCCGCCGGTATGTATCCTCCCCCGCGAGGTACGAAAAGTAAAGTACATACATGAGATTGACTTCTGTACCTATCTATTTTGTGCCAGCACCTTAACTTGCTTTCCGAGGCGAGGGATCTGCAGCAAGGGCAGCAGGACTGTTTAAAAGAGGCACGGTAGCTCTGAAACGCAAACTGCAACTAAAGAAACACAGATAGATAGTCAATAAAAGTCAGACACTTCTTTTCATTCCACCCAGAGCTGGAGAAGTAATTTAATGATTTCCTATTGCTCCAAAAAAATTAAGAGGGTTTCTCTGTATGTAAATTGTGATCACCCATCCAAGTACTGGTCTCAGCAAACGATGCTTATATCTTCACCATTATATGGAAAGCGACTACTCGTTCTGGTACAGGCCATAGTCTGAAGCGAGGAGGAATGGCAGCTACGAAGCAGTAATACCTGGATGCATTTTGTAGAGTGTGCATGACTCGATTCCGCCATCTCCTTTTTATCAACGGACAACCTGACGTACGGCAAGAATCCACCCTTACGTTGTCGAAACTTATACGGTTCGGACTAAGCGTTTCATTTCGTCATCATAACCGCGTATGTCGAAGGACTGGAACAATTCGCCGCTGCGGTTATAGTTTATAAGCTCTTAATAAACCTCACCATCAATGATAGCACCGCCGCTGGGATTCCGATCCCGATTTCCGGCCACCGTAGACGTGGGCTTGCGGATGGCGAGCAATGGGTCGCTCGCTGTTCGACCGTCCGGTAACCGTCCGGACCGAGCCCAAGTCGTCGACGGCGCGTACTGTTCCACGCGCGCCTCAAGGAGACGTCAGCACCTGTAGGGGCGCAGCAGGGTCGAAGCCTACTGGGGCCAAGGGTCTGATTCTGAAAGGAAGACTCGGCCCTGGTACGAAAGGCAACGAGAGAACAGGAGTGGGTTTTAGTCAGTCAAAGTCTGACACTATTTCGCGCTCCGCCCAAGAGCGGAGAAAGTCATAAGATGATTTTAACACCGGAAAAAAACCCATCAATGATAGCATCACTGCATACCATCAGCTGGGATCGAAGTCCAGCACTGGTTTATATCAATAAAAAATATAAATAAATACAATGCTAAGAAAATATATTTCTTACTATATTTAGTTAGCACGAGACATGTCCGTTACATCTTCTCTTTACATCATTAGGATTGCATGGTCAACAAGATAGTTAATTTAGTCATCAATATGGACCATGTAACGTAGTGCTAATTAATTAATTATGTCACTCATAATCACGCTCATTATGTAGATAGGTGAAATGTGTTGATTTAGATGAATTAATTGATTTTAGTTCATAATTAGTTCCAGGTAGGTAGTACACTAAATGTTAGTCTAAAAATAGAACAATTCATAATTCTCCGAATATAACTTTAATTTTAGAAGTCGGTAAAACTGGTTTTGTTTCTTCATTTTTTGATATCGACTTCCGAAAAAGTTATTTTGCGAAGTTTTTCAGTTTTCACTTTTATGTGGTATTCACAGTTAAAGCTAAATAATAAGCAAGTTCTCTGGTGAATTCGGTTGAAGACCAACCGTTTGTCTGTCAGTCAAGACCTTTTATCTCGGGAATGCGTGAAGATATCGAGTTGAAATTAAAACCATACACTCAACTCTGCGGTCTCTTGATGCTGTGAAATGAAAATCAAACTGCTAAGTTAACGAATAAAAAAGATACGGCCGTTTATGTCGCAAAAACGTTATGTTTCGACAGTTTGTTTTTGGTCTCAAAGGAATAAAAATTCTTAGGATACTTTCCTCGACTCAGAATACTAAAATTTGGCATAAAGCAATGTCTTATAGCACAGGTATGGGAATAAACCTTAAAACAGTAAATTTGATGATATGTCACAAAAAAAATGCGATTCGGAAAAATCTTTGAGACTCCATTCAGGAAATGAACTGTTTATTTATTTATTTATATATACTTTATTGCATAACAAGTTACAAATTGAAATACAAAACCCTGAGGGCGCGAGTCCGACTCGCACTTACCCAGTTTTATTTTTTTAAATTTAAGTTTCTTCATTACATACTGTTTCTTCATTGTGTGTGTGCTAAATTAACCGTGTTTTTCTCTCTTTCTTTATCCCGCTCTAGGATAGAACAAGATGGCATGTCAGATTTTTACCGACTATAAAACCCACCCATGTTCCTTCATTGTACTGAGCTCCTATGTAGTCTCAGCCATGACTACTATGTCGTCAGTAAACCGAAGGTGAGTAAAGTACTCGTCATTAACATTACTGCTCAGCCCTCTCCATTCCAGAATCTTGAAGACATCCTCCATTGCTGCCGTGAACAATTTCGGAGAAATAACGTCTGCCTCACGCCCCGCTGCAAGAGGATACTCGTAGATTTTGAGATCTGGTCTTGTTGTCGGACTGACATGGTGGCGTTTTCGTACAAATATTTCAGCATTTGGATGTACCAATAGTTAATTTGGCACCGTTGGAGAGACTGCAGTACAGCCCGCCTTGAGGAGTTCGGCCGTAATTCCGTCCTTACCTGACATCTTGTAGTTTTTCAGCTATTTCAGAGCATCTTAATCTCGTACAGGTTGACGTCCGGTATATCTTCGGCATAGTGTCGAGTCAATCTAGCTTTTGGGGCATTTGCTAGATTTGCGGGGAATTTAGTGATAGACGTGTTTAACTGACCATAAAATGCCTACCTGTCGGATAAGTACAGATTTACGCTGGTCACTAGGGAGAGTGGAGACGGTAAGAGATGTCATGCTGTGTTCCGCAGGGATCAATACTAGGACCGCCCTTGTGCCCTTGGAACATCGGGTACGACTACGTGCTGCGCGGCCACCTCTCTGACGGGGTCAGCGTGATCTGCTACGCAGACGACACGCTGGTCCTGGCGCAGGGAGAGTCGTACCACGCGGCTGTCGAACTAGTGACACGCGATGTTGCGACAGTCGTGGACAGGATCCAAGAGTTGGGACTTGAGGTGGCATTACAAAAGTCCGAGGTCATGTGATTTCATGGCCCTCAGAACGCGCCACCACCGGGTTCCCAACTAACGATAGGAGGAGTTCACATTGACGTTGGGTCAACGATGAAGTACCTGGGACTCGTTCTCGACAGCCGATGGGATTTCGAGGAGCACTTCCGACGTCTGGCTCCCAAACTGAATCGGACTGGGGCTGTCCTCAAGCGGCTCCTACCCAACCTAGGGGGTTCAGACGCCTCCGTGGTTCGGATCGTGGCGCAGCAGTGTGGACGCCGGCGCTGCGGAAGCAGGCGGCGGCCTGGCTGAACGCATGCCAGGGGGTCATGGCCATACGGATGGTGCGTGGATACCGGTCGATTTCCCTCGAAGTGGTGCGCCTCTTTGCTGGACTGCCACCATGGGATCTGGTGGCAACAGTCCTTGCACGCATGCATGATTTGCGCGTGGAGATGCAACGCCGGGGCGAAACTCCGCTTCCACGACAAATTGTGGCATAGCGGACCGAGTTCCGGCCGGATCTCATGGTAAAGTGGAGACAGCGAGTGTCGCGACCCTGAGCTGGGCACGCCGTAATTATGGCGGTAAGTCTCCTTTTTGAGGCGTGGCTGGAAAAACCTCACGTCGTCCTAACCTTCCGCCAGACGCAGGCCCTCATCGGACATGGTAAGTTCTGTTATTCATATTTATGCAGTGAGTCTTAAAAAACTTAGACCCGACCGTATGGACAGTTTCCACAAACCCATTGTTATATTAAAATGGACTATTACGTCAAAATATCCGCTAGGAATCAATTTGCGAATAATAAACAGCTACTGAAGTTGACTCGAGAAAACCACGCCAAAAGTTCCAAAACAACAGTAATGTAGCCTCGAAATCTTAAACAAGGATTTATCCTAAAATTTACAGTCGATAGTTACAGGAAACCATTTCCGTAGAAAGTTTTAGACTCCTAGTTTTAATTGCCTTCCTGTTACAAGTGAAGTCGAACTTTTGGATTCGGTTATCTATCCACTCTATAAGCCGTTTTAGTATGCGTAGCCTTTTCGCAACTTAGTTTATTTATTGTTCACTTTTACTCTAACCCTTTGTCAGAATTGTAGGTATCTAAGGGCCAACGCTGCGTTAAACAGGAGCGCGCGCGAGCGCCCGCGCGGGTACACGTCGCGCGTGTGTCGTGTGCGACGGACCCCGTAGTGGAAACCGGATTATTACCTGTGCAGTGTCGCTATTTCAACTTTAACGGTGTGCATGTGGTCGTATCCACAGATAACTTTAATGTATTTTGACGTAGCTAAAGGGGCGCGGGGCGCGGTTCCCCGCGACGGGTGCCCGCGCGGATCACCACGTCGGAGCACTTTTGTATGGGACCGCACGGGCGCTCACTTAACGCAGCGTTGGCCCTAAATGACTGATTGAGGTATTCGTGACAAAGGAGAAACGATCGAAACGAGACGCGCAGAACTGATCGTCATGGCGACGTTTGAGGGAGGCCTATGTCCAGCAGTGGACGTCTTTCGTTTGAAATAATTATGATGATGATGATGATGAGGACAATCGGTTTAACGTTCTTTTTGAAGTACCTAGAATTTTGATATTTTTTTACTGCAGATTTTTTTGTGAAATATAACATTCGATATAGTGCTCTCCCAGAAAAGTGGCATCCTAACGCATACATGTAACAGGACATGTGTTGCAAAATGGAAGGTGGGACATGATTTGTGGTGAGAAGCCGCACAAATACTGAAATCGGAACCCTTCGAGAGAATCAGGGGGTGGCGGGGGTTCTCGAACGATTCCGATTTCAGTAGAGATTATCTTTGCTGCGCTAAGTCCTGCTGAATAGCCATGGCAACGCCAAGCTGGATGCTCTTCAGTGGTTTGATGAAAACATCAGGGTCAAACGTCTTGCAGTTATAATACTGGGGCAAAAAAGGGAATTAAAAAATAAAATTTGCTGTTTTTGCAAGAAGAAGAATATTGCTTAATAAATAGGGTAAACTCAAAGAATTTATTTTAAAAAAATGTATCAATGGCAACCGTTGACAAACATCAACAGTAACCAACCATTTGTGGGGCGACTCACATAAATATATTTACACAGTTTACAAAGTAAACGATAAAAATATAAATCACCTACATCTATCTATTTATATATATTTACATATTTACATTTATACATATATTTTCAAGATGTCAACACACATACCTACATACTAAACATTACGTATAAAATAACGTGACGCATTAAACACACGCATTGTCGATGACGCGCCGGCGACAGTTTTTCTTCTACCGCCACGTTATTATATTGGTTTCTCACCAGTCACAACCTAAGCTGCCAGAAAGCTATACGTGCGCACGCGACGATAAAACGTTGTCGACATCTACCCGCGCTAACTCATAGCTGACTTGCAAAGACTGTATTCTAGCTGTTACATTATACGTGCTTGTGCTTAGCTAGCCTGCGTCTTCTAACTTACAGTATTGTAGTGTTGCATGTGAAGAATATACCGGGAGATTCAGCAAGGACTTTTATTTATTCACCACTACCCAGTGAGTATCTACACCATCCAAACAACCAAACATTTAAATCAATATAACCATCATAATCATTATTAGGTTACCCTACAGTTACAGGGGAAGTGGTGGCCGAGTGGTAACGGCCGCGACTTACAAGTTGTAGGTCGTGGGTTCAAACCCAGCTAGGCGCATTACTTTGTGTAATTTATTTCATCACCACTGCTCTCAAAACGGTGAAGGAAAACATCGTGAGGAAACCGGCATGTCCTAGAACCAAAAATTCGAAGATATGTGACATTCACCAACCCGCACTGGGCCAGCGTGGTGGATTATGGCCCATTCCCTCTCCTAGAGAGAGGAGGCCTGAGTCCCAGCAGTGGGAACATTAAAAGGCTGATTATGCTTATATGCAGTTACAGGTTACAAATCCAAATTACCTGTAAATGATTATTCATTTACAGGCATTTTCAATTGTCAGAAAGATGAAACTGTTTGTAATAATATAATAATAATAATATTTCTTATTACATAAACTATGTGAGTTAAATGTAAATTTAAATATATCCTTATTCTTTTTATAAAGCTTAGCTTCATCATCATCATCATTTCAGCCGATAGACGTCCACTGCTGGACATAGGCCTCCCCCAAATGTCGCCACAATGAACGGTCCTGCGCGTCTCGCATCCATCGGATTCCCGCAACCTTCACCAGGTCATCGGTCCACCTTGTAGGGGCCTCACAATGGACCTCATGTCCACCACCCACCTCACCCAAAGGGCAATGGAAAGGGCTATGCTCGAAGTTTCGTTTCGTGATCGAATCAGAAATTAAGATATCAGCAGGAGAACCAAGGTTGCCGACATATCACAAAAAGATAGCTTACCTAGCTTATTTTAATCTTTATTTATTTATTTAAACTTCATGTACAGTGGTGGTACATAGGCGGACTAAATGCCAAAAGGCATTCTCAACCAGTCAACCATTGGGTTAAAAAAGACAACACTGTGGTAGGTGTGCACAATAAATAAATAAATCATAGATATTTGAAATAGAATCTTCTAATTAGATCTTTATATTTTTTTCCCATAAATCCGTTTCAGACTTAGACAGACTCTCGGATAGTTAATTAAACTGAAACACAACTGCCGAAGGGTCGAAGCCTACTGGGGCCACGGGTAGTGTGAAAGCGAAACCCGGGGCCCTAGGACGAAGGGAACGAAGGAACAGGAGTGGGTTTTTAGTCAGTAAAAGTCTGACACTATCTCTCGCTACGCCCAAGAGCGCGATTTGTCATAAGATAATTTTCCCACCCAATAAAAAAAAAAAAACAACTGCCGAAATGTTGATATAGGTTGTTAATTAAAGTAGGTGCACCTCTGTCAGCCATAGAATTCAAAATTACTTATTCTTGTAAATTCAAATCTTTAAGTCCAGTCAATCAGAGTTCAGTGCTATCTATTTAAATTCAATGACCTCTTGTAATACCGTACCCCAGTTTTACGTTTATAGTGGGCTTGCCCCATTCGCAATTCTTTCCATCTTGGGTACACCTTAGTCAGAATTCAACTGTTTTTTTTTTGTTTTGTTTTTTTTTTTTTCCTTTATCTTTTCGTATTTCGGTTTGGTAATGTTGATTGGCATTGGGATTGAGCAGTGGTGGCCGAGCGGTAATGGCCCCGACGTACGAGTTGTAGGTCGTGGGTTCAAACCCAGCCAGGCGCATTACTTTGTGTAATTTATTTCATCACCACTGCTCTTAAAACGGTGAAGGAAAACATCGTGAGGAAACCGGCATGTCCTAGAACCAAAAATTCGAAGACATGTGACCTTCACCAAACCGTACTGGGCCCGCGTGGTGGATTACGGCCCATTCCCTCTACTAGAGAGGAGGCCTGCGTCCCACCAGTGGGAACATTATAAGGCCGACTATGCTATGCTATGCTAATGTTGATTGGTGCAAATGAAAGAGAATATTTTAAAAAGTATTTTTTTTTACTGAGTAAATTGTAATATTTTTTTTTTGGTTGACCAATAACACTCACAGTACTTTTATTTTTGCTCTAAGTACTCCCAGAGGATCTATTATCTACTTAGATGACTCCCGTAGGCTTTAGATGAGGTGCTTCATAGAAACAATGAATACTTAAGTGTTTTTTAAGTCTCTTTTAATTGTTTAAATTTTATTTCTTCAACTAAAAAACCGCTATCACCTTAAACAATAAGCATAAGTATAATCAGTCTTTTAATGTTCCCTCTGCTGGGACTCAGGCCTCCTCTCTCTAGGAGAGGGAATGGGCCGTAATCCACCACGCGGGTCCAGTGCGTATTGGACTTTAAACAATAATCGTCAGTAACATAAAACTATTAAGTCTTTAAGTATCAAACAAAACGTTGCCAAGAACAGTAAGTCTTCTATTCCAGATTTAGATATTGCGAGGCAAATGCTAGACTACACAGTAGAGGCTTTATCTTTGCAAGACGTTAGCTCAACAAAGCCTCTACGGTTAGAGTAGTGCGAGAATAAATTGAATTTTATTTAGTTCCTTTCTCGCTTAGAGACGCGTCTCTTCTTTCCTTGATACTATTGGAAATGTAAGTTTGAATGTTTGTTCAGTCATGCCTTAATGCGTTCGATAATTCCACAATAGAGGTGCGAGAGAAATGTGGAATACAGTGTCAAGTCCCGTATTCTGTATTGAATAAAAAGGATCCTCCGACCCAAAGATTATTGTCGAGCGTTTCTATGTAACATAAAAATCTTTCCAGTAACTATAATGCAGCTATGTAGAATTCTCGTGACGAAATTTTTTGTTCTGATTTGTATGTGGCTGTACACCACAAAAAATCTTATGTTTGTTAATCATTGAGACCAAAATAGCTGAACGTGTTTTAGCATGCGGATAAGTCATGACTTCAATTATGACGCAGGAGATTTTGTTTTATTTTTTTTATTTCATAATAGGTGGGTAATCATCAAATTAATTCTCCCACTCTCCGTAGAACCAGAACAAGTGTCAGATTTTACTGACTGGAACCAACCCTATCCCTTTAGTTGGCTTTTGCTTTCCAGGTCCGCAACTTTTTCGAACAAACCCTGGCAGACATCAGCCCTAGCGGACCTCATCAATTTTGCTGACAGCTCTTTGAAGTGTGCGTAGATAATAACGTGCCGTTGACTCGGACTTGGTCCTTATCGGACGGCGTTTTATCCATTGCTTGCTGTCCACAAGCCCGCGCTTGTGGTGGCCAGAAATCGTCCTTCGATTCCTCATACCCAGAGCGTCTCCTGCGGGGCGGAGACTGGAGCGTGAGGATATTTTCTCCCACACGCCTTCAATCACCTCCTTTGCTCGCTTTACAGCTTCGCAGAAGGTGACTGATTTCCATGCTCTCCAACTCAGTACCATGGCCTGAAGCAGGACTACAGGACGCCACCGACTTTAACCTTCATAAGGACGCGGCGGTGCTCTACCCAGTAGGGTATACCTTTACCGTATGCTTCTCTGTGTCCTCCGGACGATCAGCACAATAGTAACCAAGGGCGTTTTTTCCGGCAAATCCAAAACAGGAACCTCCAAAACAAACATGTCCGATGAGAAGCTGTGTCAGGTGGAAAGTGACTATGTTGTGGTGCCTCTCCAAACACTTCTATAAAAGGGAACTTGTCGCTGCGATTGTGACGGGAAGGAGTTTTTTTTTTCTAAAAATGCGTAAATTTGTCATAAAAGACCGTTTTTTAGGCCTGCAAAATTAGGCATAAATATTAAACCTAAAGGAATTTACTTATGAAGTAATCCATGCGACAATTTATGAGTTTGTATATCTATTTATTACTTCTTTATGCTCGAACGGTTAAACGGCTTTGGAAAGACATAGTTAAACCATGACCTGGAATAGAATGTAAAATGGTTTTTTCTTAACCTGGGAGTAAGTTTTCTTGGGTCAATTTTCCACCTTGATGCGGGCAAACTTGCTGGCAGTAATTTATAAATTCAAAAGCTATCAGTACAAATGACGGCTAGGTGATACTAAATTACATTTGAATTATTCCACTGTTATTACGGAGATTTGCATAAATAATTTGAATGCAATTTGGTGTGTGATTAGGAATCCATTATAATTATGTATATGTAGGTGATGGTATTTAAAAAAGTTTTTACATTTTGGCGTGGATTTACATTTGACTGTTAGTGACTCTTACTATCGACACTCTTGCATTGTTTTACAAATTTGCAAGTAAGTTATATTATATAATACTAGATGTTACCAGCGGCTTCGCTCCCCTAAAAGTAGAAAATTATCCCAATTATAACAAACAATGGTCTATCAGTATTCCAAATTTAATCCAAATCGCAAATGTATACAAGATTAGTTTTAGTATATGCTATGCCCAAAACACGTGTCTAGTATTTTTATGTAAGGAATCCGTGTACAAAATATCATAACTGTACGTTGAAAAAGTTATAAGCTTGTTATGTCAGCAAAAATACATAGTCACTGGACCATCCGGGCGACTGAAGGGTTGTTTTGCACTTGTACCCAGCTGTTTGCTAGCGCCTAATACCCGCTATGACCTGCCGTGACCTGTGTTGTACTTAGCGTCGGTGGTGCCCAACTTGTGGCCTTTTTAAATATTTTTGGAAAAAAATAAAAAAATATGTAAAAACTATTAGAATCCATTCAGTTATCTACTGATTCTGAACAAGCTATATTCAGGTTTTGCATAAACTAAAAATAATGTTGTATATTTGCCTGTAATTCAATAAATAATTACAAAAAAAATATTCTCGTAACTGATTCATACAATAAGTTTTTTTAACAATGAGTTTTAACTCCCTTGTCATAATTATGTGGAAGCTTGTAAATGGCTCGTCTAAATCTACCGTACAATACAATACATACTTCGTATTGTTAACTGTAAGCCGTCCAAATAAAATAAAATATAATAAATAATCTTTTCAAGACGACGTGATTTTTTATTTATTCATTATTTATTTTATAATTTATGTACACACATGAATAAAGAAAGAAGATACATTTTGATAAAAATTGTACAAAGATTGTTTTTTTATTATTTTTATGAGCTTTTACCCACGACTCTGTTAGTTATAGCAGACGAGAAGTCGAAGACGAAGCTAATTAAAAAGTAGCCAAGGTCCTTTCTTGACTTTAACCTTACTTTTTTTTTAAATTCCGTTAGAATCGGGCCAGTAGTTTTACATTATTATTTGGTCAACCAACAACTGCAACTGCAACAACACGAGACATTAAAATCGAATACAATTAATTTATAATTTCGTTCATTAGTGTAGCAATTAATTATAAGCTAACACCACATGCATTGTTTTCGGTTACATATAATAATAATTATTAATAATTATTATTATAATCATATAACCTGAAATCGCGAAAAAAAAATCAGCTGCTCCATACATTTTGACGTGTTATGCGAACATAAACGTAGGGAACAGCTGATCTTTTTTCGCGATTTCAAGTTTGGTCCCATGGTGAAAGTTGTTCATAATGACGAGTACAATGTCCCATCGAAATTCTTAAAGTTAATTTTTTAATACCTTATATATATTTGGCTGAATGCAACTTGTCTATTGCGCTCAGCTACCCAAGGCATCGTGATAATTATTGTTGCGTGACACGAACTACGGTGAGTTGAATTGCTTAAAGCGGTGACAAGACGGTTGCAAACTAGCGTTCCAATCAAGGTGACCATGGCTTATGTGTTTCGTTTGTGTTGCGGCTACATGGATGTAAACCATGCGTCAACACGTTCAGAGGTTGGGAAACGGGCCTTCCAACCAAGGGCATTGAAGGTATGGATTACAACTGCTGTCTATACGGATTAAAACTACCAAGGAGCCCTTGGTTTGAATGTTCGGTTTGTGTTGCGGCTACATGGATGTAAACCACGCGCCAACACTTTCTGTGGTTGGGAAATTGCGCCTCCCAACCAAAGGTGTTGAAGGCCATGGTTTACAACTGCTGTCTACACGGATTGAAACTAACAAGGTCACCTTGGGTGGGACGTTGGTTTGCAACCACCTAGTCACCCCTTTAGGACCGGTTTTTTTTATATTAGCTACAAGGACTGTGCGATCGAATTTACGTATAGTTTTGATAATGACTTTTTTTATTCGTAGTATGTATTTTTTCTTGTTTTATCTATTATTTATCATTTACTACACACTAATGGATACCTACATATAATTGTATACATATATTTATTTACCTCACACCAAACAAACTGATTAACATCCGTAGACTCATAGCAAGGTTCGGTTAAAACCAGCGTCAGGCAATTGCTATATATTGGCCTGACATTATGCTGAACTGGACCTATTTGGCGCAGACGTGAGACACACAATGTTGATGTATTTTTGAGTTTTAGTTTCTCTCTCCTAGAGGGGAGGCCTGAGTCCCAACAGTGGGCACTTTATAAGGCCGACTATGCCATATTTAAGTTTCTATATTATAATTGTTATCTCATTGTTTGTACCTGTCTGCCAAATAAACGTGTTTTCTTTCTTTCTTACATTATAATATTTCT
Organism: Mythimna vitellina; assembly: GCA_949316375.1. NCBI lineage: Eukaryota > Metazoa > Arthropoda > Insecta > Lepidoptera > Noctuidae > Mythimna > Mythimna vitellina. Next base: position 18,493,984 of record OX438692.1, read on the forward strand.
ATAGAAACCTTCAACAAACATTCCCAAAAGAAACGAAAAACAAATCAATTTCCCACCACAGAATAATCATGAAACAATCTTCATTCTCTTCAATATGTTCTCTGACACGAATAAATCCAATCACAGTGCTAATGACTCCCTCAATCAATACGGCCTTGGAACTAATCCATGTAATGCCTAGCATCTTATCAAAGCAACGCCGATCCAATATAACAAAGGGGTGTTTGCCGCGCCGGTTACACAGAGAACTTGGTTTGTTTAGACCACAGGAATCTAAATAATGGAATAGAGGGGGTATTGAGAGGATTTGGTTGAGGTATGAATATACAATACCTGCTTTATATACTGAAATTGTTACTGAAATATTATTCTCAATTCCATTTTCAACCACTACACCCTAAAACTCCTTTTACACAAACACAATCTTCCCCTAGACGAACTTACGAAATTTGCAAAATTACCATTCACACGCTTTGCCATTATTAAACGTTTCTTTTATTACTTAGGCCCTTTTTTATACAACAAATTAAGTAAAACTACCCCTATTCATCAATTTTCTTATAACATTTGTAAAAAGCACTCTTCCTAGCCAATAAAAACTACGAAGACATGCCTACATCACTATCTTAGCGCTTTCCAAGTAACACTCTTTGGAGGTAGACGGAACAGAGTGTAAAGTCCCGCAAATCTCCTTTGAAAATAATAATAATATTTACACAACTATCACACAACGCCGTCTAGTCCCAAGCTAAGCAGAGCTTGTGTTATGAGTACTAGAAAACTGATAAACATACTTAAATATTTCTAAATACATACATATTATAGATAAATTACACCCAGACACAGAACAAGTGATTGTGCTCATCACACAAACATTTGTCCTGGGTGGGAATCGAACCCACGACCTCCGGCATAGCAGGAAAAGGGAGGATCCTCCGACCAGTCAGGTGTTATGTCTGGTGGGCAACTGCCCGATAGATGATTTTGGGATGTTTTATATGTTCTAATCGCGCGGAGAATTTTGATTGCGCGATGCAGGATTAGATCTTATGTGACGCCATAGATGTCGCTACAACTCCGTGTTTAGACTCAAACTATTTCTGACTACTTTTTACTCACACATACACACACACTTCACACTAAGCACACATCATACATTCTTACACTAAACATAATACATACGTACAAACGCACATACTAATACTATCCATTCGATGGCAAACTTAAGTTTTTTAGTATTAATTTTACTATCGTAGGCAGTCTCTCTGTATTTCTAAATAACTGTAATAATAGGATCTTGGGCTGGCGAACCTTAATACAGGTTACCTTGTAACCTACTTAGGACGCCAGGACACCCTTCTTCTATTTTTAAATTGGTCATATCTATTGTAAACTGTTTAGACTGTACCTCATTTTGTCAAATAAATAAATAATAATTATTATTATTTTGAGGTAGCAGCCTGTCTACCAACTATGCAAAGCTACATGATTTTACGAAAGAGTTACCGTGGCCTGCAAAAGGCACTGAAGGCACTTTTGTGCACTTTTGTGGCACTTGGGTGAAGTGAGAGGGTCGTATCAGACGTTTATTAATTAAAATCCAACTGTGTCCTTTAGATGCCCTTTGCGTTTGAGGATCGCGGGTTTTCTTTTTAGAAATCCCCTGCAGACCTAGCGGGCAATGGTCTTGTTTTTTTCGGTTTCGCTGACATTTTTTGAGGCGCGCGTGGAAAACTACGCGCCCGACGGCGAGTTATAGGACCATACCCTAGCGAGATTGGGTACGCTATAATTATGGCGGTAAGTTTCTTCTTTGAGGATTGACTGATAGAGACGTCACGGCGTTCTTACCTTCCACATGACGCAGGTTCTCAGCGGACTTGGTAAGTTCAGGAGGTTCCTGTACCGGATTCGTGCGGAAGAAACGATCGGGTGTCACCATTTTGTGGACCGCCCGGAGGACGGACGGATACGGTAGAGGTCTACTACGGTAGAATCTTTATCCCATAAATATGTTCCCCGGGGATAATTTCCTACTTTTAAGTGGGTAAAATTACTGGCATAATCTAAACACAAAATGAAAGTACTAGAAGCCCGAATTGAAACGGTAGGTACTAACTCACTGGAATTTCAATAACACAAGTTTTGATGTCACATTCTCTGAAAAGGGCGCCATCTATACAATGATTAAGCTCCCTGTGGTTTAGTCCAAGATATTAATCATACGCCTATGCTAGCACAGAACAATGAAGTTTTGGTAAAACCTCGGCTTGTTTCATTAATTTTGTTAGATGCTTTGGTCTTGTACGGGTTTGGAAAATGAATGAACTTGATTATACCGTGTCTTGTAGAGGGTTAGTCCTTTGTGAGGTAAACATAAGTGAGTTTAATCTTATGTCATTGTGCGTTTGGTATGAGTGATATTATGTTTTTGTGTCTCGGATTAAATGAGCATTTGGAAGGAGGGTATACGGCGACCCCGGAACGGGAAGAGCAACTGAAGGAACACAGAAAGGTTTTAGTCAGTAAAAGTCGGACACTTCGTCCCGCTCCATACTGAGTGGGAAAACAAATTAAATAATTTCTAATTATATAATTAAAAAAAATCGAGCAAGTGCGAGTCGGACTCACGCACTGAGGTTTTCGTACAAATTTACTTATGAAAACAGTTCAATTTCCGAATCGAATCTCTAAGATTTTTAAAAATCGCAAAAAGTTAATTTTTTTGTCACGTAACTACAAATTTTCAGTATTCAGTTTTTTTTTCATATACGTATGCTATGAGATCTGGCTTCATGCCATATTTCAGGATTCTAGGACAATGGGAAGTACCATATGAATTTTGATTCCCTTGAGTGTCGAAATATACGTTTTTTGCAACATAAACGGCCGTATCTTTTTTTTCGCTTACAAGTTTGATTTTGTCACAACTTCAAGGGATCCCGACTTCAAACAAAGATAGCCTGAAGGGAACCCGTTTAATGCTAGATGGTACTGCGCCAGAACACAATAAAGTCGTTGAGAAGCACTTGGCTCCAATTGTTGTTGAGTGTTGTTGTGCAGACGACGCGAATGATGCAGTGCCTGAGACATTGGCTACTGCACTGTATGTCACGATTGCTCGGAACAAATATAATAATAATAATATTTCACAACTATCACACAACGCCGTCTAGTCCCAAGCTAAGTAAAGCTTGTGTTATAAGTACTAGACAACTGATAAACATACTTATATAATTCTAAATACTTAAATATTATAGAAAAATTACACCCAGACACAGAACAAATGATTGTGCACATCACAGAAACATTTGTCCTGGATGGGAATCGAACGCACGACCTCCGCCGTAGCAGTCAGGGCCACTAACCACTAGACCTTCAGGCCAGTCTAAAAGGCCAGAATAAATATATGAATGGCCTACAAATGGTTTTTTTCGGTTTTTGGTTTCTTGCTTATGTGAGTTTACGTATTTGTGATCGCACCCACGATACAGGTGTAAATTCTAAGTGTGGCTTGACGTTTTCTTTTTTTTTTTTCTTTTGAAGAAAAATGTATTAGGTACTGGTCTCTGATAGCTGTGGAAAGGTGTGCAGAAAAAGGAGATACAGTAGGACGACTAGATATGTAACGAAATAAGACTTAAGTGAGAGTTAGTACTATACTTACAAACTTGAATCAACATTTGACTCCTTACGACAAAAAGTTTCGGAACACCTATCCTTGGTTCTACACAGCACTCCCTAAGAAACATAACTGCCTAAATTCATGTTATAAGTTTAAAGGTTTAGGCTGTACGTAATCTATAACTCAAGTCAATGAACTTCTTAATATATAAAGTATACAAAATATTAGATTGAAGCGCTTACGTACTTAAATAAAAATCTCTTAGACATACTATGAAAAAATAAAACGTTTTATATTAAAGTGATTGAGATTTCTGACTTCATGATTTAATAAAAATATTTGTAGTTAATGTTAGCGAATAGCAGTTTCTATAATATTGTTTTTGTTGAGAAATCCTGAAAAAAATCTTAGAATATTTTATCGATGAAAATATACAGCGAAAATAACTTGCTAATACACTACATTTCTCCTGTCAGCAAAAAATTACTTAAGTAGCCAGACTTAAAAGATTTCGGAGAAAAGCTTTGACAAAAAAAATGTTATAGGCTACCTGTATAGAAAAACCATTATTTTGAGTTATTTGGGAACGGCATCAAAAAATCTACGTTTAAAGTTTTTTTTTTTATTGATATAAATTACCGCTAGTCTGCAATCCCACTTGATAGTAAGCAGTGATACAATAAAATTATGTTCGTAACAATTTTGCTTTTAGGGCCCGTTGTATTGCGTAGATCGTCCGGAGGTGGCGGACTTGGGCAGAGCAGCGCCGTTTCCTCGTGGAAGCAATCAACGTCGGCAGTCTTATGCGTCCGGCCCTGATTCAGGGCATGGACAGCAGTCACCGTCTTCTGCGAAGAGTGATGCAAGTAAAGGAGGTGGGGAAAGCATGAGGGACAGAATATTTTCACTCCCCAGCCGCTACAGGGGACGCCCAGGGAATCGGAAGTCGCAAGACGATTCCTGGCCACCTTAAGCGCAGGCTTGCGGACGGTGAGCATTGTGTAGCTGACCGTCTGATAAGTACCAAGCTTGGGTCAACAGAACCCTTTGTTCCACTCACACCTAAAAGAGGTATCTGCAAAATTAATGGAGCCTACCATGGCTGCGAGATTGTTCGAAAGAGTTACCACGGCCCTACAACGCAAAGGGCAACTGAAATAACACAAGTAGTTTTTACACTCCTCCTAGAGCGGGAGAAGTTATTTGATGATTTACCTACCACTTAAAAAATATAATAATAATATATGCTCATCACACAAACATTTGTCCTGGGTGGGAATCGAACCTACGACCTCTGGCATAGCAGTCAGGGCCACTAAACACTACTACACTAAACACTAGACCAACAGGCCAGTCATAAAAAGGGCCTATTGTATTAATAATTTCACACTCATTTAATTTATTACCTTGTAGCTTTAAGCAGTCTTTTCAATCTGTATTATTGGTAAAATTAATCTGAACTTTTGTGAAAACGTGACTAGATTTCTTGTATAAATATTTTTATTTTATTTTAAGATGACGCAATCATAATTTGAATATGATACGCTGTTGAATCGTCATAGTAAGTATAAATAGTCCATACGGTGTTGCTTTCCGTGCTTAATATGTTCCTAACATGATATGAAACATTCCTAGTTAGGTCATGGTTTGGAACGGCGTACTGTTGAAATGAGAACAGTGGTGGCCAAGTGGTAACTACAATTCGTAAGTCGGGGGACTTACGAATTGTAGGTCACGGTTCAAACCGAGCCAGGCGCATTACTTTGTGTAATTTATTTCATCACCACTGCTCTCAAAACGGTGAAGGAAAACCGTGAGGAAACCGGCAGGTCCTAGAATCCAAAATTCGAAGACATGTGACATTCACCAACCCGTACTGGGCGCGCGTGGTGGATTACAGCCCATTCCCTCTTCTAGAGAGGAGGCCTTAGTCCCAGGAGTGGGAACATTAAAAGGCTGATTATGCTATATGCTATACTGTTGAAAAGGAAATTTAGGACCACTTAACGCCGACTTCGCATGACAGAAAAAAGGCGAAAATGGATGAGATAGAGGACTGCATCAAATACTTTATGGAAATGAATGAGAAGTTGACAAGTGAGGTGGAGAGCTTAAAAGCGTTGAACGAGCGTCTGTTGAGCGAGAACGCAGCGCTTCGCAGTGAAGCGGCGGCGGCGCGGACCATCGCGGAGGCCCCCAGACCAGCAGAACCTATTCCTCAGCAGAAGAAAGGGCCCCCGCCGGCAATCCGCGCGGCACGCCTGCTGCTGACGGAGTATCTCCTCTCGCAGACCTCCTCGCACACTTCAATTCCGAACACGAAACTTATAAAACACGGTGTCTAAAAGAACGATTATAGATCCTACATTATAAATAAAAAAGAAAAAGGGTGAAAGACTAAGACGTTCAACCCTGGAGAGACAAATAATTGTAAAAATTAATAAACATTCAAAAGAATTCCTTCAAACTAATCTTAAATTATAGCTCTGAGTCATGACAGAAAAACTTTCTGAAAAGGTTTCCTAGACATTAAATAATTTTATTTGATTCAATTAAAATCTATTTTCTTCAGATTATTAGATAGAGAAAGGTCAAAAAGCCCAAAGGCAATTAACTAACAAATCCTATTTCCGAATCTGAGATCTTCAAAGCGGCCTATCTATACAAATATCTTAAAGACATTTTGATTGAATTGTATACAATTCTTTGTACGAAAAAACTCACTGTCGCCCGCGGTTTCACTCGTATTTTTAAGTTTTGTTTGTGAATTTATTTAAACTTTATGTATAGTAGTGGTACTAAAGTGGACTTCACGCAACAAGACATTGACTACCAGTAATTTTTAGGATTAAAAAAACCGGATAAGTGCGAGTTGGACTCGCGCACTGAGGGTTCCGTACAAACTTACCTATGAAAATACTCGTAGTTCAATTCCCGAATTTAGTTACAAAATTTTTGCCGAATCGCAAAAAAAGTTCGTTTTTGGTGATGTAATTACAAATATACAGTTTTTAGATATTTTTTTCTATACTTGTGCTGCTTCATGCCAAATTTCAGGATTCACAGGTCAACAGAAAGTACCTTATGAATTTTGATTTCTTTGAGTGTCGAAATAATTATACGTTTTTTTCGACTTAAAAGTACATATCTTTTTTTACGTTAACTCAGAAGTTTGATTTTTTTCACAGCTTCAAAGGACCGCAGACCTGAGTGTATCCGTTTTAATTTCAACTCGACACTTCCACGGGTTCCCGAGATAAAAGGTCTTGATAGACAGAGAGACAGACGGACGGACAACAAAGTGATCCTATAAAGGTTCCGTTTTTTTTTGGAATACGGAACCCTAAAAATACTACACTTTGGTAGGTCATCATCATCATCATTTCAGCCGAAAGACGTCCACTGCTGGACATAGGTCTCTCCTAATTGCCACAAATAATTGTCTTGGGTATCACGTCTCGCATCCGTCGGATTCGAGTCTTCTGGTACGCGATTGCCAGTCTAGAACCTTTCGGCCCCAATGACAATCTGTTCTGCGAGCATTATACCCACTGCCACTTAAGTTTGGCGATTCCTCGGGATTTGTCGGTACAGCGTGGTAGGTGTACACAATAAACAAACAATGCCTATTTGAAACAATTATGAGTAGAAAGAATATCATTAAAAAATATAATAATTATAACGAAGACCAGACTAAGGTTGAGAGGACTTCAATTAGTAATATACTGCGATAAAAAAAACTATTTGTTACCAAGGTATTGGTCATTAACCTGATCACATGAGTAGATAAAGGGAACAGAGACAAAGCTTCATACAACCGCGCGAATCGGTTGCACTATTACAACCACACGGAGAATGTGTGCGTGTCCACTGTCCGCTTGTTGCGTACGCGACGACACTGGAAAAAACCGGTTAACGGGTTAACGCAGGCTCAATCAGTGGACTCGTCTAGGGTCTATGCGACTCACGTTGTTTGTTTTGTTTGTACAGCTTCAAATATATTAACGTAAAAACGTAGTATTTTAGTATCAATAATGATGGTTTATTGTACTTTGTGTAAACAATACAAGAAAAAGTAAAAATATATCATACTAAAAATAAAAATGTATGTTAAGAGATTTGAACAAACTATAATATCATTGTGGCGACACTTGGGGGAGGCCTATGTCCAGCAGTGGACATCTTTCGGCTGAAATGATGATGATGATGATGATAAATATGGGCAAAGATTCTTTATTCAGCCGAATATTGTTGAATTGCTCGAGCAAGTTTCGAATATTTCGATCTTAAAATAAATATTGTCAATGTTGGCAATGAAAAACTTAAACGTATTAAAGATTGTAAATTTGATATGCCGTGTGAGTGTTTCCCGCTAGATCTCTTGAAAAAACTTGTATGTTAGATTCAGAATTTACCACATTATTAAAAGAATAAATTATTAAAAATAATGAAAATAAAATTATTAGAGAAAGTAATTTATAAAATATCGTACTGAATAATAAAACTATTTCACAAATGTTTTATTTAATTTGTTTTCACCTAATGTGACAACTCTACCAAAATAGGTAACAATGTTGCATGTCGTTGAGAAACTTTGCCTGTGTTCCGTTTATCTACTCATGTGACCTGATCATGCTTTTTCACATTTTATTTTACTACCTAGTTTTCTATTGTCCATTAGACTAGCAAGTACGACTACTGAACATAGCGTCCTGAGTTAATATCTTAGTTCAGGCAGCGTACCTAATTGGGTACTTTCTTCAGGAATTGCTCAGCAACATGTGGATTTTTATTGTATTGGATGGTTCAACTCCAATGTAATCGCGTATTTTGCATCATTAAGCTTGAACATAGCTCGGGAGTCCGTTAGATGCGAAAAATACAAAATCGGTCAATATGTATCGCTACATTGACCAATTTTGGACTTCAACGGCTGGACATAGACCTCCTCTAGGGTGATACCTATTTCCAGCTATTGAAGTCTTTTGGCCAAAATAGTGATGATGATAAGCTTGAAAAACGTACGTGTCTCATATACAGCTCCGCTCACTTTCCTGGCGGAATACAAAGCCGAGAGTAAATTACGTTTCTTACCAAAAAATAAACTGTATTAGATGTAGGGTATATGGATAAATGTTACTATGGGTATGTGAAAATAAACTAGTTATCAATCAGTCTCGTAGTTTCATTTGCCGCTCCCTCTATTAGCATAATCAGCCTTTTAATGTTCTCACTAATGGGCCGTAATCCACCACGCGGGCCCAGTGCGGGTTGGTGAATGTCACATGTCTTCAAATTTTTTCTTCTAGGACATGCCAGTTTCAGTGGTGATGAAATAAATTACTCAAAGTGATGCGCCTGGCTGGGTTTAGTCGTTAGCACTCGGCCATCACTGCTCACCCTATTATGTTCCATAAAATACAACCAGCGACGAGGAAAGCAACAATTGAGTTCGTGAGGTTTAGATCGTTAGAATATAATAGAATAGAATCGTTTATTTCTGAGTACATGGTACATGAAGATTTTAATATTAGACAGAATCAAATAAACTACCTTTGCCGGTTATAAATATAAAAATATATCGAGTATCTATATGAATATCAAGGAATAAAAATAGTGGCAATTTTTAAATGAATATGTGTAACTTAATGAACCACGTTATTTTTATGCATACATAATTAAAAATGAGATAACTTCAATGTTAACTATTTTATGAATGTTAATATGCAATAAAATTCGTTTACGTTTAGGACTTCAATATACTTGTCAGGGTTTAAGAATTTGACCTATCACCTAAAAAATGGATCGCATATAATATTTATTATATCAGACGTGTGAGACAATTTTCTGTATATATAAAAGGCAAAGTTCTAACTCACTCTCTGACTCATCCTTAATCGCATCCTTGGACTGAGTACGCTGAAATTTTGCACAGAGTTTCCTTTTACAATGTATTCGAAGATTTTTTTTTTTTTTTTTTAAAACATTGTAACAAGTATATTTTACAAATTTTGCCTGAAGGCTAAAAACCTTTGTGAGAGCTGGAGTCTGAACTAGGTTCGAGACCTGTATGTCAGATCTCCAGGCTCACACCCTTTTAATCATAATCGCATTTTGCGGCACATAAACAAGAATCTTATTTTTGTAAAAAAAAATTTAAAAAAGGGTATTACAAAATTCACCCCTAAGGGCATAAAACGGGTATTTAAGGTTTGTATGTACTCGTAACTAGTTTTATTCATAAAATACAACCCACCGTATACAATATGGGTGGCTCGCCGTCCGACCGTCCGGTAACCGTCCGAACCGAACTCAAGTCGTCGACTGCGCGTATTGTTCCACGCGCGCATCAAGGATATATCAGCAACTGTAGGGGCCCAGCAGGGTCGAAGCCAACTGGGGCCACGGGTAGTGTGAAAGCGAAACCCGGGGCCCCGGGACGAAGGCAACGAAGGAACAGGTTTTTAGTCAGTAAAAGTCTGACACTATCTTCCGCTCCGCCCAAGAGCGAGATTTGTCATAAGATGATTTTCCCACCCATCATCATCATCATCTTCCTGCCCTTATCCCGTGTTATTTGGGGTCGGCGCAACACGTTTTGATTTTCACGGATGATTTTCCCACCCAATAAAAAAAAAACCCCTAAGGACATGAAACGGGTGTTTAAAGGTTGTAGTAACTAGTTTTATTCATAAAATACAACTCACCGTACACAGTATTTAAAAAAAATTAAGAACTATCAAGAGATAGTCAAAATCTTCTCCGCATTGCTGTTGACTGGTAATGTACGTAAAAGGCTGGCGGCATTGGGACGCTATAATGGCAATACTTACCCTCTACCCAAGGTAAAAGCCAGCCCTCGGGTCACGCGAGGTATCAACTAGGTATTTAAAAAGGACTTTATACAATTTGTGGGTACTCGGACCTCACGATCCGAGAGTTTCAACCTCAAACGACTCGAAAATTATTATATTTTTTATAATGATTTTTTTCCTTTAATCTAAAAACTGTAAATGTAAAGAAAATAAATAACTTATTTCCAACTTACTGTAGATTCATTAAAATCAATTAAATAAGACGAGGTTTCCCTACTGAAGCTCCATTTCTTTGTCTACAAAATACGTCTGATTCATGAAGACGACCCAGAAAGACAAGCTCGAGATTAGACCTTTAATTTATTACCTCAGGACGCTGGTAAAGTCGGAAACCGGGTTTCATTGTGTTCAAATTACAGTGACATGGAATTCTTAAGTGGTACGAGTTTCACCGCAAAGGGGATTTTAATAGGAACCACGGGTTAAATTTTGTTTTTAAGTAATAATGTTCTACAGATTAAGAACAGTATTCCTTTTTTTACAGTCAGTTTTGTGGGTATCAGTCGAACATTTTTTTAAATTTTGATATTGAAACTGTACCTACTTAAAGTTTGCCAATTTAAATGCTTTTTAGGGTTCCAAACCTCAAAAAGAAAACACGGAACCCTTATAGGATCACTTTGTTGTCCGTCCGTCTGTCTGACCGTCTGTCAAGACCCCTTATCTCGATAACAAGTCAAGGTATCGAGTTGGATTAAAACCATGTATTCAGGTTTGGAGTCTCTTGAAGCTGTGAAAGAAACAAACTTTTGAACTAACGACAAAAAAAAGATACGGCCGTTTATGTCGCAAAAATGTGTATTTTGACACTCTCCGTTGACCTAGAATCCTGAAATTTGGTATGAAGCAAGGTCTTATAGCACAGGAATAGGAAAAAATCTGAAAAGTGTAAATGTATAGTAACGTCACAAAAAAAAAACATATTTTGCGATTCGGAAAAATCTTTGTAACTCAATTCGGAAATTGAACTGTTTTCATAGATAAGTTTGTACGGAACCCTCAGTGCACTAGTCCGACTCGCACTTGCCCGGTTTGTTTAATATGGAAAATAATCAAGAAACTTCACCCGCTTTGCATGGAATGAAAGGGAGTGTCAGACTTTTATTGACTAAAACCCATCTGGGCTTCTTCAGGCTCCTACAATTTTGCTGACAGCTCTTTGAGGCGTATTTGATCCTTATTGAACGGAAAGCTACCCATTGCTCGTCACATAATTCATTCATATTTTCTTCCAATATATAATTTTCTCACACAATTAAGGTATAAAAGTACCTTATCACTTCGGAATAGTTTACCTTATGATTTTTTTCTAAATTTTGCAATCAACATAAATCCTTTCCCAGTCTAGGTGGTTGCTCCACCTAGACGAGTGTTAAATTTTTACTGGCTAAAACCAAGTCCAAAAGATTGTTAAAGTTTTACTGGCTAAAACTCACCAGTGTTTCTTCAGCTGCCCTTTTTCCCAATTTCATCCAAACAATGCCGCAACCCAAGGTGGGCTATAAATAATAACGTTAGCTTTCATTTCATCATAATAGATTCCATCACACAGTTTCGTCAGTCAAAATCTTTATCTATATATATAAAAATCAATGCCACTTTTCGTTGTAATTTTATAACTCAAGAACGGACTCACCTATCCAAACCAAATGTTTAGGCTTTGTTCGGACTATTTAGTAGATGGTTTATGTGAAGTTTGCACAAAATTGGTCGAGCGGTTCTTCATTTATCACATTATTAAGCGGTACGAAGTTTGCCGAGTCAGCTAGCATTTATATAAAAGCGACATTTTCACTGATTAATCACGAAATCTCAGAAACTATAACACCTACAAACTTAAATTTGGCAGGTAGGTTCCTTAGAGTGTAGACATCTGCTAAGAACGGATTTTACGAAACTCTACCCATATAAGGTTGGAAATTTGTATGGAGAAACCTATTATTACGCGGGCGAAGCCCCTGGCAGAAGCTAGTATATTATATTAGTGACTTAAGTAAGTGCTTATACAAAAACAGTAGGACCAAGTCCTCTCCGTTATTACGTTTCTTATTCCTCCATTCCTTAACACATTCTAGTATTTGTTAGTTGCCTGACCTCTCTTCTCGTGTCCAAGGAATCCTAATAAATGTAAATGTGATGTGGGGTATTCAATTACAACCCGTACTTGACACCTACAGCTACATGAAGGTTTCTTCATCTGTTTGGTGGTTTTAAAATGTTTTCGGAGAACTTTCATTCGGTTTTGAATGTTCGTTTGTTTTATAGTGAGTGTTTTTTTTTTAGATTGGGCAATCGAATGATTGATTCAATGACTTCATTCGCTCTAGGGCGAAGTGGGAGGAAGTATCAGACGAGAATTATTCTTTATTGTAGGTACACACAATTTTATACAGACAACAAAAATAGGACAGTTGATGTACATAGGCAAGCTTAACCCACAACTGGGTTTTCTTAGTGAGAAAGATATTTTACATTTGAAGAACTTTAAATGTACAACAAAAAATTAAACAAATAAATTAAATCTAACTCAAAACTAAAAATATACTAAACAGATATGTGTACAGCACTCTATACATAAACACTCGACAGCAGTGATCTCTCGCGCCGGGAAATGGTACAGGTCATGGTCCGGAGTGAGGAGGAGTGGCAGGCGGTCGCTTCCTTCTGCGAAGCAGTAATGGTACCAAAGGAGGCGGCCGATCGCGCGAGGCAACGGTCCTCACGCCCTAATCACCGCCGGGATTCCGATCCCGATTTCCGGCCACTGTAGGTGCGGGCTTGCGGACGGCGATTAATGGGTGGGTCGCCGTGCGACCACCCAGTAACCGTCCGGACCGAGCCCAAGTCGTCGACGGCGCGTACTGTTGAGGGAGATGTCAGCAAATCGTAGGTGTCCAGCATGGTCGAAGCCGACTGGAGCCACGGGTAGTGTGAAATCGAAGCCCGGGGCCCCGAGATGAAGACAAAAAAGTGGGTTTTTAGTCAGTAAAAGTCGGACACTATTTCCCGTTCCGCCCAAGAGCGGGACTTGTCATAAGATGATTTTCCCACCTAAAAAAAAAGAAAAAAAAGCTCTATACATAAACATAATATATACAATAAATAAATACCTATAAACATGCTGACGATTTTTGTTCCTGGAATAGCACATAGGTTACGTTTTGTCCTGTTATTTAGTTCTCTTAGAATAATTAACTACTATCACGCTGTCAAAGCCGATGGCAACAAATAGTGAGCAAATAAATATGATCCTATAATAAGCTCGGGCCCGATATTACCAGCTCATTACTGCGTCAGTTCTCTGAATCTGTAATTATGATGTAGGAGTAATTTCGGCCTATCAATTATTATAATCATTATGGACACAGTAGTGTCCTTTAGTAGACACAGCAAACTTTGTGAATAGTAACATTCTATTTCAGTGGGATCTCTTTTTTATACCGAATTTAATCCAATCAGGTTTCGTTTACTAACTTTTTAAATTAAAGAACTGCAGAGCCAATAAAAGAAAGGACATGACTAATAAAGAATATGAATGAAAAATTTTTGTTTTCAAATCGCACGCCGTAATAATAGTGGTAAATCCCCTCTTTGAGTTGTGGCTAAAGATAGGTAGGAGCGAGGAAGAGTGGCAGGCGGTCGCCTCCTTCTTTGAAGCAGTAATGCTAGCAAAGGAGGAGGCCGTACGTGCTCGCGCGAGGCAATGGCCCTCGTGCCCCAGCCGCCGAGATTCCGATCCTCATTACCGGCCACCGTAGGCATAGGCTCGCGGACGGCGAGCAATGGGTAGCTCGCCGTCCGCCAGTCCAGTAATCGCCTGAACCGAGCTCAAGTCGTCAACGGTGCGTAGTGTTCCACGCGCGCCTCAAGGAGATATCAGCAACCAAAAGGGGTAAGTAATAAAAGTGGGTTTTTAGTCCAAGAGCGGGGGATGTCATTGGATGATTTTCCCACCGAAAAAAAAAGCTACTATGGTATAATTGTGAAAGAATTGCAACATAAATCATAATTTTTTTTCGCTACGAACTCTTGTATATTACTTTCATTACTAGTTGTAGTAGTGTGTAGTATCAGACTCTTGTATATTACTTCCATTACTACTTACTATCAGGTGGGATCGCAGTCAAGTACTAGTTTATAAAGGGTAGATCGGACTCCATCTTGCAAACGTTGCCTTAAATTAAACATTTTAACTTAATTTTAGGGTATTTCAATCTGCTGGTAAAAGCTGCTTCAGTTGTTGGATAAGCACTCTAAGTTGCAACACTAACAAAATTTCCGCTAACTCACTTTTCTTAGAGTATAAGCCATATTATTATGGTAATTTATTGCCATCGTTGTCGTTAGAGATAATGGGGAGTTTCGGTTCTATGGTACACTGAACAAAAACCTTTAAACTGCTGTTTGACATTGAGTAGAAAGTAATTTAAAAAATCCGAACTGTGCTATACCATAATTCCCAATTTGAGCTATACTATATTCCCATTAGTCTTTTCAATTTTTTAAATCATCATTATCATCATTTCAGCCGAAAGACGTCCACTGCTGGACATAGGCCTCTCCCAAGTGCTGCCACAATGAACGGTCCTGTGCGTCTCGCATCGTCTCCCGCAACCTTTGCCAAGTCATCGGTCCACCTTGTAGGAGGCCATCCTACGCTACGTCTTTCGGTACGTGGTCGCCATTCCAGAACCTTTCGGCCCCAACGGCCATCCGTTCTGCGAGCAACTTGCCCTGCCCATTGCCACTTATGTTTGGCGATTCTTCGTGCTATGTCAGTGACCTTGGTTCTCCTGCGTAATACTCGTGAAGTATAACTTATGTGATTGGGTATATTTAATTCGATAAAAACACTTAACTTAGTTGACACTTCGCGTGACCCAAGGGCTGACTTTTACCTCGGTCAGAAATTAAGTATTGCCATACAACGTGGCAATTTTGGGCACACTTCCAGTCGACAGCGATGCGGAGCACTCGCTCCTAAAAGGGATGTCAGAAAATCGTAATGGCCCTGCGGGGCCTAGGATCGCGGGGAATTTCTGAAAAGGAAACCCGTAGTCCTAGAATGCAAAGGGAAAAATAAAGGACACAGGTGTGGTTTTAGTCAGTAAAAGTCTGAAATGCCCCCAGTCCCACGCAGAGCAGGAGAAGTGTTTGGATGAATACCAAACTTAAAAAAACCCTAAATTGTAATCTATCTATCCAGCCTAATTCATTACAATGCTGGGCAAAGGCCGTTCATTATCCCAAAAGAGCGTCATACAAATATGTTTTTTTTATTTTAATTAGACACGATCAACAAGCTTTCATTAACAAACTTACGAAACTCAACAATCATTACTTTGATGTCGACTGTACATTTTCATATTTAAATGTGCCACTCAACGCAATTGTACTGCGAAAATAAACACAGGCTGATCTTCAAACGCTTAGATTTCCATCAAAGCTCTAAAGAGATTATTAGGTCACTGGCCTCTTTAGATCAAGCAAGTTTAATTTTGTTGATCGAAACTGTCTTCAGAAATAGGTATTTTTAGGGTTCCGTACCTGTAACAGTCATTAATTTTATCGCTTATCATATTGGTACTCGTTACTAATTAATAATATTATTCACTTTGAACACTAATCTTTCAAATAGTAATATCCTTAAAAACCCAAAATAATCATAATCGATCGATCGATATTCATATCAGTTTTCGTTTACATCAAAAACCCCATCCTTCTGAGCGTTTTCAGTACCTTAAAAGGAAAAAAAACGGAACCCTTATATACCCCTATTTTGTCCGTCTGTCTATCTGCCAAGATCCTTTATCTCAGGAACGCGTGGAAGTATCGTGTCCAGGCCACGGAAAATTTCAATGTCCTCTGAATGACGCAGCACAATTGATCGGCCACACCTGTGCGTTAATTTGATTTTCAAATCCACCAATTCTTTTGCAATCCTTGAATTGATAAACTGAACGGAGTAAATATTCTTCAAAACTCCACATCCAGGCTCGATAGGACCATGTTGTGGATTGATCCAGGTATTATTTTAGGGAGAAGATTGAAAAAAACACTTGCTCCAGGGAATGTAAGTGTGTAAAGTATTAATAAAACAATATGTGGGTAAACCAATGTAGAAAAACACAAAAATGAACAATCGCTGCAAAATCACAGTTCGACCGTCTGCTGCAATATGCCTTCGAGTAGGCGTTTACAGAGTGAAACACAGAGCCTACTCCTAATATATTTTTTAAAATTTGTATTTGAATGAAAAAGTTGGGTCTTATTTTCATTAAACAATAAAAAGTCGTTGAAAAAAAGTACATAAGGCATGAGAAGTGTTTAGGGATCTGAATGATAGCAGATGACCCCTCCCGTCGACCATATCAATTTGGCACACGATGCACCAAACACCATTATATTAACGGCTGCGAAAACGTTGACACCTAAACGTGCCTACGCTTTTATTTTCAAAGTCGACAAATCAGGTGCGTCGCAACGAAAGCGACAAACGAAAATATGGGAAAAGCTGAAAACAGATTCTCAATCTACCCTGTCTGTGGTCCAGAGCACCTTGCCAAAAACAGGCCAAGTAGATGAAGAGGGTTTCCAAACAGTTAAAAAGAAGAAGAAGAAGAAGCCCTGTTCCCGTAACCATTGCGGTACCGCATCGAGTGGTCCGAACATGCTGCTGCGTCCTGCTGTGCCCACGACGCAGGTATACATTTCGCGCCTGCATCACTAAACGAAGGTTGAGGAAGTCGTGGAGTTTTTAAAAGTGAAGACCAATTGGACTCAGAGGGTCGTATGGTTGGAAGCGCCACGACGTCAACTTCAAGTCATTTGTGGTACGAGTTCCAACCCAACAGCTACAGACCTTCTTAAAAGAGGACTTCTGGCCGAAAGGTGTCGTATAACGACGTTTCTGAGGACGGTTATGCGATACCATGCAGCGCAACACGACGCCGACGACATTACGTGTATAATTATAGTTAAATAAGTTTTGTTTTTATAATATGTATAAGTTTATATTATTGTTTAAGATTATTTTATGTATTTTTTCTATGGGCCTCTGATGCCTGAAAGCAAAATGTTTATTATTATTATTAATTTTTCGATAGAATATAGAACGTACTTTTCTGCCTTTGTAAAGTATACAAATTGAATTACTTACATTAAATTCGATTTTAGCTTTCCGCAATATCTATACGATGGCCCAAGTACCTAAGGGCCTGCATACATTGAGGCGCAACCAAGACTTTAAGAAGCATAGCATAGTTTTAGAAGTATACGAAATCAGGCGTAAAGTCCCGCAAACCTCCGTTGAAAGGGGAAGATCTCCCGACCAGACGGGTGTTGTGTCTGGTCCCGACAATGGATCAATAGTTGTTTTTTAACTATTATTTATATGTTCTGATTGCGAGAGAGAACTCCAATAACGCGATAGTGGATTTTGAATTTAAATTACTATTTAGTGACACAGATTTCGGTACATAGCCTTTCAGTTTCTAGGAGAAAGAACCCTCCACGTAGGATAACACGAATCCTGAAGAATTCTTACTTTTAAGGGGTTTTTTTTTTTTTTTTTTATTGGGTAGGAAAATCATCTTATGACAAATCCCGCTCTTGGGCGGAGCGAGACATAGTGTCAGACTTTTACTGACTAAAAACCCACTCCTGTTCCTTCTTTGCCTTCGTCCCAGGGCCCCGGATTTCGTTTTCACACTACCCATGGCCCCAGTAGGCTTCGACCCTGCTGGGTCTCTACGATTTGCTGACATCTCCCTGAGGCGCGCGTAGAACAATACGCGCCGTCGACGACTTGGGCTCGGTCCGGACAGTTAGTGGACGGTCGGACGGCGGGACCCATTGCTTATTTTTAAGGGGTGACCAAACATTTGCAAACTAACGTCCCAATCAAGGTGACCTTGCTAGTTTTAATCCGTGTAGACAGCAGTTGTAATCCATGACCTTCAACGCCTTTGGTTGGGAGGCGCGTTTTCCCAACCACCGAATGTGTTGGCGCGTGTTTGCAACCGTCTGGTCAACCTTTTAACATCAACATGTAAAATTACAAGGAACATGTTTCTTTTGTCTTGACAGACAGACAGCCAGACGGACAACAAAGTAACCAATAAGAAAGATAAAAACAAAGTAAAGGAAAATCCAGGGAACAATTGATTCTTTAATGCATAATGAATAAAGATTCAATTGTAGCTAGAGCCGATACCTTCACTCGTTCCCGAGAAAATGGGTTTTGACAGACAGACGGACAACAAAGTGATCCTATAAGGGTTCCGTTTATTTCTTTTCGATTCAAGTTTTTGATCCTTTTTCTTTTTAATCCAGCAGCAGTAAAAAATATTCATAGAAAAGTGGTTTATAACAATCAAATAGATTCATCAAAGAGAAAAAAAAATGTAAAAAATAATATATATATATATATATATAAGTACATAAACTTTATATGATATATTGTACACTTCCTAAAACAGCAAAGCCACTCATATTTTTACTGTTTTATGATGTCATAGAAGTAATTGTATGACGAGCGTTTCTCGCCATCAAACTATAAAGTTTGGCGAGCTAAAAATATGTTAAACGATTTTAAAAAATGTATAAGATAAATAAATAAAAAATTCATAGTTCCAAATTAATAAAAATATTATCAACTTTTGCCTACCACTTCCTGCGTGGACATATAATAATAAATAATAATATATATACCGCGACCGATGAATGCTATTCCACCGTAATACAGTACGGGGAACAGGGTGAATCAGTTCTGTGTAAACTAACAACTTGGTGAGACTTATTACCTGGTGAAAAGATTATATAAGTATTAAGATTTTAATTTTTTGTTGTTAAGCTATTAGCTATGTAAGTACGCAAATAAAGGTTTTTTTTTATTCCACAGCTTTCATAGATACAGTCTTTCATAGATAACTGTTAAACATACTTATATATTTTTAAATACATACATATCTTTATATCTAAAAATGAATAGCTGTTCATTAGTATCGCTAAAACTCGAGAACGGCTGGACCGATTTGACAAATTTTGGTTTTGAAATATTCGGATAGTCCAGGGAAGGTATAAACGGCGAGAAAAATGAAAAAATATAAATCACGAAAAAATATCCGAATACAACGCCATCTCTAATTAAAATGTCATTATAAAATGAATTATGCTGTTCTGGTAATGCCAGTAGATGGCGTTATCCTTGCTATTAGGCGGTACGATGTTCGCCAAGTCTGCTAGTTATAGATAAATGACACCCCACATATGAATATAGATTTTATATGAATATTTTAAAACACGAAAATAAATCGACTTTATTCCCTTTAACAAATTTATTCACAACCCGGAAAAACGATGTCAAAAACCGAGACTCAAACATTTCTGCACGTGCTTACACAACGTTTCCTCGCTTTGTATTTGGATGATTATAAAAATACACCTTCGGGACATGTTCGTTAATCCTCGGAATATTCCGTCGAATTTAATCTCCGTGATTATATGAATATGCGCCATCCCTTAACTGAAAGGTCGACGTTGAGGCCCTTTACCCTAATTTATTCTGGGTACCTACTTCGGTACAGTATTAACCATATTTTCATTGTGAACAGAAATTTTAGCCGAGATAATAACTTATGTAGCTATACTGTGGCTACAAATAATAGATGTTGATAAATTTTAGTAGTTTCCCCAAAATATTTAGGCTAAAGGTTGAGAGCAGCGGTGGCCGAGTGGTAACAGCCCCGACTTATGAGTTGTAGTTAGCGGGTTCACGCCCAGCCAGGCGCATCACTTTGTGTAATTTATTTCATCACCACTGCTCTCAAAATGGTGTAGGAAAACATCGTGAAGAAACCGGCATGTCCTAGAACCAAAAATTCGAAGACATGTGACATCCACCAACACGCACTGGGCCCGCGTAGTGGATTACGGCCCATACCCTCTACTAAAGAGGAGCACTGAGTCCCAACAGTGGGAACATTATAAGGCTGACAATGCTATGCTATGCTAAAAGTTGTCGTCTTGATACAGCATCGCCTGAAATAGATCGTGAAACATGTACGGACAAAACACTAATTTTATAACATCCTTCATGCTAAATTTGTATGTATAACCTTGTTTAGACAAATAAAATTATCTTTATCGTCTGTACATTGATAAAATATTTCTTTATAGTGACCGAGACATTAAATAGAAACTATGATTCACATTCGTAAAATACAGGGTAGTCAACACGATTGTATACAATTAAGCTCCAAAATCTATACTTATAATAAATCTGTAGAAGTGAAAGTTCTGTACATTCTTCTTCTTCTTAGCGTATCAATGGCAAAACTAGTCAAATTCCTTGTATGGCCCAGTATTCGGCCACGGCAGTGCCGTCCGCTGATGCTGTCATTAGGTCCCTACGTGAACTCGAAGGTTGGACATGTACATTGAAAATATCAAAAAAATAAATGGCAGGGGGCTAGACCGACACCGAACCCAAAAATGTGACTAAAAATTTTTTTTTTCTGTCTCTCTGTCTGTCTGTTTGTTCAGACGTCACGCAAAAACTACCGGTTCGATTACGATGAAACTTGGTATAATTATTCTTTAATACCACCACACTGCGTACCTTTTATCCCGGAAAAGTATAAATAAAAAACAAACTTAATTTTGCAGTCCGATCCCTAGACCCGATTACTATACCAACCGAAAATAATAAGTTTGTCGCAGGTTACGTCACCCGCAGTGGAGTTCACTAAGGGGCGCTGCACACAACTAAGATACTATAATACAATACAATATTATACTTATACGATACAACATCGCTCGCCATACAATTCAATGGACTATCACACACGACGAAAATAATAAATAATATTTCATATTTTTTTCAGTTTCAGTTTAAAACCAGCGTCAGGCAACTGCTACATAGTGGCCTGGCATTATGCTGAACTGGACCTATTTGGCGCAGCCGTGAGACATACAATGTTAATGTATTTTTTAAGTTTTAGTATTTAAGTTTCTATATTGTAATTGTTATTTCATTGTGTGTACCTGTGTGCCAAATAAACGTGTTTTCTTTCTTTCTTTCTTTCTTTCTTTCTTTTTGTATCTCAAAAAACCTAATAAAATCATTTTCGACTTCTACGCGGACGAAGTCGCGGGCAAAAGCTAGTTCTATAATAAATTAAATACCTAAAAGCTGGAAGTAGCTAAGTGCCTTTAGAAAGAAAGTTAAAAGTTTCTTAGCAGATAAAGCTTACTAAAATTTAAATGAGTTTTTTAATGACAAATTTTGAATTTGTGAAACTGACATTATAATCATTAGTTTGACATTCTAGACGTTTATTTTTATTTGACTTGTATCAGTGTTGTTATAATTTTATTTTGTAACACTTAATGCACGAAATATTTGCATACCATTGTCCAGGCCAAACATGACGATTTAATTTATTTATTTATTTAAACTTCATCTACAGTGGTGGTACATAAGCGGACTTAATGCCACAAGGCATTCTCTACCAGTCAACCATTGGGTTAAAAAAAGACAACACTGTGGTAGGTGTGCACAATAAATAAATAAACAGATATTTGAAATAGAATGTAGTATCGTTATATTAAGTGGTTTAGAATAATAAAATACGTATATATGCTTATATAATAAACGAATAAATACTATGATAAATCATTGTAATTAAGAGAACTTAAAATATAACAATTATGACGAAGACCGAACTAAGGTTGAGAGGACTTCAAGTAGCGTACATTGTTCTGCGTATATTGTATTTAACATCTCTTGGATGCTGACAATTTATTTTGTGATGTATGTATTGTATTCATGTTTGAACAAATAAATGATTATCTTTTCTTAAAATATTATCTAATTATGCATATTATATATCAACATCTACCAAATACTCACCTCAGGGTCGAAGCCTACTGGGGCCACGGGTAGTGTGAAAGCGAAACCCGGGGCCCTGGGATGAAGGAAACGAAGGAACAGGAGTGGGTTTTTAGTCAGTAAAATATGACACTATCTCCCGTTCCACCCAACAGCGGGGGATGTAATAAGATGATTTTCCCACCCAATAAAAAAAAAACCTCAACTTTTCGCATACTTTATTAGGTATCCCAAAATCAAACTCGAAAATTCTGTTTTTATTAGTATTCGATATCGATCTTGAAACATTCTTATGGATGACTCCATCGAAAAACTCGAATCTTGCAACCGAGAATTACTTAAAAAAACTTGTTGATCAATTTTAGGACGTTAATAAATTCACATTGGAACTTTAGAATATACATCGGATCCAAATTGTATCGATCGGAAAACCAAATTGTAATACTTCAACTTAAAAATAAATATCAAGCAACTGCCAAAAAATGGTTTCGAATAGAAAAGATGAAAAAAGAGGTGTACAATATCGCAATTAGCGATAGCTAAGCTAGCGAAGCTATACCTACTGTTAGCTTTCAATAAAAGCCTAGTATTTAGTGAAATTTTCAAGTTTATTTTATGTGGCGACATTTGAATTGATTTGAGTGCTAAACCAGAAGTCGTTTAAATAACGCTTTTAAAATATTAAAGAGGGGGGGGCAATAAGCCCTAGGTTGGGGAATAGCCATTCGGTTGAGAGCACTTGTAGCGTTCAGACGTAAATTTTAGTGGCGACTATATTTTGTACTAATAATTATTAAGTAACAGTGTGATTATCTGACGATATATACAGGTGCATTATTTAAAGTATGTATTATTATTAGAATAAGTTGTCTGACCACATTCCTTCAACCGAATAACTTGCTTGTATTGTGTATGTTCTATTATATAGTACCGTTGTTATTCTGCTAAAATACTACACTACTATGTAAAAGATTATAAATTAGATATTTATTAAATAAAGAAATTATAAAACTAAACAGAGAAGATACAGCAATACAAACTCATCCATAAATCTTAACAATCCCTGTAACAGAACCCAGTTAATCCGTCAAACGATGGCAATTAATCCATAACCAAAGCGATAACTAATGGCAACACATATCGCAAATAAGCCAACACACTATATGAACACTACGAGGGATAATTACCTAAAATCAATCCTGACGATTGACAATTTTGGGGCGGTAAACCTTTGGGAGGAAACAAAATATCTTTGCGGGGGTAATAAACTATAGGGAAAAGCTGTATTAATCATCCTGGGGTTACGCACCGCTGATGCCTTTATAAGGATATAAGGGAATAAATAATTTCTCGATGTATTTTATGAAAGGATGCGGTCAAGGATAACGGTGAATAGCTGAGGAAGGATTGGACTTGATTCTAAATAAATAAACTAGATAGTACGAGTTCTTAGAACTTCACGCAAATCGGATTTGAGATCCTTGAAATACCATAATAACTACAAGTCTGACTAAAAAATAGGTCTACATGAAATGACCGTGTTTTTATAACGATTATTTTGAAATATTATATCTTTGTATTTTTTTTTTAAGTGTTGAAATCATCAAATGACTTCTCGCGCTCTGGGCGGAGCGAGAAGGCGTGTCAAACTTTCACTGATTAAAACCACACCTGTGTCCTTCAGTTACCCTTTGCGTTCTAGGACTACGAGTTTATTTTTCAGAAATTCTCCGCGGTCCTAGCTAGCGGGCTTCGGCTCTGCTGGGCCCCTACGGTTTGCTGACATCTCCTTGAGGAGCGCGTGGATCACTACGCGCTGTTGACGACTGGGTTTGGTCCGATCAATTACCGGACGGCTGGACGGCAAGCTACCCATCGCTCGAAGTCCGCAAGCCCGCGTCTACCGTGGCCGGTAGTCGGAGTCAGAATTTCGGCAGCTGGGGCGTAAAGACATTCGTTCCCTCATGCGTGCGCGTCTTTGGATGGACTTCGATTTCTAAGTTCAAAAAACTTTATAGCAAAGGTATATTATTATTTTTAAACGACTTCAAAAATAAGGAGGTTCTATGTTCGGCTGTAAGTATTTTTTTTATGTATTTTCACCGATTTCTCGGTCAATTGTGGACTGATTTTAAAAATTATTTTTTTGATTGAAAGGTTATGCTTTCGTGTTGGTCTCATAGAAATATTGTTGTAATTTGATAATCAACTTCGAAGGTATGGAACGGAACTCCTCATAGGATCACAGCAGAACTGTCGTAACAAGTAAAATTGCTTTGTTTATACGTCTAGTCGGTAACTGAATGAAAAAACAGAAGAAGGGGATATATCGAACTGATCTGATGATGAAGCCGGAAGGTAGGCACCGGAACTCTGTAATTAATCAATGTAACCTAATCTTTTTGGGATTATAAGAATTATCATGAGATGCACTGTAGCTATAAGGTACCATCGACCTATTTGATGATGGAAGGTAGGCATGAAAACTCCGTGATAAAACAATGTATACTAGTTGTGGCTTGCCTTATTGGAATTATCGTGGAATGTTTTAATGATTAAATTTTATAGGTACTGCTACTACGGTTACTATAGAACTTGCACATTATTTAAGTTAGGCTGAGGGGTACGTTTTAGTTGGGATACCACAACTATAAATTGTAAAATAAAAATGAGTGAAAAACTAAGTGTACTTTTACTAAGTGTATTTTTACAAAAAAAAAAAATACAACCGCCTTCAATAAAAAAATCCAGGCAAGTGTGAGTCGGACTTGCACACTGAGGGTTCTGTACAAACTTACGTTTGAAAACAGTTCAATTCCCGAATGGAGTTCCGAAGATTTTTATGACGTAACAAAAAAATTACAGTTTTCAGTTTTTTTCCTGTACTTGTGCTATAGCTTATTAGCTTGCTTTCCTTGAGAGTGTCGAAATGTACGTTTTTGCAACATAAACGGACTTATCTTTTTTTTTCGTTAAATCAGAAGTTTGATTTTTTCACTTCTTCAAGGGACCGCAGACCTGAGTGTATGGTTTCGATTTCAACTCGCTACCTCCACGCGTTCCCGAGATAAAGGGACATGACAGACAGACAACAAAGTGATCCTATAAGGGTTCCGTTTTTTCCTTTTCGGCTAGGGAACCATAAAAAAACGCTAAAAAGTGCAAAATAATTTTGGAAGTCGGTATTAAAAAAATGTATAGACAAAACTACGAGTATAATAGAAACACCAACTTCTGAAATTAATGTTGTTTTGCACTTTTTAGCGTTTTTTTTTTTTTATTGAAGACGGTTGTATTTTTTGTGTAATAACTTTTAGTTGATTTCTTTGTGTCTTTTATTTTCTTCACGCTTGAACGGTACGTAGAAGTAAAAAAAAAGTTTTTGTTTGTACCTACGAGTATCCGTCTTTGCTTGGCAGCCAAACCGAATTATAGCTTAAGAGAGTCCTTTTTCACTCGCCTATCGTCAACATCAAGCATAGTTTAAAAGCTTGTTACGTCATCTTACGGAATCCAAAGCGATTGTTGGCGAAAAGGCAACCGAAAAAAGAGAGATTAACATTTGAGATAATATTTTACAAAACTTGTTCCAGGAAATACGTGTTTTTTTTAAACCCTTAAAAGTTTTTGTAAAAAAAAATTGTCATCATTCAGAATCTTAATTAAATTTTCAAGGCTTCCATTGTTATACTTTTTGGACCTTTTTAATTTTTGAGTAAATTATGTAGTGTCAATGTTCATGCAAAACAGCAGATTTTCAGAGGTCTTTACTGGATTAGTTTTATACAAATTTATAAACTGATTTCAATAGAAATCTAGATAATATACACAAGACACTGTGTTTCCAAAATATCTAATGAAAATGGTGTAATAACGTCATAATCTTGTAAGAACGGTTGTATGAAAAACAGTAAAAATGTGTGCTGAATTGGATTAAGGTCATACACGCTAGGGTATACCTGACAGGTTTGCCTGTACAGTTGAGTTTTATAGGTAAACCGGAGCGTGTACGTAAACCTGCACAATGGTGCAGGTTTCCACACAAGCTTACCGTTAGCTTAGCAGGCACAACCGGTATAACAGGTATAACTGTGCAGGCAAACCTGACAGGTATATCCTAATGTGAGCTTGTTTGTAATAAGTAATATCTGGAACTAATGAACTGATTCTGAAAATTCTTTCACCAGTAGACAGGTACATTTTTCGGAATAATAGGTAGACTAGTTTTAAATTGTGTTTAAAAAAATAGTATTTTTTTTAACAAAAACGTTTCGCGTCCAGCAAAGTAGACACGGATCAGCTATCTAAGAATAAATTGGGAGTAGACTATTGTTAAATTTATTATTTAAATATTTACTCTACGACAACGCTCTTGAAGTTGTATTACCCAGAGTAAGTAAATTGCGAACCAGGAAGCAATGTACTTTTTTTACTTGGGAAAATCATCTGACATCCCACGCTTTTGGGCGGAGCGCGAGGACATGTCAGACTTTTACTGACTAAAAACCTACTCCTGTTTCTTCTTTGCCATTGTTCCAGGGCCCCGGTGATCTCTTTCGCATCAACCATGGCCCCAGTAGGCTTCGACCCTGCTGGGCCCCTACAGTTGCTAGCATCTCCCTAAGGCGCGCGTGGAACACTTCGCGCCGTCGACGGCTTGAGCTCGGTCCGGACGGTTACCGGACGGTCGGACGGTGAGCTACCTATTGCTGACCGTCCGCAAGTCCGCGCCTGATCCCGGCAACTGGAGCGCGAGGTCGCTACGCAGAAAGAGGTAACCGCTTGCCACTCCTCCTCGCTTCGGACCATGGCCTGTACCAAGAACCAGCGCGAGAGATCGCTGCCACGAAGGCAATGTACTAACACAAGACCAATTAAAGGCCTATATTCCTTTTTCCCTCCTAAGAAACATCGTTCTATATAATCAAAAAGGTTAAAGGTAGCTTCGAATACTAAATTATTTATAACCAAAACTAATTTAAATACTGGACCTCTGACATTTCACACATTTCTGTTTTCAAACATGAGAATTAATATTGGAACTAATTTCAAATGACTTTCTCTTTTGTGGATTACATACAGTACATCAGTTTTAAAACATTCCGTTGGTACATATTTGATCACCAGAAGACATAAGACTGACAGAACTTTAGACTAGTGTTAGTATATAATAATAAACTAGCTTTTGCCCACGACATCGTCCGCGTAGAAGTCAAAAATTGTTCTAATAGGATTTTTATTTGGTTTTTTGAATTTCAATAAAATACGCAACTCGGCTTCCATCCATTCTGTTAAAGAATGTTCATGCAAAATTTGAAGTAGATTTGCCCAAGGAATCATATTGTTCCATACAAACTTTGCCCCCCTTTTTCACCCCCTTTGGGTACAATTTCGAAAAATCCTTTCTTATTGGCTGCCTACGTCATACAAAGAATATATCCTCCAGGTTTCAGATTTTTACGATCAGCGGTTCAGGCTGTGCGTTGATCCGTGCAACATCTCGCTCATGGTGGCACGTGTTGTTGGGTCATTCAGATCCCATCAATGTGGTTGAGCTAAGTGGGACTGATGCACGCTTCATACTCGTGAACGGGTGCCATCAGTTGAGACTGGTCATCTCTTAACTGCCAGTGGCTTATTTCAATTTATATATTTCTTTCATTATTTATTTACATTGTACTTACATAAAGAAGCGACAAAAAATGTAATCAAGATGTTTGTAACTTTGTAATTATCAGTGATCTAAATTGCGCCAAATCCATCATTGGATCACCAGATGAATAGTGATGTGCCATTGGTACATGGCGGACTTCCCGACCATATGTAAAAAACGTTTTGAGAACACATTTATCGTGTGTACAGCTAAAGAGTGGCCAATGACAGTCCCATTTCTCGTCCAAGCAATTACTGTCTATTCCAGCTTGCCTGGAAGAGACCGCGGAATGCGATAGGGCCGCCCATTGTATGTACGTATGTGTTTTAGTTTTCTTTTATGTTTGTATTGGTGTACAATAAAGGATATAAGAGTGGAATTTTAATCCGGAGTTTGTGTTTCCTGATAGTTATAACCTAGCGGTCTTTAAGTCAAGAGTAAATAGGTTACTCCTAGGTAAGCGCGCTCCATTCTTGACAACCTCATCGTTAAGCATAAGGCGAGATAGTGATTAAAAGCCTATCCAAAATAAAAAAGAATGAAGTGGACCAAACTCGATAAAATATACTCACAGATGTTGCATAGAAACGTAAACACAACAACTCCTCACTTAATAAACTGGAAGAAACAAACAAAATAAAAACACACACCATATTATTGTCACAGTTCACTTTAGTATTCAGTACCGCTCCCCAGCTGTCGACGCCATTTAAAAAATACCAACTTGTTACAAATTAGTGTGCCTTCCTTTTCAGGCTACGTGTCTGTAGAAGAGAAACGAGCGAGCGGAGCGCAGCGAGAAAATAGTGTAGCGGTGTGTCCTTGTTCCAGAAGTGGAGTTGTGCGAAGGCTTGGTGAAAGAGTCTGGTGATAATCAAAATGAAGTTTCGGAAATTTCGCAAGCCATTGGTTGCCACGGGTTTGTGAAAGTGAAACCGGGGGCCCTGAGACGAAAGCAAAGAAGGAACAGGAGTGGGTTTTTAGTCAGTAAAAGTCTGACACTATCTCCCACTCCGCCCACGGGCGGGATTTGTCATTGGATGATTTTCTCAAACAATAAAAAAAAGCCATTGGTTATTATTATCTCCCTGCCCTTCGCATTTTCTTCTTCTATTTAAAAAACCAACCAAAAGTCACGCATTTACTGACTTTTCTTTCATAGGTTATGTTCGTAACAGAACAAAACATGTCTGTATTTTCTGCTCTGCCTCGCTTTGTAGTCCTGAATGCTTTTCAAAAGGGTTCACTTATATTTCACCACCTGAGTCGCCGGAGAACCGATCGACCGGTCCTCCAGCTCCTACTTCTGTGTAGTTTAAAAAAAATAACCACATTGGGAATGGCAGGGTCTGTGTGAAAATGAATCGTTTGTCAAATAAAACGTTTTGAAACAAAAGTTTATCTGGTGGTTTGTTTTTAAAGTGAATTATTTGGAAAACTTGATTTTGTATAATGATGAACACAAATGAACATGACAAATCATGTCTTTGCCAATCGATGCTTGTCAAGTAAAAATTTGTAAAATTAATTTTTGGTGAACTGCATCACACATCCTTCAAAAGTACAAAACTAATCTTAGCCCCATTCTTTGATGAAGTGAAAACTTTAATCGCATAGCTCAACTCGTCTCAATAGACACGCAGCCTAACAAGAGAAGCGGTGGAGCGTGGCTTCTTATAGCCATTTGTGGAGGCAAATGTGATCATTTACCGTATAAGGTGAGGAGTTCTAAAGAGGTAGCAGCTCATTAGTGTAGCGGTAAGTATGGCTGTACTGTTACCGTGACCGAAATGGTTGTGAAGGTCGGGATAACTTTGAGTGGGGTTTTATGTACCGGGTAAGTATCTGAAGATTTAGATTTAAGGTACTTCGGTTCTACTTTTTAGACTACTTTGGGATTATTTTAAGTAGATATGTGATTTTTATGATGAGAGGAGAATAGATAGATTAGATAGGGAGAGAAATAGAACTAAATAGAACAGTAAACAAAGTTAACAGTGTTTTGTACACTAATTATAATAATCATAATCATTTATTTTGCAAACATGGGTATAGCTAGTACATAGGTATTTTTTTTTTTACAGATTCCTTCATATTTTACCATCACATTGGCATGCAAATTTTTAATTATTTTTT
Organism: Mythimna vitellina; assembly: GCA_949316375.1. Taxonomy (NCBI): domain Eukaryota; kingdom Metazoa; phylum Arthropoda; class Insecta; order Lepidoptera; family Noctuidae; genus Mythimna; species Mythimna vitellina. The sequence goes on from OX438692.1 coordinate 18,524,166, forward strand.
TTTTAATTCCGTTGCAATGTAAAAATAATATATTTATGTTAAAAATTTCTTAATAAAGGTTACAGTAATAAAAATTAAAATGATATTATATAATGTCAAATGGAAATAAAAAGTAAATCAACCAGGATCAAAATAATAATGTCAAACGGAAATAAAAAGTAAATCAACCAGGATCAAAATAATAATGTCAAACGCAAATAAAAAGTAAGTCAAACAGGATCAAAATAATAATGTCCAACAGAGTAGCAGTATGTCAATCAATTAGTGAACCATCATTAAGAAAATCGTCAATCGTGTAATAAGTTTTCATAATTAAAAATTCATTTAACGCCCTTTTAAATTCTGTGTTTGTCATATTTTGTTCACTGTTTTCGAAGTTAATCAATCTGTCGAGACTTTTCGGTTTGGGTCGACTTTCAGTCGGAACGTATGCGGCTGAATACCGGTATTTTACATTCAGCGACTACTTATTGGGTAACACCCCTTTTACAAAAACGTTGTTAGATTTTCTAAGAGCCGTATCATATCGGAATGGCAGCGACGCGAAGAGGCAATTATCAGCCGCGCACGGCTGTTTGGCTGTTCTTGGTACCGCGTGTGGCTGTGCGCCCTTTTTAACTTTCAAGCGATACTAGTCTTTGAAGGATTTAGATAAAGTTTAAAATTATTTCACTCTAAAATTGGTCGTCGCGTCGCTGCCGGCCGTTGGCAGCCGCACTCGGCTGCGAGCGGCCGTTGACAGAACCACTAACAACGCACGCACGGCCGCTTGACTGTAAATCAGTCAAAAAGTAACATTTGATGAAGTGGAACTGATGAAGAAGACCAGAAATGGCCAACGGAACTTCATACTTACAAAGATACAATACAAATAAAACTGTAAATAAATAGTTCTGAATAGTTATGTTGAAAATGGTATCATCGAAGTTAACTGATGATGATGATGGAGCCGGAAGGTAGGCAATAGAACTCCGTAATTAATCAATGTAACCTAGCTGTGTTTGATTTATTAGAATCGTCATGAGATACTCTTTGGCTATAAGGTACTATCGAACTGATCTGATGATGGAGCCGGAAGGTGGAAGGTAGATACAGGAACTTCATATAATAAAATATAATCTAGCAGTGTTTAGGTTAATTTGAATTGTCATGAGAAAAAGGCATTCTGGTTATAAGTATATCGCAACTAAAAAGTGTGAAAATAAAAACTTTTTACAAAGTTTTTTACAGATAAAGTTTAAAATAATTTTACTCTAAAAGTGCTCACATTTCGGTATGAATCGGCCCTATCCGTAACGACTTTCAAAGATCTTCAAATAACAGCCAGAACCAATGGCTTACCATACTTTCCGAGGCATTGAGGAATTTTAATAGAAATGTTAATGGACATCTACCCGCTAACCAACCTCGGTTAGCGTTGCCAGGTTTTGAAAATTAACAGTTAAAGAAAATCAGGCATAAGAAATATTCAGAGCACATTACGATGTGCTCTGAATATTTCTTATGCCTGATTTTCTTAAGTACGCTTAATGAAGATGTTTTTTGCCATATACGTTTATGATATGGCCTTTTTTGAGGTGAGAAATCAACAAATCACTCCTCTCACTCTGGTTGTAGCGAGTGGGAGTGTCAAGTTTGTACTGACTAAAGCCCACTTTTTTTTTAATTGTTTGGAAAATCATCTCATAACAAATCTCGCACTTGGGCGGAGCGTGAGATAGCGTCAGACTTCTACTGACTAAAAACTCACCCCTATTCCTGCTTTGCCTTCGTCCCAAGGCCCGACTAAAGCCCACTTGGCTTTTCAACGCTGCCTCTTCCAGTACGTCGTCACAACTCTAGAAGCTTTTGTCTCCATCGACCATCTGTTCTGCGAGCAATGTGCCCTACTTACTGCCAGTTAAGTTTGGCAATTCTTTGATCGGCTGTCGGTAACCTGGGTTCTCCTGCGGATATCTTCATTTCTAATGCGATCACGCAAGGAAACTCCGAGCATAGCCCTTTCAGTTGCCTTTTGGGTGACTTTAAGCCATCTGATGAGGCTCATTTCATTGGCCTCCACAAGGTGACAATGACCTGGTGAGGGTCGCAGAAGTCCGATGGATGCAAGACGCACAGGACCCGTCGTTATGGCAGTACTTGGGAGAGGCCTATTTCCAACAGTGAACGTCTTTCGGTGGAAATGATAATTATGATGATGAAAGCCCACTTCAGTTCTTTCAGTGGTTTTTTTGCGTTTCAGGGCCTTGGTTAATCTTTCGGAGAATCTCGCAATCCAGTGTTTATTTAGCCTGAAATCAATATTTTCAAAACATCGTTTAACTGTTTATTAGGAGAACTGAACTATACAGGTTTCCAAATACTGGTAAACGAAAAAATATTTTGAGTTCACCGGCACAAAAAAAAAACAAATCTGTTTATTTATCGAAATTTCTATGTCGCAGCCCACGAAATCATCAAAACACTGCCATAGTATTTGCTCACTTACCTCATCAAACAAGATTGAGGGCGAAAACTGGCTCATCACGAGAAAATACCTAGTAAATGAACACTACGAAGTTGGCTATGACACTATCAAAACACTTCAATAGCTAGCACATTTACCTCATATAGTAGTAACATAATCAACGTAGTTTATGTTCACAAACCGAAAGAGCACCTAAGTCCATCCCCTGTCACATTCAGGCAATTCCAGAGTTCCGGAGTTCCACCATTATGATAATTCCTGTTACTATGACACGCCGGAAAAATCTGAAAATTCCATTATTTCACTACGTTTGAGCTGCATTCGTTATTTGTATCCGAGTTATCCAACTGCCTGTTTACTGAAGATCCTATTTGTTATTCAACAGTCTATTCAAAGTATTACGTTATATTTATTTTTTTGTTTTGGAATCGGAGCTGAGGATTCTGTGATGGTATATCAATTATTTATTTGCAGCGTAATACTGGCCATCTATTTATAATCTTTGATTGTAAATCGTCGAAAACTCCCATCGCGTGGAGCGCGATAGAATATTAAACTTTTATTTACTAAAAAACCACCTGTATTTCTTTTGGGCACGCTATAATTATGGCGGTAAGTGTCCTGTTTAAGGCGTGGTTGGAAGACCTCACGGCGTCCTCACCTACCGAATGACGCAGGTTCTCACCGAACACGGTAAGTTCGGGAAGTACCTGCACCGGATTCGTGCGGAAGCGCCGTCCGGGTGTCGCCCCTGTGTGGACCGCCCGGAGGACGCGGTGGAGCACACAGTGAAGGGGTGCCCCGCGGGTAGAGCAACACCGTGTCCTCGTGGGGGCGATTGGCGGCGGTGATCTCTCGCGCCGGGCCTTGGTACAGGCATGATGCGGAGCGAGGAGAAGTGGCAGGTGGCCGCCTCCTTCTGCGAAGCAGTAATGCTAGCAAAGGAGGCGGCCGATCGCGTAAGGCAACGGTCCTCACGTCCCAACCGCCGCTGAGATTCCGATCCCAATATCCGGCCACTGTAAGTGCGGGCTTGCAGACGGCTAGCAATGGGTGGCTCGCCGTCCGACTTCCGGTAATCGTCCGGACCGAGCCCAAGTCGTCGATGGCGCGTACTATCCGAAAAACGACAATTACCTTACTTACGTCAGTGATAAAAAAACAAAAAGTGGTCAAGAACCCAATAAATACAAGGATATCAAACTAACAATGGAAGGAAATAAAGTCATAAATATTTCAGGGTTCAGCGAGCAAAAAACCATTTTAAACAGAATCGCTCCACATAATACTTAAACAGGGGTTGTTCAAAAGTGTTGACAAAGCTAATAAAAAAGGTTCAGTACACATTTGTAAAATGGACGACACAACGTAGTCGGCCATTTTATATAATCTTTGTTTGCATAATCCTTTCATTTACGTTGTTAGATTAGTTAACGGTCGTTCAGGGAACATTACATTATTTTTGTGTTATAAGCACTACTTATCTGATTTTTGAAGGCTTATTTTGCTACCCACTAACCGGAAAATAATAAAATCGACCATGAAGAGGACTATGCGTTACGGCGGAGCACTGTCGTGTTCTGGAGATGGTCGGCTGCGGTGACCTCGCGTCCAGCCTTCGTTCAGCTCATGACGCGAGAGGGAATGAAAAGGGCCACCTCCAGCTACAAAGCAATATTACCGTGACGGAAAGGACATCCTGAGACTCGCGTGACTCCGGTAAGGCTTGATCCTTACCGGACGGCCGGACGGCGAGCCGGCGGCCGTACGCAGTTGTTGCTCTGTCCCATGGGTCGCCGTCCGTAAACCCGCGCCTACGATGGCTGCTACCACCTACGACTCCCAACGTCTCCGGCGGTCCACTCCTTAGCTATACGTACAATTAATGTAATCCCAAAACGATTTGTGTGTATATGTGGAATAATGCACCTACTTTTTTAACTGCACATCTAAGTAATTAATCGTTTCCTTTCTTATCTTTTTTTAATTGTAAATATAGGTGAAATGATGTACACACTTTTGAAACTAAACATCTAATTACTTAATCGTTTTCTTTGATATATGTTTTAACCTTTTAATTGCCTACGTCGAATATATCCGACAAACACTCTCTATCGTCACACTTCTACCACCAAATTCTGCACCTCGTCAGCTCTTCTGTCACCTATGGGGATTGTAGAGCTAAACGAGATTTTTGTTTAAGAGTGGAAATCATTTAATGACTTCTCGCGCTCTGGGTGGAGCGGGAGGGCGTGTCACACTTTAACTAACTAAAACCACACATGTGTCCTTCAAATGCCCTTTGCGTTCTAAGATTACGGGTTTCAAATTAAGAAATTCCCCGCGGTCATAGCTACGCGCTGTTGACGACTGGGCTCGGTCCGGTCAATTACCGGACGGCCGGACGGCGAGCTACCCATTGCTCGACGTCCGCAAGCCCGCGTCTATCGTGGCTGGTAGTCGGGGTCGGACTTACGGCGGCTGGGGAGTGAGGACCTTCCTTAGTCCGGAGCGAGGCGAGCACCTGACATTCCTTCTCGTTCCGGAACATAGCCCGAGCCAGGGCCTGACGCGAAAGGTAGCTGCTGCCGATTGCCTGCACGAGGACATTGCGGTGCTCCGCCTAAGCAGGGCACACCTCCACCGTGTCTTGCACACAATGGTGAAACCCGGGCATTTCTTCCGCCTGAATCCGATACAGGAACCTCCCGAACTTGTCAGCTGTCCGCTCCAGCTACTCCTCAAAGATGGGACTTAGAGGCAGTGATTATGGCGTGCCCAAGCTAAACGAGATGGAGTACCCAGTCGCAAACACACGACCCTGGCGAACAGGACATACACACATCGGACCAATCCGACGCAAGTGTTTAAAGGGTTAACTGTAAAGACTTCAGTAACTACCACAAAGAAACATATGGTCTGTATTGAACCATTACTTTGTAACTATTAAAAATGGAACACTACGTAATAAATATGACTATTATCAGAATTTATCTATGGTTGTAAAAAAATCTATTCACAAGGGTACCGTGTTTAGTTAAATTTTATTATGTTTTTATTTATTTCAAATACAAAATCCATATCTTGTTAGTAGAGTATTTAAAATTACGATAATTTAATAACAAATTTACATAAACACATTACACGACTTATAATGTCCACAATTAAATTACAAAATAAGAAATCACATTAAAATTAAGTAAAGTATTTAAAAATTTAGTCATAGGTATATTCAATTAATTTAAATAAATAATTAAAGTCTATAACAATAAATTAGAATCTGTTGAATTAATTTCATTCAAATGAAATAATGATAGCTAAATTAAGTTTTTTTTAAATATCTGTTTCAATAATAAAATCAGGTGGTAAAAATTAAATGCAACTTTAAAAAAAAAACAAATTTTTCAAAAAAAGACGTCCTCAAAGATGATCTCAATAATTACCAATGATTTTTTTATTTGCGCAGATGGCCTGTGTGACGATGACGCCATTCATGGCCATGATCAAAACTTGTTTCAACAAAACAATTATAACATTTTTTTAAAGAGAAATGAATGTCTATTTTTTCCCTTAAATAGTCAGAAACTTAACCAAAACGTCCTAAATAATATTCAAAATAAAATATAATGATTATTATAATATTTAACTTGATATCCGTTTGTGTTTATATGACATGACTGGATGACATGAACTAAGTTCGCTGACATAGCCCGAAGAATCACCAAACTGGAGTGGCAGTGGGCAGGGCACATTGCTGTAAATATTAATCAGTGTCAAATTATTTTTAATTTGAAATTATAAAAGTATTGTTTTATGTATATTTCATTTTATAGAGCAGTGATGGTCGAGTGGAAACGGCCGGGCCCTGACTTACAATTTGTAGGTTGCGGATTCAAAACTAGCCAGGTGCATTACTTTGTGTAATTTATTTCATCTCCACCGCTCTCAAAAGGAAGAAAGAAAACATCATGAGGAAACCGGCATGTTGTTAGAACCAAAGATTCGAAGACATGTGACATTCATCAACACGCAGCGGGCCCGGGTAGTGTATTATGGCCCATTCTTTCCCCAAAAGAGGAGGCCTGAGTCCCAGCAGTGGGAAAATTAAAAGGCTGATTATGCTATGCTATATTTCATATTTGTTAAATTCAGGTGTTTCAATTTATAGATGATGGGCATTACCCATTTTATATTATTATTTTCTTTATTCACTGTAAACACATATTAATTTCATTTTTAAATATTTTTCTTAAACAAAATGATACAAAAAAAAACATTTAAAAATATTAAAAATAGTATCCCACCGGTATCGGGAACAGGCTCCAAGCTACTGGCGGTCAGGGCTCCAGAGAAAGGAACCTCCTAACAATACGAGCCGTGTCCAGGAGTACCGCTTTCTGAATCAATCCCTTGATCCAGCCGCCTAACGCGAGCCTCCTAAGGTGTTGGTCGAGGCTCTTGGCTACTAAGCCATTGCCCTATCGACTATCGGTACAATGATCGCCGAGTCCACATTTATTATTTTTATTATTATTATTTTTTTATTCATACTTACAACAAAATAGTTGCCGAAACATATAAGAGAGTAATTACTTGTGTAGAATAACATCTGCAAGACGTATAGACATAATATTTAATTGCCATACAAAGACTTAAAGCGAAAAGAGCAAATACAGATGGAAGAGCACAATGGTACTGCTTATTTAAAAAAAAAATATCATCCAGCAGACCTGCGACAGAGCATTGGATGGTAACTAAATTTTTCCACAAAAAAGAAAATTTCTATTATTTTTTTATTTTTTTTAACCTGCTGAGAAACCACTTTTTTAGCTTGTTTTCTTTGCAATAAGTGAAAAAACGTGGCGACATTTGGGGAAGGCCTATATCCAACAGTGGACGTCTTTCGGCTGAAATGATGATGATGATGAGGTGAAAGCAATGACAACAATAGTAATAGACAAAAAAGATATAAAGCATGTACCAATAAAATGTCGACCGATTTTATTCATGGTAAGGCTCCAGTTCACCATGATGTAATTTAAAAAATACATATTTTTCTTCTTATCAGATTACAAACAATAAGCAAAGTTACTGTTTGTTGTTTTTCTACACTATATAAGGAACCTACCTGCCAAAATTTACGTTTTTAGGTGTTATAGTTTCTGAGATTTCGTGATTAATCAGTGAGTGATATTTTGCTTATATAGATTGACGATTACAACAATAAATAGCAATTATAGAATTTCAAAACAAAATGTTTATTGAAAAAATCATAGATTAATTGCATGCTTTTGTACTTATTCCATTATAAGTATATTATAATTGTAAACTAAAATTATGTTTCAAGAAATATTTTAAAGTAAAAAAATTACAGAAAAATAACCGACTTCACTGCAAAAATGTTTTTTAGTTTTTTATTTTACACTTTTTAGCTGTGATACACTTATAGCTAGAGTACCTATTTCTCATGATAATTCGAATTAACCCCTGCAATTAAACACTGTTAGGATACATTATTTTATTATGAAGTTTCCAGCCACCGGCTTCATCATCATGTGTATCTTATAGCCAAGGTGCATCTCATGACAATTCAAATGAGCTCAAACACGGCTTGGTTACTAATTAATTATGAGTTCCAGTGCCTATATTCCAGCTCCATCATCATCATCAGATCACTTCGATGATACCATTTTCAAGATAACCATTCAGAATTATTTATTTATTTGTATTGTCATAGTTGCTTAACTATCTTCATTGTGATATCTATGTAAGGGTGAAGGGTGCCGTTGGCCATTTCTGGTATTCTTTACCAGTTATACTTTATCAAATGTTACGTTTTGACTGTTAATGCTTAAGTTCTGGATGAAAATACCAAAATCACTATATAGTTGCTTAGAATATTTAAGGAGTTCCCTCGATTCTTCATGAAAGTCATCATCAGAACTGGTTAAAAAAAAATTGGACCAATCTGGAACCAGATAGACCATAAACAACGGAGTTCTGAGGTAACGCAAACTTAAAAAAAAATATAATGATTAAAAAAAAATACAACTGAATTAGAAACCTCCTCTTTTTTTGAAGTCAGTTAAAAAATACGCTACGTTTTTAAGACTTATCACGGTTAACTCATTATTACAGGGTTATATAGCCTGTGTAAATTTTATAGCTATATAAACTGTTGACACTTAACGTTACTCAAGTGCTAGTCATTAATTTTGGCTAAAGAATGGAGTGGTTAGTGTCTGTTAAATAATTTAATTATTTTTATACGTTTATTTTTTTTTGTATAAAATTTGTGTGCTTTTGTATACACCAACATAATAAAGAAATGTTTTTTTTTTTTTTGATTTTTATAAAAACGTAATTTGTCTTCTAAATGGAAAAATTAAACTACTTTTGAGTCTCCTAACTAGTTACATCTTGTAGTTCTGTTTTGTGTCATATAAGTGAAATAATAAGTTACGTTGCTACCGTTCCCAGTTACAACGTATCATGTCAGACTCCAACGACGGGAACAGCTCCTCAAACCTTTGCAGCAGCGTTACAGTTCTTTGCAGCAGCACAATGTGCCATTTCAGAAGGATTGATACCAGATGCCAATGTTACAAGTAAATATTTTATTCTCTTTTAATGCTTATATTTTAAATCTATGCCCTATATTTTCTTACTTTCGCAGTAGATTTAACTACATAAGTCTTTGGTTTGGCTCTAGACAAGGGCGCATTTTATTCGGCGATAGCGTTCATCGAAATGCTAAATCATAAAAAAATCCATGTGATATAAAAAGTATGTACAAGCACTGCGCACTGCTTGTCAATTTCATCATCATCATCATTTCAGCCGATAGACGTCCACTGCTGGACATAGGTCTCCCCCAAGTGTCGCCACAATGAATGGTCCTGGATTGGATTCCCGCAACCTTCACCAGGTCATCGGTCCACCTTGTAGGGGGCATTCCAACATTGCGTCATCCGGTACGCGGTCGCCACTCCAGAACCTTTCAGCCCCAACGGCCATCTGTTCTGCGAGCAATGTGCTCTGTCCATTGCCACTTAAGTTTGGCGATTCTTCGTGCTATGTCGGCAACCTTGTCAATTCCATACTTTTTGATTTTTGACAATTTGTATCGATGATAAAATTTCACTTGGTTTAAGCGCCTTGACTAATCTTATTTGAGGTTAGCGAATTATCTTACTTGAGGCAAGTGAAGCGGAGGCGGCTGATAACGTGAAGTAGAAGGAATCCTCTCACCTTGGCCACCTCAAAGAGATGTCTTTATAATTGACAGGGCCCACTAATGGCCGATACTATGGCCGATAGGGCTATGAGACAGGAAAAGGGTAAATTAAAGAATACGGAAGGGTTTCAATAAAAATCTTATACGCCCTCTTGCTCCACCGAAAACGGGGAAGGTATTTGATAATTTCCTACCCATGATAAAAAGCAGATAAATTTTTTTTTTTTTTTTTAATTGATATAAACCAGTGCTTGACTGTGATCCCACATGATGGTAAGTGGAGATACAATCATCGATGGTCAGGCGCACTAGTTTATTAAGAGCCTATTCACTCTAGCCTTGAAGACACCTATATTATAGTTGGACGGAAAGACCGCAGCAGGCAGATTGTTCCAGTCCTTCGATGTACGCGGTATAAACGACGAAGCGAAACGCTTAGTCCGGACCGTTGAAGTTTCAACAACGTAAGGGTGGATACTCGCCGTTCGTCGGCTTGTCCGATGGTAGAAAGGAGATGGCGGAATCAAGTCATGCAGTTCCCGCGCACACTCTCCAAAATGTAACCTGTAAAATACCGATAGGCTGGCTACTCTGCGCCTGTGCTCGAGGCTTTGTAGATTGGACTTAACCAAATCTGGATCCCCAATTAGCCTCTTCGCACGCCTTTCCACTGAGTCCAAAGCTGCTAGATGGCATTTTGCAGCACCAGCCCATATGTGACTGCAGTACTCCACACACGATCGGACCTGTGCTTTGTATAACATTAGAAGCTGTCCCGGTGTGAAGTACCGTCGGACCTTTGCAAGAACGCCTAGTTTTCTAGCAGCTACCTTGGCTTTGGACTCAATGAACCGCCCGAAATTGAGATCTGAGGAAATTTCAACTCCTAAGAGTTGAAGGCGGTCGGTGCACTCCAGGGATACATTCTGAAAAACGGGAGCCAAGGTGAACGGGCTCCTCTTAGCGGTGAACAGACACGCTTGTGTTTTGGCGGCGTTGAATTTTACCAGATTGGTTTCGCCCCACTTGGAGACTGCCTGAAGTGAGATATTCGTACGCTCTACCATAGCCTCTCATTCGGACCGAATTTGCTCCTTACTGGCCCGAGGACCTGGCAGGTACCTCTCTACAACTGTGCTATCGTCTGCATACCCATAGATACCGGGCATCAGCAGATCGTTAATATGCAGCAGGAAAAGAGTTGCAGAGAGAACTGACCCCTGAGGAACTCCGGCATTAGTCGTCATGGGCTCTGATGAGCATCCATCGACAACAACTCGGAGAGACCGTTCACTCAGAAAGTCTTTTACCCAGTTAATCAGGCCAGGGGAAATGCCGTACGCTGGAAGCTTACTCAAAAGGCTGGCGTACCATACCCTGTCGAAGGCCTTCGAGACGTCCAAGGAGACAGCAATCGCTTCTCCATTCTTCTCGAGGGCCTCGCCCCACATGTGAGTGGTATACACTAGTAGGTCCCCAGTAGACCGATTTTGGCGAAACCCGTATTGTCGGTCACTGAGGAGATCGTTACCTTCCAGGTATGCCAGGAGGCGCGAGTTCAACACACGCTCCATAATCTTGCAGAGTATGGAGGTTATTGAAATCGGCCGATAGTTGGCAGGATCGGCACGGCTGCCCTTTTTGGGCACGGGTTGCACGTTGGCAAGCTTCCAGGACTTGGGCACTATACCAGTCCTAAAAGAGAGACGATACAAGCGCGTCAATACAGGAGACAACTCGGGCGCACATGCCTTGAGAACTATTGCTGGTATACCATCTGGTCCACTAGCTTTATTCACGTCTAGACGACACAGTGCTCTCAAAACTTCTCTGTTCCTTATGCGAATATCGGGCATTGAGGTGTTGCAGTGAGGTGGAGTTGGTGGAGTAGCACTGCTAGTGTCAAGACGAGAATTGTGGACGAAGAGAGCTGCAAAGAGACCTGCTTTCTCTCTCGCTGTGTGAGCCAGTGTTCCATCAGGTTTAACCAGCGGAGGCAATGTGGGCCTACAGAAGTTCGTTTCGACCGATTTGGCAAGGGACCAGAATGCTCTGCTACCGGACGGCTGTGCAGAGAGCTTTGCGCCAATATGTGTAATGCGGTCGAACCGAGCCTTCTTCAGTGCCTTTTTGTAGGACTTGGCAGCATGTTTGAAAGCTCTCTTCTTTGAGCTCAGATCCGGAGCTTTGCGATCACGAGCGTCAACCCATGCGAGAAACGCCGAATGCTTACTATTTTCTTCTTTTCTTATCCATGATCTACCTACAATAAAACAAATCTAAGTAGTTAATTTTTTATGTTTTTTCTGTAGTGTTTTCAGTTTAAATAAATAATAATAAATCTTTTATTTGCGTAAATAAAGTACAAAAAGTTTGACAATATATGATGGTCTGCTGGAAGAAATTTCTTTTTGAAATAAGCAGTACCTTTGTATAAATTTTTATATTAAGATACCTATATTCTTCTGTATATTTGTGTGTACATAAATAATAAAAGAAATAAATAAATATGAATGAAATTATTCTCTTATTCTGCCTTTAATTTCGGCTTGCAAATATAAAACAGTAGTTGAAATTAAATTAATTATTGATTATTGTGTAATGAGTGCATCATTACACAGATTTCCATTCCATTCAAATTGTATTGTTGTAAAAAAAAAAACAATATAATAATGAAAACTAATAAAAGTAATAATCCCAAATGTCAATAATAATCTTGTCAATACCTTAATTGACATTATTATTATTGACACATCCTTATGTATCCATAGTATTTCCTATATATTTTCAAAATGTTTAAGTTTTTTTTTTTAACCTCATTGCAGATTTTGAAACATTTGACTTCATAATAGTCGGAGCCGGGACAGCTGGTTGCGTTCTGGCAAACCGACTGAGTGCAGTGTCGGAATGGAAAATATTACTCATAGAAGCTGGAGGTGATGCACCAGTAGAAGCAAATGTGAGTTTTAATATATATCTGTCTAGCCTTATCCCAACTCTGTCGGGGTCGGCTTCCTGTCAAACTGGATGCAGCCCCCTCGAGCGCCGATTATACATATGGCTGTGCAACTTGAATATTGTTTTTTTTTACGGCTAGAAAAATCATCTTATGACATCCCCCGCACTTGGGCGAAGCGGGAGGGCGTGTCAGACTTTTATTGACTGAAAACCCAGTCCTGTTCCTTCTTTGCCATTCATATCAGGGCCGGGTTTTCCTTTCTGAAGCTAACCCATGGCCCCAATAGGCTTCGACCCTGCTGGGCCCCTACGATTTGCTAACATCTCCTTGAGGCGCGCGTGGAACACTATGCACCGTCGACGACTTGGGCTCAGTCCAGTCAGTTACTGGACGGTCGGACGGCGAGTTACCCATTGCTCGCCGTCCGACGCGACCGCCTGCCACTCCTCCTTGCTCCGGACCATAGTTTCTACTAATTCCCGGTGCGAGAGATCGCTGCCGCCGATCACACACAACACACACATCGACAGTGGTGCTCTGCTCAGGCGGGGCACACCTCTACCGTATGCTCAACCGTGTCTTCCCGGGCGTTTCTTCCGCACAAATTCGGTGCAGAAACCTCCCGAACTTACCATTTCCGGTGAGAACCTGCGTCATGTGGAAGGTAAGGACGCCGTGTTGTTTTTCCAGCCACTCCTCAATGAGCGGACTTACCGCCATAATTATATCGTGCCCAAACTTGAATGACCTTGACAGAACGCTTAATTGTCATATTGTACACATGGGTGTACGCAATTTATTCGGGCATAAAAACCTGACTAAGTTTTTTTTTGGTGATTTAATGTAAAAACGCGCAATTACGTAATAAAAATCTCCCCCCCCCTCCCCCGTCGCGCGAGGGGTCCTAGTATTTTACATGGAGCGACTGCCATCTGATCTCCACAACCAAATAATTGGGTAATACGAGATCGCTTGGTAAGATTTCTTTGTCAATCGTATAGTTCCTTTGTTCTGTCGTCATTTCAACGCTCAGTCACATGGTCAGAACAAAGGAATCGGAGGCGTGGCCTACTCGAGGCGTTCGGCGCGAACGAAACGATTGTAACTTGGCTAGGGGGGCTGGTTATCCGTAACGAATGACAGACCTGCTTTGCGAGTTACACAGGAATCTCGGTATGTTAAAATGGTCATCATGAAAAGTGCCTACTGGAGCCATGGGTTAAGAGAAATTGAATACCCGAGATTGAATACATTAAAAGTCTGACACGTCTTCCACTCCGCTCCCACCTAAAAAAAAAGTTACAATAAATTATTAATCGTTGTGAGTTCAATTAACAAGCTAGCGTATTACTAAGCTTATGAGCAATAAACCGTTCATGGGTCAGTGTCGCGGCAGATGGGCCACATGTCACAGCTAGAAGCGGCCACAATGGAAGCTGAAGCGCGCGACAGCCACTTGTGGCTGGCGGCTGCTACTTTTTTAACCTATACGCCCAGAGTCTGAATAGACTCTGACGAAAAATGTTTCATTTCACGAGTAATCTGTGACGGCGTTTTGTATCAGTGTTTAGCGGCCGGTTCACAAGAAGCGACCAGCGGCGATTTTTAGCATGTGGCAGCCACCGGCGTCATCCGTGCTCGGCGAATCCATATAAAATGTATGAAATCTACAGGAAATATGCCGGTGGTGGCGTTTTATGGTTGTGGTCTGTAGCCCGTGTACGACGACCCTAAAATAAAATAGCATTCCACGATTAACAGCTATCATGCAATAAGAAAATTTCTTTTCTTACATAAAAATTTAACATGATTATGTTAAGTTAATATAAGACTGAATAGCCCTATACTGATCCCACTGGGGACTTAGGGCACACTGGGATACAGAATGGACCGTAATGCACCAAACGGGTCTAATGCCAAATAGTGAATGTCCCATATATCATCGGTTTTTTTGTTTTAGGACATGCCGGTTTCTTTACGATATTTTTCTTCGCCATTCTAACAGCAGTAGCGATAAAAAAAAAACTTAAAAAGTAAAGCACCTGTTTGAACCCACAAACTACAACTCGTAAATTGGGGCTATTATCACTGAGCCATCATGATCACTGCATAATGTTTGCTCTCACTCGTTTATTTACTTTCTACAAAGAGACGATAATTTTACATTTTGTAATATAAAAATATTAGGACATTAGGAAAACAAAGTTTTATACCTCTTTCCAGTATTAAAAAACGATAAAGCTGTTAAACTCTGATAAGCTATTAATTATAAGTAATGCATTTTAGGTTCCAGGTCTGGACAAGGGCATGTTTAAAACGAGATATGATTGGGGTTACCTGACTAACAATAATGGCGTATCTAACGGAGGAAACGTAAACGGGTCTATCAATTGGCCACGAGGCAAAATGATAGGCGGAAGCAGTAACCTGAATGCCATGATCTATATGCAAGGAAATGATAAAGATTTTCAAAACTGGGTCGACCGTGGTAATCCTGAGTGGGATGTAAAAGAAGTACGACGATGTTTCAAGAAAGCTGAAAGTTATCAAAACATGGAGTTGTTGAAAAATCCAGATATCAGAAACCATTACGGCCACGATGGACCTTTAGTTATAAATACGTTTAATAGCACTTATAGACCTATTACCAACAGGCTTTTATCTGCGTGGCATGAAGTAGGTTTTAAGAATGTTCCAGACTTAAATGTGGCCAACATGTTAGGGTCAGGCATTTTAACTGCCACAGCTGCTGACGGAGAAAGACAAAGCCACAACAAAGCATATTTAAACAATATACTGCATAGAACCAACTTGAAAATTATAAAAAACAGTTTGGTGACAAAAGTTTTAATTAAACCTAGATCTCAAAAAGCTTATGGTGTTGAAGTAGAACGTGATTCAAAGAAAATTAGATTTAGGGCATCAAAGGAAGTTATATTAAGTGCAGGTGCTGTAAACTCTCCACAGCTCTTGATGCTCTCAGGAGTCGGCCCAAGAAAACATCTTTGTTCAAAGAAAATTCCAGTTATAGTTGATTCGCCAATGGTGGGACAAAATCTCCAAGATCATTGTATGATTCCAGTAATAATATATGGTGATGAGCCTGGTGAGCAGAACCAAGCTGATCAACAGTTTAGTGTCTTACAATATCTCTACAATCGTACTGGTATTTTGGCACAAAATAGTTTCGCAGATGTACTTGCATTTTTTTCTGATAAACCAAATGCTACTTATCCCGAGTTCCAATCACATTTTTCAATATTATACAGGAACAGTTCCAATATAAAACAAGCCCTAACACAACGATTCAGATTCAAAGAACAGATAGCTAATCCAATAATTGAACAGAACAAATATCATGCAGTTTATATGCTTCTATTCAATCTTCTACATCCTTTTTCTACCGGAACTATTTCTTTAAAATCAAATAATCCAAAAGATTACCCAGTTATAAACATAAACTATTTCAAAGATCCCAGAGATTTAGAATTAGCAGCCACAGGCCTAAAAATGCTTACCAAAGTAGTTAACACTACTGCCTTTAGAGAAATCAAAGCATTTTTAGGAAGAATGGAATGGCCACCATGTGATTCTTATGAACTAGATAGCAGAGATTACTGGAAATGTGTTTGTATAAAGATGACAGTGACTGTATACCACCCTGTAGGAACATGCCAAATGGGGCCAAACCCAAAAACGTCAGTTGTGAGTTCTCGCTTGAAAGTCCATGGAGTGGATAATCTCCGTGTGATAGACGCTAGTATAATGCCAACACTTACTAGTGGTAATACCAATGCACCAACTGGAATGGTTGGAGAAAGAGGTGCAGAATTAGTGCTACAGGACTACCAAATATTGTCATAAAATAATTGACAACAAGCTATTGAGACTGTTTTAAACATTGTAACTTTTAACATTGAACTTCCCATGCAAAAATTTACTAGCACAATTTCATTTAATTCAATTCAATGACTTGTACAAATTTCAGTTGTAATAAAAAACATAATGCAAAGTAATCTGAATATAGTTTTAATCCAACATTATAATAAAAAATTAAAACTAGAAACATAAAAACACCTTACTGATTAAAACTATTAACATATATTTTTAACTAATTACAACATATTATTATAATTTAACCGCTAATGCGCGTAAATCAGTTAGAGGGGGAAAAAAAATTAATGTTTAAATTCTGATATTAACTAGATAATCTGCAGGCTAACATCCAAATATATTGTAAAACAGGTTATTTGCTTCAATAAAACATTCGAATTCATTGTAATTATTTATTTAATCAAAAGATAACCAATATCTATAACAAAAGGATAACAATATTATAAGAGACATTGAGCCAATTACAGGTTCTCACTGGTAGAAACAGGTAAAGTAATAGAATACTTACGATCACTAATAAGCACGTGCAATTTTGAATAAGTCCGCATTCAGCTGACTGCGTGCGAATGTGCGTGTTTAATACAATAATTTAGTCCGACTCGCACTTGCCCAGTTTTTTTATAACCACCCAGAAGAAGGATCCCCATGGAGCAGGGCTTTGTCGAGCTAAAAGGGGACAAAAGTGTTTCGCTTACTGATTTAACGATGTATAATATCGGTTAATAGTCAGATTAACTAGGTAAAATGGAGATATCTGCTACTTTAAGTCAAATTTTACACTTTTAACGGATTATATCCCATAATTTGCAGATTACCTAGTAAACGTATTCCGTATTCTAACGGCAACATATATACACTTAAAACAAATAATACTCCTAGCTAAAATATGGAGTCAAAAAACGTTTTGGCGCTATTTGTTTTAATACTTTATTTATTAAACTTTCATTAAAAATTAAAAATAATAGTAAAAAAAACATTTTAATTTCTTGTCTTTTTTAATTCTCTTTTCTTTTGACTACATATTATTAGGATAATCTTTTATCACTACAACTATTTCTTTATAAATTATTATACAATTATATAACTTTTTTATTTATTATGAATCTAGCTGACCCGACAAGCTTCAAGCGTCAATGAATGTTATGAATGTGGTAATGTAGTGTGTGTGTTCCGATATAGTCAACCGATTGCGATGAAACCAAGACTAATAAATATATCAAGTTACACACAATTTTAATGTATAAAAGGTGTCTATACATTGATTTCAGACATTTTACGTGTTGCGCGCACAACATAAAACTTCTACAGATTTATTATACGTATAGATATCAAAATCTCAAACCATCGTAATCGCAAACAAGGTACTTCATAATCAACCAGTGACGAATATAAAAAGATACTGGTTAATATTTCAAAACTGTGGACCAAGGAGAAGAATGCCAGTACATACACCTATGAGTATACTCGAAATATAAGGATGAGTGAAGGCTAAAGTTTTTGGTCTAAAGTAACAAGATCGGATATGAGTAAAGACCAAAACATATTAAGTTCAAACATATTATATATATATTTCATAACTATCACACAACGCCGACTAGTGCCAAGCTAAGCAGAGCTTGTGTTATGGGTACTAGACAACTGATAAACATACTTATAAATTTCTAAATACATAAATATTAAGTTAGTTAATATTAGTTAGTTAACTTAATATGTTTTGGCCTTTACTATATCCGATCTTGTTACTTTGTATCATGTAATTGAATACTGAAAAGGAATAATTAATAAAACTGGGGCAAGTAAGTGAAAAAAATATATGAGTGACTTTGATATCTGGTATTATTTTGTTTAAGTTTTGCTAGAGCAAGAGAACGAACATAGCTTCAGAGTTTTTGGAATCGAAACTCGGTCTATAGGGGCTAGGATTTACTGGCCGGTGCTTAGCTAATAAAAACATATTTTGGCTACAATATATTGGCTAGGACGAATACCGTCATCACATCACCATCAATTGTGAAGGCATGTAGGTTTGTCCCGTACAAAATATCCATGCCGAAAACTATGAAATTGATGACTTGTTAGTTCTTTCAGTAGAGACTCGTCTGATTCCTGAGCACATGTTCTTAAGGTATTGAGATTTCGAGCCAGCTATGCAGCCGGTGGAACCAGATTGGAAGAAATACAGGTAATTGAAGAGAATTGTTTCTGATACGAGGAAGGTAAGATCATCAATTTATTAATAATGGTTTCCCAAGCATGGCTATTTTTCGACGATTTCTTTTTAATTTTGTTAAAAACAAAGTACAGGTGTTATTGACACCATTTCAACACAGATATACAGCTATATCATAACCTGATGTCTGTAAATTAATCTCTTTTAAGATACATTTACCTTTTCAAAGGTCGTAACGTCTTTAGACGCAGCGCGCAGTTTTAATCTGAACAAACATATAAAGACTATATAAAGCTAGACTAGAAGGTGAAGGTTGCATTGAAGGTGTATACATGATCTTTCTTAGATAAGATAAGACATACAAATACTGATTGTTTTCCAAAACCGTATATTATAAAGATTCGAGTAGTCAAAGGCGTGAGACTGTTACACTAACGTAACGTAGCACAAGACATATTGTTCTGAAAATTGAGGTACAATTTTATAAAGTTAATTTAATTATAAACCCGAAATTCTATTGAGACTAAACAACATGTGAAATATGTATGAATATGATTAGCACAAAATGCATATCTATTATTGCCATCCTCATGTAATGTTTTAACAATAAAGACATGCATATACTTCTACTAAGGCAGTGCTCACACAAGAGTCACAAAATGTGTTTTTGAGAACGTGATAATAAGAATTATTTTGTGGGTTATCATTATTTTTTTCATTGAACGATACTGTTTTAAGTCTAAGCGCAGCCCTAGTCCAATTATTTATGATAGCTGACTGTTTTTTTAGTTTATTCAAATTTTATCTACTGTTTTAAATAATAATGAACTTCCTTCGTTATACATACAGGTGTTAAATGATTATATAAGAACCAGTTGCGTAAGGGATCAAGTATCGGGTACCGTTGTTTCACACTTATATCGGCATTGCTTGGTATGGAGTGGTAAGTGATAATATTTAATAAGATATTTAACTAACATTGATTTAATATGAAGTTAATAATTAATGCGGTTCTTGGCTTAACACCTTTTTTTCGTTTAACTCTCATAATACTTTTGAAGCAACCATCAAAAACTTTGACAGACTCAGCATGATCATTTTTTAAACCTTTGCCATGCATATGGATATTAAAATATGCCAGTTACATTTAGTTATTGAGATGGAGCTCACTGACATGCATACTGACTTACAGTGGAGGTTAAGTAATAGAGTCCGGTTAGGTCAGATACGGAACTCTGAATTTTTTTAACTATTTTTTAATGTTTAAATTTGTATAGCTTTATTAAAAATATTTCGTCAATATTCACGTATTTGATATATTCCTGATTATTTAGTACCATATCCTTCACCTTACTTTATCATTGTGTTTCAACTATCTGTATTCTGTCTCTTTCTGTATAACTTGCTTTGTATATTTGTTTACAACGTTTTTTTGTATTATTCTTAATAGACATTATAATAATAAATAATAATAATAAATTGTTTATTTGCGTAAATAAGATACAAAAGGTAGACAATATAAATAAAGTTGATCTCTTATTCTGCCTTTAATTTCGGCGTGCAAATATAAATAAAGTATTTGAGATTATTTAATTATTGCTTCCAATGTTACTGTTTCCAATAATTTAAATAATTTTTGGATTGGTAGGGTGGAACAAAAAAAAAATATTTTTAGAATTTAAAATCTCCTGGATTACTATATTCAATCCCTAGTTTTAAAAATGTTTGTGCTTTTTAAAACTAGGGATTGAATTGAAAGTTTCAGCTTTTATAAATCAATATCTTCAGGTGACGCATTAGATATGAATTCAGAGAAAAAAAACACATATTTTAGCTCGCAAATGGAACTGTTACAGAGGTTATTGCAACTTATTTCAGTATATTAATAGATACATAAAATTATTAAAACAAATAATTGTTTCAATAAAATTAAATTTATTTTATTTTATCAATCTTCTCTTAGCTAGTTATCAGTCTCTTAGTTAGTTAGTATCTTTGTTAGCAAAGTATGATGAGCCAGTACCAGCAGAAACTCAAGAGCACATCTGATAAATGTATTTTTGACCAGTGCTTAGCAAATTGATATTTAGATCTGATAATTATGTGCTAATAGGTTTGAATGTCTCTATTTTGAAGCCGAGACACTTCTCGAGCACTTTCCGGATGCTGCCAGAAAAAAAACTATTATGGCCAATCGTAGAACTATCAAGATCAAAGAACAAGTGGTGAAGTGGTAATTAATTTGCATGTTACAAACATGGAAACCATTGGAAAAGTAGTTTCAGTTGTCTTTCTAGAAAAAGATCAACTATATTTTTGTATTCCGTGTTCACAGCAGTGCCATCACAACCTATTGCCACTAAAGAAGAACGAAATTCAAATTTCTTTTCAAGAAACTCAATTATATTCTGCATTCCCATAATCAATAAAAAGATTACCGATGTACTCAAAATCTGGTTCTGATATAATTGAGAAAATCATGTTCTCCATTAATGGGTAACATATTGCTCCTAAGTTTTAGAGGGTCGGTAAACACATAGCACCGTAAATCTTTCCGTGTTTTACTCATTTCGAAAACAATAAATAACTTAAAGTATGTAATAATATAGTAGTTTACTATAAAATCGCAGGGTAAGTCTTTCAAAAAGCTACAAATAGCATCTTTAAGACAAAAAGATATTTGCACTAGCTTCTGACGTTTTATAAGTGCCCATGTAGGCCTATGTGAAATAAAAATCTTTGACTTTGACTTTGACTTTTCTTTTTTAATAATAAAAAAAAATTACTCAGAATTATTCCACCGTATTATAATATAATGTTATATTTACATTTAATTTATATATATTTTTAAACTTATTAATTTGTCTATAGACTAAGACTGTCTGAAATAAGGATTTTTATTATATTTTTTTTCTTATTTTTCCAGTTACAATACATCATGCCCGACTCCAACGACAGGGGCAGCTTCTCAAACCTTCGCTTCAGCATTACAGTTCTTTGCAGCAGCACAATGTTTGATTACGGAAGGTTTGATACCAGATGCTGACGTTCACAGTAAGCTAATTTTTAAAACTATATTTTCTTTTATTTTGTGATGTGTTATGGTTACCCGTATTGAAGCGGTTAATTTTATACTTTGAATTTAAATAAAAGTCCCATTTGACTTTGAACGATTATTAAAAAAACCACAAACGCACTGTCTGGCCGGCTAACCGATTGGACTTTATGCCAAAAAATCTAGTAAAATCTAACAAGTCATGAAATTTTTCTAGAAGTATTTGGTATAAGAGTATATGAGTCATATCTTTAGCATAGGAAACAAATAACGGATTTGAATAGAGTAATCATTACTATTGAATGAGTAGACTAATGTATGGTGTCCCACAGGGAAGTGTGTTGGGACCTCCTCTATTTAGGTTATACTTAATGATCTGCCCAAGTCCACAGGACAACCGATGAGCCTCTTTGCCGATGACTGTGTTATGTCAATTGAGTTAAAAAATAGAGTGACATATAAATATAACAATAAATGACTAATTGCAATAATTTAATGGCTAAATAAGAATAACTTAAAAATAAATTTGATCAAGAATAAAATTATGAATCTACGCGCGCTATAAGCCTACGCTCTCCGACGTTAATTAATAATCTAGACACAAGTTACAAAATAATAACATTTGCGAAGTTGAAACGACAAAATTTTAAGGATTAATTATTGACAAGAAGATAAACTGGAAGGCACGAATACCAGCAAGAGAATTAGTAACTCAGCAATACCCTGTACACAATGGCTGCAGTAGTTACTGTTGATGGTTTGTTTAGCACACAACGGCCTGGTAGAGTTTATTTTAGGATACGGCGTCATCTTTTAGGATGATTTCATGATTTATAATCATTGATTTGATTATTTGGGGTAATTCGACTGATAGGGAAGGTCATTTTTAAAACTCAAAAGAGATGCATGAGAGCGATTTTCAAACTTGAAATAACTCAGAATTATAAGCCCTGTTTTCAAAAATGCCTTGTCATTACCTTCCCTGTCCTGCTCCTTGAGTCGTATTTCTCATTATTGAAGGTTGTGAAGTTCCCGCTAAATTAGCTTCTTCCTTATGGTTCTTGACGTCATGAATTGCGACGTGTAATTGGGTATCCAGTATGGAGCGGACCTGATCGTTTGCCATCAACCATGCCAGTTACGATTAGCTATTCAAAATTGTGGCAATTTTTCCTACATATGTAACCAAAACAATCGAATACTTTATGCATACAGGTTCTCTTTGTTCATACCTTTCCTGCATATATTGGAAAATGCCATATTCTTAAGAACCAATCCATACCTATTTTCTCTCTAGTATGGCAGATCGATTTCCTCGTAATAGGCGCGACCATGCTCAAATTTGTCAATATCAGCACAAAACTGCTGTTATGCGTAAGTGTCTTTTGCGTGGCTCCAAAACATGTATAGTAAATTATCTACTGATATAACCCATAAAAAGAAAGTTAAGAATTTCCTGGCAGAAAAATGACAGATAAAGTAAACTAAAAAAATCAGTGTTTTAATGACAAAAAAGTTCACTAAAACGTAATAACTTAATATTAATATTAAATGTTTTTTCATTTTCTATTAGCAGGATTTTCCCATTTCTGGAGCAGGCGGACGTGTCAGACTTTTACTGACTAAAACCCACTCCTGTTCCTTCTTTGCCTTCGTTCCAGGGCCCCGGGGTACATTTTCGCACAACCCTATCTTTTACTTGTTGACAATTTATTTTGTGATATAATATGTATTGTACTCATGTTGAAGCTTATAAATGACCATCTTTTTTCAAAATTATTTATTAATTCAATTATATTTGGGATAACAATTTAAAGGGTTAACTTTTGACATCAGTAACATTATTATCAGCTTGCCCTCTGGCATAGGCCTCACTTATGTTACTTATAAATGAAATAAAACGTATAGCATAAAGCATAGTCGGCCATATAATGTTCCCACTGTTGGAACTCAGGCCTCCTCTCTAGGAGGGGAATGGGCCGTAATCCACCACGCGGGTCCAGTGCGGGTTGGTGGATATCACATGTCTTCGAATTTTTGGTTCTAGGACATGCCGGTTTCCTCACGACGTTTTTCTTCACCGTGGTGATGAAATAAATTACACAAAGTAATGCGCCTGGCTGGGTTTGAACCCGCGACCTACAATTTGTAAGACGGGGCCGTTACCACTCGGCCACCACTGCTCCCAAATATAATAAAACGTATAAGACGTTAAATATTTACAGTATCTTTATTTTTGCAGATTATGAAACTTTTGATTTCATAATCGTTGGAGCAGGGACTGCCGGTAGCGTACTGGCTAACCGACTGAGTGCAGTACCAGACTGGAAAATATTACTTATCGAAGCTGGTGACGATGCACCAATTGAAGCTGATGTAAGTAAAAACACGCGTAAACATGATTTCTTATTTCTTGTTATTTAAATAACTACGTCTGGTTTAACAAATACCAATACCTATTATTTATCTTAGATTCCAGGTTTTTACCCTGCATTGGGTGGATCAAGATTTGATTGGGCTTACAAGACCACCTATAATGGAATAACAAATGGAGCAAATATAAATGGGTCTATTAATTGGCCACGAGGTAAAATGATAGGTGGCTCCAGTAACATAAATGCCATGATTTATGTACGGGGAAATGATCAAGATTATCAAAATTGGTACAACGCCGGTAACAAAGAATGGAGTGTTGAAGAAGTACGTCGATGTTTTAAGAAGGCGGAAAGTTATCAAAACCAAGATATGTTGAATAATCCAGAAATCAGGAACTATTACGGACATGATGGACCATTAGTGATAAACAAGTTCAATAGTACTTATAGGCCTATTAATGAAAGGCTTCTATCTGCTTGGGACGAGATCGGTATTAAGAATGTTCCAGACTTAAACGTCGCGAACGTTTTAGGTTCAGGGATTTTGACAGCTACAGCAGCTAGCGGTGAAAGACAAAACCATAGAAAAGTATATTTGAACCCAGTACTGCACAGAAAAAACTTAAAGATTATTAAAAATAGTCTGGTGACGAAGGTGTTAATAGGAAGTTTTACTAAAGTCGTTACTGGGATAGAAGTGGAACGTAGTTCAAGAAAACATACCTATTTCGCAACCAAAGAAGTAATTCTTAGTGCAGGCACTATTAACTCACCACAGCTTCTAATGTTGTCTGGTGTAGGCCCTGCTCAACATCTAAGATCAAAGAAGATTCCAGTTAAAGTTGATTCGCCGATGGTAGGACAAAATCTACAAGATCACTGTATTATCCCTATAACGATCTACGCCGATGATCCAGGCGAACAAAATGAAGCTGAACAACAATTTGAAGCTATACGATATCTTTATAACCGCACTGGGTATTTGGCACAACCTAGAAACGCTGATATTTTAGCATTTTTCTCCGATAACCCAAATGCTACTTATCCTGATTTTCAATCTCATGTTTTAATTATATGGCAGAATAATTCTGGGATTGAAAAAATCATGAAATCTCAATTTCGTTTTCAAGACCTGATAGCCAATCCAATCATCGAAATGAATAAAAACCATGCTCTGTATATGCTTAATTTTAATCTCTTACATCCGTATTCAAAAGGAAATATTTCTTTAAATTCGAACAACCCA
This sequence comes from Mythimna vitellina, assembly GCA_949316375.1. Classification (NCBI taxonomy): domain Eukaryota; kingdom Metazoa; phylum Arthropoda; class Insecta; order Lepidoptera; family Noctuidae; genus Mythimna; species Mythimna vitellina. Next base: position 18,549,569 of record OX438692.1, read on the forward strand.
AAAGATTATCCAATCATCAATGCAAACTATTTCAATGATCCCAGGGATTTAGAGTCAGCAGCTACTGGCATTAAAATACTTACCAAAGTAGTAAATACTACAGCTTTCAGAGCAATTAATGGATTTTTAGGAAGAATGGAGTGGCCACCATGTAATCGATATGAATTAGACAGCATGGATTATTGGAAATGTATTTGTATAGAGATGCCAATGACAGTATACCACCCTGTAGGAACATGCCGAATGGGGTCAGACATAAAGACTTCAGTTGTGAATTCTCGATTGAAAGTCCATGGAATCGACAAGTTGCGGGTGGTAGACGCTAGTGTAATGCCAACACTTACTAGTGGTAATACCAACGGTCCTACGGGAATGATTGCAGAAAGAGCAGCTGAGATAATTCTGAAAGACTACCAAAAGCGTAACATATCATAATATATGAAAATGCAAAATTCACAATACAGTCTGAAGATCAGAAATGAAACTGCAAAAAATGTGTTTTTGTAAGAACCCGTAGTGAAAAAAGAGGCTATTAGTGCTACACAGCTATAACAAACAGTAAGCAAGGAACATTTGCTAACGAACAATCTGCTAAAATTTAAATTGCCTTTTTTTTCAATATGCTTTTTTATTCATATTTATTACATTTTTACACAAAGCTTACAGACTAGCTTACAAAATAATTAGAAAATTATTTTTTACATAAGAAGAGTAAGTAAGTTAAGCAATAGGTTAAGGTTAGGTTTTTATAGGATTCTATTGTTCTTTTTTCCCATCGGGTCCATGTTTTTTTTACTAGTATTTTAAATGTACCTATATCAATTCCCAACGGGTCCATGAGTTTTATCCCAAGTACAGTCAGTAAAAATATGCTATCGTTAGTTCAATATTGCCTTGAACCAAGGGAATTTTTTAAAGATTTACAATGACTCTGGAAAGCTAGGCAAAGAAGAAACATAGGTGTCGTTTTAATCAATAAAAGTCTGGCACGCCCTTCCACTTCGCCTTAGAGTGGGAGATGTCATTGGATGATTTCCCATCTAAAAAAAGTCAAAGACGAAGTCTGAGCTCCATTGGTCAGGATGGGGGAGCAAAGTGCCTTTAAATAGTTATTTTATGGTGCAGTAGCTCTTCTAAGCATTTTCAGTTCTGCATGTTATTTCCTCGTCTTGCCTTGCCTAGAAAGAGACTACTTGGCCCAAGTAGGTCTTGAGCATATTATACATTCTCTCTGCCCACGCCAATATATGTTCCTTGTAGAGCTGTTGGTCATGATCTTGGTCTTCAACATGTTCATCTTAAGTCAAAGCTCAAGGATTGCTTATTTTATAAAATTGCATAAGCATTGCATTATCAGCCTTTTAATGTTCCCACTACTGGGACTCAGGCCTACTCTCTTTAGGAGAGGGAATGGGCTGTAATCCACCACGCAGGCCCAATGCGGATTGGTGAATGTAACATGTCTTCGAATTTTTTGTTCTAGGACATGCCGGTTTCCTCACTATGTTTTCCTTCACCGTTTTGAAAGCAGTGATGATGAAATAAATTACACAAAGTAATACGCCTGGCTGGGTTTGAACCCGCAACCTACAACTCGTAAGTCGGCCACCACTGCGTGGGCCAGTGACATAAAATAATAATCATTTATCTGTCATCTAAACTTCTATTGTTAACTGTACTAAACATTCTCATGGACACGTAGGGAAAGAAAATATTTGATATTTTCAAATATCGTAGACCCGTTGGGAACTGAAATATGAATTTTCATTTTTCGTTAACAATAGACTCGTGGACTTCTGGGAACAATCCCATGTTTCCAGTTCTTTTTAACAGTTGCAATCCAGATATTATATTATATTTGATTGTTTAACAAAACCTGTCAAACGTAAATCAAATGTTCAAACCATATAGTTCTGCGCTTATACTAAAATTAAATTGTGAAAAATAAATAATAGCCGCTATTGACAGCAAAAAAAAAACACCTGGACAGTGTCACGGAAACTTGTTTATTTATACAATAATTTGCAAGTATTACACACCATCAAATAAACATCTGTTTAAACAAAGACTATTTGTATTTAAAATACACTTTACACAACTCTGTAAAAAACAGTGTAAGTCTGAGAGAAGTACATCTTCTTTTTCCTTTAAAATCAAACTATAATTTAGTTTCATTTTCGAAAAAAAAGAAGTAATTTTTTGACTTACTTCAACTATGTTACCTATTTCTTTGACTATTGGAAGACTTACTCATACATAAAGCTGAAGCCAACTGGCAAAGGTCCCGTTAAACGTTTTTAATTGAGCAGGCATTATTCAAATATTATCCCTGTGGCACTGTACAAATGTATCCAAGGACAAGCCTGGCGGTGAGATCTCATGGCGACATGGATAGGTCGCCAGTGTCACAACTACGCGCTGAGCATGCTACAATCGCTGCGATAAATCCTCTTTTTGAAGAGTGGTTAAAAAGAAGGCACGTTGTCCCCACTTTCCACTTGTCGTAGTTTTTCACTAGACATAGTTCTTTCGGGAATCTCCTGTTTCGAATGCGACGGGAATAATCTCCTTGAAATGGAGGTAAAGACACGGTGGAGCACAAAGGAGCACAGGTCTGCTTGCCTTGGGCAGAGCACCACCGTGTCCTTGGTAGATGTCATGTGTCACCATGTCCACCATATTCTCGGCAACCAAAGGTGTGGGGTTGCGAATGGCAGTCAATGAGTAGCTCGCTGTTTGGCCGATCCAGAGTGATAACACGTTGTGTTTCACGCGTGCATTAAAGAAATCGTGCAGAAAATCAATCTGAGTTCCTACCGAAAATCTTTCTTGTCATATTATTTAATCTAAGAATAAGAATTATATTGTAAGCTATCATCATTCTTTTCAGTGAACGTACTTATCCTTAGTCTACGCACAGCCTTAGACCAATTTGTTTACGATAATTGACTGAATGTGACGTTCAAATTTTATCTACTTGAAATAATAATGAAGTTCTTTCGTTGTACATACAGGTATTCAGTTACTATTTATAAACTAATTACCTATCAAATAAAATGATCAAGTATTGGGTAACGTTGTTTCACACTATTCATCAACATTTGTTGGAGAATGGAGTGGTAAGTGATAGTAGTTAATTTAATAACATATTTATCTAGCATTGATTTAATATAAAGTTGATCATGAATTCTGTTTTTGGGTTAACACTATTTCTTTAACTTTGTTAAAATTTCTAAAATATACCTATAATTACTTTCCTATTCTTGCCCCATGCTACTTCGTAACTTCGTAAGTCGACGCAATACGTTTTATTCTTGCCCCATGTTACTTCAAATCGACGCAATACGTTTTATTTTTCAATTCTCTCCCTTCCAAATACCATTTTTGTTTCAAAAATGCAATGTGTTTATGCCGCTTTGTGAAAATTATAACTATCTATCATAATGTTTTTTCATAAAAATTGTCATTGAAGATGTTTATTTGGGGCAAAAATATTGAGAATAGGAGGACAAATATTATACAAAAACGAAGTATTCTATTTTTTGTGGGGCGTTCGCAAATTTTCTGAAGGCTTACAAATTTTTCACGCTTCTGTCAATATTTTGTTACATGAGAGCGCAGTATTGCAGCAATATTTTATAAATCTGTCTGGAGCTATCGCGTGAATCGGTAGAGTTCTAGCTATTTCATTCGTTGAGGTAAACTTGGCCAGAGATCGCTCCAGGAAAAAAAGTTTGGAAGGAGAAAATATTTGCTCAGCAATGGGATACAACATAGACAAAAAAAAAAAATTTTTCTTCAACACTACACACAATACTATTATGCATGGGCACGCCATAATTATGGCAGTAAGCCGCAGACGCATTTCCTTACCGGACATGGTAAGTTCGGGAGGTTCCTGCACCGGATTCGTGCGGAAGAAACGTCCGGGTGTCACCATTGCATGCACCGCCCGGAGGACACGGTGGAGCACACGGTGAAGGTGTTTCCTGCAGTTATGAGTAGCTCGCCGTCCGAACGTCCGGTAACCGTCCACACCGAGCCCAAGTCGTCAACGGCGCGTACTGTTTCACGCGCGCCTCAAGGAAATGTCAGCAACTATAAGGGCCCAGCTGGGTCGAAGCCTACTGGGGCCAAGGGTTTGATTCTGAAAGGAAGACGGCCCCGGTACGAAAGGCAATAAAGGAACAGGAGTGGGTTTTTAATCAGTAAAAGTCTGACACTATCTCTCGCTCCGCCCAAGAGCGGAGGATGTCATAAGATGATTTTCCCAGTGAAAAGATTATAAAAATAAACTCAATATATTTGCTCAAATTTTTGGTTGAAAATTTTGCTAGTGTCATTCTCTTCCTAACCTTCTCCCTACTAGCTTAGGGTCGGTTTACAGTCTCACCAGATGCGGCTGAAAACCTGTATTTTATATAGAGCGACTGCCTAACAGACCTCCACAACCTAGTTACTGAGTAACACGGTACACCTTGGATAAACTTATGATTAGACTTTCTAGCGTCTGACTATCTTTAAGGACTGTCTAAAATCTAAGGATTCTAACTGGAACCAACGACTTTACGTACTTTCCGAGGCACAGAGTGTCAGTAATGTCTTAGATAAACTTAGGAAAGTACATATGAATTGAAAAATTCATATTGATCTTGCCTGCTTTCGAAACCGCAACCTCATGCATAAAAGGCGGGTGCTTTAACCATTTGGCTATCACAAAATTTTTGCTAGTGTGGAGGTCACTTTACTGTTCATGGGATGCAGTCCATAGACATACATACAGACGTATAGTGGAGGTTAAGTAATAGAGTTCTGTTAGTTACTCTTCAGCTACGGAACTCTGAAAACTTTTAACTATCTTTAAATGTTCTTTAAATTATCTTTAAATTCTTCTTAGTATCTTTAAATTCTTAAATACTAATATTCAGTTATTCCGCATTATATATTGCTACGTACATGTTAATACATTACTAGGGCTGTCACCCATACTTCAATTTAACCATTACCTTTGAGTAGCTTAAACAAAAATATTGTAATATTATTCGCGTCTTTGATATATACCTGACTTTTAGTGCCATAATATGAAAGGTAAGGTCAACCATGTCTGTCTGTCCTTCACCTTGCATTTTCAGTATGCGTCAACTGACTATTTGTATTCTATCTATCAATTTGTTTTGTATGCTTGCGTATACCGTTTTTTTTGTTTTGTATCTTCATAATAGATACTGGGCAAGAAAACAAACGGGTCACATAAAAAAAACTGCGATATATTCCAAAGTTATATATATGGTTTGTTTATATAAAAATATGCTTAAACCGATTTGTAATGTAAACTATTATTAATATCAAGACAAGTTTCAATTGAATAATTATAGCTAAAAATAATATTTCAGAATTTCGAAAAATAATTAAATTTATAATCACTTAAACAATATTTTACCGCTTATTTTTCAAGCCAAACGAACAATTTAAAAAAAAATGGATTGGCATATTGGTATTGGACCTTTATACTACTAACACCAGACTGAAGAAGAACTTGTACTATGATAATAATTCGAACATAATGAATTATTATCACAGTGCAAGTTCCTACAAATACTTGTATTACTATTGACTTCATAATCGTTGGAGCAGGGACTGCCCACAGCGTACTGGCTAATCAATTGAGTGCAGTATCAGACTGGAAAATATTATTTATCGAAGCTGGTGATGATGCACCAATCGAAGCTGACGTGAGCATAAGCAAATAAGATTTTTATGTCTTGTTATTTAAATAAATATGTCGTCTTTAACAAATAACAATATTATTTATCTTAAATTTCAGGTTTGGCTGCATCAAGATTTAATAGAATAACAAACGAAGCGAATATAAATGGGTCCATTAATTGGCCACAAGGTAAAATTATTGGTGGCTCCAGCAACATAAATGCCATGATTTATGTACGAGGAAATGATCAAGATTATCAAAATTGGCAAAGCACCGGTAACATGGAACGAAGTGTTGAAGAAGTACGTCGATGTTTTAAGAAGGCGGAAAGTTATCAAAACCAAGATATGTTGAATAATCCAGAAATCAGGAACTATTACGGACATGATGGAGCATTAGTGATAAACAAGTTCAATAGTACTTATAGGCCTATTAATGAAAGGCTTCTATCTGCTTGGGACGAGATCGGTATTAAGAATGTTCCAGACTTAAACGTCGCGAATGTTTTGAGTTCAGGGATTTTGACAGCCACAGCGGTTAGCGGTGAAAGACAAAGCCATAGTAAAGAATATTTGAACCCAGTACAAAGGAAAGACTTAAAGATTATTAAAAATAGTCTGGTAACAAAGGTGTCAATATAAAGTTTTACTAAAATTGTTACTGGCGTAGAAGTGGAACGTGGTTCAAGAAAACATACCTATTTCGCAACCAAAGAGTTAATTCTGAGTGCAGGTACTATAAACATCTTCTAATGTTGACTAGTGTAGGCTTTTGTACAACAGCTAAGAACAAAGAAGATTCCAGTTAAAGTTGATTCCCCAATGGTAGGACATAATCTACATGATCACTGTATTATCCCTATAACAATCTACACCGATGATCCAGGCAAAGAAAATGAAGGTGAATAACAATTTGAGGTTACACAATGTCTTTATAATCACACAGGGTATTTGGCATAACCTAGAAGCTCTAACATCCTAGCATTTTTGCATTTTTATTTACATTTATTGCTTTTTTATTTTTACGCAAAGCTTACAATCCAATAAGAAAATTATTTTTTAAATAGGAAGAGAAAGTAAATAAAGCAATATAAGTTATATAAGTCAAGATAATTTGCAACTAAATGTACATACATTTAAATTAACACATATTTATTTACAAATCGCCTTGACTTGGAAAAAAAATAAAGATATAATATAAAATTAAGTAGCTGTACCGAGTCATACAATATCAACTTAATCTTCATAATAGATATTGCAAGCTTGTTTAATGTCTCTATTTTCAGCTGTTTTTTTTTCATTTTGTCACCTGTCTAAAATACAACTGTTTTATTTTTCTACTTCTTTCCAGGTCAGGTTGTAAATTTATAGAGAGCATTAAGCATAATTATAGCTGTCTGTCAATGTCCTTTGTCAATAAATCAAAATTGGTCAAAACGCTGAATGGCGGTTTTTCTACAACTACTATATAGAGATATTGGTTTTCTATTTCGGAAATGCTTAAAATTATGAACTGCATCTTTTCTATTGTACCCAGAGGTTGAAGCCAACTCGCAAAAGTTCCGTTAGACGTTTTTGAGTCTCAAGTCTGCTATTACAATAGTGTCGGAATGGTTTATCATTGACTTCATAATTGTTGATTTTGACAATTTTGATAATCCACTAATATAATGGCGTCATTATGACTTTCCAATGGTCAACCACTGACACTCCGTTGAAAGAAATGGCACAGAATGGTAGTCTCGTACATAATGACAAAAAAATGTCTGACATACTTATGCGGTAATCTGATAAAATTTTGACAGTTTTTTGATCCTATATATATATTTTGACCTACCATTAGAACGTCGTTGTGCAGTCATTGCTTTCAATTTGTTACGAGACAGCTCGATATTGTCATTCTACCACAATTATATTACGAGACCAATGACTGACCAATGTAAAATAGCAAAATGACAATGGGATCGTGTTGGAATGACGAATTTATAAAAATAACAGACTTGGGCCTCTGGTGCGGGTCGCAGGTATACAATGGATGCAAGACGCTCAGGACCGGTCATTACGGCGGCATTTTGGGGAGACCTATGTGAACAGTGGACGTCTTTGGGCTGAAATGATGACGTTGATACCTGCGGCACTATACAAATGCATCCAAGGACAACCCTGGCGGTGAGATCTCATGGTGACATGGAGAGTTCAACAATGTTATATCCAATCGCTGGGTATGCTGCAGTCGCTGCAATAAGTTCCCTCTTCGAAGAATGATTAAAAAAACGCCACGATGTCCCCACTTTCCTCTTATCGGAGTTCTTCACTAGACACTGTTATTTCTGGAGGTTACTGTTTCGAATCCGATGGGAAGAAACGCCCGGAAGTGGGGGAAGGACACGGTGGAGCTCAGAGTACAGTGGAGGCCCGCGTTGCTTGGGCAGAATACCACGATTTCCTCGGTGCATTAAAGAGATCGCGCAGAAAACCAATCTGAGTTGCTACCGAAAATCTTACTAGTCAGAAACGAGTTTTGGAATTAGTAATTAATTAGAATCGGGCAAGTACGAATCGGACTGACTCACCAAGGGTTCCGTACAAATTTACCTATGAAAACAGTTCAATTCCCGAGTTTAATTACGAAGATTTTTCGTAATTATGTGACGTAACTACACATTTACAATTTTCAGATTTTTTCCTATATTTGTGATATAACCTTGCTTTATGATAAATTTCAGAATTCTAGATCAACGGGAAGTACCCTATGAATTTTGATTCCATTAAGAGTTTCGAAATACACGTTTTCTGCAACATAAACGACCGTATCTTTTTTTTTGTTTGAAACTCAGAAAATTGATTTTTTGACCGGTTCAAGGGACCGCAGATTTCAATAGATAGTTTTAATTTCAACTCGATAGCTCCGTGCGTTTCCGAGATAAAAAACCGACAGACAGACAGACGGAAAACAAAGTGATCCTATATGGGTTCCGTTTTTCCCTTTTGAGGTACGGAACCATAAAAACTAAGAAACTCGTGGTCCAAACTTTCCTTAACTTTAGGACATACACCGTGCATACAGTTTCTTCACCTTGCTTTGCCTTTCTTTTTACTTTTTTGCCATAATCGAGGCCTCAGAAATGCGATAATATTTAATGTAAGATTATGAGACAGACACCGTAGGCTTAGTATCGACTAAGGTTTCGTTAAGTCGCTTAAAATATGATGAATTCACAAAATTCATAAAACAAAAAAGAACCCTTCCAAAAGGAAACGACTCTAAGCCGTAACATTATTTTTGATGCCAACTAAAATAATTATATTATAATTTATTTATTTAAACTTCATGTACAGTGGTGGTACATAGGCGGACTTAATGCCACAAAGCATTCTCTACCAGTCAACTATTGGGTTAAAAAGACAAAACTGTGGTAGGTGTGCACAATAAATAAATAACAGATATTTTTGAAATAGAATGTAGTAACATTAAATTAAGTGGCTTATAATAATAAAATACGTATATATGCTAATATAATAAACTAATAAATACTATGATACATAAGAAAACATTCTAATCAAGAGAACTTAAAATATAGCAATTATGACGAAGACCAAACTAAAATTGAGAGAACTTCAAGTAGTAGTTCCGAATTTTACGCTTGAAGGAAAATTTACTTTCAGCTTTTTTGATGTCAAGTTATAATAGTTTAAAGTTAACATCTGTGTTGACTATTTTATTGAAGTTATAAAAATATGAGTGACTTAAAACTTCCTTATTAACATTTCATCAATTTCAATTAAGAAAACATAATTAATCATAATTATTTTTAAATATATTTATAAAAATTTATGAACTGTGCTTCAATAAAAATAACTATTATAGTTTGGAGGTATGAGGAACAGAGTGTAAAGTCCCGCAAACCTCCGTTGAAAAGGGAGGATCCTCCGCCCAGACGAGTGTTCTGTCTGGTGGGCAACTGCCCGATAGATGATTTCGGGCTGTTCTATATGTTGCTATCGCAGGGAGAACTTTAATTACGCGATGCAGGATTAGTTCTTATGTGACGCCACAGATGTCACTACACCACTCCCCTCTCACCGATGGCTCTTGATGCATCTTGATGCGTGCCAGGCCAGGGTAGGTTAGGTCCAGTGGGTCGGAACCGAATACCGTATAATTCTCGGTGAGTCGGAACTGTCTGCGGTGATGTCCCAGTGAGTCGGGATGATGCTGCAAGCTCCAGTGAGTCGGAGTAGTGCTGCTGGTTCCATTGAGTCGGAGCGGTGCTGTGAAACGTAGGGCTTGACTGCTGGCTTCGTCACGTGCTGGCAGAAGGTGCGGTGTGCTTAGCCAAGGTCGCTGATGAGGCTGAGGGTGATAACCAGGTATGACCAGTTAGGAATGCTGATAGTCAGAATATCCTTTAAAGCCGTGGGTGCCGGCTGTATAGCTCGCTGCTCGAAAGCTTGAGGAAGTAATGATGACGTCACGAAGTAATGGCTGCGCGAAGGCTGCGCTGACGTTCATTGTCGAGGGTCACCAGTTTGGAGGTATGTGGATTAAAAATTAAAGTCCCGCAAACCTCCTTTGAAAAGGGAGGATCCTCCAACTAGACGGGTTTAATGTCTGGTGGGTAACTGCCCGTTAGATAAATTCGAACTGTTCTGTATGTTCCGATCGCGCGGAGAACTTTAATTGCGCGATGCAGGATTATTTCTTATGTGACGCCGTAGATGTCGCTGCAAAAGAAATATTGTTTGCAGTATTAAGTATTGTATTTTAATTAATTTTATTTTTTTACAAGCTACAACGCGTCGTGTCTGGCTCCAACGACGGGAGCAGCTCCTCAAACTTTTGCAACCGCCTTACAGTTCTTTGCAGCGGCGCAATGTCTTGTACCTGAAAAATCTATACCAGATTCTGATGTTAAAGGTAACTTTCTCGTCTTCAGAAGTTACAACGTTATTTGGCTGAATTTACCTTGAGCAATCGTTTTTTAGTGATGATGTATGAAAGCAAATATTAGGAGTAGCAAAAGAGAGGATGGGTAACTTTGTTTTTTTTTTGTTGCAGATTTTGACAAGTTTGATTTTATAATTGTCGGAGCAGGGACAGCTGGTTGCGTTTTAGCAAACCGATTGAGCGCTGTACCAGAATGGAATATACTACTTATTGAAGCGGGTGATGACGCACCAGTAGAAGCAAATGTAAGTACATATTAAGACGACAATGTAGTTAGTAGTAATTTTGACCTTAGTTACACTAATAAAATAAATCTTAGATTCCAGATCAAGATAAATTCATTTATAGAACAAAATACGATTGGAATTATCTGACTGCTAAAAATGGCATAACAAACGGAGCTAATATAGGTGAATCAATTGTTTGGACACGCGGAAAAATGATGGGTGGTTGCAGTAACATTAATGCTATGGTTTACATACAAGGAAATGATAACGATTTCCAAAATTGGGTTGATCTCGGTAATGCAGAGTGGAGTGTTGCAGAAGTACGTCGATGCTTTAAGAAAGCAGAAAGTTTACAAGATATGAATTTGTTGAAAAATCCAGAAATTAGAGACCATTACGGTCTTAATGGACCATTGGTTATAAACACGTCTAATAGTACTTATAGACCTTTAACCAAACAGGTTCTTTCTGCTTGGAATGAAATCGGGTTTAAGAATGTTCCAGATCTAAATGTCGTAAATGTTATGGGTTCAGGTATTACAATAAACACAATTGCTAATGGAGAAAGACAAAGCCATAGTAAGGCTTATCTAATCCCAGTCCTGCAAAGAAAAAACTTAAAAATTATTAAGAATAGTTTTGTGACAAAAGTGTTAATAAATTCTTTATCTAAAATCGCTTTTGGGGTTGAAGTTGATCGTAACTCAACAAAATTCACATTTCTCGCGAGAAAAGAAGTCATTTTAAGCGCAGGTACTATAAACTCCCCACAGCTTTTAATGCTCTCTGGAGTGGGCCCAAAACAACATCTTTGTTCAAAGAATATTAAAGCAATAGTTGACTCACAATTGGTAGGAAAAAATCTACAAGATCATTTTATCATACCTGTATTAATTTATGGTGATAAGCCTGAAGACGAGGATCCAGCAGAACGTCAGTTTGATGCTATACGTTACCTTTACAATCGTACGGGGTATTTGGCGCAAAATACTTTCGCCGACATAGTTGCATTTTTTTCTGATAACTCAAATGCTACGTACCCCGATTTTCAAACTCATCTTTTAATAATATGGAGAAACAGTTTATTAGTTTCATCATTCTTAAAACAACGATTTAGGTTCAAAGATCATGTAGCGGATCCTATTATTGAACAGAACAAGAAACATGCAATTTATTTGCATTTATTCAATCTTCTTCATCCGCATTCCAGGGGAAACATTTCTTTGTATTCAAATAACCCTAAAGACTACCCAATTATTCATGCAAACTATTTCAGTGATACTAGAGATTTGGATAAAACAATCAGAGGTATCAAAATGCTTACCAAAGTGGTTAACTCGTCACCTTTCAAAGCAATCAACGCATTTTTAGGACGGATGGAGTGGCCACCATGTGACAAATTTGAACTAGATAGCATAGATTACTGGAAATGTGTTTGTAAAGAGATGGTTGTTTCCATATTCCACCCTGTAGGAACCTGCCAGATGGGACCAAACCCAAAGACCTCAGTTGTGAGTCCTCGGTTGAAAGTTCACGGAGTTGCCAATCTCCGTGTGATAGACGCCAGTATAATGCCTACACTTACTAGTGGTAATACCAACGCACCAACCGGAATGATTGGTGAAAGAGGTGCAGAATTGGTGTTAGAGGACTACAATAAACTGTGATAATAATATATGTACTTTTCTTGTGTCCCCAGTACTTACTACTTATTGTAATAAATAATTTCACTTAAAATTCGTGTTTTATATTTTAAGACGGTTTCTATTATTTATGAGTCAGATCTAGATTGTTTTATTTTTATCCACATCTTCAATTTATGACCCTGCCATTCAGGTAAATATACATGGACTAAATCCAACATATACAACCAACAAATTTACGAGTTGTAGGTCGCGGGTTTAAGCTCAGCCAGGCGCATTACTTTGTGTAATTTATTTCATCACTACTGCTCTCAAAATGGTGAAGGAAAACATCGTGAGGAAACCGGCATGTCCTAGAACCAAAAATTCGAAGACATGTAACATTCATCAATCCGCACTGGGCCTGCGTGGTGGATTATGGCCCATTCCCTCTCCTGGAGAGAGGAGACCTGAGTCCCAACAGTGGGAACATTAAAAGGCTGTTTTTTTATTAATTAGTGTTTTCCTCGACTTAAAAAAAGCATTCGATACTGTATCGATTCCTATACTTCTAACAAAACTATGCAGTATGGGTATAAGGGGAAATGTCCTTTAGTGGTTTCAGGACTATCTGGCGAGTAAGGAACAGCATGTCAGGGTAGGAAACTACTTCAGTTATGCTGCAACTTGCACATTTGGCATTTCGCAAGGAAGTACGACTGGCCCGGCTCTCTTTTTGGCTCACATAAACAGTCTAGCGGAGATTGCCATTCCCAACGCAAAAACTATTATGTTTGCAGACGACACAGTCATCTTGTTTCATGGCCAAACATGGGACCAAGTGCGAACGGTAACAGAAAACGGTCTTGCTATTGTCACAAAGTGGCTTGAAGACAACTTGCTGTCGCCGAATACGTCCAAGACAAAATATTTACGCTACTCAAAAGGTTAATAAAAAAAAATCATGCTTTCCCGTGTAACTGAAATCCCCGCGGGAGTGCTCAATGTAAAGTCACATGCAAAAGTGCATGGATAGTACAGAAAAAAAATCGCGTGAAGCGAGAAATGACGCCATCTAGCGTAAAACCAGATTGAAATGTTGTTATCGACCACATTACATTATAATGTTAATAGATGGCGTCGCTGTGCTTCAAATTATTAATTAATGTTTATTTTTGTACTTTCTTTTTGTTTCTTCAAACACTGAAATAATTTATAGTTTATTTTAAAGAGATGAATCATAATTGAACTAGAGCGTGCTCAGCGTATGCTCCTCAAAGTTTTAATGTTCCTCCCATACTGGCACACCACAACAGATTTATACAATCCTACTGGTGACCTTACAGTCCGTAAACTCTAAGTAAGTCGAGTACTTCGCAGGTCTCCACCGCACCACAACTCTCCAGTTCTTACCGACCACCAAGAGACGTTTTATATGTCCAGCACTTTCCGCGAAATCCACGTTTGCAAAACGACACGACAACTCCACTGCACCTCGTTTATATAACAAACTTCCTATAAAAAATGCACAAAATATACTACAAAAAAAAATCTTCTATGGGTAAATCATTTTTTTTCTTAATTTATTTTATTTATAGTGGTATGACTCTGGAAAAATTATGATTGTGTACCTTTTATACACCACTGATTTTTAATTAGAAAAAAAAATGGGCCTCTATCCCAGATCATATTTATGTAGTCAAAAGTAAAAAAAAACGAAATCTCAAAATTATCCACGAAAATTTCCCATAATTGGTAAATTCATATTAAATCGATAACAATTGCTACAGCCAGCATAGTTCTGCGCTTTTCGTAAAACTAAATTAAAGTTGAAAGAAAAAAACAAAACTAATAAACGATGGTTGTTATCAGCAAAAAATACGTTGATAGTGACAGAAAAACTTGTTTATAGATGAATTAATTTGCAATTCAAATAAATATTCATTGTTGAAACATAGATTGTAACAAAACTCTGTAGACATATTCGGTTGTATATACTGGTGTAAGACAAGTTAATATGTTTTTATGAAAACGAAAGGGTGAAAGGTATTCAGTACAAGTCTAGCAGATATAGTTTTTCTTTATCCAGTACAATTAAACTCTATTCATTGCGTAAATTTTGCAAGTTTTTAACTTACTTGTCTGTATCCGACTTTTGAAAAAATTAGTCTTTTAACACTCGGATATAATTAAAAAATTGGATGAAGCAAACTACGAGTATTAGGAGCACATTCATCAGTTAAGGTTTTAAATGGAATGGCAAGTATCAAGAATATAATTATTATTAGTCGATCATTAATTTTCAGTATACTTTTAAATTTTTAAGAACAACTAGCTGGGGGTTCGTTTTTATTATTTCTTGACAATTTTTTTGGGCCATGCTGCATGCCTACGGTTGGGTTCGGGGTCCCAGCGGCTTTTTTTTTTTAGGTGGGAAAATCATCTAATGACAAATCCCGCCCTTGGGCGAAGCGGGAGATAGTGTCAGACTTTTACTGACTAAAAACCCACTCCTGTTACTTCGTTGCCTTCGTCCCAGGGCCCCGGGTTTCGCTTTCACACTACCCGTGGCCCCAGTAGGCTTCGACTGTGCTGGGCCCCTACAGTTGCTGACATCTCCATGAGGCGCGCGTGGAACAGCACGCGCCGTCGACGACTTGCGCTTGGTTACCGGACGGTCGGACGGCGAGCCACCCATTACTCGCCATCCGCAAGCCCGCGCCTACGATGGCCGGAAATCGGGATCGGAATCCCGGCGGCGGTTAGGGCGTGAGGGCCGTTGTCTCACGCGATCGGCCGCCTCCTTTGCTAGCATTACTGCTTCGCAGAAGGAGGCGGCCGCTTGCCACTCCTCCTCACTCCGGACCATGGCCTGTACCAATGCCCGGCGCGAGAGATCACTGCCGCCGATCGCCCCCACGAGGACACCGCGGTGCTCTGCCCAGGCGGGGCACACCTCCACCGTATGCTCCACCGTGTCCTCCGGACGGTCCACACAGTGGCGGCACCCAGGAGTTTCTTCCGCACGAATCCAGTGCAGGAATCTCCCGAACTTACCATGTCCCGTGAGGACTTGCGTCATACGGAAGGTAAGGACGCCATGTGGTCTTTCCAGCCACTCCTCAAAGAGGGGGCTTACCGCCATGATTATGGCGTGCCCAGCACTGGGTTGCGATAGTCGCTGTCGCCATTCCACCATGAGATCCCGCCGGAGCTCTTCCCGCCATGCCGCGCCTTGGCGCGGCAGCGGAGTTTCGCCCCGGCATTGCATCTCCACGCGCAGACCGTGCATGCGTGCAAGGACTGTTGCCTCCAGATTCCATGGTGGCTGGCCAGCAAGGAGGCTCGCCGCTTCACGGGAAACCGTGCGATATCCCCGCACCATCCGGATGGCCATGACCCTCTGGCATGCGTTCAGCTTGGCCGCCGGTCGCTTTCGCAGCGATGGCGCCCATACCGGTGCCCCATAAAGGACCATGGACCTAACGATTCCTCCGTAGAGCCTCCGGCAGGAGGCGTCTGGACCCCCTAGGTTGGGCAGAAGCCGCTTGAGGGCAGCCCCAGTCCGATCCAGTTTGGGAGCCAGACGTCAGAAGTGCTCCTCGAAATTCCATCGGCTGTCGAGGACGAGTCCCAGGTACTTCATCGTCGACCCGACGCCGATGTGAACTCCTTCTACCGTTATTTGGGAACCCGGTGGTGACTTGTGCAGTGCCACCTCGAGTCCCAACCGCTGGATCCTCTCCACGACTATCGCAACCCCGCGTGTCGCTAGTTCGACCGCCGCCTGGGGTCCCAGCGGCTGAGGCGTGACATCAATTCCCTCATGCGGGAGGTCACCTCCTTCGCTAACATTACTGCTTCGCAGTAGGAGACTACCGCCACCCGTTCCCCCTCGCTCCGGACTATGGCCTGAATAGGGCCTGGCGTGAGAGGTCACCGCCACTGATCGCGTTCATGAGGACACAGTGGTGCTCCGCTCATGTGAGGTACACCTCCACCGTGTACTCCGGGCGGCCTGCATAATGGTGACACCCGGGTGTTTCTTTCGCCTGAATTAGGTGCAGGTTTACCATGTCCAATAAGGACCTGCGTCTTACGGAAGGTGAGGACGCGATGATGTCTCGATCTCCAGCCACTCCTCAAACAGGGGACTTACCGCCATGATTATGGCGTGCCCAAGCGAAATTTACTTGCGATACTATTTTCACTCGCTCGTCCAGTCACTACTATCTAGTGAACATCTACGTGTCGGTTACACTATAATCGTTAATGACCATTGAAAATAATTTTATTTTAGCACTGAAGAGGAATCATGACTTTTAGTAACCTTTTGAGACTCACCAATTAAGAACCATGACATAAATAGAGAACACAAAATTCATGGAATACTAAATACATGTCTTAACCGTTTAATTTAGGAATCGGTTCTTAAGTAATATTAATTCAGAATGATGACTATGACGCCGCTCGACTGTCGTTCATCCAGCTCAACGATCGCATTTTGTTCGGCTTGTAAACGAACTGAGCGTTTGCCGCTAGACTCCCGTGCGTGCGCTAGCAAGTTTTATATTATCTCTTTCGTGTTTCGTATATTCTCGTAAAATACAAAAATCATATGTATTTAATTGTTATGCTAACAAACATGCTATATTTTCATAACAATTAATGAATTATTTATAAATAATCAGTTATAAATCATCTAATGGTTTTAATTAACTTCTAGTACATCTTTAAAATCATTATATCTTCGAATGAATGTTCGAATTGAATAATTAAAAAAAATAATATGCAGGTATTGAACCAGACATCAACATGAAGTAGTTTATTTTCATTATATTTATTTATATACAAAATTATATCCAAAAACACTTAACTATTTGAAACAATATTTATACACTAAAGGCTAACCTAACCTAACTAAAATATGGCGTCATAAAGCTCCTCCGCGTCATAAAATAAAATAGTATCTATTGTCCTAAAAAAAAGTAGTTTATTTTGATAAGAATTAATACAAAGGTACAAGTGTATTTTCTAGAGGCAGCGAATAAATTTATTTTATAAATTCTATAAAGTAGTTATTGTGGCATAACTATAATAATTAGACATATGGTGTTGTAACATTTTTTGTAGATAATGATGTGTTCTACAAAATTGTAGTACATTATGTTGTTCCATCATCAATAGTTTTTGCAGCGCACGCGATGTTCGGAAATTTGTAGGCAATTTATTCACACTTTGGGTTACCTTATTGCATTTTTAGTAGGGAAACCTAGTTTTTCTAATACATAATATATAGCCTATGTTACTCAGTAATAAAATAGCGTTCTAGTACTGAAAAAAAATTAAAATTAGTTCAGTAGTGTGTATATTCATTACAAACAAAAATACAAATATTTTCTCCTTATAATAATAGTATACTCGTAGATGTATTTAATATTATTTCTAATAAAATGAATATTAGAAACAATTGTTGTTGGCCAAATCTATCAACGCTTTTTTGGGGAGAATGGAGTGGCTATCATGTGACGACTTTAAATTAAATAGTATAGATTACTGGAAACGTGTTTGTATAGAGACAGTACTTATAATATATCATCCTTTTGGAACATGTCAGATGGGGTCAATCCCGAATATCTCAGTTGTGAGTTCTCGGTTGAAAGTCCACGGAGTTGTCCAGCTCCGTGTGATGGACGATAGTATAATCCCTACTCATACTAGTGGTAACAACGCACCAACCGGAATGATTGGTGAAAGAGGAGCAGAATTAATACTAGAAGACTACAACAAATCATAAAAAATATTATATACGTGTTTAATAAACATACAAAAAATATGTGTTTTTATTTTAATATGATTCCAATTCTTCATGAGCCCGATGTAAGTTTTTTTTACTCATATCAGTCCACGAGTTTTCACAAAATACAGACCACAACTAAAAAAACACTTTTTATCATACTATTGTTGTTGACTCAGTGGCGCAGGCTGCCTCGAGCAAGAGATGGGCCGGACGTTGACGAGATGGTCGCGGCGGGCCTCGACGGCGAGGACAGAAGGACTGCGGTCTGTAATGTTTGCGAACTGTACTGGTTTCCTTACGGCTCTCTTGGAGCAGGGTTTTGGGATCGTCGGGGTTGATGTAGTATGCCTAGGACAGTGAATCTTTGAGATGTGGGAGGGTTCGCATCAGGCGCCTGATTCGATTAGGGGGTTGCGGTGTTTGTGTGTGTTTTGGAATTGGCAGCAGACATTATAGCTGACCAAATGTTGCTTTGTCTTCTTGGTGTGGCACTAACCTAACATGCCTGTTTCAGTCATATTTCATAGATTCTACAATATTCAACTAATAATTCCTCGGGCCATTGTGAGACGGGCACGTTCAGATTATCGGAAACACATTTATCGAGATTTGGCACTACTAAAGACTTGGTTGGCGCCACTGTATCCCTCAAATGGCTCTTGATGTGGAGATTATTGAGAAGAATGGCCGTCAGAAAAAGTATTTTAGTATATACTCATTTAATTTTATTTATACTCTAGGCATGAATATTTTTTGCTCTCGTTCCACTGTAGGTCTACAATAGAACGAGCGTGCAAATCCAAAACAAAACTTATCCAAAACTTATTGTACAAGAACTCTTCGAACGTTATTGGCAGAATTTTCTATAAGCAAATAATAATAGGTATACCTATGAAATTGCCGTTTTTTAAAACGGGTTGCTTTAAAGTGGATAGACTTGGAATCATAAGTTCAAATAAACTTTATATTAAAGATTCGATATTCTTTTCTCGAAATGAGGTATTTATTGGTTTCCTTTCGTTTTGTATTTTCTGTAATATCGCAGTACCATGAAAGCTAATAAAAAAAAACCGGGCATTTGCGAGTCGGACTCGCGCACTGAGGGTTTTGTACAAACTTACCTATGAAAACAGTTCAATTCTCGAATCGAGTTACGAAGATTTTACCGAATCGCAAAAAAAGATTTGTTTTTGTGACGTAACTACAAATTTACAGTTTTCAGTTTTCCACTACCTCACCTGATGGTAAGCAATGATGTGGCCGACGATGGAGACCAGAGCAGAGAAGAAGTGAATAGTACGAAAGCTTGCGTACGAATGAACTAGTCGAAATTATTCTAACGTCACACATCACTTTGACAGAATCTAGGCTAGTGTCCGCGCAAGCCAAACAAACAAAAGTTCCGAATGCAGAGACGCGTTGCTCTCTGTTCTGTTGACAGCAGTGTAAACTACACCTCTTTGGACTGTCTCACGGCTCGTTGTGTAGTTAATAGCTAAAGCCTACGTCATAATAATTCGATTGCGTGCACTTGAATAATTTTTTTATTGTCCACACATCGCCCACAAAATAGGGTCTCTGGATAGGACTTTCAACCAACATACATTATATGAATACTTTTTTTTACTTTATATAAACTAGTATTTGACTTTGATCTTACCATAGCATCACTGCTGACCAACAGTCAGCAGTGATGCTATGGTAATGATGGTGATGGTGAGATACACTAGTTTATTAAGAGCCTATTCACTTTAGCCTTGAAGACACCTAAATTATAATCGGACGGGAAGAGCGCAGCAAGCAAATTGTTTCAGTTCTTCGATGTACGCAGTATAAATTACGAAGCGAATTGTTTAGTCCGGACCATAGAGGTTTCAACAAAGTAAGGGAATACTCACGTACGTTGGGTTGCCCAATGTAAGAAAGGAGATGGTGGAATCAAGTCATGCAGTTCCTGCGCACACTCTCCAATGTGCATCCTGTAAAATACCAAAAGGTTAGCTACTCTACGTCTTTGCTCTGTGTTCCAAGCTTTGTTGACAGAACTTTACTAAATCTGCAGCACCAATTAGCCTCTTCGTATGCCTTTCAACTTTGAAAACCACCTGATAATACATAATTATCAAATTTTTTAAACGAGAATTCTAGACACAATTTGACAATAAAGTTCTTTATTTATTTCCCAACATATTAATACTTGAAGAAAGTAATAACGATACGATTATCTACGTCATTACATATCATTGGATTAACCATAATGTATTGGAAACTGATTTCAGTAAGACATTGAAATTAGTTTCCAATACATTAAATTGTTGAAACCACCTGGCGGGATTTTATCTTCAATGCTTTGCAATAATAGTTCATGCTAATTTATAAGAATAAACACATAATTTAAATGATAAAGTTAAGTCATGTTTATTAAAATATAATGTAATGTGTAAAGTCTGAACAAATTTTGATTAAGAATATTCTATCTAGTAGCAATTATTTAATTTGCTACTACAATATGATATATAGGTACAGGCTTAGAATAGATTTTACGTATATACAATATGGATACGTCTATATAACAAATATAATACATGAAAGATAAAAAAAATCAGGTTATTCAAACATAAATGTATGGGGCAGTTACACGTTTGGTTAATTCATTATAGAACATTACTATATGAGTGAATAGTTGATAATTTAGGTAGTAAGTAAATAGATTCCTGCGACCCTCAATAGATCGTCGATCTATCTTGTGTGAGACGTTCCAACGCTGCGTCTTCTGATACGCGGTCCAAAACTCCAAAACCTTTTGGCCCATCGACCATCTGATCTGCAAGCAATGTTGTCAGCCCACTGTCAGTTCATTTTGGCTCGATGGATACGAGACGTGTGCGTATTTGGCCTTGCTCTACTGGCCTTTGTGGTGAACAATTGAGAGTGACTTAATATGTCGCAAATGGAAGTATTTTAGCTGAAATGATGATGGTGATGACTATGATGAGTATTTAGTTTGAATTTAGGACAAACCTAACAGATTTTGAACAAATAGCATTCAGATTCTTAGTACAACTAATTCTAATATCTCAAATAATTAAAAAAGAACAAAAAGCAAAAATCTGTTAATCGTCATCATCATCATTATTTTCAGCCGAAAGACGTCCACTATTGGATATTGGCCTCCCCAAAGTATCGCCATATTGACCGGTCCTGTGCGTCTATCATCCATCAAATTAACACGACCCTCACCATGTCATCGGTCCACCTTGTGGGAGGCCTTCCAACGCTGCGAATCAAATCAGTTCAATAACCATTTAATTCACAAATCCCATCGCCTTTTCCCAAAGAGTTATTTTATCCTTTATGTTAACCACAAAGATGAATAGAAACAGCTTACAAAAGGTGTTTTCTACTAACCTACATCAATTCTTTCAGTTGTTTGCGCCCGTTTAAATGAGTAGGAAGTGCACTACCCTGACGTCTTTTGTTTTCAGCAGACAATGTCGTTTTCTGCGAGGCGTTCGAGAAAAAAGTGCTATTCCCTGCCTCGCAAATACATAGGGATTTAAATGCGTACACAGAAAGTCACTTGGTGAAATTCTACTGTCTGTGAATTTAGAAGTTATTGGTTTTAGTTTATTGTAATGGATGTGGGGAGTATTTGCTTGTGTTTTTTTTGTGTTCTATTTTTTTTCCTTTTACGTCGTTCTTTGATTCCCATTGGTATTGTGTTTAGTATTCATTGAGTACGCGTGTGTACTATACGCGTGTGTCCTATGTTTGATATTACAATAGAATATTGCTTAGTTTAGTACAATGTTGATCGTCACTCTTGTTAATCAATTGACCTGGTCGTTTCTAACTATGCTCCAGGCCGCCCAGAAAGAGACTGCCTATTAAGGCTTTATTTACCATGATGTGTTAAAATGTTAAACATGCCAGCGAGAAAGAGGAATGGAGTGATACACCACCATTTTTTATTTTGTACAAAAAAATGGGGCATTATCCGTAACCGGTAATGCATCATATTTGTGTAATCAAAAGTAAAAAAAATGAAATCCCAAAATTATTCACGAAAATTTGTTCGGTAAATTCATAATTGAATCAAACATTAATAACGATTGTTACTAGAAAATACTACGCGCAGTGTTTTTCCATTTTGATCGCCATTCATTCATTCAAATCAATAGCCTGTACAATATTTTTCTAAATTGAGTGACATTTTGGGATATAAACAAACGCTAAAAACTTTGCTGTTTATAAAATATATTATTTATTGAAACTTTACTTAAATAATAACAAGACCTTTTCTAATAATAATAATAAGGGCTTGATCCAGAAAGCGGTACTCCTGGACACAGCTCGTATTGTTAGGAGGTTCCTTTCTCTGGAGCCCTGACCGCCGGTAGCTTGGACCCTGTTCCCGATACCGGTGGGACAATATTTTTTATATTTTTTTTTTATTGAAATATTTAGAAATATATGTTTAAAGTAATGAATAAACGATAATAATAATAATCTTTATTTCTCAAGGTTACAGTTCACAGGGTGACTTATAATTAGACACAAGTGAGGTACTGGTGGTGAGAGCAGTGGTGGTCGAGTGATAACGGCCCCGTTTTACGAGCTGTAGGTCGCGGGTTCAAACCCAGCCAGGCGCATTACTTTGTGTAATTTATTTCATCACCACTGCTCTCAAAACGGTGAAGGAAAACATCGTGAGGAAACCGGCATGTCCTAGAACCAAAAATTCGAAGACATGTGACATCCACCAACCCGCACTGGGCCCGCGTGGTGGATTACGGCCCATTCCCTCTCCTAGAGAGGAGGCCTGAGTCCCAACAGTGGGAACATTATAAGGCCGACTATGCTATGACTATGAGGTACTGGTACTGTCTCCCAAACTAAGCGAATGCTTGTGTTTTGGGTACCAGTGTTCAGTCGATTAATGAGGCTCTATAGTTATGATTTACATTATTGGTGCTGGTGAGTGAACGTAGTCGCTGGGTACATAAGAAAAACGGTACAATTTTTATACATGTATTTATTACGTAGGCTAATAAGCCGTTTAAGTATTTGTACTAATTAAAAATTAGTGGCGTATAGCTCCATCACTATATAGTTCAGTTTAGGTCGTCAAATAGATTGCCCTAAGAGCTCATGGCCCTAGCCTCTTATCTCCATATATTCTTACTAACTGACAACATGTTACTGGGTACCGATTACTGATTGGTAAATTTGGTCGTCACACTCAACCAGTCATCGCTTTATTCTGTAAAATATAAATTTGAAGAAAAAAATTATAGATGGCTCATATTTTATTTACATTGTGCACTATATTGTTTAAAGTGAAACCATTACATTTTATCTAAAACGTCCTTAATGATCGTTCACACTTTTTGGTGCATGAAAAGAGCAATATTTATCAATCTTTGTCATTAATTTTTAAGGTTACACATCCAGTGAGCGGTGCTGGGCGAAATGGAAAGGAGCGAACGGTCAATTAGCCAATCACAGTGTTCGAAATTTCCTCTCCGCATCAGTGCAAACAGTGTAAATAGAGCGGAGCGGAGCTGAGCGGACTTTTAAATAAAACAAATGAACATGCGACCGTGAACCGGACAAAACGGAGACGAGCAAGCCGTGATGCTGATTAAAGAGCATGAAGCAGACGGTACCTCAACACCACCTCGCTTCGCATCAATGGAAACACTTACCATTTTTCACTGCTGTTCTCCGCTCCACTGCGCCCAGCTCCCCTTTAGTGGAAACTCACCCTTAAACATATTTTGAACCATCACTCATTCACTTTATAGACTTGTACCTAAAATAAATATAAAATATTGTCATTTTCTTGCATCTGCAAAGTGGTTTAAATTGCGAGGTACAATGACAATGTAATTAATTTTAAAAGGTATTGTAATATGATGAATGGAGTTTTTATTTGTAAATTTGTGTTTAATAATATCAACCGGTCATTGTCTTAGGATGTCTTTAGTGGTGAAGGACACATTAGATCCACTTGCTTAGTGGTAAAGCAAACATTAATCATTTCATGTTTTCTGTTACTGATTAGTAACCAACCAACAGCTTTATAGGGTTATCTGTACATATAGAATATAGAATCCTGATTTATTACTGACTCATTAATGTCCAGTTCCAACTTTTGGACTTAGAACGCTGAAATTTTGTACAAAGCTTTATTTCATAGTGGATGCAAAGAATAAGAAAGATTTTTTTTATTCAGTCCGTAAAGGGATGAAACGTTGATCCAATATTTAATAATAATTATATTCTACAACTATCACACAAAGTCTCAAGCTAAGCAGAACTTGTGTTATGAGTACTAGACAACTGATAAACATACTTATATATTTCTAAATACATACATATTATAGATAATTACACCGAGGCACAGAACAAATGATCATGCTCATCCCACAAACATTTGTCCTGGGTGGGAACCGAACCCACGACCTCTGGCATAGCAGTCAGGGCCACTAACCACTAGACCAACAGACAAGTCAATGTTAAGTTTGTATAGAGAAACCTTCACTCACGTCGGCAAAACTGCTGGCAGAGGCTAATTGTTTTATATTTTAGCAAAGAACGGATTCAAGACTCGTTTAAGTGAAATTGGGCTCCGAGCTCTTTGCAAGAGATCAAAGAAAGAAAAAAAAAATGTTTTTGAACGCGTGAACGCGTTCACGCGTGATTTCGGGCCATTTCGGTTAAACGCCGGTCTGCATAAATTATAAATAAAATATTGATAGTTTTATTTATAGGGTATTTATCCAAGAACGTAAATAAGAAGTTCTTCATAAAGTAGTCTGTAAAAATCGAAAAAGCAAACCTTTGCGTTATTCCCTATATATACCTGGCCTGTTTTGTTGGCCTGTTGATCTAGTGGTTAGTGACCCTGACTGCTATGCCGGATGTCGTTTGTTCAATTCCCACCCAGAACAAATGCTTATTTGCTTTGTGTCTGAGTGTAATTTATCTATAATATGTAAGAATTTAGAAATATATAAGTATGTTTATCAGTTGTCTTGTTTTCATAACACAGCTCTGCTTAGCTTGAGTGTAAACAGCGTTGTGTGGTAGTTGTGGACTACTATTATTATTATTTACCTATAGATATCGACGAATTAACTATAACTATTGGAAACCAACTCACGACTAAAGACCGGTGATGGCAGAATCATATCCGGAGCTTTGAAAGAGATCGAAGCATTCTATGGATATTTATTTTTCGATATATTCGCGCTCGACTATATCTCATCTGACGAAAAGCGACAATGTGATCGACGATAGAGCACGCTTAGTTTTGGAGAAGTAACCTATTCATTTAAAGACCCTCAAGTTGAAACTATCAGGAACACAGACTTCGGCAAGGAATTTTACTCCTTAGCTGGCACGCATGATGAATGTATTCTCAAAATGTTTTGTGCGTTTGGGTGGGACCAGGTACCAGTGGCGCATCGCCGCAAGTCTGGTGGTGTAGAATTAAATTATGCTATGTAATTATGCATTTACATTTAAATTAGTAAACGTACTACAAATATAGCAAATGATCCAAAAGCTTATAGAATGAACCAAAGTCCTGAAGACATTCCGGAAAGCCTGTACGAGATTAAAATGACTCTGAAGCAGCTTAAAGAGAACAAGTCATGGCCAGATGATAAAATTAGGGCCAAACTCCTAAAAACGGATAGAAAATATTTTCCAGGTTTCTTGGGCCCTTCTTTGGCGACAAAAGACAGAATAACAGACACTTCTCATTTCTAAGTCACGTGTAAAAACCGTTTACAAAAGTCATCAAAAATCGTTTCGCGCGCAGGTTTGACGATTTCTATGATGACGGACATAACAACCAAAACTATTCCACAATGCTAATTTTATCTAAATCCATACATGAAAACTGCCGTCAACATAATAAAAACAAAACAGAAGCTTATCCCGCCGTCTAGCGTTTTGCCCAAAAGGCCTCTATTTAGAAAACATGCCATATTTCCTCCAGACAGCACAAACCCTCATTTATACCATTTATTCCGGGATCCCTCTACACAAAAGTATCTCTTGACCCTTTATTGACATTGAAAATGGGAAGCTTTTTTCATGATTGCGGTCCAGAGTAAACTATTTACTTTGCTATAAGCGAGAATGGGCCCCATTGTCTTCTGTGGGCCGCGAATATCAATATATCACATGCATAAACATGTTTCGATATGGACGCTGAATCGGTAAAAGGAAGCAAATGTATCGAGCACTTATTTCGGGGTAAAGTAGTCAGTTTGATGGGGAGAATGGGCTTCTGTCTTATTGTTTACTTATGTGGGTGTATCTGACCTATATGTGTACGCCTTAATGGGTTTTTGTTTCATCGTTTGTGTAGCCTTCTTCCAAATAGCTTGATATGGCTAAATTATAATTATATAAGCAATTTAACTCAAATATCATTAAAATTAATATGCAAGTAGTGGAGCCCAATTACGGAGGGAAAGTTGAAGCATAGCCTTCTCCATTTGTCCTTTTAAGTCTTCTGATGAGGTTTTTTGTCGTTTCAGATCTGTATGTAATCTGTAGAAGAACAAAAGTAAGTGGCAGTGGACAGGGCATATTGTTCGCAAAACAGATGGGATATGAGGCCAATAGGTTCTGGAGTGGCGACCACATACCGGAAGATGAAGCGTTGGAAGGCCTCCCACAAGGTTGACCGACGACCTGGCGAGAGTTGTGGGAATCTGATGCGAGTCGCACCAGATTATGTCCAGCTTTCGACGTCATCCAGCTCAAGTGATGATGATGACAGTTATTCAACCATTCTAATCTACAGGCAATTGTAGATAATAGAAATAAAACCAAATTCCAGACGTCTAAACACTCCAAATGACTATCATAAATAAACGGACCGTCAAAAATTCACTTCAAAAATCAGATTAAATCAGTTCTCAAGCCGATTTTATGAATCCGCTGCAGTAACAGCTTCATCCTATTCTTCTATATCCTTTCCTTCGGCTCGATTTTCCCGAACTCCCCACTCGCATAGTCCCCGAGAGAAATCCTTGAAAAGCTCCAGTATTTCCGTCAGTGGGAATTGTAAAAATACGAAGAATATCGTTGCGTTTTCCCCTAAAAATCTTAGATACATTTTGGGGAAAAAAACAAATCGTAACGCACTATTCACATTGGTTAAATGACGTCCCTAATACTTGTTTATTTTTATAGGCTATTATAAAGGAAACGTGGCTATTCGCGTTCAAATGTTATCAGGTCAACCGTGACTTTCTCCGGTTTTGGCAAAACAGGTCAGTTTGTACGATGATTTTGTGAAATTAGATACTCAGTGTGATTTTGTGTTGTTTGTCCCAAATAATAAAAAACTTTTTGGTCGTTTTTTTCTGAGAGGACCATTGAATATTATGAAGACGGAATAAAAGTATAGTATAATCAGCTTTATAATGTTCCCACTGCTAGGAGTCAGGCCTTCTGTCTAGAAGAGGAAATAGGCCGTAATTTATTTATTTTATGTCAGGTACTCTGCACTTACAGTCAAAACCAACATGTGCAGAGAGTCATTATTACATTACAATATAATACTTAGAAAAAAAATAACACAAATAATTAAAATCATTATTATTATCATTACAGGTACAAATCTTAAAAAAAGAAGAAGAAAAAATTGTAATTAATTTGCAATATAATATAGATACAAATCAAATCAACTGCCAAAACATTCTCGTACGTAATTTACTACGCGGGCCCAGTGTGAATTAGAGGATGTCACATGTCTTCAAATTTTTGGTTCTAAGACATGCTGGTTTCCTCACGATGTATTCCTTCACCGTTTTGAGAGCAGTGGTGTTGAAATGAATTATACAAAGTAATGCAGCTAGCGGAGTTTGAACCACGACAATACGTAAATCGAGGCCGTTGCCACTGAGCCACTGAGTCTCAGGAGAAAAATACTTTAACATTAAATATACTACTAATACTTATGCAGTTTGGTTACTCATGATTATTATTTATGTTCTTGTATATCTCAGGACCCTGAGGTCCTGGACCTTTCGAAGGTATACGAGGGACCGATTAAGAATTATTACTATTACTATCCCGTTTTGTCTCACTGCTGGGTAAAGGTGAAAATTCACTTCAATTCTTAAGGAAAATATCCAGGTTGTCCCATCATCTTCATGGTCTGCCGCGGCCTCTAGTCACTGTGTCAGAGCAGTTCTGTGTTTTACGGGCCCACAGCTCGTCATCCATCTGTCATAAAAATTTTGCACACTCTCATCAAAAGTTGGACAAAGGATGAACATGTTGAAGACCTAAATCATAACTAACAGCTGCAGAAGGAATGGTAGAAAAGGTAGGGGATGGTAGGTAGGGAGTATTTACGATACGTTGAAGAATGGACTACCTACACTCCTTCCAGGCAAGCCAAGATAAAAAAATAATGTAACGAACAGAAAATGCCTGGAAGAGCTATTGGTTCATGAAGGGTAAGCTGATGGACTTATATATTCTTCAGCCCATAGTGCATTACCTGGTCTTTGACTAACGTCCAAAAATCCAGACTCAAGGTTACTAGGAAGCAAAGCATACTATATGTTAAACAGATCACGTTTGAAATACTACACTGCGCTCCAAAACGCAAATCATTGATTTGGCTTTTTGAAAATTATTAATACTAGCTGCTGCTAACGCCTGTGTGAAAGTAGGAAATGGACCTGAGCGAACATTCTCATGGAAAAAGTATCCTATATGCTATTCCTATTGGGCCTGCAGGCTTAGCCAAGTTACGACCATTTCGTTTCGAATCTCTTTTTACAGTCGGTAAAGTCTCCAGTTCCTTCGTTCTGACCACGCAACTCAACGTTGAGATGACGTCATTCCCATACATTTGAAGTTTTTTACTAGCGTTAACGATTGTAGATTATCAACTTGGCTAAGCCCTTCTGTCCATGAGGCAAATTTCTTCGAAATCCCTTTTGTAGCTCAGCATAAAAGAGTAACAAACATACAAACACACACAAACTCTCGCCTTTATATAATATTAGTTAGATTTAGTTTGATTATTCTCAGTATCTTTGCACACAGTCTAGCACAAAAAAAAAAACACAAATTTAATATCATCATCATCATCATCATCATCTTCCTGTCCTTGTCCCATCTTATTTGGGGTCGGCGCAACACGTTTTTTTCTTCCATTCTATCCTGTCAACCGTCATAATATCACTAACTTCCTTTTCTTTCATATCACTCCTCACACAATCCATCCATCTTTTCTTTGGCCTCCCTCTCCCTCTCCACCCATTCACGTGTATTCTCATAACTCTTTTAGTAACATGCGTTTCATCTCTCCTCTTTACATGAAAATACCAAGACAAACGATTCCCCTTCAACTTTTCAGTCACTGGCGCCGACTGTCAACTGTCAACGACTAAGTACTTTTAAAATTGTACAGTCGCGTCCATATCCATTTACATTTTATCCTTAAAACATGACAGTACGAACCGTAGGGAAAACTGGTCTCGTATAAAATCTACTCAAACGTGGAACGGATAGCACGATACTCGCGTGCGATGCGATGTCGGTTTATTCCCAAAATCCTATCGTTTTCCTTATGAAATTATTTCTAACAATAGCACTGTATTTTCACATGAAGAGATGTGAAAGACCTTATACTGCCAGGAAAATCATTGAATAGTTTACTTAAAAGGGTGAGCTGGGCAAAATGAATTGGGCACTATGATACCGTGAATAGAAATCGAATTTTGGGCAAAAAAAACGGAACGTTTGATGTTTTGACCAACTTTGATTTAGACCTTTTATAGCGTTTTATAGTTGTGTCGTGTCTAGCGAGATGAAAAGGGATTATCTTTAGGTAAAGCCCACGTTGGATGGGTTTGTAATAAGGGTCGGCACGTATTTTGTCAATGTTTTGTGGTCAGCCTTGGAGGCTGTGTTGTTGTTTCGTAAAGCCTTTACCCTACATTTTGTAATGGATTTGTGATACAATACTTAATGGTGCGGGGGTCACAGGGATGAGAGGTCAGTTGCGTTGTATCGATTTGGTATGATTGTAACTCGATACTATCCTAGTACCAATGCGAATTTTACACTTCATTTGTATCTTTGACTTGCTTGTTGGTCTAGTGGTTAGTGGCCCTGACTGATATGGCGGAGGTCGTGGGTTCGATTCTCATAATTCATAATTCATAATTCATAATAATTTATTTGCTAATATGGGTAATTACATGAAGTTCTTAAAAGTATAGCACAGTCCAACCATATTACACCTTGAGGTATGCAAATCACAAGTTTTTTATTGTTATAATGCATGAAAATTTTTACAAATAATATTTCAATTTAGTTCACAATGAAAAACAATAATGTCAATAGATAATTACAATTTGAAATGTCATTTATTAAATGAGAATGTCAAGATATAACTGTAAATATATGTCAAAATAAATGTCAAAGTATAAAAATGTCAAAGTATTTAAATGTCAAAGAATATCAAAATATTAATATTTAATTAGTGCACTAGTTACATTAATATGTCCTTACATCCTCCATTAAATAATCTTGAACACTATATTAACATTTTGTTAACAAGAATCTTTTTAATTTCTTTTTGAACGCATATATTGATGAAGTTTCTAGTATGGACTTTGGCAAGTGATTATATATACGCGGCGCCATACTGAAAATACTTTTAGAATATAAGGCTGTCTTACTAGATTTGCAGCAAATTTTGTCAATATGTCGCTTACTTCGGTACTTATCAAAAAGATTTTTGTATTCATTTAACCTGACATAAATAACTCTTTCATAAACCTTAGAGAGTACTGGAACTAGTGCTATGGGCCTATAACAATTCATATTGTGACAATCATCTTTCTTGAAAAGAGGTTTAATGATTGTTAATTTAAGTTTATCAGGAAAGTAGCCATTTGAGATCGATAGGTTAATTATATGACTTAAAATGTAGGATAATTTAATTGGCGCTTGTTTTAAAATTTTAGACGAGATACTATCATATCCAGTACTGTTGGTATTTTTTAAGTTTAAAATTATTTTGTGTATTTCTTGGGGTGTAGTTGGATACATAAATAATGTTTTCGCGTGATTGGGTAAGGTCTCTGTCTTATTAGTACAACTTGCATTCCCTTTTATTTGGTCTATAAAAAAATTATTAAAACAGTCAGCAATGGTCTGCGGATCATCCGTACAATGTTTACCGTCTATATTAATTTGATTGATTTGGCTTTTTGGCACATTCGACACTGTTTTATTAATAACGTTCCAAGTAGCCCTGCATTTGTTTTGAGCTGTATGAATAAAATAATTATTTTGTGACTTTTTTGTCAGTTTTATAACACGTTGTAATCTACTGGCAAAATTTTTAAAATTAGTTTTATTTATGTTATTTCGATTCTTACGATACTTCCATAATAATTGCTGTTTACGTATACAGCATTTTTTTATTCCTTTAGTCATCCATCGTGGTCGTGTTTGTGAATATATTTTAATTCGAATATACGGAAAACATAGATTATAAAATAAAATAAATAAGTCATAAAAAATGTCAAAAGCTTCATGCGGGTCATTATTTCCAAATACGTCACTAAACGAAATCGAATCTATGCAATCATTAAATCTCTTAACATTATCCTTACTGTAGTCTCGTCTTTTTACATACCAATGTTTTAGAGAGCAACTTTGTTTTACGGGACAGGTTAGTAATTGCGCCGTGTGATCTGATAAGGCGAACTCCATAGTCATACATTTACATCCACGAATGTTATACATGAAATTGTCTATGCATGCTCCACTAATAGTCCTTGTTGGTTCAAATAATCCTAATTGTAGGTTGTGACAAGCTAATGTTTCCATGAACATTGTAGTTATTTTATTTTTGTTTAATACATTTATGCTAAAGTCACCGCAAACTATTATTTTCTTTTTACTGTAGCAGAACTTCCCAAGTAATCGGTTTAAACTGTCAAAAAATAAGTTTAATTCATCTGCTTTTGACCTTGGTGGTCGGTATATGCAAAGAATTATGATATTGTGACTTAGAAGTTCGATACCTGAGCACTCCAGAACGCTTTCAACGCAATATTGTTTTAGTCCAGTTATTGGTTTAAACGCTTGATTATTACGTACTAAAATACATGAACCGCCTCGGCGATTATGCCTTGAGAAGAAGGATCCCTGAATAAAGTTAGGAATATTGATCATATCCATATCAGTATTCAGCATATTATGCTCTGTGAGACATACAACATCCACAGGATTTTTTGCGTCTTGGAGTGACGATAGAGATAAAGATAATAAATCCATTTTCTTAACTAGTCCATTTATATTTTGATGGAGGATTTTAACATTTTTATATACGAAAAAAATCTGAATTCATTGAGGAATTTCGAATTACAGGATTCGTTTCAGTTTCAGGAGTTATATGATTTGAAACGACAGAGTTCATAATTTGATATTTCAAATTGTCAAAAATAGTTCTCATTCCACAATTATTCAATCTACCACTATTCTTTGAAAACATAGTACAATCATATAATAAATTTAAATTAGAGTCAAAAATTACAGCATAGTCATAAATTTGAATGTCATGATATAATAAGCTATTGAACATTTCAATTCTCCAGTTAAACATGCTAGAATAATCATTACACCTATATGTAGGCAGACAAAGAATTATATTTGTATGAGATAACATTAAAAGATTTTCCCTAATGTTAGAAATTAGGTCCGAGTAGTTTTTAGTTGAATTAAAATCTTCACTACCTATCAGAATTACACAATAGTCTTGCTTATTATAATTAGTTAACTTTGAGTCAAGATTACTAACAAGCGTACTTAATCCACAGTTAGGAGTTATATAATGGCATATCTGGTGGTTCGGAAAGGCGTTTTGTGCTATGGATAATACTCTGTTAGTTTTATTACTACTTATTATACATAGTTTGTTTATCTTGGCTTGCAGTTGAGACGAGTTATTATCATTTTTCTGATGACTTCCAATGGTTTCTTTATCAAATTTCAATGTCGTTTTTACTCTAGACGGTACTGTATTTCGTGTTAGGTCCAATTGAGTTGTAGAATGTCGTTTTTTGTAGGGAGTAGATAATCTTACATTATTTAATGGAGTACCAATTTCACTGGTTAATTTCCTTGTAGCGTTCTTCACTAGCTGATATTTGTTATCTAATGTACTAATGGTCTGTTTCAATTCGCTATTTTCTACTGACAAATTGGTTATTTCGTCATGAGCTGCCAATAGTTGCGACTTAAGTTCTTCGATTTCCCGCAGTAAGTTTTGCACTTTATCATTCTCCTCGTCATCCGATATGTTTGGCATGCTGTTGGTGGTGCCATCTAGTGTTGTGCTGATACAACTAACGTCATTAGTATTGATTGTCGTCTCTGACAATGATTTCGTACGGGTTCGTCGCAGAGTGATATTCTCGAAGAAATTCATTTTTTTGTAATAAATTGAACAAAGCAAACCTTTAAAAAGACAATGTTACAAGCGGGGTTCGAAAGCAGTGCCCACAGGCGCGCGAGTCAAAAGCGTAAGCCTTAGCCACTAGGCTAAGTGATCGTTCGGAATAAGTGGCGAAATACGACACCATTAGCTATTAGATGCTTGTTGCGTTAGCCGTAGATGTGTTAATTAGGTCCAAAGTCCAATTTCTTTGTTTTGATTTGTGGTAAATCAGACGGTTTAAATTTGAAATGTCTTTGTGTTTGCTGTCACAGTTTTTATCACTTTTTGTTTATATTTGTAACAAAATATGCAGTCTATCACTACCTTAGATAATATGTTTATAAAAACATGCACTATATATTACGTTTTTAATTGTTTTGCAAAAGTTTAACACCATTCACCACAATGTAACTGCTTCATCAATATGTCCTTTCACAAATACACTTAGTTTTATCACTCAATTATAACTTAAACTATTTTAAAATAAATTTTAAACACGGATTCGATGTTGACGTGACAACTAGCGCCACCTGGTTCTCACCCAGGACAAATGTTTGTGTGATGAGCACGATCATTTGTTCTGTATCTGGGTGTATTTAGAAATATATAAGTATGTTTATCAGTTTTTTAGTACTCATAACACAAGCTCTGCTTAGCTTGAGACTAGACGACGTTGTGTGATAGTTGTGGAATATTATTATTATTATTACTTTTCTAAGTTTATCTAGGACATTACTAAAGCCCAGTACCTCAGAAAGTACAAAAAGCTCCATAGATCTTCAACAGTCGTTGTAGGTAGTCAGATGCCAGAAAATCTGTCCATAACTCTGTCCAAGGAGTATCGCGTTGCCCAGTAACTGTGTTGTGGAGGTCTGATTGGCAGTGGTTCTATGTAAAACACGGATATTCAGCAGCATCTAGTTAGACCGAAAGCCGACCCCGCTAGTTGGGAAAAAGCTAGAGAGATCAACCCCCCTAGCCAAGTTACTATCGTTTCGTTAGCGTCGAACGCCTCGAGTAGGCCACGCCTCCTATTCCTTTGTTCTGACGTCATCTCAACGCTCAGTCACGTGGTCAGAACAAAGGAATCGCAGGCGTGGCCTACTCGAGGCGGTCGACGCAAACGAAACGATCGCAACTTGGCTAGGGGCCTTTGATGATGTTTAAAAATAGAAAAGACAGTTTTCTTTGCTTAAACTGTGCTACAGCAAAGAAAAAATCTCCTGGGACCCAGATAAGAACCACGCTGAGAAACAACAGCTTTAAAAAAGATATTCGTATTTTAAAAGTGGTAAACTTCCGGTCATTTCTTTTAAGGTAGAAACATATCCAATCTTATCTCATCTTGCCAAACTTTAATCAGATGCGTGCGAAAAATGGTGCCTATTCGTTTACGTCACCATAAAGTGCCACGGCCTAACTTTTTTACAACGTACGCGTTTACCTCTGTGATACAATCTGAATATCTGTAGAATAATAATAATAAAAATAGAAAAAAATAATAATACAAAATTGAAACACTGTTCTGACTGATTATGCTGTGGTTCCTGGCCACTTTTTAGTGTTTTAGTTAGGGAACACAGGATAGATTACCTTATTTTTTTTATTTTTTTTTATTCTTGACGATGGAACGCGCTTACCCAAAAGTAACCTATTCACTCTTGTCTTAAAGAACAACTCTGGCAGGGAATTTCATACCTTACCAATTAAGGAATGGAATTCCCTGCCGAAGTCTGTGTTTCCTGATAACTTAAACCTGGAAGTAATAATAATAATTGTTTCTGATACCGCAGAGCCATATTTTTGTTAGTAGTTATACTTAAAAATTATGTTAGTAACTTAAAATTCTCTCTCTCTTCACCAACTTCTTGAAATGCCTCTGTACATATCTAATGAAATCAAAAGTATAGTATGTAGTATGTATGTAAGTATATGTTAATTTTAAACAAGTGTACTTTATTGTCAACCACATCATCGCTTATTAACAATTGAAATAATTGTTAACTGCAAACCAACAATCACACTTTACACTAATATTATAAAGGCAACACGAGTAGACCATATCCTAAAATAGCACATTGGACACTTTCATGTCGCACTCGTAAAAAGAAGTTCCATAATCTTTTTTTTTTTTGAGGACTTTTTTATTTTGATCAATACTTAATAGGATAGTTCTTTTTTTAGGGTTGAAACCATCAAAGAAATTCTAATATGATTAGTATCTTATCTTGTGTTGGGTCTAAACAACAGATAAAGACAGAGCCACAGAATACCTATTTAGTGACAGAACCCAAAAAGAACAGTCAACGATGCATTCAAATTCTCAATATTTTTTTTCTGAAATGCGAACTGGTTTTCGCAGCCCCAATAATATTTAAAGTGACTGGCCAGTTCGGTTTCCCACTATTTTAATTTAAAATTTACTTTTAACGAGTAAACTGACGAATGTAAACATGTCAATGTTTTAATGTTTTGGATAGCAGTCGAATTTACCGTAAAATATCAACATGTTTGAGCGTATTATGTATGGTCGAACGATTTCAGGGCAATTTATCACAAATATTATATTGGCGAATTTTTGTATTTATGCGTGTGTTTGTAAACCATTTCCTGAAATATGACATAGAATAGTTTCATCTCAGGAGTTTTTTTTAGGTGGGAAATTTATCCAATAACATCCCACGCTGTTGGGTGGAGCACGAGGGCGTGTCAGACTTTTATTGACTAAAAATCCACTCCTGTTCCTAGAGCAATGGTGGCCGACTGGTTACGGCCCCGACACGAGCGACCCACGAGCTACAATTTGTAAAATTGTAGCTCGTGGGTTCAAATACAGCCAGGTGCATTACTTTGTGTAATTTATTTCATCACCACTGCTTTTTGAAATAAATTGTGATGGAAAACGTCGTGAGAAAATCGGCATGTCCTAGAAACAAAAATTAGAAGGCATGTGACATCCTCCAACCCGCACCAGGCTTGCGTTCTGAATTATGTCCATTGTCTTCTCCTAGAGAAAAGGCCTGAGTTCCAGCAGCGGGAACATTATAAGATTGATTATACATATAACATGTACAACATAGATGATGAGTGGAATCACAATCCATTAGATTTATATTCCTACGTAATTTTGGGAGTATAACTCTTTCACAATGATAATGTTCTCGTATGAAAAAACATTTAATAGCTGTATAGTCATTCGTTATTGTGCAGTCGAACAATTCTTTAAGATCCAAAGGCACCTAAAATCTTTACAGTGTGCCTGATAAAACAAACAACATTTCTCTAAAAAAACTTTTTACAAAAAAAAAGGATCGAAATAACTTTAATTTCGGAAGTCGGCTCCATCATCAAGTGTATCTTATAACCAAAGTGCAAATCATGACAATTCTAATAAGCTCAAACACGGCTAGGTTACATTGATTAATAACGGAGTTCCAGTGCCTACCTTCCAGCTCCATCACCATCATCAGATCACTTTGTTGATACCATTTTCAACGTAACCATTCAGAACCATTCATTTATTAGTATTGTCATAGTCGCTTAACTATATTCATTGTGATATCTATGTGAGTGTGAAGTTCCGTTGACCATTTCTGCTCTTCTTCATCAGTTTCACTTCATCAAATGTTACTTCTTGACTGTTAATGCTTAAGTTCTCGATGAAAATACCAAAATCACTATATGGTTGCCCATAATATTTTAGGAGTTCCTTCAATTCCTCATAGATTCCATCACCAGAACTGATTTTGAAAAAAATAAGACCAATCTGAAAGCATATCCTATAAAAAGAAAAAAAAAAAATGTAAATCGGTCCATACATGACGGAGTTCTGAGGTAATATATAAAAAAAATTACAACCGAATTGATAACCTTCTCCTTTTTTGAAGTTGGTTAAAAATGCTCTGAAACATACCCAGAATCATTACCCTCACCTTCGATACAATGACAAACGGTACGGTCATTGATATAAGCGACTAGTATAATACCAGTCTGTTGGAGATTACCTTAAATACTCTACACGTGTCCCTCGGGTAGCACTGAATGAATAACAGCTAGGATTAAGACCCGGTTAAATCCAACCGCCTAACTGTTGCTATACGTACGATTAATTTTATGAAACCACATAATTAAAACTGAATTATAAAAAAACTAGCCATGTGCGAGAACAAACTTACCTTTGTAAATAGTCAAATTTCCGTATGGAGTCTCGAAGATTTTTCCGAATCGCAAAAAATGTTTAATTTTTTTTGTGGCGTTATAATTATGAAATTTACTGTTCTCAGATTTACTTCTATACTTGTAGTATAAGACCTTACTTTAAGCCAAATTTCAGGATTCTGGATCAACGGGAAGTACCTTATGAATTTTGATTCCCTTGGGAGTGTCGAAATATACGTTTTTTGCGACATAAACGGCCGTATTTTTTTTTTGTTCTTTACCTTAGAAGTTTGATTTTTTCACAGCTTCAAAGAACCGCAGTTCTGGGTATACATTTTTCAATTCGATACCTCAACGCGTTCCCGAGAGAAAGGGTCTTGACAGACGGACAACAAAGTGATCCTATAAGGATTCCGTTTTTTTTCCTTTTGAAGTACGAAACCCTAAAAACATTATGCCAATAAACTTAAGAGCCTTTCTTTATGGAATCTAAGCATAAAGAACTACATAGGAACAATTCTAAGTCTTGAGTTTCGACGTCGATTTGCCAGCTAGGTTTTCTTTCGTTTAAATTTCGAAGAGTGTGCATTGGAATCGCTTAATTTAATTCCGCCAAGTTCGTTACACCATAGGACTGCCCTGATAGAGTGGTGCGCCGTGTTACACGTGCGCTTTTCTGAAGTTATAGCGGCCATATGCAGCCAAATACCACCCTATTTCGGGATCTGCGTGACTTCATATAGGTATACCTTACCAGAGAAGCGTTACGAAATGCAAAAGTACTCCGGGACCCCAGCAGCAAAAGACGACATGGCTGGGGCAGTAGTTGAGCGACTAGCTATTGTGCTGCGTTTCGAGGGTTTAGTTCCTACATGGAACAAATATTTGTATGGCCTACGAAAGGTTGCTACGGGTCTGGGTGTCTTATGAGTTTACATGTTTGTAAACGCACTCACGGTTCAGCAGCAATTCCAGAAGGTAAAGGAAAAAGCAGAAAAAATTAAACAATAGCAACCTACTTAAATAATACACACGTTCATATGCTCTAATGCACAAAGCATGGTATAATATTTAAGTTTTTGATGATGGGAGTTCTAAGATGCAGGCTCAGGCTTAGTTTAGACTTAATTCTCCCACAAATTACAAATTTATCTTTTTAAGTTTTTATGTTTTTTTTTTCTGCCAAATAACATATTGGATGTTTGAAGTGTAATTTGTGGAGATAAATACCTTTTTTTTACCATAACGCCGTATGGTTGCCATCTGAAAGAGTATGACAGGTCCCTCGCCCACCCCGTACGAAGAACATCTATGAAGATTTTCACGATGAAAAAGTACCTATATATCAATTACTTTTAAAGTAAATGTACCCTAAAAAATTTAATTCCATACCTAGTCTCATCATCATCATCATCATCATTTCAGCCGACAGACGTCTACTGCTGGACATAGGCCTCCCCCAAATGTCACCATAAAGAACGGTCCTGTACGTCTCGCATCCATCGGATTCCCGCAACCTTCACCAGGTCATCGGTCTACCTTGTAGGGGGCCTTCCAACACTGCGTCTTCCGGTACGCGGTCGCCACTCCAGAACCTTTCGGCCCAACGGCCATCCGTTCTGCGAGCAATGTGCCCAGCCCATTGCCACTTAAGTTTGGCGATTCTTCGTGCTATGTCGGCAACCTTGGTTCTCCTGCGGATATCTTCATTTCTGATTCAATCACGCAAGGAAACTCCGAGCATAGCCCTTTCCATTACCATTACCATATACCTAGTCTATACACTACCAAATATACTTCCTATTTCATTTTTTACAAAACCAAACCATTACACAAATAAATTATTCAGTACTGCGTCAGCAAAAAATATCCAGCAGAACAACCAACACTTTGCAAGTTTGTTTGCAGCCACACACTTATTCAACAGAGTATATTTCTCTACTTCGAACAATACGACAAATACCCTTACATATGCGAACTGTCCTGAACCCAAACTTGAGTTGTGACCAGCGTTCGAATGTTCTAAAATAGGATACAAAACTTTATATATTTCCAAACGTTGCTCTTGGGCGGAATCCAATAACTGGACTGGAATTCTGGAACTTTAACAGCCAGACGTCCGATTGAGGGTAAATTTTTTATCGTTGATGGATCGTAAGTAGGTAAAAAGATGTTAATAAATCATGGTTTTGAAATATAAGAAAGAAAAACTTCTAAAAGTTTTGGCATGTCTTGTGATAGACTTATTTTAACGGGGACAAAAAACAGTTACATGCTAGAGAAAATACTAAAAATATCCTTAAAACTAGATGCACAAACATGTAACACATTCAAACGTCCACATCTTGACATTTAAATAAAAGAAGTGAAAAACTGTGGTAAGATTTTACAAAATACAGTGCCTTCTGCGAAAGCTTCATGTATAACAAACTGATTTATTTAACATAATTAATATAGTATACAATTTAATTCAATTATTCTTGATTCCATTAAATTTACATATTTTTTTATAATAAATTCAATTCAGTACAATTTATTATAATTCAATTTAATTCAACATGATATAATTTAATTCAATACAATACAATTTACAATTTAATTTATACAATTTCTTTTATTTTATTAGAATTAATGTCTATCCAATTCAATTCACTTGTTGCTATTTATAATGTTCTTCACACTAATATTATAATGGTATAAGTTAGTATGTATGCCATATATGTGTTATGTGTGTGTATGCATGCTCAAATAGCTGAATGGATTTGAATTTTTGGCACACAAGTAGTCCATGTCCTGTAATAGGACATAGTACACTTTCAATCCTGGGAATATGTTTTCTAGAGATATATTTATACTTTCACGTGGGTGAAACTGTCGGCAAAGCTAGTTAAAATCGAAAATAATTTAAAACCCATTAGCTCTTCTTTTTGTGAAAAAAAATATATTTGTGTTTTACAAAATTCAACAATAAAAAGTAATTTTCACATTAGATAAATCTTTTTTCAAATAAAATATCCCGAAATCATAGAATAATCTAAAAACAGAACAGACCTTATCTAGACAATGAATCTGTGTATATAGCCGTAGACGAATACCTTACACGTAAGGTAGCTCGAACTTAAATCGGCCTAGCAACGAGATATTTACATAAAGACATACTTGAAATTCCACAGATTCAGAATCAAAATAATAAAACAAAACTGGACGCAAATGTTCGTGGTAGATGTTTGGAATATTTCGGTATAAGTCCCGTGTACACTACCTATACTCTGTAGTGAGTCTGACACTCCCTTATCAGACTTTGACTTGCACAGGTGGGACCTTTGTCCTGTTAATTACTCTTTGCGAGGACCTCGGCCATCTTTCGAACAATCTCGCAACCCTTTTAGAACTAGTGCTCTGTTTTATAGACTCTAATAAACTCTGGAGACTCAAGACGCCTCGCTTGCGGACGACGAGCAATAGGTAGCTCGCAGTCCCGCCGTCCGGTAAGGACCTAACCTGAGTCATCTCAAATAGATCTCAATCAAATCATAGAATCATAGAATTTTTTTAATGTGGGAAAACACCCAATGACTCCTCCTGCTCTGAGTGGAGCGGAAGTACGTGTCAAACTCTTTGCGTTCTTAGACTACGGGTTCTATGTCTGCTAGAGCTGCGGAAACGTTTGAAGGTGTTACCATGGCCCTAGAATTAAAAAAAAATGAATGAAAGTAGGTGGGTTTTATTCAGTAAAAGTCAGAACGCCCACTTAGAAAAAAAATGAAAAAAAAAATATAAAAATATATGTACATAAAAAATATTCATAAATTAAAGTATTAAGTTTATACGATATATTGTACACATCCTGAGACGGCAAAGCCACTCATATTTTTACTGTTTTATAATATCATAGAAGTAATTGTATGACGAGCGTTTCTGGCCATCAAACTATAAAGTTTGGCGAGCAAAAACTATGTTAAACGATTGTTAGTTGTGTGAGATAAACAGATAAATAAAAAAAAACTTGACCTTAGGAGAAGACATTTGATGACTTCTCACTACAAGGAAAATACTGAAATAGAATTTAAAAAAAAGCCTCGTGTTGTCTCGTTACTACTAGAAATAGCACAATCAAAACTTTTCCTACAAATTAAGCTTGACAGTAACTGTCACAGTTTCTATATAGAAATTGACAGGTCGTGTCAATTCAGTCGCTGTTATAGCGATACTAGTGTTCAGTTTTCGTTCCAAAGGTATGAATATATTTATTATTCCTGTCTCTGATTTCTGCCATCATAATTCTGCGCACAACACGCCGTTTTTCATGACACATTAGGTGCGAAATTATACTGGTAGAAAAATAAGCATAGTGCAAATTGATATAGAAAATGTTTTTAAAACATTATTATTATATATTTTTAATGAGTCTGAATACTCAGAGAGATAGAAGGTTTTTCATCGTTGCTTTCCATGTGAGATAGCGATCAGTGCGAATCTATCAAAAATAAAAAAGAAATAAAAAAGTTTCTGTTTGTTACATCAAAATAACATATTTTTAGCATATTATGAAAGTATGTATATTCGATACTTATAACGAAAACGCGATCATTTAATTTTTGTGTGTCTATCGGTCTGTTTGTTCCGGCTAAGCTCTGAAATGACTGTTCTGATTTTGATGGAAATCTCACTAGTAGACAGCCAATGTTATACAAACTAATTTGGACAACTTTTATTTTAGAAAAATAATTTGGTTTCTACACAAAAAAAAAAACAGAAATTGTGACTCAATGGCAATCTGCTAATTAGCTAGTCTCCGCGAGTTCATCGCGCGGTTGAAGTCGTGGAAACTAACTAGTCCTAAATAAAAAATTGGACATGTCGTGCCTACGACAATATGACATAAAAAACAGGTTGCCAAGAAAAGATAGTACAATGTAATAAGGCCATTGCATGTTTCGTAGTATCTGATTCGCTTTTTGCAATATATTTTCTAGTGTTCGTACAATAAAGTATATAAATAAATAGGACCCTTCAAACCGTGAACGAAACTGTAGCGAATTGAGCTGTGCGGTTTGTTCAATAACTCTGTGCATTTTGTCGAACCGATCGGATGACGAATGTCAACGATTGGATCGGGGACAACTTCCGAAGTTCTGAAGCTGGATTTACACTGAATGGATCGCTTTGGTCATGTAACCGATTGTAACAGCGGTTGACCATAACAGTGCAGGCAGTGTTTATACTGTGTCGTGACGATGTTTTATCTGTGTCATGACGATGTTGTAGGTAGTAATTTGTCATTACTACCTATGCTAAAGAGGTAAGGTAAGTTTAGGACCACGAACCAACCACGAATGGCGACCACGTACCGGAAGACGCAGCGTTGGAAGGCCTCCCACAAGGTGGATCGATGACCTGGAGAGGGTCGCGGGAATCCGATGTATGCGAGACGCGCAGGACCGGTCATTGTGGCGACATTTGGGGGAGGCCTATGTCCAACAGTGGACGTCATTCGGCTGAAATGATGATGATGAAGTTTAGGACAACA
This sequence comes from Mythimna vitellina, assembly GCA_949316375.1. Lineage (NCBI taxonomy): Eukaryota > Metazoa > Arthropoda > Insecta > Lepidoptera > Noctuidae > Mythimna > Mythimna vitellina. Next base: position 18,593,065 of record OX438692.1, read on the forward strand.
CTGTGGTAGGCTTGCACAATAAACAAATAAGTTTATTGTGCAAACCTACCATAGTATTGTCTTTTTTAAACCAAAGGTTGACTGGTAGAGAATGCCTTATTGCATTATATAAATCCGCCTATGTACCACTACTGTACATGAAATTTAAATAAATAAATAAAGAAGAATCTTTGAATACTTTGGTCACATCACCAAAAAGAGAGGTGGGAACCTGGAAAAGGTATTGCTGACGGAAAAGTAGATGAGAAATGACCCCAAGACAGGTGGCCGTTAAGTTCGTCAAACTAAATTCGTACTACAATGGAGATCACAGTCCGCGACTTCATTCACATCGCCAAGGACAGGACAACATGGCAGTATAGATAACTAGCTTTTGCTCGCGGTTTTGCTCATGCACATAAAATATAGCCTATGTCACTCAGAAACAAAACAGCTTTCTATCGGTGAAAAAATTTTAGCAATCGGACTAGTACTTTCAGAGATTACCTTCTACAAACAAAAAACAAACTTTACCTCTTTAGAATATTAGTGCAGATAAAAAATTACTTGTCAAGTTAAAGTCCTGAGCATTGAGAATAAACGACGCAAGGAAGACGAGGGACTGCAAAAAAAATGACAAAAATATTAGAAAAAAAAAACTGAAATATATTAAAGCCCAGTGGACAAGGCCCGTTGAAACAAAGTATGTGTTTCACTAGCGCAAAGCAATGCTTACTGAACGCAAGTTTATTTTCGTAGCAGTCACAGCACAGCTGGTTGCTCGCTCTGCCAATTGTAACTGTAAGCGTTGGTACTCATGTATGGAACCGACTTTCTTACCGATTTTATTCCTTTCATTTAAAAACGGGAAAAGTTTCGTGCCAGGACGTTCTTGTAACTTTGGTGCGTTCACAAACATACAAAGTCACATACACAAACACCCAGAAAAAGTTTGTACCTTTTCTGGGTGTTTGCGTATGTGACTTTGTAAAAATAACTTTTTTTGAGGTTTTTTTTAACGGTGGAAAACTAGCAATGACTTCTCCCACTCTGAGCGGTGCGAACGGGCGTGTCAGATTTTTACTGATTAAAACCACATCTGTGTCCTTCAGTGGCCCTTTGCGTTCTATTACTACAGGTCCTTTTCGGAAAATCCCCGCGGTTCCCTGCTGGCTTCCTGCTGGACCATAGCCCGAACCAGGGCCCGGCGTGAGACGTCGCTGCCGTCGATTGCTTCCACGAGGACACGATGATGCTCCGCCTAAACGGGGACACCTCCACCGTATGCTCCATCGTGTCTTCCGGGCGGTCCACACAATGGTGATACCCGGGCGTTTCAGGGCGATGCAGGAACCTCTCGAACTTGCCATGTCCTCGTGCGCCTCAGAGAGTTGTCAGCAAAACCGTAGGGGCCCAGCAGGGTCGAAGCCAACTGGGGCCATGGGTGATGCGAAAGAGAATTCTGGGGCCATGTGCGATGCGAAAGAGAACCCTGGGGCCCTGGAAAAAAGGCAAAGAAGGAGCAGGATTGGGTTTTTAGTCAGTAAAAGTGTGACACTATCTCACGCCCCGCCCAAGAGCGGGGCATGTCATCGGATGATTTTCACACCGAAAAAAAAAACTTAAAAAAAATAGTTAAAATAAAAGTAGTGAACATGACGCAAAAACTACATTCAAATCCGAGAATGTGCACTCGACATATAAACATACAAGGCTAAATATGTCCAGGATAAATATAAATAAACTTCTCGCGACGCGATTTAGTATGCGCACACTTTCCACATTTAATTTTCTTATTGTAGTTAATTACACGGTTGTGCTCATTGTTACTGAAGTAAAAGGAATGTGCAAGCTCAAACACTCACAATTTTTAAAAATATGGTATCTTTCCTCTTGAACGGCGTCATTAATTACATCATTTCTTTGCTTTCATAATTATATATATATTATATTGGTTGTATTATATGCAATTTATTAATTTATTTATTGTATATATGTAAATAGTACACCACGAACTACCTGCGTATCTTTTTTCTCCTTCTCTGTCAAATCCATCCAAAGGTTGTCTGTATAAAATATCTTTTAGCAATAAGACCGCCCATTGTGACACCCTATTAATGTTAATTTCCTAGTGTAAGTTGTATTTTTGGTGTACAATAAAGAATATCTATCTATCTAATGTGCAAGACAGGAAGAATGTTGGTGTTTTTAGAAGAAAAAACAATAGCAAAGTAAAACATTAACAAAAATAAAACAAAACAAACAAAATAAAAAGAAATTAATGACGGCTGATAAAGATGATATCATTATTATCATTTTGAACATAAGTCTGCCCCAAATTTGGTCACAACGACTGGGGTGCTCTATACACTGCAACAACCACACTGGGATCGCCAACCTGTTGGCCATACGTGGTGATTATAGCAAACATCCTACAAGATAAAATCCATTAAAGAAAAAAAAGTACTCCATCGTCGGCAACATCATCGCTTTCTTCATACAGAGATACTTTGTCGACTTATGCGGAAATGATTTTAGCATCATTTAGCTCGCGAAAAGATTTCAAAAATACTAGGATATGCAGGGTTCTTTAATATGGGGTTATTAACTATATATAGTGGTGAAACGCGAGCCAATCTATAATAAAAAAAGATGGGCTACCAATAATTAATCTGCCCAGCATTTCGGCTGCATTTTTACTAGTTGTATCCAAGTACCAATATTTAGAATAGAGCGTTTGCCCATCTGAACACCACAATCTCTCACACTGGCTAACTCGATATTTCTAAACAAGAATAGTATCATTTTCAGCCTATAGACAAATAAATGCACTTTTTCACACTCGAACGGATTTCAATGAAGCTTGGCATATGGGTAGACCAAGGTCTACAAATCAAGCCTTTCGAATAGCAAATAGGATACTTTTTTATCACGGGCGGTCAATTTTGTATCGTCACCCGACCGCAACCACTCAAACATAGGTGAACACACACTCTCACACACTTTCACCTTTATAATATTAGAGTATAAGAATAGAATAGTATAGTATAATAAGAAGAATAATGGTTATTGTTCATGACTGGCCTGTTGGTTTAGTGGTTAGTGGCCCTGACTGCTATGCCGGAGGTCGTGGGTTCGATTCCCACCCAGGACAAATGTTTGTGTGATGAGCACGATCATTTGTTCTGTGTCTGGGTGTAATTTATCTATATATGTATGTATTTAGAAATATATAAGTATGTTTATCAGTTGTCTAGTACCCATAACACAAGCTCTGCTTAGCTTGGGACTAGACGGCGTTGTGTGATAGTTGTGGAATATTATATTATATTATATTATATTATATTATATTATATTATATTATATTATATTATATTATATTATATTATATTATATTATATTATATTATATTATATTATATTATATTATATTATATTATATTATATTATATATTGTTACAATAAATAACGAACACCTTAAAAACTATTACATAATGATTAATATTGTCCGTAACTAATTTCTAATTATATATCTATTTGGATGGTGGTCCCCAAATCAGGTCCAGGTAGAACCTGTATGCCAGGAAGCTGAGTTGAGATTACTTTAATTTGTAATAACATTATATCGGTCGGACATGTAGAAATTCGGTTTTTTATTATATTTTGTAAACAATGAAACAACAAAATGAATATGTAATAAAAAGTAAAAATAGGATAAGAAACAACGTATAATAAAGGTGTTTGTGTGTAGTGTATGTGTAATATATATGCCAAATACTATTGATTTATTGTTGTCGTTTATTGCTTGACTGAAGTAGTTCTGTGTTACTTTAAAATTTTCTCTGTCTGTTTGTACGATAAATGAGCAAACCAGTTAATTAAGGTTTTTGACACGTAAAATCTTTTAGGTCTTTGATATTGCAACTCTTGCTGATTTTATTGTAAATTTGAACATGAGAGTAGAAGGGGCATCTCCTTACCAACAGACTGTCTGCTTCGGGAAGAGGAATATGGAGGACACGTTGAGAGATTATTTTATTGTAATCGGATCTGTATTTTAAGGTTTTGTGTATTTTTAATGTAGCGCTTAAAATATATATTTGCCGTACCCTTAAGACCTTAAACTCACTATAAATTAGATCAGTAGAAAAATTGAATGAGAGTAGAAAAAACAGGGCAAGTGGGAGTCGGACTCGCGCACTGAAGGTTTCGCACAAACTTACCTATGAATACAGTTCGATTCCCGAATTGAGTAACGAAGATATTTCCAAATGGTAAAAAAAGATTTTTTTGTGACGTAACTACTCGTACAAATTTACAGTTTTCAGATTTATTCCTATATCTAAAATTGACGTTGACAACAATGATCATACACATGGCGTTGATATTAGTATCTAGGACTTCTACGAGCTTTAGAACAAGCAGAGTAAACACGAAAAACATAGCTAAACTTTGCCCATTAAATGTGCCAAATAAGAAGCGATTACAAATTCGATCAGAAAATTAAACTTCCCAAATCTTTGCAAAATTAAGTAGGTATCTGTGTTAATTATATTTCAGAAGTTAAAAGGATCTTGTAATTGATAACGGAATGAGTTTAACGAAGTATCTTTAGAGATAGAATTTCATCGGCATTTGTGTCAGATGTTAAACTTTTCGTTGAAATTGAAAATAACAGCAATAAAACGCGTTAATGAATTTATTTATTAATTCTTTATTATGTATTTTAACAAGTTATAATACAATACAAGTACAGTTCATAAACATATGTGAGCTTTATGTTAGGTTTTTTTCCTTACGACATGTAACATATCTACTAGTAGTTCATGTTCAGAAATCAGATACTGAACTGATTTCAGCTATTTATAAAATAGCCATTTTTAGTCTAAAACAAATCTTGACTATTTTGATAAATTATTGACAAAAGTTTGTGCCACTAAAAGTACAACAATTTGCAAATTTAATCAAGATTCTGTGTTTAAAAAAAACACGTATTTCCTGGAACAAGTTTTGTAAAATATTCGAGTAAATCCCGGAATTACCGAATGCTTACAGAGTTTTCAGTTATCTCACTTTTTTCGCGTTGCCTTTTCGTCAAACATGGCATTGCATTGCATTAAATTAAGTAACAAGCTTTTAAACCATGCTCGATGTTGACGATAGGCGAAAAAAAAGGACCTTCTTTATATTTGCTTACAGTTAAGATAAGCAATTTCTTAAAAAAAAAAAAACACTTTCTAATTGCATTTATGTATAACTTCATAGCTTCATTAATGATTATAACTTAATTTACTTAATGGCGGTATTAGGGTGTACATTATTCCAGTTATATTTTGTACCGATATAGTTTTACTTGTTTAATTCTGCCCCACACAGGCATCTATTCCTGTATCATATATGCGATCGCAATCATTGTGAATTCACATAAACAAGACACTCAGAACACATCTGAAGACCATACACCCCGCAGCTCAGCAAGCAATCGCACAACCACTGCGCCAACCGAGTCTGAGTTATATTCCCCGCTTACAATAGCTAAAGTAAATCTACACTGCTCACACGTCTGCCACACACGCCGATCTAGGCGGGTCGGTCTCCATATATTTTATATGGAAACTAGACTTGTAAAGCTACACTTGATCCACGCCACGCGACGTCGTTCTACGTACAAATCAGGCGTGTTATACGTGTGCGTTGGTCTAATGTAGTTCTAGCTTTAAGCTATTGAACGTGTTTGGATGAAAACCGAACATGTGTGAACAGGCAGTAAGGAGTAACGAGCTGGCTGGGAACAAAGTTACAGTTCGTTAGCCAGCTTGCTAATACTATGATAAATATTTACCTTACCGATTATATAATATACTTAGTATATTTACCAACAGGCAGGAGAAGAAAATCGATGTCAGGCTAAAATGAGATTTAGCGGGTCACCTCAGTCGCATGCAGATTGATCGCTGAGCGCTGAGTTGTCTTTAGAAAGTGGGTGCCTAAGGATGGAAGACGCGTCGTCCATCCACCCACTTTCGCGACGTAGGAATAGTTGATCTAAACGCCTACTGTAAGGGCTGGTTCGAGATACATATTTAGATAAAAGAACCCCCTTAATTTATTTTTTTATTTTATTTTTTAAGTGTGGAAATCATCTAGTGACTTTTTGCGCTGTGGCGGTTTTCCTTTTCAGAAATCCTCCGCGGTCCTAGCTAGCGGGCATCGGCCCTGCTGGGCCCCTACGGTTTGCTGACATATCCTTGAGGAGCACGTGACAGAGCGTAGTGCGCTGTTGACGACTGGGCTCGGTCCGATCAGTTACCGGACGGCCGGACGGCAAGCTACCCATTGCTCGACATCCGCAAGCCCACGTCTGCCATGACTGGTAGTCGAGATCAGAATCTCGACGGCTAGGGCGTGAGGAAATTTGTTCCCTCACGCGTGCGGCCTCTTCCTTCGCTAGCATTACTGCTTCGCAGAAGGAGGCTGCCGCCTGCCATACCTCCTCGTTTCGGACCATAGCCCGTACCAGGGCCCGGCGCGAGAGATCGCTGCCGCCGATTGCCTCCACGAGGACACGACGGTGCTCCGCCCAAGCAGGGCACACCTCCACCAGCACCAGCACACCTGCTCTACCGTTTCCTCCGGGCGGGAGCAAACTTAACCATATTTATTAATTATAGTAATTATTTTATCTGAAACAGGGGTTCATAAGATGGATGGATGGATGAAGGGGGATGTCAGAAAACCGTAGGGGCCCAGCAGGGTCGAAACCTACTGGGGCCAAGCGTCTGCTTCCGAAAGGAACACTCTGCCCTGGTATGAAAGGCAACGATGGAACAGGAGTGGGTTTTTAATCAAAAAAGTCTCCCGCTCCGCCCAAGAGTCATTGTATGATTTTCACAGCGAAAAAAAAAAAAGGTTCGCTCGAAAAAACCCAAAACCTAACTGCAAGTCTTTATTTTATTATTTAACTAACACTTATTTTTATTTTTTTATGTCTAGCAGATGCAGATTGACATATTCGCACTAGCGAAAAAACTCTTTAAATAAAGATATTCAAAAAGTTCTACTTATTTATGCTGCTAAGTGTACATCAATATTAAAAGCATGGATTGGAGATTTCATATGGCATCAATCCAATTGAACATTTTCAATTAATCAATTATTCTCTTTGATCCCTATAGCGGAAGTAAAGCGAATTTTATTTCATCTGATTCACGACACAATATAACTTTGTGATTTGTTCTGTATTAAAGATATTTTATCGAAAGTTTTATTTGATTGAGGTTGTAATATTCGTATTTACAGCATCCTTTTTCTGGGTTAAGGATGAAAATTCCCACTATGCACTTTCGTCTGCATTTAATTTCTAAAATGGTTATTTTACCTACACCAGGAATAATCGTTGACTTGTCAGTAAGAACTTGTCAATATTTAATTGATAAACAGTAATTAAACAAAGCTGACAATAATAAAATAATCACAATCATACCGTGATAACAGTAGTCACAATATGCTTTCCATCAAGATTTTATGATGAAAAAAAAGAAAAAAATATTTAACTGTGCCTCACACGATCTACATATTAAAGCTAAAAAATACATACGAAATAATAAAAGTGAAAAAGCGGAAAAAAAAACAATGGATTGATAAAAACAATGTGCGAGGCTAAAATAGTGCCTGTCTCAGCACATGACTTGCGATATTGATAAAAATCACTTCATAAATTTTCTCAGAATCCCCAATCTTCAAAAATATAGGAAGTCGGGTTTTCATCTCCCTACAATGTTCACCAAAATTGAAATCGCCGAAGTCAATGTAATACAAACAAATGCCTCACGGTTATAAAATTGAGGCAACATTTTTTCCTATCTCCGTAGAAAAATATATAAACCAGTGAAAAACATAATTCATGGGCGCAATGCTCTATAAATTCGTACTGCATAACATCTCTCTTGTTCTTCAGAAAAGAAAACAGTTTTACTTCCATATACATACTGGATAAAGTGTTTTTTTTTTAATGAAATCGTGCGATTGTGCGCATATAAATATACATTCAAAATCGGAATTCCTGGTTCTGACTCACGCTAATTATAAATAAAATAAAAAATAACCATTATTTTACTACTTAATTTAGAATAATTGAGTTACTTAATCACTACACTTATTTTATTATACGGTTTATAATTATGGTTCATCATGCCTCTTTGGCGCAGTAGTCGCCTCTTCGGCGTAGGCCTCCATATTACTTTCCAATGCCCTAGCCATAGTCATCCACTCTGGTTCAATACTCTTCAGAAAAAACTAGTTACTGCCAGCAGTTTCACCCGCGTGATAGTACGAAATTATCTCAAGGAAACATAATCCCAGGATAAAAAAATATCCTATTTGCTATTCTAGGACATGGTTTATCTGTGTACCAAGTTTGATCGAAATCCGTTCTGTAGTTTTTGCGTAAAATAGTAACAAACATCCATACATACATACATACTCTCGCGATTATAATATTAGTAGGATAGAAGTAGGTACCGACGTCTGCTATGCCACAAAAAATAATAATAAAACTTTACCACTAAAAATAATGCAAAGGAATTTATTTAATAAATTTTCAAGGGAAAAAAAATAATAGGCATGTATTCAACCAAAAATGTGAGTCATCGCCCAAGTTTAACGCGTTAAACGTTCGACAAAGCTATGAAAAATTGCAAACGCGTCCATTCGTGGCGTCATTCGAGAATTATTAAAATTGTTCAGCCATATTGTTCCGCCATATTGACAAAGTTCGGCGGTTCCCAAGTTTTTGTCGTTAATTTAAATGTTGGGATGACATCAAATATTTTTACAGCATGACGTGCTTTCTTTTAAAACATCGACGGCACAATATATACATACGCTTTTGGAATTTAATTATATTACAAGCAGTAAAATGTTAGGTCTGGCCCACCCGTGGCGAATCTTTGCATAATTCAATGAATACATCTAGCGTATAACGGCACCCTTTTAAAAGCAATTTCATATATCTGAATTATTTGTTTGATCCTCAGTTATGACCAGTTTTGGCAGAAAAATAATAAAAAGTGTATGGAATAAATAACCACCATCATGATTTTATTAATTGAAGTACTGGTTTCTATCATACAAGCTTTCAGAAATTGTTATTCCAAGTTTTACAAATTCAACTTTTAAAATATATTTTAAAAGACGTAAATACTAGAACCGCCTACATTTTTTCATAAAGAAATTGAATCATATCGGTCCTTTATTTCCCATTCGATTAAAATCTATTCATCTTACGTTCAGACTGCTTTACTGTCGACATAACAACCAAAGTACCTAATATAACACCTAAACCTTACCACAAAACAAAGCTCCCTTTGTGAACTAACCTGTCTTGAAATCTAATCATCGTCGGCAGGTTTGTTCCTAAGTCATATTCAAATATAAAAAAAAAAACATTTACATATTCTGCGTATCGGGGCAGGATCTCTTTTTCATGAGCCCATTTGGCAACCCTGCGTATGTATGTCGTAAAAGTTCAAATGTCTGCTTTATACAAACAAGCCTATGATAGGGCTGTGAGGGAGAGGACCCAGTTATGTGAAAAGTTTAATACATAGAATACGAGTATAAATCAAGAGAATTAATTTCAAATTATTTTCAAACTGCCTCTACGTGGTTCCACAGTGTGTCAGTAAAAAGGCTGTCAATCTATTTCCTTCTGCTTTTTGAACAAAAAAAGGTTAATTTTTTTCAAGGAAACGTGGTCTTAAACAATTCATCTGAGACAAAATCGTCGCCTTTACTTGGCTGTAAAAAATGTTCTCCGTTGAGTTTTTATATTTTTAATGTAAGACTTTTTATATTTTGCATATTTTTATCCTGTCAAGATAAAAACACAATGAAGAGAATGTACCAAATGCAAATCTGTAATAAAGATATAGGGTTACATACTGTTTTTTACTACTGATAGGTTCACACTTGACCACTATCTTACCTCGTGGAAAGCGACGATGACATTGTGGTCGACTCGAAATGAAACTCGCATGCCTAGAAGTAAAATATTCACTCTTGACTTAACGATCCCCAGGTTGTAGCGCTCATGATACACTTTTTAAATTTTTGTTTTAGAGAAAAATTCATATCTATAGACTTCTGCTGACAAGAATATCAGTAAGAAAATCTGTGTGGTACTAAATTGTTATTTTCCCTCAAAACAATGCTGTCTAAAGCATAGTTTCTTGAATATTACCCAAAAACCTTTCGTTTAACAGACAACAATAATGCCTTCAGCTTATAAAATACTCAGCAGAACTAAAATGCTTTTGCCACAAATCAGAAAAGCCTAAATATGTCCAGGAATATCAAAATGTATAATAATCTCTTCAAATACTATGAATGCTCTTAGTAATTCATCAATGCCAACCGAAACCACTGAATCATTGAATCTTGAGGTTTCGGGGTCGCTTCTCGTCGCTGTCAGAAATAAGATGTTTTTTCAGTGAAGCAAATAAAAATGTGGTGTTGGTGAATTGATTTTGGACGTAGCTGTTTTTAAAAGTTCAGGACAGTTCTATTTTCAGTTCAGGAATATAATTTGTTCTTTTTTTTTATTAATGATAGGCGCGCGTTTGACCACCATCTCACCTGATGGTCGTGAAGTGATGATGTGGTCCACGATGGAGCACCTTTGCCCAAAAGTAACCTATTCACTCTTGATTTAAATACCCTCACTTGTAGCTGTCAGGAAACACAGACTCCAGCAAGGAATTCCACTCCTTGGCTGTACCCATAATAAATGTATTCTCAAAACGCTTTGTACGTATGGGTGGAATTTCCAACATGTACCGGTCGCGCAACGCCGTATGTCTAGTGGTCCGATGTTTTTTTCTTTTCGGTTGGAAAATCATCTTATGGCACCCCCCGCTCTTGGGCGGGGCGGGAGATAGTGTCAGGCTTTTACTGACTAAAAACCCACTCCTGTTCCGTCGTTGCCTTTCGTACGAGGGCCGAGTCTTCCTTTTAGAATCAGACCCTTGGCCCCAGTAGGCTTCGACCCTGCTGGGCCCCTACAGTTGCTGACATCTTGAGGCGCGCGGCACAATACGCGCCGTCGACAACTTGGGCTCGGTCCGGACGGTTATCGGGCCGCCATGGACCTCGTACAATGGCCCGCATAGGACTAAGTGTGGAAACCATACTCAGACATAGACATAGACATACGGTAAGTTCAAAAACATGTGAATTCAATTCACACAAACCGTATTGTCAAAATATGGAAAGAGATTTAAAGTAACATGAAAGGAGCCGACCTACTGCGCCGACTATAAATTGAGAGCTGAAAGAATAATGCTTGATGCGAGTATCCACCCTTATTTTGTTGAAACTTCTACGGTCCGGACCAAGCGTTTCGCCTCGCCCTTTACATCGAGGGACTGGAACAACTTACCTGCTGCGGTCTTCCCATTCGATTATAATTTAGGTGTCTTCAAGGCTAGAGTGAATAGGCTCTTAATAAACTAGTGCGCCTCACCATCAACGATTGCATCACTACTTACCGTCAAGTGGGATCGCAGTCAAGCACTAGTTTACAACAAAAAAATATATATTTTCATTAGAATGTAAGTATCCATTTCGACTTCGCCTATTCCAATGCTAACGTGAAGTGATATTATTGAACTAAGGTTTTATCGCAGTGTCTATGTCAAATAAATAGTTAATAAAAACAAAAATAAGGGTTATGGTTATACTCTTTTTATATTTTTATTAACCTCTAGTTTATGGTTATTCTAGTGAGGTAGTTTGTTTACGGTTTTTCATAGATTTTTTGTTAGTAGTCGAGTTTCTTTAGTAAATAATTAAATGAAGAGTGGCGCAAACCTGTGATTAATGGAAGGAATAATGAGAAGCTTTTGCCTAGCACCGGCTAAAAATAATAATAATAGTGAAGTTTTTTAGTTATGGTCGATTTTTTTTTTTGTTATTGGGAAAATCATCTATTGACAAATCTCGCTCTTGGGCGGAGCGGGAGATAGTGTCAGACTTTTACTAACTAAAAAAAACCTGCTACTGTTCCTTCTTTTCCTTCATCCCGGAACCCCAGGCTTCGTTTTCACACTGCCCGTGACCCCAGTAGGCTTCGACCCTGCTGGGCTCCTACAATTTGCTGACATTACCCAGAGGCGCGCGTGGAACAGTACGCGCCGTCGACGAGTTGGGCTCGATCCGGACGGTTACCTGACGGTATGGTTTTAATTTCAGCTCGATAGGTACGTCTACAAGTTCCCGAGATAAAGGGTCTTGACAAACAGACAGACGGACGGACAACAAAGTGATCTAATAAAGGTTCCGTTTTTTCCTTTTGAGGAACGGAATCATAAAAATAATAGTAAGTGACTTATTTTACATGTGCATATTATACGCAATACAATTTTTATGATTGACGTCTGTCAATCAAGAAAATAGTATTGTGACTTATTTGATATAAATGTACGTTATTGTATGTCAGTTTGGTGATTTATAATTTTAAAAAATCTCTAAATTAGTAAAATTGACAGTGACCAAACCTCTCGCAATTTCTAGTCTTAATCTTACGAATACCAAAAAAAAGTTCACAAATAACCTATGATATTAAAATTTTATTAAAGGCTCTACAGACATCGCAGAGAATATTGTTACCCCATCCTCCGCACGGAATTACCCACAGACCCCAACTTGTTCAATTAGGATTCCTGGTCTAACTATGAACAACTTTGCCCTCCGTTATATATTGTTAGATTGTATGAAAATAATATTGAATAGGGCAGTTATATAAAGCCTAGATGCTTGTGGTCCGGAGAAAAGTACTTATCCTGTATTTGGTTTATCCTTGAGACTTGCATAGATGTTAATGACGATTTTGTTTTGTTGAAGAATTATTCTGGAAATTGATATTATATACAAAAAACTGGGCAAGTACGAGTCGGACTCGCGCACTGAGGGTTCCGTACAGACTTACCTACCTATATATCATCATCATCATCATTTCAGCCGAAAGACGTCCACTGCTGGACATAGGCCTCCCCCAAGTGCCGCCACAGTGAACGGTCCTGTGCGTCTCGCATCCATCGTACTCCTGCAACCGTTACCAGGACATCGGTCCACCTTGTAGAAGGCCTTCCAACGCTATGTCTTCCGCTACGTGGTCGCCATTCCAGATCCTTTCGGCGCCAACGGCCGACAACCTATATATAGTTACATTATAATACATAAAAGATAATTTAAATTTCGATTCCCGAATTTGGTCTCGATGATTTTTCCGAATCGCAAAAAAGGTTTTTGTTTTGAGACGTAACATCAGTTTTACATTTTTAGTTTTTTTTTTATACTTGTGTTATAATACGACCTTGCTTCAAGCCAAATTTCAGGATTCTAGATCAACGGGAAGTACCCTAAGAATTTTATTTCCCACGCAAATATATGACAATATAATCATCTCCTTAGTTTTTTCCCAACTAGTTGGGAGTCAGTTTACAGTCTACACTACACGTATTTTACATGGAACATTTGCCTGTCAGACCTCCATAGCATAAGCATATAAGCATAATCAGCCTTTTAATGTTCCCACTGCTGGAACTCAGGCTCCCTCTCCAGAAAAAGGAATGGCCCGCGTGATGGATCCACGCGGGCCCAGTGCAGGTTGGTGAATGTCACATGTCTTCGAATTTTTTGGTTCTAGGACAAGCCGGTTTCCTCACGATGTTTTCCTTCACCGTTTTGAGAACAGTGGTGATGAAATAAATTACACAAAGTAATGCGCCTGGCTGGGTTTGAATCCTTGACCTACAACTCGTAAGTCGGGGCCGTTACCACTCGGCCACCACTGCTGTCAGACCTCCATAACTCAGTAATTGGGCAGCACGATACTCCTTGAATAGTCTGATGGTCAGACTTTCTGGCATATGACTACCCGTATTTATTATATGCTTTATGCACACAAAAGGACAGAGGCGGACTTAATGCCTTAGGCATTTTCTACCAGTCAACCTTTGGGTGACGCAGAGAAAAATAGTGGTAGGTGCAATAAACGAGAGAAGACGATTACGAGAATAGATACAGTACAAATAAACCATATATATAATAAAATTATAAAATACTAGCTTTTGCCCGCGACTTCGTCCGCGTAGAAGTCGAAAATGGTTTTATTAGGTTTTTTTTTTGAGATACGAAAATATAAAATAAAATATAGCCTATGTTAAATGGAATGGTGAAAGAATTTTTAAAATCATTCCAGTAGTATTTGAGCCTATTCATTACAAACAAACAAACAAAGTTTTCCTCTTTATGATATTAGTGTAGATATACTCAAATTAATAAACTACATACCTAACTACTGTAGTCAAACAATTAGTAAGTAGTCAAATAATTCGTAATGTTTTCCAATAGTCCAAATTGACAATTGGAAAACATTAACGCTGTGATGATACTACTGCCAACTTCTTACGAATTAGCTCTTGAACTTTTGTTTTGTATGTTAATCTGTAATGTTTGCCAACGATCTACAAATGACAAACCGAGACCATCGCCTGTACCTGCTTTCCGAGGCATGGGAAAGGCAGTAATAGCCTAGATGAACTTAGAAAAGTGCTTATGAACTGAAATATTTACAATAACACTTGCCCGATTTTTAACCCGCAATCTTATGCATGAGAGGCAGCTGTCTTAACTACTGAGCCATCATGATACACAATAATGCAAAAAATTAATAAGAAAAAAAAAGCTATACAAAATATAGAAACTGAAATAAGTCACTGGTAATTAATAGATGTGACAGACGTAAATAAATTCTTCTATTGACTCAAATAAATTAAACTAAAGGCCCTATTATGTTGTACTTTTCAAACTTTAAATTCAGTTATTTAAGTCAAAATAATTTTAATTTAAGTTTGGTCGTAGTCTTAACTTGACATAAATATCAATGGAGTGTCCTTCAATGTTTTAATTTGATTATAGTGGAAAACAGGCTGAAGTTTCATTAGCAATGAAAGTTAGATTGTTTTAATTCAGCAGTTTTTGGAGGGTGAGTAGTATCTACTCTGAAAAGGTGCCTTTTAAGTGCACCAAATATTAATTCACCATCATCAGAAGGCTTACAGTCACCCAAAGAGCAATGAAAAGGGCTATGCTGGGAGTTTCCTTGCGTGATCGCATAAAGAATGAAGATATCCGCAGGAGAACCAAGGTCGCCGACAGAGCCCGAAGAATCGCCAAACTAAAGTGGCAGTGGGCACATTGCTCGTAGAACGGATGGTCGATGGGGTCGAAAGGTTCTAGAGTGGCGACCGCGCCTTCCACAAGGTGGACCGACGACCTGGCGAGAGTCACGGGAGTGCGGTGGATGCGAGACGCACAGGATCTATCGTTGTGGCGGCGCTTGGGGGAGGCCAACAGTGGACGTCTTTCGGCTGAAATGATGATGATGATGATGACGAAATATTAATTTACAATTGTTTTACTTGACAAGCAACGATTGGCAAAACACATCGACAGATTAGATCGACGGCAAAACCTGATTTGACATTCCATCAATATACAATAAGAATTTTCCAAATACTTCACTTTACAAAATAAAAAAAGTTCATAATTATTATTAACTTTTTTTTAACCGACTATGTATTTTTTTATTTATGTTCACCGATTTATGTGGCAATCGTGGATCGATTTTGAAAATTATAATTATTATTGAAAATTTATACTTCCAAGTTGGTCCAATACAAATATTGTGTAATCTTCGAAGATTTGAAACGGAACTCCTCATATGATCACAGCAGAACTGTCGTTACAAGTAAAGTTGCTTTGTTTATAATTGTAGTTGATGACTGACTGAACCAAGAAGGGGAGGGGATATTTCAAACTGATGTGTTGATGAAGCCGGAAGCTTTTTAATTATCCAATGTAACCTAATCGTGTTTGGGATTATTGGAATTTTCATGAGATCCACTCTGGCTATAAGGTAAGTACCATCGAGCTAATCTAATGATGAAAGATAGGCATGGCGTGGCTTATTAGAATTGTCATACAATATTTTAATGATTGAATTCTATATATACCTTACTATAGAACTACACTATTTAAGGGCAAATAAAGATAAAAATTTTACAAAACAAAATACAACCGATTTCAATGTAAAATAAAAACTTCAAAAGAGCAAAATAACTTTAATTAACACTTTAACCAGAGTGCCTATTTCTCATGACAATTCCAATTAACCCAAACACTGCTAGGTTACATTGTTTTATTATGAAGTTCCTTTTTCTGCCTTCCAACTTCCTGCTCGGTCACCATTTCTTAAAGGTTAACCTTTCAAATGCCGTTATTAGAGACATAATAGAAAGACAATGGGAGATCGAACGCCGGCGTTCGCTTGGGGTTCGGACGCATGTAAACGACGCGATCCAGTGTCAGTGCAGCGCCTGAACCCAGTGACGCTAGCGCCAGCTACTGTATCAATATAAATCAGCCTTTTATTCTGATGAATAAGCCATATTAATTACTTTAACTTTTGATCGTGGAGAAGTCACAAACACATAATATGTACAAATTTTATACTTTCCCTTGTAATTCCCTTTTTCATATTATTTTATCATTATTTAAAATTTATTGGGTATAATTAAAACTGTCGGCCAAACTGAACATGACTGATTGATGAACAGATTTCAACAGAAAATCCGATTGTTTACGGTAATTAAATGTTTATTTTAATTGTTTCCAGGTATCTGTTTGATCGAGTTTCCGTTTAATTTTGAAAACTGAAATATTGGCTGTGATAAAATTAATAAATCGAGTCCTCATGGAATACTGATCTGCCGTCCTCAAGTTATAATTCCGTTATCTGACAAAATCACACTTTGAGTAAGAATATAAATCAACGAAACTTAGTGGTGATTATATTTATTTAAGTAAGAAAGAAAGATTTTTTTTTATTGTTATAAACAAGTGCTTGACTGCGATCCCACCTAATGGTAAGCAGTAATGTAATCATTGATGGTTATGCGTACTTTTTAATTAATAGTCTTTTCACTCTAGCCTTGAAGACGCCTTGGCACACACAGATACAGTACTTGACTGCGATCTCACTTAATGGTAAGCAGTGATGTAATCATTGATGGTTACGCGTACTAGTTAATTAAGTGTCTATTTACTCTTTACTACTTACATTTACACACAGATACACACAGTGGAGAAGCAAATAGGTCATCATCATCATCTTCCTGCCCTTGTCTCGTGTTATTTGGGGTCGGCGCAACACGTTTTTTTCTTCCACTCCGCCCTGTCACTCGTCATGCTATCACTAACTTCCTTTTATTTCATATCACTCTTCACACAATCCATCCATCTTATCTTTGGTCTCCCTCTCCCTCTCCATCCATCCACATGTAAACTCATAACTCTTTTAGTAACATGCGTCTCATCCCTCCTCTTCACATGACTATACCAAGACAAACGATTCCCTTTCAACTTTTCAGACACTGGCGCCACTTTCAAACTTCCCCTAATATATTCATTTCTCACTTTATCCATTCTCGTCACACCACACATCCATCATAACATTCTCATATCCACTACGTGCAATCTTTTTTCATCCGTCTTTTTCACAGCCCAACATTCTGATCCTTACAGTATGACAGGCCTTATCACGGACTTGTAGATTTTACCCTTCAACTTGAGGGGCATCCGTGGGTCACAAGTTGTTCCCGTGACCTGTCGCCATTTCATCCATTCTGCGTTGATCCGATGTGTTACGTCCCGGTCTACCTCACCATCCCCTTGGATGAGTGACCCGAGGTACCGAAAGTCAGAGCAGATCGGTATGGGCGTTCCAGCGAGAGCTAAAGGCACTGGATTGGAAAGACCACCGAAATCGCAGAACAAGTATTCCGTTTTGGTTCTACTCAATAGGTACATGTAGAAAATTAAGATTAAAAAAAAAACACTAACATTGTGTGACTCACGGCTGCGCTTAGGTCCAGTTCAGCAAAAATACCGGACAGCTACATGGTAGTTTTTTTTTTATTGGGTGGGAAAATCATTTTATGACAAATCTCGCTCTTGGGTGGAGCGGGAGATAGTATCAGACTTTTACTGACTAAAAACCCACTCCTGATCCTTCTTTGCCTTCGTCCCAGTGTACCTGGTTTCACTTTCATACTACCCGTAGCCCAGTAGGCTTCGACCCTGCTGGGTCCCTACGATTTGCTGACATCATGAAATTTTCACAGAATAGTTTTGATCGACATTTAAAACGACTTTATTCGATAGACTTTTAACGTAGATTGACAGATATGTTTTTTATTGGATCGACTTTAAAAGTAGATTGACAGACAAACGACTAGGTCAATAAATAAACAAAATTTTAACTAAAGAAACTGGTTAACCCGCTAACTGTCACCAGATCCGCCCTTAATTATCCATCCGCCATTTTGCTACGTCCGCGTTATCTCGAAGGTTCTCCTTTTCCCACAAGCGTCTCAAAGACACCAGTCATCGTCTCCGTGTCACCTCGTTTAATTACTTACCTTACAAGATGCTGAGGTCATGATCCCTGTAGGAGTCAAAAATCAGGCAAGTTTATGTTGAAACTGCGCTTTGAGGTTCCGTGGTTAGATGGACTGTTAAACGTAGCTTAATTATCTATTTCAATGGTAATTTCGTAAAATAAGTACCTGAGTAATACATATTTTTTGAAGTCCAATAATCGCAATAATATAATGGTGTTACTATAATATGTATAGTTATGTCTGTTCGTTAAGTTCGTTTTAACGACGACTTCTTAGTGTTTTTTTTTTACATTGAAGTCGGTTTTTTTTTGTACAATGTTTTTTATTTTATAGTTTTTTGTTGTGGTAAAAACTAACACTCAGCCAAACTTAAAAAGTGTGTAACTTACGTAGTAAGGTATCTAAAGAATTTAATCATTAAAACATTGCATAACAATTCCAATAAACCAATCCCAAACTTAGCTTCCGGCTTTATCATCAGATCAGTTCGATATAACCCCCCCCCCCCCTCTTCTTTCAGTCAGTCATCGACTACATGTATAAACAAACTTGGACTTCAAAACCAATCCGGGTCATTTTTTTTTCCACCGTTAACAGAATGCAGGTCCAATTTGGTCGCCTGTCATGCTCACCCAGCGTAGATATTGATTTGTCTTACTCGTTACCTAAATTCAAGTCTGTCTTGCATAAGGCATTATAACAAGAGTGAAAAGAGAATTTTGTCCTTTTCACGTACTTTATGTGAGTGAAAAGGACAAAATTCTCGTAAATAAATAAATATTGAGAATTTGTAAAAGTTCAAATATTCAGAATTTATTTTTTGTTGTCATTATTTACTTTTTTATTGGTTGGCTTAACGTCGAACAAAATGTGAATAGATACGTTAGTTCATAACTCCTTTTATGTTTAATGCATGCTATGGCAGCCGTTAATTAAGGTTACACTATATAATATGGGTACACTATGACCAGTGCGTGTTGCCAGTGATAACATATGGTACTGAAACATGGTCGCTTACAATGGGCTTCATCAGAAGGCTTACAGTCACCCAATGGGCAATGGAAAGGGCTATGCTCGGAGTTTCCTTGTGTGATCGCATAAAGAATGAAGATATCCGCTTGAGAACCAAGGTCGCCGACATAGCCCGAAGAATCGCCAAACTAAAGTGGCAGTAGGCAGGGCACATTGCTCGTAGAACACATGGTCGATGGGGCCGAAAGGTTCTAGAGTGGCGACCGCGCACCGGAAAACGCACCGTTGGAAGGCCTCCCACAAGGTGGACCGACGACCTGGTGAGAGTCGCGGGAGTGCGGTGGATGCGAGACGCACAGCATTGGTCGTTGTTGCGTCGCTTATGTCCAACAGTGGACTTCTTTCGGCTGAAATTATGATGATGATGATGACACTATATAATGTAAGGATACTGAATCTTTAGCATGTATAATGGTGTATGCTTTGTTGGTTGTCCTTAAATAAATAAACCAATTTTACTTGTCACGACAGTTCTACTGTCATCCCAAGAAGAGTTCCGTTCTATATCTTTGAAGTTTATTATCAGATCATAACAATATTTCTATTTAATTGTGGACCAACTTAAAAGCATAATCTTTCAATAAAAAAATTTTTCATAGTCGGTCTACAATTGACCGAGAAATCGGTGAACATAAATAAAAAAATACATTCAGCCGCACATAGAACCTCCTTCTTTTTGAAGACGGTTATAAATAAAATTACTTATGTTGTAAGTATTATTTTTTTAGGGTTCCGTACATAAAAATGAAAAAACAGAACCCTTATAGGATCACTCTGTTGTCCGTCCGTCGGTCCGTCTGTCTGTCAAGACCCTTTATCTCGGTATCGAGTTCAAATTAAAACTATTTACTAAGGTCTGCGGTCCCTTGAAGATGTAAAAAAATCAAACTTCTAAGTTAACGAAAAAATAGATATGGCCGTTTAATGTCGCAAAAAAACGTGTATTTCGACACTCTCAAAGGAATCAAAACTCAAAGGGTCCTTCCCGTTAACCTAGAATCCTGAAATTTGGCATGAAGCAAGGTCTCATAGCACAAGTATAGGAATAAATCTGAAAACAGTAAATTTGTAGTTAAGTCACAAAAAAATAATAATTTTGCAATTTGGAAAAATCTTCGTAACTCAATTCAGGAATTGAACTGTTTTCATAGGTAAGGTTGTACGGAACCCTCAGTACTCGCACTTACCCAGTTTTTTATTTATAATCTCGCTTCCTCAATGGTAAATATAAAATTTAAGGGAAAAAAATTATTTGCTGTCAACCATACACGGAAAACAGTTTACTAACAGCAAAGGTATTCGGTTTTCCTCTTTGCCTATAGAACCGTGTAATTTTCCTAGAATCGGCTTGGTCATTCGTTTTTATTTCCAAAAGGTGAACGTAAATATTTGGTCGTCCGATCCTGAACCAAGTGATTAAGGTTTGTTTGTGTTTGTTACTTTTTTAGTGTGTCTCGTTTATTTCGCGACAGCATTTTGGACCAACGTATCCATATTGCGAGAACTGTCTCGCGATTGTCGACCAAGTGTCTTCGCAAGATCCTACAGTACTTCGGTCACATTACAAGGAAAGACTCATCGTGAAAAGGCTCATCGAGACCCGTAAAGTGGATGGGAAAAGGCGCAGTCGTTAGTCTGATCAGATCCGCACCGCTCTTGAGTCTACGGTATACAATGCCCTTCATACCGCCAGATGAAGAATATCGTATGAGTGAGAGCGATGAAGCAGGAAGGTCACCCTCAGCATTGAGGAATACGATGCAAGTAGAGAGCGACATGCTCTGGATTCTCACAGATGTTACAAATCTTTGAAATTTTCATTTTTTCTCTACTATAATATGCGTGTATTATAATTACATTTAAACCTTTGGTGAAAACCACATGGAAATCCGTTTTTGATTTTATCGCGTTCATACTAACAGACAAACGTGTAGGGACTTTGTTTTTTAGAAAATAAGAGAGGATGGTTGATGAGGCCGAAAGGTTCTAGAGTAGCAACCATGTACCGAAACACGAAGCATTGGAAGGCCTCACGCTAGATGGACCGATGACGTGATAAGGGTTGCGGGAATCCAATTGATACGCGACGTACAAAACCGTTTATTGTGGCAACCCTTGGGGAAAGTCGATTGAAGGAGATGATGACGATATTTTCCAACATCATTACCTTCATTTCAGCCGAAAGGAGTCCACTGTTGGACATAAACCTCCCTCATTTATTTATTTAATCTTCTTGCAAACAAAAGGTACAAAGGCAGACTTAATGCCTTAGGCATTCTCTACCAGTCAACCTAGGGTAGTGGAGAGACAATATGGCAGGTGCATAAAAAAAAGAAATATTATTTAGACAATAAGTATTACAAAATTATATATAAAACTAAAAGTAAACATACATACATATTTAATAAAATATATACCTATACATACGTATAATTATATATATAAACACAGTAAAGGAGTTTTGAGATGATTCTTCCATTTGTGTCGCCACAACGATCGGTCAAGTGAGTCTTGCTTAGATCGGAAAAAATATACGCATTTGAAAGTATATAATATGTTACCGTTAGAGAACAGAATACGTTAATCTGCAAAGGTCGGGCTACAATCCGTTAAAGCGCAAAATTTAAATTAAAGTATCAGATATCTCCACTTTACGTTTTCTCTATCTACCGTTAATATGCGCATTAATGAGGTATTCTGCATAATACCGGATGCTACATCGTGAAATCGCGGAAAACAGTGAGCGAAACATTTTTGTCCCTTTTTAGCTCGACGGGGCTTCCACTTGCACTTTCGACACCTGACTCTCAAACTGGAATGGACTGGAGCTGCCCTCAAGCGGCTCTTGCCTAGCCTCGGGAATCCAGATGCCTCCTTCCGGAGATTCTACGCGGGGATCGTATGGTTAATGGCCCGGGGCGCCGGTGTGGCCGTCGTCACTGTAAAAGTGACCGGTGGCGACCATGCTGAACGCTTGCCAGAGGGTCATGGCCATCCGGATGGTGCAGGGAAACCGCACGGTCTCCCGCGGAGTGGTGAGCCTCCTTGCTGGCCTGCCACTGTGGGATCTGGAGGCAACAGTCCTTGCACGCTTGTACGATTTGCGCATGAAGATGCAATGCCGGGGCGAAACTCCGCTGCCGCGACAAGTCGGGGCATGGCGGACAGAGTTCCGGTGAGATAACATGGTGAAATGGCGACAGCAACTGTCGCAACCCAGTGCTGGGCACGCCCTAGTGACGGATCTATCCAGAGCGGGATTCATTTGATGATTTCCAAAGTTAAAAAAAAAACGGGGCGTCTACTTCTGTGTGGTTATAAAAAAATAACCACGAAGCTCCGCTTCGCTCCCACCTTAGCCTACTAACCTAAAATATGTTAATTCTTCATGCGTAAAATGTCATCAAACTTAAGATTTATTATTCGAAACTAAATAATTATAATGAATTCTAATATTTTATTTAATCAAAGAACCTGTTTTTATACCTTAACTTCCGGACGCTAAATCAACGCTTATGTATAAGAGTATCTTTTGCACAGCTCCGACCAGTTTTAAAAAATTGCCCGAAAAATAAAAAAAAAATAGAAAACATTAAATAATAAATGATATTTATTTTTAAAAACACACGTCAAAATATAAAGTCTCTTAAAAATAAATTGAAAAGTTTACTCTTTAAGTTTAACTGAAAGAGCATTTTACAGTGTATCAGACTTTATGAAAGACGACAATAATTTTCTTCATTTTTCAGATGACAATGTTGTATTTTTTGACATTATTGTATTTATTTGGAATAATTGTAATTTTAAATTTAATTTGTAATGACATTAATTCATAATTTCATTGACTAATTTATACGATGATTAATCATTGAATTTATATGTAAAACTATGCTTGTTGAAATGTAATGATACCTAAACTAAATTTAATAATAGCATAGCATAGTCGGCCTTATAATGTTCTCACTGTTGGGACTCAGGTCTCCTCTCTAGGAGAGGGAATGGGCCGTAATCCACCACGCGGGCCCAGTGCGGGTTGGTGGATTTCACATGTCTTCGAATTTTTGGTTGTAGGTCATACCGGTTTCCTCACGATGTTTTCCTTTACCGTTTTGAGAGCAGTGGTGATGAAATAAATTACACAAAGTAATGCGCCTGGCCGGGTTTGAACCCGTGACCGACCGATACGACTTGTAAGTCGGAGCCGTTACCGTCGGCTAGCACTGCTCAGAAAATTAATAAGTACCTACATAATTTCGATGCATAATAATCACAGGAAGAGATGGTGCATACACCATTTCTTCCTATTTATACGCCACGATATACGGCTGAAGATGCTAGAACTTGTACTTATTTTTTCATTATATCTTGCATGCAATGTACAAGTATCATGTACACCTTGTTTAAACAAATAAATATTTATTTACTTACTTAACCGTACGCTTGGCCGTCAGTCTGCAGATTACCTAGGAAATCTGTAGATTATCTAGTTAATGTAAGAACTTATTTCCACTTTAATGGACTCAATCAGATAATCTGCAGATTAACAAGTTAGTCTGCACTCAGAACTGATTTACGCACATTAGCGGTAAAATATACATGCAGATGATTCTCGCTCAAATTGAATACCCACGTAAACGCATTATTATTTCAATGGGAACTTTTATAGCCTAAATAATATAGACGTTATCTCTTTTATGTACGTTTTTTGTGTAGTTTCTATTCAATAAAATGATTGCAAAAGCGGTTTAAAATATGTTGCCGTTTTGAATTTGAAAGGCTCTCTGGCTTATAGCCTCTGCCGGTTTATCGGACAATATTATTACTCAGTGGTTTATCTGTAATACGATTACAGGTTTTTGGCCGATTTTGTTTTTAGTGTAGTTCAATGGCTGTTTAAATCGTTCGCAAATTGGTTCTTATTTGCAAGAAATTCGAAGGTTCACGTAGGGACCTAATGACAGCATCAGCACATTTGAAAAATTGACTAGTTTTGCCATCGACACGCTAAGAAGAAGATTGAGAAGTAAAATGAGTTCTGAATATCAAGCATTGTGACGGTGAAGTGCCAATACCTTCTAACTGATATTGATCGAGAAAATTACTTTTTAATCTCTGAAGCGAATATTTAGTTGCAACTGCACCAAATTAAATTGTGGAAACACGTAACTAAACCAACATGTCAATTTATAGTATTATCTCATAACGATTCTATGACAGAAAATTTTTGACTCCGACAGTTAGGAGTTATTGGCACTTCGCCGTCGATTGACTAGTTGATTGGAAACTCGACTAGTCAATATGTGGAATCACAGAAACAGGTGCGATGTCGGCAAAGTGGAGCTGAGAATTTTATCGTAGCAATAATCAAATCAGGGAAAATTGAGGAGAAGGTGGACTCAATACATTTGCTGCTAAATATTGCAAAAACATTAGAATCTGTTGCATTCGCTATCTAATGGTAAACAGAGTGACTGTATTTTGTGTTGAAAATAAATACTATCTAAACATGGCTTAATGCACAAATTATATTGTTACGCTGTGAAACTTGAACATGCCATGTTTTCGATGAAATCAAGAGAAGCATCAAATAATTAAAACGCATTGCTGTGCGAAACTTCTAGAATGGAAGTACTTACCACTGACAAATTCTAGACAAGTACTTACCACTATTATTATTAAATATGGTTAGCAGGTGGTTGATAAGAGAATTTGTACCTTCCGTATTTAAGAATACAGTCGAAATTCGTGAGAGGAGGGTGGTAAATATTTGTGATAAAAATGATTTATGGCCCCGCAACGCACAGCGATAAATGCGCTTATCCTAACTTATTTATACCTAAACCTATCCCCCCTCCTTTCCCCCCCCTCCCCCCTCCCTCTTTTCCCCTTCCTTTTTTCTTATTTATACCTTATCTATAACTAATTATAAATAATGCATTCCTTGTGAATTCACCTAGAGTACAAAAAAATAAGTCCGTGTATAATCTGTATAATAGCAACCAATTTTTTTTATTATTAGCCCTGCACTTGAACATTATCCCACCTGTCCGAAAGCCACGATATAAAAAAGAATTAATTATTCACTCTTGACTTAAATACTCCTAAGTTTTCGCTATCAGAGCTATCAGGAAACACAGACTCTGGCAGGGAATTCCACTCTTTAGCTGTATGCACAATGAATGTGTCCTCTGTGTTAAATCCTTGAACGAACATAGTTGCGACATTTTACCGTGTTTTAGAGTTAAAATTATCAAGTCTTTTCGTCTCTTGACTTCTTACTTAAACAACGTAGCTACCTAAAAGCTAAATACTTAAAAGTACACTTAGTATTCTGAAGTAAAAAGTACACAGTTTAAGTACTTCATCCGCGAGTTTAAATAACAAGTTCAGCTTATTATAGTTAAGTGGTGTAAAGTAAACTTGTCGACAGCGAATTAACTATTTGTTTACGCTAAAAGATAAACGCTTAAAGATTGCAAACTATTTGAAATTCAGCTAGTGCACGGTGTGATTCATGAGTTGTGGGAAAAAATAGGTTTTCTGGTTTGTGAACGTCAAGCAATGTGTAACTCGTCGTCCGGCCGTCCAGTAATCGATCAGACCGAGCCGAAGTCGTCGACAAACCGAAGTGACCCAGCAAGACCGATGCCTGCTAGGGCCGCGGGGATTTTTTGAAAGGGAGACCATAGCCTTAGAACGTAAAAGGTAACTGATGGACACAGCTGTGGTTATAGTCGGTAAAAGTCTGACACGCCCTCCTGCTCTACCCAGAGAGATTTGAGATGATTTCCCCAATCATGAGATGATTTCTCACCTTTCTTACGATGACACAGTTTTAAAGACACATCTATCAAATATCAGTAAATTTTCGAATTTTATTGAAGGACGCGAAACAGAACAGTCATTAGACGGCCATTAAGAAATTGCGTGGTTCTCATCGAAATGTGGGTCGCTCCATCTCTTTTT
Source organism: Mythimna vitellina (assembly GCA_949316375.1). Taxonomy (NCBI): domain Eukaryota; kingdom Metazoa; phylum Arthropoda; class Insecta; order Lepidoptera; family Noctuidae; genus Mythimna; species Mythimna vitellina. Next base: position 18,619,565 of record OX438692.1, read on the forward strand.
CTTAAAAAAGGATGATAAGCATGTGAAGAAAAGGGATAGAAATAGGAAAAAAATAACCAGCCGAAAAAAATAATCCATCACGTATAGAATTAGCATAACTACAATTTTTAATCAGTTTTTAACATAGTTCAATATTATTTTTTTGCTCGAGGATCGTCAAATAACTTCTCTAGCTCTGGGTGGATTAAGAGGGAGTCTCGGACCCCATATTCCTTCAGTTGCATCTGCGACTGGCGGAAGGTGAGGACGACGTGATGCTTCTCCAGTCACTCCTCACAAAGGAGGCTTTCTGGTATGATTATGGCGAGCCTAAAAGATGAAATTTGCTGAGACACTGAAATGGCCAGCAACGTTTTCCTTCAGTGACATTTTAATTTCAGAAACAAAAATTTTTTTAAATCGATTTTTACCATTAATGATAACAAAAATGTTCAGTTATTTATAAGAAAATAAAAGTCCTAAAAGCCTCATTAGAAGGCTCAAAGTCACCCAAAGGTAAAGGCCATGCTCGGAGTTTCCTTGCGTGATCGAATCAGAAATGAAGATATCCGCATGAGAACCAAGGTTGCCGACATAGCTCAAGAATCGCCAACTTAAGCAGCAATGGGCAGAGCACATTGCTCGCAGAACAGATGGCCGTTGGGGCCGAAAGGTTCTAAAGTGGAGACCGCGTATCGAAAGACGCAGTGTTGGAAGGTCCCCTACAAGGTGGACCTAAGACCTTGTGAATATTGCGGGAATCCGATGGATGCGAGACGCACAGGACCGTTCATTGTGGAAACATTTGGGGGAGGCCTATGTCCAGCAGTCTATCGGCTGTAATGATGATGATGAAATAAAAGTTATATTATTCTCCTGTAAATATTAGTCAATAAAATAAAAACACAGCTATAAAAAATTTAATAATTGAACCCTATTCAAACAAAGGGTCAGCTAACCTATTAACATTTAATCACAATCTACTTATAATGTGTCATACTAAAGACCTGTGGGCGGAGGACTCATTTACTTTCGGTTTTCTCTATAACTAAGGAGACCTAAACAAACAAAACTGTCTAGTCATCAACTATTAGGGTCGTCGCACACGGGCCACATGTCAAAGCCACAAACGCCGCCACGAGAAGCTAGAAGCGGCCATAAGGGCAGGCAAAGCGCGCGACAGCCACTTGTGGCTGGTAGCTGCTGCTTTTTTTAACCCATACGTGCAGTATCATTATGGACTCTGACGAAGGCGTTTTGTATCGGCGTTTAGTGGCCGGTGCAGGCCACAAGAAGAGAGTAGCAGTGATTTGTAGCATGTAGCAGCCATGTGTGTGGCGAATCCATATGAAATGTATGAAAACTATAGGAAATATGCTGGTAGCGACGATTTGTGGTTGTGGCCGGTAGCCAGCCCGTGTGCGGCGACCCTAAGCACTATTATATAGTGTCCCTTCAACATTGGCCAACAACTTTCGGCTGTCAAAACAGGCTATCTGAAGATTTCCGTAATGAAGGACTAACATAGGAAAATACACACAGTGTGGTCCAAGTAGCTACGTCAATAAAAAAAACAGGTAAGTGTGAGTCGGTCTCGTTCACCGAGGATTCCGTACAAACTTGCCTCTGAAAACAGTTCAAATCCCGAATTGAGTTCTAAATTTTTTTCCGAAATTACAAATTTAAATTTTTCAGTTTTTTTTCCTATTTTTGTGCTATGAGACCTTGCTTTATGCCAAATTTCAGGAATCTAGGTTAAAGGGCCCCTATGAATTTGGATTTCCCTATGAAACTGTTGAAATATACGATTTTTGCTACGGCCCTATCTTTTTTTTTTAGCAGAAGTCTGACTTTTTCACAGCTTCAAGGGGCCGCAGACTTGAGTATATAAGTTTTAATTTCAACTCGATACCTTCACGCAATCCCGAGATTAAAGGTCTTGACAGACAGACAGACGGACAACAAAGTGATCCTATAAGGGTTTCGTTTTCCTTTTGAGGTACGGAACCCTAAAAAAGATACCTTATACCTCAATGTAGAAAGAATTTCCTTAATAATAATAAAAAAAAATATTCATATCTCCTAAACTTTAAACAATCGCAGAACATAATGGGGTATTTTCAGATAACACTAGGTACGAGAAATCTTTTTTTATCAGGAAATTATTCCAATATTAAGACACTACAAATTACAATGGACGTCGGAATCACCGGGGACACCTATTGGCTAGCTTTATGGAGAAGGAGGGCCTCTACATGATGAATTCCTTCTTCAAAAAGCGTGAGCATAGGAGGTGGACCTGGCAAAGTCCTAACGGTGCAACTAGAAATGAGATTGACTTCATCCTGTCGACGAAGAAGCAAATATTCAATGATGTCTCTGTGATCAACGCGGTGAAAACTGGAAGTGATCACCGCATAGTAAGAGGCACATTGAATATTAATATTAAGCTTGAAAGGTCACGACTGATGAAGTCTACGCTCTGTCCAGCACATATCCAAGTCCAAAACCCCGAGAGCTTTCAGCTCGAACTCCACAATCGTTTCGAGTGCCTAGGAAACTCCGTGGACGAATATAACGATGGGTTCGTGGAAACTGTCCATACGGTCGGGTCTAAGTTTTTCAAGACTCACCGTACAAATAAGAACAAAAAGCTCTCTGATCCGACCCTCGAGCTAATGAAGAAGAGGCGTGAGATGATTCTGCAGTCTTCAGACGATGCGTGCATATACCGGCAGCTCAATAGACAAATATCGAAGTCCCTGAAACGCGACCTTCGCCGCTTTAATACCGCAAGGATTAAGGATGCAATTGAGCGGAATAAGGGCTCCAAAGTATTTGCACGAGATCTGTCTATTGGGCAAAGCCAGCTCACGAAACTGAAGACCGACGATGGCAGAGTCATTTCCGCCAAATCGGAGCTTCTGGGAGAGATCGAGACTTTTTATGGACAGTCATACACGTCTATCACTGAACCCGCGGCAAATCTAGTAAACGACCCAAGAGCTAGACTGACTCGACACTATACCGAAGATATCCCGGACGTCAGCCTGTACGAGATTAGGATGGCTCTGAAGCAGCTAAAAAACAACAAGGCGTCGGGTGAGGACGGAATTACGGCTAAACTCCTGAAGGCGGGTGGAAAACCGGTCCTTAAGGCCCTTCAGAAGCTATTTGATTCCGTCATACTCGAAGGAAAAACGCCACAGGCGTGAAGCAGAGGCGTGGTGGTACTCTTTTTTAAGAAGGGCGATAATGCCCTGCTTAGGAATACAGGCCCATCTCGCTTCTGAGTCATGTCTACAAGTTGTTTTCCAGAGTCATCACGAATCGTCTTGCACGCAGGTTCGACGACTTCCAGCCTCCGGAACAAGCCGGATTTCGAAAAGGCTTCAGCACCGTGGACCACATACATACGCTGCGGCAGGTTATACAGAAGACTGAGGAGTATAATCAGCCTCTCTGCTTAGCGTTTGTGGACTACGAGAAAGCCTTTGATTCGATTGAGACTTGGGCTGTACTGCAGTCTCTCCAACGGTGCCAAATTGACTATCGGTACATCGAAGTGCTGAAGTGTTTGTACAAAAACGCCACTATGTCAGTCCGACTACAAGACCAGACTTCGAAACCTATCCTCTTGCAGCGGGGCGTGGGGCAGGGAGACGTAATTTCTCCGAAACTGTTCACGGCAGCAATGGAGGATGTCTTCAAGGTTCTGGAGTGGAGAGGGCTAGGCATTAATGTCAATGGCGAGTACATCACTCACCTTCGGTTTGCCGACGACATAGTAGTCATGGCTGAGACTACAGAGGAGGTCAGTACAATGCTTGATGACCTCAGTAGAGCTTCCGAAGAGTGGGACTTAGAATGAACATGGACAAAACCAAAGTCATGGTAAACAGCCATGTAGCACCCACTCTTATCAAGATCGGGGACTCTACACTCGAAGTTGTGGACGAGTACGTTTACCTGGGACAGACGGTCCAGTTGGGAAAGTCTAACTTCGAGAAAGAGATCAATCGTCGAATCCGACTGGGCTGGGCAGCGTTCAGGAAGCTGCGCGGTATCTTCTCGTCCAATATACCACAGTGTCTCAAGACGAAAGTCTATGACCAGTGCGTGTTGCCAGTAATGACATATGGCTCTGAAACGCTTACAATGGGCCTCATCAGAAAACTCAAAGTCACCCAAAGGGCAATGGAAAGGGCTATGCTCGGAGTTTCCTTGCGTGATCGAATCAGGAATGAGGATATCCGCAGGAGAACCAAGGTCACCGACATAGCACGAAGAATCGCCAAACTTAAGTGGCAATGGGCAGGGCACATTGCTCGCAGAACGGATGGCCGTTGGGGCCGAAAGGTTCTGGAATGGCGACCACGTACCGGAAGACGTAGCGTTGGAAGGCCTCCTGCAAGGTGGACCGATGGGAGTACGATGGATGCGAGACGCACAGGACCGTTCATTGTGGCGACACTTGGGGGAGGCCTATGTCCAGCAGTGGACGTCTTTCGGCTGAAATGATGATTAATGATGAGGACAAATTACAATATACATAAATAGACATTCATCAATTCAATTATTATTTTTATGTCAAAGTAAAATTATAAAAAATAAAAATAAATAAATAAACTACATTATTTAAATGAAATTATAAATTATTCCAATTAAATTATTAATATAAATTATATTAAATTAAAACATAATAAAAACACTTATATTGTCACTACATGAACCACGCAACAATGTATGTATGAATGATCGCACGGAGGACCTTCTGCTGGGCAACTTACACTGATGCATACAAAACACCCCCATTAAATACTTACACTATCACACACAATTTTTACTAAGAATTTTAATTAAATTTAATTGAATTGTCTTTTTTTATATTATTGTTTTTTGAGTTTATTATTATTATTACTTTTTTGTTGTTATTTAATTTGATTTTTATCTTTTTTTCTTGTATTTAAATCATATTTTTCTGTACCACAATTTATTGTATCATGGTTGCCGACTGATTTATCTTGCTTATTTTATTTTTTGCCACTTGGAACTCTGACTTCTAAGCCACAGGAACATACACCTAGTTTAGGAGTCAAGGCGTTAAAGCATAACCTTAATTATTATAAGCTTTTGTATTAATAAAAGCCTCTCATTACAAAATTCATAGACATTCTATGAATTTTGTAATGAGAGGCTTATGATGAAAAATAAATTATTATTATCGTTTATTCATTACTTTAAACATAGAGATTATATTTTTAAATATTTCAATAAAAATAAAAACATAAATATAAAATATCGGGAACAGGGTCCAAGCTACCGGCGGTCAGGGCTCCAGAGAAAGGAACCTCCTAACAATACGACCCGTGTCCAGGAGTACCGCTTTCTGGATCAAGCTTTTGATCCAGTCGCCTAATTTGAGCCTCCTAAGGTGTTGGTCAAGGCTCTTGGCTATTAAGCCCAATGGCTTAATAGCCAAGAGCCTTGACCAATGAAAAACCTTGTCAGCCAATGCTGACACGACTATCAGTACAATGATCGCCGAATCTATATTATTATTAATGATGTAGTGACAGTCAAACCTTTCAGACAACGTCCTTAGGATGGTGTCAATGCCTGAAATACAGGCCAAAAGCCTACCTTAGGCACCAGTCTTCCACGGTATGAACCCAATTATTGTCATTGTCTTAGTTTTGTAATTGCTGTGATACTGTGGTGAGAAAATAAACGAATTATTATTATTATAATGCGTGATTTGACGAACATCCCCGACGCACTACAGTTTACTATTGAGCTCTTTGTTATCTTGCTAAATTCGATGTAATAAATAAATAAAAAAACAACCGTATTCCATTATTCACTCATTGTAATCACAAAACAAGCAGTATCAATGACAAACAGTATTACTCAAGTAAATAACAATAAAATAAACAGCGTAACGCTGAAAATGTATCCATCACAAGTTCCCCTCTCTTGTTACTCGATCTCATACATCATTATTATGAACACAGAGTTATGAAAGATAAAAAAGTTGAAGGTAACCTAAGCTGTATGCTCAATATGATCATATGTCATTTTAACTCAAACTCAAAATTATTTTCATTCATATACGTACACATGGGCACTTATAAAACGTCAGAAACTAGTGCATGGATCCGATTGAGATAGTCTTTTACTATGGAGAAAAATTGGACTGAAATTTCATGGTTACTCTTTCCACCGTAGGCGCAGGCTTGCGTACGGCGAGCAATGGGTGGCTCGCCGTTCGACCGTCCGTTAACCGTCCGGACCGTGCCCAAATCGTCGACGGCGCGTACTGTTCCACGCGCCTCAAGGAGATGTCAGCAAATTGTAGGGGCCCAGCAGGGTCGAGCGCGATTTGTCATAAGATTATTTCCCCACCCAATAAAAATTGGTTACTCTGTAAAAAAAGATAGTCTACAATATTTCTATATTACAATATTAATAGGTATGAGAGGACAGTGTAGACCGGTCAACGTTGCTTGTACACGAAAACACAATAAAAATAGTGATCTATGAATACACGGAGTCTACAGTATTCTCACATTCACATTATAAAAAGAGGTTATATAAAAATAAAAATTAAATCTGTCAATAAATGACACGTTAACATGGATGGATGGATTGTGTGAACAGTGATATGAAAGGAAAAGAAGTTAGTGATAGTATGACGGTTGACAGGATAGACTGGAAGAAAAAAACGTGTTGCGTCGACCCCAAATAAGATGGGACAAGGGCAGGACGATGATGAACAAAAATATTGATTGTTTGATTCTATAGAGATATCTATCCGCTCAAGAGCTGCGAAAAAATAAAAAGTGTTGTTCGCCACTGGGTACTATGGTCCCCCACATGACACAATTAAAAAAATGCCATAGAAAAATAGTTTCTTTAAACTATTAATTTGCTATAGCACTTATAGTTACCGATCTAGCCACGTGAACGCTGGCGGCCGACCAAAATAGTGGTCCTCAAGAAAATACCAGTAACATATACATTCGTACATAACTAGTATTTTCTTGAGGCCCACTCTACAGGAAATACGCGGGTGTTAGAAATATGGAGGTAACTATACGGATATATACTACATTATCATACTAAAATGTCAAGATGGATAACGTTTATGTACGGTGTATCAAAGTTCCTATGACTGGTGTATAAAGAGGGTTTTATGAAGAAAAGCACAGAAAGACAAGATTAAGTATTTATTTCAAATAGGTTTGTGTCAACCAGTCAGGTCGATCGTTTCCTATAATAAAACGTAATGTTTAAGAAATTTTTCGCTTGCTACCCAGCCAGCAGTGACTCTAGTAGTCACTAATCCTTAGTGACTACTAAAGTCCACGTGAGTTAATAAATATTATTATTGCTAATGTTTGTATTGATTCTGTGTATATATCATACAGTTTTTTTTTTTATTGGTATAAACCAGTACTTGACTGCGATCCCACCTGATGCTAAGCAGTGATGCAATCATTGATGGTGAGGTGCACTAGTTTATTAAGAGCCTATTGACTCGAGCCCTGAAGAATTCCTATTACACTACGCGCCATATACCACCAGGTGTGTGTCATATTACAGCTAAGTTCTTTTTCATTTTCCTCTGTGTTGGAATCACAAAGTTTTGCTACGAAAAAACATGATGGATGACTTTTATTATTTGTTTATTTGCCGTTAATTTTGCCGAAAGAGTTGAGGGGTTTGTATAAAATGCTTATGTGTGTTTTCCTGTTTGCTTACGTGAGTTATTTATTACTTCTGCTGAATGGATTGATTTTGAAAATGGTGCTTGATTTTTCTTTGTGTTTTTTTGCAAGCTTGGGAAGAGGACGAGGAATTAATATTGATGTAAGGGAAATACATTGGGATAACAGTAGGAGAAATAGGCGAGACTGGTTTCTGCGATTTTTTGTAAGAAAAACAGTTTTATTCAATCATATTGCGATAACACAACCTATCACATCATTTATTTTTATTTGACTGGCCTGTTGGTCTAGTAGTTAGTGGCCCTGACTGCTATGCTGGAGGGCGTGGGTTCGATTCCCACCCAGGACAAATGATTGTGTGATGAGCACGATCATTTGTTCTGTGTCTGTTTGTAATTTATCTATAATATGTATGTATTTAGAAATATATAAGTATGTTTATCAGTTGTCTAGTGCTCATAACACAAACTCTGCTTAGCTTGGGACTAGACGGCGTTGTGTCATAGTTGTGGAATATTATTTATTAAAACACCTCCAACTTGCATATACCTAATAAGTAATGACTTATGCATACACGTATTATTCTATTGAGTCTTTATTTAGAGGTGGGAAATCATCCGATGACTTCTCTGAAATTCCCCGCGGCCCTAGTAGACATCGGCCCTGCTAAGCCCCTACGGTTTTGCTGACATCTCTTTGAGGTGCGCGTATAGGACTATGCGCCCGTGGCTTTCATGATTGTAGTGGGCGGTGGGATGGCAAGCTACCTATTGCTCATCATTGGGCATTTCATAATCATAGCGGTTAGTCCCGTCTTTGAGGAGCGGCTGGAAAGACGTCACGGCGTCCTCACCTTCCGCATGACGCAGGTCTTCACTGGACCTAGTAAGTTCGAAAGGTTCCTGCATCTGATTCGTGCGGTAGAAACGCCCGGATGTCACCATTATGACGATCGCTCGGAGGACATGGTGAAGCATACGGTGGTGGTGTGCCCTGCCTGGGCGGAGCACCGCCGTATCCTTATGAGGGTGTTCGGTGCCAGCGACCTTTTGCCCTAATACAGACCATAGTCCGAAGCGAGGACAAATGGCAGGCGGTCGCCTCCTTCTGTGAAGCATTAATATAAGCTAGCAAAGGAAGCGACTGTTCGCGTGAGTCTACGGTGTGACTTCCTCACACCCCAGCCGCCGGGATCCCGTCTCCGATATCCAAACACCGTAAGCGTCGTCTTGCTGATGACGAGCAAAAGGTAGCTCGCCGTCCAGCCGCCCGGTAACCATCTGGACCGAGCTTAAATCGTCGTAGTGAACACTGCGCGTGCCTCAAAGAGATGTCAGCATAAAAATAGTGGCCCAGTAGGGCCGAAGCCTACTGGGTCCATGGATTGGCTTCCGAAAAGGAAACTCGGGGTCCTGGAGCACAGGTTTTAGACATTAAAATTCTGAACGCCCTCTCCCTCCACCCTAGAGCGAGAGTAGTAATTGTATGATGTCACACCTAAACAAAAAACTGCATGTACCTTAAGTTAGTATTCCAGAAACTTAAATTCCTTCACCGCTTACCTAAGAACACCAAAACGTTTGGACTTCTAAAAATCTCATCAAAATTCTACGCTCGAAATAAAATTCTTTGAAAGTAAAATCGTCGCGTGACCTTTTAACCTGTTTAGCTCCGGTATCATAATGACCATCCATTAGAGGGTCGGCGGAATACATCACCGTAATCTGAATGGGCTACGCCAACTTATTATACTGATCGTTCAATCTCACTTCATTATGGGACCTTTTACTCGACTGCGCAACGCGAAGGAGGGTAATGTGTTTATCAGCGTATGAATGAATGTATGATTGTTCTTTTGTAGTATTAGCATACGTATGTATGTTCTTTTTTGGTACTCTAGAGACAAAAAGTTAATCTACTTGGTCTTTCTTAATCTTGTGTCTAAAAACTCTTGTGTGTAAAAACTTTATAAAATTTTAGTTTAAAGAAGGTTGCAACGCCTGACCCCACTTTCCAATAGCTATGTGTATATCGTGGCCAGATCTTAGAATTGACCACTTCATGATGTGAACATGTGTTGCATTTCATAATATGGCCAACTAAAACTGACCAGATCGTTTAAACGCCAACGTTTGATGATATTTCAATCCACGTTTGGCCATATCATTAATGTAGGATTAATAGACTTGTTACACTTATTAAGAGACTAGGAGCACACCGAGTCAGACAGGTTAGGATAGAAGGAGATGGCGAGGTCGAATAACACGCGAGCGAAACGAGCAAACACAGACCTCGCCTTCGCTTTCATGGTTTTTTTTTAACCACCCAAAAAGCATGTTTTAGTGTACAGTTAGTATTTTTTGATAAAACAGAGGCATATGTGGTAGAAAACTGGAATAAATTGAGGGACAGGTGTGTAGCAACATCTATCGCGTCACATAAGAACTAATCCTGAATCGCGCAATCAAAGTTCTCCGAGCGATTAGAACATATAGAACAACCCGAAATCATCTATCGGGCAGTTGCAGCCCACCAGACATAACACCCGTCTGGTCGGAGGATCCTCCCTTTTCAACGGAGGTTTGCGGTGCTTTACTCTCAGTTCCGCCTACCCCCAAACTGGTGACCCTCGACAAAGAACGTCAGCGCAGCCTTCGTGCAGCTACTACCTCGTGACGTCATCATCACTTCCCCAAGCTTTCGAGCAGCGAGCCATACAGCCAGCACCCACGTCTATAAAGGGTATCCTGACCACCAGCATGCCTACATGGTCATACCTGGTCATCACCTTCAGCCTCATCAGCGACCTTGGCGAAGCACACTGCACCTTCGGCCAGTCACATGAAGAGCAATGAAGAACCTCTCCTGGTCGACGCAAGCAGTCATGCCGATACGTCGCACAGCACCGCTCCGACTCACTGGAGCCAGCAGCACTACTCCGACTCACTGGAGCCTGCAGCATCATCCCGACTCACTGGGACAGCACCACCCCGACTCACTGGGGCATCACCGCAGACAGTTTCGACTCACCGAGAACTATGCGGCATTCGGTTCCGACTCACTGGAACCAACCTACCAATGGCTTGGCACGCATCAAGAAGCATCAAGAACCATCGATCTCCCATCTCCGGAGGGGAGTGATGTAGCGACATCTATCGCGTCACATAAGAACTAATCCTGAATCGCGCAATCAAAGTTCTTCGCGCGATTAGAACATATAGAACAACCCGAAATCATCTATCAGGCAGTTGCAGCCCACCAGACATAACACCCGTCTGGTCGGAGGATCCTCCCTTTTCAACGGAGGTTTGCGGGACTTTACTCTCTGTTCCGCTTACCTCCAAAGGTGAATACGGGTAGTATTAAAATATATAATGTCATTAGCAAAACTGTACCATACTGCATTCAACTGCTGAGTGCCTGCAGGCTCGTATTAGTTAGATCAAATAACGCAGTTTTGTGTCGTAATTATATTTCATTACACTTTTATCTTCCATTTAAAAATTATTATTCGCTTCTAGTAAAGAATGTCCTTTTTTATAACTATGGAAATCATCTAATGACTTCTAGCGCTCTGGGCGGGGCGAGAGGGCGTGTCAGACTTTTACTGATTAAAACCTCACCTGTGTCCTTCAGTTGCCCTTTGCGTTCTAGGACTACGGGATTTCTTTTCAGAAATTCTCCGCGGTCCTAGCTAGCGGGCATCGGCCCTGCTGGGCCCCTACGGTTTGCTGACATCTCCTTAAGGAGCGCTCGGATCTCTACACGCTGTTGACGACTGGGCTCGGTCCAATCAATTACCGGACGGCCGGACGGCAAGCTACCCATTGCTCGACGTCCGCAAGCCCGCGTCTACCGTGGCTGGTAGTCGGGGTCAGAATCTCGGCGGCTGGGGCGTGAGGAAATTCGTTTCCTCACGTGTGCGGTTTCCTCCTTCGCTAGCATTACTGTTCCGCAGAAAGAGGCCACCGCCTGCCATTCTTCCTCGCTTTGGACCATAGCCCGAACCAGGGCCCGACGCGAGAGGTCGCTGCCGCCGATTGCCACCACGAGGACACGACGGTGCTCCGCCCAAGCGGGGCACACCTCCACCGTATGCTCCACCGTGTTCTCCAGACTTAGTAAAGAATGTTTGCCGCCATATTACGTCACGAAAACAAAGCGAAATCAGCGCCTCTATAGGTGGACAACATAACTATTTTACGACATGATCAGCCATGACTGACGTCCATTATTGGGCATTGGCGTCCCACAAGTGTCGCCACAACGAACGGTCCTGTGCATCTTGCATCCATCGAATTCTCGCGACCCTCACTAGGTCATCGGTTTACCTTACACGCCGTAGCTAGGTATATAAAGACCAATCATCGCTCCCTTCGAAGTCGTCAAGATTTGGCGTTTGCAAAAATCCTGATCGTAGTCAGTAACACGTGGTATCAGATTTATATTAGATTTAAAATGAACATTATTGCTATCATATATTGTGCTGCCAAAACTATTAGTTTCGTTTTGCTTATAATAATTAAGTTTTGGTTCTATTTTTACGTGAAATATTTACCTTTTTCGAAGTTTTTAGGGTTTCGTAGTTTTTAGAGTTCCGAAGAAGATGAAAACCCTATGGTTTCCATCTTCATATTTTCAAGTATCATATTATATAGGAGGATTCTCAATTCCTTCACAGAGTGCAGACCTCACACCTCTGGAACTTTTCCTCTGAGGTTTTCTGAAGATTAGAGTGTCCAACAGTAATCCATCAGCCATATCTGAATTAAACGAAAACATTAGACAAAAAAATTATGAACGTTCCTACTAAACTTAAGAGACATATTTTCTTGAGTGTATATTTTGTATAGGTATCAAAAAAAGTCAGTTTTTTCTAAGACACCCAGTCATCATCATCTTCCTGCCCTTGTCCCATCTTATTTGGTGTCGGCGCAACGCGTTTTTTTCTTTCATTCCATCCTGTCAACCGTCATGCTATCACTAACTTCCTTTTCTTTCATATCACTCTTCACACAATCCATCCATCTTTTCTTTGGCTTTCCTCTCCACCCATCCACATGTATAATCATAACTCTTTTAGTAACAAGCGTTTCATCTCTCCTCTTTACATGACCATACCTAGACAAACGATTCCCCTTCAACTTTTCAGTCACTGGCGCCATTTTCAAACTTCCTCTAATATACTCATTTCTCACTTTATCCATTCTCGTCACACCACACATCCATCTCAACATTCTTATCTCCGCTACATGCAATCATTTTTCATCCGTCTTTTTCACAGCCCAACATTCTGATCCACACAGTATGCCAGGTCTTATCACGGACTTCTAAGACACCCAGTATGGTACAATAAATAAATAGTAATCTCATTATTTATACAATATACTTCACGATATTATGGCATCCTGTGTTTTCAGACCGGTGGGAATATCTTCTCTTACAAAGGTAAGTGATAAGTGTTCCGACACGTTTATTCAAATAATTTAATGAATCATTGAACTGTTCATTCAATGGTTCATTAGTTGTTTAGTATTATAGTTTAATTTAATACTAACATTAGGCTAAGTTATACTACTATTAAAATTTATGGATGTATATCTGAAATTAATTAATAAATTCGAGATTTGCAAACGATTTCACTCTTCAAATATAAAGCAAAAAAGCACTATCTTTCCTCATTATATATGTATATACATTATGTATTTATTTTTAGTATAAGGTATATATAGGTATATAAGTATTTATTATTTTAATTTAAGATTTCACATACTCTTCTTTTATTACTTCTACACAATATTGTCTATATTTCTTCCTGTTCCTCCTTTCGCAGGTCTGCTGGAAGATATTTCTTTTAGAAATAAGCAGTACCTTTGTACAATTTTAATAAGAATGTATCTTCTTTCGTATTTATGTGTGTACATAAATTATAAAATAAATAAATACTTAATTGAATTGAACTGTAAGATAATAATAGATACATTCGAATAAGCAACTATGACGAAATAGAAAACACGAAGTGCGAAGCTTAAAATAGTTGACTATTTAATTAAACGCAAGGGTCAGTTGGTCCGCAAGTAATTATAATAAATAAACCACAATAACCAATATCATAGCGCAGTTTAAAGTTATTGAAAGCGATCTCCATTTAATGAAGATACTGATAGACCGTTTACTTAATGGTAAACTGATTAGTTTTTACGATCTATTGTTTTGTTAGGTTTTCAATAAAACGAAATTTTAGTAACAGTCAGAAGATTAAGTGGCCCTGCGGGGTACCTATAACCTCGGAATTAATGAAATTTGTATTGTGTAAAATTATTTGAATTATATAGTAGAAATTTAAAAGAATTTTTTTTTAGAATTCTTCGTCCTGAAGTCCTTCCAGATTCGGAAGATTCGACGCGGTTAAGTGTGCGTGGTTTTATAGAATTTCTTATAAAGAATTCTAAAATTCTTTTCTTTCGATTCGTTCGACGCGTTCGGCTCAGATAAAAGTGTGCGCAAAAGTCTTTTGTTTTGATGTCAGCAAAACCAGTAGCACCCAGCAGGGCCGATGCCTACTAGGGTCATGGGATGACTTCCGAAAGGAAAACCCGAAAAAAAAGGTCCTTGAACGAAAAGGGCAACTGAAGGAACGTAGGTGTGGTTTTAGTCAGTAAAAGTCTGATACTAGTCTCGCTCCGCTCCAAGCATTATATAATTTCCCACCTGAAAAAAAATAGTTTTGATGAATATTGTTGCGTGACAGCTGTCAGTGTGACATACAAAACTACTGACAAAAACATTATTTTCAAAATAAAAATACTAGTAAAATGCTTTACTTTTATCAACAAAATTCTGAGCAATAAAATAACAAATCCACCATCAATAAACCCGATAAAATCCCACACGCAGCTGCACATTTGAACGACTATAAGTATTAACTGTTATCCCATTTGAGTTCTAGAAACGAAGCGCAGACATTTGCATTTCAATTCGAAGCATTAAAAAAAAACTGAGAGACTATCGGAGGAAAATCGTCCATTACGGGCGTTAGCTATGAATTTATGAATAGAAAATGCTGGAACACGCAATGGAAAGATATTATGTAATTGGTCCTCGTTTTCCAAATATAGGGCTGTCAATGCAGTTTTTAGAGCCCCGTTTTATGAGTAAATAATATAGGTAATTTATTTTGCAAATTGGTTAAAAATTACAGTTATACGGCTACTCATATGGGCTGCTGAATTTTTCGAAGTTTCGTAGCCGGAACGCAAAGGGCAAATGAAGGACACAGGTAGGTTTTAGCCACTAAAAGTTTGACACATTATCTCACTCCACCTCAGGGCGGGAAAGGTCTTTGGATGATTTCCCATTTCAAAACAGAAAAACCGTCTCAAACGCAAGTCAACCACCCAACACGCCACCCACGTTTAGTGCGCCTCACTATCAACGATTGCATTACTACTTACCGTCAGGTGGGATCGCAGTCAAGCACTAGTTCATAGTCGTATCAATTAAAAAAAAAACAGTCAGCTGTGAGGGAACGGACATCCTCACACCTCAGTATACACCCCGGGCCACGAGAATCGAAGGGCGATCCCGGGCCACGAGAATCGAAGGGCGATCCCGGGCCACGAGAATCGAAGGGCGATCCCCGGCACGGGACTTGGAGACGACAAACAATGGGTAGTTCTCCATCCGGCCGTCTGGTACTGTCCTGTCGACGAGGCTGAAATGTAGTGAAAAGACATTTGATTTTAGAATCATCCATATGAGGAAGAAAAAAAATACATCATCCTATCCTATACTATTCTGTTCAGAACATACATATCCCACATTCTAGAGTTTCCTAAGTGTCCATATCCCTGCTCATTGCCACATTAGCCGAAATCAACGCAAAGACTCCCCTCTCCCTAATCTTGACAATTCATTTTTTTCCCTTTTTTTAGTTATTAAAAAAATAACACACATTTGTTTTTTAAATCAGTTTACCCAAAAAAAAAAAACATTTTTGATTTTTATTTTTAAAATCAATAGCAGGTGTTATTTGTTCAACTGAACATCTCTTATATTATTACAATCAAAATTTTATAAATCGATCACAACACTTTTGCTCTTGACTGTACCAAGGCTCTTTATTTGATCTTTGTTCAGTACCAAAGCTTCAAATATTTGAAAGAAATATTTACACAATTTTATGTAGGCTCATTGCTTTCAATGTAAACAAATCCTACTTCGAGATAAGGGTATTTTTTTAACAGAGATGTGTGAGGTAGAGCTAGGCGGAGCGAGGATGTGTATCAATGCTTTGAAATTTCATCGTCGTCATAATCATTTCTGCTGCTTAATGCTAGACACAGAACTCCTCCAAGTATCACTACAACGTCAGATCTATCGGATTACCACGACCTTCACCAGGTCATCAGTCCTCCTTGAGGAAAGCCATCAAATGCTGTGTTTCGAGTGTGCCCTGCCCACTGCCTCTTAAGTTTGGTGACTCTTCGGGTAATGTCAGTTACATGGATTCTCCTGCGAATATTTTCATTCTTGAAACATGTGATTTATTAAACTAAAACTATATGAAGTTTTGAGCTATGCGTGGAGGCGTAGCCAAGCTGTGAAACGGTGAATAACTGAGTAGTGCTTGGATATGTAGCAAACTCACATATTCCTAGCGAAACTTTTGCACTTGCATCATGCACAAATACATTGCTCCGCTAGCTTGAAAAATGAAGTGATCCCATTGGTGTATTTTTTTCCCATGCAATGCCTAGCTATCTCGCTCAATTCTAATGGAACTGCACCCTTAGTGCGAACGGTATAAACAAGAGTATTTATTTAGAAAAGATGTTTTTCGATGGCTTTGGGGCACGTTGAGGTGCTTATGCTAGGAGCCAGATAAATACGCCATAGCAGTCATTGAACCTCCTCCATTTATTGACATTCTTAATTTAAAAAAATTGGGCAAGTGCGAGTCGGACTTGGGCACTGAGGGTTCTGTACATACTTACCTATGTAAATAATTCAACTCCCGAATGGAGTCTCGAAGATTTTCCGAATCTAATTTTTTTTTGTTTTGTAACAACAAATTAACTGTTTTCAGATTTATTCCTTTACCTATGCTTTAAGACCTTGCTTTATGCCAAATTTCATTTTGGGTCGGGCAACCTATGAATTTTGATTCCCTTGAGAGTATCGAAATAATTATGCTTTTTGTGACATAAACGGCAGTATCTTTATTTTTCATTAACCGACTTCTAAAAAAGGAAGAGGTTCTCAATTCGGATGTTTGTATTTTTTTATGTTTGTTCGCGCATAACTTCGTCGCTTGCCAACCGATTTGAAAAATTCTTTATAAGTTGTTCTCAAATGGTCCCATAGTCACCAAGTCGGGATCTGATGATGGAATCTTGGCGAAATCGAAGGAACTCCTCAAATATTATAGTGATTTTGGTATTTTCATCGAGAACTTGAAATGTTACTTTTAGACTGTAAATGCTTAAACAGTCTAAAAGTAACATTTGATGAAGTGGAACTGATGAAGAAGACCAGAAATGGTTAACGGAATTTCTTAATCGCATAGATATCACAATGATGACAATACAAATAAATGAATGGTTCTGAATATTTACGTTGAAAATTGTATCATTGAAGTGAACTGATGATGATGATGGAGCCGGAAGTAGGTAGGCACTGGAACTCCGTAAGTATTCAATGTAACCTAGCCGTGTTTGGACTTATTAGAATTGTCATGAGATGCACTTTGGCTAGAAGGTACTATCAAACTGATCTGATGATGGAGCTGGAAGGTGAAAGGTAGACACAGGAATTTTATAATAAAACAATGAAACCTAGCAGTTTTTGGGTTAATGGAATTATCATGAGAAATATGCACTCTGTTTATAAGTGTGTCGCAACAAAAAAGTGTGAAAAAAAGATAACTAAAAGATAAATAATTGTTTTTTTTTTTTTGAGGGAAATGTTGTTTGTTTTATCAGGCACAGTGAAGATTTTGTTTTTTAGAAGTCGCTTTTTTTTTGTAAAAAGTTTTTTAACTTAGAAGTTTGATTTTTTCACAGCTTCAAGAGACCGCAAACATTTGTAACCATATGGTTTTAATTTCAACTCGATACCTCCACGCGTACCCGAGATAAAGCATCTTGACAGACAAACAGACAGACAGACGAACGGACAACAAAGTGATATTTTAAGGGATCCATTGTTTTTCGGGTACCTGCGCAGATATATTAGGAAAGATCTTTATGGTAAAAAAACTCTTGTGTTAAATTTGACCCAACTGCATTAGAGCTGCGCTGCACATTGACCGTGCAGCTAGCTCTCAGTCAGCGTGCAGTCATTCGAACTGCACGCCAACGGCACACCGACTACAATCGTGCTGCACGTTGGTTTGCAGTTTCATTGCAGTTGTACTAACTGCATTTAAACTGCAAATTTGTAGCTGTTTAAATGCAGTCCATTAGCCTAGAGCCATATATAAGCAAATTTATTCATATAGCTTTGCCTTATTTATTTATTTACTAGCTGACTCGGCGAACTTCATACCGCCTAATAATGTGATAAATGAGGAACCGCTCGACCGATTTTGTGCAAACTTCACGTAAACCATCTACTAAATAGTCCGAACAAAGCCTAAATATTTGGTTTGGATAGGTGAGTCCGTTCTTGAGTTATAAAATTACAACGAAAAATGGCATTGATTTTTATATATATAGATTTGTTACGGCACTCCAACGAATAGTTCGCAAAAACATTTACAAAAGAATAATCTTAACAATAAACAATTATCACAGCGAATTCTTCATTTATAAGTGTGCACAGCACTTACAGAATTTAGTAAACTAATATTATTTATATTTTGAATCAATTGTTCATTCCATGCCTTTTATTTGAGGTGGGAAATCATGAAATGACTTTTCCTGCTATGCTCTAGTGTAAAACGAAAAGGGGCATCAGATTTTGCTGCATCACATTTTATGGTTTTATCGTTTTATCCAATGTGGTATAAATTTTATTTTACAATATTGTATTGTTATTTGTCAAATAGTTATTTATGTATTTTATTTCAGTAAAATTATACACCAGTAGGTACACAACATCAATATTTATTTCAATTACATACGAGTAGGTATTATCATTCATTATCATTTTCAGCTGAAAGGCGTCCACTGTTGGACATAGACCGCCCCAAATGTTGCCATAATGACCGGTCCTGTGCGTCTCGCATCCATCGGATTCCCGTGACCCTCACCAGGTCATCGGTCCACCTTGTAGGAGGCTTTCCAGCGCTGCGTCTTCCGGTACGTGGCCGCCATTCCAGAACCTTTCGTCCCCATCGACCATCTGTTCTGCGAGCAATGTGCCCTGCCCACTGCCACTTAAGTTTGGCGATTCTTCGGGCTGTCTGTAACCTTGGTTCTCCTGCGGAAATCTTCATTTCTGACGCTAACACGCAAGGAAACTCCGAGCATAGCCCATTCCATTGCCCTTTGAGTAATGAGTACACGAGTAGGTATAATATAATATATGTTTACCCTAGTCCGTGCGCTACGGCGGAGTGCCAACTGAAAACCAGCGCTGGGTGTCTAACGCCCAGCAAATGCTGAGGTGGTCACCCTTTCGGTGCGGGCACACTCAGTGCACTTTGTACTTTTGTTCTTTTTAACCGACTTAAAAAAGGAGGAGGTTCTATGTTTGGTTTTTAAAATATATGTTCCCCGATTTCTCGGTCAATTGTGAACCAATTTTTTTTTTTTTTTTTTATGCTTCCAAGTTGGTCCTATAGAAATATTGTTATAATCTGATCATGAACTTCGAAGATATGGAACAGAACTCCTCATAAGATCACAGTAGAACTGTCGTAACAAGTAAAATTGGAATATATCGAACTGATCTGATTATGAAGCCAGAAGCTAGGCACTGGAACTCTGGAAAAAAATTATGTTGTGTAACCGTGTTTGATATTATTAGAATTGTCATGAGATGCACTCTGGCTGTAAGGTATTTAAGTATGGCTGAAGGGTACTTTTTAGTGGTGGTACAATTACTAAAAAGTTTAAAATAAAAATCTTTTTACAAAAAAAATGCAACCGACTACAATGTAAAAAAAAAAACACTGAAAAGTGCAAAATAACTTTAATTTCGAAAGTCTTTGTTAAATAACGAAGAGACAAAACTGTTATAGAAACACCGACTTCTGAAATTAAAGTTATTTTGCACTTTTCAGTGTTTTTTTTACATTGAAGTCGGTTGAATATTATTTTTTTTGTATATAGTTTTTTATTTACTTTGTGCTTATAACAGTTGTGCTGTGTCTATCCCGAATAAATGTATTTCTATTCTATACTAACAAAAACCCACCTGGATTATATTCCTTCGTTTACTTTTTCCGCTGTACGGCCACGGTAACCCTTTCAAA
This sequence comes from Mythimna vitellina, assembly GCA_949316375.1. Taxonomy (NCBI): domain Eukaryota; kingdom Metazoa; phylum Arthropoda; class Insecta; order Lepidoptera; family Noctuidae; genus Mythimna; species Mythimna vitellina. Next base: position 18,639,695 of record OX438692.1, read on the forward strand.
TATTCCCACAGCCCGTATACCTTTGCCTACTTTCAAAAATTAGAGCCGCACAGTCGTTTTGTAATTCGTTTGAGCCAAAAACTGAATCAGAACGAATTGAATTACGAGCCCTGATGAATGAGAGTTTATTTGTTTTAGAAGGCGGGCGTCACCTCATCGCGATGATTGTGACAATTTGATAATAAATTCTGAACGTTGAAGACCTTGAAAGATTAAGTCAACACGTGCCAAGTAATGCTGCGTTTACACGTATATATGTGAACGCTATTTTTCATCATCCTAATTGTATTTAAAAAGAATATTTTTAAATATTTTTTTCATTTTTACACCAACTTGCAAACGTGTTACCTACGAATTGAGGTGTTTACTACTCTGCAACACGCTTTTCAGCTATCCCCATTGATTGACTTTTTCATGGAATACCCATTCAATAGAGTTAGACGAACTGGAAGGGGATTTTTTGGTGGGAAATAATCTAATGACTTCGCCCGTCCTAGAGTGGAGCGCGAGGGCTTGTCAGACTTTTACTGACTAAAACGACACCTATATTTCCTCTTTACCCTTTATGTCCCAGAACCATGGATTTTCCTTTCGAAAGCTAACCCATTGCCCTAGTAAGTTTGGGCCCTGCTGGGCTCCTAGGGTTTTGCTGACATCTCTTTGAGGCGCGCGTTGAACACTTCGAGCCGTCGCCGATTCGCGCTCGGTCAGTTGTTGGACGGCCGGATGTGTTTATTTTTTAGTGAAATCGTTTTTTTTTTGTAAAAAGTTTTTTTGATATAAACTTTTGTAATTTAGTAACTGGCAGAATTTTGTCTGTAGGGAGATTCCTTGTCTCTATCTAATCACAAGAAAGAGACAGAGAGATAATCAAATCCGTTGACAATTGCACTCACTTGTTCGTGACCAAACGTAGAATAGTCTGCGACACCTGTTACATCACAATTGCTCTGGGAATGCAATTTGCACTTGATTTACAATTAACTGGTGTTACCACTGGCCAGATTTGAATGGTGATTGCTTTGAAATATTGTTAGGGTATCATTTATTTAATAATTCTTAGCACTTGTATCTCCTTTTAGATTTTTTTTTCATCAGACCTGCAAAAGGAGACAATGAAAAGAAGTATAAATAAACACTATACCAAGAATATATATTTACATAAGTAGGTAAGTAGATACATCTAAAATATAAAAATCTCATGTCACAGTGTTTGTTATCGAACTCCTCCGAAACAACTAGACCGATTTTTATGAAATTTTTGTATACATTTGGTGGGTTTGAATATAGGTCGTAGGCAATATTTTATACTTCCATTCTAACCCTCTATTTTTTTTTTCTGAACAACGTTTGCTGTGTCTGCTAGTAATATATAGGTAAAATTTTATTACTACGAGTATTAATTACAATTAAAAAATGTTATCATTCCGCTTTAATCCACAAGTGGGACATATTGCTGACACAAAACTATTACTAAAAATCTATTTATTATTTGTTACTTATAATACAATGACCTCAGCAGAGCTAACGAAAGAGTGGGTCTTAAAATGAACATGGACAAAACTAAAGTCATGATAAACAGCTATGTAGCACCCACTTCTATCAAGATTGGTGACTCTACACTTGAAGTTGTGGATAATCACGTCTACATTGAACAGACAGTCCAGTTGGGTAGATATAATTTCGAGAATGAGGTCAACCGTCGAATCCGACTAGGCTGGGCAGCGTTCGGGAAACTGCGCGGTATCTTCTCGTCCAATATACACACACAGTGTCTCAAAACGAAAGTATGAAAGTATGAGTATAGACTTTTGTCACTGGTCATAGGACCAGTGCATGTTGCCAGTGATGACATATGGTTCCGAAACGTGGTCGCTCACAATAGGCCTCATCAGAAGGCTTATTTAAAGGCTTAAAACTTTGGAGTTTCCTTGTATGTTCGAATCATAAAGGAAGATACCCGTAGGGGAACCAAGGTTACCGACATAGAACGAAGAATCGCCAAACTTAAGTGGCATTGGGCAGGGCACATTGCTCGCAGAACAGATGGCTGTTGGGGCCGAAAGGTTCTGGAATGGCGACACTTACCGGAAGACACAGTGTTGGAAAGGCCCTATTAGGTGAACCGATGACCTGATGAAGGTTGTGGGAATCCAATGGATATATCAGCTGAAATGATGATGATGATGACTTACAATACATTAATATGTAGGTATGTCATATTTATTTACCTTGCTAAAAACTGATTTACACTGGCAAACAAAAAGTAAGGTTTAGTTGAAAACCAGCGTCAAGCAACTGTTACATAGTTGTCTGGTATTATGCTGAACTGGACCTATTTGACGCAGAAGTGAGATGCACAATGTTAAATTATCTTTTTTTTATTTAAATTATATGAAGATATGAAGTACTTAAAGATAATTTTTATTTCATGAAAATTATACTCATTGTCATTTCCATAAAAAAAAATTGTATGATTTAAAAACAAATTTAAAAAAAAACACAAAATCAAACATGACAATTAAAATAACTAACTAATGACTAATTGTAATTTATTGTGTTTTTATTAATAACATTATTGTAATTTTCTGTTTTTGTAATGCGTATAATTATTCTTTAACTTTATACTATAATTTCAATTTTTATATTTAATGTAACTATATGGACTGGTTTCCGAAATAAATGAATTTTATGTTAATTTTAAAAATAATAAAATTAAATTAATTAAAGTTTACCCATACTTCTTTCTTAATTGTGTGTGTATGTTTTTATACTGTAGGCCAAACAAACATGGTTTCTTTCTTCCTTCATTCTCTTTCCGAGAGTGAAAATGGTGCATCGTGTATCAGACGCCTTATACTTAGATTATTAATATCTACTACGTTAACGAATATCTTAAAGTTTACCAAAGTTTAATTAGTTATCTGTACATTGTTCTGTAAATTCTGTGTAATCAATGGAACGTATAAAAGACACAGAACTACTGTCACGTAGCTTCATACATGTGTATTCCTACTATATACGCTTTCTACATCCCACGGACGCGTTGCTTCATTGATATGTATTCGTCATTATAGGCCACCTACTGTCCACGGACGCGTAGCTTCATAGACGCGTATTCCTCATTTTACGCTTGGTGTACGCCTGCTCAAAGCTTACTTATAATAAATACTATGAAACTCTGTCAACGACGTGGCAACGTCGTGCCGTCGTGCCGTACGCGTCTATGAAGCTACGCGTCCGTGGACAGTAGGCCAAAATAACATATATTATGAGCCTACTGAAAAATAATAATACTTGGTCCTTGCTCAAATATAAACAGATTATCCTTGACATGGTAGTAAGCAATAGCTATATATTTTTCATTACTCCTACTCTGAAAATAGGTCTGAAGTTGCCTGGGGAGCGGGTTGAAAGTAATACTTTTCAACCCTAGGGAGAATCGCTTTCAACTGACAGCTGTCAAATTATTAAAAAAAAAAACTAGTTTTATCTTCATATTTAGTATTGAACCACGGTCCAACTTTCTATACAGTCAGTCAATTACAGCGTGATGTAAAATTGAAATAACTTAAAGAAAAGTATTAATTATTTGTTTTTTCGAGTTATAGAGATTTGTTTACATCTCCGTTCAGCAGAGATTTGTATTAACACGATAAGTTCATCAGATTCAAATATGGATTTAACGCCTGATTTCATAAGAGAAGAGGCTAAAGCAGTAGTGGAAAACCTTTTATCGCCTAAATCAGAAGAAAGATACCTAAAATCATACGACGACTCAGGTTTTACAAGCTTTTATTTTATTTTTACTTTAATTGTATACGTAATGAAAAGCTTAGTATTTACCTCGGACTAAAGAATTATTTAATCTCTTGAACTATTGGTGATCTCGCTATGCTCGGACGCCAAACTCCTTCTCCGGACTAAATAAGTGAACTTCACCCCTAGGGTAACAATGAACTATTTATTTACAAAGGAAGGTCAGTGCGGAAGAAAATAACTGTACAATAATATTCCATTGTCTAGCCTTAATACACCTAAGGTGAAGAAAGCTACATTTCACAGTTTTAAATAAACATGCCATTTATGAACGGTGAGATCTCGGTATTAAATCACTTCGAGGTAATCAGTAGAGATGGGTTAAAACCCGCCAGTAGGAAACCCAGTACCTATCACACATTCAATTCCTCCTACTGGGTGTTTTGACGGGTGAAAGCTAAATTAAATATGTAATTTTTTTTTTAAACTTGCACATATAACCTGCTACTGTAGTACTGCAGGGTGACGAGACCTTGCAAGGGGGACATGTGGCAAGCACGCAATAATTCCTTTCTGCCCAGTTAGCTAACTCACTATAGTTTGCCCAGTTAGCTAACTCACTCTAGTTTGCCCTGCGAGTTAGACTTGTGGACCTGCAGGCTCAGTAGAGTACATGTGTACCTACTTAAATTCTTGAGAACCCTATAAATATATATTTATCATTATTTTTCTAATATATAATCGACTCACGGAGCTAAAAGGAAAAAGGAAGCTAGTGATAGCATGACGAGTAACAGGGCAGAGTGGAAGAAAAAAACGTGTTGCGCCGACCCCAAATAACACGGGATAAGGGCAGGAAGAAGAAGAAGAAGAAGAATCGACTTACGGAGACACGCTGTACTTAAATGCATTATCTATTTATAATCTCATATTTAAGTGAACTATTTGTATTATTTGTGAGTATAAATATATTTAAACTGAATAAAATAAATAAGTTTATATGTATAATTCCTGCCGTTAGCCCAGACCCATATCCATAAGGCATTAAGTCTGCATGAAGTTTTAATAAAAAATAAATAAAATATCTGAACTTGATATGAAATTCAGGGAGACTTGTTGACGGTCGCCTACCAAGCTGGATTTACGCGAAGTCTCTAGAGGAAATATCTTGGAATAATTAATCCCATTGAAGTGAAAATGGCATGGCAAAGAAATGGAAATGGTCGTTTTCAATAATCTTAGAAACGTTTTTGTCAGTTTGTGGGTGCAACTTTGTGGATTATGAGCTACGGACAAATTCGATTGGTTTTATAAAGTTACTAGCTGCTACGAGCGGCTTCGCCTGCTTGCTGTTAGAAGATCATCTAATGTGCTATTCCAGGACATTGTCTAACAGTGTACCAAGTTTCGTCAAAATCCGTTCAACCGTTCGAGCGTGAAGAAGTAACAAACATACACATACTCACAAAATGTCAACTTTATAATATTAGTGTGATATACATATACATTTGTGGCAGGCGGACGCCTCCTTCTGCGAAGCAGTAATGCTAGCAAAGGAGGCGGCCGATCGCGTGAGGCAACGGTACTCACGCCCCAACGGCCGCCGGGATTCCGATCCCGATTTCCGGCCACCGTAGGCACAGGCTTGCGGACGGCGAGCAATGGGTGGCTCGCCGTCCGACCGCCCGGTAACCGTCCGGACCGAGTCCAAGTCGTCGACGGCGCGTACTATTCCACGCGCGGCTCAAGGAGATGTCAGTATCTGTAGGGGCCCAGCAGGGTCGAAGCCTACTGGGGCCACGGGTAGTGTGAAAGCAAAATCCGGTGCCCTGGGACGAAGGCAAAAAAGACTCAGAGACCGTTAGAGCGAAAAAGTTCGTAAACTTAATTTAATAATACGCATATAAAAGCGAATAATTAAGTCATAAAATATCGCATTTGTAAAAGGTTTTTATTCCAAAATCGGTCAAAATTGACCCGAAGACTTTATGAAGCTTAAGGTCCACAGCTGGTTGTTTATATAATAATAATAATAGTTTATTTTCTCAATAATATTGTACAAATTTGAGCAATAAATTGAAGGTGACTTAAACACAAATGCATAAGAAATAAAAATGTGCAACTGCGCCTGAGCTAAGCCGAGCCTGTATTTCAGGACACAGTTCTCTTCCCAAAAAAAGAAGTTATCAACATAACAACATTTGCATGTTAAGTTTATATAATTTAACATGTAACAAAATATTATTTTGCAATTAATCAAAGTTTGTGGTGTAATTTTATCTCAACGTTATAAGGTCCTCAATAGTTTCGTAATCATATGTGAGTAGAAAGTCTAATAGTTTGGTTTTGCAGCCATGTTTGTTTAGTGTGTAGATATTGAGAGTTGTTTTAAGTCTATATATATGTGTGTGTGTGTGTGTGCATGCATATAAGAATCATCATCTCAGAATTTCAAAAATTTGTAATACCCGAGTTAAGCTGGTACGGATGGCCAATATATTACACGAAGAAACTAGTAATAATAAATATGCGTTCCATTATTGGACCACTAGATGTACGTCATTGCGCCACCTGAAGGTGCATGGTGGACATCCCACCCATACGTACAAAGCGTTCTGGGAATAAATTTATTGTGCGTACAGCTAAGGAGTGAAATTCCCTGCCGGAGTCTATATTTCCTGATAGCTAAACAACCTTGAGGTTTTTAAATCAAGAGTGAAAGGTTACTTCTAGGCATGCATGTTTCATCATCAGCCACATCATCACTTACAGTCAGGTGAGATAGTGGTCAAAAGAGAGCATATCCATAATAAAAAAAAACAGTTGTTTCCAACGTTGAAAAAATGAAGTCTAAGATATTAAAATAAAAGTATTTTTCGCTTTAATCAAAACCAAGGAATCAATAAGAAGTAGGTATTTTGCATAAACCTTTGATCAGGGCGACGTCGTGACAGAGATCATTATTTTTTAATATAAGAAGCTTTTTAGAGTCTTTTATTAAAAATATTTTAGAGTAAGATTTTGATTTGAAATTTATATTATACTACTACATAGACATTACCATAACGGTAAGTAATATTTTCGTAGTAATAATAATCGAAAAATGGCTTAATAGCCACGTCCAACATCTTAGGAGGCTCTCGTTAGGTAGCTTGATTCAGAAAGTGGTACTCTTGGGCACGATAAGGAGATTCCTTTCTCTGGAGCCTTGACCGCCGGTAGCTTGGACCCTATTCGTGATTCCGGTGGGCTACCATTTTTTATATCTTTAAATGTTTTTTTTTTTCGGATTTTAAGAAATAAGTAATAAAAAAGTAAGAATAATTAATAAACGATAATAATAATAATCTAATCAGAGACCATTGTACCGATAATCGTGTCAGCCGGCCTTGACCAACATCTTAAGAAACTCTTGTCAGGCGGCTGGATGAAGGACATAATTTAGAAACACATCTGCCTCCCTAGCCAAGTTACAATCGTATCGTTCACGCCGAACGCCTCGAGTAGGCCACGCCTCCGATTCCTTTGTTCTGACGTCATCTCAACGCTCAGTCACGTGGTCAGAACAAAGGAATCGGAGGCATGGACTACTCGAGGCTTTCAACGCAAACGAAACGATCGTAACTTGGCTAGGGGGCTGATCAGAATGAGTCAGGATCTCCTGACTGTTGGTAGCCTGATTCCTGTACCGGGTAAAAATTGTATACCTGTAAGATACTATTTTTTTTAGTTATTATTGACTAGTTCTTATGTATATTTAAATGAAGAATCGGAATCTAAAGTAACAAACATCATGAGAAAAATGGTTTATTTGTATGAGATACATCTACCTTATCACTGGATGTGCCAGCCTGATCACAAAAATTCTTTCACCTATGTAAAATTGTACTTGAGCGCCATAGGCTACAATTTAACCTGGAAAATTGACGATCCCTAGAGGAACGTGGGCGGGATAAACAATGTTTTCCTTTTCCCAATTTTAATTACCTGCCTATTATTATCATAATATTCTATTTCACTTAGTAAAACGAACCCCGGGGGTAGACTTTTTTCCTTTTTATTAAAACTCTAGCCCACACTAGGAATTACTGTAGCGTGGCACTTTCACAAATATGTAAACTCACATACACAAGACACCTAGACCTGGAAAAATCTGTAGGCCATAAAAATGTGTCGATACGCAACGCAGTAGCCAATTGATCCCGCGTTACGCAGCGCAGTAGCCAATTAATCCCGCGATATGCAACGCAGTAGCCAATTGATCCCGCGTTACGCAGCGCAGTAGCCAATTGATCCCGCTTTACGCAGCGCAGAAGGCAATTGATTCCGCGTTACGCAGCGCAGTAGGCAATTGATTCCGCGTTACGCAGCGCAGTAGCCAATTGATTCCGCGTGACGCAGCGCAGTAGCAATTGCTCATCCACTGCGCCAATCATGCCGTCATAGTTATTATTACTTGAATCTAAGTTAGCGTAAGGCGTCGGGAGTCGCAGAGCCTTTCGTAGTTTCCGTAGGAGCAGGCTTGCAGACGGTAACCAATGGGTAATTCGCCGTCTAATAGGGGTCCAAGCCTGCGTCGACGGCGCATTGTACGCCTTTAAGTACTGCTATCTGCCAGGGCTACAAGATTGTTTGAAAAAGTTACCATGGCCGTGGAACGCAAAAGGCAAATGAAGGAACACGAGTGGGTTTTTGTCAGTAAAGTTTTCCTTTCGCTCCCTCCAGTGCAGCAGGAGTTCTTTGATAATATTCCATCTCAAAAAAGAGGCTAAGATATCTAAGCCTGGTAATCTTTCAACTTTTGACAAAAGACTCTTCCTCGATATTAAACTTAAGCGTAGCATAGCATAATAAACTTTTTAATATTCCCACTGCTGGGACTTAGGCCTCCTTTCCATCCAGTGCGGATTAGTGAATGTCATAAATCTACGAATTTTGGTTGTAGGATATGTCGGTTTACTCGTGAGGTTTTCCTTCACCGTATTGAGAGCAGTGGTGATGAAGTAAAATTGCACATAGTAATGTCCCTGGCTGAGTTTGAATCCGCGGCCTACAACTCGTAAGGCGGGGCCGTTACCACTCGGCCACCACTGCTGTCAGACCTCCACAACTCATCTTTCTGGCATATGACTATGCCAAAAAGTTATGGGTTTTGAAGCCGCGACCTACTCGTAAGTCGGGGATGTTATCAATATAAGGTTTTTTTTACATATCATGGATAGGATGACAGCAGGACGAAAATATCCATCTTTAAGATGAGAGAAAACGATAGGTAGCTACATTTCTTGAATCCGACAGCTGTCACACACACCATCCACCTTCAATTCTAGTGAAGGCCACCACTGCTCACACAGTTATCCTAAAAATTTATTTATATTTATTTTACTCAAATCTATTGGTACACAATATTGTTGCCGACGTCTGTTAGTCGATAACATTACCGGCCCACGCTGAAAACTAGCGCTGTGGACTCGTCACATTTTGCGTGTGGACACGACATTATGCTGAGCGTACGGCCGTTTTGCTCCGACGTGGCGCACATATGTTATTTTAAATATGTTTTTGTTATACAAAATTTTTGCAATATGTTAGTTATAAGTTTGCGCCTTTTCCGGCAAATAAAAAGTTTTTCTTTCTTTCTTTCTTTCAATTAATAAACTGATAATGACTAAAAACACAAACCAAATAAAAGTACCTACAAGAAAGCGGAACTAGATTGTGTCGGAATAGTCAAATAGCCTTACAGAAATACTTTTGTACTTAGAGAAACTAACAACAATCATCCTTAGAACTTTTTATTCCCCTTGGGAGCTGAACTTCGAAGAAAACTTTTCACTCCTACCCAGCTTTATTGTATATCGAGCTGGTGAGGTACCAGTAATTCTACTTCCACCTCAGTTTGTTGCTAAGGGTTATTTTGTTTATGAATAAGTTAGGAGTTCAGGAACTAATAGAATCATTCATTTACTTGTAGGCCTGCGGCTATGCTTGCTTGAAGGAGTCACTGTGATACTGCCCATTGCGTTTCGCAAAGGGCAGCTAAAGGATAGCCGCTCAAACTTTATTGAGCGCAAGTTCGATCGTGTATGGAGTACTGCTCTCATGTTTGTGATGGATCTGCCCGGTACCAGCGTGATGCACTTGAAACAATTGAGAGGTGAGCCAGGAGGATCATTGGCAATAATGCACTCGTCGAGACGGTCGGTTTTCTACGGGTTGTATTTCAGGAAGTGTGCGTCGGAATTGCATTCTCGATTTTCGCCTAGCCCGTTCCATCATCAGACCACTAGGCATACAGTGATGCGCCACAGGTACTTAGTGGACATCCCACCTATAAGCACAAAACGTTTTGGAAACACATTCATTATGCGTACATCTAAGAATTGGAATTCCCTGCCGGAGTCAGTGTTTTCTGGTGGCTACAACCCGAGAATCTTTAAATCAAGACTGACTAGGTCACTTCTAGGTAAACGTGCTACATCGTCGACTGCGTCGTCGCTTTTCATCAGGAAAGACAGTGATCAACCGCAAACTTCTTGACTTTCTTCTTTCATGTCAATTCAACTCAAATTTTGCCTGAACAATATATAACCACCTGGACAGCTCTGTCATTAGCTTTGTTTAAATCGTAAAAGGTGCAGATAGTGGTACATGCTGATTAGAAAAGGAGGTGGCGAAACTCATGTGAAGGGGTTCCACACTGGTGCTGTATTTGTAATTAATATTATTGGTCGGGGAAACCTCCGTAGATTTACAATCTACCTAGCCTTATCCTATTCATGTTGGAGTTGGTTTGTAGTATAGCTGGAAGCAGTATTTTCAAAGCTGGGACTACTTATCTGATCTCCAAAGCTACAAAACTGCTACCCTAGTCCTTTCACAATAATGGTAGTCACTTGTTTTGGCTGCTGAATGCACCTAAAGATGTAGATAACAAGCTTGCAAGTTAATCAGAAACGTTTATTTCAAATAAACCAATTACAGGCACTTTTGAATTGACAAAATGTCGGTCAGTCAAAAAAAATATGTAAAGCTAAATAGCACGTTCCAAAGCGTTGATCTCTATGGAGAAGAACGTGCAAGAAACTCACTCACACACATGGACACTCTTTTAAATCTTATTATGAGTTACATAAATCTTGGTTACATATTTCTTGTCGCTTCACATTGTAGATGAGTAATAATAATTAAATAAAAAACTTATTAAAAAATAAACATTGAAAAATGGGCTATGTGAAAGAGAGCCCCGGGGTACTGGTACGAAGGCAAAGAAAGAACATGAAAGTATTTTAGCCAGTAAAACTCTGACACGTCCTCGCACTTCGCCCAAGAGCGCAAGAAGTCATAGAATAAACACCTAAAAAAAATAACCAGACCGAGCGAAGTTATTTCATAATTTCCTTAAAAAAAATAGTTATAAAACTCCGAGAGTGTGGACAGACCACACAGTTTCCTAGAAAAACCAATAAAAATTTCTAGGAACTTGTTGTAGTTACGAATTGAAATTAATTTTTCATTACGCTAATACAGTGCTTGTTTACTTTATATCTGTATTTTTAGAGTGGAGAAAATCGGGACGTATATTTTCGGTAAGCTTGTATTCGGCAGTAAAAAAGGAAATTGTTCCACGAATTTTTTTTCCCCACGAAGTTCTTTTCGCAGCCATCTGCCAGAAATGTTTACTATATTGTTTATGAGATAGATGAGAAAATATTCTGCCCTGAGCCTTCGCTAAGCCTTCGGACCCTAATTCTCTCGAATCCTACTATCATTCAAATCTTCAGTGTTATTCGTATTTAGACTTATTCTGCTGATGACAATACAAGGTTATTGTTTTGGTGTACCGACAGTGGCGTAACTTGGAGGGAACGAAGTGGGCCCTGGCCTACGGCCTCGCGTGTGCGAAGGCTCTAAACACAAAAGTTTTGTTTTATAATTTATAGGTTCGCGCTTGACCACTATTTAGAATTTGAAGAAGAAGGTTTAAATGCGCGATTGGCGTGTGTCGGCCACCGGCCGGCGTCAATCGTGTGCGGTTAATCCACATAAAATATATGATAAGTATCGGAAATATGCCACCATTTTATGGTTGTGGCCGGTGGCACGTGTGTGGCGACCCTAAGACAAAATTCTTGACAAGTCTTGATTGCGTCTCTAGCATGTTTGTGTTTAAGTGGTTAGATACCAATACCGAGGCGCTCCTAATATAGTGCGTCGATGTTCTTACTATTTTCGTACTATTAAGATAAAATTTAAAAAAAAAACCCTACCTAAGTACACGTAAAATTTAAGTGTTTAAATTATGAATATAACTTAATTTTCTAATCTAATCTAAATAAGGGCTTATATTATCCCAGTTACATTTTGGTTTAGATGATCAATGACGATGTATAATATATGGATACAAAAAATTAATAATAATAAATAATATTCCACAACTTTTACACAACGCCATTTAGCCCCAAACTAAGCAGAGCTTGTGGTATGAGTACTAGATAACTGATAAACATACTTATATATTTCTAAGCACATACATGCTATAGATAAATTATACCCAAACACAGAACAAATGATGGTGCTTATCACAAACAATTGTCCTGGGTGGGAATCGAACCCACAACCGTCGGCGTAGCAGTCAGGGCCATTGACCACTAGACCAAGTGGGTTACCATGACGTTCAAAGTAAGATTGTTTCATTCTTATTTCAGTGTGGGTAAGAGACAAGCTATACAAGTTGTCTAGCGCCATCTCTTACCCACAAAAGAATAAGAATAAAACAATCTTGCTTTGACCGTCATGTTAACCAGTCAACAAGCCTTTCAAAAAAAGGGGTAAATCTACAAATGGTATTCCTTTTTTACAAAATCTAGATTAAAGACTTACACACACACAGTAGAACATCTTCCTTCTACTATACTATCCTTCCATTTTTCAGGAATTGTTGAGATAAAAGTGGTATCGAAAAGAGACAAAAATTATAATAAACGTGAAACATCTGTCTTGAGTTCATAAACGGTCTACCTATCTTCTAAGCACACTCCCATGTTTACCACGCGATATTACCAACACCGGAATGTCCCATAACTTACAAAGTCAGCCAAAAATCTACTCAACATCTTGCTCCATTCACGAAATACACGTAACAGGAAAAGGACAGCATACCTACCTACATACAAACAAGCACAATTATCCTCATTTCTCAGAAACGTGGAGACATGACTTTACGTAGGGTAACAAAGCTATACAAATTAAGGCAACCCTCCCTTTTTACCTTAGAGGAAGTGGGAATTTAATAAGCCCGGAGGCATCCACTGGCCGTGGTAAGCGAGACTAGCATGCAATACTATGCTATGTGATAATATGTCATTAGAAAGTTTGGTGGACATCTCACCCATACGCTTAAAACGTTTTAGAGTTTATGTTTCCTGACGACTACAACCTGAAGGTCTTCGAAACCAATAGTGTTACTTCTAGGTAAACGTGCGCCATCATCGACCAAATCATCGCTTACCATCAGATGTTAAAACAATATTGGAAAACTTGGCCGTTACATCATCGTTGTATTTATCAATCAGGTGTTTTTTTTTAAGGTGGAAAATCATCAAATTACTTCTCCCGCTCTTGGGCGGATCAGGAGAGCATGTCAGACTTTTACTGACTAGTCTAGACCCCAGTAGGCTTCGACTCTGCTGGGCCGCTACGATTTGCTGACATCTCCTAGAGGCGCGCGTGGAACACTACGCGCCGTCAACGACATGGGCTTGGTCCGGACGGTTACCGGACGACCGGACAGCGTGCTACCCATTGCTCGTCGTCCGCAAGCCAACATCAATCAGGTGTTAAAATAATGTTTAATAAATTGGCCGTTGACTTAAGCTAGCAGAGCAGGTATGCGAACCGACGTCAAAATACATAAGACTCGTACTTAACTACTACTCAATCTCACAAATTTTCATAATTAAATAATAAGTCAGCCTAAATAGGTAACTTATATTTAGGAGCTCTGTACTCTAAGAATATATCCTAGAATAGATAAATGTTCAAAAACTTAGAAACTATTTTCTCGTCTGAATAAGATTAAATAACCTAATTGGATCAAAAATCTCTCGAATTTACCTATAATAAAAAAAAACTGGGCAAGTACGAGTCGGACTCGCGCACTGAGGGTTCCGTACAAACTTGAAATGTAAATTGCGGTTTACGATTTATGACGTATTAAAAAAACTACTTACTATATCTCGTTCAAACCAATTTTTAATGGAAGTTTGCATGGTAATGTACATCATATATTTTTTTTTAGTTTTATCATTCTCTTATTTTAGAAGTTACAGAGGGGGGGACACATTTTACCACTTTGGAAGTGTCTCTCGCGCAAATTATTGAGTTTAGAAAAAAATGGTACCAAAAACCGGTGGTGGTGGTAAAATGGTGGTATGGTGGTTGGTATTGAGAAACCTCAATATCATTTTTGAAATCCTATCCATAAATACTCCACGCACACAAATTGATTTAAAGAAAAAAAAAATTTTTGAGATTCAGTTCTAAGTATGGGGAACCCCCAAAATTTATCATTTTTATTTCTATTTTTGTGTGAAAATCTTAATGCGGTTCACAGAATACAATACTTATCAAGTTTCAACTGTATAGTTCTTATAGTTTTGGAAAAACGTGCCTGTGACATACGGACGGACAGACAGACAGACATGACAAATCTATAAAGGTTCCGTTTTTTGCCATTTGGCTACGGAACCCTAAAAAAACTACTAGTAATATTCTCTTTGATGTCCTTTACAAGATTCCGTAACACAAATTATATTACTTATCTATAATTTTTAATTACGTTCGCAGAATATTCATTGAATTATATTAACTTGAATTCTAAAAGAAATTGATTCATAGCTTTAATTATACAGTCCTTGTAATGAGATTGACTTTGAATAATATTAAGTTGGTAAGGGTCCGCCTTAGATTTTAATTGACTCGTCTCTGGTTCCTTCTAAGCCCTTTTTTGGGTTCCGTCCCCGAAGGGTAAAAACAGGACCCTATTGCTAAGACTCAGCAGTCCATCTATCTGTTATCAGCCAACCAGATGAAATTTTCACAGACGATATATTTCTGTTGCCACTATAACAACAAATAAAATAAATATTTAATTTGGGCTCCCATACAAACGTTATTTTTATATAAATGTTTTTTTTTGTCTTGCCAAATTATGCTAGGGACAGAAAGTAATTTTTCGTGTCCGACTCGCACTCGGCCGGATTTTTTTAATGACAAATTAACCAATATCTTCTCCCGCTCTGAGTGGAGCGAGAGGGTGTCTCTGACGTTTACTGACTGAAAACCGCCTGCGTTCCTTTCGTTGCCCTTTGCGTTCCAGCCCCTCTAGCCAAGTTACAACCATTTCGTTTCGATTCTCTTTCACGTTCTTTGAACCCGCAACACGCAGCGTAGTTAATGCCGTGTCCTCGTAAGGGCGATCGACGGCGGCGATCTCTCGCGTCGGGCCTTGGTACAGGCCATGGTCCGGAGCGAGTACGAGTGGCAGGCGGTAGCCTCCTTCTGCGAAGCTGTAATGCTAAGAAGACGGCCGATCGCGTGAGGCAACGGTCCTCACGCCCTAACCACCGCCGCCGGGATTCCGATCCCGATTTCCGGCCACCGTAGGCGCAAGCTTTCGGACGGCGAGCAATGAGTAGCTCACCGTCCGACAAAACACGCGGCATACTCAATCGCGAACTTAGCTAATCTCTGTTGAAATTCGGGTAGGAAAATTATTAAACGTAGGTACGTTTCATTATCTTTCTAGCCTAACTATGCCTAGTTTAGGTAAACTAGGCATAGTTTTAGTTACTTAGGTATTCATTAAAATAACCTCGGGCTTTGCATGCTTTATTAGGAATTGTTATAATAGAATAAGTTATAAGGATAGCAAAATTACACGACTAGGTTATGGAGACAAGCAGCCGCAGCATGGTTTCGAACAAAGTGCTCAGTCAGACTGAAAGCGCGATGCGGAGAGCGGCGCGAGTGCGGTAACACGCGCGTTGTGCCTATCCGCAGTCGAGCCATCCTAACAACGCACGCGGTTAGCTCGAACTAGTCAGAAATGCCCGATTCCGCGCAATTGCAGCTCGCCGCCCGCGCACTTACTGCGGCCACATGTATGGACGAGCTATGGAGTGAGTTGCCCGCTCGTGTCACGCATAGAGCAGCCGGCGCCACTTCCACACACTCCAAAGAAGTCCTTATGTTTGAGTATTTCGCACCGCGCTCGCCTTTTGCCAGGGGTTTGCAGTCTGGCCAAACACTACACACAATGAATGGGAGAGATACACCAGTGAAAGGGCAGCAGCATTCTCTGTGCATTCCAAGAACCACACTGCGATTGCCAACCCGCTTGCCAAGAGTAGCGATTATGGCAAACCGACCCAATGATATGCACAACTAAAAAATAGCCCCTAATGCTCGGCAACCTAAACCCTTAATTCTGATAGCGGTCAAGGCCAGTTTTGGTGGAGGCATATGCCCAACAGTGGACGTCTTTTGACTAAAATGATGATTATGATGAACTGTGACATTACTCTAGTATTATAAAAGCGTTATTTGGTGAGTATGTGTGTATATTTGTAACTTCTTCAGGCTTGAACAGCTGATAGGATTTCCATATACTTAGTACTCAGGTAGATCATGTTTATGTATAGCAGATATACACATTTTATCCTGGAGTATGTTCCCTTGGGTCAATTTTCTAATTACACGTGTATGAAACCGCTGGCAGCAGCCAGTAATATAATCTTAGTACCTTACCATTTTATAGGGTTACGTTCCTCAAATGGAAATAACGGAACCCTTATAGGACCCGCACTTTGTTGTCTGCCTGTCTGTCAAGACCAAAGACCATTTATCTCGGGAACGCTTGGATGTATCGAATTGAAATTAAAACCATAAATTCAGGTCTGCGGTCCCTTGAAGCTATGAAAAAATCAAACTTCTGAGTTGAACGAAAAAAAAAGATACGGCCGTTTATGTCGCTAAAAACGTGTATTTCGACAGTCTCAAGGGAATCAAAATTCATAGGGTAACTTTCCGTTGACCTAGAATCTTGAAATTTGGCATGAAGCAAGGTCTCATAGCACAAATATAGGAAAAAATCTGAAAACTGTAAATTTATAGTTACGTCACAAAAAAAAAACTTTTCTTGCGATTTTGAAAAATCTTCGTAACTCAATTCGAGAATCGAACTGTTTTCATAGGTGGTTTGTACGTAAGTCCCCTCTTTGAGGCGTGGTTGGAAAGACCTCACGGCGTCCTCACCTTCCGCATGACGCAGGTTCTCACCGGACACGGTAAGTTCGGGAGGTTCCTGCACCGGATTCGTGCGGAAACGACGCCCGGGTGTCGCCACTGTGTGGACCGCCCGGAGGACACGGTAGAGCACACGGTGGAGGTGTGCCCCGCTTGGGCAGAGCAACGCCGTGTCCTCGTGAGGGCAATCGGTGGCGGCGATCTCTCGCGCCGAGCCTTGGTTCAGGCCATGGTCCGGAGCGAGGAGGAGTGGCAGGCGGTCGCCTCCTTCTGCGAAGCAGTAATGCTAGCAAAGGAGGCGGCCGATCGCGTGAGGCAACGGTCCTTACGCCCTGTCCGCCGCCGGGATTCCGATCCCGATTTCCGGCCACCGTAGGCGCGGGCTTGCGGAGGGCGAGCAATGGGTAGCCCGCCGTCCGACCGTCCGGTAACCGTCCGGACCGAGCCCAAGTCGTCGACGGCGCGTTTTGTTCCACGCGCGCCTCAGGGAGATGTCAGCAAATCGTAGGGGCCCAGCAGGGTCGAAGCCTACTGGGGCCATGGGTAGTGTGAAAACGAAACCCGGGGCCCTGGGACGAAGGCAACGAAGGAACAGGAGTGGGTTTTTAGTCAGTAAAAGTCTGACACTATCTCCCGCTCCGCCCAAGAGCGGGTTTTGTCATAAGATGATTTTCCCACCCAATAAAAAAAAAAAAAAAAGGTGGTTTGTACGGAGCCCTCAGTGCGCGAGTCCGACTCGTACCTGCCCGTTTTTTTTTAATTTAACTAGACTAACAGGAACAAAAGAACATACAAAATCACACTAGTTCTATGGGCAAAAGTTTGTATGCATGTGTGTATGTTTTTTTACGCTC
This sequence comes from Mythimna vitellina, assembly GCA_949316375.1. Taxonomy (NCBI): domain Eukaryota; kingdom Metazoa; phylum Arthropoda; class Insecta; order Lepidoptera; family Noctuidae; genus Mythimna; species Mythimna vitellina. The sequence goes on from OX438692.1 coordinate 18,657,616, forward strand.
AAAAAACTTACCTACAGACTTTTATGGAACATGGCATAAAGCTTCATCATGTCCTGGAAATACAAAAAGTTTTTTTTTTCTTAGGAGTATGTAGCCTCGGAAAATTTTTCTACTATGACGTGGACAAAGTCACCGACAACAGCTAGTATTCATTGGTAGCATAAGCATAATTAGCCTTTTCATGTTCCCACTGCTGGGACTCAGGCCTCCTCTCTGGGAGTGGGAATGGGCCGTAATCCAACACGCGGGCCCAGTGCAGTTAAAGCAGTGGTGGCCAAGTGGTAACGGCCCCGACTTACGAGTTGTAGGTCGCGGGTTCAAACCCAGCCAGGCGCATTACTTTGTGTAATTTATTTCATCACCACTGCTCTCAAAACGGTGAAGGAGAACATCATGAGGAAACCGGTATTCCCTAGAACCAAACAATTCGAAGACATGAGACATTCACCACTCATTAGTAAAGGCAGTATATATTGTTAATTCTGTCTGTCGATAATTACTTCGGCATCGGCTTAGGTGTGGTCGGCTTGTTAGTGGAATATCGTCATCAAAGACTAACTATGCCTATGTCCATAATTGTGCTATTTTAGATGAATGCCAAGGGTCAAGAACAATTAGAAGGGGAATGTATTAACGACTTCCTTTGATTGAAGTTACGAACAAACACCCATGTTCTAAGGCCCATTAAAAGGAACTTTGAACACTGTTACCATGACAACGTAAAATAGAGGAGAGGACTTAAGCGAGCCCACTCGTTTGTCGTCAACTTGAGCATGGTTTAAAAGCTTGTCGGTTCATCCAACGCAATCCAATGCCATCTTTCATAAAAAGGCAATGCGAAAACAGAGAGATAATACCAAAAAGCTCTGCTGGCATTCGGCAATACCGTCATTGACTTGAATATTTCACAAAACTTGTTCCAGGGAATACGTGATTTTTTTTTAAATTGTAAAAGTTTTTGGAAAAAAATTTCGTTATTCAGAATCTTGATTAAATTTGCAAGGATTCTTTTGTTATATTTTTTTGACTTTGATGATATCTCTTTGAGAAACACTACAGATCATTGACGACTTGAGCTCAGTCCTTACTGGACGACTGGACGGCGAGCTACCTATTGTTCGTCGTCTGCACATCCGCGCCTACAGTAACCGGAGATCTCTTTGCGGCTCCCGACGCCCAGAGTGTCTCCTGTCGCGGCGACTAGGACGTGTGGATGTCCATTCCCTGGCGGTTGCGGTCATCTCCTTTGCAAGCATAAAGATTGATCATTTATGTATATATCGTGGCCAGATCTTAAAAATTGATTACTGCATGATATGGCCAACTGAAACTGACCAGATCGTTTTAAACGTTAAAGTTTGATGATATTTTAATCCTCATTTGGCCTACTTTCTTTAGACCGTTTATTATCATAGAAATCTAACATCAATGATATGTCAGGAGAACCAAGGTCGCCGACATAGCCCAAAAAATCGCAAAACTTAAGTGGCAGTGGGCAGGGAACATTGCTCGTAGAACGCATGATCGATGGGGCCGAAAGGTTCTAGAGGGCCTCCCACAAGGTGGACCGATGACCTGGTGAGAGTCTGGGGAATGCGGTGGATGCAAGACGCACAGGACCGTTCGTTGTGGCAGCACTTGGGGGAAGCCTATCTCCAATAGTGGACGTCTTTTGGCTGAAATGATGATGATGATATCATGAAGTGATCAATTCTAAGATCTGGCCAAGACATATACATACACAGTACATACTAGCTCGTTCGCTAATTTAGAACGGCGGCTCATCAAATTTCAAAGTTATATAACAAGCTCAGAGGCAACTAGTTTTTTCATCAGTAAGTAAAAAACTTTTGGACCTAGGTACATAAATGTCGACCTTTTCCGTCAGTTCACATAATATGAATTAAGTAATTTTCATGAATGAGCTCGTATGTAGGTACAAGTCTATGAATATAAATGAGATTAAAAAAAGTTTTTTATGACTTGTTCAATTATTTTCTGGAAATTATTATGTGTCTGGCTCACCTTTAGAAGGTTTACGGGATGGTTTGGAAAAGTTAACAAAGCCCTTTTCTTTAGGTGGCTACGGGTAATGTGAAAGTGAAACCCGGGGCCCTGGGACAAAAGCAAAGAAGGAACAGGAGTGGGTCTTTTGTCAGTAAAAGTTTGACACTATCTTCCGCCCAAAATCGAGATTTGTCAGAAGATGATTTTACCACCTAAAAAAAAAAGGTGGGAAAATCATCAAATAACTTCTCCCTCGCTGGGTGGGGCGAGGGGAGTGTCAGAGTCTAACTAACTAAAACCTACCTGTGTTCCCTTGGGCTTACGGACGACCAGCAAAGGGTAGCTCGCCGTCCGGACCAAGCCAGAGTCATCGACAGCGCGTAGTATTCCACGCGCGCCTCAAAGTTATGTCAGCAAAACTGTAGGGGCCGAAGCCTACTGGGGCCATGGCCACCGAAAGGGAAATCCAGGGTCCTGGAACGCAAGACAAAGAAAGAACATAGTAGTGGATTTCAGTCAGTAAAAGTCTGACACGCCCTCCCGCCCCGCCCTAGAGCATGAGAAGTCATTGAATGACTTCCCACCTTAAAACAAACCTGTTGCCAGGGACCGCGGTACTGAAAGAACACGAATGAATTTTAGTCAGTAATAGTGTAATATTCCCTCTCGTCCTAACCAGAGCAAGAGAAGTTGTTTGGTCGATTCCCGACAGTCAAAAAAAAAAAAAAGTTTCGCCTTAAGAAGCTTTTAAAGCGGGTTTTTTTTAAGTAATTTACCCACTGTAATAGGTTATTTTTCTACCGTAGGTAAGTAATATGTTACTTACGTCAAAAAAAAAAGCTTATCATATTACATATGTCCATATTGATCTTGACTATATTTTATACCACCTATGTACATATGGAATGCAATAAAGTATTGAGTATTGAGTATTGAGCATATTACATATGTGTAATTACATATGTGTGTATTACATATGTGTAATATGACGAGCTTTACACGTGTAAACCAGAATTTTACTAAGAAATAGGAAAATAAAAAATTACAATCAACCTTCAAAATATCCAACAACATATTTTTTTTTAACTTCATATTTGTTCCCTGCGACCCTAAAATAAATGTTTTTGTTTCTTTTAATTACTCAACCACTTTGCTAACCGTGCTGTCATATTGAACTCAATTACATTTGTCTCACTCATAACAAATTATTAAATATGTTAGTTTCAAGAAACTTAGGCAATTATTTAGTTAGTAAAGAGCATTAAGTTTTTATTAGTTTGACTGAATGTTTTTCTGAATTTTATTTTATTATGAGTTTCGCAACAGAAACTTTATTAATAACCTGAATAATATTAAATAGATCCAAGATTACTTTTATAGGCATAATAGTAAGTAAAGAATTTTGTGTAACAAACCGTTAGAGGTAACGAGTAAGTACGTAACGTAAGTAACGTACGTAAGTAAGGCGTGCGAAGAGGCAAATTGGGGATCCAGATTTGGTTAAGTCCAATCTTCAAAACCTCGAGCACAGGCGCAGAGTAGCCAGCCTTTCGGTATTTTACAGGTTACATTTTGGAGAGTGTGCGCGGGAATTGCATGACTTGATTCCGCCATCTCCTTTCTACCATCGGACAACCCGACGAACAGCGAGTATCCACCCTTACGTTGTTGAAACTTCAACGGTCCGGACTAAGCGTTTCGCTTCGTCGTTTATACCGCGTACATCGAAGGACTGGAACAATTTGCCTGCTGCGGTCTTCCCGTCCAACTATAATTTAGGTGTCTTCAAGGCTAGAGTGAATAGGCTCTTAATAAACTAGTGCGCCTGACCATCAATGATTGCATCTCCGCTTACCATCAGGTGGGATCGCAGTCAAGCACTGGTTTAAATCAATTAAAAAAAAAAAGTACTTTAAGGATGCTTTTCCACCAGAGATGTGCTATGCAGCTATGCTGCGAGGATATTATAGCTAAGCTGTGAAACTATGTGACCGTTACCACTGATACTAAGCTATCTGGCGGTGCGAGTAAGATGTGTTATAAAGATGCGTTGACGCGAAGTAGTTGCGCGAGGAAGATACGCAGCTCGAGCTATGGGATGTATCGATAGCGGTGAAGCGGCAGATAGCTGCACCACTCGCGGCCATCCTTAGCGCGCATCCGTAGCACGCATCCGTAGCACGCATCCGTAGCACGCATCCGTAGCACGCATCCGTAGCACGCATCCGTAGCACGCATCCGTAGCACGCATCCGTAGCACGCATCCGTAGCACGCATCCGTAGCACGCATCCGTAGCACGCATCCGTAGCACGCATCCGTAGCACGCATCCGTAGCACGCATCCGTAGCACGCATCCGTAGCACGCATTCGTAGCACGCATCCATAGCACACATCTACAGCACGCATCCATAGTACGCATCCTTCCATATAAAAATCATATCTTAGTTGAATCCGTTTCCACCAGTGCTAAGCTATGTGCGCCAATGAATATGATTGGTGGATATCAACGTAGCATAGCACATCTCTCGTGGAAAAGCACCCTAAAAGTTTTATTTACAATGGCTTGCCTACCAGTAGTGACATCTGTAACGCAACATAAGTACTAAAATTCGAAATCCTGCATCGTCGTACTAAAGTTTTCTGCACGATTAGATTGTATATTTGAATATATACGTATTTTATTATTATAAGCCACTTAATTTAATGTTACTACATTCTACTTCAAAAATATCTGTTATTTATTTATTGTGCACACCTACCACAGTTTTGTCTTTTTAACCCAATGGTTGACTGGTAGAGAATGCTTTGTGGCATTAAGTCCGCCTATGTACCACCACTGTACATGAAGTTTAAATAAATAAATAAATAATAAATAAATATTGGGGCATAGTCGCCACAAATCAATCTAATCGCGGTCACATACTCATTAACTTGCAAACTGGCCAGGTAATGTTACTTTTAAGGTTTATGGTAAAAAAGCATAGGTTTCATATTTAGATAGAAGATTGTTTCTTACATAGTCATTATACTAAGATCCCAGAGCTGTCTGACATAACTTATTTTCACATGGATGAAACCTTAGGTTCTCAGTAGCGTCTCATGTGCTTTGAATACATGTGTACTTGTGGAGCTCTCCCTTGGGGCCCCAGAGCAGGAAACAGGTGAGAAAGGGAACTAAAAATAACGAGTTACTTAACTTAATTTCTTATAGCTGATTTTTAATAATAATAATAATTTAAATGCTATGATAGTCGACGTCACCATTCCACATGACGAGAATCTCGTGAAAGCTGAGAAAGAGAAACAAATCAAATATCTCGACTTAGCACACGAGGTTGTCGACATGTGGAATGTGGACTCGGCTATCATTGTGCCGATTGTCGTGACCGCCAAGGGCCTTATAGCCAAAAGCTTCGACGACCATCTGTCGAAGCTGTCGTTGCACGGTTGGATCACATACAGAAGGCAGTACTCCTAGATACGGCTCGCATTGTGAGGAGGTTCCTGTCTCTGGAGCCCTAACCACCGGTAGCTTGGACTCTGTTCCCGACACCGGCGGACAACTATTTTTTATATTTTTAAATGTTTTTTTATTTATATGTTTTTTAAAGAAATATTTAAAAATGTAATGAATATGTAAAAAAAAAAATGAATGGTATAATAATTTTATTTTCAGGCATCAGAGGCCCATAGACAAAATACATAAAATAAACTTAAACAATAATAAACTAATACATATTATTATTATTTTATTATTGAAGAAAATTATTCTAAAGTAGTATCATAAGTGTCAGACACTTTCCGTAGATCAAAACTTCTGTCAAACGCTTTAAAGCTCCACAAAAAGTAAATAAAGTTTACTTATTTTTACATGTCTGAAGAGAGATTCCTTTTTATTTTGAACTTTTAATGTTTAGAGATATAATATTACTGTTAATTCACGCCAAATGCTCTCTAGCATTTGATGGTCTATTAACAGTTTGAACATATTATTGGAAAAATTGTGGTGTCTTTTCCACAAATGCTATTAATGAAGAGTTGAAGATTGTTTCTGGATGTCAAATAAGTAAAAATATAGGCGGCCGTAATTTTATACAAAAATATGATATGAAGTGCTTCGTACAATAATAATTACAAAAAAGCCTTTTAATTGCGTCTGCGCCTTCACAATACGTATACAACAGCTCAAAATCAACTACCTATCGGGCAGTTGTCCCGATCAGACAAAAACACCCGTCTGGTTGAAGGATCCTCCCTTTCCAACGGAGGTGTGCGGGGCTTTACACTTTGTTACACATATGCAGTACATACTAGCTCATCCGCTAATTTACAAGCGGCGGTTCGTCAAATTTCAAAGTTATTCAACAACCTACCTCCAAACTTTCAACCTCGATGGATAAATAGTGAAAATTTGCAAAGCTTTATTTTATATGAGCTTTTCCTCGTGAATTCGTCTGGGTGATAATCGGTTATTGTGGACATAAAGTCGAAGCCAGATAAAAAGTGACCTCTGTCCCCTGTGACACTGTCTGTGACCTGTGTCTGTGATTAGGCTTCAGGCTTACTCCGTTCTAAATTTCATCAAAATCGTTTTAGCAGTTTAAATCGTGAACATGTAACAGACAAAGTTACTTTCACATCTATAAGATAAAGTATGAATTTGCATTTCGAGATTAAATGCAGAATAAGAGATCAATTTGGTCCATTTTGTCAACATTTTTTATCTTATTTATGCCTCAGCGGCATTGGTGCCCCAGTAGTAAGGGTCCTGACTTACGAGTTGTAGGTCAAGGGTTCAAGCCCAGCCAGGCGTATCTCTTTGTGTAATTTATTTCATCACCACTGCTCTCAAAACGGTGAAGGAAAACATCGTGAGGAAACTGAAATGTCCTAGAACCAAAAAATCGAAGATATGAGACTTCCATCAATACACACTTGATCCGCGTGGTGGATTACAGCTCATTCCCTCTCCTGGAACGGAGGCCCAAGTCCCAGCAGTGGGCACATTATAAAGCTAATTATACTACATAAAAGGAGAAACTAATATATCAACGCACAGCCGAAACTACTCGCAGCAAGAGCATGAATTTTTACACAAGGGTTTCTTTTATGACATAGGCGAGTATTAAGAGAGGGTTTTCCAAAATTCACCCCTAACGGGATGCTCAGAATACCTTGGACAACATTTCGGACCAACGTACCCATATTGCGAGAACCCAAAATCTGCTCGCGATTATCGTTAGAGTGTCCACACAAGATTCTACAAAACTTTGGTCACATTGCAAGGAAAGATGGTGGCAACCTCGGAACTCTCATCGCAACCGATAAAGTGGATGGGAAAAGGCCTCGTGGACGCAGCCAGACCAGATCCGCACCACTCTTGACTTTACGCTATACAATGCCCTTCATACCGCCAGAGACAGAAACAGATGGAGAAATATCGTTCGAATGAAAGTGATGAAGCAGGGAGGTCACGACCCTCGGTACTGATGAGTAGGACTCAAGAAGAAAGAAAGAAAAGAAAAGAAAAAAGAAAGAAAAAGTATTTATTCACGTCAAACATGGCACATACCTTAAAAATAAAAACAAATAGCAACAACGACTTATAATATAAGTGGTAGGATATGCGTCACATCCGCGCAAAGCGACCAGTGCTTAGCAAAATGCTAAATGGCTCGTGTAAGACAGAGCCTCAGCGCTGGTTTTCAGCACCAGCCGTCGTCGACGGTGAGACGTTGATCAGCCAGCAAGCATTACATATTATATACTTAAAATCACTGAATAAACAAACCAATAACAATAAACCATTACATATACAAAAAGCGGTACAAAAATAAAAACAACAAAACAGTTGACAAAAATGCATTAACGTAGTCGATTATTATAAAAGATCGAACTAAAAACTAGAATTGTCAATACGCAGTCACAAAATCACATTTTGAGTCTGTTGTAACAAAAAAGATGGCTGATCGATGGATCACAGGCAAGATTACGTAATTTAAGTAAAAAACTGGATTCCAGACCTACGCAACTTACGCAATCGATTTGTTTACGTAAATGTATTGTTGGGTGATATTGAGTTGTTGAATTTTAGTGAGTAACATCGTTAAGTGCGTTTAGATGACAAACACGGACAGATGAGATTGGCAAACCAGCAAAAGGAACTAAGGAGAAGGAGGGATGAAACCGCGTTCCAAAGTTTGTATGAAGAAGTCTACTTTCACACGGGTGAAGCTATTGGCAGAAACTAGTACGTACATATATACAAACTTTCGCCTTTACAAAATTAGTGCGATTACTTATACTTATTTTTTCTTTTCTTGTCATTCTCTTTAAATTAAAAGATTAAGAGGGTTCTTTTCCACTCACCTATCGTCGTAAAACCGTGTTGCTTCATCTAACGCGATGTTTGATGAAGAGGCAATGCAAAAAAAAGAGGTAAGATATAACGCCTAAAAACTTTGCTGGCGTTCGGTAATTCTGTGAACTCTACTCGGATATTTCACACAACTTGTTCCAGGAAATACGTGTTTTTTTTTAACCCTTAAAAGTTTTCAGAATCTCAATAAAATGTGCAAGGCTTCTATTGATGTACTTTTTTATATTTTTAATATATGAGTACATAATGGAGGGCCAAGGTTCACGTAAAATAGCAGATTTTCAAGAGTCTTTACTAGATTATTTTTACACAAATTTATGTTTAAATTTCTATAGAAGCCTAGATAATATCCACGAGATAGTTGTGTATCCAAAATATATAAAGAAAGATGTGTAATTGTATAATAACATCATAATCAAATAAAAGCGGTTGTATAAAAATAAACCTCGAAAAGGACGCTCTTAGAAGACACGTGCACATGAAGGCTGCATTCAGAAGCAATACTGTTTTCTTCAATTTCGAAAGTCCATTACATTTCATCGGTGACTGAAAGTCTGCAGTAATTGTTCGTTCTTCACATTGAGCTGAAAGTAAATGTTTTGGAGCGCGGAAATTAGCGAGTGACTAGACTACTGTAGGGACTCTCATAAGAACCTGTTTAAATGGTTTAGCAATCATGGCACATTATAAATCATCATCATCATTTCAGTCAAAAGACGTCTACTGTTGGACATTGGCCTCCTCCAAGCGTCGTCACAACAACCTGTGCGTCTCGCATCCATCGGATTCCCGTAACCCTCCCCAGGTCATCGGTCCACCAATGGGAGGACATTATAAATAAAACAAATAAACAGTATTTTGAGTTTAAGAATATATGAGACAAGCTGTAACACCCCCAACCGTGTCCAACAGATTATGTCTTTCGGCTGATGACCTAGACATGTTGCTAAGAAAAATAATCTTGGAGATCAGACATCAAAATCATTCAATAAGGCTTTCTTTTTTCTTTTTTGTAGTACGGAACCCTTAAAATAGTAAATCAATGAAACCAACGTTAAAAATGAATCTGGCTATACAGTCAATATTTCATGCGTTACAAACTTTAGCGGTTTGTTACCCACTCGGACATCCGCCAAAATAAGTTAGCAACCGCAGTTTTTGAGCTCGAAACTAGAACAACCTATTTTTTAATAATAACGATCAGCCGCTTATTCTTTGGCCGCACTCCAATTGTAGAGTTCTCTTCTAAAGTAAATTTAATTAAGAAAGTGTTTCAAGTGCGAGATTTTCACTCCTTTCCAATGTTTTGTGGTTTCCTTCCTGATTTTATACTTTTTCCACAAACACGACTAGTTCCTGCGATAACAAAACTACCAGTTTTAATAATAAAAAAGTTAGTGGTAAAACATTTTCTGCTGCGAAATCATGAAAGTTCTAATAAAGCTTTTTCTTGGGTTTTCTCGAGACGACGAGCTATTTGCTTAGTTTCATTGAAGTCGGATCTTTTCAAGGTTTTTAACGTTTTGTTCTTTCGTCGATTGAGTTGCTTAATGCTCAGTAATATTTTTATTCTTGTCGTTTAAATGTTCAGTCGCGTACAGCACGCGGTACGCTTGTAAAGGGGATTTTTTAAGTGATAAAATGTTTGACGGTTTATAAGTAACGAGAACTTATAACATCGCGCGGGGCACAACCTACTCGTGCGCCATTCTCGGAGGTTGGAAGTGAACTAAGGCCCGGTTTTTTTTAGGTGGAAAAATCATCTTATGACAAATCCCGCTCTTGGGCGGAGCTGGGGATAATGTCAGACTTTTACTGACTAAAAACCCACTCCTGTTCCTTCATTGCATTCGTCCCAGGGCCTCGGGTTTCGTTTTCACACTACCCATGGCCCCAGTAGGCTTCGACCCTGCTGGCCCCCTACGACTTGACTGACGTCTCCCTGAGGCATGCGTGGAACAATACGCGCTGTAGACGACTTGGGCTCGGTCCGGACGGTTACCGGACGGTCGGACGGCGAGCCACCAATTGCTCGCACCATTGCTTCGCAGAAAGAGGCGACCGGCTGCCACTCTTCCTTGCTCCGGACCATGGAACTAAGGCCCGGTGCCCATTATCGGCATCGGTAAGGAAAAGGATCCTTCGACATCCATTTATGCAAGCGCACACTGACGGAAATTATGCTTTGGAATACATGTACGAGTAGATCCCTAAATGCATGCCAAGGCATAGTTTGCCGAGACCGAAGGATCCTTTTCCTTGCCAATGCCGATAATGGACTGACCTAACATGTCAATAAGAGTATTCATTGTCTCTGTCGTATGCTACGTATGTCTGTCTTTTTCTAGGCCGTAGTACTGCTTACGACGAGATGTCAAGGGTTCTCGCTATTATTTATCTATATATAAAAGGAGAAACTGAATGACTGACATATCAACGCACAGTCGAAACTACTGGGACTAGGAGTGTCAAATTTTGCACAAGGTTTCCTTTCATGACTTAGGCGAGCACTAAGAGAGGATTTTCCAAAATTTACCCCCTTATGGGGTCTAAAGTTTGTATGGAGAAACCTACTTTTACGCGAGCGACGCCGCGGACAGACGCTAGTATTAAGTATAAAACACCGTGCCTACAATTTGATTTTTCATCCGTGTATATTCCATCTTTTCTTTTCAAAATCATTCAGAGCATGATTTCAGATATTTCTGAATATACTTTTTTACCAGGGAAGTTGTCAAATAACTTCTCCCGCTCTGGGTGGAGCGAGAGAGAGTGTCAGCCTTAAACTGATTAAAATCCAGCTGTGTTCCTTCAGTTACCATTTACAGGGGCCATGGTAACTTACTCGAATAATGCGAAATTTCGAGTCAGGATTTCCGATTATACTATATACAATGTTAGTTCCGTAGGAAACTGGAACAAAACATTTCCCAGTATTCACATCAAATATTTCAATAGTTTGTGTTCCTGGTAAAATATTATATTTAGCTCCAATCGGTTAGACTGTAAACTGGCCGCAACATAGTTTATTTTGTGTATATTTTATATAACAACAATAATAATCTGCCAGTTTATTAAATTAAATCAACAATTCCATAAAACCACAGCTCAGTTATAACAACCAAAATCAATCCAAACTACACATTAATTATTAGCTTCTGTCAGTAGTATTACCTGCGCATATGTAGAAAACTATGCTAAGGAAACATACTCATGGTATACATAAGTATCCTATGTGTCCAAAGCACAGCCTACCCTAGTGTTGCAGGAACGACTGAAGGACCACACTTGTGCTTTCAAGGAATAGTCTGAAATTCCCTCTGACCATCGAAGGACTGGAACAATTTGCCTGCTGCGGTCTTCCCGTCCAACTATAATTTAGGTGTCTTCAAGGCTAGAGTGAATAGGCTCTTAATAAACTAGTGCGCCTGACCATCAATGATTGCATCTCCGCTTACCATCAGGTGGGATCTTTAATCAAGAGGGGTGTGGGTTTATATCAATTAAAAAAAAAGACCCCACTGAGAGTAGTCATTTGGCATTCGATGATTTCTAACTGACAAAAAAAGAACATAGTACACAGTTCGTGTGCCAATTTTAATCCGTTCAGCCGTTTGAGCGTGAAGGAATGACAAACGTATATACACACAATTATCGTTAATTTTGAAATTTCTTACCTATATTTAAGTCTCATAAATTATTATTAACTTTCTTATAACTTAATATCTTTGAATTAGCAATATTGGTAATAAATAACATTATTAGCCACTTTGATATAAACTTGAAAACAATTCAACAATCAATTTACTCTGCTGCGATCTTCCCATCCGACTATAATTTGGGTGTCTTCAAGGCTAGAGTGAATAGGCTCTTAATAAACTAGTGCGCTGCGCCATCAACGATTGAATCACTGCTTACCATAAAATGGGATTGCGATCCCATTTGATGGTAAGCAGTGCAAGCGGTCAAACACTAGTTTATATTAAACAAAAACGAAATACTGCTATTTATATTATTATATAATACAGATTTTCCACCTCAAACAAAAAAGCTTCGAGATGTCAATATCAGAATCTAATATAATACTCGTAGATACTACTAGCTTATCAAAAAGAAATGTGATTGATATTTTATAAAATAACTGACCAATTAAAAAATTACCGTTGTACAAATTTAAAAACTGTTTTACAGAATTACTTGCAGGTTTCTTAAATAATGACTTTTTTTAATATCTTTATTATCCTCTACCGGTTATTATATTTGCATGCTACTCGTATATTAAGGCAGAATAGACATGGATCCTATTATAAAATTAACTACTTATTTTGATGTACAGTCAATGGTCAAAAGTGCAGTTGCAATTTAACAATGCTAAAGTGTCTACAATTTCTTTATAGTAGATGTTCAATGGTCCACAACTAGTTTATTTAATACTTCAAATCCTATGCTACGAATTGAATCAGTCCTGAACCATTGACACTCTTCTATATAGAAATTTTAGACACTTTAGTAATGGCAGAGTGCAACTGCACTTTTGACCCCTGACTGTACCTACACTCTAAGCAAATAAAAAAAAATATTCTATTCTACACACATGCATGCAAACTAACATTATTCTAACAACATCACTTTGAATATCATATTACTCTTACAAGCACAAACAAATCACATAAGTTGGTCCCCACATCCGCATCTATCTCTAAACCACTTTCCAGCGTCTCCTAGCCGTGTAATACTGTAAGTGGCTAATGTTAACACTGGCCGGTCACAACAGGTTGGTCAGAGCGGTTAATCCGGGACCGTGTCACGGACTCCGGGATTCCTCCGGGATGTTAGCGGGTAAGTGATTGTTCAACCGCATTCAACGTCGTTGTCCGGTGTGTAGGTCTTGTTTGATGAGAACTTTGAAAGTGAATAGGGAACAATGTGAGCATTTTCAAGAAATGTTCTTATATAAGCAAAAGATTGCGCTTTATGCAGAAATGGTTGTTTTTTCTTTCTTAATTATTAAGTATACATTAATGGAAACTATTTTAATGGATCATATATATGAATAGCATATTTGTCTTTGTTTATTAACAAAAACGTCGTCGTAGGTTCAAACCTAGCCAGGCTCATTATTTCTATCCACTTTCATTATCATAATTATTTTAGTAACAAACGTTTTATCTTTGTTCTTCACATGACCATACCAAGCCAAACAATTCCCTTTAAACTTTTTAGATACAACAGATACCATGTGAAAGTTGATATCCACTGCACTACATATATTTGAAATAGAATGTAGTATCTTGTGGTTTAATCTTTGAATTTTTCGCACAGCTGACATAAAATCAAATTAACCGAATTAGCTGTGTGAAATTAATTTCACTTTTTATTTACCAATATCGACTATCGATCATATGATGACAATATCGTTCGACCAAAAGTCTTTCAGAAACTTTAGAAAATTCTATTCAAAAGGCAACAGCACTATTATTATTCAGATCAGCCAAGTCCCCGAACTTTTTGCTTTCCCCTGTATCTATTCCTTTCAGCGAATTACTTGAAATGAGCCCCGCCTGTTCCCAGTTCCTCTTTTTTTCCTCAAAAAAAAAAAACTTTCAAGTCATTAGTCTCGACTTATTTAAGTTGGCCTATTGTGGGTAAGAGGAGCAATGTCATATTAAAAGGCCTATTTAGGAAGGTAATGTTTTTCGTCTGGCAAAATCGTTGGATTTATTTTGTGGTTTCTTATTCTTTAACTAGCTGATGCCCGTGACTTTGATCGTGGCAAAACTCGTAAAACTGTGATTTGGTTATAATTTCTTCAGTTACCCTTTTTGTCTACTACTGGTAACTGTTTCAAACAATCAAATTAAATTAAACACCCATAAACAGCTAATAGTCTTCACGTGGGCCTTTTTTTACCACCGAATCAGCTTCGCCAATCAACGAGGCAATGCTACCAGCGTTCTCAATACATTTTCATTGACAGAGATGTAGATATTTTTTTTATACCTAACGATTTGTTTATATAAACCTTTGTACATATTATTATTTTCAATTTATATTTTTTATAGTTGTTTTTTTTTTGTAACTTGTAAATACATATATAGTAATATAATTAGTAAAGTATTTTTAGAAACGTAAATAATTAAAAAATAATGTAAATTTAATGTTACTTCTAATAATTCTTGTTTATTCTGTCAGAATAAAAATTCTATTACACACCTTAGTATAGCGAAACCCGGGGCCCTGGGACGAAGGCAACGAAGGATCAGGAGTGGGTTTTTAGTCAGTAAAAGTCTGACACTATCTCCCGTTCCGCCCAAGAGCGGGGGATGTCATAAGATGATTTTCCCACCCAATAAAAAAAAACTTAGTATAGAATATTTTCTCTAACACCTACAACACCAACAACACATATCAACACCAACACCTAACAACACCTATACCAACACCGACAAAAACACCTTTACCACCATTTTTATATAATCGCCTGTATTATTCAAATAAATATTTTCAAAGTCAAAAGTTTTTTATTTCACATAGGCTTACATGGGCACTTATAAAAAGTCAGAAGCTAGTGCACGGTTCCAAATTGGTCGTTTCCTATGGAGAAGAACCGGCAAAAAACTCCATGGTTACTCTTTTAAAAAAAAATGTTGTTACAATATTTCCATATTACAGCATAAGTAGATATTATGTAAGGACAGTGTAGACTGGTCAATATTGTACTAAAAAGTACAATAAAAATAATCAATTTTTAATTTGATTATTTTCAAAAAAAGAAAAAGAAAAGATGAAAAGATGGATTGTGTGAACAGTGATATGAAAGAAAAGGAAGTTAGTGATAGTATGACGGTTGACAGGATAGAATGGAAGAAAAAAACGTGTTGCGCCGACCCCAAATAACACGGGATAAGGGCAGGAAGATGATGATGATTAGATTTAATTCATATTCATAGCTTTCCACAAGACGTTCCACCACCAATTCCAATTAGTACTATCAACCCCATTTAATGCCAAATCGAAATTGTCACAGGAACCAATAGAAGACATTAGCCCCCCAGCCATCAATGCATAGGATCATAGACAATGCATTATATCTTTGGTATTTGCACTATTGTATGCACAAAGCGTGTCTAGGCATAGACATTTCGTACGTGACTTGTTGCTAATCCCTCTAAGCTGGCGTTTGTCGATATAATCTCTGGTAACATCGTAATAAAAGGTAAGTTACTCAAAGGGCAAAGGAAAGGGCTATGCTCGGAGTTTCCTTGCGTGATCGCGTCAGAAATGAGGATATCCGCAGGAGAACCACGGTTACGGACATAGCCCGAAGAATCGCCAAACTTAAGTGGCAGTGGGCAGGGCACATTGCTCGCAGAACAGGTCGATGGGGACAAAAGGTTCTGGAATGGCGACCACGTACCGGAAGACGCAGCACTGGAAGGCCTCCCACAAGATGGACCGATGACCTGGTGAGGGTCGCGGGAATCCGATGGATGCGAGACGCACAGGACCGGTCATTGTGGCGGCATTTGGAGGAGGCCTATGTCCAACAGTGGACGTCTTTCGGCTGAAATGATGATGATGATGATGAACATCGTAATTACAATGTTTTGATAAAACTATGAGATTGCCAGGATCGCTATATACTGTAGAAACTTATATTTATTTACTTGGTGCCAGCTGAGTAAACCAATTATATTAAACTAACTGAGTAAAGCTTTAGTTAGCTATTATCGTCATTCATTACTTATGCTCTATGTAATATAGCACTGACTGTCTCTTTCCGTGCGGAATATAGCTTACCTCTGTACCTTTATACTTTTTTCTATTGTGGGAAATCGTTTTGGGAATACATTCATTATGTGTACAGCTAAGAAGTAGTAGTAGTAGTTTGTTATCGGAGTTCAAGTTTCCGGTTAACTACAACCTGGAAATCTTTAAGTTAAGAGTGTATAGGTTAAGTAGATTTTTTTATTATTAACCGACTTCAAAAAAAGAAGGAGGAGGTTATCAGTTCGGTTGTGTTTTTTTTTTATGTGTGTAACCTCAGAACTCCGTTGTTTATGGACTGATTTGTTTTTTTTTTTTCACTTAGATGATATGTTTTCTGATTGGTCCCATTTTTTTTCAGAATCCAATTCTGTTGATGGGATCTATGAGGAATCGAGAGAACTCCTCAAGTATATAAAAGCCAACCATATTGTGATTTTGGTATTTTCATCGAGAACTAAACTAAACTAAATGTAAGTAATATTTAATGAAGTACTAAAATTTTAGTTTGACTGTAAATGCTTAAGTTCTTATGCCTTTAATATTTAATTATTATTTTTTTACATTTAATGAAGTATAACTGATGAAGAAGACCAGAAATGGCCAACGGAACTTCATACTCACATATATATCACAATGATCAGTACAAATAAATAAATGGTTAGTGAATAGTTATGTTATAAATGGCTATCATCGAAGTGAACTGATGATGATGATGGAGCCGGAAGGTAGACAATGGAACTCCGTGATTAATCAATGTAACCTAGTCGAATTTGGGCTTATTACAATTGTCATAAGATGCACTTTGGCTATATGGTACTATTGAACTGATCTGATGATGGAGCCGGAAGGTGGAAGGTAGATACAGGAACTTCATGCAGTGTTTGGGTTAATTCCAATTGTCATGAGTAACTAAAACACCTAATGCCCAGGGCGTCCACTGTGGTTAGGATGGGCTTTTTCTCATCCATTCCGCCTTTGTATTTATTAACCTTGATTTCATTAATTTAAGGGGTTCGCTGTATTTCCTCATATCTCCGTAGTCTTAACTTAAAGAACCACGGCCAAATCATTACCTACCATCAGGTATATTGAATAAAAAATCAACTTTCTCGTTAAACCGTTTAAGCAGAAAATTAACAAGCATTGAAACTAACAAAATGTCACATTTTCATGACTAGTACGACATAAGAAAAGATTAGATTAACGCGTCAACCAGTAAAACAACATAAAAAGGAGATCGTGTCAACGTTCGAAAAGCCATCAAAATGTCGTCAACATTTTGTTTATGTTTATCGAAACATTTGAATATAAGGGCCGTAAACAAAAAACCGGAGTGTGATTGAGACAAGTTCTTACAACTTCCTCAATTGATCGCTCTTTGGGGAAACTTCACAAATTCTACTAACATTATAAACGAGATCGTCAGTTTGTTTGGTTGAATTATAAATGTTAGGTTTATTGTAAATCAATGACTTCAACAGTTGATCGATTTTGAGTGTTTTGGGACATATTGACGGTGAATTACCAATACCATCTAAGTAAAATTTTTAGAGAAAATTGTTTTTAGCGCTTATAATCTGAATATATCTTTCCGCATGTTTTAGTGAAAGCAACGAAGCGGGTATTTAGTTAATTACATCAAATTAATTTTGGAAATACCTCCTGACAAAACCAACGTGTCAATTCTTCATCATCATTTCAGCCGAAAGACGTCCACTGTTGGAAATAGGCCTCCCCCAAGCGACGCCACATTGACTGATCCTGTGCATCTCGCATCCACCGCACTCCCGCAACTCTCAGCAGGTCGTCGGTCCACCTTGTGGGAGGCTTTCCAACGCTGCGTTTTCCGGTGCGCGGACGCCACTCTAAAACCTTTCGGCCCCATCGAACATGCGTTCCACGAGCAATGTGCC
The DNA here is from genome assembly GCA_949316375.1 of Mythimna vitellina. NCBI lineage: Eukaryota > Metazoa > Arthropoda > Insecta > Lepidoptera > Noctuidae > Mythimna > Mythimna vitellina. The sequence continues at coordinate 18,675,686 of OX438692.1, forward strand.
CTGCCCACTGCCACTTCAGTTTGGCGATTCTTCGGGCTATGTCGGCGACCTTAGTTCTCCTGCGGATATCTTCAATGTCAATGTGTCAATTTATCACCTCATAACGTTTTTTTGACTCCATCAGTTAGGAGTTATTGACACTTTGCCGTCATATCGTCCCTTAGCTAACAACACCGCATAAGTCATTTTTACCAACTTTACAGGAAAGGAAATAACTGTGTGGTGTTGAGAGGCCAGCCGAATGGCACGCTATCACTACTTTTCGAATTATGGCTTCCGATTGGCTAAAACCTATATCATGTGACCAATGGTTAGACGCGCAATGAGTAGCTCCATCTAAAGGCATTCAAATATGAAAACCGCCAATTTTTGACTTGAGCGGTGTTGTAAGCTAAGGGTCGATATCGACCTTGACCTTTATTAGAACATCGCAGTAGGTATGTGTTTCCTGATAACTATAGCGTAGGGTCTTAAAATTAATAATTAATTGATGCTAAACTAGCATGTCACACATGTCATGTTGAGTGGTAACGACCCTGACTTATAAGTTGTAAGTCGCGGGTTCAAACCCAGCCAGGCGCATTACTTTGTGTAATTTATTTCATCACCACTGCTCTCAAAACGGTGAAGGAAAACATCGTGAGGAAACCGGCATGTCCTAGAACCAAAAAATCGAAGACATGTGACATCCGCCAACCTGCACTGGGCCCGCCTGGTGGATTACGGCCCATTCCCTCTCCTAGAGAGGAGGCCTGAGTCCCAACAGTGGGAACATTATAAGGCCGACTATGCTATGCTAGCATGTCACACTGCTGACCACATAATTGCTTACGACCAGATGAGATAGTGTTCCAACGTGAGTCTATAAATATTTTATTACCTACGTTCCCATGGAATAATGTTGTAATTTGCTGCAACGTAATTTATAATTAACACAGTATTATTTAAGTGAACCTGTAATCGACATACTCGTATATATTTTAACTTTAAACCAAAAATAATTCCTAACCCCCTAATCCCTTCCTATCCCTAATTCCTAATGTTATTTTGTATTTATGGTGTACAATAAAGAATATCTATCTATCTATTTAAAAATATATATTAATACGACTGTGTTTGTTTTACTCTTTCTGTCTAATATATCTAATTTAATTAATTACATTGTTATTTTTGTTGCCTATTTACAATTACCTTTGACTATTTATTTTTGTTTACCATTTCAATTTAATTGTCAATTTATTTTTGTAGCTTTTTTTGTTAATTCTTGCATACAATATATTCAGGTAGAAGAAACTAACTCCTGAAATACAGGTACTGTATATCTAGCTCTAAAGCCTTTGAAGTCTGAAGGCTTTGTTAGAATTCTAAGAATGTTTGTACAAATAAAGAATATTATTATTTATAATTTTCAAGCGAAGCCGGTGCCAGAAACTAGTATTTTTATATTCAGTTAGTGGTAGCAGCTCAAGTTCACAAGAAAAAGAAATAAAATCGTAGCAACTTATTATTTATACAAAAGTTTCTTTGTGAATTTCTTTCCGTTATGATATTTAGTGAATGATTTGTTGATTCCGTGTTTAGAATATGATTTGCTATTGTTTTGCTGTTTTCTGATAATATACGATGTTTTTCGATTGTTTTAGTTGGTGAACAATAATAATTAGCCGTTTTCAGTTAGGAATTTTCTGTTGATTTTGTTCGCTGTGTTGTTTGTCTGACCACAGGCTGAATACTAAAACTGCAGAATAAATTATTATTATTATTATAAGGCTGCAATTACTGCTGGGCAAATTCCTCTTCCAATTTTTAACTGACTTAAAAAAGAGGAGATTCTTGTTTTTATTTTTATGTATTTTCTCCGATTACTAGTACACACATAGACCGATCTGGAAAATTTATTTTTTCGTTTAAAAGTGATCTTCTGATGGTCTCATGGTCCCAAGGTGATATAATCATGATATCTAGGAGAAATAAAGGGAACTCTTCAAATTTAATAGGCATTTGTAATAATTATAACTTTAGTTGAGAGGTACCACAACAAAAATAGCTATTATATAACTATTGACATACGGACTGTGCGCAAAACGAAAAAAAAATATTGTAAAAAGAAGATTTTAATTGTAAGTTGTAAAAGGTGTGTGTACCTGTCTTATTGGATACCGCCCGGAGGAGACGGTGGAGCATACGGTAAAGGTGTGCTCCGCCTGGGCAGAGTACCGCCGTATCTTCGTGGGGGCGATCGGTGGCAGTGATCTCTGCCCTTGGTACAGGCCATGGTCCGGAGCAAGTAGGAGAGGCAGGCGGTCGCCTCCTTCTGCAAAGCAGTAATGCTACCAAAGGAGGCGGCCGCACACGCCTGAGAACGGGCCTCACGCCCCAGCCGCTGGGATTATGAACCCGATTTCCAGCTACCGTAGGCGTTAGTTTGCGGACGGCGAGCAATAGTTAGCTCGCCGTCCGACCGTCCGGTAACCGTCTGAATCGAGCCCAAGTTATCGACGGCGCGTAGTGTTCCACGCGCCCCTCAAGGAGATGTCAGCAAAACCGTAGGAGCCCGCCAGGGTCGAAGCCAACTGGGGCCAAGGGTCTGATTCTAAAAGGAAGACTCGGCCCTGGTATGAAATACAACGAAGGAACAGGAGTGAGTTTTTAGTTAGTAAAAGTCTGACACTATCTTACGCTCCGCTTAAGAGCGGAGGATGTCATTGAATGATTTTGATTTATGTTAAAATTATGTTTTTTCTTCTGTTATTGTTTATTTTGTTAGGTTGTCACTGCCAATCGGTGTCGGAATGGAAATGCAATAAATAACCTATACAACTATTTATTTATTTTATTATTTATGTACATACAAACTCACAGAAGAGGACAGGTATCTTAATATAAAAATTGTACAAAGGTACTACTTATTTCAAAAAGAAATTTCTTCTAGCAGACCTGCGAAAGGAGAGATTAGAAGAGATGTAGACTATCTTTTTTTTAGGTGTGAAATCATCCTTCCAGCCTTCTCCTACTTTCATTGACCACCTAGACAGGTGTTGCAGCTAAAATGGTTTTTGTTTGTTAAAGTTTTCTGAGATATTTTGTAATTTATTGTGCGCGCGACATGTTTTCTTTTTTTCTTTCACTGTTAGAACCATACTGATGGTATGTTTCTGGCATAAGACAAAATGATGATAATATCATGTGTAGGTTATTGGTTACATTTTTATAGTAGAAATCCTCTAGAGAAATTGACTACGCTTAGGCCTAAGCAAGTCATCCCACATACGTATATAGCTGATTTGTATTATAATCTGTACTGTTTGTGCACTTGATTGTGTTTGTAATGACAGTACACAGAGAATCCTAATGAGTAGCTACGATTTAGACGAGCTTGTAGAACTATTTGCACAATGGTGATACTCAGGAGCTTTTATTCTGCCTGAATCTGGTTCAGGAACCTCTCAAACATTTTTTATTTTTTTATTACGGATGGGCTGGCTTTTTACCACTATTTCACATGATGGTAAGCGATGATGTGGCCGGCGATAGAGCACGCTTGCCTAGAAGTAATCTATTCACTCTTGACTTAGAGAGTCCTAGGTTGTAGCAATGTGCGGTATGGTGAGGATGCCGTGACGCCTCTAAGTTTCCAGTCACTCCTCAAAGAAGTGACCTACCGCCGTGATTATGACGTGCCCAACCGACGTGCCATCTGACGTCCAAAATGCAGTAATCGAGTAAACACGGTGCCCTTTGGAAAGACTGGTGTCTGATTTCCTAGCTTCTGTCTATCAGTGACGACTAAAGTAAATATCCACAAATCATAATTAGGACCAAGGGTTCAGGAAGGGGGAGGAAGAAATCTTGATATGTTAAGATTGTGACCCATTACTTTCATCATAATTTTAATCACGAGTAGGAGCTCAATTATTGATGTAATCCTCTTAAACGTCGCCGAGCCGAACAGTCAAAAAAAAATTTTTTTAAGGTTTTTTGAACGTTGGGAGATACCTGATTTTTTATGCGTATGTGGGTCGTTGTTCCTTGGATATCGCTTCGGGCTGGTGGCCTCCGAACTTTGAAATTTTGACGGGATTTATTGTGATCGCTGAAAGGTGCTCTGGAGTAACGCCACTTGCACGTGGATTTTCCCAGAAGTAAATAATGTATAACCATCAAACAAAGGTGCGAACGTCATGTCTGTGGTTGAAATGTAAGTCAGGAGTGTAGTTTTAGTCAGTAGAAGTCTGACACTGCCCAGACTGACTCTTCCGAGGAGGCCGCCTAGGCGTCCATTAGGATTGCCCACTCCTGCCAAAAAACAAAACAAAAAAATCTTTAATTACTTTATTCTTTAAAATTACGTGAAAGGTATTTATTTATTAAGAACTAATTGACCCGGCTAACTTCGTAGCGCCTAACAGTCAATGATTGTATTGACAGTTGATATCATTTTCGATGAATTTGAATATTTGGTAATTTTGTTACGTGAAAATATCGGAAAGAATATTTTAATAGTTTTCAGCTATTCAGGGCAGAGACGAATCCAACAAAGGCAAGATCATTAAAATCGGTCCAGCCGTTCTTGAGTTATAAATGGTGTAAGTAACACGATTTTGATATATCAAATTCACTTGAAAGTGGAATCCCTGCAATTTATACCAAAACTATCATAATGAACGAGATAATGACCGCATTTATGTTTACAGCAATAATCTGTAATTAAACCATTTTGCATTTCAGTGAATGCGGTGGGTGACAAATTGATGTTATTACAATCTAAATATTGTGTTATTTGTTGTTAATATTTTCAAATTGAATAACTTTACATCGTACATTATGGAAATCCCATCCATACGTACAAAGCGTTTTGGGAACACATTCATTGTGCACAGTGCGCACAACTAAGGAGTGGAATTCCCTGCCGGAATCTGTGTTACCTGATAGCTACAACGGTTTTTAAGTCAAGGGTGAAAAGGTTACTTCTAGGCAAGTGTGCTCCATCGTCGGCCACATCATCGCTTACCATCAGGTGAGATAGTGGCCAACGCGAGCCTATCGATAATTTAAAAAAAATGTTTGTTACTTTTTCAAAATGAAAATTTAGAAAAGTGAAAGTTTGTGTAATAATAATACTTCTTTATTTTCAGGCTTATAGGACCATAGACATTAAAGAAAAATGAACTAACACTTCGCGTGACCCAAAGGCTGGCTTTTACCTCGGACAGAGGATAAGCATTGCCATACCGCGTGGCAATGCCGCCAGTCTTTTGGGCACATTACCAGTCGACAACGATGTGGAAGAGTTTTTTGACCTCATATTTTAGTTTGATTTTAGTTAGTCGTAATTAGTCAAGGGTTTTTTTATTTTATTTTTATGTAATTATAGTTAGTATTACTAACACTAATGATAATGTATGTGTGTGTATGTTTCCTACTACTTCACGCTCAAATGGGTGAACCAATTTAAATAAAATTTGTTACCAGGATAACTTAAATCCTGGATTAACACATAGGTACTAAATATTATAAAAAGAAAAAAAATGCTAATTTACTACCATAGCGAAATCATTAACATGACGATTAAGTCCAGTGATTTAAGAATTTGAACTGAATTATTACACTGAAAAATCTTATTAGAGTTCCGTCCTAAAAACTTGTCTTTAGAAAACTAACTTAAATACCAAATTGCCATCAAACATAACAAAACTATTTGTTTATAGGAACTAATCTCTTGAAAGCGCTATATATAGCTAAATGACAAAGGCTACTTTTAATATCGGATTAATCAATTAGGGATCTTGTATAATTAGCTACACACGTCTTCGAGCTCTTCTCTTATTCAGCGAAAAACGAAGTTTCGATTGAAATTTCACGTGTTTCGTGTGTACAAACGAAAATAGTTTGACGTTAATATTATCTAAACCTACTCTAATTTATAATGTTCTAAACAAAAATTTGATTTTGACAAATTAATTGTTCGGAATTTCAGTCGCAAATTGGCGACACCAAAAGTCCTGTTGATTTTCTTTTATATGGATTTTGTTAGAAAATTGCTTAAAATGGCCTCAATAATGATTTAAATGAAGCAGCTCTCCATGAAGAACGTTTAGAGCGTACAAGGAATCAGCGACACCTGCGTCACCAACTTAACATTACTCAAATTCCTAACTTAGAGTTTGTAGGGTATGACGGCAATTATTTGAGGAGTCGTGCCAGGAAATAGTGCCTTTACAAGGCATCTTCAAGGCTTCTTCCTAGAAAAACACTATGAAGTGGTAAAGTGCTACTGTGCTGTGTTCGGGGAACTGTCTTCTGTAGTTTTTATAAGCTTTTATTTAGTTTCACCTGTCTTGATGTTTGTTTGTCTGTAATAAAATCTTGCAAATTAATTTTAATACACTTCCCGGTTACCGATTAAGCTGACATTTTGCATACATGTGTAAATCAGATTACAATGCAAGATAATTTTGACATGGAGCTGATCTGATAGTGGAACCGGAAGGTAGCTATAGGAACTCAGATAGCCCTACCGTGTTAGAGCTTTTTGCATGGTCTTGATAAATATTAATTATATGTATAGGTATATACCGCGCTATAAAAACTGTAACGTGAGTATAAATAATTATGTTCCTTGTGAGACTGAATCAACAAATTTATTAATATAGCAAAAGTTCTGCGACAGCAGTAGGAGACACGAAGAGACCCGGAAGTCTACTTCCGGGTCTCTTCTGTCTTGTGTCTTCGTCTCTTCTCCAATTCTTATACATAAAAATGCTAATTATTAAAAAAAATAGCATTGAATTATTGAAAAGTTATGTATATTGGTATTTTATATTGGTATATAATTATTTTATATGTTTAAATGATTACCTATAGTGTAACATTAATTTGTTAGCAGCACATCGCAAACTAACCCTGTATTATTTTTTAGTTCTGACGATTCGTCCTAAGGTGGTCTGGTAGATATTGCCGGTAGCGATAAGACCGCCATAGTACCCATAGATTTAAGTGTGTTTATAAGTTGTATTACTTTTTTGGTATACAAAAAAGTTTATTTCACTCTATTCTATCCCATTCATTATAATAATAATAATAATCCACAACTATCACACAACGCCGTCTAGTCCCAAGCTAAGCAGAGATTGTGTTATGAGTACTAGACAACTGATAAACATACTTATATATTTCTAAATACATACATATATAGATAAATTACACCCAGACACAGAACAAATGATCGTGCTCATCACACAAACATTTGTCCTGGGTGGGAATCGAACCCATGACCTCCGGCATAGTAGTCAGGGCCACTGACCACTGACCAACAGGCCTGTCACACATTGAGGAAGAGTAGGTATAAACTATGACTAATTAACATCACACTAAAGCCTACGTGAGCGAAGCAGTAACCAATGACGCGGGTGAAACCGTCGGGGACAGCTAATATCACAGAAAATTCAAATTGATGAGGCAAATGTTTTGGTACATAATGTGTTTTAAATATTTTAATTATTTTGTGCTGTCCCTTAACTGTCATTTAATTTAAAATCTGTCCAATCGATCTTACCGTCCTAAAATTGGTACCCCTAAGTATAAAATTCCACTTAGTATTAAAAACAAAAAAGGGAGTCCAATACAAACCATTTTGTTTTTTGTATGTAATCCAAAATATGTTTTGATGGATGAAATAATAATATCATGATTGATTGCCGTATTTATGTAAATTGTACTTATATGTATTTTACATGGCCTTCAGCCGCCCTTGGGTATAATAGCGCCCATTATGTATTCATATGCGGCTAGATAATGATATTTTGACACAAGATGAGTAAGAAAATGTTTTTGAAATGTAAGTCAGAATAATTTAGGTAAATAGTTCAAGAGTTATTTTTATTCAAATTACGTTCCTCTCATAGTCCACCCAAAACGCTATGGGAACACATTAATTATGCGTACAACTAAGGCGTGGAGTCACCGCAGCGCTGGACCGCAATTTACAGTGTCAGACTTACTGACCCACCAGAGATATTTAGCATCTCTGAGATTGTCAATAATCTCATTAGTAATAGGAAGCCTGCCTGTAAAGTAATATAAGAAGTAGAGCTTAGAGGAAGAGGGAGAGGGCGAAATAAATGTTCCTTGTGAGGTATCAACACAGAACAGAAGAATACAGTTCTTCTGGTCTTTGGATAACAATATAATTAGGGAAGGAGGTCTGAGGATATGGAGAGGCTCCAAGAAGGCAACAGAGGCCATGAAGGCGTACGGCAAGATGAGAGGTCCCACAATGGCATTAGAGACTTGTGAGGATACAGATCAGCGGACTGGAGGAACACAAGTAAGTAAAAATCTGTCTAAAGTATACCTATACCTATTAATATTGTACTATGGAAATATTATAGAATCTTTTTTTTTATTTAAAGAGTTACCATAGAGTTTCTTACCAGTTCTTTTCCACAAGAAATGACTAATTGAAACCGTGCGCTAGCTTCTGTGGTTTTATAAATGCCCATGTAGGCCTATGTGAGATAAAAAAAAATAGTTTGAGTTTCACTGCTCTCAAAACGGTGAAAGAAAACATCGTGAGGAAATCATGCCTGGCTCCCAGCAGTGGGTACATTAAAAGGCTGAATATTCTACTCCCTCTTGCTCTACCCAGAGGGTGGAATTGCGAATTTTTGATCAATTTCTACCTACAAAAAAAAAGAAACCCAGCACATACGTATTATTCAAAGCCTACTCATAGTGTTAGAATACAATACATATTTTTCTCACACATTTTTCATCGCTGCATTGGCCAAGTTATATTGGGCCATACGGCCATACTTTTCGGTCCTTACATAAAAATGTCTATCAGATAAGTTATTGGGCTCGCGGATAACGTGACGTAGTTCCATACACGTTCCAGTTTACAGATTTTATGGCTATGCCACTAAGAAGAGGAGCTAAGAATGGAAACACTGAACGTTTCGCGATATTCTTCATAATAGTAGTGACATATTCTGGTCCGCCTATATACCACTACTGTATATGAAGTTTAAATAAATAAATAAATAGCTGGACTGGTCTGCTGGCCTAGTGGTTAATGGCTCTGACTTCTATGCCGGCCAGATTTTTGTATGACGAGTAAGACCATTTCTTCTGTGTCTGTGTGCTGACATCTATTTGAGGCGCACATGAAACACAACGAGCATTCGAAGACTCGGGCTCGGTCCTTACTAGACGGCTGGACGGTTAACTACCCATTGCTCGTCGTCCGCCCGCCCGTACCTTCGGTGGCTGGATATCGCCCTGAGACTGTCAACGCCCGGGGTATAGTCTAAATATTTTCTAGCTGCCGATATGGGTAGCGGCCCAGCAGGGTCAAAGCCTAATGGGGCTACGGGTAGTGTGAAAGTGAAACCCGGGGTCCTGGGACGAAGGCAAAGAAGGAAAAGGAGTGGGTTTTTAGTCATTAAAATCTGAAACTATCCCCCGCTCCGTCCAAGAGCGAGATTTGTCATTAGATGATTTTCTACCTTCTCACCTAAAAAACAAAGCTGCCGATGTGGATATGCATCGAGATGTAGTGGCGGTGGAAAAAAAACTCGCCCTGCTCTCCTTAATAATGTAATATAATAATATAATAATCTTTATTTCATCTTTTACACAAAATAGTTACATGTAACAGCCACAAGTAAATCTTAAACAAATATTTATACTAGTGCCCAAGGAATAACTATAATTAACTTATCAGTATTTAAAAACTAAAGGAAAATTGACTTTATTAACCTAGGATTATGAATAATTAGCGATTTGCCCGAGGTAGGTTTATAAAACCTGTGTTTCGGGTCCTTGGCGAGAACTGGGTCAAACCTATAGTGCTTGACAAGGCACTTCTCAACATTTCTGTCATGTGGTTTTACTATTCACATAAAATAGATGCTCATGTAAATATCAGTTTCTCAATACATGTAAACGAAAATCGAAAGCATTCATGTTATTTCGCCGTTTTTTCTCCATGTCATTTTTATGGTTTTGTCTTGTTTGCCAGTTTCAGCTGATTTATTATTTTATTTTACTGTGATTTCTTGATTAATTTTACTGTTCGCTTGGATTTTATTGTGCTATCTCATGTGATAGGTTCCCAGTGTACCTAATACTGAGTTGGGAATATAATTTGGAACGCTGTGTAAGAATATATTTTTGTGTGCGTGGTTTTATAGATGCTTAGATCCACATACGCATATTTTTATGTTGATAGACACACATCTTTTATGTTGATAAGATATTTTAAGGTATTTTCGAAGACGTAGCATTGGCTGAATATTAAATCTGATAAATACAAGGTGAGCTTTAATTCTCGAGCAATCGTTCAGGGGTTAAAGTATTCACGAATATAAAGTCCATTTTAGAGCCATATCCTGCGAGACACTAATATCATTTTCCATCACATCCATAATTTCCATCACATTCAGTTTTCTATAAAAACGTAGTGAACCGATGGAAATTGAGAAACACAAAGCCACAATTTTTATACTGCCTGGAAATCGAGTTCAGATCTCAATATCCGCAGCCGGGTCGCACTTCCACTAGACTTGACTAGACCGACGAAGTCATCCATAGATATTTAACACTCTAAGTTTATATACACACTAAGTTATTTTTAGTACGAAAAGAGTAACAAAATGCGTTTTAAAAAGTTTTTACAATAAATACAACCGACTCCAAAAAACAAACAGTACAAATTAATTTTATTTTCGGAACTTAATGTTTCTGATTTTGTTCCTTCGTTTTTTGACACCATTTTCCGAAATTAAAGTTTATCATCATTATCATTTTAGCCAAAAGAAGAACACTGTTGGATATAGACCTCCCCCAAGTATCGCCACAATGTCCTGTGTGTCTCGCATTCATCGGATTCCCGCGACGCTCACCAGTGGTCGTAGGTTCCAAGTAGTTGACGGCGCGAAGTGTTCCACGCACGCCTCAAGGAGATGTCAGCAAACTGTAGGGGCCCAGCAGGGTCAAAGCCTACCGGGGCCATGGGTGATGCGAAAGAGATCCCGGGGCACTGAAAAAATGGCAAAGAAGGAACAAGAGTGGGTTTTAGTCAGTAAAAGTCGGACACTATCTCTCGCTCCGCCCAAGAGCGGGGGATGTCATTAGATGATTTTCTCACCCGAAAAAAAAAATATCGATCTGTTTAGAGTGAGAGGGAGAATTAGACTTTCGGTAAATAAATAATTAGGTTCTTTCAGTTATCTTTATATTTCAGGATCACGATAACTCTTTTAAACAATCCCGCAGTCCACATAGGTATACCTAGGACACCATTTCAAACAGACCGAGTCTATCTACTTATACAAGACATTTAGCTGCACATACTAACAACCTAGGTACAGCCTAAGGTGTTACCTCCACGAGCGAGTGAAGCGCTGTGAGATGGGAAGCTCCTATTTCCGGGCGGTTATAAAAAAAAACAACCACGAAGCTCCACACCCGCCTTAGTCTTCTAACCTAATCTGTTCTTGTTGGTGTGCCCTAAAATTACGTAAATTCTTTCCCTGTTCTCGTCTTTTACACATATTGATTTTAAGTAATAGAAGATGTTTTATTTACCTGTAAATTTTTAAGTGGATCAGTTAACACATTGCCGGTGGACCAGCAGGCACTCTATACAATCCCTAGGACTTATATACATTACCTAGGTAAATAATAGACAATAATATTCATAATATTTCATGCATTGCCTGGACGCCCCAGGTATTTTATACATTTCCCAGGTATTGTATGAAAACCTGAATTATACACAATTGCCGGTAACAAATACACATACAAACTTTCGCCTCTATAATATTCGTGTGATGAAATTGAGCTAGGGGAACTAACCAAGGATCTTACGAAGTTGATCCCCCATGGGGTTAAACAGGACACGAAAGTTTGTGAGGCTGTTCATCATTTTTGCCGACAAGAAATCTCATCGGGCAAGCGGTTTAAGGTGCTGATAGACTAGGCCATTCATTTGTAATGGAGCATCAAGTCTTTGTCATTTGTATTTATTGAACAAAACCAAGCATAGTGTCAAACATCGCTTCGAATATTTTCACGATGATTCAAGCGAATGCTCTAGTAAATGGATCAAAACTATATTCTTCATGTAGATGTCTGCATTGACGAAAAACACCACTAAACGAATAACCAGTGAACACTAATCATGTATTAACACTTACTGGAACGGTAGCCGACTGCGACACGGTAAGAGGTGTAAGAGGTGTGCGCAAAGGGACAGCGCTGGAAAAACGACAGAATTGTTCGGCCCGGCAAAAAGAAAAATCTATAATATGTATGTATTTAGAAATGTAAGTGTGTTTATCAGTAAAATTGTCTAGTACTCATAGCACAAACTCTGCATAGTTTGGGACTAGATGGCGTGTGTTACTGTTATTATTATCTATTATTCACTGTCCTTTGTTCTAGAACGCTCGCTAGAATTCTCACTAAAATGTTTGCTAAAACACTCCCGTTTAATCTTCTGTAATGTAAAATTCACTAGAATGCTCATAACAAGTGAAAGCGCTAGTCTATTAGCACCTTTATATAATAATAATAATAATAATAATAATAATAATTTATTTTCTCCATAAAAATATTGTACAAATTTAACAATAAGTAGAAGGTGACTTAAAAAAAATGCAAAAGAAATAAAAATGTGCAACTGCGCCTGAGCTAGGCCGAGCCTGTATTTCAGGACGCAGTTCTCTTCCCAGAAAAGAAATTAACAATATAACAGCATTTGCGTGTAACATCTACATAATTTAACACAACAAAATAATTAATTTGCAATCAAAATTGTGTGTTGTGTGCATGTGCTTCGTGTGTTTGTGGTGTAATTTTATCTTAACGTGTTAAGAAGGTCTTCAGTAGTTTGGTAATCACATGTGAGTAGAAAGTCTAATAGTTTGATTTTGCATCCTTGTTTGTTTAGTGTGTAGAAATTAAGATTTGCGTTAAGTTTGTTGTAGAGGAAAGGACCATTGAAACAGAAAAACCTGTGTGTGAATGAATGTTTAAATTGACGGGACCGGGGTACTACAGCATTACGACGCCGTTTAAGTAGATTATTCCTGTCCAAAGGGGTAAGAGAGTGTTGTTTGAGAATCACAGTCAATATGTAAAGTTGACGAACAGTGGGTAAGCTCCAGGACTTATACAGAAGATGTGTAGGGTAATCAATGGGTCGGAAGGAGCTAACCTTTAAAATTGCTCGTTGTGCTATTTCAAGAGGAAGTAGAGTGGATATAGGTTTTAGATTGATAGTTCTTCATCTTTTCCATGAAGTTTACGTAACTTAATAGGCACCGGTAAGTATATGATCGTCCGGTAACCGTCCGGACCGAGCCCAAGTCGTCGACGGCGCGTAATGTTTCACGCGCGCCTTAAGGAGATGTCAGCAACTGTAGGATGCCAGCAGGGTCTCGCAATGGGTGTCTCGCCGTCCGATCATTCGGTAACCGTCCGGACCGGGCCCAAGTCGTCGAAGGCGCGTAATATTTCACGCGCGCCTCAAGGAGATGTCAGCAACTGTAGGGGCCCAGCAGGATCGAAGCCTACTGGGGCCAAGGGTCTGATTCTGAAAGGAAGACTCGGTCCCGGTACGAAAAGCGATGAAGGAACAGGAGTGGGTTTTCAATCAGTAAAAGTCTAACACTATCTCCCGGTCCGCCCAATAGCGGGGGACGTCATAAGATGATTTTCCCACCGAATAAAAAAAAACCGGTAAGTATATAGGTAAATTCTTTAATACTTATTTTTCATTTACGATATTACGTAGGTGTACACCTTAATACATTATGACCAATCAGGAACGTATAATTAAGCACAAAAAGAGAATTCATACGGTCACAATATGCTCACTAGTACGTACAAAAAATGCATTTGCATTTACTCGTCTTTTTGATGAAAATACTAAAATTACTATAACTCAAACCCTCAAATATTTGAGAATTTCTATCAATTCCTCTTGAATCCCATCATGAGGATTTGTCTAACCTGAAAGTAAACCTTGCAAAAAAATTACAATTCGTTTCTTTCAAAAATCTAGTTAAAAACCATTTCATTTCTCTCTAACACTATTCTGGTTCTACGTAATTTAATTTCTTCCACCAACCATACTTTATTCTTTTGATAACATATTATAATATGTATGTATATATTTATAGTTACGTACCGGAAGACGTAGCGTTGGAAGGCCTCCTACAAGGCGGACCAATGACTTGGTAACGGTTGCGGGTGTCCGATGAATGCGAGACGCACAGGACCGTTCATTTTGGCGACACTTGGGGAAGGCCTATGTTCAACAGTGGACGTCTTTCGGCTGAAATGATAAGTTATATATTGTGCTTTATATATATATATAGAGATTGATCAATTTGTTAGCAGTACACCGCAGACTACCCCCTGTATTATTTTAAGTTCTTACGATCCATCCTAAGGTTGTCTGGTAGATATCGCTGTTAGCGATTAGACCGCTATTGTACCCATAGATTTAAGTTTATGTATAAGTTGTGAGCGGTGGTGGCCGAGTGATAACGGCCCCAACTTACGAGTTGTAGGACGCGGGTTCAAGCCCAGCTAGGCGCATTACTTTGTGTAATTTATTTCATCACCAGTGCTCTCAAAACGGTGAAGGACAACATCGTTTGGAAACCGGCACGTCCTAGAACCAAAAATTCGAAGACATGTGACATTCACCAATCCGCACTGGGCCTGCGTGGTGGATTACAGCCCTTTCCCCCTCCTAGGGAGAGGATGCCTGAGACCCAGCAGTGGGAACATTAAAAGACTGATTATGCTTATGATTATGCTATGCTATAAGTTTTGTTACTTTTTTGATGTACAATAAAGTTTATTATATCCTATTCGTTTCATAAATGACGGAATTCTAAGGTAACAAATATAAATAAGCAACCGAATTGAGGACCTCTTTCCTAGAATCTAATTCTATATTCTCTTGTCCTCCAACAGAGCTAAGGCAAACCCTAATATAACGTATCTCCACCACTTGAAGTCAAACCACATTGATCACGTTTACTGCATACCAAATTCCATTTCGTTGGACCAATTGGATTGAAAGTAAGTCTATTGAAAGCCTTATTTATTTAAACAGGTCTAGAAAATCTAGGATTTAAATAAAAGGGACCCTGTTAATGTATACTGGGTAGATTGTAGTTTAGATTATTTGACTATTGATTGATGTTTAACTGGAATATAAAGGAAAGTAAAATAAAACTGAATAGTATGTTAGAAAATCAGTATTGCAGAAATATACGTATGTATTTTTTTTTTGTGTGGCCTCTCGCTGGTCAACCTAGGAGGTTGTCGGCTGTTAACCGGTCTTGCCTGTGGCAGCCTCGATTATAGAATCAAAGCCTCCAGCCAGGGCTTACCTCAACTAACTTAAAAACTAAGCGACTACATGGGCAGCAAGAGACGAGCTGGATCGAACAGAAAATATACGTATGTATCTGTGTATCTAATCTTATAAAGGCGTAAGTTTGTACAGCTCTTGAGCGCTCGATGAAAGAGTCGGTATCGTTTTGCGCATCGAACATATCGGCGAGCCAATCACTGTACAAGGATTGCACTCCCCGCCCCCGCATCTCTTTTCATACCACTAAAGAGACCCGATTTTGCGCTTCTGCGTGCTTCGTAGAAGTCAGCACTCCATATCCGTGCCAGTATCTGTAAGAATGTATGTGTATATGTGTATTACTTCTTTAAGCTCGAACGGCTGAACGGATGAAATTTGTCACACCGGTAAACCATGTCTTGAAATAGGACATAGAAAACTTTTTATCCCGGAAATATTTTTTTTCCTGGGAAAATTATTTACTTTCAAGCGAGCGAAGCAGTTGGAAGTAACTAGTATATTCTATTTAGATGATAATGGTATTGCTACAATAACGGCAGCCCTATTTATTGTCTAGGCAATAACTGTTCATTCCAGGTTGCCTGGAAGAGATCGTGTAATGGCCATTATATGTATGTGTTTTATTTTTGTATGTGTAATGGTTTACAACAAAGCATATAATAAATATGAAAAACATATTAAGAGACTTTGCAGAAACGGGTTTCAGGTTGTATTAACTTAGGATAGCAAAAGTTATAACCAAAATCAGCCTACATCATTCTTATTGGTACGACACAGGCCTCCTGTAAAGAGGGATATTTCTTATAAAATAAACAACTCGATTATAGACAGACAGACATACCAACAGACAGAAAAAAAATGCATTGTTATAGGTAACTTACATAGGGCGGTTTTTAATTTATTCGTTTTTTGACGGCCTGCTGCGGTACGGATATGGTGCGTTAGTCGAACTGCGTACGGACGATCGTATTTTTCATACAAAGCGCTCGGTGCGGCAACCGTCCGGCGAACGATCAACAACAGGACGGCAAAAATCGGTGAATAAACATTAAAAAAAAATATAATCAGCAGAAAGATGAGCGTCCCTGAGTTGGGCTAAGCTAGCTAAGAAACATCTCGTTTAAATCAGCTTTCAAACAAAAAAAAAATAACAAAATTAGTTCATTCGTTTAAAAGCTACAATGCTACGGACAGACACACGGATACAACACCCCTCTTTTCCGTTGGGGTTTAAAAATATAAATAAATTACAACAACCGATAGCCACATATAATCTCTCTTAAAAGTAACCACATATGTCAATTATCATCTAAACACCAGTACCCCAATACTCCCTAAACATAAATCGTCCTTCTGTCTACCAATTCATCACTGTATCCACAGTCTGTGACCCATTGGGAGACCCTATGACGTCACATTAATTCCGAGGTCAAATGGCCTGACTGGTGTAGTGTCGTGGATAATTGGGAGGATTTAAGGCCGTTAATATTGAATGCCTCGCCCATGGTCCGACACTGGTTAATGGGTGCTCGAGTAGGAGTATATGGTAGGGGAATGACAGAAGAACTGGCAGGACAGTATTGAACCTTATTTATTTATTCGTCGATTGACTTTGCAGGATTTAGAGCTACAATTCTTTGACCGTTCTTTCTTGTCTTTCAGTGAATGTTTGAACTTACACGTTTATTTTTCTTTAATTTAAGAACGGCCAATGCGAAGTACATTTCCGCTTTTACGTGATTACGATGATAATACACATATCATTCATCTCTAGATATTTTGGATACACAGCTTTATTGCGGATATTATCTAGGCTTCTAAAGAAATCAAAACATAAAAATGTGTAAAAGTAATCTACTCGTAGTAAAGACCTCTGAAAATCTGCTATTTTACGTGAACTTTGGCCCTCCATAATGTAAAAAACCGGCCAAGAGCGTGTCAGGCCACGCTCAGTGTAGTCTTCCGTAGTTTCCCGTCCGTCACACTAAGTGTCCCCACTTAATATGTAGTTAATGAACGACAGACAACGAACAAAAACAAATACCACCAATGCCAACGAGAGACCAACCGAACAATTCGACAAAATAATAGTTCATATCCGTCTCGACCCCATCAACTCAGGAAAAATCTTAACAGCGCGAAGTAGCCCAGATCACATCGCCATCTCTCGGAAAAATGGGTTACTAATTTATAGAAACTAGACTGGTTATGTATGTTGAGTTTTCGTTGGTAATTTTGGATTGCGTGAACCGATTTTAATAATTCTTTTTTTATTTGAAAGAAAATACGTTCAGAATAATAAAATATGTAAACTAAGTTTTAAAAATGCTTGCACATTATCGAAAAATGATTAGTAAGCCCCTATTCATTTTTAAATACCTATCTAACAATATATCAAACGTTAGGGTTGAAATGAAAAAAAAAAATCACTCCCCACTTTACATGTAAGGGGGCGTGTACCCTAATGAAACATTTTATTCCACTTTTTATTTTACTACTTTGTCGGCTTGATTGATGTACATATTGGTACCAAATTTCAGCTTTCTAGTGCTAACGGTCTATCTATAAAATAACTTCAAAATCACTCCCAGCTTCACTTAGGTTTTAGATAGTAAATTTATTCTACATCTTCTATTTTTACACCACTGCATTTCAACCCTTAAGTATTTTATTTTTAGACAGTTGACCTACTGATCCACAACGCTAAAGTTACCGTGAGGTAGGCAACGTCATGTGCAGTCACCAATATACATGGCACTATTCCAAATACGTGTATATTGTTATAATTTTTATATAGATCAACTTCAATTTTGAACCTTTTCTGTTGGGTTTTAAGATTTAAATTGACATGTGTAAAGTTACGAACTTACATCATATTTGTGTTTGTTTCTATTTTTGTTTCCATTTATCTCTGGAACAGCTGGATTTTGTAGTCTGACTAAAAACGAAAAAGTGTTACTGTTTACAAATAATGCTTTTATTCTTTCGGCTTTGAAAAATTCTATCACACTAACATTATAAAGGCAAACGTTTGTATATATTTGTTGGTGTGTATAATATTTGTTACTCTTTCATGCTGCAAAAATGAAACAGCTAAAATTAGGCACACGGGTCGACAGTGTCTAAAAATAGGACACAAAATACGTTAAAGAATTATTTCAATATTACTATTGATTGATTTTTTTCTAACTTTTTTACGAAGTGAATGTTAGAACATTGTAGACTCCGCGGATTCATAGACGGCTTTCTATTTCGATTCCTTTTTTATTATTTTAATTTTTATTGTAGTTAACCGGTCTTCACTGTTCTCTATATCTATTATATAATATTGTACAATTAATCACCTTTTTTTTTAAAGATTTACCTCAATCATGGAGTTTCTTAGCGATTCGTTCACATAGGAAACGACGTAAATTGGAACGGTGCACCAGAATCTGACGTTTTATAAGTAACCATGTAAGCCTATGTGAAATAAAATATTTGGATTTGAATTGAATATATACACTTGGGATAATTATTGACACCTATTGCCCTATTATGTATTATTATTGGCCTATTGTACACTTATTTATATAAATGTTTGTCCTGTATTATGTTAAGGTATGCAATAAAGTTATATAATAATAATTATTATTATTATTATTATTATCTACTTTTACGAGGACGAAACCGTTGGTAATGGTCATACTCATTTTGAATTGCTGGCAACATGTTGTGTATATGTGTTTTTTTTTTCGGTGGGAAAATCATCATAAGACATCCTCCGCTCTAGGGCGGAGCAGGAGATAGTGTCAGACTTTTACTAACAAAAAACCCACTCCTGTTCCTTCGTTGCCTTTCGTACCAGGGCCGAGTTTTCCTTTCAGAATCAGACCCTTGGCCCCAGTAGGCTTCGACCCTGCTGGGCCTCTACGGTTTGCTGTCATGTCCTTGAGGCGCGCGTGGAACAGTACGTGCCGTCAACGACTTGAGCTCGTTCCAGACAGTTACCGGACGGTCGGACGGAGAGCTACCCATTGCTCGCCGTCTGCAAGCCCGCGCCTACGATGGTTGTGTACAAAGGTCAGGTAACTATTTTAAATATAGCTTCCTCTTCTTTTTGTACGCTCATTAAACTATTTGGGCCCAGTAGGTGGTAACGTTAACTGTATCATCGGTTGCACTAATTTTTTTTCCAAAATGCTAGTGTACGGGCGATGGGGCACTTATTGCACTGTAACGTGAGGCTCATATTCTGAACAGGGGCACCACACTCGCATTGAATATCCAACTGGTCTATAAAAACCTATTTCACCAAGCTGTGTCTACAGCGACCTACTCGAACCTGTGCGTGCAATAGATTTAGTGCTTTTTTAATGCATTGTAATTATGTACATCTTGGAACACGTCCTAACCTTAATACATAAAATGCCCTCCTCATAAATCCAGCTACTACTCCTACTCTTTCTCTGTCCATGCAGTAAGGTTGTGGAACTCTCTTCCGCCTAGCATTCGTGATTTGCAAACAATTTCGCTCTTCAAGTCCAAAGTTTACTTTGGACTTGAAGAGCACTGTCTTTCCTCTCTAGTGTGTTAATTATATATGTATATACATTATATATTTATTTTTAGTATAAGGTATATATAGTATAGTATATATAGTATATAAGTTTTTATTATTTTAATATAAGATTTCACATTCTCTTCTTTTATTACGTCTACACACTATTGTCTACATTTCTTCCTATTTTTTCTTTCGCAGGTCTGCTGGAAGAAATTTATTTTAGAAATAAGCAGTACAATTTTTATCAGAATGTCTTCTTTCTTTATTCATGTGTGTACATAAACAAAAATGCTCGTTATTGCATTTACCATTGACCTCGCTCGTGTGAAAGTTGAAACTGGGATAAGGTTCACTTTGAACGTACGTATTACGGGGTTAAAAAATTTCATAGTACAAAGGATCTTCGTGCATTCAACGATGAGCCAAGCAACAAACCACGCATCGCTGGTTCAAGAGTCGTTCAAACAGTATAGTGCATGGATAAATACTATTAGAACAGCTTTCACATGAATATTTCACTTGATTTACCAATACATTTGCTACCGTGTAAGTTGAGCTGGGTAACTGGCAAACTGACAGTGTAAAAAAGTAATATATATATATATATGTGTGTGTGTGTGTGTATGTATAGTCAACAAAGGAGATAAGTAGGGACCGGGCATTTGCATATACACTTGCATATTTAAGCCATCCTCAGTGGTAATAGCATATTTATATCCTAATATCTAGTTATGATGCATATTATCGGCCACCCAGCGTTCCGAAATACGATAAAAGTGATATAAAATCGAATCCGACCAAATATAATAGTCACAAAATATAAGTATAAGGGATATTGAATAATAATTGTGACTTTGGTTGGATTCGCGATAGGATAATTTACTAATTGTATGCTGACTTTAAAGTTGTAAAATGAAAACTTACTTTTCATCTTTTTTTGGGTTTCCTAAAATTTATCATTTAATTTCGCACATTCTGTTAATTTTCGTGCATATTTGAAGCATTTTTTATTCATGTAACAAGCTTTTTATGTTGCATATAATCCGATCTCTAGGGAAAAGTAACCAGGAAAATTAAGATAAAGTTTTTTATGGAAACCATGGAAATATGAATGAAACATAAATAAGGTTCAGAGTAAATAAATAACTTATTAATTTAAAATCGTTTTTTTTTTTGACATGGAAATTTATTCAGTGACTTCTCACGATCTATGTTGAAGCAGGAGTGCGTTTCAGACTTTTACTGACTAAAAGCTGTAGCCGTGGCCATATTTGTGGACTTGAGAACAAACTTAAGTTATTCCCTGTATTTTGTAACTAACTTCTATCAAGGGCCTCGCCGACGTAAGAGTAGGAAATATAGGTAAGGCCACTCAGTGATCAAGTAACATTCTATTAGTAAAATAATTTAAAAAATTGGCCAAATGATTTTTGAGTTAATTCATCAAAATTTTCAAAAAAAAAATGAGAATTCGATTTTGGGCTTCCGAAGATTTACTAAATTTATTTAGACTATATTTTAATATTATAACATCCAAAGGCAGTATATTGATACAAACGTTATTTTAATTAATGTTTTACTGTATTAGGTATAATTATTGTTAATTACTAGTAACTTGTCATTAACAAATTTTCTAGGCCACTAGTCTAGCTATGTTCTCTAATTATTGGAATTAATTAAACGTCTTTACATATACTAATTGAAAGCTTTCAGCCAATCAGATTCTTCAGACAGAAACAAATAGAGTCTATACGTGATACACATCTTTAATGAGCAGTCTATCGACGTCATCTTGAACCGCAATTGCTTTATTATTCTAACAGAGATCTGAAGTAAGAAACTAGTTTGACTTTCAGTATTTTTCACGAAACTGATGTGTAGGCACAAATATTCAAAGATTAAAATCAATTTATTTCAAATAAACCATTTACAGGCACTTTTGAAATGTCAAAAAGTCAGTGAGAAAAAAATAAAAAAAAAACAATAAGCATTTTATTTCAAGTAAACCATTTACAGGCACTTTTAAAATGTCAAAAATTCAGTCAGTCAGAAAAAAATAATGATGATTGCACATTCCAAAGCGTAGATCTCTATGGAGATGAATGTGCAAGAAACTCCATGGACACTCTTTTCAATCATGTTTTGTAATTACAAATATCTCTGTTACATATTTCTTGTCACTATCATGTGAGAACAATGTAAATAAAGTAAAAAAAAAAAAAACTAAATATATGTAGATATTAAAGTAGCAACTGGCAGCTAAGAGATTGGTCATCTCTCTCGTCTCAACTGACAGTGCCCGTTCACGGACATGACGCGAATATTAGCACCACTCAGCTCAACAATTTTGAAGGTAACCGAATGATTCAACACACGCGCCACCATCAGTGAGACATTTGAGCATGTGAGCATGACGAACTCTCAACGCACGCACGTTTTTGAAATTTATTTTATTATGGACTACCTTTTGCTAGGGGGTGCTAACTACTTCTGGGGTCTTAAGTGTTCTATGCTTTGATTAAATCATGGTTTACCAGTATTCCGATTTCTATTTAATTGATGTAACCTAGTGTTTGACTGCGATCTCACCTAATAGTTAGCAGTGATCCAATCGTTGATGGTGAAGCGCACTAGTTTATTAAGAACTTATTCACTCTAGCCTTGAAGATACCTAAATTATAATCGGACGGGAAGACCGCTGCAGGCAAATTGTTCCTGCCATTATATTTTATCCCATTTTCATTAATCAATTGAAGCGTGGGACACTTGGGGGAGGCTTATGCCTGACAGTGGACGTCTTTTGGCTGAAATGATGATGATGATGTTGAATTGAATCGTGATGGATTAACAAAGTATAAATACACAGACTTACAAAATTGTAATATTATTAGTATTTTATTTTCGTGTTATTCCACACTCTTTTGTATCAAAGTCAGTTTTCATGCAAAATAATAAACATCGACTTGCACAAAACCGAAATAAGGAAAAAAAACACGAAGAGTTAGTAAGCGGCTACGCAAGCTACGAGGCTACGAGCGTAGCGCTCGTAGCACTTGCCTACGCTAAAGCACCGTGACATCGAAAACACGTTTTGCAAAGTTCCGTTCGCCGTCAAAACCACGTCGTTTGGCAAAACGATCCCTTTAACAGTTCCTAAAGGGACGATTTTTATGAAGTTTTACATTTTCCGTGTTCCAAAGAATTTTCCATATTCGCTTTTTGGTCGTTAGTTGAAAATCTGAAAGCAGTGTATTGTGTCTTTTTGACTCATTCATTCATTTAAATCGGCCCATTCATCTGCGTAAATGTCCCATTCTGGCTTTATGGGGTATTCTAGTGGACTGTCCAAACGAATAGTCATGGGAGCACTGGAAAATTGCCATGAGAAGTATTGTGATGTATTATTATTTTATTATAATAGATTTCAAAGACCAAGGCATAAAAAAAAACTTTTTACGAATAATATAGCCGACTACTAAAAACAAAAAAGTGCAAAATAACTATAATTTGCTGTTATATCGTATCTTTATCGAGATACGTACGTCTGTGTTTGTTTATCTCCCCATCATTTCCACTACATCACGTGATAATTTTTGAATGCAAATACTTGTCTTGTTGATATAATGCCAAAATCACTAAGTTTGCTTATAATATTCCTTTTGCTGCCCGTCTTCAGAATTGAATTTTATCAAAACTCAGTTCATTGATGATAAAGATAAGAATATGAGATGATAATACACACAGCGAATTGAGAATGTCGTCATTTTTTAAGTCGGTTAAAAACTCTAAATTATTCTGTAAATATATCATCGAAAAAATTAAAATGAAGCTTGAAATTAGAATGATTGAATGAGCTAATACTCTTTGTTCTTGCCAAGTTGGAATGATACTCGTGGTTCACCTCAAGCTATATTCATCTTGTGTCTATTCATTATGTTGAGTACTACAACCACATAAGAAATAAAAATAGTTTGAGTTCATTAACATGAAGAAGTTGAACTGGTGCTACAAAATGCCATCTAGCTGCTTTAAATTCAGTAGAGAGGTGTGCAAAGAGGCTAATTAGTGATCTAGATTTGGTTAAGACCAATGTACAAAGCTACAGGTGATACAGAGTACAGGCGTGAGGTAGCCAGCCTATTAGTATACTATGGGTTGCATTTTGGAGACAGTGCTCGGGAATTCAATACATCTTACAATCTTCGGGAAACCAATACATAGACATAACAATATAATAACATAAAAACATGCATAAATAATTTCATTTAAATATACATAGTACATAATTTAAAAATAACGATGACAAAATAAATTAAAATATGTAACATAATTCAAGGCATTAAGTCCGCCTTTGTACAATGTTTCATTAGTGCATAAAGTTTTAAATAAATAAATAATTCACCACACAATAATATACATATACATCTATTGACCTTTTAAACATCTAATTACCTATAATAATAATTAATTAATTCCATGAATTGTTACTTAATCTTCGTCCTCTCTCCTAACTTTGCTGTGCCCGGCAGGGTCCATATTGATCTTGACAATATTTATACCACCTATATGTACTATGGAATGCAATAAAGTATTGAGTATTGAGTAATTAAACGACTTAATTTCGCCATGGCTTGGCCATGGCCGACATACGGCGAGTGACACCTCTTTGGTCTGAACTAAGCATTTTGCCTTGTTGTTTTTACCGCGTAAATCGAAGAATTGGAAAAATTTGCCTGCTGCTGTTTTCCCATCCGATTATAATTTAGATAACTTCAAGGCTAGATTGACTTCACTCTTAATAAACTAATGCGATTCACCATCAACAATTACATCACTGCTTATCATCAGGTGGGATCGCAGTCAAGCTTTAGTTATTTCATTAAAAAAAAAAAACTAAACTTTTTACGGCTGTCCTGTTGGTCTTGTGGTTAGAGACCCTGACTGTTATGCCGGAGATTGTGGGTTCGATTCCCACCCAGGACAAATGTTTGTGTGATGAGCAGGATTATTTGTTCTTTGTCTGGGTGTAATTTATCTTTAATATGTATGTATTTAGAATTTTTTTTTTAATTGATATAAACCAGCGCTTGACTGCAATCCCACCTGACGGTAAGCAGTGATGCAATCATTGATGGTGAGGTAGTTTATTTAAGTATGTTTATCAGTTGTCTAGTACTCATAACACAAGCTCTACTTAGCTTTTGGCTTACTTGTGTGAATATTATATTTGTAAAGGTGGTCTGCTGGGATACTTAATAACATCGTAGATAGGAATGTTCACTGAAAATGCTACAAACATCTATGTTGGTTGATGAAGCAAGGGAGCACGCGCGACGGAACTAAAGGCGATCTGAACACGTACCGATTTGCTTAATTAATAATTTTGATCGTTTGGTGTAGACAAGCAAAGATTTGGCTGAATGCAGTTAAATGTTATGATGTGCGGTTCGCCGTACAATGTTGTATCATATCATCGGATAGGATAGGTTAGAAGGCTAAGGCGGGAGCTCCGTTCCGCTTCGCTTTCGCCTTACCCTTCTTGGTAATTTTTTTTAAACCACCCAGATATAGAAGCCCCGCAATGGGCTCGCGGGGCACCTATTTCCAGGTGCGCGCGGGGTTCCGTCGACCTATCTTAGCACATGTGGTAATCAGTTACTAGTTTGGTTTAATATCTACTTAGGTTACTATTACCTATAACTAAGTGACAACTAACAATAACTTTTGTTGAGCTACCCACAGACTACAACATAAAAATAATACTAAATAAACTAACTCTATGCATATATATCTATGCAATTTTGCTTTGTGTTTTTAAGTAGGCGTTTTCATCATATTAGACCAAATAAGTTTTATATCTTTTGAGTGGTATGTCAAACGATTTTATATTTAATTTATGTTATGCTTATAAAAAAATGTGATTTTAAAATGATATCAATCGTTCATTATATTAACTGATCGCTACATTAAATAAAATAATAGGTTCCTTTGTTATATGTTTTAATATTAGAGATTTTGTTGTTATATCATATATTTACTACCCGTTTTTTCCCCTCAGGTGAAGACACCAGGTGACATATTTTTCCTGCAGCATAATAATACTTTATTTTTCTAAATTACTTTATAATATGCTGCTTAGTTAGGACCCTTTTTTATTTTTTGTCCATTTTTGAGCCACCTGGCGTATCGTACGTGGGTCTGTTTCGGACTAAAATGGAATATAATAGCATGGTTATAAAGTAATGTAGCCTCCAAGAGTTTTCTTTTCAGAAGGTTTAGAGAGACTAAAAATAACATATGACCCGCCAGAATTAGTTCTGTCATTTATACAAAAATCTCATCTAAAAATTTTGTTTTAACAAAATTTTTAGATTCTCACGATTTTTTTAAATTTTCGTTTTCTTTTCCAGTTTTAGCAGCGAAAATATCGCTATTAAAATATTTAGCTTCTCACGAATTTTTGAAAATTACCGTCTTCAGTTTTTTTTTTTTTTTTTTTTTTTTTTTTTTTTTTTTTTTTTTTTTTTTATTGGGTGGGAAAATCATCCTAATGACATCCCCGCTCTTGGGCGGAGCGGGAGACTAAAAACCCACTCCTGTTCCTTCGTTGCCCTCGTCCCAGGGCCCCGGGTTCCGCTTTCACACTACCCGTGGCCCCAGTAGGCTTCGACCCTGCTGGGCCCCTACGACTTGCTGACATCTCCTTGAGGCGCGCGTGGAACAAAACGCGCCGTCGACGACTTGGGCTTGGTCCGGACGGTTACCGGACGGTCAGACGGCGAGCCACCCATTGCTCGCCGTCTGCAAGCCCGCGCCTACGGTGGCCGGAAATCGGGATCGGAATCCCGGCGGCGGTTGGAGCGTAAGGACCGTTGCCTCACGCGATCGGCCGCCTCCTTAGCTAGCATTACTGCTTCGCAGAAAGAGGCGACCGCCTGCCACTCCTCCTCGCTCCGGAGCATGGCCTGAACCAAGGCCCGGCGCGAGAGATCACCGCCGCCGATTGCCCTCACGAGGTCACGGCGTTGCTCTGCCCAAGCGGGGCACACCTCCACCGTGTGCTCCACCGTGTCCTCCGGGTGGGCCACACAGTGGCGACACCCGGGCGTCGTTTCCGCACGAATCCGGTGCAGGAACCTCCCGAACTTACCGTGTCCGGTGAGGACCTGCGTCATGCGGAATGTGAGGACGCCGTGAGGTCTTTCCAACCACGCCTCAAAGAGGGGACTTACCGCCATAATTGTGGCGTGCCCAACCGTCTTCAGTTTCAGTTTTTTTTTTTTTTTTTTTATTTCGCTATTAACTCTATTTGTTCTTTGTGTCCTGCTGTTCTCAAGTGATACACTTATCAATAACGACGAGCAATAGGTAGCCCACTGTCCGGCCGTCCAGTAAGGCCAAGCCCGAATCGATGCACTTAGTGTTCAATGTACACCACAAAGAGACCGCCTACTTAAGCTGCAGGAACATTTGGAAGAGTGACAGTGGCCCTAGAACGAAAAAGGCAACTGAAGGAACGTTTAAGAAAGTAAAATCTGACAGGCCCTCTCGCTCCACTCTAGAGAAGAGGGAGAAGAAGGAAGGGAGCAGAAAGTCAATTGATGACTACCCACGTCAAAAAAAATTTTAGCCCCTAGGAAATATCACAAGAATCATATCCAACTCAAATTCCTCTGGCAAAAAATAGAACATATAATTTATCTGGAGGTCTGACTGACCCACGATCTAGGGCCTTGATAGAGGCCCTAAATCACTAGAAATGTTTCCTTTATTTGTTTCTGCAGCCATTCTTCATCGTATGAGAGAGGCTATTGAATACTAAACCGTACAAGGTAATTTTTGCTGTTCAGGTAATTTTATGTGCCAGGGCAATTTATTTGAGTAATATCGTTGTGGGGAAACACATTTGTTTGGTGATGTTTGTTCTTTTTTTGTGGGTAGTTTATGTGTGTAGTTCTGTTTTAGTGTTCCGTACATCAAAAGAAAAAAACGGAACCCTTATAAGATCATTTTATTGTCCGTCTGTCTCAAAGTGCTCCTCCTTTGGAATTAAACCTTAGATTCAGGTCTGCGGTCCCTTGAAGCTGTAAAAAAAAAACTCCCGAGTAAACGAAAAAAAGATACGGCCGTTTATGTCGCAAAAAAAGTGTATTTCGACAATCTCAAGGGAATCAAAATTCATAGGGTACTTCCCATTGACCTAGAATCCTAAAAATTGGCATGAAGCAAGGCTTATGACACCTTGCTTCATGCCAAACCCTTCGTGCGCGAGTCCAACTCGCACTGGTTCGTTTTTTTTTTTATTTGCTTCGTAATGCCTTTTTCAAGGATCGTTTTATTCTTAACTTACAGAGAAACATATGACACGACTTAGTTTTAGGTTTCATGAATAGATTAGAAGCCTGTGTAAGAACTGCTTTGGTTTTCCAAATCAAAATTAATACTTTTTGTACCGAAATATAATACCTTAATATTTTTGTAAAAAGCACCAGTCCTTGTGCTTATATTTAAACAGTGCTGCCAGCGCCTTCGTCCTCAAAAATAATCCCATTAAAGGAACATAAATTTGGAATAAAAAAGTATTGTGCCAAATTTCATTAAAATCTGTTCAGTCGTTCGAGCGTATATAAGTAACAAACGTACACACTCACTCACATAGGAGATGTTTTATTTTTATATGGGGCTCCGGCAATAACATATACATTTTAGCGAAGCTGGGAAACTTACCCCTGAATAGAATAAAGTAACATTTATTTCATAATATCAAATCAGGCTCAAATTCACCAGAGAATATTTTTCCCCAATTTGTGATATTTTTTCCTCTTTTTCGATAAATGTACATCTGATGGCCGAAAATGAAACATCTCCCTTCCTCCTTTATAATATTAGTATGGTTACATTAAGGTTTTTACATCAAATTTAATCTAGCAGTATTTATATTTATTTCAAAAAGGCTGGTTAATGTTGTAATATATATATAGAATAGAATAGAAATATTTTTATTCGGTATAGACACAGCACAACGGTTATAAACGCAAGGTAAAAAAGAACAAAAGTACAAAGTGCACCGAGTGTGCCCGCACCGAAAGGGTGACCACCACTGCATTTGCTGGAGTTAGACACCCAGCGCTGGTTTTCGGTTGATACTCCGTAGTGACGCACGGACTAGCGTAAACATATATATAATACTCGTATGTAATTGAAATAAATTTTGATGTTATGTACCTACTGGTGTATAACTTTATTGAAATAAAATACATAAATAACTATTAGATAAATAACAACACAATATTATAAAATAAAATTTGTACCACATTGGCTAAAATGATAAAACTATAAAATTACTTGGTACCCAAAATACCCAAATAAAAAACATCAGCCGACGCGCGGCGCGATATTAAACGCTATGACGCATAATCGAGACACCGCTGCAACGGCCCGGCAATTAGCCGTCACCTAGGACTCATCATCATCTCATCATCATCTTCCTGCCCTTGTCCCGTGTTATTTGGGGTCGGCGCAACACGTTTTTTTCTTCCACTCTGCCCTGTCACTCGTCATGCTATCACTAACTTCCTTTTCTTTCATATCACTCCTCACACAATCCATCCATCTTTTCCACTAATACCATAATTATAAATAAATATAAGAAGCCAGTAAAAACAAAAAATACATAATACATTTATTTGTATTTCATTATTTTTATTAGATCAGTAAACCAATCTGATAATAATAAAAAGAAGGGGCAATAAAATTTGCTAATTTAGATAACTATTTATTTTCTTAATTATTTTTTATTCACAAAAAATATCACACACCGTGATTACTTGGCGGAGACCTATGTCCAATATTTGACATCGGCTGATACGATGATGATGCCAACGAGATTTGACGATTCATGTACAAGGTGACCAGCTTAAAAATGATTTTTCTCCCAGCAAACCTTTGAGCAATAAAGAGAGATTCAGTATGGTATGGTATGATATTATATATTTTGCAATTTAATTTTTTATATTTCACTAGTTGGCCCGGCGAACTTCGTACCAGCCTATCAGTCAATGAGTTCATTGACCGAATGATTGAGATTACTTGACAGTTGCTGCCAGTTTTCGATGAATTTGGATATTTTGTTTTTTTTTTCACGTAAATCTTTCTGATATTTTTGTTATTTAATAGTTATCCTGCTATTCGGGACAGGAAGAATCCAAGAAAGTAAAGATCATTAAAATTGTTCGGCTGGAACAATTTTTCCTTGAGTTATAAATGTAACAACACGACATTGTTTTTTAGATATAAATTACTATTGATAGGTCGTTCTCATTCCGTCAACATGAAATCAAACACCACACCAAGCCTTTGATATGTTTGATGTTTGTTTCACAAACAAATCCAACGCATAACAAAAGCGGCTCTCAATCAATGAAACCCGAAGCGTAGGTTTCACTTCACAAAGCAGAGGACTTCGGTAAGTCGGAAACAAAGGTGGGATACCTGTGAGCTTCGAGCACCGGGCTAGAAAGTGAAGGAGCTACAATCGGAAAAGAGGCTCGGGAAAAGTGCATGTATGTTGGGGACTTCCGATTTAAATAATGTGCCTTTTGTGATTCTTCTGAACAGAATATAAACTTGGGTTCAAGACATAATGCATTTTAATAGCTAAGAAAATGATTTAACACTAAATTGAACGCATTGATCGAGGAGTTTAACAGTAGTCGTATTACTACTGTTAAACTCCTCGATCAATGCGGCTGTTTCGTTTACGGTTTATGTTTCAATAACATAAGCTACGCGAATGATATGGTGTTGTTGGCTCCCTCGGTCAGTGCTGTCAGGAAACTGGTGATTTATTAATAAAATATGTGAGAACTACACTGGCAGCCATGGGTTAATGTATAATGTCAAAAAAACAGAACTCATGGTTTTTAAAGCAAGAAATGTCCAGTAAATGTGCCATCGATCAAAATGAATGATATCCTAATTCGACGGGTACATCACTTTAAATACCTTGGGCATTTAATTGCTGACGACCTTAGTGATGATGCTGATGTGAAACAGGAACGCAGGGCACTGATGCGGATGCCACGTCGTTGTCATTTAACCATGTAATTAATGTAACCTATTACATTAATTTATTATAGAGTTCCGGTACCTACCGGCTTCGTCATCAAATCAATTCGATGTATCGTCTCCCCATTTTCTTTCAGTCAGTCATCGACTACACTTAAGAAAAAATCAATTTAACTTGTTACGACAGAACCTCCTTCTTTTTGAGTCGGTTAAAAACAATAGCTTCTAGCTAAAATATGGAGTCAAAAAATGTGGATGCGGAGGAATTTTTTGTACTTAATTTATTAAACTTTCTTTAAAAATAAAAATTAATAATATAAAAAAACATTTTCATTTTTTTTTTTACTCCTCTTTCCTTTTGATTACATATTGTTAGGATGATCTTATAACACTACAGATATTTCTTCTTGGAAGATATTAATCCATTTTGTTAAACGATATAGGTACATCTCTTTACTTCTTTACTTTACATACATCTCTTTTGTTTATTATAGTATACTTACAGACTAACATGTATAAATACAAATTATCGTAAGTAAATAAGACTTAGGACTATGTTAGTAACATTTCACATTGCACTATGTTCACTTCGTGCTGTTCTATGGCACCTGTCCGCGGAAGCGTCGCAACAGACGGACAATATGTGGTAGTCCTGTGCACTAATTCTGCACCTCTTTCTCCAACCATTCCAGTTGGTGCATTGGTATTACCACTAGTAAGTGTTGGCATTATACTAGCGTCTATCACACGGAGATTATCCACTCCATGAACTTTCAAACGAGAACTCACAACTTAAATTTTTGGGTTTTTGCCCCATTTTGCATGTTCCTACAGGGTGGTATACAGTTACTGTCATCTTAATACAAACACATTTCCAGTGATCTCTGCTATCTAGTTCATAAGAATCACATGGTGGCCATTCCATTCTTCCTAAAAATGCGTTGATTTCTCTAAAGGCAGTAGTGTTAACTACTTTGGAAAGCATTTTTAGACCTGTGGCTGCTAATTCTAAATCTCTGAGATCTTTGAAATAATTTATGTTTATAACTGGGTAATCTTTTGGATTATTTGATTTTAAAGAAATAGTTCCGGTAGAAAATGGATGTAGAAGATTGAATAGAACTATATAAATTGCATGATATTTGTTCAGTTCAATTATTGGTTTAGCTATCTGGTATTTGTACCTTAATCGTTGTGTAAGGGCTTGTTTTATATTGGAACTGTTCCTGTATAATATTGAAAAATGTGATTGGAACTCGGGATAAGTAGCATTTGGTTTATCAGAAAAAAATGCAAGTACATCTGCGATACTATTTTGTGCCAAAACACCAGTACGATTGTAGAGATATTGTAAGACACTAAACTGTTGATCAGCTTGGTTCAGTTCACCAGGCTCATCACCATATATTATAACTGGAATCATACAATGCTTCCGCCCACCATTTTGCCTCGTGGCCAATTAATAGACCCGTTTACATTTCCTCCGTTAGATACGCCATTATTGTTAGTCATGTA
This sequence comes from Mythimna vitellina, assembly GCA_949316375.1. Lineage (NCBI taxonomy): Eukaryota > Metazoa > Arthropoda > Insecta > Lepidoptera > Noctuidae > Mythimna > Mythimna vitellina. Next base: position 18,708,211 of record OX438692.1, read on the forward strand.
ACCCCAATCATATTTCGTTTTAAGCATGCCCTTGCCCAGACCTGGAACCTAAAATGCATTACTTATAATTAATAGCTTATTAAAGTTTCATAGCTTCATCTTTTTAATACTGAAAATAGGTATAAAACTTTGTTTGTCTAAACTAGTGTTAAACGCCCCCAGCGTTGAGCGTCGCAGGACGACTACCAGCCACCGTAGGCGCGAGTATACGGACGGTAACCCGTGGGACAGAGGAACAACTGCCTCCGGCCGCCGGCTCGCCGTTCGGCTGTCCGGTAAGGACCAAACCGCATGCAAGTCTCAGGATGTCCTTTTCCTTATCCTTATTGCTTTATAGGTGGAAGTGTCCTTTTTCATTCCCTCTCGCTTTAGTCATGAGCTGAACCTGGGTCGTCTCCAGAGTGGCCTAGTCCTCTTCATTGCCAATTTTATTATTTTTCGGTTAATGGGTAGCGAAATAAACCTTCAAAAAATCAGATAAGTAGTGCTTATAACACAAAAATAATGTAATGTTCCCTGAACGACCGTTAACTAATCTAACAACGTAAATGAAAGGATTATGCAAACAAAGATTATATAAAATGGCCGACTACGTTGTGTCGTCCATTTTACAAATGTGTACTGAACCTTTTTTATTAGCTTTGTCAACACTTTTGAACAACCTCTGTTTAAGTATTATGAGGAGTGATTCAGTTTAAAATAGTTTTTAGCTCGCTGAACCCTGAAATATTTATGACTTTATTTCTGTCTATTATTAGTTTGATATCATTGTATCTACTGGGTTCTTGACCGCTTGTCGTTTTATCACTGACGTATGAGCCAGTTTTCGTCCTCAATCTTGTTTGATGAGGTAAGTGAGCAAATACTATGGCAGTGTTTTGGTAATTTAGTCGGCTGCGACTTACATATTTCGATAAATAAACAGATTTTGTTTTTTTCGTATCGGTGGACTCGAAATATTTTTTCTTTGACCAGTATTTGGTAACCTGCAGTTCAGCTCCGCTAATAAACAGATAAACTACTTTAAAAAAAATATTGATTTTGGGCTAAAAGAGTGCGCTCAAACTTATAAAAGTTTTTGAAAAAATATGTAGTCATTTAGAGTCTTGATTAAATTTGCAAGGCTTCTTTTAAGACTTCTAATCCGAGTATATGGTCTTAATTTCAACTTGATACCTTCACGCATTCCTGAGATAAATGTTCTTGACAGACAGACAGACGGACAACAAAATGATCCTATAAAGGCTCCGTTTTTCCTTTTTAAAACAATAGAAAAATATTGTCCCTTTGAGTCTAAAATTTATATCACTTCATCATCTTCCTGCCCTTATCCCGTATTATTTGGGGTCGGCGCAACACGTTTTTTTCTTCCACTCTGCCCTGTTACTCGTCATGCTATCACTAACTTCCTTTTCTTTCATATCACTCTTCACACAATCCATCCATCTTTTCTTTGGTCTCCCTCTTCCTCTCCATCCATCCACATGTAAACTCATAACTCTTTTAGTAACATGCGTTTCATCTCTCCTCTTCACATGACCATACCAAGACAAACGATTCCCTTTCAACTTTTCAGTCACTGGCGCCACTTTCAAACTTCCCCTAATATATTCATTTCTCACTTTATCCATTCTCGTCACACCACATATCCATCTTAACATTCTCATCTCCGCTACATGCAATCTTTTTTCATCCGTCTTTTTCACAGCCCAACATTCTGATCCATACAGTATGACAGGCCTTATCACGGACTTGTAGATTTTACCCTTCAACTTGGGGGGCATCCGTGGATCACAAGTTGTTCCCGTGACCTGTCTCCATTTCATCCATCCTGCGTTGATCCGATGTGTTACGTCCCGGTCTACCTCACCATTCCCTTGGATGAGTGACCCGATGAGGTACCGAAAGTCAGAGCAGATCGGTATGGGCGTTCCAGCTAGAGCTAAAGGCACTGGATTAGAGAGACCGCCGAAATCGCAGAACAAAAAACAAAATTTATATCACTTAATAGTGATATAAACTTTAAGCTCTTATAAATGTCCTAAAAATAGTTTTCCAAATAAAACTAGCCTCTGTCGACTTTCTCACGACAAACTATGACTGTAATAATTCGGTTAGTTGGCAATAGTTACGAAATTGATCTCCTAAGTCGTATAAGGGAAACAGATGACGTATAAAACATAATATTTGCTCTATAATTTTTATTTTCTCGTAACTATTACATCGATGAATGAAGCTTTAGACCGCGACTTTGTCCACGCATGAACACATCCATCCATAGATACTAATATTAAATAATAATAAATGTCTCTATTTAGGTAAGTTATACCCATATCATTAAATAACACAACACATAACACAATTTACATACTCATGAATAAAAAATAATAAATAAAATTACCTCAAAACCATCATTGCCTCATATCACAAATGGCAAAAGCAATCTAGCAAAATGGCGTATCCTTGACCCATTGTAAAGACAGTGCCAATGTGGGGCTCCTTCGCAGGATATGCGTCACCTCATTTCCTGCCCAGCATGCGCAACCACCTGCACCTTCCACGAGATAAACGAGGCCAACGACCGAACTATCCAGGTGGCTGAAAGGTCAGAACTTGAGTCAAGTCGTCACGAAAGAAGAAGAATTTATATCAATTTCAAAATTTTACTTATTTGTTATCTTCACTTAATAACGTTTAAATGGATTTGGATGAAATTTGGCTCACGGGTTTGGAGAAAAAACCTGGATATGGAATTTATTGATATAATTAACACATACATACATAAGTACATACATAATCAGCCGTATAATACTCCTACTATTGGAACTCATGCTCACTAGAAGAGGGATTTGGCCGTAATGAACCATGCTGGCCTAGTACGTGGTAGGTATCACATAGCATAACATAAGCATAATCAGACTTTTAATGGTCCCACTGCTGGGACTCAGGCCTCTACTCTAGGAGAGAGAATGGGCCATAATCCACCACGCGGGCCCAGTGAGGATTGGTGGATGACACATATCCTCGAATTTTTGGTTCTAGGACAAGCCGGTTTCCTCACGATGTTTTCCTGAGAAAAACGGTGAGTTTTGAGAGCAGTGATGATGAAAATAAAATACACAAAGTAATGCGCCTGGCTGGGTTTAAACCCGCGAATGGTGGCCACTCGGCCACCATTGCTCTACAGGTATCACATATCGTCGTATTATTCAGATTCTGAGACATACTAAAAGGTGAAATAATAAATTGGATCTAAATCCATGTCCTCTTAAATTCATAAAATATTAATTTAGTTATCATATCGCACTGAGTATGTTATAATTGTGAATTCCACATTTTCAAACAACAAACCAACGTACAACTTAACAGATAAACAATATAGTGAAAATAGAGATAACATAGCAATAATCATTCCGACATAGAGGGTCAATCTAACAAATGGAGGACTGAGTGCCGATTAGCGGTTTATAGTGGTCGCGACAATATTTGATACTTTCAGGGTATCAAAAATGTTGAGCGCTCTATAAAATAATAAGTTACAGGTGAACCGTTACTTCGGTTATGACTTGCTAGCTTTTGCACGTGGTTTCGTCTTGAATTAGTAGATTTTCTGGATAATTATAATAGTTATATTATTGTTTGAAGATTCGTTACTTAGGAGACACATGATCACTGGAAGCTTGGACCGTGTTCCCGATATGGATCTTTTTTTTTATACTTTCAAATTATTTATTTATTTATTTTATTCCAAAATAGTAAGTAAAATATTAAAAAACTAAGCCCAATAAAACCATTGCAATGTTTATTTTATTTTTTAATATTTCACACCCATAAAAATAAACATTATAATATCACACTTGAATAAAGGAGACATGATATATCAAGCCGTCGTTTCGGCTGAAATGTTGGTCAAGGCTCGTAAATGTGTATAGAATCTTCTTTTTTTATTGAGTGTATTGTTAACATACATGGATAAAAAAAAAAAACAAAATTTACCCCAACAAAAAAAAACCGGCCAAGTGCCAGTCGGACTCGCGCACGAAAGTCTCTGTATCGTCTGTAGCAAAAAACGGTAAAAAAGCCACGTTTGTTGTATGGAACCCCACTTAAATATTTATTTTATTCTTTTTTTAGTATGTTTTTGTTGTTATAGCGGCAACAGAAATATATCATCTGTGAAAATTGCAACTGTTTGGCTATCTTAGTTCATGAGATACAGCCAGGTGACTGTCAGACGGACAGACAGACTGGCGGAGGCCAGCGGAGTCTTCGTAATAGGATCCCGTTTTACCCGATTCACGCGCACCTCAAGGAGATGTCAGCAACTGTAGGGGCCCAGCAGGGTCGAAGCCTACTTGGGCCAAGGGTCTGATTCTGAAAGGAAGACTCGGCCCCGGTACGAAAGGCAACGAGGGAACAGGAGTGGGTTTTTAGTCAGTAAAAGTCTGACACTATCTCCCGCCCCGCCCAAGAGCGGGGGATGACATAAGATGATTTTCCCACCGGGAAAAAAAAACCCTTTGGGTAAGGAACTCTAAAAAAAAAACAAATTTTACCGGAACCCCAAGAAAAAAAAACTATCAATCGAAACCGTCACACACAGACGGACCACATATTATCATATCGTAAGAATGACGAAGAATAGCAGCGAAGAGCCACTCAAATCTTTTCTTCAATGTTTTGTTTATGAGCCTGATCCAGAAACTCGGCCAAGGATACTCCACAAGACAAGTAGTTTTTGTTGTTTGGTAAAAATCCCCGTTGTTTGCTCTTCGTACGATTATTATTCAAGGATTTAGGCTTGTACTAATAAATCACTATGATTTAAGATAGATAGCATGCCTTATCGTTATTATAGAGGAGCCTACTTTAGATGACACTCGACCTAAAACAATGTTAGATAGTTGTCTTACAAATAAGCCAGAGCTGCAGGTTTGCTCATAAAAGTCGTTCATTCCAGAAATGCTAGGACTTTTATGAGCAAAAAGTCATAGCATTTCTAGAATGTAAAGGGCAACTGAACACACACGGGTGGGTGTTAATCAGTAAAAGTCTGACAATCCCTCTGACTCCATCCAGAACAGGTGACGTTACGTGATAAATTTCCACATTAAAACCAAACAAAGTTGTCTTTATCATAATTTCATGAACCCTTTAGACGAGAACGAGAAGATTCTATACACATAAGAGCGTTCTGGTAAACTGCAATCCATGACCAAAATGGTTGGGATAGGTCTAGGTTCCCTCTCCCAGAGAGGAGGCCTAAGTCCCAACAGTGGGAACATTATAAGGCCGACTATGCTATGCTACGCTAGGAAGATGATGAGACCAAAAAGCAAAAACAATAACAATATTTTTTATGTTAAAAACTTTTAACATAACTTTAAAACTAGGTCGATTGGGCACGCCATAATCATGGCGGTAAGTTCCCTCTTTCAGGACTGGCTGGAAAGGCGTCACGGCATCCTCACCTTTCGCATGACGTAGGTCCTCACCAGACATGATAAGTTTGGGAGGTTTCTGCATCGGATACAGGCGGAAGAAACGTCCGAGTAACATTGTGTGTGAGGACACCGTGGAGTTTACGGTGAAGGTGTACCCTGTGTCCTCGGTGGAGCGATTGGCGGTAGCGACCTCGGAGGAATAGCAGGCGGTCGCCTCCTTCTGCGAAACAGTTACACAGATTGAGTAAAGTAGACGGTATCTCTGATTTTAAACTGTTGAGTATCAAAGTACCCACAAGAATTACGTAACAGATACTTAGAACACAAATCTAGGAATTATACTAATACAGCTTAGAAATGGAATTCTCTGCGGAAATCTGGTTTTCAACCAACGACGTACCATGATAGTTACATCCTGGGTATTCCTAAGTCAAAAGTAAATAGGTTACTTCTAGTCTATTGGAGTCTCAAATCGCAAAAAAAAGAACCTTTTTATTTGTGACGTAACACCAAATTTTCTGCTTTCAGATTTATTCCTATACTTGTGTTATAAGACCTTGCTTTATGCAAAATTTCAGGATTCTAGGTCAATGGGAAGTATTCTAAAATTTTAGTTCCCTTGAGTGTCGAAATATACGTTTATTGCGACATAAACGGCCATTTATTTTTTTCCGTTAACTTTGAAGTTTGATTTTTTCACAGCTTCAAGGGACCGGAGACCTAAATATAAAGTTTTAATTTAAACTCGATACGTCCACGCGTTTCCGAGATAAAGGGTGGACGTACAACAAAGTGATCTTAAAAGGATTCCGTTTTTTCCTTTTGAGACACGGAACCCTAAAAAGAAAACTAAAACCTTATAACTGTCTAGTATTTATCGTCTAGACATAACATGACCATGCACTTTATAGTTATACAGAAACTATTCAAACTAAAGTTATGATGTAGACTATAGTCTATAATGGTATTCATTTTATGATTGATCTTATGACTAGAGTTTTAAATACTTTTAACAAGTGTTATACATTATTCCCAGTAATATAAAACAAAACCAAACTTTGATATAAATTCATGGTTTGGCGCAGAGTTTTATCGAAAGACTGCTGCGCTGCGCGTCGTGGGTTCGATGGCCTACATCTTATTTCGGGTCTGGATGTCTTTTATTTAGATTTATTTTCTGGCCTGTTGGTCTAGTCCTTAGTAGCCCTGACTGCTGACCGGAGGTCGTAGGTTCGATTTCTACCCAAAACAAATGTTTATGGGATGAGCACGATCATTTGTCGATAAATTACACCCAGATACAGATGTCTGGGTGTAATTTATCTATAATGTGTATTTAGAAATACATAAGTATGTTTAAGTTGTCTAGTACTTATAGCCCAAGCTCTGCTTTATTTGGGACTAAATGACGTGTGAAAGTTGTGGAATTATTTGTGAATGCACCCACAATACAGAAGTAATCGCTAGATGCAACGTCAAAAAGAAAATAGCTTTGAAGAATTATTTCACTATTGTTGTTGTTTTTGGAACAGGCAACATGTATATGTTTCTTCTCTATATAGTCCATCACAAAATAAACAGACTATACACTTAAACATTTCTCTATTTATGCCATATATCTAAAAGCCTCACGGGCCGCTTGCCGGCAATTTGTCGAAAAACTACCTTACCTTAACGACCAGACGTTTTTGGTACATTCGGCGGCAAAAAATGTTAGGTACACTTTTGTTAACAACAAGACTGCTAGTCACATATATGGTAGAGGGGAGAACCGGCAATTTTGTAGTGTTGCGACAAATTGGTGAAGTGAAAAATTGTGCTACTGACAGCAGGGAATTAGAGTTGCCAGAAAGACTAGTTTTTAGTTTTGTTTACTCTGCATTTGGATAAAGCGTCAGCTGCAGGACTGCGGTAATACAGTGGAACTGTCCCTAGTATTGTTGTAGCCATGAATATTTTGAATTGTTTTTAGTCTAGATCCGTTCCGGTATATATTTTTAGACTGCCAGTGGTTTCGCCTGCGTGATAATAGGAAATTATCCCAAGGTAACATATTAATATAAAATGATTCTATCGTCGTTGCGACTTTAAGACCTCTTATGTACAAAATTCAATTTTATGAGAAAATCCATGAAAACCGTGTAATTACTGGAAAAAATATAATGAAACCAACTACAACAAAAAATAGGTAGCAGCCATATGATTTCCTGCTTTTAATTTTGCTATTGGTAGTTGAATTTAAAAGTAGTATAATAGTAAACTGTTTACATGTAAAAGTAATATTTTATTAAGAAGCACATTGTTGGTCTGGAAAATGGTAAACAAATGACGATTAAATCGTCGTATGCATACACATGAGAATTTTTGCATTCGATAGGGCTTCAAAATAATAAAAAGACTGACGGAAAAAAGTGATTTTGCCAAAAGAGACACATAAGAGATCTTTAAGTCGCAACGACGCTGTGTACCCGTTGTGTATTCCAGGACTTGGTCTACCCGAGCACAAAGGTTCAAGTAGGAGAGAGTTACACATAGGTGTACACTCTCACAAAGTTTCAATTTAATAAAAGTTTAGTTTTTATTGACGTGTGACGTTTTAGACATATGTTGCGCTATTTATTATGTTAGTTATATGTCATAAATAATATAGTTAAAGGAATTGTAAAAATAATGTTTAACATATAATAAATTATTTGTGCAATGTTTCAAATACATACTACTCTGTCAAGAAAGTACCGGGAAAGATCAATAATACACAAAATGTCTGTTATTTAATAAAATAATATTAGTTTGATGATTTTCGAGATAATCAAAAACATCTCAGTTTAATAAAATAAAATATCGTCAGTGAAGTTATCATTGCGTAAGTTATTTTTGACAGGTTGAAGATTAATACTGTAAACAGTTTGAAGAAGTATGTTATTAGGTTAAAAATAATAGCGTGCGTTATTGCAACTAATCAGAAAGCCAAAATCTAACCAATATTTTTTTTAAAAAAAAGGTCAACATAAATTGATCAAGTTCGAGTTGGACTTTCGCACTGAGGGTTTCATACAAACTCGTATGTAAATTCATTGTTCGGTTCCCGAGACAAGTTTCGAAGATTATTCTAAATCGTAAAAACATTTATTTTGTGGCGTAACGAGAAATATACAGTTTTCAGTTCTTTTTTTTCCGAGAGCTTGTTTCTTGCCATTACTACGACTAGTATTAATTTCCTGGCTTATAACAATTCGTAACGTTTGTCGAACGGCTTAACATTCCGAGGCACGAAATAATCTCGCTTTTGTGAAGGTCACCCATCCACAAACCGACCTCGGCAAGCGTTGCTTAACCAACAACGTTGGCAACCTTTATAATGAATATAAATGAAAAGAGAAACTGGCTGGCTGATAGATCAACGCGTAGCCGAAACTTGGAGCGAGAAATTTTGATGATGTATACGGACTTAAAACTGCTAATGAATGGGATGTCTATTTTTGTTTCAATCACTTTCATGTGGGAAATTTTATCTCATGAATATTTTTTCTTCTCAGGGCGGCTACAAGACAAAATTTCCAAAACGAAAGTTATTAAACCAAGAAAACAAGAGTTCTTTTGTTACAAAAAATTCGTAGGTATACGTCATAGATATTGCTTGCCTTTTGAAATGCATATTTTCTACGTTGGAACTCTTAATTTGGACCCTTTTTTTATATTAGCTTTCATGATTATAAATACTAAGATATTAGTGAAAATACAAAACACAAAAAAAAAAACAGTAAATGCCTAATTTAAAAAAAAAGAATAATGTACCTTTAATACAAAGTTTATTTGAACTTATAATGCCGAGTCAATCCAAAGATATAACACTTCAAAGCAAACCGTTTTAAAAACGGCAATTTCATAGGTAAAGACCTATTATATATGTTCTTCCCACGCTAAAAATCTGCGTTCTTGAAACAATCATCTACTGCTGTGTTCTTCTCAAACTTCTGATTTTGTTAATTCTTCCTTTCATATCATACATACAGTCCATATTTCCATGGAATACGCTTTCTCTCGAATCGTTTTTTTTTTTTTGCAGCTGCCATGTTTTCTCTTCATCACCCTTTAGTGACTGGTATAGAATACCTAAGATACTAAGTCTCCCTTTGTGCCTTTGTGTTGATTGAACTTTTAATACATAAACAAATATTACGTTACCCACACATATTATGCAATATCAAATTATTTCCTAAAAAACAAAACAACATAAAAAATTCACCGCTCCTCAAAACCTCGTCGCTCAGCGGCAGATTGCACAGGTGTCGTTGACTTTTTGAAACGAGAGTTTAAAATAATCCGGACTTACACTGCTCCTGCTCTTATTTAAACCTCTTTTTCCTTAATCTCTCATTTCTAAAATGCACCCCACCTCTATAATTATGACAGCAACATCTCTAATGACTGCGGTAACCGCTTGAATTATTACTATGTCAGGCACCCCTGTTGGTATCTTTTGCGAGTTTCTTCCAAAGAAAGATAAGCTGGCGTTGGCTCTGTTAAATTAAAATGTAACCTCCCCTTCATTATTCTCTTTGTGTGTCGGAGAAAAATGTAATAAACAAAAATGACTTCTATTTTTTAAAATACTATAATTATCTAGTTATTATTTATTATACATATAGGAGTTGAGCAGTGGTGGCCTAGTAGTAACTGTGACCGCTTACGAGTTCTACGTCGTGGGTTCAAACCCAAGCAGGCACAACTTGGTGTAATTTATTTCAGCACTACTGCTGTCAAAAGGTGATGATGGTATGATGTGGATATGATGAACAAAAATATAGTGAGAAATTCAACACTACCTAGAATTAAAAAAAAAATCTAAAACCGACTTCAATGTAAAAAAAACTACTAAGTAGACTTCAATGTCAAAAAAAAACAACTTTTGGAGAGTGTGCGCGGGAATTGCATGACTTGATTCCGCCATCTCATTTCTACCATTGGACAACCAGACGTATGGCGAGTATCCACCCTTAGGTTGTTGAAACCTCTACGGTCCGGAATAAGCGTTTCGCTTCGTCGTTTATACCGCGTACATCGAGGGACTGGAACAATTTGCCTACTGAGGTCTTCCCACCCAATTATAATTTGGGTGTTTTCATTGCTAGAGTGCCATTAACGATTGCATCACTGCTTATCATCAGGTGGGATCGCCGTCAAACATTAGTTTATATCAAATTTAAAAGAAAAAAAAACAATGATAGGTTTTAGTCTTCGTCAAGTTTTTCACCCTCTTGCCTCACCCAGAGCGAGAGACCTTATTTAAAGACTACCCACCTTGAAAAAAAAACTCCTATTAATTTTAATACTAGCCGCTGCTCAAAGTCCCACCTGTTTTTTACCAAGCCAAAGCCAGTTGTACCTCAAATTTATTGCAGTTACTAAATTTGGAGTTTGCAGCACTCATTACAATAAAGTACATAAAACACGAACCCACCTAACCGAAGTACGTTTATCTTTGTTAACGAAAGTTAAACGATTAATTACGTTTAGTTTTAATCTTAGTGATGTAACTCACCGGTTATGAAGTAAGTGAATTAAGATATTTATTGTGGGCCATGTTGATTGATTATTTTTGTGTTAAACAGTTTGTTTTCTTAAACAATATTTTGGCTTAAAAGTCTTATTTGCAAGTCTATTTTTCTTTACAAAATAATTACCTATTTAAAATAAGACATCAAGATTTATTTTCAATGAATCTGGTATTCATTTTTGTTTTCAAAGATCGTTTCATATTTTACATACAGAAAAATATATGACATGACTTAATTTAAAGCTTTTCTTAAAATTAATCGTTGATGGTGAATTGCACTAATTTATTAAGAGCCTATTCACTCTAGCCTTAAAGACACCTAAATTATAATCGAACAGAAAGACCGTAGCAGGCAAATTGTTCCAAAAACAACAAACGACAATACGTTTTAACGACAGATAAAAAAGTACATAAAATTAGTTTAATATTCTCACTTTACAGCAAACCAAGTAAAAACAGAAGAACAAACAAGCAGGTAGCATAAAACCTGAAAAGGGAACTCATTAAGTTATTCTCAAAGAAAAACAGAGGCGGAAAATATTAATTAAAAACCTTCGTAATGTAAGGACCGTGGTTACCGAGAGTGCGGTAAACTTCTTGAAGTGCAAAATATTCTTTGAAAGGAAAAAAATCCTCTTTAACTTTTCGTCGTTGACGGGGCAAGCTTTTGAAGTCGCGACAGGTCCCGGCTTCGATCTATCGGCAAAGACTAATTGGGGTTAGTGTTGAAAACTTAGTCATAAAACAGCTTGGTCGAGTGATCGATAAAATGTGATTGGCTGGCGGGTTTTGAATTTAGAACGAAGTTTCATATTTTTAAAAGAATATTATGAAAGTGGCACGCTAATGTTATGAAGATTAAAGTTTCTGACTGTGAGCGTGTATATTTGTTACTTTTTCACGCTTAAACAGCTGAACGGATTTCGATGAAACTTGGTACACGAGTAAACCATTTCCTGGAATAGCACACAGAATACTTTTTATTGCCAAACTTAAGTGGCAATGGGCAGGGCACATTGCTCGAAGAACGGATGGCCATTGGAGCCGAATGGTTCTAGAATAGCGATCACGTACCGGAAGACGTAGCGTTGGAAGGCCTCCTACAAGGTGGACCGATGACCTGGTAAGGGTTGCGCGACTCCGATGGATGCAATTATGGCAACACTTGGGGGAGGCCTATGTCCAACAGTGGACGTTTTTCGGCTGAAATGATGATGATGATGATACCATTTTATCTCAGTAGTAATGTTTCTACCTCCACGTGAGCGAATAGCAGCAGCTAGTAATACTATAAAGGTGAAATTTTTTACGGATGTATGTTTGTAACTCTTTCACGTCCAAACTGCAGAACAGATTTTGACGAAACTTGGTACATGACCTAGCAAATATCCTGGATTAACTTACAAGACACTTTTCATTCCAGAAATATGTTCCTTTAGGATAATTATTTACTTTTACGCAAGCGAAGCCGCGGGCAGAAGCTAGTTTATAGTAAAATTCTAACTATACGATCAGTTTTAGATCAATGTCTGAATTTTATTACTATTTACACTAGTGGCCTGTTTTTGAATAAAAAATTGACTGTTGGGTATTTTTCGAAATCTATTATTTAGCCTGTCCTCCTAGCCAAGTTACGATCGTTTCAACAAAGGAATCGGAGGCGTGGCCAACTCGAGGCGTTCGACGCAAACAAAAAGATCGTAACTTGGCTAGGGGGGCTGGAGTTTGACATGTTCTTATAGCGACACTAAAAGCCAGCGACCTTAAGAAAACAAAAGAGGAGCTAGCGTCACTCCCCGCTCATCAAGATTTTGGAGGAATGTGGAACAGACAGTAAAGTCCCGCAAACCTCCGTTGAAAAGGGAGGATCCTCCGACCAGACGGGTGTTATGTCTGGTGGGCTACAACTGCCCGATAGATGATTTCGGGTTGTTCTATATGTTCTAATCGCGCGGAGAACTTTGATTGCGCGATGCAGGATTAGTTCTTATGTGACGCCATAGATGTCGCTACATCACTCCCCTCCGGAGATCGGAGATCGATGGTTCTTGATGCTTCTTGATGCGTGCCAGGCCATTGGTAGGTTGGTTCCAGTGAGTCGGAACCGAAAGCCGCATAGTTCTCGGTGAGTCGGAACTGTCTGCGGTGATGCCCCAGTGAGTCGGGGTGGTGCTGTCCCAGTGAGTTGGGATGTTGCTGCAGGCTCCAGTGAGTCGGAGTAGTGCTGCTGGCTCCAGTGAGTCGGAGCGGTGCTGTGCGACGTAGTGGCTTGACTGCTTGCGTCGACCAGGAGAGGTTCTACGTTGCTCTTCATGTGACTGGCCGAAGGTGTTGTATGCTTCGCCAAGGTCGCTGATGAGGCTGAGGGTGATGACCAGGTATGACCAGGTAGGCATGCTGGTGGTCAGGATACCCTTTATAGCCGTGGGTGCTGGCTGTATGGCTCGCTGCTCGAAAGCTTGAGGAAGTGATGATGACGTCACGAAGTAGTAGCTGCACGAAGGCTGCGCTGACGTTCTTTGTCGAGGGTCACCAGTTTGGAGGTATGCGGAACAGAGAGTAAAGTCCCGCAAACCTCCTTTGAAAAGGGAGGATCCTCCGACCAGACGGGTGTTATGTCTGGTGGGCTGCAACTGCCCGATAGATGATTTCGGGTTGTTCTATATGTTCTAATCGCGCGGAGAACTTTGATTGCGCGATGCAGGATTAGTTCTTATGTGACGCCATAGATGTCGCTACAAGATTATTCGAATAATAATATTTCCTTCATTTATTAAACTCAATACGAATAAAAACCGTATGTCAAAAGATTAGTAATTAAATTGTCTTTTAATTTGTGAAAGTTTCATAAAAATACACCCAATGGTTTTTCCTGATCTTCGCTTTTTTATCTGTGTTAGACATAACTTTGAACATAAATCACACCAAGTTCTATGAAAAAAAAAATATAAATACTAGTATCAAATTATTAGGCAAACAGTCTAGTTTAACATAATATATTTTTTTTCAAAACATACAGACTAGCCGTTTAGACGTGGTGTTGGATTTAAAGGCCCGGCGTCCATTATCGGCATCGGCAAGGAAAAGGATCCCTTAGCATCCCTACATGCAAGCGCACACTGTCGGAAACTATGCCATGGCATGTATGTAGGGTACCGAAGGATACTTTTCCTTGCCGATGCCGATAATGAGCGCCGGGACAAAATCATCAAAATCATATACCCTTTAACACCAAATTATTGATATGGAAACCGGTCATTAGCACTAGGTACGTATACTTATTTATAACGATCTTCATTTTTGAAGAATATTTTTTTCTGTGCCGTTTTAAGTAAAGAACAATTTAGCATAAGACGTGCGACTTGTGAGCACTCTGTTTTAAATTCAAGTGATTTTTAAGGCACCTCTTTTAACTTGGCCAAGATTTCAGTATTCTGTAGTGAATTTTCAATTATTTAAGGGGAAATGCAGATCTAAGAGCAGTGGTGGCCGAGTGGTAACGGCCCCGACTTATGAGTTGTAAGTCGCGGGTTCAAACTCAGCCAGGCATATTGCTTTGTATAATTTATTTCATCACCGCTGCTCTCAAAACGGTGAAGGAAAACATCGTAAGCAAACTGACATCTCCTAGAATTAAAAATTTGATGACATATATGACATCCACTAACCCGCTCTGGACCTGCGTGGTAAATTACGGCCCATTCCCTCTCCTAGAGAAGAGGCTTGAGTCCCAGCAGTAGAAACATTATTAGGCTGATTAATACGAAGACCCAGCGCTGGAAGGCCTCTCACAAGGTGGACCGATGACCTGGTGAGGGTCGCAGGAATCCGATGGATGCGAGACGCACAGGACCGGTCATTGTAGCGATATTTGGGGGAGGCCTATGTCTCACAGTGGACGTCTTTCGGTTGAAATGATGATGCTGATGATGACTTATGCTATGCAGATCTAAAAAGACAAGGTTTTTAAAATTGGTCAGGAGAAGTCTAAACCTTGACAGAAGTCTTAGGTTTATCCTTAATTTGACGATAGGGTGGGTGCAGTGGTTAAAAGATTGACTGTTACACTCAGTGTCACGAGTTCAATTTCCGAATGGAACGAATATTTGTATGGCTTACACATAGTCGTTCCCGGTCCGAGTGTCCTATGTTTGTGAGTTAACGTGTTTTTGGACGCACCCACGATACAAAAGTAATTCATAATACCATTTAAAAGAGCGTCCATGGAGTTTCTTGCACATCCTGTTCTATACAGATCTACGCTTTGGCTCGTGTTTTTACGAATTTAGTTTCACGTTTTTTGACTGATCGACATTTTGACAATTTAAAAGGGCCTGTAAATGGTCTATTTGAAATAAACGTTTCTGATTTCTGATTCGTAATCTGGTGCAACATTTAAAAAAAATCTAGGCCATTTCCTTCACTTGTTCAACCTCTACTCAACCTCTTTCAATCAAATTGACACACTTATGCATTGACATGTGAAAACGTGAGGAAATTTCTTTCAATAGAACTAAGAATGTAGGTGTTATTTCTTTGATCAAATTATACTACTTAATTATGTTTTGATGATATTCTAGCTGCTGCTAGCATTTTCGAGTGCTATTCCAAGACATAGTCTAACCATGTGCCGAATTTCATTCAAATCTCTTCAGTAGTTTAAAGGAAGCGTGAAGGAGTAACAAATAAACACACACACACACTCACAAACTTTCGCTTTTATATTATTAGGGTCATACTTTTCTATATACATGTTACTTTTCTTGGAAAATAAACTGATTGATGATAAATAAAAACGTGAGGAAACGGAAAGAATCCGTTTCCATAGATTTTCCTTTACCATCAAACTGGAGGAAACGGCATCTTACGGCATTAATTAATTACCGCTTCTTCTCTGTATGAGAAAAAAACCATTTCTCTACAAATATTTCGCTCATTACATGACGTCATGACACCATACGGTGATATGATTTCATGAATTTTACGGAAAGTGTTAAAATTAATAATGGGTACTAATTAAACAGATTTCTTTTTAATAGCATTATTTGCCTGTAAAATCTATATTGCCTGCTAAATTACTAAATCAGCCAGCCACAATTAAGTAGCGTCTGAATGATACTATTTTAAGCACTAGTGCTTCTATGTAAGCCGTTTTCTGGGTGGTTATAAAAACATTACCACGAAAGGTAAATGGAGCAGACCGGAGCGGAGCGGAGCCCCGCCTTAGCCTTCTAACCTAATCTGTCCATGTCGATATCCCCTACAATTCTGAGCTCGCTTCGCTCGCTCTTGCACTAAGAATATTTCAGTTGGCGTTGTAAAAAACACGAATTACTTTACTAGAGGCTACCTCATTTTCCCGTTGCTCAATTATAAAAAGATAAGTTTGTAATAAATGTATGACTTGACTTTAATTTCTCGTTAATAATTTATCTGATTGATCATTCCTTTGGCTCAAAGTAAAACATATCTTCAGAAATAAAGTTCAAGATGAGCTGCAACATTTATATACAACTGTAAACTTTAAAAGTCTCTCCTGTAGAAGTTAGTAAGTTATTTTAACTCACTTCCACGTAACTAGTTCAAGTAAGTTATTAAAATACAGTGATCTACGAATAAAAGAAATATAAAATGTGTTCACTTTGTATTTTATTCCGGAAAATTATGCGGCATTTTAAAAGTTACGAAGCATTTGTTCAATCTTGTTTTTATCTTCGTCCGGTTTTAAAGAAACAGTTAAAGAACAGAAATTAATAATTTTGTTTTATTCATCTTGTTATTGGCTTTACATTTTTTTTTTTATAATCATCGGGACAGACCACTGCCACCACCACCACTTAAATTATAAGTCGTTGTTGTTATTTGTTTTTATTTTTAAGTTATGCGCAACGTTTGACGTGAATAAACTCTTTTTCTTTCTTTTTTTTTTTTTTCTTTTCTTTCTCTCTCTCTCTAATTCTGTCTGAAACTTGCTCCTGTCTGAAACTTAAATCTGTCTGAAACTTCTGATCTCTAAGTCTGAAACTTAGAGATCAAAGAGAAAAGTCTCAGAAATAAATTATTTCAATGATGGTGAAACCCGTAAAAAAATGTTGCACTTTTTAACATCAAAGCAATCAAAGTGGTCCGGGTCAGCTAACTGAATTGGCAGGGTTGAAGCCTGTCAGGGCTGCGGGTTCGTTTCAAAGAGTCACCGCAGCAGCTGACGGAACACGGGTAGGTTTTTTTAATGAATGAAAGTCTGATACTCCCTCTTACTCCACCCATAGCGGGAGAAGCTATTTGAATATATAATATTCCTTCATAAAAACCGGTCAAGTGCAAGTCGGACTCGCGCACCAAGCGTTTCTTATTATATAAAGTTACCTTTTATTCTATTTCAAAATCAAGTCTCGAAGATTTATACGAAACCCAAAAGAGATTTTTCGTGACGTTACTACAAAACAGTTTTCAGATTTTTTGCTATACTTGTACTCTGAGATTTTGTTTCATGCCAGATTTCATGATTCTAGGTCAACGAAAATTACGGGTTTGATTTCTTAGCGAGTGTTAAAATATGCGCCTAAATGGCCTTATCTTTTGATTGCATTGACTTAGAAGTTTGGTTTATATATTGCATATCCGACTTGGGTAGACTGTTGCAATTAAAAATGTAATGTTTATAAATATTACATTATTATTTCTCTATCTCTATCTGTATCTCTATCTCTATCCCTATCCCTATCCCTGTCCCTGTCCTTGTCCTTGTCCCTGTCTCTATCTCTATCTCCGTTATTTAATTTAATAATCACTGAAGTTCACCGAGTCAGCTAGTTAATTATCATTTCAATTTCAAACCTCCACACATTCTTGAGAAAAATGTTTTTGACAGACGGATAACAAAGTGATCCTATAAGGGTTCCGTTTTTGCCGACATAGTTACGAAACCCCAAAAACTACACTGTTCTAAAAGAAAAACACAAAACGTGACTTTTTTGCATAGCTATGTATTATATGATCACAAACAGCTTTTCTTTTGAATTCAGAATGTTGACGTCATCACCTGCCAGTAATAAAATTCACGTTATTACAATGAAAAAGCTTTAAAATAATTTCAATTTTCGAATGTTTCCTGCTTGGTCATAATACGACCTTTGAAATAAATTGTGTGTAAACCGATTTTTGTTTGTTCTGGCTTTAGTTGTTTGAAATATGACCTTTGTTGTTTGAAAAACATAAATGCTTGAAATATTTCGTTCACATCTCTATTGTGTGAAGGTGGTGAATTTTTTTGTATGTTTAATAATTCATAAAAAAACTGTATGATAAGTATTCTGGTAGATTTCGTTTGTTGGTGTAAACAACTGTGTGAGTGGAATTTCTTGCCGGAGTCTGTGTTTCCTGACAGCAACCACCTAAGAGTTTTTAAGTCAAGAGTGATTTTTGGCAAGCGTTCTTTATGGTCGACCATATCATCACTTACCATAAGCCCCCCTAGCCAAGTTACAATCGTTTCGTTCGCGCCGAACGCCTCGAGTAGGCCACGCATCCGATACCTTTGTTCTGTTGAGATGACGTCAGAACAAAGGAATCGGAGGCGTGGCCTACTCGAGGCGTTCGACGCGGACTATACGATTGTAACTTGGGTAGGGGGGCAGGTGAGATAATGGCCAATCGCGAGCCTAACTATGATAAAAAAAAACAACTGTATCAATGAAGGTCGCAAACAAAAGTGACGTTGAATTGTTATGTCTGTAATAATTGTTCAAGAGCAATTTGGGAATGATTTCAATGAAAACGTCACTATGACAAACCGTTCGAGAATATCAAGTGGGATATTTAACGAATGTCGAGGTGAATAAATATCAAGTATATGTATTCATGGCACAGTCACCACAGGCACACTTGTACAATTCCCAGGATAGGTAGGTATCATATTTTCTTCAGCGGCTACTAAGTAACAATATTCTTTTTCATAGTAAAATATAAGAATAATAGATACTATAAGTTAAATAAATAACATTTTGTGGCAATTTTCAACTGGAAGAAGTTGACAATTACGATTCACAATATTATATTTGTGTAATTTCATTTGTCCCTTATGATGGGAGTGAATTAGGGCTGCGTGAATATTTGAATATTTTTTTCGTGTGTCCTTTCTCCGAAACTGTTTACCGCTGCAATGAAGGATGTCTTCATGTTTCTGGATTGGAGTGGACTAAGCATTAATGTCAATAGCGAGTACATCACTCACCTTCGGTTTGCCGAGGACATAATAGTCATGGCTGAGACTGCGGAGGAGCTCCTCCGCAGAGCTTCCGAAAGAGTGGGTATTAAAATGAACATGGACAAAATCAAAGTCATGGTAAATAACCATGTAGCTCATGTAGCACCCACTCTGATCAAGATCGGAGACTCTACACTCGAAGTCGTAGACGATTACGTGTACCTGGGACAGACAATCCAGTTAGGTAGATCTAACTTTGAGAAAGAGGTCAATCGTAGAATCCGAGTCGGCTGGGCAGCATTTGGGAAACTGCGCGATATCTTCTCGTCCAACATACCACAGTATCTCAAAACAAAAGTCCAGTACCCTAAGAATTTGGATTCCCTTAAGAGTGTCGAAAGTATATTTTGACACTGTCCAGGGAATCAACGTTTTTACGACATAAACGGCCGTATCATTTTTTTTCGTTAACTCGCAGATTTAAATATATGGTTTTTCCTATGAGACCTTGCTTCATGCCAAATTTCAGGATTCTACAACAATGGGAAGTACTCTATGAATTTTAATTCCTTTGAGAATGTCGAAGTATACAACAACTTTTTGCAATAACAGCCAGACCGACGGACATAAAAGTGATCCTATAAGGAAAAAAAAATGGTTCCGTTTTTTCCTTTTGAGGTACGGAACCCTAAAATAACTCAGCGCTGGTACTTTGTGATCGACATCTCTATCATATATCTATAAAAAAGCGCAAGTATAATAAAATAATGAAACAATAATAACCACAGGAATATAACCATATTCAATATTATTTTTCAATATTTGAATGCCAAATTAAAATCAGTTTAAACCAAACATACAATCTTAATCAATTTGCAACTTCAAATTAATATTTTAACACAATATATTGGCTGGCTTCCAATATTTTAATATTGGCGATTCAATTTAAATAATATTTAAGACCTAACCGCAGTTGCCCTTGGAAATTCATTATGCGTGGGTTTTATTAATAAATAGATACAATAAGAGCTCAGACACACAAGCGGCATGTTACCAATGGTAGAGTTAACTGCAGCAGTCGACACATCGGCCGCTGTTGACGCTCGGCGGCAGCCGTCGACACGTTGGCGGCAGCTGTTGACGCTCGGCGGCGGCCGTCGACACGTTGGCGGCAGCTGTTGACGCTCCGCGGCGGCCGTCGACATGTCGGCGGGAGCTATTGACGCTCGGCGGCGGCCGTCATCACGTCGGCGGCAGCTGTTGACGCTTGGCGGCGGCCGTCGACACATCGGTGGCAGCTGTTGACGCTCGGTGGCAGCTGTTGACGCTCGGTGGCAGCTGTTGACGCTCGGTGGCAGCTGTTGACGCTCGGTGGCAGCTGTTGACGCTCGGTGGCAGCTGTCGACACGTCGGTGGGTGCTGTTGATGCTCAGCAGCGGCTGTCGACACATCGGTGGCAGCTGTTGACACTCGGCGGCAGCTGTTGACGCTCGGCGACAGCCATCGACACGTCGGCGGCAACTGTTGACACTCGTCGGCGGCCGTCGTGTGTGTCAAATGTCACTATAAGTCGACGGCTGCCGCCACCCCGTTGTCCACGGCTGCAGTTACCTCTGCAGGTTGGCAACATGTCGCTAGTGTGTATGAGCTCTTAGTTTAAAATTTAATTATTCTTTAACATCTGCCGCTAATGAAATTTGAATTTTTAATCAAAGACTGGATCTGCACAGACCACAAGATAGACAACACACAGGCTGCGTGATTTTTCAATAGATTTCCGTAACTCTAGAACGCAAAGGACAACTGACCCCCTAGCCAAGTTACAACCGTTTTGTTTCGATTCTCTTGCGTCGAACGCCTCGAGTAGGCCACGCCTTCGATTCCTTTAGGAATTCGATCCACTCTTCTTCTTCTTTTCAATTCAAGGGTAAACTCGTCAAACTTTTTGGGCCCAAAAGGTGGCTACATTAATAGCAGCATTGGTAGCACTTATCAAATCCTCCAAAGTGCAGGTATACGGACACTTGGGGCATTCAAACATGTGGCTCATGTTTTGAATAGGAGCTCCGCACTCACATTGAGTATTCGATGGGTCTATAAAACCCCATTTTGCCAAGTTGAGTTTGCAGCGGCCTACCTGGGTATTACTCCTATATTGTGGATGCGTTCACAAACATATAAACTCACATACACAAGATACCCAGACCCGAAACAGTAATCTGTAAGCCATACAAATATTTGTTCCGGGCGGGAATCGAACCCGCGACACGCAGCGTAGCAGTTAATCGCTCAACCGTGCCGTCAGATCTACACGAAACAAAAACTAAACCAGTGTTCGATCTTCAATTCAAAAACTCTAACAATGTATCCAGACATAGTTAGATACAGTTTAGAGATACGTTTCCGTATTTCCAAGATCTATTACGTGCTAAGTACATTTAATCTAGACTCGGTATTGTTACTCAAGTTCCGAATCGACAATTCTCAATCAAAGTCACGGCTTCTTCGCATTCCTTTAGTCGAGTCGCGATAATCGATTCACGCCAACTGTAGGTCGCATCACTATTTTGCCGTGATTTTCTTTAGGGTCAAGTGACATCGAGGCTTTTTATTTACTATACATAAAGGTAAAATTTTCAGTGAGAGAATTCGAATACACCACGTAGTTTTTTTTTTTTTTTTTATTGGGTGGAAAAATCATCCTAATGACATCCCCGCTCTTGGGCGGAACGGGAGATAGTGTCAGACTCTTACTGACTAAAAACCCACTCCTGTTCCTTCGTTGCCTTCGTCCCAGGGCCCCGGGTTTACCACGTAGTTTAAAATTCGAAATTGAAAATGTAAATAAATTAGTAAAATCATCACTTCTTTTTTGTTTTTTTATTTGGTGAGAAAATCATCCAATGACATCCCCCGCTCTTTTGTCAGTCTTTTACCGACTAATAATTAACTCCAGTTCCTTCGTCGCCTTTCATACCAGGGCCGAATCTTCCTTTTAGTATCAGACCCTTGGCCCCAGTGGGATTCGACCCTGTTGGGCCTTTACGGTTGCTGACATCTTCTAGAGGCGCGCGTGGAAAGCTGCTCGCCGTCAACGACTTGGGCTCGGTCCGGACGGTTACCGGACGGTCGGAAAAAAGCTAACAATGAGAATAAGAGCCAGCAATGGGTAGCTCGCCGTCCGCAAGCTCGCGCCTACGTTTGCCGGATATCGAGATCGGAAACAGAAGGAGGCGACCGCCTCCGCGCTCCGGAAGGTCTGGCGCGAGAGATCGCCACCACCGATCGCCCGGACTGTTGTGACGTTGCCCCTTTTCTTGGAGCCCTTCTCCCTCTTCCTTGACATGGCTGTCAAGGCGTTGACCACTAGCACTCCGAGCAACCTGCGTGACTCCACGGCGGAGTCTCCCACGGCGTCTGGCTCGCTGCCAGACGGCCCCGAGGGGTCAGCTCTAACGCCGATCGCTGCAGGGTGGCGCCCCTCCGCGAAAGCATTCTACTGGTGAAAGGTCTTTCAAAATCAGTCCAATAGTTTTTAAGTTTAGTACAAACATACTAAAATACAACACAGACAGGACCGACCGCACAAGGTGGACCGATGTCCTGGTGAAGGTCGCGCGAATCCGATGGATGCGAGACGCACAGGACCGGTCATTGTGGCGACATTTGGGAGAGGCCTGAGTCCAACAGTGGACGTCTTTCGGCTGAAATGATGATGATGATGATGATGATGACTAAAATACAAATCTTTCCTCTTTATTATATTTGTATAGACTATTACAATCATGCGCGACAGAGAAAGAAGACGTTTGTTCGAGAAATCACCTCTTCACTCGTATAGGCACCTTTTACAAAAAGGAAAACTTAACATAGAACTAAACAAAACTGCACTTCGCTTTACCCCCATCAATATTTATAAAAACGGCAATATTAAAATACTGTAATGGTACTTCATTATTATTTAGCGCAGGTGCATCACTATTCAAATAGGGATGCGGTGGGGTAGCGATAGCGGTATCGTTACCACTACCACGAGTTGCGATCAAAGATAGGATTGTCAAATGGGTATACCATTTTATTTTATGGTGACGTTTCCTGTGTGTTCTACGGCTGAATTGGCGCTGTGCCGGGGGCAACTGGCTCTACAGTTTGTGAATTGATACTCCATGGCACACATTGTAAAATTTACAAGTACATAGTACTAATATTATAAAGATTGAAAAATTTTTTTTTTAGAAAATCGGAACCAAAGTGATCCTATAAGGATCACTTTGTTGTACGTCCGTCTGTCTGTCTGTCTGTCAAGACCCTTTATCTCGGGAACGCGTGGACGTATCGAGTTTAAATTACAGCCTTATATAAGTATAAGGCTGTAATTTAAACTCGATACGTTACGATACGTCGGGACAGCAGACCTAAGGGTCTGCTGTCCCTTAAAGCTGTGAAAAAATCAAACTTCTAAGAAACATATGGCCGTTTATGTCGCAAGAAAAACGTATATTACGACACTCAAGGGAACCAAAATTCTAGAGTACTTCCCGTGGACCCAGAATCCTGAAATTTCGCATAAAGCAAGGTCTTATAACACATAATAATAGGAATATATCTGAAAACAGAAAATTTGTTGCTACGTCATAAAAACCTTTTTTTTGCGATTTGGAAAAAACTTCGAGACTCCAATCAGGAATTGAACTCTTCACATAGGTAAGTTTGTACGAAACCCTCAGGGCGCGAGAATCGCACTTGACCAGTTTTTTTTTTGATGTTGATTACGCTAATCTCTAAAGAAATTCTTTTATTGTTAGATACCCCATTTATTGAGGAAGGCAACAGCCAATAGAAGCGGAGTAGTAACCAAAGACGCGAGTGAAACAGCGGGGGACAGCTTCTAGTCTATTATGTAAGTACCAAAGAAACGAGATTATTCGAAAGAGTTACTTCAGCCCTTGAACACAGATAGCAACTAAAGGAACGTGGGAGGAGTTATTCGATGATAAAAACTTCGTCTCTTTCAACAAATCGAAGTTATAGTCTATAGAATATGTTAATAGAACGTTCTCCTCAAACGGCCTACCCAAATGTCCTTTCCTCGGTATTGTTCGTCAAGTTGTTGAGCTCCTTAGTAGTCCTGGGTTGAGCTTTACGAATACTGACAAATGCTTGCAGTGACTGGACAGGTCCACTCAAATCTGTATGGTTCTTTCTTCAAAAGACCATCTCAGACAAATCTGCATGGTTCTCATGTGAATTGACCATTACATATTAACTGCATGGACTCTAAAAGAGACTTTGACCCCTGAGTTTGTTTCGGTGTTTCTTCTCAGGGTAGTCAGCTAGGAAACACCGGCCTCGTCTAGTTTAAAATGACGAACAAAAATTGACGTGTAAAAGTGTTTTTTTAAACTACTTACAAAATAAATATCATTTATCTGAATTACTGGAATAGTAAAAACGAAAAAGTTCGTTAGTTTAAAACAATAAATATATATTTGCTATTGTCTTTTTGTAACGAAACAAATGGTAGCAGTCGGGTCAGAAAAGTACGGTGTGCAGAAAAAGCAAAAATTCACATTTCATCGCCCGAGCACCGCTTGCCGAATGCTTTTTATATCTCGTGCATTTTAATATTGAGTCCGACTGTACATGTTCATAATGCAACCATGTCGACAGTAAATCAACTGCGTTCCTATGTTTTATACATGATAAATGCTTAAGTTATAAATTTGGTTTCTTTCTGGAAAAACACATGGCTCTGTAACATTTCCGAATGGTGGACCTTGCATAAAAAAGCAAGACTGAATTATCCGAGGGAATCGCCGTCGAGGTGAACCGCAATCGGTGGTGTGACGATCTGATCATGTTCATGGGGCAAACTAAGCCAGACTTTGCCCTAGACAGAAAGTGGGGAGGGGTTGCTGAGCAGTGGCTCGATGATACCTTTTTTTTTGTTTGCCAACCTCCAAGCTCGGCAAACCAGATGATATACCTTTTTTTTTTTGTTTGCCTACATTGTGTCCAGTGGGACACCGAAAAGCTATCATCTACAGTACAGATACCGGCAAGGATCTTGAGCGCTGACTTTTACAGTTCTACTTGCAAAGAAGCACGCAGAAGTGAAATATCAGGTCTCTTTAGTGGTATGAAAAGAGATGCGGGGGCGGGGAATGCAATCCTTGTACAATGATTGGCTCGCCGTTGTGTACGATGCGCAAAGCGATCCCCGCTCTTTCGCCGAGCGCTCAAGATTCGTGCCGTTATCTGTAACACCAATTTTTGATGCAGTCGTTGCCTGCTAAGACCATGGAAACGGTTCTGAAAAGGATATTCTTGTTTCTGGAACGCAAAAGGCAACTGAAGGGACACAAGTGCGGTTATAGTCGTAAAAGACTGACACGCCTTCTCGCTCCAAAATAGAGCGGGAAAAGTCATTACATGATTTGTCAACACAAAAAAAGTCATTAAGTAACAGTGACAAGACTTAATGAAAGATTTTCCATTGACTACATAGTGGGAATAGAATCCCATTCCAGTAGATACTTATCTATGTTATGTTCTAAGAATCTACTACGACCACGACACCACCTTCACCACCACCACCACGACCACGATCACGTTGACCACGTCACAGAGCGTTGAGATGACGTCAGAACAAAATAATCGAAGGCGTGGCTGGATCGAGGCGATCAACAAAAAGAGAATCGAATCGAAACGGTTGTAACTTGGCTAGGGGGGCAAGAGTAGGTAATTTATTACAATATGTAGATTATAATTAACCTGCCGTAATTCACCACGCGAGTCCAGCGCGGATTGGTAGCTCACATGTCTTCGAATTTTAGTACTAGATATTCTGACATTAATGTTGTTCACTTATAATTATATAAATCACTATTACCTCAAATTTGCAAATCACATTATTGCGACCAAGTGTTATTTATGGATCTGTAATCATTTATGTTAAGACCGAAATTGTACCAACACTTATTGCGAATAAATTGATTTGATTTGATTTAATACATTTGTAAATTTATTCATAGCCGGTTTTCTCAAGATATTTTCCTTCAACGTTTTGAGAGAAGCGGTGCTGAAATAAATTACATAAATTAAAGCGCCTGACTGGGTTTAAACCCACGACGTATGACTTGTAAGTCAGAGCCGTTACTCTAAAGGAATCATCATCATAATTTCAGGCGATAGACGTCCACTGCTGGACATAGGCCTCCCCCAAATGTCGCCACAAAGAACGGTCCTGTGCGTTGTAGAGGGCCTTCCAACACTGCGTCTTCCGGTACGCGGTCGCCACTCCAAAACCTGTCGGCCATCGGCCAACGGCCAACGGCCATCTGTTCTGCGAGCAATGTGCCCTGCCCATTGCCACTTAAGTTTGGCGATTCTTCGTGCTATGTCGGCAACCTTGGTTCTCCTGCGGATATCTTCATTTCTGATTCGATCACGCAAGGAAACTACGAGCATAGCCCTTTCCATTGCCCTTTGAATGAAACTCTGACGGAATACGAAAATAGAATTAAACCTACGTAGGTCCACGTTAATTATTCTCTGAAAATTTCGAGAGCATTTGGTCAATATAATTGGGTATATTGGATGATCAAATGGCGGATTGATATCCTGCCTAATAACCTGGCTTAATGGAATTTGTCAATCAGAAATAATCGGATTATACTATTTTGTGATTTGCCAACCTACATCTCATTTGGTATTAGGCCCCTAAGTCATAAAGTTACGAATTTATTTTTAGCTGAAATAACCACAAAGGCTTATGAACAAATATAAAACATAATGTCAACTCTAGGACCATGTTTTATAGTCCCAGGAGTAAACGTGATACATTGAGTCTTGGTTAAACACTGTCGTAAAGATAAATTATTGTGAGTGACTGAAAACAATGATGCTCTGTTACAAAACTGCCTTGTCTAAGGGCCTGGCCATATTAACCTCCTTTACACAGCAATTTTCTGGAGTGTGCGACCGCGTAATGGAAGAAGCAGTGTTGGAAGGCCTCCTACAAGGTAGACCGATGATCTAGTAAGGGTTGCGGGAATCCGATGGATGCGAGACGCACAGGACCGATCATTGTGCCGGCACTTGGGGGAGGCCTATATCCAACAGTTGTCGTCTTTCGGCTGAAATGATGATGATGACACAGCAATTCTATAGGGCATTCAAAATAGTATCAAATCAGCAAGGGTAATAAAAAAACAATAATTAAAATTTAGTATTTACAAATCATGAACGAAAAAAAGTTAAACAGAATCTAGTTCTTCGGTTCCGCTTCATCTCTGAATCACTGAAGTGTCTGACTAGTGGTAATAGGAAGAAGAAGGCGAATTGTTGTCAACAATAATAATAAGACTGAAAACAGTTTTTTCAACACACTTGCTCAGAAATTCACTATAATTGCACTACAAGGTGTAACCAAACTGTAACTTTGGTGCCTATCTTATAGACAGAGTGCATTTCATGATAATTGTAATAACCCCAAACACGGCTAAAAGTCAATATATCATTGACTTTTTTACAGAATCCCGGTGCGTACCTTATGACTTCAGCAACAGATCAGTTTGGTGTCGTGTCAGCGTAGTCAATGACTGACTGAAGAGGTGGAGAGCCTCTCTTTCTTCAGTCAGTCATTGAATATGCGTGTAACCAAAGCAATTTTACTTGTTAAGTTCTGCTATGATCCTATGAGGAGTTCTGTTCCATATCTTTGAAGTTTATCATCAGATCAAAACTTTTTTTTATGAGACATAGCCAGGAGCAAAAACTAACAATCTTTCCGGTACCCTATCATGCCGGTAAAATATTTTTAAGTTATACGGTCAGATTTATACCTGAGATTTATACGGACATCGAAGTTTATGTACCTGTGGACTGTCTAGGCCACAGGTACTTACAGCTAGTCTGTATGGGATGTAAAAGACATGAAAGTGTTAAAAAAAGGCTCAATTGTTCTCTATACGATTTAAAATATCAACAAAAACGTGTACCAAGGTCACATATAGATAATTCTGAATCAGATTTTGAGTCGGGCTTTGTATGTTAGAAGTGTTATATTTAAGATGATGGCGATTCTTTAGAACTGTATGAATAGTATTGTGATACCAAAAATGAAAAGAATGATTTTTTATTTAATGTAAAAGTTGTTTTATAAAGATATTCTGTTTATTTTGTTGATTTTTATGCCGTCCAAAGGCACAAG
Source organism: Mythimna vitellina (assembly GCA_949316375.1). Classification (NCBI taxonomy): domain Eukaryota; kingdom Metazoa; phylum Arthropoda; class Insecta; order Lepidoptera; family Noctuidae; genus Mythimna; species Mythimna vitellina. The sequence continues at coordinate 18,736,632 of OX438692.1, forward strand.
TAATTCTGTCCAGAGGTACAATCATAAAATGGACGTGTGGACAAATTCAGTGTTTTAAAAAAAAGTGATTTATTTTAATAAATATAACTCGTACAAAACTGAAGACTGCTAATTGTTAAACGTTAACTAATCCCGTAACAACATTTATGATACTTTACGAGTAATAAATAATAATTAAGTCATTAAACCTTATTTACATTCAAAATCCAGCGAATGTCCACAGGTTTAACACCTTCCCCTACCTAAGCGCATTTAAGTACAACAGTGCTTGAGTATTATTATTATATCATTATTTTTAATTGGGGTGGGTGTATAGCAACGTGCATTATTCCAATTAAACGTTGTGTTTTCACGACGCGACAACGTGCTACAATTAGGCGCCCGTACCGTTTTACGCAAATGAAAGCGCCCCATGGTAATGTGACCAAGTCCAAGACAACACAGAGATCACACCGGTCTCACAGAGAAGGAGTGGGCTGGAAAACACCAAGCGTGCCCGCAATGGGTTGGTGCACGACACACAATTTAAGAAAAACTTTCTTCCTAAACCAAGGACCGTATAAACTTAGTCTACTGTAACATCATTGGTCTGTGACTTATTGTTTTACCAATAAAACACCCAACCAAGAGTAATTTATCATTGTAATATCATCTTTAAATGCAGCGAATATAGTCGCGAATCAGCACAGCATAAATTTTTCACCTGGAATTATCTTTGTCGATATGTCAACTTTTTTACTGGTGACAAAGGTGAGGGAAGCAACTTACGTGTTGATTTTTTTATATTTTAAGCTTTATTAAAGCGAGAAATTCCCAGGTGGCCTAAATATCAAAAAATTAAAAATGTCATCATTTTGACAGAATTGGTCTGTTGAGTATTTCTTTTTGAAAAGGTCTTTACGGGACTTTAAATAAAAGGTGGACTGTATTACCGACGACTACAGTTTTGAGAAGTGGTTATAGCGGACCGCGTCTGAGAGCGGAGTGGTGGCGCGTATACCGAAGCAGGCCGTCTGTGGCCGTACCCCACGTTCAGAATTAAGGCCCTTGCTCCCATTTAGTGCCATAAAACAGTTACTTTCTGAAGTGTAGTCCACTGTAACGGCTGAGTAAATAGATTTGAAAAAAAAAATACCATTGATCCATAAACAACATTATCAGCACTTCCGACGTCTGGCTCCCAAACTGGATCGTACAGGGGCTGCCCTTAATCAGTTCCTGCTCAACCTAGGGGTCCAAACATCTCTTGCTGGAGGCTCTATGCTGGAATCGTTCGGTGCATGGCCTTTATGTGGCGCCGGTGTGGCCTTTATGTGGAATGGCGACAGCGACTGTCACAACCCAGTGCTGGCTACATTTAACTTTACCTTGTTCTTACCTTCCTCATGACGCAGGTCCTCACCGGACATGATCAGTTCGGGAGATTCCTGCACCAGATTCGTGCATAAGAAACGCCAGGGTATCACCATTGTGTGGACCACCTGGAGGACACGCGTGGAGCATACGGTAGAGGTGTGCCCCGCCTGGTCAGAGCACCGCTGTGTCTTCATGGAGGCACTCTACGGCAGCGATCTCACACACCAGGTCTTGGTACAGGCCGTGATCTGGAGCGAGGAGGAGTGGCAGTCCTTCTGCGAAGCAGTAATGCTAGCAAAGGAGGCGGCCACACGCGAAAGACAACGGCCCTCACGCCCCAGCTGCCGAAATCCCGATCCCGATTTCCGACCACCGTAGGCATGAACTTGCGGACGGCGAGCAGTGGATAGCTCGCCGCCCGACCGTCCGGCAACCGTACCGTACCGTCCGGCACAAGTCCAAGTCGTTAATGGCGCGTAGTGTTCCACGCACGCCTCAAGGAGATGTCAGCAACCAAGGATGATGCGAAAGAGAACCCCGGGCCCCATTTTGGAACAAAAGCAATGAAGGAACAGGAGTTGGTTTTAGTCAATAAAGTCTGACAGATAGTCCCGCCCCGCCGAAGAAAGAAAAAATCGTTTCGCTTGTTTTTCCTACTCCTTTCAAACGGCTTTGATCTTTAGATATTTGTTTAAACAAAACACACAAAAATGCTGGTTGCATATGCTATGTACATTCTGAAAGTTTTCTTCAGAATGTACATAGCATATGTAAATCAATCAATATTTCGCAAAAAAAAATGGTGTCAGATGTCAGCGGCGCTCTTTGCGGGCACAGCCGGCAGTACGAGTAAGTGTGCATTTAACTCCGGCCATATTTTCAAGGGTCTATGCGCCTTAAGATATTTTCGATGTTAGCGCGCCAATAGTCGTACTGAATTACCGTTTACGCATACATCAGGCGATTTGTTGACGCGCTGATATCGGAATTCAGAACGCGGGGGTCACGTCAGTAGTGCGCTGACACTTATTTTTTCTTTTTTTACGCTGGTTTTTTTCTTCTATCATGATAAGAGATTTTGGATATGGACTAATATCTGTATTTTATTACACGTTGAAGCAAGTTTACATTGACAAGTGCTCACGCGTGTCAGACGATGGTTTACATTACATTTTTACAAACTAACTTGGTGCTCTGAAATCGCGAGGTGGGGTGGGGGTGGGATGTGGGGGAGTTTGCGGCGTGACTCCAGGTCAGGCCTTCTTAAGATTGGCCAAGAACCGGGTAGAACCGGGAACAATAGAAGGAATGGAGGTCTAGCCTTTACCCGGAAGTTACTACGGTACTAGATATAGGTAATAATTAATTTTATACTTATAAATATTTGTAAGGCAAACTTAAGTGAAAGTTTGCAGGGTACATTACTCTCAGATGATCGATGGGGCCAAAAGGTGCTGAAGTGGCTACTGTGCACAATAAGACGTAGCTTTTGAAGGTCTCCTACAAGATGGACCGATGAGCTGGCGAGAGTTAGGGGCATCCGATGGATGCGAGACGCACAGGACCGAACGTTGTAGCGGCTTTTTGGGGAAGTCTATGTCCAACAGTGGACGTCTTTCGGTTGAAATGATTATGATTATTATAACTTATTTTAGTCACTTTATCACAAAACGTTAATAATCACTACTTTAGTATAAAAAGTATTTAAGCATGTACCTACTTAGATACTCCGTCTAGTCAACGTCAATTCCAATCTAGTTTAAGTTTTAGGAGAGTGTCCTCTTTTTAAGAAAGGAACAATTTTTCTATTGTGTTCGGCGCCTCATTTCATGTTTTCGGGATTATTTTGAAGGCGGATGGTGTGACATTAATTGGTTTTTGCCTTTTCGCTCTACTTTTCAAACGCTTTTGTATCGAACTCTGGAACTTTTTACTGTATTATAATATATTTTTTCACTATAACACTTTTTACTAGCGGAATTTTTGCGGCTCAGTGTATTTAAAGGGGTTGCTACAAAACAAACTTGAAGACTAATATAACCATACTTTCCAAGCTTACACAGACTTATTACAAAATCACCATTTTCGTGACTATTGCCTCCACAAGGCTACACAGCCTGGGGGTAATTTTATCAAATACCCATATCCAGACTCTCTACTTTAGAACACTTTACCAGGAGCGTAACTACCACCATATCAGCCATATGCATAAAAAGGGGGCCCTGAACTACAGAGGCCACGATGTGTGCAAAAAACCTTAAAGCGGGAACTACATTAGACCAACGCACACGTGGGCCACGCCTGATTTGTACATAGAGTCGCGTCGCGTTTATCTAATGTAGCTCTACCAGTCTCCTCCTCCTCCTCCTCGAGTCGTATTCCTCATTACTGAGGGTCGTGAAGTTCTCGCTGGCTTAGTTTTTTGCTGATGGTATTTCGCCATCTGTGACGGTTCTTAGCGTCATGAAGTGCGACGTGCAATTGGGTATCCAGTGTGGAGCTGACCTGATCTGCCCATCTTTTTGGGCTGCGGCCTCTTGGTCGAAGCTCTACCAGTCTAGTTGCCATATAAAAGTATAGAGATTGACGCGTCAAAATCGGCGTTCGTGGGCCACGTGTGCCAATGTAGTTCTAGGTTAAATTGTCTTATTGACAAGAGACCCTTATGTGAATGAATACTGACTATTTGAGAGGATACCAATTGTATAGCTCATTGTACTCATTTTAGCATTTTCTACAGCAGATAATTTTTTTTTTTTTGACTTCTCCCAGCCAAAGTGACTACTTTGGCCATAACTATATTTCAACCTCAGTCGTACATAATGACAAAACAACTTCTTTCATCTTCCATTCCTCTATCCAGTCATTGGCCATTTCCTTTGTGGTCTATCGAGACTCTGTCGCGCTATGTCAAGAAATCAATTCTGGGCTAATATGGCCCATTTTATTATACAGTTTAGAAACTAAAGTAAATTACAACTTTTTTCCCTCTGAAGGTAAATTGACATAGTTTACTTATAGACATACCCTTTAGAATATTGCGAAACACTGTGCTTTAAGATACAGGATAACCTAGTTTTATGAATAGAGTTTAACCTATGGCAGCATTTAAATGTATTATGTATTTTTTTATCTCCACTATAAATTTGAAAAATGGTAGGAAAATTTTCCTAAAAATAAAGATATTTACTACCTATTTATTTATTTTTTGGGGGGCCCTGTATCAAACATTTATAGGCTAGCTACGCCCCTGAAGTTTACGGAATCGAAGTTGGTAACTTACAAGAAAACTGCGCCCCAGAGTAGGTTCGGTGAGGAAGTACTTATATCTCTCCTAGAGGGAGCAATACCCTGTTCAGTCTAACTTTTGAGGCGTCTAAATAAATATCTTAGACTTCAAGGGGTTTTGTTCTTATCTTGATGCGAAAGTTAACGATTATGGTTAATTTTGATGTTATACTGGCTCTTGCCAGCTGCTTTGCTTGCATGAAAGTAGAAAATTATCACAAAAGAACATACTCTCGGAATAAAAAGGATCTTATAACCTTTTATTCCAGGACGTGGTCTACCCGTATATGGGTACGGTACCACATGCACATACACACACACACACACACACACACACCCACACACACACGGCATACATTTGGTTGGCGATTGGCTACAGTGCTATGTGTCGCAATTTCGTTTCCTTCTCGTATCAAATATTCGTTTGGCCTACAGATACGAACGCACTTACAGTACAGAAGTAATTCCAAGTGTTGGGTTTTTTTTTTTAATAAATTGATATATCAATAGTGTTTAAACCAGTAAATATCAGTTATCGTGTCGACTCAAGAATCATATTCGTTTTATTGATATCTAATAAATATATTTAAATTTCGTGTTTTTTTTTTTCTAGAACCTACTTCTGACGCCGTTCTCTTACAATGGTAGAATACCACATTGGTGTTGGGTTCGATTCCCGGGACGGACGAAAAGTGCTTTTGGATTTTTCCATCAGGATTCCATCTGTAGCAGCTCGAAATTTAAAAGTTGGTGGTATGACACCCCCGTACCTCGGAAAGCACATAAAGCCGTTAGCCAGCGCCTGATCTCTTTCCGGTCGTGTCGTACTGCTATCCCATAGGACTATGAGAGTAAAGGAACAGAAGAGCGCCTGTATTTGCGCACGCACTTGTGCACTATAATAACCCTTGCGTTCTTGGCTAATCTCCGTTGAAATTGGCCACCGTGATCGTTTAGTCGGAAGATTATTATATTAATAGTTTTAAGCGTTTGACCTGGTGACGGTTGCGGGAGTCCGATGGATGCGAGAAGCACAGGACCGTTCATTGTGGCGGCACTTGGGGTAGGCCTATGTCCAGCAGTGAACGTCTTTCGGCTGAAATGATGATGATGAGTTTTAAGCATTAGTCACAAACATTGTTTAAATCTTAGACCGTGTAATATACATACCTAACATGTTTTGACAAATTAATGATTAAAACAGTTAATTTTTAATAAAACCTATATTGTAAAGAGAAAATAAATGACTATAAATAAAGTGAATTGAATTACAACTTCTAACTGATATCAGGTCTAAGTGGAGGGTTCTATCTATTTAACTTTAAAACTCTGAAATAAACAAATACGTGCTTTCTTATCTACTAAGTTTGATTTGATTTGAAGATTGGTGATTTTTACTTATGAAATTACACATTAAATTTACACATTAAATTACAGTCATACAAAAAAAAGTCTATCAGTCTGTCAATCCGTCTGATCTGTGATTTAAAATGAAATCCTTGTGCGGCATTACAACTATGACACGCATGATGTCGAGGGTATTTAAGTAGTAAACAATTATAACTAAATAAGTACAACAAGATAAAAACAAACTCCAAAACCACGTTTCAGCAACCCTTTTTGCAAATACGGTCAGACTTTGTCTTCGTATTATTTAAAGTACTTCTGCCGGCAGAATTATTGCTAGCTCGTGTGTCGCAAAACCCGTACAGGATAAGAAGAAAGGCGAATTAAATGTATGCAGTTTGAAGTAGTTGGCTATTTTAACATATTTTTTATAAAACATAGTTTGCATAAAAATGTTTTTATGTTTTTTTTTTTTGTTTTCCCTGATTTCTCGGTCAATTGTGGACCGAATTTAATTTTTTTTTTTAAATTGAAAGGTTATGCTTCCGAGTTGGTCCTATAGAAATTTTGTAATGAACTGATCATGAACTTCGAAGATGTGGAACCGAACTCCTCATAGAATCACAGCAGAACCGTCGTAACAAGTAAACTTGCTTTGTCTATACGTGTAATCGATGACTCACTAAAATAAGAGGGGGAATATTTCGAACTGATGAATGATGAAACCTGAAGTTAGGCACCGGAACTCTGCTATAAATTAATTCTAGCCGTATTTAGGATTGCCATGAGATGTACTCTGGCTATAAGGTACTATCGAATTGATCAGACGTTGAAGCCGGAAGGTAAGCATGGGCACTTTGTAATAATACAATATAATTGACTGGTCTACACTGTCCTCACCTATCAATATTGTAATTTAGAAATATTGTAAAATCAATACTTTTTTTTTTAAAGAGTAACCATTTAGTTTCTTGCCGGTTCTTCTTCATAGGACCAATTGGAACCAAGCACTAGTTTCTATCGTTTTATAAGCCGCTGTGAAATAAAAACATTTTGAATTTTGTCTTTTTTTTTTAATTATAATGATATCGCATTTGTCTTGCATAATAGTTAGTGTACCATCATCATCATCATCATTTCAGCCGAAAGACGTCCACTGTTGGACATAGGCCTCCCCCTAGCGACACCACAACGACCGATCCTGTGCGTCTCGCATCCACCACATTCCCGCTACTCTCCCCAGTTCATCGGTCCACCTTATGGGAGGCCTTCCAACGCTGCGTTTTCCGGTGCGCGGTCGCCACTCAAGAACCTTTCGACCCCATCGACCATCTGTTCTACGAGCAATGTGACCTACCCATCCAATGTGACCTGCCATTTTAGTTTGGCGATTCTTCGGGCTATGTCGGCGACCTTAGTTCTCCTGCGGATATCTTCATTCCTGATGCGATCACGCAAGGGAACTCAGAGCATAACCTTTTCCATTGCCCTTTAGGTGACTGTAAGCCTTCTGATGAAGCCCATTGTAAACGACCATGTTTCAGTGCCATATGTCATCACTCGCTACACGCACTGGTCATAGATTTACCATACCTCACAAAAACTATATAGATAGGTACCGTTAGACAAATGACCGCCGATCAACCCAAATTTTCGCAGACATCTCTCGCTAATAATAACAATAAAAATCCAGTTCCTTTGTTTGTTTATATTCAGTACTTAGCCAGGATGAATGGTGCTGTCTACATTGTTACCTAGGCAAGAAGAATATACTGGATTTGATAGACTTATTATACAGTACACGGGTCATTATTTGGGAACAAAAGAAACCTATTATTGTTAACAATATTTTTATTCGTCTATGCCGCCAAGTCACAAAATAGATAAATACAGAAGTCAATCTAATTTACCCATGTACTTCACTTTTCATACCTGCTCTCGGCGGTCGCGCTAGGGTCGGCGCCGCTCTGCCGCACGCGCCCGTCGACGGCACGGGCGGCTGGTTCCTATTTTAACTGTTTATTTTAAAATTATTGGACACAAGACTTATACAATACATATACTACAATATATACCTAATACAAATTGTAAAAATATTACATGCCCTAACCTAACCTAACTGTTCTGTGTTACGTTACAACGAAGCATCAAAATACAAGCAAATGCCTGCTTAACTCTCTGAAATAACTAGTAGCCAAAAATACGATAATTCACCATTTAATAACTTTTTTTTTTGCTTCATAAATGCACAAAAAGTTCACAAACGCGTGTCTCAAGCGGATGGCACTCGCGCTCGCACTAGTCTCAACCGGTCCGAGATGCCTAGTCCGTGAGCTACAGTAGCAACGTCTATGTGTGCGTTGCTCGAGTTCGCTTTGTATCTAGATTGACTTCTGTACCTATCTTTTTTGTGGCCGAGTTCAGCGGCTTAATTTATTTGTGTATTATATTGTCTGGATATTTTAAGGATTCCTTGTGCGTATTGTTTAGTCTTTGGGCCAATGTCCTTGTTTAGTTTAATGGCAATAGTGAAGTGGCTAGTGAACGGAGCGTTAACCTCATCAACGTGATTATTTCTGAAGTTGCTTATTTAAATCGTTTGATCTTGAAATGCTAGTCTGACTGGCAATTCAATGGGAAGCAAAGCAAGTTCTTAATTACTCGCCATCATAGCTTTTCCCTTTTTTTTCTTTTTCTTTGGGTGGTAAATCATTTAATAACTTCCCTCTCAGTAAAGCGAGAGATAGTGTCAGACTTTTCTTTACTAAAACAACAAACAATGGATTTCGGCTGAAATGATTATTATGGTAATAATTATGGACGCACATATGTTCAACCGCACCGGAAGACGCAGCATTGGAAGACCTCCCACAAGATGGACCGACAGACTGGTGAGGGTCGCAGGAATCTATCACAAGGTGGACCAACGACTTGGTGACGGTCGCGGGAATCCGATGGATCCAAGGCGCACAGAACCAGTTATTGTAGCTATACTTGGGGAGGCTGATGTCCAGAAGTGAACTTCTGAAGTGATGATGATGATATGGAGCGCATGTTTGTCCAAGCTCCAGAACCAGGGATTTTTTTATTTTTTATTCCACAACTATCACACAACGCCATATAGTCTCAAGATAAGCTGGTGTTATGAGTACTAGACAACTGATAAACATACTTATATATTTCTAAATACATACATATTATAGATAAATTTCACTCAGACACAGAACAAATGATCGTGCTCATCACACAAATATTTGTCCTGGATGGGAATCGATAACACGATCTCCGGCATAGCAGTCAGGGCCACTAACCACTAGACCAACAGGCCTGTCCAGGATTGGCTACCTGGAGAAAGATTTTCTGCTTTCTGTTCTGAAAAAGATCATAAACAGACCATAACTGCAGATTAGCATAGCATAGTCAGCCTTATAATGTTCCCACTGTTGGGACTCAGGCCTCCTCTTTAGGAGAGGGAAGGGGCCGTAATCCACCACGCGGGCCCAGTGCGGGTTGGTGGATGTCACATGTCTTCGAATTTTTGGTTCTAGGACATACCGGTTTCCTCACGATGTTTTCCTTCACCGTTTTGAGAGCAGTGGTGATTAAATAAATTGCACAAAGTAATGCGCCTAGCTGGGTTTGAATCCGCAACCTACAACTCGTACGTCGGGGCCGCTTCCACTCGGCCACCACTGCTCGCTGCAAATTGCTAATAAGAAACTTCTTCAACTGCAGATTGCTAATAAGAAACTTTACTGTTATTTTCGCGCCACGCTGCCTTTTACATAACATGTGGAACTGAAGAAACCACCAAACAAAACGCAGGAACACATTCATATATCAAACTAAGACTCCCGTCAAATTGTGAACGAAGATTCAGAGTCGCGAGCATTTCGCGTGGGGCTTGACATATCCTCTGATTAAGTCCTCATGTTGGCAAACTTTAAGTTTACTTTGGCATACGTTGGTTACGACATGTGTATGTAATGTGACATAAGACACACACACTAATATGTGTGTGATCAGTTCGTGAGTGATGTCTCTATGTGCGGCTATTATGTGACTACATTTGTTAATTTGGATGTATAGTGTACCTGTAAAAACAATTGTGTGTGTTATATAATAGATAGAGGGTACGCGAAAAAAGATAGATAACGCCTGAAAACTGTTGCCGTTCTGTCATTTCGACATTAACTTGAATATTTCACAAAAACATTTCAAATTTTTGGAAAAAAATCTGAATCATGACTAAATGAATCGCAAGATTTTGTAGATATATATTATTTTAAATTTATGAGTACATAATGAAGGGCCAAAGTTCACGCAAAATAGCAGATTTTCAGAGTTCTTTTCTGTATTAGATACTACACTGTATTCTTTACTGTTGTAGATGAAAATTTCCATTAGACTGTTTCCAAAATATGTAAACAAAAATGTGTAATAACGAAAAATCAGAGCAGTTATATGGAAATGTATGCGATTATTATATTATTTGATATTTCATCATTGTATGTGATTTATTATCTTTTGATCTACTAAAACTCGGCGTCTTGAGAATAATAATTATAAACGTCAGGAATATTAAAATTTTAGAATTATAAAAATATAATGACTGATAAATCGAAGTTGTTATATTAGGAATTTTTAATCATTCCAAATGATGAAAATCACTATTCGTATTTGAAACTGTTGCCATGTCGGTATAAAGTTTTTAATATTTATATAGTGTACCCCGCTTCTAGCTGTGGTGACAAACCGTATTGTGCTCCGTAGGCTCAGCCTAAGCATGTCAAAGGACCATTCTACCACTGTAATCAATATCAATAAATTGTAAACGTCCAGCGGCTAACATCGATCGTTATTAAACGGTCGATCAATCAAATCTAATTTCTATAGTATGGCGTAATGGACGACACACGTTCCTCTGGGATATTGCTCTAAACACTACATGCACACTACAATCTCTAACAATGTAAATTCTTGCCCTGGCTATTGAAGTGTTGTAACTTTACAATTTTGTTTGAAAAAACAATTTTTGCTGGAAGAATCTTCTTGGATGTTCTTGGGGGAACACTGATGTTCAGGTTAAATACTTCAGGATGTACTTTATATTTGACCGGAGCGTAACAAAGTAAAATCAGCCTTAATACTGTTTCCACTGCTGGGACTCAGGCCTCCTCTCTAGGAAAGGAAATGGGCCGTAATCACCACGCGGGCCCACTGCGGACAACACAAGTGTATTCGAATTTTCGTTCAATAAAATGCCGGTTATCTGACGAAGTTTTCTTTCAGTTTTGAGAGTTGTGGTGATAAAATATATTATGTGCACAAAGTAAAGTGCCTGCCTAAGCTTGAACCCATGACTTACAACTTGTGGGTAGAGATTAACACCGAGCCACCACTGCTGTTTTGACCAAAGACCGGAAAGGAAATCTTGACACGCTTGAATCTGTGTTTCCTGATAGCTACAACCTAGGGTTTTTTAAGTCAAGAATGAATAGGTTCCTTCGTAAGAGGTTTCCATCGTTGACCACATCATCGTTTACCATGAGATAGTGGTCAACCGAAAGCCCATCAAAAATTAAAAAAGAAAACGTTTGGAAAGAAAATCTTAATATATTTATATATCTTTCTTTCTTATCTCCACAATCATGCCCATATGCTTTCAGCTAAATATTTATTTCATCATAGAATGTTTTTATTTATTTTGTTTATTTTAAGAAGGCTTACAGACTAATAACATGATAGGTAACAAAAATATATAATTAAGTTGCTAATAACAAGCCTCCACAGATATAATAATTACGATTAACTAATGCTTGAAAGCTGAAGTTATGGTTTTATTTTTTATATTTAATTTTACATTTTCTGGTGCTACATGACGTGTGCTTGAGTACCACCAGCCGGTGCTTCATTCGCAAAAAATGATTTGGCTAAAAGTTTTCTTGCCACTTTCGTCTTAGTACAAAACAAGTCAAAAAGTAAAGAAAAGTAAAGTTAAGAGAGTTAAGTAAAGTTTTTGGCAAATATTATCATCATTTCAGCCGAAAGACGTTCAGTTTTGGACATGGCCTTCCCGAAGTGTCGCCATATCGATCGCTCTTGTGCGTCTCACATCCATCGGATTCTCTCGACCCTCACCAGTTCATCGGCCCACCTTGGCAAATAATCATATAGTAAACCAAGCATATATGCCCCAGTCTGTAATGTGCCCCACTTACAAACCTAAGACACGCATTTATTTGGTGTTTATTTGTGCCGATCTGATTAGTTTATAAGTATGGCGGCGGTGGAATTTAAAATGCGTTTCATAGTTTTGCAAGTGGGACACGAATGGCTGGTGTACCCTATAACATTTAATAAAACATTGTCTGGCAAACTTAAGTTTTTTAGTAATTAATTTCAGTATCGTTGGCAGTCTCTCTGTATTTCTAAATAACTGTGATAATGGGATCTTGGGCGGGCGAACCTTAATACAGGTTACTATGTAACCTAGCTAGGATGCCAGGACACCCTTCTTCTACATTTAAATTTGTCATTTATCTATTGTGAACTGTTTAGATTGTACATACATTTTATGAAAATAAATAAATTATTATTATTATATATTGTTGATTACTGTTATTTCACATTTCCATTATTTTACAAACCTTTCACACACGTAAGACATATTCACATAAAACATAGCTCACGCCGATTACATTCGCCATTTGAGTAACAACTCGAGTGTTTCCATCCTCATTTTTGAATTGTGCCAGTAAGTGCCAGTCTGTTCCTCCCCTCCCTCCCTTCACTCCGAGTTCACTCAGTGCAAAGAGGAACATAAATCTTGGACGGTGCACAGATACATTTGTGTTTCAAGTTGCTTCTAAACAGACAAGGTTGAAGTTTAGAGAGATTTCATTGCGAAATACTTGTTATTTTCTAACTACATTATAATAATAATCATAAATTTATTGATATATTTAGAATTAGCTTAGTACATTCTTGTGTTACACAACCACATGTTTATTTAGACTAGTTAGTGGGTGCAGTATTGCTCTTCTAGATAGGTTACTAGGTAACCTGTGTTTAAATGAGTCAATTGCGATCCCCTGTCATAAGTTGTTGGTCGACTTGTATCTAGCACGTGTGTTTAGGCACAACTATATAAACATTATCTGACTGGCCTATTGGTCTAGTGGTCAGTGGCCCTGACTGCTATGCCAGAGGTCGTGGGTTCGATTCCCACCCAGGACAAATGTTTGTGTGATGAGCACGATCATTTGTTCTGTGTCTGGGTATAATTTATCTATAATATGTATGTATTTAGAAATATGTAAGTATGTTTATCAGTTGTTTAGTACTCATAACACAAGCTCTGTTTAGCTTGGGACTAGACGACCTTGTGTGAAAGTTGTGGAATATTATTTTTATTATTATTATATATTTATATTTATTATAACATTATTATTGTAAGTGAAATATGTGCTGTTTAATTTACATTAACACAGCAGACTTAGCCAAGTTACGACCGTTTCGTGTCGAATCTCTTTCTGTAATCGATAACACCACAGCATAAGTACCATTTATACCATAAAACTAAAGGATGTAGCGATGAACATTGTAGAAACGATTACATTTTATTCTCGATGTGAACTTGACTACGAATTTTATTGAAATGATGTCATTCCCATACATTTGATTGGTTTTGATTGTAGATTATCAACTTGGCTAAGCCTGCTGTACAGAATAATGATTTTTTGTTTTGTGATAAACTGGAAAGATCAGAAGACTCAAAGTCACCCAAAGGGCAATGGAAAGGGCTATGCTCGGAGTTTCCTTGCGTGATCGAATCAGGAATGAGGATATCCGCAGGAGAACCAAGGTCACCGACATAGAACGAAGAATCGCCAAACTTAAGTGGCAATGGGCAGGGCACATTGCTCGCAGAACGGATGGCCGTTGGGGACGAAAGGTTCTGGAATGGCGACCACGTACCGTAAGACGTAGCGTTGGAAGGCCTCCTACAAGGTGGACCGATGACCTGGTAACGGTTGCGGGAGTACGATGGATGCGAGACGCACAGGACCGTTCATTGTGGCGGCACTTGGGGGAGGCCTATGTCCAGCAGTGGACGTCTTTCGGCTGAAATGATGATAAATGATGAAACTGGAAAGGGAGGCCAAAGAAAAGAAGAATGGATTGTGTGAGGACTGATATGAAGAAGAATGGAATCAGTGATAGCATGACGGCTGATAGGATAAAATGGAAGAAAAAACGTGTGTCGTCAATCCTAAGTAATTATGAGACAAGGACAGGAAGATGATGATGTTTGTAATACGCTGAAAACCAGCGCCGTAAACTCATTGCATTTTGCGTGTCGTCACGGCATTATGCTGAGCGTTCAGCTGTTTTGCGCGGATGTGGCGCATATTTTCTTTTTTTTTTCACATAGAATAGAATAGAATAGAATAGAATAAACTTTATTGTACACCAAAATAGTAACAAAAACTTTTACATTAACTTAAATCTATGGGTACAAAGGCGGTCTTATCGCTGACAGCGATATCTACCAGACAACCTTAGGGTGGAATGTAAGAATTTGAAATAGAAACAAAGGGGGGTAGTTTGCGGTGTACAGAAAATTAATAGTGTAAATATTAAATTTAAATTATATACTAGACTATACATAGAGATAATATAGCTGTTACATATAAAAGAAAATATATAAATATTATATATATATATATATATTATAAGTTACACAATTTCATACAAAGATGTGGAAAAAGAAAAGAACAATAACAGAACAAAACAGTAGAGGCAGGATAGCAATTAGAGTGAAAGGAAATGATTTTTAACCAGTTTTTTGAAAGAAGCTAGTGACTGGGCTTGTCTAATTGGCAGCGGCAACGCGTTCCACAGTCGCACCGCTTGGACCGTGAACGATTTGTCACTGAACTTAGTAGAATGCGAGGGCATTAAAAGTTTCAAATTCTCCGATGATCTCAAGTGTCTAGAGTGTGTGTCATGAAGGAACTTGAAACGTTCTTTAAGATAAGATGGAGTTGTAGGAATAAACAGAACACTGTAAAGCAAAGATAAAATATGAGCATTCCGGCGAAGGCGGATAGGCAGCCAATTGAGCTTGGTACGAAATTCAGAAATATGATCATACTTGCGCAATCCAAATATGAATCTAATACAAAAGTTTTGGAGTCGCTCAAGCTTATCTAGCTGCACTTCAGTTAGGTCTAAATAACTGACATCGGCATAATCAAGGATTGGGAGAAGGAGGGATTGGGCGAGTGCAGTTTTAGTGGCAGTAGGAAGAAAATTGCGCAGTCTTCGTAAAGACCCCGCAGACGCAAACAACTTGCGGCTAACTTCCTGCATCTGAGGTCCCCACGAAAAGTCTTTATCAATAATGATCCCAAGGTCCTTTACTGAATCGCTGTATAAGATGCTTGAGCCATCAAAAACAATCGGTGGGAGCCGCGTCCAGTCGATTCTTGAGCGCAACCTAGGGCTGCCGACAACAATGACTTTGGTCTTTGTAGGATTGACCTTCAAGCCATGGGCCACACTCCACTCAGAAATACGAGCTAAATCTTTATTAATTATGTTAACGGCCTCAGATAATTTATTTAAAGGAGCACATAATATACTTATAATTTGTTAGTTCTAAATTTGCGCCTTGTTCCGCCAAATAAAATGTTTTTCTTCCTTCTTTCTTTTCTTTCTAATAAATAAATTCAAAAACTGCTGGATCGATTTTAAAATGTGTGGGTAGTGTTAAATGTAAATTGGATTTAGCGCCTTTTTCGCCAGCCCACACTCGGCTGTTTTTCAATTTTTTTTCATTCATTTGGAAATGTCAGTGAAAAAACTCTGTATTTTGATATTTTATAAAAACGAGTGTATTAAAGATAATTTATTAAAATAAACCAGCTTATTTCCATTCAATTCAACAATTCATAATTGTTTTCTTCTTTTAAGCCGTGCAACTCTTGACAGAGTGGTCGTGGCCATGTCTCGGTCGAGTCCTGCGCCACCGTCTCTCTCGCGATACGACGCTATGTAGCTCTGTGTTTGACGGCTTGGGAGTTTTCAACATCATCATCATCATCATTTCAGCTGAAAGACGTCCACTGCTGGACATAGGCCTCCCCCAAGTGCCGTCACAATGAACGGTCCTGTGCGTCTCGCATCCATCGTACTCCCGCAACCGTTACCAGGTCATCGGTCCACCTTGTAGGAGGCCTTCCAACGCTACGTCTTCCGGTACGTGATTCCAGAACCTTTCGGCCCCAACGGCCATCCGTTCTGCGAGCAACGAACGTTTTGGGAGTTTTAATTAACATTAATAAAATTAAAAAATAAAACATTACAATTAGAAAAGTTTTAGGTCTTGGGGTCCTGGGTTTTAGGTTTAGGTTTTATAATTAGGCTTTAGGTTTTATAACCTAAAGTTATAAAACCTAAAGCCTAATTATAACTAAATTTTTCCAAACCTGACAATGACAAGAACAGAATTATTTGTTTTAAAAATGTGATTAGTCATGCAAGTGGACCTTAGTGCAGTGCAGTAGATACTCTGAAAGCAAAAGCCTCATACATACAAAATGTGTGTTGTTAGGGAGTGAAATTCCCTACCAAAGTATTTATTTCCTGATAGCAACAACCTTGGAGGCCTGTAAGTTAAGAGTGAATAGGTTACTTCTAGGCAAGCGTGCTCCATCGTCGATCACATCATCGCTCACCATCGGGTGAGATAGTGGTCAAGCATTAGCCTGCCAATAATAAAATTAATAACATTATTTGATTTTAATGTAATGTTTTCAGTTGTGATGTGTTTTTTGTTTCTGTAAATGGGTATATTTGACCTGAATAAAAAATATTATTATTATTAATAATAATAAAAACTGGGCGAGTGCGAGTCACACTCAGGGTTCCGTACAAACTTACCTATGTAAATAGTTCAATTCCCGAATCACGAAGATTTTTTCTAATCGCAATTTTTTTTTTTTTTACTTTTAAACCAATTCAACTGAACTCGGAAACTGTTTTCAGATTTATTCCTACACTCGTACTATAAGACACTGCTTTATGCCAAAGTTCAGGATTCTGGGTCAACGGGAAGTACCCTATGAATTTTGATTCCCTTGGTAGTGTCGAAATATACGTTTTTTGCGACATAAACGGCCGTAACTTTTTTTTTCGTTAACTTAGAAATTTAATTTTTTCACAGTTTCAAGGGACCGTAGACCAGAGTACTTATATGGTTTTTATTTCAACTTGATACCTCTACGCGTACTCGACACTTTATCTCGGGAACGGACAACGGGTCTTGACAGACAGACAGACGAACTGACAACATGGTAATCCTTTAAGGGCTTCGTGTTTTCGATTTGAAGAACGGAAACCTAAAAGTGGCCTTTTATTAACAAAAAAAAAACGAAAAACCTTAAAATAAAACCTTTTTTCACAAAATAACATACGTATACACCATAACAAGAAATACCTTCCTTACATATTACTTTACATATATTTCGACGTCGTAAAGACAACACAAAAATCTTTAGTGACGTTTGATTGAACATAAAAAGGCTCTCAATACCACCTTGTAAGTGTCATTAAAGGTGACTAGCTTCCACTAGCCATTTCACCCGTGTAGTTTTTTTTTTATTTTTTTATTTGGAATAACAAACAATTCATCATCATCATCATTTCAGCCGAAAGACGTCCACTGCCGGACATAGGCCTCCCCCAAGTGCCGCCAAAATGAACGGTCCTGTGCGCCTCGCATCCATCGTACTCCAGCAACCGTTACCAGGTCATCGGTCCACCTTGTAGGAGGCCTTCCAACGCTACGTCTTCCGGTACGTGGTCGCTATTCCAGAACCTTTCGCCCCAACGGCCATCCATTCTGCGAGCAATGTGCCCTACCCATTGCCACTTAAGTTTGGCGATTCTTCGTGCTATGTCGGCTAACAATTACATAATAGAAAATAACAACAATAAAACTCAAAACAATTATGCAATCAACAGCGTTATTCGCAACAATCATAAATATATAAATCACGCGTTTGATTGAAAATGTTTTCCTAAACCATTTTGAGAGCAGTGGTAATAAAATAAATTACACAAAGTAATGCGCTTGGCTGGGTTTGGACCCGCGACCTACAATTCGTAAGTCGTTTGTTAGGTGCGAGAATCGAATCCGCGACTGCAGTGTGCAGCGGCCAAACGCTCAACCACTGCGCCAACCATGCCATCGTTGACCATAACGCATCAGTTCAGTCAAGACAAACCCTTACATTTTTACATTCCTACAGCCACTAACGCTAACAGAAAGTCTCTACGTCTAGCTAAACCCTCGGGAAACCTCTGAAATGCTTCCCCAAACTGCATAGTGACATCACATGTCAGTAAAAAGACAGATATTAGAAAAATGCCGGCTTAAACTGTAGACTTGTGACTAGGGACAAGTGACATAAGAAATGTTCGCACAAGTAAGAAATTTCCTCCACATTTCTAAGGTAACTTGTGTAATTGCTTGAGACCTTACAACTGTAATGTGTTCCGTACCTAATATTACCTCCTGTACCTATTGTTAAGGACTAACTTTGCCAGTATCACGGGATGGCTCAAAAAAGTCACCGTGGTCTGTCTATCTACACTAATATTATAAAGTGGTAAAGTTTGTTTTTTTTTTGTTTTTAGGAGGCAATCTCTGAAAGTACTAGTCCGATTGCTAAAATTTTTTCACCGATAGATAGCTTCTTTATTTCTGAGAGGATTCAGGAGGATTCTTTATTTCTATATTTTATGTACGTGGGTGAAGCCGCGGGCAAAAGGTAGTATGATATATTGCCAAGGAATATCGTGTTACCCAGTTACTGGGTTGTGAAGGTTAGATAGCCAGTAGCACCATGTAAGATACTGGTATTCAGCAGCAACAGATTTTTTTTAGGTGGGAACTCATCCAATTACATTTCGCACCCTCGTGTCAGACTTTTACTGACTAAAACTCACTCGTTTGTTCCTTCTTTGCCTTGCGTTCCAGGGCCCCCGGGGTTTATTTTCACTCAACCTATATGGAAAATCAATCAATGAACACAAAAATCCAGACTGATTGACTGAGTCCGTTTTTCAATCAGATGGGATTCTCTTACTCATGTCATTTAAGAGCGACCAACCCGACTACACGTCTTTCACGATTATGACGTTATTACACCTCTTTCTCTAGATATATTGAAAACAAGATATATTGAGTTTATCTAGGTTTCTATTGAAATTAAATCATTTTGTGTAAAACCAATCCAGTAAAGGCCTCTGAAAATCTGCTATTTTGCGTGAATTTTTGCCATTCATAACGTACTCATGAATAAAAAATAAAGAAAACGTAACAAAAAAAACCTTGCACATTTCATCGAGATTCTAGCTGGCCTGTTGGTCTAGTGGTTGGTGACCCTGACTGCTATGCCGGAGGTCGTGGGTTCGATTCCCACCCAGGACAAATGTTTGTGTGATGAGCATGATCATTTGTTCTGTGTCTGGGTGTAATTTATCTATATATGTATGTATTTAGAAATATATAAGTATGTTTATCAGTTGTCTAGTACCCATAACACAAGCTCTGCTTAGCATGGGACTAGACGACGTTGTGTGATGGTTGTGGAATATTATTATTATTCTGAATGACGAAATTTGTTTTTTAAAAACTTTCAAGGTTTTAAAACAAACACGTGTTTCCTGGAACAAGAGTGAGAGATGGAATTCCCGAATGCCAGCAGAGCGTTCACGCGTTTTCTCTCTTTTTCGAGTTGCCTCTATCAAAAATTGCGTTGGATAAAACAACAAGTTTTTGAACCATGCTCATATTTACGATAGACAACTCATAAAGAGCCGTCTTAATGATATATAATTTGATTAAGAGAATGGTTAGACTTTGGTAGGTGGTAGTTTTCATTTTCAAGGTATGTAATAAGTACCTGTAAGTTTGAAACGTCTACGGGCAATTTTGGTACTACAAACAATTTTTTAACATTATATATGTGGACGCAGTGTTGGAAGGCCCCCTACAAGGTGGACCGATGACCTGGTGAAGGTTGCGGAAATCCGATGGATGCGAGACGCATAGGACCGTTCTTTGTGGCGATATTTGGGGGAGGCCTATGTCCAGCAGTGGACGTCTATCGGCTGAAATGATGATGATGATGTGGTCGTGTCCTAGGATCCTTTGTGTAAAATTAATAACCTAACTACTTAGATGAAAGGTTTAAAATTTATTTAGTTTTTAATATGTTTTTCTTTCTAACAACATTCCATTTAAAATTCTATCATCATTAGGTATCTGTATAATGATACCTATTAGTGAAACTAATTTAAGAAAAGATATTATTATGTCGCAACTCCAACGTAATTGAACTATATTTGCTTTTAGCAATGAACGACAGTTATTTACATTTAGTTTAATGGGCTTTTTTGGGTTCATTTTCTAAAAACTTACTCCAAATGCCAGATACACATATGGCCTGTCAGGGAAATTTGTTTTTATATTTTTGTAATGAATTGTGAGTCTATTTAGGCAGAATAAACATGTTTTCTTTCTTTCTTTTTTTTTCTTATTCAAATTAAAGAGTATTTACGGGAGTTACTAACCAATTCCCGGCTACAGTAGGCACACGCTAGCAGACGGCAAGCAACGGGTAACTCACCGCCCCTCCGTCCAGTAAGGACCTAGCTAAGGTCTAAAATCACCCAATGACTTCTCCCGATCTAAGGCGGAGCACGAGAGCATATCAGACATTTACTGACTAAAATCACACCTATGTAGGAACATACCTATGTGGGATCTTTGCCCAGCGTTCCAGGGCCCCGGGTTTCCCTTTCGGAAGTTAACCCACGGCCCCAATAGGCTTCGACCCTGCTGGGCCCCTACGGATCTAATGACATCTCTTTGAGCCACGCGTGGAACACTACGCACCATCGACCACTCGGGCTCGGTCCGGATGGTCACTGAGCCACCGGACGACGGGCTACCCATTGCTCGTCGTCCGTAAACCCACGCCTACGATGGCCGGGGATCGCTTACAACTCCTGACGCTCGGGGCTTCTCTCTTTAGTTAATCAACTAGCACCCACATTTAAATGGAGGTTACTGCACCGAATTCGTGCGGAAATGACGCCCGGGTACACCGGGACACACGATGGACCATACGGTTGAGGTGTGCCCCGCTTGGGCAGAGCAACAACGTGTCCTCGTGAGGGAGATCGGCGGCAACGATCTCTCGCGTCCTGGTACAGGCCATGGTCCAAAGCGACCCAGCCCCGGATCCTGATTCCGATTTCCGGCAACCGGACCGAGCCCAAGTCGTTGACGGTGCGTAGTGTTCCTCGAGCGCCTCAAGGAGATGTCAGCAAACCGTAGGGGTGGTCCCCTACGGTTTGTATGCAGGGTGGAAGCATACTGGAGCCAAGGGTCTGCTTTTAAAAGGAAGACTCAGCCCTGGTATGAAAGGCAAGAAAGGAACAGTTTTGGGTTTTTAGTCGGTAAAAGTCTGACACTATCTCCCGTGATGTCATTGGACTTGGATTTTCCCACCTAAAAAAAAAACCACATTTAAAATAAAGATTTTTCTTTAGTTTGCTAGTTACGGAACTTGGCTATTTGAAATCCTGTAAAGAATGAAAGGAAACTCATGTCGAAATTACATTTTCTTTTTTCCGTATATCTCTAATTCGAGAAAAGATAAAGCTCCACTTATAGGGCCCCATAATTTGTGACGAAGTTTCGTACATCTTATAACGTGGTATATAGAACAGCCCCGTTAATATTAATAAAGAAGGCCGAGGTCCATCTGTCCGGAGTTCCGGTAGGAAGCCGGTGAGGATATTATGTCTCATCTTGTTATGTTGGGTAGTTGGAGGTAAAAAAATAAAGATAGAATAATATAGGAGTCCGAAAAATAAGTCAAGATAGAATAAATATTGATCTTTGCAAATCTAATCTTTGCAATGACGATTATACTAAAAAAAAAACTTATAATTTAAAATAAAAAAGCATTACACTTTGTTGTCAACTTTTTAAACTAGTAGCGACATCTATGGCTCCACAGCTACACTAATATTGTAAAGACGTAAAGTTTGTTTTTATGTTTTTTGTTTGTAGGAGGTAATCTCTGGAAATACTGGACCGATTGTTAAAATTTTTTCACCCATAGAAAGCTTTTTTATTTCTGAGTGACATAGGCTATATTTTATGTACGCGGGGGAAGCCGCGGGCAAGAGCTAGTACGAATTGAAACTACGAAATTCTGACAACAAGGGCCCAAAACTATCTATCAGACAGTTACCCAGATCATACAAAAACCTGTCTAGTCGGAGAATCCTCCCTTTTCAACGAAGGTTTTCGGGACTTTGCACTCTGTTCCGCTTACCTCTAAAAACTTAAGAGTATAATTTTAATATCGATATCTGTTATATTCACAAGTATTCATTTATCATAAACTAACTTCTGCCAGCAGCTACGTCCGCGTGAATACTACCGGCTAATAGTCGAAGACTAAGAAGGATAAAAAGTAGCATATGTCCATTCTTGGAGTCCAAGCTTCCTCCTTACCAAATTTCATCAAAATCGGTTTAGTAGTTTAACCGTGAAAGCGTAACAAACAGACAGAGTTACTTTCACATTATTTTATAATATTAATATATTAATTATATATGTTTAATGTATATGTATGGATTTTTTTTTTTTTTATTGGGTGGGAAAATCATCCTAATGACATCCCCGCTCTTGGGCGGAGCGGGAGATAGTGTCAGACTCTTACTGACTAAAAACCCACTCCTGTTCCTTCGTTGCCTTCGTCCCAGGGCCCCGGGTTCCGCTTTCACACTACCCGTGGCCCCAGTAGGCTTCGACCCTGCTGGGCCCCTACGATTTGCTGACATCTCCTTGAGGCGCGCGTGGAACAAAACGCGCCGTCGACGACTTGGGCTCGGTCCGGACGGTTACCGGACGGTCAGACGGCGAGCCACCCATTGCTCGCCGTCTGCAAGCCCGCGCCTACGGTGGCCGGAAATCGGGATCGGAATCCCGGCGGCGGTTGGAGCGTAAGGACCGTTGCCTCACGCGATCGGCCGCCTCCTTAGCTAGCATTACTGCTTCGCAGAAGGAGGCGACCGCCTGCCACTCCTCCTCGCTCCGGAGCATGGCCTGAACCAAGGCCCGGCGCGAGAGATCACCGCCGCCGATTGCCCCCACGAGGTCACGGCGTTGCTCTGCCCAAGCGGGGCACACCTCCACCGTGTGCTCCACCGTGTCCTCCGGGTGGGCCACACAGTGGCGACACCCGGGCGTCGTTTCCGCACGAATCCGGTGCAGGAACCTCCCGAACTTACCGTGTCCGGTGAGGACCTGCGTCATGCGGAATGTGAGGACGCCGTGAGGTCTTTCCAACCACGCCTCAAAGAGGGGACTTACCGATGTATATGTATGGATTAAACTTAACTCGATTAATTCTCCTTTCTGTTAACAGTTTAGCCATTCTTACTAAATGTCGCGTCACCACAAATGATTCGTCACCATATTGATCCGGGTCTGGGTGTCTTGTACGGACAGAGGTATTATTATAAAGTAACTGCGCGTTTTCACGTAAAATAACCAAAAAAATAAATACAAAGAAATTTAAAAAAACTTTTTCTAGATTCTTCTAGGAAAAACGAAGATATAGAGACCAAAATTTACGACCGAATAAATTTCGTACAAACGTGTGTACAAAACGACAATTAAGCGTTTTTCAAGGTCACTCATGTTGTACAGACGTACCTATGTACAATCGGCCCTCGTGGGGATAAGTGAATTTACATGTCAGTCAATAAAATTTTTTTTTTTCTTTATTACATGTTTATGAACTCAACTACGACATAGGAAGAATTACTAGTATGAAGCAGTTTTTAGGGTTCCGTAGCCAAATGGCAAAAAACGGAACCCTTATAGATTCGTCATGTCTGTCTGTCTGTCCGTCCGTAATTTACAGCCACTTTTTTCCGAAACTATAAGAACTATACTGGTTAAACTTGGTAAGTAGATGTATTCTGTGAACCACGTTAAGATTTTTTCACAAAAATAGAAAAACAACAATAAATGGGAGTTCCCCATACTTAGAACCAAAAATCAAATGTTTTTTCATCAACCCTATACGTGTGGGGTATCTATGGATAAGTCTTAAAAAATGATATTGAGGTTTCTAACATATTTTTTTTCTAAACTAAATGGTTTGCGCGAAAGATACTTCCGTGTTAAAATGTGTGTCCCCTCCCATGTAACTTCTAAAATAAAACATTGATAAAACTAAAAAAAAAAAAAAGTTGGTACGGAACCCTAAGTGCACGAGTCCGACTCGCACTTGCCCAGTTTTTTATTAGAAACTTAAAAAAAAACATACTTTCCGAAAATCATTCATCATCATCATCATTTCAGCCGAAAGACGTCCACTGCTGGACATAGGCCTCCCCCAAGTGTCGCCACAATGAACGGTCCTGTGCGTCTCGCATCCATCGTAAAATAATTGATGGCAAGAAAAATAGTATGATGGTATTTTTTTTTTCAATTTATTGAGTTTGGGGTTTTTATCCACATGGATACGCCAACCCATCGTAACCTCTTATTTCTAGTTACACAAACTAAATAATTAGTTTGAGTGTGATAGAATTATCAATTATCTTTACTAAACTACTTAGTCTTTTTGCCAACAACGATTTAGGACTTGCCAAAATAGTTTGTACTTATCCAACATCTAGGAAATTCAGTTTAAACTCTTTGATTAATGTTTCTCTCGTCTTTGTTTCTTACACAATCCATCAGCAAGTGGAGAATATCTTCAATTTTATTGCATATTGCACAATTGGGTGACGTAATTTTTCCCATAAGATATCCAAATTTTGCCGATGGAAAGCGTCCAGCCCTCCTAGCCAAGTTACAATCGTTTCTTTTGCGTTGAACGCCTCGAGTAGGCCACGCCTCCAATTTCTTTATTCTGACGTCATCTCAACGCTCAGTCACGTGGTCAGAACAAAGAAATCGAACGCGTGGCCTACTCGAGGCGTTCGATGCAAACGAAACGATCGTAACCTGACTAAGGGGGCAGAGCGTAATCTTAAAGCTAACTTAATATAATTTCTATTTAGTTTATTATCATCGAACATGATGGTAATAAATACTTTCCTGCACGAAGTAGCTAAACTTGTAGTATGCCAAATGTATTATGAATCAAGGGTCTTACCAAGACGTTTAAATGTCATTCGTGCGTGCAAGAAGAGGGATGAAGCTGTACACCCTATTATATAGCTCCATCTTTTTGAGGCTTCAGTTTAGGTTGTGAAATGAGCTCGTGGTAGGGCCTCAAAATGTCTAAACAGACTGTTGCATAATATAAGACAAATGTGAAAACTTCTGCCAACAGTTTACGTATTTCGTAAAACCTTAATTGCGCAGTACAGGGGCAATATTATATTGATGCTTAATTGGCAATATTTGTCCAAACTGTTGGTCGTTCGATCAAATGTTTGTGTCGATTTTGGCCAAAGTTAATATTTTGTGTTAGAGTATTGGTTGCGGCAACTGGCCTGTTTACTTTGCACAATTGTTTGTGTATGTTTTTGGCTATTTCGGTTACTGAAAATGTTAAGTAAGGTACACATTGTGAAAATTTTATCACGATGCATTTTTTTGTTGCTTTTGCATCAATAAAAAAAAACAATTTAAAAAAAAACATAACCGATTTCACTACAAAAAAAAAAACACTAAAAGGATCAAAAGAACTTTAATTTCGGAAGTCGGTGTTGCTCGGTATTGTTTGTTTCTTATTTAACACCGACTTCCGAAATTAAAGTTATTTTGATCCTTTTAGTGTTTCTATTAGCAAAGCATAGGGGCCCAACAGGGTCGAAGCATACAGAAAAAAAAAGAACTTTTTTATTGTACTGCTAGCAGTACAATAAAAAAGTTATTTTTTTTCTTGGGGCTTTACAAAATTATTGCAGTCTCTCAGCTCCAAAATGGACATAGTTTGCCATTATCGTATATATTATGTGCATCGTGTACTATTTTTTCTTTGATTTGCCTTTAAGCATGTAATAAAATGAAGATCATGAAAACATCAACAGGTTTTATAGCATCTAGAAAGAACTTAAACATGTATTCGTTCGGCTCGCCATAAAGTGAAGCTGCTAGAAGTAGCAGGAGGAAATAACTATTATTCTCATGGGGCTTGCTCAAGGCACTGCATTTAAGAAACGTGTATAACCTAGGAACATGTCTAGAAGCATGAATTTGTCATATAAGTATCTTTTTACTGCATTTAAGATAGACGAATGCTGATAAATTAACACTATAGCTATATAATATGTATGTACGTCTGTATGGGCCCACGTGAATGTAAGTTTCACAAAACAAACTTTGGACTCCCGAGTCTATCGGTGAAAAAAATTTTGCAATCAGACCAGTACTTTCAGAGATTACCACCTACAAACAAATAACAAACTGTACCTTTTTATACTTTAAGTTCCATCATCGGAACACCAAGCGTATGGCGATGTGGCGCATCGCCTGTACATGGTGTATATCGCACCTATACGCACAAAAAGTTTTGGGAACACATTCATTGTGCGTACAGCTAAGGAGTGCATTTCCTAGCCGAAATCTGTATTGCCTGTTGACTACAACCCGGGAATCTTTAAGTCAAGAGTGAATAGGTTACTTTTAGGTATGCGCGCTAAATCGTCCACCGCATCGTCACTTTCCATCAGGTGAGACCGCGGTCAAGCACGAACCTATCAAGAATAAAAAAATATATATTAGTGTAGAAGATATCGCTCCATCATAGCAAAACCATGACGGGATAAATTGTAAGTCGTGTGAGCGAAAAAGAGGGATGGAACTTTACACCCTATATAGCCCCCACCGACCTTGTTCCCACGTTGTCGCCGTGGTGGGGCTTGCGTGTCTTTATGACCTTGAGGGCTATGCCGGTAGAGCTACTCATGCCGGAAGGCCTCAAGCGAGAGACCAGACCAAGAGGAACACACAGGCGGAGTCCAGACGGACCGCCAAGGAGGGTGCACTGTCCAGAAGCATCGGCACCAACAGCTTTTGGTGTTTTTGGACAGTGATTTTGAGAGAGTGGGTTCGCCTCGGGTACGCGTCTGCTTATCAGACGTGACCACGATGGCGAACGAGTTATTGGGGACCCCACCCCAATGTAAAAAAAAGGCAAAGCTGTGCTCAGCAAAACATGGACGCGTCTCTAAAAAGTATACTACC
Source organism: Mythimna vitellina (assembly GCA_949316375.1). Classification (NCBI taxonomy): domain Eukaryota; kingdom Metazoa; phylum Arthropoda; class Insecta; order Lepidoptera; family Noctuidae; genus Mythimna; species Mythimna vitellina. The sequence continues at coordinate 18,763,933 of OX438692.1, forward strand.
CCAGGAGGGTACCGCCTGCACCGCAGGCGGAGAATCCCTCTCCGAGCAGAGCTCGGGCTGCCCCTCGTATTCTGGGGGGGGCAAAGAGCGCGTCAGGTCCCAAAAGGACCTGTTACCGTCCTTCGTGGACGCAAGGAGCCAGGGTGGCTCACCCATCGGAAGCGCGGAGTCCCTGGGACCTGTTCCCAGCACGTCCGCTGCGCCGGTGGGTCCTGCAGAGGCCGGCAGGAGCTTCGGCCTCAGGGAGGTGAGCGGAGACGCGGCGTCGGACTCCGATGCCGCGTCATCGCTCTCGGAGAGGATGGAGGTGGAGGAGTCCGCCGCCAAGAACCAGTTCCTCAAACGCCCCTTGGTGGGGGATGGCCAGAGGAGGACATCATCTGATGATGATCTGGGGGCATCGGCCCGCAAAATCTCCACCGCTGTGCGGGGTGCGGGCCGAAAGCTGGCAAAGGGGAGTAGGCCACCCCTGAAAACCGCCAGGAAGGAGCGCCACACCGGGGCAAGCAGTGCCCAGGTCAGCCCCTCAGAGCCGGAGCCTTCTGGTAGCGAGCCGGAAGGCATGGAGGAGGCGCTGAACCGTTTTACGGCGGTCGTGGCAGCTGCCATAACGGGCGTGGCCAAGAAGAGGGAGAGGGTCGCCAAGAGGCGATCCATTTCCCAGGCCATGACCTCAATAACTGAGGCACTGGGGTTCGTCCTGGAGCCGTTCAGGAAATCCCTCAACAAGAGGGTTGAGCGGCTCGAGGCAGAATTGGCCAGTGTCCGGGGCGCTGGCCCTGAGGTGGTGCCAAAAGGAGGACGCAGGGAGGGGCAGAGTCGGTCCCAGCCCTTGCCCCGGGCGGAGAGCGAGTTGCTGACCCTGCTGCGGCAGGAGCTGGCCGCCTTCCGGCAGCAGCAACTGGAACAGCAGCAGCAGTTCCAGGAGCGGGTCCAGCGGCAATTCGCTGTCCTGGAGGGCATAGTGCTGCGCCCCCCGCTTGCGGCCTCCGGCGTGAAAAGGGCGGTGTCGTACGCCGCCGCCGCCGCGGCCACGGCTGCTGCGCCAAAGGCGGGCCCGTCGGGGCAACCAGCGCGTGGAACCCAGGTGTCGGAGCCGGCGAGGCCGGTCCCGGCGCCCAAGCAGCAGCAGCGGCAGGGGAAACCTGCTCCTCCCCCGAAAGGCAGAGCGGTGCCTGCCGCTAAATCGGCGGGGCCTTCCGCGGCGGCGGCGACTAGGCCGCGCCTGCCGCCTCCCTTGCCTGAAGAACCCTCGGCTGGCGCCGAATGGACGGTCGCCGGCGCCAGCAGGAAGGCGGGCAAGGCGGCCAGAGCGGCGAAGAAGCGCGAGCGGCGACAGCAGCGCAAGAAGCGGGCCATGGCAGCCAGGTTTCGCGCCCCAAATTCCGCAGCTGTAGTGATCACACTACAGCCAGCTGCGGAAAAGAAGGGCGTGAGCTATGACAAGGTCATGGCGAAGGCGAAGCAGGCGGTGGTGGATCACCTCGACGAGTTCGGAGCCTCTGAAGGCTTCCGAATGAGGCGCACCGCAACCGGGGCCCGAATATTGGAGGTCCCTGGTGCGGACAGCGGCCCTGCCGCGGACGCCCTGGCCGCAAGGATCAGGGCGTCCCTGGACGTCGAGGAGGTCCGAGTATCCAGGCCCACAAAGTGCATGGACATGCGCATCATGGGCCTGGATGACTCCGTTAGGGTGGAAGAGGTGGTGGCCGCCGTCGTCAGGGCGGGAGGATGCCAGGCCGATCAAGTGCGGGCTGGCACCATCCGTGCTGACAGCACGGGCATGCGGGCCGTTACGGTCAGCTGCCCCGTGTCGGCGGCCAAAGCCATCACGGCTGTAGGCCGTAGGCTCTTGGTGGGCTGGGTCTCCGCGCAGGTAAAACTGCTGGAGCCCAGACCTCTGCGGTGTTACCGCTGCCACGTGGGGCACCACGTGGGGGCCCATTGCGCCGCGGAGGTGGACCGCAGCGACCGCTGCTACCAGTGCGGTCAGGCCGGTCACAAGGCCGTCGAATGCCGTGCAACGCCGCACTGCTACGCATGTGCGGCGGCAGGCAAGCCGGCCGACCACCGGGCTGGGGGCAGGTCCTGCGACCCCCCCGCCAAGGCCAAGGGCAAGGTCCGGAGGCCCATCCACCCGGACGTACTCGCCGCCGCAGCCGCCTCCTTGGCTGCCGCCGCTGTCGCCGCCGCACCCGCCGCGGCAGGGCCCTCACGGGGGGCTCGGGAGGAGACTGTAATGGACTGTCAATAACGACCCCATTACGTCTCCTCCAGGCGAACATCAACCACTGCGCCCCCGCTCAGGATCTGTTGCTCCAGAGCATGGCGCAGTGGTCGATCAATATCGCCGTGGTCTCCGAGCCGTACAATGTCCTGCCCAGGGGAGACTGGGTGCGGGACCTGGACGGCTCGGTGACCCTAATCTCGTCGGCCGCCGCCGGTACCCCGACCCTCGAGGCCGTCACGAGGGGACGGGGTTGCGTGGCAGCACGGTTCGGGGACATTGCAGTGGTAGGCGTCTACCTGTCCCCGAGCAGATCTCTCGGCGATCTCCACATCTCCCTAATGGAGCTGAAAGCCGTCGTCGCTGGGTTTGGTTCCCTCCCCGTGGTCGTTTGCGGGGACTTCAATGCCAAGAACTTGGCTTGGGGTTCCCGGCTCACGAACCAGCGGGGTCGGATGGTGGAGGACTGGGCTCTGGAGACAGGCCTGGTCGTCCTAAACCGGGGTTCTGTCCCCACGTGTGTGCGGATGCGGGGTGACTCAGTGGTGGACATCTCGTTCGCCAGCCCCGCTCTGTCGCCGCGTGTCGTCGACTGGCGCGTTATGGAGGGGGTGGAGACGTTTTCGGACCACCGGTACATCCGGTTCGACGTCTCCGCCCAAACCTCGATTGCGCCGGTCCGACAGAACCCTTGTGGTCCGCGGTGGGCGCTGAGGCAGATAGACCGGGAGCTCCTCCTGGAAGCCGCGACGGTACAGGCCTGGGTGCAAGCACCGGACAGGCCTGTCGACATAGACGTCGAGGCAGAGTGGTTCCGGGAGGCCATGTCGCAAATTTGCGACGCGGCAATGCCCCGAGTCCCTCCAGGACGTGCTCAGCGCCAGGTATACTGGTGGTCGCCGGAGATTGCGGCACTGCGCAACGCGTGCAATGCCGCGCGACGCCGGTATGCCAGATACCGCAGTCGCCGCATCCGTCCAGCGGATGCGGAGGCCAGAGAGGCGGAGCTGTACGAGGGATACAGAGCGGCAAAGCGCACCCTCCGAGCGGAGATAAGGCGGGCCAAACTTGAGGCCCGCAACGTGTGGCTGGGGACTCTGAATGGGGACCCATGGGGACGCCCGTACAAGTTGGTACGGGACAAACTCCGCCCCTGGGCTCCCCCGCTGACGCAGAGTCTCCGGCCCCAGCTCGTGGAGGGTGTGGTGAGCACTCTGTTCCCCACGCGAGGGGAACACTCTCCCCCGCCCATGGCTCCGCCACCAGCGGTGTCCGACGCGGATCACGATGGCGACGACGACGACAACGCTCCAGAGGTGACCGAGGTAGAGATGAGAGTGGCGGTACGAAGGCTGAGTGCCAAAAATACCGCCCCAGGACCCGACGGCTTGCCTGGGAAGGCATGGGTCCTGGCCATGGAGGCTCTCGGGCCTCGACTAAGAGGGCTCTTCAGCGCATGTATGGAGAGGGGCCAGTTCCCACTTCGCTGGAAGACGGGGAAACTGGTCCTGATCGCGAAGCCGGGGCGCCCCGCGGACTCTCCGTCCGCGTACCGGCCCATTGTGCTGCTCGACGAGGTGGGCAAGCTCTTTGAAAGAGTAATTGCAGACCGCCTCGTCGCACACCTAACACGGGTGGGGCCGGATCTGGCGGACGGCCAGTTCGGCTTTCGCAGGAGGCGCTCCACGGTGGACGCCATCATGTGCGTGCGAGCTCTCACGACAGGGGATGCAGTGGCCCAGGGCAGGTGTGTCGTGGCGGTGTCTCTGGACATCGCCAACGCCTTCAACTCCCTGCCTTGGAGTAGCATTGGGAGGGCACTCCGGTATCACCGGATGCCCGACTACCTCTGTCGTGTGGTCGAGGCGTACCTGTCAGACAGGTACATAACCTACCCCGGTCACCGGGGGGTGTGGGAACGTCGAGAGATGTCGTGCGGTGTTCCGCAGGGATCGGTACTAGGGCCGCCCTTGTGGAACATCGGATACGATTACGTGCTGCGCGGCGACCTCCCTGACGGGGTCAGCGTGGTCTGCTACGCAGACGACACGCTGGTCCTGGCGCAGGGAGAGTCGTACCAGGCGGCGGTCGAACTAGCGACACGCGGGGTCGCGACGGTCGTTGGCAGGATCCAGGAGCTGGGACTCGAGGTGGCATTGCACAAGTCCGAGGCCATGTGCTTTCACGGCCCTCGGAACGCGCCACCACCGGGTTCCCGGCTAACGGTGGGAGGAGTCCACATCGGCGTCGGGTCAACGATGAAGTACCTGGGACTCGTTCTCGACAGCCGATGGGATTTCGACGAGCATTTCCGACGTCTGGCTCCCAAACTAAATCGGACTGGGGCTGCTCTCTCGCGGCTCCTGCCCAACCTTGGGGGTCCAGACGCCTCCTGCCGGAGGCTCTACGCGGGGATCGTTCGGTCCATGGCCCTTTATGGCGCGCCGGTGTGGGCGCCGGGGCTGCGGAAGCAGCCGGCGGCCCGGCTGAACGCGTGCCAGAGGGTCATGGCCATACGGATGGTGCGAGGATACCGGACGATCTCCCGCGAAGCGGCGAGCCTTCTTGCTTGCCAGCGACCATGGGAACTGGAGGCAACAGTCCTTGCACTCATGCACGAACGGCGCATGGAGATGCAACGCCGGGGCGAAACTCCGCTGCCGCAACAAGTCGCGGCATGGCGGACAGAGTTCCGGCGAGTTCTCATGGAGAAATGGCGACAGCGACTGTCGCGACCCCGTGCTGGGCACGCCACAATTATGGCGGTAAGTCCCCTCTTTGAGGCGTGGTTGGAAAGACCTCACGGCGTCCTCACATTCCGCATGACGCAGGTCCTCACCGGACACGGTAAGTTCGGGAGGTTCCTGCACCGGATTCGTGCGGAAACGACGCCCGGGTGTCGCCACTGTGTGGCCCACCCGGAGGACACGGTGGAGCACACGGTGGAGGTGTGCCCCGCTTGGGCAGAGCAACGCCGTGACCTCGTGAGGGCAATCGGCGGCGGTGATCTCTCGCGCCGGGCCTTGGTTCAGGCCATGCTCCGGAGCGAGGAGGAGTGGCAGGCGGTCGCCTCTTTCTGCGAAGCAGTAATGCTAGCTAAGGAGGCGGCCGATCGCGTGAGGCAACGGTCCTTACGCTCCAACCGCCGCCGGGATTCCGATCCCGATTTCCGGCCACCGTAGGCGCGGGCTTGCAGACGGCGAGCAATGGGTGGCTCGCCGTCTAACCGTCCGGTAACCGTCCGGACCAAGCCCAAGTCGTCGACGGCGCGTTTTGTTCCACGCGCGCCTCAAGGAGATGTCAGCAAATCGTAGGGGCCCAGCAGGGTCGAAGCCTACTGGGGCCACGGGTAGTGTGAAAGCGGAACCCGGGGCCCCGGGACGAAGGCAACGAAGGAACAGGAGTGGGTTTTTAGTCAGTAAGAGTCTGACACTATCTCCCGCTCCGCCCAAGAGCGGGGATGTCATTAGGATGATTTTCCCACCCAATAAAAAAAAAAAAAAAAAAAACACCCTATATAGCTCCATCTCTCCCCTCGGGCGCCACGGTGTATTATTATTACGCAATTGAGAGTTTTTACATAAAACAACAAAAAAAAAACGTTTCTGGATTTTTCTAGGAAAAATAAAGATATAAAAACCAAAATCTTCGGCTAAAAAAATGTTGTACAAACGTGTGTACAAAACGACAATTAAGCGTTTTTTAAGTTCATTCAAATTGTACAGACGTATGTACAATCGGCGCTTGAGGGTTTAACAGTTCAGTTAATAATGGATGGCCTTAAGAGCTCGTGGTAGCGTTGAACTTGGATACCATTTACAGTTACACTATCTAATAGGTTGTTAATTATGTTTCAGCTATAATTTAGGAGCAACAATCATAAATCTAGATATAGTGTGAAATTCTGCAATTGTTTACCGGAGTGTAATTAGCATAGATACTGAAATTTCAAACTGCGAATAGCGTGAAGTTCTGATTTTTTAAACTTGATATTTGACACATCCTTCGCACACAGCTTTCTGTAAATATAACGCAGTTTTAACTTTTATCAACCCTCTTTCACTCAAGAACTTTAGTTTCCCAATTCAAAAAAATAAAAAACGTGTATGTTTCATTTTTCTATATGAGACAAAAAATAAATATATCATTATTATTTATTTGAGTATTTTTAAAGAAAATCAAAGAAGAAAAAGAAAAGAAGAAGGGAACACTGAATCATATGACAAAAACTTAGTACATATATGTAATAAAACTTGATTAAGAAACTTTTGCCTAATGAAAAATGAAAAGTTTTGAAACAATTCTTAAACCTCAAAAACTCATAGGAGCCCAGCAGGGTCGAAGCCTTTTTTTTTCGGTCGGAATATCATCTAATGACATCCCCCGCTCTTGGGCGGAGCGCGAGATAATATCAGACTTTTACTGGCCAAACACCCACTCCTGTTCTTTCTTTGCCATCGTTCCAGGGCCCCGGGGTTCGCTTTCGCATCACCCATGGCCCCAATAGGCTTCGACCCTGCTGAGCCCCTACGGTTTTGCTGACATCTCCTTGAGGTGCGTGCCTGGGCTTTAAGACCTTGCTTTATGCCAAATTTCAGGATTCTGGGTCAACGGGAAGTACCCTATGCATTTTGATCTCTTTGAGAGTATTGAAACATACGTTTTTTTTTTTCGTCATAAACGGCCGTATTTTTTTATTCGTTAACTTAAAAATTTGATTTTTTACAACTTCAAAGGATTACAGACTTGATTACATGGTTTTAATTTCAACTTGATACCTCTACGCGTTCTCGAGATAAAGGGTCTTGACAGACAGACAGATAGACAGACGGACAATAAAGTGATCCTACATGGGTTCCATTTTTTCCTTTTGAGGATCCCTAAAAAGACCTTAAAAACTATAACTATTTTTCAAATCGCACTTATTTAAAATACTACCTAATAGTTCAGTATTTAGGTTTATAAATCAAGAGCGACTGTGCTCAACATTAAGAAATGAAACGCATGAAATAGACGAGAGATCGAAAGACAAACTAGTTTTAGGAAGACTTTTGACCACAGTATTCCGACGCGTCTGCGGACAGGTCCCACAGAACAGCACGCAGTGAATTTAATGCTATGTGAAGTGTCACTAACATAGTTTACTAACAATAAAGCTAGAACTACATTAGACCGCCGCACACGTGTAACACGCCTGATTTGAACGTAGAACAACGCCGCGTGGCGTGGATCAAGTAAAACTCTACAAGTCTGGTTTCCATATAAAATGTATGGAGGCCGACGCGCCCAGATTTACGTGTGTGGCACACGTGTGTGCAGTGTAGTTCTAGCATAAGTTGTATTTATTTGTCTGTAAGGTATATCTATTATTTCATCATCATCATCATCATTTCAGCCAAAAGACGTCCACTGTTGGACATAGGCCTCCCCAAAATGTCGCCACAATGACCGGACCGTTCCGTTTCGCATGCATCGGATTCCCGCGACCCTCACCAGGTCATCGGTCCACCTTGTGGGAGGCTTTCCAACGCGTCTTCCGATACGCGGTGGCCATTCCAGACCCTTTCGTCTCCATCGACCATCTGTTCTGCGAGCAATGTGCCCTGCCCACTGCCACTTAAGTTTGGCGATTATTCGGGCTATGTCCGTAACCTTGGTTGTCCTGCGGATATCCTCATTTCTGACGCAATTACGTAAGGAAACTCCGAGCATAGCCCTTTCCATTGCCCTTTGAGTAACTTTAAGCCTTGTGATGAAGCCCATATTAAGCGACTACGTTTCGGAGCCATATGTCATCACTGGCAACACGCACTGGTCATAGACTTTTGTCTTGAGACACTGTGGTATATTGGTTATATTGATAAATGATTTAATATTTTTTATTTATTATTATAATATAAATCATGTTAAAGAAATATAAAGAATGCCTGAAAGGAAAATATTCTTTTTTAGAATCTGCTGATAGCACTTATTCATACCATACGTACACAAGCTTGTAGAGAGACCTTCCAGCAGTCTTTCCGAAGCAATGTCGGTAACGGGCATCTATTGGCGATGCATTTTACATCAGCTACCAATTGGAGAGAACGTTGGTTATTGTAGTTATATGTGGCCGCTTGTTACACCGACGTTGAAGAAGGTTAGGTATTCGGACGAATATAACCATATTCGTCCAAACAGTAACAGAGAAATTCTGTTCCTTTTTAGGGTTCCGTACCCAAAAGGTAAAACAGGACCCTATTACTAAGACTCCACTGTCCTTCCGTCTGTCTGTCTGTCCGTCTGTCACCAGAATCATAAACCGTGATAGTTAGACAGTTTAAAATCTCACAGATGATGTATTTCTGTTGCCGCTATAACAACAAGTATTAAAAACAGAATAAAATAAATATTTAAGTGGGAGTCCCATACAACAAACGTGATTTTTTGCTGTTATTTGCTACGGACGGTACCTACGAATCCCTTCGTGCGCGAGTCTGACTCGCACTTGGCCGGTTTAATTCTCTCAACGCATGTTTGGTAGCGTCACTTATTGGCCGCTTTAAAAACTTTAAAGTTTAAAAACTTCACTTTCCTTAGGTCACCTTCAAATACCCAAAACTCAATTAAAAATACTGTAAAATTAGCGTTCAAAACATTCGCTGCAAATGTCGGTGTGACAGTCGGCCCGTCATCGTCTAGGTTGGCATCGCCTGTCTGCTCCCCGTAAGTTATAAATAAATAAAAGATTGGATTACCAAGTGGTGTGCACCCCTAAAACACCTCACTGTATCTGTAAATGGGCCATAAAATCGGAGCCGAGTCGAGTTCCCTTACAAGAGCGAATTTAAAAACGTATCGATGAATTAACCATAGAGCATTCGAAGTTTTTGCCGATATGTTTTTTTTTTTTTGTGGATTTTCTTCTGGAACATTTATAGTAGAGTTTATTTTTTGTACCTTCGTAACACAAACTTTTCATCTAAAATTAAATATTGTAAGAAACCACAAATAACAACCAATAAGAAACTTACTTATTATTATCGAGATATATTTTAAAATCATTTTTTTTTTAATGTATGAACGTTATTCTATTTACAAAGGTTACGTTCATTTGAAATGTCAACAAAATAAAATTTATTAAATATAAAGGTAAAAGAACAAAACACACATTTTAGTTGGAAATTGTATTAATACAAAAAGGATAAATATTTAATAGATAGGTACAGGCTGTATTAAGTCGAAATATTTTCCGAAGCCATTAAAGTTTTTCTTTTTTATTCAATTAGTTTTCTTGATTTAAATGGCGGGTGATTTATTTTTCATGTAAACCGGCCAGTAATACGAGTAAGTTGATCAGAGAAAAAACCTCTTTTATATCTTTTTTCCTCATATAGGATTTAATTCTTCTATAAACATATAAAAATGAATAGCTGTTCGTTAGTCTCGCTAAAACTCGAGAACGGCTGGACCGATTTGGCTGATTTTGGTCTTTTCGTGATAGTTCAGGGAAGGTTTCAAAAGTAAAAAAAGGTGGGAAGGTTTCAAAAGTAAGAAAATGTTGAAAAATTCACGAAAAAAAAATCCGACTGCAACGCCATCTCTATTTAAAATGTCTTTTTAAAATGAATAAAGCTGGGCCCGGTAATGCCAGTAGATGGCGTTATACTTTGACAGTTCAGCCAAAAGGTATGACAATATTCGACTAATCGACTATTAGTCGGTACAAAGTTGGCCGGGTCAGCTAGTAATAGATAAAGATTTTACATCTAGAAGCTTGTTCCAAAAATAAATTATTTTGATACTTTTTAAACCCTGTCTTTAAGCCCAGCGGTAAAACTTTTTAATTTCTCTCTGCGGATTACACGAGAGTAAAGTAAGTACCTATTTATTTACAATGTAACGTGTACTTTGAAGGCGGTGGCTGCAACATGGTAGTTTATACGGACTCTTGTCTATGTACAGTATCTAGTTACTTAAAAGCACTTGAAGTCTATCAAAGTACCTACTTACTAACCTTTTCTATCGTTTGAGAAAAAACAGTAGATCATAAATATATATACCTTTGCTCTGCGGTTGGGATTGTCATTGTTGATGATGATAAAATATGTTTATTGAATTAATATTAATAATATTAGTATGTTTATTGAATTGAATTGTTTGATTTACATAAATATTAATAATATAATAATGATATAATATTGATGATAAAGTGTTATTTTTGGCTCAGTGTTTTTTTTCTGTGTGAAAATCATCCAATGACATCCCCCGCTCTTGGGCGGTGCGGGAGATATTGTCAGACTTTTGCTAACAAAAAACCCACTCCGGTTCCTTCGTTGCCTTTCGTACCAGTGTCAAGTCTTTCTTTCAGAAGCAGACCCTTGGCCCCAGTAGGTTTCGACCCTGCTGGGCCCCTACGGTTTGCTGACATCTCCTTGAGATATTTTAGTTCAGTGTGTGAAGCACGTTTTTTTTTTAATAAAAAAAACTACAAATATAGATTATCTAAAAACTCGTTAGCTCATTTCCATTCTCACTACACAATATTCAAAACCAAATTAGTGTGTAACCGCAAGTGTGGTTGTGGGTAGTCTAAACAGCATTGCCGCGGGCAAAGCATTGAAAATTAGCGATGAGCAAGAGAGAGGTACGTGGGATAATTAGACAATACATTGTTCACGTGGTGAACCACCGAACAGAACCTTAAATCTGGATAGGCTTGTAGCTACCCAATTAGATTTCGTGTTTAAGTTGTTTGAGCAAAATATTTTGGGTAGGTATTATGTTATAATATTGGCTAGGAACCTAATTTATTTTTTAATACACTTACTCGAAAACCCTCCCTCCATGTTACCCCCACCGCTTTTAGGCACGCAATTTACTGTTTTTCGCACTAGTGCGGAAAAGTGCGCGATCTTTATTATCATTTATATTTAAATGTGCTTTATCAAAATATTTAAAGATATTGATTTATTTCATATACTAGCTTTTGCCCGCGACTTCGTCCGCGTAGAAGTCGAAAATGATTTTATTAGGTTTTTTGAGATACGAAAATATGAAATATTATTTATTATCTTCGCCGTGTGTGTTAGTCCATTGAATTGTATGGCGAGCGATATTGTATATTAAGATAAAATATTATAGTATCTTAGCCGTGTGCAGCACCCCTTAGTGAACTCCACTGTGGGTGACGTAACCTACGACAAACTTATTATTTGCGGTTGGTACAGTAATCGGGTCTAGGGATCGAACCGCAAAATTAAATTTGTTTTTGATTGTATATACTTTTCCGGGATAAAAAGTACCCAGTGTGGTGCCCAGGATATTAAAAAATAATAATACCAAGTTTCATTGTAATCGAACCGGTAGTTTTTGCGTGATGCCTGAACAAACAGACAGACAGACAAACAAAAATTTTTTTAATTACATTTTTGGGTTCGGTGTCGGTCTAGTAACACCTGCCATTTACTTTTTTGATATTTTTTCAATGTACAGAATTTTCAATTCTACAGATTTATTATAAGTATAGATGTATTTCTCTTGTTTTTCAATTTTTTCGAAAAGTTTTGACGCGGCATTGTGAAGTTATCAGACCAAACTGACTCGAGCAGGGTATGCATTTAATATCGTAGATGGCGCCACCAGTATCGAATCAAAATTTTGCGTGATACAAGATTGTGCGTTACGAGCTTTTCTTTCCGGTAATATAATAAAATAAATTTACATAAAATTACATACCCGAGGTTTTCACTCTATGTCGATATGTAGCTGTCTGTTTATGTGTGGCGCTCAACCAGCAACCAGTACAATATTGCTTCATAGTAAAACAAATATTCAAGAGTAATCAAAAAAAAAACCAAAAATACCAAAGAAAAGATGGATGGATTGTGTGAACAGTGATATGAAAGAAAAGGAAGTTAGTGATAGTATGACGGTTGACAGGGTAGAATGGAAGAAAAAAACGTGTTGCGCCGACCCCAAATAAGATGGGACAAGGGCAGGAAGATGATGACTCAAAAAAAAAAATACAAGTGAATTGAGAACCTGTTCTTTGAACTCTCGAACCTGATGACCTTTGCTTGAACTTGTATTACCTACAGCAGAATATGCCAAATCTCACACTTACATAGTTAATTAGCAACAAACTATAACTAGTTAGTAAGGTGGTAACGTTACTACAACGTTTCGCTAACTTTCAACATTTACACAACTTCGCTGATTGCGCACTCTAGAGTTTAAACAGCAGTTATTGTTCGGTGTTAACAATATATTTTATATTATCAAGCATATTATTAGCTAATAATGTGTACTGCATTATTTTAAATGGTTCGTTTCGTGTAAAGTTTTGTGAATCTTGTGATCGAAATGTCGCGTCGATGTCACACCCATGTACATCATGACCATATTTCAAACAGATATGACAATAAATGTTGGAAATCAAAATCTCGCTTCACTACTGCGTTTTACCCAGAATCCAATGGTTTAGTGGAGAGATTTAATAAAAACCATTTGTCAAATACTATCCATGTATGTAAGTGCAGATAGCGTAATTGGTGTAGTTATGTGCCACTCGTGTGTTATGCATATAATTCTAATAAACAAGCAAACCTTCGCAGAGTGCGACAGTACTCTTGTGTGCTATAGGGTAGAGCGAGAGGAAGTCTCAGACTTTTACTGACTAAAACTCTACTCCTATGTCCCTTATTTGCTTTCGTTCCAGGCCCCCGGGGTTCATATTACCATCTCCTTGAGACGCGCGTTGAACAGTACGCGCCGTCGACGACTCGGGCTCGGCCGGGATGGTTGCCGGACAGCCGGACGGTGAGCTACGCATTGCTTGTCATCTGTAAGCCGTCGCCTACGGTTCTTATGTTAGTGTTGCCTTTCAAACTATGACCGCAATAGCTGCTGCAAGCAACATAGCTCGCGTAAAAGTAGAACATTGTCCCAAGGGAACATATTACCGGGGTAAAATTTATGAAAAGAAAAATATTAAAGACATAAAGCTATCTTTAATCGACATCTTTCGTGATCATTTACATTTTCTAATAAAGGTAATCACTATTATTTTTCAGATCAGTTCGAATTACCTACGAAGCGGTATTAGAGAAAGAGCAACGTACTTTATACCTATCTAGATCAATGTACTTATCTGGCGTTAACCTTAGTAAAAAATAGATCGATGCCTCATACCATAAAGTTGTAACATACTTATAAATTTTTGAGTAAAATTGTATTATAAAAATGTATACATATAATAAATCTGTAGAAGATTTAGTTGTGCGCGCATCACGTTAAATGTATGAAATCGATTGTTTCATAGCAATCGGTTGACTATATAGAAAGATATACAACATTCATTGATTGTTAGGTGGTATGAAATTATGAAATAAATTAAATTATTACTTATTACATCCAGCATCTGGTACTGAGACTTTATACTGATTATTGATTAGTGATTACATAATGCAAAAACATCGATCAAAAGTGCTGCACAAATTACTTATTTCATTAAAATTATAAAAAAAGCTCTCCTTAAATAATCCACTTCTAAAGCGTAAAAAGCATCAATGAGCGGGGCGAACCCATCAGGAGAAATTTGTTTAGCACACATATGATTGAAATTGGCATTTGCAATAGTATATTAGCCAAGCCAACGTCAGACGAGGCAAGACTACTTTACAAAATATACTACAATCATCTATACTTATAATAAATCTGTAGAAGTGAAAATCCTGTACATTGAAAATATTAAAAAAAAAAATGGCAAATGGTGTTACTAGACCGACACCGAACCCAAAAATGTGATTAAAAAAATTTTTGTCTGTCTGGCTGTCTGTACAGGCATCACGCAAAAACTACCGGTTCGATTACGATGAAACATGGTATAATTATTCTTTAATATCCTGGGTACCACACTGGGTACTTTTTATCCCAAAAAATTATATACAATAAAAAACAAACTTAATTTTGCGGTTCGATACCTAGACCCGATTACAGTACCAACCGCAAATAATAAGTTTATCGTAGGTTACGTCACTCGCAGTGGAGTTCACTAAGGGGCGCTGCACACGGCTAATATACTATAATATTTTATCTTAAGATACAATATCGCTCGCCATACAATTCAATGGTTTATCACACACGACGAAGATAATAAATAATATTTCATATTTTCCTATCTCAAAAAACCTAATAAAACCATTTTCGACTCCTACGCGGACGAAGTCGCGGGCAAAAACTAGTATTTTAATATAAACTTTATAAAATCCAAAATTTGGCTATGATAGAGCGACATAGTCACTATTGACTAAGCTCCAAAATAAAGATTTAAAAAAAAAAATATACGCAACCATTATAACGACCCATGAAGCATTCATACAGCTCTAAAACCACTTTTAAATAACTAATCTAGCTTAAATTTGAACTTTCAAAAGTAACACTAAATGTCAGGTCCAGAATTCAAGGAATTTTATTCACAGAGTCACGTACAAACTTTAAGTTTAATTTCTAATGAAAACATGAACCGTGTTCCTTGAAACGTACCGAAAGCAAATTGTTTAAGTAAATTGTAAGGTAGACCGTTGTTGAAATAAAAACCCACCACTGAGTAGCTACTTCAAAATAAATTATAAAATCTTACAAAAACTGACGTAGAAACGGCAAATACTGTGTTTGTTTTACGAAATATTCTGAAAATCTGTACAAAATCTGGAAATCGAAAAACGTTTGCACTAAGTATGCTTATCATTTTCGTCAACATCTTCATCAACCTTAGTAGTTTATTGCCTATACTATATTATATACATTAATAATAATAGGTCTTTACATATGAAATTGTAGTGTACATCGAAGGACTGGAACAATTTGCCTGCTGAGGCCTTCCCGTCCAACTATAATTTAGGTGTCTTTAAGGCTAGAGTGACTAGGCTAGAGGCTCTTAATATACTAGTGCGCCTCACCATCAATGATTGCATCTCTACTTACCATCAGATGGGATCGCAGTTAAGCATTGATTTATATCCATTAAAAAAAAAAATCCTTTTTTTAAAACGGGTTACTTTGGATTGACTTAGAATTATAATTTCAAATAAACTTCATATTAAAGGTTCGTTATTATTTTTTTGGAAATTACGTATTTATTGGTTTTCATTAAGACCGAACATGTTGCAAAGGGATTTGGCTAGTTTTTTTTTAAAGTCTGCCGCCAGCTTGACACCAACCCTCCTTGGGAATGCTTTTGTTGGTAGTTTACCCGACACCACGGGGTCACCTAAGGTGCTGTAGTATGCACAGAATCTAAATAATGATAGCATGACGAGTGAAAAGGCAGAATGGAAAAAAAAAACGTGCTACGCCGACCCCAAACAACACGGGACAAGGGCAGGAAGATGAAGATGATGATGAGGTATTTATTGGTTTCTTTCGTATTTTATATTTTCTGTAATATCGCAGTACTTAAATTATATTATCATTGGGTCATCGGTTTATTTTCATCTCGGGAGTGTACTTCCCTGATGTCAGTATGCATATAGCTTTGCCGGAGTCGCCCCCGTAGGTGAGAGTTTGTGAACGGTGAACCATAGGTAGCTCGCCGTATAGCCGTCCACGTGTGTCTCAAAGAGATGTCAGCAAAATTGTAGGGGGCATAGTGACCAGTTAGGGCCGACACCGACGCCTACCAGTGCTTTTTTTAGGTGGGAAATCATCTAATGACATCTTCCGCCCTTGGGGAAGCGGGCGTGTCAGACTTTTACTGACTAAAACCCACTCGTTTGCCCCTTCTTTGCCTTGCGTTTCAGAGCCCCGGGGATTCCGACACCTGCCAGGGCTGCGAATTGTTCGTAAAAGTAACCGCAGCCCTCGCAATTAAGGGTAACTAAAGGAGCACTGTGCGTTTTTGTCAGTTATAGTCTGATATTCCACGATGATTTTCCACTACACACCAAATAAATTAAAAAAAACTGGGCAAGTGCGAGTCGGACTGGCGCATTGAGGGTTCCGTACAAACCCAACTATGCCAATAGTTCAATTTCCGAATGAAATTTCGAATCACAAAATAGTTTTTTTTTCTGACGTAACAAAAAATTTACTGTTTCAATTTATTCCTATACCTGTGCTATAAAATCTTGCTTTATGCTGAATTTCAGGATTCTAGGTCAACGGAAAGTACCCTATTACGTAAAATCACAAAAAAAAAACAACTTTTTCTGTATTTTTTAGGAAACACGAAGAAGACCAAAATGTTCGGCCGAATTAAATTCGTACACCCATGTGTACAAAACGACAATTAATAGTTTTTCAAGGTCACTCAAATTGTACAGACATGTACAATAGGCGCTCAAAAAAATTGCATACATACTTATAGCAGATAGCTCAAAAACGTGAACTAATAAATGTACAAACTCATTTCTAATAAACGTTCAAAATATGAACACGTGTTTTATTATAAAAGGAAATTTAATAGCAATTTTCCTGGAAAGTAGACAAGAACAAAAAGTTTTTCCACGTGTGCCTTCCTAATACTCTGTGTAATGTTGTTTTATGTAACTTCATAAGCATCATCAATGCTTTTACATGGATATCATGCTAATATTATAATACCGAAAGGTCGTATGTATGTCTGTTTGTATTTTGTTACTCCTTCACGCTTCAATGGCTGAACGGATTATGATGAGATGAAGTACTCTTACTATGTAAAAGAGATATTTGTAATACATAACATGATTGAAAAGAGTGTCCATGGAGTGACTTGCACATTCTTCTCCATAGGGATGTAAGCTACGCTTTAGAATGTGCAATTAGCCTCATTTTTAGGGTTCCATACCTCAAAAGAAAAAACGGAACCCCTAGAGGATTACTTTGTTGTCCGTCTATCTTTCTGTCAAGACCCTTTATTTCGGGAACACGTGGGCGTATCGAGTTGAAATTAAGGGAATCAAAATTCACAGCGTAATTTCCGTTGACCTAGAATCCTGAAATTTGGCATAAAGCAAGGTCTTACAGCACAAGAATAGGAAAAAAACTTAAAAACTATTTTGTAATAACGTCAGAAAAAAATGCAATTCGGCAAAATCTTCGTAACTCAATTCGGGAATTGAACAGTTTTCATAGGTAAGTTTTTACGGAACCCTCAGTGCGCGAGTCCGACTCGCACTTGCCTTGTTTTTTATTGACTGAATGACTTCTTGACAGTTCAAAAGTGGCTGTAAATGGTTTGTTTGAAATAAATACTTTGATTCTTGAATCTTATATCCTGAATTTACATAAATACTATCACTTATTATAGAGTAGTACTAATTCCAAGCGAGCGAAGATGCTATCAGTAGATAGTGATCTCATAATTATGAAATTCTGATATTCACTCTGCTCTGATTGAGTATGATTTTACGTTATTTAGATTATTGACTAACTTCATTAGTAGAGGTCGAAATAGGTAGAGTAAATCTCCTATTATTTATATAGTACAAAAAAAATGGGGCTCTATCCGTACCTGAGGATCATATAGTGTGTGTTAAACGAACAAAATAAAGATTATATTATTATTATATTTTTGTAATCAAAAGTAAAAAAAAGAAATCCTAAAATTGTCCACGAAAATTTGTCATAATTGATAAATTCATAATTGAATCAATCATTTATAACAATTGCTACTAGAAAATACTACCCGCAGGTTTTTTCTTTTTGATCGTCATTTATTCATTCATAATCAATAGCCTGTACAATATTTCCATAAATTGAGTGACATCTTGGGATATAAACAAACGCTAATAACTTTGCTGTTTATGAATATTATTTATTGTAACTTTACTTAAATAATAACAAAACCTTTTCTAAAAAGCCCTTTAAGTATTTGTACTAATTAAAAACTAGAGGTGTATTAACCTAAAGATCGTAGAAGTAAGTAACATAGAGTTTATAATACCTCCTATACGAATGACAACCGGGACCAACGACTTTACGTGCTTTACATGCGTATTGTCAGCAATGTCCTAGATAAACTTAGAAAAGTACATACAAAATGGAAAATTCACATTTGCATAATAGGTACCTTAACTTAACCTTTGCTTCAAATATGTTCGCCCAAGCCAGAGTCGACAGCTTCTCAGCTGTCATGCGAAAACAGAGTGCGTCTTTTCTCGCCAGATTGCGTGGCAGTAGTAACAGCCTCCTGTAAGTGAAAAAAGTCCAGAAAGACATGATGAGAGCCCCATAGTGAGGCATCTTATTAAAAGCACATTATCTTTAATAGTGTATTCGTACTAACATAGTTTATAAGCTAAAAATTGTTACTAACATCCTGTATTGTTTTTATTGTGGTATTTTTGTTGTGTGGACTATGTTGTCTGTAGCATAGCATAGTCGGCCTTATAATATTCCCACTGTTGGGACTTAGGCCTCCTCTCTAGGAGAGGGAATGGGCCGTAATCCACCACGCGGGCCCAGTGCGGGCTGGTGGATTTCACATGTCTTCGAATTTTTGGTTCTAGGACATGCCGGTTTCCTCACGATGTTTTCCTTCACCGTTTTGAGAGCAGTGGTGATGAAATAAATTACACAAAGTAATGCGCCTGGCTGGGTTTGAACCCGCGACCTACAACTCGTAAGTCGGGGCCGTTACCACTCGGCCACCACTGCTCTCTATACACTCTTTATATACTCTTTGCATAGGCTATCTTAATAATATATTTTTAGATTTTTTCTCATAGAGAGTAAAATACCCTATTGGTGTTACTTAACAATGTATTATTATTAACCACTAGGCCATGAGATATGGAATCACAAACCTCAAATCGTTACAGGTCTCATGTTTAACACTAGTGCGTTTTAACGGGCTTTCTCAACCTTCTTCACATTTTCGTCTTTACCAAGCACATAACATATAAGCTTCGCCCCTATGCATTTAATTAAGATGTCCTCCGGTCGTTACGTAGCCGAAATATATGATAATCTTCCATGTAAGGGTTTCCTGCCGGAACTGACCCTCAGTATCAAATTATTAGGACAAGATAAGGCTTCCGAGCATGCCAGTAAAGTTGATCAAAGTACGGTGGATAGTAATTATAGTGTAATGGTCTTGGCAGAGAAAATGGGCGTTGACTGTACTTTAGTCAGTACCAAATGTATGTCTATATCACCTAACGGTGGGTAAGCTACGATATGGTCGAAGATGGTGATTCAACATCATCATTTGACTGGCCTGTTGGTCTAGTGGTTAGTGGCCCTGACTGCTATGCCAGAGGTCGTGGGTTCGATTCCCACCCAGGACAAATGTTTGTGTGTTGAGCACAATCATTTGTTCTGTGTCTGGGTGTAATTTATCTATAATATGTATGTATTTAGAAATATTTAAGTATGTTTATCAGTTGTCTAGTACTCATAACACAAGCTCTGCTTAGCTTGAGACTGGACGGCGTTGTGTGGTATTTGTGTGAATATAATTATTATTGTGAATTATTAATTATTATTATTATTTCAACCGCAAGCCGTCCACTGTTGGACACAAGCCAACCAACCTCCCCCAAGTGTAGCCACAACGACCGGTCCTATTATTCAGGCACCTATCGTTTCCCGCAACCAAAGGAGATCAGTCTATCTTATGTGAAGCTGAGGCTATACTAGATCGCGATACGACCGGCGAAACATGAGCGATTAAATCAAATAATTGAAATTCACGTTTATGGCTACACTGTACGCCAAATATTACTGGCGATATTTGATTTATGTAAGCGATTGGAACAACGGTACTGTAATTATAGCATCATCAAATTATCAGCGAAATTTATGCGAATTTATTAGATAATTTCTCACTTACGCGAAAAGTTCGATACTTAATATTTGTGTGGCTACATTACGCGTATCGTCAACGGCGACAGACAATATGATCGCTGCTTGATCGCTGTCTAAGAAAATGCCCATTTCAATTTAAGTGTCTGTTATGTTAGTGGCTACATTAGAACTGTATTATAAGACGTAAAGAAACTAATAGCTTTGTCAAAACCCAAACCTTGTCTTTTGGGTAGAAAATTCTCAACTTAAGTAGGTACGAACTATTTTTGAAAAAGAAATTGTGTTGGATTCATGAATTAATAAAGACCTGCGTCAATTTTCAGAAACATTATTTGAATAATATAACAACGCACTTGTACTTCGGACACAAACAATTCAACGTCCATTGTAGACAAAAATGTTCTTTCGACGAGCTTATTTGAACGCGACGCCGCGACGTGATCGATCACCATCTTTAGCGCGATAATGTAGCCACTAGACAGCGAACCCTCTAAAATTATTATTTTGAACTTTAGACAAGAAAATCGCTCCTTGATTTAAATTAATAATAATATTCACACAACTATCACACAACGCCGTCTAGTCCCAAGCTAAGCAGAGCTTGTGTTATGAGTACCAGACAACTGATAAACATACTTAAATATTTCTAAATACATACATATTACAGATAAATTACACCCAGACACAGAACAAATGATCGTGCTCATCACACAAACTTTTGTTCTAGGTGGGAATTGAACCCACGACCTTCGGTATAGCAGTCAGGGCCACTAACCACTAGACCAACAGGCCAGTCACAAAAAAACACACGAACAAATTCGCTCAAGTAGTGTAGCCACATTATATTACTTACAAGCGTATCTATCAGCGATCAATGTCTGTCGCCGTTAACAATACGCGTAATGTAGCCACAGACATATTAAGAAGCACTGTTGAACTTGTCGCGTAAGTGGGAAATTATCTAATAAATTCGCTTAAATTTCGCTGATAATTTGATGACGCTGACGCTATGATTACAGTACTGTTGTTCCAATCGCTTACAAAAATCAAATATCGCTAGTAATATTTGGCGTACAGTGCAACCATAAACGTGAATTTTAATTATTTGTTTTAATCGTTCATGTATCGCCGGTCGCATCGAGGTCTAATGTAGCCTCAGCCTGAGGCCTCCAACGCTGCGTCTTTCAGTGCGCGGTCGCCTCTACAAAACCTTTCAGCCAAATCCACCAACTGTTCTACGAGCAATGCACCCTGCCCACTGCCACAAATCTAAATATCTGAATAATAGTACTCCATATTAAATTATGGCCTATTATATCACTTACTTATCTAAAATAATAATGCTAAGCACCCAAAACGGCCTACTTAAATCAACAGATTTATGTATCACCTAAAAGCTTTCGCGCACCATTTTTCAGAGCTGAGTCTAAAACAAAAAACAGCCAGACATACTCGTATTTCACGTTACGCCATTACTTTTGATAAAATTTTCAATATTGCTGACGTTTATTGCACATAATAATAAAACTATGGGCCACTTTATTAATATCTAACATTAACACGAATCTTCACACAAGTTAATGTCTATACTAGGTATTTAATATTGCCCGACTATTATTTTAACTTATACACTTGCGGCCAAGAAATATTACCAACTTTTTAAAAGACTGTTTTTAAGTGAATCCTTTTTTTAGGCGCGCTAATCACTTCACGCTTATGCTCGGCTATGTAACGCTCGTTCGGATAAAGTCGGCTCAAGGCGTCGGCCGAATTTATCCGAACGATTACGGCCTTGATGAAGTATTGCTTCTGTCATGTGGTCAGTAATACGGTTTTTTTTTAAGTTTTCTGTCTCTGTTTGGAAACTTCCTGCAAGCTAAACTTCCCTGGTGGCTGGTTGGTTGCTGGTGGTGGTGGTTGGCGAGCTGAGCTGAGTTGGCTGCTGAGCTTGAAATCTGGATAAAGTCTAGACCAAAAATAACAATTTATTATTTGTTTAACATAGGTAGCAAATTGGGCACGCCATAATCATGGTGGTCCTCTCTTGGAGAAGAGGCTGGAGAGGCGTACATGGTCTTCGCCTTTTGCATAACGGAAGTCCTCACTGGACATTCGCAGGTAGTGTAAAAGTGAAACTCGGGGCCCTGGGACGAAGACAAAGAAGGAATAAGAGTGGGTTTTTAGTCAGTAAAAGCCTGACACTATCTCTCGCTCCGCCCAAAAGCGGGATTTGTCATTAGATGACTTTCCCACTTAAAAAAAAGTCCTCACTGGACACGGTAAGTTCGGGAGGTTCCTGATTTGGATTTAGACAGAAGACACGTCCGGATGTCACCATTTTGTAAACTGTCTGGAGGTCACAGTGAAACTTACGGTGGAGGTATTCAGGCCATATTCCGGAGCGAGGAGAATGGGCCCATCTTCAAAAAAATAGGTAGCGAATACAGATCTGAAATTAAAGTCCATAGGTCAACACAATGCGCAGTTTTAACACCCTCTTCTCCAAAAATATGAAAACAACCAGGTGACTACCCCTGAAAACAGCTTATTTACACATGACAGAAGCTGTAAATGTTCACTCACTCACCCAATAGAATTGGTTGCTATTCTTTTCAGCCAATTTTATGTAAATGGAAAATATTTCCGAGCCAACGAACGTTGTATAAAAATACACTGACCTGTAAAAAATTTGCTTGTCATCCCACATAATTTGTTGTGAAAAAATAGGTTAGTAGGTAAGTAGGGAGGAAGGACAGGAACCTGAATCTCATAGGACACAGAGGTTATTAATAAGAAGATTATTATTCTACTGTAGTGATGGATGTGTGGTGTGAAGAGAATGAATAAAATGAGAAATGAGTATATAAGGGGAAATTTGAAACTGGCGCCAGTGACTGAAAAGTTGAAAGGGAATCATTTGTCTTGGTATGGTCATGTAAAGAGGAGGGATGAAACGCTTGTTACTAAAAGAGTTATGAGTTTACATGTGGATGGATGGAGAGGGAGAGGGAGACCAAAGAAAAGATGGATGGATTGTGTGAAGAATGATATGAAAGAAAAGGATTAAAGTTAGTGATAGCGTGACGAGTGACAGGACAGATTGGAAGAAAAAAACGTGTTGCGCTGACCCCAAATAAAACGAGACAAGGGCAGGAAGATGATGATGATTATTTTACTATAGTCAAGCAGGCAACTGACCTTCAGCTCTGATATTTGAACCTGAACAATGAAGAAAGCAAATATTCAACAAATAACAATAATGTGGTATAATAAGACGCTGAAGAAAACCGGAAAAAATACATGTTTACGACAAAACCCCAGCCTAAATCTTATTTATACACATTCGTCGTTAGAACCTCTATTTTACTATCGGTCAGCCTCAGCTTTGCACGGAAGTAACAAATCTTTGAAAACTTCGGTTTTTCTATACTATAATATGCATGTATTATACACCTAAGCCTTTCTCATGAATCAGTCTATCTAATGGTAAAAACCGCATGAAAATATGTCTACTAGTTTTTTAGTTTATTGCAAGCAGACTAGCAGCTAGACGCGGCGTAGGACTTGATTTTATAATAAAGTAAAGATAAGGAAGAATACGTTTTTATACTGTACTATATAAACATTTGGCAGTAAGTGTACTATCGTTGGGCGAAGGGTAACGCACTTAAAAGGCAAAAAGGTCGAGCTATATTAAGGGACCTAGCCCTGTTAATTACGTAGATAGCACTGAGGAATTTATTTCACTGGATAGCCGTCTACAGTACATAAGTGTTATTGTACCATTTCGCAAGAACAGTGAAATACTTAATTACTGAAATTATTGCGATCCTTTTAGCCTTCGGCAGACATTATGATGTCTTATTTGGGTTCCACGAATATTATACCTACCCATTTTAAAATGATTGGAGGTTTAAAACAGTATGGTATATTTAAATTAAATTGAATATGTTATGGTGGCAGCCAGTGTAATGGTCTGTATAATTTTATATCAAGCTTGTTTGAAGTGGTAGATATTTTATTTTAAGGGGCATGTTAACAATGGCCTTAGTGCTATTTTAGTGCGTTTAATATTATATTAATATGGGCCAGTAGGTAGTAATAGTAGTTTAGTTTTCAGCATGAAAAGGTTACTATATGTAAGTACCTGTAACTTGAATAATAACAGAGCCAGGTGTTACTTTCTAGAAGCTCAATCTCAATAATAAGTTTTCACAGACATCGATCAGATCAGAATTTTCCTGCTCTAGGGTAAAGGGGGAGGGTGTGTTCAACTGTTTACTAACTAAAACCACACCTGTGTCTTTCAATTGACCTTTGCGTTTTAAGACAGCGTTTTCAGAAATTCGCCGCGGTCCTGGCGGGTATCGGCCTTGCTGGGCCCCTACGGTTTGCTGACAATACTTTGTGGCGCGCGTGGTACACTACGCGTTGTTGACTCGGGTTCGGTCCGGACGGTTACCGGACGGCCAGGTGGCGTTACCTATTTGCTCGTAGTCTACAAGCCAGCACCTACGGTGGCTGGTAATCGGGGTAGGAGTCTCGACGGCTGGAGCATAAGGATAGCCATAAAAAAAATGTTTCACCTTTATAAAGCTGCTTTATTCCTAAGAGACATAGGCTATATTTTATGTACGCGGGTGAAGCCGCGGGTGAAGCAAAAGCTTGTTTTATATAAAGTTTGTAAGTAAGTGATAGCTACAACCCGAGAATCTTTAAGTCTAGAGTGAATAGGTTACTTCTAGGTAAGTGCGCTCCATCGTCGACCGCATCGTTGCTTTTCATCAGATGAGATAGCGGTCAAGAGTAAACCTATCAAGAATAAAAACTAAAATAAAAAAGTGTTTGGGTGTGGGTGTATGTTTTTACTTCTTCACGCTCGATCGGGTTGAGTTGAAATTTGGCACTCGAGAAAACCATATCCAGCAGGCCTAGCCAAGTTACGACCGTTCCGTTTCGATTCTCTTGCGTCGAACGCCTCGAGTCGGCCACGCCTCCAATTCTTTAATTCTAACGTCATCTCAACGCTCAGTCACGTGGTCAGAACAAGGGAATCTATAGATAGAAAAATACTTTTTATTGCGGGAGTATGTCTCCTTAAGATAATTATTAACTTTCGTTCGGGCGAAGTCGCTGACAGCAACTAGTCTGTTTTATAATAACTGGCCTGTTGGTCTAGTTGTTAGTGGCCCTAACTGCTATGGCGGAGGGCGTGGATTCGATACCCACCCAGGACAAATGTTTGTGTGACGAACACGATCATTTGTTCTGTGTCTGGGTGTTATTTATCTACAATATGTATGTATTTAGAAATATGTAAGTATGTTTATAAGTTGTCTAGTACTCATAGCACAAGTTCTGCTTAGTTTGGGACTAGATGGCGTTGTGTAAAAGTTGTAGAATATTATTATTTAAATCTGTTTATCTCAGGGCCCTTAAGTCCTGGACCTTTGGAAGGCATACGAGGAGTCGTAACCAACTCGCAGAGGCCCCTTTGACGCTTTTATTGGAACTTGATATCAACCGGCGAATATCCCTGTACGCGATGTGCTAGTCTACCCTGCTAATTACAAATGCAGTACTTGCAAAATGGCGCGTTTCGGAGATAAACTCGTTAAACATGTTTTTTGTTATCTAAACAACAAGTCTTAGTTATATAACTTTAAAAACGTACCAAAAGGATAAGAAAATAATATTTTTATGTATACATTTAGCCCCCTTTGATGTCATTTTTGCAAAAAAGAGAATATCCCAAAAATTTCGAATACTACGTTTACAATTAGCAGGGCAGTAGTGCATCCAAGGACAACCCCTGGCTGGTGAGAAACTATTGCGACATATGGAAAACTAAGATATATGGCTTTTTTATAATTATTATAATAATCCAAGGATGTATAAATATATAGACATTGAAGTAATAATAATAATATTCCACAACTTTCACACAACGCCGGCTAGCCCCGAGCTAAGCAGAGCTTGTGTTATGAGTACTAGACAACTGATAAACATACTTATATATTTCTAAATACATACATATTATAGATAAATTACACACAGACACAGAACAAATGATCGTGCTCATCACACAAACATTTGTGTTAGGTGGGAATCGAACACACGACCTTCGGCATAGCAGTCAGGGCCACTAACCACTAGACCAACAGGCCAGTCAAAAGTAAAAGTACATAAGTAGTAATGATTTAGTGAACCACTTTCTATTTCAAAACTTGCCACCGAATGTAAACGTGGCTCATAACGAGATTTTCATGTCTAGATTGAAATAGGACACATTTTACCTAAGAACAAGTGAAGACTCCCGAGGGAAATTAGAAAAAATCTGAAACTGTGCCCTAAGCCTCAGCAGTAAATAAGGATTTTCAGCACTTGTTTTCAGATTTTCAGCATTTTCTTGAACAGGTTCTGACATACAGTTTACTTAGAAAATAGTTATTAATTTATTTATTACAACTCGGAGAACATACAGCAAAAAAAAACCATACAATTTTTTTTTAGGTGGGGAAAATCATCATTTGCAAGCATTACTGTTTCGCAGAAGGAGGCGACCACCTGCCACTCCGTCTCGCTCCGGACCATAGCCTGTACCAAGGACTGGCGCGAGAGATCGCCGCCGCCGATCGCCCGTACGAGGACACGGCGTTGCTCTGCCCAAGCGGGGCACACCTCCACCATGTCTTCCGAGCGGTCCACACAGCGGCGACACCCGGGCGACGCTTCCGCACGAATCCTTTGCAGGAACTTCAAGAACAGCTTGTAAAAAAACCGGGCAAGTGTGGATCAGACTCGCGCGCTAAAGGTTTCGTACAAACTTACCTACCTATGTAAATTATTCAATTCCCGAATCGAGTGTCGAAGATTTTTCCAAATCACAAAATAGTTTTTTTTTATGATTTAACTACAAATTATCAGTTATTAGACCATCTTTCACCTTTATAACATTAGTCTGATAGGGCCCTTAAATTATGTACAAAACTATGATCATTTGAAGATTCATACATCTTACAAAAATACACAAAATGTGCCTGTGTGTGACACACATTACTGGCCTGACGGTTTAGTGGTTAATGGCCCTGACTGGTATGCCGGAGGTCGTGGGTTCGATTCCCATCCAGGACAGTGTATGTGTGATGAGCACGATCATGTGTTATGTGTCTGGGTGTAATTTATCTATAATTTGTATGCGACCGTAGCTTTGAGGTTCGGGACTATTCTTCAATGAAATACTTGATATATATAAAAATCCTTATACTTTTCTTCAAGATAAGATAAGATATTCTTTATTTGTGTAAACATTGTATACATACAATAGCATGCAAGATTGAAATTTATTTTTTAAGTCCAGTCATGTTTAGCCGTAAGTATCGGCGTACAAATATTTATAACATTGAAAATTTCACTAATAAATAATTAATACATCTACACAAAAAAAATTACTTAGGATTTCAATTACAAAATTTATAACTTAAAGACCATTCAATGCGACATTATTTTTATCTTATCATGTCAACATTCAAAATTAATTAAAAATAGTAATTTAAAACAAATACAAGAATAATGTCAAAACCACACAATATAAGTATGTCAAAATTAGAAGACTTATGTCAAATTTGCAACATGGATGTAAATTCAATATTAGCACATCGCGCTACAATGGTTATGTTCGAATTCTAAAAACTAGGCATTTCTTTGTTCTACTCAATTTTTAAAACTATTCTAGAACAACAAAATTCTTAAAAGTATATTTTACTTGCCAGTTCGTTAACCTAACTCATGCGATTTCCTTTCGATATCACAGTGTGTTTATCAGTTGTCTAGTACACATAACACAAGCTCTGCTTAGCTTGGGACTAGACGGCGTTGTGTGATAGTCAAAAAAAATACATACCTACAAAATACAGACGGGCATCTCCCAGTGAGATCATCAAATCGTTACGAGCCATTATTATGAAACTGAAACTTTTCTCTTTTAATGTCTCCCATCAACTGACGAAGTTTTGATTATGTTAGTATAATTTTATTGCTACGGAACCCCCCTCATTTGTTTTTTGGCCTTGGCAACTCTACACGCGTATTTTTGATAGTAAAATCGAACTAGAGGTGAATAAAATACCGATTACTGATCGTATTCCCGTCTCGATTTTATGACAAGATTTTTTTTTTCATGATTTGCAGTAACATGAATTTGAGAAATTATCACTATGGTGAACATGTTTTTTAGGTGAATTGATGAAAATATTTATGCATTATATACCATTTAATTATTTTGTGTTACTTATATTATGAATGTTAATTTCATTGTTAACGATTTAAAAAAAAATGAAATCATCTAGTTGTCCATTTATTCCTAAAATGGGATTGTTTAGCCACACTAAGCAACAAAATTATTCCTAAAATGAGTCCGTGGTAAACAACGATATGGCCGACGATGGAGCACGTTTGCCTGAAAGTAACCTTTTCACTCTTGACATACAAACCCCTCGGCTATAGCTATCAGGAAACACAGATTCCAGCAAGGAAGCATTCTCTTGGTTTGGGAGACCGTACTAGTATCTATAGCATATTACATTTACTTGTATTTAATTAATGTCAACCCTGCGACAATAAAGACTATTATTATTATTATTCCATTTATTTATTTATTTTTATTTTAAAAATAAATCGCCATACTAAAGTGGCAGTGGGCAGGAAACATTGCTCGTAGAACGGATGGTCGATGGGGTCGAAAGGTTTTAGAGTAAAGTGGCGACCGCGCACCGGAAAACGCAATGTTTAAAAACCTCCCACAAGGTGGCCCGACGACCTGGTGAGAGTCGCGGGAGTGCGGTGGATGCGAGACGCACAGGATCGGTCGTTATGTCGTCGCTTGGGGGAGGCCTATGTCCAACAGTGGACTTGTTCTTTCGGTTGAAATGATGATGATGATGATTTATTTTTATGTACATACTTTTTATATATTTAAATACGTCTGCGTAAAAGTCGAAAATAGTTTTTTGAGATACGAAATATTATTTATTATCTTCGTCGTGTGTGATAGTCCATTCAATTGTATGGCGAGCGATATTGTATAAATAAATTATAGTATTATATAGTATATTGGATAAAATATTATAGTATCTTAGCCGTGTGCAGCGCCCCTTAGTGAACTCTACTGCAGGTGACGTAACCTACTTCAAACTTATTATTTACGTTTGGAACAGGAATCGGGTCTAGGGATCGAACCGCAAAATTAAGTTTGTTTTTTATTTTATATACTTTTCCAGGATAAAAAGTACCCAGTGTGGTGCCTAGGATATTAAAGAATAATTATACCAAGTTTCATCGTAATCGAACCAGTAGTTTTTGCGTGATGCCTGAACAAACAGACAGACAGACAACAATTTTTTTAATCACATTTTTGGGTTCGTTGTCGGTCTAAGAACACCCACTGCCATTTATTTATTTTTTATATTTTCAATGTACAGAATTTTGACTCTACAGATTTATTATAAGTATAGATTTCAAACAAAAAAAAATATAAAAAATGGTAGCCCATCGGCATCGGGAACATGATCCATGCTATTAATTATGATTATTATTAGTTTTTAAGTTTCTATCACAACCGTCAGCTCAAAGACGTTAACTAACTGCAATATAAATTAAATAAATAAATAAATTTTCTATACTCCATTTGTTGTACTAAACTAAACGTAAACAATCTTTACATCGTTTACATTTAGTTAAGTACATATATAATTGGAGTAGGAGCAGTGGTGGCCGAGTGGTAACGGCCCCGACTTACGAGTTGTAGGTCGCGGGTTCAAACCCAGCCAGGCGCATTACTTTGTGTAATTAATTTCATCACCACTGCTCTCTAAACGGTGAAGGAAAACATCGTGAGGAAACCGGCATGTCCTAGAACCAAAAATTCGAAGACATGTGACATCCACCAACCCGCACTGGGCCCGCGTGGTGGATTACGGCCCGTTCCCTCTCCTAGAGAGGAGGCCTGAGTCCCAACAGTGGGAACATTATAAGGCCGACTATGCTATGCTATGCTACAATTGGAGTATAGTTTCGGACGTGCCGAATATTCAGACACTTTTTAGCCGAAACCAAAATTTCTGTCGGCTTCTACACGCGACCTTGTCAAAATCTAATCTTCCACTATAACAATCCCTTATAATCTGATTTAAGTTAAGCCCATCGCCCACGTACCATCTTATACCTTATCACTAGCAGCAGTAGGTACGGTAAGTCGAAAAGTTACAAGTTCAATGCCTCATACAATCAAGGTGGATCCATTTCCATCACGTACTCCACTCCTATTACTTTCGAGTTTGAAACTTTTGGGAGATGCTTCAGATCTCAATTATTCTATTGAACCGTGTGATAAGGTTATAATATGATAGGTGTTACTTTTTACTGAAGAAAAGAAACGCTAAGTCAGTAAAAGTCTGACACGCCCTCTCGCTTTATCCAGAGCAGGAGAAGTTATTTGATTTATTCATCATCATCAATATTTCAGCCATACATAGGCTCCCCAAAAGTGTCGCCATAACATCCGGTCCTATGCGTCTCGCATCCATCGGATTCCCGCGATCCTCACCAGATTTTCTACCTCATAAAAAATTAAAAGTATACTGTGCTCCACACACAGCATGTTAGCAAACCTTGAGTATAGACTTTTGGATGGTAATCTAGGACGAAGTCTGTGTGCCATAGTTCAAAACCTAAACACAAACAACATATAAAAGCGACCACATACCAAATTTATTTACCCATATCTCATAATAACATCATCATTACCATCATCTCATGTTCTATGAAACGGACATATTATTGCTAAGTCACATTAATTCTAGATACCTGTACACGTCTGCGCGTCGCACGTGCACGCGCGATGGAGCGACTCTCACGCCCCAGCCGCCGGGATCCTGATTCCGATTTCCGGCCACCGTAGGTACGGGCTTGCGGATGGCGAGCAATGGATAGCTCACCGTCCGACCGTCCGGTAACCGTCCGGACTAGGCCCAAAGTTGTCGACGGCGCGCAGTGTTCCACGCGCGCCTCAAGGAGATGTCAGCAACCGTAGGGGCCCAGCAGCCTCGAAGCCTACTGGGGCCATGGGTGTTGTGAAAGAGATCCCCGGGACCCTGGAACAATGGCAAAGAAAGAACAGGAGTAGGATAAAAAAAAAACTAGTTCCAAGTTTGTAAGCCATAGTTCAAAACCTAAATCCAAACAACATATAAAAGCGACCACGTACCAAATTTATCTATCACTATCTCATAATAATAATATGTTCTATGAAAGGGACATATTATTGCTAAGTCACAGCCTACGGAACCCACATTAATTCTAGATACCTGCACGTCTTTCACCTATTATATCATAAGTAAGCACCACTAAGTACACATGGCAGAATAGTTTACTGTTCAGGCAACTGATGTGTATTTGTCCCTTATATAAATCGTGTTCTATGCTCAGAACTAACGCTTGGTTCTACGGGGTCATGGTAAAGTCTGAAAGCAGCTTCTTTTTGAAATCACGTAACACCACGTTATTCTGACCATCAAAACATTCCGTATTGTTTCACATTTGTGGCATAAGCATGACATAATCAGCCTTATAATGAAGTATAGGAGACAGGATCTGCCGTAATCGACTACGCTTACCTCCGAAATTTTGTTTTTATGACATGTCAGTTTCCTCACGTTGTTTTTCTTCCCTGTTTTGAAAGTAGTGGTGATGAAATAAAATAAATAAACAAAATAAAGCAAACGACGCACCACTCGAAAGTCGGAGTCACTACTATTTTTTTAAATACAAGCCCTGGTTTAGTTAAGTGACCACTTAAAATGAAAATAATATAAATTATATCTATGAACCAATGTAAACTTATATTATTCGGAAAATCTAAAACTTAGTATTCATATGCATTCCACTTCGTTCTTTGATAGATCTTTTACGATACAAGCAGCTCGTTCGTGGAATGCATTACCCATAGAAGTGAGGCGAGCCCAAACGCTACGAACGTTCAAAAAAAACGGTGAAGGAGCATTATCTATCACTTTCGTTTTTCTTCTCCTTTCTAAATTGTAATCATTTTTTTATATTTATTAGTATATTATTTGGTTTTCTTATTTATGTATTATATTTTTAAGTATTATTTTTTTTTTACATTTTTGCAATTCTCTATGTTGTTGTACACTGACAACCCGAAATCTTTTCCTTTCATTCAGTCCATCCAAACGTTGACTGGTAGAAATTGCCCTGTGAAATAAAACCGCCTATTGTACACTTATTTATATGTTTGTCCCGTATTATGTTAAGGTGTCTGACATACACGGCAATGAGATTATTAATTGTGCTTGTATATTGTCATTGGACTTGGCCTACACATTTCACTTGACTTGAACATAATACAGGATAATAATGGCATCGTGGCATGCTCATTTAACATACTCACAAAACGATAGTTGATCGATGATGCTACCTTATGTCAATATTTACCAGCACACATTTTTCTTTTACCGTCTGTACAATGACGTACGCTCCGGTCAGACAGCCCATTACATCTTTTCATATCAACGTGACATTAAATTATCACTATTATTCTGGGACAGAATAAACGAGGGTCTTCAGTAGCTACTTGTGTAATATTCGTTCAAATCTATTAAAGTGAAGGCGGTCCCACCTTACATTTTTTGTTTTTGCTTAATTGAAAATTGACGCGGCCTTAATGATTGATTGCTTTGAAGTGACTTTGCTTTTCATGGTCTAGAATTATAAAAGATTTCGGGAGGCCATTTTGGGTTTAATGTTTAAAATTTAGAGTATTGTTTGAGGACTTAAAAAGAACTATTGGTGTTTTTTGGGTTCCGTACCTCAAAAGGAAAAAATGGAGCCTTTATAGGATCACTTTGTTGTCCGTTCGTCTGTCTGTCTGTCAAGACCCTTTAAAAACTATATACTCCGGTTTGTGGTCCCTTGAAGCTGTGAAAAAATCAAACATCTGAGTTTACGTAAAAAAAAGTTACGGCCGTTTATGTCGCAAAAAATTTGTATGACACTCTCAAGGGAATCAAAATTCATAGGGTACTTCCCGTTGACCTAGAATCCTAAAATTTGGCATGAAGCAAGGTCTTATAACACAAGTATAGGAAAAAATCTAAAAACTGTAAATTTCTAGTTATGTCACAAAAAAAAATGGTTTTGCGATTCGGAAAAATCTTCGTAACTCAATTCTAGAATTGAACAGTTTTCATAGGTAAGTTTGTTCACACACAAACACATAAACGAAGGTCACCTTTGTTGGAACGCTAGTTTGCAACCGTCTAGTTACCCCTTTAAATGCGGTCAGCACTTCGTAGGCAGTCAGTTTTGTTTCAGTTATTATCTTAATAACACCAAGAGCTATCAATCTCTTGCTATAAGGAGAGAAAACTAGACGAAAATAATTACAGCATCCTAAGTCTTTTTTTTTTTTTTTATTGAGTGGGAAAATCATCCTAATGACATCCCCGCTCTTGGGCGGAGCGGGAGATAGTGTCAGACTCTTACTGACTAAAAACCCACTCCTGTTCCTTCGTTGCCTTCGTCCCAGGGCCCCGGGTTTCGCTTTCACACTACCCGTGGCCCCAGTAGGCTTCGACCCTGCTGGGCCCCTACGATTTGCTGACATCTCCTTGAGGCGCGCGTGGAACAAAACGCGCCGTCGACGACTTGGGCTCGGTCCGGACGGTTACCGGACGGTCAGACGGCGAGCCACCCATTGCTCGCCGTCTGCAAGCCCGCGCCTACGGTGGCCGGAAATCGGGATCGGAATCCCGGCGGCGGTTGGAGCGTAAGGACCGTTGCCTCACGCGATCGGCCGCCTCCTTAGCTAGCATTACTGCTTCGCAGAAGGAGGCGACCGCCTGCCACTCCTAAGTCTTGAGTTTTGCTGACGTTGCTTGTCCAAACTCGGCCATGGATGATATGTGTGAACAACACGGCACGCACACAGGCCGTAAAAATTGGTGAAGATGCTACTTTACATACCTGCGGTCTTTAGAGCGTACTTGCGTGATATTATGTTATGAAATGATGATAACAATAAACAGACGATCGCAGCGATCCCGGTAGATTTTTCTAAAATGTTTCATGGTGTATCTCCGAAGTTTTTCATCAGATCTTTACCAAATGAGACCCCCTCCGGGCAAAATTCTACCAAACAAAAAAAGTATCGTCAAAATCGGTGACCATTTTTTTTAGGTGGGAAATCGTATGACTTTTCCTGCTCTAGGGTGGAATGGGAAGGCGTGTCAGACTTTAACCAACTAAAACCCACTCTTATGTTCCTTCTTTGCCTTCGTCCTAGACCCCGAGGTTCACTTTCCAGTAGGCTTCGATCCTGCTGGGCCCCAGAGATAAAAAAACCATATTTTGCTGAAATCTCCTTGAGGCGCGCGATGAATACTACGCGACATCGATCACTCGGGCTTGGTTCCGGCCCAAGCCCGAGTGATCGGACGGCGAGCTACCAATTGCTCACGGTCCGCAAGCCCACACCTACGGTGGCTGGAAATCGGGGTAGGGATACCGGCTGGGGCGTACGGGCCGTTCCATTGCGCGTGCGGCCGCCTCCTTCGCTGGCATTATTGCTTCGTAGAAGGAGGTGATCGCTTGCCATTCCTCCTCGCTCCGGACCATGGCCTGTACCAGGGCTCGGCACGAGAGGTCGTTACCGCCAATCGCGAAGACACGGCAGTGCTTTGGCCAAGTGGGGGACACCTCTACTGTATGCTCCACTGTGTCCTCCGAAATCAGTTATTATTTGATGAAGATACCGCTGAACAAGAATCAAAAACAAAATTCAGACGACTTGAGAACCTCCTCTTTCTTTTTTGGTAGTAAATTAAAAACCCTATTTAAACATAGTTTGCTAATAAAATACGCCTACGTTACTACGTAATCCGCTCTCCTTTACCTGAATTTCATTATTCACCAATTTATATTTTTTTACCGAAATTTGTTTGATCCAGTTAAATAACTTTGGACTAAGATTTTCTAATTGGCTTACAAAAATGGGCAACTAGTTTTAGTTTGGAATACAATCAAACCAGGATAAGCCGCGATCTCTTTTTCTCTTATAGAGGTTTCTTACTAACCCGAGGTTCTAGCTTACAGATTTACGAGGTCCATCTCAGTCTCACTTATAGAGGTCTATAAGAATACGGCGGTGAAGGAAAACGTCGTGAGGAAACCGGCATGTCCTAGAACCAAAAAATTCGTATACATGTGACATTCACCAACCCGCACTGAGCCCGCGTGGTGGGTTACAGCCCATTCTCTCTCTTAGAAAGGAGGCCTGAGTCCCAGCAGTGGGAACATTATAAGGCCGACTATGCTAAGCATCACCTATGTACCCATTTTTCTGTTTCCATCTTCTTTTTTTTAATTATATAAGTGTGTACATGAATTGTAAAATAAATAATTAAAAACTTCAAACAACTACTAGCAACTGTCAAATACATTGGTCCCAATCCATCATTCGGTCAATACGTTCATTGATTGATAGGCGATACGAAGTTCGCCGGGTCAGCTAGTACCACATAAACAAACGCTACCTGAAACCTGCGGTAAGGTCGTTTAATGGGAATGAGGTAAATAGGTCAAAGTGTTACCTAATCAGTAATGATATCGGGAAGACCGGATTTGGTGATGCATCTAATTGATGACTATGTTGACTGCTTTTTTTTTCTTTTCTTTTCAGCCAAGTTACAATCGTTTCGTTCGCGCCGAATGCCTCGAGTAGGCTACGCCTCCGATTTCTTTATACTGACCACGTGACTGAGCGTTGAGATGACGTCAGAACAAAGGAATCGGAGGCGTGGCCTACTCGAGGCGTCTGGCGCGAACGATACGATTGTAACTTGGCTAGGGGAGCAGTAATTTAAACGTATGTTCATTCATATTGCGTACAGTTAAGTAGTGGAATTCCTTGCTGGAGTCTGTGTTCCCTGATAGGTACAACCTAGGGGTCTTTAAGTCAAGAGTGAATAGGTTACTTCTAGGCAAGCGTGCTCCGTCGTCGGCCATATTATCGCTTACCATCAGTCGAGATAGTTGTCAAACGCGAACCTATCAATAATAAAAAAAATGTCTGACAATTTGAATATTTTCTGCGGCCTACCCAAACGTCCTTTCCTTGGCATTGTTTGTCAAGTCGTTGAGCTCCTTAGTAGTCTTGAGTTGAGCTTTGCGAATATAAATGCTTGTACCGACTGGACAGGTCCACTCAAATCTGTTAGGTTCTTTCTTCAAAAGACCATCTCAGACAAATCTGCATGGTTCTCATGTAATTTGGCCATTACATATTTACTGTATGGACTTTAAAAGAGACTTTGACCCCTAAGTTTGTTTCGGTGTTACTCTCATCTAGATTAAACTGACGAAAAAGAAATTGACGTATATATCTAAGTGTTTTTTAAACCTATTTGCAAAATAAATATACTTTATCTTTTGTCATTAAATTTATAGTTAGGGTAGAGCCTTTTTTTCTAAGTTTATCCAGGAACTAGCTTCTGCCCGCGACTTCGCTCGTGTGAAAGTAAGTTTAAGACCAGTTTAGTAATTTTAGACCCCCGTGAGACCCTTAGGGGGTGAATTTTTGGAAAATCCTCTCTTAGTGCTCGCTTACGTCATAAAAGAAAGCCTTGTGCAAAATTCCACACACCACACAGTCACAATAGTTTTGGCTGTGCGTTGATATATCAGTCAGTTTATTCTTTTGTACATATACTTTTTTATATATACATTTTTCCCATACTTTTTCAAAATATGTCTTTGTAAAAAAGTATTTCACATTTTTAGGCCCATTCTTGTACAATAGATTAAATAGAACACTAGGTTTGTATAAATTAAGAAGATCTCCTTTTAGTTTGTAAATAAAACATGCTTTGCTTTTAGTAAATTAAGTTTAGGTTATTTAATATAGTGAATTTAATGTTTGTTAATTTATTATTTCTTAGGTTCTTAGTACTTTTTAGCCTGACATTCAGGTCCAACCTAGTTCAGACAAAAATGCAATGTATGCGATATAATTGTTTTTATGTATCTTAATTTAAACGTGCCACTTTTATTAAATAAACGATATTCTTTAAAGATACACTTAGAAAAATAGGTACATATGAATTAGAAAATTAATATTAGTACTTGCCCGGTTTCAAACCCGTAACCACATAGATGACAGGTGGGCAGGATTCAGGAATTGGGACTCGAGGTAGCATTGCACAAGTCCGAGGCCATGTGCTTTCACAGCCCTCAGAACGCGCCAGAGTTTCCAACTAACCACTGGGCCATCATGAAAAAATTTGACGACGTTTTGAAATATACATTTATCGCTGTCTAACCTCACAAACTGTCAAAGCCAGCTAATACTTTATTATATTTAAATAAGTTTCCATTATAAGACATCTTCTTTAAAACAAAAGGGAAGCAAACTTGAGTTCTAAACTTAAACTAAGTTTCAAATTTTCATCCGATTAGAATTTTCTTTTGAAATATTTAGTTTAAGAATACCCGGATTGACGTGTTAATCCTTAAAGTTTACCAAAATCTCATTAAACTTAATTTCACGTTTAAAAAGTTTTTTTTAGTTAATACAAATAATACATTTTTATCATTTTTATTTTTGAGGTATTTAAAAATTTTACTAATTTGTATGTGAGTGAAATAAACACAACATCATCTAGTCCCAAACTAAGCAGATCTGTTGCTATGAACTGATAAACATATTTATATATTTCTAAATACATTACATATTATAAATAAATTACACCCAGACACAGAACAAACGATCGTGCTCATCACATGAACATTTTTCTTGGGTGGGAATCGAACCCACGATATCCGGCATAGCAGTCTATATACTCGAAATTGATATACTGACTCTGCACTCTCTTTATATCTTAGAAAGTATTTTGTATGTTCGTAAAAACCTAGGACTCTTAAACTTTAGATTTTCATAACATAAATACGCGTAGTAAACACGAAATTGTATTACCAAATTGGAGATTAGCTAAGATCAGCAAGTCATTTTTAGTAAACAGCATACGCTCATATAACAAGCTACCAAAGACGGACTGAACTTAGCGATGGAAAGTTCAAAACCCATATTAAGCGTGTCCTAACCAAAAAAGCGTATTACAAGGTAAAAGACTATGTCGAAGACACGCTTGTTTGGCAATGACTGCTTCTGCACATGTGGCTCCCTGATAACTCATAACTGTGTAAATGTGTCTATTAACTTCTCCACATTTGTAATATATACTTTTTTTTTAACACATGGCTTTTGCAATATTTTTTAATATTATTAGACCCTAACTACCATAAATTCGTTAGTAACTTATTTTGTTAACGTCTCATTTTTTGATAGTTGTAATTATTTATTTTTCTTTCTTTTGTTTTGTTGCCTCTTTTTTATAATTTGAATGTGAGAACACTATTACGACTCACTTTTTATTATGATTATTTTTACTGTACTTTTGAGTATCTCATCATCATCATTTCAGCCGAAAGACGTCCACTTAAACATAGGTCTCCCCCAAATGTCGCCACAATGACCGGTTACATAATATCTAATAGTACTGTAAAAAAAACTACTACTGTAAAATGTTTTTTCTTTCTTCCTTCCTTTCTAATATGGAAATATTGTAAGAAGAAAATTAGTAACCATGGAGTTTCTTGCCGGTTCTCCTCCATAGGAAACGACCAATTTGAAACTATGCACTAGCTTCTGACATTTTATAAGTGCAGGGGCACTTAGGGTGGACCTATGTGAAATAAAGACTTTTGATTTTTTTTAACTATCCACTAGACCAATAGGCCAGTCAGATCAAGGGTTTGTGGAGCTTTCTTTATTTTAGGACCGAATATAATTAGCGGAAACACGGTATTTTCCGCATATTCAAAATGAAAACATAAGCCTAAACACGCGCTTGAGGCTTCTCCCACGTTTTCCTCGTAAAATGGGCAGCGTTTAAATTAAAACCAATTTAAAGTTGGTCAAACTTTCGACTCGAGTATTTGAATTGGAGGCAAATCTATAAATTATCATCTCCCTCTTCAGTTAATTGTGTGTCGGGGTAGCGGGAAGGGGTGTCGAAGTTTGAGCTTCATTTAAACCGTGGTTTGAAATTTGGCGTCCGGAGATCTATTGATCTTTTACAGGTTTAGTAGATCAACTGGTTTAACTTTGGTTTTGATTAATGACAGTTTGTGTTTATTTAGTAAAAATATACTTCTTTAAATATTATTACACAAAGTTCTGCATCGCGTCTGTCTATTTGTTTGTAATAAACTCTAAAACTGAACAAATCTTAATGCAGTTTTCATCTATTAACACAGTGATTATTAAAGAAACTTTAGGTGTATGATTTCAGCCGAAAGACGTCCACTGTTGGACATAGGCCTCCCCCAAGCGACGCCACAAAGACCGATCCTGCCCGTCTCGCATCCACCGCACTACCGCGACTCTCACCAGGTCGTCGGTTCACCTTGTGGAAGGCCTTCCAACGCTGCGTTTTCCGGTGCGCGGACGCCCCTCTAGAAAAAAAAAAAAAATTAACACATACAATTGTAGCATCCGTGCATAGCCGAAGTGGATTACTAGTCGCTTAATATTTCTTCGAGTGTGAGTGAACTGACAATTCGATAATGGAATTCAGGCATCATAAGTTTTATTTAATTTACAAAATTCATCTTTGACGTTATACCTACTACTTTTCTGCAAAAGTCAAACACACAACGTCTACGCCAAAAATAATAAAAATATGGCGTCAGGCCATTTTCATATTGCCAGGCCATAACTTGGCCCAGGGACGAAGATTGAAGGAGTCCCGAAACTCTATCACGGCCTATTGGGCCGACGTGACTGGCGCAATATGAGCCCGACGTCGATCAACGAAACGTGATGCTTTTACCAAAACTTTGTACGTATATTAATAAGGTTGACTTGATACAAATATAGGTTATTCGATAGTTTTTAACTGGTATGAAATTAAAATTTTGGTTAAAACTTACCTTAATTGGTTTTAATTTTACATTTCTTTTTCAAAGTGTTTATTCTCCTTTTATGTACCATTTGTAACATTAACTCCAGTGACAAAAAGCAATGAAAATATTTAGGAAAATTGACACCACTTATTTTTACGGACCTATCTCTCGAGCAGTGCCATAAAACGGCTAAGTCAATAGGTTTGAAAATAATATATGTCTATTATCTATATATATAAAAGGAGAAACTGACTGACTGATATATCAACGCACAGCCGAAACTACTGGGACTTGGAACATGAAATCCTGCACAAGGCTTCC
Organism: Mythimna vitellina; assembly: GCA_949316375.1. Taxonomy (NCBI): domain Eukaryota; kingdom Metazoa; phylum Arthropoda; class Insecta; order Lepidoptera; family Noctuidae; genus Mythimna; species Mythimna vitellina. The sequence goes on from OX438692.1 coordinate 18,804,287, forward strand.
TTTTATGACGTAGGCGAGCACTAAGAGGGGGTTTTCCAAAATTCACCCCCTAAGGGGATGGAACGGGTGTCCAAAGCCGCTGGCAGAAGCTAGTAGATACATATGCAACATTGTCAATACATGATTTTTTCGTAGTACCAAATTTGCTTTGATCTTTTAAATATGTGAACACAAGACGGTCCAGTTGGGAAGGTCTAACTTCGAGAAAGAGATCAATCGTCGAATCCTACTTGGCTGGGCAGCGTTCGGGAACACAGTGTCTCAAGACGAAAGTCTATGACCAGTGCGTGTTGCCAGTGATGACATATGGCTCTGAAACGTGGTCGCTTACAATGGGCCTTATCAGAAGACTCAAAGTCACCCAAAGGGCAATGGAACGGGCTATGCTCGGAGTTTCCTTGCGTGATCGAATCAGGAATGAGGATATCCGCAGGAAAACCAAGGTCACCGACATAGCACGAAGAATCGCCAAACTTAAGTGGCAATGGGCAGGGCACATTGCTCGCAGAACGAATGGCCGTAGGGGATGAAAGGCTCTGGAATGGCGACCACGTACCGGAAGACGTAGCGTTGGAAGGCCTCCTACAAGGTGGACCGATGACCTGGTAACGGTTGCGGGAGTACGAAGGATGCGAGACGCACAGGACCGTTCATTGTGGCGGCACTTGGGGGAGGCCTATGTCCAGAAGTGGACGTCTTTCGGCTGAAATGATGATGATGAACACAATAAAATTGCTGGTTAAATTTTCTCCAGAATGTACATAACATATGTAAATCAACCAATATTTCGCAAAGAAAATGGTATTATTTAGGTCAGCGGGGCTGTATGCGGGCGCAGGCGTTTAACTCCGGCCGATGTTCAAGGGACTATACGCCTTAATATAGTAATTGTTATACAACTTTAAAATTCTTTGGTTTTCTTTACTATAATATGCATATTTATACATCTAAACCTTTCTTATCAATCACTCTATCTATTGGTGAAAACCGCATGGAAATTTCTGCAGTACTTTGTAAGTTTATCGCGAAAAGAGAGGCAGACAGAAAAACACAGTGGGAGACTTGATTTTATAATAATAGGTATTATATTGTTAAGACAAGGATGTATTTATAGTATGACAGTATATGTATAATTTGCAGGTAGTCGACTGCTAAATATTAACAATAAATATTTATTTCAGATAAGGACGCCTTCAAATTCGCAGCAAAGGACTGCACGGCAGCAGTGTGATTGCAGCGCTGACGGCGCACTGCTTTGTGATTCCCTATAAATAAAAGACACGCGACTGCAGCGCTACACCCACGCTGCAGCCGCGCATGCTCAAACCTGAGCGTGCAGAGCGGCGGCAGCGCTGCAGCCGAGCTGCCACCGTACGGCACTGTGCGACTAAGGCTCTGAAGGTGCCCTAAGATAGGTTGTCACAAATACACATACAAAAACACATAAAGCACGAACAACCAAAAATATACTAATAACATTCATTCGTTACATAGTTGAGATCTCAATAAATAACTAAATCATAAAATTTTAAAGTGTTTTAAGGCTGATCACGGATGATAGGCGTAGTGCAAGCCTTTTCCGATTTCAGCATTTTGTACTGCAGATTTCCAGAACATTCCACCACAAACAAAATATTTGCCGTTTCTACGTAAGTTTTCATGAATTTTAATTAACTACTATATTGTAATTCATTTCAAAGTTGCTAGTCTGTGGTGGGTTTCAACAAAGGTCTACTTTACAATTTACTTAAATAATTTGCTTTCGCCTCTTTTCAAGGAACACAGTTCATGTTTTCATTAGAAATGAAACTTAAAGTTTGTACTTGACGCTGTGAATAAAATTCCTTGAATTTAGGACCTGACATTAAAGGCCCATTTAGACGGAGAGAGTTTCTCGCACATTTTGATACGCAATAATCTCAACAAATAGTCATCATCATCATCATTTCAGCCGATAGACGTCCACTGCTGGACATAGGACTCCCCCAAATGTCGCCACATAGAACGGTCCTGTGCGTCTTGCATCCATCGGCTTCCCGCAACCTTCACCAGGTCATCGGTCCACCTTGTAGGAGGCCTTCCAACATTGCGTCTTCCGGTACGCGGTCGCCACTCCAGAACCTTTCGGCCCCAACGGCCATCTGTTCTGCGAGCAATGTGCTCTGCCCATTGCCACTTAAGTTTGGCGATTCTTCGTGCTATGTCGGCAACCTTGGTTCTCCTGCGGATATCTTCATTTCTGATTCGATCACGCAAGGAAACTCCGAGCATAGCCCTTTCCATTGCCCTTTGAGTGACTTTGAGCCTTCTGATGAGGCCTATTGTGAGCGACCACGTTTCGGAACCATTTGTCATCATTGGCAGGCAACTAATAATCGCATAACATTATCGTATCAAAATGCTTACATACAGGCAAGAACTAAATTCTCACCTACGATTATCGCAAGATAATGTCATGAGGCTGTTTGCACAGCAAAATTATAGTAAGAAGATTCTTGTTTACGAGAGTCTCGACTTGTGTGACTTGTGTGAACCGTTTTGAGTGCGAGATTCATCATTCAAGTTTAGTGAATAGGTGACTACTTGGGGTTTTGTGATTACTTGGGGTTTTGTAACCCGAAACACATTTTTGAATGTATCTTCATCTTTCAATTCTACTTAAGACACAACGTGTTAGATGCTCCAAAATTTCGGAGTGGCGATTTCCAGCACCGAACGCATGAGGGTTTTAGTCATTGAATGTCTGACACACATTGTCGTTTCACTTTAGACCGAAAGAAGTCACAGGATGCTTTTCCACCACAAAAATAAAAATGCTTTTAAATTATTTATTTACATCTGCTATTCAATTTTTTCTAACCTAACATCTTTTTGGATGTTCCATGTAATTTATGCTTATCTTAGAAGACCTATGGGCTATGTACTATGTTTTTTTCTCTGTAATTTTGACTTTGTTCTGATATTATTTGAACTTTACATGTTTACTGTATGGACTTTAAAAGAGACTTTGACCCCTGGAGCTAGGAAACACCGGCCTCATCTAGTTTAAACTGGCAAAAAAAAATGTGTATAAGTGTCTTTTTTTTAAACCTATGTGCAAAATAAAGATCACTTACTAGATATAGTTAAAACACCCTCGTGCAGTGCACTCATATTATTGCTTTGAAATTCTGTTTAGACGGAAACCAGCAATATTCTATTGCGAGGCAATTCTCGCCAAAGGGAAGAGCGAGAGGTATGAATGTTTAGACGAAGAAACTTTTTTATATTCTTTCGATTATCGTATGTTCGAGACTAGAAACTCTTCTGTCTAAATGGGCCTTTAGTGTATATTTAGAAAGTTTAACTTACTAAAATTGTTATTTAAAAGTGGTTTCAGGGGCCTTACCATGACGTTTTAAAATGTCAATCATGCGAACGAGAAAGAGGGATGGAGCTATACACCCTATATAGCTCCATCCCTTTAACAGTTCGGTTTATTTCGTCAAATGGATCTCCTTGTAAAGTTGTAAAGATTTCTTATATACTAGTGAGTTTGAAACAGATATCAATAATAACGAGAGCAGTGGTGGCCGAGTCGTAACGGCCCCGACTTACGAGTTGTAGGTCGCGGGTTCAAACCCAGCCAGGCGCATTACTTTGTGTAATTTATTTCATCACCACTGCTCTCGAAACGGTGAAGGAAAAACATCGTGAGGAAACCGGCATTTTCTAGAACCAACAATTCGAAGACATGTGACATCCACCAACCCGCACTGGGCCCGCGTGGTGGATTGCAGCCCATTCCCTCTCCTAGAGAGGAGACCTGAGGCCCAGCAGTGGGAACATTATAAGGCCGACTATGCTATGCTATAAATAATAACGTAATAAATAACGTTCGACTTAGACCACACACCAACCATCATCAGGTACCACTGTACCTAATGGTCAAATTCGAACGTTATTTATTAAGAAAACCTTTGAAGTGAAAGCTATGAGTACGAGTACAGTTTAGTACTATAATGTAGTACAACATGTACTGGTCCCTAGTGTAGCACTACATGTACTAGTACCCAGTACCCAGGATGTAAGGACATGTTGATGTAACTAGTGCTCTAATTTAATATTAATATTTGATATGCTTTGACATTTTTATACTTTGCCATATATTTACAGATATATCTTGACATTCTCATTTAATACATTACATTTCAAATTGTAATTAAACTATTGCCATTATTGTTTTTCATAGTGAACTAAATTGAAATATTAATTGCAATTTTTTTTTTGCATGAATTATAACAAAAAAAAAGCTTGTGATTTGCATACCTCTAGGTGTAATATAGTATGGTTGGATTGTGCTATAATTCTAATAACTTTATATAATTACCCATATTAGCAAATAAATGATTATGAATTAGGGTAGTACTACACGTACTAGTGTAGTACTACATGTACTAGTACCTAGTGTAGTAGTTTAGCGCTATACTTAAGGATACACTAGTCGATACTTTTTCCATACAAATTTTGGATGGGGTTTTACTCCACGGTTTGATATGATCACGGTTTACATCTAAAATAAAACATGATATGATTTTATCTTATTATTAATTTTATCTGTGTGGACACCGAAAAACAAAAAAAATGCCATTAAAAAGTTATGAGCCTACAAAGTTTTTATTTTTTGATAATTTTAACGCAACTTTAGGTGTAAAAAAAGCAATAAAAATCGTATAAAATCTCTCAGTCCTCAAAAGTTTTCTCCTTGTATAAAAAAAAAAATATATTTGTGATAATCACTTTTTTTTTTTTCGGCTGGCTTGGGAAATCCCATGGACGCCCAGGCTGCCTCACAGACGAGCCAGGGACAGTATCAGACTTCTACTGACTAAAACCACACTTCTGCCTTACATTTAAATTTAAACCACAGACATGACGTGCCCTTGTTCGTTGGTTATTCATTTTCCAGACCACAGTTTCAAACTATGAAAGTTACGAACAACACAATCAGGTTTCTTGAAGTACACACGAATACAAAACTTTGTAGTAAAGAAACTTACCCTATGTTAGCTTACGTCACTTTTTATTTCTTATCGACACCTCCCTGAGGGATGCCGTCAGGGATACTATCTATCAATTCTGTGAAAAAGAGCCTTTTTTATATAAAAATGTAGCCTCTCGAACTTGTATGTATGAGGAGGTCGTCTGCTCAACCGGACTTAAGGCCTATGCAGACCTTAGTAAATGAAAGCCTCCGGCCAGCATAAAAACCTAAAACTAAGTGACTATGCGTTAAGGGTACCACCTGTAGAGTTCGGACCTCGACTTAGGGCATCGAGGGTTTATGTTTACCATAGCATAGCACAATCGGCCTTATAATGTTCCCACTGTTGGGACTCAGGCCTTCTCCTGTGCGGGTTGGTGTATGTCATTTGTTTTCGAATTTTTGGTTTTTGGACATGCCGGTTTCCTCACGATGTTTTTTTAAAACGGTGAAGGTTATATGTTTGTTACCTTAGAACTCCGTCATTTATGAACCGATTTGCATTTTTTTTTTACTTTAAATTATATAAATATATAAAACTGATGTCAGATTCCCTGGCTTCTAACTACCCGTAATGACTATCGAAAACTTTCAAATGTAAACTAGGGCCAAAGGCTTAACGTGCTTTACCCATTTATAGACCGACATCATCTGTCATTGCTTTATCTTGAAGATCAACCCTAATAGATGTTACTAACAAACCACGAACTCTCAATTAACAACACACCCAGTTTTTTTTAAATATTGATAAGCTCGCGTTGAACTACAATCTCACTTGATGATAAACCATGATTTACGACGATCGACTATAGACCGCGCTTACCTTGAAGAAACCTATTTACTCCAGGTTTTAGCTATCAGGAAACACTGACTTCGGCAGGAAATTCCAGTTTTTAGCTGTACGTATTATGATTGTATGTTTAGTTACAAATACAAATATTCTTTATTTGGTATATATCACTTACATTATATATCAATACTTTGTGTAATTATTTCATCACCACTGCTCTCAAAACAGTGAAGGAAAACATCGTGAGAAAACCGGCATGTCCTAGAACCAAAAATTCGAAGACATGTGACATTCACCAAACAGCACTGGGCCCGCGTGGTGGATTACGGCCCGTTCCCTATCCTAAAGAGGAGGCCTGAGTTCCAACAGTGGGTAAATTATAAGGCCGACTATGCTATGCTATGGTATATATCACGGTTTTAACGATTAAAGTATTTCTAGGAGAAAACTCATGGTTGAGTTAAACCCGCTTTTGAACATGAATTAATATCAAATCACTGTGTTAATATTGTATTAGGTTTTGTGTTCAATAAAGAATTTAATTTTAAAGTACAAACTTTTAAGTACTTACAGAATTTGAAAGACGTTTACGCAGTTATCTCAAAAAAACCAAACTGAATGATTTGATTGAATGATTGACAGGCCTGTTGGTCTAGTGGTTAGTGGCCCTGACTGCCATGCCGGAGGTCGTGGGTTCGATTCCCACCCAGGACAAATGTTTGTGTGATGAGCATGATCATTTGTTCTGTGTCTGGGTGTAATTTATCTATACATGTATGTATTTAGAAATATATAAGTATGTTTATCAGTTGTCTAGTACCCATAACACAAGCTCTGCTTAGCTTGGGACTAGACGGCGTTGTGTGATAGTTGTGGAATTATATATTATATTATGATACACGAATCATATAAAACTTTATTTCCTAAAGAGAAAACAATAATGACGGTAGTCAAACACAAAACATTTATCGCGTATTTTTAGACTCTTTTTAAATCGTCAAAATCATTATATTATCAGAATTTCCGATTTCGCTTTTGTGGTGGACAAATTGGCCCCATTACTCGAATTTGTTAAATGGATGAAAAAACCTCTTTGGCGTTACATTGTATTGATTTGGAAGTTATTGTGAGCCGATTGAATGGGACTGTACAATGGCCAGGCTATTGTATTGCATAGCTATGTCTGTCTGCGGATGGATGGAACATCTGAATGCCGAATGTAGCCTGGATTATGGCAGTGTTCGATGTACTGAAGTTCCTGCTTTTAGTGTATTTGAAAGGTTTTTGGTAATGGTGTTTGGGGAATCAGTATTCATAAATTCGTGACTCTTTATACTTCGAAATCAGAAATCAAAATATAATTATTATTTTTATTAATATTTTATTTCACATAGGCATGTAGGCCTATTTGAAATAAAAAGAGCACCTCAAATCAAGTAAAAAAAGGGTATTTTTATTTGATCTGAGATGGGCACTTATAAACCTTCAGAAACTAGTACAATTAAAATATGTATGCTGTAATGACCTTTTTTTGATGTGAGAAATCATCCAATTACATCTCTCGCTCTAGCGTAGAGCGCGAGGGCGTATCAGATTTTTACTGACTAAAACCACACCGGGGCAGGTGTGGTTTTAGTTCTGACGTCATCTCAACGCTCAGTCACGCGGTCAAAACAAAGGAACCGGAGGCGTGGTCCACTCGAGGCGTTCGACGAAAGAGAATCGAAACGAAACGGTCGTAACTTGGCTAGGGGGCTGTGTCCTTTCATTGCTCTTTGCGTTCTAAAACCACCGGTTTCCTTTTTAGAAAATCCTCGATACTTATAATAACCTAGACTGAACAAAACAATAAGGTAGACTTTGACCTGTATCATGACGTTTAAAGTAAGATTGTTTCATTCTTATTTCCAATGTGGGTTAGAGATGGCGCTAGACAACCTGTATAGCTCTGTCTCTTACCCACACTGAAATAAGAATGAAACGATCTTACTTTGAACGTCTTGGTAACCCCGATTGTTATCATTCAATTTCTTGTCATAATATTAGATCCTTGTGGATTACGTTCTATAATCCTAAAATATGAGAATTACATCAATAACTTACAACTTTACACAAAACATAACACCTTTTAAAAAACAACAGCCATTTAAATAATGCAAAACCAAAATGAAACCATTTCAAATTACAAAACCGTTTAAGAAAAAAAAAACATTTAACTAATTGGTCCAACGAATTCTTAAACCAAATATTATTTTATCCCGCTCCAATACAGTCCAACGAGGCCCATAGCACCGGCATTAACGGCCATACATCCTTTTTCAACCCAATTTATTTAATTGGAAGTCACATTGCCAACGAAATCCGTTTTAGTCTATTAAAATTGGATTTAACTGGCTGCGTATGAATGAGAAAGGTGAAAAAAATATGAAATTATGGCGAAGGTTGACGAAGCTTGTTGATATGGAGTTTTCAAATGACGAATGATTTATGTCCTGGTTAATGAGTGATTATCTTTTTTTATGGATAGTCTCGCGTTTAACGAGCATGTCACCTGATGGTAAGCGATGATGTTTTTTTTTTTCGGTGTAAAAATCATCCAATGACATCCCCCGATCTGAGCAGAGCTCCCGGGTGTATCAGACTTTTACTGACTACCGTACTACTATGACTGCCCGTAGAATTTAAAATTCGAAATTGAAAATGTAAATAAATTAGTAAAATCATCACTTTTTTTTCCTTTTTTTTCGGTGGGAAAATCATCCAATGACATCCCCCGCTCTTGAGCGGAGCGAGAAATAGTTTCAGACTTTTACTGACTAAAAACCCACTCCTGTACATTCGTTGCCTTTCATACCAGGGCCGTATTCCTTTCTGAATCAGACTCTGCGCCCAGTAGGCTTCGACCCTGCTGAGCCCCTACGGTTGCTGACATCTCCTTGAGACGCGCTTCGCCGTCGACGACTTGGGCTCGGTCCGGACCGTTACCGGACGGTCGAACGGCGAGCTACCCATTACTCGCTGTCCGCAAGCCCGCGCCTACGGTGTCAATCGAATACGGTAGAAATCGGGATCGGAATCCCGGCGGCGACTGGGGCGTGAGGGCAGTTGCCTCACGCGGTCGGCCGCCTCCTTTGCTAGCATTACTATTTTGCAGAAGGAGGCGACCGCTTGATGGAGCCCAAGTCGTCGACGGCGCGTATTGTTCCACGCGCGCCTCAGGGAGATGTCAGCAAATCGTATGGGCCCAGAAGGGTCGAAGCCTTCTGGGGCCATGGGTAGTGTGAAAACGAAACCCGGAGCCCTGGAACGAAGGTAACGAAGGAACAGGAGTGGGTTTTTAGTCAGTAAAAGTCTGACACTATCTTTCGCTCTGCCAAAGAGCGGGATTTGTCATAAGATGATTTTCCCACCCAGTAAAAAAACAAAAACCCCAATAGAACAATTTAGGAGAATTCAAAAATTGTACGGAATTTTCTAATTTCTTGGGTAAATAAACTTGAAACTTGTTGCAAATTCTAATCACAATGAATAATATAGATTGAAATCATTAGTTTAAAACTGCCTTCAAAATATGGTTTAAAGATGTTAAATCTTTTGTGAAGACATTCTCGCAGAACGTAGTTGCTGGCAAAGTGCTATTTTTGATGACATGAACGCAGTAAGTTCTTAAACACCATCATGATCATCAATAGCCTCATTTCAACCACGGCTGGGTTTAAGCTCTACTTTGTTGCCAGGACTGCGAGATTAGACCAAAGTGGAGCATATGGTGGAAGTCAGCCCCGTTTGGGCGGGGCAACGCCATGTCGTCATGGCAATCGGCGGTGGAGATCTGTCGCGTCCGGCCCTGGTACACAGTGAAACGCAGGTAACAAAAAAAAAATAAAAAAATATTGTTTATTTACACCTTCAAGTTAACAAGTTTTCCAAATTACAGTAAATTAGGTCGTAAGGTTAATTAATTGTGATATTTAAGTGTTACAGCTGATACCTAGACTAAGATAATTTAATAATTATCTTGTATATATAGGTATCAGCGCCCACCCTTATAATCACTAGCAGAGATTTAAATATCCTCATAATCACCACCAATTGATACAAAAAAAAGTAAATAGATAACGGCATCAGTGGCATGTGTGGTATGTTGTGTGAGTGCATGTGTATTAATAACTTCTTCGAGCGTTTGAACACATTTGGATGAACACTAGCACAGGGGAAGGCCATGTCCTGAAGGAACTATATTTAAATATAGGAAAGCAGCAATGCGAGCGAAGGAGTTAGCGGAAAGTGTGAGGGATAGAAAAGGAGCTGCTGGATACGCCCCAGGCATTGGGATGCGCTGAGCGATGACCAGGGTTGCAAGATTGTTCGATAGAATTACCGTGACCCTGTAACGCAAAAAGTAACAGAAAAAACACTGGTGGGTTATGATCAGTAAAATTCTGACACTTTTTCTCGCTCCATCCCGAGCTGCAGGACTTATTTGATGATTTCCCACCACAAAAATAAATGTAACACGTTGTTAGTGTAAATCTCCAAAATCCTGCACCAGCCTCATTAGGGAGAACCTTAATGAGGCTAGAAACTCGCAAGTGGGGCGAGTGTTTGCCAAAGATGAACTGAAAATCCTGTTAATTGTACATCGCCTGACCTATTTTGATAATCTTGAATTTTATTTGACACTAGCTGACTCGGCCAACTTCGTACCGCCTAATAATGTGATAAATGAAGAACCGCTCGACCGATTTTGTGCAAACTTCACATAAACCATCTACTAAATAGTCCGAACAAAGCCTAAACATTTAGTTTGGATAGGTGAGCCCGTTCTTGAATTAATAAATTACAACGAAAAGTGGCATTGATTTTTACATACATAGATACTACTAATATGATATGTATTTAATATATTTAGCATTTATTGAAATTGATTTATTTTTTATATTATGACGTGCATGTTACACTTATTGCATGTTGCACTCAATATTGACGATATTAATAATATGAAAAAAGTGTTAAAAATTGAATTAGTTAGTTAAATTAATTACGTATATTTGTAAGCCTCTGGGCAAAACATAGAGGATCTACCTATCAGCAACACCTCACGCTCTACTGTAAATTTACCTATGTTTACTAAAAAAACATTCTTATTCTTTGGAATTTCTTTAAAGAGAATTTACTATTTTCTTCAAAATAAATATAAGGTCACTATTTCTCAGTATATCTGGAGATTTGTAACGTGCTTCAAACCACAATCGCTGGCAAACGTCCAATGTTTTGTTTGTGTGACCATTTAATAATTCCTAAGTTATAGTCGTAGAGCTTCTTCAAGGAGTTTCACGAGAATTATTTTTGGATTACAGAAAGAGGTAAATAGGTATTCGATTTTCAAGAATCAAGTATTTATTTCAAATAAACCAAATGCAGGCCCTTTTCAACTATCAAGAAGTAAGTCAGTCAAAAAAAAACCGAGGTATCTTTTTTCTCGTTAACTTGCAATTTTGGTTTTTTTACAGCTTCAAAAGTCCGCCAACCTGATTATATGATATTAATTTCAACTCGATACTTGCACGCGTTCCCGAGGTAAGAGTCTTGATAGACAAAAACAAAGTTATCCTATAAGGGTTCCGTTTTTTTCATTTGAGGTACAGAACCCTAAAAAGATGCTAATTGCACATTACAAAGCGTACCTCTTTCTCTATGGAGAAGAATATGCAAGTTACGTTTACTTTGAGTTTCATAAATTAACCTCTCTATAGACCGTACAGATTTTCGACATAAGATAGATAGATAGAATAAACTTTATTGTACACTAAACTAGTAACAATTAAATAAGGTAGGAGAACACCAACCTGTACCATGACGTTTAAAGTAAAAACACGAAGTACGACGACGACGACGAAGAGTACGTTTGAAGTTATTTCATTCTTATTTCCAGTGTGGGTAAGAGATGGCGCTAGACAACCTGTATAGCTCTGTCTCTTACCCACACCCCGGGAGGAGTGGTGGCCGAGTGGTAACAGCCCCGACTTACGAGTTGTAGGTTGCGGGTTCTAACCCAGCCAGGCGCATTACTTTGTGTAATTTATTTCATCACCACTGCTCTCAAAACGGTGAAGGAAAACATCGTGAGGAAACCGGCATGTCCTAGAACTAAAAATTTGAAGACATGTGACATCCACCAACCCGCACTGGGCCCGCGTGGTGGATAACGGCCCATTCCCTCTCCTAGAGAGGAGGCCTGAGTCCCAACAGTGGAAACATTATAAGGCCGACTATGCTATGCTATGCTTACCCACACTGAAATAAGAATGAAACAATCTTACTTTGAACGTCATGGGAAGCAAGTGCGTGTTGTTGTGACTCTCACACAACGGGTTTCGCATTAGACACCGAAAATTCTGACAAATTAACATTACTGATGAACTGATGTTCTCGTGCACTGCATCCATAAAAAATCCGTTTTACCGATTGGAAAATTTTCACTATCTAGAAACATTACAGGGTGATTCTTTGAAACCAAGAGAATGTCTCATTCATCTGACCTAGTTTTCATACCTATCTATTTTGTGTCGTAAGCCACTGGGCACAAATAAGTGCTTTTCATAGATTTAGGGGCTGCGCACACTTGAGACAAGATTATCTTAGACTTGTCTAAGACGTCGCAGACTTGTCTAAGACGTCGCGAACTTGTTAACAACACCGCAGACTTATCTGCGACAATACTATTTTGAGACGTCCAGTGTTGCCAATAGTTACACTAACTTACCACTAGAGTTAACTTTTAAAACCACCAGAGAACCACTAATAAAAAATTTATCTACACATAAAATTGCAAAATTTGCCACTAAAAAAATGTGTGTTGTACGAAATAAAATAAGTAAGCATATAGATTATTAGATTCCTTTAATAATAAGTGATAAAAATTACCAAACAGTTGATCAAAATACCATTTGTGTGTAAATTAACATTATTAGGCAAATAACAGCTATGTACTAATTCGTCTTCAGACGAATAATTTTTGTTTGCACCATCATCGTTGGTATCAGATTGATAATTATGGATTCCATGGTGCTGATTTACACCCTAGTGATAGCATTTTTAGTAGGAAGGACTGGAACAATTTGCCTGCTGCGGTCTTCCCGTCCAACTATAATTTAGGAGTCTTCAAGGCTAGAGTGAATAGGCTCTTAATAAACTAGTGCGCCTGACCATCAATGATTGCATCTCCGCTTACCATCAGGTGGGATCGCAGTCAAGCACTGGTTTATACCAATTTAAAAAAAAAAAGAAATTAAATTTTGCTTAAGCACTAGAAAAATTCACTAGCTACTAAAACCAATATTTCGCTACTAAATGGGGGGTTAAATCCACGGTTTTTAGTGGAAAATCCACTAAGTTGGAAACACTGGCCGTACGCCGCTAGGCTGTTTGTAATTTGATGATATATTATAAGTAATAATAATAATATTCCACAACTATCACACAATGCCATGTAGTCTCAAGCTAAGCAGAGCTTGTGTTATCAGTACTAGACAACTAATTATACACATACTTATATATTTCTAAATACATACATATTATAGATAAATTACACCCAGACACAGAACAAATGATCTTGCTCATCACACAAACATTTGTCCTGGGTGGGAATCGAATCAACGTCCTCCGGCATAGCAGTCAGAGCCAGTAACCACTTGACCAATAGGCCAGTACTATAGGCACTTATAAACAATAGATACGAGTGTGTAACTGTAATAATACACATCTTACACTCCAATTAGAAAATTAAGTTACAATCATACTTCAAGTTACTGAAATTTTACTTTAATGCACTTTATGTAGTGTTAAGGAACACCAATAGGGTATTTTGCTCTCTAAGAGAAAAAATCTAAAAATATAACAAGTGTTAGTTTGAAGTAGTTCATAAAATAACAAAATAAATTTTAAAAAGTAGAACTAGATGGCGTTGTATGTAAGTTGTGGAATATTATTATTATTATTTACCACTTTAAAAAAAAAGTTTATCTTTTAGTTTTAAATATTAACTCTTCTATCTTTCTTAAAAAAAAATGTTTTTCAGAATAAGGTGAGGAAAAGTGGTTACTACTCACAGCTACTCAGATGCATTACTTCGATTGCGTCGGGCTGCCTCCGACATCATCTTTAAGCAGCTACTTTATTCCTTTTTGAGCTAATCTGCAGATGGAAATGTTAATTTCAAAAGTGCAAAGAATTTGTGGTCCATAGAGTTAGCATCTGTTTACTTTCAAAGCTTGCGAAGAGGGAAAACCTCGTGGCTCTGAATTTCTTCAAAACACGTTTTTCAAAGTCACCGATTCTATTTTTAACCGACTTCATTAGATATAATGAACCTGGTTACCAAAAAAAAAATCATGTACCTATTAGGCGTAATGTATCTTTTCTTAATATATTTTGGTAACAGTGTAATTTCTACCAATTTCGTACTAAAAATACGTAAATACGTAAAATGATAGATAAGACTATCTACCCCCTAGCCAAGTTACAACCGTTTCGTGTCAAGTCAAATTCCGTTCTCCAATCGGTAACACCTCGGTGTCGGCAATTGTAGAAAACGATAATTTGGTAGCCATGTTGACGCGCCTGAATCGGCCGCTCGTTCTACAATGACGTTCTACAATAACAAAGGAGCGTTGAACATTGTAGAAACGATAACAATTCATTATAATTTTGAACGATGTGAACTTGGCTACGAATTTTCTATTCGTTTGTTCTGACCACGTGACTTAACGTTGAGATGATGTCATTCCCATACATTTGATTAGTTTGCAACTACCGTTAACAATCATTTTCAAATAAACGGATTGGTAAGACGTGTTCACTGTTCAACAACTCAAAACAGACTGATTCTGTCCAGAATGACAGTTACAAACTCAATTCCCCACCACAAACTTTCACAAACACTCGGTCCGACCAATCAGAGCAAAGTAAACAGGATGTAACATCAATTTACTGACTAATATACATTAGGGTTCATCTATTCCATCTTAACTGCCATTAAATATTTCATTTTAACAATTATGATATATTTATACAGAACAAATACATACACTTTAATACTATAAATTATTACTCTACAACGAATGCCATAGATTCATGTAACCGCTAGCGCCATCTATCGCTTATAGATGGAAGTTGAACGATTTATGAATTTTATCTTTAAAAATCATTATTCTTAGATATTATAAAACGAACCCCCCCAATGCGCCTGTCTATCTGTCTGTTTGCGATAAACTCAAAAACTCCTGAACAGATTTTCATCCGGCTTCTATCAATAGACAGAGTGATTCGAAGTTTGTGAATGTGTGTATGTGTATGTTAAACTGTTTAACTAGTAGACCATGTCTTGGAATAGCACATAGGATACTATTTATTACAGAAATATGTTCCATTGGGATAATTTACTAGATTAAATTAAAATGGTGTCTATACGATATTATATAAGGTGTTCAAAAATTAACTTTAAGAATTTCGAGGGGTCATTGTACTTCTCATTATGAACAACTTTTACTATGGGACCAAACCTGAAATAGCAAAAAAAAAATCAGCCGCCTACACATTTTGACGAGTTATGCGAACATAAATGTAGGGAACAGCTGATTTTTTTTTCGCGATTATATATACATAAAAGAAAAAACTGACTGACTGACATATCAACGCACAGCCGAAACTATTGAGACTAGGAACATCAAATTTTGCACAAGGCTTCCGTTTGTGATGTAGGCGAGCACTAAGAGAGGATTTTCTAAAATTCACCCCCTAAGGGAATGAAACGGGGGTCCAAAGTTTGTATGGAGAAACCGACTTTTACGCGGGCGAAGCCGCTGGCAGAAGGTAGTTAGTTATAAAATAACTTTTACAAAAACAAATATTTCTCATGGAAAATCACCCATAATCATATACAGTTTAAGTGATTAGGGACCTCAAGTGCGTGTTAAAAAGCAATTACGGTAATATGCACTCAATGAAATTGATTAAACCAAATTTTCATTTGGTTGCTCATCAAACGAATGTGTTTCAACAAGTAATTAGCTGTGAAATAGTGTTACTATAAAATCGGCTTTGATCAACGCTGTATGATTAATTTCGGTTGAGTTGAATACATAAACATACACAACATTATTTTTAGTATATTATTATTGCTAAAATTATTATTTTCGGTATGAGTATACATGTGGATGGGTGGAGAGGGAGAGGGAGGCCAAAGAAAAGATGGATGGATTGTGTGAACAGTGATATGAAAGAAAAGGAAGTTAGTGATAGTATGACTTTTGACAGGATAGAATGGAAGAAAAAAACGTGTTGCGCCGACCCCAAATAAGATGGGACAAGGGCAGGAAGATGATGATGATTATTCAGGTTTCGCATCTGAATATATTTTGTTCAAAATCAGTAACTGAATCGATTCCATTATTACTCCATGTTATATATTCCCCCAGCAAAACTATGGCAGTGGGCAGGGCACATTGCTCGCAGAACATGGTCGATGGGGACGAAAGGTTCTGGAATGGCGACCACGTAACTGAAGACGCAGCGTTGGAAGGCCTCCCACACGGTGGACCGATGACTTGGTGAGGGTCGCGGGAATCCGATGGATGCGAGACGCACAGGACCAGTCATTGTGTCGACATTTGGGGGAGGCCTATGTCCAACAGTGGACGTCTTTCGGCTGAAATGATAATGATGATGATATTTTCCCCCAAAAATATTTAAAAACAGTCACAAGTTGTTCACCACCGACACTAAATACAACATAGGTAACGGCAGATCATAGCGGGCATTAGGCGCCAGCGCACAGTGGGGTGCGAAAAACCAGGTAACATATCAAGCTTATAAATAACTTTGTCATTTTTCATGATACAGTTATGAAATTTTGTATATAGATTCTTTACATAAAAATACTAAACACGTGTTTCGGGTTTCGCATATACTTGTTATATATACACTGCCGTAGCTAGAACGGTGCCAGCGGTGGCTAACCACAGGGTGCAGTTCCTGGAGGGCGCAAAAAAATTATATCTAGTCCTTTTTGTTTGTGTTATCCTTTTTTCTAAGGACGCTGTTTTGGAAGCTCTCACCGGCCGTATAAAAGGTTAGTTACGGCACTTGCGTGCATTGGAGTTGGGGTTGGGGGGCATGAAAGAAGCTTCCACGAGAGGCGTTAAATATATCGTTCTGCGATTCCAAACGCCCGGCGCACCCTGGACAGCTACTACTCTACTACTACTACTCTACTATTACTCGGTAACGCAGAGTCTAGCTGACTAATCCTTTCACCACGATGGTAAACTCAAATGGTTCTTTTCAGGACCACGACCAACTGTCTTTCATAAGTTACGGCACTGTTTATACATGAATAACTCTACCTAATTCCGACCTCTGATTATGATACTAATAATAATAAAGCGAAAGTTTGTGAGTGTGTATATTTGTATGTTTGTTACTTCTTCATGCTCAAAAGGCTGAACGAATTTAGATGAAATTTGGAACGAGAGTAAGCCAAGTCGTGAAATAGCTCATAAATCCGCGAGTATGTTCCTTTGTATTTTTTCGTGGGCAAAGCCAGTGGCAGCAGTTAGTATTATAATATCTACACTAGTCTACACTAAAAAGACTGAGGTAAAGCTTGTTTTTTTGTTTGTAGGTCAATCTCTGAAAATACTGGTCCGATTGCAAAAATTTTTTCACCGATCGAAAGCTGCTTTATTCCTGAGTGACATAGGCTATTTTATATAAGCAGGTGAAGCTGCGGGCAAAACCTAGAGATTAATATTTTGCTTTCTTTATCAGTTATGCGAGTTGAGCTAAGCTGAGTTAATTTAGCTGTAGTTCTAGGTCTGCAACTGGTTTTAACAGAGACCCTACAACGAGCTAACGCGATCCATTATAATAAATGATATTCATTTGGCAAATAGGTTTAAAAAATCTCTTTTACACGTAAATATTTTTGATTTGTCATTTTAAACTAAATGAGGCCGGTATTTCCTAGCTACCCTGAGAAGAAATACCGAAACAAACTCAGGGGTCAAAGTTTCTTTTAAAGTCATTAAATATGTCGTGAATGGTCAAATCACATGAAAACCATGCAGATTTGTCTGAGATAGTCTTTTGAAGAGAGAACCATACAGATTTGAGTAAACTTGTTTAGTCAGTGCAAGCATTTGTCATTATTAGCAAAGCTCAACTCAGGACTACTAAGGAGCTCAACGACTTGACGAACAATACCAAGGAAAGGACATTTGGGTAGGCCGCAGATAATACTCCAATTGCCAGACATACGTTAAAATTACTGAAAAGGAAAAAAAAAGCAATCAACATAGTCCTCACGTTCACAATAATAAAAGGAAATATATAGTTTACAAAATGTAATACTTAGTAAAGTAAATGTTTATGTCAAAAATTTATTGAAAAAAAAAGTCAAATTACAAAATAAAGATAATCTACTTGTACAAATTCAAATTGTAAAAAAAAATAAAATAATAAAAAGCACAAATGAAAATAAAAACAAAAGAAAAAAAATAAGACAACAGTTGTAGTGCGTACTGGAGCAGGTCAATCCCAAGTCTTTTCGTCCTCAACATAGTCTTTTATAGTGTAAAAAGCCTTTTGGCAAATTTTCGCTTTAAAAATGATTTGAATTTTTTAAGGTTTAGTTGTTATCATTTGACGACCTGAACTAAACTGTTAAAGGGATGGAGCTATATAAGGTTTATATCTACATCCCTCTTTCTCGCTCGCCTGACATTTTAACGCATCATAGCCCCAGATCTTTTAGAGTCATTCTAAACGTAATTGCTACGCGCAACAGTTTCCGTAGCTAGCTGTGGACATAGTTCGACAATGTCACTAACGAGCACTAACTAGTGACTCTGCGAGTTCACAACTTAGTTGTACAGTTTTTACAGAATAGCGTAGTAATACAATACATACAATAGTAGTCGTTCAAGAGCTTTTTTTTGAGGTGGGGAATCATCTAATGATTTCTTCCACTCTTGGGTGGTTCGGGAGGGCTTGTTAGACCTTAACTGAGTAAAACCACGCCAATGTTCCTTCAGTTTTCTTTTGACTGGCCTGTTGGTCTAGTGGTTAGTGACCCTGACTATGCCGAAGGTCTTGGGTTCGATTTCCACCCAAGAAAAATGTTTGTGTGATGAGCACGATCATTTGTTCTGTGTCTGGGGTAATTTATCTATTAATTTATGTATGTATTTAGAAATATAAAAGTATGTTTATCAGTTGTTTAGTACTCATAACACAAGCTTTGCTTAGCTTGGGACTAGACAGCGTTGTGTGATAGTTGTGGAAAATGTGGAATATATTAGTTACCTTTTGTGTTCTATCTCGTGGCCCTAGAAGGTATCGGTCCTGCTGGGCCTCTACGGTTTGGTAACAGAGATGTCAGCAAATTGCCGTAAAGGCGAAAAAGAGGCCTCAAAGAGAAGACTCATTGAGGTACGCATGGTCTCCTCATAGTACATCGTAATGGTGATGATTGCTACTAGACTTGAGGGTTGAATATACGTTTGTCAGTTTTACAGTCCACTGCTTTTTATTTAAGTCCAAATCTCGCCCCTAACATAGGTACCTACATATAATATAATACTACTGTTCCACTTTTACAAATGGAAAGCAGAAAACTGGACCTTCAAACAATTTCCAATTGGAATTTATTTCAATTCGAAATTAGTTTTTGAACAGTACCGCAGTTCTCTGTGAAGTATTGATATTTACCAATAATTTCTCATGTGGTTACTTAGGGAATTGCCTCTGAAATAATTATTCATTCAATTTACGTGGGCAGTATGTCGCAGTATAATAACTGTTATTTATACTAGGTACCTGGACCTGTATATGACGTTTAAAGTAAGATTGTTTCATTCTTATTTCCAGTGTAGGTAAGAGATGGCGCTAGACAACCTGTATAGCTGTCTCTTACCCACACTGAAATAAAAATGAAACAATCTTACTTTGAACGTCATGGTAACTCCGCTAATGTTATACAGAAAAAGAAATTGTATTTTATATTTTGTTTGGTTTTTTAATACATCCATAGCTCCATCCTTTTAACAGTTCAGTTTAGGTCGTCAAATGGATCGCGTTAAGAGCTCGTGAGTAAAGAAAAAAAAAACCACATAGTCCTCACATTCATTATAACAAAAAATACTGTATACACACGCTTCTTATGTCTTTCCTCAAAAGACCATCACAGACACCGATCCGCACGGTTATCGTATGATTTGACCATTACATGTTGCTGTATGGGTATGGACTTTAAAAGAGACTGACCCCTGAGTTTGTTTCGGTGTTTCTTCTCAGGGTAGTCAGCTAGGAAACACCGGCCTCATCTAATATAAATTGACAAACGTGTAAAAGCGTTTTTTTTTTCTTTTAATTATTATGGGTTATCTATTTAAATAAAAGCGAAATACCACTCACTGAAATTAATCTCGAAATCTCAGCAACTATCACACCTATAAACTTAAAATTTAACAGGTAGGTTCCTTATAGGGTGTAGACATCCTCTAAGAACGGATTTTCCGAAATTCACCCCCTAAGGGGATGAAATGGGGGTCCAAAGTTTGACTCTTGCGGGCAGAAGTTAGTCATTTATAAAATTTACACTTCTGTTCAGTATCTAATCCTTAATGATTTAAGGAGTGAGAGCTGAGACGTTAAATCGACTACCTAGCAGTTTAAATCTAAGTCCAAGACTGATTAAATCTTCTTGTCTCGCAACCAAATTTTATTTAAGTCTCATAGAATCGTGACTAGCTTGAGCAATTTCTTGATTAAATGTACCAAAAAACCCGGACTAGAGATGTAAATGCCAAAGGGAAGGTTCTTCGTTCCTTTTGTGCTGACTAAGGATCGTCTTGAACTGACAAAAACGGGGTAAATGTGAGGTAAATAGATATTCAATTATTTTGAGTCGCGTTTTCGTGATTTATTTACATCGCGTTTGCTAATGTATTGCCGCGTCGATGTTTGGAATGAAATAAATCAAATGTAGAACAGTAACGATCTGTTTCTGGCTTCAATTTGTATTCCCGTTGCGTTTTGGAATATCAAAAGATTCTGGAGGGAGGCATTTACTTATGTATACCTACTATAGGTTGCCTCATTGATGATATTCAGCCTTATACCAAGTTACAAAAACATATAGCAGTGTTAGTTTAAGGAAACCGATAATTGGTTTATTTTTTTTTAAATATTCCCCGCACCAAGAATGGCTCCTGTATCATGAGCGCATTCACATACATGTAAACTCTCATATGACTGGCCTGTTGGTCTAGTGGTTAGTGGCCCTGACTGCTATGCCGGAGGTCGTGGGTTCGATTCCCAACCAAGACAAACGTTTATGTGATGAGCACGATCATTTGTTCTGTGTCTGGGTGTAATTTATCTATAATATGTATGTATTTAGAAATATATAAGTATGTTTATCAGTTGTCTAGTACCCATAACACAAGCTCTGCATAGGTTAGGAATAAACGGCGTTGTGTGTGATAGTTATGGAATATATTATTATATATTATACACAAGACACCTGGAGTGCCTACTCAGACCTGGAACACCTGTTTGTAGGCCATACAAATATTTTTTCCGCGTGAACGAACCCGCGACCAGCCTACCGCTTAACCAACCGTAAACTGTGCCGTAAAAGAGTGGTGTAAATTAGTAAAGTAAAGTCGGACTCGCGCACTTGGGTGCCGTATAAACTTACCTAGGTATATCAAAAGTTCGATTCCTGAAACGATTCTCGACAGTATTTCTGGATCACAAAAAAAAGTAATTAATTTATAGGTACATAAGTTTTAATTTTTAGACTTTTTTCTTTACTTGTACTATGAAAAATCTTGCTTCTTGCCAAATTTCAGGATTCTATGTCAACGCGAAGTACCCTATAGGTTTTGATTTCCTAGCGAGTGTCCAAATATGCGCCTAAACAGCCTCATCTTTAGATTGCGTTGACTTAGAAGTTGGAATTTTCAGTACTCCAAGGAGTAACAGACTTGAGTATTTGATACTAATTTCAGCTTGATACATATACGCGTACCTGAGAAAAAGGCGGTCGACCAAGTGGTCCTATAAGCGTTCCGCTTTTGCTGACTCTGGTTACAGAACCCAAGATCGGCGGCAACGATCTCTCGCGCCAGGTCTTGGTACAGGCCATGGTACGAAGCGAGTAGCAGTGGCAGGCAGTCGCCTCCTTCTGCGAAGTAGTAATCTTAGCAAAGGAGGCGGCCGCACGTGCACGTGCGAGGTCACGGCCCTCACGCCCCAGCCGCCGGGTTCCCATCCCGATTTCCGACCACCGTAGGCGCGGGCTTGCTGACAACGAGCAATGGGTAGCTCGCTGTCTGAAAGTCCGGTAACCGTCCGGACCGAGCCCAAGTCGTGGACAAGGCGTACTGTTCCACGCGCGCCTCGAGAAGATCAGTCAGCAAACCCTAGGGGCCCAGCAGAGTCGAAGCCTACTGGGGCCAAGGGTCTGCTTCTGAAAGGAAAACTCGGCCCTGGTACGAAACGCTACGAAGGAACAGGAGCGGGTTTCCCGCACCGCCCAAGAGCGGGGGATATCATTGGATGATTTTTCCACCTACAAAAAGAAAAAGTTTACAGAACCCTAAAACACAATGCCCACTGTCTGGCATTTGTTCTAGCTTGCAGAATCTAAATGCAAGTTAACCTAAGGCATTTTCTTAGCGTGGTAGGAAGACTAAACCATCCAAACTGTATTAGCATACGTGGCTTTAGCCACTGCCTTCAACTCGCTTCACTAAGAACTTTGCTTATCTATTTAAAGGCTTATATGTCAAACGGACTACTTAAGGACCTTAAGCCAGAGGACCCGAAGTGTACAAATACAGCCAGAGACCGACATACGTTATGTGGGATGGCACAGAATACTAAGCGTGGTTGCTAGTTAATAATTCAGTGGGTAAACTTTGACAAAATATGCTTAGATCTAGAGATTTTAGCGCGTTGATGTACTGTTTTATTTGTACTGTGGCGGGTTTGGGACGTGGTTTGTTATCTGAGGATGTAGGAAGTCAAGACAGCTTTCAGGTTTGTGGCTATAAGTGAATGCACTGCACGCATTCGGTCTACAGGGTTTGTCTCCGTTTGTTGCTTTCATTCTGTTGCCCAAAGGTAACGCAACGTCAATGAACTTCCATGGGTTGTCCGAAAGGGAACTTCGTGGTCCTGGGACGCAAGACAAAGAAGGAACATAGGAGTGGGTTTCAGTCAGTAGAAGTCTTACACGCCCTCCCGTACCGCCCTAGGGCGGAGAGAAGTGATGACTGATAATTTTCCTCATAAAAAAAAACTGGGCAAGTGCAGGTCGGATTCGCACCCTGAGGGTTCCGTTCAAACTTACTTATATAAACAGTTCAATTGCCGAATGCAGTCTCGAAGATTTTTTTGAATCGCCAAATATATATTTTTTTGTTTTGACGTAACAACCAATTTGTAGTTTTCAGATTTATTCCTATACCTGTGCTATAAAACCTTGCTTTATCAATTGGAGTTGCGGACTGTGTCAGTCCATTGACTCGGAGTGAAGCAGCGGAGCGAGGCGAAAGAGTAATGTGAAGCGGAGTTGCGGATTGTGTCAGTCCATTGATGCGGAGTGAAGTTGCGGACTGTGCGAAGCAAGGCCGAATTTATGCGTCGAGTAATATGAGCAGGGGCGACGATGATATAATGATATCCGCTAATTCAATGGTCAAACCCCATGAATTTTGATTTCCTCAAGAGTGTCGAAATATACGTTTTTTCAGACATAAACGGCTTTGTCTTTTTTTTTCGCTAACTTAGAAGTCTGATTTCTTCACAGCTTCAAGGGGCCGCAGACCAGAGTAGTAGTGGTAGTATATCTATGGTTTTAATTTCAACCTGATATTTTGAGAACGCGTAGAGGCGCTTTCAAAATAAAGGGTATTGACAGACAGACAGAATGACGCGTTTATCCCTTATGTATAATCGGTAAGTAATATATAAATAATAATAAAATCTTTATAGTTTTATATCGATAGGTGTGGCTTTATTAGTTCTGCTTTTTTTTGTAGGTAGGTACGAATAACATGTGAAACCACTATATATTTAGGTAGGTCCAAACTATTGAAGGCATGAAATAGCGAGAAATATTGCTAGTCTCCCTTGAGATTTGGTTGCAGGTCCATTTCAATGTATATAGCTTAGAGCAATCGTACACTGCGAGTGTACGACTGCCCGCACCATATGCACATCTGACCGCGACGTCTACGTGACCAGCATCGAATGAATGTTTTGAACTCAAGGTATTCAATGTAAAGGAAAACTTAGTACATAGTTGTATCTATGGATAGATTTCTTACCAATATTGTACTGGTTAAATTTCCCTGATCTGGTTACGATTTTAGGTTTCTTATGTTATTCATTCTTATATTAGTCAATTAAATTTACACCGAGTAATATGAAGCGGAGTTGCGTAATGTGTCAGTCCATTGACACGGAGTGAAGCAGCGGAGCGAAGCGTAAGAGGAATGTGAAGCGGAGTTGCGGTCTGTGTCAGTCCATTGACACGGAGTGAAGCAGCGGAGTGAAGTGACGGAGTAATTTGAAGCGGAGTTGCGGCTTGTGTCAGTCCATTGACACGGAGTGAAGAAGTGGAGCGAAGCGAAGGAGTAATGTGAAGCGGAGTGTGGATTGTGTCAGTCCATTGACACGGAGTGAAGCAGCAGAGTGAAGCGACGGAGTAATGTGAAGCGAAGTTGCGGATTGTGTCAGTCCATTGACACGGAGTGAAGCGACCGAGTAATGTGAAGCGGAGTTGCGGATTGTGTCAGTCCATTGATGCGGAGTAGAGTCGCAAACTGTGCGAAGCTAGACCGAATTTATGCGTCGAATAATATGAGCAGGGGCGACCATGATATCCGTTAATACCACGTGGCTGGTTTATTGCCTTCCTCCACTACTATCCACGTCTCCACTCTGCTTCCCCACACCGCTTCTCGGTTTTGTATGAAATTTGAATAGTTCGCTAATCCATGTCCAATGAAGCGAAGCGAACATTTTATGCAATTCTATTGGTTAAGTACTTTTTCGAACAACCCTGCAGCGCGGATACCCAGGTATAAGCAGTGCCGTAACTAGGGCGATGCCAGCGGTGCCTAGGCACAGGGCGCAGAACCTGATGGGGCGCAGAAATGATCAAATCAAGAACAAGTTTTGTATAATTAGTTTCATCAGGAGGTTACTCTCCCTCCAACCCTGCTCCCTGTCAGCCCTGCTCCAACTTTCCGGGGCGTAACCGTGCCGTTAACCGACCATCTTGATCTTCTTGGTGTTACGCTGACGTCAACACTCAACTTTGGGCCATACATTGAAGCAAAGGCTCAACTGGCAGCAAAAAAGCTGGGTATCCTCGCTAAGGTCAGGCAGTACTTCACGCCGGAACAGCTGCTCAAACTTTATCAAGCACAAGTTCGATCGTGTATGGAGTACTGCTCTCATCTTTGGGACGGATCTGCCCGATACCAGCTTGATGCACTTGAAGCAATTGAGAGGCGTGCCAGGAGGATCATTGGCAATGATGCATTCGTTGAGTCGAGGCTCCAAAGTCTTGAGCATCGGCGCCGAGTTGCTAGCCTGTCGGTTTTCTACCGGTTGCATTTCGGGGTGTGTGCGTCTGAATTGCATTACCTAATTCTGCCTAGCCCATTCCATCATCGGACCACCAGGCGTACGGCAACGCGCCACCGGTACATGGTGGACATTCCACCTATACGCACAAAACGTTTTGGGAACACATTCATTGTGCGTACAGCTAAGGAGTGAAATTCCTTGCCGGAATGTGTGTTTCCTGATAGCTACAACCCGGAAATCTTTAAGTCAAGAGTGAATAGGTTACTTCTAGGTAAGCGCGTTCCATCGTCGACCGCATCATCGCTTTCCATCAGGTGAGATAGCGGTCAAGCGCGAACCTACCCAGAATAAAAAAATAAAAATAAAAACTCTTTCCCGTTCCCTCTCCCTCCGTACCATGGCCTGAACTAGGGCCGGATGCTCAGGTCGTCATCTTTAATCTTTACGAGCACACAGCGGGGTTCTGTCCAAGCGGGGCGGCAAACTTCCACCATATATGCTTCATCATATAGCACACGATGAAGCATTCTTCCCGCCAGATCCGAAATATGTACTTCCCGAAACATTCATGTCCGATAAGGTTCTGCGACATGCGACAGGCAGATTAAACTTACCCAGCTCTGACTTTTTTAGGGGCGCATTTTCAGAAACTGGAACCATATACAAGGCTTGTTACGGTACTAGGTATAAGTTAAGATTTTAGGATTAAGGTCCATAACTCACGCTCAAGCCTCGAAAAACGAGACCAACATACTCGTA
This sequence comes from Mythimna vitellina, assembly GCA_949316375.1. Classification (NCBI taxonomy): domain Eukaryota; kingdom Metazoa; phylum Arthropoda; class Insecta; order Lepidoptera; family Noctuidae; genus Mythimna; species Mythimna vitellina. The sequence goes on from OX438692.1 coordinate 18,830,530, forward strand.
GCAGTTTTTGTTTTTAATATAAAAAGATTTATTGTCACATTGGATCATGACTGTTAGATTCACTTTATTAACATAAACCCCTAAACTCAGGGAAGGTTAAACCTCATTTACTTGGTGTCAACCTAAAATATGGTAATGTCTTTCACGACGTTACCGCACGAAATTTTGGAGAAAAGCGGAAATAAATTGAAACAGTGAACAATCAGAAACCATTGGATCATTAGAGAAGATTTATAGTCTATGTCTTCAGGGTACTTTGTGTAATAGAATTCGTCGCGTCATCGTTATGACGTCACTCATAAATTGAGAGTTTTTTGTTCTTAATGAGATGTGATGTTTTGCTATGTTTTTAACCTATTTCCAAAAAAGAAGGAGGTTCTCAAGTCGACTGGTTTTGTTTTATTTATTTATATTTATATATACTTTATTACATAACAATTTACAAATTTACAAATTGTTTGTTTTGTATCTTGTTCAGCGATATCTTCGCCGAATGTAAACCGATTGTGGAGTTTCTTTTTTATTTCAAAGATTGAGGAGCGAGGACCACCAGGCGAAAAACTCTTCATTCATTTAAAATTGGTGAAAATCTCATGAAGAACTTCGAAAATAGACCTTAGAAAACTTCAATAAATGGTTGCAAAACTTCCGGGATTGCTGTATTCGCATGTCTATTTATTGTTAACACCATTACATAACATAAGTCGGAGTCGCAAGGCCATTCCCAGCCTAGAAACAAGTTTTTTATTTTTAGTTTTGGCTAGGTTTTTTTTTCTTTCATGTCTGGAGTGAATGGTTAAAGTATAGGAACTTTTTTTGAGTTTAAAGTGTGGTAGATAGATATACCATATAATTGCACACGGTTCTGATCGTCAGTGTTCGAGCGTCTACTCTCCGCAGGCTATTTCCCACCTTCCATGCTGCAAGATGCTCGAAAAGAAACACGGAACAGTTGTCTTATGTGTAGGCTATAGGTATAGATAACTGCACTGATTCAGAATTTGATACCTGGAGTTATGATTTTTTTGCGAATAGATTAAAATTACTTTACCTACATTTTTATATATAGATTTGCAGTATTCCATACTTGGTACCTATTTCATAATTAGATCCCGTTTTTGTTGATTTAGTTTTTGAAAAAAAAACTGCTTTAAATTAATAAAAATAACAGACTCTTACTCAATTAAGCGCAAATGTATGGCAGATTGTAATCTATATATATAAAAGAAGAAACTGATTGACTGACCGTCAACATCATTTTTTTTTATAAGTTTTAAAAATTCTATGTTAATTAATGTAAGTGGGTGCACCGTTTTAATTAACTATAAATAAAATAAATAAATAAATCAACGCACAGCCGAAATTCTGCTCAAAGTTTCCTTTTATAACGCAGGCGAACACTAAGAGAAGATTTTTCAAAATTCACCCCCTAAAGGGATAAAGCGGGGAAGCAAGGTTTGTATGGCAAAACCTACTTTCAAGCGGGCAAAGCCGCTGGCAGGAGCTAGTTACGCATAAATTATTTAATTTATAAAACTTTTATGTTATTAAATCACAATAATAAAATGGTACTTTCCATATTTGGTTAGTTTCCCCTAACATTATTCATTATTACAAAAATCCTTTTTGCCCTATCTAGGGTTTGAACCTTGAACCTCACACTAAACAGTTACACATACGACCATATAGAAATCTACTTGGTCTTTAAAAAAGGTACTTAGCTGAAAATAATCCCGCTGTCCCTTCAGTACCCAGTGCTGTACAACAAATCCCACATTAACTTCAACCAAGACCCCTCATCCCTGCAGACCAGTAATCCGCTTCTAAATAAAGTCTCGTCATAAAAGGCTCACTGTTTCGTACAGTATTCAAGGAGTACAGGTGGCCGTCGGCAAGTGATAATCCAATTTCTTCAGAGAGAGAGAGACGTAGCTAAAAAGCCGTGTAGCGCCATCTCTCTCTCACACCAGTTGCATAACGATTTTAAGACATCATACCTCACGTTCAGAGTCACGACAACATCATCGCTAGTTGATGGACGCACATACGATCACTCGGAATGACTATTGGCGTGCTAACATCGATATTATCGTGACTTGGAATGCGAGATGATAGAACTGTTCAAAAAGGAGTACATTTATTTATGTACGACCGGACCTCTCTCGACGCGGTTAGATAAAACCTCTACTCTCAGCGGTAAGCTACTAACTATACTACAATAGTAGGTTACCTAATAGACTAGGGAATGTTACCAGTACCTACCTACCTATAAAATAAATGAAATCTTGTAGGAGAGGTAATAGCGAGATAGTTCGCTTGTTGAGTGGTCTTCTTTGTTTGATCTTCTGTTGCTTACTAGGTGCTTCGTACGATGTATATTTTTAACCGACTTTACAAAAAGGAGGAGGTTATCAATTCGGTTGTATTTCTTTTTATGTTTGTTATCCAGAACTCCGTCGTTTATGGACCGTTTTGCAATTTTTTTTCCCTTTATAGGATATGCTTCCAAATTGGTCCAATTTTTTTCAAAATCCAGTTCTGATGATGGGATCCATGAGGAATCGAAGGAACTCCTCAAATATTACGGGCAACCATATAGTGTTTTTGGTATTTTCATCGAAAACTTAAGCATTTACAGCCAAAAAGTAACATTTGATGGAGTGGAACTGATGAAGAAAACCAGAAATAGTCAACAGAACTTCATACTCACATAGATATCACAATGAAGATAGTTAAGCGGGTATGACAATACAAATAACTGAATGGTTCTGAATAGTTACGTTGGAAATGGTATCATCGAAGTGATCTGATAATGATGATGAAGCCGGAAGGTAGGCACTGGAACTCCGTAATTAAGCAATATAACCTAACCGTGTTTGGACTTATTAGAATTGTCATGAGATGCACTTCGGCTATAAGGTACTATCGAACTTGTCTGATGATGGAGCCGGAAGGTAGGCACAGAAACTCTGAAATTAATCAATGTATCCTAGCCATCCTAGCCGTGTTTGGGCTTATTTGAATTGTCATGAGATGCACTTTGGCTATAAGGTACTATCGAACTGTTCTGATGATGAAGCCGGAAGGTGGAATGTAGACACAGGAACTTCATAATAAAACAATGTAACCTAGCAGTATTTGGGTTAAATGGAATTGTCATGAGAAATACGCACTCTGCTTATAAGTGTATCGCAACTAAAAAACTTTTTACAAAAAAAATAACCGACTTCACTAAAAAAAAACAGTAAAAGGATCAAAATAATTTTAATTTCGGAAGTCGGTGTTAAATAAGAAACATGGTGTTTCTCGGTAGGTATTGTTCTACCTTGAAACACCGACTTCCGAAATTAAAGTAATTTTGATCCTAATTATTTTTTTTAGTGAAGTTAGTTATTTTTATTATATTTTTTTTTAAAATTACGGTTTCCGCTACGAGGACCGCCGCCGCGCCGCACACGACACACGCGCGACGTCACGCGACGGGTGCCCGCGAGGTCGCTCGCTTAACGCAGCGTTGGCCCTTAATTTATAAGACACAGGAATTCCTAGTTTAGCGAGTCAGGATGTCAACTTTTGTACGCCTTTAATTATTGTAAACTTACCTGATATTAAGAATGTGTGTCAATAAAGTATTATTTTAAAAATTGCGCAATTACGTTTTATTGAGGATGGCAAACCAGAGGTATACCTACATTGGGCACGCCATGCCACAATCACGACAGTAACTCTTTGAGGAGAGGCTGAAGTTGCGCCACAGCATTCTCACCGGACATGGCAAGTTCGGGAAGTTCCTGTTATAGATGCAAGTGGAAGAAACGCCCGGGTGTCACCATAGTGCAAACGGCTCGGAGGACACGGTGGAGCAAACGGAATACGATCGCCACCTTCTGCAAAGCAGAAATGCTACCGAAGGAGATGGCTGTAACCGTGAAGGAACGGACATCTTCACGTACCAGCCGCCGCCACAGGAGACGCCCCGGGTGTAGGGAGTCGCAAGGCGGTCTTCGACCATCGTAGGCGCGGGCTTGCGGACGATGTGCAAAGGATAGCTCGCCGTCCGGTATGGACCGAGTTCAAGTTGTGAATCGCATTTTATCGGTCCTATTCCTCTTAGGGTGTGTCTAAAGAGGTGATTTTGAGTAGAGTCCCTTGCTTGTAATTTAGACTAATCCTTCAAATAGATGCCATTTTTAGGGTTCCATCGCTCAAAAGGATAAAACGGAACTCTTATAGTCTGTGTGTCAAGACTCTTTATCTCGAGAACACGTGGAGGTATCGAGTCGAAATTAAAACTATATACTCAAGTCTGCGGTCCATTGAAGCTGTGAAAAAATCAAACTTCTTAGTTAACAAATAATAAAGATACGGCCTTTTATGTCGCAAAAATGTTTATTTAGACACTCTCAAGGGAATCAAAATTGATAGGGTACTTCCCGATGACCTAGAATCCTGAAATTTGGCATAAAGCAAGGTCTTATAGCACAGGTATAGGAATAAATCTGAAAACAGTAAATTTGTTGTTACCTAAGTCCCAAAAAATAAATACTTTTTGCAATCCGGAAAAATCTTCGAGACTCCATTCGTGAATTAGTTCAATTCACGAATGGAGTCTCGAAGATTTTACATAGGTAAGTTTGTACGGAAACCTCAGGACGTTAGTCCGACTCACACTTGCCCAGTTCTTTTTTTAATAATGGGTGGAGCGAGAAGTATTGTCACTGACTAAAACCAGTGTTCTTTCAGTTTCTCATTGCGTTCCAAGACTGCGGTAACCCTTTCGAACAATTCCGCAGGTCAAATCGGAATGAAACCGAATGAGATCTTACCTTTATGACTTGGTAGGTACCACCACTTGACCAGCAACCTGCCCTGACTTAGCATAGTATAGCATAGTCGGCCTTATAATGTTCCCACTGTTGGGACTCACGCCTCCTCTCTAGGAGAGAGAAATGGGCCGTAATCCACCACGCGGGCCCAGTGCGTGTTGGTAGATGTCACATGTCTTCGAATTTTTGGTTCTAGGACATGCCGGTTTCCTCACGATGTTTTCCTTCACCGTTTCGAGAGCGGAGCGTTTTGGTAGGTACGTAGGTACCCATTGAGACAAATGGACTGACAGACAGATCAAGATGTGACTAGAAATGACCAATTAAAGTTCTTGGAAGTAAACAAATTCAAAACCAATTTTATTAAACTCTAAAATAAAAACAAAATTAATTATTATCATCAGATTTCTGCTCGCCAGCGAAGGGCGTGTTATAATTTTCAAAATAGCGTCGCACTTGTCGATCGCCGATTTCCATTTCACTGACCGCCGAAGACAGCTGTTCCACCAGTTCCAGGGTACTAGAGCTCAAGTGCAGTTCATGAGTGAAGCCCAGGAATGAGGAGCGTTCCGTCTCCAAAAAATCGGAGTTCTTGAACAAAGAACATTATATTGTTAAACTAGTGCGCTTGACCATCAATGATTGCATCGCCGCTTACCATCAGGTGGGATCGCAGTCAAGCACTGGTTTATATCAATTAAAAAAAACATAGATCATAAGTACCTACACTCAGGCTGTTTCAGAAATAATTTACTTTTATAGATGCATAAAACTTAACAAACATGTTTTTAAATTACAAAATCAAAATAGAACATTGAAAAATAGGTCGTGGGGCTCTTTGGACCGGGACCGCGGTCCCAACATCCACCTATAATTTTTTTTTTGTAGTATTTTGGGACCACAGGGAGAAAGGCTTTAAATTAGTTACCAAAAAAGTTGTATTTATTTTATTTGTGGTACCAAAATACTACTAAAAAATTGTACTATTTTTTTTCTTTATTTATTTATAGGGGCTTTTACGCATTGCGTATGTCAATCCCATCGTATCCTTAACAATTATACGTACATCACAAGACATGGGCCATGAATTCGAACAGATCTTTCGCATTGTCACTATTAGGTAGGGATAAAATATTATGGAACATGCCTACATCACTTCTGTTCAAATTCAGGGACCTTATCAAATTATGTACTATTTTTTTTAGGTGGAAGTTGCCCAATGTGGTCCAAATTGGAAATAATTCGAATGTCGTCCTTCGCGGGTCTAGCACTCTTCAAAGCGAACATTCACGAACGCGCCTCAGTAGTTGAGTAGGAATGTTGTTGACTTCGTGTCTAATATTTTCTTTCACTTCAGATATGGTTGATAGATTACTGTTGTACACCCTACTCTTCAGACAAACCCAGATTTAAAAAATCTGAAGGTGAGGTCTAGACTCTGTTGGGGGGGGGGGGGGGAGGTGAAGGAAAACATTTGACAAGAAATCAAAATCATTCGTACCCAATTTCTGAGCCGCGTTTTGATGAATGGTAGAGATCGCTTTGAAGAGTGCCGTGAACGACGAAATTTGAATAATGGTATTTTTTTATAAGTAATTTTCCCATGTCTTCAGTTCCATTAATGCGCATTTATAAATCGTCTACAAAAAATCAAAATTATTTCTGAGACACTCAGTATAAGACAACACAATATCTATATTATTCTATGTTTATAAGTACTAATTTTTTTATTATTTGAATTAATTTTGATCCATAGCCGCCAATTTAAGTATCGACTTAAGTGTTTTACATTGTAAGTAACCATTATATGACAGTACCGGACCTAACAGGCGTTGTCCAGCCCATTCAAAAAAACCTAGAACCTCATTACAGCGCCGCTTCACTCCAGCTACCGGGTCCAATCGTGAATCTAATCATCCATGAAAGCAAAATTGATCCAGCCGCTTAGGAGTTGATTTTAGGCATACAGAAGAACATATAAATATATGATTGTACATACAAACTGTCGAAAAACTTTACTCCCCTTCGGATGCATTTTATTATAAAAAACCTAAAAAATATAAGTTACAATAGAATTTGAGCTTCTTGTATTGTATAGCATAGTTTGTTAAGCCAAAGTTTAATCATTATCTCGAATTCCCCTGGCGAAACGGGCTACAAGTCCAGCCCCTCTAGTCAACTTACGATCGTTTCGTTTGCGTTGAACGCCTCGAGTAGGCCACGCCTCCGATTCCTTTGTTCTGACCACGTGACTGAGCGTTGCGATGACGTCAGAACAAACGGACGGATTGATCAGACGCCTCGAGTAGGCGTGGCCTACTCGAGGCGTTCGACACAAACGAAACGATCGTAACTTGGCTAGGGAGGCAGTATTTACTTACCGCCATCGACATTGTAAATAAGATATACGCCAATACGAATATACTATATTTCAACACGATACTCATTGCACAAGAGTCAAAGAAAATAAAATTAACATTATTTCTTCATATGTAAAATTAAACTATGAGCGAAAACATTTTATATTGAACTTGTCAAAAATATAAATGCAGAGGCGATTTTTCCGTATTTTCTAATAAATTTCAGACCGAAAATACAACAAATAAAATATAACTTATTTTATTACAATTGAATGTTGCAAAATAAATTGAAATAAATAACGTGAGGTTGATAAAATTTGACGCGTTATTTGGTGGAAATCACCACCTTTGGAAGTAGTGATTGCGAAAATTTCTCAAAATCTATTTTACTCGACCTGGATGTGGATCGTGTATAGAAAAAAAAAAGGAAAGATTGTAAACTAGAATTTTATTTACAAAAATACTGGCATTTTTATATTATTTTAGTAATTTTAACTCTCTGAGCATTTTTACCGTCACTGGATATATATATTTTATTTTAAAGAAATACAATTTTATTTTTCGATTTGAAACATAAACAAACATTAATTCATTTAAATTCGAAGTAAGCTAAAGGGTTCCTGTTTGTTATAATTCTTAAATACCATAAAACAAAGCATTTGGTATGCGGCTATGCGCAACGCCTAAAACAAAAACTAAAAAGAAAATAAACAACGTCTTATCATTGAAATAATTCCAAGAATTTTCAAGACAATATGGTCATAGTTAGGCCGCTTGTACACGTCAAGAAAAGTCGCCGGGCCTATGCAAGAATTCGTGTCTTTTCTACACAAGAACTGTGTACACTGCTTGGCGCTGACCAAGGAAAAAACTTGTCTGCGCTAGACACGACGGGTGAAGTTGCTATGGTGCCTGCCGTAGGGTAAATTTTCGTGCCTAGATCCGACAAAATTCTTATCGTGTACATGATGAATTGGTCCCATCAGACGCAGACACGGTGAAATGTCTTAGCGTGTACAAGCTCCCTCAATAAAACTTATCTGAAGAATAAAAATGGTAGTTTGACAGGTTTTGCGTAATAACTACGTCAGACCTCAAACGTCATATTATTCAACAGACAAAATTTTCCTGGCTATAAAAAAATCGGACTCAAAAATTTAAAATTTAGTAACAAATATATAATAAATTGTTAAATTATAATATCAGCCTTCAACAGTGAGCAAGGTGTTGGCATACTGGAACTCAGGACTGTTTTCATATTCTGACATGTCAAGGGCAACTTCGCAGCTTTCACGGACTACAGGGCGCGGGTCTTGCAAGTACCTGAAAATACATGATAATAGATATTGGTTAGAGTTTTAACTTAGATGAGAGTGGGCGGGACATGACAGCTGAGGCCGAAGTCTGCTATTTTTATGAATTCGTCATTCCAACACGATCCCATTGTCATTTTGCTAAAAGTTCGTAATCTGATAATTCATAATGGTTGATCATTGATCGGTCAATGATCTTGTGGTAGAATGACAATATCGAGCTGTCTCGAAACAAATTAAAAGCAATGACGTTCTAATGGTAGGTCACTAATCAAAGGAACTGTCAAAATTTTGGCAGTTATCCGCATGCGTCAAATATTAATTTGTCATTATGTACGAGATTACCATTCTATGCCATTTCTTTCAATGGAGTGTCAATGGTTGACCATTGGAAAGTCATAATGACGCCAATATATAAGTAGATTACCAAACTTGTCAAAATCAACAATTATGAAATCAATGATAGACCATTCTGACAATATTGTAATAGCAGACTTGAGGCCCCGTATGCTCGACAAACTCTCGGCAAAATTAGAAAGTGCCCTGAGACAATTAGACCTGTCTCCGTCGTTGCGATATTACACCTTCTTGTTTTATTATCGAATCAGTCGGACTATAGAGTACTGGCCACCAACCTCTTGTAGTCCCTAACAATTCTTAAAAAGTGTAGGTATAGGTAATTTGTAAAGGAGTCTACCCAGTAGCTACCATACCGTGATCTTGCTAGGAACGTATCAGGCAAAAAAAAAAGAAAAAAAGTAAATGACTATGACTGACCAACACCGTGGCGAGGCATGAACGGAGCGTCAACGATAATCGACAAGAATATTGTTCTGGTGCTGAAGTTATAACCGTGTATGATAGCCGATCTAAGCCCGTTGTAAACGTGTTTCAATGGCATTCATGCAAAATAAAGGCCAGTCACGACTACATGACAGATTAAGGCTAAGGCTAAGAACTCACTAACGAAGCGGTTTTCACACGGTACGAAGAAACTACTGTTTTATTTCTAAACTCACGAGACCGAAGTTTTGGGTCGTCGCGGTTGCAATTATCGATCACAAACTTGGCGGGTGCTAATCGCATGAGGACAAAACCGGCCGAGGCTGCGGGTGACCGCGGCCGGCGCGGTTCTACTAGTTGCCCGCCGGTGCAGCAGGAGTCACAAGCAACCGCACACACCGCGGGCGTAAATCGCGTCGTGAAATTTGCTTAAATTTTTTACCTATATCTGCGTTATAATGAAGATGCGGGCCCGCAACTACGACGGACGCGAGTGAAAACTGCTTCGTGAGTTCTTAGCCTAAGAACTCAGGAAGCCGTTTTCACCTGCACCCTCCGCGGTGGCTGGGCACGCCATAATCATTACGGCAAGTTCCCTCTTTGAAGAGTGGCTGGAGAGGTGTCAAGGTGTCCTCATTTTCCGCATGACGCTGATCCCTACCGAACACGGTAAGTTCGAGTGGTTCAGGCGGAAGAAACACCCGGATGTCACCATTTTGCGGACCACCCGGAGGATACAGTGGAGGTATGCTCCGCTTGAGCGGAGCACCACCGTTTCCTCGTGGCAACGGCGGCGACCTGTCACGCCGGGCCCTGGTACAGCCCATGGTCCGGAACGTGAGAGAATGGGCAGCGGTCGCCCCCTTTTACGAAGGAGTTATGATAGCGAAGGAGACAGCTGCATGCGTGAGGGAACGGACATCCTTACGCCCCAGCCGCCGAGACGCAACCCGCCCCAGATTCACACGGATGCAATGCCGATACCACCGGAACATAGCGGTTCCAGTGGTGGTAAGCATTTTAAATTTGATATATCTTCAAAAATATTTATTCAAATTATATGTTGTAAAGAGCCATATTAATCTATATTCAATGCACAATGTATTTAAGGTACTTAATTGGATAAGGATTAATGATGATTGCTTAAAATCGTTTCGTAAATAACCCATTATTTCTCGTAAAAAGTAAAGAATAATAAGTGGTTATTGTGGGTTATCCCTAAGAGATCTCGAAGTAGCACTGTAGACTTTTTTAAGGTGTACAATACTGTAGTACATTATTTTGTTCTATCTCGTAGGGTTCTGCCAGCGTTTGCAATGTACTCGCAAAAAATGTGTTTATTTACGACATCACATCAAAAACCTCTAAAATTACCTGTGTTTCTCTACTATATTATGCATGTAGTATACATATAAACCTTCCTCTTGAATCACTTTATCTATTAAAAAAACCGCTTCAAAATCCGTTGCTTAGTTTTAAAGATCTAAGCATATATAGGGACCGACAGCGGGAAGCGATTTTGTTTTATACTATGTAGTGATTAATCTGGCACCTACCATAGTTCGGGCCGAGTAATTACAGTTACCACAGTAACAGTGACCCATATCAAACAAGAATTCAAACAATATTTTACCTCTGTAAAACCTCAGTACATTCATCAGTGGCGATGGACCCTAGTGCCTCAGCCGCCTCATGCCTCACCATCTCATGTTCATTAGTATCTTCTAGAGTCTTCTTCAAGAACGGTACACTTCGCTCATCCTGCATCTGTCCGAACACGAATGCCACTTCGTGCCGAAAGAGGGCGCTGGATGCTTTGAAACCTGGAATTTGAAAACAAGTTTGTATTAGGAATGTATCAAAATCCATAAATCATCATCATTCTGGTGTGAGAGAGAGAGACACAGAGCTATTCAGGCTGTATAATAACTATGTCTTTCTCACCCCTCAAAAAGGAGGAGGTTCAATTACTACAATTACAATTACTTATTGTTGAGCACCAGCATTATTTTATCTGGGATGCCCTGTTCTTGTGGAATAGCCATGAGAGTGACAAGGAAAAAGCTAGTTTTAATGTAACTATCAAAACAAGGTCTGTTTTACACAATGCCATGGCCCAAGTTAAATGGAGTCTTATTTTAACTTTTATATATTATTGTGTGTAAACCTTTATAGACATGGATTCCTAAACTTGATCATGTCATAGTCTTTTTTTTCTGGTGGGAAATCATAAAATCATCTGATCTTTCTCCCTCTCTGGGAAGAGTGAAAAGGAGTGTTATACTTTTACTGTTTAAAACCCAGCAATATTGCTTTAGCAGCCCTGCATTCTTTCAAACATTTATTGCCATAAACAATGAAGATAGGTTTTTTCACAAAGAAATTGCACTGCAGGACAAATCTAATCGTCATTTCTTTATCCACGCTGTTATTGACTACATATTTAAATGATTGTTTCTGTTCACAAAATCAAAAACTTTAAATGTTCAAACTCACCTTCACCCAAAGCATTAATACTCTCAGTGGTCCCAAGGTTTCTCAAGCTAAACATAGCTCTATATCTCTCAAACAGCGTCTTAGTTTCATCCATTAAAGTATTCTTCAAATTCTCAACATCACTCTCACTACTTGGTGGAGCAGGATCTATGGATGTAAACAAACTCTTTGATAAGTTGGACTCCTTCGTACTGTCGTTGGCAACCCAGTTGAGTCTTTGAAGGGCAATTTGACAGGTCTCTGCTACTTCTATTGCTGGGTCATGTTGGTACTTTTCTAGTAATTCTCGGAGTTTCGGGTCACCAATAGCGCCTAGTGCTTCACCTGTAATATGACAGTTATTTGAATGTTAAATGGGTATGTTGATGGACTTTAAGTTAATTTATTAAAAATAGTAAATAAATATTTCTTGGGACATTTTGTAGTGATCCATACTTAATATTATAAATATGAAAGCAATTCTGTTTGGCTGTCTGTTTGGTACGCTTTCATGGTTAAACTAATGAATTGATTTTAATGAAATTTGATATGCAGGAAGCTTGAACTCTTAATGCTTCAACTTTGCATCCGCAATCTTCGATTGCGAATTTTTGGATCTTCGTGGCTCTTCATGTGACTGGCCGAAGGTGCAGTGTACTTCGCCAAGGTCGCTGATGAGGCTGAGGGTGATGACCAGGTATGACCAGGTAGGCATGGCCAGGTAGGCAGGTAGGTCAGGATACCCTTTATAGCCGTGGATACTGGCTGTATGGCTCGTTGCTCGAAAGCTTGAGGAAGCGATGATGACGTCACGAAGTAATGGCTGCACGAAGGCTAAGCTGACGTTCTTTGTCGAGGGTCACCAGTTTGAAGGTAGGTGGAACAGAGAGTAAAATCCCCCAAACCTCCGTTGAAACGGGAGGACCCTCCGACCAAACGGATGTTATGTCTGGTGGGCAGCTGCCCAATTGATGATTTCGGACTGTTCTATATGTTCTAATTGCGCGGATAGCTTTGATTGTGTGATGCAGGATTAGTTCTTATGTGACGCCATAGATGTCACTACAAACCAATATTATTAAATTAATTAATAAGCTGCTGGCAGAAGCTTATAAATAATAAGTAAATGGTAAAGATGCTCTTGAAGAATCCTCACAATTGCTGAATACTTATTATGTACCTCATTGTTAGCAAATATTTTTCATAGAAATAAAGAGACCATTGTCATTAAATTATGAAAGGAAAATACTAAGTTTTCCTTCATGTAAGAATTGTCAATGGCTTTTAGTACCTTTTAAGAATATGCCATAATGTGACAAACCACATGCCATAAAATGACAATAATAATATGTCGTCACAAAGAACACATATTCATATTATTGTCATTTTATGGTACTTAACATGAAGTACACTTGTGTATATATAAAAAGCAAAGTCCTAACTCACTCACTGACTCATCAACATCTAGTCCAAACCCTTGGTCCTTCCTTTTATCTATATATATAAAAATAGAAACTGATTGACTGACATATCAATGCACAGCCTAATCTATAGGGCCTAGGAGCATGAAATTTTACATGAGGTTTCCATATATGACGAAGGCGAGCACTAAGAGAGGATTTTCCAAAATTCTCTCCCTAAGGGGATGTATCAGGGGTTCAAAGTTTGTGTGGAGAAACTGACTTTCACGCGGGAGTAGCCGCTGGCAAACTAGTGATGTAAAGACAAAGAATTAGAAAGAATTTTCCAAAGTTCTCTCCCTAAGGAGATGAAATGGGGTTCTCAAATTTGTATGGAGAAACAAACGACGACGAGACACGACAACAACGACGAGGGCGAAGCCGCTGACAGTAGCTAGTACTAAACAATCCATGACTCACAATCTCAACCAGCATGCACTCGCTCACGTATTCACTATCGCACCAATAATCACAAAACGTTCAAAATAATGATAAGAACTAACCTGCCTCATGGCGGACTATGGGATCCTGGTTTTTATCCTCCAGCACGCTCCTAAGCACTGGAATAGCACGTTCATCCTGCATTTGACCCAAACAATAAGCTAATTCATGCTTTAACAGCACAGACTCGTCTATAAAACACTGGCTGATACACTCTATAGCGGTCTCGCCTCCCAGGTTTCGAAGAGTAAATAAAGCCCGAAAACGCTCCTTCATGGGCCTCGCTGGATCGTTGAGGACTTTGCCAATATTTTTCACAGCCGATTCGCTGACCAGTGCCATTTTCGAATTAATTTATAATAATAAGAAAGCTAAAAAGAACTCGTTTATCGACAAGTAACATGCGGTAGTGACACAAAACTGACAGTGACAGCCATGACAAATGACAATCTAAAAAACGTCAGTGTCAGCGGCAATTGTTTTTTTTTTCTCTACTGCTAATTTTAAGTAGCAGCAGCATTGGTTTTAAGGAAAATATCTTTGAATCGATAAACATGCAGAGCAGTAGGAGCAGTAGGGTTTAGTTTGTTCTCCAAAACCCTGTGTACGATGACAACTTACCAGTTCAATAGTACTGTGTCACACAATACTATTGGTACCTACTATGTCCTTCTCTAAATCCAAAGTGATGGTTGGGTAAAATAACTTGATGGTTATTCTTCATTCTTGTTAAGTATGAGTTTCCGATGATTTTTCCAACAATAGGCAGCAGGCATTAAATATGGGCCTGTACGAAGACATTTCTTGGTTTCTCCAGTTTTAGAATCATGATGACTTGTGCGATTTAGTCGCAAACAAGCGTTGACGATCAACACCAGAAAAAGAATCCCTTTTTGAGGCAAGTTTTTTAAAAGAGTTGCGTCTATTTGATCATAACTACTTGGTTATGATCCACAACCGTCGAGATTGTGAAGCGCCTGCTTTACAATCTCGAAGGTTGCGGATTTCTTCGACGAATTCTTTTGGTTGACATACTGGCTGGATCTGTTAAATAGAGATTTATCTCTTGCGTATCATGTTTGATGCCAGACCTTGGGTAAGTGGCGTCTTTCAAATATTTATCTTTAATGAAGACCGAGTATACAGTATAGGTACACGTTCTTTTGTGACAAATACTTTGCGGTTTAGTATAGCTTTGTATATGCGAAAATATGTATAATTCTATACTTTCAATAGCTTAATCCACTATTTCGATGGTTATAAATAAGGAATGTTATAAGGTCTGTTATTGATGAAATGAAGAAAAAAAGAAAAATAATTTATTTGCTGGTACTCTTTCCAGTTTTTGTGCCAGATAATTATGTATTTAATTATAAAGTTTGTGTAAATCAAAACCATAATCAAATAACGCCTTTATGTGCCCGTTTACTTCCACAGTTATAGTGTTAAAATACAGAAAACCTTTGTTTATCCCGTTATTTACCCTTTAAAATATGAAGTAGGTAGCTACAATACTTTGACCACGTATCCGATCATCACCAATGTGACCAAGGGTGATTTTAGATATTCTACTAATAGCCACTCAAAAATATCGAGCTTTTACAGTAGGTTTATAATATTTTAATTCAAAAATTCAAAAAACAAATAAAGTTTCGGTTACAAAATAGAGATACGAATAACTCCTATAAATACATAATCCATTTATGTTCTTAATTTTTTGAATGCAATTTTAAAAACTTAGGTACCCAAGGGTTTTGATAGTTTAACTTGACTTTTTTAAGCAATTATGCCTTCGATCAACACTATAAGTATTCGAAGTTTGTAGCTAAAAAGGTGTGCAAAAACAATGATTAGACTTCCCCAAGTTTTAACAAAAAAAAAACGATAAAGTCTTTATAAAGATTATCTAAAATCAGTCTTTCGCGGTCATTCAATCGATGCTCATGCGTCGAAACCGGAAAAAATAAAAAGATAAGAGGTGTAGAAATCAAAGAGTTTTTATTCGAATAACGTGTAGAAATATCAATAGGTAAATAATTTATTATTTTTGCAATTATTTTACCTTATTGGAAATCGTGAATGTGCGTGATAGAAGGCGAGACATTGTTTTTTTTACAGACGTAGAAGTGATAACTAAATATTACTTAGACCTTGAAACGACTGAAATTGAATTCTATTCTAATGTTCATACATGAATAACATATTAAACATTATCTACGTTTTTATTTTGCATTAATCTCGTGTGTCTCTGTTAAATTAATAATCGTATTTTGGTGATTTTGGCTTCTGGGTCTTTCGGACCCTGACGGCGTTACCTACTGGGGTGATCCAACAATAATAACAACAAACGAATATTGAAACTTGTTTACCACAACTGTATTTTCAGTAGGTACATATGGCAAATATAGTCACGTTATTTTTTTTTTAAATTGATTTAAACTAGTGCTTGACTGCGATCCCACCTGAAGGTAAGCAGTGATGCAATCTTTGACGGTGAAGTTCACTAGTTTGTTAAGAGCCTATTCACTCTAGCCATAAAGACATCTAAATTATAATCGGACGGGATGACCGCAGCAGGCAAATTGTGTCAGTCTTTCGTGTTCCCATTTTTTTTCAAAATCCAATTCTAATGATGGGATCCATGAGGAATCGAAGGAACTCCTCAAATATTATAGGCAACCATATAGTGATTTTGGTATTTTCATCGAGAACTAAAGCATTTACAGTCAAAAAGTAATATTTGATTAAGTCGAACTGATGAAGAAGACTACAAATGGCCAACGGAACTTCATACTCACATAGATATCACAATGAAGATAGTTAAGCATCCATGGCAACACAAATAAATAATGATTCTGAATAGTTATGTTGAAAATGGTATCATCTACCTAAGTGACCTGATGATGATGATGGAGCCGAAAGATAGGTACCGGAACTCTGTAATTAATCAATGTATCCGAGCCGTGTTTGGGTTTATTAGAATTGTCATAAGATTCACTTTGGCTATAAGATATTATCGAACTGATCTGAAGATGGAGCCGGAAGGTGGAAAGTACACACAGAAACTTCATAATAAACCAATGTAACCTAGCAGTGTTTGGGTTAATTGGAATCGTCGTGAGAAATAGACTCTCTGGTTATAAGTGTATCGCAACTAAAAAGTGTGAAATGAAAAACTTTTTCCAAAAACAAAATAACCGACAACACTAAAAAAAAAACGGATCAAAATAACTTTAATATCGGCAGTTGATGTTTCTCGGTATTATTTGTTTATTATTTAACACCGACTTGCGAAATTAAAGATATTTCGATCCTTTTAGTGTTAGTTTTTAGTGAAGCCATTTTTTTTTTGTACGTATTATTTTTATAATCTAATTCTTTTTCTTTTTCTGTCGACGAACGGAGCGGAATGTAAATAAGGTTGACCTTACGCCAAAAAGCTGCGTATTAAGTAACCTAATACCCGTCTTATTTACGTTGCTATAGACCGCATTCTTGGTCTCTTGAGTCTACGATAAGTGCAAGTGTCACAATCACATTTATCATTTAGCATCGTTCAACTACTTCAGTTCCACTACACATATTTCCACCTAATTACGTATGTTTTCATGTAGGTACGTGACCTAAATTAACTCTTCTAGCAAACCATGTTGAATAAATAATTTTCGGATCAATACACTTACTCGAA
Source organism: Mythimna vitellina (assembly GCA_949316375.1). NCBI lineage: Eukaryota > Metazoa > Arthropoda > Insecta > Lepidoptera > Noctuidae > Mythimna > Mythimna vitellina. The sequence goes on from OX438692.1 coordinate 18,847,876, forward strand.
AACCCTCTCCTATCACTACCGCTTTTAGGTACGCAGTTTACTTTCTGCACTAGTGCAGAAAAAAGCGACAGCTCACCTCTGTACCTGTTATTGTAAAAAGTCGTTTATTCACGTGGAAATTTTTTCTTTCGGCTCTATAACACCCTCGCCCATGTCTCGGGCGAATCTCGTCTCGGTAGTAAAGCCAAACTTTCTCCATTTGTATCAAAATATACTATTATTTGATATAGGAATCAACTAGAATGATTCTTTGTTTCTTTTTCCACCCTTAGCTGCACTACGCACCTGCTACCAACTAATTTTAACTTCAAACGGCAAAGGACACAAGACATCCGAAAGTAGATTGTAAAAAAAAAGATATCACTACCTTTTATGATTGTTTATGACTTGTCAGAATTAGCACGGGTCCACACGCTGAATTAGCTTCCAAATCTTGCTATAGCACCTACTGCACCAACTGGAATTATATTTGTATTCACTTGCATGGTGCATACGGATATAATCCTCGCTTGATGCATCATTTCATTATAATTTCAGATTGGACCTTCGTACGCCTTGTAAAGGTCTGAAACCTAAGGATCCCTAGATATGACAAAAACCTAGAGAAGTAGTGAGTTTTAGAACATCTAGTGATCCACCCAGAGAAGATCAAGTATCACCGAAGACCTTTGAATCAGAAACATGGTTGACATGATCATCCACTGGTGGTGGGGCGGGGATCCTGATGCCATAAACGAACTATCTGGCATGTCATTGAGGGACATCCACAATGTCCAACAGTCCTGGAAGATAATACAGAAAAATTTGACCCCAAATGGGTTCCTGATGTTTTTCAGGTAAAGTATGGCCTGGCAGTTAGACCAGAAAACAATTCTTTCTTTATGGTATCATCATTTCAGCTAAAAGACGTCCACTGTTGGACTTAGGCCTCCCCCAAGTGTCACCATAACGACCGTCTTATGCGTCTCGCATCCATCGGATTCCTTTCATCAGTCCACCTTGTGGGAGGCCTTCCAAAACTGCGTCTTCCGGTACGTGGTCGTCACTCCAGAAGTTTTCGGCCACATCGACCACTTAGGTTTGGCGATTATTCGGGCTATATCAGTAACTTTGGTATGTTTAAGTATGTTATAATATACGACTATTTAACTTTTGTGATTGGAAGATATATTTTCATAGGCAGCTTTATAAAATTATAATAATTTGGAAACAATTTGGTTCTTTGTAATCCTTTTAGAAACTTATTTAATTCTTATTTAACCTAAGGAAAAAGGTTTAGTCAAAGTGGCAATTTGTGAAAATTAACACGTCATATCCGGCCGTTTATGTCAAAAAAATATATTTTTACTAGCTTCTGCCAGCAGCTTTGTGAAAATAGATTTTTCTATACAAACTCTGGAACCCCATTTCATCCCCTTAGGGAGTGAATTTTATAAAATCCCCTCTTAGTGCTCGCCTACGTCATAAAAGGAAGCCTTGCGCAGAATTCCATGTTCCTAGTCCCAGTAGTTTTGGTTATGCGTTGATATGTCAGTCAGTCAGTTTCTCCTTTTATTTTATATATAGATAATTTATTTTTCTTAACAAATGTAGCTTTAGGATTCGGCTTAAACTACAATAGCCAGCGATTTGCGATGCGACTTGAAGAGCGAAACGAGGTATGGCTACATTAGAAGCGAAAATTTGGCGATGATGTGGCTACATTACACATATATGCCATACAACGAATTAGATGAGCAATTCTCGCGACTAAACTGTAAAAGGATAGAGACAGCGATTTCGCTGCGAATTCGCATTATTACTAATCGCGACAAGGTGGCTACATAGAAGTGGTACAGAGGCCTTATACCTATACGACGCGACGATTTTCATGACTGACACGCTCGTTTGGTTTGGCAATCGCCCATTTGTTGTCGGCTTTGTGAAGACGAGTATTATTTGAATAGCTTTGTCAAAACCAAACCTTTAACCTTACCCAAGTGTTTTTGCTAGAAAATTCTTAACTTAAGTACGAACTATTTTTGAACAAGAAATTGTATTGGATTAATTAAATAAATAAAGACCTGCGTAATCATTCTTTGAATAATACAAGTACGCACTTGTACTTCGGATACAAAAAAATCAAGATCTATTGTAGACAAATTTTCTTTCGACGAGCGATCAAAACAAAAATCACTATTTAGGAATTTGGATAAATGGAATAAATGAAACAATCAAATTATCAGTAAGCAGGCGCAACTTCAGAGTGACGTCTACTCGTCCTCGGGAACGGATCGAGTGTGCCAAGACGGTCTACATTTAATGTGTATATCACACTGATTTGAACGCGTCGCTGCGACGTGAGCGATCGCCATGTTTATCGTGATAATATTAATAATATAGCCACTAGACAGCGAACCCTCTAAAATTTTTATTTTGAACTTTACGAAAAATAAATCGCTCCTTGATTTAAATTCGTTCAAGAAGTGTAGCCACATAATATTACTTACGAGCGTGTCCATCAGCGATCAATTGTCTATCGCCTTTGACGATATGCGTAATGTAGCCACAGACATATTAAGAGCACTGTTGAACTTGTCGCGTAATTGAGAAATAATCTAATAAATTCGCTTAAATTTCGCTTTCGCTGATAATTTGATGTAGCCGATGCTATGATTTCAGTACTGTTGTTCCAATCGCTTACAAAAATCAAATATCGCTAGTAATATTTGGCATACAGTGCATCCATAAACGTGAATTTCAATTATTTGATTTAATCGCTCTTGTATCGCCGGTCGCATTGCGGTCTAGTGTAGCCTCAGCCTTAGCTGTACGTATCGATGTTTTATAGTGAATACCTCGTAACTGAAATACGTAACTTTTCAGGAGGCACAAAAATCCAAACTAGACCTATAATATTATGTAATTATAATGGGCTTCTACGTGTTTTATTAAAATAATTAAAACTATTGATTTATTTCAAACGCGTGTTTCTCTTGTTTTTCTTTTTTTCCACAAGTTTTGACACGCCATTGCGAAGTTATCACACCAAACTGACTCGACCAAAGTATGCATCGTAGTTGACCATATATCAAATCAAAATTTTGCTTGATACAAGATTACGCGTTACAAGCTTTTCTTTTCAGAAATATAATAAAACAAAAATTACCTAAAATTGCATACCCGAGGTTTTCACTCTAAGCTAACGTTATAGTAAATGTGTTCCCAAAACGTTTTTACATATGAGTGGGATGTCCTATGTACCGGTGGAGCAACACCGACGACGTACGTCTAGTCTATTTGTTTATTTGTAAACATTATGTTTCGTTTAGGTTAAAGACTATGTCGAAGACCCGCTTGTTTGGCAATGACTGCTTCTGCACATGTGGCCCCCTGGTAGCTCTTAATATTGTGTAAATGTATCTATTAACTGCTCCACATTTGTTGTAATATATACTTCTTTTCTTTCTAACACATTGCTCTTGCAATATTTTATTTTTTATTTTTATTATTATTTATTTTGTTAACGTATCATTTATTAATTATTGTAATTATTTATTTTACTTTCTTTTATTTATTTGCCTCTTTTTAAAATTTGTGAATGTGAGAACACTGTAGACTCCGTGAATCTTAGGTTACTTTTTATTATAATTATTTTTATTGTACTTTTTAGTACAATATTGACCAGTCTACACTGTCCTTACATTATATCTACTTATTCTGTAATATAGAAATATTGTAACATCATTTTTTTTTAAAGAGTAACCATGGAGTTTCTTGCCGCTTCTTCTCCATAGGAAACGATCAATTTGGAACCGTGCACTAGCTTCTGACGTTTTATAAGTGCCCATGTAGGCCTATGTAAAATAAAAAACTTTTGACTTTGACTTGACTTTATCAGGCAAGGCAAAGGTTAACTTTACATACTCTTTGGCAAAGGGCGTAAAGAAATTCTAAAGAATATGAATCGCCTTGCTTTCATACAGTAACCGCAATTCAACACATTCATACCTTTTTTTTACGGTGGGAAAATCATCTTATGACAAATCCCGCTCGTGGGCGGAGCGGGAGATAGTGTCAGACTTTTACTGACTAAAAACCCACTCCTATTCCTTCGTTGCCTTTCGTACCAGGGCCGAGTCTTCCTATCACAATCAGACCCCTTGGCCCCAGTAAGCTTAAACCCTGCTGGGCCCCTACAGTTGCTGACATCTCCTTGAGGCGCGCGTGGAACTACGCGCCGTCGACGACTTGGGCTCGGTCCGGACGGTTACCGGACGGTCGGACGGCGAGCTACTCATTGCTCGCCGTCCGCAAACCCGCGCCTGCGGTGACCGGTAATCGGGATCGAAACCCCGGCGGCGGTTGGGGCGTGAGGACCGTTGCCTATACCTAATAGTAACTAACTTGCATTTTGTAGGTACTGGAATACATTAAAGCGATTGCGTTACTGATTGTATTAACTAGATAAGAGCTACTTAACTTACCTACTATATGAAATACCTTCTTATCTATTAGTTAATTAGTATCTACGTATTGTGTCCTTAGGTTTGGTAGATGTACTGCGGTATTATTAGAATCACCGCGGTCCTGAAGCCCTACCACGAGCTTTTATTGCGATCCAATTTATAATCTTAACTGAACTGCTAAAGGGATGGAGTTATACGGGGTGTGTAACTCTCTTTCACGCTCGCACGACTGGCATTTTCATACGTCATGGAAAGACTCCGGGAACGGCGTGAGCGAAGTGGGTCCACGCCCACGGCCTTGCACTCAAAGGGGTCTCGCACAAGCAAGGGCTGACCACTTTTTCACCTGGTGGTAAGCATTGATGTGGGATCGAACACTGGGTTGCGACAGACGCTGTCTCGTTTTCGAATTTATGAAAAAAAAACCGGGCAAGTACGAGTCGGACTCGCGCACTGAGGGTTCCGTACAAACTTACCCATTAAAACAGTTAAATTCCTGAATTAATGAGTTACGAAGAATTTTCAAAATCGCAAAAAAGTTTTTTTTTTGTGACGTAATAAAAAATTCACAGTTTTCAGATTTTTTCTTAAACTTGTGCTGTAAGACCTTGCTTTATGCCAAATTTCAGGAAAATTCATAGAATACTTCCCTTCTATGAATTTTGATTCCCTTGTGAGTGCCGAAATATACGTTTTGTGCGACATAAACAGCCGTATCTTTTTTTTTCGTTAACTCAGAAGTTTGATTTTTTCACAGCTTCAAGGTACCGCAGAATTGATTATGAGGTTTTAATTTCAACTCGATACCTCAACGCGTTCTTGACATAAAGGGTCTTAATAGACAAACAGACAGACGGACAACAAAGTGAAGCTATAAGGGTTCCGTTTTTTTCCTTTTGAGGTACAGAACCGTAAAAATGGCCTTGCTGATGTGCGTTCGCCCACGTCTAAATTAGTCCACGCTACGTCTCTGCGCATAGGCGATTCAACGCAAATTCGATCGCGAAGCGAAGCGGCGCGTTGGAACCACCAACTAACACTTGATTGCGGTGGCCTACACACTACACTACACTGCACTCGGGTGCAGTGCAACAACGAGCGAAGCGATGCGGACGCTTACGGTTCGATATTTTCCCACGATCTTTTGCGATCCGCTTATTTTAAATAGCGTGCTGCATGCCACGGGTTCGAATCCCGTACGGGACAAATATTTGTATGGTCTACTGATAGTTGTTGTCATGCGAGTCTGAGTGTCTTCTATATGTGAGTTAACACCCAACCGCACCTCACCTGCGATACAGGAGTAATTTCTAGTACAAAGTAACGCTTCATTAAAAAAAAATTGCCTAAAAGAAGCAGTAAATATGTTTTTTTAATGAAGCATATAACATGTTTTTCCTCCTACAGGCTCTTCGAAGCCGAACCCGAAACGAAATCGTTCTTCAAAACCATAGCAAACTTACAAACTAAAGAAGAAATGGCAGCCAACGTGATTTTTAAGGCGCATATCATCAACATCATGTCTGCTCTCAGCAATTCCATTGCCAACCTGGACCATCCTGAGGTGGTGATCGTGTGGATGCAGAAGCTTGGAGACTCGCATCAGAAAAAAAATATTGAAAAAAGACATTTTTGGGTAAGATTCTGCCGAATCCTATATTTAACTAGCCGTTTTTTTTTTACGGTGATATTTTATCAAATGATATTTCGCGCTCTAGGTTGAGCAAAATGGACTGTTAGATTTTTACTGACTAATATTTTAATACCTTTGCGTTCCAGAACCGCAGTAACAACTACACTCCATTCGTAATAAGATTGACATTAAAAAAAAATCATTTTTCTCTGTCCGTTCGAACGATTTTGACTTCTATTGCGTTGTAGGCATGGTATATGGCAAGTGCAGTAAAAAGTTTGTATTGTAACCAATTTTTTGCTTTCAATGCCATCCTTTTGCCTACGGAATAGAAGTCGAAATCAGTTGAACGGACGGTGAAATAAGTTTATTCAAATGTCTAATTGCGAGTGGGGTATAGCCGTTACTGATTAGTAAGAATTTTTCGTAGTATAGGGCATAGCGTATTTAAAACCTGCTGTTCGATTTTCAACACACGGTTCAACACCAATAGTAGATAATCCAACAGTGCAACAATATATGACGTCCTGTCCTAAAGCTGTCTTTTCGTCAGAAAAAAAATTAAGAACCCGATTGCAGCCCCACCTACCGGGTCCATTTTTATTTTCAAACTGTTCAGAGACCCACTCAAATATATACACAAAGTTTTTACCAAATTGGTCAAGCCGTTTAGGAGGAGATAGGTGACAAACACGTAAAGTAAAATTATATATATGTAAAAATATGGCCAGGCAAAAAGTAATTCATTTCCAGCCACAAGTCTTCTATATTTTTAACGCTGATAAAAGTCGATCCTCATCTTTCAAAGGCATTTCAGGCTGTAAATGAGGTCCCTGCGGGAGTATCTAATATTTTCAAATAAGGCCTTCGGTTCACTAAAATAGAATTTCAGCACCAGCTACTGATACTTACGTATACACACGGTCACATTATCACATGTCTTTGTGGCGAACCTAGATGAGCGTCTGTTTGTTCATTAGAACAAAATTATTTACTTCGTGTAAGTACATTTCCAGAGCAGGTTCGATCCATATGTACTTAGTGCCGCTACTATGGTGGTGCTCGTGGTGCCCAGGCACAGGTCGCAGTCCCTGGAGGGGCACAAAAATGTTATATCTAGTCCTTTTTGTTTGTCATCATCATCATCATCATTTCAGCCGAAAGACGTCCTTTGCTGGACATAGGCCTCCCCCAAGTGTCGCCACAATGAACGGTCCTGTGCGTCTCGCATCCATCGTACTCCCGCAACCGTTTTGTTTGTATTGTACTTTTATCTAGGGAAAAAAAGCTCGCACCGGGCGTATAGACTATAGTTACGGCACTGGGTTCTAATAAGTAACTCTGTCTATTTGTTACGCTATCACGATTAAACTACTGAATTAATTTTGATTATATTTGGTACAGCGTAAGCTTGAACCCCAAGGAAGGACATAGGCTTTTTATTTGGCTTCAATGTCGCATCCGCAATAACCTACATTTACGCGAACAAAGTGGTGGCCACAGGCTAGTAAAAACATAATAAAAAATGTGTCTAAATACAAAATGAATCTACGGAGCCTACAATGTTCTCACATCACATCATCATAATCATCATTTTAGCCGAAAAACGTCCACTGTTGGACATAGGCCTCCTCCAAGCGTAGCCACAACGACCGACCCTGTGCGTCTCGCATCTACTGCATTTCCGCGACTCTCATCAGGTCGTCGGTCCTCCTTGTGGGAAGCCTTCTAACGCTCCGTTTTACGGTGCGCGGTCGCCTTTCGGCCCCATCGACCACCGTTCTCACATTTACATCATAAGAAGAAGCTATCATCATCTCTCTAGGCTTCCCAACAAGCTTGGGGTTGGCTTCCAGTCTAAGCGGATACGGCTGAATACCCGTGTTTTGCATGGAGCGACTGCCTGTTAGACATCCACAACCAAATTATTGAGAAACACGATACCCCTCGGGTAGACTGATGGTCAGACTTCCTGGCGTCTGACTACCTGTAACGACTGTTAGAGATCTATGAATGGCAACCGGCGTTAATAGCTTTACGTGCTTTCCGAGGCTTGGAGTGTCAGTAATGGCCTAGATAAATTTAAAAGAGTACAAATGAATTAAAAAATTCACATTGGTATGTACTTGTCCGGTTTTGACTTCGTAAACTCATGCATAAGAGGCCATTACGACACAAAAGAAACGATATGCCTACAATAAAGCTATTAAAATAAATGTCATGATTATACGTATCATCACAGCGCCTTGTCCTTTTGTTAGAAGGGGGTAATCCCCCTTCTAATTCCCGCTTAACGCAGCGTTGTTCCATTAGGAACAACGCTGCGTTAAGTGGGAGGGAGCCCGCGCGGGCGCCTGCGCGTGCTTCCGTCGCGTAACGTCCCGCGTGTGTCGTGTTCGGTGGTCCCTGTTGCAGAAACCAGATTACAACCTGCGCAGTGTCGCTAGTTCAAATTTAACGGTGTGCATGTAGTCGAGTCGATGGAGAACTTTATCTTAATGTGTTATTACGTAGTAAAACGGGCGCGGGGCGCGGCTGACCGCGACGGGTGCCCGCGCTGGCACCCGGACGGAGCACTTTTGTATGGGCCCGCGCGGGCGCCCGCGTAACGTAGCGTTCGGCTTTATTGTTACCTACCTACTCGGAAACTACGACTTCAAATGATGTGTTTTTCTTTTTTTTTTTCCTTAGACTGACCCAATCATTAACAAGAATTATCTTTTCCAGATATTCAAAGATGTATTGGTAAATATTCTACAGAATGACCTCCAGTTCTCTGAAGATATAATGGAATCGTGGGGCAGATACGTCAGTTTTATATACGATCATATGCTGCCAAGATTGGCTTCCTAATTTTTATGTTTATGTCACAGACAAAACTAAAAAAAAATTAAGTTGGTACTTTTTTTGTGTGACCATTTTAAAAGCCTTTTTGGGTGATTATAGAAGACTATAATTCTTCGTATTTTTTAATAATAATATAAACGCAATTTCTTGTACTAATAAGAGTTTTGACTGATGACATTCAAAACTAATTTTGACTAATAAAGAATTCGACTATAACCTCAACATGGCGAGATATAGATGTTTATTTTAACTAAACTAAAATAAATCAAGAAATAAACAAATTCATAAATTCATTAATTACCTAAATTAATTAATGATCTAAATTAATTAATTGACTTAATTAAATAACGAAATTAATTAATTAACTAAATTAATTAATTAATCAATCAAAGACTAATAAATAAATATTGAATAGATTAAAAATTAATGTGGTTGAATCTTACATTTTCGGATCCTCCTGTAAAAATAATTTTTATTCATTTAAATTAACATATAAATCTTAAATATTAACAAAACTATTTATACTAAACCTAACTATGTACATATAATACAAAAACACCTATTACACTCAGGCGTCGAAGTACTCCTCCACATCGCTGTCATCCGGAAACGTGCCCAGAAGGCTGGCAGCATTGCCACGTTGAATGGCAATGCTAATTCTTTGGGCAAAGAACGAGCCGGCCCTCTGGTCACGCAAAATGTCGATCAGACGGCGTGAAATTTCCTTGAAAAGGAGACGCGCACTCGGACCCCATGACCCAAGCGTTTCGACCCCAAACGGCTCAAAACTGTAATTACCAATAAGGTTACAGTATTTGCGCCGTTTGAGGGTCTCAGCAGCCGCAGCGGCAGCGCCGGCACAGCCCGCCGAACTAAGAACATGGGATGGCGCAAGGGTGTCGACACAGGTTGCGTCCCACACCAGAGGCCTACCCACCTTCCACGGCACCAACGTCATACCATCAAGTCTCTTCCCATCGTCACGTACCAAGCCACTAGGTTCTAATACGGCAGGTACGCCGGCGGTGACGAGAGCTCGACGAATAATGTCGTTGATGCTAGCGTGCCGTGCTATGCGGCCTGCGCTCCTGCAGCAGGATAGGCCATGATGTCCGAGGCTGTCGACAGCTTCGCCACAGTGGCACCGATGTGGAGCAACACAAGGTGCGCCTAAGCGTAAACAGATTGCGAGCCGAAACGAGGCGTCATCCATCATAGTGCCTATGGTGGATGACGGAAGTGCCTGAAGCCACAAACCCGACTCCCATTCCCCTACAGCCAGCAGACGCGCACGCTCAGCAGTACTTGACGACGTATTCATCAGGTTATTCCGTACAATACTGCAGAGCGGCACATCCCACCGTCTCTGCGAGGACAGGTTGTCGGGCAAATCCGTGTTGGGACAAGCCATTTTCCAAGCGTTCAAGGCATCGGATAAGCACGGTACCTCAACATCAACCAGTGAGGGAGATAAAATATTCCTGGTTAAAGTTTCAGTACTGTGCACCGATGAGAGGAAAGCTGGTAAACTTATACTTGAAATTTTGCGGACGCCGAGGCCACCTAGCCGGATGGGAAGAGTGGCTTGCTGCCATGCTCGATCGTCCAAGGCCACATTTAGGATCGAAGATAGTGTGTTCCTAATAATTTGATCGACTTTTTCCAAAAGTAGTGGGTGTTTCCAAAGATGGGAGGAGCGAAGGCTATATGTAAATTTTGGCCCAAAACAACAGTACCGAATGAGTGTGAAAGCCGAATGCATGTTAATTTTGAAAAGTCTTTCTGAGACGTCATTAAAATTTTGTATTTTCTGTTCTATGAAAGTTGGAAAAGATTCATCGAAAATTGGGGAGCCCAGGAGGTGAAGAGAATTTCTATCCGTGATTTGGATATTTGGTGCTATTGAGTTAAACTTTTCTAAAATCGTCTGTCTGTCAGTTGTTTGGGGGAGGAAAATTTCGCATTTTGAAAGGTTAAGTTGTAATCCAATAGAAGTAAATTCATTTATCAAAAACGTTAAATCTTTTAAGACCGTGTCTACGTCACCTCCTAAGGTTCCGTCATCCAAATACCAGACATTGAATTTAGAATTTAGCTGCCGAATGATTGGATTTATTGCCAAACTGAAAATGACTGGCCCAAGAGGGTCACCCTGTTGACAGCCAACGGCTGATTCCAAAAGGTTTTCTTTATAAAGTAATTTAGAAGGGTGCCTATAACATTGATAAAGAAAACTGTAAATGTGGGGTGTTTCTTTTTGAGCTTCTGTCAACAAGGTGTCCCTGTTCACGGAATTAAAGGCATTCTTAATGTCAACCTTAAGGATGACCTCACCTTCATTGCTGTTAAGGTAAGTAGTAAGGGCATGTACCGCAGCCTCACAGCCCCCTTTGGATCCGAAACCCAGCTGTAGGGGCTGGAATTTGCTGGCAAGTGCTTCACTATAAAAAGCACAGCAAAGTTTGGCTGCGATACGTCGGTAGGTAGACCCTACGGCAATGGGACGAATGCCGCCATCCTTTTTGCGCAAAGCACATAAGTTTGCCCCGTATAGGACATCAATGACGGCTTCGTTCACATTGCCGCAGAGCATGAGATTGATGAGGGCCGTCAGCTCCTTCAGGAGGGACTCACCAGCTTCCCCGGCGCCTGCGCACATCAGGTCCTTGAGATGTTGAGGTGTCAGGCCGTCGAGACCGCCGGCGGAACCACTCCGAAAGGAGAACACGGCCGCACATACTTGCTGGGCTGTAATTTGAAGGGAGTTGGTTTCTGGATTGGGAGGATCAGGAAAGGTGAGATCATCTGCCGGAGCGGGGTGTTTGCTTACCAGAGCCGTAAGTGTCTCTGGAGAGTACGGCGCAACCACATCACTGCTAAATATAATCCTAGCAGCACCTCGGATGTCACCCTCGCCTAGTTTGGACTCCACATGATGCAATAAACCTCTTTGAGGGAGGTGTGATGTTAATTTAGGTTCGAAACTTTGGGCCGAAATATCACAGTTATCTTTGATTTGAGCTGTTAAAGTTTTTTTTGTTGCCAAATTTTTTTGCACATGTAGAATCCGAAATGGGAAGGTAAGCAGTTGTTCCCAAGCACTCAGTGAGTTCTCCCGGACGGCGAGGCGGACACATCGTGCTAAGTTTGAAGCAACGGATGGTCTCGCACCACGAGGAACTCTTTTCAAAACAGGAGTAGTAGATTTAAATTTGGAAAGAGTTTTCCATAATGGTTGAGGAGAACGATCAGGTGTTAGGGGCGTGGATATTATTGGGCATGTTGAAGGTACGTTCTGGGGTTTATGTTTCTTACCCAAATGTACCTTCAAGCCTCGCTCACCCTTAAAAAAGCGTGCTTGGGAACAATGAGGACATCTCACTAGGACATCCAGCGATGTGGCAGGTTGACTGGCTCCTCGTACGGCATCACTACTGTCGTTGTATGTAAAATATTCCTATTAAAATGCAATACTTACAGGTCAAATCATTTTTAAAACGGTTTTTTTAAACCTGTATAAAATTCACTTAAAACTATATGTACACTGCACGGACTACACAATACTAAAACTATTATAAAATACCTATAGTAAAAACACAAAAAAGAATCACCAAAAACTAATAACGTCACTGTCATAAAAGCACAAAAATGTCAGCTGTGGCGCAGTCACCCTAAGAACAGGCGGCTCCCCGCGCATGCAGGACAACCTTCTTGACTGTTGGCTGGTTAGGCTGGGCTGCAGGCGTCGCTCTTCGGTCCGTCTTTCCGTATGAATTCTTTTGGCGTCCAAACAAAAATATGTGCATCTCCATTTTTACATAAGTAAATGCGTTGTAAAAAATATTAGAGATTGCGGCATTATATATTTTCACTTGCACTTTTGTCGAAACTGTATTATTATACATTTTTTTTTCTTTTTGACATTACATATTTCCTAATCAAAATGTGGTTGAATAAATTTTCAAAGATCAATCACTTATTATATCTAGTACGGAGGACTGTGTGAATCTGGGCCAAACAACCAAACACCTTTATCCATGTAGTGCAGCAACAATATTACTATATTGTAAGTTTGGTCATTTTGTTAATTTGTTTTGATTATTAATAAATAAATAAATAAAATTGGCAACTTGATATTTAAGACGCCGCCGCGCGCAGTGACAAAATTATATATTATTTAGAAAGAAAAAAGAATTTATTTGGTACAGCACAAGGCACAATATTAGGTAACACGAAACACAAAAAAAATAAAAAAATATATATAAAAAAAACAAACAGTAACAAAAAAATATAGTTGTGTGTCTCACGATGATTTAGATAATTTTTTTTTCAGCAACCTGGTGTTCGTGCCGTTAGAATGATATAACTAAATACCTAAGTACTAAACTAAGTACAGGTCGATGTATGTTGACATTCATTTTACACACAGTTTAATAACTTTGAGATTCTACGTTGTTTATGTTTGTTAAGACATAGTTTTTTTTTAAGTATAGAAACCTGACAGTTTATGAAATTAATCATATTTTTCTTGTATTTTGATGACAGTATTAGATCACATTTCTACTTCATTGTTATACTATAATAACTTACAACACAAACAACAATACACAATTATTATTATACATTTTTTTTTCTTTTTGACATTACATATTTCCTAATCAAATAATAAATAAACAAAAATTATCGAATGTGTTATTTTTTTTAAATTACCGGAAGACATTATGACCCAATTAAATTATGACCTAATAAATTAAGCTGAATCAATTATGACGATTTTTTTTACAGATAGTTCGTATCTTGGAGAAAGACAGGATACTTTTTATCATGGCAATAACTAAGTTTTTTTTGGGGGTAACACTGGTCAACAACACTCGAACACTCGTCGAATGTAAATAGAAGAAAACAACTGATTATGATAATGATCTAAGATCCGGTAGAAGAAATATCTTCCCACATCTGTTATTAGATTATGATAAATATTGCGTATATTAATACTTTGCGATTTAGTTACCGAGCTAAATCTGGTGCCAATGATGTTAAACACTAAAAAAAATTATTAAATTTTTTCACGAGAACGAAGTGGAACTAAAACTTAAAACACAGCTATATTTACACGACACCCGGGTGTTTCTTCCTCCTGAATCCGGTGCAGGAACCTCACAAACTTACCATGACCGATGAGGACCAGCCTCATGCGGAAGACTCCTCAAAGAGGGTCTCCTCTTTTCTCATGGCGGTAAATCTTTACCTTTTTCTTTATGATTATGGCGTGCCAATTGACGATTAGTCATTCAATTTTAAAATTATTAGGCAAAAAAAAATTGGTGAGTCACACGCGGTACATGCAAAACAAATAAAAAGCATCAAAGACAAGTAAGTAGTAAGCACATTTCTCGTTACAAAATTTTGCTAACCATTATAATTTCTGTGGGTTATCTTTGACAAATGGTTGTACGCACAAAACGTTTTGGGAACACTTTCATTGTGCGTACAGCTAAGGAATGGAATTCCCTGCCGGAGTCTGTGTTTCCTGATAGCTACAACTTGGGGATCTTTAAGACAAGAGTGAATAGGTTTTTAGGGTTCCGTACCTCAAAAGAAAAAAATGGAACCCTTTTAGGATCACTTAGTTGTCCGTCCGTCTGTCTGGCAGTCTGTCTGTCTGTCTGAATGTCAAGACCCTTTCTCTCGGGTACGCGTAGAGGTATCGAGTTGAAATTAAAACCATATAGTCAAGTCTGCGGTCCCTTGACGCTGTGAAAAAAAATCAAACTTCTAAATGAACTAAAAAAAGTTACGGTCGTTAATGTCGCAAAAAACTTTTATTTTAACACTCTTAAGGAAATCAAAATTCATAGGGTAGTTCTCGTTGATCCAGAATCCTGAAATATGACATAAAGCAAGGTCTTATAAGACAGATATAGAAATAAATCTAAAAACTGTAACTTTGTGGGTCCGTCACAAAAAAAAAATACTTTTCTTGCGATTTACCTGTGTTCAATTCCCGAGGAGTTCCTCGGGAATTGAACACAGGTAAATTTGTATGGAATTGAACGAAGATTTTTCCGAATCGTAATTTATTTTTTTGTGAAGCAACCACAAATTCACAGTTTTCTGATTTTTTCCTATACTTGTACTATGAGACCTTACCGAAGTTTAATGATTTCCTTGAAAGTGTCGAAATACACGTTTTTTTACGACATAAACGGCCGTATGTTTTTTTTTTCGCTAACTCAGAAATGTTATTTTTTCACAGCTTGAAGGTACCGCAGTCCTGAGTGTATGGTTTTAATTTCAACTCTATAACTCTACTCATTCCTGTAATAAGGGATCTTGACAGACAGACAGACCGACCACAAAGTGATAATATACGGTTTACGTCTTTTCCTTTTGAGGTAACCCTAAAAAAAATCAAATACGACGCAGATATGACTGTAGGTACATACAAGTATTGGGTGTGTTATGAGTTCAAATTATCTAAAATATGCATTATGTATTACCAAACGTTCACGTCGCCGTCGTGTGAACCTAATTGATTGATTGACAACTCCAAACAATCGCTGATTTATCTTCAATGAATTAAATTAGAATAATGAGCGACCTTAATATTCTGACTGCACAATGAGATAGTATTTAGTTACCTGTTTTTTATAATATCGTATGATATATGAATGCTAGATCAGAGTATTAAAATAACTAGTATTATTAAATAAACCTTTAATACTATACTAGTTGAGGTAGTTCGTGTCTTTAATTAATTTGGAAAGCATTACCCTAAAGGTTTAGTTGAAAACCAGCATCAGACAACTATTACGTAGTCAATTCAACCAATCAACCGTAACAGGGCGATGCCAGCGGTGCCCAAGCACAGGGCGCAGATCCTGATGGGGTGCAGAAACGATCAAACCGAAGCCAAGTTTTGTATCATTCAATTCATCAGAAGTACTGTTTCCCATTATCACTCGCTTCTTACCGTGGCCTGAACCAGGGCCGCTCGCTCAGGGCGCTACGGGCGATCGACTTCACAAGAACACGACGGGGCACCACCCAAGCGGGGCAAATTTTCACCTTAAGTTTCACCTTCAGCTTTGCTTCGCGCCAAATCCGAAACAGGTAGTATTTCCCAAATCAGTCATGTCCGGTGGGGGCTTGTTTTTTTTTTTATTTAAAGGGCTATTGGCACAGTGTAGTTGTCTGTAATTTTTTCTAATCAGAGCCTACCACGAGCTCTTAACGCAATCCATTTGACAACCTATACTAAACTGTAAAAGGGATAGAGCTCGCTCGCACGCTTGGCATTTTAACACATAATGGTAAGGCCTATGGTGGACCTAGTTAGTACAACCGTGAAACACACAATATGTTAGTGTTCTCTTTTTAGGGATCCATACGTCAAAAAAAAAACCGAACCCTCGCCTCAACCGCGTGTCAAAGCTTTCCTTCCCCTTCTTTTTATTCATTTAACTATTAGCTGGCCTAGCGTAGTACGGAGTTTCAATAAAAAACCGGTTTATCTTGATACGTTACTGCAGACTTATAGCTCTTCCAGAAGTTCGCCGCGAAATAGCCAGCCGCATCGAGAAGAGTAAACAGGAATGGGACGGCCGTCACCCCCTGCATAAACACCAAGTAATACCTGCACGTTTAAAGAGCCGTAAAATTTTTATACGAATTACGACCTCTTCGAAAGACAGTGCAGAGGATGAGATATGCGCGCTGTGGAGGCAAAAACACCCAACTCCACCACACATCATCTCCCCATCAAAACATCTTCCCCCTGGACGTGAACTACACTGACCAATTTGGAAATCTCTAAACCGACTGCGAACCCAGGTTCGCCGCTGTAAAAACTATTTGGCCAAATGAGGCTTCTTCGAGCTATCCCTAACACAGTGGCAGTGTGGAGCAGTTGCACAGGACATGCATCACCTGATACGCTGCCCGTCCTGCACAAACACTTGCACTTTTCAGGATATACGAGGCCAATAATAGAGCTATACAGGTTGCCAAAGACTGGTCAGAAAATATATAGATTGAGAACATCAACACGAACAGAAGAAGAAACCTGCTAACTTACATACCCACTAGAGCATTCACAATTACAACGCAAAATTTAGATTTTTAAGCACTTCAAGTGACACACTGAGAGATCATCAATTTGAGTGTTAATTTCAAAGGTCAATAATGTAGTTATTTTTATCAAAATAACTCTTTATTGACCTTTGATACTACATAGTAAAAACATTCGGCATTAAGAAATAGCCTCTTGACATACACAAACGAAATCTTACAAAATCACTAGTACCTGTAGTTCCTTTTATTAGATACTAGCGATCAGTCCCAATTTCGCTTGCTTTTTTTACAGTATTCTGTAATATGCATGCATATATATTACACACCTAAACCTTCCTCATGAATAACTTTATCTATTGGTGAAAACTGTACATGTATTCACTCTTGACTTAAAAACCGATAAGTTGTACCTAGCTATCAGGAAAAACAGAATCTGGCAGGGAATTCGACTCTTTAGCTATATGGACAATAAATATGTTCCCAAAACGTTTCGTGCGTTTTGGTGGGATGCTCCACGGTCCGGCTCGAGGCCGCTTGTTCATTTATTTTATTTGAAACTAGCTTTTGCCCGCGACTTCGTCTGCGTAGAAGTCGAAAATGATTTTATTAGGTTTTTTGAGATACGAAAATATGAAATATTATTTATTATTTTCGTCGTGTGTGATAGTCCATTGAATTGTATAGCGAGCGATATTGTATCTTAAGATAAAATATTACAGTAATTTAGCCGTGTACAGCTCCCTTTAGTGAACTCCACTGCGGGTGACATAACCTACGACAAACTTATAATTTTCGGTTGGTACAGTAATCGGGTCTAGGGATCGAACTGCAAAATTAAGTTTGTTTTTTATTGTATATACTTTTCCGGGATAAAAAGTACCCAGTGTGGTGCCCAGGATATTAAAGAATAATTATACCAAGTTTCATCGTAATCGAACCGGTAGTTTTGACTGAACAAACAGACAGACAGACAGACCAAAAATTTTGTAATCACATTATTTAGGTTCGGTGTCGGTCTAGTAACACCCATTATTGCCATTATTGCCATTATTGCCATTATTGCCATTTATTTTTTGATTTTTTCAATGTACAGAATTTTCACTTCTACAGATTTATTATAAGTATAGATTACGCGCAGCTCCACTCCACTTACTCTATCTCCTACCACTGATGCAGAATGGAGATTTTGAACACTGTGAATTGGCCAATGCCAATTCACAATCCGCTCCTTTCCACTAAAAATCTTTTTTTTTCTGAGTTCACCTTCTGTTCCATTCACTCTCTAACTCCACAAACCCTATCGTGTTACCACCAGCCTTTCCCCACATCGGGACGCCATTACTTATCGGAAACCTAGACCCCTGGGAGTCGCGCATCTAATTACTCATCACGCACTTACTACATTAGCCTAGACAATGTTTGACATGCAAATGAGCGTGCCACATTTGTGTAAAGTAAATATTCATTATATTACTGAATTCTCCGTTCAATCGTAAATATACGCGCCTTGATAGTAGAAGGAATAATTATTTTAGGTTGAATGTTTGAATTTACGTACTTTTTTTAGGGTTCTGAAGCCGAAGGTCTCTTAAAAAAGAAACTTAAAGCCTCTGCTGTCCGTCAGTCCGTGAATAGGCTTTATCTCATAAAGCTATTTGAAATTAAAATAAAGTTTAAATTACTCATACAAAAAACAATATTTAGTTGGCGTTTTTTTCTCGATTTTAATAGTGTAGTATTTAGTAAACTTTCTTTCCTTCGGTCTTCCCGCTGGGTGTGTTTGGATTGCAGACTTCCTGAGTGACCAGCGCATCCAAGTGGTCATCGGAGGCAGCTCGTCCACGTGAATATACAAATGTGCAAACTATCAAACGCGCGAAGATTAAATAGACTTTAAGTTTTCTGAAAATTTTCATCTCCCTGCGCCCTTTTTATAAAAAAAAAAATGTTTTTTTTTTATGCTCGCGATTGACCACTACTCACCTGATGGTAAGCGATGATGTGGGCGACGATAGAGCGCGCTTTTTTTTTTAATCACTATTCTGCGCATTTTTTTTTAAATTTTCTGCGCAATTTAAAATCTATCCATTAGAACCTTCCACGGAATATTAGAAATACTTTAGAAAAAGATCAATGAAATCGATAAAGTAATTCTCAAGTTATGGCGTAACCAAGAGATATGGATTCATATTTATATAGGTACTATAGCGTCTGCCAGCGGCTTTGCCCACGTGAAAGTAAAAAATATCCTAAGGGAACATACACTCGGGATAAAAAGTACCCTATGTGCTAATCTAGGACATAGTCTACCCGTGTACCAAGTTTTACCGAAATTCTTTCAGTTGTTTTTGCATGAAAGAGTTACACACAACCATACACACAAACTTTCGCGTTTATAATATTAGTAGGATATACATAGGTATCTACACTAATATTATAAAGAGGTAAAGTTTGTTTTTTTTTTGTTTGTAGGAGGTAATCTCTAAAAAATACTGGTCCGATTGCGAAGATTTTTTTACCGATAGAAAGCTGCTTTATTCCTGAGTGTCATAGGCTATATTTTATGTACCTACGCGAGCGAAGCTGCGAGCAAAAGCTACTAAACTACTTTATAAAAAGAAGGCCCTGTTCCCAGCAGTGGGAAGGTGGGAGCCCCATTTCTTGTCAAGGCAATTACTGACCATTCCAGGTTGCCTGGAAGAGATCGCGGAATGCGATAAGGCCGCCCATTGTATGTACGTATGTGTTTTAGTTTTAGTTTCCATTTATGTTTGTATTGATGTACAATAAAGGATACAATAAATAAAAAAATAAATAAGGTGGAAATATTATAAGGCTGATTATATGGTTATGTAACACCCTAGCTGAGCTCTGAAAAGTGTTGTCCGAAAAAATACTAGAACATTTTGAACGATAGTGTAGATGTTTTGGTATTTTTCCCGACACATGTTTATTCATGTCGAGGAACCTAATCAATGTTCTATAAATACCTGACCTTCCTAAAAAAGGGATAATTTCATATTTGCTAAATTGACCATGAAATTCAAAAATCGTTGCTGCGAAATCGTCTTCGCCCGTCGTACGGTTAAAATCGATTTTCCTTAACAGATTCTAAGAGGTTTTATAAGAATAGAAGGTATGAATTGCGACATACAAATTTCTTTTTCCATGACGGCGAGGACTGGGTCAGGCGGAAAGTGAGGATGCCATGGACCTCCGTAACCACTCCTCAAAGAGGGGACTTAGCGCCGCGATTGCAGTGTTGTCAGCGTTGAGTTGTGACAGTCGCTGTCTCCATAACTCCATGGAGATTTGTCGCGACAGCGGAGTTTCGTCCCAACGTTGCACTTCCACGTGCCACTTGTGCGCGGGCAAGGACTATTGCTCCTGATTTCCACGGTGGTAAGCCGCCTTTTTAGGGTTCCGTAGCCAAATGGCAAAAAACGGAACCCTTATAGATCCAGCATGTCTGTCTGTCCGTCCGGATGTCACAGCCACTTTTTTCCGAAACTTAAAGAACTATACTGTTGAAACTTGGTAAATAGATGTATTATTAATGTATATATTTTTACACAAAAATAGAAAAAAAAAACAATAAATTTTGGGGGTTTCCCCATACTTAAAACTGAAATTCTATTTTTTTTTTCGTTGAACCCATGTGTGGTTACTATGGATAAGTCTTCAAAAATGATATTGAGGTTTCATATATCATTTTTTGCTAAACTGAATAGTTTGCGCGAGAGACACTTCCAAATTGGTAAAATGTCCCTCCCCCTGTAACTTCTAAAATAAGAAAATGATAAAACTAAAAAAAATATATGATGTACATTACCATGCAAACTTTCACTGAAAATTGGTTTGAACGAGATCTAGTAAGTAGTTTTTTTTTTAGTACGTCATAACTCCTAAAGCGCAATTTACCTTTTAAGTTTGTACGGAACCCTCAGTGCGCGAGTCCGACTCGCACTTGCTCAGTTTTTTTTCATCTAAAGACAGTTACTGACTAAAACCCACCTTTGTTTCTTTCTTTGCCCTTTGCGTTCTAAGGCCACGGTAACTCTTTCAAATGTTTCCGCAGCCCAGGCCGCCTTTGTTTGCATTCACACTTGTGTTCATTACATCCCGAGTCGAAACTTAGTCCAAGTCAGGTCAAGCCGATCGAAATATGATTTGGAGAATTATTAATGTCAGTAAATATTCGAAGAAAACTGACTTGAGAGCAAATTGAAGAAAGACTTGTTTCTAGCGAAGGGTTAAGCAGGATTGGGACAATTGTATGTATCACAGGTAGAGATGTATTGTTTAATTTGTATGATGTTTACAGGTGCAGTTCAACATATCATAACAATATTTAATCCAGATACTTTCAAGCCTTTATACCGAGGAAGTAGGTTCCTGAACCCTTTAAGGACCCTCAATTACCTTACAATCGCTACCGGAGGTCGTCGACACCCTTCTAGGGAGGCACTCAGCATTCCAGCCACGCCAGTCACACGCCGCGGCTATTTGGACCAAGAACAATACTTCATTAGCAGATATCAATCGATGATTAGTTGCGAGTGCAATGCGTTGCACGTGAAATGCAATTTTAATACGCTTTGTGATTTACTGAGCATTGTGGATGCATTTGCTTAATGGTGTTATGAATATGAATGGCGCACAGTGACGAGCTGCTTTTAACATGTGCTGGAAATAGGGAATCCAATCCAGCAAACGCGCGATTCCGCACCTTGTTTGCGGAATCAGAAATGCGGGATTACTCGTGTGGGATCCTGCACGCCGTTCTGGCCCCGCAAATCCCACGGTTTTCGCGAGATTGATGACTTCAATCCCGCAGACATGCGGGATCGCGATTTTGATGCGAGACTGGATTCTTGGACCTTTGTTCTGACCACGTGACTGAACGTTGAGATGACGTCAGAACAAAGGAATCGGAGGCGTGGCATACTCGAGGCGTAATTTGGCTAGGGGGGCCTGTGTCTTTACCTGTTAAAACAATTTTTGTCTATGACGTTCATCGTCTCCTATCTACTTTTCTCTCATTCCTCTGATCATCTGAAAGAACATAATAGATCCAAGAATGTCTGAATAATTAAATTGATTTCGGTAATGAGAATTGCTGGCATGAATAACAATGTAACATAATAAATAATCATTTAGCAGTCATAAGACACTCCTAAATTGCTTTTAAATTATATTTAATTGTGACGTCTATAAAAATTAGAGTTGGTAATCAAGCTATTATTGTGTACCTAACCGCAGTGGTTGAGCGATTGTCTGCTTCGCTACGTGTCGCGGGTTCGATTCCTGCACGGAACAAAAATATTTGTGTATAAAAAAGATAGATGTTTCGGGTTTCAGTGTCTGGTTTATGTGAATTTACGTGTTTGTGAACGCATCCTCGATACAGAAACGGTGGAGCACACGGTGGAGGTGCGCCCCGCTTGGGCAGAGCAACGCCGTGTCCTCGTGGGGTCGATCGGCGGCAGCGATCTCTCGCGCCGGGCCTTGGTTCAGGCCATGGTCCGGAGCGAGGAGGAGTAGCAGACGGTAGCCTCCTTCTGCGAATCAGTAATGCTAGCAAAGGAGGCGGCCGATCGCGTGAGGCAACGGTCCTTACGCCCTGTCCGCCGCCGGAATTCCGATCCCGATTTCCGGCCACCTTAGGCGCGGGCTTGCGGACGACGAGCAATGGGTGGCTCGCCGTCCGACCGTCTGGTAACCGGCCGTCCGGACCGAGTCCAAGTCATCGACGGCGCATAATTTTCCACGCGCCTCAAGGAGATGTTAGTCAATCGTAGGGGCCCAGCAGGGTCGATACCTACTGGGGCCACGGGTAGTGTGAAAGCGATACCCGGGGCCCTGGGACGAATGCAAAGAAGGAACAGGAGTGGGTTTTTAGTCAATAAAGTCTGACACTATCTCCCGCTCCGCCCAAGGGCAGGATTTGTCATAAGATGATTTTCAAACCCAAAAAAAAAAACTATTCAGAAATAATTCCTAGTGTGGGGTATTTTTTTTGTTCACTCTCATTTCTCACTGGACTGGTACGACTGATACGACTAGATACTCGAGACTGCTTGGTAGTATAGCGCATAGAAACTGTAAACTTCAATTGTCAACTCAACATCGTCAGTAAATGAAACTGCCAGCCCGACAACATCGTCTCGTTATCGTTGTCGCCTAATATGAAAACGGCCTGTAGCTCATCGTCCGATAAAGTCAAAGTCTAAGAATTCGATTTCAAATAAACCATTTACAGGCACTTTTGAATTGTCAAGAAGTCAGTCAGACAGATGATGATAATTGCACATTCCAAAGCGTAGATATCTATGGAAAAGAGTCTCTCAATCATGTCATGTATTACAAATATCTCGGTTACATGTTTCTTGTCGCTACGACAATAACGACCAAGCCCGTGACGACGGATGTGTTCCACGCGCCCCTTAAACAGCTGTCAGCAAAATTGGCGAAGCTCCCTAGGGTCGATGCCTGCCAGATCTAGGGACTAGGGGTTGTTTGAGAGTTAGGTAATACCAAGAAAACAAATCATTCGTACGATGTTTGTCAAATAAGTGATCGTAATTTGGCTTGTAAGTGCGTCAGAGGAGGGTGCTCAATTCTTGGAAATAATTCCTTTATTTAGCTTTTATGACGCGTTTAGTTATGCGACAATAGTAAATAGATAGAAATAGATGTTTATTTCATGTTTTCCTCGTTTAATTATAATAAACTTGAATGAATTATTCAGTCAAGTGCATCCGAAGTATAAACACTCTAATAGGGGTGGACCGATCGCGATCAACCGGTCTATCTCCGTTGTAAATTCAGTCCATCTTGGCAAGCAGTTGCGTATTGACTTTTGTGACTTTGAAAGTATTGACTTTTTTTTCTTTTTTTTTGTATTGGCTTCGCTGGCACGAGGTGCCAAATAGCTAGCTATTCAGCCCTATTACATACTTATTACCTTGTTGCCCCATAACATTCTTGTTTGTAAGAAGAAAATCGAACCCATTTGAGACAAGCGAGGCAGTTGAACAAGCGAAGTGAGTTCAAAAAGTTGATCTCGCTTTGCTCGTTCTTTAAACTTTGACTATTCAATTTTTCAGCACAATTTGACAAATTTTTTTTAGCGATATGGATGTTTATTATATTAAACATATTCGAAGAGTTGTGCTAAAATTTTTGAGGTCGCCCGCTTTATTCTTATTGTAAAATTTTGTAATTGGTGTATCTTACAGAATCATCAAAGAGTATAATCAAGTTGGCTCTATGCAGAGTAAACTTTTAATACATTTTTAAGTTATCAGAGGGTACAGGAACTAACGATGAAACTGTGGACAAAATTGCAGTTTTCTACGTTTTGTTTCCACAAAACGTAGGAAACTGAAATTTTGGTTCTTAGTATTTACTTACATTGTTCCCAATGTAAGTAAATATTGGATAAGGTAATAATATTGAATTACATTTCAATAAACTGGGTTTGGGTTAGACGTGTCTGCTTGTCAGATGAGCTGTGAGGTGTGGCTAAAAGAACCACTTAAAGTTTGTGTATGTGTTTGTTACTCCTTCACGCTCAAATGGCTGAATGGATTTAAATGGGCACACACCTTTTTTTAGATTGTTTTATAAATAAGAATTCCCAACATTTAATTTTAGTTGGTTTCTGCACACAACAATTTCAAAACTTTTAATGTATATTTTCTGTTTTCGAACATACAGCACTTATGGGTTGCAACTAAAAATCAGCGTCAGGCGGTGACCGTGTGTTACCATTTGGCATTATGCTGAGCTGTGGCCCTTTTGGCTTTACTCAGTGTACAGTCAGGGGTCAAAAGTGCAGTTGCACTCTACTAATGCTAGTGTATAAAATTTCTTTGTAGTATACTTTCAATGGTCTACAACTAGTTTAATTACTACTTTAGGTTTTCTGCTACAAATTAAATCAGTCATAAACCATTGACCCTCTTCTACAAATAAATTTTAGACACTTTAGCATCAGCTGAGTGCAACTGCACTTTTAGACCCTAACTGTACATATTTTTTTGTTTAATTTTAAGGTATTTCGTATCCGTTTTTGGAATGCAAATAAACGTAATTTTCTTTCTTCATTTCTTTCTTTATTTATACGAAAAAATGGTGTAAAACTTAAACAGAATTGCGTCTAGCAATTAAGCCAATAGTAATTTCTGCAAATATTTGCGACGCATATAGATAAAGCACAGAGGCAAGGACCGGTTTACGAAATATAATATTCACATTATTATTTGCCATTGATATATTTGACGTTTACATTAGCAGCTTCCTCTGTGTTGATGTGAGAATATTTAAAATAAATACGCCGATATCAAAGAGCCAGCACGCTCCTCACGGTGATCATGAAAATCAAATTGACATTGTCAATAATACTACTTTATTTATAGGTATTTTAAGCATACTTACTTGTATGCTTGTGGCTGTAACAGGATAATCGATATTCTCATATATATATTTTTTTCTGTACACAACTTTAACAGATAATTAAATAAATAAGACAGGTGATGTACACAGGCTAGCTTAACCCACAATCTATCTTAATTTATTTATATTTCATTTAATATTATTCTATTTGTACTTAGTTTAATCTCATAAGTAATTAGAAACATGTTTTCTAATCGTCATAAAACGCCTATTTGGAACGCAAAGTGCAACTGAAGGAACACGGGTTAGTCAGTAAAAGTCTGACACGCCCTCCCGCGTCGCCCTAGAGTTTGAGAAGTCACTGGATGATATCCAACCTAAAAAAAAAAGCGTGTAGTCGCTAAGTTGTAATTTTTTCGGTAAGTTGTAGTTTGGTCGCCTCAGGCACGTGCAGTTAAGCAGACAACCTCATAAGTAGACCTGAGAGAAGCAACTCATAAAATAAGAAGACAAACTATGCATGGATCGTTTGTTGTATAAACAATAGATCAATGAAAGATGATACGAGTAGAAAAAGGACGAATATTGTGATGGCAAACGGTAAATAAAAACAAAATTATGACAATAACGTGTAACTTTAGGCAAGATTGTTGAAAGGAATTAGTAACTTGATGTTACACGATTATTATAAATTGATATTGAATTGGCTAATTGGGGATCTAAAATTGGTTAAGTCCAATCTACAAAGCCTTGAGCACAGGCGCAGGGTAGCCAGCCTATCGGTATTTTACAGGTTACATTTTGGAGAGTGTGAGCGGGAATTGCATGACTGGATTCCACCATCTCCTTTCTACCATCGAACAACCCGATGTACGGCGAGTATCCACCCTTACGTTGTTGAAACTTCAACGGTCCGGACTAAGCTTTTCGCTTCGTCGTTTATACCGCGAACATCGAAGGACTGGAACAATTTGCCTGCTGCGGTGTTCCCGTCCAACTATAATTTTGGTGTCTTCAAGGCTAGAGTGAACTAGTGCGCCTCACCATTAATGATTGCATCTCTGCTTACCATCAGGTAGGATCGCAATCAAGCACTGGTTTACGTCAATTTAAAAAAAAATGTTTGTTAAAAATAACAACTACATCAACTGTACCAAAAATAAATATTTTTATGACCTTTTCGGATATTAAAAAATCCATTTTAACATCTCGAAGATACATTTATGATCAGCCTAACGATCGCAGCACTCCAAACAGTTATATTTTATTATTATATTTTTATGATAATGTATTACATTTTATAATCGGATAGAAACACCTATTGCATATATGCTTATCTAAATATACACTTTGCTGCAAAAAAGGAAACGAAAAAACGGGTATCACGGAAAAAATTGCGATACATATATTCCAAACTTATGTTTTTTTTAAATTAATATAAACCAGTGCTTGACTGCGATTCCACCCACTCTAGCCTTGAAGACACCTAAATTATAGTTGGGCGGAAAGACCGCAGTAGGCAAATTTTTCCTGTCCTTCTATGTACGCGGTATAAACGACGAAGCGAAACGCTTAGTCCGGACCGTTGAAGTTTCAACAACGTAAGGGTGGATACTCGCCGTACGTCGGGTTATCCGATGGTAGAAAGGAGATGGCGGAATCAAGTCATGCAATTCCCGCTCACACTCTCCAAAATGTAACTTGTAAAATACCGATAGGCTGGCTACCCTGCGCCTGTGTCCGAGGCTTTGTAGATTGGACTTAACCAAATTTGGATCCCCAATTAGCCTCTGTACAAAAATCGCTCGTAAACGATGTTAAATTAGTAATGCTAATTATAAATCTCGAAAGAGGTTTCATTTGTACATGTTACAAGTTAACTAACAGATTTTATGAATTTTGTAATATAGTTATCAGACTTAATCAGTCATCTACAACCTTCTAGAGCATCTTATTTATTTAAGAAGGTACCACACTTTAATTAGGCATCTGGATTTTTAGAAGACCAGTGTATTATTGTGTAAAGGTTGTCTGTTAAAAATCGCTTTTCGCGATAAGACCGCCCATTTTGACTCCGCTATTAATTTTAAGTTCCAAATGCAATTTGTATTTTTGGTGTACAATAAAGAATATCTATCTATCTATTGTGTATTAGTTTCCGCCACTTGGGTGCGCAACCACAGCGGCACCCAGGACAGCTTCTTAATTCAAATCTAAATGTCACTGTCGCCGCTGTGCTTAAAAGCAAAAAACCCATACTTACCGAAAAAAGTTCCAAAGAAATCTCTTGAAAAATTCGTACCCTAAAGAGATGAATCTTTCAAGAGATCAAAAATTATTACATTTTAATACAAGTGAAGAAACTTTGTCATTCAAACAGTGTTTACTGTTATCTGTGATGAAATCAGAAAACAAAATCCTCGTTGTGATAAATGGAAAGAAAAACACAAGGGTGATGATATACATTGCATGTTAAACCTAACCATAGAGTCAGATTTTGAGGAAATGTATTGAAAAATGTTTCCTGGAATATCATCATTTTTGCCAATGGGAAATCCTATCGGCTATAATGGCTTGTAATAGATACTAAGAATAATTAGTGATTCGATGCATGTGATTTCTATATATGAGATTCATTTGAATTCATTTTATACCTTCTAGTGGCATCCACCAAAAAGGGAAACCCATATGATAATGATTTGCTAACTAGGTACAGTCAGGGGCCAAAAGTGAAGCTGCACTCTACCAAAGCCAATGTCTGTTTATTTGAAGAAGAGGGTCAATCAATGATTCATAATTGATTTAAAGTATAGCTTTAAATCCAAAGTATTGAATGAACTAGTTGTGGACCATTGAACTTCTATTACAAGCATAAACACTTTATGTTAGAACTACACTGCGCACTGTGTGTGGCACACGTGTGCACAGTGTAGTGGGCGCGTCGGTATCTATACATTTTATATGGAAACAAGACTTGTAGAGCTGCTCTTTATCCACCCCACGCGACGTCGCTTTTCGTACAAATCAGGCGTGTTACACGTGTGCGTCGGTCTTATGTAGTTCTAGCTTTAAAGTAGAACTGCCCTCGCCCACGGCCTCGCATCCAAAGGGGCCTCGCGAGGACTCTTTAAGAACGGCTCGCGTTTGACCACTTTTTCACCTGATCGTCGCTGTATCGTTTTCGAATTTATGAAAGAAAAAGCCCTTGCTGATGTGCCTAAGCCCACGTCTAACGGGGTTACCATGAAGTTCAAAGTAAGATTGTTTCATTCTTATTTCAGTGTGCGTAAGAAACAGAGCTATACAGGTTGTCTAGCGCCATCTCTTACCCACACTGGAAATAAGAATGAAACAATCTTACTTTAAATGTCATGGTACAGGTCTTGATTAGTCCACGCTTTAACTCTGATTACAACTTTAAATGTGAGAGTGACATCTAGGTACATTATAATTATAAAAAAATTAATGGCAGATTTTTGGCGTCAAACAGTGTTTTAATTTTTTTTTTGCAATCATTTAGGGTAGGAATATATATAAATTGATGATATATAAAAATAAAGGTCTCGAGGTGACTATTCAAACCAGTATTACTCACTAATATTTAAAATTAAAAAAAGTTGATCGTGTCAACAAACCTGGCCGCAAAAAAACGATTAAAATGTTCGACAAAAATAAATTAAATACAGATTCACCCACATTTGGACCACAATTATGTCCTTGTACCTACCGTACACCCCTGTACGGTAGGTACATGGACATGATAACTTTTGTTGCAACCCTACAGCCATCACAAAACCGGCCTTCTGGTTGAGCGATTAATATTTGCTGATGGAAAAACCTCATGTTAAGCAAGAGCCCATGACATCACATATCAACGAGGACGTAACTGTAATCTTTGTTTTTCTTAGAAGTATGAATAACGATTTTACCAAATAATATTTGAAAGAGAGATATTAAAAAAATATAGTTCATTAGATGCACACGAATAAACTATATCACCCTATGTGACTACCACAGTGTCTCAAGACGAAAGTCTACGACCAGTGCGTGTTGCCAGTGATGACATATGGTTCCGAAACGTGGTCGCTCACAATAGGCCTCATCAGAAAGCTCAAAGTCACCCAAAGGGCAATGGAAAGGGCTATGATCGGAGTTTCCTTGCGTGATCGAATCAGAAATGAAGATATCCGCAGTAGAACCAAGGTTGCCGACATAGCACGAAGAATCGCCAAACTTAAGTGGCAATGGGCAGGGCACATTGCTCGCAGAACAGATGGCCGTTGGGGCCGAAAGGTTCTGGAGTGGCGACCGCGTACCGGAAGACGCAGTGTTGGAACCCCTACAAGGTGGACCGATGACCTGGTGAGGGTTGCGGGAATCCGATGGATGCAAGACGCACAGGACCGTTCTTTGCAGCCAGCACTTTAACATAATTCATCTACATCTATTGTTCCTGCGATATTATTTGAAGAGATTTGACAGTTGGTATAGTCAGAAAATCAGTCAGTCAGAAATAGAGACCGACGCTACACATTTTATATACAAACTAGACTTATAGAGCTACACTTGATCCACGCCACGCGACGTCGTTCTACGTTCAAATTGATGTGTTACACGTGTGCGTCGGTCTAATGTAGTTCTAGCTTTAGTATTGGTGTAATGCAACTGCACTTTTGACCCCTGACAGTATATTTATTATATCTCAACCAGCACTTTGCCAGTGACGTTAAGGACATAACTGTTGTCGAAATGTGGGTGAATCAGTATTACATTTATTTTAGTCGAACTTTTTAATCGTTTTTTTGCGGTTTCTTGACACGATAAACTTTTTTTTATTTTAAACATTAGTCAGTACTACTTGTTTGAATAGCCACCTCGACCTTTATTTTTATCCCTATCCTAAATGATTGCTAAAAAAATTAAAACACTGTTTGCCGCCAAAAATCTGCCATTTTTTTTATAATAATGTACCTAGATGTCACTCCCACAACTAAAGTTGTAATCAGAGATGTAGCCTGGACTAATTTAGACGTGGGGTTAGGCATATCAGCGAGAGCTTTTTCTTTCATAAATTCTAAAACGAGACAGCGACGATCAGGTGAAATTGTGGTCAAACGCGAGCCGTTCTTAAAGAGCCCTCGCTTGCGCGAGGCCCCTTTGGATGCGAGGCGAGGGCCCACTTCGTCCACGCCTAGCTACGCTTCTGGTTATAATCTCCACTATCATTGAGCGAAGCCGAAATATTAATAGCATTTTTGTGCAGCAAATTCTACTCTGAAACTATGTCACCCATCAAAAATAAACGTTAAAATCAACAAATCCAAAGTTTATTTTGGCGCTGTGTCGGCACTTATTTCAGGAGCGTTCTCCTGTCACACTGTGGTCGACGTTTTATTTTTTTAGGTGTGAAGTCTTTGAATAACTTCTCCTGCTCTAGGTGGAGCGAGAGGGAGTGGTGGTTTAGAGGAATGCGAAACAGTGTAAAGTCCCGCAAACCTCCGTTGAAAAGGGAGGATCCTTCGACCGGACGGGTGTTATGTCTGGTTTGGGCAACTGCCCCGTAGATGATTTCGGGCTGTTGTATATGTTCGAGTCGAGCTGAGAACCTTAATTTAACTTTGCGCGATGCAGGATTTCGTAGTTTAGTCCGTTTTTAATGACTAAAACCGACCTGTGTTTGTCGCGTCGCGTGGCGTGGATCTATTGTAACTACAAGTCTAGTTGGCAGATGCGCCCAGATCGGCGAACGTGGCCCACGTATGCCTGACGTAGTTCTAACTTTACTCTTTCGAAGAATCCCTCAGCCCTAATTGTCATCTGCCCTTCATCATCATCATCATTTCAGCCGAAAGACGTCCACTGCTGGACATAGGCCTCCCCCAAGTGTCGCCACAATGAACGGTCCTGTGCGTCTCGCATCCATCGTACTCTCGCAACCGTTACCAGGTCATCGGTCCACCTTGCAGGAGGCCTTCCAACGCTACGTCTTCCGGTACGTGGTCGCCATTCCAGAACCTTTCGGCCCCAACGGCCATCCGTTCTGCGAGCAATGTGCCCTGCCCATTGCCACTTAAGTTTGGCGATTCTTCGTGCTATGTCGGTGACCTTGGTTCTCCTGCGGATATCCTCATTCCTGATTCGATCACGCAAGGAAACTCCGAGCATAGCCCTTTCCATTGCCCTTTGGGTGACTTTGAGTTTTCTGATGAGGCCCATTGTAAGCGACCACGTTTCAGAGCCATATGTCATTACTGGCAACACGCACTGGTCATAGACTTTTGTCTTGAGACACTGTGGTATATTGGACGAGAAGATACCGCGCAGCTTCCCGAACGCTGCCCAGCCCAGTCGGATTCGATGATTGATCTCTTTCTCGAAGTTAGACTTTCCCAACTGGACCGTCTGTCCCAGGTAAACGTACTCGTCCACAACTTCGAGTGTAGAGTCCCCGATCTTGATAGGAGTGGGTGCTACATGGCTGTTTACCATGACTTTGGTTTTGTCCATGTTCATTCTAAGTCCCACTCTTTCGGAAGCTCTACTGAGGTCACCAAGCATTGTACTGAGCTCCACCGTAGTCTCAGCCATGACTACTATGTCGTCAGCAAACCGAAAGTGAGTGATGTACTCGCCATTGACATTAATGCCTAGCCCTCTCCACTCCAGAACCTTGAAGACATCCTCCATTGCTGCCGTGAACAGTTTCGGAGAAATTACGTCTCCCTGCCTCACGCCCCGCTGCAAGTGGATAGGTTTCGAAGTCTGGTCTTGTAGTCGGACTGACATAGTGGCGTTTTTGTACAAACACTTCAGCACTTCGATGTACCGATAGTCAATTTGGCACCGTTGGAGAGACTGCAGTACAGCCCAAGTCTCAATCGAATCAAAGGCTTTCTCGTAGTCCACAAACGCTAAGCAGAGAGGCTGATTATACTCCTCAGTCTTCTGTATAACCTGCCGCAGCGTATGTATGTGGTCCACGGTGCTGAAGCCTTTTCGAAACCCGGCTTGTTTGGGAGGCTGGAAGTCGTCGAACCTGCGTGCAAGACGATTCGTGATGACTCTGGAAAACAACTTGTAGACATGACTCAGAAGCGAGATGGGCCTGTAATTCCTAAGCAGGGCATTATCGCCCTTCTTAAAAAAGAGTACCACCACGCCTCTGCTCCACGCCTGTGGCGTTTTTCCTTCGAGTATGACGGAATCAAATAGCTTCTGAAGGGCCTGCCATCTGCCCTTACCTTTTATTAAAATTAAATAACTTCACGCCAGCTTTGAGGAATAAAAACCAGCAACAAATCCGTTCCGGACAACTACTGGGTATTTCCTGGCGAACAAAAAAAACATAACTGATTTGGAAATTTTTGGTTCACAAAAATGTGTTACACATAACAAAAAGCTTGCAAAAAACCACACACCTCTGGATTTCCCTATCCAGAGGTGAGTGGGTTTTTAGCAAAATCGATAAAAATATCTCATGAACATGACACATCATGTAGGTTTAAGACATAGCTGAAGAGCCAATAGGGTCGAAGCTTCCTACGGCTTTCTTTTGAGGTGGGAAATCATCGAATGACTTTTGGGCGGTGTAGGAGTGACGTGTCAGATTGTTACTGACTAAAACCACACTTGTCCTTCAGTGTCCTTTTGCGATGAATATTTTCGCAGGTACTTCAGATTTACAATGCAGGGACATAGAGGTTGCGGTGGTATCAGCATTGACCCGTGCGTGGGTCGCTAATATATTTATGTAAAAGCGAAATACCAATCACTGATTAGTCACGAAATCTCGGAAACTATAACACCTACAAACTTAAAATTTAACAGGTAGGTTCCTTATAGGGTGTAGACATCCGCTAAGAACGGATTTTACGAAACTCTACCCCTAAGGGGGTCCACGGGTAGTGTGAAAGCGAAGCCCGGGGCCCCGGGATGAAGGCAAAGAAGGAACAGGAGTGGGTTTTTAGTCAGTAAAAGTCCGACACTATCTCCTGCTTCGCCCAAGGGCGGGATTTGTCATTAGATGATTTTCCCACCTAAAAAAAAAAAAAGAAATCGACTTTTACGCGGGCGAAGCCGCTGGTAGAAGCTAGTCTTCAAATAAAAATAACCGTAACTGTTAGCAATACACCGCAGACTATCCCTGTATTATTTTAAAATTTTACAATCCAATACTCAATATAGTCAAGATCAATGTAGACCCTCCTAAAGTTGTCTATTAGATATCGCTGTTAACGATAAAACCGCCATTGTACACATAGAATTAAGTTTATTTATAAGTTTTGTTACTTTTTCGGTAGAAAATTGTTTTCTCAGTATACAATATAACATATTAATTAATGTGTTAATTAATAGGTAGTTTTATAAAAAAAAACATTCGGTTTTAAAAAGATTTATGTGGAAACGTGATTAGGTATTAAATAATCATCATCTACATTTCAGCCGCAAGACGTCCACTGTTGGACTTAGGCCTCCCCCTAGTGTAGCCATAACGACCGGTCCTGTGCATCTCGCATTCATCGGATTCCCGTGACCCTCACCAGGTCCACCTTGTGAGAGGCCTTCCAACGCGGCGTCTTCAAGTACGTAGTCACCACTTCAGAACCTTTCGTCCCCGTCGCAACGTGATTTTAAGTTAACTAATTACTGCACCTCTTCGTTACGTTGCTACGACGCTGCTACGGCGGTCAGCATTTAGGGTTGCGCCCTCTACGCATCCCGTAGCTCCGTAGAGCCTCTACGAAATATTTGCATGTCAAATTAAAATTACAGACTGGCCTGTTGGTCTACAGACAAATGTTTGTGTGATGAGCACGATCATTTGTTCTGTGTCTGGGTGTAATTTATCTATTATACGTATGTATTTAGGAATATATAAGTATGTTTATCAGTTGTCTAGAAATCATACTACAAGGTCGGCTTTGTTTGGGACTAGATGGCGTTGTATGAAAGTTGTAGAATATTACTATTATATTATAACTAACTAAAAATAACATTTATTCATTCATAGCTACGTGAAAGTTGAAAATGATTGCATAGAAACATACTCCCTGTGTAAAAAGTACTGCATGTGCTTTCCAGGTCATGCTCTACTCTTGTGCAAAATTTCATACAAATCCATTCAGCTTTTTGAGCTTTAGTAACAACCGTGTACACACACGCATACACACAAACTTTTACCTTTATTATATTAGTAATATTATAACGGTAGATACACCTCCATAGCATAGCATTGCATAGTCGGCCTTATCATTTTCCCACTGTTGGGACTCAGGCCTCCTCTCCAGGAGAGCGAATGGGCCATAATGCACCACGCGGGCCCAGTGCGGGTTGGTGAATGTCACATGTCTTCGTATTTTTGGTTCTTGGACATGCTGGTTTCCTGACGATGTTCTCCTTCACCGTTTTGAGAGCAGTGGTGATGAAATAAATTACATAAAGTAATGCTCCTGGTTGGGTTTGAACCCGCGACCTACAACTCGCAAGTCGCGGCCGTTACCACGCGGCCACCACGTCCAATTACATTAATTAAAAACCAAAAAACGGTACACTGTAATAATTAATGTTAGCAGTAGTGTATAATATCTAATTATTGTATGTTAATGGGTAATTGTGGATAATTATAATTGAATAATTTGGTTAACATAGTTTTTTAATTATTTTACTAATATTAGATTGAATATATGTAAAATATAAAATGTTATATGATGACATTTCTTTTTGGAGTCATTTTTGTTTTATCTAGCAATTGACCCAAGGCCGGGATAAATCTGTCTCAAGTTTATTAAGTACTCGTTTCATATTTTTTATGATACAATAAAATATACTATTTCATGACAACGTAACTTCATGGGGTTAGTTAAACTTACAAATTACTTACTTACTTGTATTGATGACGTTAATGATTATAATTCAATTAATTAATCAACATAAAACTTGGTGCCGAACCGAAATGCAAAAATTTAAGAAAATTTGAATTAAACGGGTAATCCGTTTAATTTAATTGCCTAAAGCATTCACCTTAATTCTCAAATATTTTGATTAGACCACTACTGTACATACATTTTAAATATGTATATATAAAAGGCATAGTCCTGACTCCCTCACTGACCTATCAACGCCCAGGCCAAACATTTAGACCTAGAATGCTGATATTTTGCACAGAAGTGCATTTTATGATGTACGCAAAGACCAAGAAAGCGTTTTTAGACCTAGAACGCTAAAATTTTGCACAGAAGTGCATTTTAAGATGTATGCAAAGACTAAAAAAGAGTTTTTCTTAGACCTAAAACGCTGAAATTTTGCACAGAAGTGCATTTTATGATGTATGCAAAGACCAAGAAAGCGTTTTTAGACCTAGAACGCTAAAATTTTGCACAGAAGTGCATTTTAAGATGTATGCAAAGACTAAAAAAGAGTCTTCCTTAGACCTAGAACGCTGAAATTTTGCACAGAAGTGCATTTTATGATGTATGCAAAGACTAAGAAAGAGTTTTGTTTAGACTTAGAACGCTGAAATTTTGCACAGAAGTGCATTTTATGATGTATGCAAAGACTAAAAAAGAGTTTTTCTTAGACCTAAAACGCTGAAATTTTGCACAGAAGTGCATTTTAAGATGTATGCAAAGACTAAAAAAGAGTTTTTCTTAGACCTAAAACGCTGAAATTTTGCACAGAAGTGCATTTTATGATGTATGCAAAGACCAAGAAAGCGTTTTTAGACCTAGAACGCTAAAATTTTGCACAGAAGTGCATTTTAAGATGTATGCAAAGACTAAAAAAGAGTCTTCCTTAGACCTAGAACGCTGAAATTTTGCACAGAAGTGCATTTTATGATGTATGCAAAGACTAAGAAAGAGTTTTGTTTAGACTTAGAACGCTGAAATTTTGCACAGAAGTGCATTTTATGATGTATGCAAAGACTAAAAAAGAGTTTTTCTTAGACCTAGAACGCTGAAATTTTGCACAGAAGTGCATTTTATGATGTATGCAAAGACTAAGAAAGAGTTTTGTTTAGACTTAGAACGCTGAAATTTTGCACAGAAGTGCATTTTATGATGTATGCAAAGACTAAGAAAGAGTTTTGTTTAGACTTAGAATGCTGAAATTTTGCACAGAAGTGCATTTTATGATGTATGCAAAGACTAAGAAATTTTTTTTCAATATTCACCCCCTAAGGGGAAGAAACGGGGGTCTAAAGTTTGTATGAAGAATCCTAACCTATTAAATAAATATTTATCTTTTAGGGTCTATCTTCTGAATTCAGGGGTATTTTTTTATTGAGTAAGTAAATATAGAATATTTACTAATAACTCCTGCCGCTCTGGGTGGGAGGGGGTGTAAGATTTTTGCTGACTATAACCCACCCGGGTTCCTTTAGTTATCAATACCGCAGGTCATAAAATTTGCAATTTTTTTAAATTTTCCCCTCGAACGCCGATTGTACATACATCTGTACAACTTGAGTGACCTTGAAAAATGCTTAGTAGTCGCTTTGTACACATGGGTGTAAGAAATTTATTCAGCCGTAAATTTTGGTCTCTATTCTATCTCGTTTTTCCTAGAAAAATCCAGAAAAATAATTTTTTATTTATTTTTTTGGTGATTTTACGTAAAACCTCTACACGCACGAGGGGTTAAGTAATTATCTATACAAAATAAATCATAGTTTTGTATATATTGGTTTGATTCACTTCTTTTGTCGGCATCGTAAATCCTTGTCATAAAAAATACATTAAAGCTGTGTTAGAATCAGTTGCAATTTGCATAGGCATTTACACGATGTCCAACAAAATTAAATGTACAACTGAAAATCAATCATCGTAAACGAGAATCTCGCTATAAACCAATCATTAAACATATAGACCGTCTATTAAATGCACAATAAAATGTCGGCTAATTATTCGGAAACCCACGAGGTAATAAATGTGATTATTCCCATACTCGAACAATTTTACTATTATTTTCTTAAGGTTTCGTCGTATGGGCGGGCGGGAGGCGGGCGCTAAACACTAGTAAACAAAATACTACCACGCCAGTACGGCTAGCAACACCGACCGTGTCGCACGCGTCCACGAAACCAAACGCAGATAACACACCTCTACATATTTTACTCGAAAAACGCGCGCGTAAAAGTTCAAAGACAACATTTCATTTTGTGACTCGTAAGTAATTATTTGTTTGTAAAGGTACGCTTTTACCGGTATTTTTAAGTATTGAAAGGGTTCAGTTTTGAGTGGATTGCGGTATTTATTATAACCAAGTGGATTAAGCCAATGGTCGCGGTAGCGTCGGGAATTTAAATGACATTGTATAAATAGACATATTGTATTGTTGTTCGGAAAAACTGTGTGTTTTGAACTGTAGAATTTCTTTCAATTTGAAACTTAACCCTCTCAGTTTTAAAGCAAAACAGCTGCGTATATTGACTTAGTTCTAAAACAAGTTAGAACTTCGTTTCAATGTTTTAAAAGTCTGTATTATCGTCTACATAATAATATATCTCATTATATTACGTATGATGCAGATAACTATTGTCTTTATCAGCAACACTCTGTGTAATTAGGTATCTTTAGAATATTTTATCTTCAGAACAGAATAACAACATTGCTAAATAAGTAATCAGTACTTATTTAATGAAATAATGATAACCAGAGATCGGGATAGAAAGAATATATTTACCTAGAAGTTCAGTGAAGTGCCATAGAGTTGATATATACCTCCTTTAAATTCCCGGAATCATAAACATTACGATTAAATCCCGGGATTAATTTGCTTTTTTTTTAATTGATATAAACTAGTGCTTGACTGCAATCCAACCTATTGGTAAGCAGTGATGCAATCGTTGATAGTGAAGTGCACTAGAAATAAAACAAAATACAAAACAATATACTTACAATATACATTTTGTAAATTATTTTACAGAAAAATCGAACTATGTTTTTAGAGTTACAGAATTAAAACTGTTAAATTAAAGAGCTTTGTTTTATTCGTAATCTAACAGTAGTACGAAGTACGCAACTCTAAAACAATTACTTTATTCAACATTTCATTTAAGTTCAAATTCTAAAATCCAGGGATTCAATCGTCATGTATTTGATTATGGAATAGAGCAGGTATTATCAACTCTAATTTATTTTCTTCCATGAACTTTAATAAATTGTTCTTATTGCGATATCTGATGACCAAATTTATGTATAATTCTTCTGTACGTGTGTTTGTCAGTCCTTCTAAACAGGATGTCTGCTTAGGATGTAATTGTGTGTGTATACTTAAGTAAGTCCTTGGATGATGGTGGGACTTCAATCGGGTTCTTAATTTTTTTCCTGGTGAAAAACCTTCGGGCAGGACAACGTATGCTAATGTTAATATAATTCACACATATATCTAAATTGAGTATTTTGAGTCAAGAACGTGTCAAACCCTACTTAATTGCCAAATAACAGGTTTGCAGACCACAACAGAGTTTGAATAATACTCAATTTCAAATGCTTAAATCAGACATGGGAGGTTAATCAATGCCCGCGTTGTTTTTAAATGGACTTGATCAAAAAAGTCGCTACTTACGTTGTGATCCGATTTGAGTGTGAACATTTCTCATTTCTCGGCATGTCCTAGGACCAAAAATTCGAAGACATGTGACATTCACCAACCCGCACTGGCCCCGCGTGGTGGATTACGGTCCATACCCTCTCCTAGAAAGAGGAGGCCTGAGTCCCAGCAGTGGGAACATTATAAGGCTGATTATGCTATGCTTATGCTATTTAAAAAGTAGAGAAA
Source organism: Mythimna vitellina (assembly GCA_949316375.1). Lineage (NCBI taxonomy): Eukaryota > Metazoa > Arthropoda > Insecta > Lepidoptera > Noctuidae > Mythimna > Mythimna vitellina. Next base: position 18,887,056 of record OX438692.1, read on the forward strand.
TTTGTTACGTTCTTGAACATACGTACACGTAGGCAGAGCATACTTAAATTGTAAAGTTGTCAAAAAATAAAAGGCCAGTTTTGACATCTGTCAAAACGAATTCTTAAATACGCAAAAAGAATACACGCAATATATTATTCCATCATATTATTTAACGCGCAAAAAAAAATTATGTTATGTATTCATATTTTTCAACTAATGTCGAGCAAGTTTTATTTTGAATGAAATTAAAAGAGGTTACATTTTTAATGGTCGATGGTAGTTTATTATAAATCTGTACATGCATAGGTTAAATATTAATGTTATCATCATCAGTCATCATCATCGTTTCAGCCGAAAAACGTCCACTGTTGGACATAGACCTCTCCCAGGTGTCACCATAACGACCGCACCTGTGCCTCTCGCATCAATCGGATTCTCACGACCCTCACTAGATCATTGGTCCAACTTGTGAGAGACCTTCCAACGCTGCGTCTTCTGGTACGTGGTCGCCACTCCAGAACCTTTCGGCCCCTTGACCATCTATTTTGCGAGCAATGTCCTGCTCGGGTTCCCTCCCTAATTGACTACGAAATTAGATGATTCGATTTTTGTTATATAGAACATGGTGTGTCGATAATTCAGTTGTACGTTTTACTCCATCGATGCGACATCGATGTGTGTGATATGAAAGAAAAGGAAGTTAGTGATAGTATGACGAGTGACAGAGCAGAGTGGAAGGAAAAAACGTGTTGCGCCGACCCCAAATAACACGGGACGAGGGCAGGAAGATGATGATGATGCGATGTAGGTACCGTTTGTGTGAAAATCCTGTAGCAAAAAACCCTACAGCAATTGCTCATTAGTTCGGAAATTCATTAAGTTCGATAGTGTGTCGGTTCAAAACGCCAACGGTTCTGTGACATTTAATATTAATAGCCTTATTTTGCATAATAGACGTTAAGGAAATAGATTCGTTTTATTAAAAAATATGTATATATATAATTTAAACCAAGATATATTTATGAATTATATTTAAAATAGCTTTTGCCCGCGACTTCGTCCACGAAGAATTTCGAAGATTTTCGAAGAAGTCGTAAATGGTTTTATTAGTTTTTTTTGAGATACGTAAATATGAAATATTATTTATTATCTTCGCCGTGTGTTTTATATATATTGAATTGTATAGCAAGCAATATTGTATCTTAAGATAAAATATTATAGCATCTTAGCCGTGTGCAGCGCTCCTTAGTGAAATCGGGTGACGTAACCTACTACAAACTTATTTTTTGCGGTTGGTACAGTAATCGGGTCGAACCGCAAAATTAAGTTTGTTTTTATTGTATATACTTTTCCGGGAGTAAAAGTACCCAGTGTGGTGCCCGGGATATTAAAGAATAATTATACCAAGTTTCATCGTAATCGAACCGGTAGTTTTTGCGTGATGTCTGAACAAACAGACAGACAGACAGAAATTTTTTAATCACATTTTTGGGTTCGGTGTTGGTCTAGTAACACCCCCTGCCTACAGATTTATTATAAGTATAGATATAGATAATCCTAATCTACCTATACCAAAATAATTTAAATTAAATATAATAATATACTTAAACAAAAAAATAAGTAAGATAACATTGATATGTTATCTACCTACCACTTGAGTCCAGCGATTCTTGAAGCTATGTCGGAAACCTTGGTTCTCCTGCGGATATCTTCATTTCTGATGCGATCACTCAAAGGAACTCCGAACATAGATCTTTCAATATTTTCAATATGACAATGAACAATAATCGAAGAGAAGGAAATGAAGGAAGTACTAATGATAAGAATTTTCCTGCACCTTGCCAAACGGTCAATGTTAATACTCAAGTTGAACAACACGCTGATAAGAAAACATGAAGTACTTATTATTTGATAAGAATTAGGTACGTTTATGTGAAAATACTTTTACATTTTTCACTGTTATGCTAATTCCTTTATGTACCTGTTACGGGTAATTATATAATTAAAACTTTGTGCACAAGTAAAAATAACGGTACAAAGGCGGAGCCAGTTGGGCCCAGTTTCGAAAATGAGATTTATCGCAAAATTAATGCAACAAATTGCGAAACGTGCCGTGCTCGGAAATATTGACACATCGTAATTTTTTTCTATACACTTACTCGAAAACCCACTCTTATCCCATCGTTTTTAGGCACGCAATAGGCTGTTTTCCACACTAGTGCAGAAAAGTGCGCGTGCTCCCCGCCACAATTTTATTACATTTATCATATCAGGCTGGCCGCGCGTCGTCCCCCACGAGTCGCCGGTCAACCCCGCTTATTCGTTCTGTAAGTGTATTGAAAAGTTCTTTGCGTGTATACGTTCAAATTTGTCACTGCAGTCCTCCGCTCCATAAAACTCTCGCGTGCGGCTCGGGCAAATTCCGCCTCAGTCGCAATAGCAAACTTTCTCCACTTGTTTCAAAATGTATTATTTCCAAAATCCGCATGATTATCGCAAATCAGAGAAAATTCGGACTTATTTAAGCCTATTACCTACATATTTACTATTTACGACCACGTCAAGTACAATTAGCAACTGAATTATTTCACGATTTCAATCAATGTATGCGTACTTATCGATAATAAAATTACACATGGGTAAAATTGAATTACCTCATCGAATAATTTAATGATTTGGTAAATTAAACACTCTGAATATATAATGATGCTTACCAACTGCGAATTAAGGATCAACTTTTATTTAAGGGCATGTCATAATTACCACATAAAATGAAATCGTTGAGAGCTATACGAAAGAGGTACTGAAAATAATAGGCCACGAGTCAAATCCTACTTAAATTAAGTATGTAAAAATCTATATGTTGGGTTTAAAACATTCGAAAAAAATTGAACCACAGATAGTAAATGATTTTGCGAAGCAGTAATGCTAGCAAAGGAGGCGGTCGCACGCGTACGCGCGAGGGAACGGCCCTCACGCGCCAGCTGCCGGGATCCCGATCCCGATTTCCGGCCACCGTAAGCGCAGGCTTGCGGACGGCAAGCAATGGGTAACTCGCCATCCAACCGTCCGGTAACCCTCCGGACCGAGGCCAAGTCATCGACAACGTGTAGTGTCCCACGCGCGCCTCAAGGAGATGTCAGCAAGGCCAAGGGTTCGCTTATAAAAGGAAAACCCGGACCTGGAATAAAATGCAACGTCGGAACTAGGAGTGGGTTTTTACTCCTTGGATAGACTGATGGCTGACCATCAGTCTTTGTAACTTCTGATTATCTGTAACGACTGTCAAAGAACTACGGATGACAACCGGGACGGCTTCACGTGCTTTCCTAGGCACGTAGGATCAGTAATACCTCAGATAAACTTAGAAAAGAACTAAATTATGAATTAAATTATTACATAATTAAAATTATTATTAGTTTTTTCTTCTTTTTCTCTAAGTTTTAACTTTGTTCCCTCAAAATTTTAATTCTACCTACTTACGTTTATGATATTGCTGTGCCCGACAGTGTGCATGTGCACTTCTTTAACTATTTTTAGATCTTGTGGAACACATGATATAAAATATAGCAATAAAGAATTAAATAAATAAAATTTCATATTAGTACTTCCCATTTTCAGACCCGCAACCGCATGCATGAGATATCTGCCTTAACTGGTGCCTTAACCTCAGCCGTCACCATTTTGATATATTATGGACATAGCATACTTTTTATGGTGGTAGCACAATGCAATGCGGTGACGTTCGACTTTGACGCGGGTTATAAACCGCGGGAAAAATATTATTTAGAAATTCTAAAGAATACTCGCAGTTATTCAGAATTCTGAACACTTTCAAACGGAGTAAAAAGGAAAAATAAATTGAAAGAACTACTTCACGATATTTTATAATTTTTACCAACATTTATACCTTTTAATGAATGAGAAGCTTGTGACTTTTAATAATAAATTAATATATTTTATATTATGTATAAAAAATATTATAAATAATATAGAATACTCGGTTGCATCCAGTTTGGCTGGAAGCCGACTCATCATGGTTGGGAAATGGTTAGGCAAATTGATTGTGTCCTTTTTAATGAATGTTTGCGTAAATCTATACTTATAATAAATCTGTAGAAGTGAAAATTCTGTACATTGAAAATATTAAAAAAAAAAATAGCAGGGGGTGTTACTAGACCGACACCGAACCCAAAAATGTGATTAAAATATTTTTGTCTGTCTGTCTGTTAAATGATAAATGATATTTATTTTGTTAGTAGGTTTAAAAAAACACTTTTACACGTCAATTTTTTTGTTTTGTTATTTTAAACTAGATGAGGCCTGTTTGTTCAGGCATCACGCAAAAACTACCGGTTCGATTACGATGAAACTTGGTATAATTATTCTTTAATATCCTGGGCACCACACTGGGTACTTTTTATCTCGGAAAAATATATACAATAAAAAACAAACTTAATTTTGCGGTTTGATCCCTAGACCCGATTACTGTACCAACCGCAAATAATAAGTTTGTCGTAGGTTACGTCACCCGCAGTGGAGTTCACTAAGGGGCGCTGCACACGGCTAAGATACTATAATATTTTATCTTAAGATTCAATATCGCTTGCCATACAATTCAATGGACTTGAACTTGAACACACGATGAAGATAATAAATAATATTTCATATTTTTGTATCTCAAAAAACCTAATAAAACCATTTTCTACTTCTACGCGAACGAAGTCGCGGGCAGAAGCTAGTAATAGTAATATTTCCTTATACTATCATTTATTTATACACTCTTACGTTTGGGAAAAGGTCATTATTTTGATGAATAGCGGTTTTCCTTTAATTAAGTAATGAAAATATCCTCATACGGCAAATGATGACACCATTCGTAAGCCTGTGACGTCACTGCCTCGTGGGAGTTCCAAACAAGGAACTCTCAAGGATATTAACCCTCGTGCTCATAGGACGATTGCGGCAAATTGCAAAAACAACTATGCGATAGGTATTCATTTGTTGGGTTTGTTAGAATGAGTGAACGCGCGAAAGCAAAAGGGAACTGTAAGAACATGGGTAGGATTTAGGATTTAGGGTCCTTTAACCCAAAGGATAACTGTAGGAAAACGGGTAGGATTTAAGATTTAGGGTTGTAGAACGCAAAGGGTAACTATAGGATCACGGGTAGGATTTAGGATTGAGGGTCCTGGAACGCAAAGGTTAACTGTAGGAACACGGGTAGGATTTAGGATTGAGGGTATATACTTGACTCAAAAATGTTTCTGCAAGTTATTTCAATTTGTATTTGTTTAATCATAAGGTCTTGTTTTGTGAGCACAAATAAACGAAGAAAATTATATTCAATACATAACGCCTTTTAAGCCTTGTATCCTAGTTGTATACACTACAACTAGGATACAAGGCTTTGAAGGCGTTTAGTTTAAAAAGTGCAAAAAAAAATTACTAATTTTATATAGACTATGGTATGGTGTATATTGTTACGGGTGGATATTTTGTGTGAAAAGCACAGTAAAATATATTACGGAATACTTAAAAACAACTTGAATTCACAAAACTCCTGGTGTACTAAAATAACATACATCCTTTATTATTTTATATTTATCAATAATTACTAGATTAATGACATAACATGTTTTATTATCATTGAATTAAAATATCTGTCATCGTGTTAAGATCTTATGTTTTATTGACACAATCTCGGTAGATAAAACTATTAAACGGATAATTGATAATGATTAAAGAATCATTATCAATTATCCGTTTGTTGTTTGATCCGAAGTGTATTTAAAGAAAAGTCTTTAAATACACTTCATCGAAAACTTACTCTTATCGCACTACGATTAGGTTCAACATGCAATCTATCCCTCATTTTTTTTTCTTTTATCACACCACGTGTTTTATTTTACTGATTTCGTCATAGGTAACAATAAACAATGGTGAATAATTTTTTTTTCGCAAAAGCATTCATATTTTTAAGATTTTAATATTAAAAATTTTAATTGTGTTTATGAACAGAATTTCATTGACAAACATAATTTTTTATTGAATAATCTGCTTTTACCAACAAATTAACATTTGTTTGTGTTCTAAATTCAAAAATCTTTGAATTTCTTATTTTTAATATTAGGATGTATAACGGTTTTATACCTTTGTTTTTCCTTCAACCTGCAAAGTTTAAGCGCGGGAAAAAAAGCAAATTAAATTTTGTTTTTAACCGACTTCAAAAAGGAGAAGGTTCTATATTCGGTTGAATGTATGTTTTTTTAATGTAAAAAAACACTTGAAAGTGCAAAATAACTTTAATTTCGGAAGTCGGTGTTTCTATAGTAGTTTTGTATCTTCGTTATTTAACACCGTCTTCCGTAATTAAAGTTATTTTGCAGATATTAAATATTGCAGATTTTTATTCATTACAAACAAAAATAAAAAATCTTTCTTCATTTTTTTATATTTCATATGTCTTTTATTTCTCACATTCGTAACATATTATATCTACATATGTATATAAAAAAACTTAAATATTAACTAAACTATTTATACTAAAATATATGTACCTACATAAATATAATGCAAAAACCCAAAGTACACTCAGGCGTCGAAGTACTCCTCCACATCGCTGTCATCCAAAAATGTGCCCAGAAGACAACTTTGAATAGCAATGCTAATTCTTTAGCGAAGAACGAGAGAACGAAAGAAAAAAATACTCCTTATAAGTAGTTAGAGAAGTCTTCAGTAAAGACAAGTTGTTTACATCATAACAAATATTAATAGATAGGTGCTAATTAGCACTACAAGTGCAATAGCAATAAAGTTATAAAGAATACTAATTACCAGTTTACAATTACTACAATTTTTACACGTGTATTTAAAAGAAACATAAATACCTTCAGAAAATAAATAAAATTAGGTTCTTATTACTCGTGCGCTCAATTCTATTGACACTTGAAGAATAGAGGTGTATTATGTAAATATATATTCATGTATGTACCTATGTAGGTTATAAATAGTTAGTTCGTTTATTCGCAAATATATCACCATGTTATTTTGCTACGGGTAGTGTGAAAGTGAAACCCGGGGCCCTGAGACGAAGGCAAAGAAGGAACAGGAGTGGGATTTAGTCAGTAAAAGTCTGACACTATCTCTCGCTCCGCCCAAAAGCGTGATTTGACATTAGATGATTTTCCGACCTAAAAAAAAACTATGTTCATTTATTTGTATTTCATTTAATATTATATTATTTGTACTTAGTTTAATCTCATAAGCAAGATACATGTTTTCTAATCGTCAAAAAAACGCCCATTTGGAACGCAAAGGGCAACTGAAGGAACATAGGTGGGTTTTAGTCAGTAAAAGTCTAACACTATCTCCCGGCAAACCCAAGAGCGAGATTTGTCATAAGATGATTTAACCACCAAATAAAATAAAAAATCTGTTATTTTGGGACCTTACACTTCTCATATACTTTCAGTAACCTATGATAAACAACTATAATATTATAATACCGCCATAGACCGCCATTGTACCCATAGATTTAAGTTTATATATAAACGAATCGTATCGCGAGCAGGTTTGACGACTTCCAGCCTCCCGAACAAGCCGGCTTCCAAAAAGGCTTTAGCACCGTGAACCACGTACATACTATGCGGCAGGTTATACAGAAAACTCAGGAATATAATCAGCCTCTCTGCTTAGTTTTTTGGACTATGAGAAAGCCTTTGATTCATTCGGGACCTGCGTTGTACTGCAGACTCTCCAACGGTGTCAGATTGACTATCGGTACTCAATACTCAATACTTTATTGCATTCCATATGTACATAGGTGGTATAATGCTGGATGGTATTCGTTGATTGTTTGGTCAAAAATTCGTTCACAATGATAGCCTTGTGCGAAGGCGCATTGTCGTGGTGCAAAATCCAAGAATTTTCTTTCCACAAATCTGGCCTTTTTCGTCGAATTAAAAATATATATATATATAGTCAAGATCAATATGGACCCTGTCGGGCACAGCAAATGTAGGAAAGAGGATGGCGGCAAAGTAACAATTCATTGAATTAATTTTTGTAGGTAGATCTAATAGATGTATATTATTATGTATGTGTACATCGAAGTGCTGAAGTGTTTGTACAAAAATGCCACCATGTCAGTCCGACTTCAGGACCAGATCTCGAAATCTATCCTCTTGCAGCGAGGTGTGAGGTAGGGAGATGTCATTTCTCCGAAACTGTTCCCAGTCGCAATGGAGGATGTCTTCGCACAGGACCGTTCATTGTGGCGACATTTGGGGGAGGCCTGTGTCCAACAATAGACGTCTTTCGGCTGAAATGATGATAATGATGATGATGATAAACTGTGTTACTTCTTTGGTGTACAATAAAGTTTATTATATTCTATAATTTCGGTTGGTGCAGTAGTTTCGGATATAAAAGGTTCCAAATGTTAAAAGTTTTAACTTTGTTGGGGACGGCTTGCAGTCTAACCGGTTATAACTGATTAGGTAGATATCAGTATTTATTCATGAAATGATTTCCTTTAAATAGATAATATTATACACTGAACTTCTTTAAAAAAAACGTTGCTGCAGTGTCGCGTCGCGTCTATCTGTGTGAACCTATCTTTATTGAACTCGTAATTTGGCACCAATTTGCGACAGCCTTACTCGTCACGGATTCAGGATGTTATGTTAATAGCTCATTATTTCCATTTATAGTTTATTAGATACGCTTCCTGATACACCTAATATAATTTAAGTGTGAAAAAACCATACGAATCGGACGCCAGTACGAAGGGTTCCGTGCAATTGAGCGCAAAATCGCTCAATTTCACAGAATTCATGCGAAATTTAATTATTAAGCCAATGGTAAGTATTCTTTATGTGGATGGGTGGAGAGGGAGAGGGAGGCCAAAGAAAAGATGGACGGATTGTGTGAACAGTGATATGAAAGAAAAGGAAGTTAGTGATAGTATGACGGTTGACAGGATAGAATGGAAGAAAAAAACGTGTTGCGCCGACCCCAAATAGGATGGGACAAGGGCAGGACGATGATGATGATGATGATGGTAAGTATTCTTTAGGTTTTGCAATTGTTGAAATATGCGGATAAACGCGGACACTTGACCGGTTTTTAGGGTTCCGTACCTCTAAAGAAAAAAGCGGAACCCTTATAGGATCACTTTGTTGTCCTGTCTGTCAAGACAGACAGACAGGACAAATACACGACAGGATAGGATACATGAGATTGACTTCTGTACCTATTTTGTGCTTATAGTGTTAGCACTGTATGCTGTAAACATACATAGATTTACACTTTTTTCTATTAGGTATGTTCCTACACAAGTAGCAAAAAGTTGCTCAATAAATTTCATTAAAGCCAAAAAAATATATTTTATAAAGGCCATATTAATGTAAATAAGACCGCATTTGGGATTGGATTTATTTAAACGTCATTTGCCTCATATGTCATAGATATAAATATAAAAATTGCCTGCATTACTAGACATTAGGCACATCGCTCTTTTTTCGTATTGTATGGGAAGTTTACATTGAAAAGCAGATTTGTGAGAATTTTAGGTAAATTTTATGGTAAATTATTAATGCACCTCGTTAGTTCGTTGTATGTGGACCATTTATTGACATAGGACGATTTACTACGAGTTGTTTACTGAAGTGATGTAGCCTTGGCAAATCTCACATTTAATAATAAGAAAAGAATGCTGTGATTGGATCTCACAATCAGACTAATTTGAATCATCCCGTTTCATGATTACTTTTGAGAAAATAAAATTTTGTTCAAAGGTTTTGGTATTCCTTCATATATCCCTATCACCAGTAAAGATATTTGATTGATTTCGGATACATTACATGGAATTCGAGAGCAGTGGTGGCCGAGTACTAACGGCCCCGACTTACGAGTTGTAGGTCGCGGGTTCAAACCCAGCCACGCGCATTGCTTTGTGTAATTTATTTCATCACCATTGCTCTCAAAACGGTGAAGGAAAACATCGTGAGGAAACCGGCATATCTTAGAACCAAAAATTCGAAGACATGTGACATCCACCAAACCGCACTGGGCCCGCGTGGTGGATTACAGCCCGTTCCCTTTCCTAGAGAGGAGGCTTGAGTCCCAACAGTGGGAACATTATAAGGTCGACTATGCTATGCTACGTAGAATCGACCAAAATTGATGGTTGGATTTTTTGTTAACTGCACGTAAAAAAAATACTCTGTAAACATCCTTTTCCATGTCTCTTTTTATGTCACGCTCATCAGATAATTCATTATCAGTTATGTAAGGTTATCTTCATCGAAAGTGTCATTGTCAAAATGTTGTAAAAATATTTCTACGGAACCCACAACATTTTCCTTCATCTCTGCCCATACCGAGTCACTATTAAAGTTGCCTTTTAAAAAATGTCATGGCTGACGATAAATCTATGTAAAGGCAAAGTTAAGCACACATATAAGAATAAAGTTTTTGTACCTGTTACATAGAGGTACAGTCGAAACTTTATTAATTTAAAGAAGCGATGTAACTTGCCTTTTAGCATTAGCTTTTAAGCTGCATCCAAATAAACATTATAAGGGAATAGGTTTTATAATAGCCCTATTAATTGTACAATTAGTATGAGACTAATGCGACTAAAAGGCTTAATTATTGTATGTCTGAAAAGCCATATTATATGCTACTATAAGTTCATTGCTTTATAATGGGCATTTACATTGGTAAATGTCATATATGTATGTAATATATTATTTATATATTATAATTAATTTTTCTATTTTAATTTTTATTTAATTGTATAAACGTATGTAAAGAAAGGTGATGAGACCAATACACAATATTAGCAAAAAAACACTTAAAACATGCTTTTATAAAGCGAGTTGTAAGACGAATGCTGTTACAAAACTTGTACAAGAGTTATAAACCTTTTGAAATCATTCGTTATATAGCGATTTTGCTAGTTGAGTACCTACTGCTTTTACAATAAAGTGAAAACAAAAATGCCACTTATTTTTCGACTTAACCAATTTGCACCTATTTTTTTTATTTGGGGAATGATTAAACAACTTTCTGGGTGGAGCGAGGGGAGTGACAGACTTGTACAGGTTAAAACCCACCTGAGTTTCTTCAGTTGCCCTTTGCATTTTTGCGCGTTAACTCTTGCGTACAGTCCCGCAGCCGCAATTAACATAGGTACCTTGATAATAGATTTGATTGTTTATTTTGACACTAGAAATCTATTTTTGTGATTAGCAATCCAAGATTTCTGTCGAACTTACGTCTTGGTAACATAAATGTCCACTGAAAAAACAACAAAGTGATCCTTTAAGGGTTCCGTTTTATTCTTTTGAGGTACGGAACCCTAAAAAGGCGAAAAATTCTGAGTGTGCTTCATGTCCTATACATAGGATACATTTTTCCTAGGAGTACATAAGTTATTATCACGCAGGCGAAGCCGCTAGCACCAGCTAGTCTGTAAATAGTACGAAAAATGAATAGATATTAAAGTTTACCTATTTAATTTAAAAACACAAATAGCACGTCATAATAAATCTTAACATAATAATTATAAATATTTTTCCCCAACTATTTGATAACCAAAGATAACAAGGACCTATGGCCCCAAACCACATGACTGTACTAGTAGTCATATGATCTGATTGTTTGTTTAGAACTAAGACAGTAATGTTATTTAAGTATCTCTTTAAATGATAAGATAAAACTGTTGAGTAAACAACAGTTAAAGGATTGCCGTCCCATCGGACTATGTGAGTAAAGGAACAAAGAATATAGCTATGCGCATACGCAAGTGCACCACTAGCGACTCGTCGATATAGATATCTTCGAAGTTCATGATCAGATCATAACAATATTTCTATGGTACCAATTCGGAAGCATAAACTATCAACCAAAAAAAATTTTCAAAATCGGTCCACAATTGACTGAGAAATCGGTGAAAATTCATTAAAAAAAATACATTCAGCTGAACATAGAACCTCCTCCTTTTTGAAGTCGGTTAAAAAGAAAACGTGTGGAAGAAAACTTTATGAATAGAAGAAAAGCAATACGATACTGACTTCAGATGCTGAATTCTTAACTGATTGGTAGTCATTAACTATTCTTGTCCAGTCGTCTTAATGAACCTAATTACATCAATATGCAGCCTGGTTAGAATTAATTTGATAGGTATACGATATATGTCTGGACCTAGACCGCATTAGGCACTGCGCAGTTATGCCTGCAACGAAACGCGACTGAAATATTAAAGACCTGAGAAATATACTCGCTAGAATGTATAGCTTGCCGTAATCATAGGAATTTCGAATTGCTCTACAATACGAAATTTACTAACAGTTTATAAGCTACATATTGTTACTAACATCCTGTATTGTTTTTATGGTGGTATTTTTGTTGTGTGGACTATGTTGTCTCTAAGAAAAATACTATTATTATTTATACTTTTACTGTCATATTGTATGGATCAGAATGTTGGGCTGTGAAAAAGACGGATGAAAAAAGATTGCATGTAGCGGTAATCAGAATGTTGAGATGGATGTGTAGTGTGACGAGAATGGATAAAGTGAGAAATGCATATATTAGGGGAAGTTTGAAAGTGGCGCCAGTGACCGAAAAGTTGAAAGGGAATCGTTTGTCTTGGTATGGTTATGTAAAGAGGAGGGATGAAACGCATGTTACTAAAAGAGTTATAAGTTTACATGTGGATGGATGGGAGGGAAGAGGGATACCAAACAAAAGATGGATGGATTGCGTGAAGAGTGATATGAAAGAAAATAAAGTTAGTGATAGCATGACGAGTGACAGGGCAGAGTGGAAGAAAAAAAAGTGTTGCGCCGACCCCAAATAACACGGGACAAGGGCAGGAAGATGATGATGATTAATGCTTTCACGAATATTTTTTTTAAGGAACCCTACCCAAAGGGAAAAAATGGGACCCTATTGCTATCACTCTGTTGTCCGTCTGTCTGTCACTAGGCTTTTTCTCGTGAACCGTGATAGCCAGACAGTTGAAATTTTCACAGATGACAGTATTTCTCTTGCTGCTAACTAATAATAACAAATATTAAAAACAGAATAAAATAAATGTTCAAGTGGGGCTCCCATAGAACAAATGTGATTTTTTTGCTGTTTTTTGCTACGGACGGGACGGACCCTTCGTGCGCCAGTCCGACTCGCACTTGGCCGGTTTTGATCTTATAATCAGCATTTTTAATGTTTCCACTGCTGAGACTCAGGCCTCCTCTCCAGGAGAGGGAATTAGCCGTAATCCACCACGCGGGTCCAGTGGATTTGCGAATGTCACACGTCTTCGAATTTTTTGGTTCTAGCACATGCCGGTTTCCTCACAATGTTTTCCTTCACCGTTTTGAAAGCAGTGATTATGAAATAAATTACACAAAGTAATGCGCCTGGCTGGGTTTGAACCCGCGACCTACAACTCGTAAGTCGAGGCCGTTACCACTCGGCCTCCACTGCTCTCATCATCTCAGGTTTTGCTCTTAGTCATTAATATTTCCGAAGGACTTCCACTGTAGGACATAGGCCTCCCCAAGTGTCCCATATTTCTTTCTTTCTTTGTCGTATCTATTGGATTCCCGCGACCCTCACCAGGTCATCAGTCCACCTTGTGGAGGCCTTCCAACGCAGCGCCGTCCGGTACGTGGTCGCTACTCCAGCACCTTTCTTAGCCTTAAAAGTCAATGGGCACGCCATAATCATGGCGGTAAGTCCCCTCTTTGAGGAGTGGCTGGAAAGGCAACACGGCGTCCTTACCTTCCGCATGATGCAGGTCCTCACCGGACACGGTAAGTTCGGAAGATTCCTGCACCGGATCCGTGCGGAAAAAACGCCCGGGTGTCACCATTGCGTAGACCGCCCGGAGGACACGGTGGAACACACAGTAAAGGTGTGCATTTAAAAAGTACAACATCGGTTAGGTCAGGTTATAGCGGACATTAAACACTAGCGCACAGCTAGATGCGGAAGTAAAACAACCCCTCAGTCACCCGGATGGCCCGGTGATCATGTATTTGTGCGGCCAACCAAGTAACATAATAAGCTTATAACTTTGTGATTTTTCATCGTACAGTTATGAAATTTTGTACACGTATTCTTTACATAAAAATAGTAGACACTTGTTTCGGGTTTTGCATATACTAAAACTAATGTTGTACACACTATATTTTTTTTATAAATAGATATAAACCTGTGCTTGACTGCGATCCCACCTGATGGTAAGCGGAGATGCAATCATTGATGGTCAGGCGCACTAGTTTATTAAGAGCCTATTCACTCTAGCCTTGAAGACACCTAAATTATAGTTGGACGGCAACAGGCAAATTGTTCTAGTCCTTCGATGTACGCGGTATAAACGACGAAGCGAAACGCTTAGTCCGGATCGTTGAAGTTTCAATAACGTAAGGGTGAATACTCGCCGTTCGGAGGGTTGTCCGATGGTAGAAAGGAGATGGCGGAATCAAGTCATGTAATTCCCGCACACACTCTCCAAAAGGTATATAGATGTATCCATTAACAGTTCAATTTAGTCGTCATATTGAACGCGTAAAGATTTTATGAGATGCTGTTCCTTCTCACTTTGAAAGTTGCGGCGGTTATACGAGGAATATTTCGCACTTCATCAAAATAATCAACACTACCCAATACTCCACCCTCTCATTTTCCTGATGTCTAATATTATGTGTCAAGGTTTAATAACCCCCCAATCAATCTACTTTAAATATTCAATTGGCAGCCTTGATCAATTAATGGGCTCGTCATGAATAATGTTTCAATTGGTTCAGAGTCGCGGTCGATTCTGGGTTAATGCAATTATTGGAGTTCAATTGGTTTGACGCGGCATGAGTGGAGCCACCCGCCACAGTCCAATTAATTACCGGTAGGGGTGCCAAACTTTTTGGACTTTTACGGACAGTTCAAAACGCTGTTTATCCTGTAATTATTTAAACTCACATCAGAAGGCTTAAATCACACAAGGGTGATAGAGAGGGTTATGCTCGTAGTAATGAAGATTTCCGCAGGAGAACCAAGGTTACCGACATAGCCTGAAGAATCGCTAAACTTACGTGGTAGTGGACAGGGTACATTGCTCGATGATCGATAGAGACGAAACATTCTGGAGTGCTGACAACGCTTATAGGAAGATTCAGCGTTGGAAGGCCTCCCACAAGGTAGACTAATGACTTGGACCGGTTGTTCTGGCGATGCTTAGGAAGCCTTATGTCCAGCAATGAACGTTTTTTAGCTGGAATGATGATGACGATTAAATAGCCTTACAGCCGATTGTAGACCAAGAGGTAGGCTAACTTAACTTCAGTTAGCTTCTACTGTACCAAAAAGTTACATAATTAAATTGTATATCTAGCTAAACCTCCCACATAGTTTTTGGGTTTATCACGGACTGACAGACAAACAAACGCATTGGAGGAATTTGTTTTATAATATGTGTAAGGAATTACGCAAGTAAATAAAATTACCTGTGGTATGCGAACTGTGAACTTTCCTATCTACAGTGAGAGTAAGTGAGAGTTTGAGACCAAGAGTTAACCCGTGGTGGTAAACTCTCCCGTGGTAAATAGGTACGTTTCCATCGACTGAAATAATAAATGTGGGTATTGACATGCGATATTCAAATCGGTTGATTTGATAGTGAATTCGTTCTGTGTGGTCGAAGTGAAATATATTATAGTGTTACGTCCGTCAAAGTAACGGATAGGATGGGATCAAGACCCCGAGTTCAACCAGAGGTGACCAGCTTCAGCCATCTGTTAGTAAAATTACGATAATATGAAATAAATCGAACGTATCCAAATAAGGTTATGTGCACACGTGTGTGTACGTGTATTCTTACGGGCGATAAATACTTCTAAATTCAAATTTTCTTAAGTTGGGACTAGATGGCGTTGTGTGATGGTTATAAAAAAAAATCTTCTTATCCAGGGAATTAGTTTTTCTGGGAAAATTTTCTCCTTTTATGCAGGCGAAGCCACTAGCATCGGCTAGTTCAACTTTATCCTGCCGACACGTACTTAAGTACTGGCAAAAAAGTTTATGTTTACCACGTAAGGCACGTAGATAATTTCTTCACAAAATTATTAAAACTTAGTCGACTCAAAAAGTTTACGTTGGCATTATTCATGTATAAAAAGTTTCCCTCCCCTCTCGAATAAAAATTAGTATAAAAAGTTTCGACGTTTACGTGAGTTTCATAATAAAGGAAAAATATAAGGTGTCAACTTGAGTAAAAAGGTTTTAGACAATTTTGTTAGGTTGTATGTAGGTGTAGGTAATCATTTTATCATAGTGAGAAAACAAGCAGCGTCTCTTGTAAAGAGAGCGATTATTTTGTCTAAACTATTATTATTCAAGAATAAAAATTAATAGATTCAAGTGCATCAAGCTAGTATCTGACAAATCTGTCCCTAAGGCTTACCTTTTTGGGGTTCTTTGTGTGTGGAAAACTTTTTAAAATTTACAAGATTGGACTTAATACTTTCAGTGCGGAACGAGGTCTAATACGCCTCGTACGTGTGTTCCTTGCGTGCGGTTAAGAAAAACATACTTAGTCTTCTCAGCCATGCGGAAGCCGTAACATCAATTTGGTTAATTTTAGAAAAGAGATGAAAATATACCTTGTGATGTCCTATTAAAACAGAACGCAGTCGTGTGTCTACTTTAATACGGGGTCACTTTGACCTCGTACCGCACTTAGCCAAAAATCTTTTAATTTCTTAAGCGTTACGGTGTCTAATAAGTCCTTACTGTCATAATGATAGTTTTCAAACCAAATCTTAAACGCCCCGTATGGCAGAAATCGAAATAATACAAAAAAAAAATGCAACTGTCAACGTGTTAAACAAACATACTAGAATAGAATAGAATAGAATAGAATATATTTATTGTAAAACATGAGTGTACATCAAACAATATGTGCAAGGTCTTAAAAATAATAGGCAGATCTGCATGTTTTGCCATTAATGGCGTACAATAATAACATGACTTTTTGGTCTAGAAAAAAAAAACCAAAAAGTTTGTATTTGACTCTACACAATAAAATAAAAAGAATAACTTAATCCAAAATAAAAATAAAAATTAGGGAGAATACATTACATATGCCAAAATTTCATACATAACTGCGAAAAATATAGTAATTGTGAAAAACTGATAACAAGTCCTAGAAATTAAGAAATCCATTTAATTAATTACGCTCATTTAAAAATTCCGTTATAGAATAATAGCATTTAGCAATGAGATATTTTTTAAAATGTTTTTTAAACAGAACAGTAGGCATTTGCTTGATAGCTTTTGGGATTTTATTATAAATGGTTGGTGCTAACCAAAAAGTACTTTTTTGCATCAAAGCCGTGGTTGATCTCGGTACGTATAATCTATCATTATCTCGTCTATTACGAATGAAGACGTCTGATAGTTTCTTAAATAAGTGTGGATTGGTCCTTACAAAATTAGCTATTTCATAAATAAATAATGAAGGCAGACTTAAGATATTATATTTAATAAAATACTGTTTGCAACTATCAGTTCTTTTCAGACCAGACATTGCCCTAACACACCTCTTTTGTGACTTAAAAATAATATCCTTATTGGTGGAGTTTCCCCAAAATATAATCCCAAACCTTAATAAGGAGCCGACAATTCCATGGTAGGCAGTTATAATCGCATTCGTACTCAAAATAGGTTTAAGTTTATAGAGGGCATAAGCACAAGAACATAGTTTTTTATACTCCTATTTGTAATTAGTACAAAAACAAACGAAGCTCTATCCGTACACGTTACTGATCAATTTTTTTAGTCAAAAGTAAAAAAACCAAAATTTTACAAAATTAGTAAATTCATAATAGAATCAATCATTCGTAACAATTGCTAGATTACAAAATACTGCGCAGTTTTTATTTTTATTTTGATCGTCATTTATTCAATAACCTGTACAATATTTCCATAAATCTAGTGACATTTTGGCATATGAACAAACGCTAATAACTTTGCTGTTTATGAATATTATTTATTGAGATTTTACCTAAATAATAAGTATAATAACAAAACCTTTTTTAATAAGCCCTTTAAGTATTTGTACTAATTAAAAATTATTGGAGTATACAAACTTGAAGGAAAACATCGTGAGGAAACCGGCATGTCCTAGAACCAAAAATTCGAAGACATGTGACATCCACCAATCCGCACTGGGCCCGCGTGGTGGATTATGGCCCATTCCCTCTCCTAGAGAGGAGGCCTGAGTCCCAACAGTGGGAACATTATAAGGCCGACTATGCTATGCTATGCTATGCTATACAAACTTTGCCAGTTAATAATAAGTTTGAAAAAATTTACTCATCGCATGGTGTCCCTACCACACCCGGTGTATTGAGCCCGTTCTCCCCAGCGGACTATGCGACACCATTACTCAAAAGTGCGACTTTCCTTAATTAATCCTATACCAAAATATTAAAAACATTCGCTGGTTTTTTTCGTTACTTTAATTAAGTTATAGTTGCCAATTTATTAAGCAAAGGTCGGCCAACCATTAGGTGATTGTTTGTTTTTTTTTTTTGTCAATTGAGTAAAAAGTTTTTATGTGTTTATCTTCATTGACTTGCGACACCTTTGTCTTCAAATGTTAATCTATTTTATCTAGTACCAGCGACCCACCCCAATTTCGAACAGATATTGGAAATTCTCGGATTTTTCATTTCTATAATATTTTACACTTAAACCCTGCTCATGAATCAATCTGTCTATTGGTGGAAATCGCATGAAAATCTGTTTGTCAGTTTTTGAGTTTATCGTAAACAGATTGATAGACCTAAAAATACCTATAGCCTAAACTTAGAACCTCACCCTTAGAAAGAAAGTGAACTAATTCAAAAATACTTTTTTTTTAGGTGGCATATCATCCAATGACTGCTGCTTTAGGGTGACTTCACCCTAAAGCACGAAAACCTCAAGAAAATTTTAATTTCCCAGCGCTAGGTTTTCACTAGATTTTAGTCAGTAAAAGTCTGACACGCCCTCTCTCTTGAGAGGGACATTGGCGTTGTTGGTGTCGCCAAAGTTATTATTATTATCTATTTATTTATTAAAACTTCATGCAACACAAAGGTACAAAGGCGTACTTAATGAGTTAATGCCCTAGGCATTCTCTAACAGTCAACCAAGGGTAGTGAAGAGAAAACATGGTAGGTGCATAAAAAAAAAAAGATTAATAGGAATCGAATGTATATATATAAAAAATAAACATACATAAATATTATTATGTATGTTGTTATTATTATTATTTGTTTTTTTTTTTATATCAAAATATTATTATAAATACATTAAAATTACGAAAAGAAAACACCCCTTTCTTCAAAAAAGCTCAAACTGTCGCTTACGATGCTTTCTGAAATGCTCGATCGTACCTACTGTTTTAATATTCCAGGCTTCATGGTGTTAAAGATGAATTTGGCAATGTCAAGGTGACGAAACGAAAACAAGATGGTATAAGGATGGTGCAAGGTTGACCAGTAGATGACCACAGTAGGTAACCATGACATCGTCACGGTCGTTTATCAATTTTGGAAGAGTCGTCAAAAACTTCTTTTTTAAAACACTTACTCGAAAATTCGCTCTTGTAAACACAAGAGCGAATTCTTTTTTTTTGTCTTCTCTCTTGGTTAAATGCTCTAAGCTCTTATCCCTACCGCTTTTAGGCACATAATTTACTGTTTTTCGAACTAGTGTGGAAAAGTGCTCGTGCTCGCCCCCACCACTATTTTATTACATTTATATTATCAGGCTGGCCGGTAAGCGACCCCCACGAGTCGCATGTCAACCCCCACGAGTTGCGCATCAACTCCGTTTATCTTCGTAAGAGTGATAATTGAAAAACGTTGTGTGATACACGTGGCAATTTGTCACTGTAGCCCTCGGCTAACAGAATGCTGCCTTGGTCGCAATGACAAATTTTCTCCACTTTTATCAAAATGTACTATTTCTAATTGGATGAG
This sequence comes from Mythimna vitellina, assembly GCA_949316375.1. Classification (NCBI taxonomy): domain Eukaryota; kingdom Metazoa; phylum Arthropoda; class Insecta; order Lepidoptera; family Noctuidae; genus Mythimna; species Mythimna vitellina. The sequence continues at coordinate 18,907,080 of OX438692.1, forward strand.
GTTCATCTTATGCCATTTGTGTAAACTGTTTGAAATACCGTCAAATTAATGGTATTTTTCCTTCATTAGCGAAATCGAAAAGAAAATGAATTGTTTTTTTTACATTTATATTTTCTTTTTATTATTAATCCCTTGCTTTAAGAATACAAAAATTATTCGGATTACCTAAATTAAATTAATTAAAATATTATAATGTAAAAGTTTCCTGACGTGATCGCATCAGGAATGAAGATATCCTCAGATAACAATAATAATAATAATATAATATTCCACAACTATCACACAACGCCGTCCAGTCTCAAGCTAAGCAGAGCTTGTGTTATGAGTACTAGACAACTGATAAACATACTTAAATATGTCTAAATACATACATATATAGATAAATTACACCCAGACACAGAACAAATGATCGTGCTCATCACACAAACATTTGTCCTGGGTGGGAATCGAACTCACGACCTCCGGCATAGCAGTCAGGGCCACTAACTTCTAGACCAACAGGCCAGTCAAAGAAAGTTAAATAAAAACACTATATAGTTGCCTAGAATATTTGAGGAGTTCCCTCGATTCCTCATGTATCCCATTATCAGAACTGGATTTTGAAAAAAAAATGGCACCAACCTGGAAGCATATCCTTTAGGGGGAAAAACATTTTGCAAATCGGTCCATAAACGACGGAGTTCTGAGGTAACAAACATTTAAAAAATACAACCGAATTGAGAACCTCCTTCTTTTTTTGAAGTCGGTTAAAAACAAACTTTACCTCTTTATAATATTAGTGAAGATAGGCTCTCGTTTGTCCACTATCTCAACTAATGGTAATAAATATTGTGGTCAACGTTGAAGCACGCTTGCCTAGAAGTAACATATTCATCATCATCATCATCATGATTTCAGCCGAAATTCGTAAAGTTTTCTTCCACACGTTTTCTTTTAATTTATTCAAACATTTATTCAATATCTAAACTTATATTACCACACTACTGTTCATCTTACAATCATCATCATTTCAGTCGAAAGACGTCCACTGTTGGACATAGACCTCCCCCAAATGTCACCATAATGACCGGTCCTGTGCGTCTCATTTCCATCGGATTCCCACGACCCTCACCAGGTCATCGGTCCTCGTTGTGGGAGGCCTTCCAACGCTACGTCTTCCGGTACGTGGTCGCCATTCCAGAACCTTTCGTCCCCATCGAGCATCTGTTCTGCGAGCAATGTGCCCTGCCCACTGTCACTTAAGTTTGGCGATTCTTCGGGCTATGTCGGCAACCTTGGTTCTACTGCGGATATCTGCATTTCTGACGCGATCACGCAAGGAAACTCCGAACATAGCCCTTTCCATTGACCTTTGAGTCACTTTAAGGCTTCTGATGAGGCCCATTGTAAGCGACCACGTCTCGGAGGCAACAGCGGCAACACGCACTGGTCATAGACTTTCGTCTTGAGACACTGTAGTATATTGAACGACACCGCGCAGCTTCCCGAACGCTGCCCAGCCGAGTCGGATTCGACGATTGACCTCTTTCTTGAAGTTAGACCTACCCAACTGGACTGACAACAACCGAGTAACATATTCACTCATGGCTTAAAGAGCCCTAGGATGTAGTCACCAGAAGACGGACTCGGCAGGGAATTCCACTCCTTAGTTCCAAAAACGTTTTATGCGTATGGGTGGGATGTCAACCGTGTATCGTAGGTATGTAGGTATCCGAGAACAGAGTTTATTCAACTCAAGCGAAATGAAGCCGAGGTATTACACTATTATTCCAAGACAAACTTGGTATTTGAGCAGTTACCACAAACTGATAAGGATTGCGAAACTGTTATCACTTGAATTGGGTTCTGCCAGATATGTATATATATAGAGGAAATAAGCTAACCTAGTAAGGTTTTTTTTATAGAGGTGGTTTGGAGTTAAAAAACTTATTCCGCCGTAGGTGGAGTGATAGGATTTGAAACTCCACGGTTACTCTTTTACAAAAAATAATTGATATTATAGATTTTTTTAAAGTGGCTAGGTAATCATCTAATGAGTTTTCTCGCTCTAGGGCGGAGTGAGATGGACATGTCAAACTTTTACTGACTAAAACCACACCTATATTCCTTCAGTTGCCCTTGCGTTCTAAGACCGCGGGTTTCCCTTTCAGAAGTCGACCCCAGTGGGCTTCAGCCCTGCTGAGCTCTTACGGTTTTAATAATATCTCTCTGAGGGGAGCGTAGAACACTACGCGCTGTCGACGATTTAAGCTCGATCCGGACGGTATCCGGAAAGCTGGACGGCGAGCTACCTATTGCTCGTCGTCCGCAAGCCCACGCCTATATTAGTTGGTAGTCGGGGTCGGGGTCTCGGTGGCTATCTATGAGTCTGCGAAGTCGACAGTGTTGTCACAGTTACATTATAAAAAAAAACGATATAATAAAACTGGGCAAGTCAGAGTCAGACTCACGCACTGAGAGTTCCGTAAAACTTACCTATTTAAATAGTTCTATTCCCGAATGGAGTCTCGAAGATTTTTCAAAATCGCAAAAAAAAAAAATTGTCACGTAATAACAAATTTACTGTTTACATATTTATTCGTAAACCTACCTGTGCTATAAGACCTTGCTTTATGAAAAATTTCAGAATTCTAGGTCAACGGGAAGCACCACGGATATTGACCCGCCCATTCTATATAAGTGTGCTACTAGAAATTGATTTAGTGTAGCTGCTTTCTTCATAGTGTGCGTGTGCAAATTTTAAGTGTGTGTCGTAAATACACTATTTGTGAATGTTGTAATTATTTTGGTGGGAGATAAGTGGCATCACTAGGACTCCTCACTAATCGGCCATGAAGGCATATCTCCGAATAGCTATGGGAAGCACCCTATGAATTTTGATTCCCTTGAGAGTGACGAAATAAACGTCATTTGCGACATAAACGGCTGTATCTTTTTTTTTAGTTAACTTAGAAGTTTAAAGAAGAAGAAAAAAAGAAGAAAATATGTTTATTTGGCACACCATGATTAATTAATAAACAAATAATAGATTTACAACTAAAATTAAACTTAAAAAAAAAAATAAGGAGAAAAAAAATTAACAATAAAAAAATGTCTCACGGCTACGCCAAATAGGTCCAGTTCAGCATAATGCCAGACAACTACGCAGCAGTTGCCTGACGCTGGCTCGTTTGATTTTTTCACAGCTTCAAGGGGTCGCAGACCTGAGCATATGGTTTTAATTTCAACTCAATACCTCCACCCGTTCCCGAGATTAAGAGTCCTAACAGACAGACAGACGGACAACAAAGTGATCCTATAAGGATTACGATTTTTCTTTTGAGGTACGGAACCCTAAAAAAAAACAATCAATAAATGGCACGATTATTACTATAAAAAGTTTCTTAGTATCCTATGCAATCAGTTAAGGTTATGGATCCTAACATTTGCAATCAGAGTTAATTTAAACACTAATCAAGGTCTGAGATATTCAAATTATGACTTTTGGTAAAACCGCGGAATTTTATGTTTTTCCTTACCTTTTTCGTAACTGTGAATGACAACTAATGCAACCTTTTTATTACGAGTTTTTTTTTTATTGTGTGGGGAAATCATCTTGTGGGCGACTCATAACAAATCTCGCTCTTGGGCGGAGCGAGAGATAGTGTCAGACTTTTACTGACTAAAAACCCACTCCTGTTCCTTCTTTGCCTTCGTCCCAAATTAGAATTTATCAAATGACTTCTCCCATTCTAGGAAGAACTGAGAGGACGTTTCAAAATTTAAATGACTAAAACCCACCTACGTCCTTATTTCTCTGCTATCATGTATATATCCATTGCATGTCCGAAAGAGAATCCCAAGGTCCTGGGTCGCTCAAAACATCAGAGTGGGTTTTAGTCAGTAAAAGTCTGACAAGCCCTCAGCTCCACCCTAAAGCGGGAGAAGTCATTGAATGATTTCCTAAATAAAAAAGAACCGGGCAAGTGCGAGTCGGACTTGCACATTGAGGGTTCCGTACAAACTTACCTATGAAAACAATTCAATTCCCGAATTGAGTTACGAAGATTTTTCCAACTCCCAATAATTATTTTTTGTGACGTAACTACGGATTTACAGTTTTCAGATTTTTTCTTATACTTGTGTTATGAGACCTTGCTTCATGCCAAATTTCAGGATTCTAGGTCAACCCTATGAATTTTGATTCCCTTGAGAGTGTCACGGGCCGTCTGGCCGTCTGTCAACGGTCGTATCTTTTTTTTTTCGTTATCTCAGAAGTTTGGTTTTTTCACAGCTTCAAGGGACCGCAGATCTGAGTATATGGTTTTTATTTCAACTCAATACCTCCACGCGTTCTCAAGATAAAGGGTCTTTACAGACAGACGGACAACAATTCTCACAATCCTCTCTAGGAGAGGGAATGGACCGTGATCCACCACGCGGGCCCCGTGCAGATTGATGTATGTCACATGTCTTCGAATGTTTGGTTGTAGTACATTCCGGTTTCCTCGCGATGTTTGCCATCACCGTTTTTAGAGCAGTGGTGACGAAATAAATTACACAAAGTAATGCACCTGGCTGGGTTTGAACCCGCGACCTACAACTCGGTAAGTCGGGACTGTTACGACTGGGCGAACAATGCTTTCAGTAGTATTTTATACGTATATAATTTTATTATATGTATATGTATTTTATTAGTTACTTAATGTATACACTATTTTAAAATTAGTACAAAAAAATAGGGCTCTATCCGTACCCGTTATTGATCATATTTGTGTAGTCAAAAGTAAAAAAAAAAAAACGAAATTTCAAAATGGTCTACAAATCATAATGGGTAAATCCATAATTGAATCAAAATTCTACTAGAAAATACTACGCGCTGTGTTTTTCCAATTTGATCGTCATTCATTCATTCATAAATCAATAGCCTGTACAATATTTCCATGAGTAACATTTTGTGATATAAACAAACGCTAATAACTCTGCTACTAATGAATATTATTTATTAAGACTTTACTTAAATAATAACATGACCTTTTCTAATAAGCGCTACTAATTAAAATGAATGAAGTGGTGTATATGTCAATAATAGATATTTCGTTTCCAGATCTTAGAATTTATCACACACATTTAATCGTTAACATTTGATGATATGTCAATCCTCGTTTGGCATTGATGTAGGATTTCTATGATAATAAAAGGTCTAAAGAAAGTAGGCCAAACGAAGATTGAAATATCATCAAACTTTAACGTTTAAAACGATCTGGCCAGGCTTGCTTGGCCAATTCATGAAGTGATCAATTTCTAAGATCTGGCCACGACAGATACACCACGAACTGCCTGCGTATCTTTTCTCCTTCTCTGTCAAATCCATCCAAAAGTTGTCGTAAAAAATCGCCATTCGACCCTAATTTTTTATGGTGAACAATAAAGAGTAGATACATCTGACTAAAACCACACGTATGTTCTTTCAGTTGCCCTTTGTGTTCTAGGACCACGGGTTTCCCTTTCAAAATCGACCCATGGCTCCAGTGTTTATATGTCCATCTACGTTCCCTCATTTGCTCTTTGCGTTGTCGGGGCACGAGAAATCTTTGAAACGTTCCCAGAGCAACCGATGCAAGCGAAGTGTTAATATACTTGTACTAAATGAACTAATCGGAGAACTCATTAAATACTCTTGACAAGACAATCTTCACGCAATCACGGAGTTACTAAAGTATGTATATGTCGTCACATAGTCAAACCTCGTCATCATCATTTCATCTAGTCTAACTGACAAAAAAAATTGACGAGTAGTAAAAGTGTTTTTTATTTAAAAACTATTTGCAAAAAAAAAAGAAAGAAAGAAAACATGTTTATTCTGCCTAAATAGACGCAAAATTCATTACAAAAATATAAAAACAAAGTTCCCTGATAGGCCATATGTGTATCTGGCATAACTGTGTTACTCTATATGACCATAGACAACACAGTTGTCTGGATTATCTGTTGCATTCAAACAAACATCATTTGTCTGCATACAATAGATTTTTAGCTTTGTTTTTTTTCCGGCAGAGGTACATATTGATATTCTAACACATAGTTACTCAATCGAGATCTGGTCGTAGTCGAGTCTTTAGTAAATCTCTAAAATACCTTTGCACATCTCTTTATATTGTACTAGCGACCCGCCCCGGCTTTGCACGGGTGCAATGCTGATACCACCAAAACCGCTATGTCCCTGCATTTTAAATCTGTAATATCTGCGAAAATGTTTATTTTAATTACATACAATAAAGGGTCATATTTATCTATATTAAATGCACAATGTATTTAAGGTACTTAATTGGATAAGGATTAATGCTGTATGGCTTAAAATCGTTTCGTAAATAAGCCATTATTTCTCGTAAGTAAAGGATAAAAATGGTTATTGTGGGTTAACCCTAAGATATAGACATATATCATCGCGGTCTTTTTTTTTACCTTTTTAAGGTGTACTATACAGTAGTACATTATTTTGATCTATCTCGTAGGGTTCAGCCAGCGTTTGCAATATAAATGCGACATCGCATTAGAAACCTCTAAAATTATCAGTGTTTCCCTACGTTATTATGCATGTATTATACATATAAACCTCACTCAATCTTTTTTTTTTCTTTTTATTGTTAATTTTATTTCTCCTTATTTTTATTTTATTTTTTTAGTTGTAAATCAATTATTTTGCCAAATAAACCTATTTTCTTTCTTTTTTTAATCACTCACTCTATCTATTAAAAAAAACCACATCAAAATCCCTTAGTTTTAGAGATTTAAGCATTCATAGGGACAGTCAGACAACGGAAGCGACTTTGTATTACTCGTATAGTAGTGATGCAACCCAATCGAGTCACCGAGTTTTAAATCCTGTAGTCCTCTAGCCCCAAGCAAAGCCGCTGGTAGAAGCTAGCTGTGTCATAATTCCCACCCAATTCTGGCAATAAAATACCTCATTAAGTAACTAGATACCACGCAACAATAAAAATCAATTGCAGGGAAATATGATTCGTTACTCGGAGGCGGAGGAACCAAGTCATTACGTCTTTAAAAGCAGACTACATGGACACCTACTTATCTAAATATCCAAGGTCCTGGTCCGTTCACAGAATTTTTAGCTTAGAAAGCTACCATTGACCCAAACTTTAGCTCGCCGTCCGATCGTCCGGCAACCGTCCGAACCGAGCCCAAGTCGTCGACGGCGCGTACTGTTTCCACGCGCGCTTTAAGGAGATGTCAGCAAACCATAGGGGCCCAGCAGCTCAGAGCGGGGGATGTCATTAGATGATTTTCCCACCAAAAAAAAAAAAAACAATTGACCCAAACATCGGGTAATCATGATCACGCGGTCTTGCAGCCGTCCGGTAGGGACCAAACCCAGGTCAATGGCGCGTGGTCTTCCACGCGCACCTCAAAGATATGTGCGCAATACTAGTCGGCCCCTACAAAAATTGTTGTGTTCCCTGACTTGAACCTGAAGTACTGTTTTCTAGAGGTCTGATGACATAATCCTTAATCGGGACGCTAAAGGTCCCGATTTTTCGCTATCCTCCTTAGTCTGTTAGATCACTAACTTTGAAGAACAAAATTGTCATCGTCATCATGTAAGACGCTGTTAATATATTTTTACTTTCACAACCACTTTTGACGATCAAACTTTTATGCTTATAAGTCTCATACTTCTGTATGAATGGTGAAAAGAAACACAATTATATTTTTCAATCCAGAGATAAATAAATAAATTATTAAATTAATTATTTCTTACCACAAGCCAAAAAATACAGACAATCTTATACTAAGAACCATTCCTATCAATTTTTGGTTGTGGATCGCTGGTGCCTGTCGTAGGTAGCACCTGTAATACAGGTCACCAGGTCCCCACCTGTTCCGGGTTACATAATTAGTTGCTTTCAAAATAATACAGCAAGTAAGACAAATTGCAAATATTTTGTGATTTTAATACCCGCAGGAGTAATTGACTAAAAGCAGTAGGAAAAAATAAAATAAAAATAACACTTATAAAAGTATGTATGTGTAGGTATGTATAGGGATGTTTTAATGTAAGTATGTTTATGTATGAGGTTTTAGTTTTTTAGTTTTGAGTAAACGGCCTCGTTTAGTTTTGCTGCCCACGCTCCCAGACAGACTTAGTCGGTTTATTGTCTTTTTGTGGACATTACAGCAGGTATCCCGATTCGAATAAAAAAATCCCAATTATTTTTATCTTTTATCCCGAATTTTTGCTTACTGGTCCTAAAAACACTAGGGCCGACGCCTTTAGGGCTGCGGATTGTTCGAAGGAGTCCTCGCAATAAAGGGCGACTAAAGGAACACTGTGGGTCAGAAGCGTAGCGTGGAATAATTTATATGTGGGTGAAGGGTCCTCAACAAGGCCTTTTCTTTTTTAAATTCGAATACGAGATAGCGACAGTCGCAACCCAGTGTTCGACGACATCGTCACTTACCATCAGGGGAAATACTGGTCAAACGCCTGTAAATTATAAAACAATACCCTCGTGGTTAACTAGCGCTCACACACGCGAGGCCCTTAGGGTGCTAGACCCTGGGCGAGGGGCCACTTCTCCCACGCCTGTGCCGCCACTGCTGTGGGTTTTACTCAGTAAAAGTCTGACACTCCCTCGCGCTCCACCCAGAGCGGGAGAAGTTATTTGACGATTCACCTATTTTCTACAAGACGACTATTCTTTTCTATACGTTTACTTTTTTATTTAGTTGGTTCCCTGCTAATTTGTCAGTACCTACGAACAAATAGAATGTAATAAACCTGTCCCACCAACCATGTCCCTAAAACGAGGCCCTAGCCAACAACGATTACAGTAATGTTAGCTCAGTCTGTTAGTTAGGACCATGTGATTTCCACCTACGCAAATATTGACCCACTGTGTTATGCCGTGTCGTATACAATCAACGTAATTTTATTGCACCCAGTTACACAGTGTTTGTTTGTATCAATTTGAAGTAGCTGACAGGAACATAATATGATAATGTTTGCTAAATAAACGGTAGACTTTGAGGATGGTCTAAATTCCAGCTAAAGACTGAGACTGACAAATAAGTTACATTATCAATTCTAAGAAAACGACGAATATTCTGAGTAAATATGACACTCAAATACAAGTCGTTTTTGCTTATACAAACTTACGTTAGATATTGTATTCTGGTCAAACTCGAACAGACACATCATTTCGAGTTTGACTTGTGCCGTTGTCCTTCATTAGGAATTTCGTAATAATATCTAGAATTCTTGAATCTGCTTTAACAACTTTTCTTAATAAAGATTTGTAATATGTTGTCAGTTTATGACGTCACGGTTTCAAATAAAGTTGTGGAATTCCAAGAAGGATTAGGTATTCAAATATTCTAAATAATCGCAATTCTGATTTTGTTGTTTTTTCTAAGGTAGGAAATTATCCATTGACTTCTCGCGTTCTGGGTGGAGCGGGAGGACGTGTCAGTCTTTGACTGACTAAAATCACACCTATGTCCTTCAATTACCCTTTGCGTTCTAGGACTACGGGTTTCCTTTTCATAAATTCCCAGCCGTCCTAGCTAGCTGGCATCGGCCCTGCCGGGCCCCTACGGTTTGCTGACATCTCTTTGAGGAGCGCGTGGATCACCACGCGCTATTGACGGTTAATTACTGAACGGCCGACGGGCTACCCATTGCTCAACGTCCGCAAGCACGCGTCTACCGTCGCTGGTAGTCGGGGTCGGAATTACGGCGGCTGGGGCCTGAGGACCTTCGTTCCCTCACGCGTGCAGCCTCCTCCTTCACCAGCATTACTGCTTCGCAAAAGGAGGCGACCGCCTCCCATTCCTCTTCGCTCCGGACCATAGCCCGAACTAGGGCCCGCCGATTGCCTCCACGAGGATACGGCGGTGCAATCCTAAATTTGTTTATAGATTTAGTAAACTTGTTAAGCATGACTACAGGGGCCAGGATCCATTCTCTAAGGGATTGTTCGAAAGAGTTACCACGGCTCTGGATCGCAAAGGAACACCTGTGTTTTAGTCAATAAAAGTCTGACACAACGCCTCGCTCCACTCAGAACAGGATTAGTCATTTGATTATTTTCTCCCTCAAAAGAAGGGTTTGATCATACGTATAATATTTATGAGAAATGAATCATCCTTGTTTAATACTGTTTATGCTTCAAAAAATTGATCGACTCAACCAATACAAGAATAATATCATTTTCATTAAGTATATAATGGCAAGGCGACATAGAGCACTGCTCTCAACCTCGATATTTGGGCATTACTCAGGATAGGCCTATGATATATATATGCTATATGATTATGAGTGGTGGCCGAGTGGTAACGGCCCCGACTTACGAGTTGTAGGTCGCGGGTTCAAACCCAACGAAGCGCATTACTTTGTGTAATTTATTTCATCACCACTGCTCTCAAAACGGTGAAGGAAAACATCGTGAGGAAACCGGCATGTTTCCAAGAACCAAAATTCAAGACATGTGACATCCACCAACCCGCACTGGGCACGCGTGGTGGATTATGGCCCTTTCCCTCTCCTAGAGGGGAGGCCTGAGTCCCAATAGTGGGAACATTATAGGGCTGACTATGCTATGCTATGCAGGATAGGCCCCTGACATGTAAGTCTCACCGCCTGAAAACTAAACAAAAAGTCGGGACTAAAAACATTATCCTTAGCCGCCTTACATCCAGTAGCTGGGGAGCATCACCACAAGTTCTCCGCACTCTTTAGACTGGCCTTTGCCATTCTTTCTTTTTTGGTTGAAGAGCTTACATGCCCAGGTATCTTTCCAAGAAGTGGGCGCTGAATCATACCTGTCGCATCGTAACTGGATGCTTAAAACCCTCTTGCAATTTTGTACTTTCTAGCAGGTATAGCTCCTTCAGAAGTTCCTCGCGAGATAGCCAGCTACATTGAGAAGGGTCATCAGGAACGGGACGATGGTTTTTTTTAAACTTATTTGTTATTATAGTAACAACGTTTTAAGTCCGCAGGAGAACCAAGATTACGGACATAACCCGAATAATCGCCAAACTTAAGTGGCAGTGGGCAGGGCACATTGCTCACAGAACAGATGGTCGGTGGGGACGAAAGGTTCTGGAATAGCGACCACGTACCGGAAGACGCAGCGTTGGAAGGGCTCCCGGTGACCACCTTGTGGACCGATGACCTGGTGAGGGTCGCGGGAATCCGATGGATGCGAGACGCACAGGACCGGTCATTGAGGCGACATTTGGGGGAGGCCTAAGTCCAAAAGTGGCCGTCTTTCGGCTGTAATGATGATGATGATAATGATGATTTAAAATCTTTTACAAGTTGCACTATGTCACGTACTATTGGACCTAACACAAACTTAAGAGTTGACCAGCACATTACGAGCCTACTATCAGACATTGAATTCTTACATACGGCATACTCAAGGGAATGCAACTCGACATACATTTTCACTGTTTTTCATACAACCGCTCTTACGCGATTATGACGTTATTACACATTTTTCATTAGATATTTTGTGTATCTTGTGGATTATTATCTAGGGTTCTATTGAAATCAATTTGTAAATTAGTGTATAACTAATCCAGTAAAGATCTCTGAAAATCTGCTATTTTTCATGAACTTTGACACTTCATAATATACTCAAAAATTAAAAAAGTCAAAAAAATATAACAATAGAAGCCTTGCAAATTTAATCAAGATTCTGAATAACAATAATTATTTTCAAAACACATTTAAGGTTTCAAAAAACACGTATTTCCTGGAACAAGTTTTGTGAAATATTCGAGTAAACCGAAACCGAATGCGAGTTTTCAGGCGTTATCTCTCTTTTTTCGCATTGCTTCTTCGTCAAACATCGCGTTAGATTGAGTTAGCTGAAGTAACAAGCTTCGAAACCATGCTCGATGTTGACGATAGGCGTGTGAAAAAGGAGCCTTACGTAACACAATAACATATATGATGCAACGTCATCGAGGAGCTTGCTCTATGACTAATTTCCCAGAAGATTTCCCCATTAAGTCTCAAAAGGAACCACCGAGACGTTACGCGAGACGGTAATAGTAATTCTGTAAAACCACATCAGAATTAATTAAAATACGTCATTCTTGCGCTCCTGAGTCACGCAGACACTAAATAACAACCTGTTTGTACAATATTAATTCTTCGTCTTATGACTGAGATAATTTTCACTTTTATTTAAACAAGTTTTGGTAAAACAACTTGTCTGGACGGCTTTAGTCAGTTACTTATATTCGTGCGGACCAGTCGTTTTAATTATTCATACGTGAATTTTTGTGCCAAAATGTTGTACGTTTACCTGTCCTCAGTTTTAGTATTTTTGAGTGCAGTTTCTATGATTTTGAAGAAGAATAAAAGTGGAAAGGTAGGCTTCCTTTAGTATCTTAATCTGCTTCGGAAGAAAATTCGCGAATAATCGTCAATTTTCTGTGTTTATTTGAGATTCTTGCGCTTCCTTCTGCATAGAAATCTGTGCTTTCAAACAGTAACTACTTTATTTCGTTTTAGTCAATATATATTACACTCCCTCTTGCTCCTCGGAGTGGGAGAAGTTATTTGATGTTGTCTTACCACAAATAATAAAAGAAAAAGCCTATTTCCACCTGGCTCGTAAACAATACAAAATTTGGCATTTACTGACGTAAATTGGTGCATTTTAGAGTTGACGTTACGTTTTCAAAGATCGTTTATATATTTAGTGGATTATAAGGAATTTAGTCCCGCAAGCGGGATCCCGAACCTTTTTTGCAGAGTCAGAAATGGGGGATTAATCAAATAGGATTCCGTACATACGTACATATACGCGGTATTGATTTTTTTTATAAGAAAATTGGTTTTGTGACGATGCGACGCGTCGTGCTGATTATTTATTAGACCGGGCACAAACTCATTATTAAGCTATTTAATAAATTTCCATGGAACTCGTGACTTTTGTATGGAATTTGTATACCATGGTTTTTTTTTCATTTTTAATCTTAGGTTTTTGAATTTTGGGATTTTGTTTTTCAATTTTAGGAGTATTATACCGGAAGTTGAACGGAACTAAATCAATGTCAGTTTAAGTAAATAGCCTATGACTAAAGTTTCTTCCACAGTACGTGAATTTGCCTTCCTAAATCTAACAGATATTTTATTATAAATCTTTAAAAAAATCTCTAAATCTAATCTAAAAATTTAAACCTCTAAAACATCATTATAGTCAATTGTATTAATCATAAGTTCTAGTTAATAATTCTAAATAGTTATTTCGAAATTAACTTGCCTTTATTTCATTTTTTAATATTAATATTAAAAACAAAAATAAAAATCCCTATCCTGCAGGATTGCTGACTCCAATTCTCCTCCTTCATCAAATACCTTCTCCAGCTCTGTGTGGAGCGGAAGGGAATGTCAGACTTTTACTGACTAAAACCCACAGTGTTCCTTCAGTTGCCCTTTTTGCGAGGGCTGTGGTAACTCCTTCCAATCCCGCAAGCTTGCGGGATCACAATAATTTTGATGCGGGTGGATTCCCTAGCGGCTTGTGTTATTGATATTCTTGTATATTACATAAATTTATGTTGTACGCTTGATTCGTATATTAATTAGTTTAAAGTTAACAGTTCAAAGGGTAGAGTTTGTATGATCTCTCAATTACAAATCAACTGTAGAACCTAGGTGAGACTTTGATGTAGAGTTGTTTAGATTGATTATGAAATAAATAGTACGAATTCGTTCGCGAGATAAAAACTTCCATACTGCTTAAACCGTATTTAGAGGGTAGTTTTGAAATACTTATAATGACAGTCTTCAAGTTTATTAATTCAAGAAATAACAATCCTCCATAGATCTTTAAAACTATTTCTTTTATTGGGAGTTCTGAAAATTGATAATGACAGCCTTTATTATTTTCTCCCTCCTTTTCTTTCACCCCCTTAAAGGTTGAATATCAAAATCCATTTCTTAGTTTACGCGAACGTAATAAAAGCAAGTCTCGTGCAAAATTTAATTTTCCCAGCTTCAGTAGTTTCGGCTGTACGTTGATATGTCAGTCAGTCAGTTTCTCCTTATATGTATAGGTATGTGTTGTGGCCAGATCATGAACGACAAATAGATTGTGTAAATTTTACACAAATTGAGCCGGATGCCTACACGTTTGAAATATTAGGCAATTGATTTTTTTTATTTGATTAAATATGAACTAGACAAAACAAAAAATAAGAGAAAAAATTTAAATTTATTCAAATTTTATGAAAAAAATTCTTAATAAACGTAGATATCTGTATAATTATGATTATAGCCGTTATGCTTCATGAATCTTTTTAATAGATTCTTCATATCTTTATGATGATACAATACCTATTTTTATTTAAAAAAGCCGGTTAGATTATAGCTGAGAATATAATATTTTTCTTTGCATTCACATATTTGTTTAAATATAGAATAGAATAAACTTTATTGTAATAACATAAAAGTAACACAACTTATCCATAAACTTAAATCTATGGGTGCAATGGCGGTCTTATCGCTAACAGCGATATCTTTCAGACAACCTTAGGATAGATCGTAAGAACTAATGTAGATAGATATACAATGATAGTGACCACTTTTCTTTCTTTTTAAAATAGACCTTCGACCACGGCGACTTTTTGTAGCGATGCTGTCGCGCGCTTACTAACGCGCTTATTTGCAAGCGCTATAGAAAAGATGCCAACGCGCTACTAACGCGCTATAGCATCGCGACTGTATCGATGCGAACGCGCTACAGCATCGCTACTAAAAGTCGCCATGGGCGAGGGGCCTAAGACTTACTCCTGTATCGTGGGTGTATCCACAATCATTTAAAACTCACATACACAACTGTCTGTAGGCTATACAAATATTTGTTACGCGCGAGAATCGAACCCACCCACACAACGTAGCAGCCAATCGCTCAACCAGCGCGTCAATCGTGTTGCCGTTGTTTGGTTACTTTGTTATCTTTTTTATTTTTCTTTTTTTGTAGGTGGGAAAATCATCCAATGAAATCCCCCGCTCTTGGGCAGAGCGAGAAGGCGTGTGAGATTTTTACTGACTATAAACCCACTCCTGTTCCTTCTTTGCCTTCGTCCCAGAGCCGAGTTTCCTTTCAGAAACCTACCCTTGGCCACAGTAGGCATCGACCCTGCTGGGACCATACGGTTTGCTAGCATCTCCTTGAGGCGCGCGAGGAACAGTATACACCGTCGACGACTTGGGCTCGGTCCGGACGGTTACCGGACGATCGGACGGCGAGCTACCCATTGCTCGCCGTCCGCAAGCCCGCGCCTACGGTACCCGGAAATCGGGATCGTGATCCCGGCGGCTGGGGCTTGATTTTTAAAGTCCACGCATTGAGTGCAATGTAAACTGGTCACTAACCCTTTTTAACTTAGTGATAATTTAGCAACTTAAAGTACCTAGTACGTTCATCCTTTTTTGTGCTAACCTTTCACTGTCCCAGTCCTGGGCAAAATCCAACTATTTCTTTCATCCTTTGCAAGCCCACGTGCACAGACAAATTAATTTTTTTTATCAGTGCCTACGCGGTTCAAAATCGTATACATTTTTGGCGGGATTTCTTCGAATGAAGTGTAACGACTGTTTTAATTATCAAAGTCAAAGTCAAAACGTCTATTGCGAACTAAGTATTTTGTGTATGTTGTGTGTGCATTCGCAAATTATTTCCTAGTGAACATTGTTATGTAAAATTGGTGTGGTTTTGTATCGCAATTGGACAATATGTGGAATTGAAAGAGGCGTGATCTCGGTAAATTGGAACTGAAAATTTCATTGTACCGTTGACTGCCAAAAACTAAAAACCAAATACAGTAAAAAACAATACAATACATCTAGAAGATGCACATCCATTTTTTAATCGTAAACAAACTAACTATTCATACGAAGACATGAAGCTTAAAAATCTTAGTATTCAAGCCAAAACCATTAACAAAAAAAACGCAGAACCGAAGGAACAGGAGTGGGATTTTAGTCAGTAAAAGTCTGACACTATCTGCTATTACATTATTTTATTTTTTTAATTTGTCTGTGAGCCTTCTGTAAAATTAAATAAATAAATAAATAATTAGTTACTTACACTGAGGAACTGAGGTTAGCTACTGGCATTACCATCAATTTTGGAGAACAGAGTTGACGATTTTTATCTATGCTGTGATAAGCAGACTTCCTTTTCATGCAAGACTGATGAGCTGCAAAAACAATATTGTAACCACGATTTTCAAAACACTAAAATGACATCTAAGTATTTTATTATTGTTAATCGGAATCTGTTATCTATTTATTCATTTGACATTTTTAATTTTAATTAACCGAATCTGACATTTTATTATTTATCGAACTGAATCTGACATTTTGTTATTTCTTGATCTAAATCTGACATTTTATTAACTATTGAACTGAATCTGACTTTGTATTATTATTACTTATCTATTAATTTTATATTTTAACTTTTTCAATTTGTATTGTATTTTTAATGTACCTACCTATGGGTATTCCAAGCCTGAAACTTGCAAATCATAGTCGGCCTTATAATGTTCCCACTGTTAGGTCTCAGGCCTCCTCTCTAGGAGAGGGAATGGGCTGTAAAACACACGCGGGCCCAGTGCGGGTTGGTGAATGTCACATGTCTACGAATTTTTGGTTCTAGGACATGCCGGTTTCTCACGATGTTTTCCTTTACTGTTTTCAAATATTAGATAAGGCGTTTTTTCTCTATTATATAATATGCATATATGTAAAACCAGTAATTTTAATTATTAATGTAATTTATTTATCTATAATATATATGAGGTCAACTCGGCGAAGACCGTATGGTAGTAGGACCATATAGGAAGCAAAACTACGAACTCTGAATAGCTACGACAATGACAACCCGAGGTATTAAACTTTAAACGGTTTTGGTTACAATAAAATTACATAGATGGCGCTATTTAAAATACAAAGAGGAAAAAATGACGTTCAAAATTTTGTTGGGTTATCAACTTGCAACGTGACCAACATCACGCCGGCAAAAAAATATTATTACGTGCTTTTTCTTTGTGTAACCAGGATTTGTGTGGGCAGCTTCAATAATGATCAATATATTTACCTGATTGTTGTATTTGAATACAGTTAAACATGTTTTTACGTAGTTACATCTGGTGACAAAAAATTAACATAAAAGTGCAATAATGGAGAAGACCGTCTAGTACTTACAGAACAAGATCAGCATATGCCGATCTTCGCCGATTTCAGATGCTTTAAACCTTTTACACTTAAACAAATTTTATAAAGTAATTGATAACTGATTCGTAAGTTTGAATTTCCAGCGTATTGCGTAACCTCTTAAAGTCGATAAATCGATATGCCTGTCATCCGTCGTGTCGTATTTCTTAATTACACAGTAGTAAAGACGATTGAATGAAAGATAGGTACTAAAGTCCCTTCCTACCTACTTTCGACGAAAACGTAATATCGCAAAAACGTGCGATGCTGAATTGCTGATAAATGTCTTCTTTAAAGAAATTCTTTGAAATTAAAGCTGATTTTTAAACAAAAAAAAAGTTTTTTTTGACTGACTGGCGATTTATACCGGTCTTACCCGACAAACACTTCTTATTGAAATTTATACCGATTGAAGCCTTTAATTTAAAAAACGACAGCACACATTGAAATAATGTTGAAACACATAAGCGTAGGTACACATTGTCTCTATTTGAGTAAACCAGATATTTATAGGGTTTTTTTTTTCATTAGACGGTCATATCCGACGTGGTAGAAAATTCCGTCTACCCAGCCATTTTTTCAATATTTGTATTTATGTAATAAATGGTCAACCTTATAGCAATTCTGATAGTTTTTTTTTATAGTCATCTAAATATTAAATACCAAGTTTTATTAAATTATTTAATAAAACTTGCCTAGTATATTATAAAAATAGCAAAAGATGTCCAATGAAATAAGTTTTTAATGAAGTATCTTCGACGAGTTGACCTTGTATTTAAAAATATATAAGTATGTTTATCAGTCGTCTAATACTCATAACACAAGCTCTGCTTAGTTTGGGACTAGACGACGTTATTATGCTGAACTCCATTGCCATTTGATAAATCTTGAGTTTGGACTTTTGTTGCTCAGTAAAAGACAAATTTTATGCTCCGTATTTTAATAATTTATATTTTTTGGAAACAATTAATTTTTTATTATTAGTTTTCTACATTTTCTACTCAAGATATAGTAGCCACAAATACCTAATTCATACAACTTTGACAGCAGATACCAACATGATAATATTTGTAACAACGCATCTACTAAACACATACATTAAAACCATTTGGTAAAGTAGTCAATTCAGCTACAGCTTATTATTTCAAGGCCCAATGTATGTATACCGTAAATTGACTCCCGCATATGCAAATGTAAATTAATCAATTGCTATAATATTAGTTCGTAAATAGAGAATGGAGTGAGCGTTCATTATCTAGGCATGAAGTGATGACGACGGGATGAAAAGTGTGACAGAGAAAGAGGATAACTGCCAACAGAACCGATGCCCGCTAGGGGCACGGAGATTTTCTAAAAAGGAAACTCTAGGATAACTAACTAGGTCTACCTAAGCACAAGTGAAGGATACAGATATGGTTTTAGTCAGTAAAAGTAAAAGTCTGACAAACCCTCACGCTCCACTCTAGAGCAGGAAAAGTCATTGGATGATTTCCCAACTCACAAAAAAGTCTTAAAGTTTTACTGATAAGACAAATTTTGTCAATACGCTCACTTTGTCTCTTTCTATGAAAATATTACTTTTTGTGAAGGAATTGCTCAGTCCATTCTCCGTGTGTGTTGGTAACATTCAGTAATATAATGCGATTCCAAATGACTGCCAAGAAAATATGCAATTTGTGCGCACAATTCGATTCGGTAGTTATTTCAATTTTAATGGTAAATTATAAAGATTATAGTAATTTTACAGATTGTGTTGTGAATAGCACATCCGGTAATTTAGTCTTCAAATTGAATAGCGAAACCGTTCCTTAATTAATTCTGAACAAATTATAGTAAATAGGTGACAGAAGCAAGGACATTTTAGTTTTTATTATGCGGTGAACCGCCATATTTGGCATACAAAGCATGTATTTGATTACAATTTTAGCTTTTTAGCCTTATTTGGTATTATGTACAAAACAACCGGGGTTTTATACGCAATTCTCAAAAATGTCTACCTGAGAATCTGATCCTAAAGCTATTCGCAATCACAATACAATCGAATTAAGCCCTAAAGCAATATTAGAATTATTTTACCCATAAGGGCTATATTTCAACGGGATACCAGGCCAGGCCATGGCGGCGCGACCAGTCGCCAACAAAATGTATACACTCTATAGAGAGTTACCCACCTGGTGTTCGTTTGGATGCGCAACTTACACGTACCGGAAGACGCAGCATTGGAAGGCCTCCCTCAAAGTGAACTGATGACCTGGTGAGGGTCGCGGGAAGCCGATGTATGCGAGACGCACAGGACCGGTCGTTATGGTTAAGGCTTGGGGGAGGCCTATGTCCAACAGTGGACATCTTTCAGCCGAAATAATGATGATGGTGATGATAGTAGGATGAACAGTAGTGTGATAATATTCGTTTAGATATTAGATTAATTACCTTCCTACGATATCTACTTATCTGCTGCCTTCTTCCTCCAGGTGACAATGGGCGGCTGGTTAAGCTACATCTGGTGGGGCGGAGACCCCGACGAGGTGAACCCAGTGTCTGGGCTCACGAGAAGAGAGATAAACCTGGTGCAGAAGTCCTGGGCACCGGTCAACGCAGACATGGTCAACACTGGTGCTGAACTGCTTAGGAGGTAAGATGTCATACATATATATAAGAATTTTTAAATGGTATAAACCAGTGCTTTACTGCGATCCCACCAGATGGTTAAGCAGTGAAGCAGTCACTGATAGTGAAGCGGACTAGTTTATTAAGAGTCTATTCACTCTAGCCTTGACGACACCTAAATTAAAATCGGACGGCAAGACCGCAGCAGGCAAATTGTTCTAGTTCTTCAATGTACGCGATATAAACGACGAGGCGAAACGCTTAGTCCGGACCAAAATATTTTTTTTGTACTAAATCCCTCGAGTAGACCACGCCTCCGATTCCTTTGTTCTGACCACGTGACTGAGCGTTGAGATGACATCAGAACAAAGGAATCGGAGGCGTGGCTTACTCGAGGTGTCCGACGCAACAAAATGATCATATTTTGGCTAGGAGGGCAGCCCTATAAAAGAAAGTAGGATCACTCAGGTGGATTACGTTGTAGCATTGCATTTTATCCGACACAAATATTAAAACGTTTTTCAAGCAAAGTCGTTTAGTGTTATAGCGCTGACGACATTTCTTGACCCACTTGACGAGATAAATAGTCCATTAAAAAAACTCAAAACACATCATTCAAATAGTAAATAACGTTTAAACAGTTAAGAAATGTCAACAAATCACGCGTTTCAAAATTTATTGTATTTTTAACATTCTTTTTTTTTGTAGTGGATTTTCAAATAACTTTTCCAGCTCTAAGTAGAGCGAGAGGGAGTGTCAGACTTTTACTGACTAAAATCACGCCTAGGTTCCTTCAGTTGAAATGTCTTCCATCACTTCACTATCTGTTAAATTCCATGCCAACCCTTCGCGCTATTTGATGATTTCCGATCCCAAAGAAAACAACCAAATCAGGGAACCGTGTTGCTAACTTTTAACATTTCATAAATGCTCATGTTGGTGTTGGTACCTAGAATAAAATATAGAATTTGAAAGAGTCAACAACTTAGCACACTCACAAACGCCACTTAGGCGCCAACGGGGGCGTTGACTCCGTGGGTGCTCGGGGGCTCGAGCACCCATGAGAAATAAACAGTGGGTGCCGAGCAGCCCTGAAAATAGACATCAAGAAATAGATCAGTAATCGCCTTTTAGGTTACATATAAATTATAATAAAAACTATTTTCATTTTATATTTTTATCAAAACATAATTAGTAATTAAGTACGCATTATGTAAGTAGGACATTTATTTATTTGTCGGTCGATCAGTGTGCATTTCTCTTCTTACACTTCGCCACTTTTTCGAGTCTTCAAATGAGCATGAGCACCCATGTGGTTTTCTAAAACCGGGCGGCCCCTGGGCGCCAATATATACCAATTCGTGCCGTACGTAGCACATTATTACTAACCAATAAATCAATCAAATCCAAGCGGCCTCGCGCAGCAATAACGCCCGTACTCCACCGATGTTAAATACCACAAGCACCACATTACTGCCGACCGTTTTTAATACCTATGTTAATGAGATTTACGACACTGTTCGATGTAGGTTTTGGCCAACCTCCAGGTTTATTTCCCTGACCCTTATAGAAACTATAGGACTACCAAATTTACCTTGTAACATCTCGCTTATAATTACGTTACCGGGCAAACCCGACTTTAGGATAAACTAGTTTGGCCAAGACCAAACCAGCGGCTTAGCCAAGTTGATAATCTACAACAATCGTTAACACTAGGTTAACGATTGTATATACGATAGAAAACTAAAAATGTATGGGAATGACATCATATCAACGTTAATTCACGTTGTCAGAACAAGGCGGGGGAAGGCGTTACCGATTGTTGAAAGAGATTGTACGACACGAAACGGTCGTAACTTGGCTAGGCCTGCAATTCTCCTTACACGCACTCTTTGGGGTTATATTTCTTGGCGGTTATAAAAATATATAACCATGAAACCACCTAACCACCACCTTGCTTCTAACCTAAACTGTCCGTGTCCAGGTGCCCTAAAATTCTGAGCTCGCTTCGCTCGCTCTTTGAATCATTTCGCGGGTTTGGCCAAGTTCATCCTAAAATCGGGTTTGGGTGGCCACATATGCATAAGCTCAAAGGTCAATCTTTTTTTCAATTTCCAACTTTATTTTATTGATAAGCTCGCGCGTAACGCTGACGGTAGGTAAGAAGTGGTGTGGTCGACGGTGATTTATTTATGTATTGCACACAATTTACATTATAATATATGAAGTTATAGACAAGTATTAATGGATACATGACCCTGTTAGAGCGTAGTAAATTAATATAAAGAGAGAATTTTACTAGCTGTAGTACAAATACGGTAACATCATATTAAGAACTTTGAGTGACAGCTACCTTCTGAACTAAAGCTCTTCAATTCGATTCTAATCGATTTCGGACAAGAAAAGTGAACCATTTGAGCTCCTTAGTAGTCCTGAGTTAAGCTATACGAATACTGACGCTTGCACGATTGTACAGGTCTGCTCAAATCTGTGTGGTCCTTTCCTCAAAGGACGATCTCACACAGTAATCTGCATGGCTCTCATATGACTTGATCATTACATGTTTGCTGTATGGACTTTAAAAAAGACAATTGAACATCTGAGCTTATTGCAGTGTTTCTTCTCGGCCTCATCTAGTTTAAATTGACTAAAAAAATTACGTATAAAGGTGTAATCTAAAACCTATTTGCAAACTAAATAACATTTATCATGAGTTACTAATGATGGTCAATCGGGACCAATTGACTAACTCCCGATTTCTGATTTAAATACCTATTTTAAGTTGAGTATTTCTCAAACTCTTCTTTAGCATGAAAAGCCTGCCAAAATTTGGCAGTAAGGTTTGAGACCTTCCTCCTTCTTCTTCGAGCGCGGTTTATAAGCTTGTTGCTTTATCTAACGCAATCCAACGCGATATTTCATGAAGAGGCAATGCGAAAAAAGAGAAATAACGCCTGAAAACTCTGTTAGCATTCGGTAATTCCGTGATTTACTCGAATATTTCACAAAACTAATTCCAAAAAAAAATACGTGTTTTTTTTAAAACCCTTAAAAGTTTTTGAAAAATTTTTTTTCCCATTCAGAATCTTTGTTAAATTTGCAAGGCTTCTATTGTTATACTTTTTTGACTTTTTTAATTTTTGAATAAATTAAGAAGTGTCAAAGTTCATGCAAAATAGCAGATTTTCAGAGAACTGGATTAGTTTTGATTTCAATAGAATAGATAATAAATTTCCACAAGATACTGTATTTCCAAAACATCTAATGAAAAATGTTTAATAACGTCATAATCGCGTAAGAGTGGTTGTATGAAAAACAGTGAAAATGTATGTGGAGTTGTATCCCCTTAACTCAAAATATTCAATTCAGAAAACCGACCTAAATCATAAACTAGTTTTCTAGCTTCTAAAGAGCTTTAAATCTCAGAAAATACTTAGTCTAACATAACAGTCACCCTAAAAGGGAGGCGGGAAGCTAAGTGGCTCCAGACCCTCCCCATTACGGCCATCTATACTCCACGTTGGTATTCCACGCGTGACCTTGGCGCCGCTGTGCCACACAGACGGGCCCACATTGTGTGCGTATATTTTTATTGCTTCCACTGTCATGCCGAGAGCTCCGCATCGTTGACGTGCCACCTGTTCGCGAGCGACGACCCTCATAATAAGGGTGGCTTCACAACGCGAGAATATACTATTCCAGCGTAATAGTCTTATTTGAAAGATAAAGATGTGAAGTATTCCGACGATTAAACTATACCCAAAAATTCTTAATTCTTTATTGTACATAAAAACATACATAGTACACGGACATAATACAGTTTATGTACAGAGGCCAGTAAAAGTGCTTGGATACCTTAACGCCTATTTTCCCTTGCACGTTAAAGTTCAAGTTTTCTAAAATTTAACTAGATGGCGTTGGTTTCTTCACAGCTAAGTGGCGTCCAAATGCAATCTCAAAAAGTATAAACTTGACTTTTAGTCTGAAGAAAATAGACACATGCGTCATCATTGTCATCAACAACTGACTGTAGTTCATAATTTCATCATTCAAATTGGAGTCAAGTTGACCTAGCGGTTTAGCATGTGCAGATAGTCTATGCGTAAATCAATTAGCCGTGAGTTCGAATCTCACGTAGTACTCACACTTTTTGTAAGTTATGAATAACAAACAAAAGAAATCGGTAGGAATATTATATCAAAGCTAACGAGTGGATATTTATTTATTTGTAATATAATGGGTAGTTACTCAGCAAAACGAAAAAAAATGCAGGTTAACAGGCTCATCAAACAAAAAAAAAGCACTATTAAGAAAAAAATATGTTTATTTCTTACAATTTCTTATTCAAATTCAACAATCACCGTTTATTAATCACCGAATAAGATTATAATATTATATCTAACTTCTTATTGAGGCCATAGCTTAAGTATTCGTTTCCAAAATTGGAAAGAGGATTGAAGCTTATGTAACCTTAATAAACAAACAAGAGACCAGATAATTTTATTCTAAATGTTAAAAGGATTAAATGAAGGCTAAAAACTATAAAATTGCACAACAATATATCAAGTGTTCATAACTTTTTTAAGTTGTTTTAAATACGGGTATTAAGTTAAACACACATAACAAGGTCTCCAGTTAATACAGAGAATAAGTACTGAGCACATAATATTAATTCAGAATCATAATTATTTATCATCTTGACGCCACAAACATAACCGTCCGTGTTCACTGGACTTAAGTTTTTTCATCAGTAAAGATGACACTACTCTAATCAAAGTTTATGTGATCCATATAGCAAGGATTTCACAACATGCCTCCGATAATGCATCTTTTCGCTAAGTATGAAGAGCACGACGAACAGTGTCAACGCTTGTGACAAATAAACCATCATAGTGGTTCGTCGACAGATGTCCATTTTCTTCGTACTCCCTTATCATGGTTTGACGCTGCAATATGTTTATTAGTTTTAATCTGCCAGCTTTTTTATGGTGTTTCAAAGAACTCTCTTCTTCAAATCGTCCTACCCATAGAGCAACTGTTTTTCTCTGCAACAATAAAACAGGAATATATAATACCCAATAATGATTTATAGGAGGTTTCTGTTATACAAAAGAAGAAAAAAAATCTACTTACGTTTACACCGGTCTCTCTGGCTATTCCTGACAAGTTTTTACCTTGATTATGCATAGCAATTATTTGAGCTCTTTTTACTAAATCCAACAATGCATATCTACACATTTTGGTAAAATAAGTAGACAATACACCTGGTTAAAAATAAAATTCAATGAAAAGCGCTGGAACGAGATAATCGAAATTAACGTAGCGAACAATCAATATTGAGCTATGTCATAACTCTGGTCTAAGTATTATTTATACTACCTACTAGTTATTATTTATAAATCCATATTCAACCTACCCTCTCAAGTTTGAAAACTAACACATAGATAATCAAATATTTATAAATTGATATTCAATTTTGAATTTCTTCATCTCTTTAAAAGAAACTATAAATTATTTCAGTGTTTGAAGAAACAAAAAGAAAGTACAAAAATAAACATTAATTAATAATTTGAAGCACAGCGACGCCATCTAATAACATTATAATGTAATGTGGTCGATAACAACATTTCAATCTGGTTTTACGCTAGATGGCGTCATTTCTCGCTTCACGCGATTTTTTTTCTGTACTATCCATGCACTTTTGCACGTGAGTTTACAAAGGCGACCTTAAATCAACAATGAGTTTTCTCCCAGCAAACCTTTGAGTTTCAGAGTGAGAACACATTCGAGGGTGGGAACCAGTGCACAATATAATCCTTGCAATAACTAAATCTAAAATATAATTATATTATATATTAGTCTAATATATAATTAAATTATAAATACATACTAATATATATTAATATTATGTCAATAATTAAAGGAAGTGCTCTTTAAGTTTCCTCTTGAAGACATCCAAAGAAGGGCTGTCGCGAAGGGAGTGTGGTAGAGAGTCAAATTCTCTCCTATTATAAACTAAGAATGACCGTTGACCGTTGAGGATGGCCATTGGGGCCGAAAGGTTCTGGAATGACGACCACGTACCGTAAGACGTAGCGTTGGAAGGCCTTCTACAAGGTGGACCGATGACCTGGTAACGGTTGCGGGAGTCCGGTGGATGCGAGACGCACAGGACCGTTCATTGTGGCGGCACTTGGGGGAGGCCTATGTCCAGCAGTGGACGTGTTTCGGCTGAAATGATGATGATGATAAACTAAGCCCCAAACATATTTGCAATAGTTTGACTATGGGCAAAGAGATTTAATTGTAAAAATGGTTTTCTTCCATACTCGTTGTTTATAACCCGTTTTCTTCTCGACTCGACTCACCCGCGATTTCTAATTTGAGCATTTCAAATCGAGTATTTCTCAAACTCTAGCTTGAAAAACTGTTAAAAGCATTCAGAAAGCCACCCTCAGCCTCAATCAAATTGATAGTTTAGTTTAGTTATACTTAGCTTGTTATTGCCATCAGCAGAGGCGCCGGCTTTTAGAAAACCTCGTAGGTGCTCACGCGCATTTGATGAACTCGAAAATGTGGTGAAGTGTGAGAAGAGAAATGCTCACTGATTGGCCGACAAATACATGTCTTACTTACATACTGCGTACTTATAATGCGTAATAATAATAAATTGAAACAACATCACATGTCCTGGTACCAAACTAAGGTTTTCCCTTGTACTATAGAAATCAGAAACAAGAAGGTACCACAAACACAAACACCCAGACCCATCAACAAACATTTGTGTTGGTGCAGGAATCGAAGCCGCGACCCTCGCGTCTTAACCGGCGCTCTAAACCACTAACACGCCCATCCCTAAAAGACGATTACTGATCTGTTTCTTGATTTCTATTCTCAGGGGTGCTCGGCACCCACTGTTTATAACTCATGGGTGCTCGAGCCCCCGAGCACCCACGGAGTCGGCGCCCCTGATCATCAGCGTTCTCGTCTCGAGATTATTTTTCCGATGTCGATGACAGCGTTGCACATATACATACATAGATATATCTGTAGCTAAAAACATTTCAAATCCAATATTTATGAGTCTTATGACCTTTCGACTGTGATTTTTGTATTATCTTGGCAACTACAACGATTTAATTCAAGAAATCCAATAAGGATACCGAGACAACTTGAAGTTATTAAATAGTGAAGAATATTTCGCAATGTTTTCTTCTTTATTTATATATAAGGTTAAAATTCTGAAGCATGTTTTGTCAACTGCAAAAATGCTACATTATCAATGCGCGGCCTTTCGATCTCAGATTCTATTTATTTATTTATGTTCACATATATATATACAATGGATCTGATGGATGCGAGACGCACAGGACCGGTCATTGTGGCGGCATTTAGGGGAGGCCTATGTCCAACACTGGACGTCTTTCGGCTGAAATGATGATGATATATTATATATAAATACAACATACACCAAACACCAAATCTTTCTTTTCACAAATTATTCTAATGTACATGCCAATTACGGGTAAAAACAACATTTACGACACAGATGCAAAACAAAAAACTCAACAACGTTTTTCGTTATGAGAAAAAAAAAACAGAGTAAACAAGATGTAAATGTAAGTAAAAACGGAATTTTATTATAAAAACCCTTTAGTCAAAGTCATATAATTTATAACCAAGGTAATTGACCGCATTTCAAACCGCAGACCAACCTGAGAAACCACAAAACAAAACCAAATTAGTTAAACTTGTCTTCTAAGTCATCTTAATATCAAAATAAACTAAGTAGAAGATGACTAAACAAGTGACATAAGTCCACAAATGTAGATTTCAGACACAACGCTACGCTAATGCAATTATTTTTTTAATAAAGCAAATTTTTTAGGGTTTCGTACTTCAAAAAGAAAAAACGGAACTCTTATAGGATCACTTTTTTGTCCGTCCGTCTGTCTGTCTGTCAAGAACCTTTATCTCGGGAACGCGTGGATGTATCGAGTTGAAATTAAAACCATATACACAAGTCTGCGGTCCCTTGAAGTTGTGAAAAAATCAAACTTCTGAGTTAACGAAAAAAAAGGTACGGCCGTTTATGTCGCAAAAAACATGTATTTCGACACTCTCAAGGAAATCAAAATTCATAGGGGACTTCCCGTTAACTTAGAATCCTGAAATTTGGCGTGAAGCAAGGACTCATAGCACAAGTAAATTTGTAGTACATCACAAAAAAGAAACTTTTTTTGCGAATCGGAAAAATCTTCGTAACTCAATTCGGTAATTCAACTGTTTCATAGGTAAGTTTGTACGGAAAAATTGTGCGCGAGTCTGACTCGCACTTGCCCAGATTTTTTATTATGGATTTCCTTATGAACTCAATTTGCCGCAAAACTTATTTGCATGTCTGTGGATATTAATCGATTACGCCTGTTTTTGACGACTTGATGTTCGATTGTCCTGTGGACTCAATTTGATTCTATAAAAAAAAACAGATATTAAAGTATTAAACAAAATCTTCCATGCATGTGTGACGCTACCCTTACGGACGGCATTCTCTTCCGTAATACTCGGCAAGTCCTCACTTAGTATTCTGGCAATAGAATAGAGGCGTGTTTTGGGCTTGGCAAAACGTGACTTAGAACTTTGACCTAATCTTTTTTAGGAATATTATTAAAAGTATTATTCAGAAGAACTGACATTCTGACAAACGGACTATTTAATAGCTTCATTAATATATCTTTTGCTTTTTTAAACAGAATTCGTCTCATAAATGCGTAAATTTTTTGACATATAATATAGGTAAATCGTGTTTATTTTTGGTTTTTAGTTTTTTGCTTTGCGCGGCACTTAGCCAGTGTTAACTTTAAAAAGTATTTAGTTTTTTTTATACAATATTCAGTTACTTTATTTTCCCACATTCTAATACAGCAGCAAATGTATCGAGTCAGCCTTCTCAATTCGCTTCGAAGAAATAGTCAATATTGCAATAAAATTCTCATGTCCATTTTAGCGAGAACGTGCCTGTTTCATTCAATCTACATATTTTCCAGTTGTATAGTCCAGCCGAGATACAAAACTATACCAATTTGAAATTACAATATTCTATTGGAATCAATTTGCGAATAAAATCAAAACAACCATTGAACGTCACTCGAAAAAATCCAGCCAAAAACTCCTCATGTCAAGTGTTATTGATGATGTCCGGCTGTTATTGATGATGGCCGGCTTCGGTTTATAAATCGTGTTGACAGTAATATTAAATATGGCCTTTAACACCTGAAATACATATAAAAACGTCGATATTACTGCAAATCGAACATAAAAGTCCTTCTAAAATAGCGGTATTTTTGTTCTTAGGTTAAGTACATTTTTAACGACTGATCTCAAACCACTTTGCATATAGTTAAATAGCTTAGATTTTATTTCCCATGTATAATCCAAGGATCGTATGTAAGGGCACGTGTATTCAACAATTTATGGTAATATGTATTCCAAATTGCTCTTTTATGGCTGCCCTTTTCATATGAATATAAAGAAAATAAAAAAGTTCCTGAAAGCTAATTTAAATTAAGGACTATGAATATTTAGTTGAACTGGCTGTGACCCGCTACTTCGTCCGTGTAAAAAGTTCCCCGCACCGTTTCACCCTGTTTACGGGATTTTGTACATCCTGTAAAAAGGGTCAAACTTGTCAAAGGGGATCCCTCCACCTTAGAAAAGATACGATCCGAAATACCGTTTTTTTTTTTTTTGCTATCCTACCCCTGTCTATCACTAAATGAAATGGTCCCCTAAAATAACTGTTTATCTGTTAATTTGCTATTATGAAGGTACTAAAATAAACATTTTAATTTCCCTAAATAAAACGATCTAAATATAAGAATAATTAAATAAAGTAATGACGATATAAGCCAGTCATTTAAAAATTAAAAACATCTTATGATCATAAACAACTGCACTGCATACACTCACGCTGCATTTTTGAGATGTTGAGATAGATTCAAAGATTCAAACCATTTACAGGCACTTTTGGATTGTCAAGAAGTCAGTCAGAAAAATTACGCTTATTGCACATTCCAAAGCGTAGATCTATATAGAAAAGAATGTGCAAGAAACTATGGACACTCTTTTCAATCATGTTATGCGTGTATTACAAATATCTCGGTTGTTTATTCATTTATTTTATTTATTTAATAATTTATGTACACACAATAATAAAAGACAAGAAGAAGGAAACAGAAGAATAGTACAAAGGTGATGCTTATTTCTAAAGAAATCTCTTCCAGCATACCTACTTGCGAAAGGAGAGTAGGAGAAAATAGAAATGTAGACACTGTGTGTAGAAGTAAAAGGAAAATTGGTACACACAAAATACACAGTAAACAATGAAATAATATAACATCAAAAAAAAATGATATAGGTACTATTATAAATATATAAGGTGTTAAAAAATTAACTTTAAGAATTTTGAGGGGACATTGTAAAAAAAAATCAGCTGTTCCCTATGTTTATGTCCGCATAACTCGTCAAAATGTATGGTGCAGCTGATTTTTTTTTCGCGATTTCATGTTTGGTCCCATAGTAAAAGTTATTCATAATGAGGAGTACAATTCGAAACTCTTAAAGTTAATTTTTTAACACCTTATATATATACACATATAAATTTGTTAAATGTTTCTTGTCGCTACTATTGTGTGAGAACAGTGCAATAACTATTTATTTAATTGTGTGATAGCATCAGATGAGCAAAATAGAGATTATTCTAGTAATTCTCACAATAGCGAGGAGTCATGAAAAGTAATGTTAGAGTGGTTTTAAAACTGGCAAGTAACGAGCTAATAAAAAAATTTAAGAACATCATAGAGACATACTTACAAATTTAAAATAAGAACATAACCGCATTGTCTTCATTCTTAAAAACAAAACAAGAAAAAGACTCGAGCATGCTAATGGAATGAGGAATAAATTATGCAAACCTATATCTAGCAAGTTATTCATCTGTGGTGGGTACGTTTGCGAGAAAATATGAATCGACTTTAACGCGAATCTATCTACATATTTATATATGTGTAACCGATTCGCCTTCTTATTTATGCATTAGGTAAATGGATTTTATGTGAATTGGAATATAATTTGGTGGGTAGGTTGCTGATGGGTAAATATTCAGTTTTGAGCATTTGCTTGAAAATAAAATTGGTAGGTATTGGTGACTGGCTGAAGCCTTGTTATTAAACCTTTTTATTATTTTTATATTATGTTTTTTTTGTGTATTTCTTAAATTGTTGATGTTTCAGTGTGTTTTGTTTTCAGTTCTATGTCTGTCAATCTTTAATTTTACGTGTTTTAATAGATTGCATAATTAAATATAGCTTCTAAATAACCACCATCGATATTTCCATTTCATAGTTCCTAATACAGTCCACACGTTCACCATCATTTTTGGTCCTTCGAGCCGGATCTGAACCAGTGACCTATAGATCTACAGTCCACAAGCTCACCAACAATATGTTTCACTATTATTGTCTAGCACTTACCCTAATTTCTTTGCGGTGGGTGCAGCATTTTTCTCTTCTCCTAAATTTTTATTTTTAGTAGTCACTCTCTTTCTAACCATAGTGTATTTAGTCTGCTCTGCAGATTTAAAATAACTAAATAATATTGTAGTGGCATCTTCGCCCCAAACGAGCTAAAACCTGACCTCACAATAATTCTAACTAATGAAATTGCCGTTTTTAAAAACAGGTTGCTTTGATTGCAGTGTTATAACTTTGGATTGACTTGGAATTATAAGTTCAAATAAACTTTATATTAAAGGCACGTTATTTTTTTTTCGAAATTAGGTATTTATTGGTTTCTTTGTGTTTTGTATTTTCTGTAATATCGCAGTAGGAACTTATAACCATGAAAGTTAATAAAAAAAACCTTTTGATATATTAAGAAATCCAACGTAGAAACTAATATGCATTTCAAAGGGCAAGCAATATCAATTACGTGTACCTACGACTTTCTTGTAACAAAAGAACTCTGTGTTCTTGGTTTAATAGCTTTCGCTTTAAAAAATACGGATTTACATAGGTATACCTATATACCTATTTATTATGCAATGGTTTGACTACAATCATTGGGCATTTACCCAGACCAGACACACCACCCGTGTAATAGTCAAATCATATGAGAATCAAGCAAATTAGTATTTTAAAAGATCTTTTGAAGAAAGAACCATACAGATTCGAGAGGAGCTGTCCAATCTGTGCAAGTGTTTGCCAGAATTAATATAGCTCAACTCAAGACTACTAAAGAGCTCAAAGACTTGACGAACAATACCAAAGAAAGGCTATTTAGGCAGGGCGCATCTTTCTGCTCTTGTCTCGTGTTATTTGGAGTCGTACAACACGTTTTTTTCTTGCATTCTGTCTTATCACCCGTCACGCTATCACTAACTCCCTTTATATCATTCCTCACACAATCCATCCAGCTTTTCTTAGGCCTCCCTCTCCATCACACCTATACTCATAAGTTTCTGAAGAGAAAAATGAATTCACAAACTCCCCATAATAAAAATCCTACAAGTAGATAGTTAGCCATCTATTTTCAGTTAATTAGGTATTGAACTCTAATCTCTCGTGATGATCAGTTTTCCATACGATCGATTCATAAGATCTGATGTCTGTCGGTGGATTTATCTAAAGGCTATCAACCGCTGACCTTAAATAAATAGAAATTGTTCAATCATTTGCGGTTTGAATCAACTCCATTCTTTTAATGAATCGAACCACATCGTTAACTGAGTTATAGGTTATTTTAGAATCCTACAAGACAATCCTAATTCTGTTGCATGTTAAGCAGGTTAAGCAGATGATACCTTCGGGCAGCATCTAATAACTTCTCCCGCTCTGAGGCGGAGGCTTATCAGACTTTTACTGATGAAAACCACACCTATGTTCTTTCTTTGCTTTGCGCTCCAGGACCACGGGAAACCTATTCAGAAGCCAACCCATGGCACTAATAGACTCCGGCCCAGCTGGGCCCCTACTGTTTTACTGACATCTCTTTGAGGCGCGCGTGGAACACTACGCACCGTCGACGACTAGATCATACCTTCGGGCTGCGGGAACATTTGAAAGAGTAACCATAGCCCTAGAACGTAAAAAGCAATTGAAATACACAGGGTTTTAGTCAGTAAAAGTCAAACAAACCGTCTCGTTCATTCTAAAGCAGGAGAAATCATTGGATGATTTCCCATCGCAAAGAAAAAGTAGATCATACCAAAGTATTTAATTTATGTCCACGATCTCTTTTCGAATTTTTATAGTGAGTGCATCTACAAAAATGTAGGTCGGCCTCTATTTTGCGTAGACCGAAAGCTTCGAGTAAGCCACGCCTCCGATTCCTTTGTTCTGACGTCATTTCAACGCTCAGTCACGTGGTCGTTCGGCGCGAACGAAACAATTGTAACTTGGCTAGGGGGGCAGGTACTTATCTCGTAAAAGCACAAACATTGTTATATTCCTTATCAAAAGATACCCAAACCTTTATAGTAATGCAAGCAACAAAAATCCGCAGATGAACAAAATAGCCACTATATTACCATGATCAAAGTTCTCCATAAATATTAAGGTTCAAGAATCAAGAACCTTAAAAAATCTTGTTTGCATAAACTTCAAGGATTGCCAAAAAAACAGGCTTTACAAAAAACCTGCTCATTGTCGAGACATCCGGAAACATCCTTTAAAAACTTGATCAATAACATCTTCGAGTCAATGAAACAACTTTTATTATGTTACGTAAACATTTTATTGATGATAAATATCTATGTGGCTTATACTTTGTAATCGTTTAAATTCGAAAACGAAAATTCCTGCTTACGTGCCCATTTCAGGTTAGCTACTTTTTTTTGGGGTTTTTTTTCGATGGAAAAATCATCCAATGTCATCCCTCGCTCTGACTAAAAACCCACTCCTGTTCTTTCGTTGCCTTTCATACCAGGACTGAGTCTTCCTTTCAGAATCAGACCCTTGGCACCCTTGGCCCCAGTAGGCTTCGACCCTGCTGGGCCCCTACGGTATGCTGACATCACCTTGAGGCGCGCGTGGAACAGTACGCGCCGTCAACGATTTGGGCTCGGTCCAGACGGTTACCGGACGATCGGACGGCGAGCTTTTGGGGTGGAAATCCTCTTGAATGTCATTAGCTCTGGGGTGGATGGAGAAGTCTTTCAGACTCTCACTGACTAAAACCACCCAGGTATTCCCTCATACACTAGTCTCGGGAGCTGTGGGTGCAGTTTAACTTCCACTGCCCCGGACTAGTGGTGACCCGATCCCCATGGGTCTCGTCCCGTATACGAGAGTGGCTTTCCTATACGACTATGAGAGGTGGAACACTACGCGCCATCATCTCAAGTCTGCTATTTTTATAAATTCGTCATACCAAGACGATCCCATTGTCATTTTGCTAAAAGTTTGCAATCTGCTAAATCATAATGATCGATCACTGATCGGTCAATGGTCTCGTAATAGAGTTGTGGTAGAATGACAATATCAAGCTTTTTAAAAACAATGACTGCACAATGACGTGCTAATGGTAGGTCACTGATCAAAGGAACTATCAAAATTTTAGCAGATTACCGCATACGTCAGATATTCGTATGTCAAAATGTACGAGATTAGCATTCTATGCCCCTTTTTTAATGGAATGTCAGTGGTAGACCACGGGAAAGTCATAATGACACCATTATAATAGTAGATTATCAAACTTGTAAAAATCAACAATTTGACACTATTGTAATAGCAGACTTGAGGCCCTGATTGATGGGCCGGCAGATGTCCCCTAATCCGTCGACCCTGGAGGAAAAGTATGGATACTATCCCTACTTCGTTTAACATAATCAGCCTTACAATGTTCCCACTGCTGGGAGTCAGGTCTCTTGTGTAGGAAAGGTAATGGGCCGTAACCCAAGCAGACCCAGTGCAGATTAGCAGATGTATCTGCGCAGTACGGTGATGTGTACCCCAGGTATTTAAACAAAACCTTATATCTTGTTGTTTTCAACGAACGGTACCTATTTATTGCCAGCATTTTGAATGAAAATTACTGTTCAAAAAGGTGTTTATAAACATACTATAGGATAACTATGGAGTGTTCGAAAATTGCGTCAAATTTTCGCCTTTAATTTATGACTAACCTATCCCTATTTCAAAAAATATTAGAGAAGGAATATTAATTAAATTGAGCTGACGCAGAGGATGAGTGTATGTTTGTCCGTTTGTCACTCTAGACATCAAACGCGCGGTCGTTTGATGATACTTACGTCAATCAATTTATCTTATTTTTTGTATGTTGCATCACGTTAATTAAATAAATCATCCTTAGGGCTGCGGGAACGTTTGAAAGAGTAACTGTGGCCCTAAAACGCCAAGGGTAACTGAAGGTACACAGGAGAGCTTTAGTCTGTAAAAGTCTGAGACCCCCTCTCGCTCCACTCGGAGCAAGAGGAGTTGTTTTGATGATTAATCACCTTAAAGTCAAAGACAAACTAAATATAACTTCGTACATAATGTACAAAAACAGTACTATGTTTATACATGCTACTGTTTTTGTAATATTATTTGTAGTATTATTATTATACACAAAAACTCAATGAAACGTCTAAGTGTTTACTCCTCCATTGAATGTCCGAAATGATGATATGCTTAAATAATTATACTACATGACGCAGGTATTTACAATTTCATAACTTTATATAATCTATGTATGTCCACAAAAAGTGTGAACTAATGGAAGTATGTAAATAAATATTTAATAATGTAGATACCTAATTGTGAGCCACAACGTGTTTTTAAACGTGGAATATATAAATGTCTGTATGAAGTCTTCGAGTTTTAGAGTTTTATAATTAAATTAAAGTGAATTTTAAGTTTTATGGCACATAAACATATTAACATTGGGACATTGTACTCCTCATTATGAACAACATTTACTATGGGAGCGAACCTAAAGTCGCAAAAAAAATCAACTGTTCCTAACGTTTATGTTCGCATAACTCGTCAAAATGTATGGAGCAGCTGTTTTTTTTTTTTCGCTATTTCAGGTTTGGTCCCATAGTAAAAGTTGTTCATAATGAGGAGTACAATGTCCCCTCGAAATTCTTAAAGTAAATTTTTTAACACCTTGTATATTTAGGGCGTGAGTCTTAATACATTTATCAATGACGTAAATAGTTTAATATTGTGTTAAGTTAGGTCAGGTTTTTAAAGAGGACACTTACCTTCTTTGGTTCTAAAACATTTTTTAAATATCATCCATTTCATCTTTCAATTGTTGAAAAATATACCTACCTAAAGGTAGACAAGAATTTCGTTAATATAGTGACATGAGAGTCATCTAGGTTAAGTATTTTAACATATAACCTTGCAATTTACATAAAATTCAATGTTAAAGTAAACATAGACACACCTTTAAGCTATTAAAGAAACAATAATAAAAAACGTTCTCATCCAAAAAAATACACAATGAAGTAATAGAAAAAAGCGTTTAAATTTACCTCTATACGAACAATAACGCTGTAATAACAAACGTAAACGGAAAAAAACTGCACAAAAAGTGTGTGGCCTACCATGAACCCGCGTTTGAATTCATAACCGCAGGTGGAGTAGAACGGAGCATTTATATTTGTGCGGAAAATCAATATGTCACCCCGTTAACTCGGTTATTAGTGTCCTAACTTGGCTTAAAGAGGTACTAACATTCAATTTCCTAATACAGACGTGTATTCCTGATAATCCGGGCAGGAATGAAATAAAAAAATGATGAATGAATGAATGAATGATGAATCAATGATTGCATCTCTGCCTACCATTAGGTGGGATCGCAGTCAATACTGTGAAAGTGAAACCCTGGGACGCAGGCAAAGAAGGAACAGGAGTGGGTTTTTAGTCAGTAAAAGTCTGACATTATCTCCGCCCAAGACCGGGATTTGTCATTAGATGATTTTGATTTTCAAACCTAAAAAAATGTCAAGCACTGGATTAAATCAATTAAAAAAAAAGGTATAGATTGAGGAGATGTATGTCCAGGATATTGAAAGGCCTATGGGAAAAAATAGGCACATACTCGTACATTCATGTTTTATCTTGGCTACTCAATACTGGAAGGTAACTATTTTTTTCATCATCATCAAACATTTCTTACCGCTCTACGTGAAGCAAGAGGGAGTGCCAGACTTTTACTGTATGAAATCCTTTAGGTGCGTCCCTTTCGAACATTCCCACAGAGACATGCATGGTATATAAAGCCATATTTTGTTACTTATTTATTTATCAGTTGGTTGCTATACTTACAGTATGCATCAAAGCGCATAGCAAGCCAACAGCGTATAACAATCTATGAACTAAAAAATTTGATACAAACATTTATCATTTCTTTACTGCTACAAAAAATACGTCAAATTTAGGTTCCTGCCCCCTAGCCAAGTTACGATCCTTTCGTTTGCGTCAAACGCCTCCGATTCCTTTGTTCTAACCACGTGACTGAGCGTTGAGATGACGTCAGAACAAAGGAATTGGAGGCGTGGCCTACTCGAGACGTTCGACGCAAACGAAACGATCGTAACTTGGCTAGGGGGGCTGGGCGCCTTACACTGCAACATAAACTATATGCTTTCAAATTGTTGTTATCAAAGTGTCATAATCATACCATCATGGTGAGGTGGCACTCGTAGAGCGCAATTCAGTTTTATGATAAGTATAATCCATTAGGTACTAAGTTATAAACTTGAGATGGTTGTCTTAAGGTCAATTCACACCGAGACGCGACACGACGCGAGATAGCGCGAAATGCGACTCAAAATGTAACTTTACTTACTACACGAAATGACACTCATTCACTGTGAGAATTCAGAATACGTTGCACTACGCAGCGCTGCGCCGCGAGGCAAATCGATCTGAAATGTGTATCTTTTCGTGTAGTAAATAACGTTATAAGTATCTTGATTCGGTCTTCGTGCAGTGTCGCGTCGCATCGCGTTTCGCTGTGAAATGACCCTTAAAGTCAGCCACCGTAGGCGTAGGCTTGGGGACAGTGAGCAATGGGTAGCTCGCCTTCCGACCCAGCCTAAGTCACCGACGGCGGGTACTGTTCCACACGCGCTTCAAGGAGATGTCAGCAAACCGTAGGAGACCAGCAAAGTCGAAGCCTACTGGGGTCAAGGGTCTAATTCTGAAGGAAAACTCGGCCCCGGTACGAAAGACAAGTGTTTGTGTGTACCTAGATAAATAAATAAAAACAACGAAGAAACAGGTGTGGGTCAGTAAAAGTCTGACACTATCTCCCGCTCCGCCCTATAAGATGATTTTCCCACCAAAAAAAAAACCCTTAAAATCAAGATGTATCCATTTTCATCTCCAAGTATGTTTATAAATCAATCAAGGTTTTCAGCTTCCTAACCCTTGTAACTGCAAAGTTTTATTTTGGTTCTGAGACCCTACCACGAGCTCTTAAAACGATCCATTTTACGATCTAAACTAAACTGTTAAAGAAATGAAGCTATATAAGGTGTATATCTCTTTCGCTCGCATGACTGACACTTTAACAGGTCATGATAAGGCCCCTGTTAAGAGTTAATGAGTTGTCAAGTCCAATTTGAGTTCGCAATATCATAAATATTGACAAGCTCTCTAAGAGGGTTCTTTACCACTCGTCTATCGACATCGTCAACATCGAGCATGGTTTAAAAGCTTGTTGCTTCATCTAACGCAATCCATCGCGATATTTGATGAACAGGCAATGCAAAAAAAAGAGAGATAACGCCTAAAAACTCTGTTGGCATTCGGTAATTCCATGATTTACTCGAATATTACACACAAAACTTGTTCCAGGAAATACGTGTTTTTTTTTTAAACCATTAAAAGATTTTCAGAAAAGTTGTTGTCATTCAGAATCTCAATTAAATGTGCAAGCCTTCTATTGATGTACTTTTTTTATATTCATTAGTCAATATGTACGAGATTACCATTCTATGCCACTTCTTTAAATGGAATGTCACTGGTTGACCATTGGAAAGTCATAATGACGCCATTATATTAGTACAATTATGAAATAAATGATAGACCATTCTGACACTATTGTAATAGCAGACTTGAGGCCCTGAAATGCTTTGGAACAACAAATTGCTACAAACAAAGAGTTATAGCCATTGGCTACAAACTATGTATTAGCAATATCAACGAAATTCAAACCGTTACGTACTAAAAATTTAACGACTTTGTAGTATAAATGTCACATTTTACGGCTCACGTTCGAAAACGTTGTTTAAACTGAACAGCTGCGGTTATGAACGACTTATTAAACGTGCCCCAGCTCCGTGTCACTGTGTTTGATTTGTAGTCCAGTCAGTAGCAAATAGTTTGTGTAATTAAACGCCACTCAAATGTGGAAGCTGAACAAGTTCATTTAAAATGGCTTACTTTTAAAACCGATGTCAATTCTGAACAGAGGTTAGGTTGAGGCTTTATCTCAAAGAGAGATACTCGTGTAGAGGATAGTCGTAAAAATATATCAGTTAGATTGTCAACCACATCGATGTTGTTGGCGATGGAACATGCATTGTTGCATGCATGCATTGTTTATTATGGATAGGCTTACGTTTAACCACTATCTTATCTGATGGTAAACGATGATGTTGTTGAGAATGAAACACGCTTGCCTAGAAGTAACACACTTTTGACTTAAAGACTCTCAGGTTGTAGCTATTAGGAATAACACAGAAGATAAAATGGCAGACAATGAAGAAATTGACGGTGTAGGAGTTGATAGAATAAAAAAAACTTTTCTTATTATTGTCCATTTTACTATTGACTGGCGACCGAAGCTCACATTATTTGGCGTCATACCAAACGCAACACATTGTAAGAATACGGTACTAACTGTACTAGATATTGTTTAACCATAAGAAACTGATGCCAATTTGGCACGTGCACTGCTGCTTGCTACTGCAAAAAAATGCGGCCAAGTGCGAGTCGGACTCGCGCACAAAGTGTTCCATACCGTCCGTAGCAAAAAACGGCAAAAAAAAAACACATTTGTTGTATGGGATCCGCGAAAATTTCAACGGTCTAGGTATCACGGTTCCTCATGAACCATGATAGCTATTCAGTCTCATATAGCCTGGGCCTCAAGTCTGTTATTACAATAGTGTCAGAATGGTCTATCATTGATTTCATAACTGTTGATTTTGACAAGTTCGGTAATCTACTAACATAATGGCGTCATTATGACTTTCTAGTGGTCAACCACTGACACTCCATTGAAAGAAGTGGCATAGAATGGCAATCTCGTACATATTGACAAATGAATGACTGACGTATGCGGTAATCTGTTAAAATTTTGACAGTTCCTTCGATCAGTGACCTACTATTAAAACGTCATTGTGCAGTAATTGCTTTTAAAACTATATGACGAGACCATTGACCGATCAATGATCGATCATTGTGAATTAGCAGATTACGAACTTTTAGCAACTTGACAATGAAATCGTGTTGGAATGACGAATTTATAAAAATAGCAGACTTGGGCCCGGTGACAGACAGACGGACATTGGAGTGTTTTGGGGTTTTTACCCTTTGTATGGCCTTTTCGTCGAATTAGACTCAGCTTGGCAGTGTTCGGGAGTGTCAGTGTCTCAAGACAAAACTCTATGACCAGTGCATGTTGCCAGATGACATATGGCACTGAAACATGGTCGCTTACAATGGGCCTCATCAGAAGGCTTAGAGTCCTTGCTTCATGCCTAATTTCAAGATTCTAGGTCAACGGGAAGTACCCTATGAATTTTGATCCCCTTGAGAGTGTCGAAATATACGTTTTTTGCGACATAAACGGCCGTACCTTTTTTTCGAAAAACTCAGAAATTCGAGTTTTTTTTCAGTTTCATGGTGCACAGATCTGAGTATATGGTTTTAATTTAAACTCGATAGCTCCACGCATTCCCGAGATAAAGGGTCTTGACAGACAAACCGACCGATAGACGGACGGACAACAAAATAACCCTATAAGGGTTTTCGTTTTTTCCTTTTAAAGTACGGAACCCTAAAAAAGGATTAAAAACCGTCTTCACTTCATAAAATCGACTGAAGACTGAAAATGTCAGCCTTTATTTTGCTAATAACGCTTTAAAAACATGGCAGGTCAGATATCGATCGAGAGTGTAAAAGTAGCAAAACGTTGTTAGTAATTTGTGTCTATTAGAGTCATGCATCAGCCATCGTTAACCGCAAATATCGATCGAAGTATGCATAAAGACATTGAAGAGTTACTTTGAAGATTATGGAGGTTTTATGCGAAAATGGGGGCTGCAAACTGCTCCATTTAACTACCTACTCTGAACTGAATGACCTTTAAGTGATAGTTACACCATTGTACTCCATTTATTGCATGTTACTTTTAGCATATACCATTGTAAACAAATGTTAGAACACCTCTCTTCTTCTTCTTCTTCTCGAATCGTACAATTCCAAGATGGACTGCAGACCGCAAACTGCAAGCGACACTACTTGTTTCTATTGAATCGCTTGAAAATGATTCCGTGTGCGGCAACACTGCGGCCTGCAGCCGTGGCGCGCAGCTTGTGGCCGCGATACGATGCGACCGCAGACTGCAGCACTAGTGGTATCAACTTTTTTGGAAGATGATGAAGACAAATTAATTATCTTTGTTGCTAGTCATCCACACAAGTCGCCATCATCTTTCTCTTCTAACAAAAACAAAGTGTCGATAGCCTTGTTGGATATTCTGTCTCGCACGAAGGTACTGGAGTGTCTGAAGCATGGTTCTATGCATTGTGTAGCCGCGACATGTCGCCACGCTTGGAATAGAAGCAACTGCGACCGCAAGCGGCTGCGGTCAACCGCAGCGTGCGTCGCCTGCGGTTGCAGTCTACAGTCCGTCTTGGAATTGTACCTTGATAAGCGGGCCATCGTTTGATCAGGAATCAATAAATGAATAAATAAATATATATAACGGTGCTTTCGCAACGTTTTCGATATGATCGAATAAGAGTTTAAAAAGAAACAATCATTCGGACACGCAGTTTAGCTACTAACCTTTACCTTTTTAGGGTTCCGTACGCGTACCCAAGAGCTAAATACGGGACTCTATTGCTATCACTCCGCTGTCCGTCTATCTGTCACCAGGCTGTATCTCATATGAACCGTGATAGATAGACAGGTGACATTTTCACAGTTATATCAACAAATACCTACTAAAAACAGAATAAATATTTAAGTGGGGCTCCCATACAACAAACGTGATTTTTTCCGTTTTTTACTACGGACAGTACGGAACCCTACGTGCGCGAGTCCGACTCGCACTTGTCTGGTTTTTTTTTGTTTAAATTCTTATAGTCTATCCTAAAGGGCCTATTACACTACGCGATATTCAGCACACAATATTCAGACTGTCTTATTTTTAGTTCCGAGTAAGACCGGTCTAACCCTTATTACATTACGCGACATCGACTAAGACTGTCTGAATATCGAATAGTGTAATAGGCCCTTAAGGAAGGTTGTGTGATAGGTAGAAAGTTTCTGTAAAATTGATACTATTTTGGTGTACAATAAAGTTTATTCTATTCTATAGGGCCAAGGGTGCAATAGACAAAGTGACCTTGGTTAAGAATATTCCTTAGACGCTTTCTTTCGAAGCTGGGTTCCTATTCTGTCTAGTTATAACAAAGTTATGCCTCTGTATGTAACTATGTATGTATGACTGTTTGCAAATTAGCTCTGAAAGCTTGAATCTTGTACAATGCTAAGTAAGGCATTAAATCCGCTTTTGTACCTTTCTGTTCTTTTTTTTTGTAACTTTTAAACCATACTAATATTATAAATCTGAAAGTAACTCTGTCTGTCTGTCTGTTACGATTTCACAGTTAAACTACTGAACCGATTTTGATGAAATTTGATATGAAGAAAACTTGAACTCTAAAGATGGACATAGGCTACTTTTATCCGTCTTCGCCTTCAACTTCCGTCCGCAATAACCGACATTCACGCGGGCGAAGCCACTGGCACAAGCTAGTAACTAAATAAACGTAGCCTCAAAAAAAATAAACGCAAAAAAAATAACTCTAAAATTTTTCTCATTCCAGATTCTTCACCGCATTCCCGGAGTCCAAAGATTTCTTCAAGATGATTAAGAATACACCTGATGACCAGTACCTGACCAACCCACAGTTCAAGGCTCACGTCATCAATCTGATGACCTCACTGAACCTTGCCGTGGAGAACTTGAATCAGCCCGAGGTGGTCGCCGCCATGATGAACAAACTTGGAGAGTCTCATGGTAGGAGAAAGATCCAGGAGCAGAATTTCCAAGTAAGATATCAAGCATTAGTTATCTTGTTACTGAAAGAGCGATTTTATTCTAATTGATATAAAATAGTGCTTGACTGTGATCCTATCTGATGGTAAGCAGTGTG
Source organism: Mythimna vitellina (assembly GCA_949316375.1). Taxonomy (NCBI): domain Eukaryota; kingdom Metazoa; phylum Arthropoda; class Insecta; order Lepidoptera; family Noctuidae; genus Mythimna; species Mythimna vitellina. Next base: position 18,950,399 of record OX438692.1, read on the forward strand.
CAATCGTTGATGGTGAGGCGCGCTAGTTTATTAAGAGTCTATTCACTCTAGCCTTAAAACACCTGAAATTATAATCGGACGTGAAGACCGCAGCAGGCAAATTGTCCCAATCCTTTGATACGAGGCGAAACGCTTAGTCCGGTACATAGAGGTTTCAACAATGCAAGGTTGGATACTCGCCGTATGTCTTGCCTGCTCTAGACCTGTGCTCCAGGTTTTGTAGATTGGACTTAACCAAATCAGGATCATCAATTAGCCTCATCTCACGCCTTTCCATAATAGATTTCCACTAAGTCCAATTATATTTTGATGTTGTGGATTTATATAAAAGACCATCTCAAATTCAGGTGATGATTAATTGATTATGAATTATTTACTGGTTTGAAAAAATATCTACCTATAGCTTGAAAGTAGAACTTTTCCCCGTAATCTTGTTAACAATATGGATATTTTTATAAAAATATTATTACCTCAGCGGCCGCTGTAACGGTAGACGTGTTCGTAATCCAAAATACGAGAAGCGTTCGATGCTTGAATTAAATTCAATTTACGAACCGCAAATATGGCCGATACGCTCATTTGCATGTTAAATGTATTGGATTAGAGTGTTAGACTAATGTACGGACCACGGAGGGAGTGGTTCTATTTACATTATAATATACATACAACATACGTGTACGCTTGTATATACTCCGTGTTTTTGTTCTGACAAAAAAATAACAGACAAAGATACCGGCTGTATGTAATAAAATTTAAAAAAATATAATGTCATCATCATTTCAACAGTCAATCAAAAGATCTTCTTTTTTTTATGCGAAGCCAAAAAAAAAGATCGTTTTTGCTTCAATTTAAACTTCGAATTGACTAATTTTTTTTTTATTGCTAATTTGATTCAATTTGTCCGAATTAGTCGCTTGCAAGGTTAATTATAGATTCGATTCAATTCATAAAAGATCATTGGACCAACGAACTTCGGTCTTACGTCTAGCAATAAAGACCTCGTAGGTTGTTTCCCAAAACCAGTGTTTTTCAACATTTCAAGCAATTTGATGCGGCAACATCATTTGTTTATCTTTATATAAGTACCTATATAGTATAAAACAATTACTATGTTGAACATCTCACCCATACCTACTTACAAATTGTTTTGAGAACAAATTCATTGTGCGTACAGCTAAGGAATGGAATTTCGTGCCAGAGTCTGTGTCTGTGTTAGCTACAACTTGGGGATATTTAAATTAAGAGTGAATTAGGTTATTTCTAGGCAAGCGCACTCCATCGTCGGCCACATCGTCGCTTTCCATCAGGTGAGATAGTGGTCAAGCGCGAACCTATCAACAATAAAAACAAATTAAAACAAAGTCACTTTCCGAGTCTGTCTAGTTATCCACTATCTTCTAAACCACGCACCGGATTTTGATGCGGTTTTCAGTAATAAAAAGAGCAATAAACGTGGAAGGATTTTGTGTATATAATTTGCGTTACCCGTGCGAAGCCGGAGCGGGTTACTAGTAGATATATAAATAAATGTCATACGGAGGAATAATGAACATATCGCGATCATGAGGAAAGTTTTGAGTATGAATGTGAATAATAGGAGAGGAAGATTAGAGAAAATAGGGTTGACTAGATTTGTAAAAATAGTACATTTTGATACAAGTATAGAAACTTTGTCAATGCTGCCCTCGGTTCCATAACACTCGCCTGCGGCTCGGGCGAATTCCGCCTCCATCGCAATGTAGAATTCCTCCATTTGTATTAATATGATATTTAGTCAAACAGGATATGACTATTTAAAAGACGGCGAACAAGATTTACAGTGGCAAACATAAAAAAGTAAAAGGGCAGAATAATAATGATACACTAAAATTAAAAAAAAAACTTATAATTATTATTTTCTTTTCTAGCAACTCAAAGAAGTCATAGTGAAGATGTTCATAGAGCTCCTGAAGCTGGATGACGCAACACTCGGCGCCTGGGGCAAGACTGTCGAGTTCTGGTACAAGCACATCTTCGAGACCCTCACCAAAACGGAACAGACGAGATAACATACACATTGTCAACCAATTACAGTATAAAAGAGTAGTTTAGGATCTACAATGGCTACTGTGAAAGGCAAACTCGATTTGATCTGCTGTACGGTGATAGGAAAATGACCTGCTGTGGAATGGACACGAATCTGTTTGGTAAATTCAAAATACGGCCATCATCTAACGTTAATTTATTTTAGTATGTAATTAATGTCATAAGAATAATATTTAAGTTGAAATAAAACTTCTTTGAAGTGAATAAAGACCATAGATTTTCCCCTCAATTTTAATAAGTTTGTCTCTGCCCACTTTTCCATTTATGTTTTTTTCTTTTAGATGGGAAATCATTCAATGACTTCTTCCGTTCTTGGACAGAGCGGAAGGGTATGTCAGACTTTTACAAAATAAATCCACTCCTGTTCCTTTTGCCTTTGTTCCAGGGCCCCGGGGTTCTCTTTTGCACCACCCATGGCCCCAGTCATTCGAGCAACCCTCCCATCTTTTATTTTCCTTCAATTTCTTGTTAGAATTTGCTTTTGCATTGAGGTCTTGTTGAACAGATAATTAACTAACTAGTCACTCTCATAGAGTTTGCTTTTCACTGTGAAAATTCAGGCTGAATAATTCATATTGCATAATTATGTTTCTTACCGGCCAGTGCTGAGCCAAAAATCGATTTTATTTCATGACTTCACTCTTCACTATGCGATTTGTTTTGTTCATAAAAACACAGAAATACGACTTGTATTTAATTTTATTGTTAAATATGTGGATGTTCTTGTTAATAATCGATTTTATTAAGTTTTTCATTCGTATTGTGATTTAGTCTTTTTTAATTTCCTCGTAGTTTCCTTATTCCTGCCCTTATACTGTATCAATGTTGTAAACACCAAAAATCTCAAATTTTTCACCTTTTTTACTCTCTTCCATTTTGGAAAACATTCATAGAATTTCTTTTATTGATAACATTTTATATTTATACAATGTGACTTTTAAGTGTTTTCATATACACTTAATTAATTATTAATTTGTCATTGATGTACCTATATTATCTATTTTATTATAATAAAACGCATTTAATAAGATTGTAGGTAGGTTAGATTTAAAAGCTTCGACCATCTTCCATTTTATTGCATAGTGTAAATAGCTATATTTGTAAATAAAGCTGTCGATTTTTGTACATTGTACACTTGTTAAACCAAAAATATATTATGTAAATACATATTCAATATTGTCAACGATTTTAATTATTGGTTCATTAAATTTTATATGAAAGTCTTTGCGTTTTACTTGTCTTTACAGTGATGAGTGAATGGAATCTTTGAATCAATAACATCGGGGTAAAGGTAAGTCACAGCAATACCAGGGTCGTAACTACGCCGTAATCAACACCCGTATCGATGTTACGGGGCCCCCGAACTAGGGCCTCGATGAGTGCAAAAATTTGTAAGATTTTATCTACAACGTTAAATTCTCTTAGGGGCCCGTAGTGATAGAATGTTACAATTTTATAGCTCACTCCTCTCGTCCTGGTATTTTCTACTTAGGATCACAATAAAAACTAAACGTTACATTTTAATTTCTTATTCCCGAATGCTCCATTTAATGAGATTATTTTCAATCAAAACATGTTCTGTCCAAGTCAGAGTATTCCTATTTTCGAGCTCGGTCATCATCTTCACGAAATGTTTTCTAGTCAATATATATTATGTTATAATTTTTCCAGTTAGTCCGGCAGTCCCCGTCGTGGCCTATCACGACTCCTTCACACTGTCTCCACGGTATCAGTTTTGTTTACTTTTATATTTGCACCAAGTACAACCCCATTTTGTGTCCAGGCAATCTCAGTCAATTCCAGGTTGCCTGCCGCACCCACTCCGATCAAGATCGGAGACTCTGCACTCGAAGTTGTAGACGATTACGTTTACCTGGGACAGACAATCCAGTTGGGTAGGTCTAACTTTGAGAAAGAGGTCAATCGTCGAATCCGACTCGGCTGGGCAGCGTTCGGAAAGCTGCGCGGTATCTTCTCGTCCAACATACAAAAGTGTCTCAAGACGAAAGTCTATGACCAGTGCGTGTTGCCAGTGATGACATATGGCACTGAAACATGGTCGCTTACAATGGGCCTCATCAGAAGGCTTACAGTCACCCAAAGGGCAATGGAAAGGGCTATGCTCGGAGTTTCCTTGCGTGATCGCATAAAGAATGGATATATCCGTAGGAGAACCAAGGTCGCCGACATAGCCCGAAGAATCGCAAAACTAAAGTGGCAGTGGGCAGGGCACATTGTTCGTAGAACGGATGGTCGATGAGCTGAAATTTTCTAGAGTGGCGACCGCTCACCGGAAACCGCAGCGTTGGAAAGTCTTCCACAAGGTGGACCGACGACCTGGTGAGAGTCGGAGTGCATTGGATGCGAGACACACAGGATCGGTCGTTGTGGCGACGCTTGGGGTAGACCTATGTCCAACAGTGGACGTCTTTCGGCTGAAATGATGATGATGATGATATACGAAAATTGATTATAGTTTCTTTAGAATCAGCAACTGAATCGATTACAATATTTTTTACAGCATGCTACATTTTTTCCCAAAAATACTTGAAAAAGGTCACAAGTTAGAAACCACTAAGTACAACACAGGTCACGACAGGTCATAGCGGGCATTAGGCGTCAGCGCACAGCTGGGTGCGGGAGCAAAACAACCCCTCAGTCGCCCAGATGGCCCGGTAATACATGTCGTATTAGTGCGGACAACCAAGTGACATAACAAGCTTGTAACTGTGATTTTTCATGATACAGTTATGAAATTTTGTACATAGTTTCTTTACATAAAAATACTAGACACGTGTTTCAGGTGTCGCATATACTAAAACTAATGTTTTACTATGCTACCCTATAGCATAATAGCATAATCAGCCTCTTTAATGTTCCCACTGCTAGGACCCAGGCCTCTTCTCTAGGAAGGAGAATGGGCCGTAATCACATGTCTTCGACTTTTTTGGTTCTAGGACATACCGGTTTTCTCACGATGTTTTCCTTCACAGTTTTGAGAGCACTCATGGTGATGACACAAAGCAATGCACCTACCTGGATTTGAACCCGCGACCTACATACAACTCGTAAGTCGGGGCCGTTACCTCTCGGCCACAACTGCTCACATATATAGTGTGTTTACCTCTATCCTTCTTTCTTGCAGGTACAACTGCCATTTTAATACGTTATGGTAAAACCCCAGGGCCCCGGGTTTTGGGACTAGCTACGCCACTGAGTGAGACCTACCTACCGAGACCCTAATGGCGCAATTATGTGTATCGATTCAGTTAACAATACGACCGAGCTACACAATTGAAAGTATTTTTCTTTGAGTAAAGAACTTATCTCATTATAAATTCAAAATTTTCTTGTAACGGTAAATACATTGGTAGGTTGTACTGTTGCTCCTTTCTGTTGTTTACCTAGGTATATTTATGGCCTATATATCTATTAAAACAAAGTTAAAATGTAGACTCTATAATACCAATCTTCTTAAATAAAATCACCTGTCTGACCTCAAAAACACAATTACAAAGGGAAAAATAACGCAACACACAATAACTAGAACTACATATATTTCCGATAATCAAAAATCTACCACAGAATACCATACCAAGATTCTACCATCTTCCTAAGTAAGAGTAAATACTTGGCTGTATAATAAAATTCCCTAGTCTCGCAAACCGACCATAGAGTATAGAGCGCGGCACGGACTCGAGTGCTTGCATTATTCAGCCTGCTGCATATTTAACGCGCGCCGTCGCCGCTCTCCTGTCTCTCGTTACTGTTATGGTTACGTTCCTACAGGGTTTACGCAAAAGTACATTAAGAATGATTTATACAACTCCTTACAAATAATAAAATAGCTATCTTATTGATTTGTCGTTTAATATATCTCTTGTATTCCCCGAAGATAGGCGAAGGTGTACCGCACCAAGCACATTTTTCGCTGGTTATTACAATGGATGAGCTTATGACCTATCTACTGAGCACAAACCCAGGCGGTATACGTACTCTGCCTAGCAAACAGACATGATATTTAATAAACTTCAAGAAAAGGAAGATTTTCATTTCGGTTGTATTTTTTCAGCACTCCGTTAAATGACTGAGTGCTGAAATATCTGTATATTGGTTCCATTTTTATCAAAATCCAGTTCTGATGATCTAATCCATGAAGAATTAAGGGATTTCCTGAAGTATTGTAGGAATAGATACCTACATACAGAGTGGATTGATGGGCCAGTAAGAGCTGGTACCGTAACCGTAAAAGTTACAGGAATAAGTTCCTAGGAGAGCATCCACAATTTTTTAAGATATTTTGAAAAAAATAGTCAGCAACAAAAATGCTAAAACATCAAGAAAAAAAATGTATGCCTATCGATCCTATTTCATGTAGGCATCAAAAGACTATGGGACCATATAAGGCTACTACGGTTACAAAAATGACAGAAATCGCCAAAAACTTTTCCTATACATTACTTATTTTCAAATGTATCGGGAAAGTTTTTGACGAATTCTACACCAATATAACCAATATATCGTCGTCGTCGTCTACTGTTTATAATATGTACGTGCTGTTTTTTGTTTTCATTCATTAGTTAGACAGTTTGTTAATAGCCTATTACCTATTATCTATGTCCCACTGCTGGGCGTAGGCTATTATCCACACACGTCTGTCCTCAGCCATTGCGGGCCAGTCTCCGATAGTTGTCAAGCTCATCTTTCGGCCTTCGCCTTGGTCTGCCACGATGTCGCCTTGCGTTTAACGGGACCCAATAAGTGGCTCTTTTAGCCCACAGCTCACTCTTCTTGGTACCTCTTGTTCATGATCAAAAAATCAACACAACACACAATCACAAAAAATCGCAGTTCGATGAATTCTCTGTACATTCATCATCATCATTTCAGCCGAAAGACGTCTATTGCTGGACATAGGCCTCCCCCAAGTGTCGCCACAATTAACGGTCCTGTGCGTCTCGCATCCATCAAACTCCCGCAACCGTTACCAAGTCATCGGTCCACCTTTTAGGAGGCCTTCCAACGCTACGTTTTCAACGGTACGTGGTCGCCATTCCAGAACCTTTCGGCCCCAGCGGCCATCCGTTCTGCGAGCAATGTGCCCTGCCCATTGCCACTTAAGTTTGGCGATTTTTCGTGGTATGTCGGTGACCTTGGTTCTCTTGTTACCCCAAGTATTTACTAGATATTTATACCTACTCATGATGAGCAGGCTTTATCAGATCCAACAGAAGTCTTCCTACCTAATACAGCAGGAATTTCAGCTTCGTCACTTACCAATGTGGCCATACAATGACCCTACAGAAGAACAGACGAGGGATGTTACGGAGCTCTGTTACCATAACCGAAACTTTCGAAAACCAATATAAAAGCTTCAGATAGTTTTGCATAAATAAGTCATAAAAAATGTAAAGTGTAAAGGTGTAAAGTATAAGTCATAAGTAATGTCATAAAAAACCTAAGGCTGCAGCTGAAAATCAGCGTCAGGTGGTGGCCTTGTATTACCATTTGGCATTATGCTGAGCTGTGGCCGTTTTGGAATTACTCAATGTACTATTTGTTTAATTCTAAGGTGTTTTGTTTTTTCTTTGTGTAATGCCAATAAACGCAATTTTCTTTCTTTCTAAAGGCAGATTCTAAATTACAGATTTTTTTTTATTATGCTCAGTCAAACAAATGATAATCTAGACTAGAAATCAAAATGATTTTGACATTTTAATATTACTATAATAATTTCATAACTGTGATTGTAATTTTTTTATCCTGTACCTATTTTCATTATTTGCATACCCATGTGATGGTTAAACATTGAGAACTTTATTATTCATTTAAAAACCAAACATCGATGTATAATTTTACCCATGTTTGCAAATCAATAAATGATTTATGAAATCAAAATGAAAACTTGATATTTGTATTTTACTTTTTTATTATAAAATTCAATTATCCGTTACCGAAACGATCCGAAGGTGAACCGATGACCTGGTGAAGGTTGCGGGGATCCGATGGATGCAAGACGCACAGGACTGTTCTTTGTGGCGACATTTGGGGGAGGCCTATGTCCAGCAGTGGACGTCTATCGGCTGAAATGATGATGATGATGATGAAACGATCCGAAACTAGCTGATAATCTTAAATAATTTCATATCCGTAACCGTATCCGAAACCGGTATAATATTAATTCTATATCTGTATCCGAAATTTTACATAACATCCTTGGTACAGACAGACATACTTGATTACCGCCCGCAGCTCCTTTCCTACAAGGGGGCCGTCAAATCATTTAGTGTGATATCTTTCAATGGACAAATGATTCGACGTCTATTTATTATAAATTGATGGCACTTAACCACACACAATGAAGTGTTGCCAACAGGCAACACAATGGTCATAGACTCATGTTAAATATTGACACTCAGTTCTGGTTGATTTCCAAGGTTTGGAAACCTGGGCTGCTGGATTAGTGGCCCTAAAACGCAAAGGGTAACTGATCAAGCTGGACTACCTACCCTGCACTACCGTGGCCCTGGAACTCGAAGGACAACTGAAGGAACAAAGATGGGTTTTAGACAGTAAAAGTCTAACACTCGCTTTAGCTCGATCTGGAACGGAACGAGGTATTTGATGATTTCTCAATTCAAAAAAATAGATTAATCACACTTGCTACGGCCAGTAGATACGACACGACTGTCATTTAAACCAGATGTTCTGACACCAGTCTTGCCGAGGGGTATCGTGTTGGTTACCCAGTTACTGGTTTGTGATGTGGTTTAAGCAACAATTCCATAGAAAATACTGGTAGATTGGAAGCCGACGCCATCATAGATGGAACAAGGCTAGGCTGACAGACTATCGGGTTTTTAAGTACCCATAACGAATGTCGATTTATCTGCGTTTTTAACAAGGTAAGAATAGAAGACGGAGATACGAATTTAAGGCCACAAGGCACATTTTTAGAGGTATCCCTCATACCTCCATTGGAAAGGGAAGATCCACCGACCAGATGTGTGTTGTGTCTAATCCGGGGAACTGGCCGATGCGATGGTTGATTTTTGGCTGTTGTATATAAGGTGTTAAAACTTTACTTTAAGAATTTCAAGGGGGCATTGTACTCCTCATTATGAACAACTTTTACTATGGGACCAAACCTGAAATCGCGATTTAAAAAAATCAGCTGTTCCCTACGTTTATGTTCCCATAACTCGTCAAAATGTATGGAACAGCTGATTTTTTTTTCGATATTCTTAACTCAAAAAAAGAGCTATAAATACAGTTTTATTAAGTTGTTTAGTGTCTATGTCTAGCCCAAAGATACAGCCCCACACCAGGACAAAAGTATACTTCTTCCATTCTTTCCACGGTTCTCATAGTTCTGCATCACTTCTTTTTAATTCTACAGGGAGACTTACGTTCATAGTGCGTATAGCTAAATAATGGAATACCCTGCCGGAATCAGAGTTTCCTAATTGCTACAACCCCCACCAGGTTACAAGCCTTTCAAGTCAAGAGTGCTGCATACTTCTAGACAATACCATATTCGTCGATAACATATTCTCTTACCACCAGGTGAGATAAAGAAAGAAAGAAAACACGTTTATTTGGCACACAGGTACACACAATGAGATAACAATTACAATATAGAAACTTAAATATTAAAACTTAAAAAATACATCAGCATTGTGTATCTCACGGCTGCGCCAAATAGGTCCAGTTCAGCATAATGCCAGGCCACTATGTAGCAGTTGACTGACGCTGGTTTTCAACTAGAGACAGAGATAGTCATCAAACAAACGCCAATCAATATGAAAATTTAAAAAAAAAAACATCCGAATCTTTTCGCTGTCTCCTTCGTGGTCTTTCACACCTTTACAACCAACTTTATTCTAAAAATGTTTCTGATGTCAAAAGATAAGGTGTGTCCAGAGTCTGGACTCCAGACTTGGCGAATGCGTTGCTCGCGACCCGCTTGCGAACTGCGCGCGTGCATTTCATGTTCGTACGAAGTCCCTGCTCCGCGCGCATGTTACACGCCGTACTCGAGTGGCGCAGTAGGTGCGCGCGTGCCACGCTCGGTACACATAGTTCGCAAAAGAACCTACGTGGGCGCCCGCTGCATGCACGTCTCACGTGAGCCTTGCCAGAGCTGCACTTGAGCGGCGCACCAAACTTAGGCTGTAACCGCACGCGAGCAGAACGCGCGCAGACACGGCGGTAGCTAGTCGAGGAGGAACAGCGAATACAAGATATGACTGGAAAGAAATGATGCCAGTACCCTAAGAAACGCAAACAGGGAAACAATGTATCTACTGTCACTCTTATAGCAATGAGATGCGGATGAAATTGGGGTTATCAGGAAAATTTACACCACCAGTTGTCGCCACTTAGCCGAGAGATCTTCAACTATAAAAACGTACCTATACATGACGTTGACGGCAAATTAAATAATTTCATTTACTTATGCGTGTTGACAGCTGCCTGGACCTGACAAGGATCTTGTGTACCCTAGGACCCGACGACTCAGTGCTGCCACCTGGTGAACGTAATTTCAGAAAACCCTCATTGGGATAAGCACCCGATGCCGCGATTCTCCAAGGGCAACGAGTAGAAAACATGGCTGACTATGAAACGTAGGTAGAGAGTAGAGAAATATGATACTGTGACTCTTATAACATTATGATAAGGTTGAATTTGACTATGGGAGCAGTTAACAACATTACGTTTCTTGAGGACAGGCAGCGAATACAAGACGTGGCTGATGAGAAGAGATACCAATAGGAACGTCTAGGAAAAAACAATTTTTCACACAATCCATTCAGTGCGTTCGTTACTTTGGTGTTCCCCTAGTTTTATAGGTACCTAGTTATCCACTTTTATAAGCAAAACTTTCCTCCCGGCAGAATTCTCATTATACAACAAATCTTATGTTATGCCTGGTGGGCAACTGCCCGATAGATGATTTCGGGCTGTTCTATATGTCCTAATCGCGCGCAGAACTTTGATTGCGCGATGCAGGATTAGTTCTTATGTGACTTATTTAAACTCAATTCTTATGGATATCATTGTCATCGATAAAGGAGAATATTCTGAAAAAACGTAGACATAGATTATTATAAATAAACCCGCCTTGAGCTAGCTTGGTGATTAATGCTCGTACCTTCTCTATATGAGGCATTTACATATAGTGAGACAGTTTTATGATGATGATGATATGATGTTAAAATTATAGTAAACTTCTAAAAACATGATGTTCACACCTGCATTTGTCAAGTATCATATGACTGGCCCGTTGGTCTATCTGTTAGTGGCCCTGACTGCTATGCCGGAGGTCGTAGTTTCGATTCCCACCCAGGACAAATGTTTGTGTGATGAGCATGATCATATGTTCTGTGCCTGGGTGTAATTTATCTATAATATGTATGTATTTAGAAATATTTAAGTATGTTTATCAGTTGTCTAGTACTCATAACACAAGCTCCGCTTAGCTTGGGACTAGACGGCAGAGTGTGGAATATGATTGTATTATTATATTGTATCTGCAATTTTTCTCCCAAATTAAGTTAAATATAGCTGTCCATTCGTCTCATCAAGATGAATATACAGGTAAAACTGCTTATTAGCTACGACACTTATTTACAAAAATAGCTTCAGCAAAAAGTAAATAACCTACAGATTTGATTGAATATAATAAAATAATGTAATAATAAAAAAATTATGGTGCATTTAGTTGATTTTTGCATAAAGAGTACGTTATCAATATCATAGAATGTCACAACGCAATCTTCAAACACAAAACAGGCGACCAACCCGTACACGTTTGTCTAAACAGATCTTAGACTAGTTTTTTTTTTTTTAAATTCACAACTCAGACAACGCCGTCTAGTCCCAAGAGAACTGATAAACATACTTATATATTTCTAAATACATTAATATCTTCTTATATTTATATAAAAATGAAAAGCTGTTCGTTTGTCTCACTAAAACTCGAGAACAGCTAGACTGATTTGGCTAATTTTGGGAAGGTTCAGGGAAGGTTTAAACGGTGAGAAAAAATGGAAAAAAACACGAAAAAAAATGTGAATACAACGCTATCTCTAATTAAAATGTCATTATAAAATGAATTACATTCAGTCAAAAAAGTATCCGGAATGGATGATTTGTTTATGGTACCAAATTCAAATTTTTGTTTTTTTGTGGTTGTTAGATTGGCACAACTGTTTTCCATTTTGGCGCGGAGTTTGAGTTGCATCTGTTATTTATATTAAATACAGTGCTGGTTTTAGTAATATCATATATAGTGTGTATTGCGAATTTCATAATGGACAAAAATATCGAACAAAGAGTTTGTCTTAAATTTTGCATCGCCAATGGAATTTCGTGTTCGGTGTCACTGAAAATGTTACAGAAGGCTTACGGTGAATCGACTTTATCAAAAACTCGTGCTTATGAGTGGTTCAAAGCGTTCAAAAGCGGTCGAGATGTGATGGAAGATTTGCCTCGCTCTGGTAGGCCGTCAACGTCTGCAACTGAAGTTAACATCGCAAAAGTGAAGAAAATAGTGACTGAAAATCCCCATTCAACTCTGAGAGAGATAGCCGCCGAACTTTCTGTATCTCACGAGTCGATCCGTACCATTTTAACTAATCATTTGGGTATGAAACATGTTGCTGCTCGGCTAGTCCCAAAAGATCTGAATTTTCTCCAAAAACTCAATCGCATGAAAGACGCTGAGGACATGCTAGAACGAGTCAGTTCGGACCCAACATTCATGAAACGCATTGTTACTGGTGACGAGACGTGGGTTTACGAGTTTGACATGCAAACTAGTCAACAAGCTTCGGAGTGGCGCCTTCCAACTGAACCGAAACCGAAAAAACCACGCCAAAGTCGATCAAAAGTCAAAGTCATGTTGACTGTTTTCTTTGACTATCGCGGTGTTGTGCACTCTGAATTCTTACCGGAAGGTCTAACGGTAAATAAAGAATATTATTTGAGCGTTATGCGGCGTTTAAGAGAGCGAATTCGACTAAAAAGGCCAGAATTGTGGAAAGAAAATTCTTGGATTTTGCACCACGACAATGCGCCTTCGCACAAGGCTATCATTGTGAACGAATTTTTGACCAAACACTTAACAAATACCATCCAGCAACCACCATATTCACCAGATATGGCTCCTGCTGACTTTTTTCTTTTTCCTAAACTCAAATTACCACTTCGTGGCACCCGTTTTCAATCGATAGAAGACATACTCACCTAAAGGAGAATAAAGGAGAATTCGCGGCGAGAACTGAACTCAATTCCGGAAGCAGCGTTTAAAAAATGTTTTGATGAATGGATTATTCGTTGGCGCAAGTGTATCGTTTCTAAAGGAGCATACTTTGAAGGTGATAAAATAAATTTGGATGAATAACAGACATTTTGTGTATTATTGATCTTTTCCCGGTACTTTCTTGACAGAGTATTATGTTGTTCTGGTAATGCCAGTAGATGGCGTTATCCTTGCTATTAGGCGGTACGTAGTTCGCCGGGTCAGCTAGTTAAAGATAAATTACACCCAGACAGAACAAATGATCATCGCACAAACATTTGTCCTGGGTGAGAATCGTGCCCACGACCTCCGGCATAGCAGTCAGGGTCACTAACTACTAGACCAACAGGCCAATCAATAAATATAACCTGTACCAAAACCAGTTGGACCCACAAGGAGCACACTGCTGAATCACAAATGAAAAAGCTTTGCCAGAAGAACTTGCAACAGCAGATTAAGTATAACAAGCTGCTCAGTGCCGGATTAAGCCAGCGCGGAGCCTGTAGCAAATCAATCAAGTTGGCTCGTGTGTAGGCCTAAAGATAAAAAAAATACAAAGAAATTATTTCCCTCATTTTCCGTTACACTCAACAACATTACTTTCTTTAAACGATACTAATTAATACCTATAGTACTTTTGAAAGAACCCAGATGATGATGATTGTTTGCATACCCCGTGTAAACAAAGATTAAAGGTAAAATTCGAACAAAACCCTCTAAAGTGTACTGGAAAATGACACTTAGGACAATTTATGCATTTTCCTCGGTGGGGTAAGATACAGGCATTTCGATCAATATGATCATGTGAAAATTATTACCATTGTTTCAACCGAAAGACGTCCCCTGCTGGACAAAGACCTCCCCAAAGTGTTATCGGTTTACCTTGTTGGAGATGTTCATTTTTAAGACCCACTCTTTTGGAAGCTCTAATGAGGTCATCGAGCATCGTAATGGGCTCCTTCATAATCTCAGCCACGACTACTATATCGTCGGCCAATCGAAGGTGAGTCACATACATTGAAATTATTAATGCCTAATGCTCTCCAGTCTCATGAAAACGTCTTCTATTGCGGCTGTGTTTCGGATAAATGACGTCTCCCTGCCTCACACGCCCGCTGCAGGAGGATAGGTTTTTAGGTCTGATCCTGAATTCGGACTGACATGGTGGCGTTTTCAAACAAACACTTCAGCACATAGATGTAGTGATGGTCAATCTGGCGTTATTATAGACTACAGTACATCTCAAGTCTCAATCGAATCGAAGGCTTTCTCGTAGTCTACAAACTATAAGCAGAGTGGCAGATTAAGCTCTTCAATCTTCGCTGCATGAAAACTACGATAATGAGGGAATTCTAAGAGAACTTCACACTTTCCCCAAAGCAAAAATCTATAGAATAGTCTATAGACTTTTATTTGGAGGAAAATCTGAAGCAAATTGACTATCACATCCAAAGAAATCAGCTGTGTTTAGATTTCATATAGCATAGATAATTTAACAATTTATTTACGTTCAAGTGCGGGGCCGCGTTATGTGCAGGGCCTGTAACATTTGCTACTCTTTTTTGCTTCTTTTTTTTTACATTTGCTTCTACATGGCTAATTCGCCACTGAAGCTGCTCAAGGTGATATGAACTCTATATCTTGTAAAAAGGTCATATTGGAGTACTTGGCCAAAGAGCTGGACCAACTCGTAGCGCAATAGGAGCTAATCGAAGAATAGGCTAGAAAGGAAGCTTCACCAGAAGAACTTACAACACACCACCAATTTTCAAAGTCCGGGCTGCTACTGAGAAGAGGCTACCGGTAAAACCCAACAACACTTTTTTTGGCTTGGGAATCTGGCAATCTTACCCTGATCAATGGGAAAGATGTTACCTAATTCTTAGGGGTTAGAACCACAGGCATGGTGTCAGTATTGTTCGAAAGAGTTACCCTGTCGCGACCCTGAAACACAGGGCAACTAAAGGACACTGACACTCCATCTCGCTCCACCCAGAGCAGGATTTAATGATTACCCATCTAAAAATAGGCACAAGTGTAGTGTTAATTAGGTTAGGTACCTATGTTTTTCATACCTCCTAATTCAGGCAGACATTGTCACTTTGGTCATGTCATTAAATCACAAAATGTGTGAAGTTTGTTTTCAAGACAGTTGCGTGTTGCGAAGTAGTATTAGTAATTCAGTCAAAACACCGTATTATTATAATTTGATTAACACTTGTATTCATCAACATGTTGATCTTCATTAACGAGTTCCATGAATCGATTTGCAAGTCATTCGTATTAATGAATTAGTGACAAGTAGAATCACTGCGAACTTTACCCCGTTATCAATACATCGGCTCGACAGCAGATAAAGAATCAGTAAATCTAAAAATAGCGTGCGTAAAGTGCTATTACAAAGAATATAACAGAGCCTCTGGGCGTAAAGATGAGCGACTGCGACATAGGCCGATTTCACATTAGACGATAACAATAACGACAACGACACGATATTGCTTTTTTTGTGTGCCCTCTCACAGGTCAACATAAAATATTATCGGCTATTTAGCCGGACTAGCCTGTAAAAATTAAAGCCTTCAGCTAGAGCTTAAAACTAAGCGATTACACGCTAAGGGCCTTGTGGAGTACGGACCCCGGCTTAGGATGTTGCTGTTGCTACAATGACACGATATCTGAATGAAGGGGCTAGTATTTTATTTATGTGACGATGTGGGGACGATATTTACTGACAGCTTTTATGCGTTATGCCACCGAGCACCTCAGAGGGGCACATTAATTGTCGTCAACCCTATATCGCCGTGACAATCGTATCGTTGACAATATCAATGACGACAACAGACATGTGAAAGCGTTCGTTAGAAAATGTATGAACTAGGTACCAGTCACACGATATCGTGTCGTTATCGTTAACGCCGAATATGAATGTGAAAACAGCCATTGGCAACCAAACGTCACAAAGGATATTATGCTGTCTCCACTAACATAAAGACCGGCAAATGAGGACCAAGGTTCTTAATGGTACTACTACTCAGAACACGATTTTTTTAATAGTATGTTGATACCTACTAATAATTAGGGCCAACGCTGCGTTAAGCGGCCGCACGCGCGGCCACCCGTCGCATGACTATAATTATGCGTGTTTTTCGTGTGTGGCGGTCCCCGTAGCAGAAATCGGATTATTACCTGCCCTATGTCGCGGTCGCTAGTCAGACTTTAAGGGCGCCGACGCTGCGTTAAACGGGCGCCCGCGCGCGGTCCCATACAAAAGCATACCTATGCTCGTCGGCTATCGCGCTAGGGTAGCCGCCGCACTGTCCGAGCACGGCGTTAAATACTTAATTAATTATTGTAAAATATTACATGGCCACAAAGTCATGTTTGCCTTCTCGCTGCGGGGCAACCCCGTACCTAACTGTTCTGCTTTACGTTATAACAAACCATTAAAATACAAGCAAATCCCTACTTGCCTCTGAAAAAAACTATTGGCTTACAAAACGGTAATTTACCATTTAATGTTGAATTCAAACAACCGTCTACTGAACAGTTATGGTTTTTTCTGTAGCTCTCTATTATTGCAAAAAAAAGTTCACAGACGCATGCCTCAAGCAGATAGCATCATGGCACTCGCGCTCGCACTGGTCCTAACGTTTCCGAGATATCGTGTCTGTGAGTGGTATCTATTTGTGCGTTGCTCGACCGCGCTTTGTATATAGATTGACTTATGTACTTATCTATTTTGTGTACACACAGTGTAGAAACAACAATCATACAATACAAGAACCGTAAGTACAAAACAAACTATCTTTAACTTTTTTCTAGTCTTATGTGACTACCATCAGACCATCCATTTACAAATTACATTAAAAGGTTTAAAAATTGGAGATAAATAAAACACCAAGCTTTAATGATTTTTTTTTATTTTTTTTTTACAATTAATCAGATAACATACATATCAAACCAGCCGAAGTATGGCTAAACCCATTTATTATCTAAACTTACGAACAATACAAGAAATTGATATCTCACAAATTCACCTTACTTTAATATATATAGATATATTATAATAATATAATATGCAATCACTCTACATATAGTCTACAACCTACTTACTCATAATCTAAGTTTTGCATAAATTCAAAGTAAATATGCCCAAAAGAAATATTGTTGAACTATGAATATATATTACTTTTTGGCAATTAATTGAGTATCATTTATGTGCATAGCAAAATTAATTTTCTTTTAACATGTAACTTAGATCTTACTTCATAAAGAGGCCACAAATATAACATGCGTTTCTGTCGTCAGTTCGATTAAATAGGGACTTTTTGTTAAACATTATTTATTGCCTATTCTATAAACATTACTCTTATCGAAATGTAAGAAAAATATCCTTACGCAATAACTGAATTAGTCTAGCAGTGCTGTGCAGTGAGTGTCGAGGGTCCACCGGTGGCCGGGCGGCGCGCGCGCGGGCGGCCGCGCGGCCTTGTCGCCCGCGTCGCGGCTGGCCCGCGCGCGCGCTTCCCGACCCGCCTCACCGTTGTGCGTACACATTGCGCTAACAATACGAGACAACATTTCACATAATGATCAAAACAACTATTTGTCATCTACATAAAATTTGCTCCAAATGTTTATATTAAAATATGTCTACTTATTGTAACTTCTAATTAGTTACAGCCAACTTTACAAATAATTGATACATTAGACTCTCAAATAGATCTCTACTAACTATTATTAATTAATGGTAAAAAATAAAGAATAAAAATACTTCTAAACATTGCATTTCAATCACATAAGTTTTAGTTTAAATACAATAATAACATTTTTAAACCCGAAAATAAGTATTACAAGAACAATGATATCGTTGCGTTCTGGAATGGAAAATAGCACACTTAAATTCACTAACTGTTACACTTACATAATAATTATTGTTCTCCTGCTTTGTTTGTTAATATACATTGCTTTTAAGGTAGTATCAGAAAAATAACAGTAAAATATATCGACTATTTGATACACTGATAAAATTCATGATAAACCCTAAAATTAACTTAAAGAAATTGTTAAAATTGTGTACCAAATAACAGTGCAGTGCGTTTGATAAGTACTGGGAGTCGATATATAAATAGTTTGATATAGGACATACTATGTGAGGTTATTGAATGAGGTAATACAGATACAAAGAACATAGAACCGCTGCCGATGGCGCCTAGGTCGCCGCCGACCCACCGCCGTCCGTGCTACTGTCTACACCTTAGATAAATGGAGACGCCTATGTCTAAAAACACGGCAGTTGCAAAAATAGATCTAGAACATGTAAAAGGTGTAGCACTCGTGGTGACGGAGGGGCGGTGTGCCGCTCGCCCCGGGCGCGCTACGCTATTATTTGGTACGTGACGGAACACTAACGATTCGGCGCAGCGAATCGTCGACGGAACATACGTAGAGGATGGTGTACAGATCGATACAAATTCATATTACTATTAAGGCAGCCGTTCATAAACTTACTACGTGAAAATTTCTTACGCATGCCTCATAATTATTACGACCATAATTATATTATTACACATTATACTTTAGATATTGAGAATACAAAGTTTCAAATAAATACCCAACAAAGTTAATTTGAAGAACATAAGGAACACTACAGCAGCAATCAAATTGCGAACACATTTTGTACTACATAAAAAATAATACACAACCCTTTGCGCGAAAAGACTGAAAAGTTCAACTTTTAAAGTCACCATGAAACTCGGGCCCTAGCATGAAATGCAATACAGACTAATATTCCGTGCGTTCGTCCAAGATGTGCTTATGAGTTTAGCGTACATGTATATCCTGCAAACGCAAGGAAAATGCTTCATAGTACGACCCTCGTGTCACTTTCAGTTAATACTAGATCTTTAGAATAAATTTTCCCATCACAGAGATTTGCACAGAAAAATCTTTTAGTTTTTTTAATATATTTAGCCTATTGATATAATTATGTCATAATTTAGTATCTGCTTATTTTTAAGTGTTCCAATACAAATACCAAGGAGAGTTAATTATTATTAATAATATTGGTGTAACGTGAGACGAGACAGCCTAAGTCTACGCTAAACTTATCAATTAGTATGTTGATATTGTAATAATGAAATACGTCGCTGAAACATGCTTTATATAACTACATTGTACTTTAACTCAAAGGTGGTACCGAAAAATATTATTTTTTTTTATTATAAACCAATCGTTCATTATTTTTAAGAGATGTCACTCATGACAATACTAAAGGCTTCGTCTTTAGTATTGTAGTGAGCACTTTTTAGTATTTAGTATTCATTATTATGATAACTTAAGGTTTTACAATTATCAAACTTAACGCACATTACGGGAATCACGGATATGAATACAACAAAATAATTCGAATTAGAAATGTAGACGATATGCAACGTTCAAAGATCAATTATTTTAAGGGAACAAATTTCAGATGACATCGGTGGTACTCGAAATAATTTCTTGCGATCAGTCTCCGCCCAGGAGCGGCGGTGATGTCATGATACTGAGTGATACATTAACTTAGTTTGTAAATCATTGATTCATTGGGATCGGTACACTACATCTTTACATGGTGGGCTTTTTAATTACTAATTACGATTGTTCTTTTGTACAACAAAAACCGACAACGGTAGTAGTCCACTCGTAAATGGTCTTCAAATGTATTCCAGCTCGATACATCACTAAAGTAAAAAAATATACGAAGCAGTTAAATATTATGTCTCGTCACATAACATGTGCCGCTGGCAGTAGGAGACCTCTAATAAAATAAATATTCTCATCCGACTCACTGGACAATATTAAAAATATTTTCTTAATCACAGATATCAGTCTGTCAAAATTTAAATTAAGTATATTTCAGAATTGGATTAGTCATTCCTCACTTACATAGGATATTATTCAAGTACTAGTACAATCAAGGTACAAAAGTGACTAATTTAAGACCGCAGAGTATTGATTTTTGACGCCAATAGAAATATCTAAATATTGAGAGGTTATTAGTACTTTAGTGGAACATTAACGAATTTGGTCATTCGAACTACGCGATTACGTATATGTCAAGCACGGTGTCGTCGAGACCGGTACACTTCTCTTACAGTACAAATGAACATTGAATATAAACAATTTCACACAGGTACAACAGAGATCTAATGAAAGAATAATACGAATATAAACTAGTTTCATATAGGATATGATCGTTAAATTATGCTCGATTATAATCACTCGCACGTCGCTCGTGCGATACATGGATGCGAGAGAGACTAGAGAAGCAGTGTGTTGTGTAGTTAGCGAGCAGCAGTCTCGAGTCTACTGCATCAATTAACTGTTGGTGGGGGGTTGGCCTTGATACACATACATAATATACATAAACGCTACATAGTGCTCGTCGAATCAAATGCAACTTCATGACGTATCCGAAAGGTGAGCCGCGCCCGCGCGCCCGCGGGCTCGTCTCCTGCGCGACTTGTCTACCGGTGTGCATAACTTTTGTATGCTCGCAGAGCTAACAGATAAATGGCGACTTACTGCTCTATTACAACTATACATAATAGCAGTTAAAATATTCTCAGCAATCACATTTAGTTAAATTACCACATAGAGAATTTAGCTTAGTTCAACATTTTTATCAATGGCCCTCTGTTTACACGTAAAGTCACTCAGTACATTTTTTTTTTATTATTTTGTTTATAATCAGTTGTTTGTGTTTTATCAAGAACACCCTTTGTCTTACAGCTATATATTCCAATAATACAAAAATCCATTCACTATAATTAAGGTAAATTTTAGATATTTAAACACTAAAATGTAAAATATGAACATCCTAAATAAACTCTGATATTCCAATTTTTAGGCATTAGCTCAATTAATTAAATATATGATTGAGTGACTATGAAAAAAGAGAAATAAATGCATTATAATAATACTACCCAACCATTCCCTTGTAAACTTTGACAGGTCCAAGCTGCTCGGGCCGATCTACCTTTACCTCTACACACTAACGTCAAAGCCTTCGTTATTTTATATTTGGTATTCACTTATTCGCACCACATAACAAGACTAGAGGAATGATTGCCTCTTGTGTCGACGTCACGCGTCCCCGCCATCTCAACACGATCCCTCGTAAATAAGGAAGACTAGTTTCTTTGTAGATATCACCTAATGTGTTCTCTATTGTATTAGGACGTCAACGTCGTAACGTACAAAAATATATATAAATAAAGACAACAAGCAAAACTTTAACCTTATTTAAATTAAAAGGCCCTCCTGAATATCGTACGATCTATCACTAGGTTTAAATATGTCGTATAATAAGTAACATCGTCAGTTATATGCGACGGCAAACGCAATTATTAACAATGGAAAAATGAGAATGTCTTTTAGTATGCAATGTTCAGCTTATTTGTGAGAATAGAAAGTTCAGCGTAA
The DNA here is from genome assembly GCA_949316375.1 of Mythimna vitellina. Lineage (NCBI taxonomy): Eukaryota > Metazoa > Arthropoda > Insecta > Lepidoptera > Noctuidae > Mythimna > Mythimna vitellina. The sequence continues at coordinate 18,972,255 of OX438692.1, forward strand.
AATGAAACTGCATAATATTCATAGATATCTTGGTCCCTAAATGTGAGTACAGTAGAACGAGTGGGTGCTGCCTGACAATGGGTTCGTCGCGGCGACGCTAAGCTAGAAATAAGCCAAACTCTTGTCACGCCACCGGCCCGGCGCCCTTGAACCGCGCTGCTCAATATTCCGTGCACTATTTATTGGCTTTCTTGGAGTTGCCAACTAACTTTAGGGACGATCAAAACGTACTAAGAAATATACGTATCTATTCAAATACAGGTTTTTATTTGAGGCTAAACTAATAAAGCTACCAATTTAATAACATACTAACAACAAGGTCACAAGGACGGTAGAGTGACAAGCGAAGGAAAGCTATAAAATAAATTACAAACGCGCTACGCGTAGTTTAGGCGGCATGAGTCCTACGCCATAGAAATTGCAGTTACCGGCTATGGTCCAGTACATTAATAGCTAACTTGGAGATTACAAAATAACTTTAGAATTTTATTCCGCACTAAGGGAAGTTTAATAATTAAGATAATAAAAAAAAATTAAAATTAACAACAATATGAGCAAACTACTTGAATAGTTGAGCTAAAATAACACCAGAGCAGCTTGGATAGAGAACAGCGACCTAAGCGTCGGCTGTCAGTATTAATGGCTCTTATTTGTACGATCAATAGTTTGTTGTGATGTCAGAGATCCACGCAATTTATGTAAACAACACAAGCGGTCGTCCAATGGCTTACAGACATCGACTTTGGCATTCAAGTGTTATGGAATAGATGCGATAGTTCGAACACGCGACACGCACGTGATCTCACTTCAAGATAACCAACTAATTTTAAGGTTACACGTTAATTCGGGTAAACTTCATGAGAACCAAAAAATAAATAGATAAAAATATTTACATATACGTAGGTATATATATAAAATGTTGATTGATGAAATAACACTTATTACAATAAAAGTAAAACATAGCTAAGCTCATTAATGATTACACAAGGCGTGGGCGCGGGCCCCGCTGCTCGCAGCCTTATATTGTCTACAGCTAGTCACAGAGCGGTGCCTAGGCGCACAATTCATTATAATACATTTTTGAAAGGAAACGATTACACCTGCCATCGGTTACGGTAACGTACCACAGTTCATTGAGGCACAATCATTGGTTTCTTTTAATTGCTTTTCTTTATATATTTTTTTTATTTTTTTTTTGTTTTTATTTTTTTCATTATTTTACTTATATATTTACATCTATGATCGTTATTATAATTACTTGTAGGTACGTAAATTTACTCTAAATAACAGAAACAAATCACGAAAAATGTTATTAAAAGTGAAGCGTGAAGCGTATTAAATTTTTACGAATAAAATTCCACAATATATACATATTACAGTATAGATGTATCATATAAATACACAACAACATAATAATAACACAGACTAAATTGCACATGGCGCAATAATTGTGTGCAGGAAATAATGATGCAGTCATTGAACCGAGAGGAGATTCAGTTAGCGCGGCGCGATGGCCGCTACTCACAACCTTGTGATGCGCGGAGGCGCGCGCACCTCTACCGATACACCTCAACACCATATTTATATACTGCTACCGACACGTCTACACATTTAAAATACGTCCACTTTACAATAATATGTATATCCATTATTAAGTACTGATAACTTTAACTGACTAAAAAATTTCAAGGCATAAACTTCTTTCGTCTTTAATCTATGGATGACGTATTCTAAAGGGCACTGGTTTATTATATTCTCCGTTTGATCGGCATGTCTAACCTTAAAATGGAAAAAACTTTATAAAAAATTAAATATGACATTTATTGCTGTAGTATCATTAAAGTTTAAATTTGCACCAGAGTAAACAACTGAGATTTAGGCGTTATCGAATATTGGTGTAGAATTGGACAGAACAATATCAGTTAAAAATAATACCTATACTCTTTATTTATTCTATCAATCGGTAAAAGAAACACCCTCATCACTTAAATTGAGCTTTAACAATACATAGAATTGACATTTGTCTGTTTATACGTGCACTATTGTTGAATACGTAGCACGAAATGTTATAGGAACATCAGATCATTAACCCGTACCGCGAATATAATTTCAAATTTTGGAAGAATCTTTATCAAGCAGAGAAATGCAATCAGTTGTTCCGGACATCTTTGATAATCACTCTTTGGCACCTAACATTAAACTCCGTGACAATCTCGATTATGGCCCCTTGGAAGGCGAATCAAACAGTTCGTCGCATATACCGTGCCTTCGTATCCACAACCCGGTTGTGATGAGACGCGTGTCATACAAGCGGACGCAGTTGTAGGAGGATAGAGAATCCGCGTTCAAACTAAATCTGTATCTGATACAAATCGCGAGAGGCAACGAAGAATATGCAATGATGAAAACGTAAAACTGCCGTCGGTCCCTATAGTAAGATAATACGGTAGTAATGACAAATGCTAACATTGTTTCTAAATGAACACATCACACATCGAAACATTTAACACTAACTACTACAGGTCCGAAGCGAACAGAGTTCAAACGCACGGACGCGTCCGAAGTCGCGTTCTCCTAACTTAATTAATTTGTGAAGAGTACGCGAGCCCGAGGCTCGACAAGGTACAGCGAATCGCTTAAATCTAACTTAAGGCTAAAATCGTTTTATCATAAAAACACTGGAAGATGTTCGAAATACAGATACAATTTACATTATTATAAGTCGGGTGTCGGCTCTGGCCCTAAGCGTGCTTCCGTCGGCGACGCGGCGACGCGACGCGACGCAACGCGGCCGCGGAGCGACTCGAGAGCGGACGACGGGCCTCGCGCTCTACTATTCTAATCCCGTAATAATTGGTAATTTTATATTTTGGCAGAGTATCTCTGTGGCACACCATCAATAAATTAAAAAGTAAATAAAAGTGTAAATAAACTTTATGATAACGAACTTTAACTTACACGTGCAATCGTTGCCGTTAAATATCAGTTGTATGCTTATTGAACTCTACGATAGGACTTAAAATGTAAACTTATACCTACTGTTATGTAATACCGACAAACCTACGGCTACAAGTATATTATTAACAGAATATCTAAAGCATATGTCACTTTGAATAACGTTCAAATTGAGCCTATAGAAAATACCACAAATCTTTTATTTAAATAGATATTGATATGGCTAAATTTAAGTTAGAACTTTATTCTTAACTATACACAAAAGTGTAATATTTAATTACTGTTCAATTATAGTACTTTAATAACATTTCTCACAAATGTATGTGTAATATAAAATGATAAAACAATTTTCAATTTATTATATTAGGTTACCCTTACGTTAATCGTATAATCTAGATAATCATCATTATATTAAACATAAAGTGGCACTTCAATCACAAATACTGGAAAAAATTTGGGGAAACGTCAGCTTCAGCGGCGCCCACCGCCGGGCGACTACTTCGATACTATGATACTCTCAACAAAATAGATTATCCTTACATTAGGCAAGATACTTTACATCACAGGATTACTGGATCGCAAGGGATCGTCCCACCTTGTACTTGCTCGCTCCTAACGCATATAACTATATACTCGTTTGCATCAGACTATACGGCTTAAAAGGAATTTACCGCTACAAGAATGCACTTCAAATCTCATAATTTTGTTACCTTTATAAAAATTACAACTAATCGTAAAAGTTTGTTAGTGGGCGAAATGCACTTACACGTTTATTGCTGAATAAAATATCACTACTGGAAAACGAGGGCTCTATGCGAGTGAGAATTCAAAACAGAAATAAATAATTAAAATACGACAAGTACAGATAAAACGAGAAAATAAAAACGAACACGAAAGAAACTCGGAACGCAACAGCTCGACGGGCGAAACAGCAACAGCCCTCGAGCACAACAAAATAAATATACGCTATAAAATAAGGCCACGGGACGTGTGACTGAGGTAGCCCGCGACGCACTACGCTATCTGCTACTACTTTATTTGGTAGATCGCAGGAGCGGGCCGCCGCGGTCTCACCGCTAGCGGCCCGTTCCCGCCGCGACCGGACTCTTCCTTATAAACCTCGATACAGTTTAATTTGCCATTGTATATGTATAATTCTTATATACACTAAATATTCTACATGAACACTTAAAACACAGTAAGATAATATAGTATGTGGACAGTTGGCTACCGCGAGCGCGTCGCGCCGCGCACTCTACGCCACGTGACGCGTTCGACATGATCTGACTAGGCGAATAAAATTAGTCGATCCCCGTACGGGGGACGGTAAAGCGTAATTACAACTAGACACCTAAGGCTTCGATCCTAAACTCGCGTCGTCGACGATCGAGCGACGTGCCGGCCGATCGATAAATACTATTTATACTATCCGAATCGAAGATTTTACGCTAACCATAAAAAATTTGCACCTCAGGAATGACCGAGGCGACATTTCCGAGCGACCGCGACCGAAACGAAATTAGGACCGAAACCCGATCGACACGGACAAATGCATCTGTACAGATCTCGGGGCGCCTTAGATCGACTCGCCGCCCAGCAGGTCGGGCGGCAGGAAGGAGTTGAGCGACGACGGCGTGGCGCGCTGCTCGTGCGCGTGCGAGTCGGGCCACAGCGCCGCGAAGCCGCCCCAGCCGTCCTGCTTGCCGCCGCGCCACGCGCCGCCGCCGCCGGAGCCCAGGTGCTGCAGGATCATCTGCACCTCCGACTCCGCCGGCGACTCGGCGAAGATCGTCGTGTTGCTCAGCACGCAGTTGTTCAGGGCCATTTGGGCCTGCACACACCAACCGAGGCGTCAGCACACGCAAACACAAACAATCTACATTCGCAATCGACATCGACTTAGCAGACACTGACCTTAGCAGCCTCCTCGCGCGTCGAGTAGCGGGCGAGGGCGAGGCCCTGGTTCAAATAAAGGTGGAAGTTCTGGAGGGGGCCATGCTGGACGCAAAGCGTCTTCAGGGTGGACCCATCGATCTGTTGGAAACATACTGTATTAAAATGTTGTTCAAAAGATAAGATGTGGCCTAAAAACGAATAAAAACACTTGTATAACAAGGTAAGTGTACAGCACTGACTAACATTAAACATTGTGTTTGGCAAACATGTTTGCGGTGACCTATTCTATCAACCCAAATTTACGATCTGTGGGCTTTCTTTGTGATGTTGTTGCTAACCTTCATGGATGAATTATAAAGTGTAAATACCTGAGCAGTGAGGTTCTTCAGCAGCAACCACGTAGAGGCTTGCCAAGCGGGCACGGCGCGCGGCTGGTGGTGCTGCGGCCACGCCTTGTTGAGGCCGGGCGGCGCGGGCCGCGGCTTGGAGCCCCACGCGTCCTTGCCGGCCCCGGGCGGCGCGTAGCTCCACGTGGACGACGACAGGCTGCGCTCGCCGCCCGGGGGCGACGTCTTGCCGCCCAGCATGTCAGCGTCCTTGATCACCGCCAGCGACAGCGGTGATCGCACCACTGAGCCGGGCGTCATGTTCGGATCGTCTTCAACGTTCTTCATTTGGTTACCCTGTATTCAAATTGTTTGTTTTATCTGTGTTCATAAATTTATCAGATTATCTTCTTATCCTATTGCAGTGTAGATATAAAAGGCCGACCCAAACGGATACAATGACCTTATTGACCACGCTGGGTAGGCAGGCAACCCCGCAAAGCGGACTGTCTCGCATCAGTGACGCTACTGCCAGCCACCAACCTAAGGTATGCGAACTGGTAAATTAGATTGATATCCCATCTTTTGAAATGTTACTTGCCTATCTTAGCTAGATAGGAAACTACCTATTCGGAACCGTTCACTAGCTTCTGACGTTTTATAAGTGGTCATGTAGGACTACGTGAAATAAAAATTTTTGAATTTAGAATGTTTTTTTTTAATTTACATTAAAGTGAACGCAGAAAAAAAATACCTACCTACTCAATCATTTTGCAGTCTACAAATATTGTTGTGATCTCTTACCTTCCAGGGCTTGCCAGGTTCGAATTCAGGCACCAGGTCATAAACGGGCTGGTGCGATGGGTGGGATGGCCAGGCATCCTTGCCATCAGCTACATCATTGCCGCTGTCGCCCCAACCTTCGGAGCCGCGGCCCACTCCCCAAGTACTGTGATAATACAACTTGGATATAGAAAGACGAACTTATGTAATCAGTACCCCTGATCATTATTACACACAAATCGAAAGGAATTAATCCTTCAAATATCGCATGAACCACTTAGGGTTGAAAATGTCAATCGAGCACCATAGATTCTATAATTTGATATTAGAAATAATGTCATATCTAAATATTATAAATCGAAGTCCCCCACCACGTCTGTTTGTCTGTATGTTTGCGATAAACTCGTACTGAACGGATTTTCGTGCGATTTTCATCAACAGACAAAGTGATCAAGATTTCTAACACCCATACGATGCTAGGGTAGGTCACTAGTGAAATAATATAAAGAGTTGGGAAATAATAACAAGAAAAAAGAATTACTTTGAGAATCAAAGTAATTATTTTTTAGCTGCACACTATAGGTCCGTGCAGCTGTTTATGTTCACTTTAAACCTTTGAACTGTTTGCGTCGGATTGGTGTTTTCGTGTCTTATTCGGTCACATCTCATGCAGCTCTTCAATCCGCATAGGTGATAGATAGCTGACAAGATGGAGTATTTGTTTTATTTATTTTGGTAGTGGATTAGCTCATCCGTTACCAAATACTCCATCTCATCAATAGTCTCTGTTGGAAAAAAAACGCGAGTGTTTGTCGGATACATCCGACGTAGGTTTTTAAAAAGTATTTTTTTTTCTAAAACTTAGTTATAAAAATAAACACGTACGAGTCTGGTTGCAGGCCAAGTTGGTTGAGCTGTGGGCTCGTTGTCGACTTAGCAGTGCCGGGCGCGCGGCTGAACTCAGAGCCTTCTCCATCCTTGTCTAGAGAGGGCAGCTTCCACTGGTTCAGACGAGACTGTTGGTTACCACCGGTGCTGCCGTAACCCTTGATTTTAACAGTAAAATTAGCAACATGACGAGATAATGTCAGCTCTTGAAAAAAAAAAAAAAAATCAAACTGACAAGATGACTGTTAAATATAAACATTTTTTCCAGATATACACTGGTTTAAATAAATGAAACAGAATGGACGACGCATAATAGTTTAAGACATTTTATTTACGTACGTAAAAATTCTACCATTACACTGCAATTGTTATAGAATGGTGCAGGTGACAGCTGTCGGATTCATAAAATGTAACTGTCTATCCTTTTCTCTCATTTTAAAGATACATATTTTCGCCCTGCTGTCATCCTGCCCATGCCATATAAAAGAAGACCTTTGATAACTTATTTATTTTAATGTTATAACATACCCCTTGAGTATCTTTCGGTATAGACATATCACTGAAGTTGTTCTGCAACTGGGCGATGGGGTCATGACCCTGCTTGAACAAATCTGAGCTGCCAGCTTGTTGCTTCATGTATAGAGCTTGCTGCGCCGTTATCTGGTTCTAAACAATAAAAAACACAATAATAATATGAAGATGTAATAAAAGAAAGATTTAACTATGTTGGCTAGGCAACAATATAAACTGAAGAGACTTAGAAAGAAGCCATGCCCATTGTTATTTCAAGCAAATTTGAATAGAAGCTTGTAAGAGGAACACATTATTAAATGATTGGCTATCATTTACTAAACTTACTTGTAGAGCCGTAATCTGCTGTTTAGCCTTAGTGATTTGCACAGAGTACTGCAGAGCAAGAGATGAGTGACCTTTGGTCATAGCAATGGAGTTCTGTTGCAACAATTGCTGGAGCACTTTGATCTGAAAGAGAAGAACTCATTGTAAAACCTCCTTTCTATACTACCTTCAACTAAAATTATAAAAAAAAAAATTACTATCAAAATCAAAGTTTAAAAAAAAAATTACCTGTTGCAGCAGCTGGTTGAGAAGCACGAGGGTTTGTGGAGCCAGAGGCTGGTTCAATATCTGATGGTTGAGATATCCTGCAGACACCGCCATTTGTATCTGTTGCACGAGCATGCGCAGTTGCGCCGCACTCGGCTGTCCGCCATTACCCGTACCGCTAGGATTTTTATTTTCATTACAACGTTTATTCGTAGAAGTATGTGAGTCACTGTTTACAAACACAAGTTTCATCCTTATGTAATTTTTATTTGTAAACACCATGAGTCGAAAAAAAATGTACATCAACAATGCTTATTTTGGTGACATTCTTAATGTTCAAGGACACTTGAAGATTTTTGGGGGGTTAAACTAGGGAGTAAGAGAAATGTAGTAATTTGAGTGCCATACCTGTTGGGGTTGTAAGACTGGTGGTGCTGCTGCGTGGGTGGCGGTGGTTGGTTGAGGATCTTCTGCACGACAGCGGGCGACACCGCGGGCACCGAGGGCGGCGGCTGGAAGGGCCCGCCGTGGTGGCCGCCGAAGTGCTCGTCGCGCCGCCAGCCTTCGCCGCGCGCGCTCGCCAGCATCTCCAGCGCCTCCTCCGCGTTCATGTCGCGGCTGCGCAGAGCGGCCTCGGCCTCCTCCTTCTTGAAACCCATCTCAACAAGGAACCTACAATGACAAATAAATGCGTCAAATATTGTAACAAAGAATAAAAATACCTAATTTGCATTTATATGAATTTTCCATTTACCTGAATTGCTTGCTGTTCCACACCATTTCCTTAGGTAGCTGCTTGCCCATCGGACCTCCTTGCGGTGGTTTCGGTCCGCCCCACTCGCCAATGTCATCAGGCCACGCAGTTCCAGGACCAGCTGGTTTAGGTTTAGGCACGGGCCAAGGTCCAGACGGATCGGGCCAAACAGGCGCATCGCGTTCGGGCCAGGCTGGAGTGTGCGGCTCTTCCCAGGAACCGTTGCGCTGGCCATGTGCGCCCCATACAGCGTCGGGCTTGGTTGGCGTTGGGGGCATGCGTTGGGGGCCGGGCGGACCTTGCGGTCCGCGAGCTGCCATGCCACCCATTCCACGCTGTGCCCACAGCGATGTACCGTCGTCGAATCCCCCTGGAGCACGCCTCGCCGCCGGTGGCGATGGCTCTTCCCATCCAGATCCCTTGATTGGGTCTTTGGGCCCCTGAGCGCCCCACTGGTTGACGCCGCCGGGCATCATTTTGTTCGGAGCGGCAGTGTGCTGATGGTGCTGACTCCACATGTCGCCATTGAGGCGACCAGATATTCCTCCACGTAAGTCGTGGCGTGGGTCTGCGCTTTGCTGGCGAGGGTCGCTCGAGCGGTGCGGATCAATACGCGGATCGACAGGTCGATGAGGTTCTCCCCACGCGTTCCAGTCGTCCTTCTTGGGCACGCTCCACTGCTGTGCGTGCTGCGGAGGACCGGCAGGCCACTGCTGTGGTGGCGGTGGTCCGGTCCATACGTTAGCAGAATCTGCGGCGTCATCGTCTTCTCCCCATGTGCCACCAATATTCGTGGTGGGTGTGTGGCCCCATGGAGTCTTAACAGCAGGTTGCGGCGGCGGTTGCCCTCCATTACGTAAGTTAGCCTCCCATAGATCAGTTCCAAGGAATGCACCATTATTGATATTTGGTTTCCAGGCCGGTGGCCCCCCAGCAGGCTGGGTTTCAACCTTCCCTGGACCAGGCTCAGGAGAACCAGGAACATCCCAATTCGTGTCTTGATTTACGTGTTGCTAAAAATTTACAAACACTTAGTAGATAATTCTTTAAAACATAATTGCATTGTATGTAATTATAATAAGATAGCTGAACACTTACGCCTCCCCAGCCATCTTGACTAAACAAAGCTTCCCTCATTGAATTGAGTTGCTCAATCTTTGCAGAGGAAGTACTGTTGCTGTTGTTGCCATTGTTTCCATTGGCCGAAGTGGGCCCATTCGAATTTGCAGTTGAATTGGGAGGATTAGTACCGCCATTGTTACCGTTGCCCGCGTTGTTCGTACCTACGTGAAGTGAAAGAACGATTGGATACAAAATCAGTCGAATTTGAAAATAAAATACACAATTTTGGTAATGCACTTTATATTTATTGTCAACTAACCATTGCTCGTAGGTGCACCATTGTTGTTAGGCTGCGAATTTGGCATGTTTGGCGGGGAACTTTGCCAATTTTGTGCAGACGCGCCACTGGTTGGAGGTATTTGATTACCATTCCCCTTGTTGCTATTCACTGCAAGAAACAATCCTAACCATAAGCACCTGGACAAAATTCGAAAATCAATAATGTTAGTCGTAATTTCTAATCGCTGTAATTATCATTTGCCAACAATAGAAGCAAATTTTATTTTGATGACTTCATCATTAGTGACGATATTAAAACAACTTACTGTCTGCTTGAGAAGTGGGCGGGCGCTGAGCCGTGTTATTCCATTGTTGAGTATTGTTTGTCCCATTATTTGTTTGGCCACTGGAATTACCGCCCCAATTCCCAGCTGGCAAAGAAAAAAGATCTATTTTTACTCTCTTATCACCGACGTCGATTAAAATATAGGTCTTATGTCGGCCACGCGCGTTACTGCCAAATATTTGAGAGTCGATCAAAATCTAACTACTACTAAACTATTTCTGATTGACATGTTAGTAAGAGGACAAAGGAAGGCACACTTACTGTTGTTGGAGGCGGGAGGACTGCCCCAGCCGGTGGCAGCGTTGAGCGAGCTCTCACCCCCTCCGCAGAGTCGCAGGAGCCGTGGGACGCCCCAGCTGTCGACCTCTTGCGTTTTCATATCCTTGATTATTTGACCTTCGTTTTTTGTGAGGGCCAACATCGCGCAGAAGGTGAGGTCACCATTCGCGAACATTCGCAAAGCCGTCTTATTGGCGGGTTTGTCGTAACCAACTTCCAATTCATTATTGTCATGGTATGTCTTCACAGACTTGTCTTCATTAGTAATGATTCGAGTTTTCGTTTTGGATATCATATTATGAGCAGACTTGTCGTTTAGTAGTTGCGTATCGCAAGGCTCATCTCGTATAATACAAACTGAGGATTTAAAAGCGTAATCAGACTTGTTCATATGCTCCGGCGCTCCGAACGCCATCTTATAGTTTAAGTTAAAGCTACTGAAATATGGGTCACTGTATGAGATACCCTGGACTGTTATGGCGTTAATCGTTAAAGGAATGCAGTAGTTAGGCGTATCGCCAATCATTTGGTTTTGTTGGACACTATCAACAAATTCTACATTATAAATATTTAAATCTACCATTTTTACACTAGCTTCATGACTTTCATTCTTCTCGACTCGCTTAAAAGCACCAAAATTATTTGTGTTCACCACCAACATCAAGGTGGAGTAATTACATTGCATTGGTTCGGTAACAGTATTAATATTGGAGTAACAATTATCCTTAATTAGATGTCGAACACATAATATTACAGAAACATTAGACATCAGACAATTATTATAAATAGAATAATTTTCTACAGTTTTCACCTAACATTATACTTATTTTCACAGATAGCATATTGTTTCAATTATAGACTAAGTAACAATGGTTCGTAGTGATGCAGTCAATAAAGCAGGTAGCAGTGTTTAGTGCCTCTATGGCAGAGGACAAGGTGAGATCACCACTGGAAGCTGCTGCGGACTCGCCTCCTAGCCCCGATTGGCCCAGCCCTATAAAGTACACAACATTGTATCAGCATACAGCCAACTTGTGTCTCTTATTAATAATGCATGAAAAAGATAAGCAAAACAAAAATTTTCAGAAGCTGTAATTCTACAAAGAGGACTTGAATCAGAAGCAATTATGAATTTAAAACAAATGCCAATAAGAAACATTCCCATTCTCATAAATCATAGTAACAATTTTTGCATCACTGACTAAATTGTACTGCTTTAATTTACTCTTTCTTAGCTTGTATTAAAAATAGATTATTTATTATATTTTCCATCAAACAAGATATTTGAGACCTGTCCAAATATGTTCCATGAGTGTTATAATACTAGGTGAAAATTATATTTCGTCAAAGTAGAAAAAATGTGATGATGATAAAACAAAAAAATTTGTGATCATTCTTTTGGTTAGTATTTATTTCTACAAGAATTCATTCATAGTATTGAAGGTAATAGGAATTATCCTTTCAAATTGTTGATTTGCAAATAGTAAGTATGCAAGATAATGAGTATGACATTTTGCTTACCTTTTAGGACGGACGAGAGGCTGAGCTGTATATCACAGATAATGCGGGCTCGGCAGATCCTTTAGAGCAGCTTTACAGTCAGCTCGTAACGTTTCAGATTATCTATAGGACAAAGAATTCATATTTCACATTTCTTATTAGCACAATCAGCATAAACAATCAATAAAAATCAATACGTGGGTCATAACAATAAGTACATGATTTTTTTTTTGAGGTTATCTCAAGGATTTAAAAAAGGTCAATTGGATCAACACATAGCATAAGTAGATACTGTACATTACAGGGAATAGCAACATCAATAGAAATAATTACTAAGATTTGCGTCGCAAAGACACGATAAAGACAATCTTTACACCAAAAATCATGATGGTGTTTCACAATACGCCATTCCAAAATGTATACGATGTAATACGACGCAAGTACTTAGTTTACGGTCGCACCGAAATTATAAAGAGCAAAACGTTAAAGTATCACAATTCCCATTTCAATTTTCACATTCCTATAAAAACCAATATTCTTTTCTTACATTATATACTTATATATTTGTGTGTTTCGGCCTTGAGACTCGACGACTCGATGTTGAATATCTACAGTCGTATACATGTATCTATCTATGCTATATCATCCACGGTACCTATCTATATCTAGAGTGAAAGTTAGCACGACCCATATCATAAGAATAATAGAAATATGTTGAAAACAAATTAGTACTCCACATTCACAAACACTTGATTGACATGAATATTACAAAACTTCCTCAAAAATCGCACTCTAATCAGGCAAAAATACAAAAAATCTTACGTGACACGACCGAGCACAACGGTGTTATATTACTAGAAGGAATGAGACAGAAAATTAAACATGTCGCTGACATCCCATTTGTTGGAGGGAGAACAAACATACGCCTGAGAAAGCGATGCCATAAATGCTCAGAGCGATCAACGACGACATAAAGAACTATTTCTATAAACTAGCTTATTTTAGCACATACCTCTGTTTTGTAATGTTGTTGGCACATAACTTAAAGATTTATACAAAATCACAATCCCAAACCCCCGAGAACACGGCTTCGACGGCTGGATGGAATGATTTCGTCGTCGGGGTTCGCACGAAGAGCTATGAAACTCTACCAATTCAAGATGGACATAAGTATCGTTGGGACGACTCAAAGTTCCCTAGTTTTTTATCATAGCCGGGTTATAGCAATTTACTATACATACCTATAGCATTCAATACGCAGAGGGTATTATCTATAGTATCTATCTATAAATATGTACCTATAATAATACCGTACGAATACATACCTATTTTTATACTGAGTGTATCTCTATATAGACAGTCAATTGACTATGGATTCCTGTGTAAAGAGCTAATAGATGTACTCTTCAGTAAAAACAATCAGAAATGGGGGCATTAGAATCACCAAAGCTTTTCTAAAATAGAAATCTAAACACAAAAGTACACGAAATCAAAATATAATAATCTCGGTAAGCAAGGAGGTAGATAAAAAGAAGAGAAATCAATGTAATTTTTTTTTTCATTATTGTGACAGTGATTGCTTGTTTTGCTTTTGTGATAAATAAGCGAACCAGAGTTAGAATAAATTGTGGTTTGATGCACTAATTTCAGATAGGTATTCTGAAATTTAGCTTTTTACGACGCTACATTGGCAGCTTTGCAACTTAAGTTGTGATGTAAATAATAAATATATGTTAATATTTGAAATATCATTTAGAAAGTATGAATCATTGAGATTAATACGAGTGTCGCTAAAAGAAAACTAATAAGTAACAGGTAGGAATTTAATCATTTATTTAAACAAAAAGTTGTATCCGAAATGAAGTACCTAAGTAGGTAGAGGTAGGTAGGTAATGTTAGCTGCTTGCTTCAAAGAGTATGTAAAGCTAACACTTTTGCTTGCTGCTCGTCTTTAGTCACAGAGTATTGTACCTTTTTATATATTCTTTAGTACAATAGTAGTAACAATAATAAAATAGTAGTACAATTGTAGTAAGATATAAAATAGTGGTTAGGTACTTTGTGCTTTCTAAAAAAATAAATTAATGTATCTTAATATTCTTAATAAAGCCGCATTTACACATTCGCGCGAGTGGCGAGGCGAATGGTGAGCACAGATGAGCACTACATATTTGTCCATTACATATTTTACGCAGGTATTATATATTTTATACATTACAATATACAATTCCTAGGGATTGTATAAAGTATCTGCTTGTCCATCGGCAATGTGTAAATTAAATAGATTTTAGTCCATATTTATCAATGTTAGCTAACATACAACGCACCTATAAATTGACGGGCAAATTAAACATATGTGTGTAAAAGATGAGAGCAAGGAAGGAATTGACGTAGTTGTAGGGCATCCCGATACGGACAGGTTAGGTTAGAAGGCTAAGGCGGGAGCGGTGCGTAGTGGATATCCCGCCTAAGCCTTCGTGGTTATTTTTATTATAACGACCCGGAATTAAGAGCATTACTTCAAATCCTGCTGAGAAAAATAGGATCTGAATACTTATACATAATAAATTAAATATAAAATTAAAAATTATTTTGGCTATAAGTATCGTAATATAATTCTCTTAAAAGTGCGCTTAGGTCCTATTTCTGTCTGCAGGGTTTAAAATAAGGCTTCTATTTCCGGTTAGTTATCTGTTTTTTTCTAACCAGGTTAGGTTAGATTCTAGTTCCGTGTCGGGGTGCTTTTTTATGTTTGTTACCTCAGAACTCCGTCGTTTATTTTTTTTTCAGAATCCAGTTCTGATGATTGCATCCATGTGGAATCGAGGGAAATCCTCAAATATTGTAAGCGACTATGACAATAGAAATAAAAAAATGGTTCTGAATAGTTACGTTGAAAATGGTATCATCGAAGTGAACTGATGATGATGATGGAGCCGAAAGGTAGGCACTAGAACTCCTTAGTTAATCAATGTAACCTAGCCGTGTTTGGGTTTATTAGAATTGTCATGAGATGCACTTTGGCTATAAGGTACTATCGAACTGATCTGATGATGGAGCCGGAAGGTAGGCACAGGAACTCTGTAATTAATCAATGTATCCTAGCCGTGTTTGGGCTTATTAGAATTGTCATGAGATGCACTTTGGCTATTTTTAGGCTTTACAGATTGTCTAGTACTCAATTTGTGAGATTTTTTTTGTGAGATTCGTACCTTCTACTATCGCATAGAAGAAGCGCTTCCATCTCCTCGCCCATACGAGCAGGAGTCCTTCAAGGCTTATGGCAAACCGATCCTTTGGAAGAAGCAAGTTAAATAAATACCTCGGTGTGATTTTAGACCAGCATTTGATCTGAGTGCATAAGCAGGTTTGTTCGCGTGCCGATTTCGAACAAAGCAAGCCCCAATACATCTTGCCTTATAATCTAGACTAAAATCATTCCATCTAATATTGGTATCGACTGTTGCAGTCAATATTTTTCATTTTAGGTTTTATTATTTATTTTGTTTTATGGGTTTAAATTAATGCAATTAAATTGGTTTTTACGCTATTGTACTGAACTTATTTTTTTCTTTTCAGTTTTTAACCAGACTTCCAAAAAAGGAAGGAGGTTATCGATTCGGTTGTATTTTTTTTTTTTTGTTATCTCAGAACTCTATCGTTTATAAAAAAAATAGCAAAAAAATAATCTCTTTAAAGTATATGCTTCTAAATTGGACCCATTTTATTCAAAATCTAGTTTTGATGATGAGATCCATGAGGAATCGAGGGAACTTCTCAATTATTATAGGCAACCATATAGTGATTTTGGTATTTTCATCGAGAACAATTTCATTCAAGTTTGTGTTCTTGCGTATTATATTCCGCTATCGGAATTACATTAGTACGCACTGCAAATAAAATTTCATACGATTTTTATCAGTTCAATGCTCCCGACTAAGACGCACGTCTAGAATGGACAATCGAACATAAATATTAGCAGGACTGAGCAAAACGCGCGAATTTTATTTCGCAGTCCGGTCATAGCCATAACTACTCTATACTGCACAAAACATTCGCGCGGATTTATTTCCGCACTGCATCGTTTCAAATTGCATGAAATCACATTTTTTTATCGCGCGATTTTTTGTCGCGCCATTTTTTTATCGCCTGTGCGGATCCTTCGATAAGGTTTAATATGTTACAGAATGACGAAAAAATATCTCGTGGTGAAATATCGTTGTGCGGACAGGCCCAAAAGATTTTAAAGAGTAAAGTTAAAATAGAGGTGGCATGCGCACTCCATCTATTGAGTTAGGCACTTGGTACTCATAGGATACTTCGAATACATTTGTTCACTTAAATAAATAATAGTAACCATTTTTTTTTTTGTATTAACTGCATTTAAAATACCTACTTGCCTTTTCAACAGTTATCTACTTGTATGTTAAGCCGTATTAACACATTCGCGTGAGTGGCGAGGCGAATGGTGAAGTATACCAGTAACAGGCATGTTTAAAAACAGCGCTGCTATTCGCCTCGCACGCACACTTTGTACGAGAATGTTTCGTTGAACAATTGAAATTGAAAATAATTTTTAAAACCTTCTTCTTTATTAAGTATAAATTTAAAGTCTGGCCAAAAAAGCAGTCCCAACAAAAATGCAGCACCGCGGCAAATTAAAAAAACTGGACCTTGGCTGCACGCTGCTTAAACGAAGTTGCTACTTTTGATTTTCTCTTGGTGGTTATTTACTCTTGGTTTTTATCAAAAACGAGAAAGATGTGAAATTAAGATATTTTGATGAGAGCAAATAGAAGACAACAGTGAAGGAAAACATCGTGAGGAAACCGGCATGTCCAAGAATCAAAAATTCGAAGACATGTGACATCCACCAACCCGCACTGGGCCCGCGTGGTGGATATGGCCTATTCCCTCTCTTAGAGAGGAGGCGTGGGTCCCAGCAGTGGGAAAATTATAAGGCTGACTATGCTATGCTAAATAGAAGACAATTTATCATTTAGTTCACTTGGCAGTACCTATCTACTGAAGTTTAAATTGAAAGTTTTATTTATTTATTTTACAATTCATGTACACACTTACATAATAAAAGAAAAGAAGACGGAAACAGAAAAATAGGTACATAGGTGGTGCTTATTTCTACGGAAATCTCTTCCAGCATACCTGCAAAATGAAAATTGGAAAAAAAACATATGAAAAGTACAAATATAACAATTATCATTAAAACATACAAAATAAAAATATACTATCATAAATATATACATATTACATACATATAGTAGAATAAATATCGCAATAATTCATACTGAATAAAAAATACATACTTATACTACAACTACGACGAAATAGATGGTATTCTTTCACTCCTATTTTGAAAACTGCAAGAGTTTGGCAGTTCCTAATGTCAGGCGTTAGTGAGGCCTCTCCCAAGTGTCTCCAGAATGAACGGTCCTGTGTACCTTTCGGCCCCAACGGCCATCCGTTCTACGAGTGCCCTGTGCCCTGCCTATTGCCACTTAATTTTGGCGATTCTTCGTGCTATGTCGGTGAACTTGGTTCTCCTGCGGGTATCCTCAATCCTGATTCGATAAGAGAGTGATTTTTGGAGAGCGTTTGCGGATATTGCATGACTTGATTCTACTATCTCCTTTCCACCATCAGTCAACCCGAAGCATGGGGAGTATCCACTCTAACGTTGTTGAAACCTCAACAGTCCGGATTAAGCGTTTCGTTTCGTCGTTTATACCGCGTACATCGAAGGACTAGCACAATTGCCTGCTGCGGTCTTCCCGTCCAATTATAATTTAGGTGTTTTCAAGGCTAGAGTGAATAGGCTCTTAATAAACTGCTTGTCATCAGGTGGGAGCTGAGAATTTTATGCACGTTTTAGTGTTGATTACCTCAGTGAAGTTTGCCGAGAAGGTTGACTTGATACATTTACTGCCAAGTACTACAAAAATATCAGAATGTGTACATCCATGTTCTAATGGTAAAAAAATAATTATTCATAAATAGAAATGGCTTAAAGAACTTAGTATTAAAGACGAAAATATTAACAAACAAAAAAATATGTTAAAAGTAAAACAAAGCAGAACTGAGTTTTTTGGCGGGATTTCTTCGAGTGCAGTTCGGTAGCTGTTTTAATTATTCGCAAATATCAATTTGC
This sequence comes from Mythimna vitellina, assembly GCA_949316375.1. Lineage (NCBI taxonomy): Eukaryota > Metazoa > Arthropoda > Insecta > Lepidoptera > Noctuidae > Mythimna > Mythimna vitellina. The sequence continues at coordinate 18,990,554 of OX438692.1, forward strand.
GAATAATTAAAATATCCACTAGGAATCATCCTAGTGGATATTGTGATGTAAAATTGGTGTAGTTTTGTATCTCAAGTGTCTGCGAAACCGGAATAATAAGTGGGATCATTGAAATAGGCGCGAATTCGATAAAATGGAGCTAAGAATTTTATTGTAGTTTTAGCTACCTCAACAAAGTTTGCTGAGAAGGTTGAATCGATACATTTGCTGCCAAATTCTTCAAAAACCTTAGAATGTGTTACACCATTCTAATGCATTCTAATGTAAAGCAAAAAGAAACTACGGATGACTTATTTCCCAAAAAACATGGACTAGGCGATATGGTCAAACAACTACAGCCTTCCCTAAGGGGTAAACAGAAAAAAAACAAAGCTGAACTGTCAGTGTCAAAAGTTCTTGTCATATTTTCAATTTTTCAATATTTGCAGTATCTTTTGTGTTTATTCGTTATCATCAATTTGCTACATTATTTTTACATCGATTAAGGAAAATTCGATCATTGCTGTGTCAGACATCCGGCAGCAATGTCGTGTAAAAGCAGAGAGCTATGCCTCGTCGTTTCTGGGGTATAAGAAGACTAATAAGAATGCCTTTAACAGAGGCAGGGGACCAATATTCAGTATGGGTAAGTGTTATAATGGATTTAATCCAGAAAATAACAGAAAAGTATTTTTTTCGTAACCATATGTTGCGATGGGGTTAGATTTGGTATTAGTAAGTAACAGGATTACTGTGGTATGGACGGTAGTGCTTTTGTTCTGTGTTGTTTACGTTATAAACTGTTGTTTCTCCCTCCCTCGCGTACCGTACCGTTACTAGCTGTCCCTCACCTACTTTCGGTCCTTTGCAACAGATCAAGCAAATATTGAATGAAATATAAAACTATAGTAAAGTACAGAAACAAAATACCAATAGTTTCGGTTTTAATACTATTATCATAATAATAAGCTTAGACTCACTTTTTAAATAAATAAGTAGTTTAATAAGAACTCAACAAATAATTTTGTTGTATACACTTTCCTGGAATCTTCTAATTTTAATAAAACAAATTATGTGAGATATCATAATTTTTTTTATTAATTTGAAATGCCGATTGATGCTATTATGTATGGAATATAATATCGTTCAAATGACCATCGCGGTTTCGCTGGATAGCGCAAATCCGAAATATTCACATATTATTTTTTTTCTCTCTAAATATAATAATATGTTTTATAGTAAATCTGATAATAAATAGGTGGCACAGTCTGCAGTTTTAATAATCCTTTTTATGTAAACTCACAGCTGAACACTGTCTCTTAAGATACAGGTTATCCTAGTTTGAGAGGTTCACAATATCTGTATACAAACTTCAGCAGCGTAGTTAGCATTTTGTTAATCAGTGTATACAAATGTAAGTATGTATGTTTCTTTGTGACAATATTATTCAATTTACCATGTCCTTTACTGTTGTCACAAACAGAAGTTTCGTCAGCTCATTGTCAATACCTCCTTAAAAGTATTTTTTATTTATAATTTATATGTATATAAGACAAAAAGTATCAAGATTTAATGTATATTAAATAAAAAAAAACTAACCTGGAAGTGAAATGATTGAATCCAACCGTCATATTTTCTCTGCATAATAGCATAAGCATAACATGATCAGCCTTTTAATGTGCCCACTGCTGGGACACAGGCCTCCTCTGTAGGAGATTTTCTCTGCATATTTCTTATCTATTTTTAAAATTAAAACACATCCTTTTTCTTATTCCACTGTTCTTTAAACCAACTAGGTGGGTTTAATCTACATATTCAACTTGATTGTTGGAACCGGAGCCCTGACACTGCCAGCAGCCTTCGCCCGTGCAGGATGGGGTCTCAGCACCATATCCCTGATGTTCCTTGCGTTCATGAGCTTCTTGAATGCTACATATGTCATTGAGACTATGGCATGTGCAAATGCTGTCTATAAGTGGAAGAGGCTGCAGACTATTAAGAGGGAGAGTGTGAGTATTGAGATTCTAGTTTAAATAATCAGCACATAGTATTTGAAATATATAGTCAATAAAATAGACAGTAAACAGCTAAGTGTAAACAATATCATAGAAGTCTGTAGGGTTTAGCCACATAGCTTCAAACAAAAATTGATAGATAGATAGATATACTCTTTATTTTAGATTTTTATGGTATACAATTAAAAAAAATAAGAATAAAATATGGCTCTGGCTTCATTAATGAATGAAGCCAGGGCATATTTTATTCTTCATTTTTTTTGTTGCCTATAATATTTGAGGAGTTCCCTCGATTCCTCATAAATCCCATGATCAGAACTGAATTTAGAAAAAAATGGGATCAATCTGGAAACATAACTTTTTAGGGGATAAAAAATATTTTGCAAATCGGTCCATAAACAACAGAGTTCTGAGGTAACAAAAATAAATAAAAAAGATAAAAAAAATTGATAACCTCCTCCCTTTTTTTAAGTCGATTAAAAAAAGGGAATTAGTAATGCCAGTGATGGCATGATGGGTGACGAGCCAGAATGGAAGAAAAATAACATGTTGCGCCAACCCAAAATAACATGGGACGAGGGCGGGAAGATGATAAATTGAAATTAAAGAGTGTTCTCCAAAAAAGGTAGATAACGTAAGTACCTGTGATACTAAAACACTAAAGTAATATCACAGGTACCTATGTTATCTTCTTTAACTTTATTTTTCAGCCTGAAGAAGGCATGCTTGTTAATTAATGAAATTTCTTTAGTTCTCTATTGTGATTAACATATATTATGAAACATGATTTATTTAATCACGATTAAAGTTAATTTAATTACAATTCCATAAATTTTTTATATTGTTTTTTAGCCTCGCGATTGACCACTATTATATACTATAAAAAATGAGTGATCAATCAAAAAATAAACAATGTCAATAATGTTGATGTTGTTGTTGTTAATGTTATATTCATTCGAAATTTGAGTAAAATAGAAAGGTTTTATCTTAAAAGGCGTGAAGTTACATAATATTAAGTTACATGGAAACTAATCAGGCAGAATTTGATAAACTGATTATATTATTGGTTATTGAACTAATTGCTTGAACTATTAACATCCTATTCCTGCATTACGGCCTGTTCACGACTTCGGTATTAGCGGCGAGCGGGGCGGCATCGGTTCGCGGACGCACGGATGAGCGGCGTCTCATGGCGTGCTTCAAACATTTTCATACTTTGGTCTTACGCTCGCCGCCCCGCGCTTAGCTACCGCTCACAGCGACAAGCTCGTGAACGGGCCGTAACACTTAGGGCCGACGCTGCGTTACACGGTCGCCCGCACCGTGTCATACAAAAGTGCACAGTTGCGACACATGAGTAGATAAACGGAACAGAGGCAAAGCTTCCTAAGAACGTGTAATATTGTTACCAATTTTGGTACGGTTGTCACATTAGGTGAAAACAAATTGAATAAAACATTTTTAAATAGTTTTATTCACTACTTTTATTATTCAGTATGATATTTTACAAATTACCTACTCTAATAACTTTATTTTTATAATTTATGTTTGTTAATAATTTATTATTTTAATAATGCGGTAAATTCTGAATCTAACATGAAAGTTGTGTTTTGTTTCAAGAGATCTAACGGGAAACACTCACACGGCTAATCAAATTTACAATCTTTAATACGTTTAAGTTTTTCGTTGCCAATATTGACAAACTTTATTTCAATCCTAGACGAGTTCACTGGCTGAGCCTGAAAAAAACCGGTTAACGCAGTTAACCGGTTTTTTTTCAGTGTCGTCGCGTACGCAACAAGCGGACAGTGGACGCGCATATATTTCCCGTGTGGTTGTAGTAGTGCAACCGATTCGCGCGGTTGTATGAAGCTTTGTCTCTGTTCCGTTTATCTACCCATGTGGTCGCGGCTCGCGTCCGTTTTGCTAGGTAATAATAGATTAAAGTTCTCCATCGACACGACTACATGTGCACCGTTAAAGTTAAACTAGCGACACTGCGCAGGTAAAAATCCGGTTTCCGCGACGGGGACCGACGCACACGACACACGCGCATAGTTCATGAAACGGGTGCCCGCGCGGCTGCCGCTTAACGCAGCGTTGGCCCTTAATGACACATTCCGTTTATCTGTTGCATCATTACATAGGTTTATTTATAGGCTGCAGTATCTGCAATGTATCATGTTGCAGGGTAAGTACTGACTGGTCGATACTGAGAACAATCTGCCTGTAGTATATAATTTTCAATTATTAACATTAAACATAGCCTTGTGAGCCAGGTTGGGCTGTATTGACTGCCCTGAGTAATAAATACTATTACTGGTTTCCTGATTCTTATAGATTGCTTTTCGGAGTTTTTTTTTTTTTTTAAATTGATATAAACCAGTGCTTGACTGCGATCCCACCTGATGGTAGCGGAGATGCAATCATAGTAGTAATAATAATAATAATCATATAGTTCCTTTGTACTCTGGAATACCTTGTTAACACTGAACTCCATGACGATTGTAATTTCGGTAAGAGGAAAACCGGGAAATTGTACTTATAAAAGCAGGGATCAGCAATTTTCTGTATGTTTTTTTATTTCTTTAAAACGTCATGCGAGTTTGCTGTTCGCATCGAAAATGCTTTTAATTTTGGGATGATCTTTTTACTCTAGTGAATTACGCATCTAAATAACAGTAACCATGGAGTTTCTTGCCGGTTCTTCTCCATAGGAAACGACCAATTTATAATAATAATATTCCACAACTATCACACAACGCCGTCTAGTCTCAAGCTAAGCAGAGCTTGTGTTATTCATTACTAGACAACTGATAAACATACTTATATATTTCTAAATACATACATAATTACATATTATAGATAAATTACGCCCAGACACAGAACAAATGGTAGTGCTCATCACACAAACATTTGTCCTGGGTGGGAATAGAACCCACGACCTCCGGCATAGCAGTCAGGGCCACTAACCACTAGACCAACAGGCCAGTCAAATTTGGAACCGTGCACTAGCTTCTGACGTTTTATAAGTGCCTATGTGAAATAAAAGAAACTTAAAGAAATTTAAAAGAACACAGACACTGAAAATTGTGGTCTGTCTGTGCATTTGAATTCACACTAACTAAACCATACCACTAATTCACAGATCCAAGACCACGAATCGGACGATGACCCCTCAACATCCCAAAATCACCATGGAGATCTTGAAGAACCCCTGGTGTGCGGGGACACCATCCCCTCTCGATACTACAGTCTCGACCGTCGCGTGGAGCTGGGCGAGATGGCCAACCTGTTCTTCAATAAAATCGGCAGGACCACCTTCTATTGTACCCTGTGTATCTACTTGTATGGAGACCTGTCGATATATTCGGCAGCTGTGGCGAAGTCCGTTATGGATGTGGTGTGGTGAGGATAATTTATTGTATTTTTTTTAATACTTGCTATTGATTTGCTTTTTATCGTCTCAATTGATATTATTGACTTTTCCATAAGATGCCTACCAGAAATGTCTGAAAAATGCAAAGTCTATTGAAATGTAACCCAATAACATCCCAATAATACAGTATAGTGAGACTGCCTTTTTAGAGGTGGTAAATCATCCAAAGACTTCTCGCGCTCTAGAGTGGAGCGAACGGGCGTGTCACACTTTTTCTTCAGTTGCAGTATGGTTCAGTTTGTACGGAACCCTCAAAGAGCGAGTCCGACTCGCACTTGCCTAGTTTTATTATTGTTGATAGACTTGCGTTTGACCACTATCTCACTTGATGGAATGCGATGATGTGGTCGACGATAGAGCGCGCTTACCTAGAAGAAACCTATTCCCTACCTATGATTGAAAAGAGTGTCCATGGAGTTTCTTGCACATTCTTCTCCATAGAGATCTACGCTTTGGAATGTGCAATTAGCATCATTTATTTTTATTTTTCTGACTAACTGACTTCTTGACATTTCAAAAGTGCCTGTAAATGGTTTATTTGAAATAAATACTTTTTGATTTTGATTCACTCTTGGCTTAAAGATTCCCAGGTTGTAGCTATCAGGAAACACAGACTGGAAATTTTTAACTAGCTGTACGCACAATGCATTAGGAACACATCTAAAACGTTTTGTGCGTATATAGGTGGGATGTCCACCATATACCGGTGGCGCATCGCCATACGCCTGGTGGTCCGTTGATGGAACGGGCTTGTCGGAATTAGGCTACGCAATTCCGACACACACTCCCCTAAATTCATCCGATGTAGGTGTTTGGGATCAGAAGGTCAACAAGGGTGATAATTATCTACGAACGCATTAGTTATACAGTTAAATTAAATTGCCCCTACTTTAATTTTAACTGTATAATTGAAGCGATGCAGGGGAATTAAGGTTGCCGACATAGCACGAAGAATCGCCAAACTTAAGTGGCAATGGCAGAGCACATTGCTCGCAGAACAGATGGCCGTTGGGACCGAAAGGTTCTGGATTGGCGACCGCGTACTGAAAGTGTTGCTGTGTTTGAAGGCACCCTACAGGTTGGACCTGGTGGAGGTTGCGGAAATACGATGGATGCGAGAGGCACAGGACCGTTCATTGTGGCGAGATTTGGGGGAGGCCTATGTCCAGCAGTGGACGTCTATCGGCTGAAATGATGATGATGATGATGAGAGGAATTTCCTATATAAAATGTCCGCGCTATCATTGCAACTCATGTTTACATGTTAATTATAATTGCTACTATATCCTTGGCCGACATGATCATTCGGTAAATAATGAATGGACAATCAGAGGACAAGTAAATGGCACACCAATTGAAGCGTGTAATCGATCGCATTGCACAACTGTTAGCGATCATCAATTTCTAATTCAATGTATTGACTTATATCACGAAATTACTATAAGTCTGTAAGGCAAGAGCGAGTCGGAATCGCGCACTGGGGGTTCCGTACAAGTTACCTATGTAAATAGTTCAATTCCCGAATGGAGTTTCGAAGACTTTTCCGAATCGCAAAAAAACATTTCTTGTTTTTTGACGTAACTACACTTTTTAGATTTATTCCTATATCTGTGCTATAAAACCTTGCTTCATGCCAAATTTCAGGATTCTGAGTCGGGAGTCGTCGAAGTGTCGAAAAACACGTTTTTTGCGACATAAACGCCCGTATCTTTTTTTCGTTAAATTAGAAGTTTGATTTTTTCACAGCTTGAAAGGACCGCAGACCTAAGTATATGGTTTTAATTAGAGATAAAGGGTCTTGACAGACAGACAGACGTACAACAAAGTGATACTTTAAGGGTTCCATTTTTTCCCTTTTGAGGTACGGAACCCTTAAAAAGGTTTGTGGGATTATTGTGGCCCTGGAATGCAAAGGGCAACTGGAGTCCGACACTCCCAAAGTGAAAGGAGTTATTTAATGATTCCTTGCCGAAGTCGTGTTTCCTGATAGCTACAACTTAGGGGTCTATAAGTCAAGAGTGAATAGGCTAATTCTTAGGCCAGCGTGCTCCATCGTCGTTCACATCATCTCTTACCATTAAGTGAAATGGTGGTCAAACGCGAACCTATCATTAATAAAAAAAATGATTTCTAAACTATAAAAAATACTAGAAGAGAGATTAAAGAAATTAGAGACAAAATCCCCACATTTCTGATTTAATTAGTAGGATTCTACTTTAACCTGTCTTTGTTATTCAAGCTTGACGCGTTTCTAATGCAAAATACTTAAATCAGAAACCGACCTTGACTGATAAACGATAATACCGACTTAAGCTAGAACTACATTAGACCGACGTATACTACGGCCGTTTTAATTTGGCGGCCCTGAAGTTTGCGCAGAAGGCTGCGCACGAACGTTTTTTAGGAACAAAATGGTGGTATGAGGCGACGTGCGCGGGGCGGAGGTGTAAGCTAGAGATTGACTCTATGTAAACACAATCGACTCTTTATTCAATCAAATATCGCAATCGATTTTTATCGATTTGGAATTTATTGATTTTTGTTTATATGACATATTGAACGAAATAGATTTACAAACATAGTAAATGTTGTCGTTAGTAAACGAGATTTCGACTTAAATAATAAAAAAAACTAATAATATTATACATATTTTCTTGGTTTAAAAGATAAGGTTTAGTTAAATATCAGTTAATTATAAACGACTACTACAATAACGACTGTTTGAGAATATTTTAAACCTCCTTATAAAATTTAATAAAATATATTTTTATAATTAGATTTCAATCGATTTGAAAAATAATCGATTAAACAACACCCTCAAACACGCATATTGGACATCCCTTTTTCTTTACTCCGTAAAACTTCGTGCATAATCGGCAATGCTCGGGACGCGGTAATGTGTCTCAGTCACACGTTAGCATTGGTGTCGTGTTCGTGTCGCTGTCTCTGTCTTGAGCACAGGCGGTGACAAAAGTTTTCGTTGGTTTTTATTAATACATTGTTAAGATTTTTGTGTAGTGTTAGGTTTGTTTCTTTAATTCATAAGTTATTTTTGTAGCTTTCTGTCTGAAAGTGTTTTAATATTTATTTTATTTGTACTTGGTCCCTGTATTAGTAAAATTTTATTCGTATTTAGGTTTTAAAAAAATAACGTCAATAACAGTTTTTTTTACGACTGTACATGCGCTAAAGTTCGCAGAGCCTATGTTCACGGGCGCCAAGTTAGAACGGCCGTATTATACACGTGTAACACGACTGGTTTGTACGTAGAACGAAGCCGCGTGGCGTGGATCAAGTGTAGCTCTACAAGTCTAGTTTCCATATAAAATGTATGGAGACCGACACGCGTAAAATCAGAATGTTAGACGAAACACAGGTTGCACATATGTTTGCTAAACTGTTTTTTTTTTAAATATTTTAAAGAAATAAAAAAAATATGATATTTTTTATAATTAAAAAATTCAGAACTTGTTGTTCGTTGTTCACTGGCATACCTAGGTACAACTTGCATACTTTTACAGGCAAGTGTATCATCACCTTTAAGGCGTCTATGACCGAGATACACTACAGTAGTTAGTGTAGTATGGAAAAATTTCACTATTTGTTAAATTTTTCGGAAAAAATTCACTTTTGGTTGAAAGCATTCAACCATAGGGTGAAATTTTTTTTTTGAGGTGTGAACTTGAAATGTGTTCTGAATAAATCAATTTTGTGTTTTGTTAAGCTTGTAATTGCTTTAATATCAACAATGGAAATCAACAGAAAAAATATCCATATAGAAAAAATAGTGACACAAAAAAAATCGTATCTCAAACTCGTGGGATAGCTACGAAGACGAAAGAGAGTGGTCTATGAAGATGATAATGAAGAGAAATTTACCAATCTTTCTGAGGTACTCATCGATATGTGTATCCTGCCCGTCCAAATCTAAGGCGCTCAGGACGGGTCGCTCACCGAGTAACAAAAGTTTTGCCTAGGACTTTGCCCAAGAGCAATGGAGCGCAGCATTCTGGGTGTCAAAAGAGCTGATTAAAGAAGAAACGCTGCTCTGCACAAAACCGGTCATGATCATAGACGTAAGAAAAAAGGCTGCTTGGATAAAATGTGATTGGGTGAGTCACTTCAGCTGCATGCACATTGACTACTGAGCAAGACTCTGCACAAAGTGGGTGTCTGAAGATGGACGCCGCCGCCGAGGCCAACATGAGAAAAGGTGGCGGGACGACCTAGACTTCTACGAGGTGGCTCGCACCAGCCCTTGCAGAAAGGAATATCTGAAAAAATTTAGTGGAGGCTTTTGCCCAGCATCATCGTTCATCATTTCAAACAAACGACGTCAGCTGTTGGACAGGGTAGCTGTAGGGTTCCCCTAAATGCCTCCTCAACGACCGGTCCTTTGAGTGTTGCATCTATCGGATACCCGCGACTCTTACCTGGTCATCTGTCCACATTGTGCCTTTCAACGCAGTGTTTTCCAGTACGTGGTTGCCACTCCAGAACCTTTCGGTCTCATTGACCATCTGTTCTGCGAGCATTATGCCCTGCCCATTGCCACAAGTTTGGCGATTCTTCAGGCTATATCGGTGACTTTGGCAGATACTACTGCAGATAAATTCATTCTTGATTCGGTCACGCAGCATAGACCTTTCCTTACCCTTTAAGTCTTCTGATGAGGCCCAATGTGACCGACCACGTTGTAGGGCTATTATGTCATCACTGGCAATAAACACTGGTCATAAAGCTTTAAGACTTTCGTCTTGAGACACTGATATGTCGAACGAGAAAATACTACTTAGCTTTTCGAACGGTGCCGCTGTCCAATCGAATTGGGTACCATTGAGCTCTTTCTCGAAGTTAGACCTACTTAACCGGACCGTCTGACCCACAACAAGATAAATTCCAGTGTAGAGTCTCCTTGTGAACCCACTATTTTGGAAGTCGAGCATTGTACTGAATTCCTCTATAGTCTCTGTCATGATTACTATATTGTAGGTGAATCGAAGGCGAGTGATGTACACGCCATTGACGTTAATGCCTAATCCTCTCCAGTCCAGAACTTTAAAAACATCCTTCATTATGACTATGAACCGTTTCGAGGTCTAGTCCTGAAGTCGGACTGACATGTAGTGTTTTCGTACAAAAACTTTAGTGCTACGATGTAAAAATAGTCGGAGAGAATGCAGTATAGCCCAAGTCTCGATCGTATCCAAGACTTTCTCGTAGTCCACAAACAAGAAGTAGAGAGGCAGGTTATACTCGTCGGTCTTCTGTATAACCTGCCGCAACGTATATTTGTGGTCAACAGTGCTGAATGTTGATGCCTTTTCGTAATCCGCTTTGTTCGGGAGACTGGAAGTCGTCAAACCTGCGCGCGAAACGATTCCTGATGACTCTGGGAAACAACTTGTAGAGACGTGGCTTTTTTAGGTGGGAAATCATCTTATGACAAAACCCGCTCTTGGGCGGAGCGGGAGAAAGTGTCAGACTTTAACTGACTAAAAACCCACCCCTGTTCCTTCTTTTCCTTCGTCCCAGGGCCCCGGGTTTCACTTTCACACTACCCGTGGTTATTGTTTAGCTTCACAATTTTTGTTATTTTCTCAAGTAGTTATTGTGTTACACTCCTTTCGTGAGACGTAATTCTTCTTAAGCAGGGCATTGTCGCCCTGAAGAGTACCAACACACCTCTACTCCAGGCCTGGGGCATTTTGGCCAGCAGTTGAAAAGATTGAATAAAATAAACAAAAATTTTCAAATAATCTATTTTTTTACAAGGGAATGATGATGAGAGTAGCGAAAATAATGACTTACATTAGAATAAAACCTATTTATTTAGATAAAACTTGAATAAAATAATGAACGTTATGTTATGCATAAAATCACACTTTAGTTCAGATTTTGATAGAACAAAAATATTTTTCACGCCAAAGTTAAATTTTTCATATATTTCATTTCAATGGTAATGAAAAATAAAAATATGCCGATCCCTAAACGTAACATTAAATTTTTTAGTAAGGGGCTTGAAAACCTCGCTTCAAACCTACCTCAGGTTGGTTTAAAACCGCTTTAAACCAACCCGAAGCAGGTTCCGACTTGTCATTTGATTACTCTGTTAACCCTAGAAAGATAATCACATAGCAACTAGCGTAAAAGATAATCATACGTCTGTCAGACGTATACCTTACCTTATAGATTTTTTAGTAAGCCTATGGAAGTATTATCATGCCTTATAGGTTGAAATAATTGTTTGTATTATATTTAAGGAAATAAAATGAAAAAATAGCAATAATAAAGTTTAATTGACAAATTACAAACAAAAATCGTAAACTTCTTTACAAATTAACAAAAACTTAACCTGTCTTGTATAGGAACATTTAAAATCACTTTCAGTCTTTATATTTTCATATTTTATACTTTTACACTTAAATTAACGTAAACAATACCTACTACAATAATCAGTCTTTTACTTTCGGATATTAAATACACTTATGGCATACAACTCTGTTGTGTTCTCCACACACGGGTTTTTTGCACTTCATACATGATAATTTTGACATCCTACGGAGTTTAGATGGACAGTACGAACAATATCTCTTTTTTCTTACAGGCGGCTCTTCTTGCTGAGCCTGGCCACTGTTTGCATTAGGATTAGGCAACAATTCCTTTATATTTTGCCGCACAGTTCTTTTCAGAGTTGGCATCTGTAACCTTTTTTCCATCCAAGGCAAAGTGAGATCTGTACTAAGTTTTTTGAAAAATAAACAGGGGTCGTAAACGTTTCTACACATACGCGTTGGTCCTCTAGCTGATCGAACAATATTTATTGCTGAGGTTCTACCGTGACTTCGACCCTTGCTTGTGGCCCAACAATGCTTATTTTTACCTCTGAGTGTGCGCTGAGAAGAAATAATTATGCGGCTGTCAGAAGGCGCAGCTTGGTCGGCAGTAGACTCTGAATGGTCTTCAGCAGAGACTTCGGGTATATCCACGGCTTCATCGATGAATTCGTCTTCAGTGTCACTCTGCACATCGTCTTCTAAGAGGTTATCTTCGCATTCGCTTTCCGATTCTGATGACGATTCCTTTTCATTTTGATATAAAAAGTTCTCAATTTGAGAACTATCCAACACCCTTCGGTTTGCCATTATAATATAATAATAATTAATACCTGAAAATAAAATAATTATAAGTGTAAATAACAATAAATAATCAGTTCAAATGATTGCAAAAGTTGCATTAAAGATAATCATACGTCTCGCGGACGTACGACATAGGTATATCTTTTATTTGAACGTACTTACCGTGGCGCCACTGCTGCTTAGCCCGAGCTCCGGCCACCGACTGAGTTGACTCGCGCGGCTAGCGCGCTGCGACTAATAATAAACAAACTACAACGAAATTTAATTTCACGATACGTCTCGCGGACGTAGATTATCTTTCTAGGGTTAAATGCACTAGTTAGCTAGATTCGGTCGTATTGGTCAGTTATAATTAACCCCCACGGACTACCAGTATTACCACCGCAAGGGTAATTAATCCCAGCCAGGTTAGGAACCTTGGGTCTAAATAAAGAATAATGCATTTTATTAGAGTAGCTGTAACTAGCTTACCTACATGCAATCAATAATTCAGACAACACAAGACACTCGAATATTTGGTCAGGTGTAATATTATTATGTTTAACGACTACTATAGGTTAGTATATAGCGGGAGAGATAACTTGAAAATGTCGGTGTGCAATGCGTGTGCCATTTTTTTTCCTCAATTATCACAACGCCGTCTAGTCCCACAAGCAGAGCTTGTGTTGTGAGTATTAGACAACTGATAAACATACATAAATATTATAGATAAATTACACCCAGACACAGAACAAATAATCGTTCTCATCACATAAACATTTGTCCTGGGTGGGAATCGAACCCACGACCTCCGGCATAGCAGTCAGGGCCACTAACTACTAGACCAACAGGCTAGTCTGTGTAATATTATTATGTTTAACGAGTGATGTAGATAGGTATATAGCGGGAGAGATAACTTGAGAATGTCGGTGTGCAATGCGTGTGATGTCTAGCTATAAATATAAAGTGAACACTGATTTATTGACCAGCCAAGGAATAACAGAGATGGGTGGGTAATTAAACGTCATTCATCAATTAATTAACTTGTGGATTTTTCTGTTTAAGAGCTAAATGTTAATCTATATCTATTCTATCTATATAAATAAAAGGAGAAACTGATTGTCATATCAACGTATAGCCGAAACTACTGGGAGTAGAAGGGTAAAATCTTGCACGAGGTTTCCTTTTATGACGTAGGCGAGCACTAAGTGAGGATTTTCCGAAATTTACCCCCTAAGGGGGAGGAACAGGAGTCCAAAGTTAGTATGGAGAAACCAGCTTCCGCGCGGGCGAAGCCGCTGGCAGAAGCTAGGATTGTATAAAAGGAGAAACTGACTGACTGACATTTATCAACGTACAACCGAAACTGCTGAGACTATGAGTGTGAAATTTTGCACAAGGTTTTCTTTTATGACGTAGGCGAGCACTAAGAGAGGATTTTTCAAAATTCACCCCCTAACGGTATGAAATGGGGGCCCAAAGTTTGTATGGGGAAACCAGACAGAAGCTAGTTTAGTACCTATATTAATTTGCAAGATGGATAGTTTAACTTCTGCCAGTGGCTAGGCCTGCGCGAAAGTAGATTTTTTTATACAAACTTTGGATTCTCGTTTCATCCTCTTAGGGGTTATAGCATAGCATAGTCGGCCTTATAATGTTCCCACTGTTGGGACTCAGGCCTCCTCTCTAGGAGAGGGAATGGGCCGTAATCCACCACGCGGGCCCAGTGCGGGTTGGTGGATGTCACATGTCTTCGAATTTTTGGTTCTAGGACATGCCGGTTTCCTCACGATGTTTTCCTTCACCGTTTTGAGAGCAGTGGTGATGAAATAAATTACACAAAGTAACCTACAACTCGTAAGTCGGGGCCGTTACCACTCGGCCACCACTGCTCTCTTAGGGGTTGAATTTAAAAATTACCTTGTTTATTCTTTGTACACATCATAACAGGAACCTCTGCAAAATTCCAGTGTTCTAGGTTCAAAGGTTTGGGTTGGGCGTTCGCGAGTTAGTGAGTCAGGACTTTGTCTTTTATATATAGGTGGAATGGATGTGGATATACACAACTATTTTTTAATTGGTACAAAAAAAATGGAGCTCTATCCGTATCCGCTGTTCATATTTGTGTATACAAAAGTAAAAAAAAAACGAAATCCCAAAAGTGTCCAAGAAAATTTTCCATATTGGTAAATTCATAATTGAATCGATCATTTATAACAATTGCTACTGGAAAATCCGACGCGCCGTGTTTTTTTCCATTTTAATCGCTCTTCTTTCATCCATAATTATAATCCATAAATAGCCTGGACACTATTTCCATAAATTGAGTAACATTTTGTGATGTTAACATACGCTAATAACTTTGCTGTTTATGAATATTATTTATTGAGACTTATCTTAAATAATAACAATACCTTTTCTAATAAGTTCTTCAAATATATGCACTAATTAAAAATTAGTGTTGTAAATTGAGATCGTGGCTAAACTATAACATCTGACCAGTACACTCTATAGGGGTATCGCAGACATGTAAAACTCATCATATGTTTAAATTCCATGTTAAAGGAGTTATTAATTCGTGTATAATAGTTACAAAACAAAACCAGAATATCGTCTTACAAATTTTAAGTTTTTTTTCTTTTATTTTTTAGTTATTAAAAAAAGTTTATTTTACATTTCACAGTTCCCCAATCCCTCCGAACGTGACTGACTCAAAAGTATGGGACGAGCTGCCTTGCTTCAACTCGTCATCGTCGGAGCACGTCGGATACACTCGGCTGGACACCTACAGGGTCGCGTTGCTCACGTTCGTGGGGGCCATGGGGCCCTTCGTGTTCTTCAACGTGCAGAAGACTAAATATCTACAGCTGTTCACTTCTGGGATGAGGTGGCTGGGTAAGTCTCGTTCTTGAATAAGATGTATAATATCGTCATAATCACGTAAGAGCGGTTGTGTGAAAAATAATGAAAATGTATCTCGGGTTGGACGGTCGGCAATTTTATCGTATTTATCGCAGAATGGGTCCTGAAATAATCTGTTGTGCCACCATATCTCTATCAACTGGGCAGCAGCATTCGATGTTCTTCGCACAACTGGCATGTCTTTATGCTTATCTGCTGACGAATTTTAGAGCCCAGTGAGGCACCTATCGCCCTGAATGAGACATGTCGAATTATATCGGGATGTCTTAGACCGACCCCACTTAAGAAGCTCTATCCGTTGGCTGGTATTGCTCCACCAGCTGTAAGAAAGGATGTCGCATGCGAGATTGAAAAGAAAATTCAAGAAATCGATTCCCCTCTTCGAACACATAATGGCCTCAAGTGGGCTTAAGGCCCGGAAGAGCATTCTTCGTAGCACACAGGCCATCCTTGCCAGCCGTCCGACCGTCCGGTAACCGTCCGGACCGAGCCCAAGTCGTCGACGGTGCGTATTGTTCCACGCGCGCCTCAGGGAGATGTCAGCAAATCGTAGGGGCCCAGCAGGGTCGAAGCCTACTGGGGCCATGGGTAGTGTGCAAATGAAACCCGGGGCTCTGGACGAAGGAAACGAATGAACAGGAGTGGGTTTTAGTCAATAAAAGTCTGACACTATATCTCGCTCCGCCCAAGAGCGGGATTTGTGATAAGATGATTTTCCCACCCAATAAAAAAAAGGCCATCCTTGACCCCACACCCGAAGAAAGAATTAAGCTTTGGGAAGAACATCGCCTACCACCATCCGATTTCTGAAAACCAAACCAAGAACATCTCCCAAAGCAAGCAGGAAAGCACTAAATCGAACACAACTTGGTGAAATGGGGTTTTATAGACCCGTCGGATACACAAAGTGAAAGCGGTGCCCCTGTTAAAAAAATAAGCCACATGTTAGAGTGCCCTAAGTGCCCATGCACCTGCACTATGGAGTCACGTACTGGACCCCAACTGTATAACAAGTTTATCGCCAGTTCGAAAAGACGATCGTATTTTTTTACAAAAGTTATGTATATTTTAATAAATGGCGGTTCTTATCGCCAAATAACACGACTGTGTTAAAATTATAACATAGATTAATTTAATGAAAGCCTAATGACCGTCGAACACTGTGACCAATCAATATTGAGCCCAATCAATACTGTAGCGATGAAATGGGAGTATTAGCGCCAGCCAAGAAAATGCATATACCTCTATGGTGTGTACCTCATCTGGCCACTGTCGGTTACATAGTCTACCATACTTTTTATTGACGTCATGACCTGGCTATGTTGTCATGGCGTCTCAGTGAGGCATGGTCAACAAAGACCGGTATATTTTCAATAAATAGTAGTTCACTTAACATAAAGCTTTTGTCTTTGTTGGGAAGTCATCAAATAACTTCTCGCGCTCTGGGTGGAGTGAGAGGACGTGTCAGACTTTCACTGACTAAAACCCATGTGTGTTCTTTCAGTTGTTCTTTGAGTGTCAGGGCTGTGGTAACTCTTTCGAACAATCCCGCAGCCCTAGCGGACATCGTCAATTTTTCTGGCATCTCTTTGAGACGCGCGTGGAACACGACGTTTATCGGACGGCGAGCTATCCATTGGTCGCTGTCCAGAAGCCCGTGCCTACGTTGGTTGGAAGTCGCCCTGTGACATTAGATGCCCAGGGCGTCTTCAGCCCTTAAAATAAAGCTCACATTCCAATATTTCTTTCTACTTGGTGCTAAGTTATTGAGTTATACCTTATGTCACCTTAAGCAACAATAAGTCACGTGTTTGGTACACAACACTAGTAACTGGTTTAACTAACAAATGACACGTGTGATTCAGTCAGTAGGACAAGTACAATGGTAGCCCACTTATTGCATTTACACCAATTGATTGAGAATGACTGATGGAGCAAGTGCATAATAGCGGTTTTGTGGGGGGCACCCATTGCACGTGCACCAGAGGAAACTAAAAATATTCCTCCAATTTAGCAATAGGTAGATTAATCGAAAAAGATTGAAGGAAATTGAATTTCAAGGTCCATACACAACAGACCATCTTATTCATTTTTCTTGACATATTTAACATTATATGATAGCATATACGCTTTGAATATATCTGATGAGAAGGAGTTAGACCGGTTATATGCTAGCACCGGTTTACATAGTAGCTACGGATCTCTCGTGCGAATGAAACAATATATAAGTCTCATTGCTCTCAGACCTGTTTTTTAGGAGGATGCGAAATCATCAAGTTATTTCTCCCGTTCTGAACTCAGCGATAGTTTTTGTCAGTATTATACTATACTAAATCCACCAGTGTTTCTTCAGTGGCCGTTTGTGTTCCAGGACAGCGGTGACTAAAGCTAGATCTACACTGCGCATACGTGTACCACACACGCCGACCTGGGCGCGTCGCGTCGGTTTCCATACAGTTTTATATGAAAATTAGACTAGATCCACGCCACGCGACGTCGTTCTACGTAATTAAAAAATCAGGCGTGTTCAAGCGGCCAAGCTGAACGCAAACCAGAGAGTCATGGCTAGCGAATCCAGTCCCGCATCCCTGCTAGTCATGGCCATCCGGATGGTGCGGGGATACCGCACGGTTTCCCGCAAAGCAGCGAGCTTCCTTGCTGGCCTACCATCGTGGGATTTGGAGGCAATAGTCCTTGCACACATGCACGATCTGCGCATGGAGTTGCAACGTCGGGGCGAAACTCCACTGCCGTGCCAAGTCGCGGCATGGCGGACAGAGTTCCGGCGGGATCTCATGGTGGAATGGCGACAGCGACTGTCGCAACCCAGTGCTGGGCACGCCATAAGGACGCTCGAAGGACACGGTGGAGCATACGGTGGAGGTGTGCCCTGCCTATAGAGTATTAGTGTGATTAAAAAAATATCAAATTTGGTTTTTGTAATGTACGAAACAACGAAACAAGTTCATATCAGATAAGGAAACCACATCGAAATAATAATTATTCTGTCGACATCGACTTCCGTAGATGTAAACAGGAATACATATTTACTATTAATTTTATCGGCCGCGGCCGCAGAACCTAACCTTAATATAAGCAATACCGCAATCGCTATATTTAGTGATGTTTACGTGTTATTTACTTGTAGGGTTAGGCATTAATTGCTAGTCTCTAATAATTATGCTACGCTATATATTAAGATTTATCCAATTTTGTAAATACCTAAGTTCTCTATTTAGTTATGTTGGTTACACATTTAAATTTATTTTCCTGTATTCTGAAAATTCTTAATTTATAACCCGGTTGGTTAAAATTATTTATGTGATGTAACCACAGAATGTAACTATAATAGAGATTTATAAATAAATAAGTATAAACAAACTGACAATAATAAATTTTGTTCAAAAACGTATAAAAAAGGGACAAATAAATCATAGGTCATCAAAAAACACCAAAATCGTTATCAATGAAAAAAAAGCTCAAAACTCTAATAGCATTGTTACGATGAATGGCAGCGCTACAAACCTGGATCAATAATAGAAGAAAATTATATGAAATAATAGCGATTGAAAAACCGTAATCAGTTAGTCGATATCTACAGTGTGATTACTACATACGGAAATCCGTATTTGATAAGCTAACGATTTCAGGTGGCAACAACTAACTCAATACGAGATTTTTTTAATAAGGCGCGTTAGGCGGCTGGATCAAGGGCTTGATTCAGAAAGTGGTACTCCAGGACATGCCCGTATAATTAGGAGGTTCCTCTCTCTGGACCCTGACCGCCGGTAGCTTGGGCTCATAATCCAGTAAGGTGCTGGTAGGGATCTTGACCGTATTTCCGGGATTGTCGTGATAGCCGTGGTATGGCTTTCCAATCCTCTAGCACATCAGTATATCTTACCCTCGTGTTGCTCTTCGTGCTAGCGACCGTTTTTGGGGGCCCAATTATTGAGTGTGCAAATCACCGCCTGCCTTTCTATCGATGGAAATTAATAACATTGTTCAAGAGGGGCCATAGTCTTAACATAGTTCCTGGTATCCATTCCACTTAAGACTCCAAAAACCTTAGTCATATATAATAGTTTCCCACCAACTGAGGGTTGTCCTTGGATGCACTAGTATACGCGTACAGGGATAATTGCTGTTTAGTACCACGTTTCATTAAAAGCGTCTAAGGCCTCTGCGAGTTGGCTTCGACTCCTCGTACGCCTTGCAAAGGTCCAGGACCCCAGAGTTCTGAGATATAATAACGCATCATCATCATCATCAATTCAGCCGAAAGACGTCCACTGCTGGACATAGGCCTCCCCCAAGTGTCGCCGCAATGAACGGTCCTGTGCGTCTCGGATCCATAGGATGCGAGACGCATGCAGACGGTTGCGGGAGTCCGATGAATGCGAGAGTATAATAACCCATAAAAATAATACTTATATTGCTCAGAAGTTGGTCAAGCAGACTGTCCAGTATTTTTGCTATAACCGAGGCTAATGAAATTGGTCTATGATTTGGCACATCAGAAGTATCGGCGGCAGAGTTATTCGTGACGCGGGGTCGATTCCCGTATAGAACAAAATAATTGTTCCTGGTCTGGGTCTTTTGTATGTGAGTTTGCATCTTTTAAAGACATCCACTATACAGGAGTAATGTAAATTGCAAAGTATGGGGCAACGTTTTTTTTTTTAAATTCTCCTCTTTTAATTTTAGCTATTGGTACAACAACAGTGTATATCAATCATTTGAATAAGAAAATAAAATAAGGTTAATAAAATTTAATATTTTTTTATGATTTTGTTACAGCGTTCACAATAATGATCTCAATGGCAATCCACCTGCTGATTGGTCGCGGGCCACAGGGTCACCCACCTGCATTCGACGTGACCGGCATGCCCACTCTCTTCGGCGCCTGCGTATATTCGTTCATGTGTCACCACTCGCTGCCCGGTCTCATCGCACCCATCAGAGGCAAGACAAGACTTGGTTTACACCTCTTCTTCGATTACGCAATCATAGCTTTATTCTATCTCCTCTTAGCATTCACTGGAGCGTTCGCTTTCGCACATTTAAACGACCTATACACACTAAACTTTGTACCTTCAGACAGTGACAATATATTCCTCGAAATAGTTGAGTATTTCCTCGCTTTGTTCCCAGTTTTTACATTATCTACCAGTTTTCCAATAATTGCTATTACGCTAAGGAATAATTTACAGAGCTTGTTCCTAGATACGTCGCGACTCGAATCATATAATTTTATTTTAAGGAAAGCTATTTTTCCTATAGTTACAGTGGTTCCTCCTGTGTTGCTGACGTATTTTTTAGAGGATATAAGTATACTTATCGAGTTTACCGGTTCGTATGCCGGCACTGGTATCCAATATTTCATTCCGACGTTCTTAGTGGTGTCTGCGAGGCGTCACTGCACGAACTTGCTAGGTTTAGGTGTAGTCAATAAATACAAGAGTCCATTTTCCCACGTTGCGTGGGCTATTTTCGTCCTGCTGTGGTCGCTCGTGTGCATAATTTTAGTGTCAGTACACATATTTGAGAAGAATTCATGACACTAATTTTAATATGATTTACTTATGGTCGCTCGGCAGTGAAAAATAGAATATCACATTTTCTTTAAATAGATATTATACATTTTTTGAATTGTAAAACTTTCCGTTGAGGACGATATATTTCATTAAATATTTTACGAATCAAAAGACAATACTAATCTTCTCCATGCATTTTTTTTTTCATCCTTTAAAATTTTGTAATATGGTCATACCAAGATTCCACTGCCAAGCGACGTTATGTATGTAGAAAATTTGGCAACGTAAATGAAATATGAATTGTTTACGCCACTTTGTAAGATATCGGATTCAGAGTAAGGTTTCGAGGCAACTGCATTAGTTTTAAGGAAAATTAATGTTCTAATACGATTTTAAAATGTCAAATTATTATATTTTATCAAATCAAGTAATCCACTTGTACCCCGTATATGCGAAGTCTGGTGAAAAGACAATATGCTTATGTGTTCATTTGTATCTCTTCCTCGCTGTGCAGTCTTCAATAATAATAATAAATTTGTTTTAATAATGATGTTTTGATTTTTTTAATAATTATTTTATAACAATTTTTGTCGACGGCACAGCCACAGTCTTTGTATTTTTGTATCAATATTACTATTAGCCTTAATACCTAATGAATTAATAAAATAAAATTATAAATCAATGTTTAATGTTCCAGTGCGAAGTATGGCTAAGCTGTAATTTACTATCCATATCTGAATATGTAATTTTTGATATAGGCTAACTGCGTGGGTATAAAACTTAAATCTGTTATCACCAGAGGTCGGAATTAGGTAGAGTTATTCATGTACTTAGACTGATTTCATACAGCGAAAGAATTAAGTAGATATGCCTCAAATCCCGAGATTCATTTAAAAGAGCATAATTTTTTATGACACTATCAGAAATATAGCAGAAAAAAATTCTTCCTGCTATAAGGACGAGGAGGAGGTATAAATTTGTTAACATCACCTCAGATAACGTAGAGAGATCTTTTTCAATGAAAAATACTAATAAAAATTGTATGTTATTTATCTTTGTTTTGTTTGACTTATCTATCTGAGGTTTTTATTATTATTTATTTGTAATATAGTTGGCTAAAAGGGGTTTTTCATTAGAAATCCCGGGAAGATCCATTTTAATATCAACATTTCGATGCAAGTACATGAGCTATCTAATTCCGATCTCTGGTTATCACACAACTTAGATAACTTGTTAAATCAAAGCTTCAAAATCTTGAGTATCGACGCCGAGTTTTGCTAACCTGTCGGTTTTCTATCGGTTGCATTTCGTGCAGTGTGCGTCTGTATTGGATAACTTAATTCCGCCAAACCCGTTCCGTTTTCAGACCACCGGACGTTTAACGTCGCATGATCGCACATGGTGGACATGGACATACAACATTTGATTTAAGCATTTGAAATTAAGTATTCCCGAAACACTATTTTAGCCTGAAAACGGTCAAAATTTGGCATTTAAGTTTAGATTAACTCAAAATACTAAATTAAAAAAAGCCGCCTCACTCCCACCAATCGTTTCGGATACATATTTATTCTGCGTATGATAGCTACAACCTGGGGAATTTATGTCAACAGTGAATAGGTTAAAGTGTGCTTCATCGTCATTATCGTCGTTTACCATCGGATAGGGAGATACCAGGTAGTGGTCAAACGCGAGCTTAACAATCGATGCTCAGTTTAATATGGATTGGGGTATATACAAGGGTTAGGATAGCACATAATATTCAGATATGGATCTTAAATCAATCATTTCTTGAAGTATTAACTACTATAAAATCAATGTTACCTTATTCCCAAAGTATAGGAAGAATTAAAATTCATTTTCTTTGTAAGTGCTTTTTGCTTACGAAAAAGATTTTACAATTATTTATTTATATGCTAAAGAATTGGTGCGATTTATAGCTGCCACGCACAAAATATATTTAAAAAAATATGTTCTCAATGAGTTTGAAACCAATATGTGATACCATAGAGGTAAGAAAAATTGCATTTTTAACTTGCATGACAATATTATGTTACTGCCTTCTACTACAGTCAATTCACTAGTTGAACTTTTTTATGCTATTCCCATTGAAGTTTTTTTTTTATACCAGTGAGAAAAAAAATAAGTCTAATGAAACTATTTAGTGATCTTGTATACTGTTGTGTAAAATAGATAGTACCTACTCGTAACTATTAAATTGATGCTTGCATTAATAAAATATTCAGTGTTGTACTTACAAAACTGTAATCATGACAATATTGTTCTACAATGTCATGACAACGTCAGGTCTCGATTATAATTATATTGTTAAAATTTTGTCTAAACGAAAGAAACTTTTTAACAATCGCCGAAGATATAATACTACTAGAAATATATGTACATAGAGATTAAATGTGCTTTTAAAAACCATGTTTTTAATATTTCTTTATATTTTGTATGTTTATATGCAGGATAGGTATTTCCTAACTATTTTTCTTCTATGATTTCGAATGGTGCCAAATCATAAAGATTTATTTACATATTTGTTTGTTTGAATGTTTTATAATTTTTTACGCTTGTTTTATATTTTCTATTGTGATAGAGAAACCATTTAAAGGAAATATTATATTGTGTATTAAATTGAGTTAATCGCTGAGCTAACTGACTCATTAATTTATTAGCAGTACAAAATATTTTTATAAAAATAAAGTACCCGTGCGTGTTCAATAAAATTGTTTTCTTTTTTATCTAGTGAAGATCATACTGCGGCTGTACATAGAACATGGCTATTATCAATTACTTTTCTTTCTTCTTCTGTTTGTGTGTTAATATAGCCCTTAATATTAACACACACACACGACTTACAACACCACTCCACGAGCGAAGGGGATGTCGTGGAGTACATACAGGTGAAGACTAGGTTCATCCTGAGAGTTGAAAGGTTGGAGTCGTGTCACAAGATCAACTTCAAATCTTTTGTTGTACGGGTACCGACTCAACATCTGGAGAATTTCATGAAGGAAAAATTTTGGCCGACGGGCGTCATGTATGGGCGCTTTCGCGGAAGGCGCAATACGTCGCCGACCCAATAAAAATAAATAAATAGAATGATATTATTATGTATTATAGTTTATTATAGTGTCTATGGGCCTAGCCCATAAATAGCTATAAATAGTTATTATTATTATTAAACCGGGACACCATGGCGTCGCGATCAGTTACACCGCCATGGTGTCCGTAAGCTACCAAACTAGAAACTGATACAGACTAAAGTCGCTACACCACATTGATACAGTATCAAAATGGACCTTAAGTGCACGCGTCTGAGCTGGTCGCGCCGCCAAATTGGTTACGCAACTACACAAACACCAGGTGAGTAACTCTCTATAGAGCTGTATACATTTTGCTGGTAGCGGCGACTGGTCGCGCCGCCATCGTGTCTAGGTGAAATGTAGCCCTTAGGGCCGCCAACTTTTATTAGAAGAAATAGAGTATATCTTATTTCAAAGGAGGTAAATAAAGAGTACGGACTTTTAATTTTTAAAAAGGTATTTTTTTTGTACTTTTTGCAACACAATAATTTTTCAATGTTTTTAAAAGGATTGTATGACTTCAAGCATTCTAAGTTTACATAGATCAGAAGCTCATTTTTAATCAATTTCAATGAAGCTATAAAAACCCCTCTTCCCGCCACTTTACTTTTATGAAATTGGAAATTTTTTTTGGTTACGATAATAGGTATGCATGATATATGTGTGACTGGCACTAGTATAGGAAATAATGTGTAAAAAAAAGAGTGTTTTAGCGTCCTCTTTTAGTGTTATAGATTATAGAGTACACCTAATTGATATAGAGTACAATACTCTATTTTAGAGTACGGTTGACAACCCTAGCCACTATCAAGCAATAACTCACACTCGGCGGCTGTAAGCTGGAATGTAAATTATTTGATTTCTATTTCACATGCTTTACAAACCCAATCATTGTCTAAAAATACCGTTTATTCATGTTGTTTCCGCTTCAATCCATACTAATATAAACTATCTGTTGCCAGCGGCTTCATCCGAGTGATAGTAGAAAATGATCCCAAGGGAACATACTCCCAGGGCATGGTTTACCCATGTACAAAGTATCATCGAAAACCGATCTGTTCGAGCGTGACGGGCTGAAATTGCGTTACGCGGTGGCCCGCGCGGTCCCATACTGCAGTGCTCTTATGCGGCTCGCGTGCCCCGTGCCCGTGCCGCTACATAATAACACATTAAAGTTCTCCATCGACACGACTACATGCACACCGTTAAAGTTGAGATAGCGACACTGCGCAAGTAACAATCCTGTTTCCGTGACGTGGATCCGAGCACACGACACGCGACCCTTGCCAAAGCGGCCGCACAAGCTGAGGCAGCATCGTCACCTTTTCACCTTTATAATATTAGTGTGATGTGAAAGTAAGTGTTTGTTACGATTTCACGGTCACGACTGAACAGACTGTGATAAAATTTATTACGGAGTAAACTGGAATGAACCCCATGAAAGTAGCTTCGGCTTCGCGTTCGCAATAATCAAAATTCATCCGAACGAAGTCACGGGTAAAAGCTAGGTGCTAATACACACTCATAGCTCTTGTCCATTACAATAAGATAAGTTGGGGTAAGCAAAGCAAAACACTCAAATAATGTTGAAGAATTATTTATTTTTTTATCATTATACATAGTTGTCACTTATCTCGCGTACACAAGCGACAAAAGCCTTCCATAGCTCAATTGACTTTGGCATGAAGTTACATTGTATTTGTGCTGCCGCTGGCGCGGCGTGGGCCGTATGGTTTAATACTATAAGCACTAAGGATGAAGATTTTTATTTCTTTCTAAAAGAAGAGTGAATAGAAAATGAAAACTAACTTCCAAAATATCACTATACAAGCGCGAATCACTGGGTAGCACTTGTAAATTCAAATATTATTATAAATTTTCGGGAAATTTAAAATTAATACTAATAATGTAGCTGTAAGTGTCACGGTAAAGTAAAACGTTACTTTTGTGACGCTCGTTTTAAGGGTAGAAAATAAATATCGAAATACCTACTTGCACTAAACCTAAGAGTGTAAATTATTTTCATCAATTTTATACACTGGTAACAAGAGAAAACCACATTTATTAGGTATTAGCAACATAGTGAACATGTTCGCGTGCCGAGCTCGCCCACTGCTCATATTGACTATGCTAACTTGTATGTACTGGAGTCAAAACTGCGCTAATTTGACCACGACGGTGTTGCCACATCATTATTACCATGCTAATTAATATTTCCCGCGATAAAAAAACAAAAATAAAATAAAAACAAAATTATAATTACATAAAAATGAGTGAATGCATTTTTTACATACAACATTACACATACATAAAATAGACATTGATGAGATACTCGTAATACTCGCACACGTTCCCTAATATTGATAAGTAGGAGCTTCAATCGTAATATTAAATAATATTGGAATCAGGAACAAAATGTTCTAGACATTACATCTAAAATTATCTGTCTTTATTGTATTATAATAATAATATTAGTGTAGCAAATATTCGAATGACAGCAATAAGCCTTGCCTCGTAAAAAGTATGCAATTTCAATAAGTACTCATAATCTAAACATTATAACGTCGAATGTTGAATTAAAAGTAGACATTACTTTGTAACAAATAAATAATATTAATCTATGCATTAATAAATCTAAGAATCATACCATTCGCATATGATCGAACATTTCATTTAGAATTTGATTATCATTAATTTTAGAGAGGACCGGTCGGTTTCATATTATCCGGTAATATGAACAACTAGTCCGAAGTCCGCATGCATAGCGTGACGCTCGACTCCGGAGGCTCGCGACGCACGAGGAGGACAACACCGAGGAGCTGGCGAGAGGCTAGCTCGAGAACATCACAATAAATAGTAGGACTACAATATGTTTTTGTGTGGCCGCGGGGTGGGCGTGCGCGGGAGCTCCGGCAGCGGCTATAACGTGCACGCCGGCACTGCGATGTCGTGCCGCCGCAGCGCCGCGCGGAACGACTCCAGCGACGAGCGCAGCGTCAGGCAGAAGCCGCGCGACGCCGGCACCAGCGGGTAGTCGGGCGCCGCCAGCTGCGCCGCGCCCGCGCCGCCCGCGCCCGCCTCGCCCGACAGCAGCACCAGCCCCTCCAGGCGCGCGCAAAGCGGCGCCGACGCCGCGCGCAGGTGCGTCAGGATCTCCGCGCGGAACGGCTCGGGCGGGTTCATCAACATCTTAGTCATCGACTGCACCAGCTTCAGGAGCACCATCTCGTTGTACATGCGTGAGTTCTCTCTGCCTTGTTGTGTACCTAAGGAATGTCAAAAATATTTCACGAATATACTTTTTTATCAACCATATTTTTTCATTTCTGATAACTTTCAAATAACTAACACCATATTTATAAATTCGTAAAAATCAATATAGGACCCCAAAAAATAAATGTTTGACTACTTAATTGGTACCAAATTCCATACAAAAAAATTCCACAAAGTCCATCATATTATTATCCTACATATTATTCCTTACCTTTTTGCTTCTCATAGCCGGCCTCGTTGAAGTAGGGCTCCGAGTTGAGAATGAGCCCTTGCAGCGACACGATGACCTGCAATAGCGAGCTGTCCTTGCCCCACACCTCAACGCCACGGCCCGACCACGTGCCCAGAAGCGAGACACATACCTGGGGGGAAAGGAAATATTTTTAAATAAAGAAACCAAGAAAGCCGTGGCAATTGCGGACAGTCCGGAAGGCCAAAAAGATCTATTTCGGCTTGCTAGAGCAAGAGAGAGAAACGCGAGAGATTTTTGTCAGATAAGATGTATAAGGGATGAAACTGGAAAGATTCTATCAGAAGATGAAAAATCAAAGAGAGGTGGAAGGACTATTTTGAAAGACTGATGAATGAGGAAAACAACTGGGACGGGATTTTGGAGAATAAACCAGTGAATTTTGCTGCGACTGGATGGATGGACGTGGTTAGCTTTGTTCTTCAAAATGTTGTTGTGATAAGAAGCTATACCTGATGATTGGTGCAACAGTTCCCTGGTGCCCATCTTTAGAAACAAGGGATGTAGGTGATGTGCTTGAATGCAACAATTATAGAGGAATAAAGCCAATCTCATATACTATAAAAGTCTGGGAGAAAGTTATTGAAAGGAGGCTGAGAGAAGAGAGTGAAATTTAACAGAACCAATTCGGTTTTGTACCTGTCGGGATACAGCGGATGCCATTTTTGCTATACGCCAGCTGTGCAAGAAATACAGAGGTGGCGTAAAAACTTGCACATAGTATTCATTGTCCTCGAAAAGGCATATGATCTAGTAGCTCGTGAAGTTCTGTTGTGGACCCTTAAGGAGAAAGGTGTGCCTGGGAAGTATGTGCAGTTGATCCGAGTGATGTACAATCAATGCAGTACCCAAGTTCGGTCTACAGTGGGCAACACTGGGAGCTTCAATGTGGCTGTTGGGTTACGTCAAGGGTCGGCCCTTACCTCTTCCTGATGATAATGGACGCTCTGACGTCGGACATCCAGGAAGAGGCTCCCTGGTTTCAGCTGTTTGGCGATGACATTGTGCTGGTTGCCGAGAACGGCCTAGAGGTCCAGAGCAAATTGGAGGTGTGGTGGCATAAACTGGAGAGCGTTAGTTTAAAATCGAACAGAACGAATACTTGATATGCGATTTCGGCGGTCTCTCCGGTTCTGTGCCCTTAGTCCACTCCGACTTTCGGTACCTCGTAGCACATCGGACCAATTCAGGATGGATAAAATGACGACAGGTCACTGGAACAACTTGTGACCCACGAATGCCCTCCAAGTTGAAAGTTAAAATCTACAAGTCCGTGAATCTACAAGACCTGTATGGATCAGAATGTTGGGGTGTGAAAAAGACGGTTGAAAAAAAATTGCATGTAGCGGAGATGAGAATGTTGAGATGGATGTGTGGCGTGACGAGAATGGATAAAGTGAGAAATGAGTATATTAGAGGAAGTTTGAAAGTGGCGCCAGTGACTGAAATGTTGAAGGGGAATCGTTTGTCTTGGTATGGACATGTAAAGAGGAGGGATGAAACGCATGTTACTAAAGAGTTATGAGTATACATGTGGATGGGTGGAGTAGGAGAGGGAAGCCAAAGAAAAGATGGATGGATTGTGTGAAGAGTGATATGAAAGAAAAGGAAGTTAGTAATAGCGTGACGGGTGACAGGATAGAATTGAGGAAAAAAACGCGTTGTGCTGACCCCGCTGATCGAAATAAGACGGGATTCTTTGGATGCAGTACAACTGTCCGGTCGGTTAGTCATTGGATATGAAAGAGTGGCTACTACTGAGCAGTCATCAACATCATCATCATCTTCTTGCCCTTGTCCCATCTTATTTGGGGTCGGCGCAACACGTTTTTACTACTACTGAGCAGTCGATTACACAAAATGGGTATTCATATTTCTGTATAAACGTGAGAACGTTTATAAGGATTTAAGAGACCTTTGATCAGCAGTGGACAAAGCAAAACAAAAAAACTCAAACAATAGTTTTCATGCCACCGTGCGGAAGCGTTGTGAGTCTCTGAAGAAGCGCATGCGAGCCAGCTCGAACAGCCCGCTGAGCGTGTTTGTGGGCCGCTAGGACTCTGACGATGTGGCGGCACTGGTTGAGACTACACACTGCGGGTGGTCACGTCCAGGACTTGGCATAAATTGGCGCTACTTACGGTGGCGCTTTGTGATTGTCTTTGTATGTACGGACTAGGGTTGTTACGAATATTCGCATCCGCATCCGTAAATGCGAAATATTCGCATCGATTCTGACATCTGCATCAAATTAATGCGGATCTTTAACGGATGCGGATTTATAACTGCGACATGTAAAGAAAGTGGGCGGGGCTAGCAGAGAGGCGCGCGTTTTTGTTACCTATATGCTATTATCGTTCGCTTACTGACACTGACCCGTCGGAGGTATTGGTGACAAGATTCTACAGGTTATGTTTTACTTATCGACGTGATTTCCACTGTGAATTCTTTAGTGGTTGTTTACTCTGTTTATTAAAGTTTTTTTTAATATTCAGGCATTCATATTAATTGCAAAAGTAAATAAAAATATCGCCACCAATAAAAAGCAGTATCTGGACTATGTCAATGTTCAATTTCGATTGAGTATAGTTGTTTTGTAATAACTTGATGCGCTGTCTATCATATTTTAAATTGGAATATTTTTCATCGTCGTCATCGCATCGTCGGAGGTGGCTCTCTAATAATCCGCATCCGCGGATGTCAAAATTTTGGCATCCGCAACAACCCTATTACGGACTACGTCTGAAATAAATATCTTATTATTTTTATTATAAGTCGTACCTTCCCATCTTCATAGAGGTTAGGATTGAGCCTGTCGGTGCAGTAAGAGTGGTAGTGGCAGAGCGGCGGCGCGCGCGGGTACTCGCCGCCGAGCTGCACGTCGAACACGAACAGGCCGCCCTCGTACGGCGTCTTCGTGGGGCCCGCGATCATCACCGACAGCAGGTCGATGCGGTCCTCGTAGCCGCGGACCCATACCTGTGCGGAAATACAAATATAAGGATTGTTTTTTTTTTTAATTTGGTATAAACTAGTGCTTGACAGCGATCCCACCTGATGGTAAGCAGCGATGCAATCGTTGATGGTGAGGTGCATTATTTTATTAAGAACCTATTCACATTTAATTTGTTAGTCACCCTATTGTCTACATTTCTTTTAATCTCTCCTTTCGCAAGTCTACTGGAAGTTTCTTTTGAAATAAGATTTCCATGACAATTTTTTTATAATCATGTGTCTTCTTTTGATAAATGTGTGTACATAAATTATTACAAAAATAATTTACATAAAATTGCTGTCCATATAAACTTGTGAAAAACACGTCATTTTTTATTATTATTATTATTGATGCGCTTGACACGCTTGCCTAGAAATAACCTATGCACTCTTGACTTAAATACCCCTAGGTTGTAGCTCTTATTTTACAGAAAATACAAAACACAAAGGAACCAACAAATACCTAATTTCGAAAAAAGAATAACGTACCTTTATTATAAAGTTTATTTGAACTTACTAATTCTAAATCAATCTAAAGATTTCAAAGCAACCCGTTTTAAAAAACGGCAATTTTATAGGTAAAGACCTATTAAATACACACAACCAATTATAGCTGTAAATCTAGTGGTAAAATTTTCTGAAGGGAACCATGTAGTCTCCCGCTGTCGCTCTTCGACGCCAATTAGAAAGTTCTAGGTTCAGAAAGCTAGCAATATGCAGCAACGACAGCCATAACCTTTCACCTTCAAGACTGACTTCAGGATAGCTCCATCCACTTCAACACACCAGCCATAATATTACGGGGTGTTCTGCTTGAGCGAAAAATTCGACGCGATGCTATACGCGAAAAATGTCCTACGTGATTTTGGTCATTACTTCTCGAACCATGGAGAAGTACAGTAACATTTTGATTCAGAAACATTCTTCAACTTCTTTGTATTAACAAACGATCCCTTTAATGTTTATATGTTTTTTGTTCCACAACAATCTTTTGGTCCCGCACTGCTCCGATTAACGCTTCTGAATCAACCATTTCGTAGTTCGTGGTGTCGTGTCTGGTAACCCTCAAAACAAGTACGCGTTATATCGCGTCTCGCCGCAGACTACCACGTAGGCCGCAAGCAGTGTATGCCGTTGAGTTCGTCGCGTTCGCAACGTCGCACGTCATGCACGACTCCCTTTTAGCCACGTCTTAATACTCACCCCAGGAGGTAGATCACTTTTGAGCAGTTTGATCTCCCTCTTTACCGCCGAGTAGAAGGTTCTGGGTTCTGACGGCTGCAGCATGGACAGCCGGAACCGATGGGCGGCGGGCGCAGACTCTAGTATGCAGAACCCTTCGCCGTCTTCCTTGACCTCCACAGGTAGGGCCACTGCAGGACTGGCGGTGTCCATCTCGGCCTCGTCTGAGCCTTCTGCTGTCGCTAGGGGCGCTGTATCGGGGGCAACTAGCGGGAATAAAGGAATTATTATTTGTTTTTTTCTTTGTTAATGATTTTGGCTTGGATTAAATTGTTTACCATTAGAAGATGGATGTCTGTTTTTGTAATGTTTGGCAGCAAATGTATCAATTCAACCTTCTCGGCAAAAGTCGCTGAGGTAGTCAACAATACAATAAAATTTTCAGTTTCCATTTTACCGAGATCGCGCCTATTTTAATGATTCCAGTTGCGCAGAAACTTGTGATACAAAACTACGCCAATTTTACATCACCATATCCACTAGGAATCAATTTGCGAATAAGTAAAACAGCCGCTTAAAAAACAAAACAAACTTCACTCGAAGAAATCCCGCCAAAAACTCCTTATAGTTTGTTTTTTTTTTAATAAAATGGACTAAAGATTACGCAGTATTACTGTTGAAAAAGTTATATACTTGTATGTCTCTTGAACAGCTGCATTGTTCCCTAGCAACAAAACACAAAAAGTTTTAGTGTAGTTAGTGCAGAAGAAAGATACAACATTTCAGTCGTGGTTCGACCGCGTGGAGATCACTAGTCTCTACAAATATCTCACCAGTTCCCTCCATCTTCTGTCCAGTGGCTGTGGTAGCATCCTTGACGTCACTCAACTTGACGGCTTCACCGTCTTCTGCCATGCTGACCACCAGAGCACCGTACTGACTATAATTATAAAAGCGTGTGAGATGATATTCTATCAAACGAAATTCTGTTCCTGACCGTGCAATGATCATCGAAAATAAGGAGTCATTCACAAAACTCTTTTACCTAAATACATTAAGGGCATTACCCAGGCATAAATATGTAACATCGAGTTATAGAAAAACACGGGTATAAGACAAACTCATAGCATCAATAAAACTACTTAAAAGCACGTTTAATATTCAAGGAATCGGTCAGTCAAGAAGATGAAACTTATTGCACATTACACGGCGTAGATCTTTGAGAAGAATACTGTGCAAAAATCATCATGGAATTTTATTGTAATCAAGCAATAATTACAAAAAGACAGCCACGACGCTCTACGAGGTAAAAAATTTCTAAAACTCGATAAATACGTCACATTGATGGCCACGTCTTTTATGTTTATATTTCAAACCATAAAAGAAAACTAAGAAGAACTGATGGGATATTTCTATTTGGAAGCTAACATGTGTCGACGATCATTGTACGGATCACAAGTAAGTACAAAACAGGGTAATTACAGGAGCAGAAATATAGTTATCAACCGTCAACGGATAAGACAGTACCAATAATATTACAGTACCATGCATATCGTACACAAAGGGCTTAACAAGGTTTCAAACTGGGCCATTCGCTATGACGAAAGGCGACTTAAGTAGAATAGGGAACCAATTTTAAGCGTACTGAATTTGAGGCATCATTAACAAAAACGTTCTTAGAAAGTAGCGACACTCTTCAATGTGCCGTCTTTCGTCATAGCGAATCCACCCCTAAGGGCCTTGCAACACTTACATTAAACAAATATATGATAATACAATCAGTAAACTAACAATATCGGGTTTAATCGGAAATCAGAGAAATTAAGTTACCACTTTTTATAGAGTCGTCTACAAAACGAAACGAAAAGTAAATAAATAATAAAAGGAAAAGTGTTACAAACGCTGACGAGAAAACTAAAGTTATTACTAAATAATGCTAAAAATGCCAAAAGGGTAAATTAATTTACTACAATATGATTATTATTTTTATTGAAGTTAGCTCAGACTATCGAAGTCCAGTTTTTAGTTGGACATAGCCCCCGGGTATGTTATTTTGTATGCAGTCAAAGAAGCAAGATTTTTTTTATTAAAGAAATTTTTAACTATGTTTCATCGTCCTCACAATTTTGTCTGTAATACTTTGGAAGGGAAAAGCTGCGGAAAATATTATCCCGCGTCGGGTTCCAGGACGTCCATATAGTATCTTGAAGGAGTCACATGCATATTATTACATAATAGGGGTTCATTCGAAACGAGCACAAAAGGACTGCTAAAAAAACTTTTTAGCCCACTACATAGAAACGTTCTTAGGAGACACTAAGAGAAATCAAGTTGAAAGGAAGAATTTTCTCTACTGAAAGTTAAAATAAACATGATACCAAATAATAAATAATTTCTTTTTCATATACATTTGTTTAATATAAGTATTGAACAACGTGTAAGAGGATCGAACCAAAAATACTATGAAACGAGTATCATACTGTGGCTTGTGATCGTTAAAAAAAAATCCGACATGTCTTCAGTTTTTACATACTCGTATTTTACCGCAATTTCGATTCGTTTTTTTTATGGAGGGTTATGATAATTAGTCATCAGCAGGGGACGGAATTAGGTAGAGTTATTCATGTACTTGCATCGAAATGTTGATATTAATATGGATCTTCCCGAGATTTCTAATAAAAAATCCCGTGTGGCCAATAATATTACAAATAAATTATAATAAAAACCTGAGATAAATAAGACAAATAAAACAAAGATAACATACAATGTTTTATTAGTGTTTTCATTGAAAAAGATCTCTCTACGTCAAATGAGGCAAGGTTTACAAATTTATACACTTCCTCTTTCTCGTCATTAATGCAAGAAGAAATCGGTGTAAGTACATGTTTAACTCTACCTAATTCCGACCTCTGGTCATCAGCATGGCTCATCATTTAACACCAACAACTTAGTCTAAATTTAAATCACGGACCTTATTGTGAAGTATTTACAGTTTTTACAAGTTTTGTTTTTACAGGTGAGACCCCAAAGACACAGTACGACATAATGAAATGCATAAAATAAAATAAACAACATAAAAATATATACAAATGAATAAAACAACGAAAGCTTTTTGGAAATCTGTACATGCTATTGATAAAAAATAATCGAAATTCTTATGAAATGACGCCCAAAAATTTTTAACGTATTTTTACTATTTATTTTGAATTGTTATTTAATTTTGGAATCTAATAAATATAAAGTAACCGTATTATGTAATTGTGTATATTTTAATATCAGCATTTTAAGCATTTTTTACAAACAGGCATAGACAGTAGATATACAGGATGGCGATTTAGTCACCTTCATTCCTATGAAGGGAAATCGTAAATGAAAAAAAAAAGTTCAGTAATTGTCCTTTCTTCACAAATAAGTAAGTTGATATGAGAATTATAATCACCACCTTGTATTTAAAAACGAATTATATCGTGCTTTTTCAGGAAGAATATTGTAATCGACAGTTTGCAATTTCTCCAAGGAGAGGCTCTTTCTCTTCTAATTTAAATGTATTTTTTCAATAATATATTCATACTTTTAAATTAGGAAAAAAAATACTCGTTCCTGTAAAAAGCGCCATCTGTCGGTTATAATTTTCTTTCTAATAAGGCTCGATATGTGTGGGATGAATAAACAAAAATGTATTAATAAAGCAAAACACATGTACAGAAGCCCAAATAGAAAGAAATGTAAACAAAAACAATAAAGGAGGCTCACACTGAAAAGTGGTAGACTAAGTTCTCCTCAGAGCCGTTTCTTTTCATTACTGTGTTAAGGAAATCGGCCAACTCTTGCGGCCTTCTCCTGCGAAATAAATGTAACCTTTATTACAACTTAAATAAGGATTTTTTTTTAAATCTTAAATGTGCCGTGGTGCCAGTGTGCAAAACTAACAATCAAGTTCTAAATTACGATTATGCTTCGGTTGGATCTGAATACTATTGTCGCAAGATATCATGTCGGCATCAATATTTTTGAACACAATATATTAAACCAGGGGCTTTTCACAGATCAATGGTTTCGACGCAAAATGTCAAAAGTGCAAAATGCCAACTGGTTGCAAAATTACAAAAGCGCAATACGATCAAAGCTCAAAACGATCAAACCGCAAAACATTACAAAATTTTTAATAACATGTCTGCAGTCGGCTGTAAAATTAATTTAGTTAAGTCAGAAATGGGCTGCAAAATCTATCTAGCAGCTTTGGACTCAGTGGAAAGCTAATTTTTGATTCAGATTTGGTTATCGCCAATCTACAAACAAGCCTAGAGCACAGACAAGCAGATCCAGCTTTGGCACCGGGGGGGGGGGGGGGAGTCAAGCCACAAGAAATTATAATTTAATTTTGATAATAATATAACAAAATCAAATTTCCTTTATTTCCTTTTAAGTCTTCTCCCGAAACGTGTTATCACTTCATCTACTTCAATGGTAACGAGTTCAATTTCCACTGGTTGCCTTAAACCGACTCCGGTACGAATCTTGTATTCATTAATCGGCATTGCACTCCCAGAAATTCGCAGGACTTTGGCTAGCCGTATAGAAAGGACGAATCAACAAAACGACCCTCGCCATCCAATGCTCAATTACAGCTCGGTATCCCTGAGCCTTAAAAGTCGTTAAAGTTCTGTTGCAAGCGTGAGCCCATCTCAAAGTAACACCACATCGGAGAGATGAGACCTCTGGCGGGAGAAGTTTAAACCTCCTGAAGATTTTATCGAGCCGTCAGAGAACCTCTCTCCTGGACACGGGTTGCCATGGCCAATCTGGAAAACTCTAAACAGACTCCGCACCCAGGTTGGGCGCAGCAAAGACAGTCTTCATAGATGGGGATTCCTGGACGGTTCCGATTTTCAGTGTTTGTGCAGCGTCTCTCCGCAGACCATGTCCCACCTTTCACTCTGTATGACGTGCCCTGTTAATTGTTCACGTAGGGATCTAATGACTGCATCAGTGGACGGCATTGCCGGGGCCAGGCAAGGAATTTAATTAGTTTTGCCATCGACACGCTAAGAAGAAGGTACGACCATTGAAGCTCTCAGCTACAATTTGATTTTTCGTAACGAGAAAGGTCTTTCAGCTGTCGTTACACTAGCAGGTAGTGTAGCCATAATAAATAATAAAATCTTATATTAGGACATGTCTCAAAATCGCAATTTAAAATAAGGTCAGAAATTGACTGTAGTACTCCGCTGCCACTTTACTATCCACAGCCGATATTCGTTTACAATGACAGAAACTGGAGTAGGTACTTTATAACTACTAACTTTTGCCCGCAGCTTCGCTCGCGTACATAAAATTTAGTCATGACCCCTATGACCCCCTCTGGATCCGCCCTTGAGTACAGGTGTAGGGTAAGCAGTGGTGCTTACCATCAGGTGGGATCGCGGTAAAGCACTAGTTTATATCATTAAATATATACATAGTCATGAACCTCCACCTTTCAATAAAGATGAGACTAACATTGTAGATGGCATTTAAGAACTTTGACGTTTTGCGTTTGTCATTTTCCACATTTGACATTTTGCAACTAATTATATTTCTGCGCTTTTGACGTTATGCACCTAAACCGTGTCAATGCGATTATGATTCCGTAGTAAAATAGGGTTCGCATAATAGTGCTATTCGTCCTGTATAGCTCTATCTTTCTCTCAAACTAGAACAATGATTGCTTTAGCACGACACAATACAGCTCCCATAGCGTTTTAATGACAGACAATCACATCTTAAGCGTCAATTTTTCAATATTCAAAGGGATATTTTTTTCTGAGGAGTAAAAATGGCGCCAAATGGTGGCAGCATTTTTATTCTTCAGTTAAAAATTATCTGGTTATTTAAAAAATCCAATATTCTTAAATCTTTCTATTGGAGTTTGATTTTCGCACTCAGTCTATGATAGACTATCATTACGAGTACGTGGTACTGTAGATAAATTAGGAGATAATATGTCCCCGGACATGAGACGCAACGCCCAATCTACGTGAACGCTGCAATGTTGCTCAATGTAATATAATATTCCCCTACTATTACACAACGCCGTCTAGTCTCAAGCTAAGCAAAGCTTGTGTAATGAGTACTAGACAACTGAAACATACTTATATATTTCTAAATACATACATATTATAGATAAATTACACCCAGACACGTAACAAATGATCGTGCTCATCACACAAACATTTGTCCTGGGTAGGAATCGAACCCACGACCTCCGGCATAGCAGTCAGGGCCACTAACCATTAGACCAACAGACCAGTCAAAATGTCCCGCAACTTGCACCGCAACATTTTACAACGTACTCACGTGATGAGGAACATGTTGGACAATTTGACAGCGTTGCGCGTCATGTTGGAGGACAATGTAATCCCTAATGCATCTGAGGCTTTTAATTTATTTTTATTTATTTTCCCTTCACAAAGTTTTCTTATGCTTTCGTTTTATTTTAAAAATATTTTTACAATTTAGAGCTAACTTTGTGACCACCTCTGTGAGGGACTGGCTTTAGTCTTTTTTAACGTGTATTTCACCAAAGCAAATTAGATCCAGCAGTTGCATAAATAAAAATAAACAATCTTTTCTTGTCATTTTCTTTTTATCATAATATATAAAGTTCTGTAAAATAATTTGTTAGCATCTGTTTTCGCTAGCTATCGTGTTGACTTACCGGCTGACTTCGGCGTGCGCCTTGATTAACTGCGCGTGTATGAGCGCGCACAGCTTGTGGCATACGTTCTTGCCCTGGGCAGCCTCGGGATCAGTCACATCCGTTGCTGGAAATACGATTTATAATGTTGATCGGGAACTGATAAAAGCACCTAGCCGATTCTCAACTATTTTGGTATTGGCTTCTAGTCTGCGCGGGTGCGGCTGAATTTTACGTGGAGCGATCGCCTATCTGACCTGGAGAATCCAGTAAATGGATGACACAATACCTCTTGACAAGACTAGGTGATGATTGTCAAAAATCTTCGACAGACTAAAGCACAAAATAATCATAAATCGAACGTGATTCTTATTAGACAATTTTTGTTTTTGATAAGGTAGCATGAGATGTAGTCACAGACCACATGAGTGAGATGGACACTGAGATTCGTGCTATCTCACTCACCCTTTGACTTTGCATAACCCTTTGAGCTCGACTCCATAACATTAAGATCTAACTGTATTGGTTTGGATTTTATAACACTAATGACCCGCCCCGGCTTCGCACGGAGACAAATTATACATACAAAAACGTTCTCGTTTATTGGTCTTTCTATTAGTCCGCATTAAAATCCTTTGCGTGGTTTTGCATAAGTTATCGAATAAACAGGCAGACGCAGAAAGCGTAGAAAACAAAGTGTTTTATACTTTTTTTGAGGTGTGAAATAATCCATCATCATCATTCATCTCGCTCTAGGGTGGAGCGAGAGGGAGTGTCAGATTTTTATTGAATAAAATCTAACTGTGTCCTTGAGTTGCCCTTTGCATTCTAGGACTAGAGATTGTTTTATACTAAGTAAATAAATAGGATAAACAAATGAGTTCGATCACGCCTACCAAACGTAGACTGGGGAGAACCTATAGCATCAGCTAATACATATCGGAAACTAGCAGTATTAAAATATTTTTTTTAATGTGTGAAGTCATCTAATGTCATCTCCCGCTTTCGAGTGGAGCGAGAGGGCGTGTCGACTTTTACTGACAAAAACCACACCTATGTTCCTTCAGTGACCTTTTGCGTTCTAGGGCCACGAGTATCCTCATAGTCCTAGCGGGCATCGGCCCTCCTAGGCCGGTTTGCTGACATCTCTTTGAGGCGCGCGTGGCATCGACGACTTGTAAAGTTTGTACTTACGATTGTCACCAGTGGCGGCGGCACTATCTGGCAGTGCTACAGCCGTGTCCGAGCTGGAGGCCTGCGCCGACTCTATGTTCAAATGCAGCTGCTTCTTCGATACGGTGCATTCCACCTACAAGATATAAAGCTAATCAAACATTTAGAATTGGGTAGTTGACTATTTTTTTTTAACTTATTTGTATTATATCAAAAGTAACTTAACGAAAATCATAAATTGTAATTGCGAACCCAGGTAGGCCGCTGCAAACTCAACTTGGCAAAATGGGGTTTTATAGACCCATCGAGTACATCGACAATGTGAGTGCGGAGCTCCTGTTCAAAACATGAGCCACATTTTGGAATGCCCTAAGTGTCCGTATACCTGCACTTTGGAGGATTTGATGAGTGCTACCGATGCTGCTATTAATGTAGCCTATTGGGCCCAAACAGTTTGACGAGTTTACCATCGAATCGAAAAGAAGAAGAATTGTTTTTTTAAGCAAATTCTTTTGTTTGAAAAGGAATATGTGAAAAGCAGAAGTAGGATGCACATATATGTGACGTCACCGTCATTTGGTTACGTATGCACAAAAGAGATAGCGAGATATTCCCGTCACGCCCCCGCTATTCCTCATATCAATATTTAAAATGCTAATTGCTGCTTTATTTGATATTTTTTGATGCTGTCTTCAAATTTTCATTTATTATTATCTACTAAAACTTCCCAACCACGTTGAAAGCCGATCACAAATCGATGTTCAACCTCATCGACTGCAGCTGTATTGGTATATAGCTGCAATCAATTGATAAATGATATTTATTTTACAAATAGGTTTAAAAAAACACGTTTACACGTTAATTTCTTTTTTCGTCATTTTAAACTAGATGAGGCCGGTGTTTCCTAGCTGACCCTGAGAAGAAACACCGAAACAAACTCAGGGGTCAGTCTCTTTTAAAGTCCGTACAGTAAATATGTAATGGTCATATAACATGAGAACTATTCAGATTTGTCTGAGATGGTTTTTTGAAGAAAGAACCATACAGATTTGAGTGGACCTGTCCAGTCAGTGCATTTGTCGGTATTTGCATAGCACAACTCAGGACTACTAAGGAGCTCAACGACTTGACGAACAATACCAAGGAAAGGACATTTGGGTAGGCCGCAGAAAATACTCAAATTGCCAGACATTCGTTTTTGTTTGTTTGAAATTAGTTAGTAGAAGTAGTTTGAAAGCCACTCTATGTAAGACAGTGGTAGGATTTGGCAAGAATATCAATACTTTACATGGAGCGACTGGTTATCTGATCTCCACAATCTAGTTATTGGATAAAACGATACCCCTTGGTAAGATCAGTTGCTAGATTCTTATATCTCTAACTACCCGTAACACTTATCGAAAATTTTACTTAATTCACCACAGTTTTATCTACGCAGGCTGGTTTGTGCGTGTAGTTGGAAAAACTTATAGTTTTACATGGTGTTCCGTGTACAAACCGGCCTGTGAAACTTGGTGCATGTGGTAGGCCCATCAGGGTTCAGCTACACCTGACCGCACCGAATAGAAACACCTGGTAAGGGTTGTAGGAATCCGACACTACCACTATTAGATTTTTATTATTTTTACGACACCTTGAACACATCTCAGCTAGCTCAGGGAGCTGAGAAATATTCAAGATGTTGTAAAAACCCTGGGTTACACTACAAGGACACATCACCTGCATGGGCTCCACAGTGACATTGGCTGCTACGATGGGCCTGCCGTGCCCCTCGCTGAGCGTCGGCTTGTCCACGTCATCGTCCACCAGCATGGGGTCGGGCGGGGGGGAGTCCGACGTGGCGCCGGACGCGGCGGGCTCTGTAGGAGCGAACAGACGCGCGAGCTGCTCGTGCACGCGGCGTTCGCCCGCTCGAGGGGTTATCGCACCGCGTTCGCGTACGCGTTCTAGTAGACCCTAGTAGTGAAAAAGGTATATATCTAAATATGGATTGAGTTCTATAGCCCATTCGCCTTAAGAAAATAGTGACGTCATTGTCACTCAATAAGCCCCTTTACACATCAGATCATAATAATTTAAAAGCTCGGTTCACATGATTAGTTGAAGTAAAAATGAATACCTCACCTTATATCAACATTTAAACATGTAGAAAAGCTGTTTTAAGACGTAATAGCAAGAATAGATTCAAAGAGATGAAAGAAATTTTGTAACCTTGTGGTTAATGAAGAAAAAACAAACATGTGGGACTTAAACAAAGTTATGGAACTCGCGGAACAGGATTCTTTTATTATAAATGTTTATAAAAATTTTGACGATCTTTTTTTTTTTATTGGGTGGGAAAATCATCCTAATGACATCCCCGCTCTTGGGCGGAACGGGAGATAGTGTCAGACTCTTACTGACTAAAAACCCACTCCTGTTCCTGGGTTCCGCTTTCACACTACCCGTGGCCCCAGTAGGCTTCGACCCTGCTGGGCCCCTACGATTTGCTGACATCTCCTTGAGGCGCGCGTGGAACAAAACGCGCCGTCGACGACTTGGGCTCGGTCCGGACGGTTACCGGACGGTCAGACGGTTGACGATTCTGATTCACAATATCTACTAGGAATTAATTTGGGAATAAAAAAATCGAATAAATCCCGCCAAAAACCATGGCTGTCTACAATACCAGGGTTACCAAAGATTATTATGATTTTGATATCCAAAGTTTTAAAATAATTACTTAATATTCATATTTTAAATACTGTGTAATAAAATGTTTGCATTAAATTATAATGGTTTAATTTATACCCCAGTATGAACACGCCTTTTCTTTGCAGTAGCACTGATGAAGTCACTATTTTCTTATTATGAATAGGGTATAGGCGAATGGATTAAAGTTGTCTGCAAAAAATACTTTTAGCAATAAAACTTCCCATTGTTACACTTTATTAAAACTTTGACTGTTTTTTTTTTATGGTGTAAAATAAAGAGTGTATCTATCTTGGACGGCTCTGAGTCAATCAGAAGACAAAAGGATTTGGCATAGTGAACCAGTATGCCGGAGTTTCTTATGAAGGTGAAGCTATTTACACAACAACTGTTGACAGAACGTCTTGACACCGTGAGAAAAGAAGAACTTGTGAAACTGCTATTTGACCT
Source organism: Mythimna vitellina (assembly GCA_949316375.1). Lineage (NCBI taxonomy): Eukaryota > Metazoa > Arthropoda > Insecta > Lepidoptera > Noctuidae > Mythimna > Mythimna vitellina. The sequence goes on from OX438692.1 coordinate 19,033,345, forward strand.
TGGTTACAAGACAAGATTGGCAACACCTAATTTATTTAGGATCGGTGCAACCAGTTTACTGCCATCAAATACTTGAAAGCGCCAGGGCAGCCCGCAAAATTCAAACCTTTAATTTTTTGCATGTCAGTGTCAAGTTATAATTAGAGATCGGAGTAGGTAGATTGAATTGGGGTCATTGATCCGAAACATATATATAAATATGGACATTCCACCGAAAAACCGGAACCGACCATAGAACCGGTAGGAATTTTATTAAAATTAGTAATATTATATCCTTAATTTTTTTTTTAACACTGTCACGATTTGACACAACCCAACGACCAATCTGAACATTATACCTTAATATACATATTATATCATATACTTAATATACATATTAGTCCTATCAATTATAGCTTACCAAAAAGTGATCTTCGTGGAAGAATGACGTGCCCATTAGACGGTCTAAAAATCGGCAATCTTTGTACAAGTTTAGCAGCTTGCGCATTATCTGAAAATAAAACAAAACTTTAGAAAGCTTATGTTTACACTGGCACTCTGATTTAACATTTTAACAGCACAATTAAATACATATTTAACATGTATGAACTCTCTCTTGACTGGCTGGTACGACAGTGATGTTCCAAAGTGATTGTTAAATAATATTCTTATTTTCATTATTCGATTCAATGCAAAATACATCGTCATCGGACCGACCATTTATGTAGCCAGCCTGTCATTAAAATGATTACGATAACATATTATTACAATTTTTAATAATATCAAAAGTAAGAAGTACGGTTGAGGCGAGAATCTGATATGTTCGAACTTACTTGCCTGTGAACGTTCACAGCATAATATAGACTTTTATGTGCATTGTTCTAAGTAAACGTGACGAAATTGAAAACTATTCACGTTGCGAAAATAGTGACTCATTAGTGCTACTGTAAAGTAAAGGCGTATTCAAAATGTAAAATTAAACCATTAATATTAAAGCAGTATTTTTATTACTCAGTATTTAATTTTAAAATTTAATCAGATACTTCCGAATTTTCACTTTTATTTTTGCGACCAGGAGAACATTGCATTTTTGCATTTTTTAAATTAACAAAAGTGTCCGTTCTGTCTGAACGGCTTACTTAAACCAGTCATTATGAATACAGCTTTCTTAATAGAGCACGGGCTACACGGATGCAATCCAACCTTCCGACAGAGGTTACCTTGGTGGGGGCTTGGTTTGCCTTCACGCATTGTGTTGCGGCTATACGTTTGCAAATCAGTCACTGCGGTCGAAACTACGGCTGGAAAAACGCGCCCGCTATACAAGGAAGTTCATATCAAAATTTGGATATCTACTGTCTACATGGATTGAAACAAGCAAAATCACCTATGTTGCTTTAATATTATTTAATTGGTCAAGGGGCGTAGCTAAGCTGAATGACAATGATGGGTCACTATTTTCTTAACGCGAATACATAGTGTATGAAATACAGTGCATTTAAAATCGTTATCAACAGTACGGTAATCATGTTCATTTAGATCTCCTTTATAAATGTAAATTTAAGATGCCAAACGTTTTAAATATTAATTTTTTTTTTCTTGTAATTTCACTGGTAATAAAATATAATAAACGGAAGAAAGTTTAAGGGGGAATAAATGAAAATAAAAGAACAGACATTTTATTATCGAGCGTTTAATATTCAATGCTGACTTCTTCTTCTTCGTCGTGATAGAATAGAAAATATTAAAAACTAAAATGAGAATATGGTAATGAAATAACTATATGAAATCAATGGAACCAAAAATGAGGAAGCCATAGAAGACCGGGCGGGATTGATTAATATACTATTTATTTATCGGGCAGCATTGTTTCTTAAAAGCTTGTTGCTTTGTTTTAAATAACCGATTAAGATCGATCTAAAGTTTTTAAGTTTGAAGTGAACTCCTAGGTCAGTTTTCAAAGTAATGGCGCGTTTAATATAGTCTGTACATCGCATCATATATAAAAGTGGCATTATATATAATAAGGACGAGCACTAAAACATTCACATAACGCAGTTTCGCAAGGCTTTGTACACACCGGGCCGCCAGCAAAAGTATCCTTTGACATACTGAGATCCTGAAGCGCTTGCCTGTTCTGTTGCCGGATGCTTCGGGATGCCGAGGCGTCTTTAGGCACTGCACCGTCCTGCTGAATTTCATATTACACCGCTCCCAACTTTAGTGACTGTGCACATGAATGTGATGCATTTGAAATGATACTAATGTCAAGCATTGCAGAAAAATAGCAAATCAAATTAGAATAAGAAACCAATAGAAATTCTTGGTCGGAGTTCTGTCGCCACCACGCCGAGGCACGTGCCGATGTCGCGTCGGCATGCTGAAGCATCCTGCCACCGGGCCCGGGGGATGAATTGAAATCTGTTAGCGTAGTGCAAGTATTTAGTCGATCGATCGCGTTAACTTGAATGTCAAATTGTATTAAAACTTGATAAACGCCGTTTGGTGACATAAACGGAAAACCACTTTTTGATCTGAGTGCAACATCTATTGGCGCGCCTTAGCAGCAAAACAGACTCGATTGCCGTGACGACCAATGGCATGACCCTGTCATGCCATGATGCGTCCACTACGCCACCGCTCTCCACTGTCTTATGAGTGCGCGAGCGTATAGTAACATAGATGTTTTACATTTGCTGAGTGTCTCGTGACGGTCAACATTTTTACTATACGAATTGACATAAGCGAATGTTTACGTTAACACGATCGAGTACGTACAAAAACTTACACTAGGCCCTCTGAGCAATATCAGATGTAGGCAAAAGATAGTTTTGCAGTGGGTCCGGTGCTCTGGGCCGCGACCTACCTCGTGCGTGTCGAGCGCGGGCTCCCTGCGGAACGCGTCCAGCAGGGCGCGCAGGCCCGCGTGCAGCCGCTGCAGCAGCGCGGCCACGGGCGGGCGCAACAGCGCGGGCACGTGCGCGTCGGCTAAGGACGCGGCGGGCGCGCGGAGCCACCTTAACAGAGATAGTACTTTTACCTCTTGGCTCTGTAACGTGGGGTGTTTAGCGAACATCTCTTCGAGTTTCCTCATGGCAATGCGGCCGCGCTCGATGTGTGCGGCCACGCGCGGCTCCAGCAGGCGCGGCACGTCCGGCGCGCCGGAGCCGCCCGGCGCCGGCGGCGGGCCGGACGCCGGCGGGCCGGCCGCGCCCGAGCACGAGCCGCAGGACACGCACGACCCCACCACCACTTCTGTAAACATAAATATAACACAATATATGCACCTGCCATGTTATGTCTCGGCAAAACCCTAATGTCGACTGGAAGAAAATCCCTAAGGCATAAAGTCCGCCTTGTACAATGTTTCATTAGTGCATAAAGTTTTAAATAAATAAATAACTATATTATATCTAAATTACCGCTTGGCCGCGATCTTATTTTTACCTTTTGGCATTATTCTTCTGTATAATAAATAAGTTAGATCCAGCACTACTTACCAGTGGCAGTGGGCGTCTGCTCGGGCGGCGTGGGAGTGCGCGGGTCTGGTGTGCGCAGGTCAGGTTCGTGTGCGGAGCTCTGTGTCTCCCACGAATCTTCAGATGCTGACCCTTCCGAGCCCCATAGTTCTCCTTCTTCGCTGTCGTATTCGCCCACCTAAACAAACGAAAATCCTGCGTAAAGTACTACGAAACCTCGAGGTGAACAATGTTAGTGGCCTCGACGGGATACCGGCAATTGTTCTGAGATTTTGTGCGCTTGAACTGTCTGGAATCATGACACGGCTATTTCGCTTTTCGTTTACGACTGAAAAAGTGGTGATTGGTTCAAAAGCAACCTAACGTGCAACCCATGCCCAAGATGGGTAGTCGGGCTGACACGGCTAACTATGGATCCATTTTAGTAACGTCCATCCTCTGTAAGAGTATGGAACGGGTACAGTGTATGCCATTCACATCTTTACTTCTTTCTTTTTTTTTATCTGTCTACTGTCTTTTGTCTTGCTCTAATACTATTTGTGAAAACTTGTAATTGGTCTTCTTTCAATATTTTTCAACTATCTGTATCCTAAATGTAAGTTTTCGGAAAAAAAAAAAATAGAGTGAAGTTTCGGTGGCTTGGCACGGTGAAAATCTTGGAGTCTCGAAGGCATTCGACCGAGTCTGGTTTTATTGAATTCGTAACTGTGCCGATAATTAACCATCTTGAGTTTCTTGGTGTAACGTTGATATCTACCATCAATTTTGGCCCTTAGGGTCGCCGCACCCGGACAAAATGCGACAGCCATAAACGCCGCCACGTGAGTTCAGAAGCGGCCAGGCCACAAAGGAAGCTGAAGCGCGCGACAGTCACTTTTGGCCGGTGGCTACTACTTTTTTTAAACCATACACGCAGCATCTAAATGGACTCTGACGAAGAAGGCTAAATGCGCGAATGGCTTGTGATGGTGTTTAATGGCCAGTGCGGACCACAAGAAAAGAGCAGCGGCGATTTTTAGCGTGTGGCGGCCAACTGCGTCAACAGTGTGTTGCAATTCATATAAAATGAATAAAAACTATAGGGCTTTGTGGTTATGTGGTTATAGCCAGTGGCCCGTGTGCGGCGACCCTTACAATCGAAGAAAAGACTAAACAGGCTACCAAATAGTTAGCTATCCTAGCAAAGGTGAGACGGTAGTTAACATATGAACAATTGTTCAACCTTTATCAAGCGCAAGTTCAATGAAACACAATACATTTATTTATTTGAATTTATTTTTAAACTTGCTACTACTTTAAAAATAAACATATTTACCTTATATAGATCCTGCGGCCAGCACATGCTCGTATGTCCGTCGACCCACCAAACTTTGACGCGGCCTGACGGGAAGTTGTCAATTACCTAAAAACAAATAACATTCTAATTAATTAAAATAATAATCATCAACAGCGATTTCTAGGCAGGTGGCGAGGGACTCTGGTGGATTACATTGACGTTTGAAGTAACATTGTTTCATTCTTATTACAGTGTGGGTAAAAGATAGAGCTATACAGGTTGTCTAGTGCCATCTCTTACACGCGCATACACGCTAGAATTACGTCAAAATACGTTGTATCAAGTCAACCCGTATAGTCAAGTCTGCGATCCCTTGATCTTGTGAAAAAATCAAACTTCTAACTTAACGTAAAAAAAGATATGGTCGTTTATGTCGCAAATACAAGTATATTTCGACACTCTCAAGGAATCATAATTCATAGGGTAGTTCCCGTTGAAAGCCCCTAAAATTAACCATAAAGCAAGGTCTTCTAGGACAGATATAAATGAATAAATCTGTAAACAGTAAATTTGTTGTTACGTCACAGAAAAAAATATGTTTGCGATTCGGAAAAATCTTCAAAACTCAATTACATAGATAGGTAGTGAAAAGGTACGGAAACCTCAGTGCGCGCGAGTCCGACTCACATTTGCCTAATTTTTTTTTTAACCCAATATAATTCTTGATAATATAATTTTATCAATATAATTTTTAGGATAAAAAAGAATCTTCTTTCTGAAGATTCAGTAACCGGTTCAGAACATACTACTTTCAGGATGGATGCGCGTTTATTAGGCTACTATCCACGGACGCATAGCTTCATAAACGCGTGTTCGTCATTATACGCTTGCTATACGCCTGCTCGCAGCTTACCGCGGCAACGATGCGACGTTGCCGCTTTGACAGAATTTCATAGTTTTGTTGGTAAGCTGCAAGCAGGCGTACAGCAAGCGTATAATGACGAACACGCGTCTATGAAGCTATGCGTCCGTGGTCAGTAGGTCTTATGTTACATGTTGTTTATTCTAGTATATATCTCTCACCTGTCCTGCAGTGCAGTTGGCGTCTTCACCAGTAAAATTAGCAACCCTGATGACGACAGTCCCGGGTCGGTACTGGAAGTCGGGGTGGTCCTTCAGATCATACACGCTGACTTCACTTTCATGCAGCATTTGAGGACTAGGGAACAAACGAAATGTTTAGAGTTTTGTAAAACGTGTTGCTCTATTTCAGTGCCTGTACAAAAGGATTTGCGGATATTTGCTAATTAACTTAATCAAAAATCATTCACATTTGATGAACCAGGACATATATTTCCCCGGCCGTTATAATAAGGTTATCAAACCTATTATCTGGCCCATAAATACTATATGGCCAGTTTGTTATACCTTTTTTTTAATAAAATGACTTCTGCTCTGGGTGGAACGGAAGGTAATGTCAGACTTTTACTGACTACACCTCAGTGTTTCTTCAGTGATCCTTCTTTTACGAGGTTACGATGATTCCTTCGAACAATTCACAACCCTGGCAGGCGATGGACCTAGCTAGCCCCGTAATTTTTTCCTACCATCTCTTTTAGCACGCGTGGAACGCACCGTCGACCCAGGTTTTGACTTTAACAGACGGCTAACTACTTATTGATCGCCGTCCTAGCCCAGTTCTGTCATACCTGCTACTACGAATACGTGAAAGGAAGTTCATAAATCGATATTATTCTGACACATCACATTCGCGACAGACACAGACACACGCGCTCACACAGCAGACTTGTGTCCGCTCTTTGTGTTGCATGAAATTTAAAAAAAAAAATAAGTGACGCTGTGGACTGTACTGGCGTAAATGATGCAGGACTAATAGTTTCAACTTACACTGGCTCATCAGCACTGGTGTAGGTGCGGTACCAATGCACGATGGCTGTCCTGCCGTGATGATCCACGCGTTGAACCACGCCGTACTCTCTGTGCTTTAGCTGTTCAATAACAACAATACATTGTAGTTTTAATATAACTGTCCGCTGCCATGTGTAACAAATTTCATAGATAAATATTAACAACACTTTTTTTATTTGTCAAAAGTATCTACAAAGAATCTCTTTGTAAGCTGAAACTCTCTCTTACTGACCCAAAGCTAGACCAAAGGGATGCTTTCCTTGAACCGGTAGGAGTCTAGGTCGTCTAGTTATCTTATATGAGCTGTGCTCTGCAGAATCACCCGCGCTTTTGGTCACTGCTCCGCGTTCGTGAGTCGTAACATGATGTTATTATAGTCTATACAACACCATGAATCTAGCCCATTTTTTTTTCCCATCTGACTGGTACTTTCAGAGATTAGCGCGGTAAAACCAATCAAAAACATCTCTGCTTTATTATATTAGTAAGTAGCTTCACCCAGCGACTTCATCCAGAAAAAGAAACCAGACAAAAAGTAGCCCAAGTCCAGTCCTTCGTGTTCAAGCCACACCGAATTTCGTCAAAATCAAAGTATTTATTAGTGTGCTTTTTGGTGATAAAGCAGTCTTATGGTTAGTTTGTGGTAACTCAAAAAGCTAGCCATTGGGCATACACTATTTAACAACATCAATTCAGTAGTTTAACCGTGAAAGCGTAATAGACAGAGTTACTTTCACATTTATAACATTAGTATAGATTTTTAATATAGAGTAAATATTACCAACCAAGGTCATATTGTTTCAAATTCATTTTAAGACGAGTAACACAAGCACTAACCTGTTGGTTTTCTTCTACGTTAGCTGCCCCGCTGACCACGAAATCGCCCGGGAAACACTCCTGCCCATCCAGGTGATGGATAGGGTACAGTTGTGTGGAAGGAATGCCCATTTCTATGGTACCATCCTGTAAACAAATTTTAGATGAGAGAACGAAACAGGCCGCCGCAGGGTACGCTCGTAAAATCGAGGAATTAATTATTATATAATATATATTAATTAATTCCTCGTTATATAATAATTAAGGAGCTCTTGTCACCTACACGTGACACTGGGAATTGACGAATTAAACTAGATAGAGTATTTGGTCGTAAATATACGACCCGGGCGAAATGGACACGAAAATATTTGCAGATTCATCTGACGTAAGCAGTTAAAGGGTTAAAAATTAAAATAAATTGAATATGATTCCACCGTTACGGTAATGTATTAGCTACAAGGACCACTGGGACATTCACAAATGGCAAGCAAACGACATTCGTTACACCTAAATCAATGGTACGCACAATGTTTGGGGGCGGTGCAGGGAGCGTGCGTTCTGGCTTGTTTCTTCTGGGTCCCTAAGTTATGCACGAAAGTAAAATCTTTTTATTTCTCTCGTTTACACTAAAATTTTAACCATCCAGTATGTATAGTTACCACCTAGGTAGCTCACCGTCTATGGCTTCGTTTAAGTTGTGGAAAATGCGAGGTGCAAGTAAAAAGATACATCCCAACGACGTGCGAGCAATACAAGTGAATAAGCCCGGCTTTTATGTGAAAAAAGCCTAAATGATACCTAACATCTAAATCATAGAACACAACAAATAAATAAAATAAAAATCTAAACTTTAAACTTCACGCGTCTACGTGGCTACGCTAAGTTGCCATTTCGTGTTCAATGCGAAACTAAATCATTTCTAAAATACTATACCTATGACATACATTATGCAATGTTGCTGCTCTGAGCGCAATCTCACCGTTCCCACTCTATGACATGCTTTTATACTTGGTTTTGAAGTGATTAAAGTTTATCTTCCAAATGAATTCGGAAGTGCATGTAATTGTTCAATGCATGAAGGAATGTGTAAAGATATTTTAAAATCAATTTTTTCAATTCATGTACATATAAGTATAAAGTAAACTAAAAAACAATTTGCCTTCTGTGTGCTTTATCTGTTTGTGGTAAAGAACAAAGAGCTGCCTGTTTACATTGTAAGTATCTTTTATTTATTATCAATATCGTAAACAATTTGTAATTAGTCTCCACTAGATTGCGCACAAACGATTCAATTCAAAATAGAATCAGGTGTGGCCTGCTAAAACTCACAGTTGCGACCGCGATTGTAGCGACGCACGAATTGCCGTAAAAATGTCCATAGATGGCTCTTATATGTTTTATTCGGAATATTAGGATACTAGTCGATTGGTCAAGGTGCCTTGGTTTGCCCCCTATAAAGGCATCGTGCACAGCGCTGCCAATCAAGCCATCAAAGTTACCCCTTGTTGTCACATTGTTTCGTACCAAACCTGAGCTGGCAATTGGTTTTGAGACTTCAAAATTAACCATTGCAATTTGTGTCCAGATGCAGAGGGCGCGGGCGGGGCGCGGCGCACAGTGCGCTTGAGTCGCTTGCCTCGCAACATACCTGCCACACGACGTTAGCGCGGCTGGTGGTGTGCAGCGTCTCCACGACCACGCGGTCGCCGAGGCGCGGCGGCGGCGCGGGCGGGGCGCGGCGCACAGTGCGCTTGAGTCGCTTGCCTCGCAACATACCTGCCACACGACGTTAGCGCGGCTGGTGGTGTGCAGCGTCTCCACGACCACGCGGTCGCCGAGGCGCGGCGGCGGCGCGGGCGGGGCGCGGCGCACAGTGCGCTTGAGTCGCTTGCCTCGCAACATACCTGCCACACGACGTTAGCGCGGCTGGTGGTGTGCAGCGTCTCCACGACCACGCGGTCGCCGAGGCGCGGCGGCGGCGCGGGCGGGGCGCGGCGCACAGTGCGCTTGAGTCGCTTGCCTCGCAACATACCTGCCACACGACGTTAGCGCGGCTGGTGGTGTGCAGCGTCTCCACGACCACGCGGTCGCCGAGGCGCGGCGGCGGCGCGGGCGGGGCGCGGCGCACAGTGCGCTTGAGTCGCTTGCCTCGCAACATACCTGCCACACGACGTTAGCGCGGCTGGTGGTGTGCAGCGTCTCCACGACCACGCGGTCGCCGAGGCGCGGCGGCGGCGCGGGCGGGGCGCGGCGCACAGTGCGCTTGAGTCGCTTGCCTCGCAACATACCTGCCACACGACGTTAGCGCGGCTGGTGGTGTGCAGCGTCTCCACGACCACGCGGTCGCCGAGGCGCGGCGGCGGCGCGGGCGGGGCGCGGCGCACAGTGCGCTTGAGTCGCTTGCCTCGCAACATACCTGCCACACGACGTTAGCGCGGCTGGTGGTGTGCAGCGTCTCCACGACCACGCGGTCGCCGAGGCGCGGCGGCGGCGCGGGCGGGGCGCGGCGCACAGTGCGCTTGAGTCGCTTGCCTCGCAACATACCTGCCACACGACGTTAGCGCGGCTGGTGGTGTGCAGCGTCTCCACGACCACGCGGTCGCCGAGGCGCGGCGGCGGCGCGGGCGGGGCGCGGCGCACAGTGCGCTTGAGTCGCTTGCCTCGCAACATACCTGCCACACGACGTTAGCGCGGCTGGTGGTGTGCAGCGTCTCCACGACCACGCGGTCGCCGAGGCGCGGCGGCGGCGCGGGCGGGGCGCGGCGCACAGTGCGCTTGAGTCGCTTGCCTCGCAACATACCTGCCACACGACGTTAGCGCGGCTGGTGGTGTGCAGCGTCTCCACGACCACGCGGTCGCCGAGGCGCGGCGGCGGCGCGGGCGGGGCGCGGCGCACAGTGCGCTTGAGTCGCTTGCCTCGCAACATACCTGCCACACGACGTTAGCGCGGCTGGTGGTGTGCAGCGTCTCCACGACCACGCGGTCGCCGAGGCGCGGCGGCGGCGCGGGCGGGGCGCGGCGCACAGTGCGCTTGAGTCGCTTGCCTCGCAACATACCTGCCACACGACGTTAGCGCGGCTGGTGGTGTGCAGCGTCTCCACGACCACGCGGTCGCCGAGGCGCGGCGGCGGCGCGGGCGGGGCGCGGCGCACAGTGCGCTTGAGTCGCTTGCCTCGCAACATACCTGCCACACGACGTTAGCGCGGCTGGTGGTGTGCAGCGTCTCCACGACCACGCGGTCGCCGAGGCGCGGCGGCGGCGCGGGCGGGGCGCGGCGCACAGTGCGCTTGAGTCGCTTGCCTCGCAACATACCTGCCACACGACGTTAGCGCGGCTGGTGGTGTGCAGCGTCTCCACGACCACGCGGTCGCCGAGGCGCGGCGGCGGCGCGGGCGGGGCGCGGCGCACAGTGCGCTTGAGTCGCTTGCCTCGCAACATACCTGCCACACGACGTTAGCGCGGCTGGTGGTGTGCAGCGTCTCCACGACCACGCGGTCGCCGAGGCGCGGCGGCGGCGCGGGCGGGGCGCGGCGCACAGTGCGCTTGAGTCGCTTGCCTCGCAACATACCTGCCACACGACGTTAGCGCGGCTGGTGGTGTGCAGCGTCTCCACGACCACGCGGTCGCCGAGGCGCGGCGGCGGCGCGGGCGGGGCGCGGCGCACAGTGCGCTTGAGTCGCTTGCCTCGCAACATACCTGCCACACGACGTTAGCGCGGCTGGTGGTGTGCAGCGTCTCCACGACCACGCGGTCGCCGAGGCGCGGCGGCGGCGCGGGCGGGGCGCGGCGCACAGTGCGCTTGAGTCGCTTGCCTCGCAACATACCTGCCACACGACGTTAGCGCGGCTGGTGGTGTGCAGCGTCTCCACGACCACGCGGTCGCCGAGGCGCGGCGGCGGCGCGGGCGGGGCGCGGCGCACAGTGCGCTTGAGTCGCTTGCCTCGCAACATACCTGCCACACGACGTTAGCGCGGCTGGTGGTGTGCAGCGTCTCCACGACCACGCGGTCGCCGAGGCGCGGCGGCGGCGCGGGCGGGGCGCGGCGCACAGTGCGCTTGAGTCGCTTGCCTCGCAACATACCTGCCACACGACGTTAGCGCGGCTGGTGGTGTGCAGCGTCTCCACGACCACGCGGTCGCCGAGGCGCGGCGGCGGCGCGGGCGGGGCGCGGCGCACAGTGCGCTTGAGTCGCTTGCCTCGCAACATACCTGCCACACGACGTTAGCGCGGCTGGTGGTGTGCAGCGTCTCCACGACCACGCGGTCGCCGAGGCGCGGCGGCGGCGCGGGCGGGGCGCGGCGCACAGTGCGCTTGAGTCGCTTGCCTCGCAACATACCTGCCACACGACGTTAGCGCGGCTGGTGGTGTGCAGCGTCTCCACGACCACGCGGTCGCCGAGGCGCGGCGGCGGCGCGGGCGGGGCGCGGCGCACAGTGCGCTTGAGTCGCTTGCCTCGCAACATACCTGCCACACGACGTTAGCGCGGCTGGTGGTGTGCAGCGTCTCCACGACCACGCGGTCGCCGAGGCGCGGCGGCGGCGCGGGCGGGGCGCGGCGCACAGTGCGCTTGAGTCGCTTGCCTCGCAACATACCTGCCACACGACGTTAGCGCGGCTGGTGGTGTGCAGCGTCTCCACGACCACGCGGTCGCCGAGGCGCGGCGGCGGCGCGGGCGGGGCGCGGCGCACAGTGCGCTTGAGTCGCTTGCCTCGCAACATACCTGCCACACGACGTTAGCGCGGCTGGTGGTGTGCAGCGTCTCCACGACCACGCGGTCGCCGAGGCGCGGCGGCGGCGCGGGCGGGGCGCGGCGCACAGTGCGCTTGAGTCGCTTGCCTCGCAACATACCTGCCACACGACGTTAGCGCGGCTGGTGGTGTGCAGCGTCTCCACGACCACGCGGTCGCCGAGGCGCGGCGGCGGCGCGGGCGGGGCGCGGCGCACAGTGCGCTTGAGTCGCTTGCCTCGCAACATACCTGCCACACGACGTTAGCGCGGCTGGTGGTGTGCAGCGTCTCCACGACCACGCGGTCGCCGAGGCGCGGCGGCGGCGCGGGCGGGGCGCGGCGCACAGTGCGCTTGAGTCGCTTGCCTCGCAACATACCTGCCACACGACGTTAGCGCGGCTGGTGGTGTGCAGCGTCTCCACGACCACGCGGTCGCCGAGGCGCGGCGGCGGCGCGGGCGGGGCGCGGCGCACAGTGCGCTTGAGTCGCTTGCCTCGCAACAAGCGCACTGCTAGCTGGGGGGAGCGCTTGCCGCGTGCTGACGCAGCTGATGAGCAGCGAGATGACCATGTTGCACCGCTAAAGAGATTGAACACAATGTTATAGGCCTGCTGTATCACTGAGGTTCTGTACTGCATCAATGTGACAAATTTGTGTATCATCGACGTTTTTCAATACATTTACGAAGAAATAAATAAACGGGGGTCGAACGGTGACTAGTGGTGGCTGTTTTGCACCCTACCTAATACGATAAATATAATATCAGCTTAGCAATATAATTATCAGCAATACTTAATTGTGACAGGCCGAACTCGCACACTTTTACGCACTAGTGCGGAAAACCGTAAATTACGTTCCTAAAAGCGGTAGGGATAAGAGCGGGTTTTCGAGTAAGTGTATTGAAAAATATCTATATGTTCCGGATTTTAGTATCACAATTTCATATTTCAAGTAGAATGAATTTTCAAATTTCAAGTACAGAAAATTTCAACTTGGGGTCTTTAATTCAAGAGTGAATAGGTTACTTTTACACGAGCGCGCTTTATCGTCGACCACTTCGTCGCTTTCCATCAGGTGAGATAGTCGTCATAGTCAAGCTCGAGCCTATCAACAAAAAACAATGAATATTCACCTGTCGGTATCACTGCCATCGCTGCTAGTATTCTCCCAGTTGTCGGAGTCATCGTCGTTGAGCGCCGCCTCCGACTTGCTGTCCCCATTGAGCAGCGTGTCCTCGCGCGTGGGCTCCGGACTGCGGACGGGCGATCTAGTTAGTTACAGGGGAATGATGAGAGGGTCATGTGGTGACGTGTAGCGGTAAGCGGTAGCGGACTTTGTGTGTATGAGTTTATGGTTTACTATTGTGCATTTTTTGTTTGCTTGTGTTTTTGGCTTGGATACTAAGTCCTTTAAGCCATGTTATAAAATAAAATAATTAAATAAATGTCTTTGTCTGAATAGTTCATATGTTTACCATTACAATATGGATTTAAATATTCTAAGGTTTTCGTAAGTATTTGGCAGCAAATTATCTAGTCAACTTTCCCGGCAAATTTCGCTGAGATAGTCGACACTACAATAAAATTCTCAGCTCCATTTTACCGAGATCGCGCTTGTTTCGATGATTACACATATTGTCCAGTTGCACAGACAGTTAAGATACAAAACTACACCAATTTTACATCACAATATCCACTAGGAATCAATTTGCGAATAATTAACCAAGTCACTGAACAACTTCACTTGAAGAAATCCTGCCAAAACCCCTGTCCCTGTATTGTGTACTAGCTTCTGCCAGCGGCTTCGACCGCGTGAAAGGTTTCTTCATACAAACTTTAGACCCCCATTTTATCCCCTTAGAGGCTGAATTTCGCATTGTTAGTGCTCGCCTACCTCTTAAAAGGAAACCTTATGCAAAATTTCACGCGTGTAGTCTAGTAGTTTCGGATGTGCGTTGATATGTCAGTCAGTCAGTCAGTTTCACCTTTTATATATATAGATGAGCGTGTTGTGGTTGATATTAGGTATTGGATGGAGTTGTCAAGGATGATTTTGTCTTGTGTTTTTTGTAAGTGAACAAAAATGATGATGATATTAGTGTGTTAGTTGATAATGGGCCTTAAAATAGCGAATTTAAAAAAAAAGAAAAAAAAGTTCCTTCTTTCCAATAAATTAGTTTTATATAAGGAGACAGTTGATAATACCGAGTCCTATCAGAAAGAATAAAGTAACCGACAGTTTGCGCTTTTTTGCAGGAAGTGATATCTTCTTTCCTAATTTAAAAGTTTATAAACAATATAAACTAGTGCGGTGCGGCGAGCGCGCCTCTTTTGCGCCGCAACGTAACCTCAACTCTGGCAGTGTACTATACGTCTAAGAGTCTGATGTGGACAAAGTCGCGGGCACCAGCTAGTGTTGAAAATAAATTTAAACGTTGTTTCATATTAAATAAAAAATAGGAACACATTAAAAAAGCCCCCAAAAAGCAGCGAAAGCCAAACTTCCCCTATCCCGTACCTACCTGATACCGGAATCATTTTTCTCTTCAGTGGCAGTATCCTCCTGACTGCTAGCCGTCGGCAGGGACACGTCGCCGATATTCTCAATCTTGATGCTGGGGCAGGTCGCGTCCATCTTCAGCGCTTCGTCTAGGGACTCCAGCTGGTCGGCCGTGTCCACTTCCATTTCGTTCTATAAGATATATCAAAGGTTGTGCTAGGGCTGCGGAATTGTTCTACGAATAAGTTACGCTCAGGGTGGAGCGGGAGTAACAGATTTTGCGTTCCTTCAGTTTCCCTTTGTGTCCCAAAAGTAACATTTTCGAACAATTCTGAAATACTTTTAAAAGCTGAGGTACCCTTACTAGAAGCTAAATAGTAAATGGATCTGCTCAGATAATTTGGAATTATTATATACTAGCGACCCGCCCCGGCTTCGCACGGGTGCAATGCTGATCACGTCATAGTATGACCTTTTTAAGGTTTACAATACTGTAGTACATTGATTTTGATCTATCTCTTAGGGTTCAGCCAGCGTTTGCAATGTAAGCGCAAAAAATGTTTTTATTTACTACATCACATTAGAAACCTCTAAAATCATCAGTGTTTCTCTACTATATTTTGCAGGTCTTATACATATAAACCTTCCTCTTGAATCACTCTATCTATTAAAAGAAACCGCATCAAAATCCGTTGCGTAGTTTTAAAGATCTAAGCATACATAGGGACAGACAGACGCGAAAAGCGACTTTGTTTTATACTATGTAGTGATACTTCTTAAACCCAGGTACCTTTAGGTATACAGATGACAACACCTATACACCTATGCACTTAACTCGAGAGGAGTTTGTTTGATTCTATTTGATATTTGTATATACCTATTTAAAATTAAATAATAATATAAATCTATGTAAATACATAGATCGGTTTCCGAACGCGAACGCCGGCGTTCGCCCGGTCATTGTCTTTCTCATCATCATCATCATCATTTCAGCCGAAAGACGTCCACTGTTGGACATAGGCCTCCCCCAAGTGTCACCACGATGAACGGTCCTGTGCGTCTCGCATCCATCGTACTCCCGCAACCGTTACCAGGTCATCGGTCAACCTTGCAGGAGGCCTTCCAACGCTACGTTTTCCGGTACGTGGTCGCCATTCCAGAACCTTTCGGCCCCAACGGCCATCCGTTCTGCGAGCAATGTGCCCTGCCCATTGCCACTAAGTTTGGCGATTCTTCGTGCTATGTCGGTGACCTTGGTTCTCCTGCGGATATCCTCATTCCTGATTCGGTCACGCAAGGAAACTCCGAGCATAGCCCTTTCCATTGCCCTTTGGGTGACTTTGAGTTTTCTGATGAGGCCCATTGTAAGCGATCACGTTTCAGAGCCATATGTCATTACTGGCAACACGCACTGGTCATAGACTTTCGTCTTGAGACACTGTGCTATATTGGACGAGAAGATACCGCGCAGCTTCCCGAACGCTGCCCAGCCCAGTCGGATTCCACGATTGATCTCTTTCTCGAAGTTAGACTTTCCCAACTGGACCGTCTGTTCCAGGTAAACGTAGTCGTCCACAACTTCGAGTGTAGAGTCTCCGGTCTCTCTCCATTGCTGCCGTGAACAGTTTCGGAGAAATTACGTCTCCCTGCCTCACGCCCCGCTGCAAGAGGATAGGTTTCGAAGTCTGGTCTTGTAGTAGGACTGACATAGTGGCGTTTTTGTACAAACACTTCAGCACTTCGATGTACCGATAGTCAATCTGGCACCGTTGGAGAGACTGCAGTACAGCCCAAGTCTCAATCGAATCAAAGGCTTTCTCGTAGTCCACAAACGCTAAGCAGAGAGGCTGATTATACTTCTCAGTCTTCTGTATAACCTGCCGCAGCGTATGTATGTGGTCCAAGGTGCTGAAGCCTTTTCGAAATCCGGCTTGTTTCGGAGGCTGGAAGTCGTCGAACCTGCGTGCAAGACGATTCATGATGACTCTGGAAAACAGCTTGTAGACATGACTCAGAAGCGAGATGGGCCTGTAATTCCTAAGCAGGGCATTATCGCCCTTCTTACAGAAGAGTACCACCACGCCTCTGCTCCACGCCTGTGGCGTTTTACCTTGCGAGTATGACGGAATCAAATAGCTTCTGAAGGGCCTTAAGGACCGGTTTTCCAACCGCCTTCAGGAGTTCAGCCGTAATTCCGTCCTCACCCGACGCCTTGTTGTTTTTTAGCTGCTTCAGAGCCATCCTAATCTCGTACAGGCTGACGTCCGGGATATCTTCGGTATAGTGTCGAGTGAATCTAGCTCTTGGGTCGTTTGCTAGATTTGCCGCGGGTTTAGTGATAGACGTGTATAACTGTCCATAAAAACTCTCGATCTCTCCCAGAAGCTCCGATTTAGCGGAAATGACTCTGCCATCGTCGGTCTTCAGTTTCGTGAGCTGGCTTTGCCCAATAGACAGATCTCGTGCAAATACTTTGGAGCCCTTATTCCGCTCAATTGCATCCTTAATCCTTGCGGTATTAAAGCGGCGAAGGTCGCGTTTCAGGGACTTCGATATCTGTCTATTGAGCTGCCGGTACATGCACTTCATTCACGTACATCGTCATCTTCTTCTTCGTCTTCATTCGGTACATGCACGTCATTGTCTTTCTATTGTATCTCTAATTACGCCACTCAAAAGGTATTACTGTTCTAAGGGATAGCAGACCTGAGTATTTAATACATTACAAGACCCTGTCTCGCAGAAATGTAAAATACATTTCTGCGAGACAGGGTCTTGATAGAAGGACAAGAAAGTTATCTTATAAGAGTTCCGCTATACTGGTTGAGGTATCGAGCCATAAAAAGGAGGAAAACTTCATAAAAAAACTAAGTTACCTCGTTGGACTTAAGTTTGCGATGTGCTGAGGCGCGCTTCTTAGGCCTGGAGGGTACGTGGTCCGTCGAGTTGATCTCGCTTTTCGACGGTTTCTTTATCGGCTTAGCCTGCTTGCGGAGACTCCTGTAGCATTTACCTGGACCAAAGATTTATGATTTATCGTCATCGCGTGCAAAAAAATAGTAATAATTCAGAATCAAAAGATTTTTTTTTTGTGAATTAGATAGATTCAGATTAAAAATTTGATAGATTAGATATTCGCTATTATAATTAATTGGGTGAAACAATGGGCGGACTCATTGCTAAAACAATTATAAAATACAAAAACTGGGCAAGCGCGAGTCGGACTCGTGCCCTGAGGGTTGCGAACAAACTCACCTATGTAAAGAGTTCAATTCCTGATTGTCGTCTCGAATTTTTTTCGAAATCCCAAAAAAAATTGTGACGTAACAACAAATTTTCTGTTTTTAGATTTAGTCCTATACTTGTGTTATATGACCTTGCTTTATGAAAAAAAATAGGTTTTTGGGTCAACGGGAAGTACTCTAGAATTTTGGTTCCCTTGAGTGTCGAAATATACGTTTTTTGCGATGGCCATCTTTTTTCCATTAACTTAGAAGTTTGATTTTTTCACAGCTAAAAGGGACCGCAAACCAAAGTATATGGTTTTAATTTCAACTCGATAATTCCACACGTTCCTGAGATAAAGGGTCTTGACAGACAGACAGACAGACAGACAGACGGACGGACTACAAAGTGATCCTATAAGGGTTTCGTTTTTTCCTTATGATACCTCAACGGAAACCTAAAACTTAAAAAAATTGGGAACAGGGTTCAAACTACCAGCGCATTTACAGCATTTTCCTTCAAAGCATTTAGACAAAAATTATTTTGAAATCAATTCAGACATGTTGCTGTTTTTGAAGGTAACGTGACCACGACGGATCTCACACCAAAAAACTAAAGGGGGTGAGCAGACGGTTGCAAACCAACAAGGTGACCTTGCTAGTTTCAATCCGTGTAGACGGCAGTTGTAATCCATGACCTTCAACGCCCTTGGTTGGAACGCTAGTTTGCAACCGTCTGGTCACCCCTTAAGCCGTGCTCTTTGAAGTCAGCCGATACTGATGTAAATATTTAATGTTCTCTTTAATATTTTACACGTTTAGCGCGCACAGTAAGAGCTCTTACATGTACGAGCGATATGTTGCAAACAGAAGAGATAACTGCGAGCAACCTATAGTGACACACGACCTGCCGCTGCCGCTGATCTTCAAAGCTGGAATGTCGACAACTGCAGTTACCTATGCCGTTGGCAAAATGCCGCTCGTGCATATGAGCTCTAACTAGTAGGTATTTAGTTTTATTAAAACGTGTGCCATCGAAAATGGGACGATTTATCTTCAGGTCAAATGTGTTATTTTAAATATAAGATAAAAGCAATATCTCATTTAAAATTAAATTCCTCGTTATTTGTTAAAGAAATATAACAAAAAAGTTTGCAGGATTATGTGACCTCGTCAGTTGTTATATTTTTATAAACCCACTAGCTTCTGGCAGCGGCTTCGCCCGTGTGAAAGTAGAAAATATTTAAACTGTCTCACTCGATGATAAAATACCATGTTTCTGGTGAAAGAATTTAAAAAATCGGTCCCGTAGCTTTTGACTTGAATACGAACATAAATCTTTCCTGTTTATAATATTACTAGCTCCTGCCAGCGGCTTCGCCCGCGTGGAAGTAGGTTACTCCCTCCGACCCCCACCCCGTTTTACCCCCTTAGGGGTGGAGTTTCGTAAAACCCGTTCTTAGCGGATGTCTACATCCTATAAGTCTTTTACCTTAGAACCTACCTGCCAAGTTTGTAGATGTTATAGTTTCTAAGATTTTGTGATGAATCAGTCTTTCATCACAAAATCTTAGAAACTATAACATCTACAAACTTGGCAGGTAGGTTCTAATGATACAGTTAGTTTTTCAAATATAAGATCTAGCTGTTACTTTTTTGCACTTTGCTCATTTCAATTCGTTTTTTACAGGTAGTAACGAAATTCAATCAATCAAAAGTGACTCATAATGCAACATAGTATTCCCAAAGTAGCAGCTTTCCGTGCTCCAAGCAAATAATAAGCATTTCTCTTTCACATCCATCACAATGCATAAAACATTTGATTAATTATGTAAAAAATATTTGAGCAGCTATTAGCTGATGTATGTGATTTAAATACTTAGTAGACATTCAGTCTGTCCAAATGATTTTTGAAGTACTTGATCTCATCTGCTTCTAAGCTGCCCAGTGGTCTTGGTTACAGGGCAAATTACTTCGAGAACCCAGGTAGGTATCCTCCGCGAAATGATCAGTAACACCAAGGCGCTGCTGGTTTTCCTTGTGAATCTGGGGTGTATCGAATGATACACATGTCCCACACGTAGGCAAAATATGCGCTTTGGACGTGGAGTTCCAAAGTTTTACCACTAGTAATCTACTGACAGATACGTTATTGGGTTCGAACGTTAAGCAGTGACCGCTGAGGCGAGGCGTCTCAATAATGTTTAACGGCCCGTTTACGACCTTGCCGCTGTGAGCGGTAGCTAAGCGCGGGGCGAAAAGCGGTAAGAACAAAAGTATGAAAATGTTTTAGTTTTTTGAAGTACGCCACGAGAAGCGGCGCGCGCCCGCCTACCGATGCCACGACGCTCGCCACGTCGCCTGTCGCTAAAACTGAAGTCGTGAACAGGCCGTTATGTGCCTTATTTTTTTTCCTTGTCTTAAAACGTTTCGACACTAGGAATGACTCCTGTATCGTAGGTACCTTCAAATACATGTAAACTCATATACACAAGAGATTCAGACCTGGAACAACTTGCTGTAGGCAATACAAGTGCTTGTTCTGTGCGGGAATCGAAACCGCGACACGCAGCGTTGCAGTTAATCGCTCATCCACTGCACCAACTATTGTCTATCTCTATGCAAGTTATAAAAACATTTAAAAAATTAAGGATTTACTTACTCTGTTGTTTCCTCCATTGCTTCTTGCTTACAAAGCTGTCTTCGGGGCCGATAGTGAGAAAGTTCCTGTCGCCGACTTGCAGGGTGCATGGCTCGAATACATTCAGCAACTTCAAATTCTTTAGATCTTCACCTGGTTATCGAAAATGTTATGTTGACTAAATTAAGACTATTTAAATTTGGCGAAGAGGAATCGGTTATGAGGAATAGGTCTCTATTCCATTGGTGCTATTACATCGCATAGTATTTTAGATATTTTTTCGTGTTTGGAAGTCACCAAATCTCTCTCGGTCTCGCTCGGTAAGGACAATCCCAGATTTTTACTGACTAAAACCCACCCGTGCTTCTTCAGTTGCCTTTTGTATTCTAGGGCCGCGGTAACTCTTTCGAACAACCCTGAAGCCCAACATTTTTTAATCCTGATTGACGAAAGTATTAAATTTTTTGGTGCCTCTACTCATATGGGTAATGACCAAACCCTAAGCTTTACGACCAAGGAAAGTGATTAGCTTAAGTTGTCCGGTCTTACACGGTGCGTTATTTAAGAGATCTCAAACGCTATGTGTCCACGAATACGTCTTGCCGCATCGCCGGCCGCAGCTCCAACATCACTAAATCTGCTGCAGACAGTAATACCACATCTATATTCCAAGGAGGTATAGCAAAAGGTATGCCTCTTTGCTATGCCGAGTACGCGCCAGCCCCAACACCATGCTCAGAACGCTAGCTGACAGGTGGGAATCCGTTCCTGGGGCCGTGGATACGACTGCACGCAGTCTAATAGACATTCCCCAGGTTTGATGTGCCTCACCCAGCTTAGTAACTTAAAGAACAAATAGGTGGTTATTCTAACACTAGTTCCAAGTTAAATTGTTACTAACAAAATATGG
This sequence comes from Mythimna vitellina, assembly GCA_949316375.1. NCBI lineage: Eukaryota > Metazoa > Arthropoda > Insecta > Lepidoptera > Noctuidae > Mythimna > Mythimna vitellina. Next base: position 19,054,825 of record OX438692.1, read on the forward strand.
CAAGTTCTGAATTAAACGTTTTTATTATTACTATACAGAGAGCAGTGGTGGTCGAGTGGTAACGGCCTCGACTTACGAGTTGTAGGTCGCGGGTTCAAACCCAACCAGGCACATTACTTAGTGTAATTTATTTCATCACAACTGCTCTCAAAACGGTGAAGGAAAACATAGTGAGGAAACGGGCATGTTCTAGAACCAAAAATTCGAAGACATGTGACATTCACCGATCCGTACTGGGTCCGCGTGGTGGATTACATTATAAGTGCCGACTATGCTATGCTATGCTATTATTACTATAGGGAGGATTCACGGAGTGTAATAATACCTTCAACTAAGAACTTGGGTTGCTGCGGTGTGGCGGGGTCTGAGGGATGTGTGCACAGCGCGCGGCACTGCCAGTGGACGCTCACGCTCTCCGTCATCACAGCCTCCACAGTGAACTAGGGGACAAACGAATCACCCAATCATATAATACTTCAGAACTTGAAAATATAAACGCTTCGATTAGGGTGACGAATTTTTATTTCGGGATTTCTAAAAACTTAACGTTGTGTCTTTTATCATCCGTCTTATATTGTCTTATGTAGATTGATAAATGTTGTGTACTATAACGAACCAAAATTAAATTCGGAAAAACAATCATGTGTGCTTTCATAATCGAACTGAAATAAACCATAAGGAAAAATTTCAATGCATGTTAAGTTTATACTTTCAGAATGTGCGTACCTTCAACGTGATACAAAAATTGTGCTATATAGCCGTGACGCAAGCAGTGATGTCAAATAGTCTATAAGAGACGCGGAGTATTTCTTTTTTGTCTAATTTAAACCGTAAATCTGATAACTCATCCCGCAAATCTTAAGGGTAAGAGGTAAAGGAGGGGCTCCCTTTACTTCTTACCCTTGCAAAACCATAGCGCTATTAATTCCCCTTCGTTTTTCAGGAAGTAAGTGATATTTTGCGAAACCGTATTTTGGATCATCAAGGAGGAAAAACTTTTTAACCGAATTCTCTAACCAATGTTTTGGTTAAAATGTATTATATTGCTACAAGGGCGTTCTTAGGGCGCTTTCAATTTATGAGTTTTGAGTTTTTTGACGGCCTGCTGCGGTGCCGGTGCGTTAGTCGTACTGAGTACGAAAGGTCGTATTTTTTAGGGTTCCGTACCTCAAAAGGAAAAAACGGATCCCTTATAGGATCACTTTGTTGTCTGTCCGTCTGTCTGTCTGTCTGTCTGTCTGAAGACCCCTAATACCTCGGAAACACGTGGAGGTATCGAGTTGAAATTAAAAACATATACTCAAGTTTTGCGAACTCTTGAAGATGTAAAAAAATCAAACTTGTAAGTAAACGAGAAAAAAAGATACTTCGTTTTATTTGGCAAAAACGTATATTTCATTACACTCGAGGAAATGAAAATTCATAGGGTACTTCCCGTTGACCCAGAATCCTGAAATTTAGCAAGGTCTTACAGCACAGGTATAGGAAAAAAATCTGAAAACTATAAATTTGTTGTTACGTCACAATATTTATTTTTTTTGCACAAAATCTACTCTACTAATAGACTCCATTCCGGAATTGAACTATTTACATAGGTAAGTTTGTACGGAACCCTCAGGGCACGAGTCACGACTCGCACTTGCCCAGTTTTTTTCATACAAAGCGCGCGTTGCGGCAACCGTGCGGCGCCGGTAACGTGAACGGTCGACAACAGGACGGCAACGTCACAGGCACTACGTGTTGTCAATTCGGTGTTGAATAGTGCATCACTGGCATACAAACGCGCGGCAGCAAGATACGTTTTCAATTTAGGCGCTTGCTGTCGGACTGCTAATGTACTGCAACTGGCCGGCTGCGGCACGGTAAACATGCGGCAGCGGGGTCTAAATTGAAAACACTCTTAAGTCCTTCACATAATTTGCGATCTTAAGCATCCTCTTTTTGAATCTATTCAGTTGGTTTGATCTGCTGTTGTCTCAAGGCACTAGTTCTATGCTTCGTAGGTCCTTATCGTCAACATTTCCCTTCGAAGAAGTGTATTGTTGGACACATCACATATGCCTTCCCAAGACCATCTCAGACTCTTATCTGCATTGTTCTCATATAGCGTTTTATTAATGTGAGGACTATGTAGATATTATAGATAGATTGATTGATTGTCTGCCCGTTTCAGTATTTTATGCGGCCTACTGTCCTACCAAATATAATTTCTTTGGTATTTTTTGTCAATTCGTTGACTCCAAGCTCTAAGTTGAACTACATGATATTAGACAAATGCTTGCACTGTCTAGATTTCCATGGCTTCCTTTCCCCAAAAGTAGCATTTTGGGGAAAGGAAGACCAATGGATCTGTCCAATGATCTGTAGGTAAGGTGATTTGTGTGTAGGAAGTAGTCCTCAAACGTTAACCTACATGGTTCACATATAATTTGACCATTACATGTTTACTGTTTAAAGTCTACACAGACCTATACTATAGACCTTAGGAGACTTAAACATTTAGTTTATTTCGGTGTTTCTTCTCAGGGTACTCACCTGGGGAGACACTGACCTCGACTAGTTTAAATAGACGAAAAAAAATATGTGTAATAGTGTCATTTACAATCAATTAGCAAAAAAAAAAACATTTAACAAGAGCTGCTATTATTGTTCCAATGGTTTGATGATTTCAAAGATTCAAACTCACCTTATGATCATGCATCTTATGTTTCCTGGCGGCTTTCATTTCCTTGGTGATGTGGAGCCAGTTGGCGCTGTCCAGCGAGCCCAAGGGCCCGTAGACTACCTGTCCAGGGTAGAACTCGGACGAGGAGTAGGGAGTGGAGCGGCGGCGGCGCATCGAGTAGTCCTCCAGAGGACAAGTGTCCAGGTCGGGGTACTCGAGGCGAGAGCCTTCGGCGGAGACTAGACGGAGTTTGCTGTGGACCGCCTGTGAACCAAAGAGTTTTTTTTTTAAATGTAATATTGTTACTAGGACTCCAGCCTCCACTTAAGTTGGAGGCCTGGGCGGAGCTTGCGTATAGGTGGATGTCACATCATCGAATTTTTGATGCTAAGACATGCCAGTTTCCTTCACCGTTTTAAGGGCAGTGGTGATGAAATAAACGCCTAGCTTTGCACCCGCGCCCTACAACCGTATTTATCTCCATTTTTATTTATTTTTTGTCTGCTAGAGGGCGCCATATCGTTATGTGACACTTCACGTAGCCTATGTTCAGCGGACAATAAAGACGGTTCTAACGATACCTCATACGTCGAGTTCCGATAAGTAGATTAGAAGCTATGAGGGAACAGATGAACATACTCACATACAAACATACATAGCCTGTCAAAATCATAACCCTCCTTTGGCTTTGCCGTTGTCGGGTAAAAGGGAGAAACTGACTGATATATCAACGCACAGCCGAAACCACTGCGACAAGGATCGTGAAATTTTGCATAAGGTTTCCTTTTATGACGCGAGCTTTGGCGAGCACTAAGAGAGGATTTTCCAAAATTTACCCTCTAAAGGGATGAAACGGCGATCCAACGTTTATATGAAAAAAACCCTACTTTCACGCACGCAAAGCCGCGGACAGAAGCTAGTATATCTCTCACTACTCAGTACCTCTATTCACTCTATACCATAAACTCACACCCTTATTACACATGCCTAACACAAACACCCTACTTACAGTTTATAACATATCAATAAATAAATAAATAAAAAAAAGCATATAATAATCAATTCAGTATTATTCACTTGTTGTCTTAAATCATATTTTATTCTAAGGAATTAACTAACCGAACACTGTCTCTTAAAATACAGGTTTATCCTTTAGTTTAAGAGGCAGGGTTATAAACTTGATTTGTACAGGTTTACCAACCACTGTTTTATGTAATAAGTATGTACTATCTTTATTTTTTTGTGAATAAATGTATATTATTATTATTATACATTGTAAAAAATTGTTTTTAAACAGTTGTCAAGGGATATCTATATTTTTTCCCTTCTTATCCATTAACAGGATGGACCCAAATCTTACTTACATATTTTTTGGTAAGTTTAACACAAAACTTGAAGTTTTTTATGTCCAATATCACACCATTATATCTTAGTTTTGTACTGATTATCACAGGAATTAATTTAAGAATAAAATGAATTTGCTTTATAAACCATCTGTGTTAGCAATGCATTAGGTTTAAAGAATTCATTTCCCATAAGAACAAAATTACAGTTCACCTAAAATGATATACAAAAAGTTTGCATATAAGTATCATAATATTTGCATCTGGTGTGTTGGTGTCATCTTTCTCCACACTAGGAACTACTCCTGTATTGTGGGCGCGTTCACAAACATGTAAACTCACAAAACAAATTTTAAATATATTAATTATGTCACACTTTTTTAATTCTACTGTAAATTATTACAGCCATGCTCCTTTAACCAATATTGATTTATGCTGTAGTGTGCAGTCATAACTAATGTACGCACATAAATTTACAGAAGTTTTAAATATTGTTAGGATGCAATGTTTTATTCAATACTGCACCATGAAACATCTATGTGCCTTGCAATATACATAAACATACATATGTCGTGGCCAAATCTTAGAAATTGATCACTTCATGATATGGCCAAGTAAAACAGGCCAGATTGTTTTAAATGTTAAAGTTTGATGATATTACAATTCTCATTTGGCCTACTTTCTTTAGACCTTTTATTATCAGAGAAATCCTACATCAATGATATGGCCAAACAAAATATAGGTTAACATTATATTAGGCCACTGTAAGCCAATCTTACATGCATTGCCAAGAATAAGTTATAAAACTAAATAATACATTCCCATTCGATCTTGTGAAATTGGAGGTCATGGTTACACATTAACGCCCATATAGTAGATTTAGTTATAAATAGTGGCTAAATTTCAGATCTAACAAAGCTAAGGAAAACATTTATAAATGTATGGAATATATATTTTATGTTTTTTTTTTTTTTTTTTTTTTATTGCGTGGGAAAATCATCCTAATGACATCCCCGCTCTTGGGCGGAGCGAGAGATAGTGTCAGACTCTTACTGACTAAAAACCCACTCCTGTTCCTTCGTTGCCTTCGTCCCAGGGCCCCGGGTTCCGCTTTCACACTACCCGTGGCCCCAGTAGGCTTTGACCCTGCTGGGCCCCTACCATTTGCTGACATCTCCTTGAGGCGCGTGTGGAACAGTACGCGCCGTTGACGACTTGGGCTTGGTCCGGACGGTTAACGGACGGTCGGACGGCGAGCCACCCATTGCTCGCCGTCCGCAAGCCCGCGCCTACGGTGGCGGAAAATCAGGATCGGAATCCCGGCGGCGATTGGAGCGTAAGGACCGTTGCCTCATTCGATCGGCCGCTTCCTTTGCTAGCATTACTGCTTCGCAGAAGGAGGCGACCGCCTGCCACTCCTCCTCGCTCCGGACTATGGTCTGAACCAAGGCCCGGCGCGAGAGATCGCCGCCGCCAATTGCCCCACGAGGACACGGTGTTGCTCTGCCCAAGCGGGGCATACCTCCACCGTGTGCTCCACCGTGTCCTCCGGGTGGGCCACACAGTGGCGACACCCGGGCGTCGTTTCCGCACGAATCCGGTGCAGGAACCTCCCGAACTTACCGTGTCCGGTGAGGACCTGCGTCATGCGGAATGTGAGGACGCCGTGAGGTCTTTCCAACCACGCCTCAAAGAGGGGACTTACCGCCATAATTGTGGCGTGCCCATATATATTTTATGTTCAAGTTTTCATGATTTTAATTGTAACAATACAGGAAGAAAATGTTTTGTAATGTATAAGGTATATATTTTATAAAAAACACTGTCAGGTGGAATGATAGAATTTCATTAATACCTCTAATTATGGATCTCAAGAAACACAAAATTGGCATTCTAATGTTAATTCTTCATTAACCTAAGGTAAGGGAAAGTTGCATAAAGCAGAACAGCCTGTCCCAATCCTTTTTAAATGGCAGACTCTTGAGATACTGAAGTTAAAAGTCAAGGACCACTTGGAAATTAAAATGTAACTAGTCACCATGTGTATACACACTCTGTTTATGTGTTGTCTTGTCTCTATTACTTATTATTTTTTGCAAACCTATAAACAACAGTTGGACCTCAAATTGAGATATGGTGTACTAAACTACAAAATATAATCTATGATTTGCTCACCTTGGAAGTTCCAACCCAAGAATCAAGGCATACAGCTAAATCCGGAGTAAACTCCTCCAAAGGTTGGAGCCTCTCGCTAGCAACACTTGGTATCACATGCTTTGTGCCCACAACTTGCAGGGCTGCATTCATAATGATATCCCTGCAATAGCCTCTCTGCGTATCCTTGCCAGCAATAAGACGGCGGACCACATCCCCTGGCATCAATGAGCGGTCTGCTAGGCCAACCTGGTATATCAAGGAATATATTTATTAGAAAGTCAGTGCATGCATGCATGAAAATGCATAAAATATGAAATATAATTAGTTTTACTTTAGGCTTTTAAAAGGGCCACACCCTCTTGAAATAAGGATAACACAGGAGATTACAATTATGGTTTAATTTAATGGATATTTTAAGAATTGGAGTCTAGGCAGCATCAACCACCTAAAGATTGGTAACAATCCACTAAGTTCATTCCATATAACAATAAGAATGTCCATTCTTTGTAGCAGTTGTTACATGGTCCATTGATCTTTAAAAAAATGATAATAGTAAATTATTTAGCTGGTGTTTTATCAAGCATGGAGAAATGCAAGGACTTGAGAAGTCCCAGGACTGTTTTGCTACAATCTTTTAGTGTTCATTGAATCAATGCTTTGAATTTTTAAGCAGCATATTTTTTTACTACCTACATGTGCATTCTAATTTGAATTTATTATAAATCTAATAGATCTGAGCATCACAAATCAAGGTGAAGATATTGATGCTATGAATAAAATATTTATTATATATTGTAATTTTAACATTTTTTCAAAAGCTTTTGCTAATATATGTTGTTATTGCATAAATTCCTAAAACCTTTTACAAATCTTGGACTAGTTCCTAATTACATTAAATCTTGAGGGTAGACATAACTCCAATCAAGTTCATAACTTGATTTACTCTTTCAGAACACATTCAAGAACCAATCATGTGTTATTCAAGAAAATTCGCAGTAGCCCCGGCCTTTGGGGTTGTTGTACTCGCGAGTATAGGCCTTATTATATTTTCAATAACTACTACGGTGCGCAAGTGCCAAACACCGCGTGAGTTATAATATGATATTTTGTAATTGTCCTCGCTTACCGACTTCTCGGATATGACTCGCTCGGTGCCGGAAGGATGCCAGACAACACGAATTTCGCCTTTTTGTATAGGTGTTTCAATGTCGCTCTCTTGATCGCTGGAGTTGGCTTCATAGTTCTCGAGTACCAGACCGAAGACCACTTGACCGCGATTGTTGATTTTATACACCTCATCCTCGTAAAAATATTGAAAGTCAGTCGGCGAACCTGGATTTTGCCCCGCCATATTGACGGGAATTATCTAAAGACACAAATAATTTTGTTTTTTACGTGATTATGTTCTTTCTGACAGCTGATTGCAATGTGTGGCGCATGCGTCAATAAATTATGCAAGCAAACGCCATCTTGCGGGTTTTTTGGTAAAATAAGTTGCGTTCCGTTTTACTTTATTATTGTTTTTAAAATGTTATCTAAAATTGTTTATTTATTTTTATCATTTTTAGATAATGAATTCACCGATAATCTTTCAGACCGTGCATTTTTATCGTTGTAGTTACACTTAAGCAGCGAACTACCCAAAATTACTTGTGTGATTAGATAAGTAAGTTGCTGTTCCTACTTAAGTAGTGACTGGCTCTGGAAGATTTATTAGAACCAGGCTCTGTGAAACTACGGGTCATTTTGATTAGTTGTATGAAGGGTTTTGGTTTAGCCGTGAATATGAGATGAACGAAACCAAGGTGTTATAGAAAAAAGGTGACCCTAATCCCATGATCACGTTAGCAAACCCTCTCAGTCACTCTCAGTCTATAAGCGAGTTAGTAAATCCCTCAAAATACCCTTACGAGGGAAATTAAAAATAGATCGCCGTTCATTCTCTTTCCAAACCATAGGTTACCGAATGCTAACCTAATCCTCTGTAAGACTTTAATCTTTTAGTAGCGTACCTAGTAGGCGATCCCTGTTAAGCAAAATTTAAGAATTCCTATACACCGCAGTCCAGTGCTGCACAAAGGCTTCTCCCAAACTGCCATAACACTTGATCAACCCCTTCTGCATACTTACAGTCCTTTCCAGCAGATTTTTTTTATCGTCGTTCCACCCAGCTTGGTGCTACCACAAAATAGAAAGGTACAGAAGTCAATCTACATACAAAGCGCGCTCGAATAACGCAAACACAGACACCGCTCACGGACACGATATCTCAGCCCGGTTGGAACCAGTGCGAGCGCGAATGCCATTCGTTTGAGACACGTGTCTGTGAACTTTTTTGTGCAATAATTGAGCAAAAAAAAAAGTTATAACTTTTCAGTGGACGGTTGTTTAAATTCAACATTATTTGTTAAATTACCGTTTTTTAAGCTACCACTTGTTTCAGAGAGGTAAGTATATTTGCTTGTATTTTGATGATTTGTTATAACGTAACGCAGAACAGTTAGGTAGGTAAGAACCTCAGTGGCCACCAGCCCCGCGCCGAGAAAGAAAGCGAACATGACTTTAGAGTCAAGAAACACGCCTAAGTCGTTTACACCATCGTATTTCTGCAATAGCTGACCTTTAAGTTTATAAGTTGTAGGGCGAGGGATCCATTTTCTGCTGAAGGAGACTATTGAGCATTTAACAGGGTTCGCATCTAATTTGTTAGTCTAGCAATAATCATCTAATCGCGCCAGGTCACTTTGGAGAGCATCTATGTCTTCCTCTGATGATATTGCAGTGATTATCTTCAGCAAAATAAAGTAAATTTTAATGGTGGAAACACGTGTCGATGTCGCTGACATAAACAATTAAAAGTAAAGGACCCATCAAGGAACCTTGGGGTACACCACTAAGAACTGAAACCCAGCTCGACATGTATTACTGATAACGACAGCTTGAGAATGAGATGTAACTGTGTTATTTGAAAATAACACAGTATACATATAGTATGAAGTAAACCAGCGAAGATCTCCTTAAATACCGTTGTTAAAAAGCTTTGTTTTCACAATATTATGGTCAATTCTGTCAAAAGCTTTACTATAATCTACGTAAACAACATGGACTTGTGCCCCATTGTTCATTTTGTCAGTTAGAAAGTTATTGAGCAAAGCCAGGATAGATACTGTTGAACGGCCCTGAAGAAATCCGTGCTGAGAAGGGCTAAAAGACTGACTCAGAGCTGCATAAACTTGGTTATGGACTAACCTCTCAAAAATTTTAGCCAATACACATCATTTCTGCTCTCTTGTAAAATCATGTTTTTTGAATTTTAGCTATGTCGTCCTTGTCGAAAATTGACCGACATATTAAATAAAATAAATAAACAGATAGCATCAAATAATAATTAGGTTGCTGTAAGCATGGAATAGAAGCTGGTACTCGCAACGACGACTGTCCGCGTCGGATGATCCGCGAGGACGTGAAAAAAGAACATTGCATTGAGTCGAATATAATTATGTAGGTAGAGGTTATCAGAAGATATATTGATATCATATAGATGATACTCCAGGTCGGCCACAGTATCATGGGACGAGGGCAGGAATATGCTGATAATGTATGTATGCCGTGGCCAGATTTTTGAATTTATCACTTCATAATATGGCCAACTAAAACTGGCCCGATCGTATAAACGTTAACGTTTGATGATATGTCAATCCTCGTTTGGCCATATCATTGATGTAGAATTTCTATGTTAATAAAAGGTCTAAAGAAAGTAGGCCAAACGAAGATTGGCATATCATCAAACGTTAACGTTTAAAACGATCTGGCCAGTTTTACTTGGCCATATCATGAAGTGATAAATTTCTAAAATCTGGCCACGGCATATTAATAGAAAAAGATAATACAGATCTACGATTTACACAGGTATATTAGGTAGGTATACGTACCTTATTGTGTGGCTCACGATACTGAGGTTCTATAACTTCTTGGAGCACTCGTAATAAGATTATCTTCTTCATTTAAACATAAAATAATTGCTTTCAAGCACTAAACAGCTAAATATTTTACAAAATAGGAATAAATTATAATAAATTTATTAATTAAAATTTAACAATAAGTATTTCATTTTATAACTTTTAATAAATGTAAGTATTCAAATACCTAGTATATTAATTTTGTAATCTTTCTCTAAAATGAGTAAATCAGACTTTATCTCAGGTTATTATTTACTATTTAGTGAAGTAGTTAGATACATTTGACTTGAGCCCATACGCACGCATGGCCATTGCATAGCTGTATTGTGTGGCGCATTAGGTATGCCAGTACTGAGAACTAAATCCAATTCAATATTGTTTTTCAAATAAGGTTTCAGGCTTGAATTCGACGGCTTGTAACAGCGGCAGATTACGCCCTATTATACTTTTCATATTGCATAATTAAATGTTATGCGAGCTGTTGTACTTCGATCGATTCGCAGTGAAGCAACCATTGAACACACGTGCGACCCGATCAAGTTGCGGAGCACTTGCAGAGTGACACAGCTCACAGCTGTGACGTTGGTCCGAGCGAAGCCGCGGTTCTATTCTCGTTGGCCGATCAATACCGCGTTATCAACATAGCTGTGTAGGTGTTTACATGCGCGTAGTACCCACACAGCCTTGCTTGAATGAGGTTGTCGCGAGTGATAACGCGCAGCAGTAAATAAATCGTGCATTAATATTTAAGGAAATGTGAACATATCTCGCAGCGAAATGCCGCTGCCAGAACTTTTGAAACGAGCCTCGAGCTATTTCCTTGGTTTGGAGTTCGACGACAACGAGGAACCCCCGGATTACGTCGACAACGAAATATTGTTTTGCAAGAACAATGTGTGTGTGCATCCACCGACCGTGGCCAGGCATGAACTAGATATCGTACACCATCCAGGATACCTCACAGTAACTACCAAAGTTTTTACGGATCAGCATAATAATGCAAAACGACCTACGCTTTTCCTCAACTGGATTCCGAATTCAACGCTGCGGAAATGTCCTTCAGCCGTGGAAACCAGTCCGAGCGATGAGTTAGTAGTTATTGGTAAGCCGGCGAATCCGAAGGAAATACCCAAATCACGCAGTAATACGAACAGCGCTAAAGTGGATGCTAACAACGAAAATGCATTTTCTGATTCTTCAGAAACTACAAGTTTAAATTCTAACTCTGATAAACAAAGTATAAAATCGTCTGATACAAGATACACTACCAACGATACGACTCAGGACGAGTTGTCTTCTAGCTCTAAGCCTACAGTGAAGTCCATAGATTCTGTGAAGGATAATGTTTTTAGTAGTTTTGAAAAGGATGAGTCCAGGGATGAGGTGTTTGTGTACGACAAACAACACGTGAGGTCCCAGTCAATGACGTCGGTTAACATAACAATTGCTAATCCAACAATAGAGAACGTAGATCTGACCCCTGACTCGCTCTCTGGGGACAGGTTTATTAGGTCACTGTCAATGAGTTCATGTGACGAGGGCAATCCAAATTGGATGAGTACTCCAGAGTTTTTAGCGTTGAAACATAATTTGGTGTTTCCTGACAGCGTTCACAGTTCGCCAGTGCCGCAAAGACGAGCTCCTTTAAAATGTCGAAGGTGAGTAATTTGTTTGTTAGCAATTATAATTATCTATTATCATTTGTTTATGACAATACTGGATCCCGCGCACGTTCTCACTGAATTTTGAAAACAGTTGGTGCTGGTAGATTTTGACAAGGAAACAATTAAACTCTACATTTTATAATAAATTGATGAATCTAACACGTTGTTGTCTTTTGTGATTCTGATAAAGAATAGTGTTATCTTGTTTTTAGGGTTCCGTATCTCAAAATAAAAAAAACGGAGGCCTTATAGGATCACTTTGTTGTCCGTCTGTCTGCCAAGATCCTCTATCTCGGAAACGCGTGGAGGTATCGAGTTGAAATTAAAACCATATGTCCAAATCTATGGTCCCTTGAAGGTGTGAAAAAAATCAAACTTCTAAGTTAACTAAAAAAAAAGATACGGCCGTTTATGTCATCATCCCGACTGATCATCTCGCACTTGGTGGTTGACGCTCTATTGCAACGACTTGCAAGTAACCACATCATGTAGGTGTATAGATTTTTGGTTGAATAATAAAAATACTTATAGTCTTAAATTGCGTTATGTTATGCCACAGACCAATGATTTTATTTATGTATACGTGTTACGCTGTTTCACACTATCTACTGTTAGCCTTTGTTCTTATCTTACCGGATCTACTGGTAGTAATATTGATGCAATATGCATACATTAGTTATCTACTATGTTACTAATGTTAAATTTGTACTTTATGGATTCCAGATTAATAAAGTAGCATATCTTCCTATAGTTCCTGTTCCACTTCTAAGAAACTCAATTAGTTAAATAGTTTTAGTTTCCAATTAGACGAGGTAAAATTACATTATCCTAACCAGTCCCCAAATAATGACTTAAGTAAGGCATTATTTTGGGGGACTGGTCGACTTGACGATAAGTTATAATTACAGCTTAAAATCACCCGTCATCCTTGAGCACTTATTTAGGTACTTAAAGAAAGAAGAAAGACAGAAAGAATGAAAAAAAATAAACAAAGAAAAACGTTTAAGCATTTGAGACTCTCACAGGAAAAACAATAGAATCAAATAAAGAAGTTAAATACTCAAATAAACTAACATAATTTATGTTACATAAATAACAATAACAAAAAAATTAAAAAGACCTCGAAAAAGACCTATGTGTGTGAGGCCCAAAAGGCTCCTATTTCACGTTTCCTGAATCATTGAATCATCCAAGAATACTAAGAGTATTAATATAGTTGTCCCGAGATAATAAACAAAAATTAAACTTTTTAATTTCTATGAAAATATTAGAATATTGTTTTTGCTAAGTTTGGCAGTCTGTTTCGTTTCGATGGTTTCAAAGGAGAGAGGCAAACTTGGTTCGTTGTTTTACACCTAGGTATGCTATTTTTTTACGTACAAATTTATAGTAATTTTTGGTCTAGCGTTATTTAAGCCTGAATATTTTTGAACTTTTATTCAGGCTTTCTTTTTTTGGGAGACACTTGAGATACATACCTAAAAGCCCTTTTATCCTGTGCTAGTCCCTTTTTAGTTGGTTTATCTTCTACTTAAGCTACGTCTAAGTTCTAAGCGAAGGCAGCAGCGAAGGCTGGATAAAAATAGACAAAAGATTTTCCTAAAATTGGTATCTACTCCAATTATGTCCAAAATATTGAACAGAGAATTGTCTATAAATAGCATCCCCGTAGCGGAGTGGAAATAAATCCGTGACACGCAAGGGCTCTCGGGGGACGAAGGCGATGCTTCGAGAACGCCCACTCACTGCCAATACCAATCACTTTTAAGCTTGTTAAAATACCGTTAACTCTATTTTTATCAGCTCTTTTGAGTAAAAATACTTATGACATATATTTATAACTTAGCGACGCGTTCCGGCTTCGCACGGGTAGTCTATATGTATTTATATATGTATAAGGAGAGAAACTGACTGGCTGGCTGACATATCAACGCACAGCCTTACTACCGGGGGCTTAGGAGCGTGAAATTTTGCAACAAAAAGGATTTTTTCAAAATTCACCCCCAAATGGGAAAACACGGGTGTCTAAGGTTAATCGTATGGAGAACCCTACTTTCACGCGGGTGAAGCCGCTGGCAGAAGTTATAGTATTATTCCTGAACCGTTTTGTGTTGTAGGGTCATAGGCAATTTAAGAACTAAAGCTTCTTCATGAATCACTAGTAAATCTATTTGATGAAATATCATGAAAATCCGTTCAGTAGTTTTTTTTAATTTAACAGACAGACTGACGACGTCATACGTACGGATCCATAACGAATATCGCCGACCCAGCAATTCATTCTATTGACGCCATACGCACGAAAACTGCATAGTCGACACTTGGTCCTGCCACGAGCCGCCGCGCGCGCCTACGCAGCAAAACTGCAATTAGCATGTTATTTTTAACCCTTCGGCCACTTTAGAAACCAAAATTAATTGTAATTTCTTTATCTACTATATAAAAATAAGTCGGGTTTTCCTTCCTGACGCTATAACTCCAGAACGCACGAACCGATTTCCACGGTTTTGCATTCGTTGGAAAGGTCTCGGGCTCCGTGAGGTTTATAGCAAAAAAAAAAATGTCTTCTTCTTCCAGCCATCTAGTGGCGAAACGGAGTTCGCCGGGTTTGCTAGTATGATATATAAAAGGAGAAACTGACTGATTGACTGACATATCAACGCACAGCCGAAACTACTGGGACTACGAATGTGAAGTTTTGCACAACGCTTCCTTTACGGCGCAAGCGAGCACTAAGAGAGGAGGCCTGGGCCGAGCGCCACCGTGTCCTCATGGGGATCGGCGGCAGCGATCTCTCGTGCCGGGCCTTGGTACAGGCCATGGTCCGGAGTGAGGAGGAGTGGCAGGCGGTCGCCTCCTTCTGCGAAGCAGTAATACTAGCAAAGGAGCGAGGCAATGGCCCTCGCGCGCCAGTCGCCGGGATTCCGATCCCGATTTCCACGTAGGCGCAAGCTTGCGGACGGCGAGCAATGGGTAGCTCGCCGTCCGACTGTCCGGTAACCGTCAGGACCGATCCCAATTCGTCGACGGCGTGTAATGTTCCACGCGCTCCTCAAGGAGATGTCAGGAACCGTAGGGGCCCAAGCAGGGTCGAAGTCTACTGGGGCCAAGGGTCTAATTCTGAAAGGAAGAATCGGCCCTGGTATGAAAGGCAACGAAGGAACAGGAGTGGGTTTTTAGTCAGTAAAAGTCAGACACTATCTCTCGCTCCGCTCAAGAGCTGTCACTGGATGATGTTTCCGTCGAAAAAAATAAAAAAAACTTCGTAAGGGGATGAAACGGAGGTCCAATGTTTTGTGTGCTGAAAACTACTTTCCCGCGGGTAACGCCATGGGCAGCAGCTAGTTTAAAAGAAATTAGTTTAAAAGTACTTTGGTTTCTACGTGAAATCGAGCCTTTTTAGAAAGAATTTAGGAAGACTATTCGTGTTTACAAGAATAGGTTTACTCTCTCTATAAATGTTTAAGTGGTTCCTACCTCTCATCACTGTATTATCAAACAGATGTAAGCATATCTGCTGCAGGTTCATGCTTTGCAAACAACTGCCATCATACAGAAAATGTTGATCATTCTTGTCGTTTGTTTTGTTAGTAAACATGTCCGCCAGCAGATTGTTTTGAGAAACTACTATCGAGATGTCTAGCAATATTCTTCTTCTTCATGATTTCATTGATCTCTAAAGTAAGTGAGGTGAGGTACTCATTTGTTTATTTAATATTTTTATGCAGACAAAAAGTAAATTGTACTACATGAGCTCGCGACTCACCATAGTTCGAATACACGCTTGTGCGACACACTGAAGCTCAACATTATTGCGGCATGAAGAATTAAAATATTTTAGGGCACTCCCGGACTCAGACAGGTTAGGTTAGAAGGCTAGGGTGGGAGCGAAGTAGAGCGTAGCTCCCACCTTAAAGTATAAGCTAAGTGTAGGTAATAGACACGTTGGATACTAATTTGAGTCATCTTTCTGCTCTTGTCCATCTTCCATTCTGTCCTGTCACCCGTCACACTATCACTAACTCTCTTTTCTTTCATATCACTCCATCCATCTTTTCTTTGGCCTCCCTCTCCATCCGACCATCCAATGTAAGTGCGGTGCCCTTCTTGCCCGTACACCTACACATTGGAGGACATAATAAATGCCACCGATGCTGCAATTACTTGAAAAGAAGAATAAGATCTACTATCTTAGGAAGCACCGATCCAGAAATCCAGGCGACGGTCTTCCTTCAGGAGAGGCAGAGAGAATTTCAAGCCTTACCGTAAAGTGTTAAAAATGTCAGTCGCGCGAGCGAGAAAGACAATGGAGCTATACACCCTTTATAGTTCCATCCCTTTAACAGTTCAGTTTAGGTCGTGATATGGCTCTAAGCTGCTCTCCGTTAGAAAACTCCACACACTACACATGGTACTAAGATATCACAAAATTCTACCCTTTAGCCATGCCAAACTTAAAAAAAGACGGTGTGATTTAGTCGCCCCTATATACTCGGCACGTTCAATTTTTGCTAGTCGTCAAAATGTAACTCAAGCCCCACGCGTTTATAATAAACTAAATCGCATACTTAACATTTAGCCTATGCAGCTGTATGAGTGTAAGAAGACATTTACGGAATGGCTCTTCACACTTAATTATGATGCCGTGGAAGACATTTTGGCGACTCTGGGTTGAACGTCATGCATACAGACACACACATACACACGCCCACCCACACACACGCATACACACAAAATATACATTCACACACTCATAAACACACATTTATTCAAAACACACTAGCTTTCACACACTGCCATAAACACTATTTTAATTTTTCTTCTTAATGGTTTTATAAAAACTGTAATTTGTACCTAGTGAGCACAACGAAACAATTGTTAATTAATCGAGGAACAGCGAGGTTTATCCCATCACAAGTATCTTCGGATTACTTTCTGGGAAGCCCCGAGAACTTAATTGTACCTACAGATTTAAGATAATAAACACATTTTTTTATTTTAAAGCTTTTGGTAGCACTGCTGTATGAGGATACTTTACACCTACATACTTATAACTTCATTAGTAACGGTCCTTGAGCGAAAGCCGCGAAAGGCGCCAAGGTCACATACCACATCCTACCCCATCATCGATTGCATTCCTCTCGGCACGTGCCTTGCCAAGAATGTCATTATTGCTCGCACGACTCATTTATATCTACCCTCAAAAGTTCACCCCTCTTGAATGTCAAGCGACGATAGACTGAATGCTAGAGATATTAGATATAAAATTCTACATTTCAGCTTGATATAGCTCTAGAAAACACAAAGGTCAAAGTATTATGGAGACGTGCAATTAGGTACATTGCGTTCCAAATAAGAATAAGATCGATTGCCATGTTGTGACGTCACGTCATACTGTCAAATCGCAAGAAATTGGGCTAATTTGAAGAACTCAGAGATAAGCAAAATTGAAAAAATGGATTCCGATTAAACTGTTTTCGGTCACAGTTCGTAAATAAATTAAATTTTAAAAATTTCTAGTTTGCTCACCATAATAATTCTTCGATTTGACAGTTTGACGTGACGTCATAACATGGCAATTGATCCTATTTTTATTTGGAACGCATTGTAGTTATATGTAGCTAAGATTTTGTCGAAACTGTCACAGAATAAGTAATAGTATAAATGCTGTTTGCATTTCTAACTATGAATAATGTGTAGGAATGTTATAAGCGCGTCTTACTCAGACTTATTATAGTCCGAAACTAATATGAGTCTATTTTCAATAAAACTAAGTACTTATTGTAGAAATGTTTTATAAATAGCAATCGTGCTAGTAATGTTAACTCTCTTTTAAACGCAATAACAAATTTAAACCTATTTGGCTCTAAGCCAGCGTCAGTCCTTATTTGTTAGGGCTTGGCACAGCTAATTGTACTGATGGATTGCCCAAACATTGGCCCTAGATATGAAACACCTAAAGCCTCAGATATATTAAGGGACAAAAATGACCACAACATAATATGCTTGCATGTGCGCGGGAATTGCATGACTTGATTCCACCTTCACATTTCTACCATTGGACAACTGCGAGTATCCAATCTTACGTTGTTGTAATGTAACCTCTACGGTCCGGACTAAGCGTGTCGCCTCGTCGTTTATACCGCGTACATCGAAGAACTGGAACAATTTGCCTTCTGCGGCATTCCTGTCCGATTATATTTTGGGTGTCTTTAAGGTTAGAGTGAATAGGCTCCTCATAAATTAGTGCGCCTCACCATCAACGATTGCATCATTGCTTACCATCAGGTGGAAACCGCAGTCGAACACTAGTTTATACCTGTACCGTGGCGTTTAAAGTAAGATTGTTTCATTCTTATTTCCAGTGTAGGTAAGAGATGGCGCTAGACAACCTGTATAGCTCTGTCTCTTGCCCACACCGAAATAAGAATCTAACAATCTTACTTTGAACGTCATGGTAACCCCGTATTATATCTAGGTAACGCTAAAACGCGACGCATGACATGTTGTGCGTGACGCGGGACATGTTTTTGGACAATTTCATAACATAATGGGGGAAATTTCGTCCCCATTTTGACCCCTAATGTATGTGAGGCTTTATCTTATCCCAGATATTTCAGTAAAGGTTCTACTTATGTCACAATGTTACACTACATCAGGATCAGAAAAAAACATTGCTCTTATTCTACCAGCAAATCCCTTATGGATTGGCCTTTTTATTAGCGCTCCATGTAGAGGATCAGTGAACATGTTATGGCTGGATAAGTTAATTAATATATCGTGTAAGGAGCGTGGCACACTTTGTAGGGCAGCAAGTAATCGACCCATGGTTCAACGTCTTATTTACTCGCTGACCTGATTCCAGACGTCAATATCGCATTATTAAGTAACTAGAATTATGATAGAGTGAAGAACTTATTGCAAACGAAGTGTACCTATAATGTCTGTTTTATTATTTATGCAGATGCATGAAAACAGTAAAAGATAATACATACAAAGCCTTTTAGGAAGAAAATCGTATGCTACAGTTAGCGCTTTTTGTAGAAAAGAATTTTTCCTGTCCTAATTAATAGTAGATTATGTGAATAGGGGACAAAGCAGTGCTTTAAGTCGCGAGCGGCATGTTGAATTATGAACGAAACGAAGGTTGTTAAGTTTTAATCCCAAACGTTAGTGAGGGATTTATATAATTCACTCCCGAGCCTCGCGAGGGAGTTATCTCTAATATATAAAATTCTCGTGTCGCGGTGTTTGTGGTTAAACTCCTCCGAAACGGCTTTCCCGATTCTCATGAAATTTTGTGTGCATATTGGGTAGGTCTGAGAATCGGACAACATCTATTTTTTATCCCCCTAAATGTTAAGGGTAATCCACAATAATACAAGGGTAAAAAAATGTTTCCAAAAAAAATATACATAGCGAAACAACGTTTGCCGGGTCAGCTAGTATTTTATATTATTATTCATTTTGGCAAACAACCAAGGTAGGATCTAAAACGTGACTTTCCACCACAAGATTTCGAATCAATCACAGTTTCTTTTGGAACTCAAAATAATGTAAAATTCAAAATGATGACGGAAAGGGTTATACTCGAAGACAGAATACCGTATTGAGTGCTAAATAAAGCAGGTAACAAATAGCACAAACTAGATATATTAGAGGCAGTAGTCTATATTCCTTAGAGGCGAAGGCTACAAGGCTAAGTTAAAGTTATAGCGAACGTAGAACTCATTAATCTTTATCCCCGGGTGCTAAATATTGCGGGTTGCGTGGGAGATACACGACTCACGAATAGGATCATTTACATTTGTTATATCATGCAGCGTTTCTTGCTTCGTATTTTTCTGAAGTTTTCAATGTTGTTAACGATATGTGATACGCGTATTAGTGCCGCATGAAAGCACGCGTCTAGATCACGTTACTCGTTTACTGCTAATGTGAACCCAAGTAGCAGTATACTTTATGAGTTTATATTCGCTCTGGTTGTAAAGATACTTCAGCGATGTAACGTGCGCGGAACTGGAGATGATAAAAAAAATTCAACTTAATTTGCATCTACTAATCTATAATCATGTCTTAAAACTGAAAATTCGAAGATAAATTTATGTCATCAACCGACCCACATTAGGTCTGGTTGGTTGATTTGTCTACCACTTATTCATATAGAGAGGAGGCCTGTGTCCGAACAGTGAGAACATCTTACGCGGATTTTGATAATGACTTCTCTTTAATCATATTACTTTTACTAGGTTCTCAGTAGACCTGAGTCAGATGCGGTCACTGCGACTATTCTTCAACGATGACAACTGCACTTGCGGGCAGCTAGTGGTCGCCTCCCGGGAGTCCCAGTACAAAATACTTCACTTCCATCACGGAGGACTGGACCATTTGGCGCAAATGCTCCATCGATGGCACTCGTTGCTTCACAACATCAAACTTACTCCAGGTAACAAGCTTACTGGGTCATTACAGCGTTATAAGAACCCACTTTCTTGGCATTCTTCTAACGTAAGTAGGCACTGTGTCCGCAGGTTCTGAAGAGCCCAACCTACCCTACCGACATTTCATGGTATGCCGTCCAGAAGTACAAAAGTCTGAACAACATCCTGAGGAAGGAAAGCTTCCCAAAATCTCTCCCGAACTCTTTTACGGGAAGATTATGAACGGAAAGGGAGTTATTGAAGATGATCTGTTTTTGAGGAAATGCGTATTTTTCGGAGGACTGGACAAGGAGCTTAGAAGAGAAGTGTGGCCATTCCTGTTGCATTGCTACCCGTACAATTCAACTTATGACGAAAGAGAGATAATATTGCAGATCAGGGCTAGGGAATATGAAGAAATTTCAAGAAGAAGACTGGAAAAAATGACTCCTGAACAACACGCAGTCTTCTGGAAGACTGTACAGTGCGTCATAGAGAAAGATGTGGTCAGAACTGATAGAGGCAACCCATTTTTCGCTGGAGAAAATAATTATAATGTAGAAATTATGAAGAATATATTGTTGAACTATGCTGTATATAATCCAGTTTTAGGGTAAGGATTGTTTTGTTTTGTTAATTACCAGGTGTAGGATACAACGGCTTTTGTATAAGTTGTTTCGACGCTCATTGTTCAATAGGTACTAAATGTTAATTACGGGCCTATTGAATAAATGCCTAGTTAAAGTGTAGTACTTGGTAATGCTGCGTCATTGGCCCTTGTGCAAAGCCGTTTCACATTCAAGGCCCACATCTGTCTGTTTTCGAACACAAAGGTTATCTTGAAGGACGATTTTATTTTGGTTTGACAAACACATTACAAAAATATCTTTGAGATCAACTCAAGATATTAATTTACCTGATTGAGGAGCAGAATTATTTGATGTTTAGATGGGAGCAAAAGTAAAGAAGTCAGGGAGAGACATGGAGAGCTGGAAAAACATTCTATTCCTATGATTGCTTGCCACTAAGTTAATACCATTCTCCACATTAAAATTTCGCTTTTCTACGCTTTCACTATTGCTTCATACGAGAGTCCGCTGGAAGTGACAAGCTTAACCGATCGATTTGGGGCGCTATGAGGCAGCGTATGTCTATCTGTGAACGTATTTCGGCAAAAATAATGATGATGAGAAGGAACTTTTTGAAGTAGTAACATTATTTTTTCAGTTACACACAAGGAATGAGTGATCTCTTAGCTCCAGTGCTCTGCGAGATAAAATGCGAAGCCGAAGCGTTCTGGTGTTTCGTGGGTCTGATGCAGAGGGCCATATTTGTGTGCACGCCAACAGACAACGACATGGACAACAACCTTGTAAGATACAACTGTTTACTGTCGAATAATGTAGGTACACGAAGAGTTATCATATAGCTTCATTGGTGTCGGCTTTTTACTTTACTGAAACTTAATTTCGTTCTAACATATTTTTAAGGCTTTTTGTTTTTTTAACTTTGATTTGAGTACTTTATATTTATTTATATACACGTACACGTGTGACCAAAAAAAAAAGGACACCAATTAAAACTGTGCGAATTTTTACTACGTATATCTTGTTCAATTGTGTTCAGTTTATTCAACTTTTAAACACAATGACGTTTGGGTCATAATATATATTTCTGGTCAATTTATAATAAGATTACCTACTGATATTTTCATGATACCTAAATACAGTTGGAGTTTCTATGTTGTTTAAGTAGGTACGTCCAGTCGGTTGTTTAGATTCGACTTTATTATTTAAGCGAGCTTCGAAGCCAAATCAATAAAGCCTTGTTAGCTTTTCGTAACCTGCCTTCAACAAGATGCTTATCTAACATGAATAAAGACTCCCGCAGATGGATGCGATCCGATTATGCGACAATTCCTATGGTTCCATACAAATTTGTTCTACAGCTATTAGGTACATATTTGAACGATTGGACAGTTGATTACATTTTTTATTATTTGTGTCAATAAGTAAGTTTATCCAAAATCACAAAAACTCGTGGATGGGTAAACTGTCAAGTAACAGAATGAGTATGCTCGCACTGAAATGTGACGTCATCACCATGTACAAAAGAGATAGCGAGATGTTCCCACCACGTCCCCACTCTTCCTCATACCTATATTTGAAACTACTTTATCAAATGAGTAAACAAAAGCTGTTTTCAGGAAAAGCTCTTATGCACTCTAGACTAACTAGAGAGTTAGTCTCAACAACATCAAATAGAGTTCAACATAAAAATAACCATTTCATATAAAAAAGCTTTTTCACTGATTGTCGCATAGTTGCGTCTGGCTGCGGGAGCCTTAAAAAACTTACGCACTGAGTGCCTAGTACGAGTTTTTTTACCTACGTTAACGCGATCGACACTTTTATGACGTTTTGCGCTCCAATTGGCCCGTTCCAAGCTCTTAACCAATCAGAGAGCCTAACTCGGTAAACGTTTCGATCGCGTTAACGTAATACCAATTGACACTCGGCACACAGAACCTAGTTATTGATGATTTCCCTTCTTTTTGTACGGACTGTCTCAAAAACTGGTCTTAACCTGTTAAATTGAAAAACACTGTCCGTACAAGAAAAGGGATAGATTATCTAGATCTTATATTATATTATCTAGATTAGCCCCTTGGGGCAAATCTAATCTAAGGTATTTTAATGTAAGACGGGTAACCAATTGATGCTGCTAACAGTACCTGCTAACTATTTTGAACTAAAACAATAGTAATATATACCTAGCTTAAAATAATCCCCCTTATTTCAATGCCCGATAATATATTTATAAGTAATGAGCCACAGGTCTAATTCTAGCTTATCATTCTCTATCACACTGATTACAACAATGCTAACATATTATTTTGTGACGTTATTATAAACTCCTACGCATGACATTTAACTTTCAGAGCTACCTACGCGAACTAATAAGGATAATGTTGCCACATTTCTACAAGCATTTGGAAAAACATGTCGACGCCATGGAGTTACTGTTCTGTCATCGTTGGATATTGCTGTAAGTATTGCTTGAAAATCAATGAATTAACTAGAGTTCTAAATACTCCCAATTTATTCATCGTTTCATTGTTGTGGTGCAGTCATCATTACCAGGGGAGGATCGTGAGTTTATGAGGCCCTGTGCTGAGTCCTTGGGGTTTACTTAAATACTTGAACTAATCTTCATTTAGTTCGTAATTTTGAAAAAAAAACTGTGCTTTTTTCGACAATGATCGATTTAAAAAAAGTGTACCTACTTTGTGGCGAGAGGTACCTATAAATCTTTAAATTTTGGAGCACAGGGCTGACCAAACTTCGACAAATATTTAGGTTAAGGGAATGCGCAGAACACGGCCAGTGGTATAACTTCATGGTCCTCGGTGCAAAGAATGTTGAACATTCTAAAAACTATTTACCCTCAGTAATAAAAGGTTTATTAAACGCTCCAAAAATGCCTAAAAAGAAACACCATATACTGTCTACTACATAGTGTCTACTGTTTCAAAATTATTATCCCTGAGGAATGTAACGACTGAGCTAGTTGTGTAGGAAAGGTAAAAACAAAAGTGCGGTCCTGCTCTGCCTCAGAATGAAATTTCAAATTGCCTCGAGTTCTGCCCGACGCTAAATATTTTCGCCCTGCTAACTATTTATTAAAATTTGCTTCATCATAGTTGCTATTTTAATTGTACTTGACTATTTTCATTGAGATTAAGTCATTTTATTGATAACATATGTATATTATGTTACGCGTCTGTCACTAAGATCGTACTGGACCGCTGCCGCAATAAAGTAGCGAAACGTACATATGACACAGTTCTATAGGCACAGATAAAGATAGTTAAATAAGCAAGAAACTAACCACATCAATAATATTCTTGTCTCCCAACCTCACGATCTTCGGCACAGGATCAGAAATAGTTGTGTCGCGGTCAGAAGCACGAGAACAATGGCCCGCCGTTTGTGTGCAAACCTTTTTTTTTAAACTCTGCTGTTTGCATTGACATATATATTACTAGCGTACTACTCCTTTCGAAATCATTGGCTGTTTGTAACATTGATTCAATTGTACAACAATTGAATCAATGTTATTTTTCAATTTCCGTGATAGCCATCGGTTGGTTTTTTCCATTTCTATGGTTTTTCCTGAAGGCTGAGTTGAGAAAAGCTAGGTTTTTTTTACATAGCAAAAAAATCGATCAAATTGAAGTTTTAGTCCGTTATCAATCCTCTCTTTATGACCATATTTGCCCATTTTCAATTTTTCTTCTGAATTTCTGATACCGACCTGAGCATTATTAAAATCGATTATAACTGCGAGGTGGTGTTTTAATATTTCGCTGTAATATCCCTATCCTTTAGATAGGTCAAAAATGTCCCACACAACCTCGACTAAGTTAGACTTAGAATTTATAGAAGTAAATAATGCAGTTTCCTTTATAAATTTATCGATAGCATCCTATACCTATATAGTTTTAGATTTAATTTTAAACATAAAAAAATACTATCAGTATTATGGTAAATCCGGGTTCAGCTCTTTGTCGTTTGCCGACATTGCCAACATAAATATTGTTATAAATAAAAAATGTGTCCTGTGTGCCCTCTGGGTCTTGGACTCCAGACCAAAAAGTCCCTGATTATTATTTCTTATAACTTTGTTAAGCCCCTTAACAGCCCCTCTAGCCAAGTTAAGATCGTTTTGTTTGCGTCGAACGCCTCGAGTAGGCCACGCTTCCGATTCCTTTGTTCTGACGTCATCTCAACGGTCAGTCACGTGGCGTTGGACGCAAACGAAACGATCGCAACTTGGCTAGGGGGAGAAATCATACAGAATCTCTCTTTCCTTTGTGACAATCATCGCCACATGGATTCCTTTCCCTCTAAGGTTTCAATATAGCGGTACATTCATGGCTTGTCATTAGCATTCACTGGTTATTGTTCATTCATCTTGAAGGAAACCTAGGATTGCCAACATTTCTTCGACTAAATATAGTATTTTTCAAACTAAGCTATAAAAAAGTATAGTGCCTACATTTCAAAAAAATATAGTGTTTTTTTTGGAAAAAGCAAAAAATAGCATATTTAATTATTTTTTATGAAAACTATATTTGTTTGCATTTCTAGCATTTCGTAACATTTTTTTTGTCTAAAATAAAACTGTCATTATATGCTGTATCACATTCAATTTTTAAATTAATATAAATCAAAGCTTCATTTTTATTTCTGTTAAAGGTATTTTTTAAGTCTTTGTATTTTTCTTTTCCATCGGTGGTACCGACCCACTTTCGTTATCGCTACTATTTTCCGTATCTACTTAATTCATTTTGGACTTTCAACTTCTTAAAGAAAAGAACAATATTTAATTGAAAATAATCAAACTCGACGAATAAACATCAGACTAATGACCAAACATTCGAAAGTTCAAAATGTAGTAAGATAGATAGCACAAGTAGATATTCGGATAAGTACATGCTACCGCATCACTCAAATGTTGAAAATATTGTATTTTTGCGTACTATATTTCTTCAACAGTATATAGTACACAGACCCAAAATACAGTACAATACTATACATTATAGTACGGTTGGCAATCCTAAGGAAACCCCACGCAAAATCCCCGCGTTATTGGTGAAGGCATCAAAGTCAGATAGAATTTAATTATATTCCTAGAAGAAGACGTACGACCCTCTGACATTTTACCTTTGACTACTTGTGCAACCTACTCGTACATCGGTTTTTATCAGATTATCCCAAGTCTAGCCTTTTGTTGTGTTCAACCTTTTTTCGTTCCATCCTTTTGAGTTTCTTGCCGTAGAAAACTCAATTGAGGAAAAATTGGTTCCGAAATAGAAAATCGTTTAGCGAAATTAGTTTCAAAGTTCGGAAAGTACCCTAGATATACGTAATAGAAATTTCGAGGAAACTTTGTTTTCGGTTTGTTATCACTTACCAGGGACACAGCTGTGTCAAGAATAAGTAGGCACTCTGAAATTATATAAATTACTAGCTTCTAGCGGTTTTGCCTGCGTAAAAGTGGGTTACTGGTAAATCGACGTGTTCCTTGCAGGACTAAAATGCAACAAATTAAGCCACCAAATGTTCTAAGGTCATTTTACGAGTCAAAAATTGTATCACTTAAATTTTTAAATTCTATTTAGGTATGCTAAACTATTAACCTAGTTGCTCTCTGCCATTCCAGATGCTTCAAGCGCGAATTCACGGAAGCAGTTGCGCTTCGCATGTGGGAGGCTTGCTGGGCCAACTACCAGACGGATTACTTCCATCTCTTCTTGTGCCTGGCCATTATCGCCGTGTACGCAGATGACGTCATCGCACAGGACCTCAATACTGACGAGATGCTGCTGCATTTCAGTTCTTTAGGTGAACACACTGTTTTATCTACATTCCTTCCTCATCCGTGCCTCCCTAGTACTCGCTGAGAAAAAAATAGTTATTGAAACGTCGACAAGAGTTTATGAAAATCATTGGCGGTAAATTGTGCATAAGGTAATAATAATAACTAAGAGAGGATTTCCCAAAATTTACCACCTAAGGGGACGAAACCGGGGTCCAAAGTTTATATGGAGATACTTTTACGCGGGCCAGGCGAGGTCAGTATAAATTAAACACAGAAACATTAGATATCTTTCTAACACTTCCTCTGTCACCTTTCAGCAATGTACATGGACGGACGCCTCATCCTGCGCAAGGCCAGAGGTTTGCTGTACCAGTTCCGTCAGTTAGTCCGGATCCCCTGCACCCTGGTTGGGATGTGCCAGCGTTGCGGCCCAGGCATTTGGGACTCTACCCACCGGCCCAGCGTGGAATGTACAGGCGCTCACGATTTTTGCAAGTATGCTGTGCAGTAAGCTTGAAGAGAGGAGGCGCAATGGAAATGGTGTTTTTGAAGAAGTTTCACTGTATTTTTTTTAATGCTTTGTGTATATTGTGCAATGGGCGTGTTCCTAATGCAGCTATTAATAATAGGTACCCAGTTTCTGAAGACTTTTCGCCCAGATTCGGTTCTAAGTTTTGATCCATGGCTCTTCTTAACACTCAGCTATTGAAACATATGGAGTCAATAGCTACATTTTGAAGAATTCTGAAAATAGATAGATACTATTAGTTGTGCCGTCGTAAGGACCTGGCCATATCATCACGGGTAGTGCGATACCTGATCGCGGTAAGATATCGCTTTGTGCAAATATACGGTGCCCGGTAAGAGTACCATGTCGTGCCACAACACTGTGTTGTTCAGGCTTTGCGTCTGGTCTTGTTTTCAATCAAAGGGTTTGGCGACATTGCCTTGTCGAGTACTTGCACGATGCGGGAACGTGCCGTGGTCCGGGGTTGCAGTGTCACCTTAACGAAGCTGAATTGGAGTAGTGTGGCCAGGCTCTAAGGCAGTTTTGGTTTCCTAAATCAGTATTAGAATAATTTTAATTTTAATTATGGTGCCGTGCATTGGTTTCTGCTTGCCTAGAACTTAAGTTCTAATTTGCCATATTTGTTACAAATATACATTTATTGATAGAATTAAAGAGAACTAAGAAGTCTTTATATATAATAAATAAGTATGATGGGTTTGTCTGTAAAGAGAAATCGGAATAACGGAGTCTCAAATTAATGTTAACACGGCTATTTATATATTTGTACGCTTTTAGAAGAATAAATAAAGTAAAATATAATGTTTTGTGTTAGAAAGTCACGACAAGTGTATAGTAACGAAACAATCACGTTTCTGCAAATCAACGTCTTGTTAGTCTGAAAATTTTCAGGACGTAACGTCAGTGAAAATCTGGCCCAGTTTGTATGTCCGCATTTGTAAAGAACATGCTAATTGCTTTAACGGAAATCGTTGAACGTTTTTCAATCAATAATACTGACAGTTACAGTGAGTGTCATTGTTTTTAGGACATTGTTTTAAATAAATGAGGTCACGTACGGCAAAAATGTAAGTAGAAGGACTATTCTGTAAATAAGTATATCGCTGTGAAAACTTAAGTGAAATGAGCTGTCATACAAGACCTCAGTGGTTGGGTAGGGTTGCTCTTACTTCCTTACTGCTCTTGCTTACTGTCGAACAATCCCGAGGGATTGTAGAGTTACCGTGGTCCTGGAACGTAAATGGCAACTGAAAAAACGCGGTGGGTGAGTCAGTAAAAGTCTGACATTCCCTCTCGCTCCACCTTAGAGCCAGAGAATTTGCTCTTTATTGTACACCAAAAATAAAATTAGGTACAATAGTAATTTAATATTTACTTAGTGAATAAACGCTTACCTTACCTACGTTTTCACGGTGAAATTGAAATAGAATAGGCTGGTTAATTATTGAGATTGACAGCTCACTTTATTTTAGTTTTCGTCGTGATATTGTTACAAAATAAAAAAAAGATCGATTATTTATATTTTAACGTATCAGACCTCATCTAGGTAAAACAATGTAGGCACTAAAAATAATGAAATTCACTATAACCGTCAATATTATTCATTGAAACACGTTTCACGATTTAAAATCGAGTAAACTTTTGAAATTGGAAGTTGATCTTTATTATAATACTGAGTACCTAATCAAAATATTTATGTATCTATTCCTTGTAAATGCCTACATATTTTCAGATGCGTGCCTAAACCATTTTAAATTGACATGGTACGTATTTGTTTTTATTAAACACGGTATACGTATTAATGTGCATTTAATATTAAAAATGCACTTCGTACAAAATCAATGTAATCAGTACAAATTATGTCAGTATTAAATTAAATTTGAAAAAGGAATAAATATGTTTTTGTCAAAGACTTGTATAGATATGGGCAGGACATATCAGATTGGTAACTAAATAATGTAATATTTATTATCAGTTTAACTTTAAATATGAATTGTAGGTCACGCAGACAAGCGCGACACGACAGTTTATAACACAACTTTTATAAAATATGCTCGCTTCGTTGTTTCACTGTCTCGTCGCACTTGTCTGTAAGCCATCCTAAATTATGAAAATGATTACAAAAACTGTTAGTGTCTGGTGTACAGTCACGAGGAATAAGATATATATATATATCCATACCTCTTACGTATAACGTTGTAAGGCAATAAGAGCATTTTTTCAAGAGAGTCGTTTTTGTAATTATTAATGATATTAGTAATTTGTGAAACACTTTTAACCGAAGTTTTTGCATTATGCAATGAATACCTAATCAGTTTAAGAACACAGGAGGTACCAAACGTTGAATGTAATAAGAAATAATAACATATTTACATTTAGTTTTTTTATAATTCAATTTTACTCAAAAAATATGGTTAGACTTTATGCGTAGGAGTTACCGATGCATTATCATATTTTTTATCTGTCTTAAATTCTGCCATTCAAAAATATATATATGAAAGTTGATTGTAAATTAGGTTCCGATTCGATATTTAGGTCATTTAGAACTATTTGTACACTTATTTTTTGAATAACAAAAGCTAGATAGATCGAAAATGTGACAAAGTATATGTCTTATTGCTCGTGAACCTATAGCTAAATATTGTTATAAGATTGCGTCCCTAGAACATCTAGGACCTTTACCATGACGTTTAAAGTAAGATTGTTTCATTCTTATTTCCAGTGTAGTAGTGAGATGGCGCTAGACAACCTGTATAGCTCAGTCTCTTACCCACACTGAAATAAGAATGAAACAAGCTTACTTTGAACGTCATGGTAAACCCGTAGGGAGAACTCATATCAAACATAGAAAGATCTAAAAATGTTTGAAAAACACCATTTGTAAAATAATGTAGGTAAATTATTTTAAAATGTTATTGATTGACTATTTATGGTCAAGTTATATTTAGGATAAATTACTCATAGCATAGTTAAATGTTATAAAAAAATTGAGCTGCTGTTTCAAAGACATTGTAGAATAAGATGTACCTATATTTGTATAAGTCGATTTGTAATGGTTTAAAAAAAAATATATATATACCTACCAGCGGTCCCGACAGATGTCATTCTGTCAAAGTGAAACCTGGCTTTTCGTCAGAAAAAAGTATTGAGAACCTGATTGTAGCGCCACCTTCCGGGTCCAATTGTATTTTCAAACCATCCAGTGACCCACGCAAATAAACACAAAATTTTATCCAAATCGGTCAAGTCTTTTAGGAGTTGGGTGACAAACATTAAACCATTGGTGTTATTGGATCGCTTTCTTTGTAAGATGCAAATTATACAAGATTAAACTAAATTCTTTGGCAAAACTTCACAAAAACGATGGGGGGTGGGATCCTGCTGATGCCTTATATCGTTATTGTGTAGTTTCGCTATTAAATTTAATATAATATTGTACTAATAAAATCAAAATGTTAGATTAATTATCTGTACTTATATGTAAAGTAAATAACAAATGATGATGATGTGGGGATTGGTAAATAAGAATAACTACGGAGTTCAATTGTACCTATATATTGACCAAGGCAGCTGATAATAATATATCAGTATATTTTTTCAAAGTTGATTAAAGCTATTTGGTGAGACTCTCTGAACTGTTTACGTTAAGAAAAATCGTAATCAAGAAATTGAATTGTATTGGACCTAGATCTGCTCAGGTACTAAACATATGATCTAAATTATGTACTGTTAAATCTCACCTTGATAATGTTACTGAACCATAAAGTAATGACTGTCAAGCCATAGTTTCAGCAGTGTTATTCTGTTAAAAAATTCACCGTGAACACTTAGTGAGCTTCAATGTAGAATAAATCAAATCAAAGTATTTGGTTCGAATAAACCATTTACAGGCACGTTTGAACTAACAAGAAGTCAGTCAGAATAATGAAGCTGACTGTATACTCCAAAGCGTAAATCTCTACGGAGAAAGACATGTAAGAATCCATGATCATAGACTTTTTTAAATCATGTTATATATTACAATATCCTGGTATTATGTGAGAATAATGAACCTAAATAAATTAGGAAAAAAAAAACATTTAAAAACATGGAAATTAAATAAGTCATTTACCAGTGACTTGTAAATTCTGGAATTATCGGTAGGGTGAATTACCAGTGACTTGTAAAGGCTGGTAATTCACCCTGCAGGTTGAATTACAGTTTACTTCACGCTCACGATATTTTACAGAATAGACTGACTGGCTGGCAAACTTACTTCTTTTAAGTTTTCAAGGCAGAATAATTACCGAAAAGCACTGTAGATCAGAGATTTTTTATCAATAGGTAAGCCTGTCATTGTTTTAGAATTTAACGATTTAAAAGTATTTACAGTTAAGAAAAATATTTATGTTATTTATTTAAAAAATAATATACACAAATAATAAACTTATAAGAAGAAGGAAACAGAAAAATAGGTACAAAGGTGATACTTATCTCCTGTTGATGTGTGGGATAAACTTCAGTCAGGTACTGAAGTCAGCCCTAAATTCAATTTTGTATTTGTTAGTTTTTGCTAATTTTCTGAGATTATATTTTTTGTTAATGATTGTTCCTACGGTCTATAATTTTTTTTATGTTGAATGCTAAGTGATATTTTGTTCACACAACAAAACAAGGTCTCTCTGAATCTGATTAAAAAAGGGGATAATTTTTCATATCGGTCAAGAAGATTAATTGTCAATTATGTTGCTTATAGTAAAATAATTGCAACGTAACCGATTTTTTTAAAAAAAACTTCAAGTATCTACGTTGAAACCAGCTAATTGTAACATAGACATGCGGGGTTACCATGACGTTCAAAGTAAGATTGTTTCATTCTTATTTCAGTGTGGGTAAGAGACAGAGCTATACAGGTTGTCACTGGAAATAAGAATCAAACAATCTTACTTTAAACGTCATGGTACAGGTCAAAGTTTTGATTCACTGACTCATCAACATTCAGCCTAAACCCTTGGATATAGAATGCTGAAATTTTGCACAATTTATGACGTAAGTATACAAAGAATATGAAAGGTTTTCTATAAAACACTCCTTTAGGGGATGAAGTGGGGGTCCAAAGTTTGTATAGAGAAACGTGGGCAAAGACGCTAGCAGAAGCTAGTCGTTTTATAAGCTGCATTCAACCTTAATGTAAGGACCAATCTATTTCCCTGGACTCCGATTGTACTTAAATACATAATAATATTAAAACTTTCTGGTTTTTGTGGCCCTAGTGTATTTTTTCTGTCCGTATTTCTATTTGTGCAAACCTTTTTACCATTTATGAAATCTGTATCTGCCTTGCGTTCTCAGTTTCTTGTTAGCACATTCGATACAAAGAAAAAAAAATGAGACGTTTAATCATAGGATTTTTTCTCTTCTTTTTTTTGTATCCACAGTAATTAGAAGCGTTCGAAAGAACCTATTCACCGTGTTACTTAGAAAATACATAGATAGATAAGCACATTCTTATATAATACATTATGTACCTACCTACACTTGTACAAAGTTCCTTGAATATTTAATGCTATAGAAAACCTACCATTACCATGAAGCAACGTTTAGTTCGTGTAACAAAAACTACACTTTTAATATTCACTGTTAAATTTTAACATGAGTAGAGTATTGTACGTTATGAGCCTAGACTCTAGTCCTTGGAGGCTCTTAGATTTTTTTTTGTGGTAAGTAATCATCAAATGACTTTTACCGCTCGCGGGAGTGTCAGACTTTTAATGACCAAAACCTACCTATGTAGTTATGTTAATAATAAAAAAAACTTGCGAGTATACTGTTCTTTAAAATCAAAAGTAAGTGCATTGTTTTGTTACAGAAAACAGTTTTATTTACAACAACAATACTCATTACTACTAATAAGAAATGTTGATTTTTAATAGGAACTTTAAATCAGCGAGGTTACCATGACGTTCAAAGTAAGATTGTTTCATTCTTATTTCAGTGTGGGTAAGAGACAGAGCTATACAGGTTGTCTAGCGCCATCTCTTACCCACAATGGAAATAAAAATGAAACAATCTTACTTTAAACGTCATGGTACAGGTTCACATTAATTCATCTATCGTGCGGACATCTATGGCCGTGCTATTTTCTGAGAAAACAGCCTTGAGTGCAGCGCTGTCCGCAGCGACGAAATCCAAATAGATACAAAAAAAAACCACACCTACCCAACCTATACATTGGATTGTAAATGGTCCATTATTGTATTGTTAATCCTATGTACGAATTTGGATTTCGTCGCTACGGCCAGCGCTACGCTCAAGGTTGTTTTCTTAGAGAATAACATTGCTGGTCACTTGAAAAGTTTCGCATTTTCAGACCTGTCGGTGTCGTGGACTATATTTTGGCTCTTGTGAACTACCAATGGTCCGCAGATCGCAGGTTTAGATCACCAGGATCTATGAGTACTTTTTCTTAGGTTTAGTCACACCTTGCTAATCATTCATAAAGTATCTATATTTACCTTATAATAGTCTAAATATTGTTATACAAATTAAATATGTCGTATTATGAGGCTACAAAATATTTTAAAAAGGTTTATTTTTCGCATATTGTGAATTGTTACGCGTACTCTGTGATATATTATGATCTGCTTGTATTATAATGTGTAAATGTTAATAATATTGTATGTAACGAACGTATTGTATTGAGGAATAGGAGCCATATCTTATTAGAAATAAATGTACAAGCATCCAATTCGTTTTTGGTCTAAACCCTCTTTTTAGGTGGGAAATCATCACAAGCAATTCCTCCAGCTCTGGGTGCAGCGAGAGGGAATGTTCGATTTGTACTGAGTAAAATCCACCCATTTTCCTTCAGTTGACCTTTACCATACACGGGAACTTGCGGACACGGAAGGTCGCTGCTTAAGTGGGGCTAACCTCCACTGTATGCTTCAGCTTGTCCTGCAGGCGATCCGGTGATAATGATGATAATGGTGATACTCGGGCGTTTCTTCCCGCAGAATCCGAAACGGTAACCTCTTGATACTCTAACCGTGGACGCTGAGGAGCTGCGTCAGGCGGAAAGTGAGGACATCGTGCCGCCTTTTTAGCGGAGTTCATTTGATTTCAAAACAGACAAAGACATTTCTGTTCCCTGCCTATAATGAATAATGTGCAAGAAAATTTTAATAAACTTCTAGTTCAGAAGTCGGCACCATCGGAGGGTCAATGAAAACCCGTTATCATTATTGCAAATCAAATCAAATCGTTTTATTTGTCACAATGCAGGTACAAAATTTACAATAGGTGTTAAATAATAATATTAGTGCTCTGCATTCTACTCGCAAGCATACAAATATAATACATTTAAATTATGAATGTCGGTACGTAAAATTAAAATGTCAGCATACTCAAAATGTATATTGTGGCAGATATATAGACTTGGCTAAAGCCTTCGACAAGGTCAAATACGATAGGCTTTAATGCCAAATGGAAAAATATTGCATTAAGCTCTACCACAGCTACCACGATGCGGCGGCGACACCACATTGGTTCAGATTTAACTATACTTGCTATCAAAAATAAATACCCTTAGTTCCTGAGTTGTCGAAATCATGTTGTGAACGCTGGTGTCCCTCAAGGTTCTATTTTATCACCGCTACCGACGAGGTGTGCGCCTGATAACGATATTTACTTAATTGATATGTATGCCGAGTAGCATACAAAAAAAGCTAAAAACTCTGACTGTCATTGTAATAACTTGAAGGACGCCTCCAAATTTAGTTAAATTTACGTTTGTCTATAGGTATTATAGATAGTAGGTAATTATACAATTTAAATAAAGATTGTGCGAAAAAGAATGAAAACGGACACGATAGTTTGGATTTTGTTTTTCCACAAATGCGATAGCACCAGACCAGCCAGACAAGTCTAATCAAAGATAGCAAAACGCGAATTGGCGCGCACTACTCTGCCGTCCCGTCCAGCACAATCAAACATTATGAAGATTGAAGTTTTGATACATGGCGAATTATACTCTTAGTTATACAGTACACCTGGTTACAACAACTACACACACGTGCCTACATTTGAAAATGAAACATCATCTCTCTAACTTTTCTCAACTAGCTAGAGGTCTGTTTCCAATCTAACAGGATGCGGCTCGGCTCAATACCTGTGTTTTACATGGAGCGATTGTCTATATATGATGCAGTGATGAAGTAGCTATGACTAGAGATTGTAACTATACGTCAACTATTCGGCGTCTGATCATCATTCGACTTTGATAGTTTCTTCATTTGCTACCTGGTTGGTCTGGTGGCATAAAGTGCGGTCACTCTCGGATTGCATACAAAACAAAGAATCGCGCAAATATACGTTTGATAGTCATAGCCTTAGAACCAGTGTTTTATACAGGACCAGTTTTTAGTACCCATAAATAGTTACTACCGCGGCGTACCGGAAGACGCAGCGTTGGAAGGCCTCCCACAAGGTGGACCGATGACCTGGTGAGGGTCGCGGGAATCCAATGGATGCGAGACGCACAGGACCGGTCATTGTGGCGGCATTTGGGGGAGGCCTATGTCCAACAGTGGACGTCTGTCGGCTGAAATGATGATGATGAAATAGTTACTAATCATCGATCACTAATCGATATCAATAATGTTTAAATTACTTACCTACGCTAAATTGTATATACATTTTCTTTTTTTCAACTACTAGTTAGGTATTTAACAACGCAATTTGCCGAAATATAACAATTAGTAAGTAAGGTACTTAACTTATTTTGCACTATTCTTTGACTTAATTACGGATCAAAAACTCGTCCTGGCCTTGGTAAGGAGCAGTTGAAAAGATAATGCCAACTCGTGGCTTTGAAAATTAACTCGGCATATAATTGATTATTTTAGTAGGAATTGAAATAACTTTATTTATTTTTGTTAACCGTTTCCATAATTATATTCCCAATGTTATGTTTCTTCTTCTTCTTAGCGTGTCGATGGAAAAAATATTTTTTCTAAATTACCTTCCTTGCCTGGCCTGATTTTGATCATGGAAATGCCGTCCACTGACGCTATATTGAATGCATTATAATTAGCTAGTGTACCTGTAATAAAGCTAAGCACAAACTTAGAATAGACTTAAATAGGGTTATTAAATCTTTCTTCAGTTGCTATCTGTATTGATTCATAAAGAATGCGCTGATGCAATAATATCAATTATGAAATTCGTGCGAACCGATTCAAGGACAGTCGTCCCATATTTTAGTGTTTGTACTGGAATACAGTAACAGGGCAGAGTGGAAGAAAAAAGCGTGTTGCGCCGACCCTAAATAATACGGGATAAGGGCAGGAAGATGATGATGTACTGAAATACATGTAATGTATCGAATTATATACGAGTTTTTCCTATCGAGACACAAATAGGTATGCATAGTTTTTTTAACATGGTTTAATGTCAAGTGGGGCCACATGTGTAAATGAGGCAGATAAGGTTTGGTGTTCACGAGCGTAGCAGCTACTGGTTGGTTACACAATAGAATCGTCGGGTTTCGCCACTTTTTGTCTAGATAATAATATGGTGTATAGTAGTTGGCAGTTTCATGGAGTCCACGTAAAATATGGATTGCTTGAAAATTATTCTTCAGAAAATGTGTTATATTATGAATGATTAACTTTTTTGTAAGTGTCCGTATACCTGCACTTTGGAGGATTTGATGAGTGCTACCGATGCTGCTATTAATGTAGCCACCTATTGGGCCTAAAAAGTTTGACGAGTTTACCATCGAATCGAAAAGAAGAAGAAGAAGAACTTTTTTGTATTAGTGTTAGGTACACACATTGCGCCGACCCCAAATAAGATGGGACAAGGGCAGGAAGATGATGATGATGTTAGGTATACACATCCGATTACAGAAAATCCCACATCATTAGTTAGCTAATATGACTGTTATGTTTTAAAAAATATGAAGATAAATGATCAACAGCAGATTTATTTTGTAAATAATAACCATGATATGCATTTTAAAACTGATAACGCTACTGTTTTTAGTGATGTTGCTATCAATTTTTATTGCTTGACCTTGTATGAACGAATGACGTGACGAGGCACAGACAGAACACAGCGTTGAATGTGTGCCAAGCCTTACTGATTAACGCGAAGTTGTCCAGTCATGGTGTGCGAGTATGTTCAGACTACAGAATTAGTAAACACGCCCTTCGCGATACCGGCTGATGTTTTTCGGAGAGAATGTTATGAAATACTTGTACTGATAAGCAAGGCGCTTTCAATTTATGTAATTATACCGAGGTGAGAATCGTTTGCCAACCAATGACTATCACTTATAAAATTTTAGTTTTATTTCTGCTTGCAACCACTACACACGCGTCTCAAGATAACACAATGTTTAGATTACCGACAACAATGCGGGCCGTCGGGCTCTATAAATATTTGCCGATAACCGATGTCAACAGTCTCGTCGATTTAGAAGTGAGTTTACCAAGTGTTCGACAATCTGATGTGTTGGTGGAAGTCAAAGCGACGGCAGTGAATCCCATTGATACCAAAATACGCGCTCCAAAGCCAAACGTGGAAACGACACCTCGGATTTTAGGATGGGACGGCGCTGGAATCGTAGTCTCCAAAGGGGACAATGCAAATTTATTTAACGTTGGCGATGAGGTATTTTTCACCGGCGACGTAAGCAGAAATGGCTCTAATGCGCAATATATGGCTGTAGACCAGTATCTAGTGGGAAGGAAACCAAAAAACTGGACTTTTGAACAAGCTGCCGCTATGCCACTCACTGCACTTACTGCTTGCGAGTCCATATTTGACCGCTTGCTGCTCTCAGAGAAAGATAAAGGCAAGTCTTTGTTGATCATCAACAGTGCCGGTGGAGTGGGGTCAGTAGCAACACAGGTCGCTAAGAATTTGGGACTCAAAGTGATTGGAACTGCGTCGCGACCAGAAACACAAGCATTTACTCGCGAATTTGGAGCGGACATTGTCCTCAACCATACTCAGGATCTGATACCACAGCTAGAAGCGAAGGGGTTTGGAGCAGGAGTTGATTTCATTCTTGTCAACTTCGATCCTGCACCGTATTGGGACACATTGATGAAAGCTATCAAACCTCAAGGTAGAATATGTTTGATTGTGGACAGCAGTGCTCCTGTAAATATAGCAGCATTGAAAGACAAGAGCATAACATTGGTGTCAGAAATGATGTTCACAAGAGTGAAATATAATACGGAAGACAGAATCAGACAGTATGAGATTTTCAAACAAGTTTCGAAATGGTTGGAAGAGGAAAAACTAAAAACCACATTGACGAAAACGATGGGTCCGATCAACGCTGCTAATTTAAGAGAAGCTCATAAATTGATAGAAAATAAGAAAATGATTGGGAAGTTGGTGTTAACTGGTTTTTAGTTTTACAACGTTTCAAAAATTTATGAACCTTGAAATGTGCTATATTTTGTATGTTTTAGTTCTAAGCGTACTTAATTATAAAGACCAACACGTGTACCTATAGTTTTGAACAAACGATTCGAACTTATCGAGGATTTAGACAATTTCAGATTGTCTTATTGTTGTTGAAGTCACGAAATAAATGCAAAGGTTGAAAACCTGAAACGACCTGGAAGCACTTTATAAAATTGTTTCATCAGCCGACATAGTAAGAGGTGGATCCATTAGGTATTCCGCAGAAGTTAATGGAACTGATTCCGCTTCCTTTTCATTCAAGATTTAGATCTAGCGAAGAACCTTTTTAAAAGAAACTGCTGATAGTTTAACAGCTAATACAAACACGTGGTTGAGCGATCAGCTGCTGAATGCGCGTCGGGGATTCGTCTTCTGCACGGAAAACGAATCCCATGGCCTACAGATACAGATATTTATTTGTTCCTGGTGTCTTGTGTATGTGAGTTAACATGTTTGTGAACTCATCCAGGATCCAGAAGTAATTCCTAGTTCGTGTCAACATATTTTCAAATAAAGCTATACTATACCTATTTATGTATTTCATCATTATAGAGAGGAAAGATTTGTATTTTTGTTTGTTATGAATAAACCTGTCAGCCTTTTTTACAAATAAAGCTATACTACACCTATACATAACATTGTAGAGAGGAAAGATTTATATTTTTTTGTTATGAATAAACTCAAAAGCCACTGGATCGATTTTAAAAATTCTTTCACCAATATAATGTTACTTTATCACTAAGTGATATAGGCTATATCTGTATATATAAAAATCAATGCAACTTTTCGTTGTAATTTCACTCAAGAACGGGCTCACCTATCCAAACCAAATGTTTAGGCTTTGTTTGGACTATTTAGTACAGGGGCGGATCGTGAAATTGTTAGGCTCTGGGCTAACACTGTTAGGAGGCCCACCTTAGTCAAATTAATTGGCATTTTGTCAAAAATCAGTTTTACATTTTTCCTGAAGTTTACTTTTTTGATAACGATCGATCACTGCACAAATATCGTCCCATTACCTGAGTAACCTTCAGTTGGTTGAGTTACTATGGCTAACTTGAAAGACTTTGAATAGTACCTATAATTTAACACTAGCTGAACTTGAACACCAACGCATTTGTAAACCATCATTGACCTGCCGTATTAGCAGCGATATCAATGATTAAACAGTTACTTAATTTGTTTATTGTGATTGAACCGTCTTGTAGATTATTTTCAATGAGGCGTAGCCCTGGGGGCCTTTGTATCTATGGGGCCCTGGGCTGCAGCCCATTAAGCAATTAGGTAAATCCGGCCATGATTTAGTAGATGGTTTATGTGAAGTTTGCACAAAATCGGTCGAGCGGTTCTTCATTTATCACATTATTAGGCGGTACGAAGTTCGCCGAGTCAGCTAGTAAGTTATAGTTTCACACGTGTGCAGTTGCTGGCAGAAAGTAGTAAAAATACCAAAAAAAGGCACAAATCATATATACAACGGTTAGGCCTAATGAAGTGTGGATCGGAATGCTGGCTCACTAAAAGGTAGAATACATTGCATGCAGCTGAGATGAGAATGCTAAGGACAGAGAAGGGAAAGGCATTATGAGAATGAATAAAATTATGAATGAATAAGGAGGTATGATAAAGAAAGACTAAAAGTGGCACAGTAGATAGACTGGGAAGTTCTGTGGAAATAGCTTTGTCAAAGTAAGGCATGTGATATGGAGGAACGAGAAACGAAGGAAGAATGTTTTTTCTATAAATAGGAGTTTTAGCTCATTTTAAAATATGTACTAGGTACTTTATGGGCCTACCACACGCAAAAGCTTCACCACAATTTTGCCGTGAGTATGGGTGGTAAAACTCATAAAGTTTTACACCGTGTTCCGTGTACAAACGGGCCTGCACATGCAAACTGTGGTGAAGCTTGTGCGTGAGGTAGGCCCATTACAGATGCAAATAGACTTGCGTTTGAACATCTATTGCCAAACGTGGGTCACCTGTTAGGTCATTTCGTAGTAAATTCAAATTGTGCCATTGTTATTATATTACTATGACGCTGCAAGGTGAACGATACCTACCTACCTATTGAAGTAATATCTTTTTGAATGTTTGTTGAAAATAAAGGACATAGATAATATTTGGACACAAGCAGAAGAATGCGAATCATCATGTTCGTCTTGTAATTTTAATTTTGGTGTACATTAAAGAGTATCTATATATAAAAGGAGAAACTGATTGACTGACATATCAACGCACAGCCGAAACTATTGGGACTAGAAGCGTGAAATTTTGCACAAGGTTTCCTTTTATGACGAAGGCGAGCTTTAAGAGGATTTCCCAAAATTCACCCCCTAACGGGGTGAAACGAGGGTCTAAAGATTGTATGGAGAAACCTACTTTCAAGCGGGCAAAGCCGCTGGCAGAAGCTAGTCTATACTTATATCTATCTATCTATCATCGAAATAAAAAAGTTATCCAAGTGGCACAGAGCTTAATTGAGTTAGTCGATATTATATTATTTTGACTGGCTGACTGCATTGATCGATAGACGACAGCGACGCGACGTTTGGACAGAATAGTGACCGCAGTAATTTATATTTTGTAATGTCCTATTTAGATTCAGCTTTAGGTTCACACTCTCAATGAATGACCTCTCTCTCTTAAGGTAGAATTACACTCACACGTATGCCACACGCCGATTTGGGCACGTTTTTTTTTTGACTTTTTATATGGCTACTAGACTTGAAAGAGCTACACTTAATCCACGCCACGCGACGTCGTTCTACGTACAAATCAGGCGTGTTACACGTGTGCGTCGGTCTAATGTAGTTCTAGCTTTAACCTGACTGTGATTTATATTATTTTTGGTACGATTTTCCTCGTCATATTTTGCGAGACATTTCAGGTGGCCTACCTTGACGTGTTAAAATGTCAGTCATGCGAGCGAGAAAGAGGGATGGAGCTATACATCCTGTATACCTCCATCTCTTTAACAGTTCAGTTTAGGTCGTAAATTTTGCTCGTGGTAGCACTGCAGTTCTGGGCCGTGTCGAGTCATTCACTTGGGTTTTTTATGTGTTGATTACCAGAGATTGGAATAGTTTACCTTAGCTAAAGTTCGAGGAAGTAAGTAACATAGAGTTACTATTAAGATTCTTCAATATAATCATTTACTTCTAACATATTCGAAGCGCAATAAGCAACTAATCCCGGAAATAATTACCTACTTATCGAGCTTTGAATATAGTTTTTAGAAAAGGTATTATCATCTCTATGTTACCTACTTTCTTCTTTGAACTTTAGGTAAATATATTCTACCTATTCCAATTCAAGCAAACATTTCGTTTGCTCTGATCGGCATAGGTACAATGCGTTCCAAATAAGAATAGGAGCGATTGCCATGTTGTGACGTCACGTCATACTGTCAAATCGAAGAATTATTTCGGTGAGCAAAATAAGCAATTTTTTAAATTTAATTTATTTACGAACTGTGAACGAAAATTATTTAATCAGAATCTAGTTCATCAATTTTGCTCATCTTTCGAGTTCTTAAATTTTGCCCAATTTCTTGCGATTTCACAGTATGACGTGATGTCGCAATGGCAATCGATCCAATTCTTATTTAGAACGCATTGTACGAAAATATTAAAATGTACGTAAGTAACTTTTTCATGGTTTTCATAATCGTGCTACCTAAACAATAAATTACTTACGCCGAAACACCTCTCTATTATTTGCACGTAAATCGGCTGAGGTGGCTCTCAATTTTTAAATTCGGTCTTCGGACGGACAACGGAGACACATTGTGCCTTAAAATATTTATGTAATTTAGGTTAAGATGCACTGTAGTTATGTAATAATGACGGTACATATTGTCAAGTAACGCTTACATTTTGATAAGACCCCGATAACTGAGAGAGTATAAACATATATATCGCGTTGTCATTGTGTAGTCTGTACGTGACAATGATACTGATACGAAATGTTATTGTAATAATGATATAAAAACCTTTGTTTTCCAGTTACTTTTATCTCTGCAACCAATACACACGCGTCTAAAGTAAGACTACAATGGCGAGTTTACCGAAAACCATGAAAGCTGTTGGACTTTACAAATATTTGCCGATAGATGATCCAGAAAGTCTCCTCGATCTAGAAGTGAGTTTACCAACTGTTAACGAAACAGATGTGTTAGTCGAAATAAAAGCTACGGCAGTCAACCCCATTGATGCGAAACAACGAGCTCCAAAACCGAATACAGAAAACCCGCCAAGGATTTTGGGAGTCGACGGTGCTGGAATTATAGTTTCCAAAGGAGCGAAGGCTAATTTATGGAATGTTGGCGACGAAGTATTTTTCACTGGCGACTTAAGGAGAACTGGCTCTAACGCACAATACATAGCTGTCGACCAATTTCTATTAGGAAGAAAACCAAAGAGCTGGACGTTTGAACAAGCTGCCGCTATGCCAGTCATTTCTCTCACTACATTCGAGTCATTTTATGATCGCTTGCTGCTCTCAGAGAAAGATAAAGGCAAGTCTTTGTTGATCATCAACAGTGCCGGTGGAGTGGGGTCAGTAGCAACGCAGGTTGCCAAGAATCTGGGACTTAAAGTGATTGGAACTGCGTCACGACCAGAAACACAAGCATTTACTCGCGAATTTGGAGCTGACATTGTCCTCAACCATACTCAGGATCTGATACCACAGCTAGAAGCGAATGGGTTTGGAGCAGGAGTTGATTTCATTCTTGTCAACTTCGATCCTGCACCGTATTGGGACACATTGATGAAAGCTATCAAACCTCAAGGTAGAATATGTTTGATTGTGGACAGCAGTGCATTAGTGGATTTAAGACCACTGAAAGATAAGAGCATAACTCTGGTGTCAGAAATGATGTTTACGAGGGTAAAGTATCAGACTGAAGACAGAATCAGGCAATATGAACTGCTGCAGGAGATATCCAAGTGGATGGAGGAGGGGAAGTTAAAATGTACCCTGACGCAAACACTGAGCCCGATCAACGCAGCTAACTTGAAGAAGGCTCACAAACTGTTAGAAGATAAAACATTGATTGGGAAACTGGTGTTAACTGGATTTTAAGTGTATATTATTTTGTGAATACTCAGGTTTTTGTTAAAAAAATTAAATAATATTTATGACTTAATATTGTCTTTATTTTTCAAATCAATACCTACCTATTATTCCTTCTTGTTGTCTTTA
This sequence comes from Mythimna vitellina, assembly GCA_949316375.1. Lineage (NCBI taxonomy): Eukaryota > Metazoa > Arthropoda > Insecta > Lepidoptera > Noctuidae > Mythimna > Mythimna vitellina. Next base: position 19,098,620 of record OX438692.1, read on the forward strand.
ATTTCTTTGTGCGAGTACTTATCCACAATAATTTGTGAAATAAAAAAAAACATTTTTTATTGGCAGTTACAAGAAAGGCTGCCAAATATAGTGCTTAAGAGGGCCCTTCTCAACCCGCCTATCGCCAACCTGTTGATTCATCCTACGCAATGTTTGATAAAGAGGCGACGTTAAAAAAGAGTGAACGCGTGACCGCTTTGTTGGCATTTGGTAATTCCGTCACTTACTCGAATATTTCACAAAACTTTTTCCAGAAAATACATAATTTTATTTTTTAATTAATTTTTTTGGAAATTTACTTTTTGAATTCAATAGAAACTACAATAAATAATCACAAGATATTTGTGTTTCCAAAACATTTAAATAAAGATATGTAATAACGTCATAATCACATATGAGTGGTTGTATGGAAATGTATCTGGAGTTATGCTATGCATTTAAAAAATAATATTTTGATATTACAAAGAGACACTACAATTTGATTTATATGAATATATAGACTAGCTGCTGCCAGTGGCTTCGCCTGCGTGAAATAAGAAAATTGTACCAAGGGGTCTACCCGCGTGCCAAATCCGTTCGAGCGTGAAGAATTACAAACATACGCACACCTTTATGCACCCCTATTTTTTAATTAGTACAAAACAAAATGGGCTCTATCCTTACCCGTTACTGATCACATTTGTGTAGTCAAAACTTCACTTAACTTACTTCAGTAAAAAAAACGAGATCCCAAAATTGACCACAATTTTTTTTTCATAATTGGTAAATTCATAATTGAGGCAATCATTCATAACAATTGCTCCTAAATACTACGCGCAGTGTTTTTCCATTGTTTTTCATTCATAATCAATAGCTTGCAATTTCCATAAATTGAGTGATATTTTGGGATATAAACAAACGGATATAAACTTTGCTGTTTATGAATATTATTTATTGAGACTTTACTTAAATAATAACAAAACCTTTTCTAATAAGCCCTTAAAGTAATTGTACTAATTAAAAAAATGTGGTGTATTATTAGTGCGATAAGTTCGTGCTTGATCACTATTTAACCTGATGGTAAACGATGATGTGGTCGACGATGGAACAAGCACACCTGAAGTAATTTATTCACTCGACTTTTTTTTAGGAGGGAAATCATCCAATGACTTCTCACGCGGAGTGAGTAGAGGGCGTGTCAGACTTTTACCGACTAAAAGTTAGTAGTAAGTAGGCTTCGACCTTACTGGGCCCCTACGGTTTTGCAGACATCTCCTTGAGGCGCGCGTGGAGCACTACGCGCCGTCGACGAGTCGGGCTCGGTCCGGAAGGTTAGTCTGTCTAGTGTAACTGGATGCAGTTGAATAGCTTACGGTACAGAGTATGCTGTCATTCAAATAACTCTAGAGAAGTAAACTCAATCGAATTTTTTAAAATAATTTAATATCACATTACTTTTGTCCAGAAAACGATCCCAATGTGTGAGAGGAATTGTTGAGAATGCTCGGATCAAACTCTTGCCCAATGAAAGGAGACCCAGGTGCGTTCCAGGCTTTCTTTAAGACGTCCATGTTTCGGATCTCGTCGCTTGTTGGAAGGCCTTGCATTTTTCTTTCTTGATTCCATTGCATTTCACGGACCTGAAAATTGAGTAAAATTCTAAGTGTGAACAATTTTTTTTCATCTTTAATATCAGACTTCTCCCGCACTGGGTGGAGTAATTGGGAATCTCAAACTTTTACTGACTAAAACCCAGTGTTCCTTCAGTTGCCCTTTGCGGGGGCACGGTAATTCTTTCGAACAATCCCGCGGTAAGTTTTAATACTGGCAATGCCAGTATTAAGGCCCGAAATTGCGTCGAGTCACGTGAAAAGTCGCGTGTGTGCACACGGACTGTCGCCGTAGCGAAAACCGGATTATTACCTATGCAGTGCAGCTATTTCAACTTTAACGGTGTGCATGTAGTCGTGTCGATGAAAAACTTAATATATTATTACTTAAAAAAAACGGCGCGGATCCCCACGACGCATGGCCGCGCGGGGAACCGTAACGGAGCACTATGGTATGGGATCGCGCGAGCGTTCACTTTGCGCAGTTTCGGGCCTTAAACTTACCTGCCAGTCTGGCATAGATATAAAGAACATACTTTATTGTGCACCATTTCTTAGACTGCATCAGCCGTAGGGTTTGGAAGAATATGTGCAACATTTATGACGGCACATAGGAACTAAAATTCAGAATCCTGCAGCGCGTTATTAGTTCTTCAAGCGATTAGAACATACAACAGCCCGAAATCAACTATCAGGCAGTTGCCCGGACCAGACACAATACACGTCGTTGGCCACAGCTTGAGGATTAAGATTAGAAAACGAATATTGAGCGTCATCTTTACCTTTGCAACATGGTCTTCAGGTAAATCATCAAGAGGTCTGGAGCAGTCTATTTTATCCAAATCTATAGGTTCCTCGCTGGTCAATAACTTATTCCACCATCGTTCCTGCACTTTATCTGTTGACAAGTAAAATCAATATTGTTATAATTTTAATAATATTAGTAGGTATACTATTTTTTTTTATGGTTCCATGTCTGAATAAAAAAAAAGCACAAACATGGCTAGGATACTCATTGTATGGTGCTTCTAGTTAAAATGTAGAATAATATAAAACTAATATTTATTCTTCTAATAAAAATGTAGTCTATAGGACATATTAATGTGATTTTCTGTGTCTTCGGCCACACTGGAAGAGCGGGTGAGGGGCGGGCGCGGCGCGGGTGAGTGTCCATAGTGGGTACGCGGGATCGGGAAGCGGCGCGAGTTGCTCAACGCGGGCACCTCACTCCATAGCTCGTTCATACAAAAAGCCAGTGAGTTCGCGGGCGGCGAGCGGAAACCCTGTTCCTGCACCGGCGCCGCTCCCCGCACCGCGCTGCCAGTCTGGCCAATCAACACGCGCACGTTCTCGCACCCGCGCCGCACCGCTAGTCTGGCCGAGCACTGTAGAAGACCATAGTGGTCTACAACCCAGGGACTGTGGGATTCTTACCTCACTAAAACCAGGCTACTGATTACATTTATGAGAGAAATGTAACTTTTTCAAGAATATGTCCTAACAATAAAGCTAACCCAAGAAGAAACTAAGTGTTACCTAAATGCATCAACAATTTCCCCTCACTGATGCTCCAGAAGCTGTCCATAGTCTTGATTTTGTATGGCAAGGAGTCCTTTAGGATGATGTCACCATTGCGACGCGCCACACATATGTCACTAGGGTTGATTGTCACTTTCAGGTCCTTCGAGGATGTTATGTCTAGTGGAAGCTTTACAGTTACATCTGGAATTATAATACAGTATTTTTATTATTTACTACGGGCTAATTAGTTACTAGTTCAAAGTTTAAAATAAACAGTCATAATCTAAATCTCACTATGTTTTAATTTAAATTCACATGACAATCTTATCTTTCGTGAGCAATAAGTGTTCTAACCATGGCTTCATAAATATAATATTTCGAGATTAGGAGACCATGAGACCGGCACAGGTTTTACTTAGTATCTTGTCTCCCATCTTCAAACTTGTTCTTTCACAAACTGTACAAATGTTATTACTTATGGGAGAAAATAAATAAATACAGTAGAGTCTATGCTAAGGCTAATCTGGACACCTGTTAATTCAGTATACGTTGTAATCCGGACAGCGTATGCGGTAGGGGCAGGTCACAATGTGGCCAATATTCAATCATTTTATTTGTTTCTCCATCAAATTAGAAACTGTGCTTTTAATATGAAGTGTGAAATTTATAATCACAAGTATTCACACAGACTCAAGAAGAATTAACTTTAAAATTCTTACATGTTTGAATTCTTTTTATTATTATAGGCTTACGTTTGACCACTATCTGACCAGATTTTAATTATTTATTTATTGATAAGGATTGTCAACATTAAATTAGGGTCATGTTTCTGTGTTTTACACAAAGAGTAATTATTGTTAGATCACCAACAGTAAGCAATGCAATAACTGTTGTTTAATACAACAGTTATTGTAGTAAACCCACACATAACTGTTAATAACTTGGTAAGTAAAATGCAAAACAGAGCTATTGCTGCCAATACATAGTAAAATTACGAAATTCAAAGACTACTGAACATAGCTGAAGTAAAATTTTAAGAATGGTCAAGAAATTACCTAATTCCATAATATTTTGAGAATGGTCAAGAAATTACCTAATTCCATAATATTTTGAGAATGGTCAAGAAATTACCTAATTCCATAATATTTTGAGACCACAAATACTTCTCCCTCTCGGCTCCATTATAAGTGTCTGAATTCTTTTGAATTGGTATCTCGGGTGGTTTATAGTCTTCTGGGAATGCCTTCGAAGTGCTGGTTACATTACTTGGAGATTCACACTGTGGTTTTGGTATTGGTTGGACTTTAGACAATTTAGATGTAATTTCTTCTACATTTTTATCCGGTTCTGTTATTGCGTCATCATCAATACCATCTTCTTCAGCAACTACTTCCACCTCCTGGGCTACAGTTGAGCACATGATCTCATTGTTAAGGTCAAGAGGTTTCTGAGTACCGTTTGGCCCTTTCCAGCTTTTAGGGTCACATGTTCGTAGGACTTTGATCACCAGCTCCTCGGCGACTCCTGGTGGAAAGCCCATGTTTTCGTATGGGCCTTTAGGTACATAGTAAAAATCAGTCCTGGAATCAATTGCAAGAAATTAGGTTACCTATTCATTGCAATACTTGATTGTGTAAGTATGAAAAGTTTCAGTACATAATTCATTTGCGTTGAACTGAGCTTGGTAACTTGGCATTGTTAAGTTGATATACCACTCAAACTCGTTCGCGCTATTTGGTTTAACACCAAGCGAACGTCGGCGACCGCATAGATTATAAAATATTGAGCGTTTTATTTAAAGGGTATTTATCCAAGTACATAAATAAGAAGTTCTTCTTAGAGTAGTTTGTAAATATCGAAAATAAGCAAACCTTTCCGTTATACCCTATTATATACCTATATAATGCAAGGGCTGAAAGTTAAACCATATTAATATTTCTAAAGTCTACAAATTTTAACTGAAGGGCTTTTAATAATATTTTAGCTAAAGCAGTTAGTTAAAAAGTAAACAAAAACAGTTAAACTCACCGTCTGGCTAAGAAGCCGAATATGGATGAGAGGAATCCTAATATTGATTTTTCGTTGATTAAGATTGACGTTAATACGTCGTCATATTTTGTTATGTCGGAAGAATCAGACATATTGATCGTAATTTATTGCATAAAACTATAATTTCCTATTTAACTCAGCATTGATTTCTTGCTTAGTTTATTGACAAATTGACATTTCATTGACAGTTAGCGGGGTGAGCGCAGTGTTGCTAACAACGCTGAGCCTGATGTCGCCATTTTTCACAGCCTATGTTGCCTTATTTAGCCGTATTTCAGCTTCTGTAGCCTAAAGAAGCCCAAAAATCATAAATTTATTTTTACTGTACGCTATAAATAAAATAGAGCGCAGTTATATTTATTTTTACTTTATAAACTACGAAAATTTTGTGTAGCTTTACATAAAATTACGAAACAAACTGATTTTCTTGCGGGACTCGAACCTACGAGCACGACCCTAGCATGACCGTAATTGTGATTATAGTGGCTGTAACCTCTCGCGTCCAACCTGGATTCCAGGATATGGTTTGGAGCTATTCGGAATGGGAAACGCTCACCTCCTTTCGCGAAGAAGTAATGAGAGCGAAAGAGGGAGCCGAAGCCGTGAGGGAGAGAATATCCTCAAAACTCAGTCCATATCCAGGGCGATTCTTAGGCACAGTATGAAAAATGAAAAATGAAAAATGAAAAATGTTTTATTTGTTTTACAAGTAAACTTAACAACTAGTGATTGGAGCCTCCTTTTAAGCAAAAAAGCCTGTGTTAGGAAACTCCGCTCTTCCAAAACTTAAAATATTAACATAAAATTACTTGTTTAAAGTGTTATAAAAACAGGCGATTTAAAATAAAAAGAGAAAATTAAAACTAGACAAGAAGCATGCAAAAGCGTGAGTGAGGGTAGGGGTGTGTGAATGTGAATATGAGGGTGTGTGAATGTGACTATGATTATGAAGGTGTGTGAATGTGAAAATGGATGTGTGTGAGTGTGAATACTGAGGTGTGTTACTGTGAATATAAAGGTGTGTAAATGTGAATTTGAATGTTGAATGTGAGCATCTGTGTTTGTGAAAGTTAGGTGATAGTGTGAGGGTTTGTTAAATTTAATGTAAAAGACAGAGTGAGTGTAAATGGCAATGATAAGAGCATAAAGTGTAAGGTTCTATTTATTCCAGTAGCTTCTCCGTGTCGTCATAAGTGAGTGGTTTTATCCAATTAGTTACTATTTTTTTACAGTCAGTTAATGGTTTATTGTATATGTAGATCTCTTTGTTTACTCGATTGTAAAGCTGAGATGAGCGTTTGTCGTATTGAATACGGGCGAGCTTGGTTTTAGTTTTAGGAATTTCAACTATTATATCTTTTCTTCTTTTCAAGGTTAAGGTGGGATCAAAATTAAGAGTTTTATGTTTCCTGAGAATAGTTTTAATTATATATAGTTTGCGAACAGAGTGTAAGTTACTTATTTGATAAAGACTTTGTGTAGGGTACCTTAGGTTTTTGAAGTACATTAATTTTATTAGAGCCCGTTGTCCCCGCTCAAGGTCTATGAATTTAGTCTTAGCCGCCCCACCCCAAATGGGGATGCAATATACTAAGACAGACTGGACTATAGCTATGTATATTTCATTAAGTAGATTTCTGGGTTTATTTGTGTTGGTGGTTATTTTGTTTGGCACGATATGCCTTAAATTTTTGAAAATCCAACTCAGTTTTCTAATTCTGTTGGTAACTTGTTCAAGATGGGAGTACCAAGATAATCTTTGGTCAATAACAATACCAAGATATTTGGTTTGAGAAACTTTGACTAGTGTTGGACATAGGCAGTTAATTGAATCGTCACACTCGTGTACCTTTATAATAAAGTCGGGGTTTGGTTGTGTCCTGTGCGATATGCTAAAACATATGTAATTTGTTTTAGCTGTGTTAAGTGTAAGTAAGTTATTTGAGAGCCATTTAGCAATTTGCGTCATACCAGCTTCAGCACTTCCAGCAACATCGTCCCAAGACTTCCCAGAAAAGACTACTGCAGTATCGTCAGCGTAGGAAAAAACTCTAGCGTTATTTATTTTAAGGTTGCAGAGGTCATTAATATAAAGTAGGAATAATGTAGGGCCCAGCACACTTCCCTGAGGCACACCGAAAGTGACTTTTGCATCGTTACTAACGTATTCTCCTACCTTGACTCTTTGTTTCCGGTTCGAGAGGTAGTCGGTGAACATTTTAAGTGGAATTCCTCTTATACCTGACGCTTCTAATTTGTTTAAGAGGATAGGAACAGAGACGGTGTCAAACGCTTTTTTCAGGTCCAGAAAAACCGTCAGACATTTGTTACCGCTATCCAGATTACCTGCCACTAAGGAGCTAAGAGCAGTAACTGCATCCTCAGTTGATAATCCCGGCCTGAATCCAAATTGCGAGCTGCTTAAGATGTTAAATTTGAGTAGAAATTTTAAGAGCCTCCTGTTTATAAGCTTTTCAATAATTTTCGATATGGCTGGCAAGATGGATATAGGTCTGTAATTGCTGACATCGTCTCTGTCCCCACCCTTGTGAACAGGAGTGATTATAGATTGCTTAAGTGGTGCAGGGAAGCTGCCCTTTGCAAAGCAAAGATTTGCCAAGTGGGTTATTATGGGAACAATATCATGCCTGATATGTTTTAAAAATCTTGTGGACACGTTATCCCAGCCGGGTGCACTATCAGACTTTAGGCTCATCAAAACCCCATCGACTTCTTCGGTATCCGTATCCAAAAGAACAAACGAGTTTGTCTGTGTAGACAGTGTTTCAGAATTAAAAGAATTTAAGTTGTGTGCTGAGGGTTGAACTTTTTGGGCTAGCTCTTTGCCAATATTTGCAAAGTAGTCATTAATGAAATTAACAGACTCAGTTGAATTTGATCCCATTTGTAATAATTCTGTGTTATGACTTTTTGTATTATTTGTGTAAGTTAAGGTTTTAATGTTTTGCCACAATAATTTATTATTTGTTACAGAATTAGCTAGTAAGTCTCTTTCAAATTTTCTTTGTAACTTTTTTATTAGGTTATTACAGTAGTTGCGATATCGTCGGTAAGTTATTTTTAGGATATTATCAAAAGGGTCGTTACGTGCTTTTTTTTGGAGTTTGTTGCGATTCCTAATGCATCTTAGTAAACCGGAAGTTATCCATGGCTTAACAATACGCTTGCTATTAGGAATGGCTTTAGTAACAGTGCTTTGATTAATAGAATCAGTTAGTTTATGTATTAGTAGGTCAGTTAAATGGTCCGGGTCACTACAAAACAGTAGGTCTGCAATTTTATTTTCTCTAATGCGGTTTAAAGCTTGTTCAAAATCAATAGATATTTTAGTTTTACTGGTAATAACTTTAGTTTTTAGCTTAGATAAAGATAGAAAGGTAGTGAAGTGGTCGGTGATGGAAGTGTGTAATATAGCAATAGAAGACAACAGTATGAGTGGACGAGCAATGAGTAGATGGCCGTCCGGCCTTTCAGTAAGAACTCAGTCTGAGTCGACGGCGTGATTCTACACGCGCTACTAAGAGAAATCGTGACTTTGCTACGCGAAGAGGAATTGAAGAAACACAAGCAGGATTTACTTACTCTGATACGCCATATCACTCCAACCGAGAGCGAGAGAAGTCATTTGATGATTTTCCACTTCTAAACCAAAACTTAAGGTCACTACAGTGAGTAATTGGAATTTTTCTGAACTATTTTTTCACTACATAGATACTTGTGGTAGTCATTACCAGTAAAATGAATAAATATATCCTTTTCACAACATAGTTTAGCATAAGACTTCAGGGAAGAATCCAGAGCATTCCCCAGAACTAGCTAACCCATATTCCACCAAGAAATTTTAAATAGCTTGTCTATGATGTCGCTTAAAAAGCACCCAGTCGCCTTTCACGATTTTTTATCATCGATTCTCGTCCTGTGTAGAAATGGTTTTCTACCCAAATGGTGGGAATTTACTTTTTACACTTTAAAGTCTCGCTATCAAGAGTTCATAGTAAGGCCGCAAGTCTTACAGTATGTTATGGTACGGACAACAGCTAGTCCATCTAACCAAGGTATCAAATACCTTAAAAAATATATTTTGTACAAAATTGAATATCAATTAAAGGATTTTACAATCATACACACAAATTACAATCATACGACCAATGATGAATAATTATGTGATAGGTACGTGAAAAATGGCAAATGGCCAACAGCAAGTGACAAATGACAAATGACAAATGCCAAATGCCAAGTGCAAAGTGCCAAGTTTAAAGCAAAGTGTCAAGTGTGAAATGTCAAGTGATAAGTTCCAAGTGCAAAGTGCCAAACGCCAATCGCAATGTGCCAAGTGTCAAGTACCAAGTGCCAAGTGTCAAGTTTCGATTGGCAAGTGTCGAGTGCCAAGGGCAAAGTGCCAAGTGCAAACAGCAAAGAGCTACGTGACAAATGAATGATATGTGGTAGGGATAAAAAATTATGAGTTTGGCCGAATATAAGACGTGGGTGTTAAAACTGTCTAAGCGAACTATAATTCGACTAAATCTTATTAAATAAAACGTTATTCAGTGTTTAGAATTAAACCAAAGAGTTTCCATTGTTTTTACCCATGCTTTTGGGTATTTACCCGGTAAATACCCTGTTTATACCCTAATTGGGTATCTACCGGATAATATACCCGATGAGTTTTTATCCACCTAGTATTTTTAGTAGCCTAAATGGCGACAAATTGTTAAGGTTGACCACACTGGATAAGCGGTTGACAAATATACTGACATAGGCATTTCATTTTCCCATAATTGTACCTTTTTTCTTGATTAGTCTCCAAACACGTGAAATAACATCATTATTTACATATATTTTTCCAGTTTAAAAACTTATATAACTAAAAAAATTAAACGAAAAGACATTTGTGTTATTTTTTCTTATGGCAGTATTTTTAATAATTACCACACGTCAAATATTTTTTAGCGTTGGCATCCCAAAAACAAGTTTTTTAATTTGCATTCCCGCCACTTGGCGGAGTTACTTCGCTTTCGAAAGTTTCACATCCGCAAGAGAGCGGCAAGGCAAGGCGAAGTGAAGTAGGCAAAGAAGTCTCGCGCGCGAACTCGGTACGCTGCAGGCGATGACCGCATTCATATGAGTTTTTATTAAATTGTGTGTGTGCTGTCGTGTTCTCCGATCCGTTAAGTGTTTACGAAAATGCTGTATAGGTGAACTTTTAGGATATAAAGTGTTGTGATTGTGATAAAATCCCCTTTAACCCTCTTCTATCTATTACTGTCTCTTGAAGGTTGTAAAAATGCCTTGCTCAGCGGTAACTTTGTCCATAGCCACCATTACAGCAATCGTGGCTGCTGCTTTAATGGCTATAGCATTTTCGACGGATAACTGGCTTTATATTGAAGTAAAGCGCACGAGCATACAGGTAAGGAATACCTACTAATTATATATTCATAAATTAACATATGTTAGATATTTTATATCTTTGTTTACTTACCTGTGTTTTTTTACTTGAGAGGAAAAAGTTTATTTTGAACATATATAACAAATCTTTTTATTTACTTATATAGTTGTCATCGTAATTAGTTAGTAGGTAGATTGAGGTCAAGTCATTTTCAAACTAACTACCTTTTTATTCATCAGTTTCCTCATCGAGTCGTCATGAAGTCTTCAAAATTAGCCTAACTAACAGTATCTTGTTAGTTAGCGCCAACTTTAAGTTACAAGGTCGAAATCAACTAATCGTGAAACTGTTAAGAAACTTGGAGAACAGCTGATACTAACACCTTCCACCAAACAAACAATTGATTAGCATCTTAGTATTTTTCATTGTCGATTGTTTAGCATCGAGTGTCAGCGAATACAATCTTGATCATCAATAAATCTTATGACTTACGACATTTCCCTTGTTTCATTACGAAGCACAAGTAGAAGTGGAATGGACTCGATAAAAATCATCGTAGCACGTATTCTTTCGAGTCCTTGCCGAGGCACCGTTAGAGCAGACACGTTACGCATAAATATGCACGTATAATGGCACGAACTAATGTGTGGGTAACTGTACTGTTCCGTGCTACTCCTGTGCACCCAGACGTGGAGATAAAGAAACTACGACCGATAACGAAATGCGCCTGAGCACGTTTTAAAATAGTTTTTTCGAAGGTTTTCAGGCAATCAAGAAGTCATCAGCATACACAAAAACTTCTACACATTTGCAGAAACCGCGTAATTTGCAAAAACTGGAACACATCACGGTTAATTTGCTTGTTATGTGCGTCGGACTTTTTGTAACGACAGACCGACAGTTTCTGGTTTCTTTTCTCTAGTCGGGGTCATGTTTTTTTTGCGATCCGAGCTAACTTGTATCGCCTTGTCTTCTACCTGCACACGAGAACGCCATCATTTTTTGCTCATTCTATAATAGGGGTGGCTTTAAAAGCTACACGTAGACAGGTTCCTACGTGACCAATCCTTCTGCATCTTGGCATTATCTCAAATGCTTTTGTAAACTTTTTGCTAAATTTTAAGCCCAATGTGAAACTATACAATACCATACTAAAAATACTTCGTTTCAAGCAAAAAACCAGTTTAAAGTAATCCTCCGTTAGTTTTTTTCAAGTTTTTTCTGCTAAGTAGGTTTGTATCTACCTACTTCACTAGTAGGTTTATTCATTGAAAAAAGTTTCCTCACATTATTTTTCTGTAACTTTTTTTTTGTTATTTACTGTATAATAATATTAATACAGCATAGCACACGTGCAGCTAAATGGCAACAAGAAATCTTTTCATCACCATATTTTTATCATTTAAAAACCGTGTGGTTAGCTACACGGTTTTTAAATGATGAAATAAAGTTTAATCTAAATCTAATACCTACGCATCCTCTTTGATCTCTACAACATTCATTCATTCATTCACATCAACAATCTTCACAAACTTGGTAAGAACTACCCAGATTGTACCTAAGCGATGTCCTTTTTTGGGTATAGAAACTAAATTTATTCGGGAACTCTTCAGAGATAGGTATTTGTTTTGAAATAATTCAATTTAGGTGCCACCTCACGCAAAGTCTTCGCATCTTATAATACGTATAAATCATACTAAGAGAAAAGCTAATTTTACTTTATTATCACTTACCAGCTCATTCAATGAGGCCTTCAAGAAGAAAATTACTTAGCATAATGCCTAATTGTAGTTTGTGAGGCATCCCAGACGTGTAGCGAATGGCTTACTATCCACATATCCAAGTCTATTAGATCTTGTAAAGACAAACAGTGGAAAGCCTGGGAGAAATCGATCGTGAAAGTGACGAAATCTATGTGAACATCTCTTTGAACATGCATAGTAAATAACTACATCGTTAGTTACTGTGCTGCGTAACGATAACCGTAACTTTTAAGTTTAAATTACGTTATTGTTAATATTGCCGAGTTATATATATGCTGAAACCAAGATATTTGCGACTTTGGACTATGTGTTCTTACGACTGTCTTATATTTTCGGTCGAGCAAGTTCTAATGACGGCAAAGTGCTTCTCGGTACTTCCAGCAAGTGTATGTTTAAACGTGTGTATCGGCTACGGACTCTCGAAAATCATCAAATGACTCCTCTAGTTCAGGATGGAACGCGAGGGGATGGGAAGCTCTTTTGTGTAAATTGAAAAGTTCAATTGGCGCCCAACAACATTGAGGTTGGAACAAAACATTTTTCAAGAACATTGTTGAATATCTTGGAATAGTACATTTTAATCTGATATTATCAAATAAATGAAGTTCGTGATGTTACTGCTCCGCTGAGTTAAATACACAGTCACACAGTTAATACACAGTGACATGAAAGTCACGATTCACGAGTGTGGAGTTAGATGAATTACCCAGTATTTATGTTGGTAGTCCTACTTTGCAGTAAGATAATAGATTATAAATTATTTTCATTTTATCGTAAAGATTATATATTATTTTATAGAAATTATTTTAAATGAGCTCAAGATATCCGTATGAATGAACACGAGACTTTCATATTTCTGATGCGTCGCTTTTCTACGTTTGTTCAGTTTCAAGTTATGCAAAGGCCAAAGAAAGTGGTTTATGCAAATAAGTAAATATTCCGTGAGTGCGAGATGGTTTTGGTTTTATGCAACGGCCAAACACTTTATGTAATGTGAGACGTTGATTTGAAGAAATTAGAAAGGCTTTCTAGAGCGTCTAACTTACGGAAGTGGTTTTTAAATTTTGGACCTACCTGACTTCAAATTTAGCAGTTAGCAGCACCGAGGGTCGGTAGCCTACTTACCTACTTATTAATCGTTATTGGTTAATGGTAATAGTTGAAAATGATAGCTGGCAAAATCTTGCTGTTAATTGCAAAGTACACTAGCTACCTGTGTTTCTAACTATTGTATCATGTAATGTACTAATAACACGTGATAAAATGCATAACTAGTGTATCTTTTCTTAAGAATAAACAAAACCCATTTGTGTCTATTTAATATAGTATAATACCAGGCACCGCGATAATCTCCAACTTTTAATTGACTCCAAAAGTCAGTTTATAGAATAAACAAAGAAGCTCGACAAAGATTTCTATTTACGGAAGAAGAAAAACATCTGGGAACTAAGGGATGAACACGATCTGTTTGTTTATTGCCTTACGTACCTGGCCAGGGACCGGATGCAATGTTTGCCTAACCAAACAAATAAACACCATTAATAATAAAACGTAGCTTTTAAAAGATGATGGTGATTAAGCATCTACGGCCAGGTAGATGGCTATTGTTCAACGTCGTTTTAATCATACTTAATGGTTACTTAAGCCCAATGCTTCACTGACAGGTAGTTTGTGCACACGTCTGGTTGCTTAGCTTCCTGGCAGAAAGATTGCTAAACTTACGATGTACTTACTGTTCCTGTGCACTCAGATACACATCCATAAAAAAAAAAATGATTTCCATATGGCATCAACAGTCTATAGTCTACATCAATCCAATTCTCGATAACTAGAAATTGGATTGGTGAGACGCCCAATCCAATTTTACTATAATAATTATATCCTGTTGCTCTGCGGAAAACGTAACTCTCCTGTCCCATTTATTTTGCTGTTACAATATTGATCTTTCCGACATATCTTTTATATATATAAAGAATTGTACGATGTGTTGTTTTAAAAAGAAAAATATCCTCATAACTTCTGGTTTTGGCTTCACCTCTTTAAACTTCAAGAACATGTCATTACTATCAATATCGAACTCCTAAAATGTGTCAAATTCTATTTGGTTTAAACAAATATTGTCCAATTTGCTGACGAAAATTCCGAAATACGTGTCAAAACCAATCTAATGTCATCGACAATGCGTGATAATCACGCCAACCCGCTTTCCTGCCCGACGACACCCACTTCTCACGACTTCCGACTACAATTCTTTTATACTATTCCGCTTTCTTGGTTTCATAGAAAAGCCGATTGAAAGTTCAGTTATGTTTGGTTACGTGTATCACGGTAAAAACAAATTGAAATATCATTTAGGGAAAAAAGTTGTAAATAAAAAATGTTTTTTCTTAGAGGCCTTTGCAATAAAAGTCGTAAAAATTTTAAATTTGTTCACTGACTGGTGACGCAAAGCCAAACTGCAAACTACTGGGTCTAGAAGCGTGAAATGCACAAAAACTTATAGGTATGTAATGTGATATCAAGGTGAGCAAAAAGCAAGGATTTTTAAAAATTCGCGGAAGTTCGTCATTAAAGCGGCTTGGAAATTCCATCGGCCCTACGTCATCATTTTTTCATTCATTGGTTCATTCTTCACAACCAAATTATGCGTAAAGCACGCATGTACTTGCAGTACAAAACTAGTTGAATTGTCAAAAAATCGTCAAGAAGCCGTTAATAAAAATAAAAAAATTCAGATTTTAAAATAAAAACCTGAATTTCTTAATTGTTGTCCAAACACTATAAATAAACGCATTATCATAATTAAACATAAATAACATAATTCTTATATTTACGTCTATCTATATTACTATTGAGAAAGTTTTTAATATCAGACATCAAGTTAATGAGGAAAGAGAATTTATAATTTTTTAATAATTTTCATCCATATTTCACGATTTGAGCAAATGACTCCAAATCAATCGCAGTTTTTACAGCAGCGATTTAGGTTTGACTGGCTTTTTATAAAAAAAAAAGGTAAACTTGACTGCAAGAGGTCCAGATAAATATGTTACTGCACCAGCTACAAAAAGAGTTCCTGTATGCACTTGTCGGTAGTTTGTATTGTGAATTTTGTAATCAATCTTGAGCAAGTATTGCTCAAGATTGCATGCACACGGATATTGCACGGTCAAGCGTGATTGCAGCTTCTAATAGTTGGTTTAATCACCGGTAATCGTAGCCTACCCACTAGGGGAGGGACCAAGCTGTGTTTAGAAACGGCTGATTTCGATAAAAAAGAATCCCACTATCTAATGTTAGAAATGTGAAAGTCTGGATGAGTGTATGTTTGTTAATCTATCACGCTTCATTGGCTAAACGAATTTGGATAAAATTTTGTATACAGGTAGAACTGGACTAGAACAAAGAACATTTTGTTCCGGTATTCTGGTAGCAGGTAGGAACCCATGTTACTTTTGTTCGTACTTCGAAAGCCACTGGTGTAAGTCTATATAAATCATGATTTTTCTGTAGAAATCTACGAATTGTAGCATCGTGCAATAATAAAACCGTGATATACAGCCGTGTGAAATCTTATGAGAACATTGAATTATTTACAAAGTTTGTCAAGATATTAACAGCCATTATGTAAAATAAAAATATTATTTACCTACTGCTAACCAGAAGTATTTATAAATATTTGTGCTTAATTAACCGGATTGAGACAATTTGGTCATTATGTCACTTGATTACCAAGTGTATTACGTAGGTACGACATGCAGTAAAGGGCCATGTGAACGTATTCGAGGCTGTATAAAAGAACAACGTTGCCGCTTACTTAAAAAAATAGCCGCCATTATACGCCGCCATGTTTGTATGGCCTTCTTTTTAAAAAATGACATAACCGATATAAATTGATTACCTGAAAATAAACAAATAACTATAAATCTTGGAAAGTGTAGATAATCCATCTGGTTCTCAGATCGTTTCATCTTTATTATGGTTGCCTTTCACAATTCTTGCCATGGCTCATAGTTTTCCGGCCTTTCACTGAACTTGAGACGGTTAATGGCTCATGCAGAATGGTCAATGATGGTATGTTAGAAGGAAATACATAATTATTTAAATACAACTATAAAATCTTCTATCTTATGCCTTGCGTACCTTGTGGTAAAAAATACTGTATGCATGTTCATACGACAACCTTTTAAATAATTTCTATGTTCTATTCGGCATCTAATCTTAATAATCTACTCTTGATGTAGGTACCTACTAGCTTCTGTCACAGAGTTAGCTCGCGTGAATGTAGAAAATATTCATAAGGGAACAAACATACTCTCAGGACAAAAGTATCCTTTGTGCTATTCTAGGTTCCGTATAAATAATGAAGCGTGAAGGAGTAAAAAACACTCAAACTTTCGCCTTTATAAAAATAAAATTATCTCTAGGGATCCTCAAGACTTGTGTTGCCAGGTTCCATTGGATTAAAATCGGGGCAGATGTTAAGACAAATCGGGATTCAAGGTTTTAGATCGGGACAGATAAAAAATACTTTTTTTGAGGTGGGAAATCATCAATGACTCCCACTCTTCTTCTGCTCTAGGGTGGCACGAGAGGCCATCAGACTTTTACTGGCTAAAACTGACCTATGTCCTTCAGTTGCCCTATATGTTGTAGGGTCACTCTTTCAAATGTTTCCGCAGCCCTAGCTGGTATTGGCCCTAGTGTGATTTTAAACGCATACATGTGATTTTTTTGTAATCATAATGGTTGTTCGTAATTTTTTTGACTTATCGGGGCATGTAGCGTCCCAATCAGGAGCAAATCGGGACGTGTACCCAGACCCCTGAAAATCGGGACGTCCAGCGCTAATCGGGACACTACTCAGGACAAAAGTATCCTATGTGCTATTCCAGGACATGTTCTACCCGTATACCAAATGAAGAGCGTGAAATAGTAGGTAACAAACATACAAGTTCGCCTTTATAATATTGGTGTGATCAATATTTCTTTCATTCACAAATTTCATATTCACTCAGTAGAAAGGCGCGGTGGAATGCTACAGGTGGTGATAGAACCTTATAGTTAATCAAACTTCAGTAACTTATTTATTTATTTAAACTTTATGCACAAGTAATAAATACTGTACAAAGGCTGACTTAATGCCTTAGGCATTTTCTACCAGTCGACCTTAGGGTGGTGCAGAAACAAAACATGGTGGTAGGTGCAGCTTAATGGTGGATATATGAATTTGGAATTGACAACTGGTACGGTAAGAAAACGGTGATATATAGTCCACAATCACGAAGTTACTGAAGTTTGATTAACTATAAGACCCTATACACCTGTAGGAATCTACTGCACCTTTCTACTCAGTCACCATTTTTATGTTTTTCTCCTCCCAAAACTGTTCTACCGTCTCGTATCATTCATAAGACTAACAAATTCTTAATGAAATGTAAGATGACGATGTTGTTGCCAAACTGCAGTTTCGCACAGCATACTCTCATTATTGTTACCCCATTGTGTCATTACGGTTTGTTCATTGATTTTGCAACTATGCACATTATAAAGACATTTTTTCCTTTAATTAGTGTCATAAGAATGACATAGTGTACTAATTTGAGATTGTACGTTATGGCAATTATGGATTATGTAAGGTCGTTTTTGCCAAGTTATGTCTCTGTAGCGGTCTGGATTTCTACCCGATTGTTAGGAATAGGCTGGCTGTACATTTAAATATTCACGCAAATATTATAAAGCCGAAACTTTGTTTGTATGTTTGTTATTTATTCACGCTCAAACGGCTGAACGGATTTCGATGACATTTGGCACTCGAGTAGCGCTTTTCTTCGAGGACGAAGCCGCTGGCAGAAGCTAGCATTATTTCTTTTTTTATAAGTAGTCTCCCAGTTCAAGCTATGAGGGTAGTTGTCTGCTCAACCTATAGGCCTGTGACTGACTCTTACTATAAAGTCTTCAGCTAGGACTACAAAAGAACTGAAAAACTAAGCGACTATACCCTTAAGGCACACCCTGAGGGCTGTGGGAATTTGAAAGAGTTACCGTGACCTTGGAACGCAAAGGGCAACTGATGGAACATAGATCGGTTTTAGTCGATCAAAGTCTGAGTTGGAAAATGTTATTTGATGATAACCCAACTTGTACTTTAACCTTTAAAGCACAAGCCTTTTAAGCCTATAGAAAGATGCTCATCCTTTCAAGGCACTTCTAATTAATAGCCTTAATTATAAAACTATTAGGTACTAACGGTTGCTTGACTGTTCTTTTGTCCCATATTAGCATTATCCTTCCTAAATTGTCGAAGTACCTACTTTATCACTATGTTCCAAGCTAGCAGATGTTTCGGTTCTACAAAGACCTTGGTTCCTGTTGTATTGTCTTCTTTATGGCCAAATGAGACAACAGTCCGTTCGGCTATGTAACGCTCGTTCAGGTTAGGTCAGTTCGAGTCGGCTAAGAGAGCGAGAAAAATATAATCAACGCGTCACTGCTATCATCATCATTATCATTTAAGCCGAAAGACATCCACTGTTTAATATAGGCTTCCCCCAAGTGTCACCACAACGAACGGTTCTGTGCGTCTCACATCCATTGGATTCCCGCGACCTTCACGAGGTCATCGTTCCACCTTGAGGCCTTCCAACGCTGCGTCTTCTATCCAGAACCTTTCGGTTCCATTGAAAATTTGTTCTGCGAGCAACATGCCCTGCTCATTGCCACTTAAGTTTGGTAATTCTTCGGGCTATGTCGGTAACCTTGGTTCTTATGCGGACATCTTCATTTCCAATTCAAGCATAACTCTTTCCATTGCCTTTCGGGTAACCTTGAGCTTTTTGATGAGGCGCATTGCTGTACTCGCTCGTATATAGATAAAAAAATAGCGGTACTAAGTATTTTATTATTTACACAGTCGTGTGGTCTGAAGCACACACCGTAGTGTACCGTAGTGTAGACTTCCGTATCCAAAGGGTAAAAACGGGACCCTATTACTAAGACTCCACTGTACGTCTGTCTATCACCAGTCTGTATCTCATGAACCGTGATAGCTAGACAGATGAAATTTTCAAAGTTGATAATGATCTGTTGCCACTATAACAACAAATACTAAAAACAGAAAATAATAAATTGTGTAAAAAAAATGTTGTATAGATACTTGACCCTTCGTGCGCGAGTCCGACTCGGACCGGTTTTATTTTTTATTATGAATAATCCTAATTAAAGGGCCTTTTACACTACTCGATATTCAGACAGTCTTAGTCGATGTCGCGTAGTGTAATAATGGTTAGACCGGTCTTACTAGGAACAAAAAATAAGACTATCGTGTATATCGTGTGCAGAATATCGCGTAATGTAATAGGCCCTTTATTAACTTTCTTGCCACTTTTTTTTACCAATCAATGCCGTAGATAGTATGGCGTAGCGATAATGATATCGAAATAAAGACTTATTTCTCGCTCCAATTTGGAATTGGTTAATCTCTTTATTGAACTGGTGCGACCTTGCGTCTTGACGATTTATTATGCTGTTTAGTAATTCTTGTAAATTAGGTCTTTAAGTAGTAGCTACAACTGACTATTGGCCCACTGAATAAAGAATAAAGCCCGGCGCCCATTATCGGCATCGGCAAGGAAAAGGATCCTTCGGCATTCCTAAACGTATCCTTTGGCATCCCTAAAAAGATCCTTCGGCATTCCTAAATCTAAGAGCACAGTGTCGGAAACTATGCCTTGGCATGCATGTAGGGATGCCTAAGGATCCTTTTCCTTGCCGATGCCGACAATGGGCGCCGGGCCTAATATACCTGTCTACCATGAAATTTTAAACCTAAGTGTAATTGATTCAGTTACAGCGATCTAAGCGTATGTGACAGTACGGTTGGTGTAGTGTTTGAATGTGAGTCTTCCTAGATAAATGGTGTATCCAAAACTAAAAAAAAAATCCATTCGAATCAGTACTTCCACATAAACAAACAAACCCTTCAGCTTTTTATTATTATTATATATTATGGTGATATTCTTCGACAACAGTCGTAGAATATCGTGATTTGGATTACCTATTCAGATATTTTTAATTTTATTTTGAAACACTTCATCCGTCTGGATGGAAGAGTTAGTTAGTTGACTTTCTTGAAAATAATTACACACATAATATGTAATTTCATAAACATGAAAAATACACTCAATTACAGTAACAGGTTCATAACTTGTCTTAATAGCAAGTAAATTCTCATCTTCTCATTATTTTTATAGACATCGTATATAACCTGCTGGTATCTACATACAAGTTTTTATTTGCTACTCCTAGAATAGTGCAAGAACCATATTAAAAGTCAAGTAAAATATGACCAATTATAAAATTACGTAGATTGTAAACTGGTAACATTGAGCTTATAAAAGTAAATGCATGGAACGTTAAAGGCTACTAAATTAAATGTATTGCAACTAGGGTTCAACTTATTGGTTTGTGTCAATAACCAATAAAGATACTAGGTCAATACCTTAAAAGTCAAAGGTCGCGGTTTAAAGAAATGCAATTGATTAATAGGAAATAAGCAAACAATAAAAGTAAACAAATCACAATAGTAAATATGTAGGGCGTACGAAAGTCTTACAATTAAAATCAATAATAGCATGTATTAGATTCAATAATTAAACTTCATTTAAAAGTATTTAAAAGGAGAAACTGACTGACTGACTGACATATCAACGCACAGCCTAAATTACGGAACGTCAAATTTTGCACTAAACTTTCTATGAGTATTGTGACGTAGGCGAGCACTAAGAAGGGATTTTTGAAAATTCAACCTATAAGGGGGTGAACCCGGGGCCCTGGGACGAAGGCAACGAAGGAACATGAGTGGGTTTTTAGTCAGTAAGAGTCTGACACTATCTCCCGCTCCGCCCAAGAGCGGGGATGTCATTAGGATGATTTTCCCACCCAATAAAAAAAAAAAACCTATAAGGGGGTCAAAACGGAGAATTTCGTGTATATGTAAAATATTATTCCCTGGGTCTAATATACTTAAAACGTAGTACGAATAGACATAAATAAACAACCAAGGTCGTCAGTATTAGATTTTCAAAACAACCTCTATAAAAGATTTAAGGGGATGTTAATGATTAATATATAATAAACTTGGCATAAATTCTACCTTGTATGATTAATAAAGACATTGTTCGTTTTTCAAAACTATCCTCAAAATACGGTTTAAGGGTGGTTAAACTTGTTAAGGAAAACATTTTCGCGAACGACGTCGCGGGAAAAGTGGCAGTTTCATAAGATTCTGGTACTCGTGGATTAATAGCAAAAGTCGCTGAAGGCGTGGCCAACCTGTTACATCTATTAGTACCAGCTTTCGAGGAAAAGGATAAAAGCGTGAGAAATGTTTCCAGCCAGTCTATATACAAGGAGGTTGCGTGTCCAGCCAGTGCGTCCACCTCTGTAGTGAAACTTGATGTTGACGCTGATCGATTACACGCTTGATGTTACTAACGAGATCCATTTCAATTGAGATATTTCTTCATGTTTAGGCATTATGTGCGTGATTTGTTCGTTTATAAAAGTCTAATTTGTAAGGATTTTTTTTGGGTTGGAAAAAAAGTAAAACGAACATCGTGGTGTCCATGTTTGAAAGGAATTCGTGTATAAACGATAGGTACGTGAATTCTGTTTAAAAAATCTCTAATTAAATAATTAAATGTAAATTCATGTTAAATTCTAAATATATCACCGCATAAATATGGCAGAAGTGTTGTAAAATTATAATTTTAAAAATATATAATTAAGAAGTAGTTCGATTTTGCCTGCTTTCCATATAAAAAACATCAACATTTCTTGTCAATCTGCTTTAATGATTTTAAAATACGTAAATGTTACCATAACACATTGATAAATGCTTTAAATGTCAATATGGGTATGATTTTACATAATATTCGGACTTTTGACTTAACTGATAATTCAAATACGAAATTTACGAACGATGCAAATCTATAGGTGTTTAATAACATATGTGACTTGAGAAACTGCTTTTAAATGAGTGCGAGAAAGTTAATTACCTACCTATCTAAATAATTTATTTAGGTACCTGTATTGCTTCAGGGATCTAGACAAGTCATAGTCCAGGCGAGAGCGTGTATTAAGTTAATTAAATTAACTTTAGATTATGTTTTGTCGCTGACTTTTGACAATGTTTCTCGCTAACTTTTGATACTGTTTGTCGCTTCCTTTTGTCAATGTTTCTCGCTAACTTTTGTCAATTTTTATCGCTGACTTTTCAGAAGTTTTCTTCCAAAAACGAGAGAGACCTTAAGTTAGCCTAACTGTCAGAGCCGACAACCCACAGTAGAATATAGAATCCCGACTACAAATAATGGGGATAGATGAGGACAAAGAAGAAAAAAATATTTCTCCCATTTGTGCAACCCATTGTCTTTCTATTGTGTCTCTAATTACGCTACTCAATAGGTTAAAGGATGTGAGTTTACAAAATAATACACCTACTACCAATAAATTTTGTCACTGTTTAGCAGTCTGTATATTCCAGCTAACGAACTCATCCGTAATTTGCACCTTCGCTAAAACAAAAGCACCATTACGGGAGGGCCATTTTTTTTTGCTCTCAGAATGGTCTTGTTCTGAATACTCTAAAGCTATGCTTCTTATGAAATAAACTATCCACCGTAGTTAATTTAGGCATGATGTCAAAAAAAATATTTTTGGGTAATTTTTGCGGTTTTTGACCCTTGTTCTGCCGAAGCTGGAAGGTATGAAATGTGTTTTATTGGTTAAGCATAGCATTTCTTAATTTAGCCATTCCTATAGTGCTTACGTATATAAAATGGCTGTACTACAGTGGCAGATAATATTGATACACGATCCCAAGCAGGTGCTGTACTAGTTTTGTAACGAGATGCCTTTGTATCCAGGTAATAAATATGCACTTGGAAGGTAAAGGAATATTCCAGACTTTACACATATAAGAGCTACCGGTGTTAAACTTGAGCCTGTTAAACTCTGATAAAAAGGTATCCTGTGTATCTTCGTTTCTTAAAAAATGTTATTCGAACAACAGAATTATTTTTTCATCTGAAAACCGGCGTCAGACACTAGTTGTCTGGCATTCATGCTAAACTGGACCTATTTTGGTGCAGCCGTGTGGCACACAATTGTATTTTTTTTGCTTCTTTTTTTTGTTCCGTGTTACCAAAGTATTATGTGTGTGCTTTGTATTATGTGCCAAATAAATTCCTTTCTTTTTCTTTCAATTTATGACTTTCTTACTAAATTTATAAATGGAAGAAGAGTTTTGTATTAGCCCAGTGGTTATGGCGCGTCTCATGCGAACTTTTGTGTGAATAAATGTAAATTTTTCAATTCATTTGTAATTTTCAAAGTTTATCCCGGACATTGATACCCTGTGCCTGTTAAAGAACGTAAAGCCCCCGGTAAGGGTCCCGTAAAGGTCCCGGTATAAATACATATTCGTGGATATTTTAAGGTCGGATCAGTCTATCCAAGACGCATTGTGTTGCTTAGTAAGTGAGTTGAGGAGGTCTGAAAAGCAGTAGCTCTATCCAGTTTGACTAGAAGCTAGATAGATACTATAGAATAGACATCATGTTTCAAAACACCTGTTTCGCTAACAAATAGGGTTTTTTTTTAAACATTTCAAAATACGGCATTCGATACACTCGATACGTTAAAAATTGCAAGTGCGTGGCAGTTGAGATTGGCGAATTTTACGTGCAGACGCCAAATCAGTAGGTCAAGCAGGTTTCCGACGCGACATCGACCGTGTGACCCTGAGTTCAGAAAGCGGACACTTCGACGTTATGTGGAAGGAGTGACAAAACTTAGCACTTCAGTATCTTTTGAAGACAGTTTTATGCCCGAGCTGCGGGATTTTCCGAAAGAATTATCGTGGTCCTGGAATGCAAAAAACAACTTATTTATTTTAAATTAATTTGTTGTATTGTTTTGAATCTATATTTAATGATATTTTTTTTTTTTTTTTTTTTTTTCTATTCTGCGTCTTAGAAATCTGTTTTATTTCAAACAATAATCTAAGATGTTGTCAGATTTTCATCTTGAAATATGTATTTTAGCTGAGAGGTGCACCCAGTGGTGCAATTTTCATCTTTTGTCTGTGAATCTTTGCGTTAAATCAGATATGCTATTTTTCTTAAGGCGAGAGAATTTTAGACTGCCCGCTCCCTGCAATTCCGCAGCAAACTTATTTAAATGTTGATCCAATCTGTTTTGATATTTCTTGCTGTTTGACTCAATTTCTTCTTTCACTGTTCGTAGATTGTAGTCTAGGTTCACATATTTATTGCTTATGTAAGGTGGAATATTAAACATAGCTCTCATTGTTTTGCTTTGGAACCTTTCGAGTATTTCGATATTACTATGGCTGGCTGTGCCCCAAAGCTGAATGCCATATGTCCATACAGGTTTTAGGATAGCTTTATAGATAACCATTTTACTAGCATCTGTTAATTGTGACTTAGGCCCGATAATCCAATACATGCTACGAAGTTTGAAGTCTAATTGTTTCCTTTTGGTCCATATATGTTTTCGCCAGGTGAGACGACGATCTAGATGCATACCTAGATACTTAGCATCATCTGATTGTGGGATTTCTGCGTTATAAAGTTTTACAGGTGGGCAGGTTTTCCTTCTAAGTGTGAATGTTACTTGGACTGACTTATCTGTATTAGCTTTGATACGCCACCGATTGAACCATGTTTCGATGAGGGTTAGGTGTGACTGGAGGTTTTCAGATGCAGTATCAGGATCCTCATGAGTCGAAAGAAGAGCGGTATCATCTGCGTATGTCGCTGTGGTGGTGTAGGCATGTGTAGGTAAATCTGCTGTATATATTAGGTAGAGAACTGGTCCTAATATACTACCCTGTGGAACTCCCGACTTGATTTCATGCATTTGTGATGTATCAGAATTACATTTTACTTCATAGCATCTATTTTCAAGATAAGATTTTAATATTGGAAAGAAAGAGTGCGGTAGAGATTTTTTGATTTTAAAAAGTAGCCCATCATGCCACACTTTGTCAAATGCTTGGCTAATGTCTAGAAAGACTGCGCTGCAGTATTGTTTATTTTCCAGCGTTCTACTTATGACATCTACCAATCGATGCACTTGTTCGATGGTTCCGTGGCCTTCCCTGAAGCCGAACTGGTATTTAATGATATAAACTTTTTATAAGGATTTATATTTTGGTCTACATTATCGCATTGGGTTTCTGTACTTACAGCTGTATGTATGTCTATAATAAATAAAGGAAAAAGAAAAAAAAACTGAAGGACTGGGTTTTAGAAAAAAAAAAACTGACACTCCTCGCTCAGTGGAAAGAGTTATCTGATGTAGATGTACGGCTTCGCTCGAGTGAATCTAGAAAATTTCCCCTAAGGGAACATAGGCCCTAGACAAAAAGTATTCCATATTCTATTCCGGGCACGGACTACCCGTATGCCTAATTACATCCAAATCCATTCAGTCGTTCGAGCGTGAAGAAGTAACAAACATACGCCCGTACAAACTTTCACCTTTTTTAAATTAATATAAACTAGCGCTTGACTGCGATCCCACCTGACGGTCAGCAGTGAATAGTGATGCAATTGTTGATGGTGAGGCGCACAAGTTTATTAAGAGTCTCTTCACTCTAGCCTTGAAGATACCTTAAATGTAATCGGACGGGAAGACCTTTACAATATCAGTGTGATTTCACCTCCACAACGGAAATTATGGTGATTTGACAAATTTTGCCTGAATGAATTTTCTACAGTCAATCGTATTTATTTATTTATTTAAACTTCATGCAACATAAAGTACAAAGGCGGACTTAATGCCTTAGGCATTCTCTACCGCGGCGTTGGCGTATCATTCGGGCTTGCATTTAGTTGACGACGTGTCGATTTATTTCTACAAACTGTGGCGTATGTTGCTTGAAGGTGTTTCTCTAGTCTTCTCAGGTCCATCGACCCAACATAATACAACTATTAAACTAAAGGAAATGTAACCGAAATTGAGACAATTTTATTGTAGCCATATTTTCAAGTCTGGTGGAGATGAAAACTGTCATTACTGAATCTTTTGTTTCTAACTAGTTTGAGCTAGTATTGTATTACAATAATGTTTTCCATTATATCGGGTAGTTTTAATACCTATCTAGATTAAGCTGTAACGACTGAATATCTACTTATTTTTCACTATCACTCGACTGTATAGTGTAAAGGGGTGACCAGACAGTTGCAAACCAACGTCCCAACCAAGGTGACCTTGCTAGTTTCAATCTGTGTAGACAGCAGTTGTAATCCATGACCTTCAACGACCTTGGTATAGGAATAAATCTAAAAACAAAAAAATGTTGTTATGTCAAAAAAAAAAAACACTTTATGGGACTTTGAAAAAACTTCGAGACTACAATCGTTAATTAAACTCTTTACATAAGTAAGTTCGTACGGGGTTCCGTACGAACTTACTTATATCAGGGCGCGAGTCCGACTCGCACTTGCCCAGTTTTTTTTTTAGTTTTTGTGTTTCAGTGCCACAATCAACACAATATCGTAGCCCAAATCTTTTTTACTTAGATTACCTTTCATATATGTGGTAAGGTGGAATCAGACGGTTAATTTGAAAGAATTTTCACTTGAGTGCTTACTTAAATTTTCTTTCATTCCAAGAATCATACCCTGCTCTTTTCTTTCAACATATCGTCGAATGACGTCATGCGTCCCGAAATTTGTCGTCTGCTACTGAAATGCTTAACGAATTCATTCGGCCCTTTCCTTCCATTCCATCTTTAAAAGTTTCGTTTCGAGTGAAAGATGCCGAATGAAAGGCGCAAATGAACCAAAAACGATTCATCTGATTACGCCTTTACCTGTATGTTTTAATTCCTAAAATAAAGTTACGTGGATAATCTTCTAACTGAATATTTGTATAAAGTATTCAAACTAGGAACTAAATCAAACAGAATACCAAGAAGTTTTATTTTAAGATTGTTTTTCAATTGGTTGCGTTACACTGGCTGGTAAAAAATCTGACAATTATAATAACAAGTGGTGCTATTATATAGTAATGTTGTATCTTCAAGGTTGGCTGGTTTATAGTTACTTGCTGCAGCATCTGCCCTGTTCAAATTATTAAGAATACGTCTTACCGTGTAGCTGTCGTGGGAATTTATTTATTTGTTTGCTTAATACTGTGTCTTCTGGGCACGCTTCGGACGTACGCAGATGACAGCGATGTGCTATGACGCCTAAATGTTTTTATTTTTATAAATAAACTGACTCAGCGAACTTCGTACCGCCTAATAATGTGATAAATGAAAAACCGCTCGACCGATTTTGTGCAAACTTCAACATAAACCATCTACTAAATAGTCCGAACAAAGCCTAAACATTTGGTTTGGATAGTTGAGCCCGTTCTTGAGTTATAAAATTACAATGAAAAGTGGCATTGATTTTTATATATATAGAAGATAAATGTATGTAGTATGACTTTAAATACTCGTAATTAGTTAATACTTAAGTCATTAATACCTACGCGCATACGCGTTGATCTCTGAAACTATAAGGAGGATTGGAAAAAATCGTCTGTATGAGATAGCCAGATTTCCAACCCATACATCACGGAAGTGAGATGTGTGAGGCGAGGAATCAAAGATGCCGCGCCGGTGAAACCGCGATGGACAGCTAGTTTATGTATATATATTTTTTGTTATTTTCTAATAAATAATTCCTTTCCACTTACGATAATATAGCGAAGGAGGACGTTAAGAACGGACTTAAATCCACGTGATACCTAGATAAATATTTAGTGTGAAGTTCTTGGAATTCTTTCCTACTATTCTATACTTTCATTTGAAGTAGCATAGCAGAAGTCTTTAAAAAATGATTCTTATTTATAAACAAAATTATAAAGCAACCAGAGATCTAAATTGCTATAACGAGTTTAATTTATTCTATTAAAAAAAAGCCTTTAATATTATTTCGGATGCAAAAGGTCTGCATGGATGTATATGCGTGAATACCTACTTATTTTTTCTTTTCTGTGTTCGTATTGATAAAGAAGCTATATAATTATAATAATGTTTAGCAGTAGCATAATCAGCTTTATAATGTTACTACTGCTGGGACTCAAGCCTCCTCTTTTTAGGAGAGGGAATGGGCCGTAATCCACGACACGAGCCCAGTTCGGGTTGGTGGATGTGACATATCTTCGAATTTTTGGTTCTAAGACATGCCGGTTTCATCACGATGTTTTCCTTCACCGAATATAAGTCAATTTTGTAGGCCCAATACTGGAATGTCACTGTATCACAAATCAGCGTCCATCAACATTCCCTTAACTAAAACTATCCCCGTTCAGAACATTATTCTATAAGTTTAAGACGCAGTTTCTCAGCGTACATTGTGGGAGCACACACCGGCTCAGTTATACGTATGTGGAGGGTGCTCGGCATTGCAAGGTGAACGGGCCCGGCCGAGTACATGACCCGTAGCGTCCTGCGCAAAAACGTCTGCTTCTTACAGCTGAGCGTCTTGTGTATGGGCTTATACACAATGCATGACCGAGAATTCTGTGGAGATGTTAATGCTACTTTTAAGGAGTCTGAAAATTGACGTCTTGGGAAAGGGGTTCGGATGATCCGAACCTACCAATGACTTTTATCATTGGTAGTCACTTGATGGAAAACGATGATATGGACTTTAACAGATCTTATTTATTTAAAACTTTATGCACTAATGAGACATTGTACAAAGGCGGACTTAATGCCTTAGGCATTTTCTACCAGTCGACCTTAGGGTGGTGCAGAGACATAACATGGCAGGTGCAGCTTACTATAAGACTGACAGAGAAGAAATAAGAACAATAATAAATGTATACTTAGATACATACATACAAATAAAGAATGATATTGAGAGAAAAACGAATACAACAAATCAAGAGTGTGATGAATCTACCAACTTCTTGCGAAAATGTTCTCGTGCTTTCACTTCCTTCTTCCTTTTCCTAATCTTAGAGTACATCCAAAGGATGGACCCTAGTTTTTATTGCAGTCTAGTAGTAATTTAATTATACTAAATTAATCAATTGTCCACTAAGATTGTGTCCAATATCACTTTTCTCGTTTTTGGTAGCACTTATGCTATAATACGCACTAAGCACTATCACTAAACACTAAGTCGAAAGGTTTTGTTCTTTTCAGTCTTTTCACTATATTCATGTGGTCAAGAAGTTGGATATCCTCGATGTTCACATGCTGATGAAGTCAGTTTTCGTGAGCTTCTGCGGTTTTTTTTTGTTTTTTTTTTTTTGGAGATTTTGTTTATTGAGTGACAGCGTTGGTTCGCCAAAAAACTAATTCAACTTTTTTCTTTTCCTACTCTTTCTCCATATTTTTTTTGTCCAGAGCTGCCGTAGACCAAATCTTTGTTAAAACAGTTCAGCTCATCATATGACTTAAACGATTGCGATTTCTATTGAAGTAGGTGTATATTGGATGGGCGAAGACAAAAGCGAGTCTGATGACAGTAATTTAAAAGACACAAGATCCATTAAAAATGATCAGAGTTACATTTATATTTCAACACGTCTACATCCGGTTTTCAATATTCATTGGTATAAATGTTCGAAAGAGGAAGCCTACATCCCGATCCACAGCGTTCGCGGTGGAATCTCTAGCCGTAGATACCATAGATGACCGGTTTTTTATGTGAAATCATCGTACGCCGTCCATTCGTAGTTCGTACCACATTCCGAACGTGCTCAATCATACATTGACGTATGCTACGTACGCATTCGTTTGCGCGCCTCTCCAAGCGAAACTGTATATATTAGCATTCGAAACTAGCCAACCTTTTGTGATATTAATTGTAGGTCTGTGCTTAATATTAATTGAAAATTATGAGGACGAAATCGTTGAAAGTTTTAGGAAGAAATTCCGTTGCTTTTCGTAATACAAAAGATATCAACGAGCGCACATACGTAACTGATAACAAAACAATTTTTTTTGTTTTTTATATCATCATCATTTCAACCGAAAGATGTCCATTGCTGGACATAGGCTTCCCCCAAGTGTCGCCACAATGAACGGGAATGCTATGGATGCAAGATGCACAGGAGTGCGTCTTGCATCGTATTCCCGCGTCTCGCACCAGGGCCCCCCAAGTCTGTTATTTTTATAAATTCGTCATTCCAACACGATCCCATTGTCATTATGCTAATAGTTGATCGATCATTGATCAGTCAATGGTCTCGTAATAGAGTTGTGGTAGAATGACAATATCCAGCTTATTATAAGCAATGACTGCACAATGACGTTCTAATGGTAGGTCACTAATCAAAAGAATTGTCAAAATTTTAGCAGATTACCGCATACGTCAGAATTC
Source organism: Mythimna vitellina (assembly GCA_949316375.1). Classification (NCBI taxonomy): domain Eukaryota; kingdom Metazoa; phylum Arthropoda; class Insecta; order Lepidoptera; family Noctuidae; genus Mythimna; species Mythimna vitellina. The sequence continues at coordinate 19,129,374 of OX438692.1, forward strand.
ATTTGTATTCAATATGTACGAGATTACTATTCTATGCCACTTCTTTCAATGGATTGTCAGTGGTTGACCATTGGAAAGTCATAATGACGCCAATATATTAGTAGATTACCAAACCTGTCAAAATCAACAATTATGAAATCAGTGTTAGACCATTCACTATTGTAATAGCAGACTTGAGGCCCACGTCATCAGTTCACCTTGTGGGTGGCCTTCCAACGCTGCGTCTTCCGGGCGCCACTCCAGAACCTTTCGGCTCCATCGACTATTTGTTCTACGAGCAATGCCCACTGCCACTTAAGTTTAGCGAATCTTTATTCGTTCGTTCGTTTTTTTTTATTCTAAAAAAAAATGTTTATAAATGACAATTACTCACTTATTTATGACTGACACTAAGATTGTGCACACAGCAATTATCCTCACACAAATTGCTGTAGTATTAGGCTTCATAAATCTTTTTATGAGTTTAATTTTAACTGTCTACTATTCACTCAAACGCGTGCGTTCACAGATCATAATAAAAACTAAACATTATTATTTTCACTTAATGTTCAGCATAATGTTACTGTGGAGCATTAACTTCGTACGTAGTAATAAACTCTCTACAGCTCCACTATGTAGTATATGATTAGTTAGGCGTTTGGACTGCAGAAGTTTGAGCGAAAGTTTGTAGACAATGCTTGGTTATTATAATTATTGTATGTTCTCGGAGTTGTGGCGAAAGTGACCGATATTGACCGAAGTGTGGCGGAAACGGTTGCCTTGTCAACATGTTGTGGCTCTTCGTAATTAGGCTTCACAATTTCATTAATGACGGTAGTCTTTCGTTTTAGAAATAAACCAAGAACTGTGTCTAGTAGATAAGAATTTGAAGTGAAGGTGATAGTTGTTGGCTTACGAGTATGTTTCAGATGAAACACTGATTCATAATTTCGTTCCTCTCAAAGTATTGTAAACATATTAATAATATAAAGACAAAAATTTGTATGTGCGTGTCTTTGTATTGTGGATTTAAAAGAAATTTGGTAAAATTTTCGTCCTAGCAGTGTGTTAAGTTAGTTGATTAACATTTCCTTTCAACCTTTTCACCGCCACGGACTTCAATAGAAATGCCAGATTTTCGTGTCACCAGCGCCACGACTTCATTAGAAGCTCTTCATTTTAATTATTTTATTATTATTATAGCACTAATATCCTTTTTTTTCACACAAAATAAGCCCTTTTTTATTTTAAAGTACTACTGTTTACTTTATATTTGGTTATCGATTTATAGCTTGGAGTTGACAATGCGTCACGTTCTGTGTTCGTTGGCGTTGAAAAGGTTAATTCACCAATAGAATAAAGTCAATTTTATTGTACATCAAAATAGTAACAACACTTATCACTGAACTTATTATTGTAAATAGAAAATTTATTGTCAGTTTTATAATACACTATTTGTCCCCGCGGTTTCATCAGCGTTATTGTTTACTGCTTCGCTCCCGTGCATATGCTCCTACAGCATATAGCCTTTCTTTAGAAATAGGCTATCCAACACTAAAATGATTTTTAATTAGACCTAGCAATTCTTGAGATTTAATTTATTTATATATAGCGCGTTCAAACAAACAATTAGACTATTGAGCTTTTTTTTTAGGTGGGTAAATTATCTAATGACAAATCTCGCTCTTAGGCGGAGCGGGGGAGTTAGTGTCAGACTTTCGCTGACTAAAAACCCACTCCTGTTCCTTTGTTGTAAAAATCCCCAATACATACTAGCTGACTCGGCGAACTTCGTACCGCCTAATAATGTGATAAATGAAGAAGCGCTCGACCGATTTTGTGCAAACTTTACATAAACCATCTACTAAATAGTCCGAACAAAGTCTAAACATTTGGTTTGGATAGGTCAGCCCGTTCTTGAGTTATAAACTTACAACGAAAAGTGGCATTGTTTTTTATATATATAGATTATTATAGAAGTGTAGGTTATAATATTATTATAGATTTAACAGCATGAAACCCAGCCTGCACCGTAATGATAGATAATTTAATGGTGTAATCATCCAATGAAGCCGAGGTCGAGTGTCATGTATAAGTCAATTGAACGTTCATCGGTTAAAACATAAATTGATCAATCATATCGATCTAAGCAACTATTGCTTACCATTGTAGTGATTTCTGGAATGTGTGAAGTTCGTGTGAGTGTTACACAATTGGTTGTATTCGGCTCAAATCGATTGGAATCGGAAAGGGCTTGCGTTTATGTCATCTTGTCACGCAAGGTGTCTTCTATTTTGACCGTTATTTCGTGTCAATCACAATTTTTATTTATTTAATACTAGCTTTTGCCCGGGACTTCGTCCGCGTAGAAGTCGAAAATGATTTTATTAGGATTTTTGAGATACGAAAATATGAAATATTATTTATTATCTTCGTCGTGTGTGATAGTTCATTGAATTGTATGGCGAGCGATATTGTATCTTAAGATAAAATATTATAGTATCTTAGCCGTGTGCAGCGCCCCTTAGTGAACTCCACTGCGGGTGACGCATGACGTAACCTACGACAAACTTAATATTTGCGGTTGGTACAGTAATCGGGTCTAGGGATCGAACCGCATAATTAAGTTTGTTTTTTATATACTTTTCCGAGATAAAAAGTACCCAGTGTGGTGCCCAGGATATTAAAAAATAATCGAACCGGTAGTTTTTGCGTTATGCCTGAACAAACAGACAGACAGTCAGACAAATTTTTTTTATCATGTTTTTGGGTTCGGTGTCGGTCTAGTAACACCATTGCCATTTATTTTTTTATATTTTCAATGTACAGAATTTTCACTTCTATAGATTTATTATAAGTATAGAGGGTCTCTAGCTTCGTATAAGTGTTAGAAATCATTGAAATTCTCGGCTTTTCTCTACTAAAATATACATGTATTATGGACTTTAACTTTCTTCATGAATCAACATGTCTATTAGTAAAACCACATGAACATCCGTTCTGTTGTTTTTAAGTTTATCACGAACAAACAGGCAGACAAACGCGATGGGGGACTTTGTGTTACGAGTATAATATGTATAAGGAAAAATATATTTTTACCTACTCTTATCTATGCTCACCGTTTTGTCCTTGCTTTGTTGAACAAGCTTCTTTTTTAAAAAATAAATTATTCAAATAATTGTAAAGAGTACTCAAATTACAGTTGTTCACTGAGATTGCCTGTCCTTTTTGCGTGTTTTTCCTGGATATTGAATGCAAAGTAAATAATAAAGGTGTTTAATTATAGAATTAGAACAAAAACACGGAAAATTACTGTATGCCTTTACATATGTATGTGTTTATGGTAGGTATTAGAAAAATGTAAAACCGGTAGGTTCCTACGTGCTTATTAACAAATAACTCGGATAGATAGAACATACCTTCGCGTAGCTAAATCTACAGTAATATTATAAAAAGGTACCTAAGGTTTGCAAGTTTGTAGCAAGTAATCTCTGGAACTGCTGAACTGATTTTGAAAATTCTTTCACCAGTATAAAGCTACATTATTCTTGAGTGACTTAGGCTTTTCTTTTTGCGAGTTCCACTTTTGGTTTTTGAATTACGTGTTTTGAGTTAAGAACGTCTCAAATCCTACTCTCTAAATATAAAACCAAATTTTGACAGGTTTACAGGCTAAATTAGAGTTTGAAAAATATTCAAATTTAAATGTTTTTTTTTTTTATAGTACTATTTAATTGTTTGACATTATATTATGATTTTAAATATTTGTTACTGTGCTGCTGCATGCTGAGATTTAAGTACTATAAGTTTGTATGCCAATATTCGGCAAAACATAGCGCACTGTACATTTATACCACCCTCTGTAATACCTATGTTTTACAAACAAAATAAATTATTATGATTATGACTAGAAATGCTTAAATCAGAAATCGGGATAAAGGTTATATTTGGTTTTGATTAATATTTTTTTTTACTCCAAAACTGTTTGACGCTCAGCGAAGTGGTCAGAATATATCTGCTGATAAGATATCGCGTTCTGGATTACGTGAAAACCGGACTAAGTATATTGTTGTCCAGTACCTAATTATCGATAACTTGTGAAATGTAGTCAAACTGAATGATTACAATATTATTATGTAAAGTGAAAGGTGATTACACAATTTTGCAATTATCACGTTGAGTAATTATTGACATTAATTTCCAAACTTGTTGACATATTTATTATTTTGGTGATTTTTTATGGTTTTTGATTGGCAGTATTTCAGTCAATGTCGTTATTTCGAATGAAATGTTCTATCTATATATATAAAAATGAATAGCTATTCGTTAGTCTCGCTAAAACTCGAGAACAGCTGGACCGATTTGGCTAATTTTGGTCTTGAAGTATTCGTGATAGTCCAAACCTTCATTGAACCATTAAAAAAAAATCACGAAAAAAAAATCCGAATACAACGCCATCTCTAATAAAATATCATTATAAAATGAATAATGCTGTTCTGGTAATGCCAGTAGATGGCGTTATCCTTACTATTAGGCGGTACGAAGTTCGCCGGGTCAACTAGTATTGAATAAAACTTATTTTTCTACATAAAAATTAGTATGTACGCTAAACATCGAATTAGTAATTAAAATATAATGGAATATAGTTTCAATATCATCATCTTCCTGCCTCTGTCCCAGGTTACTTGGAATTGGCACAACACGTTATTTTTTTCTTCCTTTTTGTAGTTTAAACCGTCACTGACTCCCTTTTCTTTCACATTACTCATCACATTATCCATCCATCTTTGTTATGCCTTCTCTCTCCCTCTTCATCTCGCTTCTTATAGTAACATAGGTTTCATTAACTCTCTTCACATATTGGAATAGAATAATTAATGACAAATAAATAAGGCGAACGCTATTATCACATGACTGGACGTATTTAATTCAAATATATCAAACACTCATGTCAAATAAATCATTTTGAAAGAGTTATTCTGCCTTCACCATTTATCAATGGTGCCGTCACAATCTCCTAGGATAAGTTACATCAAGTTTCTCCGTCACACATAACATTGACACTGTAATGAAATATAACTTTCTTAGCACTTTCCCATCGATAATCGTAATCGGATAGCTTAGTCGATTCTATAAAAACATCGATCGATGAACTCTAGTCGAGTTGAAGATACGTCTCGCTCCGTTGACTGATCGCTCTGATGATCTCGATGCTAATGTTTTGCAGAAAAAAACTAATGATCTCTCATTACTTGAAGTAGGAGGATAATAGACGAATAATAATACTTTAATAATAACAAGATAGATCAACTTCTTTACTAAATCTTAGCTTTAAAAGTGCTACCACCAGACAGTCGAATCTCGTAATTATAAAGAACTATCACGTTCACAAAATGTCAAAAACACATCTATTTTAATTTTCGACAGCTTTGACAGTTACAGTTTTTGACATTGATTGACGCTGAGATGACATTGCAACTTGAACTTCAATTTTTTTTTTGTTATTGATAGAGTCGCATTTAACCACTATCTCACATTATGGTACGCGTTGATGTGGGCGACGATGGAGCACGTTTGCTTAGTCAAGATGTAGTTATCAGGAAACAGACAGGGACTTCCACTCCTTAGTTGTACGCAAAAATTATCGGTGGTGCATTGTTGTGTGTCTGGTGGTCCAATGTTAGAACGGGCTTAGTGGAATTAAATTATACAGTTCCGATGGACACTGCTCGAAATGCAACCGATAGAAAACCGACATCATTGCCAATAATCTAAATACAAGAATTCGTCTTCAAGGCCTCTAGATGGGCCCGCCTGCTGGGGCTACGAGAATGATCGAAAAAGTTACAGTGGCCCTAGAACATAAAGGGCAACTAAAGGAACACTTTGGGTTTTTGCCTTTTGCGTTCCAGGGCCACGGTATCTCATATGCTTGAATAATAGTAAAATAAATTCCTAAAATAATAGTAATAAATATATAATATGTAATAATAATAATATAATATTTACCCCGATAAGCAGAGCTTTTGTTACGAGTTCTAGACAACTGATAAACATACTTATATATGCTAACTGATAAACATACTTATTTATTAGATAAACTACACCCAGACACAGAACAAATGATAATGCTCATCGCACAAACATTTGTCCTACGTGAGAATCGAACCCACGACCTCCGGCATAGCAATAAACCCTGAGTTATTTGAGAATTATTATTTTCTAAAGTAGCATGATGAGCTCAATTTACAGATACTTCTGAACGAATTAAAACAAAGTTATTTAATAAAAGAATTTGTAAACAACGGCAGCCCAGCGAAAAACTTTATCAACGTAAGCAGCAAAATACTTATGGATTTGGTCAAATATTTCGATTATACAACGATTAAAACTGGACTTACTTAACCTGAATTAAAATTCGGAATAATTAAACCACTTGGGTACCTTATTCGGCAATAACACCAAACTGGTTGGTGTTAGTTTCCATTTAATTCTTGTTAAATGCTTTTTATAACTATCAATTTTATATCAATTTCCAAGGGACTGATTGAGCTTTTCTATTATAGACTTTGATTTTCTATAATTATGAATGATAAGTTAGTTCGTTACGATGTTGTCAATCAAAGTTTGTTTTTCAGTTGCACACACGAAAATAATTGCGAGATAATAAATATTTTGATGATGATTTCGCAAAAAAATTAAAATACGACTAACTGAAATTTGTGTGGAGAATGGGATACTTGAATATTAATAATAACGCTGCGTTTACAGGGTTTCGGCTCGTAAATGTAGTTAAAGACCAGCCAAAGAGCTGAGAAGAAAAAAGCACTTACTAGAAACATATTAATTTATTTATTTATATATATAATAATAACAGTGATTGGAGCCTCCTTTTAAACAAAATAAAGCCTGTGTTGATATGTAGATTGTAACTTGTTACGATGTGCAACCAAGTGTATTCCATAAGTATTATATGTATGTATTTATATGTTTTGATGAGTTATGCGAACATAAACGTAGGGAACAGCTGTTTTTTTTTTCGCGATTACAGGTTTGGTCCCATAGTAAAAGTTGTTCATAATGAGGAGTACAATGTCCCCTCAAAATTCTTAAAGTAAATTTTTCTACACCTTATATATTTCGCCCAGTCGCCAGCCTTTTGCCATGTGTTACAATGTCTGGACTGGCAGATGTTGGAAGAAATTATTATATTATTATATCTAGCCTTTACTGTCCCATTGCTGGGCAAAGGCTTCCTTCCATTCTTACCATTTTTCCCGGCTCTGAGTAACTTCTTGCCACTTCAAAGACATCAAGTCATCCCGCCATTTTCTTCTTGGTCAGCCGAAACCCTGTCGGGTGATTTCAGCCATCAGTTTTGTGTTTTAAAAGCCCAAAATTCAAAGAAATCGTGACGAAAATATCAAACCGATTAAACTCATAACCCAACAGATCCATTGACAAACAATCTCACGCGTTCAAAATTCTCATGGAGGTATTAATGTCAGCGTATTATCGTTGCGTCGTTTTCCCAAGGCGTGACGTCACTCGTCAGCATCATTTGCCTCACCCCCTCTCTTGCTCCACCCTCACCGGGAAGTCATTACAACCAGTTTGATGGAATGTGCTATCTCCGATGGAGTCCGTATTGTCGATGTTTTTTGTTGACGTTATTGTTTCTTGATTTTATAAAGATAGTTGTAATGATGGCTTTAGTTTGCTTGTTGCAATCGTTGTTTGATGTCTGGTTTTTGTTATGATGAATATAGTTTTTTATTTCGTTCAATTGTGGTAGGTCAATTTAAAAAGTACTGACATTTGAAACAGTATGGATAGGGAGACCCTTGGCCTATGTGGGATAATTTGGTTAGTTTTAGAAAGTAAGTATTTAGTTTTTCAGTCACTTTGATTTCCATTAGAATGCGGATGTAGCAGTCTAATGTTTTGCAGTATTTGGCAGCAAATGTCTTCTCAGCAGCTTTGCTGGGGCAGTCAATAGTAAAATAAAAAATTTAGGTCCTTTTTGCCGAAATCGCGCCTGTTTTAATGGTTTCACATATTTTATGTTGTTCAGCTGCGTATACACTTGAGTGAGATACAAAACTACGCCCATTTTAAATCACAATATTCACTTGGATCAATTCGTCAATAATTAAAACAGCCACTAAACTTCACTCCAAAAAATCCCGCCAGAAACTCTGGCTCTAGGATGTTTTATATTTATCACTATACACTATACGCGATAGAATCGTGTTTGACACTATTTCATCTGATGGAAAGCTACGATGGAGCACGCTTGCCTAGAAATAACCTATTCACTCTTGACTTATTATATGAAATAAATTGTTCCGAAACTTGCTGGTATGGTGACGTAGCGCAGATATAAGGACCAGGTTTCGTTGACCTGGATCTGATTGTGTAGGTGACCATTGAAGCCATTCAATGAGACGTAGTTCTGAATTAGCGACATGCTTTGAAATACCTGATGATGATTTTTTCCTAAATGATAGTATAATATACTTGACTGCGATCCCACCTGATGGTAAGCAGTAATGATATCGTTAATGGTGAATCGCACTAGTCAACTAAGAGCCTATTACACTCTAGCCTTGAAGACACCTAAATTATAATCAGGCAAGAAGACCACTGCAGGCAAATTGTTCCAAATTTTCGATGTACGCGGTATAAACGAATAGGCGAAACGCTTAGTCCGGACCGTAGAGGTGTTAACAACGTGGACAACAAGGGTGGACATTCACCGTACGTCGGGTTGTCCAATGGTAGATGATTATGGCGAAATCAAGTCATGTAATTCCTGCGCATACTCTCCAAATGATCATTGTAAATATGTTTTCCTCAAATAAATATCATGTTTTTTTTTATTATTAGATTGTTTTAGCATCACCTTCTACTAAGAAACTTGACGGCATCGATTATATTATCTTTATAAAAATGACTCATTTATTATTCTCGAATAATAGCGCAATCCGGTTTGCAATAAAAACCGGAGTTATCAGACCCAAAAACTTATGTAGTCACTATACTTGAAAAAAAAAAATGTTTAGTAGGTAAAACAGAAACTTGTCTTAAACGTCAAAGGGTTTTAAAAAGCAAACTATTGGTAGTTTGTGACTTGTGACAACGTTCGAAAGAGTAAACGCAGCCCTAGAAGGAAGTAGCAACGATTCTTCATTTGTTGTTCTAGAGCTGGACTAGTGAACTTATTATTGCTAGTAAATCTATGACACGCCCTCTCGCCTACCCTAGAGCGAGAGATCTCAATTTTAATGATTTCCTAACTAAAAAAATTTTTTTTTTTAAATTTTTTTTTTTCGGGTCATGCGGTTTTCCTCACGTTCTTTTCTTTTACTAATATTACGTATGCCTACTAAAATTATTATTAAACGTCAAAAGATTAAAGAATCGAAGTCATACAATAATGATGGAACACATTCAATCACAAATAATGTATTCCAGTCATGCCTCATACAATAGAATAGGGATAGAATTTGTGATACCTACCTCTTGATCCGCGTTTCTCACGGCTTGTATCCGCTTCGTAGGTAATCATGTTGTCGATGACAAAGCCGTTTGGAAGGCGTTGTAACACGTAAAGACCCCTACAGATAACCGCGATGCGAAAATATGACCACTATTTATGTGGTCATTTTTCTGAAGATAGATCGTTTATCGCTTTCGTCGCGCTTGTCTAAAAGAGCCTAATCTAGAATTTCGACGACAGAGCTGTTTAGAAGGCTCTGTGAGTATAATTACGTAAAGTGGAGAGGTAACAATGCAACAATCCTTTTCTTTTTTTAATTCTTGATTGGTTCGCGCTTGACCGCTATCTCACCTGATAGAAAGCGACGATGCGGTCGACGATGGAACGCGCTTACCTAGAAGTAACCTATTCACTCTTGACTTAAAGATTTCCGGGTTGTAGCCATCAGGAAACACAGATTCCGGCAAGGAATTCCACTCCTTAGCTGTACGCACAATGAATGTGTTCCCAAAACGTTTTGTGCGTATAAGTGGGATATCCACCATGTACCGGTTGCGCATTGCCGTACGCCTGGTGGTCCGATGATGGAACGGTCTAGGCGGAATTAGGTTTAATTTTTTATAGAAATTGTTCTACAGTGTGCCTAGTGCGATCTTGTTTTACGCTAACGCGATCGACATCAAGCTCTTAACCAATGAGAGAGCCAAACGCGGTAAACGTCTCGATCGCATTAACGTAATAACAACTCGCACTCAGTGCACCAATCTGTAAAAAATATGTAGAAAAAAAAAACTATAAAAAATGGTACCAAGTCGCATTGTTGACGCATTCTTCCGTTGCACCTGTCTGCGGGTGCCTTAGCTTGAACAAAGCGTGTTGGGCGGCTCTGAGAGCTGATGTCATGTGAAGTGGACGAGCCTGTCTGTATTGACGTTGTTTGGTACCGAGTGTATAGCGTTATCCATACAATAGTAATTGCTGAAGACAGTTTGTTTGTTCTATGTACTTGCAGTACGATTCTATAGCTTCTGCACTTTGCTTGCTTTAGCTGTTTTTAAGTACTAGTAGCCCGCAGGTGAACCAAGATTATCCCGACATAACCCGAAGAATCGTCTAACTTAAATGGCAGTGGGCAGGGGACATTACTCGCAGAACAGACGCACGTTGGAAGGCATCCCACAAGGTGGACTGATGACCTGGTGAGGGTCGCGGGAATCTGATGTATGTGAGACGCACAGGACCAGTCGTTATGGCGACACTTCGGGGAGGCTTATGTCGAACTGTAGACGTCTTTTGTAACGTAAAAACTTAACGTTAAACTAAGTTTCATTCATTAAACCCCAACCGCCGCCGGGATTCCGATCCCGATTTCCAGCCATAGAATGCTTACGGTTGGCGAGTAATGAGTAGCTGGCCGTCCGAGATGCAATTGTAGGGGCCCAGCAGGGTCGAAGCCTACTGGGGCCAAAGGTCTGAATCTGAAAGGAAGACTCGGCCCCGGTACGAAAGGCTAAAAGTCTGACACTATCTCCCGCTCCGCCCAAGACCGGGGGATATTATAAGATGATATTCCCACCTAAAAAAAAAAGGAAAGACGTTTGCTCTCTTTGTGTTTTTCTATTGTGTCTTTAATTACGGTATTCGAAAGGTTAAGGCAAACAGGCGTTAGTTCCAACACTTGTCTCGTAACTGTAACCGTGTTAGGAACGTCAGGGCGTGTTGCTGACCGCCCATATCTACTTTCTAATGACTTAAATCATATACTTTGCGCTTTAAGGTGTAGTTTACACCGTCATGTAATATAAGTTTTTTTTAAATATAGCCCCACATTAGGAACTAGTCCAGTATCGACGGTGCTCACATAAACAGCATCCAACCTATAAGCACAAAACGTTTTAGGAACACGTTCATTGTGCGTACAGCTAAGGAGTGGAATTCCTTGCCGAGATCTGTGTTTCCTGGTGGCTACAACCCGGGAAACTTTAAGTCGATAGAATATATAGTGAATAGGTTACTTCTAGGTATAGATACCGGCACGGATATTGAGTGCTGACTTCTACAGTTCTACTTGCGCAGAAGCACGCAGAAATGAAGTATCGGGTCTCTTTAGTGGTATGAGAAGAGACGTGGGGGCGGGGAATGTAATCCTTGTTCAGTGATTGGCTCGCTGATGTGTACGATGTGCAAAGCGATCCCCGCTCTTTCACCGAGCGCTCAAGATTCGTGCCGCTATCTATAAGCGTGCTTCATCGTCGACCGCAACGTCGCTTTCCATCAGGTGAGATAGCGGTCAAGCGCGAACCTATCAAGAATAAAAAAATAAAAAATACAAGATACCCAGACTCGGAACTATACTGTCTGTTTGTCATACAAATATTTGTTTCATGCGAGAATCGAACCCATACATAACACTCAGCAGTTATTCGTTGTGCCGTCAGCACAACAATAATTGCAAACATAATTTGATAAATTCCATGGAATTTATGAATTAGCTATAAACGACTTAATAATAAATTAAATATCTATTAATTAATTATAACCGTTAATTGATTAAATTACAGGTAAACAGGAAAAATCGAAATATCAAACAACCTAACAATTGTCAATAACATAACAACGATATTTATAGTTTTATTCTTTAAGTCAAGAGTGAATAGGTTACTTCTAGGTAAGCACGTTACATCGTCGACAGCATCGTCGCTTTCCATCAGGTGAGATGGCGGTCAAACGCGAACCTATCAAGAATAAAAAAAAAAAATATTCAGTAACTTAGATCCATTACGGAGATGACCAATGAGGAAACTATACATTTTTTTTTGAGTTCTTGATGTTACTCCCGCTCTGGGGAGGAGCGACAAGGCGTAGGGTAGGTGGGTTAGTATTGACCTGTATTGTACATTCATACAGTAATAGGTTTACTTTATGTCCCTACATTGTCTTTTTTTATTAATATTATAATAAATGCGAATGTAAGTTTGTTTCGCTTTCACTTCTTAAAATATACTCGACAGATCGTCATGAAATTCTATTAGTATACACAGTGTCTACAACGCGATCAACATCGCCGGTAAAAGTTAACCTAGTAGATGAATATTTTTTTATAAGTTTTAAAGGTTCTGTTGAAAACTAGCGTCAGGCATTCATGCTGAACTGAACCTATTTTGATGCAGCTGTAAGGGACACTGTCTTCATTTTGTATTTAATTAGAGAAAAGTTGTTTTTTTTTCAAGTTTAGGGTTTTCATGGGTAAACTTGTATGGAACCCTCAGCGAGACCAACTCGCACTAGCCCGGTTTATTTTCTGAATACTTGTAGTGTGTCTTTGTGTTTGTGTTAAAATACGTTAAATATATTCTTTCTTTTTTTTCTATTCATCCGTGATACAATGGTTTTTTTTTAATTTATTTTTTTATTGGGTGGGAAAATCATCTTATGACAAAACCCGCTCTTGGGCGGAGCGGGAGATAGTGTCAGACTTTTACTGACTAAAAACCCACTCCTGTTCCTTCGTTGCCTTCGTCCCGGGGCCCGGGGTTTCGCTTTCACACTACCCGTGGCCCCAGTAGGCTTCGACCCTGCTGGGCCCCTACGATTTGCTGACATCGTGATACAATGGTCTGATTTTTCTAAACCTTATCAAAACATTGTGTTCATTCAGAACACTAAAAAGCTAGGAACGTTATCTTCACAATAGGACTACGATCACTCCCGAAAGCGGTCCTTGAATGCCCTTGAAGGTAATCAATCCGTTCCGGCCTTCGATCCTATAGGCTGCCTCGACAGGAATGCGGTCCTCGACCAGTTTCTCATAATTACCTACTACTACCGCAGTACCGCCTGACTGTTGGCCATTATGGCCGTTAGGCCACGTTTATAATTGCATTTTAATTATAGGTGCTATGATTTGGGTTTAGTGGCTTGATGATATTATTATTATTGCCTGGTAGACTAGAAACACAATGGATGGACTGTATTATCCATATGTCTATACTATTACTAGCTGATCCGGCAAATGTGGTACTGCCATATAAATTATCAATGATAAAAATGGGGTGTGGGGTTAGGAAGGTATAAAATAGCCTACGACCTATCCTCAACCTACCTGTGAAATAAAACAGCAAAAATGTCATAAAAATCGGTCAAGCCATTTCGGAGGAGTTCGATAATAAATAAACACTGACACGTGATTTTGTGATTTTATATTATAAAAAGCAAGATTTGTTTTTAGGGTTCCGTATGTCAAAAGGAAAAAAATGGAACCCTTATAAGATCGGTAAGTCCCCTCTTTGAGGCGTGGTTGGAAAGACCTCACGGCGTCCTCACATTCCGCATGACGCAGGTCCTCACCGGACACGGTAAGTTCGGGAGGTTCCTGCACCGGATTCGTGCGGAAACGACGCCCGGGTGTCGCCACTGTGTGGCCCACCCGGAGGACACGGTGGAGCACACGGTGGAGGTGTGCCCCGCTTGGGCAGAGCAACGCCGTGACCTCGTGAGGGCAATCGGCGGCGGTGATCTCTCGCGCCGGGCCTTGGTTCAGGCCATGCTCCGGAGCGAGGAGGAGTGGCAGGCGGTCGCCTCTTTCTGCGAAGCAGTAATGCTAGCTAAGGAGGCGGCCGATCGCGTGAGGCAACGGTCCTTACGCTCCAACCGCCGCCGGGATTCCGATGTCGATTTCCGGCCACCGTAGGCGCGGGCTTGCAGACGGCGAGCAATGGGTGGCTCGCCGTCTGACCGTCCGGTAACCGTCCGGACCAAGCCCAAGTCGTCGACGGCGCGTTTTGTTCCACGCGCGCCTCAAGGAGATGTCAGCAAATCGTAGGGGCCCAGCAGGGTCGAAGCCTACTGGGGCCACGGGTAGTGTGAAAGCGGAACCCGGGGCCCTGGGACGAAGGCAACGAAGGAACAGGAGTGGGTTTTTAGTCAGTAAGAGTCTGACACTATCTCCCGCTCCGCCCAAGAGCGGGGATGTCATTAGGATGATTTTCCCACCCAATAAAAAAAAAAAAAAACCCTTATAAGATCACTTTGTTGTCTGTCTGTCAAGACCCTTTATCTCGGGAACGCGTTAAAAATTCTTTTGCCAGTAAAATTGTATTTTAAAACTGAGTGATATGGACATATATTTTTTAGTTTCTTAGGGACAAAGCTGTTGGTAAAACTAGTAGATGATATAATTAGAAAGGATCTAATCACGGAGATGGTGAATAATAAAAGAAGAATGATGAAAATCCAATTCAAAGTTTTATTGACGAACACAATTCGATATTTATATAAACGTACATTTCTGGATGTTACATGTGAACAACCAGAAACCGACTTTAGGCATGAGAAGACAATACTGCCAATTTTAAATACAAAATCATTTATGTAAGTTGCTAATGAAAATAACCAAGAATCAGAAAGAAAGGATTATGAATATGATGTAAATGTGTATGATACTTATGAAATGTGTGCTAAATAAAAACTAAGTATATATGTAAAGTATATTTTGATCCAATTTGGGTGAAAGTACAAGAAAAAAAGAATGTAAAAAAATGCGTTCAACAGTAAAGTATACGATATTGACGATTTTACGGCCATACAGCCAATAGTAGCCTTATTTAACGGAACAACAGTATCGAACTTGGAGTCATACAAAAAATGTCGACCACCCACAATTTTCGAACAAGCCTTTAGAAATGGTTTTTGTTCAATGAATCAATCATATTGAGGTGCTTTCCTTATTATACGTAGAACTTGTAACTACAATAACAACAATAAGTACAACAGAAAGGAATTGAATCAATGACAATAATGAACCTGATTAACAACTAACTTTGAAAACGAAAAAGGCTTTGATAAGCATCGTACTATGGGGATCGGAAGATAAGACACATAAGCTTTTTATTAATAACATCATGTTATATCGTTTGTCTTGGTATGGTCATGTAAAGAGGAGAGATGAAACGCATGTTACTAAAAGAGTTATGAGAATACATGTGGACGGGTGGAGAGGGAGGCCAAAGAAAAGATGGATGGATTGTGTGAACAGTGATATGAAAGAAAAGAAGTTAGTGATAGCATGACGGTTGACAGGATAGAATGGAAGAAAAAAACGTGTTGCGACGACCCCAAATAAGATGGGTCAAGGGCAGGAAGATGATGAAGTCATATCGGCTTGACTGACAGTCATTTTACCAGACATTTTTTCTAAACCAGAAATAGGTGGTGATTATATCTTTTGTTTATCATGTACCAGTTCTAGACCATCTAGACCCTCTAAAGATGAAAAAAGATCTAAAGTACTGCAAAAATTGGAACTAACGTTGTTTTAGGAACCGGTTAAGATACCTCAAAAACCAATAATGTTAATTCAATTCTAGTTTCTAGAATGATCTTTGTAAATCTTTAGTCGTCTAGCCAGTTATAGCTTGCAAAAGACATACTAAATGATGACAATAAAGTTAATCGTATCTTTTCTTCTATTCTAGAATTACGCTGCGGAGAACTCGGCGGGCAACTCACAGTCGATCCTGGACAGCCTCAACAACAAATACTTCTACTACACGAGGACGCGGGGTCTGTTCCGCATATGTTATCCCAAGGAAAGACCGCCTTCAGGTAAGCTACTTTAAGTTGTGCTTGAAAAATTTTATGAGTCTGTGTGTACGGTTTCAAGGGCTGGAATTGATCAACGTCACTGATCGCGTACTTTGTTTGGCCATGATCTTGTCTCTGTCTTACACTTGTAGTTTGACAATGGTATGAAAGTGACAGGATTACTGCCACTGCTGCTCAGACGTTTGCTAAGTATTGTGTATATAGCTGAGGCATCGTCCTTCTTTACCAACTCTTTTAAAGAAGACCAAATTGTTCCTTTTTTTAAAGAACTGACTGCGTTTAGGCCTCAAACTTACGCGTAGCCTTAGTGGCATTAAAGATCATGAGTCTGGAGTTCGTCTGTTAATATTTCTCATCTTCATTTGAATAATAGGTGTTATTTTTTAATTATTATTTCGAGGCTCGTGCTCTAACAACCATGTCATCTGTTGATATGCGATGATGTGGTCGACGATGACGCACGCTTGCCAAGAAGTAACGCATTCACTCTTGACTTAAAGACCTATAGGTCGTAGTTATCAGGAAACAGAATACGGCAATGGATTTCACTACTTATTATTATATCTATTATAGCCTGAACTGTCCGATTACTAGTCCCTTCATTCCTTGAATTATTGTCGGCTGTGGGTCACTGCTAGCCAATTCTTAAAGACGACGTCTGAGTCGATGAACCATCTATCTCCTTTATGGTCTGCCGCGACCCTATCTCGTAAAAGGGCATCAATTTTGTATTGTACAATCCCACCGCTCGATCCTTTCATTACTACTTTTTATCTTACTGCGTAACAAAGTTTTTTATATCTTAGAGTATATTGTATGACAATGGTGTATGATTATTAACCACTTCGAAATTTTTTGTCTCGTTGATCAAGGCCATAACTATATTAGTGCAAATGTAACTTAAATATGTTCGGAAACTGCATATTTGTCGTCGCAAACGTGTTGATCATGTGCCCATTTAGTTCCATTCACTAATTCGCAAACCAAATCCGTAAATTAATTGGGTTAGTCATAGATATCTTTAATTTCGATACAAGGTTCGAAATACTGTTTGTATGTTGATTTGACTTAGATTGGTAGTTACTAATGCTTAATTTTTAATGGAACTTATTGAAATTATTATGAACTGGAATAAGATTTGATCACGCGAGCTGTCCATTTATTTGGTTTATGTTAATGATGCTTTATGTATTTTAATACTAGCTTTTACCAGCAAATTTTCTTGCGTTATGGAATCAATTCTGGTTGTAGGACGGTTTAGGAAGTATTAACGTTCAATATAATGGGAACATGATTCGAAAGACGCATGGCGTCATTTAGCGTCATAAAACAATTTATGACCTCTGAAATTTCTTGTTTTTTTCCATCGAGAACAGTACTTTTTCTGTATTCCAAAATTTCATGATTATCGGTTCAGTGGTTAAAGCGTGAAAACAAACAAACTAGCTTTCGTATATATAATGTTTGTTTGGATTAGTAATTTATTCAAAAAGCTGGCTGTGGTCCTTCGAGTCTATAGTTACCTATAAGCAGCCTTTTAATGTTCCCACTGCTGGGACTCAGGCCTCCTCTCTAGGAATGGGCAGTAATCCACCACGCGGGCCCAGAGCCGTTTGGAGTTATAGTTACCTGTTTTGCAATTTACTGTTCACATTAACCTGATGTGTTGATAAGCTTTCTTATTCGTATTAGTGAATTTTTTTATCTTCCATAATATCTTACATTGCAAACAGTTCTATCATCAAGGAAATCCGTAGAATTGCTAGCATCTGACGCGCACCTAACGGAAGTTGAACTCCAACTGAATTCACGTAGAAAGACAATCTAATTAGATGATCAAAACTAATTAAAGACTACATATGTAGTCTTTAATTAGTTTTGATCGTGTTGTTCGATGTTATCGTTCTCACACACGCTGTACTAATTAACTTACCACCTACTCATAAGTATTGATGATCAGAAGTATCCGAGAAATTCACTCGAACGGTTTACTTCATGTTTTATCTAATTGTTCATACTTTATAACTATGATTATCTATTGGCGCGTTAATAAACATACTGACCACATGATCAAAGGATTATAAATTCTATTTATAAACTAGTAGGGTGTACAATTGCATGTGTTGCAGAGTGATCAGGGCACGTAATTTATCTGGTACTGTCAATGGAATTAAGATTTTATCGGTGAGCTTGTAAGGTATATATTTGAGTGGGATGTGGACTGGTCAGTGGTACGCGTACGGTAAAGATGGCCGTAGTCATCTAACTGTGAGTGAAGAACAATAATCGTTATGCTCTGAGCAAGAACTAAAACATCTGGGTTACTTACTGTTCAAGCTGCATCGTTACTACCTCGTGAATATCTGTAGACTCTATAATTGTCTATGGATATTTAGAACATTAGTAGTAATTGGATAAAGATTCGTTTTTTACGTAGAAGTAAAAATGATTCGTGAACATATTATTTCTTGATGACCATGCATGTGTTTGCCTAGCATAGGGTGTAGCGCAAAATTTGAATTAAATAGAAAACAGTTTTTTTTGGGGGGTTGGCAACACTTTACTCCACAAATGGCGGCAAATTCAAATGTTGCGTTAATTTTGGGACACCCGTTATATTCAACTGAATTTGCACTACCAAGATTTCTTATTTATTCATAACTGACGTAGGTATTCTTTAAAGTAACTTTGCTATTGAAATCTCCGATAATTTGTTAAAATCTTCGACTTTATACTTTCTCTGAAGTACCACCTCAAAAAAAAATCCGTATATCATTGCCGAATTTTGCAATGTCCACCACGACATATCGGGCAGCCTACAATGTCACTCCTTGAACCATTATATTCAAGATCTTCTCCATCCGTCACTTCCGTTGACCCAGCCCCGTTCGAAAGCGGCGACCTTAATTAATTTTCATATATTCAACACATATAGTCTTCCATATATAAGCAGACCTTTATAAAGACGTGGTTACTATTATAGCTCCTATTTTTATAGCCTTAAGGTCTAGGTCAAACGTGTACGTATATTATAGCATATTGATTGGCTGTAATTCGTGTTCCTTTGCCTAATTGTTTGATAACTTTCGACTGGTGAAAACTGGCTGGTTGTGATCGAAATTCAAAATTGGAATAGTGATGCTATTTTGTTTGCAGTCTTGATTTGTTGATAAATGAAATGGAATGGAATCTGTCTATCTTTGAGAATGTTGTGTTGACTATTGTGAGTTTAGAGTTTTTGTTGTGTTTCTTAGACAATGTGCACATTAGAAACAAACAGTTTTGTCTATGTCGGAATAGATTGCTCAGTATAAACTTAGTACATTTTGTTAACGTAGTAAAAGTCATAATCAAAAATGTTGAGACTTGTTCGCTGTAAAGTAGCACGTGCTTGTGTGCCATCTTTGTTTTCGTCTAGAGAGTATTCTTTTTTTAAATTTGATTTTTAATGTATAGTTTTATTTATTAAAATTTTATGTACAATGATATATCATCATATTTACAGTAGTCTCAAAAATTCTATCACGTTCTCGAGCAATTCTATCTATAAAATTTGATATTGCATTATCAATTAATATGTTATATGTCTAGTACGTGACTGGAGATGTGCACGTATGATTTTTTTATTGTTGATAGGCTCACGTTGGACCACTATCTCACCAGGGCCTCAAGTCTGCTATTACAATAGTGTCAGAATTATCTATCATTGATTTTATAATTATGGATTTTGACAAGTTTGGCGATCTACTAATAAAATGGCGTCATTATGACTTTACAATGGTCAACCACTGACACTCCATTGAAAGAAATGGCATAGAATAGTAATCTCGTACCTACATAATGTCAAATGAATGTATGACGTATTCAGAAATCTGCTATAATTTTGACAGTTCCTTTGATCAGTGACCTACCATTAGAACGTCATTGCAGGCTTTCAATTTGTGTATAATATGTCATTCTACCACAGGATCATTGACTGATCATTGATCGACCATTATGAATTATCAGATTACGAACTTTTGGCATGAATGAAATTTGGAATGACGAATTTATAGAAATAGCAGACTGATGATGAGTAATGATGTAGAGGATGATTGCCTAGCAATAACTTTGACTTAAGTACCCTAAGGTCTAGCTATCAAAAAACACTGACTCCGGCGGAGAATTCTACTCCTTAGCTGTACGCACAATGAATGTGTTCCCAAATCATTTTCTGCGTCAGTATTACCAATATGTAGGGTACCTACCGGTGATGCATCGCCGTACGTCTAGAGGTTCGATGATAGAACGTGCTAGGTAGGATTCACTCGCACTCTACGAAATGCAACCGATATAAAACAGGCTAGCAGCTCAGCGTCTATGCTCAAGACTTTGGAACTTTTACTCGATAAGTACATCATTCCCGATTATGCTTTTGACGCATTTCGCAATTGACTCAAGCGCTTCAAGCCCATATCTGGCAGATTCGTTCCAAAGATGAGAGCAGCACTCCATACACGATCTAACTTGCGCTTGCAAAGTTTTGAAAAATTGTTCTTCCGTGAATCATTGTCTCACCTTTGCTAGGATTTCCAGTTTTTTGGCATTCAGTTGAGCCTTTGCCTCGACCAACGATCATACAGCCTCAACGTATGGCACAAAGTTAACCTAGTACCAAGAAGATAAAGGTGATCGGATTTCGGCACGGTTAAAACTCGAAAAGTTAGAGGGTGATTTGGCTCCTTTTAGCGGAAAAAGACACGCTTGGGTTTTAGCAGAGTTAAGACTGACCAAATTGGCATCGCCTCATTCAGAGACTGCCTTCAAGGACTAGTTCAAGCCCGTAACCATACTTCTTGGAGAGACCGGATCTGTGACCCACTAGCTCGTGCGTTAGACACGTCCGAGTACTTCTCCAAGGTTTAGCTTCATAGATACATCACGTTTGCAGTCTGACACTAGTATGATAATTGAGATGCAATCTCACGCATGCATGTTAGATAAGGCAGACTTGCTGCTAGTATTCCTCAACGTGTTACTTTTAAGACTCCGTTATGTCTCAAGCTGTCACTGTCACTTTAAGATGATTTGTGTCAGAGGGATCAGGAACTTTTTTTTTAGTTTCGCACTTTTTGTGCGTTTGGCTAGTATCATGTTTGGAAAGTATTTAGTTTTTGATGCAGAATACAGTCACTTCGTTTGCCATTAGAATGTGAATGTAACACATTTTAATGTTTTTGTAATATTTGATAGCAAATGTATCGAATCAGCCTTCTCGGTAAGCTTCGCTGAAGTAATCGATACTACAATATATATTATACCCCAGACTATTTGTGTAGATATTTGAGATAAAACTAACTTCATTCGAAAAAGTCCCACCGTTTTATCAAGAACTTTTTAAAAGAACGAACTTTATTTACAATATTTACTGCCCAGATTTCGTATTATGGTTTTATATATTTATGTTAATTTTATTTTTTTATTTTATATAAATAAGTGCTTGATTGCGATCGCACCTGATGATTTAATTTATTTAATATTTAATGTATCCTCGTAAAAAAAGGAACAGCAGTACAGGTATGTTCTAGTTCTTTACATATTATATATTTTATTTCTTTATGTACACTC
This sequence comes from Mythimna vitellina, assembly GCA_949316375.1. Classification (NCBI taxonomy): domain Eukaryota; kingdom Metazoa; phylum Arthropoda; class Insecta; order Lepidoptera; family Noctuidae; genus Mythimna; species Mythimna vitellina. The sequence continues at coordinate 19,151,065 of OX438692.1, forward strand.
AAGACACTTAAAAGATCAAAGAACAAGTGCAGATAGAAGAGCAAAAAGGTGCTGCTTATTTTAAAAGATGTTATTCCAGCAGACCTGCGACAAGAGAATTGAATGAGGTAATGTGTATAAAACAGTTACAACATTTTTTTAAAATTATTAGTTAATTAAAAAAAATATTATGCTTTAGTTTTCTGGAAACGCCGTTTAATTGATTTCATCTTAATTGCTATATTCATTAGGTATACTAACAGTCTTTAATGATCATATGAATTAAGATGAAATTGACCCCATTTACCTTTTGGCACCTTCTTCATAAAATACGTACCTATATACATATGTTTATGACAATTATATTAATCTTATTAAATCTTCTCTATTCACAGTTTTTTTTTAAATTGATATAAACCAGTGCTTGACTGCGATCCCACCTGATGGCAAGAAGTGATGCAATCATTGATGGTGAGGTGCACTAGTTTATTAAGAGCTTATTCACTCTAGCCTTGAAGACACCTAAATTATACAAAACCAAAAAAAAAAAATCGAATCCACACTGAATTTGAAATAATCATAGTAGGTGTACAGGATGTAATTTATTACTTTTTATGAAAATTTGAAGCAAAATGTAAAATTACATTCACCCTGTAATCTACCAAAAAATGCTTTAGAGCATCAACGTGGATTTAATAGTAGATTGTTCGAAAGAGTTACTTACCGCGCTCTGAAGCGCAAAGAGCAAAGCGGGTTTCAGTTAGTAAAGGTCTAAAACTCCCTCTCATTCCACTAAGAATGGGAGAAGTTATTTGATATTTCCCACCCAAAAAAAAATAGTAGGATAAAGCAGAAACTAAATACTTGTGAATGTCGAAATCGTCAATACTGTATCCAATAAGACAATAGGTGCGGAACCCGCCTACAAGCCTCGGCCTCGGCCTTGACTTCAAACCACGCTGTTTGTTATTAGTTATTTGTTATAAAACAATGGGTGGAGGAAGTGGGAATACGTGTGAATTCTGTTGATAGCATCTACTTGCGCCTATGAAGTCAGGGGCCTTTCCTGCAGGCACCGGAAAGACGTCTACAGTTGGACATAGGCCTCCCCCAAATGTCACCATAATGTCTCCCAACCATCGGATTCCCGCAACCCTCACTAGGTCATCGGCTCACCTTGTGGGAGGCCTTTCAACGCTGTGTCTTCCGGTAGGTACATGCTCGCCACACCAGAACCTTTCGTCCAAATTTGGTGATTCTCCGGGCCACCGGAAATAAATAGGATACAAGTTACTTATTGTACCATCTCCAAGAAGAGAATTTTGAAAGAAGATTAGCATATATATAGCATGTCCTTAGTCGGGCATGATGTCGGAAGAATAGCATGCATTTTAACATTGCCCATCAACGAGTTCGAGCTGCTGTCTAGTGCAACCTTAAAGGTACATAGTACGAGAGTATCACGGCCCAGCTGCAAAGCTATTTCTCAATGACATAGATAAGGTCTGGACCCAAAAACTGGAGGTACAGCAGATCACAGCTCCGAACAATCACAGGAGTCTTCACGGGGCACTATGCCACCAACAAACAGCTCCACAACATGGGACTAGTAAGCGACTCGACTTGCAGGATCTGTGGAGATGCAGAGGAGACCATGCTACACTTGCTGTGCGATTGTGCAGTACTAGGCTCCAAAGGACTAGAGTATCTGGGCCAACCATTTCTAAGACCAGAGGACTACAGGCTCAGCCCCATCAAGGCCATACTGGGTCTCATGAAGAAGGTGCACTGAGTGGATAGAAGGGGCATAGAACAAAAGATCCAGAAGGGTCAAAGTGCTCTGGCCTAGGGCCAGCCCCACAACAAGATAAGATAAGATAAGATCAGGGCCCATAGCCCTTTGCCATCAGTGAAAGAAACATGTTTCGGCCAACTACTTGCTTTGAAAAAGGTGCTCTGCGTACAACCTCTAGTGATGTATTCAAGTTATCTCCTAACCTATTCGTACTCACTCATACATTCATAGTTTCGCTAACTGCTCTTGGTCAGTTTGCAGCAACAATTGGGTATTTTAAAATTATTTACACAACAACATTATGCATAGTAACGTGCAATTATCAACCTTGGTGGTTAACCTTTAGCGGTTAAGTTCATTTTCGATTAATCTCTGGTTTACTTCACGCTGCTGGTGTAATTTGCCTGCAGTCTATTTTTATTTGATAAGCTTTACTACAAAGTGTAATTTGTAAAGGTTTTTGTGCGCTTTAAGATGAATGGTCCAGGGTTATCATCATCATTTTAGCCGAAAGACCTCCACTGTTGGACATAAGTCTAGACTTCCCCCAAAGTGTCACCATAACTACCGGTCTATGAGTCTCGTATCCATCGGATTCCCGCGACCCTCACTAAGTCATCGGTCCACCTTGCGGGAGGCCTTCCAACGCTGCCTCTTTCGGTACGTGGTTTCCACTCCAGAACCTGTCGAATTTTCACAACACGTAACAAATACAGCCTAACTGAGTTATAATCATTAAAATCATTGTACAACTATCTCAGTTCAGTTAACCCTATTTAATGAGAACTTTCTCATTTTCATGAGAAAGTCATTCATTAGGGTTAGACGAACTGAAAGGGTTGTATTGATGATTTTATCTATATATATAAAAGAAGAAACTGACTGACATATCAACGCACAGTTGATACTACTGGGAATAGAAGCGTGAAATTTTGCAAATATTTCGTTTTATGACGTACGCGAGCACTAAGAGAGGGTTCTTTTACCTTAAGGTTCTTTCATTTTGCTTTACTGTGTTAATTCTATTAGAAAAATGTAGCATAGCATAGTCGGCTTTATAATGTTCCCACTGTTGGGACTCAGGCCTACTCTCTAAGAGAGGGAATGGGCCGTAATCCACCACGCGGGCCCAGTGGTCCCTTGGTGGATGTCACATGTCGTCGAATTTTTGGTTCTAGGACACGCCGGTTTCCTCACTATATTTTCCTTCACCGTTTTTAGAGCAGTGGTGATGAAATAAATTACACAAAGTAATGCGCCTGGCTGGGTTTGAACCCGCAACCTACAACTTGTAAGTCGGGGCCGTTACCACTCGGCCACCACTGCTCTGAAAATAGAAAAATGTATTCTACCAAAAACTAGTGCTACTTAGCCTCACAGTGCTAACGCCATTTAGGGCATCATAAATTAAACCAGTTCAAACAACTTTTCAGTAGCTGTTGTTAAATTAACTTAATTAACATAAACAAAAAGTAACAGCCACCTAACGATGACAATCTATCATCGTATGTATCACTAAACATAGTTGCCAAACACGTTATTGTCTAGGGTCGGGTTCCGCGACAATAATTTGTTGAGCAACGACCTGAATATGCACATTAGCTGCTACACAGCAACGCAGCTCGGTTAATAGGTGGCAGTCATGCGAGTGAATAATTTGGTAACCACGCAATGAGACGTGTGAAAATAAATTGATTGCTGCTGAGGCTTTTTGAGTTTGGAGGTGATAAAGATCGAGGACAGCTATGAAGTCTGTAGTTTCTTGTTCTTCGTAAGCTATTGTACCTATAAAGTACAGAAAGTAAAGCGCCTCCCTGGGTTTAAACCCACAACTGATAAGTCACGGCCGTTACAAAATGGTAAAGAAAACCATTGTGAGGAAATCGGCATGTCCTAGAACTAAAAATCAGAAGACATGTGACATACATCAACTCATACCGACACTTCGTTTTCCAAAAGAGGAGGCTCGAGTAGCTAATAGTAATGAGAACATTAGCTTATGTTCTTTCCTATGTGTCAAAGGTGTGCTAGCCAAATCGAAGTGGTATCTTATATTTGAAAGACGTAGGATCGGTTTCCTCTTGAATTGGTTTCCTTTTGAAAAGTAATCAATTCGAATTTTGATTAATTAAATTTTAATTTGAACAAGCGTACAGTTAAGGAGTGGTATTCCATGCTGTAGTCGGTGTTTCCAAATACCTAAAACCTGGAGATCTTTAAGTCGAGAGTGAATAGGATAGGAACTTTTAGGCAAGCTTTGCTCCATCGTCGACCACATCATCGCTTTCCATAAGATAAGATTGGGGCGCGAACCTATCACCAATAAAAAAAATCTGGGAAAGTGCGAGTCGGACTTACGCACTGAGCGTTCCGTACAAACTTACCTACGTACGAGTATATGATTAGTTTAATTCTCTTATTCTTGAAGATTTTTAGAATCGCAAAAAGTTTTTTTTTGTAACGTAACATAAAATTTTCTGTTTTCAGATTTATTCCTATATCTATACTATATAACCTTACTTTAAGCCAAATTTCAGAATTCTGGGTCATCGAGAACTAGCCTATGAATTTTGATTCCTTTAAGAGTGTCGAAATGCACGACATAAACGGCCGTATCTTTTTTTTTAGTTAACTTAGAAGTTTGATTTTTTCACCGCTTCAAGAAACCGTAGATCTTAGTGAAGTTATCGAGTTGAAATTAAAACCATATTTTAATTTCAACTCGATACCTTCACGCATTCCCGAGATAAAGGGTCTTGACAGACAGACAGACGGACGAATAACAAAGTGATCCTATAAGGATTCCGTTTTTTCCTTTTGAAGTACGGAACTCTAAAAACACTTTCCAAAAGTTCTAAATTAATTACTAATTTCAATGACCTCTAAATTGGAACTAAAAACCAAAATTATAATCAAGCACGGTAGCAAATCAGCTCGTGTATATTCTTTAAAAATTACATGTAAACACGCTGTTACATTAGCTTTAATAGCATGCACCTTAAGTTATTATCAGAAACTACGAAAACCATTACAATAAAAACTGAGGTTATCATTAAAAATGGCCTTAAGAAGGCCTTGATTTGCACTCCGAACAAAATATTCGTGTGTAGAGTAGAGTATAATTGAAAAAAGGGCATTAAAATAACGCATACAAAACAGTGTGGGACAAAATATTAGTATCTATTTTATTTATTTACTAGCTTCGGCCAGCGGCTTCGCCCGCGTGAAAAAAGGTTTTCCTCATACAAACTTTGGACCCCCGTTACATCCCCATAGGGTGCGAATTTTGAAAAATTCTCTCTTAGTACTCGCCTACGTTACAAAAGGAAGCCTTTTGCAAAATTTCACGCTCCTGGTGTTACTAGTTTCGGCTGTGCGTTGATATGTTAGTAAGTCAGTTTCTCCTTTTATTTATATAGATTTACGTGCGTGAGCCTATCATAAAAAGTCAGCTTTTAGGCAGGACAATTTCTGCTGGGAACGCAAGTATATATGTATATATAGCTGTTCCTGTATCCTTGACTCTGTTCGCTTGGAGTTTAAGAACACTCCTCTTCTTTTTTTGGGTTAAATTATTTGTTCTCATATCATAACATAATGTATTTAAGCAATCTATTAGTAAAAGTCCCGTCAAAATCTGTTTATTCATTTCGGAGATAACAGAAAATTGAGAACTCGATTGCAATGCCGTCAACCAGTTTAAATTATATTTCAGGAACCCACTCAAATATACATACATAATTTCAAGCAAATCGGTAAAACCGTTTAAGAGGAGTTACACGTACAGAAGAATTATAATATAAAGATATAAATAGGTTAGAATATTTAAAGCATCTTTCAAGAAATTAAGTTTATATTTATAGGATAAACTAGTCTAAAATTACATCAAGTTGTGCTTACTAGACTTGATGACAATCAGAAACGATCTAGACGGTTTCTATCTCTTCCATCATTGCCGTCTCAATCAATTTTAATCACTGGATTCTAGATATAGGCCAATTGATAACCGTTTCCGACTAGACCGCGTGTCACGCCAAAACTTGTTTTAATTGAGATTGATGGTCATTACAAGTGCAGAAAGCGGCGCCGGCGATCACCATACATCATCTATAGATAGACTCATCAATTTCTCACTAGGTTACTCTTCGACAAGATTTCCTCTACAATTCTCGTGCAATTATTACTCGATTGGTTTTCTTGGTAAAATGAATATACGTTTTACATCAGAATTGATCGTCGCAGGTGAAATCTCTCGTGCCACTAAGTAACCGGTCCTACGCGTCTTGTCTGACGGGGAGATGGGCTTGCGCAGTTGTGTTCTTTTTTTCTAAGGTGGCCGGGAAGGTCGCGAGGGGACCGAACTGTTCGGACAAAAACCCGAACGTAGCCGAACTGAGGATGTTTATCTCACGAACTGGGTGAAGATGTATTTGGGTTATGTCGGGACCAGTTTCTGTCTGTCAACCACAAATTTTTTTGCTTGACAGATTGTACGATAAATGGAAGGTGGTTTGTACTGTTTTCGGGTTTCTGGTTATTTTGTCCTTGTTTTGGGGAAATTTCACTTTTTTTTTTACGAAAATTGTTTCTGCTGATGTGTTTAAGAATATATGACTCACCTAACTTAAAATGATGTCTTCATCTGCAAACTCTGCTAAATCTCCAAATACCGACAAAACTTTTTATCTTTTTCTATTATATCTATCATATCACTATTGTCGTTTAGTAATTACAAAAGTATTCAAACAATTCGTTATGACAGATAAAATCGGCGTCTGGCTGTGCGCAGACGCAGGCAAGACAAAGAGCATTTCGCAATGGGACGGAATGCTGCCCAGTTTGTTGTCCTAGCCTTGTTCTCCCTTAAGACATGTCCTAACTCACACCTGCTTAGACCATATAACCGTAAAACTAACAAGTTTGACAACTGTAGTTTTAATGACGATGATTATAAGCTGATTATTGAAGTTTCATTAGGCTGTAAACCTTAATACAAGACATAACAGCGTCTTAATGAGTAATAGTGATTATCTGATTAGGTGAGACTATAGAGTAAAGCCCATTTAGATATGAGTACCCCATTTTGAGGGAATTACAGAGATAAGAGATATGCCTGATGACTTGACAAACGATATTTGTTTAATAAATTTGCTAGTTTAAAGAACAAGGCATGACTTTGTCGTCAGTAAAAAACTGGCTGGTGAAATGGTGATGGTCGCGGGAATACAATGGATATGAGACACACAGGGGCCTAACCATGACGTGTTAAAATGTTAAGAGTGCGAACGAGAAAAAGGGATAGAGTTATACACGCTATATACAGAATCATTACTAACAATCATCGCATAAATATTCCCTTATACTGTTACACGTCTATATAAAGGCTATTTTAATTGTACATCATTTATTTTTGATCATCTCTACGGAGGAACTGGCTCCTGAGATACAAATATTTATTTTACTTAGTTTAGGAGTCAAATTTTCATTTTATTTCCACTGATCAGTGTTTGTACAACTATTATATCTGTTCATGTCATTATATACTATTACTGTGTGTGTTAAACGTACAAAATAAAGATTATTATTATTATTATACCCCTAGTTTTTAATTAGTACAAAAAAATGGAGCTCTATCCGTACCAATAATCCCAAAATTGTTCACTAAAATTTGTCATAATTGGTAAATTCATAATAGAATCAATCATTCAAAACAATTGCTACTAGAAAATACTACGCGCAGTGTTTTTCCATTTTGATCGTCATTTATTCATTCATAATCAATATAGCCTAGTACAATATTTCCATAAATTCAGTTACATTTTGGGATATGAACAAACGTTAATAACTTTGCTGTTAATGAATATTATTTATTGAGACTTTACTTAAATAATAACAAGACCTTTTCTAAGAAGCCCTTTAAGTATTTGTACTAATTAAAAATTAATGGTGAATAGCTAATACTACCTATAGCTAAGCTTCCACAGCTTCCTTTAACGGGTCAGTTTAGGTCGTCAAATGGATTGCGTTAAGTAGGGCCTCAGGGCCGGTCGTTGTGGTCAAGCTTGGATGCCTATATCCAACAGTGGACGTCATTCGGCTGAAATATTTTTTTTATATATTTGAAGTTAAGGATTGGGTTGGCAATGATGGTAGACAGGTCATAGCATAATGTTTAAAAAAATGCATTTGTGTTATAGAATTGTTAAGTGAAAGTTTAACAAACAAATCAATGGGGCATGTGAATGTAAACATCAACTTTATCAAAACAAAACTAATGTTAGTAAATACACTCCAAAAGATAATTGTGTGTCTCTATTTGTTGAAGAGGTCAACGACTGATAACAGATGTCCTATTTAAATTTGGACAGGGAAATGTGTCACGATAAGCGTTTCGTATAATAGAGTCGTTTTTATATGTTTTTTTGGTGTATGTTATGTATGCCGCAGTTATCGATGGCTGCATAAACGTGACTAATTTAATTTCAGTTATTGCCATTGTCATTGGAAGATTTATATGAGTTTAATTTCTACTTTAGAAGCCAAATTCAAAACCATACATTGTCATTTATAAAACGTCAGAAGCTAGTACCTATACAGTAGGTAACTAGCAGGCTTAGGCGGAATTATTCGAAAAAGTTACCGCGGCCCTGAAACGCCTAGGGCCACTGAAGGAACACAGGTGGGTCTTAGATTTTTAGAGAAGAAACTTACACAACCTTAAAGCTATGGGTACAATGGCGGTATTTTCGCTGACAGCGATATCTACAAGGCAACCTGACATAATGGACCTTCAATTTAAAAATAAATCATAATAGTACACGGATATAGGTGTGCGTCGAAATTGCATAATTTAACTCAGCCGAGCTCGTTCCATCATCGGACCACCAGACGTACGATTTGCCACTGGTACACGCACAAAACGTTTAGAAAACACATTCATTGTACGTACAGCTAAGGAGTGGAATTTTCTTGCGAAGTCTGTGTAGTCTTTAGGTCAAGAGCGAATAGGTTACTTCTAAGCAAGCGGGCTCTATCGTTGACCACATCGTCGGGCGTTACGTGCTGAAATCATCATTTATACCGCGTACATCGAAGAACTGGAACTATTTTCCTACTGCGGTCTCCCCGTCCGATTCTAATTTGGGGGTCTTCAAGGCTAGAGTGAATAGGTTCCTAATAAATGAGTGCGCCGCACTATCAACGATTGCACCACTGTGTACTATCAGTAGGGATCGCAGTCAAGCACCAGTTTATATTATTAGAAAAAAAGTAGTGGTCAATCGCGAGCCTATCAATAATAATAAAAAAGTATTTAAATAGAGCAGTGGTGGCCGAGTGGTAACGGCCCCGACTTACAAGTTGTAGGTTGCGGGTTCAAACCCAGCCAGGCGCATTAATTAGTGTAATTTATTTCATCACCACTGCTCTCAAAACGGTGAAGGAAAACATCGTGAGAAAACCGGCATGTCCTAGAACCAAAAATTCGATGACATGTGACATCCACCAACCCGCACTGGGCCCACGTGGTGAATTACGGCCCATTCCCTCTCCTAGAGAGGAGGCCTGAGTCCCAATAGTGGGAACATTATAAGGCCGACTATGCTATATAAATAGAATAAGCATTAGTTTAGTCACACTACGTTTATCGAGTTTTAGATCTGAAATAGCTATTAAAAGCTAAATTATCTAGTATTATGTTACTTTCGTTTTCAATCTGTTAGGTGATTAGTTTTGTTAATTCTGACATTCAATAAGTCGTAAAATGTATAGATGGAAAGCTTTCGTCTTAGAAAGTGTACAAGTAATGTATTATGTTAAATAATTTCTGACTGTAAAATTACGTAAGTTCTTACTTGTAAATATAATTCGGTTTTGCTACGGAAGCATTCAAGGATAACCACATTTTTTATTTATTTATTAATTCTTTATGTACACAATAGTACAGAGGCGTTCTCAATAATAAAAAAAAAAACTATACTAATATCATATAGCTGAAGAGTTTGTTTAAGCGCGTTAATTTCAGTCGCCAGTTCCTGAAAATAGGACGTTGTCATTGGAAAATATTTAACCGATGGAAAACCCATTTATTGTAAAAGAACTATATAACATGTATATATATAATATATACATTTGATCCCTTGTTTTCCTATTAATATTTTCTTTTTTTTTTATGCACCTACCATGTTTTCTCTTCACTACCCTTGGTTGACTGGTAGAGAATGCCTAAGGCATTAAGTCCGCCTTTGTATCTTTGTGTTGCATGAAGTTTAAATAAATAAATAAATAAATAACATCACGTTACGACTCATGGGAGCGGAGCAGTAATCAAAGATGCATGTGTATCCGCAGGTGATAAGTCAAATAATTCTTTCTTCTCTGGGTGGAGCGAGAGCACGTTTTAGACTTTTACTGGCTAAAATACACATGTTTCTTTATTCGCCCTTTGCGTTCTAGGTCCGCGGTAACTCTTTCAATCGTTCTCGCAACTTGTTTTATACTACGTTAAGATATTTTAAATCAAAATAAGAATTACTTTTTGTGTTGGTTTCACAAAAGTTGTATGTTTCCTTTGCTTAACTGTAAAACTTGTTTGGTTTCCGTTAACAAGTGTGTCCTGTATGACTGTCTGAGCTAGATGATTACCTTACATTAACTTTTCATAAAACCAGTTTCTTTTCATTTTAACCTTATTTGTCTCTATAAACTAATTTTTTTGTCTGATCATATTTTTGTAGTCAAAAGTAAAAAATCATTATATTTCAAAATTGTCCACGAAAATTTGTCATAATTGGTAAATTCATAATAAAATCAATCATTCATAACAATTGCTACTAAAAAATACTACGCGCAGAGTTTTTTCATTTTGGTTGTCATTTATTGATTCATATTAAAAGCCTGTACAATATTTCCATAAACTGAGTGACATTTTGGGATATAAAGTCAAAATCAAAAGCATTTATTTCAAATAGACCATTTAGGGACAGACACGTAAACAAACGCTAAAAACTTTGCTGTTTATGAATATTTTTTATTGAGAATTTACTGAAATAATAACATGACCTTTTTTAATAAGCCCTTAAAGTATTTGCCCTTATTAAAAATTTGTAGTGTATATAGTAATATATTTTGACTGGCAGTATTTACGTGGCCATACGGAGTGGAATGTTCGGTTTGCTCGTCCTCGTTTCTCTAGACGTACTGTACTTTGACATGCAATGCTAGTTGTTCGCGTCCGATTCCATCTGGTTGTTCTTGTTTAAACCTAAGAGTAACACTCTTGTGTCTACCAGTATATTTGAAGCATACATTTTTTTTGTACATACTCGTACGTCTTGCAGACTCTTTTCACAAATCATTTTTTTTTTGTGCGAAGACTTTAAATTACTACTCCTACTTTGGGTGGAGCGAGAGAGAGTGTTAAACTTCCATTGGTTAAAACTTATCTACTCGTATTCCTTCAGTTGTCCTTTGCGTTGCAGGGCTGTACTGATTCTTCCAAATGATTCCACGGCCCTAACTTCACGTAGTTTTTTCCAAAGTGTCACATACGCTTTTCCAAATTTTCTACTGATCAATGTCAGGTTGGCCGCTGCAGAAAAAATCTGGCCAAGTAGGGTCTCCTTGACCCATCACAAACACAGTACAAGTGTGGAGCCCCTTCACAAGATATGCGTAATTGAGTAATCTCCTTTCCTGCAGAATGATGCAGGTTCACCTGAAACTTCCAAGACTTAAATGAGGTCAGCAGCAGAACTTCTATCTAGGTTGTTACGTATTGGTCGGACAAAATTTGAGCTAAATCGACACGAAAGGAGAAGTCATTACAACTATCTTAACCACCTTCATCGTTCTCATCTCGCCCTGGTACTTAGTTATTAGCACAGGTCGGAATTAGGTAGAGCTATTGATGTACTTGCATCGAAATTTTGATATTAATATGGATCTTCCCGGGATGTCCAATGAAAAATCCCGTGTGGCCAATAATATTACAAATCAATAATAGCCTCAGAGATAGATAAGACAAGCAAAACAAAGATAAATTAACATACAATTCTTATTAGTGTTTTTCATTGAAAAAGATCTCTCTATGTCAACAGAGGTGAGGTTAACTTTATACATAATATCCTCCTCCTCGTCATTATTATTGACAGGAAGAAATTTTTTCTGCTATATTTCTGTATGTGTCATAAAAAAAAATCTGCTTTTTAAAATTAATCTCGGGATTTGAGGCATAACCACTTTATTCTTTCGCTGTATAAAAAACAGTCTAAGTACATGAATAACTCTACCTAATTCCGACCTCTGGTTATTAGTAAAGGTATACTTACAATCCTAAGATTTAAACATCTCCATTGTCACAACGATCGGTTTGAAGAGGCGCGATATTATTATGTGTTATTACAGGTCCTTTGTTCTCTGTCATATTAATGATTATTCCATCATTATTATAATTGTATTCAATACCGTCCACGCTTTCCTTGTCTTTCTGAGTGTAGGTGATGTTATTCATTGGCCTTAGTAGTTTCGATGCACGATTTGATAAAATGACGAATCTACTGAGTTGAAACATAGAGAGACTTACTTACTTAATATAGGTTATACTTAATGATACTTATACTTAACGATACTTACTGTTGTGTCCAGCCCCCCTAGCCAAGTTACAATCGTTTCGTTCGCGCCGAACGCCTCGAGTAGGCCACGCCTCTAATTCCTTTGTTCTGACCACGTGACTGAGCGTTGAGACGACGTCAGAACAAAGAAATCGGAGGCATGGCCTACTCGAGGCGTTCGACGCGAACGATACGATTGTAACTTGGCTAGGGGGGCAGAGCTTGGTGGTATAGATACAGGACACTCTTGTAATTCAATATTTATTAGTTGTAGATAAATCAGCTTTTTAATCTTAAAACTGCTGATATGAACTTACAAATCTTAGAAAAAGATCCATTCAAGATCGGTAAAAGGCCGCCAATATTAAAACTGTTTTTTAAGTTACAGGCATATAAAAACTTATTACCTAATCAGATTATTGAACACCTACGGCATGAAATTGAATTCTTCGCAGACATATTTTCAATTCCCCCATATGTCTTACTAGAAATTCAGTTTTATTTATAGTTTACAGATTGATATTTTGTAATAAAATTATTAAATAGGAAGTTTAACGTTGTTGTGATAACAATTAAATTTTGGAAAGTGATAATAGATTGTAAATTGTATTAAAGATTTAAACTTCTTAAGAATCGAAATAAGTATTATTGATTTTAATGATGATTGTGACGTTTAGTTTGCACATGTTTATGATGATGACTTCAGTCTTCAAGGATGCTTAATTAGCACGTGATAATAATTGAGTGTCGTCTAGCACGTTAAACTAGCACTGCACAGATATAATTTAATAGTGAGAGAGTTTTCTTAGCAGTGATATATTATTAGTTAATTGGAAAGACTAACCTAATGCCATGGAACTTGTATTTTTGACAAACAAAACTTTTAACCTTACCAAGTGACATCTCAAAAAGATACAGAGTATACACTAAGTTGATTATGGTTTTGCAAAGAATCATCTTAACGGCAAAATTAGACGAAAAACCATATAGACGATGATCCTCAAGATAGAATGCCAGTTTTAAAATTAGAAACGCACAATCAAATGGGACACAAACAATTTGCAATATATCATCTTCCGGTTAAGTGCCAGTAACGTGCCAAGTACAAATGATGCTACAATGATGTCATCCTGGTTTGTTTGCCTCATTACGGTGAGCCGAGGTGACGGTCTGCAAACAGATTTAATGCCCAGTAATTAATGGTCGGTAGATAATGTTTATTAATTGGTCCTTGTCCTTATAACATGTGGAGGAAATTGTACTATATTTTCGTGAGTCACTTTGACAGATTTCGAGTATATTAATGATTTAAAGGATAAGAATATACCTACGTTAGATTCTATTTAGATATTTCAGATTACCGGAAGATGCAGCGATGGATGGCCTCCCATAAGGTACACCAATGACTTGGTGAGGGTTGCAGGAATCGGTGACGCTTTGGTGAAACTTATGTCCAATTGTGGGTATCTTTTGGCTGAAATAATGATGCTTTTAGACTAAAAATAACCAGCTCCTGTTATCCTGACTGCTGCTACTTCAGTAATTAAAGTGTTCTTGGTTTTAAAATATTTAAATCTTCTTCGTGCTTATTGTTATGGTACAATTAAATGATATGGGTCCAGTACTACTCCGCTCAAATAAAATGGCTATTGCAATATTTGCAATATTTGTTTGCCTCTGATGATTACATATAAAACTATGAATTATGAGCTTAATTTTATACTTATCATTTCTATCACGTGTCGTTTGATTCTTGATTATTTTGTTTATGGGTTGTTCCTAACAACAGTCACTTGGTACCCTTGAAATATAAATAAATATTTTATTTGTATGCGTGACTTGCGACGCGTGTATTTTTTTAAATTTCTCTTTTAATTTTAAGCTTATGTTTTAATATATTCAAGGGTTTTAAATTTATCAATATTATTATAATTACTAGCTTTTGCCTGCGACTTCGTCCGCGTAATAGTCGATAATGTTTTTAATTAGGTTTTTTGAGATACGAAAATATTAAATATTTTTTATTAAATTAAGGTTATTTTTAATGTATATACTTTTCCGATAAAAAGTACTCAGTGTGGTGCCCAGGATATTAAAGAATAATTATACCAAGTTTCGTCGTAATCGAAACGGTAGTTTTTGCGTGATGCCTGAACAAACAGACAGACAAAAATTTTTTTAATCACATTTTTGGGTTCGGTGTCGGTCTAGTAACACCCCTGCCTTTTATTTTTTTTTTGATATTTTCAATATACAGAATGTTCACTTCTACAGATTTATTATAAGTGTAGATTTGCGTGACGTCTACCCAGTTATGCAAATTTACGAAGTAGGCCTCTGTCACACTTTTTTGTACTGATCGATTATTGTCAATAGAACAAAATAACTTTATGCGAAATGATACAGCGTTACACTGTTTATCATCGCTTGCGAAGTTGTCTGTTCCTTCTATCAATAATGTCATGTCATTTATGTCTACACACTGATATATGAAAAGCAGGTTATCACCGACTTTCCTTCCTGCATTGTTTTTATGATAGTTATATATGCACGGGCGCACTTCCACGCTGCATATAGTGCATATGTTTATTTTGTCACACGATCACTTGGTAAATTGAAGCAAGTTGTTTTGTAATATCAAACTGTTTAGTTGGAATCATACTACAGTGTTTTATATCCTTGTTTTTGCAAGCGAGAGGAAGGCTACTTGGGTTACTGAATCTAAATGTATTTCAATGAACACGCGTGTATTATTTTGGAACCGATTTCCTTCCTAGGATAACAATCTTTTTGTATGTAAGTACACCAGAATATCCTTGTATCATTTTACAAAGATTGTTTATTGGCTTTGCAGTGCCGAGCTCGGTAGGCCCACATATTCAATTTTTTCTGATATAAGAAATTATCAATTAACTCGTCTCGCTCTGGGTGGAGAGAGAGGGAGTGTCAGACTGGCTAAAACCCACTTGTGTTTCCCCAAAGCTGCAGTAACTTTTTCGAACAATCTGTTCTGGGTGGAGAGAGAGGGAGTGTCAGACTGGCTAAAACCCACTTGTGTTTCTCCAAAGCTGCAGTAACTTTTTCGAACAATCTTGTAGCCTTAGAGATACATATATCCTACAGCAAGTTCATTACATCAAGCTGTAATGTTATCAACTTCCAATTCCTGATTTCGAAAGTGAACGTTCAATTCAATTCCAGTAGTCTTCCGTGGAACATATAATTTTGTAACTATGTATTGACAATCTTCCGACTAATCGAAGTAGAAAACTGCTGGCCATACGTAACTAATAGACGTTTCGCAAACCCCGGCGAATCTAAGCTCATATCAAGAGTTTTGCAAGCGATCACTGTGCCGTGAAGGAATGTACGATGCGCAAGCGGGGAACCTTCGTATTGTTAATATGTCAGTTTATAACAGTTTTTACATATAGCCGTCTTGCCTTTGGTGCTGAAGTATTAGGCGTACGGCTTAGGTACCTACGTCTATTACACTTTCGTTTCGCACGATAATTTGCTGATGACTTCATTGGTTATAATTATTTTGTATAATCGGGGCTAGCGCCTAGATTTGTGCAGCTATTTGAGGTTAGCATTTCAGAATGCTACATATAGTTGTATTTTTTTTAAAATTGTTAAGTACATTTACACAGATTTTAGTGTTTTTAAATAAATGTTTAAAAATAAGTTACAATAATTTTAAAAATAAAAAAAAAATTCAGACAACAACTTCATAACAAAAAAAAACTGAATTATTGGATGTTAGTCAACACATAATTTAACTTGTTACCTATGATATTACTTATGTCAAAGATAACGATGTCTTGATATGATGCCTCACTAAGGGGCTCTCATCATTTCTATAAGCAATTCAGGAAGCTATTGCAACTGCTACGCACTCTGTTCTGAATGACCATCTCGTATTAATAGATTTGACATTCACCCTGAAATGTATACACGCAATATTATAACGTTTCAATAAAACTCGTTAATTACACCTTTATCATCAAAATAAACTGAAGGGGGTTAAATTCATGGCCGATACCCATATTTTTAGAACAATTAATTAATTAAACATATAATAATACTTACTGACTCGGCAAAAGTTGGCCTGATATATATATCAAATAAAAAAATGGATGTGGTGGGGGGTAGAATGGTAAAAAAATAGCCTAGCCTATTCTCAGACTTACCAAATACCCCAACCATAAAGGAATAACCATTTTTCAAAAAATAAAGTGCCTGATTAAAGGATTATTCTGATAGAGTAAATTAAGTAAGTTATTTACCTTTATTATATTTTATAGAATCAAACTATATCTAATAGTATCAAAAACTATGGTGCATCTTACACTAAAATATATGATTTGAATTTTAAATTCTTAAAAAAATATATAATAAGACTTGTTTTTAGAACTTTAATTTCTATTTCTTCTTATTAATGACTTGGATGTAGAATTGGATTCCATTTTCAGATTTCCTAAAAATTCATAAAAATCGGCCAAGTCATTTCGCAGGAGTTTGATAAGCACTGTGACACGAGACTTTTATATATATTAGAAAAAAATATTAGATACGAATCCTGGTCAACATCAGTACCGACAAGGGCTGCGGATCTTGTTAGGGCTTTGAGATTGTTCGAAAGAGTTACTGTGGCCCTCGCAAAAGGGCATATCAAGAAACACTGTGGGTTTTAGTCAGTTAAAAACTGACACTCCCTCTCCCACTGACTACCCACGTAAAAAAAAACAACAGCAGGGCATAATTAGAGGGCCTATCCTAGCTTTGCTAGTTCTTGGTAATGAAGGTAATTAAGTGAGGTATGCCGTCAATGAGGCGACTTTTTATTTGCATGTATAATGAGCTTTTAAGAGAAAGGTATTGTGTCTTACTGTTCATTGCAAGCGTTTCGGTCGGTGGGCTTGTGGTGGTTTTCTCTGCAAATATTCGACTTGAGAATATTAAAGAAAAAGACATTTTCTTTTATTGTAATTATCCCTCCTTTCTTTCCTGTCTACCATCGGACAACTCGACGTACGGCCAGTATCCACCCTTATGTTGTTGAAACTCCTACGGTTTATACCTTGTACATCGAAGGACTGGAACAATTTGCCTGCTGCTGTCTTCCCGATGTAATCTGTCTGATTACAATTTAAATGCCTTCAAGGTTAGAGTGAATATAGGCTCTTAATAAACTAGTGCACCTCAACATCAACGATTGCATCACTGCTTACCATCAGGTGGGATCGTAGTCAAGCACTGGTTTATATCAATAAAAAAAAAAATCAAATGGTCTGAAGAATGACGTAGTTTTTTTCGGCAAAGAATTCCAAAACCGAGAAAAGGAAGACTTTAAAGACGGTTTAAAGATGTTTTATTGTGTACTTTACCATCATACAGTTATCAGTTGTTTACGATTATCAAAGATCACACCACATAACGCAAAATCAGTTAACTCAAAAACTATGCGATCAACATCGCCAATTTTATCGCAGAGGTGCAAATTATCTGAGATTTGCATGAGGAAGCTATCGTTTTATTACGGAAAATCGGCAGCGAACGCGGTTTACCACATGCACCGGTCGCTGACGGTTCGATGCGGAGTTGCGGAGCAATGCTGAGTTGCGAACGGATGCGGACGATGCCGATGCGGTGACTTCATATTCAGCCTACGGTTCAATACCGTTGCTTGACCGTGCGCGGAGGCATGCCAGATGCGAGCGTATTTAATATAATGTGGATTTGTATTAATAAGGTTAGAGTGTTAAGTCTTTAAGGAATTTGTTAAGGGCGGGACGGAAAAGGAGTTTTGAGGTGAGGCACATTCCATTCCTGCAGTTATGAAAATATATCCTGTATTTGATCAATTTGACTGGCCTGTTGGTCTAGTGGCCCTGACTGCTATGAGTTCGATTCGCACCCAAGAAAAATGTTTGTGTGATGAGTACGATCATTTTGCCGCATATGTATGTATTTCGAAATATTTAAGTATGTTTATCAGTTATTTAGTAGGTACTCATAGCAAGCTCTGTTTAGTTTGGGACTAGATGTCGTTGTGTGAAAGTTGTGGAATATTATATTAATATACGAGTATTATAATTATAGTAATTTAGATTTTTTTTTTTCGGTAGGAAAATCATCCAATGACATCTCAGCTCTTGGTGTGGGTGTGTCAGACTTTTACTGACTAAAAACCCACTCCTTTTCCTTCGTTACCTTTCATACCAGGGCCGAGTTTTGCTTTCAAAAGCAAACCCTTGGCCCCAGTAGGCTTCGATCCTGCTGGCCCCCTACGGTTTGCTGACATCTCCTTGAGGCGCGCGTGGAACAGCACGCGCCGTCGACAGCTTGGGCTCAGTCCGGACGGTTATCGAACAATCGGATGGTGAGCTACCCATTGCTCGCCGTCCGCAAGCCCGCATTAATAGAGATTGGAGTCGCAATGTTTAATTTAGTTTGATGTTGAACGCTCGTTTATAATTGTGGAAGAATTTTTTTGATCCTCGATACAGTACAGCAAATTAATTTGTCGATCCACTCAAGTAGTATTGCTTGCTCCAATTATTTCTGCGGCGCTAAAACACGGACTAGACACAAGAACTCAAGAAAAAACAGATGCAGATGCACAATTAAACGTTCACAAAACTCAATAGTCCATGTAAATAAGTCGAGCGGCGATCTGCATGTCCGCTAGTGATCACGCTAACCCGATTACGTGTCAATAGACGCGTGACGCCGGATGGCAATAGCCATTGACCAATTATCTTCACACGAAATCACGATTCACTTGTTTTTGGATTCGTGTTTATAGAAAACTGTTCCTATTCGTTAATAGCTTCGGATATGAGTGTAATAGTAATAGGGGCATCGGGTTTTAAAGGTACATACTTTTTTTTTATTGTCAAATATCTTCTCTGGTTCTGGATGGAGTGAGAGGGAGAGTCAGACTCTTACTGCTTTAAACCACCTGCGTTACTTCAGTTGCTTTTAGCGTTCAATAGCCATGGTCGCTGTTGCCATATCGGCTTGAGATCACGCCAGAACTCTGTCCACCAAACCACAAAAAAAACCGGGCTAGTACGAGTCGGACTCGCGCATTGAAGGTTCCGTATAAACTTACCTATGAAAACAGTTCAATTCCCGAATTGACTTGCGAAGATTTTTCTGAATCGCAATAAAGTATTTTTTGTGACGTAATTACTTTACAGTTTTCTGATTTTTTCCTATACTTGAGCTATGTGACTTTACTTCATGCCAAATTTCAAGATTCTAGGTCAACGGGAAGTACCCTATGAATTTTGGTTCCCTTGAGAGTGTAGAAGAAACAGCCGTATCTTTTTTGTTTGTTAACTCAGTTTGATCTTTTCACATCTTCAAGGGATCGCAGACTTGAGTATATGGCTTAAATTTCAGCTCGATACCTCCACGTGTTCCCGAGATAAAGGGTCTTGACAGACAGACAGTCAGACGGACAACAACGTAACTCTAAAAATGGCTACGGTAACTTTTTCGAACCACCCTGCAGCCCTAGCAAGGTGCTAGATATAAAAAATCGTTTATATTCAAAGATAGAACTTTGAATACAAACTTGCCCTCCGTTTCAAAACTTCAAGATCACTCATTCATTTGACGTTCGATGCGATTTCATACTTTGTTACAAGAATCGTGAGAACTGTCAACCATTTGTCATTTTATCGATGTCGAATCGAAATTGATGTCAAACCGTAGAAATTATGGTTGGTTCGGTTAGTTTTGTCGTAAAGTTCAGAATCAAGGTCTTATATATGCAGTTATTGGTAATAAAATGCCATATTGTGACTACCTGTGGCTTTGAAAGCTTCGTTATCTGTCCTTAATGCAGCTAGATCTTCTCTCTTCCTAAGAGAAATCGTCCGTCTGTACATGTAAGCAAATACACTTTCTTAGTCGGATTTCTCGGAGCATCTCTTCAATATCTGCATAACCTACTCCTCTATCGGAGCTTGAAGCAAATACTTGACGTGCCCTTACAATCAAAGCCCTGGCAAGATTTATTATTTATAAGTTTTCATATTACCGCATGTCTGTGACGAGCTGTGGGACTATTGTAATAGCAGACTCGAGGCCCTGGTCGATGAATGAGCACGCTGAATTCCCGCCGCGTAATTCGAGGACCGGTCATTATGGCGACACTTGGAGGAGGCCTATGTCCTACAGTGGTTATCTTTCCGCTGAAATGATGATGATGATGAATTCCATCGGCTGTTGCTTTGCTCCATTTACAGATATTTTAACTTAGAATTACTAGCTAAACGATCCGTTTTAAGACATAACATGGAAACAGTCAACCTCGAACGAAACTTAACGACCGTTCTTGAGGTGTAAAACTAAAAACAAATGGTTATAGACCAAATAACATTCAAATTGAATGCGCTACTTGGTAGCTGTTTGTTGGTATTACGATATTTTGCAAAACGAACTTGTAATTTATAAACAGGTATTTTGTATTCGACGTTACGATTATTGCTTTTTAGAATTGGTTAATCGTCGTATATCAGGGCTTGAAACGTTTCTTGAATATTTTGTTTCTGTAGCGTATCGTAATCGCACTGTTTAAAATTTCAATCGGCACCTACTCTATTCATGTCAAAAATCGATTTACTTAGGCCCGGCACCCATTATCGGCATCGGCAAGGAAAAGGATCTTTCGCCATCCCTACATGGAAGCGCACACTGTCGGAAACTATGGCTTGGCATGCATGAAGTACCTAATGCCGAAGGAACGTTTTCCTTGCCGATGCCGATAATGGGCGCCGGGCCTAATCCTTTTTTTTCAAGAACGATCGATGTTTTGTTTATAATTTATTTTTTGACCATGGATACAAAGTCCTTTAGTCAGGATAATAGAAATAACATGTTTCTAAATAGTTAATTTGTTTACCATTAGAATATGGATTTACATTTACACATTTTAATGTTTTTGTAGTATCTACCTATTTGGCAGCAAATGTATCAAGTCAATCTTCTCGGTAAACTTCGGTAGTCAACATCATCATCATTTCAGCCGAAAGACGTCCACTGTTGGACATAGGCCTCCCCCAAACGACGCCACAATGACCGATCCTGTGCGTCTTGCATCCACCTAACTCCCGCGACTCTCACCAGGTCGTCGGTCCACCTTGTGGGAGGCCTTCCAACGCAGCGTTTTCCGGTGCGCGGTCGCCACTCTAGAACCTTTTGGACCCATCGACCATCTGTTCTAGGAGCAATGTGCCCTGCCCACTGCCACTTTAGTCAACACTACGATAAAATTCTCAGCTCCATGATCGAAGTATAGTGTTACTATTTTAACAATGTTCTGTCATAGCTGAACTTATTACTCTCATCTTTGTTTGCTCATTTGGTATAGTCCTCAGTACAATACAGTAGATGAAGTGACGGCATTTCTCAAAGTTAATATAAAAACCAATTATTATTTTAATCTAACTATAAATTACCTACCTCTAGTTAAAGATACCTGTTCTGTGAGAAGATTTAATGACGCCATTACAAAAAATAAACGAGGCAAGGTACTAAGATGGACGAAGTAAGTTCCCGCACGCCTCTGCTTTCTTTGTTCCACTGGCCAATATATTAAAAAAAAAACATTTGCAGACACACCTTGGGCCGGCAGAGGTCATAATTAACATACCTAAGAGACAGATGTTCGTAATTCTGTAAATTAGCCACCACCGGCCTTTCTAAGTAAGGAAAATAAGAAAGTGAAACTGGCCATAGATAATTGGCGGGAAAAGTGAGCCGTGGAAATACTAGGCCGCCATGTTTTCTTTCCTGTCATTTTCTTTTGCTGTCAACGTTTTTTTTTAAATTGGTATTGTCAAGGCCATGGGCATAACTTACAATCGGCAAAACACGTGCAAGCTTATTAAATCTAATTCAATCATAACGTTCATTGGTAAGTTAAATTTATTCAATTCAATTATTTATTTGAATTAGTTCAATTCATAAGATTAATAGGCGGAAATAAAAGACATGATATTTAAATTTAATTAACCATATCTTGATTCTTTCAAAATAATTGGATCAATAATTTGTTTTGTATTTTTTATTGTTATTGCTGACAGATAAGTTGCTGTTAAAAATACACTTCTCATAAAGTAACAGTTCCATTTTTAAAATCTGAGCCAATTTTAAAGCAAACTTTATGAAGTACCAAAATGTAATATTCGCATTTTTATGCAAGCTGATAATGTTACTCTTTTAGAATCTAAGGTTACTCTATTGTTTTAGCCATCGTGAACTTTACGTAATACTTACATAACTTGTAAAATGAGGAAGTTTATTAATGTTTTTAGTGCTATTTGAAATGCTAAATGACTTGTGGGATGTTAAATTGTGCGAATGGTTATTGCTGTTAGCTACTGGAACAAAGGCTTGTTCGTATATAACAGTAATAATAATTGTAGTACGGTCAATGCCTTAAGTGAATTATGTATCTACCTATATTTTTATATGAAGCCGGAACTATGTACCACGATTTTGCTATAGACGGAGTACTGACTTTGACGATTCTTAATCAAAATGTTAGATTCAGTTTTGGACACTATGTTTAAACAGTTTTTACCTTTCTTTATATTTAATTTTTTTTTAAAGTACCCACTGCGTCTGCGGCTGTTTCTCTGTTCGCGATAAATTCAAAACACTTTTGATCGGATTTTCATGTGGTTTTTACCTAAGGCATGGATAAATATTATTTAAAGTAGATAAAAGCCGAGAATTTCAAAGATTGAGAATCTGAGGCGGGTTGCTAGTTACGCCATAATATTTTACAGATAAAGTGTATCATGATATCATGGCAACATTTTGTAAATGCTATATAAGTGGGGTTTTTGGCAGGGTTTCTTTCTTTTTAATTATTCGCAAATTGATGACTAGTGGACATTGTGATGTAAAATTGGTGTAGTTTTGTATCTCAAGTGTCTGCGCAACTGGACAATAAGTGGAATCATTGAAACAGGCGCTATCCGCGATCTTAGTAACATCGAACTGAGAATTTGATGTTTTTGTATGTCTCAGCGAAGTTTGCCGAGAAAGATGACTTGACTGACTGAACATTTGCTGCTAAATAAATAGGTACTACAAAAACATTAGAATGTGTACTTACATCCATATTCTAATGGTAAACAAATTAACAATTTTATATGTAAGTTACATGTACTTAGATACTATCGAGGAAGAGGTTTTTGCAAAATATTTTCAGCAAATTAGTAGTTTTATTATTGTTTAATGTTCATAATTTGGCAACATCCACGCCTCAATATCCTTCTCGCTCACAATTACTGTTTCCGTAACTTTGATCGATATTAATTATTGAGATTGCAACATTTTAATAACTTTTAATTTGTCTATTATCGCTTTGAAGTTGTAGTTTTGATTGGGTAATTTGCTTCGTTTTGCTTAATTTTTATTGTATAAATATCAATTAGATTTATTATAATTAGTAGGTTTCCCAATTAACAAACTTGAAAATTTATCTATTCTATTCTATTTTACGATACCAGAAGTATGAATTAACGTAAGGACCTTTTACCCAAAATTTAAAAATGATCCTTACGCTGATTGATGTAAGGGTATTTTACGCACAATGTATAAAAGTCCCTTAAGTACGTTAATTCATACTTCTCTAGTTACCGTGGCTTTGGAGCACAAAGGTCAACTAAAAGAACACAATTGGGAAAAAATCAAATATCTAATTGCACGATTGATGAAAAAAAAAGTTTCTAAGCTAGACTCATCTTCTTCGAACTTATTCAGTTGTAGCCACAGCCTTTTAAGAATTTGAATAACAGCTAACATATTCCTAGAAATTATGACACACCTGATCGGCTATCTTACGTGCAACAAGGACACCAGTAGACTTTCTCCTAACGCAGTTCGCTAGGCTGCTAGGCTGTTCGCCTACAGATCGCATTCGCTACGGCTACCAAATGTCGCCAGAACCCGGTCACCCATTTAGAAGCCACTTATCATGTTTGGGTGTGTGCCATGTGATGTGCGTGGAGCGATTGACAATGAGTAATGTGATGGAATGTTGTCGAGGTGAGACCGAGAGAGTGTCGGGGTCAGGTGTAAGTGAAGGTGTCCACGAGACCACGGTGTGGTTCAGTTAGAAGACGTTCCGTTTCGGCCTTTCGTGTGCTTAAAATCTTTACCTTTTTGTGCATAAATCTGATTTTGTAAATTATGGTTACTCTCTCTCTACCTCAGGCTTTAATCTTAGGATTTCACTGAAATCTTACATCTTACACCGCAAACAAGCTCCAAAGTACGTACCACCTTCATGTAGGCAGAACAATGCATCTGATTGCCATAATATTAATACTGATGCCCATTGAATATGCCAATGTTTAAATATTATATGCGACACAATAGCTACTTTGTACTAATTGGTTACTGACCTTGTGTTCTTCGTGAGATATGTTCTGTCCAAATATTTGACGTTAGCAATATGGTAGGCTTAAGGACGACTCGATTGAATTGTTTGAATTTTTCGTTAGGAAGGTAGTTGCGATTTCTTGATGAAAAATTATTTTGTCGTTATCAATACGCAGTCAAATTTTTAGGATGTCTTATATTGCTCTCTGCTTTCAAATGGGTCTGCTATCTGATTCCACAGTCTGTACATTCAATGATCACGTTATTTATCAGCCCTACCATGAGCTCTTATCGCGATTCATTTTACGACCTAAATTGGACTGTTACAGGGATGGAGCTATACACTACTAATTTTTAATTAGTACAAATACTTAAAGGGCTTATTAGAAAAGGTCTTGTTATTATTTATGTAAAGTTTCAGTAAAAAATATTCATAAACAGCAAAGTTATGAGCGATTGTTTATATCTCAAAATGTCACTCAATTTATGAAAATATTGTAAAGGTTATTGATTATGATTGAATGAATAGCGGTAAAAATGGAAAATCACTGCGCATAGTATTTTTTCGTAGCAAATGTTATGAATAATTGATTCAAGTTAAATGTTCCGGGACAATTTTCGGATTTCCTTTTTTTACTTTTTACTACACAAATATGACCAGTAACGGGTACGGATAGAGCCCCATTATTTTTTGTACTAATATAAAAATAGGGGTGTACAGGTTGTATATCCAACCCATTTTCTCGCTCGCACGACTGACATTTTAACACATCGTGATAATGTTCTTTGGCAAATCCTTTACTGAATATAGCACAATCCCTACACTACACGATAATCCTGTGAGGTGTCTGCAGTCTGAGACACTTGGGTACCTAGATTGGACGCGACCGCAATGCTGTTCATAGACGGCTTACTTTCCTTAATAACCGAGGCACTGGGGATCGTCCTGGAGCCGTTCAAGAAATCCTTCAACAAGGGGATTGAATGACTCGAGGCGGACCTGGCCGTAAGGCTTAAATTCATTTGAAATTTTGATTTCGATTCATTAGAAAGAGAGCAGTCTTATGTGAGAAAAGTCATAGATACTAGTTTTCTCTAAAGAAATTTCTTCCGGCAAATCATACATCTTTTTTTTAGGTGGCAAATCATTAAATAACTTAAGAGGGTCAAACTTTTACTGTCTGAAACCCACTTGTGTTCCTTCTGTTGTCCTTTGCGTTCCAGGGCCGCGGTAATTTACAGAGGCGTAACGTGGACTAATTTAGACGTAGGCGAAGGCGCATCAGCAAGGCCTTTTTCGTTAAAAATAAAGCTGAAAACTAGACAGCGACTGTCGCAACCCAGTGTTCGACCACATCGTCGCTTGTCATCTGGTGAAATAGGTGGTCAAAAGCGAGCCTATAAATTATAAAACAAAAGTCTCGTTGCTAAAGAGCCTTGCAAAAGGAGCCCCTTTGGGTGAGAAGCCGTGGGCGAGGGCCCACTTTGCCTACCTAGCTACCTTCGGCTAGCTACGCTACTGGTAACTTATGTGAACAATCCCGAAACCCACAGAAAAATTCCTAAATTCCTTGAACCTAACATGTAACCCAAATAATACGAAAGTTCAATTTCGACTAATTTTATTAATTCTTCTAGTTTAGCACATGAATTAAGAAAAATAGGAATGAGTGCAAGACATAACGTGAGCGGTTACAAAATAAACGCGTTTTCCTACTGAAATCGAAAAGCGGTCGCGTTTCAAACGCAACTGCTTATCTAATCTGTCACTTTCTTTCTTAAGAAAAATGCTGGTGTTAGAGAGAGAGGTGCGAATATCTAAGTTAAGAGAATGTTGTGAGAACTAACGCGAATAACAATGGAGCAATTTTTTTCGGCTTTATCTCTTAATTATAAGTACAAAACAAAGTAGGTTTTTGGGATACGATTAAATCTATTTGACAACTACTAATTTATTGAGGAAGCTGTGCTTCGAGCTGTCAGGTTTTACCTGGCAGTAAGATAAAAAAAACATTCAAATGTTTTTTCTTAAGACTTCTGGTTCTACAGATAAAATAGATTGATGCTTACATGTGTGACCTCCTTCGATTAACCATTCAATAACTTTTACATGTCACATATTTAACACTTTGACAGCGGCACCCATTTTTTATTATTTCTATTTCTGATCTCGTTTGAAAACCATCATTGTGATGGTAAGGGGCTTATTAGACCTCGGAACGTTTAACTTTTTTTTGCCAATTGCAATACGAGGTCAAAGTGACCCCGTATTAAAGCAGATACACCACTGCATTCTATTTTAATAGCATCTTAGATATTTTATTCATCTCTTTTCTAAGCTAAACCTAATTGAAGTTACGGTCTCCGCACGGCAGAGAAGACTGTTTTTTTAACCGCACGCAGAATTTTCTTTCTTTCGCAAGAAAGACACGTACGAGGCCTATTAGACCCCGTCCCGCACTGAACGTGTTAACCGACTATGTATGTAAAGAGGAGTATGACATTTACCGAGTGTATTTACATAATAAGATTAGTACCTACTCTATTGTGTGTTTAGTCTTCGTGCGTGAGACAATAGATTGTGAAATGCGAATGAGTGCGCACAGTGTCTAGATGACGAGACGACTTTGTTTGTTCCTGGTTCAATGGAAAAGAGAAAAGGGACGTAAAAGCTAGCTAGAGTATAATTGGCATGCTTTGAAGAGATGATAAGGCTTCGGAGCAAAACAAAAGTCCACGTAGGAAGTCTTCTTCTGAAGTCGATGGTGTATTGTTATTGGACCCAATAGACTTCCATCTACTAGCAGCGTCAGTGGCGTTCCTTATAAGTGTCCATAAATTACGTCATAAAAATAAGGTAGTAAAAAAAAGGTTTGTGCTTGTCGCTCCTCATCGAAAACTAGTAAAAAAGCAAATGGGCGGTAAGTCGTAGAGGTTGGGAGAAAATAGATATTCAAGGAAAAAGATTATAACTTAAAAATAAGCTAAGAGAGCTGCATTCGGGTGGACTAATCTCTGACCCCATCATGGTTGGAAAAAGATCTGAAAGAATGATCAGTCAATGTTCCCACAGCTGGGACTCAGACCTCAACGCTAGAAGAAGGAATAGGCCGTATACACCACGCGAGCCCAGTGTGGATTGGTGGATGTTACATGTCTTTGAATTTTTGGTTCTAGATCATGCCGGTTTCCTCACGATGTTTTCTTCACCGGTTTGAGAATATTGGTGATGAAATAAGTTACACAAGTTTAGCCCTCCATAATCTACTCATATATTAAAAATATACATCAATAGAAGCCTTGCACATTTAATCGAGAATCTGAAGGACGAGAATTTTTCTGATAAACTTTTAAGGATTTAAAACACGTATTTCTTGGAACAAGTTTTCGAATAAATCACGGAATTACCGAATGCCAACAGAGTTTTCAGGCGTTATCTCTCTTTTTTTTGCATTGCCTCTTCATCAAACATTGCGTTGGATTGCGTTAGATGAAGCAACAAGCTTTTAAACCATTCTCGATGTTGACTATAGGCGAGTGGAAAAGGACCCTCTTAATTATTAAAAGTTTGACACGCCCCTCCCTCTCGTTCTACCCTAGCCGGGAGATGCCATTTGATAATTCCCTACATCAAAAAAAAAAAAACAAAAATCTTGTAATGAGCTATTTTTATACCTTCATTTGTTTTTGCATGGCCATGGAACACTACCTACGTGGGCGTGTGAGCTGATACTGCAATTATGTGATGACTTAATAATCAAGCATTATAATACGCCTTGTCTGTTTCCTGTTCAGGCACAAATTGCTACCTTTGGAATTCTTCTTATCTTGATTTGAATCATGTTATCTAACTATTTATTGTTGCATTCTCTTGAATACAAGATACCTACCTTTATATTTGACTCTTTGACGCCTACCGTCAAACGACACTTCGTTTGACGGTGTTCACCCCAGCATCCCTATTCACCCCAGCATCCCTATTCACCCCTGCATCCCTATTCACCCCTGCAACCCTGTTCTCCTTTGCATCCCTATTCACCCCTGCATCCCTATTCACCCCTGCAACCCTATTCACCCCTGCATCCCTATTCACTCCTATATCCCTGTTCACCTCTGCATCCCTATTCACACCTGCAACCCTATTCACCCATGCATCCAAATTCACACCTGCATCCCTATTCACCCATGCATCCCTATTCACCCTCCCTATTCACCGCTGCAAAGTAAATAAGGTACATCTTTTCCGATGCCGCTGATGTTTTTTTTATGTTCATTCATTATAACTTATTATTTATAATAAAATAAAACACTATTGCGGCTAATGAGATCACTCAATTATTCGAAACTTACAATAATAACCAAAAGGGTAAAGGGTAATTCCGGAGAAACCATGTGGTATTATACACATACCTACCTACAAGGAAACTGACAACCGATTCATTGAAATTCTGTAAACTGTTATTTAAAATAATCGACCTCACGATTTCAACAATAATGATGAAGGTAGGTAATTTATTAAATAAAAATAGCCGAATACCTATCGATTACTGATTCTGACAATTTTAAGTAGCTTCTCGTTCAAATCTCTAAATATTCCTTTGCTTGTTTGCAAAACCGTTGGGGCCTAGCAGGGCCGATGCCCGGAAATCCGAACGCAAAGGGCAACTGAAGGACACAGGTGTAGTTTTAGTCAGTAAAAGTCTGATACACCCTCCTGCTCCACCCTAGAGCAGGAGAAGTCATTGGATGATTTGTTTCAAAAGTGAAGTTTTTCTCGTAGTCTGGTGCTTTTTCTTATGTTACGAAGACGAAAAATGATTCGTCCCGCTATGAGTGAGGCGAGAGGGAGTGTCAGACTTTTACTGACTAAAACCCACATGTGTTCCTTCAGTTGCCTTTTGAGTTCCAGCCTTCCAGGGTCATGGTATCTCTTTCGAACAATTCCGCAGTCACGGTATTGGCTCGTCAATACTGCAATTAAAATAAGATCAATACATACCCGTGATCACGGTATTACGGGGTCCCGGTTCTGTCTACATTATGAGGTGTACAATAAAATATATAATAAATAAATCTATTTATATAAAAGGAGAAACTGACTGACTGACATATCAACGCACAACCAAAACTAATGGGACTAGGAGTGTGAAATTTTCCATAAGGGTTCATTTTATGATGCAAGTGAGCACTAAAAGAGGATTTATCAAAATTCACCCCCTTATGGGATGAAACGGGGGTCCAAAGTTTGTATGGAGAAACCTACTTCCACGCAAGCGACGCCGCAGGCAGACGCTAGTAAATAATAAATAAAAAATATTCTCTTACTAAATAATTTAATTCATTAGTCGTGTCTTGTGTCATAAAGGGAAAAGTAATGCGAGCCTTTAAAATATAATTTTACTCAAGTGTTCTGAATCATAACTAGTTATAATTCAAGTCACATTTTACACTTTCTTGCACATACAAGGTTACAGTAACGTATGAAAGTCACTGGCTACAAGTTAGGAGCATAAGATCCTACATCCGACGGCATTCTTGAGTTTCGTCACAAACGGATAAAGTGACCGATGATTCAAGCGACTGGTATTTGCATGATTATGTGCCCAATGATCTTATTGGTATTCTGTTTATTTATATACGTTAGCTATATAGTAAATAAATGCCAGATGAATATTAGTAGAAAATCATCTTATGACAAATCCTGCTCTTTGGCGGAGCGAGAGATAGTGTTAGACTTTTACTGACTAAAAACCCACTCCTGTTCCTTCGTTACCTTTCGTACTAGGGCCGAGTCTTCCTTTCAGAATCAGACCCTTGGCCCCAGTAGGCTTCGACCCTGCTGACATCTCCTTGAGGCGCGCGTGGAACAGTACGCGCCGTTGACGACTTGGGCTCGGTCCGGACGGTTACCGGACGGTCGGACGGCGGCCTACCCATTACTCGCCGTCCGCAAGCACGCGCCTACGTTGTGTTTTAGCGTCTTGGAGAGCCAATCAAAGTTTTTTGTTATTGGCCAACTAATAACTGTGTACACTTGTTAAATGCCTATATGTTTTTTTTGTAGACTAAGGTTAGTGTTACAGTTCCTTATAGGCTAGCATCACATGCCCATAAAAGTAATAAAGTCTGGAGATGTGCTGGCCCTGTAGTGGCCACGATTTACGAATTTTCATAAAAATAAATCATGAGGTAAAAAATTTGAAGACATGTGAAATCCACCAACCTGCACTGGGCCCACGTGGTGTATTACTGCCCATTCCCTCTCCTAGAAAGGAAGCCTGAGTCCCAGCAGTGGGAACACTATGCATATACAAGTTGATTATAATGCTATGAGGAATGGGGTGCAGTTTAGGGTCAGAGTCAAAGGGCGGAGAGTCTTTCTATCCCTTTCCCTAGATTTTCTTTCTTCACCATCGTATTCTACAATTCTGGTCGCTAGCCTCCCAAGAATCACCCCCACGTCGAATTATCCAAGCTAATTTCTCCTTTATTTCTATTTCAGTTGAGATCTACCTATCGCCTGTCGAGACACACTGCAGCAATGTGGACTACTTCATTCCCGACGAGAACAACGAGACGAAAGGACTGTCGGACGATGCGATGAACAGGTAAATAAATATTATATACTCTCTCATTCTATCGGGAGACACACAAGGAAGACAGACTAGAGTGGGCCGAGTATAGCACCCTGTGGAAACTATCGCTATAGGAGAGATAAGATATACTGTCACACACGATAAAATTACTGAGTCACTGCATGTGTGAAGGACAAAAGGTCCCTGAAATGTGCCTAAGGTTCCTTTACACGTTCTCCTCCGCTATATTTGGTTTTGTTTTGCAGTATTTCATCAGTTCTCCTATCAGTATGATGAGAAATTTAATCAAATCATTCTGAAAATTACATTCCTTTAGGACATTCAGGTGCGCCATGCCACCCAACGTTAAGAATTTTTATGTTCGCTTTACTTTCAATAACAAAACTGTTATTATTATGGCTACAACGATAAAATTGCAACATAAACCAGGTGTGTTTGTAATCAACAAGTATTTATTAAGAAGTTCCGCTAAAGAATAGAACAATAGCAAAGGTAGGTACAGAACTGTATCTGTTATGGGTCATTGGCTCATACCATGGAGCTATATGACCCATGGCATGCCATTCGGTGTCGGCACATCTTCAATATGTTACAAGAAATTATTATAACAACCGTTTACAATTGATTTTCATCTTCACTTTCCCTGATGCCTGATGCAAGCATGTAGAGGTGAATTTAGCAAACTGTTGTATTCTTTTCAATGATAGCTGCTTTAAAATATTAAATGAATTCAACTAATTTGAGGTATTTGATTTCATCTCTTAGTCAATACATAGTTGCATTTATTTTGTAAGAGCCTTCTTCACATTAATACCTTGAACTGTATTGGCCTTGCTTACTACAATGTTCTCGTCTTCATTCACACTTGCATCAGTTGCATCGTGACTAACATATTTGCATTACAAAATAGTATAATTTACTCCGTTTTCCAAAACGTTATGGTGTCCCATATGGAGATTAGCTAGAACCGGAGTACTGACAAAAAAACAATACGATTTCAAGGCTTTTGCACGATCCAAGTGGGTCAACGGCTCGGCGGCCATTGATCGATATTAAAACCAATCGTTATATTGTCTCAGCTTGTTTGAATCATAGTTGATAATCATTCGCAGATAGTTATTGCTTCAGTCAAGCCGTACAATAAATAATATTTATAAGAGCAGGCAATTAATCTTTTGGCTAGTTTGAAGGCTCTTGAGTAATTTGTGGGCTTGTCTTAAGCTGGTTGTTTGTTGATACAAATCTCGATATAGTTGTAAATCTATTTTATTGTGCACATGTTGTAACTACTGAATATTCATACAAACTTGAAAATAATTTGTAAAGTCATAAAGAACGAGTTTTATAGCTAGAAGAGGCTCAAATGCAGAATTTCTCCAACGATGTATATCATTAATATAGACACAGCTATATGAAATAGCTATATACAGTTATAAACACCGCTGTGGTCAACTTAATCTACCGCAATGTTTGCTTCTCTTAGACCTTTATGTACTGTGTTATACTAACCATCTTCCATGGTCGAGATATTATAATACAGCATGGTATCATTATCAGATAAATTTTAAAAAAGAAATCTATTGTTTAGCACCAGGGCCTTAAATATTATGATTAACGAGAGCAGTAATTTAGGACAATACAGAATTGTTTGGCGATCACTTTTGCCATACAATTAAAACGAAGGAACATTTGTAGCACTGAAGGAAGTCTCATTGTATTCAAAGAACCTGGTAATCCGTTCCGCCCATTTTAAAAGGGCAATGGTGATTTGGCTGGTGCAGTACATAGATCTTAACATCAAATTTATATTGAAACTTCAGCGTAGCGTTCTTACTAACCGAGCTGCAATATATATATGCATCGCTTTATAATCGTTCACAAATTTATGTTCAGATCTTGTAGGAATATAGTTCGGTCAATTTAGACATCCGAGGTTACAATAATTCGCACCCAGCTGAAAATTGGTAGGATTGTTCAAAACACTATCATAAATGAAATCTTAAAAGTTGATCCGATAGCTGGAAAAAAATAATAATCGGGGTCTACTAAGCTCACAAAAACGAGTTTTTCCGTGATATTTTCAGCAAAACGGTAAGTTTTATCATAAAATTAGCCCAGGCAACCCAAGTTGACCCCGAGTATTTTTTTCCAGGTGTCGGATCGATGAGGACATTTTAGATTTATAATTTTTGATGTGTTGAACAATCCTACCAATTTTCAGCTGGGTGCGAATTATTATAACCGGGTAAGATTACTGTTTTTTGGTCTAATTAGACTGGACTATTATTATAATCCTCTGCAATATCTAAATGCTTTCACTAAGCTGAATCAGGATCCATAGGATCCGCCGTAACATTAAAGCCAAATAAAACAAGGAACCGGGAATCTGAGATATTAATACTTATATTACCGACTAGCTTCTGCCGGCAGCTTTGCCCTCATTTAAATAGGTATACAAATTTTGAATCCCAGTTGCATCGCTTTAAGGAGACTACTTTGGAAAATCCTCTCTTTGTATGGGCCTCCTTCATATTACTCTTCTACACGCTTAGAAGCGAAGTTCCAGCCTTCTCCGTACAACGCGGCGAGTGTCTGGAACCCTGAGAGTCCGCGTCCTACTTAGTCGGTGTACGGAACATGTTGAGGGAGAGTAAAGATGCCTTGTATAAAATTTCACGCTCCTAGTCCCAGTAATTTTGACTGTGCGTTGATATGTCAGTCAGTCAGTTTCTGTCTTTTGTACAGAGCAATAAAGAAGGAAAGTTTTGTATATGATTTGCAACCGTGCTAAGCTGGGGCGGGTCGCTGCTATTTAATAAATAAATCTAATTATAATTTCTTATGTTTCCAGGCTGCACATGGCACGTTCAACGGTGGCTCTGTTCATCGTTGCGTTCCTGTCTTTGTTCATCGCGTTCTGGACCGGCGTGGTCGGCTGCTGGAAACGAAGCCCCGGGAACATCACTGCCACCGCCATCCTTATGCTGGTTACATGTAAGTACACTTATCTCGATCGTCCTGTTCTAGCAATTAGAATTGTCATAGAAAAGGTGTTTACGGCTGAAGTAGTCGCGGGCTCGAACTAGCTGATGAGTGAGGCCAAATAGTGCGATGTCTCTTCTGGCATTGTGTCCGACAGCGATAATATCAAGTATGAGCAGTTACACGCTAGTCTATAAGTATAAGGTATTGTTCGCACGCACACAAACACCGCTCCGAACGAAAATGACATTAGACGGTGCGTAAAATCTGAGAGTAGTGCTTTGGAAAATCGAGTTTTATGAAAAAGTCACTGCATAAATCTATTCCAAATATAGAACTCTTCGGTAATAAAGCTTTGTCAGTATTGACTTCATTTTGGAAATTTTATACGGTTTTTGTTACTTTCTTACACTAAAAAGTTGCGTTAAAATCATCAAAAAAAAAAAGAAATTTTGTTGGCTCATAACTTTGTCTTTTTTTTTTTGTTTTTCTGTTTTCGCACAGACAAAATTAATAAGAAGGGAAAACCATATCATGTTTTATTTTGAATGTACTATGTCAAACTGCGGAGTAATACCCCCACAAAATTAGTATGGAAAAAGTATCGATTAGTGTAACCTATCGTATAAAATAATGTTGGTTAATACACCACATTGAAAAAAATCGTGATGGCAAGTTCGATATTTCAAAGCAGCGAAATGGACGAGGCCCACTAAGTGCGATACCTGCTGCAGGAGTGTTAGGAAGAATTGCCCTACCCTGGAACGCAAAGAGCAATTGAAAGAACATTGGTGTGTTTAGTCAGTAAAACACTCGCTTTCAGTCCACCCAGAGCGAGAAAAATAATTGGATGATATCGCATCTCAAAAAAAAGTTTAAGTGTTTTCCTAAACCCACCTTTGTACCTATTTTCTTTTTGATTCCTTCTTGTTTTCTTTTCTTTTATTAAAATATGTGTGTAAATGAATTGTTAAATAAAAATTTATTTATTATATAATAAATAAATTTTTATCAATGTCCTTCGGTCGGAAAAATCTTAGTGTTTAGTAGAATAAATATAATTTGCAGTTACGGTTTTTTATGAAGTAAGATTTGTATCCTTTTTAAAATAGTTTGATTAGCGTGTGATGAAGTCATTAAAAAAACTATTACATTTTATAAACTATTAACGTCTGATTTAATTTTGGTAGGCGACGAATTCACTGAATTCTTTTTGGAAGTCGAACTTTACCGTCTTTACCCAGCGTCATATTCAAAGTCATGTCCTCCAACTAGACTCAAAGCGTAGTAGGTCAATGGTTATAGTATGGCGTCCATTA
Organism: Mythimna vitellina; assembly: GCA_949316375.1. NCBI lineage: Eukaryota > Metazoa > Arthropoda > Insecta > Lepidoptera > Noctuidae > Mythimna > Mythimna vitellina. Next base: position 19,186,760 of record OX438692.1, read on the forward strand.
CACGATAGGTTTTGCTGTCAGTTTTGCCACAGTCAAATATTTTGACTGACGAAAAACCTACCGTGTAATGCGATGACTGACGTTTGCTTCGAAAAACATATGGCGATAAAATTCCGTCATTCAATCATCATTCATGATTGATGGTTTTGATTGACGCTTGCATGACCGTGTAATGGACGCCTAAGTTATCTATGGACATTAGTCGACGGTTTTCCGTTGTTATAGCGACAGAGTTGAGTGAAATAAACAAAAATTGTGTTTGTGGCTCTCACAAGGTGAACCGATGACCTGATGAGGGTCGCGGGAATCCGATGGATGCGAGATGCACAGCCCTTCCGATCATTTCTGACTGGCCTGTTGGTCTAGTGGTCAGTAGCCCTGATTGCTGTGCCGGAGGTCGTGGGTTCGGCTCCCACCCAGGACAAATGTTTGTGTGTTGAGCACGATCTTTTGTTCTGTGTCTGGGTGTTTAATTTATCTATACTAGCTGACCCGGCGAACTTCGTACCGCCTGGATGGATAACGCCATCTACTGGCATTACCAGAACAATATAATTAATTATCTATGGACTTTAGTCGAAGATTTTCCGTTGCTATAGCGACAAAGTCGAGTGAAATAAACAAAAATTGTATCTGTGGCTCTCACAAGGTGAACCGGTGACCCGATGAGGGTCGCGGGAATCCGATGGATGCGAGATGAACAGCCCTTCCGATCGTTTCTGACTGACCTGTTGGTTTAGTGGTTAGTGGCCCTGATTGCTATGCTGGTCGTGGGTTCGGCTCCCACCCAGGACAAATGTTTGTGTGATGAGCACGATCTTTTGTTTTGTGTTTGGGTGTAATTTATCTATAACTAGCTGACCCGCGTACTGCCTGGATGGATAACGCCATCTACTGGCATTACCAGAACAATATAATTAAAGGCGTTGTATTCGGTTTTTTTTTTCGTGATTTTTTTCCTTTTTTTCTCACTGTTTAAACCTTCCCTGGACTATCTCGAATATTTCCAAACCAAAATCAGCCAAATCGGTCTAGCCGTTCTCGAGTTTTGCGTTTTCATATATATAGAAATGGAATAAATATATTTATCAGTTGTCTAGTACCTACTCATAACACAAGTTCTGCTTAGCTTGGGACATCCCTATTTCTCGCTGGTACGACTAACATTAAACACTATTGTAAGGGCCTAGTGCTGGACGTTGTAGCGACACTTGGAGGGCGGTCTTTGTCCAAAAGTGGACGTCTTTCGCGTTGACGTCCTGTCGGTTAGTTCATTGAACCCCGAGCGAACGCCGGCGTTCGCTCGGTCATTGTCTTTCTATTGTGTCTCTAATTACGCTACTCAAAAGGTTAAAATGATGATGATATTTCTAATATTTGACTAACTAGTTTCATTAACGTGTTTCAGGTTTGCTAGCGGCGGGTGCAATGGCATTATGGCACGGAGTGGAGTTCTACGAGAAGGAGAAAGTTGTTGGAGAGGAGTTCTACCAACAGTGGCCTAATGTAAGTCATGTGTCTAATGAAGAACGACGAACAGAAGAACATATAATATCTTCTTCTTCTCTTAAATTATCTAGAATTAAGATTGGAAGGACCTGGGATCCAGTGCACTGTGGGTAATCACCCAAGTTGTGCCGGACAACGCTACGGTACCCCCAAGTATGGCTGGAGGCCAAATAGGCTAGTATCGTGTTGCCCAGTAACTGTGTTGTGGAGGTCTGATAGGCAGTCACTTCATGTAAAACACGAGTAAAAAATGACTTCTCCCGCTCTGAGCGGACCGTGAAGGCGCCTACGGTTTGCTGACATCTCTTTGAGGAGCGCGTGGATCACTACATGTTATTGATGACTGGGCTCGGTACGGAAAATTACCGGACGGCCGAACGGCGAGCTACCCATTGCTCGACGTCCGCAAGCCCGCGTCTAACGTGGCTGGTAGTCGGGGTCAGAATCTCGGCGCCGGGGGCGTGAGGATATTCGTTTTCTCACGCGTGCGGCTTCCTCCTTCGCTAGCATACTGCTTCGCAGAAGGAGACCACCGCCTGCCATTCCTCCTCGCTACGGACCATAGCCTGAACCAGGGCCCGACGCAAGTGGCCGCTGCCGTCTATTGCTTCCACGAGGACACGGCGGTGCTCCGCCCAAATGGGGCACACCTCCACTGTATGCTCCACTGTGTCCTCCGGGCGGTGCACACAATGGTGACACCTGGGGTTTTCTTCCGCCTGAATCCGAAGCAGCAACCTTCCAAACCTGCCATGTCCGGTGAGGATCTGCGTCATGAGGAAGGTGAGAACGCCGTGTTGCCGTTCCAGCCACTCCTCAAAGAGGGGACTTACCGCCATAATTGTGGTGTGCCCAGCCCCAAGTTAGTTGGGAAAAGGCTAAGGGTATATTGATTTGGAAATAGGCTGACTCCCTGGGTCTAGCTCAGTTAATACTTGTTAAGTTGAAGACAGATCCTTACTAATTTTTAAAGATTTCTCTAACATGTTCCTCTTTAAAAAACACTGAGACGTTGTAGAATATGAATTTAACCAAATATCTCGAGGTTAATATCACCTACCTACCTACCACCTACCGATTACCTTCTTGATCTAAGTACTTAACGGATTAAGATCGACTCAAGCTAATCGAGGAATTGATCAGTATTTTTCCAGTTAGTTTATAATAAGGCTAGTCATGTAAATCAAGCTCGAGGTTTATACCAAATTATTGACCCAACTCCAACACCAGGTTCTAAAAGACAACTCATCAATCTGGTACGATTGGTCGTACATCCTGGCTTGGCTGGCTGTCGGCGTTTCCTTCGGTAGCTCCATTTTATTCTTCTCCGCCGCCATTTGCCTCAGCAAGGAAAAGAGGCGGGAACAGCAGAATAACGTGCAGTACATAATGCCAGGTTAGACCGCCATTTTGAGCGGCCATCTTGTGTTACGCTTGGCGGGAATAAGACTAAACTCTTTTGTACATTTCTACGGTTTTTCCTTGATGATTTTGTTGAAATAATTTGTATGTGTTCAGTAATGTGTGTGGTAGCTTAGGTACCTTGATTTTTATTATAATAAATAGATAAAATACATGTTTATATTGTTGTGTGTATTTTATGTTTATTTAGTACATATTTTATTAATTTTTGGGTACCTTCTCATACTTATTACTCTTCACTAGACAATAAATCATCAATAACTTAGTTTGTAAGTACAATCATGTAAGTATCTCATACTAACAAAAAGCTTTTTCTCTTTTTTTTCATGTTTCTATGAAACTTGGCTACTGCGTATAACTTCGCGACTGCGACCGGTCGTTTAACGCATATAAATGTAACTGGCTATCTCATAATATCTGGTTTACGCCAAACGCAATACTAACTCGCTTACGGACGAATTTATTAACATTGGTGCTGTAAATATTGAAAAATAACTGTATCTGAACGAACTAAATTTTTTACCAATCTGATATTGTACATAACTTCTTGGTAACAATCTTGATTTACATACTCATTTACATACACACACACAATTTACACTACAAATTAAATGTATCGTTGATTTCAATCCCGTCTAATTTGTATCAACTGTACAAACACAATTACACGAACACCGCACACGACACACAAAATATTCTCTCTCTGTGACACACATACAAAAAACACGCGATGAAACGTCGGTATAAACCAGATATTACGTGAGAATTCGCGCGTGTGGTACGACTGGTCGTACATGGTCGCGTGGTGCGGCGTGGGGCTGGCGCTGCTGTCGGCCATCTTGTTCTCATCGGCCGCCATTTGCTTGCGCGGCGAGCGGGAACGGGAGGAGGCGCTTAACATGCAGTACCTCATGCCCGGTATGCTTATAAAACCATCATTATGTATCTCCATTCGCAATAAAATTAGACAACATATCGCATGGTTGATCATAAAGAGACCTAAGTCAAAAACTGGTAGTTGAAAATTGAATCTTAACTTATATAATTTATGGTTTAATTTTCAAACATCCTTTTTTGACTTAGGTCTTTTTATGATAAAACGTGAGATATAACCGCTTGCGTCGGATTGGTCCGACGATTGTTTTTGTGTCCTATTCGCCAGGGTCGTCTGTTTGTGACTGGGTATTCCAATTCGTTTAGCTCTTCAATCTTCATAACTGACAGAAGAACTGACGAGATCGAGTATTTAATCGAGATGCGCGACCCTGGTGGAATACCCGCGAAAGTGTTTGTCGGATAGGTATTTTTTATTTATTTATTTATAGTAAAAAACGGTACATGCCCACTTACATTAATTAACATGGAATTTTAAAAACTTATTAAAAAAAAACAATTATAATTACATAATGTTGACAACAAAATTGTCTGGAATTTTAGAAAATAATTGATTTTGATTATTATAATAGGATTATTTCAATAACACATAATTATAAATTAATAATTTAAGATTAAATACAATATTATGTACTAAGGCCCGGCGCCCATTATCGGCATCGACAACAAAAAAGGATCCTTCGGCATCCCTAAAAGGATCATTCGGCATTCCTACATCCAAGAGCTCAGTGTTGAAAATTATGCCTTGGCATGTATGTAAAGATGCCGAAGGATCGTTTTCCTTGCCGATGCCGATAATAAGCACCGGACCCAACATGGAACGGTGGTAACAGGTATATCCGACGTAGGCGGTTTAAAGGATAAACAAGCCTTTTGTAATGTCCGTTCAATCGGTTTTGACTTCTATTCCGTAGTCTTAAGGATGACATTAAAAGCAAAAAGTTGTTACGATACCAACTATTTACTGCAGCCGCCACAGTCATGCTACCAGCGTAATAAAAGTCAAAATCGGTTGAACGGACAGTAAAAAACGTTTGTTAAAATGTCTAATCTTATTGCGAATGGAGTATAGGAGCCATTATGAAAAAATGTTCAGGGGCCGTACTACGAAGTGCCATTGACATTATGATTCAGCTGTGAGAAAAGGATAGCGCTATACGTTCTGTGTAGCTCTGTCTCGCTTTCACTCCGGAACCATAATGTTTTTAGCAATCATTTATCTCCACTGTCTTATGAATGGCACTTCTAGATAGGCCCTTAGGAGTGCAGTCGCATTTTCTAAAACTTTGTTAGAAGAAGTCTAACCGTGTCTAGTCTTGGGTGATTGACCTTCTTTAATTTTACAAATATACTTTAGGCTTAGGGAGAATGCGACTGCATTTTTGACATTTGAGTGTACATGCACCTCGCTAGAAATAGTAGGTACCCCATAATTTCATTTAAATTATTTAGGTGTAGTTAAATAAATCGCTTCGTTTAAAAAAAAGAATGATCTATACTTGTTTTACAGTGAAAATACCATATATCCTGTACCATTAAAAATAAAAACATAAAAAAAACACATTCAATTAACCTCATATCAATAAGTTACACACAATTATATGATTTTCGATTGAATTCATCTCATTACAACTATTTCATCATAATATTTTTATACAAATTAGCTTTTAATTAATTTCATAACTCATTTCATAAATGGCAACATTCAACATATTTCGCTTGTGGCAACACAAACATAACAATGTTTTCTTTTGTAAATATTTTCTTGAAACAGGGTGAATGCTGGATGCATGACTGGTTTGTGGATATTGAATTACCTACTTTTAATATTGGTCCCATTATTATTTATTGATTTGAAGCTACACCACCAAGATTTTTTTTCGATATATACTTTTATATTATTCTAAGAGTTTTATAGGTAAGATTCAATTAATAACAAGTTATTTTTTCTGTCATTGCAACAGATTTTTTTATTATACTATTGAGGCAAAATCATGTTACTATGCTTTCCAAATAAGAATAGGAAAGCCAATAACCTCGATCTGTCAAATTTTGATTGAAAAGTACGGTTTGCAAAGAAAACTTATTTGCGTATTAATAACGGTTTTTTTGCTTTGTATTACCGAGTCTTAGTCAAATCTAGTTGAAATAAAAACGTTATTGTTTAATCTAAATTGGCTAAATATATATTATTTAAGTCTCAAATATAAAAAAAAATCTTTCTTATTTTCATTGTTATGAACAATTCTCCTTCTTTTTCCATTTGCCACTACTCTGACACTTCACACAGTGACGTTGACATTAGCAAAATTGAAGAATTGGATGCTGATTAAACTTTTTTCGTTCATGATTCGTAAATAAATATTATTTGAAACATTTATTGTTTTGCTCACCCTATCCAATTTTGCGATTTGACAGCTATGACGTCACAACATGGCGTAAATATCGATCCTATTCTTATTTGGAACGCATTGTACTTGTCTAATTTAGGTGGTCTAGCAGTAAAATGTTTAGTAGCCTATCCCATAAATCGAAGATTTAGGACAGCTCCAACTTTCTTATCCCTTAAATTCTAACTCATATTCCGTGTGTTCACAGTGTACCCACAAAAGCAGCAGTACGCTTACGCCGGATACCCGCCGCCCCAGGCGTACCCAGGCCCCTACTACCATGGGTCGCAGTACGGCCCCTACAACTACTGAGCAGGTGACCAGATGAGGGACCTCGTGGCGGCGCACTTCGCCAACGCCCCCGCCCCGCAGGCACCCGCGCGCAACCCCTCCCCACCCCACCAAACACCCCCCTCCCTGCCCTCCTCCCTCGAGACGTACAACTCCCACCGCAAAATTAAGCGGCCCAAGCTGGGCGACAGGAAGGTGTACCGGCCCGTGAGGCGCCACACACTGTCGCGCATCGACGAGACGCCGCCGAACTCGCTGCGGCCGCGTTCCAAGAGCCTGCAGCACTCTACGGACTTTTCGTCGACGCGGCCCATCCTGCGTTCTCGCTCCAACATCTCGGCCGACACGAGCCGCAGCGTGCCCGTGTGCAACCAGAGCCAGGACGTGGAGCCGCAGCTCAGCAGCAGCCCGCAGTACGCGGAGCCCACGCGCTCCGAGTCGTCGTCGTACGAGCGGCCGGCCTCCATGACGGACCTGCCCATCATGGTGCCGCTGGACCCGGCCACGGGCGCGTACATCCCTTACCCGGAGTATACGTACTACCACGACGACGGTTGTCGCCTCGCGCGCTACCGGCAGTACAATAAGAAATCAAAGAAATACTCCCCCAAACATAGTAATTTATATTTAGCATTCATGTATTGAATCCCGCGCGGGTGTAGGTGTATCACGAAACATAATTGAAAAGCAATGGTTACGAGTTTCGATTATTGCCGTACAGTGTATGACGCCACACACAAACCATCCATGAATTTAATTTTGAAAAGTTTTAGTTCTTGTCTTCAAAACATTCATACACTGTTTTTTTATAAATGGGTGGCCCGAATCTGGTTGAGAGAATATTCTTTACGACTATTGGCACTTTTTATTTATTTTTGCTGTGGTGCGAGTTTATCTATCTATACCTATGAAATTGCAGTTCTATTATAAAAAAACGCACTTTTTTTTCATTAGACATCATGGTTATAAATACTGCAATATTAAAGAAAATTCAAAACACTAAGAAACCAATTACTAATTTCGAAAAAAGAATAACGTACCTTTAATATACGGTTTATTTGAATCTATAATTCCAAGCCAATCCAAAGATATCACAGTTCAAAGTTACCTGTTTTAGAAAACTGCATTTTATAGGTAAGGACCTATGTGTTATACTAGTAGTTTCATCCACTGCACTGCTATAACATCGAAGTTGTAACTCGCGCCACAGCTCTGCGCACGGCTACGAAACTCCGACGCCACTGAATCTTGACGTTTCCATGCGACAATTTACGAACAATCTCTGCTACGAATTTAAGATAATGATAAAACTGTATCGTAACAATGTATCGGGAGAGATGCTGTAATTAGGAGTAAGTTAGTAAAGACTCCGCCATAATATACAGAAATGAAACAAATTCTTGTAGTACCTAAGTTAAAATCTAAGAATTTAAAGATTTTTGGATACGTAATTATAGTTTTTATAAAATTCGACTTATTTACTCTGATCAAATGAATATATTCCGAAAGTATTGTGCCTTCTATCTTATAAATATTGCTCATTTGTACTGTTTAAACATATCTTAATCTAATTTAATGTAGGTATTGTAGTAGATAAAGGTATTTTTGTACACAAACAACTTTATAATGCAAGGTAGGTAATTCTGGATAGTTGGAAGAAATATGGTATATTTCTCTTTAATATATCTTCATTTCTTTTACGTAGATCAATTTTAGTATTTTGTTGGTATGTTTTTATTGTCAAATCATGAAAACCGTCCTTGTATGGATATACGTAGCATAATGGTGTTTCGATAGAATTTTGTATTTAATTTCCTTAGTCAAAATCGTCGAAGTATGATCGTACCAATTAGTTAGCTCAGAACTATTTGTACATTAATCATTGTAGGTTATGCATTACAATAAATGGTAGATAATATTTAATTGTATTTAAAATTTCCTTAATAAAAAATAATTGGAAAAGTGTTGTTTTTTTAATTTCTTTTGACTTAAATTTATTGAGAAGCCACGCACGAGACAAAGGTACTGTGGGGGGTACTAAAGTACTTTAAACGTAAATATATGAGAGGCCTTTGACACGGTCTTAATACCTACCCATTCTTGTGCGGTAACTAAAATTCACTAGTGTTAATCCAATGCAAACATTTGATGTTGGGAACAAATGATCTATCAAGGTGGCTGTGAAAGGTTAAAAGGGGATGGAGGTTCATTTGGAAAAATATCTTCAACAAAGAAGCAGAGCTTCAAATATTTTGTTTGGAGTACCACAGGAGAGTATGCTCGGTCCGAACTTGTTTCTAAACCATATTAATGACTGGTAAATGAAGGGCAATGGAAGTAGGAATAAATATATCTATAAAGTGACTATTATTACTGAACACATACAATCAAAGACAAAATATTCATTCAAATGTATATTTAAAAACTGTACAAAAATATTTAATATGGCGATTGGACGTTACATTGGATGGAATGATCTCAAACATTATTATCACATTTAATGAGGCACTATTATTATTTTTATACATAAAAACATTGATGCAACTGTGAAAAAAATAAAAAATACTATAAAATATTACGTAATCGGCCTTATAAGGTTCCCACCTATAAGGTCCATTTCCTCTCTAGGAGAGGAAATGGGCCGTAATCCACCACGCGGGCCCAGTGCGGGTTGGTGAATGTCACGTTTTCGAATTTTTGTTTCTAGGTACATTATAAGGCCGAGTATGTATGTATGTATTACGTAACCAAAGGACCAGCCTTAGAACTCGTACACACGAGAGGCGCGTTGCCAACGGCAAAGGTTACTGCAGCCATCGTCTTATCGTGACACTTGGTACACGGCTGGTCGACGGCCGTCGACATGTCAACAGCTGCCGACTTTATGTCAACGGCTGCAGTTGCATCTGCCGTTGGCAACATGCAGCTCGCATGTATAAGCTTTTAGAAATGAATGGATGAAATAATATTTGAAACTTACTTACAGCAGTGAATACATAAATAATATTTTATTCATAGTCAAAGAGCACACTGGGAACTGGGACCTCAACCACACACTAAATCAAAAACTTAACCCACACACTCATTTAGATTTTTTTCGGGTAAACAAATGTCATTAAAATATCGCAGTGCACGGGAAGAATATCTTTACACAGCAAACACACAAATGTGCACATTGAGCATTAGAAAGTTATAGTCATAGGCAGTTACAGGCATATATTCAATGCCTTCGCGAGCTTGGCCCGGTCATTGTAAGTTAAGCCTTATTTCCTCAGTTATTATATCGCATATTAGCATGATAACAGTGGTCATTGACACATCTACTTTTAGGGCCGTGTTTCACCGGGACGCCATGGCGGCGTAGCCAAGTCATGACGTCAAAAAAATGTATGGTTGACTGCGTGACCAATAGTGGCCAGGTGAGGTACACACCATAGAGGTGCATGCATTTTCTTGACTGCTTGAACTGGCTGCACCGCCGCGGAGTTCCAGTGAGGCACGGGTTTTATTGACACTCTTATTTTCAAAAGTCACCACGCCTCAACTATCGTGAAGCTCAACATTTACATAAGAAAATCGATACTGTAGTGAGACACTGCTTTACGTAAAAAATGTGCAAAAAACTTCTAATCCAAAATTGAGCACTTACGACGTTTGTACCATTCGTTTCGACATTAAACAACCAACCAATCATATAGCGGTATCTATCATAGGTCCGGGGTGCGACAGGGCCTGTTTCCTCTCTTGCACGGCTGTCACAAGTTTCCTATAAGGTCCTAGAGGGAGTCCTAGAGACTTCATGTCGCTCTCTGTGAGTAGCATGAGCGCGTCGAGGTCGATTTGTTCGTCTTTGAACTTCTGTACGTATTGTGAGAGGCCCCAGGCTGTGAGGAAACGTTCGAGGGATGCGTAGCCTGATTCTTCAGCCTCGCCTTCCTCGTCTGATGTTATTGTTGAGCTTTCTGTTAATGAGAAATGGATGAGTCAGCAGCGAATCCGTTCTAAGTACATTTACGTAAAATTCTGCTATGTAATACAGCTCTTAAGCGTTAAGAAAGGTATGAAAACTTTTATGTTTCGGTAAAATATAGTTACCTGACTGCGCAGAAGTCCACTCAGCGGGTTGGTAGGCGTGCCGGGCGGCCAGCGAGCCCGCGGAGCCGATGGAGAGGTCCTCGCCCGGCGCGCCGCCACCCATGGCGCTCAGGGTCGCGGTTATTGAGCGTCTGGGAACGTACACATAATCATTAAGTCATTTTAATTTCAGGGGGGATCATTTTGATTTATATTTTTAAAGAAAACAGGGATACACTTGAACGTCGTATGTAACTATCTGTAGATAGTTATTTCGGGTCTGGCTGGGTGTTAGTGTATGTAAACACACCCACGGCACGGATAAATTCCTAGTGTGGGAGTGGGAAAAAGTCAAGTCTGCAGCGGTGTACCCGTCCAATTATAATTTAGGTGTGTTCAAGGCTAGACCACAAAATAGATAGGTACAGATGTCAATCTACATACAAAGCGCACTCGAGCAACGCACACATAACCACCGCTTACGGACACGGTATCTCGGCTCAATTCAGCTCAATGCGAGCTCGAGTGCTATCCGATTGAGACACGCGTCTGTGAACTTTTTTGCGGAATAATGGACTAACAAAAAAAACCTTATTCTAACTGTCCAGTGGATAGTTGTTTAAATTCAACATTAAACAGTGAATTGATGTTTTTTAGGTTACCAGTTGTTTCAGAGAGGTAAGTAGATATTTGCTTGTATTTTGATGGTTTGTTTTTACTTAACACAGAACAGTCTCCGCGTCGAGAAAGAGAAAATGATTTTGTGGCCATGTAATATTTTTACAATTTAGATTAGGTAGGCATTTATCACCACGCCTGATCGCACTCGGACAGTTCGGCGCCACGCGCTGACCCTAGCGCGATCGCTGAGCGTAGGTATGAAAAGTGAAGTACAAGCATGAGATTGACTTCTGAACCTATCTATCTTGTGGCTAGACCGAATAGGTTCTTAATAAACTAGTGTGCCTCAACTATACTAAGATTGATCTATACTAAGATTGCAAAGACTGGTTTACAGTTTACCACCAGGTTTTTTTATGATATAGTGTCTATTTAATTTAAGGATTGGTAGTCCCTAATTGCAACACCCTACTAAATAATTACACACGACTCGAGTTGTATGCTATTCCTTAGTAGAGCTTACTATTGAAAAAGTATGACGAGAAGAAGACTATGATCTTCACTAATACAGCCATTCTGATATAGGTTTGTTGATAATTAAGTAATAGTGATCGTCGAGGCTCCCTAGTGAGAGTGACTTGCGCGCTTGGAAATGATGTCAGCAAAATCGTATAGGCCCAGCAGGGCCAATACCCGCTAGGGCCACGGGGAATTTCTGAAAAAGAAACATGTTCAAATGTGGTCCTAGAACGATAAACGCAACTGAAGGACACAGGTGTGGTTTCAGTCAGTTGTTCTTAGCGTGTCGATGACAAAACTAGTTAAATTCCTTGCCTGGCCCAGTATTCGGCCTCGGCAATGCCGTCCGTTGATGATTTATTAATTTACAAACATTTGTACAATGTTACGGAGGATGTCCAAGGCGTTGTACAGTAGAAACTTACAAAATAAAAAAAATACATTTAACAAAACAATAATAACTTAATAACAAATCCATAGACATTGAAGAAAAAAAAAACCAACATATAATTTAGAAATAAAAATAAAATACATATACATATGATGTCAGTAGATCCCTACGTAAATAGGTAACAGGGCACGTGATGCAGGATGGAAGGTGGGACATGGTCTGCAAGGAGACGTTTCAAAAAACAGTAAAAGTCAGTAATTCTGACACGCTCTCACGCTCCACCAAAGATCGTGAGAAGTCATTGGGTGATTACCCACCTCAAGAAACTTTAACTAGGGACTATTTGCTACCAACCTGAAAGCAACACTGCCAAAGCCAGGTCGTTCGAATATACTGGCCGGTTCCTGAAGCATCACTTCCTGTCCAATTCCACTGTCTTCGTTCACCGCTGCGAAGTCAGGCTGACTTGTAGACCTGTAAACAGAAAGTAGATAGATCACACTAATACAGGGTGACAAAAAATAATGTCATAATGTGAATGTGCCTTTAGTTTTGCAGATGGCGCCAAATTTCACTGTGCTTTGTGGCTTTAACATTTTATATCCTAGAAATATAGAGAATTAGTTGTCCACAAGCTACAGAGCAATACACACCTCAAAAACGTAGAATTATTTTGACTGTTAATGAGGATCAGTCATGATTTTTGTGGAGTATGTAGATTTATAGCGTCAAAAAAACAGTAAATATTGTGAAGATAGAGCAATTTTAGTGTATTAGTTCCAGAAACGCGCCCGAGAATGAAGCGACTCGCTGTGACGTCATCTGTCATGATCGGTCTCCACCGGCGAATGAATACGATCAAACCGTTCGTTGCACGGATCATGACAGATGACGTCATCGTAAACAGTCCAGCGAGAGTGCGCGTTTCCAAGTAGCGGTCAGAAAAACTTGAATAAATTCACCATTTCTTGACGCTTTTAATAATTTAAAAAATTAAATGCACAGTAAATTATTACACATACGATGTACTTAGTAAAAATCAGATTTCCATATAGTTAAAAATAAAAAAAACATTTATTTTTATTTTTAACTATTACCATACTACTACTATACTATTTCCATATAGTTAAAAATAAAAAAAACATTTTTTTTATTTTTAACTATATGGAAGCCAATTCAAATTGTGACATTACTTTTGCGCCACCCTGTATATAAAAAGGCCCTTTATAAAAGGCGAAATTTTGTGTGTTACTTCTTCGCATTCGAACGGCTGAATGGATTTCGGACACGGGTAGACTATGTCCTGGAATAACATATAGGACCACTATTTTTACCTTACTTTTTTAGTGAATTCTTCTTTAGAGGTATACGGATCGTGGTATAAAGTCCCGACAAACCGCCGTTGAAATGGAAGGATCCTCCGACCAGACAGGTGTTGTGTCTGGTCCGGGTAACTGTCCGATAATTGATTTCGGAACACCTCACGATGCAGGATTTTGAATTTTAGTTCTTATATGGCGTCACAGATGTCGCTACACTTCTACGATGTAAACTAACATTACCTTGTGAGTGGTTTCTTCTGCGTCTGCTTGGGCTGGTGTTCAGAAAACACATCGGCAACATTGCCCCTCTGTTGCGGGCCGGCACCGAACGTGCCCACGTACATCACCTCCGAGTCGCGCCGCACGCCACTCAGTGACGTCACCGAGCGACGACCCGTCGTCTCCATCTCGCCAACCTGGGTACACAGAGATACAAGTAAACTAGATTGACAGAGCTAATAAAGAGTTGTCTCAATTGTACATAACACGGAATCAGTGGCGAAGAGTCCACATAATACGATTTCCATCGGCTTAACTTATGATAAATGTAATTTGTAGGTCATTGACATTTTTAGTTCCTTCTATTATACGTAGATGCACAGTATGGGATATTGTTGTATGACCACCCTAACCACACCACCACCACTATACCAACGGTGAAGTGAAGTGCTTATTTTTCGAGACCATTACTTTTAAGCGCTTTGGTTTTAAAGAGAGAGCGGTGGCCGAGTAGTAACGGCCCCGACTTACGAGTTGTAGGTTGCAGGTTCAAACCCAGCCAGGCGCATTACTTTGTGTAATTTATTTCATCACCACTACTCTCAAAATGGTGAAGGAAAACATCGTGTGGAAACCGGCCATGTCCTAGAACCGAAAATTCGACGACATGTGACATCCCTCAACTCGCACTGGGCCCGCGTGGTGGATTACGGCCCATTCCCTCTCCTAAAGAGGAGGCCTGAGTCCCAACAGTGGGAACATTATAAGACCGACTATGCTATAGTTTTAAATGTATTTCCGCAAGTTTTAATGAAATCTACGAAGTGAATATTTAGTTGCCACTGCATCAAATTAAATGGTGGAAACACTTCCTAAATAAATCAACGTGTCAATTTATAGTATTACCTTCTAACGTTTTTGGAACAAGACATTTTTGAGTTCGACTGTTAGGAGTTACCTCATACCATATAAGTATTTACCCACACCAGCACCACCATATGAGTACGTGAGGGTGTAATCATCATCATTTCAAACGAAAGACGTCCACTCTTGGATAAAGGCCTCCCCCAAGTGTCGCCGTAATGACCGGTCCTGTGCTTCTCGCATCCATCGGATTCCCGCGACCCTCACCAGGTCATCGGTCCACATTGTGGGAGGCCGCGCCAACGCTGCGTCTTCCAGTACGCTGGCAGGGTATATTGCTCGCAGAACAGATGGTCGATGGGGACGAAAGGTTCTGGAGTGGTAAACAAGTATCGGAGGGTGTAACAGATACCTTAAAATCATCAGTATTCATGTTACTATTTCGTCCGACGGTGTTGTTCCTTTTGCTAGCCAGCACCTTCTTGTATACAGCGCCGAGACCCTTTACTCCTGAGTTCACGGTGCCTACTAGGTCACTGTAGGTTGGGCGACGCTGATCATCGGCTAGCAGGTTACCTGGAACGTTAAGAGTCGATATTGTAATACAAGCATGTATCCACAGGCGTAGCTAGATGACCAACGACCGTGGGGCAAAAAAAAAACCTGGTGCCCCTCTTTTTACTTTTTTCCCTTTGTCAATCTGTCAGGTTGGCGAGACAGAGACGACTGGTCGTCGCTCAGTGACGTCACTAAGCGAAGTGCAACGCGACTCGAAGGTGATGTACGTAGGCACGTTCAGTGCCGGCCCGCAGCAGAGGAGCAATGTCGCCGATGTGTTCTCTGAACACCAACCCAAGCAGGCGCAAAAGAAACCTCTTACAAAGTAATTTTAGTTTATATCATAGTAGTGTAGATATCTATAATGCCTCAAAGGAACTAAAATTCAAAAATTCTGCATGTGTCCCTCCGCGCTATTAGTCCGAAATCAATTATCGTGCAGTTGCCCGGACCAGACACAACATCCGCCTAGTCGGAGGATTTTACACCCTGTTCCACATACTTCGTTATATTATTTATACAACATTAGTTTTAGTAACAGTAGTAGTAGTAGTAGTAGTTAGAGAGGAGGCCTGAGTTCCAACAGTGGGAACATTATAAGGCCGACTATACTATACTATAGTTTTAGTATATGCGATACACGTGTCTAGTATTTTTATGTAAAGAATCTATATACAAAATTTCATAACTGTATCATGAAAAATCACAAAGTTATAAGCATGTTATGCTACCTGGTTTTCCGCCCAAATACATGGCTACAGGGCCATCTGGGCGACTGAGTGGTTGTTTTGCTCCCACACCCAGCTTTGCGCTGGCACCTAATGCCTGTTATGATCTGTTGTGACCTATTTTGTACTTAGTGTCGGTGGTGTCCATTGTGACCATTTTTAAATATTTTTGGGAAAAAATATAACATGGTGTAAAAATTATTGGAATCGATACAGTCACTAATTCTGAACAAACTATATCCTTCCTTTATTATCCTTCGATGCACTGTACGTGGTTTAAACGGCGAGGTGAAACGCTTAGTAGGGACCATAGAGGTGTTTTACCTTACGATCATGCGTAGAAGGCAGGCGATTTGTTATTTCTATATTATTTATATGTACCTATAATTTGTGTGACGAATATGATGATTTATACGTTGTTATAAAATGACGTTTTTTAGATTAAAAAAAAATATAAAAGTGTTCGATAACATCAGCTCTTTTAATAATAGAGGGCGTACGCAAAGATATGAAATCCTGATATTATCAGCGAACTTTTGTCTTATTATTAGGTACACAAAAGGTAATAATTTTGATAAAGGTAGATTTTTAAGTAACATTAAGCAAGAAATGAAACAAGTACGACGAACAAAAAAAAAAAGATTATTTATGTTTATATATTGCTGACATCTCCTTGATGCGCGCGTGGAACAGTACGCACCGTCTACGACTTGGGCTCGGTCCATACGGTTACCGGACGGTCGGACGGAGAGCTACCCATTACACGCCGTCCACAAGCCCGCGCCTACGGTGGCCAGTAATCGGGATTGGAATCCCGGCGGCGGCTGGGGCGTAATGCATATTTAGAAGAACACTCACCATGGCTAGTAGACCTGGTCATCTTCTGCGCCCACAGTTTGTTACTGGGCCGATGCGGCATGGGGTGCACCTCATCCGCGTACCCCTGGTCCCATTCTTTAGCCAACTTCTTCAGTTCTTTCTCTGCTATCAGCTCGGCCTTACTCTGCCGTTTCTGGTACTGCTTGTGCGATTTCTCGTAGTCTTTCTTGGCTTTCTCCTTTAGTGACTTGGCTTTCTTTCTGGAATGTATGATTGAAATATATAAAAGCGAAATACCACTCACTGATACTGATTAAACACGAACTCTCAGAAACTATAACACCCACAAACTTAAAATTTGGCGGGTAGGTTCCTTTTAGGGTGTAGACATCCGCTAAGAACGTATTTTACGAAACTCGATCCCTAAGTGGTTAAAACAGGGGTTGGAAGTTTGGAGTATGGAGCAACCTACTTTTACGCGGGCAAAGCCACTGGCAGAAGCTAGTTTAAAATATGTATAGTTAAGCACCGCGCCCCAGAAGGCGCAGCATTGGAAAGCCCCCTATAAGGTGGATCTATGATCTGGTAAGGGTTGTGGGAATCCAATGGATGTGATACGCACAGGACCGTTCATTGTGGCGATACTTGGGGGAGGTCTATGTCCAACAGTGGACGTATGTCGGTTGAAATGATGATGATAATGAAGTATAGATGGACGTGACGAATGACGTGTGGCGTGGATTTGTAAGCCATGGAAAGAGAGAGGTCAGTCACTCAGTGGTTTGACAATATCAGGTATACTGCTGATGAAGACAGGATTGGACTAGCACAGGATAGGACAAGAGGCAAGCTCTAGTGGACTTTACGGACTGATGGATGGGTTCTTTCATTATTTTAGTTCAAAGATAATAATTATGAAATATAAAATAATAATCATTATAAAATGAAATTTAAAAAAAAAATGTGCATACGTCAATGCAATAGATTTTAAAATGATCTTTTATTTTGAGTATTTTTAAATGCTGTTATTTTTAGTGTAAAAAAAAAATATATAAAATGAATCAATCAATTATAATATAAAATGTCATTCATTTAATCTGCAAGAAATAAAAGGTATTTTTGTATTAAAATTTGTTAAGTTGGATCGCCTTTACCCAGCAGTGGTGGTGTTTCGGCTGTAATGTAACAACAATTGTTGTTACCCAAAATCAACACACACAATAACAACAATTACATATACAAAAAATTAATAATAAATAAATAATTAATAATGATTAATAACTCATTATATATTATTTCAGTTACATCATTTAATGAAATGCTGTTATTTATAAATTAAAATAGAGAAAATGAAATTCAATTTACTTGTCATTTTAAAATAGACATTGATTTCCAACTTCTTTTTCAATGTATAAATTGGGGTCGTGCTTTTATGAGTTTTAATTAAATGTTTTTTTTTAGGTGAGAAAATAATCTAATGACTCCCTCGTTCTTGGGCGGAGCGTGTCAGACTTTTACTAACTAAAAACCCAATCCTGTTCCTTCTTTGCCATTGTTCCAGGACCCCGGGGATCTCTTTCGCATCACCCATGGCCGCAGTAGGATTCGACCCTGCTGGGTGTTGTGTGTTTTTCTTAATGTTTTAACACATTACAGAGACAATGATGGTTTTTTCTTTTTATTTCTAAATATGTTAGTTAGTTAGTTTTTCTTCAATGTGTATGGATTCGTTATTAGGTTATTATTGTTTTTATAAAATGTATTTCTTCTGTACAACGCCTTGGACATCCTCTGTAACGTTGTACAAGTTCTTGTAAAGAAATAAATAAATGAATAATGAAGCAGATTTTTTTAAGAGTAATCGAATCCATCCATTCGGCGTTACATAACCCCATCTTCTTGTTTCATGTCACAACCATTACTCCACTACCCCGATTCTAATAATCATGGGAACTCTTATACAACCACAATTATGAACACCATTTCAACAAGATATTACACGTAGAATGTGTTCGCAGTTATGCGGTACAGATTAAAATAACAATTAACCGTTCCATGTTATAATTAAAAATGAAAGTTAAGTTTTTTTTTTATGCAACGTCTACGGAATAGCCCTTTGGAAAGCTAAGCATGTTACTAGATACTTAAATGATTATGCTGTTTTTTTATATAAGTAAAGATTAATTATTTAGTGACCCGCCCCGGCGTGTGTTAGAAATATTTAAAATTATATTATTTACTTATATTTTTTGCCTCCAATTAAGATAACTAGTTTCTTAAAAGAACACAACTTAAGTGCATTAAAGTACAATTTAAATGCCTAAATTATGGTTGTAACCAAATTTTTTTATTGGGTTGTTTGAGGTTGTGCATTATTCCAATTAGATACATGTTGTAATTTAGGCCTGATATTTCTATAGTCAAAAAACTGTTAAGTATTTATAGAATAATTAGAATAAATATGCGGCAAAATCGGCATTTGACATATTTTCTACACAAAAGCTGCCATTTTTATTGTTGAATTAAATAATAAAAATAAATTGTTTATTTGCATCTTCAAGTTTACAAAGTACAATAAAACAGACGGAAATGTTATAAATAGTATTTTTTTAGGTGTTTCAGCCGATATCTAAGATAATTTAATATCTTTTTTTTTAAATCAATTATGTAAACTTTATTGAGTATTAATTAAACATAGATAGAACAAGAAAAATAAAAACACTAAGGCAAGGCATTAAGTCCGCCTCTGTACCTTTATGTGCATGAAGTGTTAAATAAATAAATAAATAAATAACACTTAACTAATTAAAACATCTTGTATATTATTATATAGGCATCAGTGCCCACCCTCACAATCACTAACAACGATGTTTAGTGTAGATAGATATATTCTTATCACTCATATATAAATTTAAAGTGGGTAATTGAGTATGAAACATCATCAGTAATTAAATAGGCACCTATGTAATATAGATGTTCACATATTACTTTATTATTATGTTCACAATCACTACAAAACAATTTGGCGCAAAATTAAGACTAAAAGTAAGAAGAAAAATATTTGGTTACCAGATAGGTTATTAGGTGAACTTCGTACCACGTAATAGTAAGGATAACGCCATCTACTGGCATTACCAGAACAGCATAATTTATTTTAATTAGATATGGCGTTGTATTCGAATTTTTTTTCCGAAAGTTTTTTTTATTTTCTCACCGTTTAAACCTTCCCTGGACTATCACAAATATTTCAAGACCAAAATTAGCTAAATTGGTTCAGCCGTTCTAGAGTTTAAGCGAGACTAACGAACAGCTATTCATTTTTATATATAGGTATAGATTGAAAAATCAGCGCTTAGAAACATAACTTACTTGTCATTATTCTCCAACTTGGCCGTCGCCTGATCCAGTAAGCGCAGTATATCGTCTCGACCGTTGATGGCCGCCAGCTCCTGGGCGGTGTGGCCGTCCACGTCCATAGCGAACACGTTGGCGCCGAAGTTGATGAGGAAGGTCACGCATTCCTTGTGGCCGCGCGCTGCAGCTAGGTGCAGCGCTGTGTTGCCGAAATAGTCCGCTTTGTCGGGCTCTCCTCTGTAATAAAAAGGTTGTAGACGTTTAATAGGAGGCACTCCGAGGAGAAGGAGGTTAGACAAATAAATGTCTTATCTGTTAGTGTTCCCATATTGTACGGCAATGACATTACCTGTCGTTGCTGTGACTTCTAAGGTCCTTATACGAACCTGCGAAGACATTTCCTATGAGTTCGACGTTGATTCGCGATAGAAAAACTACTTTTTTTCTATTGTTTATTGTATGACTTGTAAAAGCTGTCCAATTTTTATATTAATTATTCATATTAATTTACTACCAATTGTTATAATTTGACTCCCAATGTCAAATCATGAGCCCCAATTTTATTTTTATATATAAAAGCGAAATACACCTCACTGATTAATCACTAAATCTCAGAAACTATAACACCTACAAACTTAAAATTTGGCAGGTAGGTTCCATAAAGGGTGTAAACATTCGCTAAGAACGGATTTTACGAAACTCCTCCCCTAAGGGGATAAAACGGGGGTTGAAAGTTTGTATGGAGAAATCGACTTTTACGCGGGCGAAAACGCGGGCAGAAGCTGGTTTTTAATATTGATAGGCTCGCGTTTGGCCACTATCTCACCTGGTAGTAAGATATGGTGTGACCGACGGTGGAGCACGCTTGCCTAATACTAACCTATTCCTACCTTTTCACCTTAAATACCTCCAGGTTGTAGCTATCAGGAAACACAAACTCAGGCAGGGAATTCCACTCCACAGCTGTACGTACAATATTTTCAAGTCATCATCTTCCTGCCCTTGTCCCGTGTTATTTGGGGTCGGCGCAACACGTTTTTTTTCTTCCACTCTGCCCTGTTACTCGTCATGCTATCACTAACTTCCTTTTCTTTCATATCACTCTTCACACAATCCATCCATCTTTTCTTTGGTCTCCCTCTCCCTCTCCATCCATATACATGTAAACTCATAACTCTTTTAGTAACATGCGTTTCATCGTACAATATTTTCAAGTACTCATTGAAAATAGTTTGTAAACGAGGTCATCGAATTTCACATGGTATACAAACGAAAAGGAAAATCAGATTTCCGGTTTCATAACATTCACAACCGTTTGGAAATGGATATTATTACAGTTCAGGTATTTTCACGTACAAATTAACTGTTATCGCTTGCCACAAAAATGCTTTTTTATATAAAGTGAAAGTAGTGACGGTTTTTGTGGATCAATCAATTGAAATTGTTGTATTTGAGCCTATGATACCGCTACGCTACATCTGAGTGAAATGATGTAGATTTTTCTGAGATCAAAAGTTTCAGCCGATAGACGTCCACTGTTGGAAATAGGCTTCCCCTAAGTGTTGGCACAACGACCGCCCAGTGCATCTCGAATCCACCAGATTCTTGCGTTCCTCACCAGGTCATTCTTCCAGTACGCTTTCGCCACTCCAGAACCTTTCGGCTCCATCGACCATCTGTTCTACGAGCAATGTGCCCACTACCATTTAAGTTTGGCGATTCTTCTGGATTAACTTACGTGTAATGTACGTGTATGATGGTCTAAAGTACTTTCATAGTATTATTTAAGTGATGATCAGAATAATGATCATAATTTTATATCTATGTATAGTCTAATCTATATATATAAAAGGGGAAACTGACTGACTGACATATCAACGCACAGCTGAAACTACTGGGACTAGACGCGTGAAATTTTGCACAAGGTTTCCTTTTAGGACGTAGGGGAGCACTAAGAAAGGATTTTCCAAAATTCACTCCCTAAGGGGATGAAGTGGGTGTCCAAAGTTTGTATGGAGAAACCTACCTTTATGTGAGCGAAGCCGCGGGCAGAAGCTAGTATATTATATTTTTAATGTAAATTTTAACACTTCAATAATTTTCAGCACACCGTGGACTGCCTTTTAATGTTATGTTCTTACAGTCCATCCTAAGGTTGTCTGGTAGATATATACGCTGTTAGCGACCAAGACCGCCATTGTACTTCACAGTTTAAGTTACAATGCGTTCCAAATAAGAATAGGATCGATTGCCATGTTGTGACGTCACGTTATACTGTCAAATCGCAAGAAATTGGGCGAAATTGAAGAACTCAGAGACGAGCAAAATTGAAGGATTGGATTCTGATAAAACTTTTTTCGTTCACAGTTCGTAAATAAATTAAATTTTTAATACTTCTTGTTTTATACGACATAATAATTCTTCGATTTGACAGTATAACGTGACGTCACAACATGGCAATCGATCCTATTCTTATTTGGAACGCATTGTAGTTTAAAGGTTTTGTAACTATTTTGGTGTCCAATAAAGTTTTATCCTATTCTATGTGGGTAAGCCAACAAATGTAGTTGGAAGTTTGTACAACCTTCAGTTCGTCGCAATATACGTGTAACCGTGGTCAGCTGTTTCATTCCCTGGCGGATCCCCGGCATTCCCAAGTGTTTCACTAAGTAATCTTTTATATGTTGATTATTTATAGTAACCGACGGTTTTTGTCTACCACAAAAACCAACATAGAGATGATGCTTGGAGGCTTAGCCGCTTAGCAGTAAGGCTAACCTTCGTGATAACTCATGTGACATTTTATTGTTTTTGGTAAGATGAATAGTGCCAACTGAATTTTGATCACGGTTTCAATCACAGCAGAGATTAGTCGAGTATATAGGAGATATTATAGCGCTCAAATGTGTGCGCAAACACAGGTGCACTCTGTTCCTTTACACTCATAGTCCGATATAATAATAATAATATAATATTCCACAACTATCACACAACGCCGTCCAGTCTCAAGCTAAGCAGAGCTTGTGTTATGAGTACTAGACAACTGATAAACATACTTAAATATATCTAAATACATACATATTATAGATAAATTACACCCAGATACAGAATAACCGATCGTGCTCATCACACAAACATTTGTCCTGGGTGGAAATCGAACCCACGACCTCCGGCATAGCAGTCAGGGCCACTAACTACTAGAACAACAACAGGCCAGTCAGAATATATGAGGGCAATAATACACGACCGGAGAGAGTTCAGGCACAAGACCAGCGGTATTACGTGCTTTCTGAGGCAAGGAAGTGTCACATTACCAACTTCCAAATTCCAAGCTATTATAGAGTAATTTATATTACATAACCCATTAGCATTTTTTTCCGAGAATTGAACCCAGGACTCAACGCCCGACAGTCAAGCTTACGACCACGTGACCAACGAGATAGTTTCTATGTATAAAGAGAACGTACGCGAATCTATCACATAAATATTGTATAGGTGAAGGTTTGTGTGAATGTTTATTACTTCTTTACGCTCGAACGACTGAACGGATTTGGATCAAATTTGGCAGACGGGTAGACCAGGTCTTAGATTAGTACTATAACGATAATTTTATCTCGGGAGTTTGTTCTCTTGGAACAGTTTTCTACTTTTACGCGGGTGAAGCCGCTAGCTAATTTTCTATAAAATTCTTGAGTAGTCCATAAAGAAAACAAAATAAAATAAATATTTTCTGATAAAAACTATCTAGATACTAATTGTTCATGAGAAACGACATGGCTTGGAGCGGAATTCGCACTCATTCCAAAAGGGAATAATGTCACGAACAGTTATATAACTGTACCGCCTCACTCGCCTGTACGGAATACGGTGTCACATTAAATTATTCGTGTGAATATCGGGCCTTATCAGATGGCTTAAAGTCATCCGAAGGGCAATGGAAAGGGTTATGCTCGGAGTTTCTTTGCGTGATCGCATGAGGAATGAAGATATCCGCAGGAGAACCAAGGTTACCGACATAGCACGAAAAATCGCTAGACTTAAGTGGCAGCGGGCAGGGTACATTGCTCGCAGAACATCTGGCCTTATCAGAAGGCTTAAAATTACCTATAGGGCAACGGAAACTTAAGGGCTATGCTCGGATTTCCTTGCGTGATCGCATGAGGAATGAAGATATCCGCAGAAGGACCAATGTTGCTGACATAGCCCGAAGAATCGCTAAGCTTAAGTGGCAGTGGGCATAGCACTTTTCCCGCAGAACCGATGAGGCCGGAAGGTTCTGGAGTGACGACCGCATACCGAAAGACGCAACGTTGAAAGGCCTCCCACAAGGTGAACCGATGACCTGCCCCCCTAGCCAAGTTACAACCGTTTCGGTAACCAATCGGTAACGTCTCGGTGTCAGCAATTGTAGAAAACGATAAGTTGGTAGCCATGTTGACGCGCCTGAGTCGGCCGCTCGTTCTACAACGTCGATCTACAACAACAAAGGTATATATAATGTAGCGTTGAACATTGTAGAAACGATAACAATTCATTCTATCATTTTGAACGATGTGAACTTGGCTACGAATTTTCTATTCGTTTGTTCTGATCACGTGACTTAACGATTTTTATATAAGGTATGTGTATTTTTAGAAAATAAGTAAGTTTTAGCTATGTAAATATGATTAAGGTTGTTGTTAATTTGTGGAAATAAACTGAATTGAATTGAATTGAACGATGTGACTTGAAATGATGTCATTCCCACAATTCCCATACATTTGATTAGTTTTCGACTAGCGTTAACGATTGCAGATTATCAAATTAGCTAGGGGTGCTGGTGAGAGTTCCAAGAATGCGATGGAAGCGAGACGCACAGCCTCCAACGCGTAGCCAAGTTACGATCGTTTCGTTTGCTTCGAACGCCTCGAGTAGGCCACGCCTCCGATTCCTTTGTCCTGACCACGTGACTGAGTGTGGAGATGACGTCAGAACAAAGGAATCGGAGGCGTGGCCTACTCGAGGCGTCTGACGCAAACGAAACGATCGTATCTTGGCTAGGGGGGCAGGACCCCTCGTTGTAGCGACACGCTTGCGACCACAGGACCGAACCGACAAGGCTGATACCATAATAATATTATCTAAGGCTAATGAAGCTCTTCATATTTTTTATGTAATGTAATCCGTAACATTGTGTAACAGAGCGCTGGCGGGCAGACAATGCGTGAAAGTGACAGTGAGTGATTCCACATTGTTCTCAGCACGCTTTATTCTAATAATCTGTTATGAGGAAAAGAAAATTATGTTACAAGTAAGAGTGGCTGGAAGTACCGATAAATTATTTTCAATACACCAACTCAAAAACTTGTTCTTATCCCTACCGCTTTTAGGGACGCAATTTGCTGTTTTCGCACTAGTGCGGAAAAGTGCACGAGCTCATCCTCGACACAATTTATTGTACTTATCGTAATCGAAAAAACAGAACGAATATACATTGAATCGAACTTGCGACAAGACTTAACAGCCAATCGGATGCGTCATCATCACGTCATGTCATTGAGCACTAAGGGTAGTGATTGAAGTTATGTGGTCATATTTGGACTATAAGGTTTGGAGGGACTATTTATAACTGGCACCCACAATATGTTAAGTTTGTACGTGTGGGTCTTAAGATCGGGACCGCGATCCCAACTTCAACCTACAAAAGTCCTACGACCCGTACGTGATTCTTCTAGGATTATTGCGTGCGCGGGCCCTTGGACGACAGGGCATGATATAATTCGTTCGATAGAAATTCTAAACTACCTACTTAATTTGAGCGTACAGGTCCGATTCCCGCACGGAGCAAACATGGAAATGGCCTACTGATACGAGTAGTGATTCCGGGTCTGAGTGTTTTGTACATGTGAATGCACCCACGATACAGGACACGGAGCAGGTGTACCTCGCTTGGGCGGAGCACCACCATGTCCTCGAGGGGCCGAACGGCGGCAGTGGCCTCTCGCGCCGGGCCCTGGTACAGGCCATGGTCCGGAGTGAGGAGGAATGGCAGGCAGTCGCCTCCTTCTGTGAAGCAGTAATGCTAGCAAAGGAGGCGGACGCACGCGTGAGGGAACAGACTTCAATTTCCAGCCACCTTAGACGTGTGCTTGCGGACGAGCAATGGGTAGCTCGCCGTCCGATCGTCCAGTAATCGTCCGGACCGAGCCCAAGTCGTCGACGACGCTTAGTGTTCCACGCGCGCCTCAAAGAGATGTCAGCGAAACCGTAGGGGCCCAGCAGGGCCGAAGCCTATTGGGACCATGGGTTGGCTTCCGAAAAGGAATACCGGCGTCCTGGAAAGCTAGGCAAAGAAGAAACATGACTTCTGTCATAGGATGATTTCCCGCCTTAAAATAAAAAAAAACCCACGACATACGAGTAATTCCTAGAGTGGGGGGCAACGTTTCATTTGATCTGTCGGGGCAAAAATTTCAAGAAAATTTTGTGGTAGTCAGGGTGACGAGCCTATTTTACAATTGGAACGTGACACCTGCGGTGGAGCAATAAGACTTTAAGTTAGCCATTAAAATAATCAGCGGATGACATTTTCAGCGGATCGATTAGGCAGTATTGTAAATGTTTTATCTTACACGTAATACCTACACTATCACATAGATTAGTGTAGAAATTTTATTTTTTTTGATTCGGCACGTAGGTGTCCATCCTAGCAGGAAGAGATGGCATCTTCGATACTGTTGTAGCCTCTATCTATTCTCTATTGAGAGCAAGAGGAGTGTCAGAGTTTTACAGACTAAAACCCACCTGTGTCCCCAGTACCGTAAATAGGGCGGTGCCAGCGGTGTCCAGGCGGGGGCGCAGACGTTGGAAGGGCGCAGCATCAAAGGAGGGCTAAGTATCCACCCTTACATTATTGGAATTGGAACCTCTACGGTCTGGGCTAAGCGTTTCGCATTTTTTTTTTTAGGTGGGAAAATTATCTAATGACAAATCCCGCTCTTGGGCGGAGCGAGAGATAGTGTCAGCTGTTCCTTCTTTGCCTTCATCCCAGGGCCCCGGGTCACTTTCACACTACCCATGGCCCCAGTAGGCTTCGACCCTGTTGGGCCCCTGAAGCGTATCGCCTTGTCGTTTATCAAAGGACTAGAAAAATTCGCCTGTTGCGGTTTTCGTGGCCGATTATAATTTAGGTGTCTTCATAGCTAGAGTGAATAGATTCTTAATAAACGTAACCTCACCATCAATAATTGCATTACTGCTTACCATCAGGTGGGATCGTAGTCAAGCACTATGGTTTAGATAAAATAAAAGTATTGGAATATGCTTTGTAGTTAGTAGCATACATAAAAACTTAAGTGGGGAACGTCATTCTAAAGATGCTAGTTTCGGTCGAACACGAGAACCCTTGTCTCGCTTCTATTACCCCCACATCGAGTCTACGATTTCCGTCCCGTTTCTATTCCCCCAACGTCGAGTTTTTTTACCCAGCTTTTCCTTAAACCTTGAGGTCGAGTTTATCAACACCAATTTTTTTTTTGCCGAAACTATCTTCGGTCTCTAGAAACTCACCCTCTTCCGACTAACAAGCGGAGAGCGTCGATGTGTCCCTCGAAGGCGGCCCACAGGGTGGGGGTCATCCCCGATTCGTCCTTGTTGTTGCATTCCTTACGAGTGGCCTCACTTAGCACCACTAGCAGACCGTCTTTGGCAGCTCTAGAAAAAGAAGAAAGAGAAATGGGTATTTGTTACAATTAATGAATATTGAATCTTGTCTGTGCTTATTTTTGTACAATATTTTATACTAAACAACCAATGATACTGAAAAGAAATCTTTTTCTGAAAACAGTATACAAATTGGTTAAATAGCAACTGTCGCGAAAATATGACTATTGTGATCATGAACCATGATAGCTAGACCTTTGAAATATTTACAGATGGTGTATTTCTGATGCCGCTATAACGACCAAATTAATATTAAAAATAGAATTTTCAGAAATTGCGAATTTTTGCAATTTTTAGGGTTCCGTACCTCAAAAGAAAAAATCGGAACCCTTATAGGATCTCTTTGTTGTCCGTCTGTCTGTCTGTCAAGATCCTTTATCTCGAGAACAAGTGGAAGTATCTAGTTGAAATTAAAACCATATTACTCAAGTCTGCGGTCCTTTGAAGCTGTGAAAAAATCAAACTTCTTAGTTAACGAACAAAAAAGATACAGGCGTTTATGTCGCAAAAAACGTATATTTCGACACTCTCAAGGGAATCTTAATTCATAGGGTACTTCCCGTTGATCCAGAATCCTGAAATTTGGCATAAAGCAAGGTCTTGTAGCACAAATATAGGAATAAATCTTAAAGTAGCAAATTTGTTGTTACGTCACAAAAAAAAAATACTTTGTTAGAAAAAATTTCGAGACTCCATTCGGGAATTGAACTATTTACATAAGTAAGTTTGTACGGAACCCTCAATGCGCGAGTCCGACTCGCACTTGCCCAGTTTTTTTTAGTTGGCTCTATATATAAATATCCTATTGTTTATCAGCTACGATATTGAACGATGCTAGATAGTTACCTATTGTGAGTTGTCACATTTATATGGATTTCCCTACAAATCCAAGCATTGACCTTAGTGCTGCCATCTCTTAGTGCGATCCATTTTACAATCTAAACAGAACTGTTAAAGAGATAGAGCTATACAGGTTGTATAGCTCCATCCCTCTTTATAGCTGGCACGTCTGATGTTTTAACATAACATGGTAAGTCTCCTTCTTTTTATAGTTTAGACCTTCCAGACAGACGTTATTATGAAATCTACAACTTTGGGGTTTTTAATTCAAGAGTGAATAGGTTACTTCCAGGCAAGCGTGCTCCATCGTCGGCCACATCATCGCTTACCATCAAGTGAGATAGAAGTCGAATGCGAGCCTATCAATAATAAAAAAAACCGGGCAAGTGCGAGTCGGATTCGCGCACTGAGGGTTCCGTACAAACATACCTATGAAAACAGTTCAATTCTCGAATAGAGTTACGAAGATTTTTCCGAGTCGGTAAAAAATCTTTTTTTTTGTGCCGTAACTGCAAAACAGTTTTCAGATTTTTCCTATACTTGTGCAATCAGACCTTGCTTCATCCCAAATTTCAGGATTCTAGGTCAACGAGAAGTACACTATTTTGATTCCCTTGACAGTGTCGAAATATACGTTGTTTGCGACATAAACGGCCGTATCATTTTTTTTCGTTAACTCAGAAGTTTGATTTTTCCATAGCTTCAAGGGACTACCGACCTGAGTATATGGTTTTAATTTCAATCGATACCTCCACGCGTTCCCGAAATAAAGGGTCTTGATAGACAGACCGACAGACGGACAACAAAGTGATCCTATAAGGGTTCCGTTTTTTCCTTTTGAGGTACAGAACCCTAAAAATCTGTAAGAAACTGCATGAATAAAAGACAAGTTGTGTGTTCGCAATCCTCAGTAGTAAGGGAACCATGAAGAAAAATACATGCAGGATTCAATACTTCATGGCTGAGCCAGGCTATCATAGAAATACATTTTTTAATTCCGTCTTGTATTTTATTTTGTGGTTTCAATTTTGGTTGTCAACACACAATATCGTTTCCGTCATCGAAACATCAAAATTTTAATTATTGATAAGTGATTATCGAAGTACTTAGTTATCTATTTTTTGTCGTAAATGCAGATATTTTAAGATAGTGTAGTATTCTGACTATATCAGGATGGAATTAAATGATATCTTAACACTGTTTTAGCTATGTTTACATGCGGGTGATTTACAATGGGTACATTTCGCAACGAAATGAGGTCATAATAACATGGATTGTCTTGAGTAGGTTGTTTCCTACCCAAATTAGCACATGTTTTGATTAGATGGTAACACAAAGAAAATCGTCAAACTTAAGTGGCAATGGGCAGGGAACAAAGGGGTTAAGGCTATTCTTGGAGTAGTATACTGCCCACCTGCCATTGATTATTTCTCTAGTCTTGATTCTCTTTTAGATTCTATTTCCTCTGAGTACAAACATCTCATAGTCATGGGTGATTTTAACACCAATCTTGTGAAGGACGACTACAGATCGCGCAAGCTGAGAGCGATCCTGGAATCGTCAAGTCTATCACTCCTTTCACTTAACCCGACTCATCATAATCTTGACTCAGACGATTCCTGGCTTGATCTCATGCTCGCGTCTTCTGTAAATCTGGTTGCTAACCATGGCCAGATTGCGGTCCCTGGGTTATCAAGGCACGATTTAATTTATTTATCGTACAAAATCAAACCACCAAAACAGCGGCCTGCCATTGTGTTCCTCCGGAATTTTGCTAGGTTAGACGGAGACAAGCTAAACAGTGATGCTAGAGCTGTTGATTGGGTCGATGTCGAACAGGCAGCGACTGTGGATGAGAAAGTGGACATTTTTAATAGGGCTATACTTAAGCTCATTGATGTGCATGCGCCACTGAAGGCTGTCCGCGTTAAGCGCCCCCCGGCTCCTTGGATTACCCCTGGAATTCGAATGGCAATGAGACGGCGTGACAGGGCTTTTCGAAGACATAGAAGAGATCGTAGTGAGGAGAACTGGAACCTGTACAAGTTGGCTAGAAACCGGTGTAACCAGATGGTAAGAGCTTCTAAACGCCGATACATTTGCGAAAATGTCCTCAACTCTTCACCGGCTGATATTTGGAAGTTTCTCAAATCATTTGGTATAACAAAGTCCTCCTCTCATACTTTTCCCTCTAATATATCTTTGAATGATTTGAATCAACACTTTTCATCGTCGGTTATGCTTGCAACTTCTGTCAAGAATAATACTATTCTTAATATGACTTCCACGCCAATTTTACCTCATGATTCTTTTTCTTTTTCCCCTGTGACCGATGCAGAGATCCATAAAGCATTTAATGCGATTAAGTCCAAGGCTGTTGGCTGTGATGGAGTCAGTAGAACCATGTTATCCTACATGATTAAAACGTTGCTCCCTACTATCACTCACATCATCAATTCCTCCCTCCAGACTGGGGTATTTACCACTAGTTGGCGTAAAGCTTTTATTATCCCCCTTCCTAAAATTCCCACCCCCACTTTGTCAAATCACTTTAGGCCAATTTCCATTCTCCCTTTCCTATCTAAAATCCTGGAAGCAGTTTCCCTTAAATTAAACAGATATCATCCTTTGTGTTTAGGAATAAACTGTTATCCCCATTCCAATCAGGTTTTCGACCTGGCCACAGCACAGCCACAGCCTTGCTTAAAGTTACAGAAGACGTCAGAAATGGCCTGGAGAACTCGAGGTTAACGGTGTTAGTTTTAATAGATTTCTCCAACGCTTTTAATACCGTTGATCACGACATCCTTTTGGCCATTTTGTCTCAAATTGGGATTTCTTCGTTGGCACGGGATTGGTTCTCATCATATCTTCGTGGTCGTCAGCAGGCTGTACGTACTGATCAGAAGATTTCTGAATGGTGCGACCTGCTAACCGGCGTTCCACAAGGCGGTATACTCTCTCCACTCTTATTTTCTTTGTTTATTAATTCAATCACTGCTATCATCAAATGCTCTTTCCATCTGTACGCTGATGATCTACAGCTCTACGCGCAAACTGACCTTGACAATCTCGATAACTGTATCTCACTAATAAATGCTGATCTTTTGGCAATTAGTGATTGGTCAAGCAGATTTGGGGTTACTGTCAACGTCAGTAAATGCCAGGCTATTCTTATTGGCAGTTCATACTTTTTACGTAGCTTGGACACTAGCCGACTACTGCCGCTTCTTTTCGGCAATACAGTTATCCCTCTCTCGCCACACGTTAAAGACCTTGGCTTATATATCGATGATAAGTTAAGCTGGAATAAGCATATTGCTCAGGTTAGCCAGAGGGTCACCTTCACGCTGCGATCTCTCTATAGATTCAAAAATTTCCTTCCATCAAGCACTAAAGCCACTTTGGTCCAATCGCTTGTCTTGCCTATAATTGACTATGCTGATGTTTGTTACTCTGATCTATCTCAGGAACTTCTAAACAAATTGGATCGACTTCTCAATAACTGTATTCGTTTTATATTTGGCCTTCGTAAATGTGATCATATTTCTTCCTTCCGTTCTCAGCTTAAATGGCTGCCTATCCGCCACAGGAGATCCCTCAGATCCCTCTGCACGCTCTTCACTATTATGAACGATCCGTGTGCTCCTGATTACTTGAAACAATATTTTAAATTACTGGGCAGCTCTCATAATCTCAACCTTCGAGCATCCAAAAACATACTTCTTCATATTCCTTCTCACCGTACTGGGTTTATGGCTAATTCTTACACTGTCTCTACCATAAAACTCTGGAATGTGCTTCCCCTTGACATCAAAAAAGCTAAAAGTAAATTTTCCTTCAAACGTAAAATTCGGAACTACTACTTGAAGTTCTCTCAACCTTAGTTCGGTCTTCGTCATAATTGCTATATTTTAAGTCCTCTTAATTAGAATGTTTTCTTATGTATCATAGTATTTATTAGTTTATTATATTAGCATATATACGTATTTTATTATTATAAGCCACTTAATTTAATGATACTACATTCTATTTCAAAAATATCTGTTATTTATTTATTGTGCACACCTACCACAGTGTTGTCTTTTTAACCCAATGGTTGACTGGTAGAGAATGCTTTGTGGCATTAAGTCCGCCTATGTACCACCACTGTACATGAAGTTTAAATAAATAAATAAATAAATAAACATTGCTCGCAGAACGGATGGCCGTTGGGGCCGAAAGGTTCTGGAATGGCGACCACATACCGAAAGACGTAGCGTTGGAACGCCTCCTACAAGGTGGACCGATGACCTGGTAAGAGTTGCAGGAATCCGATGGATGCGAGACGCGAGACCGTTCAGTCCAGTAGCGATCCCACCTGATGGTAAGCAGTGATGCAATCGTTGATGGTGAAGCGCATAAGTTTATTAAGAGCCTATTAACTCAAGCCTTGAAGACACCTAAATTATAATCGGACGGGAAGACCACAGCAGGCAAGTTGTTCCAGTCCTTCGATGTACGCGGTTTAAACGACGAGGACGAGTATCAAATATTGAGTTTTATCTAGTTTAGATTTTCAAATACGTCTTCAATCTCACTAATATTATAAAGGCGAATGTCTGTGGCTGTTTTAGTTAGTTACTCCTTCACACTGAAACGGTTGAACAGATTTGTATGAAATTTGGCACATGGATAGTCTAAGTCCTTGGATAGCATGTACATTTTTTATGTTATAATGAAAATATATAATAATAAATAATTAATTGAATTAAATAATTTGTGTACTGATAATTAATTGCCTTATATTGTATTTTAATTGTATGTTATATTGATTCTTAATTTTTATTATATTGACTAATTTATTTTTGATATATTGACTAATTTAATTTAATGTTATGAATTGGATCAAATTGACATGACAACATAATTGTAATTTATATTTTTGACTACACTATCGCATTGGATTTGTCTGTAATGATAGCTGTATGTATGTCTAATAATAAATAAAAATAAATAAAATAAATAAGACTTTTTGTCCCAAGATTATGGCCATATCTAACCATACTGACGATTTTGAATTAGGACAAAGGTCTAACCATGAGCTCTGAACGCGATCCATTTTACGACGTAAACTGAATTGTTAAATGGATGGAGCTACATTTAAGGTGTCCATCCCTCTTTCTCGTTCGCACGACTGACATTTAACATGTCATGTTAGGGCCCCAAATCAACTTCAACTTCAATTTTTCATTAATGGCATTTGTAGAAAAGACACCACAAATTTGCCAATAACACGTGCAAACTATTAACAGACCACCAAACGCTGGAGAGGGTCCCAACTCAGTAATCGTTGCTATCTAATTGACATACAGTTAAAAGTAATACATGTCATTGACCTTTCCCCATACAGAACCATGGCGATCAGTCAGCTAGCAACCCAACACCTGCACGTCACCGACAATCGATACAATGATAACGGCACTACAAGGGATTATGACCTTTAAAAAGAGGACAATTTGTGTGACAATAGGGTGCGCATTTTTGGCACAATACGGGCTACCCTCGACACTGGTGTGCAAGCAAGCGTGAAGGTGTATGTCACGACACGTGGAGAATTCATTGTTTTTCGATTTTTGGAATTCTGACTATCAAAGTGGGACTGAATGGACTAGGGCCTGGCATAGCATAGCATAGTCTCAGGCCTCCTCTCTAGGAGAGGGAATGGGCCGTAACATTTTATTTTTATTTTTCTAGGGCCTGGGCTGGGACAAAATAGGGCTGTGCAGGACATGTCTGCCGCATGCCTAACGAGATGTGGGCTCGCAAAACACAGGATTGGTGCCCGGGCACAGCGAAGCGGGGCCGCGGCAGACCACGAAGGAAATGGCGGGACGACCTGGATGTCTTCCCTGAGAATCGGAACTAGAAAGCAAGTAACCATGATCAATGGAAAGAATGAAGGCCTTTGCGCAGCAGTGGGACAGTACGGGATAGCTAAAAAAGACGATTAAACAAAAATTCTTGTACTATTATAATTAGCTTTTGCCCGCGGCTTCGCCCGCATACTTAAAATATAGCCAGTAAGGGATAAAGCAGCTTTCTATCGGTGAAAAAATTTTCACAATCGGACCAGTACTTCCAGAGATTACTTCCTACAAACAAAAAAACATAAAAAACAAACTTTACATACCTCTTTATAATATTAGTGTAGATAGGTAGCATCGGACTGATCGATTTAGCGATGCATGGGACAGGATTGTTACCTCCATCATGGGCATGTTACGGCTAAAATAACGGTGATGGTAATCTGTGTTTTTCGCATCCGACTTTCTTCTCTAGCCAGGTAGATGCGTAGAGACCTTAGTAGCTAGGTGGTACGATCAAGTAGATAGGTACCATTGCCATTGTCAATGTTGAGTGACACTTCCCCGTTCCGTGTCAGATTACGTGGAAGTCGGTTGTAGAGGAGACACGCTTGGCCTGTCCCCACAAAATATAGTTCAATGTCCCACCGAATATACTTGTTTTACGATGACGAATGCGGTGTGAGCATAGTCGCCTCTTTGTTTATACCGCGTTAATCGAAGGACTGGAACAATTTGCTTGCAGCAGTCTTCTATCCGATAATAATTTAGTCGAGAAGAGTCTTCAAGGCTCTAGTGCGATTAACCATCATTGATTGCATCATTGCTTACCATCAGGTGAGATCGCAGTCAAACACTAGTTTGAATCGTAAAAAAAGTGGAAGTGAAAGCTGTATGCTGATTGATTTTGTAGGTATTGATGAATGACGCGATTTGTCATCTATATATGAATATTATAAAAGGAGAAACTGACTGACTGACATATCAACGCACAGCTGAAACTATTAGGACTAGGAGCGTGAAATTTTGCACAAGGGTTCCTTTTACGACGTAGGCGAGCATTTTTCTAAGCTATTTAGCTAGGCTAAATAGCTAGGCTAAGCGAGGATTTTTCAAAATTCACCCCTCAAAATTCATTTTTCCCCTAAGGGGTTGAAATGGGGGTCCAAAGTTTGCTTGGAGAGATCAATTTTAACGCGGGCGAAGCCGCTGGCACAAGCTTATAAAGGCGAAAGTTGTGATTGTGTGTACCTATGTTTGTTAATTCTTCACGCTTAAACGGCTGAACGGATTTCGATGAAATTTAGCACACGAGCGGACCATGTCCCGGAATAACAAATAAGATACCTTTTATTCCGGGAGTAACTTCCCTTGGGATAATTATCTATTATCACGTGGCCGTCACACTAATAGGACAATAAAGGCGAAAGACAAGAGCACGCTCTTGCAGGACACGTCCTGGAATGGCTGGAGTAGCATATACGAGTATGTTCCATTGGGATAATTTTATAATTTCACGCGGGCTAAGCCACTGGTAGAACCTAGTTGTATGTACATAAAAATATTTGGTCGATTTTTTTTAAACGAAATAAACTTCGTTCTTGACTGCGATCCCACCTGAATACTT
The DNA here is from genome assembly GCA_949316375.1 of Mythimna vitellina. Classification (NCBI taxonomy): domain Eukaryota; kingdom Metazoa; phylum Arthropoda; class Insecta; order Lepidoptera; family Noctuidae; genus Mythimna; species Mythimna vitellina. The sequence continues at coordinate 19,222,749 of OX438692.1, forward strand.
GATGGTAAGCAGTGATGCAATCGTTGATGGTAAATCGCACTAGTTTACTATGAGCTTATTCACTCTAGCTTTGAAGACACCTAAATTATAATCGGTCGGGAAGACTGCTGCAGGCAAACCGTTTCAATCTTTCGATGTACGCGGGATAAACGAGGAAGACGAGTATCAAATATTGAGTTTTATCTAGTTTAGATTTTCAAATACGTCTTCAATCTCACTAATATTATAAAGGCGAATGTCTGTGTCTGTTTAAGTTAGTTACTCCTTCACGCTGAAACGGTGGAACAGATTTGTATGAAATTTGGCAAACGAGTAGTCTATGTCCTGGAATAGCATGTATATGCAATCTTTCGATGTACGCGCGTTATTTAATAAACAACGAGACAGAAAAGAAACAATAATTTTGATCAGTGTGGGTTGTTAAAAAGAGGACTGGTGTAAAGGATTATTTAAAAGGATACATTTTCGTGGGAAAGAAGTTGTGTTAAAAGAGATATACCGGTAGGGTTAAAAAGTTGGGCTGCGGGAATGTTCGAACCGTTAACCGTTAATCTAGACCTACGTAGAAAATTAGGGAAATTATGAAAATTGTTCAATAATTTTAGCAGTCTGATCGTTTTTAGGCTTCCGTTTTTGCCCGTAGGGTACGGATAAAAACAGAACCTTATTGCTTAGACTCCGCTGTCCGTTTGTCCGTCATTAGGCTGTATCTCATGAACCGTGAGAGATAGAAACACATAAAGTTAACGCTATAACAACAAATATGTACTGTACTAATAATAGAATAAAATAAATATTCCAATGGGTGTCCTATACAACAAACGTGATTTTTTTTGCCGTTTTTTGCGCGAATCCAACCTGCACTTGGCCGGTTTTTCTTTGTTAGATTATATTGATTTGTTTGGTAGGTAAGTAGGTACCAACCTAGGTTATCGCTTTGTCGGGCGTCCATTATACGGTTATGCAAGCGTCAATCAAAACCATCAATCATGAATGATGTTTAAATGACGGAATTTTATCGCCATACGTTTTTCGTCATGCAAACGTCAATCATCGCATTACACGGTGAGTTTTCGTCAATCAAAACTGACAGCAAAACCTATCGTGTAATGGACGCCATAAAGGTACCTATGTAGGTAGGTATACTTTATAAAATAGGTTTTTTATTAATTACATGTACATATCTACATCCCTATTACACAATCGCTAGGAACAGTTCGATCGACATTTTAATCAATTCGTTGGGTAGACGTAGACTATTAAATGGCAGTAAATTAAAAAAAGTTTAACCATGGAGTTTATTGCCGGTTCTTCTCCATAGGAAACGACCAATTTGGAACCGTGCAGTATGTGAAATAAAAACATTTGAATTTAGAATTTTAGAATTAAAAAAAAAGTAATTAGTTTCTAAAATGTTAAGAAAAGCGTAAAGTAATTTGGTTTTGAGCAATAAATCATTTTAATTATAATTTTTAGCATAATTAGCCGGTGTTTTTCTATCATAATAAGATTGTAAATTCGCTTTCGAATGCATAATAATTTAAATAACATTCTGCTAATCTACAGATTTTAAATTAATTTCGAACGTTTAAAAAATTAAGTAGGTAATTATTTACGAAATTTTAATAAGTATCCTATTGTAATGCTTCGGTTTTAAAAATAAAGCCTATCGATTCGCAACAGGTAATTTCTAATTAATAATCAAATAAAACTGAATGTTATCGGAAATACCTCAACATACCGATATCTTATCGAGATTGCACCAGTCACTAGATTGTCCTGTTTTTATTTTATACTTACTTATGAAACCTGTCCGTGGTCATTTTTATACTTTTTCACAGCACTGACAGCACAAAGACCTCACCACAAGCGTACGAAAGTTTGTTCAACTCATTTTGAACAGATTGCCACAGTTTAGAACCGCGAAATTGATAAGCTGGGAAAGTTTGCCGTTTTGTTACACTTCACACTTTTCCAAATTAGAATAATGTTAATTTATCACTTAATTAAATTACTGTAATTCTATATAATTTACTATGTTATTGAAGTTTTATTAGGAATTCGTAAAATAAATGTTGTTTTGTTACAACATATAATAAAATAATAACAGAAACACCTGTTTCACTCAGGTGAAACACGAACTGTTGTCAACTTGTCACAGATGCAATACAAAATACAAAACTTACGCGTAGCCAAAGTTTGAATGAATGATATGAATGATCGAAGAAAGCAATGAATGATGGTTGTTTTTCGCAACAGACGTTCAATGCCCTTTTCTAATGAGTAGTCTTTAACGACATCTAGTGACAGAAATAAAAACTTTTGTACAGCGCCATCTAGTATGGAATAGCAGTACTTCGAAGATTGTACCTAGTATTGCTATTCGTCAATAGATGCCAGTACTTATATTATTTGAAATCGTAAATAAAAAAAATGTGTCTGAAACTATTGATAATGCAGATTATATTAAAATAATTTGTCCATATTTTGCCCAAATTTATTTCCAACGGCCTTTGCCGTCGAACTGACGAAAACAAAAATGCGATTGCCGGGTTGCAATGCCAAAATGCCATTATTTATTCAGATTTTGCCGCGCAGTCGTTTCTTTCTGTACCCAAAGAGTTTTCGTTTTTCTGCACTGGGGAGGGATCTCTCCACAGGGATCTATACAAGTAAATACCGCTTTCCAAGACTAAAATATGGACTGAATGAAAACCCCGAAGAAAGAAAATGAATAGATATTTATCAGAAAAAAAAGAACCACAACCCACATATTAACATTAAAAGCATTGTTTGATAAATATTAATAGGCGAGTGATAGGTTAGAGTAGATTTCCTCCATTATCATTAAAAGCGCCGCAAAAAGCACACCTAAAAGTGAATTATTGTGTGTTTATCTCGAGTGCTGGATAAATTATCTTGCCCATGATAAAATAACCGCAGGCCACTTATCTAGGCGTTTAACTATTTTTAGAGGGTTCATAGATACTAGTAGATTAGTCAAAACACTATTAAGTTAGGGGACAATAGTTTTACTGACCCCAATAATATTTGAACACTTAGCTATGATACAAAAATTATCAAGTTCCAGGCGCTCGCCATTGCCTAGGTTCACAGAAGGCAAAATGCAAGCGAAACAATTGTTTTTTTTTAATGATTAGGTTGTGAGTCGGACTCGCGCACTGAGGGTTCCGTACAAACTTACCTTTGAAAACTTTTCAATTCCCGAATTGAGTTACGAAGATTTTTCCGAATCACTAAAAAAGTTTTCAACTACAAATTTAAAGTTTTCAGATTTTTTTCTATACTTGTGCTGTGAGACCTTGCTTCATGCCAAATTTCAAAATTCTAGGTTAACGGGAAGTACTCTATGAATTTTGACTCCTTTGAGAGTGTCGAAATATACGTTTTTTGTCACATAAACGGTTGTATCTTTTTTTTTTCGTTAACTCAGAAGTTTGATTTTTCACAGCATCAAGGGACCGCAGACTTGAGTATATGGTTTTAATTTTAACTCTATACCTCTACTTGTTCCCGAGATAAAGGGTCTATTACATAGCTATTATTACCTCCTAGCCACTGCCAGCGGCTTTGCCTGCATGGTAGTAGAAAATTACCGCAAGCGAACATACTCCCGGGATAAAAGTATCCTATGTGCTATTCCAGGACATGGTTTGCCTGTGTGCCAAATTTCATCAAAATCCGTCCAGCCGTTCGAGTGTGAAGAAGTAATAAACATACACACAAACTTTCTCCTTTATAATATTTGTGTGATAACGCGACAGGGGCGGCTTACCATTACGAGGCCCTGGGAAGCAGATCTTGTTCTTTTTCTTTACGTCTTTTTCATTTGAAGATTAGCAGGACCTGATCTCGTGTCATCGAATTTGAGAAATCAGATATTTATCTATAACCTTTGTTTGCTATGAAAGGTAAAGATAGAATAAAATTAAAATTTCCAAATGCTAGCTTTTTTTTTCTTATCGAGTTATTACGCGAGGCCTCTACAAAAACGAGGTCCTTGTGGAACTTGGTGGCCTTTCCACACTTCTATCATTTTTTTATAATTTATTTACGATATATCATTCATTTACGACAAGAATATCATTACTTTCGTTAATTTTAATTTCGTTTTGTAATATTTTATGTCATAAATCTCAATTTTTGAGTTTAGTCATCTTTGTCGCAAATCACAAAAATAATATTTATATATTTCCACCTATGTATTTGTATGTCTGTTTAAATAGACATTAAAACCATCCGGTGTTCGGTTTAATAAGAAAGGCAATAATCCGAAGAGCAAGGTGCATTAAGAGAAAATGCAAATATCCTTTTTTCCAACAAATACGTAGGGGAGAGGAAGAGAGAGCATTGGTGGCCAATTGGTAACGGCGCGGACTTATGAGGATTAGGTAGCGGATTCAAACCCACACAGGCGCATTACTTTGTGTAATTTATTTCGTTACCATTGCTCACAAAAAACGGTGAAGGAAAACATCGTGAGGAAACCGCCATGTCCTAGAACCAGAAATTCGAAAACATGTGACATCCACCAATTCACACTCGGCAAGCGTGGTGGATTAGAAAGAAAGAAAGAAAAAAAGAAAGAAAGAAAGAAAGAAAAAAGTTTTTTTTTGGTACAGCACAAGGCACAAACACAATATTAGGTAGGTTTTTTTTTTTTTTTTTAATTGATATAAACCAGTGCTTGACTGCGATCCCACCTGATGGTAAGCGGTAGGTTTTTGATTACGGCCCATTCTTTCTCCAAGAAAGGCCTGAGTACCAGCAAAGGGAATATTATCAGGCTGGTTATGCTTATGCTTAAGTAGTATATGTTTTTTAGCGTAGTAGTCGGTTCGCGCTAATCTAAAATCTGTAGAAGTTTTTAGTTGTGCGCTTATCACGTAAAATGTACGAAATATATGTAGATAACTTTTATACATTAAAAATAGGTATAACTTGATATATTACTTAGGCTTTGTTTCATCGCAATCGGTTGACTATATCGAAAGATATAGTACATTCATTAACTGTTAGGTGGTACGAAGTTCGCCGGGGTCAGCTAGTTTATAAAATAAAAACTGTAAAATTAATTTTCCAGTTCAATACAAAGCTATCAAACGTTCATAAAGCTCACGAGTGCGTGGCAATCAGTGCGATATGATTATGAGGCACAAGTGCGATAAATTGAGATACCAAGTGCGTAATGTATTACCTACCTACGTTCGAACCACAAGTGTTACACGCGAAATACATTAATGATAAAAGGTAATGGATGACAAATATTTATCCAGCCTGCAATTAGTGTGTAATATAAAATTTTGGTAAAAGATGTATTAGGATAGATAGTGGTCGATGGATAATTGTTAGTGGAGCCGCCAAGCTTTGTAATTAAACTATAAAGCTTTTTAGATAAGGTATACTTTAATCACGTTGTTCGCCAATCAATATTGCGTATCTGATCGGCCTGTTGAGAACAACTGGTGGACACAGGTCGCCCCCTGAAATGGTAGTTGAGTTGTATGTACCTACCTTTTTTACGTGAGAAATCATCTAATAACTTCCCCACTAGGGGTGGGGCGAGAGGGAATGTCAAACTTCTACTGATGCGGGCCATGGTTTAGAGGTATGCATGCGGAACAGAGTGTAAATCCCCGCACACCTCCAGTGAAAAGGGAGGATCCCCCGACCAGACGGGTGTTATGCCTGGTGTGGGCAACTGCTCGATAGATGATTTCGGGCCGTTCTATATGTTCAAATCGCGCGGAGAACTTTAATTGCGCGATGCAGAATTTCCTAGTTTAGTTCATATGTGCCGCCATAGATGTCGCTATACAATGGTAACTCGTTCGAACGATCCGCAACACAAGCAGTCATCGGCTCTAACTGACTCTGTCAATCTCGCTGACATCAGGCGCGCTTAGAACACAACGTGGAGTCGTCCCAGGCCTGGTCCCTGGACGACGAGCTACCTGTTGCTCGCTGTCCGCAGGCCCACGCCTGCGGTGGCCAGGAATCGCCCTGCTTCTACCGACGCCTGGAGCGTCTCTGGTTGCAGTTTGTATTTTTTTTTGGTATTTATATGTCGGGCTGGTGTCTGCATATTTTGTGTATGGGAGAGGCAAATGTGTCATTCGATCCACCCCAGCTGCTCAAGGAAGACCAGCAGAGCTTTGGTGTTCTTCTGACCATTTCACGGAGGGTACCTGGGGTGGAGGTTGTATACAATGTATCTGCTACGTATTTAAACGTTCCACCGTTCCATCGTGCAACCTTAGATTTCAAAAATTATAGCCGATGAATCATTTCGGAAATTAAGTAGATGTAGCTTAGTGATGTTTAAATGGCTTTTGTATTTGGTGTGGGTAGTATCTATGTCGGTTCAGTAGGTACCTACAATTATAGAAGCTACTAGTTAGAGCGAAACAGTAAACCACAAGGGCTAAGGACAAAGGAAGCAATAAACTCTTCCTTTGTGGCGGTGTGGTCCTCGCCAGGAATAGTTAGCGGTGTCCAATTGTTTCACAGAAGCAGGAAGTAAACGGTTTCGAAGCACCAGTAGAAAAGCTAACCGATTCTGAACCTCACGGCCATGTATTTCTTACTAATCTCTACGACGATGATGTGATGAGACGAAAAATTGGGTACTTCACACATTTTTTTTATTGTTTGTATCAAAAAGTAATTTTATACGAAATCACAAATAGAAGGCATTTTTAAATTCGTTTAATAATCTTCAAGTTAGAAACCCGATTTTAGTGGAAGAGGAAACTGTCAAATAATAGTATAAGGATGCAAATACTGAAGTGTGACGTCACCGGCATTAGGTTAGGTGTGCTCAAAAGTTAGTACTAATACTCAAAAGTTGTACTTCGCCTGACCTATTTTGATAGTCTTGAATTTTATTTGACACTAGCTGATTCGGCGAACTTCGCACCGCCTAATAATGTGATCAATGAAGAACCGCCCGACCAATTTTGTGCAAACTTCACATAAACCATCTACTAAATAGTCCGAACAAAGCCTAGGAATTTGGTTTGGATAGGTGAGCCCGTTCTTGAGTTATAAAATTACAACGAAAAGTGGCATTGATTTTTATATATATATATATAGATAGAGAAATATTCCCACCACTCCCCCAGTTTTCCTTAAACCATTATTTGGAATGCTAATTTCTGTTTTAGTTAATAACCAATTTTGATACTGTGTTCAGAAAAATATTTCTATTAGTGTTATTTCGACGGGTTCAAAGTAAAAAAGTTATTTGCAATTTTACGAATTTTTGATAGTTAGTAATAAATAAGTGAATAATAAGTAGTTAAAACTAAAAACTAAAAGAACTATTATTTCTTCATTTTTGATACTTGAAAGACGATTTGCCTTAGAATATGTATTTTGAGTAAGTTACTGCAACTATCACCCAAATTGCACCCGTCGATTTGTTCGTGGGTGATGCGAAAGAGATCCCCGGGGCCCTGGAAATAAAATGGCAGAGAAGGAACAGGAGTGGGTTTTTAGTCAGTAAAAGTCTGACACTATCCCCCGCTCCGCCCAAGAGCGGGGATGTCTTTAGATGATTTTCCCACCCGAAAAAAAAAACCCGTCGATTTGTTATTAAGTTTTAAATATTATACAAAAACAATCATAGACAAAAACTCAGTTTTACAGATATAATCTAACATTATGAAGTGGAAAGATTCACACATTTGGATTTTTGTTTGTAATTAATAAACTAAAAAACTAAATTGGACCGATTTTAAACATTCTAATGAATGCTACTTTATTCGCAAAGTCACAAAGGCATAAGAATTTTAATTTTTTCTCGCAGGTGAAGCCGTTGGAAGAATCTATAGCTTGTTAATATGAAAATACTGATTCGACGGCGAAAATTCCTTTATCCTGTTTTACCTCGAAAAAAAATTACACGATTTTTGTGGTATAGGAAACGGGAGCGAAACCAAGGGCAATGATTAGTTTAGAAGCACTGTATAGTTTTTTTTTAAATGTATTGTTTAAAATGTTTAATCGAAATTAATGTAGAAGACTATAGAGAACAGTCGACTCAATGCTTCAAAGGAAATAGTGGTTTGAGGTACAGCTCACCATAGCCTCCAAGACGCTCCGTGGCACTATTGACGCGCCTGATCTGCTTACTGTGCTAGCGCGTTTTTTTGTCCCGGACAATTACTGCCGCGGCAAAAAGCACAGAATGTTTGCTGTACCTCAGTGTCGCACTGTTGCCCGTGCGCAGTCTCCAATACCTCGCACTTTGGCTGCATTAAATGATCTCTTGGATTCTTATCCAACAAACGATCTGTTGGCGGATGAATGGAAGATGATTTTATTGGTATGTCAGAAGTACTGCGAGAGGAATTGATGGAAGTACATGATGTTTTTAACCTAAAACTTTTTGTTTAATTACCTACTTTAATTGGTTGTTTAATCGTTGTAATTAATTAAATAAATAAATAAATCTTCAGGTTGTTCCGCAAATCAAACAATATTGTTTGAAGGAGCACGGCTGTTTATTGTTTTACCGGAAGAATTAAGAGTCGGTTGCAGTCACAGAGTATTGTAATTGTCTTCAAAACTTAAATTCGCAATTTTTGTCATCAAATCTCCAATAACAACAATAATGTGATTTAATTTTCTCTTTTCCCGTGCTTAACCTTCGCTGGTTTAAGGAGAAGCAAAGGTATAAAGCCGATATACATCCTCATATTAAATATAACAAATTCAAATATTTTTGAATTTAGAACACGGATAATTGTTAATTTGTTAGTAAAACTAATTATTGTGTAAGTAATCATGTTAGTTTATATTATTCTGATCAAAAATACAATTAAAATTTTCATTAGATATTAAAACCTTGAAAATATCCGCCTCTTTGCTTAAAAAAAAAAAATTATCATTATTAAATATATATATATATATTTTATAGTTTATTTTTTATAGGTATGAAAAAGCCCTTGTTGTGATAAATTAAAAAAAAACAGTAAGAGTATTGAAAATATTTTTTCATGGTGTTCTTTTTTTGAATATGTGGATTTCCAGAGACAACAAATATGAAATAACTATATAGAGGCATTGATGTGCTTGTTTCATATCAATATCTTTTGAAGTTTAAAGTTCATAAGTCGTGAAAAAAAATCAACCTTGCTGTTTTTGTGTAGACACTTGAGCTATACGCTACACCAATTTTACATCACAATGTCCATTAGGCAAACTGATTAATATTATAGTATAATCAGCCTTTCAATGTTCCCACTGTTGGGACTCAGGCCTCCTCTCTAGGAGAGGGAATGAGCCGTAATCCACCACGCGGGCCCAGTGCGGATTGGTGAATGTCACATGTCTTCGATTTTTTGGTTCTAGGACATGCCGGTTTCCTCACGATGTTTTCCTTCACCGTGTTGAGAGCAGTGGTGATGAAATAATTTAGACAAAGTAATGCGCCTGACTGGGTTTGAACCCGCGACCTACAACTCTTAAGCCGGAGCCATTACCACTCGGCCACCACTGCTCTATATCTGATTAATATTATTTGCGTATAATTAAAACAGCCACTGATCTTCATTCGAAAAAATCCCGCCAAAAACCGATCCCATAGACTTACAAGTTGTTCATAATGATCATCAGAGTTGCCAGTTTATTAATTTATTTTTGTATTGTCGTCTCCTTATTGTATGTGAAAGAAGGAATTTAATATTAATTTCCATTATTCGTGTTAATGCTAGATGAAAATGAAAAATATTACCAACTTCCCTTAAATAAATTATGCACCCACGCTTCAAGTTTTAGTGGTTTATTGACCTTATTAGTGCTACGAGAATATTACCCCCGAAAATTATTTAAATATTTGGAAGCTAAATAATATGCAAATATCATTAGATTTAGAAGTACTTAATTTATATTTAGGTACTTATTTAGTTTTTTAAACTGTTATTCTTTACGTAGGTACGTAAAGGTATACAGGTACCTATAAGTATAGGCACCTGCCTATACTTATAGGTACCTGTATTTTGTAATGTTTTGCAAGATTTTGCATATTTTCTTTGCTTATGTTGTATTACAAAATCGGCTCTCATGAAAAAATCCACGTTTTAGGGTTCCGTACCTTAAAAGGAAAAACGGAACCCTTGTAGGATCACTTTGTTGTCCGTCTACCTGTCTGTCTGTCCGTCAAGTCCATTTATCTCGGAAAGGCGTGGAGGTATCGAGTTGAAATTAAAACAATATACTCAGGTCTGCGGTTCCTTGAAGCACTCTCAAGGGAATCAAAATTCAGGTAGTTCCCGTTGATCCAGAAACCTGAAATTTGGATAAAGCAAGGCTTTATAGCACAGATATAGGAATAAATCTGAATACAGTAAATTTGTTGTTACGTGACAAAAAAATACTTTTTGCCATTTGGAAAAATTTTCAAGACTCCTTTCGGATATAGAACTATTTACATAGGTAAGTTTGTCCGGAACCCTCAGAATGGGAGTCTGACTCGCACTTGCCCACTTTTTTTAAAATAATATAAACAAGTGCTTGACTGCGATCCCACCTGATAGTAAACAGTGATGCATGCATCGTTGATGGTGCTCTAGCTTTGAAGACACATATATTATAATCGAACGGGAAGAACGCAGCAGGCAAATTGTTCCAGTCCGATATACACGGTATAAACGACGAGGCGAAACGCTTAGTCCGGACCGTAGAGGTTTCAACAACGGAAAGATGGATACTCACCGTACGTCGGGTTGTCCGATGGTAGAGAGGAGATGGCGGAATCAAATCATGGAATTCCCGCGCACACTCTCTAAAATGTATCTTGTAAAATACCGAAAGGCTGGCTAACTTACGCCTGTGCTAAGGTACTGATTTAGTTAAGTCTAATCTAAATAGCCTCCAGGCTTTCCACTAAATCCGGATCACCAATTAGCCTCTTCGCACGCCTCTCCACTGAGTCCAAAGCTGCTAGATGGCATTTTGTAGCACCAGCCCAGATCCGTCTTCAGTAGATCGCCTCACACAAACAGGTTCTAGGTTCAGGTTCCTACTCCTGAATCCATGCACCCTCTGTGCAGAGGATGTATGGAGTCGGAAGACACTGTCACGCATGTGCTCCTTGAGTGCACAGCCGTCAGCGAGATAAGAACACGAACTTTGGGAGCACCGATTTCAGTGATGGACGCCCTGATCAAACTGAAGAGACTCATCTGTTTCTGGAATGAGGCATACACATTGGTCCGATAAGGACTAAGTACGGAAACCAGACAACAAAGATAAAATAAGACGAAGACAGGTTCCTACAGGACACTTCTCCTTATTTATTTATTTATTTATTGTATCCTTTATTGTACACCAAATACAAAAATAAAAGGAAACTAAAAACTAAAACACATACGTACATACAATGGGCGGCCTTATCGCATTCCGCGATCTCTTCCAGGCAACCTGGAATGGACAGTAATTGCCTGGACAAGAAATGGGGCTGTCATTGGTGTAACAAAATCAGCATTAAATAAATTATATTATAATAGATACACTGATATATACATATGCTATATAATAGATACATATATACATACATACTTTTTTTTTGCGTTTCCTTATACCAAACGCAAAAAAAAGTTATTATGTTAAAAGTTTTTTGTTAAGTTATAGGTTACTTTTAAATAAGCGCGCTCCATCGTCGAACGCATCGTCGCTTTCCATCAGGTAAGATAGCGTTCAAGCGCGAACCTATCAAGAATAATACAACAACAAAAAATTGAACCAACTACTCACTTATGAACCTACGGTTGTCAATATCGTCTTCCTGCCATTGTCCCATGTTACTTACTTGGGTCACCCCAACACGTTTTTTTCTTCCATTCTATCTCGTCATCCATCACGCTATTAGTATCACTAACTCCCTTTTCTTTCATATCACTTAGGAACCTACAGTGTTCGGCTTACATTTTGAGAGATTTCTTTTAGGAACCTAGAGAGCAAAGCGAGCTCTAGTACAAGTATTCATACAGATACCGGCACGGATCTTGAGCGCTGACTTCTACAGTTCTACTTACGCAGAAGCACGCAGAAGTGAAATATCGGGTCTCTTTAGTGGTATGAAAAGAGACGCGGGGGCGGGAAGTGCAATCCTTGTACAGTGATTGGCTCGCCGATGTGTACGCTGCGCAAAGCGATCCCAGCTCTTTCTCCGAGCGCTCAAGATTCGTGCCGCTATCTGTACACCTCTTCTCTGATTTTACTATAACAATATTCTAAGTGGCTTTTTAGATACTTTTTTCGTAACGTTTTTGTATATAATAGAATCGAATAAACTTTATTGTATACCAAAACAGTAATAATTGCTGTAAAATTGTATTATCCAGTGTGTAGTACCCACAATGGTGGCAATGGCGGTCTTATCGCTAACAACGATATCTACCAGACAACCATAGGCTGGACTATAAGAACATAAGCTAAAAAAGGGGTAGTCTGCGGTGTACTACCAGCAAATATGAATCGAACAAAAATTTTACATTTAAAATATACGATACTCCGATACTCCGCGGTCCTAGCTAGCGGGCATCGGCCCTGCTGGGCCCCTACAGTTTGCTGACATCTCCTTGGGAGCGCGTGGATCACTAAGCGCTGTTGACGACTGGGCTCGGTCCGATCAATTACCGGATGGCCGGACGGCAAGCTACCCATTGCTCGACGTCCGCAAGCCCGCGTTTACCGTGGCTGGTAGTCGGGGTCAGAATCTCCCCCATTAGAAAAGATAAATACAAGAGCTTATAAATATATATAGGTACTATAGGTATAGGTTATAAATAATACTAAAATTTAGGGGGGCGCAAGTGTATCCTACCAACAGTGCCTCTAGCTCCACAGATACCTAAAACTATATGATAACGAGACCATCGTCGTCTAAGTCCCCACGACATTTTTCTGCGTCAATTCTCGCGGTCTTTCCCGCCGACTTTCTTCCTAAATTACGAGCATGTTGCAAAAAACAAAATGTCTGCCACGAACGAGACGCAATCACCCAATGGATCGGCTGGAGCTGCGCAGAATTTTAAATAACAAACCTTTTTTTTATTTGTTCAGGGTGAGTTCTATTTTCAAAAGATTTGTAGATGGTCATTGGTGTTGGTATTTTTTTTTGGTTGGATTATTTTTAGTTTTGGTTTTGTTTGTTTTTGATTTTAATTTTTTTTTTTAATTTTAAGCATTTAACAAAAAAAAAAAAAATATGGCGACTGTGTATCGCGTACCATTATGGACTAAGTTATTAGACATCCATTGAGAACAATGACTTTTCAATGTATGCATCGGAGGAAATATTTTCACCGAAGTTTATTGCTATTTATAGTTAAACTATAATGGGCATGTTTTAACACATATTTTTTTTTTATTTCAAAGTACTCGATATTTTCTGAGAAAATTCTGTCCTAAAATTAAAATTAAAGCCAGGCTGCTTGCAAAAGCAAGCAGCCTGGCTTTAATTTTAATTTTAAATATCGAGCACTTTTGAATCTTCAGTTAAACAGGATAGAATTGGTAAAAGAACGAAACCAAAGGGTAACGTTATGGTTAGAATACTTGACACCGACTACTTACTTATACATATACTATTGTGCCAAGACGTTGCGAATTGATATATTATTTAAAAAAAAATAGTATGCTGAGCAAAAAAATAAAATAAAAAAGCTCAGTTTTTCTTTGTTCCGTATTCAAGTGTTTAATAAGCCGGTTCCAGAATAAATAATAACACTTGATGATGTTATCTTTTTATTATCTAGGAGCACACTTGATTAAAAGTTCGTCGTTCGTTTCATTTGAGCAATAGACAACTATCTGAAAAGAGGCAATATGGCACGAACTTAATATAACGTCCTTCTTTTTGAAGTCGGTTATAAAAAACGATATGTCACGGGTACGCGAAGTAACGACAGTATTCATTAGCGTAAGTGGCTACAACTGTTGAATCATGCTCAACGACGCTAAATGAGCAAAACCACAAAATGCGAAAATGGCGATGGCCGCTTCACCATTATATTGATTTCGACGCCATTAAAGCGAACCGGAAATTAAAAAGAAATAAAAACATATTGCTTTCCCGCGCACACCGAACTTCACCCAATTTGTACACGTTCAGTTTTCGAACAAGCGTATTTTTTAACATACCAGAATGACGTAACTGTCTCCGAAGTGCATGGAATTTTAAGCTTATTGTTGCTGAAATAAAAATCGAAATAGTATGATTTAAAGTTTAGCCGATATCATTATAAAAATAGTATGATAGGTGTAATATAGGGTAGGTAGATTTTATTTGGCATGCCATTATTGTCAGCGTGATATGATTATTATATTATCGGGCGATAAACGGGCATAAAAAAAGATATATCGTGGTGAGGCAATCATCTCGAGCGAGGATTACGACGTTATTACAGTGTATCATGTGGATTTATTGAGAATGTTCCTGCTAATTAGATTTGTGAGAGGGATATGAATTACGTTTGCCAGTAAATCACGGGCTTTGCGGAGCAACTCTAGAAATGTTTCTAGTAGATGTAGGTACCTACATATTAGTAGTAGTCTACCGAAACGGTTCGTTGTCACTAGTACCATTAACAGTTCCATGATGGAACTACTAAGTGTTTTTACCCCTAGTGTTTTACAACCCTCCAAAAATTTCACAAGTGTTTCTACCTCTAGTGTTTTTCAACCTTTAAAAAAAAATCACAAGTGCCTAAAATAATAAAAAATAATGTGGAACTAGTGATAATAAAATTTAACATTAGTTCCATTATTTCCAGATTCTTTTAAAATGGAACTAGTGATTTAAAAAAACCTCAGTAGTTCCATCATGGAACTGTTAATGGTATTAGTGACAACGAACGACTAAAACCAGTTCTTTGGTATCTGTCTTATTTTTGGCCGAACCCGAAACTTTTAGACAAGTTAAAAATCTATTGTTTACTAAAAGGTGAATGCTTAAAAAACCCACCTCCAGCGGAAAATGAGGAGTACCTCTATTCTGAAAATGTAATTATCAGTAATAATAAGTAATAAAACAATAACCAGCTATTATCGTGATCCCTAAGGGGTGACCAGATGGTTGCAAACCAACGTCCCTACCAAGGTGACTTTGCTAATTTCAATCCATGTATACAGCAGTCTTAAACCATGACCTTCAACGCCCTTGGTTGGGAGGCGCGTTTTCCCAACCACCGAACGTGTTGGCACGTGGTTTACATCCATGTAGCCGCAACACAAACCAAACACATAAACCAAGGTCACCTTTGCAACACCAAACCCCTGCTAGAGTTTTTGGTGTTCATTCGTACCCCAGTTCTTAACAAGGGGGGCACGCGATAATTATGGCGGTAAGTCTCCTCTTTGAAAAGTGGCTGGAAAGGCAACACGTATGACGCAGGTCCTCACCGGACATGGTAGGTTCGGGAGGTACTTGCACCGGATTCGTGCGGAAAAAACACCCGGGTGTCACCATTGTGTGTACCGCCCGGAGGACACGGTGGAGCATACGGTAGAGGCAAGCCCCACTTGGGCAGGAGTAGTTTTTAGTCAGCAAAAGTCTGACACGCCCTCCCGCTCTGCCCAAGGAGCGATGTCATTAGATGATTTTCCCATCCGAAAAAAAAGCTCTCAACAAGGGGGTGTTTCCGGCACTTAACTGTTTGTGTGGCAACACCATTAATTTTATCATTATACTTCCTAAGAGGAGGTGACGCAGCTTAAAATGTCACGCAGAAAAAGAAACGATTATAACTGCCTAAATGGCTTAAAAATTTATGCAAACCAAAAATTAAATATTTTTTGGTTTATCATTTCATCATCATTTCAGCCGAAAGACGTCCACTTTTATATTATCTTCTTGCTTATTTCAGGAATAACAGCAACAAACATAAATATATTTTACATTAATAATGAAACCTTTTTAAAAGTGCATAGTGCTAATTTTAATTAAGGGATGTTTAATTATGTTCTTTTTTAACGTGCTTATTAGTGATCGTAAGTTTTCTATTACTTTACCTGTTTCTACCCGTGAAAACCTGTAATTGGCTCAATGTCTCTTATACTATTGTTATTCTTTTGTTATAGCTGTTGGTTCTCCTATGATTAAATAAATAAATTATTATTTAGTTTCCATTGTGCAAAGACTTGGACATCCTCTGCAACGTTGTACAAGTGCTTGTGAATAAATTAATTATCATCATCATCATCATTTCAGCCGAAAGACGTCCACTGCTGGACATCGGCCTCCCCCAAGTGCCGCCACAATGAACGGTCCTGTGCGTCTCGCATCCATCGGACTCCCGTAACCTTTACCAGGTCATCGGTCCACCGTGTAGGAGGCCTTCCAACGCTACGTCTTCCGGTACGTGGTCGCCATTCCACTTTCGGCTTAAACGGCCATCCGTTCTGCGAGCATTGTGCCCTGCCCATTGCCACTTAAGCTTGGCGATTCTTCGTGCTATGTCGGTGACCTTGGTTCTCCTGCCAAAAACATAAAAAATAATGCTGTAAATTAATTATAATGAAACAGAGTCTATCACCGGCTCTGTCTGTTTCTTCTGTGTCTGTCTGAAAAACTTAAAAACCAGATTTTCATGTGCTTCAATTGTCTATTGCGTTCCAGAGCCGCGAGAACTCTGAACCCGACCCTTACATGGATATAGCAAACAAGACAAAAAAAAAAATACGTTCCATTTTCAAAACCAATTTAAATTCTTAGCAGCCAGTCCGTATCAATTTGTGTCCACATTACAAGCATTCAGCCTATAAACGCGATAACATCGTCATTTCGTTCCCAATCCCAATGAAATTGTAACGTAAGCATTTAACGCCCTCAGCTATTGTTAGAAGCCGCCACTAGGTGGCGCTGCCGGCCCGGAAGTTGCCAGGAAATGGCCACTAATGGCGGCCCACCGGAAGCGCCGCCATTACGTCGCTAGTGCTGCTCAAATAATTACATAGTCGGTGTTTATTTTGCAATATTGGCAAGTTTTGGGTAAATAGAGGAGGGTGGACACTTTTAAATATTGATGGAAGATCAGTTACCGCCAATGAAGATTATACGCCTTCTTTATTTGGGAAATTGTCAAATATTTTTTTCTGCTCTGGGTGGAGCGAGAGGGAATGTCAGACTGTAACTGACTAAAACCCAACGATGTTCTTTAAGCTGCCCTTTGCGTTCCAGTGCCACAGTGACTATTGCGATATATCTTGCAGTCTTTTTGTAATATTTAGATGTTCAAGATCTCGGGTTAATGAAGGATGACGTGTCCACAGCTTAATCAACCTTATAATGTTCCCACTGCCGGGTCTCAAGCCTCTTGTCTAAGAAAGGGTTCATAGAAGGATAAAATTAGAGGCGTAACGTGGAATAATTTAGATGTGGGCGAAGGCACTTCAGCGAGGAGTGTTTCCTTTCATAAATTCGAAAAAGAGTTAGCGACTGTCTCACTGTCGTAACCCAGTGTCTGAGTACAACGTCGTTTACCATCAGGTGAAATAATGGTCAAACGCGAGCTTATCAATTATAAAAAAACCCTCAATCTTAAAGAGCCCTCGCTTGTGCGAGGCCCTTTTGGGTGCGAAGCTGTGGGCGAGAGCCCACTTTGCCCACACCTAGCTACGCTACTGTTTGAAGTAACCCTCAATTTCTAAGTTATGTGAAATTGAGTAGGTACTTGTCAAATCTAGATACTTACTTTAACTTTGCCGGAATGTTTGAAAGTGTTACTGTGGCCCTAGAATGCAAAGTGCAATGTTGAAGTAACATGGACGAAGGAACGTGGTTTGAATCAGGGCCGGATGCGAAAGACACGGCGGTGTTCCGTCCAAGCAGGGCAGACTTCTACCGTAGTTCTTTTTCGGGTTCCGTACCTCAAAAGCAAAAAACGGAACCTTTATAGGATCACTTTGTTGTCCGTCTATCTGTCAAGACCCTTAATCTCGGGAAGCAGTGGAGATATAAAGTTGAAATTAAAACCATATACTCAAGTCTGGGGTCCCTTAAAGCTGTGAAAAAATCAAACTTCTGAGTTTACGAAAAAACAAGATACGGCATATAGGGTTGATCTAGAATCCTGAAATTTGGCATGAAATAAGGTCTAGTATAGGAAAAAAACTGGAAACTGTAAATTTGTAGTTACGTCACAAAAAAATTGCTATTCGAAAAAACTTCGTAACTCAATTCGGGAATTGAACTGTTTTCATAGGTAAATTTGTACGGAAACCTCAGTACGCGAAGCCGACTCGCACTTGCCCGGTTTTTTAGTTTAGCGTAGCATAATCAGCCTCATAATTTTATACATAATTTCCCACTGCTGGAACTCAAGCCTCCTCTCTGGGAAAGGGAATGAGCCGTAATCCACCACACGGGCTCAATGTCACACAATAGCATCATTTATAAAGCTAGAACTACACTGCGTACACGTGTGCTACACACGCTAATCTGTGCGCGTCGGTCTCCATACATTTTATATGGAAACTAGACTTACAAGTAGACCTACACTTGATCCACGCCACGCGACGTCGTTCTACATACAAATCAGGCGTGTTACACGTGTGCGTCGATCTAATGTAGTTGTAGCTTAAGTCAAAGAAATGGTGTTTGATAAAATGAGATATTCCACTATTGAAATTGAACTTAGCCAAATTATTGCCGCAAAATCCACCTAATTCATACTGTTTACGTCTCTATTTAGCACTACAAAGCCATACAAAAGTCGACCATGTATACTTACCCGCTGAGGAAACACAAGTTGCTCTACAGTAAGCAGAAGTTATAAATAACTAACGCTGACAATTTTCATCCTCGCCAAAGTTCTAGTGGTGCGATGAAGTTCGACTATAAATTGCGAGCAGTCCAAGTGAAAAAGAGCCGGGACTTCGTCTGTAACGACTTTCAAATTGGAAAATCTACTTAGAGTCCGAACTTCGAAGTTTGCCGGTCCGTGGTCTGCTGGTCGCTGTTTTCTTAATTGTTGTCTTTGAAGTAACCGGAGTTTATTAAAATTATGTTTGTGTTGTGTACCTATGGATCTTATTATATGTATGTTTTATAAATGTTTCTGCCCGGGCTGCGCGAAACACTAACTTCCGAAATTTAAAGTTATTTTGCACATTTTAGTGTTTTTTAGGGTTCCGTACCTCAAAAGCAAAAAACAGATCCCTTATAGGATCATTTTGTTACCCTCCGTCTATCTAGAGAGTCGTACCAGGTGGCGGTCGAACTAGCGACACGCGGGGTCGCGACGGTCGTTGGCAGGATCCAGGAGCTGGGACTCGAGGTGGCATTGCACAAGTCCGAGGCCATGTGCTTTCACGGCCCTCGGAACGCGCCACCACCGGATTCCCGGCTAACGGTGGGAGGAGTCCACATCGGCGTCGGGTCAACGATGAAGTACCTGGGACTCGTTCTCGATAGCCGATGGGATTTCGACGAGCATTTCCGACGTCTGGCTCCCAAACTAAATCGGACTGGGGCTGCTCTCTCGCGGCTCCTGCCCAACCTTGGGGGTCCAGACGCCTCCTGCCGGAGGCTCTACGCGGGGATCGTTCGGTCCATGGCCCTTTATGGCGCGCCGGTGTGGGCGCCGGGGCTGCGGAAGCAGCCGGCGGCCCGGCTGAACGCGTGCCAGAGGGTCATGGCCATACGGATGGTGCGAGGATACCGGACGATTTCCCGCGAAGCAGCGAGCCTCCTTGCTGGCCAGGAACCATGGGATCTGGAGGCAACAGTCCTTGCACTCATGCACGAACGGCGCATGGAGATGCAACGCCGGGGCGAAACTCCGCTGCCGCGACAAGTCGCAGCATGGCGGACAGAGCTCCGGCGAGTTCTCATGGTGAAATGGCGACAGCGACTGTCGCGACCCCGTGCTGGGCACGCCACAATTATGGCGGTAAGTCCCCTCTTTGAGGCGTGGTTGGAAAGACCTCACGGCGTCCTCACATTCCGCATGACGCAGGTCCTCACCGGACACGGTAAGTTCGGGAGGTTCCTGCACCGGATTCGTGCGGAAACGACGCCCGGGTGTCGCCACTGTGTGGCCCACCCGGAGGACACGGTGGAGCACACGGTGGAGGTGTGCCCCGCTTGGGCAGAGCAACGCCGTGTCCTCGTGGGGGCAATCGGCGGCGGTGATCTCTCGCGCCGGGCCTTGGTTCAGGCCATGCTCCGGAGCGAGGAGGAGTGGCAGGCGGTCGCCTCCTTCTGCGAAGCAGTAATGCTAGCTAAGGAGGCGGCCGATCGCGTGAGGCAACGGTCCTTACGCTCCAACCGCCGCCGGGATTCAGCAATGGGTGGCTCGCCGTCTGACCGTCCGGTAACCGTCCGGACCGAGCCCAAGTCGTCGACGGCGCGTTTTGTTCCACGCGCGCCTCAAGGAGATGTCAGCAAATCGTAGGGGCCCAGCAGGGTCGAAGCCTACTGGGGCCACGGGTAGTGTGAAAGCGGAACCCGGGGCCCTGGGACGAAGGCAACGAAGGAACAGGAGTGGGTTTTTAGTCAGTAAGAGTCTGACACTATCTCGCGCTCCGCCCAAGAGCGGGGATGTCCTTAGGATGATTTTCCCACCCAATAAAAAAAATTAAAAAAAAAAAAAAAAAAAAAAAAAAAAAACCCATAAAGGATCATTTTGTTACCCTCCGTCTGTCTATCTGTCCATCCCAAGTCCCTTTATTTCGGAAACGCGTGGGGATATCGAGTTGAAATTAAAACCATATACTCATATTTGCGGTCCCTTGAATCTGTGAAAAAATCAAACTTTTAAGATAACAAAAAAAAAAAGAAAAGGCAGTTTTTGTTGCAAAAAATGTGTATGAAGAAAAAAAGTGTACACTCTCAAGGCAATCAAAATTCATAGGGTACTTGCGAGAATCCTGAAATTTGGCACAAAGTAAGATCTTATAGCACAGATATAGGAATAAATCTGAAAATAGTAATTTTTTTGTTACGATATAATAAAATAAACTTTTTTTTACGTTACAGAAAAATCTTGGAGACTCCATTTGGCTATTGAATTATTTACCTATGTAAGTTTGTACGGAACCCTCTATGTGCGAGTCCGATTTGCACTTGCCCAGTTTTTTTACATTGAAGTCGGTTGTACTTTTTTTTTAGATACTTTTTTCAAATTTTACTGCAGCACGGGGGAAGTTACTTGATGATGAAGCCAAATATTTTTTAACGCTATAGTATTTTACAGCGATCTCACCTGATAGTAAGTGTCTCACGGCGTCCTCACATTCCGCATGACGCAGGTTCTCACCGGACACGGTAAGTTCGGGAGGTTCCTGCACCGGATTCGTGCGGAAACGACGCCCGGGTGTCGCCACTGTGTGGCCCACCCGGAGGACACGGTAGAGCACACGGTGGAGGTGTGCCCCGCTTGGGCAGAGCAACGCCGTGTCCTCGTGGGGGCAATCGGCGGCGGCGATCTCTCGCGCCGGGCCTTGGTTCAGGCCATGGTCCGGAGCGAGGAGGAGTGGCAGGCGGTCGCCTCCTTCTGCGAAGCAGTAATGCTAGCAAAGGAGGCGGCCGATCGCGTGAGGCAACGGTCCTTTCGCTCCAACCGCCGCCGGGATTCCGATCCCGATTTCCGGCCACCGTAGGCGCGGGCTTGCAGACGGCGAGCAATGGGTGGCTCACCGTCCGACCGTCCGGTAACCGTCCGGACCGAGCCCAAGTCGTCGACGGCGCGTACTGTTCCACGCGCGCCTCAAGGAGATGTCAGCAAATCGTAGGGGCCCAGCAGGGTCGAAGCCTACTGGGGCCACGGGTAGTGTGAAAGCGGAACCCGGGGCCCTGGGACGAAGGCAACGAAGGAACAGGAGTGGGTTTTTAGTCAGTAAGAGTCTGACACTATCTCCCGCTCCGCCCAAGAGCGGGGATCTCATAAGGATATGGATAAGGATGATTTTCCCAACCAAAAAAAAAAAACCTGATGGTAAGTGTGATGCAATCGATGATGGTGAAGTGCACTAGTTTATTTAGAGCCTATTCACTCTAGCTTTGAAGACACCTAAATTATACGGACGGAAAGACCGCAGCAGGCAAATTGATCCAGTCCTTCGATGTACGCGGTATAAACAACGAAGCGAAACATTTAGCCCAAAATGTTTGCAAGGTACGCTTCTAATGCCTTCTCCCTCGGTACCTAGGTACCAAAAAAAAGACTTTAATTTGATGCCTAACCAACGTTAGATATATAAAAACCTATTTAACGACAATAATTAAAAGACAATCAAGTCCCGACGTCTAATGTATTACTTAGTGAACTACGAGCGAAGGTAGTTAATCACCCCGCACATTAAGCGTCTGTCATCACAGCGCCGCCATTGTTCTCAGAAACTCGCAATTTCCCCACAACACACTAACAATACGATAATGCAAACCCACCAAGTAGCTGCACAGATTAAAAAATCATCCAGGATAATAAAGAACTTATCGGCTGTGAGATCTGACGCCGGTGCCTAGCGAATGGAAAAAAAAAGTAAAAAGGCGGGAATTTGATTCATAATGACATCAACATGGCGGCACTGATTGCGATCTGAAAGGGAGATAAGAATGGGGTGGCTTTGTCTTGCGTTTGATTACTATTATAGTGCATATATCAGCAATGGATGTCTGCTACGTACCTGTATGTTGTAACTAGGTGTTAATGTAGCTTTTGAATTTTAAGCTAAATGCTCAGTCCTTTTTTTTAGGTTAGGTTAAGTTAGGTTCATGGAGGAAATCATCTAATGTCTTCTCCCATTCTTTTACTGACTAAAACTCACTCCTATTTTCCTTCTCTACATTATGTTCCAGGACCCCGGATTTTCCTTTCAGAAGCTAACCCATGGCCCAAGTAGGCTTTGGACCTGCTGAGCCCATACGGTTTTGTTGACATCGGTGAGCTTCCCATTGCGCCGTTCGCAAGCCTACGCCTGCGGTGGCTGGGAATCGGGGTCGGGATCCTGGCGGTTGGGGCGTGAAGTAGTCCGTTCCTTCCGGT
Organism: Mythimna vitellina; assembly: GCA_949316375.1. NCBI lineage: Eukaryota > Metazoa > Arthropoda > Insecta > Lepidoptera > Noctuidae > Mythimna > Mythimna vitellina. The sequence continues at coordinate 19,245,767 of OX438692.1, forward strand.
GTGCGGCTGCCTCCTTCGCTAGCATTACTGCTTCGCATACGGAGGCGACCGCCAGCCATTCTACCGGCCATTATGTTAGTTATGGCCTGTACCAGGGTACGGCGCGAGAGATCTTTCTTTTTTCTCTGGAGACTAACTTGGATGTCTATCGTAAACAACGAACTAAAGGCAGACAAATTGGATGTTTTGACGTTACTGAACAGACACGTTTGGCGAAGAATTGATTAGGAGAACCAACCCCACAAATAATATATGGCTAGGCAAATAGAATGGGTTTGCAGAGACCGTCGAGAGAGAGTTATTTATTTATTATATACTTTATTGTACACCTCATAATGTGGACAGGATAAACATTCAGAGTTGTTCTATAGAAGGCTTAAAATTGCTCTCTGTCTCTGCAGACTTACTACATCATGAGCAGTAAGTAGACTTTTAAGTAAAACTTAAATATTAAAAATAGCCTGTAGCCAGCCAGATGTTCTGTTAGGGTTGGTCGTCATCAAATAACTTATCTAGCTCCGGGTAGAGCGAAGGGCGTATCAGACTTTTACTGGCTTAAACTTATCCGTGTGGCGTGTTCTTGCAGTCGCTCTTTGCTCTCTTGGGCTTTTTTTTTTTGGGTGGGAAAATCATCTAATTACATCCCCCCACGCTCTTGCGGGGCGAAAGGTCGTGTCAGAATTTTACTGACTAAAAACCCACTCCTGTTCATTCTTTGCCATTGTTCCAGGGCCCCGGGGATTTCTTTCGCATCACCCATGGCCACAGTAGGCTTCAACCCTGCTGGGCCCCTACGGTTGCTGACATCTCCTTCAGGCATGCGCGGAACATTACGCGCCGTCGACGACTTGGGCTCGGTCCGGACGGTTGCCGGACGGTCGGATGGCGAGCTACCCATTGCTCGCCGTCCACAACTCGCGCCTCATGTGGCCGGAAATCGGGATCGGAATCCCGGCGGCTGTGGTGCGAGAGCCATTGCCTCGCGCGTGCGGCCGCCTCCTTTGCAAGCATTCCTGCTTCGCAGAAGGAGGCGACCACCTGCCACTCCTCCTCGCTCCGGACCATGGCCTGTACCAAGGCCCGGCGCGAGAGATTGCCGCCGCCGATCGCCCCCACGAGAACACGTCGGTGATCTGCCCAGGCAGGGGCACACCATTGCTCTCAAGGGCTGCGGTAATTGTTTTTTTTTTGAACAGCTGAATTATTAGTAGTGACGCTAATTGGCACCTATGCTTTATTCGCATTAAGATTAGAAACTTATCTTTTTTAATGTCCGTTCAACCGATTTTGACTTCTATTCCGTAGACATAAGGTTGGTATTAAAAGTAAAAAAAAGTGTTTACAAAACCAATTTTTACTGCAGCCGACATTCGTCATGCCATCAACACAATAAAAGTCAAAATCGGTTGAACAAACAGTAAAAAACGTTTGTTTGAATACCTAATCTTGTTGCGAATGGAATGTATTCTCATGAAACATTATAAAGGCCATGGCCGCATTTATTGTCACTGAGTGTAAATTTTCTAATTCTTTTGCCAGAAGGAAAGTTCTATAAAGTTTTTGCTATTACTGAAACGCGCCACAGAAAATCCGCCTGAAACCTATTCGGCTATAAACTGAAAAACACAATTTATACTGAAGCGTACACAACGAAATGTAAATACGACGAATCGTAACCGAATTTGGTCAAAGGGTAAGCGGGAAATCACTGTCCATTTGCCGAATACGACATTTGTGACAAGTTCGGACATGTAAACACAACTTCCAGGCTTCGATTACTTGAAAAAGCTTCTATTCTTTACGGATACGTCATAAAGGTTATTTTCGCGGTAGAAACTATTTTCGTGGACGCAATCCCCTTCGTAGGTATTCGAACACAATATAAACTGTAATAAAATAAACCGGCCGCAATAATTTTTATTGTAAGAAGGGCCCTCGAATTATCATTTAGATGGGGTGGTTGGCAATATGGCGTGAATTCTGGAGCTGAGCAAAAAAAATAAATCGGGCAGCCGACGCGACAATTGAGTTACTGTAAGGGATGATCTTGTAAAGCGACTTTTTTCGGGGATTTCTGTAATTGCACCTATTTTATTGGCAAGGGTCTTTTGTTTATGGATGAGCGGTGTTGTGTTGAGGTAAATACTTTCGTGTCATGTACTTGGGAATGAGATTGTATTTTTTTTTTGGTTTTTGCATCTAACCAGTGTCAAGTTTAGAAGGTATTTAGTTTTTGCAGTCACTTGTTACTGAGTTCTACTAAAATGCGTATGTCATGTAACACATTCTAATGTCGATTTGCGCGTCGAGATGCAAAGCCGGGGTGAAACTCCGCTGCCGCGTCAAGTTGCTGCATGGCGGACAAAGTTCCGAGGGGATCTCGTGGTGGAATGGCGACAGAGATTGGCGTGCCCAACACTGGCTTGCGACAACCCAGTGCTGGGTACGCTATAATTATGACGTTAAGTCTCCTCTTTGAGGAGTGGCTGGAAAGACGTCACGGTGTCCTCACATTCCACATGACGCAGGTCCTCATCGGACATAGTAAGTTTGGTTCCTGCACTTGATTCGTGTAGAAGAACCATTGTGCGGACTACCGCCCGGAGGATCTGGTGACATTAGTCGGTTACATTAGGACGACACCAGGCCCACCGGTAGCATGTAAGCCCAGGCGCCTTGACCCTTCTCGATTGCAGGCAGCTAAGAAAGAGTTCGAGCAAATGCTTGCAAGAGGTGTAGCACGCACGGAGAGCACTTGGTCTACGCCGCTACATATGGTGAAGAAAAAGGACGACGGATGGAGACCATGATGGCGACAATAGGGCACTCAACTCACGAAATATACCTGACAGGTACCCCGTCCGTCATATTTAAGACTTTTCTTATCAACTAGCAGGTTGTACCGTCTTTTTAACTATAGATTTAGTTATGGGTCGTCGTGGTCAGGGTCCCGGCGGCTTGGGCGTGAAGGCGTCCGTTCTCTCACCCATGCAGCCGCCTCCTTCGCTAGCATTACTGCTTCGCAAAATGAAGCTATCGCCGCTCAATCCCTTTCGCTCTGGACCATGGCCTGTACCAGAACTTGGCGAGAGAGGTCGCCGCCATCGAGCGCGCCCACGAGTACACGGCGATGCTCCGCCCAAGTGGGGCACACCTCCACCGTATAATTCACCATATCCTCCGGGCGGTCCACACAATGGTGACACCTGGGTCTTTCTTCTGCACGAATCAAGTGCAGGAACCAAACTTATCATGTCCGATGAAGACCTGTGTCATGCGGAATGTGAGAACACCGTGATGTCAGTCCAGCCACTCCTCAAAGAGGGGACTTACCGCCATAATTATGGCGTGCCCAGCACTGAGTTGCGACAGTCACTATCGCCATTCCACCACGAGATCCCGTTGAAACTCTGTCCACCATGCTGGAACTTGGCGCGGCAGTAGAGTTTCACCCTGGCTTTGTATCTCCACGCGCAAATGGTGCATGCGTGCAAGGACTGTAAATTGCCTCCAGATCCCATGATTTTTTTTTATATTGAAACCGTTATTTTTTAAAATAGTTTGAATTTAAGTAAAAATAAAAAAAAAATGTTATGCGTACCTGCTTCTATGAACCTCTTTTGTTTAATGCTCGTGAATGGAATAAAGAAGTATTTTGTGTTTGACAACGTCACAGGCCCCGCCCTATGTTTTGGCCATTTACCCCAAATCTTTCCCAATGATAGTAAGGCAAATAAAACTCACGACTAAAATTATAGGTTCCAAAAATTTTTATAAATTGGCTTAAATCTATGAGTTCATCGAATATTTAAGTATTCATAAGGAACATAGACAGTTAATACAAATATTAAATTTTAATCTAAATGTCGTCACCAACACGTATTAATGACTTGCTCCCCACAAACATGTTATTCCTCTGAAACACATTAGTCTGAGCGCGTTAGGGATTCGATTATGACCACACTCATAAGCGGTAGCGATTTTGCATTGTATCGCTCACACCGGTTATGTACCTCAAAAGGAAAATACGCAACCCTTATAGGATCACTTTGTTGTCCGTCCGTCTGCCTTACTGTCTGCCTGTCTGCCTGTCTATCAAGACTCTTTATCTCGGGAACGCGTGGAGGTATTCAGTTGAAATTACACATACTAAAGTCGGCGGTCCCTTGAAGCTGTGAAAAAATCAAACTTCTGAGTTAACGAATAAAAAAGATACGACACTTTATGTCACAAAAAACGTGTATTTCGACACTCTCGTGCGTTTCCATTGATGCGGTGCTGGATGGAGGGGCGAGGAGCGGACCGTGAATTGGCCAATCACTGTGCTCGAAATCTCCCCTTCGCATCAGTGGAAACAGTGTAAGTGGAGCGAAGAGAGGCTGAGAGGACTTTCAAGTTAAACAAATGGACACGGCCCCGAGCCGGACAGAACGGAGTCAAAACGGAGTGTTAACTCAACTCCACTCCACCCCGCTCCGCATCAATGGAAAAATTACAACTCTTCTTTTAGTCCTCTTCTCCGCTCCAAACAGCTCAGTTCTGCATTTCAGTGCACCCTAAGTTTTCTATAACTCTGTAATTATTCTTTTTAATCCGCATATTTACTTTGATGCATTGTTTACTACTCATCATCATCATTCTCGTCCCACATTACTGTGTCAGCGGAACACGTTATTTTCTTCCATTCTGTCCTTCCAACACACCACTCCTTACACAATCCATCCATATTTGCTTTGGCTTCCCTCTCCCTTTCTACTTAAATTGTATGAATTTCGGCACACAGCTTTTTGCTTTAAATGCAAAGAAAGCTCACTTCACCATAGTTGCCACTCATATTTTAATAGAAGAAAAATTGTACTGACATCAATGACTAGCAGCCTACTGTATGCATCTGCCTCATCATCATCTTCCTACCCTTGTCCCATCTTATTTGGGGTCGGCGCAACACGTTTTTTTCTTCCATTCTATCCTGTCAACCATCACTAACTTCCTTTCTTTCATATCACTATTCACACAATCCATCCATATTTTCTTTGGCCTCCCTCTCCCTCTCCACCCATCCACATGTATACTCATAACTCTTTATGTACTGTATATGCAACTGTATGCATCTGCCTAAGCATAAATAAAAATGTTTCGATACAAATGTTATTTGGATCGCTACAAGTGTCCACTATGTCCTCAGACCGTAATGACACTGCAAAGCGGCAGAGTGGGCCGGGGGCCGCCGAATGGGAAAAGAATCAACGCTGATAAATGATTTCGGTACAAATGTTATTTTGATCTTTTGCGATATCCACAGATTTGTTTTGGGGGCGTTTGCTAAAATTCGTTTGGTGTTTTCCACTTTTTGATTACGTTTTTTGTTTAGGCGAAGGCAGTGTGGTTAGCTTTTTATTTATATAAACTTCTTGGTTGTGTAATTACAAATTGAAATAATGTGTAATGTTAATAGGGAGCTAAGCAGTTATAGTCGAATGAAATACTTATCTAATCTATAAAAAAAACGTCGTGTTATAGTATTTTGTCGTTTATAATGCGAACATCGAAGGATTGGAACAATTTGCATGCAGCGGTCTACCCGTCTGATTATAATATTTGTGTCCGTTTTGATTACTCGGCCAAAGTGCAGAATAACGACTACGCCAGCATAATAGCATAATCAGCCTTTTAATGTTCCCACTGCTGGGACTCAGGCCTCCTCTCTAGGAGAGGCAATGGGCCGTAATACACCACACGGGCCTAGTGCGGATTGGTGAATGTCACATGTCTTCGAATTTTTGGTTCTAGGACGTGCCGGTTTCCTCACGATGTTTTCCTTCACCGTTTTGAGAGCGTTGGTGATGAAATAAATTACACAAAGCAATGTGCCTGGCTGGGTTTGAACCCGCGACTTACAACTCGTTAGTCGGGGCCGTTACTACTCGGCCACCACTGCTCTACTACGCCAGCATTACGAAGGAATTTGTAAAACACTAACGATAATAGTCGCAAATTCGTAGAATCAATATTCAGAAAGTTATAAAAGTTTAACTATGGTCGCGCGGTCGAAACAGGGAGAACCGCGCGGTCACGCAGTTCTCTTAAACGGAGCATAGTTGTAGAGGTCCCATTATTTTTGCTAATTATTTATACGATTTCAAAGAAAATGTAGATAGTATTAATAAAGCCTTAATTTTTCAACTTCACGACCTACAAAATTAAAACATATAGCGCAAGTTAGAAGAAGGGTGACCAAGATTTATGGTACGTCAATGGGACATTTTCAATTTTATTAAGATACCGGTAAAGTACCTTTATTGTAAACGGGATTAATGATTGTCTATTCAATAAGTGTCTACCTAAAATAAATATAATTATAAATATTAATAATACTATTAATATTTATAATTATATTATTATTAGTATATAATTTAATTAATGCTGGTTTTGTTACACCAATGACAGCCCCATTTCTTGTCCAGGCAATTACTGTCCATTCCAGGTTGCCTGGAAGAGATCGCGGAATGTGATAAGGCCGCCCATTGTATGTATGTATGTGTTTTAGTTTTTAGTTTCCTTTTATTGTATTTGGTGTACAATAAAGGATACAATAAATAAATAAGTGTCTACCTACATACCTATACGAAAATATATATCCTCCTACCTCCTTTTCACGTAAACACTAATAAACCTACCTAATATTTTCAATGATGACTTTTTAATAGCCTACTGAAAGACAAAAAGAAAGAAAATTATTTAATTTGGCACACGTACACAAATACACACAATGTAGAAAAAACATGTAAACACTTAAGATAAAAAAAAAAACTAATATTGTGTTTCGCGCCTGCACCAAATAGGTCTTCGTTCAGCAAAAATGCTAGACTAACTTTGCACGTGTGCACTATTGCAGTGGTGCACTACATACAGTACACTACTACAAAACACAAAACATAACTGGCGTTATGTTTTGAGTTTTGTAGGTCGTGAAGTTGAAACATTAGGGCTTAATGAACACTATCTACCTTTTTTTTAAATCGTACTGTGATAAGCCATATGTCATATGTTCTCATTTTATGTCTCTCCGAATTCTCCTAGTTATCTTGCCCCTCACTTCCAATACATTTGCGCCAATCACAACAAAAATTTACGATCATCACATAAGCGTCTAAATCACTGTCCCACTCACCGTACTGACTTCATTCACTATTATTTTCATGTTCAAGCTATTTCTCTTTGAAATGCACTCCCCCAGGAAATCAGGATGGCAACCAACCGATTGACCTTCAAAGTGAAGGTTCGCGAGTACATCCGTAAGAAGTTGGCAGCAGTATCGTCACAGCGCTAATTTGTTTTCTTATTATTTGTCTGCACCATTTTTTTCACTGGATTTGTGTATTCTCTTTTTTCCTTCTTTCTAGTTTGAGTAAATACTTATAGTATTTAAGTATATACTCAATGTGAGTGCGGAGCTCCTGTTCAAAACATGAGCCACATGTTGGAATGCCCCAAGTGTCCGTATACCTGCACTTTGGAGGATTTGATGAGTGCTACCGATGCTGCTATTAATGTAGCCACCTTTTTGGGTCCCAAAAAGTTTGACGAGTTTACCATCGAATCGAAAATAAGTAGAAGAAAAATATATATTTGTATAAAATAAAATGTGTTATAAACAATATATAATGCATTGCACTTACCATAATTTGTCTCCAGCTGATATTTCGTAGACCCATCACAAAGATGACAACAGTACTCCATACATGATCGAACTTGCGCTTGATAAAGGTTGAGCAACTGTTCCGGCGTGAAGTATCGTTTCACCTTAGCTAAGATCCCCAATTTTTCGGCAGCCTGTTGAGCTTTTGCCTCGATGTAAATCATCATCATCATCATCTTCCTGCCCTTGTCCCATCTTATTTGGGGTCGGCGCAATACGTTTCCTTCCTCCATTCTATCCTGTCAACCGTCATACTATCACTAACCTCCCCCTCCCTCATATCACTGTTCACACAATCCATCCATCTTTTCTTTGTAAATTTTATCTCTCGATGTAAATCAATAAACTTAAAACTTGATTCTAATAAAAATTAATAATAAATACTGTTATTATTAATTTGTCAAAATTATCACTCGCCTATCGATAGTCATCAAATAAATCTTTTATGAACTAGAACAGTGCTCAGTTTTCATCGACTTATGTATGTCTTAAATCTAATAAAAATAATATATGCAAAACAGAAAACTTATCGCAGGCTTTATGATTCATATGTCCTATGCCTGACTGGCAATTTGACATTAAAGTTTACATTGTCACCCTACACAATTATCTCCCTTAGAAATATAATAATGTCGATTACTGTTGAAATGAAATAGTCAATAATAATAAAAAATAAGAAACGTGGTAAACTTTAGTGATAACATTTTCTCAATTTCTGATGTAGCTTTCGTTTGTATAGAAGTTCAGGTTAAGTAAATAAACGCTAAAGTATGAAACACTCATAAGGAACGTTGAAAAGATTGGATTCTTTTTATTTACTCTCTACAAAGACATTAAATATATACTACCAATAGACAGGACATAGCGAACAAAATCGTGATCCGATACTTATTACCTAGTGGTCATAAGTTGCTCAGTCTAGTATGACACCCCCTACACGTCAAGTCGTGTTTGTATCCGCTCTATGCACTAAAAGAAAATCATTTTTTGAGAAAATATGAATAACTGCACATTACGCCATTGCAAATCTTGTTATGGTAAAATGACTGGGCCTAACATCGGTTTATTTTTGGTATTTACGAAGTAATTAATTAGAATTCAATAATTTTTATAAATAATTCCAGAACATTTGCTGATTTTGAGATAACGCCATCTATTGCTGAAAAGCTCAACCTTACCTTTATCACACACTGAGGCTCTACCACGAGCTCATAACGTGATCTATTTTACGACCTAAACCGAACTGATATAGGGATGGAGCTATATAGGGTGTTTTTTTTTTATTGGGTGGGAATATCATCTTATGACATATCCCGCTCTTGGGCGGAGCGGGAGATAGTGTCAGACTTTTACTGACTAAAAACCCACTCCTGTTCCTTCGTTGCCTTCGTCCCCGGGTTTCGCTTTCACACTACCCGTGGCCCCAGTAGGCTTCGACCCTGCTGGGCCCCTACGATTTGCTGACATCTCCTTGAGGCGCGCGTGGAACAGTACGCGCCGTCGATGATTTGGGCTCGGTCCGGCCGGCGCGAGAGATCGCCGCCGCCGATTGCCTCCACGAGGACACGGCGTTGCTCTGCCGTGGCGACACCCGGGCGTCGTTTCCGCATGAATCCGGTGTAGGAACTTCCCGAACTTACAGTGTCCGGTGAGAACCTGCGTCATGCGGAAGTTGAGGACGCCGTGAGATCTTTCCAACCACGCCTCAAAGAGGGGACTTACCGCCATAATTGTGGTGTGCCCCAGCTATATAGGGGGGGGGGGGGGTGTATAGCTCCATCACTCTTTTTCGTTCCTAGGACTGACATTTTAATGGTAAGGCCCCTGACAACCTACCGAGCGATAGTTAAATAATTATAAATTTTGACAAATTTAATTCGCGTGTTTGCAGATGATATAGATGACAGTTTTTCTAAGATATTTTTTCTGATAGCCGCTCTATTGTATCTCTCTGACTCTCTAATATGCTTTACGCTAAGGTTTTGGTTTTACAAATTGACTCTGTATTATACACGGAAAACACAGTAAGAATATTAAGAATTTATTGTTGCAGAATTTGAGAACACTCGTTCTGCACCATAAGAGGATTGAGTGTTCTAGATAGACCTTTATAAAATGCATATTATAATTTAGTTTTATAATAGTTTTCACTTATTTAACACAATTATTCACGTCTAGCAGGAATGAATACCGTTTTCAGAGAGCTTATTCGTTTTCTCATTAAAGCACTGTGATATATTTTCGATTTTTCAAAAAAGTGCGATTTCTCGAAGTTATAAATATTTCTATAAATCTAATTCTGTCACAGATACGCACATATCAAGAGCTACCCGTGTATGTTTATAGCACACAGCCGCACATACAATGGTTTTAGAGATACACGAATCTGCAAAACGTTACTCCAGCAGGAAATGCAATATCTCGAAAACCTGAAGACGCACCAATTATATTTTCGGGGCACATCTTTGCACAAGCATAAGCTCATATACTTTTTTTTTTTTAATTGATTTAAACCAGTGCTTTGCGATCCCACCTGATGATAAGCGGAGATGCAATCATTGATGGTCATACAAATATTTCTCTCTCCGATCAGTCTTCGAAAATTTTCTTGCTGGGGTAACCTTACTCTAGCAGGAACCGTTTTTTCATTTTTTTCCAAAACGGCAAGACGCACTAATTTTATATGCGGCGCATATTCACAGCAGATTACGCACTAATTATACGTTCCACTCATTTCGCTCCACGTGCAACTTTCCTGCTGGAGTAACGTACACGACAGACAGACAGACGGATAACAAATGTTCCGTTTTTTCCTTTTGTGGTACGGAACTCTATTTAGTAAAGTTTGGTGTCTATAACATTTTGCTTGTGTGTTATTTAACCTAGATATAATAAAGGGTTTCCACTTCCACGGGACGAACGAAAACAGCCAATCAAAGAACATAAAACTTTATTGCACTAAACTAAAACACATTGTGTACTTATTTTAACACTAATTAATAATTATAGAGTTGCCGTATACTGGCGGACTAAAGGGCAGTAGGGACTGTCCGCACCGAGCCTTTGATTCTCTGGAACCCCAAATGTTCAGGAATTCCAAACAATTGGAGATAAAAGGTCAAAAAGTCGATTCAACTTTTTTGAAACAGGATGCTTATAATATTTGAGCTCGCTCTTATTGTTCTTATATCTTAGCATAGTCGGCCTTATAATGTTCCCACTGTTGGGACTCAGGCCTTCTCTGTAGGTGAGGATATGGGCCGTAATCCACCACGCGGGCCCAGTGCGGGTTGGTGGATGTCACATGTCTTCGATTTTTTGGTTCTAGGACATGCCGGTTTCCTCACGATATTTTCCTTCACCGTTTTGAGAGCAGTGGTGATGAAATAAATTACACAAAGTAATGCGCCTGGCTGGGTTTGAACCCGCGACCTTCAATTCGCAAGTCGGGGCCGTTACCACTCGGCCACCACTGTTCTTATATCTTGTAGTCTGTTAATTCTCATAGTCAACGGAGTAGGTGATATATTTATGTAAATATCCAAAATTCAAAAACCCTAGTGATGTGGTGTACAAATCTCGCTTGCTCTTCCATCCTGCAACCTCGCTCTTCTGCACAATGTATTTTTTTTAGTTTTTGTTTATATTACGTATTATTTTGAATTATGGTCAAAATAAAATCTAATATTTCGGAGGATATTTTTGGTTTTGATTCTTTCCTTGCATTTTACAGTAGTGCGTATCAGAGTGGGGGCCCTATTTGGTTCGGGGGCCCCATTTGGTTTGGTCACGTTTAGTCCTATACTACCGCAGTCAGATTGCTTGATAGGCTCGAATCATAGAATGAACGCCTCGCCGCGATCGTAGTATTATTTTTGCCTCGTGAGTCGTCATCAGGGACATCAGATGGGTTCAGTCCCTGTAACAGTCCATGAACGTTTTCGGTAAGATTAAGAGCGTCTTTTTTTATCTTTCTCTAGATGGATACACAGCTATCTTGTGGATATTATCTAGGCTTTTATAGAAAAAAAAAACATAAATTTGTGTAAAACTAATTTTGTATCTAAAGACCTCTGAAAATCTGTTATTTTACGTGAACTTTGGCCCTCCGTAATGTACTTATATATTAAAAATATATAAAAGTATATCAGTTTAATAATAGCCTAGTATATCAATAGCCTTGCACACGTCATTGAGATTCTGAATGACGACAATTTTTCTGAAAATCTTATAAGGGTTTAAAAAAAAAAACACGTATGGAAAAAGTCTTTTGGAAGAAGTTTTGTGAAATATTCGAGTAAATCACGGAATTACCGAATGCCAACAGAGTTTTTAGACGTTATCTCTCTTTTTTTTGTATTGCCTCTTCATCAAACACCTCGTTGGATTGCGTTAGATGAAGCAACGAGTTTTTAAACTATGCTCGATGTTGACGATAAGCGAGTGGAAAAGGACCTCTTAAGAATGTCAATTCAAGGTGAGCGATTTTTTGTATATTAGTGGATAATATAGTGGAAAACTCCACCTTTTTTTAGGGTGCTATACTAACCTCAAAAGGAAAACGAAATCCTAATAGAATCAAAATTCAAATGTTTTTATTTTACATAGGCCAACATGGGCACTTATAAAACGTCAGAGGCTAGTGCACGGTTCCAAATTGGTGGTTTCCTATGGAGAAGAACCGGCAAAGAAACTCCATCACTTTATTGTCCATCTGTCTGTCTGTCTGTCAAGACCCTTTGTCCTGGGAAAACGTGGAGGTATCGATTTGAAATTAAAACCATATACGCAGGTCTCCGATCCCTTGAAGCACTGAAAAAAAAAATTGAGTTAACGGAAACAAAAGTTATGGCCGTTTTTGTCGCCAAAAACGTATATTTCGACACTCTCAAGGGAATCAAAATTCATAGCGTACTTCCCGTTGACCCAGAAACCTCAAATTTGGCATATAGCAAGATCTTATAGCACAGAAATAAATCTAAAATCAGCCTATTTATTGTTAAGTTACAAAAAAACTTTTTTGCGATTCGGAAAAATCTTCGAGACTCCAATTCGGGAATTGAACTATTTACATATTATTTAAGTTTGTACTGAATCCACAGTGCGTGAATCAGACTCGCACTTGCCCAGTTTTTTTTTAAGGTGGAAAATCTACAATGATATTTTGCGCTCCAAGGCATAGTGGTAGGGTAGCTTGGCAGGCCTTCAGTTGCCCTTTGGGTTCTAGGATCACGGGTTTCCTTTTCAGAAAAGCGCCGTGGCTCTGCTGGGCTCCTATGGTTTGCTGACATCTCTTTGAGCACTACGTGGAACACTACGCGCTGTCGACAACTTGGGCTTGGTCCACGCGAACAGAGCATTTTAACTATGTGGCTAGGTCTTTACATGCTCGGTTCGTGCGAGCGCTGTGTCCACACTTATGAAATGCTCCTTTCATATTTCCTTGCATGTTATGTTACAGCTTAGCATCTATACCCGGCTTAAAAGAGGATTTTCCAAAATTCACCCCTTAAGGGGATAAAACGATGGTTCAAAGTATGTATAGACAAAACTACTTTAAAGCGAACGATGCCGCTGGCAGAAGCTATTTAATATGATTATTAAAATTATTTTTAATCAATCAATAATTTATTACGTTTTTTTTGTTAATAAAATAAATATTTACCCATTTATATCCGATCCAAGCTAGAGTCTCATTGCCCAGCCGAGGGCCTAACAGTGGATTCAATTGCACTATGTACGTAGTCGTCCAACTGAAATATTTAGGTTTTTAAACATTAGATCAGATCATTCACAAAATGTTTGTAACATCCATTTGAATGGTTTAAGAACGATGATCAAATTTGTATGAGACCCGTCCGTCTCCCCTTACCAACATATACCAACAGATTTGGAACAGGTGTCATTCGAAGCGTATAGTTGAATAGTTTTTTTTATTATGGTGATGTACCTCAAAAGTATGGGGTTTAGGTTTTATAAAATATGTTTATTTTAATCTAACCTAACCCGACAAAAAGCTGGTGCGTTCTATCAATGTCTCCTTAACGGATAATGGATACTATGTGCACACAAATTAGGTTAGGATAGGTTAAAATAAATATATTTAAAACAGGTGTCAAAAACCTAAACCCCATACCTTTTGAAATACGTCGCCATAGTAAAAAAATCCAACCCTACTAACATCTTTCGATTGAGATATATTTCAAATCTGTTGGTCGATGTAAGAGTAGGGGGGACTTTTTGATGCATCGTCCTTTAAAAGTACTATTAAATGCTATATGGATAGTGGTACATAATAATATCTACGAAGAATACTTCAGAATGTACACAGCATAATATGTTAATATAAATCAATATTTTGCAAACAAAATGGTTTTAAAGGTCAGCGGCACTCAATGCGGGTGCAGGCGGCATTACGAGTATGTGTGCATTTAACTCCAGCCAGATATTTAATGGACTATACGCCTTAACATATCAGTTTAGGTCATCAAATGGATCGCGTTAAAAGCTCGTGGTAGCGCCACTATTCTGTAGACACTTGAGCTTCAAAACTACACAAAATTTACGTCACAAAGCCAATAAGATACAATTTGTCAATAATGATTTGAAACCACTTCACTCGAAAAAATCTTGACGAAAACTTTCTGAGGGTGAGTTTTTGAATCGAATATTTCGATTTAAAATCGTTTCAATCCATACTTTAATGGCAATTAGGCTGAAGTAGAGTTTGAGAAATACTCAACTATATAGGGTGACTGGTAATTAGTGACCGATACTTAAACACGTGATTACAAACAACATTCCCAAAGAAACTTTTTTATTTTTTAATCTAGTAGTTAACAACTGAAACGTAGGTACATACACTGATTACGTACACTGCTGGGTTTGCAAGCCGCGTGGGTGTTCTATCACTATTGTAGGTACGACGGCGTCACGCGGCTAACAGCTGATCTGTCGCTGATCACAGGCGCGCGCGTATTACAAACAGCTTTAGATTCAAACAGCTGTTTTGTTATTGTTATAAAACTATTGAGTATATAAAAAAAGTTTCTTTGAGAAAGTTTTTTGTGATCATGAGTTTAATCACGTGTTTAAGTATAGGTCACTAATTACCAGTCACCCTATATGCTTAATTAAAAAATCAGGGAATAAATAGTTTGCAAATGGATAAAAACAGCGAGAAATGAGTATATTAAAGGAACTTGAAATTGGCATCAGTGACTGAATATTTGAAAAGGAATTGTTTGTATTGATATGATCATGTAAAGAACAGGGATGAGACGCATGTCACTAAAAGAGTTACGAGTATGCATGTGGATGGAGAGGAAGGGCAAAGAAAATATGGATGGATTGTATGATAAGTGATATGAAAGAAAAGGGAGTTAGTGATAGCGCGACGGGTGATAAGGACAGAATGGAAGAAAAACGTGTTGCACCGATCACAAGTAACAAGGAACAAGGGCGGGAAAATGATGGTTTGTGGTTTGTAACTTACAATATCCAACAGCAGAACGCAGAAAGCATGATGCAGCACCTCGTAATGCTGAAAAAAAAATTACAATGTATTTTTCTTAATCGGTGATTTTTATTATATTACTAGCTTTTATTATTTATTTAATACTTCATGTCATGTCCAGTGCGTGTTGCCAGTGATGACATATGGTTCCGAAACGTGGTCGCTCACAGTGGGCCTCATCAGAAGGCTCAAAGTCACCCAAAGGGCAATGGAAAGGGTTATGCTCGGAGTTTCCTTGCGTGATCGAATCAGAAATGAAGATATCCGCGGGAGAACCAAGGTTGCCGACATAGCACGAAGAATCGCCAAACTTAAGTGGCAATGGGCAGGGCACATTGCTCGCAGAACGGATGGCCGTTGGGGCCGAAAGGTTCTGGAGTGGCGACCGCGTACCGGAAGACGCAGTGTTGGAAGGCCCCCTACAAGGTGGACCGATGACCTGGTGAAGGTTGCGGGAATCCGATGGATGCGAGACGCGCAGGACCGTTCTTTGTGGCGACATTTGGGGGAGGCCTATGTCCAGCAGTGGACGTCTGTCGGCTGAAATGATGATGATGATGAATACTTCATGCACATAAAGGTACAGAGGCGGACTTAATGCCTTAGGCATTTTCTACCAGTCAACCTTTGGGTGATGCAGAGAAGAATAGTGGTTTTTGCCCGCGACTTCGTCCGCGTAGAAGTTGAAAATGGTTTTATTAGGTTTTTTGAGATACGAAAATATGAAATACTATTTATTATCTTCTTTGTGTGTGATAGTCCATTGATTTGTATGGCGAGCGATATTGTATCTTAAGGTAAAATATTATAGTATCTTAGCCGTGTGCAGCGCCCCTTAGTGAACTCCACTGCGGGTGACGTAACCTACGACAAACTTATTATTTACGGTTGGTACAGTAATCGGGTCTAGGAAATGAACCGCAAAATTGAGTTTGTCTCTTTTTGTATATACTTTTCCGGGATAAAAAGTACCCAGTGTGGTACCCAGGATATTAAAGAATAATTATACTAAGTTTGTATTATAACAATTAATTGTGACCAATGGCTTTCAGCTATTTACGAGTATGTAGCGGACGCAGTCGTGGGCACCAGCTAGTCAATAATAAAAAAACCGGCCAAGTGCGAGTCGGACTCACGCCCGAAGGGTTCCCTACCATTATCCATATATTGAGGCAACATCATTTGTGACAATTTCAACTGTCTAGCTAGCACGGTTCATGAGATACACCTTGGTGACAGACAGTCAGTGGAGTCTTAGTAATAAGGTTCCGTTTGTAGTCTTTGGGTAAGACCCAAACATCGGTAAAACTACTTTCCTGGACAGCGAAATAATGGGATTTTTGGGGCCGGGGGGGGAGGGGGGAGGGTGCGTGTCCCGTCCCCCCAGAACCCCTTCCCGAATCTAGAAAACGCATACTTTTGGAGATATTCAAGAATGAAATTTTGAGGTTAGGAATCAAAAACTCGTACATTTTATGCATTTTTGGGGCAGATTTGTGTTTTAGGGGGGAGGGGTCACCCTCAACACCTTAGACAATCCCCCCATAGTAGCAATTGCATTGCCCCATTGTAGTTTTATGTATTTAAAACAAAAAAATTGTTGGAGAGCGATCTACCATTGTATAAAAATATTTGTGCACTGAAATATACTATAGCTTTCTGGGTGGTTTAAAATAACCCTAACCTAACCCTCCACAGTAGCAATTGTGTACTTTCATGTTTTTCAGATATTATTATTTTAGCATTGGACAAGTTAAATTCACTTAATTATGTCATTTGGCTACATTATTTGTCATTTTTAATGTAAATTAAAGTAAATTTGCATTTTGTTAAATATTTACTGTGGCTGTATGAACTAATACCTTTGTCATAGTACTACAAATAGGGATCTCTTCTTTTCGCATAATGTTCTTTGTCCTAATATACTTCGGCATAACGATTTTGGCACAATTTTCTTTGGCATAATAATACTTCGGCATAATTATTTTTAGGCACACATTTTATGTTGGCATAATCATCTTAAAGACTAATTTGTTTGGCATATATTTGATTCGCATAGCGTTAGTAGGCCTAATGACTATTAGCATAACGTTAGTAATGAACAATGAAATAATATTGTTGGTTAAAAATTTAATATGCTGTGCAACGAAAGTTAGTGACAGAACCGAATTGCTGCAAAACCGATTCCACGTAGTCTTGTTTGTCCTACCCCTAGAGTGTAATTTAAAATCGCGTAGGCGCGTAGGGGCGAGGCGGCCCGCAGGCTGAGGAGCAGGCGCCTGCAAGCGCGGCGCCGCGGCTGAGGTTGGCCGGCGAAGCGGGCCAAAGCCGCGGCGGTGAGCCGAAGCCGCGGCGGTGAGCGAAAGCCGTCTGCGACGATTAGCACGCGCGGGGCCGCCGGAGGCCCGCAGCACCGGAGCCGTGACAGAAACCCTGCCTGCTGCATGTTGCATGCTCGCTTGAATGCTGCATGCTGCATGCTTGCTTGCATACTGCATGCTTGCTTGCATACTGCATGCTTGCTTGCATGCTGTATGCTTGCTTGCTTCATGCTCCCTACAGCGAAATAAAAAAATACACACCGAAATATACAGCGAAATATGTTTTAATATCATTATGCGTAAATAAATTTATGCTTTAGGATATTATGCTTGTAAAAGTTATGCTTAATAAATTTATGCTTTAGAATATTATGCTTAATCATTATTATGGTTAGAGAAATTATGCTTAAAAAATTATGCGTAATCTGTTATGCGTATTTATTTTATGCGAAAATATAATTATGCCAAACAAAATTATGCTAAGTTATATTAGGTCTTAAAATTTTATGCAAATGGATAGGGAACCCTACAAATAAGGTAAAAAGTGAAGCAAACCTGTCAAAATGGCGTCAAATATTACGATAAATTATCTATTTTTTTTTTTTTACTCAAAAACTGTTTCCTAACATTGAGACTTTGCATAATTACTTGTTAGACATAAACCTTTTCAATAATAAATTATGAGCGTAAAACTCGCTGTCCAGTATACAGTTACAGTTAGGTACAGTTTAGCCACAACACCTTTACAGCTCACGCCAATGCCATGCTATTAAATAGGAACTTCTGTATTTTCATTATAAACTATCATACTTAATATAATATTACACAATTACCACACAACGCCAACTAGAAAAAAAAAGTTAAAAAGTAAAAGTTATAAAAACGGTGGTGGTGGTTTTGTAAAAGTTTTTGTTACTATTTTGGTGTACAATAAAGTTTATTCTATTATATTCTATTCTAGTCCCAAACTAAGCAGAGTTTATGCTATGAGTACTAGACAACTCATAATCATACTTATGTATTTCTAAATACACCACCATACCACCACCATATTACTAACGGAACAAATAATTGTGCTCACCGTACAAACATTTGCATTTGCATATAATAATATGTATGTTTATTTATTGTATATATAATGTTTATGTATAGTGTGCTGTATACATATCTGTTTAGTATATTTCTAGTTTTAAGTTTTAAATCTTTGTTGTACATTCAAAGTTCCTCAAAATTTGTAAATTTTCTTTTTAAATCATATGGTTTGCTGTAAGAAAACCCAGTTGTGGGTTAAGCTCGCCTATGTACATCAACTGTCCTATTTTTATTGATTATATAAAATTGTGTGTACAATAAAGAATAAAGAATTTGTCTTTGGTGGGAATCGAAGCAACGACCTCCGGCATAGCAGTTAGGGCCACTTACCACTAGACCAAAAAAGAGTATAACCTTACCCCATATTAGGTCCTCTTCTCACAAGCAACGGTCCTAAAAGAAATATTACACCAAAAATAGCAGTGTAAATGTAGATGGGCAGAACGACTGCTTTTTCTTGTTCTGGGGCTTGCGGCGCTTCCCCTAATGTTGCGTTCTCGTCGGGTAGACTACCAGCGCGAAGCCAGAAATCCCCACCGGAGCTATCATCATCACGAAGAGTAGAAACCTCAGCTGGAGGACCCTGAACAGGAGGTATTTGTCCTGCACCAGTTTCAATCGGAGGAGCATTCCCTGCATCAGGCTGAAGCTGGAGCGGGGGCTCCAAGTCTCCTCCACCAGCTTCGTTCAGTTGCGCTTCTTCCTGTTGATTCATTTTCGTCTAGCAAATCGCAATTATTATCTAAAATCTTAAAATGTCTACGACCAGCCAACTCAGGAATTTCAATTGAAAATGAAAAAGTTGAATTGTGAGTTATGTCAAAATTGTCATATTGTTGACAGTGTAAAATAATGGCTGGTTCATACGGCTGAGGTAAGGTCTGTATCACCGTCCTCATGCTATAAAATGTAAAATAGTACGTTTTGATACTAGTGGAGTACATTTGTTATTGCGACCGAAGCGGAATTCGCTGAAGTCGTACGCGAGGGTGTTATGGAGCCGAATGCTGCAGTGACAAATTTTCACGTGTATCAAACGATGTTTTTCAATACACTTACGAAGAAATATATAAATGGGGCTTCGAATTCCGCCTCGGTCGCAATAACAAACTTTCTCCACTTGTATCAAAATTTACTATTTAGTCTGACTTGGTAAGCAATTTAGTAAAAAAGCAAAGCTATAAGGGATAAATGTTCCTGGAATAAAGAGTATCCTATGTGTTAGTCTAGGACATGGTCTACCCGTGTTCATCAAAAGCGGTTTGAGTGTGAAGGAGTAACAGACATACACAAAAACACACACACCGTTACTTGTACTACAGACACCCACTTGAATACTATAGTCCTAAGTCACTATCCGAGGACCTTCTAGAAAACTAGGTTAATGACAACTTACGACTTTATTGACAAGATAGAAAGAAAGAGGAAACAATATTTGGAGTAATGACACTATTCGCATAGCGCTATATCAACATTTTGTGGTATGACTTCCTGTGTGATGCGAGGACCTGAATAAACTCGCAAACCCGCCTGGGTAGTACCATACGAGGACCTGTGTGTCAGCCATACGAGGACCTTAACCATATGACCTGAGATGCCTATACGAGGACTTAATTTTACACATTTTTTCTTATTACTTGTATGATATTATTATTATTAAAACTTTATGCAATAATGAAACATTGTACAAAGGCGGACTTAATGCCTTAGGCATTTTCTACCAGTCGACCTTAGGGTGGTGCAGAGATATTACATGGCAGGTGCAACTTAAAAGAAGACTGACAGAGAGGATATAAGAACAATAATAAATATATACTTAGATACATACATACAAATAAAGAATGATATTGAGAGAAAAACTAATACAACGAATCAAGAGTGTGATGAATCTACCAACTTCTTGCGAAAGTGTTCTCGTGCTCTCACTTTAAAAGACAACCGACTGGTTGCCGTCCTAATGTTCAGAAGGGGTGCATTCCAAAGGGGTATGAGGACCTAGTACTAGATTATTCACTAACGACACGAGGCTCACCAAAAAAACTCATAAGACTGGACAGAGGCGCCCTGCGCTAGGGACCATCACCGGACACTGCACGCTGAATAAGCACCTCCACACAATAGGCATCACAGACAGTCCTCCTGTGCAGAGCATGTTTGGACGATTGCACATGTGCTCCTAGACAGCACAGGCGTAACTGAAATACGTACACGAACCTTAGGATCCCTGAACTCCCTTACTGTTTTTGGAGAGAGGTAGGCTGGTTGGAATGAGCCCACCTAAGGTTATGGCCGCCATGGCCCACGTACAATGGTCCACATAGGACTAAGTGCGGAAACCATACCTAAATAGATAGATAGATAACGACACGAGGACGTTTTTCCGAGTAGGGTTTGTACTAAACGGGGACCTTTTCTGAATTTCCAATAACAGCTTTTTAGCATAGCATAGCATAGTCGGCCTTATAATGTTCCTACTGTTGGGACTCGGGCCTCCTCTCTAGGAGAGGGAATGGACCGTAATCCACCACGCGGGCCCAGTGCGGGTTGATAGATGTCACATGTCTTCGAATATTTGGTTCTAGGACATGCCGGTTTCCTCACGATGTTTTCCTTCACCGTTTTGAGAGCAGTGGTGATGAATTTTTGATTGATGATTTTATTTCCTTTATTCAATTAGTATTTAGCAATTGTGGGATTAATATAATAATATTCCACGACTATCACACAACGCCGTCTAGTCCCAAGCTAAGTAGAGCTTGTGTTATGGGTACTAGACAACTGATAAACATACTTATATATTTCTAAATACGTACATGTATAGATAAATTACACCCAGACACAGAACAAATGATCGCGCTCATCACACAAACATTTGTCCTGGGTGGGAATCGAACCCACGACCTCCGGCATAGCAGTCAGGGCCACTAACCACTAGACCACCAGGCCTGTCAATTGATTTGCTTCAGAAACAGCTGGTGGAACATTTGTGGTCGTGAACTTAGTTTCACAATAGCGATTGAAGGTAGCAAGTATGTCGATGGAATTTTGCCAGAAAATGATTTAAATTCGGATTCTTTACATCAATACAATGAGAATGGATTCATGATTTTTTGGAAGATTGAGAATGGATTCATGATAGCACGGGTAAATAATAATAAACCTTTGTGGTTTTTGGTTGCTATTTGACCTATAAAATTGTATTCTTTGTATTAATTATAATAAATAAAATAAAAAAATAAAAAAGGGTATGAATCCACGAGATTTCGGATCTGCTTCTTTTTATTAGATTCTTATACTGATTCTTTATTACTTTCTTCGTGTTATGCTGTTTAATAGTCCCTTGTGTTGTCTTGAAAGTGAACAAATAAACAATATGAACAAATAGCTTTTTTGAGCTTACAATATTGCATAACAATACAGTAATAGCAGTGTAATGAAGCTTAAGCTGAAATCGTATCCGTGTAAGGCAACTCTTCGACGGTCACTAGTATAGTCTTAATAAAAAACTTTTTACAAAAAAAAGATAACCGACTTCACTAAAAAAAACACTAAAAGGATCAAAATAACTTTAATTTCGGAAGTCGGTGTTTCTCGGTATTATTTGTATCTTATTTAACACCGACTTCCGAAATTAAAGTTATTTTGATCCTTTTAGTGTTTTTTTTTAGTGAAGTCGGTTATCTTTTTTTTTGTAAAAAGTTTTTTTTTTCACACTTTTTAGTTGGGATACATTTATAAACAAGGTGCCTATTTCTCATGACAATTCCAATTAATCCAAATACTACTAGGTTACATTGTTTTATTATGAAGTTCCTGTGTCTACCTTCCACCTTGCGGCTCCATCATCAGATCAGTTCGATAGTACCTTATAGCCAAAGTGCATTTCATGACAATTCTAATAAGCCCAAACACGGCTAGGTTACATTGATTAATGACGGAGTTCCAGTGCCTACCTTCTGGCTCCATCATCATCATCAGATCAATTTGATAATACCATTTTCAACGGAACTATTTAGAACCATTTATTTATTTGTATTGTCATAGTCGCTTAACTATCTTAATTGTGATATCTGTGCGAGTATGTAGTTCCGTTGACCATTTCTGATCTTCTTCATCAGTTCCACTTCATCAAATGTTACTTTTTGACTGTAAACGCTTCAGTTCTCGATGAAAATACCAAAATCACTATGCAGTTGCCTATAATATTTGAGGAGTTCCCTCGATTTCGCCAAGATTCCATCATCAGATCCTGACTTGGTAACTATGGGACCATTTGAGAAGTATACTCTTTCTAACAAAAAAATATTTTTTCAAATCGGTTGGCAAGCGACGAAGTTATGCGCGAACAAACATAAAAAAAAATACAAACATCCGAATTGAGAACCTCCTCCTTTTTTAGAAGTCGGTTAAAAATTTGTACGATATTGGTTGACATTGCAAAGCAATACGCAGTTGTATTAGTGTTATGAAACAAAAATAAAAAGAACATGGTGGTGTTATTAAGCTGCAGCTGGAATCGTTTCCATTTCAGACAGCTCTTCAACGGTAACTTATATACTCTTGAAAATTTGGATGCTATTTTTTGACATTACACATCATCATCATCATCATCATCATTTCAGCCGACAGACGTCCACTGCTGGACATAGGCTTTCCCTAAATGTCGCCACAATGAAAGGTCCTGTGCGTCCCGCATTCATCGGATTCTTTCAACCTTCACCAGGTCATCGGTCCACCTTGTAGGGGGCCTTACAACACTGCGTCATCCGGTACGCGGTCGCCACTCCAGAACCTTTCGGCCCCAACGGCTATCTGTTCTGCGAGCAATATGCCCTGCCCATTTCCACATAAGTTTGGCGATTCTTCGTGCTACTTGTACTGCTTAACATTACAAAACAAAATCAAATCATAGTGATATTATAAGCTGCAGCTGGAATCGTCTTCATGTGAGTCAACTCTTTAACGGTGACTTGTATCCTATGTGCTATTCCAGGACATGTTCTATCCATGGGCCAAGTTTCATCGAAATCCATTCAGCAGTTTTTGCGTAAAAGAGTAACAAACATCCATACACACAAACTTTCGCGTTTATAATATTAGTAATCATTATTCTTCCGTATGTGTTTTTGTCACCTATTCCCTTCCAAATGGCTTGACCTTTGACCTTTGAACTTTGCGTGAATATTTGAATCAATCCCTGGACGATTTGAAAATAAAATTGGGCCCGTTAGGTGGCGCTGCAATCGGGTTCTCATTTTTCGTGACGAAAAGCCAGCTTGCGGACAGGACAACGTCTGTAGTGACCGCTAGTAAATGTATATATTGTTTGTATTATATGTATTTTACTAGTTCTCTATAACGGTCCGGACTAAGCGTTTCGTTTCGTCATTTATACCGCGTACATCCAAGGACTGGAACAACTTGCCTGCTGCGGTCTTTCCGTCCAACTATAATGTAGGTGTCGTCAAGGCTAGAGTGAATAGGCTCTTAATAAACTAGTGCGCCTGACCATCAATGATTGCATCTCCGCTTACCATCAGGTGGGATCGCAGTCAAGCACTGGTTTATATCATTAAAAAAATAAAAAAAATAATCTATAATAATCTATATCTATATATATAAAATGCTTTGTCCTGAATGACTGACGGATCAACGCACAGCCTAAACCGCTGATCGTAAAGACATGAAACTTGGAGGGTATATTCTTTGTATGACGTAGGCAACCGATAAGAAAGGATTTTTTGAAATTCTATCCCGAAGGGGGTGATAAAGGCTGGCAAAGTTTGTATGGGACAATGTGATTCCTTGGTTCAATTTACTTCAAATTTTGTATGAACATTCTTTAATAGAATGAATGGAAGGCGAGTTACGTATTTTATTGAAATTTATCCCTTAACGGAGTTAAAAGGGGTAGAGAGTTATTTTGGGTGGGGTAAATAACTTTGTTAATATCAATTAAATACTCCTTAGTACTTTTGATTTCAATTATATTTTATTTTTACACATATTTGAAAACTCAATCTGATTTTATTCAAAAAAGGTTGAACTCACATAAAAGCTTGGTGCAATGCAAATACTCAAAAAGTAGAATGTCTCAAAAAATTGATGGTAAAGACTAGAACATTTTGGTTCTAAACTAAACGAATCATTCCATAATAAAAAAAATCATGAACTTAGAATATTATATAAATCTTATATATAAAAATAAACTCCTATTTCTCCTGGTCACGGCTAGACCAATTTAAATAATTCTTTTTTATTTTTAACCGACTTCAAAAAAGGAGGAGGTTATCGATTTGGTTGTTTTTATTTTTATGTTTTATGTTTGTTAACTCAGAACTCCTTCGCTTATGGACCGATTTGCAAAAATTTTCCGAAATTCAGTCCCTAGTTCCGTCGTTGCCTTGCATTCCAGGGCCAGGTTTTCCTTTCAGAAGCGACCCATGGCCCCAATAGACTTCAACCCTGCTAAGCCCCTACGGTTTGCTGACATCTCCTTGAGGCGCGTGTGTAACACGACGCGCCGGACGGTTACCAGACCGTCGGACGGAGAGCTACCCATTGCTCACCGTCCGCAAGCCCGCGCCTGCTGGGGCCAGAAATCGGATTCGGAATCCTGCTGGCTGGGGCCTGGCGCGTGCGGCTGCCTCCTTTGCTAGCATTACTGCTTCGCAGAAGGAGGCGACCGCCTACCACTCCTTCTCGCTTCGGACCATGGCCTGTACCAAGGCCCGGCGTGAGAGATCGTTGCCGCCGATCGCCCCCACGAGGACACGTCGGTGCTCTGCCCTAGCGGGGCACATCTCTACCGTATGCTCCACCGTGTCCTTCGGGCGGTCCACATAGTGGACACCCGGGCATTTCTACCGCACGAATCCGGTGCAGGAACCTCCCGAATTGACCATGTCCAGTGAGAACCTGCATCATGCAGAAGGTAAGGACGCCGTGAGGTCTTTCCAGGAACTCCTCAAAGAGGGGACTTACTGCCATGTCGCGATTTCTGGTGGCAGCGGAGTTTCGCCCCGGCGTTACATCGTCACGCAGAAGTTGTGCATGGGTGCAAGGACTATTGCTTCCAAATTCCATGGCCATTAGGCCAGCAAGGAGGTTCGCCGCGTCGCGGAAACCGTGAGGTATCCCCGCACCATCCGTAAGGCCATAGCAAAAGTTAATGTCTTATATATCTGTCAAATAGTACTCCACGTACTATCTGCGTATCATTTCTCCTTCTCTGTCAAATAGTACGCTACGTAATAGCTGCGTATCATTTCTCTTTCTCTCTCAAATAGTACGCCACGTACTACCTACGTATCATTTCTCCTTCTCTGTCAAATAGTACGCCACGTACTAGCTGCGTATCATTTCTCCTTCTCTGTCAAATAATACACCTCGTACTACCTGCGTATCATTTCTCCTTCTCTGTCTAATAGTACGCCAAGTACTACCTGCGTATCATATCTCCTTCTCTGTCAAATAGTACACCACGTAACCACGTGCCACCTGCGTATCATTTCTCCTTCTCTGTCAAATCCCTCCAAATGTTGTTTGTGAAAATCGCTTTTAGCTATCAATTTTGTTACACCCTATTAATTTTAAGCTCCTACTGTACCTGAATCATTTATGGTGTACAATAGAGAGTAAATCTATCTATCTATCAAGTAAGAAACATGTTTTAGTACTTAGGTACGTTCATACGTTAGGTAACGTCACGGCCTCACGGCGGCGGTACCCGAGGCCGGATCGGGATCGCTGCTATCTGCCGATCGCAGATAGCTCCGGACGGTGTGTGCTGCGCGAGCGCACCAATAATGACTCAATTATCCGCTTAGCGAGGGCGTGGCTCGGTACAGTATGTCTTCATTACATCGGCAAGGCGAGCTAGTGAGGAGAAGGATTTTAAACACGTCAATACCACCCAAAGCCATGGGTAATGTGAAAGCGAAGCCCGGGGCTCCAGGATGAAGGCAAAGAAGGAACAGGAGTGAGTTTTGAGTCAGTAAAAGTCTGACACTATCTCACGCTCCACCCAAGAGCGAGATTTGACATTAGATGATTTTCCCACCTAAAAAAAAACCCATACGTATAAAGCTTTTTGGGAACACTTTTATCGAGCGTACAGCTAAGGAATGGAATTCTTTGCCAGAGTCTGTGTTCCCTGATAGCTATAACCTAGCGGTCTTTAAGTCAAGAGTGAATAGGTTACTTCTGGGCACGTGTGCTCCTTTATCCGCCACATCATCGCTTACCATCAGGTGAACTAGTGGTTAAAAGCGAGCATATACATAATAAAAAAATACATAAAACCGAACGGATGGAGGCAATATATTCTATTTGAGGTCGGTTAAAACAAGAATTTTTAACATGACAACGCTGACTGCCAGTGAATTTTTAATTTCATTCCGACCACGTCGGACAATGATGACCGACACGGCATCCTTTACTTTGACTTACGTTTGCAGCCCCCTTAGCCAAGTTACGATCGTTTACGAATGTCTCGAGTAGACCACGCCGATTCCATTGTTCTGACGTCATCTCAACGCTCAGTCACGTGGTCAGAACAAAGGATTCGGAGGCGTAGCCTACTCGAGGCGTTCGACACAAACAAAACGATAGTAACTTGGCTAGAGAAGCAGGAGATTGTTCTCATGCGAACAAAAAGAGTGAGGCGTCAGAAATATGAGCATATCCAAAAGTGTAATCCGAGAGGCGCTATTGAAATATTTTTTTGTTTTTGGCTTATATTTAACTGCTATTAGTAAATAAGCACTTGTATACAAGTTGAAGCTCTGTAGGTATGTAAGTTTTCTTATGGTATACAAGTTTTCTTATGATTTTTACAAGTTTAATATGTTATAAGGTAACCAAGTTGAATAATTTATTTATATGTAATTGCATTATTATAAAAATTGTATTAAATTTTTGAACTGAACTGAAGACTCATACCTAATTAGTATTTAAATTGAAGAATTGTATTTAATTAATTGTATTGAATTTTAATGGATTGATTGAATAATTGTATTTAATTAATTGTATTGAATTTTAATGGATTGATTGAATAATTGTTATTTTAATTGAATATTGTATTTAATGATTTATATCTATTTTTATATATATTAAATAATCAAACATGTTCACACAAAGTAGAATTTTAATGGAGTGAGCCCTAGCACCCATAACACAAAAGTTTAATCTTAGCTTGGGTGCCAGAGGTCCTTAATCTGTGTTACACATTGCAGTTTTTAATGGAAACAATATCTTCTCATGTAATAATATAATATTTGTGGACAATAAAAAAAAAAAAATATTATTATTATCTCTTTATTTTTCTTATATACATACATATAATCTACATTTTTAAATGTTTCTTAAAAAATATAAAAAATAGTAGTCAGCCGGTGTCGGGAGCAGGATCCAAGCTACCGGTGGTTAGGGCTTCAGAGATAGGAACCTCCTCACAATGCGAGCCGTAACAAGGAGTACTGCCTTCTGTATCAGGCCCTTGATCCAGCCGCGCAACGACAGCTTCGACAAATAGTCGTCGAAACTTTTGGCAGTCACGAAAGTCGGCACAATGACAACCGAGTCCACATTCCACATGTTGACAACCTCGTGTGCTAAGTCGAGATATTTGATTTGTTTCTCTTTCTCAGCTTTGACGAGATTCTCGTCATGTGGGGTGGTGACATTCATTGTTTTGTATTGTTCGTATGTGTGTTCCGTCCGGATAAAACAAACAAAAACATGTAGTAACCCGTCATTTAGACTCTTCTTTTATCCGGAACTAAAGAAACTCTTTATATTTTTTCATTTCGGATACCAGTAAATTCGGTTTCGGTTACGGAGCTCCTGGTCCACCACTACCCTTCAGAAATTGAGCGCCTTCTCCACTCTAGCCGAGCATAAGAAAGAGTCGTGTGCGCAGCGCACATCATAGTGCCTTATCTATTGGTACGGGGAAATAAAGCAACAAATTTATTGGTAATATCGATGCGCGCACTGATGGCCATTTATGGTGCATTTCCCCGTTCCTCAGCCCTATCGGCCCATCTCCACCAGTTGACCCCAAGGGTCATGAATTGATTTTTAAGTTTCTATTTTATGTTATACCTTTTACAGTTATCTCCGAGATTTAAGATAGATTGAACTAATAGCTTGTTTGAGATGGTTCAAAAGGGGTTTCAGACTGATTACGACTGAAAAAAATTGTTTGTGATATATGTAATTATGAGAAAACCGTTTTAATGAGTATGGCACACTCACTTTGACTAGCCTGTTGGTCTAGTGGTTAGTGGCCCTGACTGTTATGCTAGAGGTCATGGGTTCGATTCCCACTCAAGAAAAATGATTGTGTGATGACTACGATCATTTGATCGTGTCGGGGTGTAATTTATTTATAATATGTACGTATTAAGAAATATTTAAGTATGTTTTCAGTTATCTAGTATTGATAGCACAAGCTCTGCTTGGTTTGAGACTTGATGGCGTTGTGTAATAGTTGTGGAATATTATTATTATTAACCAGGGCCCGCCAGTCACCTCTCGACATAGTTTACGATCACGTTACACGTAACGATCGAATTCACGCGCAAAGATATTAATATGGTTAGAAAGTAAATTTTTATAATTTTTATATCCTTAAATATTTTGTCAAAAAAATTTAATTCTTACAAACGGTAGAAGTTATTCATTTTAACTTATATTTTCCGTTACGAATTGTTTTCTGGTTCCGTACCCAAAGGATAAATCAGGACCCTATTATTAAGACCCCGCTGTCCGTCCACATGTTGTCTGTCTGTCTGTCTGTGACCAGGCTATATCTCAACTTTTACTTTTCATTAATGGTATTTGTGGAACAGACACCACAATTTTGCCAATAACACGTGCGAAATGATAATAGACCATCAAACGCAGAAGATAAATACTCTTCAGCGTTGCGTGAATTAAAAATATATGTATATTTATACATAATCTAGATCTGGACAGTTGAAATTATCACAGATGATTTATTTCTGTGGCCACTATAACAAAAAATACTAAAAAAAAAAAAATATTTAAGATACAACCAACGTGATTGCCGTTTTTTGCTACGGACGGTACGGAACTCTTCGTGCATGAGTCCGACTCGCACTTGGCTGGTTTTTTTTTTCAAGATGAGATCCTTGTTAATACTTCAACAAAGTCAATTCTTTATTTAAGTTTTTTAACGGCTTGAAATATTTAGTTTTCTATCGCCACGATCACTATCAATGTCCAGACTGTAGGCCATGCTAAATAAATGTATTCAAATAAGGACTTCTTAGTAAATAAGTTGGTACGTACATTAAATGGGACTCGAGCCCTTTGATGTAGGTACTTTGAATACAAAATTCTCATTTCATATTAATTTCCATTTTATCAGAAATCTTCACGGTCAGAGGACGTCGACGGCGACGCCTTTGCCTCCAGATATTACTGGCTGGCGTTTTGACAGCTGTCAGTTTGACGTAGCGGGTCAAGTGACGTCGCTTGCTTCAATTTCCGGAGGGTGTGACGATGTTGCATGATTTGAATTTAATTTCGAAATGGCTCCGTCATCCATCGATAAGGTAGGCAGAAGCTACGGCTAATATTTCATCATCGCTGCCAAATATTTGTTGGAAAATATACGTCTATTCATATTTAAATTAAGTATATAATAATAATAATATAATAAGTAGAATGGAATAATTATGTTATATTGTATATTATAATTATGGCTGACAGTGACATTTAACAGCCAACTTTTTTATGAACTGGACAACTACAAGCTAAGTAAAAATAAAACTGATATAATAATTTATAATTATAGCATAGTAGCATATAGCATAGTCGGCATTATAATATTCCCACTGTTGGGACTCTGGCCTCCGCTCTAGGAGAGGGAATGGGCCGTAATCCACCACGCGGGCCCAGTGCGGGTTGGTGGATGTCACATGTCTTCGAATTTTTGGTTCTAGGACATGCCGGTTTCCTCAAGATGTTTTCCTTCACCGTTTTAAGAGCAGTGGTGATGAAATAGAGTGCACAAACGAATGAATACGCCTGGCTGGGTTTGAACCCGCGACCTACAACTCGTAAGTCGGGGCCGTTATTACTCGGCCACTGCTCTTGAACTTTTTATATTGTAACGAATTTCCACAACGAGCTAACGAAACCAAGTCAAAAATACAGAGTATTGCTGCCTTACAAACTTCACGAAAATAAATAAAATACAAGTCGCCACAACATTTCCTTGAATACAAAATTCTATGCAGTAACATATGCAAGGGAGTTGTCATACATACCGTAGCTGCAGCGACCCGGAACATAGCATGTGACTTCGCAGCTAAAATAAATCACGTGTGATTTATTTTTATTCGGTTGGCAACACTGAGCGGCGCATACATTCCCGCCCTGCAATGCCGTTACCATTCTTTATTTAAATTATTTTCGGTATTTGGCCAGGACGTGCCTAGCGTATTTTTTATCTGTATTAACCCGACTGACCGTTTATGAACGGAATTTATTTAAATTGTTTTATTTATTTCCGTTTTTATTAGTCCTAGCTTTTGCCCGCGACTTCGCCCGCGTACATAAAACTCAGGAATACGGCAGCTTTCTACCGGTGAAAAAATTTTAGCAATCGAACCAGTACGTCCAGAGATTACCTCCTACAAACAAAATAACAAACTTTACCCCTTTATAACATTAGTGTAGATTTTTGTTGCGACCGGCAGATACATGATATCTATAAAAGTTTAATGTTTTTTAGTTAGATACATTTCCTCATAGCTAAATAACCGTCATAAAAAAAAAAAATTCTACAGATCCAGCCCAACAAGGGGACATTAAAATAGCAAACAAATGACGGACAGACAGCATCAAGCAACGTTGTAACGCTCAGTAGCACAATAACAACACAATGGAACAGCACAAGCTACAAATCATCGCGGACGGGGAACACGTCTTAGTTAGGACTAGAGTCTGCCAGCGAATTCCCCCACTTGAAAGCAGAATTCTCCATACAAACTTTGGACTAGTGTTTTTTTTTAAATTGATATAAACCAGTGCTTGACTCCGATCCCACCTTTTTTTTTTTTTTTAATTGATATAAACCAGTGCTTGACTGCGATCCCACCTGATGGTAAGCAGAGATGCAATCATTGATGGTCAGGCGCTCTAGTTTATTAAGAGCCTATTCACTCTAGCCTCAAGGCTAGAGTGAATAGGCTCTTAATAAACTAGTGCGACAAACTAGACACCTATATTATAGTTGGTCGGAAAGACCGTAGCAGGCAGATTGTTCCAGTCCTTCGATGTACGCGGTATAAACGACGAGGCGAAACGCTTAGTCCGGACCGTTGAAGTTTCAACAACGTAAGGGTGGATACTCGCCGTTCGTCGGCTTGTCCGATGGTAGAAAGGAGATGGCGGAATCAAGTCATGCAATACCTGATGGTAAGCGGAGATGCAATCATTGATGGTCAGGCGCACTAGTTTATTAAGAGCCCATTCACTCTAGCCTTGAAGACACCTAAATTATAGTTGGACGGGAAGACCACAGTAGGCAAATTGTTCCAGTCCTTCAATGTACGCGGTATAAACGACGAAGCGAAACGCTTAGTCCGGACCGTTGAAGTTTCAACAACGTAAGGGTGGATACTCGCTGTTCGTCGGGTTGTCCGATGGTAGAAAGGAGATGGCGGAATCAAGTCATGCAATTCCCGCGCACACTCTCCGAAATGTAACCTACGATAGGCTGGCTACTCTGCGCCTGTGCTCGAGGTGTTGTAACAGAACTCTGCTTCCACTTCCATTTCTGATTCCGCAAACTTTATAACAGAACTCATAAAAGAAGAATACAACGAGGAGCGCGGGGGTAGACGACTGGACACGAGGGAAAAGGCGTGGAGGGGAGGATTTTTTGGTTCATTCTGCGCATCATCGCGCCTCGTGACGTTTAAAGTAAGTACGTAAATCTGTTGCTGTTTTTTTTCTTGTGTTTGTTGTTGGTTTTGTTCTTCTGTTGCCAATAGTTCGCTAATACTTATCAGCCCCCTCATCCAGCATTGTAGCCAGTGAGCTATTATTTAACGGAGCTGGTTTAATATATGAAGAACACAGTAACAGACTCAAAGGTGTAAAATCGGCCAAATTACTTTTAATAAAATGTATATTTACCTCTGTTTAATTTTGAGTACTGTAATAAGTATAGTACAAAATACAAAAGTCAGTGCAAACTATTGACATGATTTACCTTTTTCTTTTCGCCAGAAATGAAACCTAGGTTATATATTAGAGGACAATACGAGGAATCAGTAGCAAAAAGTACTAGGTCCTTAAACCGTAACCAAACGAAGATACTTATAGAAGTAAAGCTAGTATGTTTTTGTTAGGCGTTACCTATTTTAATGAAATGGAAATATAATACATAATATTTTGAGGTTTCCTTTGATAAAATAGATTTAGTTTGTTATTACTGTTATATTTTTTTATTCTTGATAGGTTCGCGCTTGGCCGCTATCTTATCTGATGGAAAACGACGATGCGGTCGACGATGGGGCGCGCTTACCTAGAAGTAACCTATTCACTCTTGACTTAAAGATTCCCGGGTTGTAGCCATCAGGAAACACAGATTCTGGCAATTCAACTCCTTAGCTGTACGCACAATGAATGTTTTCCCAAAAATTTGTGCGTATAGGTGGGATATCCACCATGTACCGGTTGCGCATTGCGTACGCCTGGTGGTCCGATGATGGAACAGGCTAGGCGGAATTAGGTTACGCAATTCCAACGCATACTCCCCGAAATGCAACCGGTAGAAAACCGACAGGCTTGCACCTCAGCGTCGATGCTCAAGACTTTGAAGCCTCGACTCAACGAGTGCATCATTGCCAATGATCCTTCTGGCTCGCCTCTCAATTGCCTCAAGTGCATCAAGCTGGTATCGGGTAGATCCGTCCCAAAGATGAGAGCAGTACTCCATACACGATCAAACTTGCGCTTGATAAAGTTTGAGCAGCTGTTCCGGCGTGAAGTTCTGACCTTCGCGAGGATTTACTTTAATAATTCATTACAGTTGCCATGAAGTATATTTAACAATGGAAAACTTAAAATATCAGTCATGGGGTAATTTTCTTTAAGAAAAATAACGCCTGATAAAAAAGCAATAGTAACCTACTAAATAGTCTCCAACTTCGTTTGGTTACGGTTGGTAGACATACTTCTTTTTACTATTGACCTTTCAAACAGTGCTTTAAAATATGACCTAGGTATCACTTTTGGTGAAAAGACGAAAAAATTATATGCCAGCTATGTATGGCAAGTTTCGTTCCCCTTTAACTATAAACATTAAAAAAATATATAATTGTATTTTTTTTACAGTATTAACACTTCCGCTTCCGCTAAGATTTACTTTGACATCTGTTTCCGTTTCTGCTTCCGTTGCATCACTACTTTGGACCCCCGTCTCATCCCCTTAAGGTGTGAATTTTGTAAATTCCTCTCTTAATGCTTGCCTAACGTCATAAAAGGAAGCCTTGTACAAAATTTCTCACTCCTGATCCTGGTAGTTTCTGCTGTGCATTGATATGTCAGTCAGATAGTTTCTCGTTTTATGTACATAGATTTCACGGCTGAACATGACTTAGGGAAATAGCTAAAGCTTTCGAGCCTCTGCCCGAAACACATCTCTATGTGCGAGGTAGCAAAGTGGTGGACAACAAAACAGAAAATACGGCAAAGAGCGAGTCGGACTCATCCAACGAGGGTTACGTACCTTTTTAGGGGTCCGTACCTCAAAAGGAAAAGAATCGGTACCTTTATAGGATCACTTTGTTGTCCGTCAACACCCTTTATCTCAGGAACGCGTAAAGGTATCGAGTTGAATTTAAATCATATACTCAAGGCCTCAGACCCTTGAAGCTGTGAAAACATCAAACTTCTGAATTCACGAAAAAAAAGATAGGCCGTTAATGTCGCCAAAAACGTGTATTTCGACACTCAGGGAATCAAAATTCATAGGGTGCCTAATTCCCGTTGACCTAGAATCCTCAAATTTGGCATGAAGCAAGGTCTCATAGCACAAGTATAGGAAAAAATCTGAAAACTGTAAATTTGTAGTTACGTCACAATTTTTTTTTTTTCTTTGGAATATGGATAAATCTTCGTACCTTAATTCGGGAATTGAACTGTTTTCATAGGTAAGTTGGTACGGAACCCTAAGTGTACGAGCCCGACGCGCACTTGCCCAGTTTTTTTTTATTATTATAAGTCTTTATTATTCAGAGCGAGAAGATCAACGAAAAGAGAATCGAAACGAAACGGTTGTAACTTGACTCGGGGGGCTAGATGCGTACCGTAAAGGCTGGTGCGAGGTGGCGAGTGAAAAAAATCTCTAGAAGGACTTTGCATATATATTGTGTAGTGTGAATTTGACTATAATACATAGGCTAATATATAAAAACCATTTGTTCTAATCTTTTTTCCGACTTCCGAAACCGACTTCTAAAAAAGGAGGAGGTTCTCAATTGGGATGTGTGTATTTTTTTTTTTATGTTTGTTCGCGCATAACTTCGTCGCTTGCCAACCGATTTGAAAAATTATTTTTTTGTTAGAAAGGGTATACTTTTCAAATGGTCCCATAGTCACCAAGTCAGGGTCTGATGATGGAATCTTGGCGAAGTCGAGGGAACTCCTCAAATATTATAGGCAATTGCATAGTGATTCTGGTATTTTCATCGAGAACTTAAGCATTTACAGTCAAAAAGTAACATTTGATGAAGTGGAACTGATGAAGAAGATCAGAAATGGTCAACGGAACTTCATACTCGCATAGATATCACAATGAAGATAGTTAAGTGACTATGATATTACGAATAAATTAATGGTTCTGAATAGTTTCGTTGAAAATGGTATCATCAAATTGATCTGATGATGATGATGGAGCCAGAAGGTAGGCACTGGAACTCCGTCATTAATCAATGTAACCTAGCCGTGTTTGGGCTTATTAGAATTGTCATGAAATGCACTTTGGCTATAAAGTACTATCGAACTGATCTGATGATGGAGCCGGAAGGTGGAAGGTAGACACAGGAACTTCATAATAAAACAATATAACCTAGTAGTGTTTGGATTAATTGGAATTGTTATGAGAAATAGGCACTCTGTTTACAAGTGTATCCCAACTAAAAAGTGTGAAATAAAAAACCTTTTTACAAAAAAAAGATAGAATAGAATAGAATAGAATGCATTTATTTGTCAGAATATTGTACAAAGTTGTTATGTGGTTATATATAAACGATCATAATATTCTACCGTTTCCGGCGTACAAATATGGTTTGTAAAATTATGGGTCAATACATTATTATTATTTATCATTAGAATTACAAATTATTGAAATTAATTGAGCAATTGTTATTATAAGAGATATTAATTATATAAGTCAAAATTTTAATGTCGTCTAGAAAATAAAGTATAATTAAGGTGATGTCAAATATTTAGGTAAATTTATCAGTCATAAAATCTTCAGTCGAGTAATAACATTTGCCTAAAAGAAAGTTAAATAACTTATTTTTAAATGTTTTGAGGTTGAGGGTTTTGAAACCATCAGGTAATTTGTTATAAATAGTAATAGACATGCAGTATAACCGACTTCACTAAAAAAAACACTAAAAGGATTAAAATAACTTTAATTTTGGAAGTCGGTGTTTCTCGGTATTATTAGTATCTTACGAGTATTTATTTATTTTTCTTTTTCTGTTTGAAGTATCTTTTATTTGTTTATTGTGCAAGCCTACCACAGTGTTGTCTTTTTTAAACCAACGGTTGACTGTTAGAGAACGCCTTCTTGCATTAAGTCCGCCTATGTACCTCTACTACAAATGAAGTTTAAATAAATAAATAATAAATTATTGTGGTTTGTTGTAATATGTAGTAGGAAATTGTAACTATCGATAAATATAAATATAATTAAAGTGTCTATCACTAGATATATGTTTACTGTGTTGACTCTAAAATAAACTTTGACCTGAGTTTTATTCGGATTCTCTTCTTAGGGTTGTCGAAAAATCAACGTATTGAATTATGTTTTTAAGCCTATATGCAAAATAAAAATTACCATCAAAAATTTTTTTTACTAAATGCATGAAAGCAGTGGTGGCCGAGTGGTAACGGCCCCGACTTACAAGTTGTAGGTCGCGGGTTCAAACCCAGCTAGGCGCATTACTTTGTGTAATTTATTTCATCACCACTGCTCTCAAAACTTTGAAGGAAAATATCGTGAGGAAACCGGCTTATCCTAGAACCAAAAAATTCGAAGACACTTTCACCAACCCGCACTGGAGCCTGAGTCCCTGCAGTGGGAACATTAAAAGGCTGATTATGCTACTAAATGCATGTGATACGATACCTACCTGTAACGAAAATGTGTGTTTTTTTATATTTTTTGTCGTATCTATGTCTGTCTCTAAATGGATAAGACTGATTTTGACGGGACTAATTCACAGATAGCTGATGTAAAGAAGAGTAACTTAAATTAAATTTAGTTTTCTTGCGGGAACAGGATCTTAAGTCACAGAATACGCCTACAAAATGGTCGAACAAAATTTTCCTGGACTTCACTGGGATATAGCTAATGTTATAGTAAGTAACGTAGCCTACTTTTTATTTTGCTGCGGGATGGGACTTAATTCTCGGGCAGGGGGGTGGAGGAAACATCTCCAAAATGGAACAGGCGACGATCATTTCAGCCGAGATGTTCACTGTTGGAGATAGGACAGACCTGTGCGTCTTACATACATCGGATTCCCGCGACCGTCTCTAGGTCATTGGTCTACCTAGTAGTAGGCTTTCCAACCTGTTGAGCCTTTGCTTCGATGTATGACTCAAAGTTAGAGAGTTGATGTCTTTCATCCACAGTATCTGTAATCCGAGGTTTTGATGTTTGTGACGCCCCAGGCACTGGACTACCATAATTACTCCACTTATCACGACAAATTCGAAGGCAATGACTGAATTATATGATTTCCCCGACATTAGATTAAAATAAACTCCGCGTTCGACTGACCTTTAATCGACCTAAAAAAAGACCCAACTTTAGTTTTAATTGCGTCGAAAGCATTAATATTCAATAAACACGTTATCAGTGTCGGTTACTTGAAAAAAGACAAGCCGAATATTTATTAGAGTGTGATAACCTTCGTATCGGAGGAAGCGGCGACACAAAGATGTTAGGTTACTTTGTAGGGTTATTGAGGGCGACGAAACATAAAGAGGTATGATGGACCCGTAAACAGAAACTGAAAAATTGGCTTCAGTTTTAAAAGGTGAGGCGGGATGACTAGCCCCCTTTTTAATTTACGTTAGAATCTACAAACAATTTTTCCTGCTCCACCTAGAGCGAGAGAAATAATTTGGAAGGAGTGTCAGACTTTTACTCATTAAATTCCATGGTGTTCTTTCAGTTTCAGTCTGACGGGGAATCTTAGAGGCCGCGAGCATAGAAGAAGTAATGCAACATATTAAAAAAAAAAATCATAACGTGACGTAATTTTTTGGGGGCCCGAACGAATGCCCGCAAAGAATTTGCCACGGACCTCAGATGATATGGTTACGCCACTGAGGACTTGTGGCCGTTGGGGTTTATTTGATTAAAAAAAAACTGCTTGCCATAGAAAATGACGTTACTGTCTGTTTTTTTGATCCTTGCTTCTCGTTTCCCAATTTTACGGTAGTCATCATCATCATCCTCATTTCAGCCGAAAGACGTCTACTGTTGAACATAGGCTTCCCCCAGTGTCACCACAATGAATGGTCGTATTCCCGCAACCCTTACCAGGTCTTCGGTCCACCTTGTAAGTATGAGTTTTTTAGGGTGTCAGATTTTTCCCAAATGCAATTTAAAAACGGTGATGAGTGATGATGGTGTTATGATTAATTTAATAAAAATAAATCTTGTTCATTGAATCCTTGAGATGGACAAATTCCGGACCGAGCCCAAGTCGTCGACGGCGCATATTGTTCCACGCGCGCCTCAGGGAGATGTCAGCAAATCCTAGGGACCCAGCAGGGTTGAAGCCTACTGGGGCCATGGGTAGTGTGAAAACGAACCCCGGGGCCCTGGGACGAAGGCAACTAAGGAACAGGAGTGGGTTTTTAGTCAGTAAAAGTCTGACACTTAAGATTAAGACTTAAGATTGATTGATTGACACTATCTCTCGCTCCACCCAAGAGCGGGATTTGTCAAAAGATGGACAAATTGTATTTGGCTTTTTAGAACTTAAGATTATTATTTAAAACATGGTCACGATTGAACTGTTTCGCAAACATTTCACAGAATCTTATAACTCCCGGGTATCCGGTGTTTCTCCAAAAATTCACAAAAAAAAGTGAAAAGTCATCAGTTAAAAAATCGCGCAATCTATTAAAAGAGTGTGAAGAAAATTGTCACGGCTAAGACAGCAAATTAATACAAGACTTTTATCTTCAGACCCCTGAACCCAGCTTGTTGTGTTCAGCATTATTGGAACACGACGTTATCATCACGGCGTCGCCAGTTGCCTAATTATTATATTGAATTAACTGAAATATTGTTATTGATTTTGTCTCGGAATAGGGCTGCGACGGTGGGTTCCAGGAATCAGTTAGATGTTCAATGATTGCATTTCCGCTTACCATAAGTGGTGGGATCGCAGTCAAGCACTGGTTTAAATCAATTAAAAAAAAAAATGTAGGACTGAGGTTTCCAGCAACTCATAATAATATATCGAGCCTTTTCAAAAACAACAGAACAATCGACAGTTCGCAATTTTTACAAGTATGGGCGTTTCTTACCAAAAATAAAGTATTTATGATAAATATTCTAATAGATCAATAGTTTTATGAATAACAATAACAAATTTTTATAGAACGATATTTTGATTAATACTTTTTAGAAAATACTAGAAGAACCAAAAAAAAACTGAAAAAGTGTGAGTCAGACTTGCTCCCTGCGGGTTCAGTAAAAAAAGTTTTTTTTTTGTGACGTAACAACAAATTTTACTGTTTTCCAATTTATTCCAATATCTGTGCTATAAGATCTTGCTTTATGCCATATTTCAGGATTCAGGGTCAACGGGAAGGGTCCTATGATTTTTTGAGAGTCGAAATATAAGTTTTTTGCGACATAAACGGCTGCTTCTTTTTTTTTAGTTATCTTTAGAAGTTTGATTTTTTCACAGCTTTAA
The DNA here is from genome assembly GCA_949316375.1 of Mythimna vitellina. Classification (NCBI taxonomy): domain Eukaryota; kingdom Metazoa; phylum Arthropoda; class Insecta; order Lepidoptera; family Noctuidae; genus Mythimna; species Mythimna vitellina. The sequence continues at coordinate 19,285,616 of OX438692.1, forward strand.
GAGACCGCAAATTTGAGTATATGGTTTAAATTTCAACTCAATACCTCGAAACAAAAAGATAAACCAAAAACGAAAATCAGTATGGTCGACATACAAGGCCGCGGCCCTTGTAGTAACGCTTTCGAACAATCCAGGAACGGCTATATTTGTCTATGGTAGAACTGATAAGACTGTCATCTAAAAGATCCTGATGAAGAGATATAACAAAACCAGTAAGCATAATCAGCCTTTTTTTAATGTTCCCACTGCTGGGTCTCCGGCCTCCTTTCTAGGAGAGGGAATGGGCCGTAATCCACCACGCGGGCCCGCTGCGGGTTACTCTCGACTCGTAAGTCGGGGCCGTTACCACTCGGCTTGCATTGCTGAAATGAACCTTTTTGGAGCAGCCGTGAATTACACACAATGTTATTGTTTTTAATTGACTGTCACTTTTTATTTTTGGTGACTGTCGCCAAATAAATGTATATTTATTTATTATATACTTTATTGTAAGTACACACACCACTACAAAAAAATAAATCTTTTCTTTTTTTTCTGTCTTGTTAAATAGAAAGTGTTTTAATTACCGGTTGTTTTTATAATATCATTTTCCAGCACTTCCATTAAAAAAAATAAGGCTTTATTTCCTCTCCCGATATTAAACTGAATCTAATTATTTATAAACTTATACCAAAATATATATACAACTAATAAGTATTTATGTATGAAGCGTGTCTGTGAAGCCAAGAAAAAAATGGATTGGTGATAAAAAAATCAAGCGGTCATAAATACAAATGACGATTCAAAAAAAAGGTAACTGCCGAATAAGCTACCGAAATATGTTTATTGTCAAATCGAATTAGTGTCACAACCCTAATTGTTATAATATATCGACTTAGCGATACTTATTTGTCATTGTCGGGGACAATTGAGGGTTTTATAAAATATTTTAAATGTAAAACAAATAAATTAGGTACCAATATGTCATTATGGTGGATGTCACATGTCTTCGAATTTTTGGTTCTAGGACGTATCGGTTTCTTCACGATGTTTTCCTTCACCGTTTTGAAAGCAGTGGTGATGAAATAAATTACACAAAGTAATGCGCCTGGATGGGTTTGAACCCACAACCTACAACTTGTAAGTCGGGGCCGTTACCACTCGGCCACCACTGCTCTCTGCTCTCTCTGTTTATTTAAGGGTTTAGTATTATTTATAAATAATTATTATGAACTAACGGTCACATTGTAAGCAGGTTAAAGTCAATTCTTTGATTATTCTGGTATTATGTTGACTAGTCTGTACTATCCTATCATATCAATTAACATTGTAAAGTGTCGTCTTTTTAACCCAAAGGTTGACTGGTAGAGAATGCCTTGTTGCATTAAGTCCGCCTATGTACCACTGCTTTACATGAAGTTTAAATAAATAAATAAATAAAGTGGATAAAAATCAATAAATTATTTTAAAAGGGTAGCAGTGAAGTTTCTTGTGGGTTTTTTTCCATAAGAAACTGCCAATTCGAACCTTGTACTTCTGACGTTTTATAAGTATAAAAATTACGGTCAAAATGTCACGAGGATCTTAATACGATTCATCATCATCAACTTCATCGTTTCATGCGAAAGGCGACCACTACTGGACATAGGCCTCCACCAACTGTCGGATTCTCGCGGCTCTCACCAGGTTATCGGTCCACTTTGTGGGAAGCCTTCCAACGCTGCGTCTACGCGGTACACGGTCACCAATCTAGAAACTTTTGGCCCCATCTGTTTTGCGAGCAATGTGCTCTGCCCACTGCCACTTAGGTTTAGCGATTATTCGGGCTATGTCGGTAACCTTGGTTCTCCTACAGATATCTTCATTCCTGATAAGAACACGTAAGGAAACTCTGAGCATAGCCCTTTCTAATTCCAGCCCTTTGAGTGATTTTAAGCCTTCTGGTGAGGCCCATTGTGAGGGACCATGATTACCATATTTTTAAAACTGCATCGTGCTGCTAAGAAAAAGTCAGGTACATGAAAAATAACAAGCATATATACACACATCAGAGAGGAGTAATACAACTGTAGTTCGGCACAGCGGTGTACAATAATTCAGGAAATTGCCGAAATGTACGGCGGAATGGCCCATAAAGATGATATATGGCCAAGAAATATACCAATAGTTTTATCGTATTATGGCACCGTTTCTCCTTTATTCGTAACACAACTAAATCATATAAACTACTAAAGGTTCGTTGCTTTCTTTCATGTTTTCGACAAACTATCACCGTGAATGTCCAATTTGTTAAAATAAAAAATATATTTGAATGTAGTGATTTTTTAGATGTTCATTTAAAAGATTGATGATGTGAAAGATATGTATGTTGTTGTTATTAAAGTAGATATAGAGGATACTAGAGCAGTGGTGGCCCAGTAGTAACGGAATCAACTTATGAGTTGTAGGTCGTGGATTCAAACCCCGCCAGGCGCACTACTATGTGTTTACGACCCATTCCCACTCAGAAGCAGAAGACCAATTACAGGCACTTTTAAATTGTCAAAATGTCGGTCAGTAAAAAAAAAATGAAGCTAAATTGCACGTTCCAAAGCGTAGATCTCTATGGAGAAGAACGTGCAACAAACTCCATGGACACTCTTTTGAATCATATTATGAGTTACATATTTCTTGTCGCTTCTAATAATTATGTGAGCACAATGTAGATAAGTAATAATTATTTAAAAAAAAACTAATTAAAAAAATAGAAATTGAATTAAGCTCAACTGACGGCACCCATTCACGAGCATGACGCGTGCACTCCCACAGAGGAGGTCTGAGTCACAGCAGAGGAAACATTAAAAGAGATGACCAGCCTTAGCTGACAGCACCCGTTCACGAGCATGACGCGTGCACTCCCACAGAGGAGGTCTGAGTCACAGCAGAGGAAACATTAAAAGAGATGACCAGCCTTAGCTGACGGCACCCGTTCACGAGCATGACACGTGCACTCCCAGAGAGGAGGCCTGAGTCCCAGCAGAGGAGACATTAAAAGGCTGATTATATTTGTACCTATACTATAGCACAAACTATACTAGCTGTAGTATCCTATAGTATAGGTACAAATCAAGGCACGGTACAGCACCCGTGCTCACTTTGCTTGGCTTTTGGTGTAAAAAATATTATTAATTATAATTAGGGTTGCAACAGAACTCTGCTTCCGCTTCCGCTTCTGCAGAAGTTCCGCAAGTACCGCAAGAACGAACGCAAACGGAAGAAATAAAAAACTTCCGTTGTTACAAAAAAAAATGGCATTCGGAAAAAATTACAGAACCCTCAGTGCGCGAGCCCGACTCGCACTTGCCCGGTTTTTTTAAAGAAAGATGATGAGATCGCCTAGTCTTTCCGCAACTATGATGGGATCAGTCTCCAGTCTAACTAGATGCAGCTGACAGCATATTTTACGGGATTACGAATCGAAAATAGTCAAATTTCAAAAATACTGCAAAAGCATTTTTTTTTTCAAATAAACCATTTACAGGCACTTTTAAAACGTCAGGAAGCCAGTCAGTCAGAAAAAATGATAGTAATTGGACATTCCACAGCGTAGATCTCTATGGAGAAGAATGTGCAAGAAACTCCATGGACACTCTTTTCAATCATGTTTTGTAATTACAAATATCTCTGTTACATATTTCTTGTCGCTATCATGTGTGAACAATGTAAATAATATCTGTTCTCTTCTCCAGTTGCAGTAAACTCTTCTTCTTAGTCGTGCACTCTTGACGGAGTGGTCGTGTCATGGTCATACCTCAGTCGAGTCTTGCGCTACAGCTCTCGTGATGCGATGCCATACAGCTCTGTGTGTAGCGGTTTGGGAGTTGTCATTGATGCTGGAGTGACTCACTTGTTTGTGGAAGTCCGTCCACCGTGTTGAAGAGTGCCTTGAGTTTCTCTTGCATGACCAAACGATCCATCGAGTCCTCGTTACGAGTGACAACCCGCTATATAGTATATATAGGTGGGTTTTAGTCAGTAAAACTCTGACACGCCCCATCCTAGAGCAGGAAAATGATTTCCTATAACCAAAAAAAAAAACGGTGATAAGCGCGAAGACAAGATAAGAACAAGCGCGGATCCGCGGATGATGGAATGAGTGGAGGAAGGCCTTTTCCCAGGAGTGGGGGAAGAATAAGCTAATAAAAAGATATACCCGAAAAACCTGTGGATTCGTATTTGCACAGACGACAATAAATCTCTCTTTGATATTGAATTCTTTCAGGATCGAAACATTGGTTTATGTGATTCTAAGCATACGTCTTCAGCTCCTCGAAGAAAAACAGGGCTTCAGCACAACAAACATCATCATCATCATCATTTCAGCCGATAAACGTCCACTGCTGGACATAGGCTTCCCCCACAATGAACGGTCCTGTGCGTCTCTCATCCATCGGAATCCCGCAACCTTCACCAGGTCATCGGTAAACAGCAAACAAAAGAAAGTAAATAAACAAATTATCTTTACACACAGAACAATTAATTCCATGTTTACTCACTAACATGAGCACACACGCATCGAACGCATGTATCATTGGCAACCAGCCTGTTCACTGGGGACACATAACTTAAAGCGAACGCGTCGGATCAAAAAGCCCGCGGGCCGTGTACATGCTGTTCGATTTATACCTACGTTGGGCTGGGGAAACAGCGGGAGAGATCATCTGACATGCTGCACATATATCCAGTTGCATACCTAACAATATAGTGCATTTTGATACAAGTGGAGAAAGTTTGTCACAGCGATAGGTCCAGTTTTTTGCTGAACTGGACCTTCTTTGTTTTTTCTAAGTTGTCTTGAATTTTGTTTTACTGTGTGTTATTCGCTCTTATGCCTTCTGCTTTTAGGCACGTAATTGACTGTTATCCGCACTAGCGCGGAAATGTGCGCGCGCTCGCTCCACCCCGCCAGAATTTATTGTATGTATTGTATTAGGTTGGGTGCTAAGCGACCCCACGAATCGCCGGTCAATCTCTGTTTATTTTTTCTTTATAAGTTTATTGAAAAACGTCGTTTGACACTCGTGGAAACCTGTCACAGCAACACTCGGCTGCATAACACCGAATTCCACTTCGATTGCAATGACAAACTTTCTCCAGTTGTATCAAAATGCTTGGTAAGTGTATTGAAAAACGTCGTGCACTGCCTGCGGCTCGGGAAAATTTAGCCTTAGTCACAGTGATAAACTTTCTCCACTTGAATCAAAATGCACTCTTTTGGGTATGAGATTCAAATCATTTTATTTAAGAAAAACCATTTACTTTATTTGAAATTTCAAGAAGTCAGTTAGAAAAAAATGATGCTAATTGCACATTCCAAAGCGTAGATCTCTATGGAGAAGAATGTGCAAGAAACACAATGGACACTCTTTTCGATCATGTTATGTACCTATTACAAGTATATGTTTGTTGTCGCTACTATCATGATGTAAATAAAGTAAAAATAAAAACTTTATTTAAATTTTAAAATAACAACTGGCAGCTTAGAGATGACCAGTCACAACTGACAGCACCCGTTCACGGACATGACGCGAATATTAGCACCACTCAGCTCAATTTTTTTATTATTGATAAAAACCAGTGCTTGACTGCAATCCCACCTGATGGTAAGCTGAGATGCAATCATTGATGGTGAGGCGCACTAGTTTATGGTTTCACTCTAGCCTTGAAGACACCGAAGGGAACCGAACGATCCAACAGCAAGAGAAAACCCATTCCTGCAATAAACGCATAAGGTCACTTACGGTGTTCTACCTGAAAAGGCTTGATATTATGTTAAGATTATTCCCTGCGGTGGGGCTTCAAAAACGGCGATTAAAGACAATCCAGAATTGTATAAGCCACAAGTCTTTAATCCCACGATGACTTAATAAGTTGTAAATTAAGAGGTTTGTCGTAAAATATCCAGCTTTTGTAGGACACAAGTAACTATGGGCTGGTTACTGAAGCCGTTGCTATTGACTGCCGCTTTAATGTTGCAGTTAAGGTAACATTGAAATGGTAAGAGCGGAATGTTCCTGCTTACCTATTCAGGTATTGTGCGTTTACAATTATTACGTGGCTGATTTGACCGTTTTTGTTCACGGTTCGAAGATTACATTATTTTTAGTTAACCATCTCGTTGGTCCACCGATCACAAGCGAAACTGTTAAGAATGAGGTCCTGAGCTTAAATTCTGGACCTGTACCATGACGTTTAAAGTAAGATTGTTTCATTCTTATTTCCAGTGTGGGTAAGAGATGGCGCTAGGCAACCTTTATAGCTCTGTCTTTTACCCACACTGAAATAAGAATGAAACAATCTTATTTTGAACGTCATGTTAACCCCTCTGGTTGTTGGTCTGGTTGTCTGTTATAACCTTCTTTAGTGCGAATGAAAGTTTGTTTGTTTGGATATATGTGGAATTATATGGATAATTAGATTATAAGGATATATATGGTCATGTAAAGAGGAGAGATGAAACACATGTTACTAAAAGAGTTATGAGTATACATGTGGATGGGTGGAGAGGGAGAGGGAGGCCAAAGAAAAGATGGATGGATTGTGTGAATAGTGATATGAAAGAAAAGGAAGTTAGTGATAGTATGACGGTTAACAGGATAGAATGGAAGAAACAAACGTGTTGCGCCAACTCCAAATAAGACGGGACAAGGGCAGGAAGATGATGATGGATATATGTGGAATTCCCTACTGGAGTCTGCTTTAAATGATGAATTCTAATGCATTGCTGTACGCACAATAATAGTGTTCACAAAACGTTTTGTGTGTGTGTGTGGGTAAGGTAGTAAAAATTATAAAACTTCGCTTACATATTAATGGCCTAGACAAACGAATAACTTAAACAAACCTATACCTAATACCTCAAGTAGTTGCGTTTATAGTAGATAGCACTATCAACAGGAGCGGATGCAGCGGTTCGAATGGATCTGTGTTGTGATAACCTCTTGCGAGATGTCGAATACGAAATTATGATAACTTGGCAGTAACCAACAGCTCCTTTGACACCGCTGCGCCCGCGCATCGGTGTGTTATTCACGAAACACCAAGAATGTATTTATTTTTAATTTATGATTTTTATTTTTTAAAGGATATAATTTTAAAAAACTCACAACCCTCATATAGGTTAATTCATATAGACCAATATTTTTTAATTAGTACAAAAAAATGGGGCTCCGCACTCGTTACCGATCATATTTGTTTTTCTTTTTAATCATTTTTTTTTAAATTCTTTATGTCCTCCAAGCTGTAATAAATAAATTAAAAACGAGTGGTGTATATCTTCTTTCCTATTAATCAAATTGACGGTTATTGTTAATATTATTATTTTGATCTGATTCGATTAATATCCTGTCGTAATAGCGACTCGATTGAACTGGAGGAAGTTTTCCTCAAAATAACTTGAAACATAAGCCAAAGTACAATACGGTTAAAATATTTTGACCATACTGAACTTGGCGTTCCGAACTATGGCGCATAATCGAAAAAATACGCAATTGCCATATGATTCTCAAAAAGAATTACTGTGCAATCAATTGTTCGAAGTTCGGAGTGATCAAGACATTTTGGCAGTACTTACCGTCACATGTGTCAATAGATTTCTACATGTTACTCCTAAAATTTTCTCTTTTTAAAAGCTTTTTATTAACTTGCAATGTATGTAGGTTCGGCTCAAATCTTGCAACTCAATTTTGAAGCAGATATCTTCAACCGATTGACCTGAAATTTTGTATACATGTGTAAATTTTTTAAATTGAACCTGAAAAAAATTAAATGACAGAAATTTCATCGGAAAACTGTAGTTATCTAAAACAATGGATATAGAAACAAAATGTTTGAAGAAGGTAATATAAGTTTAGTAGTAGTTTTTAGTGTAGGTTTTATAAATTATTTCTCTATTTTTTTTTTTGTAAAACATTTTTTTATTTAAAATATATGTATAGATATTTATTTTATAATTTTGGTACACACATTAGTACGACAAGTGCTGTAAATATTAAATTAAATATTAAATTGTGTCTGAATACAATGTAAAAAAAAAACTGTTATTAAATAAATACAATGCAATTCAGTAACTGCTTCACTCTCTCACACAGCCATCCCGACAAATATAATTGGACAATAAAACAGAGCTGGTAATGATTTGTGCATCGAATCGATAACACTGTGTTAATTATTATTCATGTTCATTGAATCACAGCTGTGTCTTATCAGTCCCATTATTGTGTCTTATCGGGTCCATTCAGTTGTCCATTCACTGCGACCTAAATAATGTGCGATCGCGTAAACAATCTGTTAAGATTAGATGCTGCGAGATGGGATTTTTGATTTAGAAGAATATAAGAGGTAACTTATTAATGTGGCTGCAGAGGCTCTACCACGCGCTCTTCATTATCATCATTTCATTCGAAAGACGTTCACTGTTGGATATAAGCCTCCCCCAATTGTCGCTACAATGCAGGGTCCTGTGCGTCTCGCATCCTTCGGATTCCCGCAACTCTTACGAGGTCATCGGTCCACCTTGTAGGAGGCCATCCAACGCTACGTCTTCCGGTACGTGGCCGCCATTCCAGAACCTTTTGGCCCCAACGCCCATCCGTTCTGCGAGCAATGTGCCCTGCCCATTGTCACTTAAGTTTGGCGATTCTTCGATGATTTTCCATCAAAACAAGAAACGGATCGGTGACCTGCATACACAATATGTGTTTGCAGAATAATAGTAAAATAAATACAACTGTTCAATCAATCAGTGACATTATAGAATTAGCAACATGCAAATTATACTCATACATTGCACACAAGTAGTTATCTTGCCAATTAGTTTTTCAAGCAAGAAAACAGCAGTTTCTCAACAAGTACAAACTTGATCAGTAAGTAACCTGTATATATTCATTAACAAGCTCGAAGTGTTAAATAATGAAATAATTACATTCTATAAGGCAGATAAAAACACTGCCCTTTACAAGAAAAAGTCATCAATACGATTAATAAACGCCGAAATATTGCTTCATTGCGTTCTCGAATAAATGTAAAGAGACGATATTTTATTTATCGAACGTCATTTGTTATTGATAAAAGAGAGAGAGCATATCGAGAAAGTTATGAGTGCGAAAGGGAAGAGAAAACGTGTTAAAAATTATCAGGGACAACTGAAAACGATCAAGGAGCGGTGTCAAACATTTATAACCGAAAAAGATAGGGATATACAAAATGCTGGTTTAAGAAAGGGATGCAGGAAGTGAAAAATGCTTATGGAGGTGAAAAATTTACATTTTATCTGTATAGATCTTGTTGTTAATTGAGAGGAGTGTGAATGTTTTGCGTACTCGCGTTAATTAACGATTGATTAATGATTACCTGCTACTGTCCGTTTTATTTTATCGATAAAATCTTATGAAATATCGAGCAGACAGCAAATAAAAATTACGTTGCGAAATAGGCTATAACAATGCTATTAAAGTTCTTGAATTTGTTATTGTCTACGCTAAATATTTTTGTGAAATTGCGAATTTTAAATGTCATCGAAGTTCAATTTATCATTGTAATGCCAACATACGGAAACCAATTTATTTTTCGAAATTCTCATTATTGCCTTTTCTCTTTTAAAGGGTATACATATCTGTTTGTGTGTTTGTTTCTGGGTATGGTTATATGGGCGGTGGTTCTTCACGAAATTGACTTTTTCATGGGATGTTCTTCATTTTTATCGACTTCTGATCAATACAAAAAAGTCTGGCCGATGTAAGTATATAGGCACTCTGTCACGAAAATAAAACTTCGTGCAAAATTGTCTCTAAAATGACTGTATTCCTTACCGACTGATCAACACACTGCATGACCAAGAGGGCTAGCTCGCTATTTGCCTAAAAATGCCACCTTCAACGTGGCAATGCTGCCAGTCTTCTGGGTACGTTTCCGAGTGACACAATGTGGAGTACTTTGACGCCAAATGTACTTTATTTTTGTATACAATTGTATGTTGTACAGCCAGTTTCTTAGACTGTGCGTTGTCTATCAGTTAATTTCAAGAATTAAAAATTGTCAAAAAATAAAAGGCCCGTTATGACATTTGTATTTTGACTACCTACCGGCTTGTCCGGTGTAGTGTAGCTACTACTAAAATAGCTACTACTACACCGGACCCCTAATTATTATTTTATTATTGCTTTCAGTTTCGTTACAAGTTACATTCTATGGTCTTTTATCAAATGTCAAAACGGACTTTTTATTTTTTAACAAGTTTAGGCAAGTATTTTATTAACTGGATTATTTTTTGTTGCCTTTGAAATATTAGTAGTTTGGGGTTGAAAACCTATATTAGCCGCGGTGTCCAAATGCTCATCGAGTTTTTCGGGACATCAGTAAACAGCGCCAGGTTCATCCAGCATTACTGCCAGCCTCGTACTATGGGTATTTTTCTGCACCTGGTTATAATAATAATAATAATAACATCCTACAACTATTGCACAAAACCGTCTAGTCCCAAGCTAAGCAGAGCTTGTGTTGTGAGTACTAGACAACTGATAAACATACTTATATATTTCTAAATACATACATATTATAGATAAATTACACCCAGACACAGAACAAATGATTGTGCTCATCACACAAACATTTGTTCTGGGTGGGAATCGAACCCACGACCTCCGGCATAGCAGTCAGGTTATGGAAGAAGACTGCTGCAGGATTTGGTATCCCGTCACTTCCTCCGACAAGTATTTACCACAGGGCAGAACCAAGACAATATAGTGCAAAGTGAAATGTTACTAATATCCTCCTAAACCATATTTACTAACAAAATAATGTAATATAGTTATATACGTTAGACAATAATTTGTGATATGAGTACTGTTATCTGAAATAAAATGATTTATTTGGACCTATTTGGCGCAGCCGTGAGACACACAATGTTGATGTATTTTTAAGTTTAAGTATTTAAGTTTCTATATAATTGTTATCTCATTGTGTGTACCTGTATGCCAAATAAACGTTTTTTCTTTCTTTCTTATTATTTTCCCATTGACAACGTTGATGTTGATGAATTCTTTAATTCCCAGAGAGTTCTTTTTATACGCGTTTGCATATTATTATTTTGAGTTTGTATAAAGGTACGAAATAATATGTCAGTTCTATCATCGGACGACTAGACGTACGGCGATGGCCACCAGATACATGGCGGATATCGCATCTGCCCCCCTAGCCGAGTTACAACCGTTTCGTTTCTCTTTTCGTCGATCGCTTCGAGGCGGCCACACCTTCGATTCCTTTGTTCTGACGTCATCTCAACGCTCAGTAACGTCAAAGAGAATCGAAACGAAACGGTTGTAACTTGGCAAGGGTACGTACAAAACGGTTATGGAACATAATCATTGGTTTGTATAGATAAAGAGTGGAATTACCTGCCTGTAAGCGTATGAAGTTCGCTTACCTAGAAATAACCTATTAACTATAGGTTAAAAGTTGGAGCTATCAGGGAACACAGACTCTGGTAGGTAATTCCACTCCTTAGCTGTATGTATGCACCAATGATTGTTTTCCTAAAATGTTTTGTATGTACATTTGGGATGATAGTTTACCATCAGGTCATATATTGGTTTAACGCGAGCTCATCTATAATAACGAAACTATGGCTAAATAAATAAATTATTTTCAGCACCACATAATTATTACAACAGATTAAATTACAAACTTATCTTTAGAACGATCTGTAGATAGTCAAAACTTCCGATGCACAAATACTGACGACCTCGAGGCTCTACCACGAAAACTCAACCATAACATTGACACACTAGGGTTTAATATCCATTGCAGCCAGTATTGCACTATTGGGTTGAAAATGAAGCTTGAAGTTTCCGTTTTATGAAAATTTAACCATGATACTTGAAAATAGGGTTGAATTTTCTTTGCACCAGGCATTGCATTATCGGGGCCTATTTAAGATGTTTGCAGCTTCCGTTCCAATGACTTACGGACCCTTACCAATGTGTTTGACTAAATAGTATATTGATAAACGAACGGTTGTTTTGATCAGCTATCGCAAATACATTTAATTTTATTTATTGTTTGCTAAATTATTGCTTGAAGATCTGTTGGAGGCAAGTTTAATGTTATCTCAGATATTGATGCTGTTGAAGCTAGAATAACTGTAATGAATGAATTTTGATTGGTTCTTTAGTTAGTGTATATTATATGTTACCGTAAAATTGTAAATACCGTTAGATTACAATCTATCACGAGATATTGTGATTTATTTTATTTGACTGACCCTTGTTTTTCATTCCTAACTCTATAATCACAGAATTGCCTACTGTAAGAACGACCAATCAGAGACAGCCTTCGGACAGTTGATAATTTAACGCACGGTAGATTGTGATATAACGGTTTAACTTAGATATATTACAATCTACCTAAAAATAATTCGTTAAATCGTGAACTGTTTGTTATGGTTCACAATCTTTCGATAGTTTACAATCTCTCGAGATAGACACAATGAAGATAGTTAAGCGACTATGACAATACAAATAAATAAATGGTTCTGAATAGTTCTGTTGAAAATGGTATCATCGAAGTGAACTGATGATGATGATGATGGATTGAATTGACCGAGATATCGGTGAAAATACAAAAAAAAAAATACATTCAGACGAACCGACGCGCGACGTTTTAAAACTGCCTAAAAATAATTTCTTTAACACAAGGTTATTTACACAATGAAATTCAAGAATATTAAAGCGACTACTTTAGGCTTTTTACCTTACGATTAATTATTATATTTTTTATAAAAAAATACATTTAGTTTGCATTTTTTAAATGCATTGTTTTAATAGTCTATAACCATGTTCACATTATGACTTTTCTGATGAAACCGGTCTAGGGCACATGGGTGGATTATTTCAAAGTCTATAACGGACAAATTTAAAATATTTATAGTGTTTTATACAGATGTGTTAAGATTGTTGTAAAAGTTCATCATCATCATCATCAAGCCGAAAGACATCCACTCTTGGACATAGGCCTCTCCCAACTGTCGCCATAACGACAGGTCCTGTGTGTCTCGCATCCATCGGATACCGGTAATTAATTTAATAATAATTTATTTTAAGTTTATGTAAATTATAAAATTGTCCCGAACGCGTCTGTAAGTGTGTTATAACGTAATTAAATAAATAAATACTTATTGGATGAATTCTTTACAATCAAACTTAAACTACTCATCACTCTACATTAATTTATTCTCCACAAACAAGTTTTTTTTTTAATCTCGGTTCCCTTACAGCCTCCAACTTGATGTATTCTGTTCTGGAATGACAAAGGTATGCCAGCATTCATTCTAACAGAACGCCTCATTTGATACGGACCAAATAGGTTCTAAATCAATTGTGGAATTGGGAGAAGACACCATCTTATTGTAATGTTAGTGGTACCATGGCTTTTGGTTTCAGGTAGACAAGTCTATTTTTCATTATTATTATTATTGATAGGCTCGCGTTTGATTATTATCACACCTGACGATGAGCGATGATGTGTTCGACGATGGAGCACGCTTGCCTAGAAGCAATCTATTAATTCTTGACTTAAAGACCCCTAGATTATAACTATCAGGAAACCCAGACTCCGGCAGAGAATTCCACTCCTTAGCTATAATGTTTAATCAATTTGTACGTATGGGTGGGATGTCCACTTTGTACCGTTGGCGCAACGCCTTACGTTTAGTGGTCCTTTGATGGAACGGACTTGGCGGAATAAAATTGTTCAATTCCAATGCAAACTACTCGATATGTTAACGATTTAAAACCGACGCTAGCAACTTGGCGTTGATACTCAAGACTTTGGAAGGAATATGTAATCACTACACACACTAATATCGATCCTTTTTAGGAAGAAGACCACAGCTACAGTTTCCATTTTTTCAGGAAGGGGCTTTTTTCTTTTCTAATTAAAAAAAAATCTGCAATATCTTTCTAAAAAAATGTGACTTGTTATTTATTCATTAAGTTGGTTCAGCAGTCAGTAAAAAAAAATACGAATGAAACTCTTAGGTACATTACATCAGTATTTTATTTGAGATTTGAATAATAAGTAAGTACCTAAATTATTGATGACTGATGAATTATGACGATGGTCTTTAATAATATATGGTGAAATTCAACAGATTATATAGGGATATTTTTGTAAAGTTTATCGGAAAAACTTCTGAAAAAGATTCCTGAAATATCTGTGGAAAGAGAACGTTAAATGTCAGTTCGTATTCAATTTTTGTTTCCGCTTTTCAAACAGTCTCTTCTCTTTGGTATAGGTATAACTTTTTGTAAGCCTCAGTAACAGAATATCCTGAAAAAAATGTGACTTGAATTTGTTTACTTAATAATAATATAATATTACTAGCGACCCGCCCCGGCTTCGCACGGGTGCAATAATGTAATAAATGAAGAACCGCTCGACCGATTTTGTGCAAACTTCACATAAACCATCTACTAAATAGTCCAAACAAAGCCTAAACATTTTGTTTGGATAGGTGAGCCCGTTCTTGAGTTATAAAATTACAACGAAAAGTGGCATTGATTTTTATATAAATATATATGTATTTACTAATGCTGTATCATAAAAACAATAATTGTGTTTAAATCTAAAATTGAAAAAAAAAATTATGGTTGGATTACCCTTAACATTTTGGGGGATAAAAAATAGATGCTGTCCGATTCTCAGACCTACCCAATATGCACACAAAATTACATGAGAATCGGGAAAGCCGTTTCGGAGGAGTTTAATCACAAACACCGCGACACGAGAATTTTATATATTAGATATAATAATTCTTTATTTTCAGGCAACTAAAACCTATAGACAAAACACTAAGACATAAGGCATAAAAATCCATCTACTTATAACACCTTGCTACAGATTGTCAAAAAAAAAAAACGAAACCTAGTTAACAAAAATCAAAAAACACAAAGTATTGTCCCAATTTATAAATCGTCCTATTAATCATCAAAATCCCTCGCAGGTGTGAAGTCCATTTAAGGCCGTGTATACATGGTGTTCCTACAATCAAGGACGTCGGTTACCCCATGGGGTGCGCAGGATCAGTAACCACGGGACATCGAATCTTGCGTACATTAATTAATAGTTTTCAACACAACAACTCGACACCGCCATGCTAAATACACGGAATTGATATACCCCTCGGGGAGTCTGTAACTGGCTTAATTGTACACCATGATTATATATTTTTTTTTACATTAATTTGTTTTTTTTTTGTAATTGACATTTTAAAACGAGTCAAGTTGTTGACTTGGGCCGAGAATTTATAGCTACCGTGATTTTTCGAAATTGTTTAGGACTTTTTGAAAGAAAAAAGGGTAATTATTTCAAGACAAGATGATTGTGTATTTGACTGATAAAAATGAATTCAAAATTTATAGAATTCCTTTTAAATGTTATTAAAATTCCTAACTTTGTCAACTTTTAAATATAATAATTATATCACACAGCTACGATTGATAGTATATAATAATATAATAATCTTTATGTATAATTCTTCTGTACATGTGTTTGACACCTAACTCCTCCTAAACGGCTTGACCGATTTGGATGTAGTTTTGTGTGCATATTTGCGTGGGTCTCCGGATAGTTTGAAAATACAATGGAACCCAGTATGTGGCGTTGCAATCGGGACCGTTAGTATAACAATAATGTAATATACAGGCAAGAAAAATGAGAAAACTGTTTTAAAATATGATTAGCCAGCATCCTAAAAATAAAACGTCGCAAAATGTACCTCGGTCGCAGGTGCAACAATCCTCAGAATAAAAAGTACTTCAGCTAACACCCGCTACTAACAGTAACAATAACAAATAAATATATAACACACAATTCAATACTACCAACATTCAAGTAGCAACATCGTGAGCATTCGTAAATAATCGTGAGTATTCGTGAGCTCGCGATGCACCTGACCCTAAGAAAATTCTATCAGCAACTTCTTCAAATCGAAGGAATGCGCGTGACTAATCGGCCAATGCTTCCATCGACATCGATACCATAAAAAATCGACGGAAATGATCGAACCACGACAAATGCGAATGCCCCTCGAAATTGAATAAGTCGATACGATATCACCAAAGTCAGAATTGAAAGACGATTGTCTGAAAAAAACTACGATCGATTTGCTGCTCCGGTTGGCTGTGGAAAATTCTAGGGTTCGTACGGTTTATCGATAGTCGATAAAGTAAATGTTTTTGATAGTTATTCATCGTTCCTTACGGTGACATATGACGTTAGGGGTTTGATTCGAATGAAGTAATTTTATAACAGATTGCTGTTTCACTCAACGTTACCTTCCTCTTTCACAGTAAGCTACTAATATAGTACGGAAATTATTACGTTGGTGACTTTTTACTTGTTTATATTTTATACGCGACCTTCCTCAGCTTCACATGAGTTTTACAAATCTTAGAAAATATTGCCTTGTCTCTACTAATATGCATGTATTCTGCACATTGACCTTTTCCAAGAATCATTCTGTCTATTGGTAAAAACCTTATGAAAATCTGTTTTTAGTTTTTCAGTATATCGCGCACAGACAGACAAACAGACGCGGTGGAGGACTGAGTTTTACAATATGTTAAGATTATGATATGAAAATTTGTAACAGCAATAGGTAACTTTAAACCTCGATATCGATTACTATTGTCGACCCGACGTTTCACAGCATTCGGCTCGGTTGAGAATGACATTTGGAAACGGTAGCCACCGGCACAGCGGGGGGCGGTGCCTCGTTCGCCATCTTTATTTTTATTATTTTTTTAGCCCTTGTTTATCCAGTCCGGGGCGTCGTGGCTCACTGACCAGAGCAATCAATAAAATGCTGTGACCGTAAAACCACGCCGGAATTAAATACAACTTTTCGGCCATTGTAGCCAGGTATCACCCGTCACGCCACTGCGCACCGCTGATGTAATTAAAAAATTGAAATAAAAACATCTACAATTAACTGGAAACTCCGATTGGGTGCAGTCACCTCGATCATTTGTTTGATTATTACGAATGAACGACTTTCTGCCACAAGTGAGGGGGCTGAGGTTCTGTAAATAGGCCTAATCCGCAAAAGAATCCAATTCGGCTTATTTCAAGTCGTTCCCGGGGGGCGAAGCTCAAAAAACGCCTAATAGAGAATTATAACAAACACCGGCCGCCGGTGGCAATTTCACACTTTATTAATGCAAGTATTACGGCTAATTCCATCGGTTGACACGTGCCGAATTTGCTGTTCCCATAAAACCTCGGCCTCCCCTCGGCGACAGCCAAAAGAACAATACACCATTCAACTTTCTGCCTTGCGTCTATACATGTAGATATTACGTTCGCATGTAAACAACTAAAAGAAAAAAAAATCAGCAAACCCGAACCTAAATAACGCATTTTAATTCAAAGTATTAAGGAACAAAGTGCCTTGCAGATTAACGAGGTACACTTTTGCACAAAACCGATTTCGGTTCCCTCCAATTTTTGACAGCTCGGCGATGTCGACTCATAGATAAAGTAGAGCGCACAGATTCCGCGGACCATAGATCACAGAGTAATGCGGTCACGCTCTATGGTATTAAGTGTCAGTTATCGTCTCCACGGGGCTTAGTGTGCACGAGTATAATACATTTTTATGTTTGTACGCTCCCCTTGTTGTAATAACAACATGAAGTGAGGTTTACTCGGATTGAATACGGCATTATAATGAAATGATTCATATTTAAGTGAGTCCTCCCCTTCGTCTGTTGTAATTTGATGGTGTCGGGGATCGGAAGCAATGTTTCTTATTAAAGTGGTGTTATGACTGTCGTTTTTATTGTGTTGTATGGGTTTTTTGCTGTTGCTGGTTTAATACATTTTATAATGATTTACACTTCATTGTGTTGCAAATTACACCTGTCTCTACCAAAACTTGTGTTTACATAGCGTAACGTTTTTTGTGCAGTATTTAGCATAAACACTTTTTTTGCACAGTCCCACAAGTGAAATTCTCGTAACTAAATAGCCTCGCTATAAATTAATTGTTACAAAAAAGTTACTAGTTGATTGATTTGCTATTTTAAAGTTAAATTAGTTTGTGCTATTATTCCTTTAAATTGATTTATTTATTTATCACTTTGTGAACACAATGGACTTAATGCCGTAGCATTTTATTACTAGCAAACTTTTTGGATGACGCAGACACTAATAATAATCCTACACATACATTCTAGGTCTAAAATCTAAAACTTAGTATTCATATGAATTCCACTTCGTTCTTCGATAGATCTTTTACGATACAAGCAGCTCGTTTGTGGAATGCATTACCCATAGAAGTGAGGCGAGCCCAAACGCTACCAACGTTAAAACAAAAGGTTAAGGAGCATTATCTATCACTTTAGTTTTTTCTTCTCCTTTCTAAATTGTAATTATTTTTGATATTTATTAGTATATTATTTGGTTTTTTTTTATTTATGTATTACATTTTTAAGTATTATTATTATTTTTTACATTTTTACATTATTCTCTATGTTGTTGTACATTGACAGCCCGAAATCTTTTCCTTTCATTCAGTCCATCAAAAGGTTGTCTGGTAGAAATTGCCCTGTGCAATAAGACCGCCTATTGTACACTTATTTATATAAATCTTTGTCCTGTATTATGTTAAGGTGTGCAATAATATAATAATAATACTATATATTTGTTTTTCACATTATGTAGCAATATTTTCCTATCAACCAGGGGTCGTTCTTGGGTGCACTAGTATAACGTGTACAGGGATACCTAATTTCGCGTGGTACCACGTTCCAAGAAAAGGGTTGAAGGAGCACGCCTTCCAAAGGTCTGCGACCAGATTCTGAAATATATATAAATATTCTATTAATAGCAAATGCAATTTAGAAAAGAAAATCAGACTAATAAATTATTGAAAGAAAAATATATACAATATAATATACAAAAACACTTAACTAATTAAAACTATATATATACATTAACGGCTACTCCTAACTAAAATATGGCGTCATAAAACTCCTCCGCATCGCTGTCGACCGGAAGTGAGCCCAAAAGGCTGGCAGCATTGCCACGTTGTATGGCAATGCTTAATCTCTGACCAAGGTAAAAGCCAGCCCTTGGGTCACGCGAAGTGTCAACTAAGCGTTTGGATATTTCTTTAAAAAGGGTATGAGCACTCGGACCCCACGGCCCAAGAGTTTCAACCCCAAACGGCTCAAAAATATAACTACCGACGAGGTTGTTATATTTTCGACGCTTGAGGTTCTCCGCAGCCGCAGCGGCAGCACCAGCACAGCACGATGAGCTAGGAAGATGGGATGGCGCAAGAGTGTCGACACAGGTAGCGTCCCACACTAAAGGTCTACCCATCTTCCACGGAAATAAAGACATACCGTCCGGTCTCTTACCATCGTCGCGTGCCAGGCCATAAGGTTCCAAAACAGCCGGAACGCCGACGGTGACAAGAGCACGTCGGATAATGTCATTAAGGTTCGCGTGCCGCGCTATGCGTCCCGCGCTTCGACTGCATGACAGGCCGTGGTGACCGAGGCTGTTGACAACTTCGCCACAGTGGCAGCGATGAGGAGAACAGCAAGGAGCGCCAAGGCGTAGGGCAACAGCTAAGCGGAAAGTAGTATCGTCGAACAAGGTGCCAATATTCGACGACGGCAGTGCGTGAAGCCAAAGACCTGACTCCCAATTCCCCACAGCCAACAGGCGCGCACGCTCCGCAGTAGTAGCTGATGTTAGCATTAGGTTCTCCTGGACTACTTTGCAGAGCGGCTCATCCCACCGTCTCTGGGAAGTTGGGTTGTCGGGTGGATTTGCATTCGGGCAAGCGAGTCTCCAGGCATCTATAGCCTCGATGAAGCACGGCACATTGAAATCAATAAGTAAGGGAGAAAGGATATTCCTGATTAATTTCTCAGTGCCGTGAACCGAGGATATAAAAGCTGGTAAACTAATACTAGTAATTTTGCGGACGCCGAGGCCTCCCATACGAATGGGAAGGCTTGCTTGAGCCCAAGCTCGGTCATCCATGGCCACGTTTAAAATTGACGTAAGCGTATGCCGGATAATTTGGTCCATTTTTTCCAAAAGATGGGGGTGTTTCCATAAATGAGAAGAGCGGAGAAAATATGTTAATTTAGGGCCGAAACAGCAAAACCGAATTATGGTGATGGCCGAATGCATGTTAATTTCCAGCAATCTTTCCGAAATATCATTAAATTTTTGAATTTTTTCCTCAACGAAATCGGGAAAGGCATCCTCGAAAATAGGAGACCCAAGGAGACGAAGAGAGCTTTTTTCTATAATTTTGATTTCTGGGGCTATTGTGTTAAATTTGAAAGAAAAAGATATCAAACTTCATCAGTAGGTAACTTGAAGCTTCAACATTGGTTGTGTAAGTTTCCCAGACTCCGCATAATCCTGGATGATCCGATGGTAAAGATAACGCGATAACGGTCCGGTAATAGTCCAAATATCTCTGTAATGTCTATGTAATGGGAAGGCACGTGCCGGCCGCGTGTTGTTTGTGTCGAGGGACGAACCAGGCTTAGCACTTTCGTCAAGGGACGGACCAGACTTAGCACTTTCGACGGCGACAGTACAACCAGACCCTTTTAATTACTGATTGATCCGAAAGATACGTTTGTTGGTATCAGATAGTCGTAAATTAGACAAAAGGATTATTAGCACAGCTTGCATAATGATTTATAATAACTTTTGGTAGTCATTTGTTCAGGAAGTTTGACTTCAACAATGATTTGTTTGTTTCTATTGAGTTGTTTTTTTTTAAGGTGAGAAATCATTCAATGACTTCTCCCGATCTAGGGCGGAGCGGGGACGTGTCAGACCTTTTACTGACTAAAGCCACACCCATGTTTCTTCTTTGCCTTTTTTTAGGTGGGAAAATCTTCTAATGACAAAGCCCGCTCTTGGGCGGAGCGGGAGATAGTGTCAGACTTTTACTGACTAAAAATCCACTCCTGTTCCTTCGTTGCCTTCGTCTCAAGGCGTTTCCGAGTTTCGTTTTCGCACTACCCATAGCCCCAGTAGGCTTCGACCCTGCTGGGCCCCTACTATTTGCTGACATCTCCCCGTGGCGCATGTGGAACCATACGCGCCGTCGACGACTTGGAATCGGTTCGGACGGTCGGACGGTGGGCTACTCATTGCTCACCGTGCGGAAGTACGCCTACGGTGGTGGTGAATCCCGGCGGCGATGGCGTCGTGAGGACCGTTGCCTCACGCGATCGGCCGCCTCCTTTGCTAGCTTTGCCTTGCGTTCCAGGATCCCGGGGTTCTCTTAGGGGTTCGGACTAACTATGGATTGAGTAGGTGGTGACATTTGCATATGAGTATCTGAATACATATTACCTTTTTTTTGGTGCTACTCATCAACTAATTTGCTCCACCCAAATCGAGAGGGAGTATCAGACTTTTACCCTAAAATTGCCTAAAAATAACTAGCTTCTATCAGCGGCTTCGCTCGCGAGACGGCAAACAAGTTCGAATTTATAAAACCAACTTGATCACGCATGACATGATCTTCTGTAATTTATTGTACGTCTATTCGGGCAAAATATACATGTTTTCTTTCTTCTTAAACTTCCAATATTCTTAAGGCCAATATTCAAAATGATAACGTAATCATAGACGAGAAAATGAGGAAAAAGATGTGTTTCAGTTATTAAGATTTATTTATTCTTTTTTTTTTTTTAATTGATATAAACCAGTGCTTGACTGCGATCCCACCTGATGGTAAGCGGAGATGCAATCATTGATGGTCAGGCGCACTAGTTTATTAAGAGCCTATTCACTCTAGCCTTGAAGACACCTATATATTCTCTGTAACATTTCAAATTTTAATGCAGGGTATGTACGTAAAAGTACTTAGAAGTAACTCACGTATCCAGTGCCCACTAAAGAAGGGAGCGCCAGGGTAGCCAGCGACATTAATAATAATAACTAGGAAACCCGGCGAACTCCGTTTCGCCACCAGATGGCTTCGTTTTATGTAACATTTCGTTTGGTGATTAAAAGAAGAAATTTTTTTTGCTATAAACCTCATGGAGCCCGAGACCTTTCCAACGAGTGCAAAACCGTGGAAATCGGTTCGTGCGTTCTGGAGTTATAGCGTCAGGAAGGAAAACCCGACTTATTTTTATATAGTAGAGATAATGTTTTATTAATAAAAATACAAAATTGACACACAAGTACACAAAATTGTCCTACAATAGTCAATACAGAGCCCTGACTCCTAAACTAGGAAAATCCTGGATCTTAGGCGGATCTTGTCTTCACATAATTAATAGATAAGTAAATCATGAATAAATCTAAATTTTCTTAAAGTTTTCGTATGTTGCAGATCAGTGTAAGTTGTGTATAGTTTAAAGTA
Organism: Mythimna vitellina; assembly: GCA_949316375.1. Classification (NCBI taxonomy): domain Eukaryota; kingdom Metazoa; phylum Arthropoda; class Insecta; order Lepidoptera; family Noctuidae; genus Mythimna; species Mythimna vitellina. The sequence goes on from OX438692.1 coordinate 19,308,051, forward strand.
TGATTTAGGACGTACGACACGTATTTATTTACCCTTTATTATACCCTATTGAGCTGGTGCTTAGGTTTCACTGTATATATAAAATCCTACATACTTACCAACTTGTCCTTTGTTTTATAGTAAACCGAAATGTTAGTGGCACAGGATGGCGTTGTGTCAAACGGAGACAGATTGGGCGAGATGGCGATAGCCCATGACTAGACGAAATAGTGGGAAGATGTATGCGAGAGTGTAACAAGAATTACATTTAAGTAACTGTTGCCAGCGGCTTCGTCCGCGTCTTAGTAGAAAAGTTAAAGTTATCCTAAGGGAACATACTCCTGCTCTCTTAGCCAAGTTACAACCGTGGACAACACGAAACTCCTTGGATTCATGATAATAACTATGCCAAAACAATTAATATTTAATCTTTACAATGAGAATACAGCAAAGCTGTGTGGTGGCGTATGTATGATGGTGGGTAGATACCTAGTATCTAGTAAATTTTCTTACGCAAGTTTTTTGAACTCATATTCAAAATATTTATTTCATATTTTACTGTCCGACATTGGATTTGTCAACTAAGTGATCAGTCATTTAGTTAGCAAATTAAATCTATTTTAAGACAACACAGGTCTGTCAGAAGAAACCCGGGCTAGGAATTCCATATTCTCTCTTTTAAAAGAAAACATGTTTATTTGGCACAAAATGAGTAAACAATATGTAAATACTAGAACTAAAACTTAAACTAAACAGAGAAACAATAAAAAATAGAAAAAAAAAAACAAAAAGTCAAGCTATGACGCAAATCGTCAAATAATAATAATTCTTTATTGACATAATTTACAATTTGAATTATAGGATTCCCTAACGCCAGCGCTAGTAGAAACTGTGTTGCAGGTGTTAGTGTCTTCCCTACAATAAAGTGATATTAATTTTACAGATCAGACAGAGTGTGTTGAGAAATAAATATAATAAAAGAAAAACATTTTTCTTTTTTTTTTAATAAATCAGGTCCATAAATGGCACAACTTCCAAAAATCGAAAATCATGTTTATTCTCAGCAGTTTTCATGTTCGGAGTAACCAGCACAAAACCATATTTTTTTTTAATAAAAATGAAAACCAAAGTTATCTATTAAAATGAATAGTGAGCTATGACATGAACCTACCCTTAAACATCAATACAGACAGATCGGCTTACTAAAACGCCGGCGTTGTAAGCAAACGTGTGCGCAATACAACTTTATGAGCGGGGCGCGCTGAGATCTGCTACATTTGTGGCTGGTTGCTATGCGAGCATTCTGTTGGTTTGTGGAAAGTAATATAGATGGATAGGTAGATTTTATTGTTAGCTAGCTTCTGCCAGCGAATGAAAAAAAAATATATCACAAAATATGGTGTACCCGGGTTGCCAAATTTCTTTCAAATCGATTCCTGTTGAATGCTTCTCGCTCCACTCAGCCCTGGGTTAAAAAATGAGGTTAGAGTTAACTCTAATGACGTCTTCAGGGTAGATACTCTACACTCGCATTTTTGAACGCAAACGTAGACTTCAACCGGGCAACCGTCAATGTGAAGCAAGTGAAGCAGGTGTCATTTATGGCCGCTTACAAAAACCTACCTTGCTCGGAGTTAGAGTTAGTTGTCTCTAGGGTAGTTACTCGAGTTATAAAAGAACGACCCTGGGTTGCAACTCGAAGCATTTTTGAGCAGTTGGAGTAGCGATTCTACTCTACTCTGGTTATTTGTGAACGCAGGGCAGAGTGTAAGGAGTTATTTCATGTTTTTTTTATGTAAAAAGAAGAATAAAAATTGCAAAACCTTTAAGTTCTTCCAGTAAAATTTATGGCCTTCATGTAGTACATTTTTTAGCTTTTAGAAGTCATTTGATCATTTCTCACTTTAAAAAAATGGACCTCGGTAACTCGCAATCTTGGCAGATATCGACTTTACTGGGCCCGTCAATCTTACTAACATCTTTTTGGACATTTTTATCTTAATGGTAGAAAACAGTGATGATCAGTGGTGGCCCAGTTAACAGCCCCAATAAACCAAGCCAGGCGTATTACTTCATCATTTCAGCCGACAGACGTCCACTGCTGGACGTAGGCCTCCCCCAAATGAAGTCGCCACAAAGAACGGTCCTGTGCGTCCCGCATCCATCGGATTCCCGCAACCCTCACCAGGTCATCGGTCCACCTTGTAGGGGACCTTCCAAAACTGCTTCTTCCGGTACGCGGTCGCCACTCCAGAACCTTTCGGCCCCTACGGCCATCTGTTCTGCGAGCAATGTGCCCTGCCCATTGCCACTTAAGTTTGGCGATTCTTCGTGCTATGTCGGCAACCTTGGTTCTCCTGCGGATATCTTCATTTCTGATTCGATCACGCAAGGAAACTCCGATCATAGCCCTTTCCATTGCCCTTTGGGTGACTTTGAGCCTTCTGATGTATTACTTAATGTAATTTATTTCATCACCATTGCTTTCCAAACAGTGAATCAAAATACCGTGAGGAAACCCGCATGTCCTAGATAAGTGAAAACATATGACATCCATCAATCCGCACCGGGCCCGCGTGGTGGATGAAGACCATCCCATTCCCTCTCCTAGAGAGAAGGCCTGAGTCCCAGCTGTGGGAACATTATAAAGCTGATTATTTATTTTTATTAGGTGGGAAAATCATCTAATGGCATTCCCCTCTTGGGCGGAGCGGGAACGCGTATCAGACTTTTACTGATTAAAAACCCACTCCTATTCCTTCTTTGCCATTGCTCCAGGGCTCCGGGGATCTCTTTCGCATCACTCATGACCCCAGTAGGCTTCGACCCTGCTGGGCACCTACGGTTGCTGACATCTCTTCGAGGCGCGCGTGGAACACCAGGCGCCGTCGACGGCTTGGGCTGGGTCCGGACGGTTCCCGAACGATCGGACACCCGCAAACTGATTATATTTATGGTAGAAATCTAGTGTTAAAATCGTTCTGAAGTAACTGCGTATACTTAAGAGGTCCATTTCCTTTAGCTTAAGTAGTTTGTGTACAACTTACATAACTTGTAAGTAGGAAGGTAGACACCCCACAAACAATATTCATTATGCATTCTATAAAAATAATAGCTGCATTTGTGTTGGTGCAATAAAAATGAACAAAATGGCTGATATAATATCGGGGTGCTGCGGGCGATGAAAAATAAATAAAATGCGTTGTGGGGGAAAATGAAAAGCCACTTAGCTCCGGCACGCCCTCTAGTGGGATTTACTAACAAACTAACAACGCCTGGGAGATTTTGTTGGTACAAAATGTTTATAAGAATGTACGAAGGGGTCTAAAGTAGAAAAGTTGGGTTTTGTCAACGATAGAATTTGTGTTTGCGAATCGTGTTGGGGCAAAATAAATACCAAAGTTATCGATATTTTGTTTTAATTATCACAGTATATTTAACAACTATTGTGATCTCTCTCTATCACTATATGCTGGAAGAAAACTCCACTTTTCGTTAAGCTTCTCTATGTACTACATGATCTCTGTTATCCACATATATTGTTACTTTTTAGGGTTCCGTAGCTCAAAAGGAAAAAAACGGAACCCTTATAGGATCACATTGTTGTCCATCTGTCTGTCTGTCTGTCAAGACCCTTTATCTCGGGAACGCATGTAGATATTGAGTTGAAATTTAAACTATGTACTCAAGTCTGAGGTCCCTTAAAGCTTAGAGAAAATTAAACTTCTAAATTAATGAACAAAAAAGATACAGCCGTTTAAGTCGCAAAAACGTATATTTTGACACTCAAGGGAATCAAAATTCATAGGGTATTTCCCGTTAACCTAGAATCTTGAAATTTGGCATGAAGCAAGGTCACATAGCACAAATATAGGAAAAAATCTGAAAACTGACAATTTGTCGAAAAAACTTTGTTGCGATTCGGAAAAAAATTCGTAACTCAATTCGAGAATTGAACTGTTTTCGTAGGTAAGTTTGTATGGAACCCTCAGTGTGCGAGTCCAACTCGAACTTGCCCGGCTTTTTTATGGTGTAGGTACAATTACAATAAAGAATTAAGAACTAGTTGCTGCCTTCGGTTTTCACCTAGTGTTAGAAGAAAATGATTCTCAGAGAACATACTCCCGAGATAAAAAAGTATCTTAACAGCAAGTTCATGACCTTGCCGCTGTAAGCGGTAGCTAAGCGCGGGGCGGCGAGCGGAAAGATTCAAAGTATGAAAATTTTTACGCCACTAATACCGAAGTCGTGAACAAGCCGTAAGTGATATTCCAGGGTATGGTCTACTCGTGCACCACGTTTCATTAAAATTTTTCAGACGTTCAAGCGTGAAGAAGTAAAAAACACAGATACAATCACAAACTTTCGTGTTTACATTATTAGTGTGACAACTTGTACATTTGTAACCAATAGGACTTTAAAACTCTAAGGCTGTATAATTTATTAGACAGACTTTGTCTTGAAGTAATAACCTCCATAAGTAGGCACTAAATACGATCACCTCAGACATATAATCGAGTTTGATGACCGATAGTTTACATTTTTTGTACTAAAGGGTGTTTTCTTTTCTACAGATAACTAGGTGTTCCGGGTGGATGGGTCTTATTTAAGTATTTATTTAAATTCCATGTAAAGTACTGGTTCATCATCATCATCATCATTTCAGCCGAAAGACGTCCACTGCTGGACATAGGCCTCCCCCAAGTGCCGCCACAATGAACGGTCCTGTGCGTCTCGCATTCATCGGACTCCCGCAACCGTTACCAGTTCAACGATCCACCTTGTAGGAGGCCTTCCAACGCTACGTCTTCCGGTGGTGGTACATAGGTGGACTTGATACAACAAGGCATTCTCTACCAGTCGGTCTAAGTCTATCAGTCAACCTGTCTTGTGTATGTGAGTTTACTTGTTTGTAAACACGCGCACTATACAGGAGTAATTTCTAATGTGAATAAGACATTTTTTTTAAATGCCCTACTTAAGGCCCGGCGCCCATTATCGGCATCGGCAAGAAAAAGCTTCCTTCGGCATCTCCACATGCATGCCAAGCCATAGTTTTCGACAGAGTGCGCTTCCGTGAAGGGATGCCGAAGGATGTTTTTCCTTGCCGATGCCGATAATGGGCGCCGGGCCTTAATAGGCACTAAGTACGGTCATTTCCGAGCGTGAGCAGTGGTGGCCGAGTGGTAACAGCCGGCTTCCGAGTTGTAGGTTGCGGGTTCAAAGACATGTGACATCCACCAATCCGCAGTGGGCCCGCGTGGTGAATTACGGTCCATACCCTCTCCTAGAGAGGAGGCCTGAGTACCAATAGTGGGAACATTATAATGCCGACTATGCTATGCTACGGTCATCTCAAACATTTTAAGCTTTATTAGAAAGACCAAGCCTGAGTCGTCGAAGTGTTCCACGCGCGCCTCATGGAGATGTTAGCAGAACCATAGGAGTCCAGCAGGGTCGAAGCCTACTGGGGCCATGGGTTCACTTCTGAAAGGAAAACCCATAATCCTGGAAAGCAAGGCAAAGTTCCTTACATAGGAGTGGATTTTAGTCAGTAAAAAGTCTGACACGTCCCCGCTCCACCCTAGATCGAGAGAAGGCATTGGATAATTTTCTAGATAAAAAAAAACCGACTGTGGAAGGGGTATTTTATTTTCTAATCTAATGGTTCTAAAAATATTAAAACCTGTTATTCAAAAAACTATTGATCTATTAGAATAGGCACTATTAGTATGTAATCATAGTTAGGTATCTACTTTGTACTTAATTAGGGAAGAAAAATCGACTTGTAAAAAGTCCAAATACTTATTTGCGGTGTTCTTCATGAAAAGGATCTACCTATCTAAAAAATCTTGATTGCTTTTATATAGATACATCTTCCCTTTCCTCCAACATCACAACCGCATTTTTTCGTACATTGTTTTTCTCCTTAGATAAAATTTACCGCGCTCACCAACTAATGACGTCGGCACGAATCGGCCATGCCAGCCATTTTTCATCATTTCGCGCGCTTTCCCGACAATATATTATTTTTTACAAGTTCTACTTCGTCGCTGCGCTCCTAAGGCCGTGGACTCGTGATCTGAATACAAATTGGACACGTAACCACTATGTACGTAGTCTTTTAAAGGGTTGAAAGAATTTTTCTCTAGAGGGTTTAGATGGAATGGGAGATTTACTCACTAGGAGAGATAAATGTAGTTTCTTGTACGCATGAAAAGTAAAGAAATAGTTCTGTTAGCGTTGTTATAGTGACATCAAATCACGCATCATCAAATACACACAGATCGTATCAAAGAAACTGCTCTTCAGTAGGAATTATCCCTTATCTTGTCTATGTTACAGTTTAAATCTGAATACACAAACCTCGTTGGAACCAAATTCAAGTCTCGTAGCGCAGGCGCTACCGTGTCGTCAATATTACTTGATCAACTTAAATATTTTTTTTTTATTACCTATTATTGGTAGGCTCACGCTTAACCACACTCTCACCTGATGGCAAGCGATGATGTGGCCGATGATGGAGCATGCTTGCTTAGAAGTAAGTAACCTATTCGCTCCTAAATTCACTTAAAGACCGGCAAGGAATTCCACTCCTTAGTTGAACGCACAATTAATGTGTTCCCAAAACGTTTTGTACGTATGGGTGGGATGCCTACAAAGTACCGAAGGTGCATCGCTATACGTGTGGTGGTTGGATGATGGAACGACGAACAATTCCGAAGCACACTCTCTAAAATAAACTAGTAGAAAACCGGCCGGCTAGCAAATCGGCGTCGGTGCTCAAGACTGAAATTCGACTCGACGAGTGCATCATTACCAATGATCCTCTTAGTTCGTTTCTCAATGGTACTGTAAAAAGGTTTTATCAGCCATTTCTCCATTAAAAGAACCCATTCATAAAGATCCAACAACAGATTTAATAATGTAACATTTATAATTGGAAGAACACAATAACAAATGTCATCATAACCCTTGACTTGCGATGCCTGGGCCGACGCGACCCACCCCACCTCATTGGGGCCGAGTATTTTGCCAGATGTGACTATTACAACAAAAGTCGGTTTCGATTGCGGCTGAATGCGAACAGATAATCTTTTAAACGGTACACTATTGAAATTTCGTTCAACGACCCCCGTTTATTTACATTCTATTGACGATTTCAAACGGTTCCTCTTTGAACAAATAATATAAAACCCAGCAATGGATTAGTATTGATATTTATAAATAGAGATGGGCCAAATGCGGCTAAAAGAGATAGTTGATAAGAATAATTGAAACATGTGTCATGGTGTCGTGGCTACAGACATGACCATTGTTTATGGTTACCGAAATGCCTTATCTAAATCTCTATTTAGCGTAATAAAAGCTGTTAACCCGACACCTGTCATTCATGCTATTCGGTTATTTGGTTATCGAAATATAGGCTTACGGTATTACGTCATTTTTTTTTTATATTATAGTAGCAATAAATTTTAATAATCAGGGGTTTTGTGCTGTGTTAGTATGTTATTATTAGGTATGTTTGTATTTTCCTTGCAAATAAAACACATTTTGGTTAACATAAAGGCATAAAAAAAACACCACATTCCACCTATACGCACAAAACGTTTTCGGAACACATTCATTGTGCGTACAGCTAAGGAGTGGAATTCCTTGCCGGAATCTGTGTTTCCTGATAGCTACAACCCGGAAATCTTTAAGTAAAGAGTGAATAGGTTACTTCTAGGTAAGCGCGTTCCATCGTCGACCGCATCGTCGCTTTCCAAAACAAAAAAAAACCCACCAAGAATAAAAAGAATAGATCTCGAATTTTTTCCCTGGTCAGTTACTTCAAATTAAAAAAATCTTCCTCTTCCAATTTTGCATATCAAAAAACCATCTGAATTTTATTTAAAAAAGATAAAAACGTATTCTATCACAGCACGATCATAAAAACCTTTGTATTTACTGTAAATGAATAATAAAATGTTCTAGTTATATTCTCATTTCTTTTGAATCTTTTATATTACAACAGCGAGCGTCTTTAGCGTTTAGGGTTACGAGCAGACGTCACAATGATGTGGCGATAAACACTGATGGATGGATCGTAAAAATATATATTGGGCGATTGTGAGTTCATTTCCTAAATTAAGTTCCGCTTCTACGCGTGCTTTTATATTATAAAAACGTATATTTTAATAATGTTGTATAAAAACGTTATTGATTTTATGATGTTATAATTTGTAGATTTATTTAAAGATGTGTTTGTTTTAGGATTTATGTGAGAGTAGTAAAAAAATATTCTTTTTTTTGTAACTAAAAAAAACTAGTCTTAATTGATTACGATTAGAGAGATTTAGGGCAGGTTTCTGAATTGAGTATTTTGAATTAAGAACGTCTGAAACCCTACTTAAAAGCCAAATTTTGACAGATCTCCAGTTTAAAGTACAGTTTCAGAAATACACAATTTGAAAAGCTTAAAACAGACATACGGGGTAAGTCTTACAAACAAACTAACAGTTTTACTTCTATTTATTACCATCTGCTTCTGCCTCACCCACTTCGGCTTTACTTTCGTGTACCGTAGTGATCGTAGCGTGATTGATCCCACCTGATGGTAAGTAGTAATGCAATCTTTGATGGTGAGGCGCACTAGTTTATTTAGGGATTCACTCTAGCCCTGAAAACAACTCATTTATAAACGGACGGGAAGACAACAGCAGGCAAATTGTTCCAGTCCTTTGCTGTACGCGATAATGTAATATTATATGTATAACCTATACTATTCCTCATAAATCAGGCTATTTTTTTTTTAATACTTCGCAATTTTCTACCGTTTGATTACACATAACATACAAATATCATATAGTATACATTAGTGTAAAATAGATATTAGGTGGTACCAACTGTAAGTATGTACTCCTATCACAGAAAGACAAAACCAATATTTTCTGCTAAATAATTAATCACCATAAAACTCTCCAGCATCATTGAAATCAGTAGTTGGTAGATATAATCACAGTGCGGTGATAACCGGCTTGTCTCGCGAGACTGTCTCCCAAACGTCCCATAACGGGTAACGACTGCATCTGTCGGCCCGGGCGGCTCGGACCCGTCGCCCCGTCGGCATGCGCAGGGTTAGGTGTTGGAAAGGCGTTTGAATATTAAAATTGTTGTTTTTTTAAATAATTATCTAAGTATTTGTCAAATCGAAATTAAATGATAAGTACGCAGTGTATTAACTAGACATGAAGAAATGTGCTGTAAGAACTTTACTGTTTAGGGATTTTTTTCTTCGTTGGTAAAATCATCTAATGACATCCCCCGCTCTTAGGCGGAGCGGGAGATAGTGTCAGACTTTTACTGACTTAAAACCCCACTCTTGTTCCTTCATTGCCTTCTTCTCAGGGCCCTTACGGTTTGCTGACATCTCCCTGAGGCTGCTTTTCGATGAAGTCACAGCAACCCTGACAAGGCAATGGGCAACTGAATTAACACAGGTGAGTTTGAGTCATTATAAGTCTTACACCTATTAACAAAACAAAGACGTATTGCACATATAAACAACGATATCTATACAAGTTAAAATAAACTCGAAAAAATACTACTCCTATTTTTAAAATTTTTTCACTAGTAGGATCCTACTGTATCACTAAGGGACATAGACTATAATATTTTCTACTTCGAAAAACGAAGATAGCGGTAAAAGTAAAATACTGTAGCGCAGCTATCAACGCCCAATACAAAACAAATACACTTTTAGAAATTGTTCCAGATTATCATAATAGTCGGCCTCATAATGTTCTCACTGCTGGGGTTCAGGCCTCCTCTCTAGGAGAGGGAATGGGCTGTAATCCACCATGCCCAGTGCAGGTTGGTGGATGTCACATGTCTTCAAATTTTTGGTTCTAGGACATGCCGGTTTCCTCACGATGTTTTCCTTCACCGTTTTGAGAGCAGTGGTAATGAAATAAATTACACAAATTAATGCGCCTGGTTGGGTTTGAACCCGTGACCCACAACTCGTGAGTCGGGGTCGTTACCACTCGGCCACCACTGCTTTTATCATAACCAAGTTAAAATATAAACTAAGCAAGACAATTATAATACCTAATACATTATTCATTATGTGGTTACTAAGTTGCATATATGATATACATAAAGGATGAAGAGTGAGTGTGAATATGAGTGAGTTTACCATAGGGCTATCTTATTAGTTACTTTTATCTCAATATAATGTTATTTTGATCTTTCATAGTAAAGCTTAAGAGGGAGCTATCAGTTTCATAATACGGTCGTTCAGGTGCTTAGGTGACGGCCTGCCTGGCAGCCTGCCACTAACTAGGCTTTCATGAGAGTCGTCTAGGCCAAAACCTTACTGCTATTAGTTGTAAATAGAGTAGAGAAATCGGTTTCAGGGATAAGTCTAAATTATGACAATGTATAATTTACCTATTACTATTAACCCACCCCCGCTTTGCATGGGTGTTACTTGTTGAAATTCTTGGCTTTTCACTGCTGTAATATGCATGTATATTATACGTTTAAATCTCCCTCAGTAATTACTTTGCAGGCATGAGGGCCGTTCGCTCACGCGTACGGCTGTTTCGCAAAAGTAGGCGAGCACCTGCTATTCCTCCTCATTCCGGACCATGGCCTGTACCTGGGCCCAGCGCGAGAGATCGTTGCTGCCGATCGCTCCCGGTGGAGGTGTGCTCTGCCCAAGCGGAGCACACCTCCACCGGTCCGGGCGGTCCACACAATGGTGATACCTGGGCGTGTCTTCCGCACGAATCTGGTGCAGGCACCTCCCGAACTTATTATGTCCGGTGAGGACTTACATCATCCGGAAGGTAAGGACGCCGTGTCGTCTTTCCAGTCACTCCTCAAAGAGAGGACTTTCTGCCATAATTTTAGTGTGCCCAAAAAGACGTGTGACATCCACCAACTGGCAACGAACCGTAAATCAATTACGGTTCATTCCCTCCCCTAGAGAGGAGACCTGAACGGCTGAGTCTTAGCAGTGGGAATATTATAAGGCAGATTATACTTAAATACGTTACGCTATACCACTTTCACATGTATTTTCCGTTAGATTATTTCCGCTATTCGTCGAATAGAAACCTTTTCGGAAACACAAAAGATATTAGAAACACAAACCACTTCTCTAAATCGTCCCATGGTTCCTCATTCCCCATCTATGTACGTCCCAAACCATTTACATGTAGTGAGCCTTCCTTAAAGTTTAGACTACAAACAGTTATTACAAACATTTCAGCATGTTTCATGATGTTATGACATGGTAGTAATATAATTGTTGCCGTTTTAAAGGAGACGCAAATAATTAGGTGGGGAGGTGTCCTGCGTATTTAGAAATGGGTGGTTAGTGCTGTAGTGGGATTCTGGCTGCAATAAAATGTTACTGGCTAGGTTAGTTTGATGTAGGTTTTTGTCATTTTACTTGGAAGGTTTGCCTCAGAAAGATATCAGTACTATGCAGGGTGTTTTTGACATCGACGTAAAAATGAATACCATAGATCCAGTACATGATTCTGGCCCCCCAGTGGTGGACTTTTTCGTGTGTTACACAGTTTAAATTGTAAAGCTTGATAAAACGATACTAATATATCTATAATCTTGAAAACTTTTTTTTTTTTTGTTTCATTTTGAATAGCCCACTATTACTCCTGATTGTAAGCGATGCCGTGGTTGACGATAGAGTAGGCATGCCTTTTTTAATGTGGTAAGTAGTCGTATATATATATATATATAGGGTGGAGTGGGAGGGTGTGTTAGACTATTACTGACTAAAACCACACCTGTGTTCCTTCAGTTGCTCTTTGTGTTTTAAGACCACAAGTTACCTTTTCAGAAGTCCCCTCCATGACCCTTGTAAATAGACCTTGCTGGGCCCGAATGGTCCATCCGGACATCTCTTTGAGGCGCGCGTGGAACACTACGCAGTTCAGTTGCATTAAGCATTCTCTTACACCAGAAATGAAAATATCCGCAAGAGAACCAAGGTTACCAACATAGCCTGAAGAATCGCCAAACTTAAGTGGCAGTGGGCAGGGCATATTGTTCGTAGAAAAGATGGTCGATAGGAACTAAAGGTTCGGAAGTGGCGACCACGTACCGAAAGACGCAGCATTGGAAGGCCACCCACAAGATGGACCGATGACCTGATGAGGGTCGTCGGAATCCGATGAATGCGAGACGCACAAAACCGGTCATTATAGCGACACTTGGGGGAGGCCTATGTCCAACAATGAACGTCTTGCGGCTGAAATAATGATGACGATGAATCATTCCAGGGCCACAGGTTTCCTTTTCAGCAAATCCCCTTGCAGTGGAGCAGTGGTGGCCGAGTGATAATGGCCTCGACTTACGAGTTGCAGGTCGTGGGTTCAAACCCAGCCAGGCGCACTACATTGTGTAATTTATTTCATCACCACTGCTCTCAAAACGGTGAAAAACATCGTGAGGAAACTGGCATGTCCTAGACCCAAAAAATCGAAGACATGTGACATTCACCAACCCGCACCGGGCCCGCGTGTTGTATTACGGCTCATTCCCACTTCTAGAGAGGAGGCCTGAGTCCCGGCTGTGGGAACATTAAAAGGCTGATTATGCTTATGAATATATCGCGTTAGAAACATCCTACCTGGCGCTCCACAACTCAAATAACCGATATTCAGGATAAAACAGCCAGGTTGGAGCGGCAGTAGGCTGGCAACAGTGCACAAATCCACCTGGAGACATGTGCAAAAGTCGTCACTCCCTGGATGCCTGAGGGAAGACCTCACCATGTCCAACACAAGGTGGTGTGGTTCATGGAGCAAACTTGACCAGAATTCGCCCAAGACAGAGATGTTATTTATTTATTTATTTAGTGAGGTTCACCCACAGCACATATATACACAATACTAATTAACCCTTGCCCAAAACCTTTGCCTAGAAATAACCTATTTGCTCTAGACTTAAAGACCTCTCTTTAAAAACCATGATCATTATTCCCAGTAACACTTATGTAAACTTTTGGCAGCGGGTATTATCGAGGCGAAACGGGGCGTTAATATAATTGGTGGCGTTTTAAAGTCGACACAAATAATTAGGTGGGGGATGCGACTTTCTCTCTATTTACCGATGGACTTCAAATGGCTGTATTCTGGGAGACGAGATGCGAGTGTCGGAGGAGTGTTGACGGGTTGATTTAAATTGAGGAAATATTTTAAGGATGTACAGGACTGGGATTGTGTAAAACAAAGTCTCCTCACCGCATCTGTCTGTCTGTATAAGTACGATAAACTCAAAAACCAGCGTCAGGCAACTGTTAAGTTGTCTGTCATTTTTACTGGACCTATTTGGCGCAACCGATAGACACACAATGTTTTTTATCCTTATTTTTTAATATTAAGTTTCTACACGCACTGTGTCTATCAAGTGTGCCAAAATATTTTTCTTTTTCAGAAATTACTGAACGGGTTTTCATGCAGTTTTCTTTAATAGACAGAGTGATTCATGAGGAAAGTTCTGAATATATTTTTTGATGCATGCATTATTATAGTTGTTTGCAATGTTTTGTAACATCCGCGTGAAGCTGGGCCGGATGTCTAGTGACATATATATTGAGGATTGGATTTGTTTGCTGATGAATGGAAGACGATAGATATTATTAGAAAGTTTGCAGTTCTGTGAGAAGTCAGAGTGAAAGAATTAACGTATTTTAGTGTTTATTTTGCTATACTAAATAAATAATAATTTCACACACACACAATTCGCTGGTACGGTAAATTACTAGAAGAAACTCGACACGATTCGTATGGTGAATATTTTAATGAAATATAGCCTCACTACCAATCTTGACGATTGTTAATTCTTTCAACAGACGTATGAGTTTTATATTTATAGTTTGCTGTGATACAAAATGCGAAACGGTAACATTTAGCTATAAACTTATTTCTCGAACTTCATCCCATACTATTGTGAAATATCTAAGTATTCTTTTACGTACCCACAGCATCTGAACTGGCTCACCAGACACACAGATACCAACAAAATAATCGAAAACACGACAAAAAAATAACACAATCATTACAAGAACGTTACAAATTAACTCTAACTAAACAGCTATCGAAAATCAACATCCAAAAGGCAGCCGATCTGAACATCAGAATACATCGTTTGGAGCAGCGCCACCTCCCACTACCTCCCCCTAGGAGGGGGAAGCTATTAAGCCAAGCCAAAACTAATTTAAATTAAATCCTAGTGAATTACCCGACGAGGAAATTGTCGAGCGCACCCTCGGTGCTCTCACTCGAGTACTGTTGGCCACGAAAGTGTTTGCGTTTTTATTAACTTATTTCGTTCGTATACTGGTCAAATTACGAAGGGGAATTAAACTTTTCTCATGCTGGCAAGTAATTTTTTTCTTTTCGCCGAAAGTGAAACCTAGGCCATATCTTAAAGGACTGTAAGATAAATCAATAGCAAAAAGAATTATGTCTACCAACCGTAACCAAACGAAGTTAGAGAATATTTAGTATATTGCTATAGTTTGTTATGAGGCGTTGTTTTTCTTAAATAAAAATAGTGTATGTCAGATATTTAAGTTACCCAAAAAAAATATAGTTTTAGTTTCAGTTTTTATGGTGAGTACGCATCAAATAGTGTTAATCACTATCACAACACTAGCGAGTAACTTTTCAATTCAATTATCACCTTTTTTACAAGTTTTAGTTATAAAAAACTGCGACTGTGAAAAAAATATAAACAGTAATAATATAAGAAACTGAAAGAGTTAATATTTTTTTCCGCATTCCAACATATCTTCATCCAGCATACATGCATGAATGGCATACCTAAGGTCTATACATAGGAGAAATCATTATTTAAGAGAAGTTTTGCTTTTCCATCTACAATCGATCAGAACATTTTTTTTAAATGTCTCATCATATTTATGCTGAGATAGGAGCCTTTTATGGCGACCGCGCGCCGGAAGAACCAACGTTGGAAGGCCTCCCACAAGGTCGACCGATGACCTGGTGAGAAACGAAAATTGAGAAACTTAAAAATTTCAGCGTAAATACAATAATAACATTATTTTTTCGAGGAGGACAAGCGATGGATGGTAAAAAAGAGGAATGTCTCGATTTCTATTTAGTCAAAGCTTTCAAAATAAAAATCAGCGTTAACACTTTCCACCCTGACTATCCCATCTATATTGCTTGCGGGCGGCGGGGCTCAAGCGGCAGCCGCGTCGTTACATGTACCATTTGAATATTATCTACCCCCCACCCCCACCATACCCCACCCTACCCTCAACCCTCAGAGAGTTTAGACTCAGTGAGGCCTCAGCGCCTTAATTAATGCAAATTTGAGTGCTAACAAGATTATGAATCTGGCCGCTTTTTGACTTGCTCCAGGAAGTTGAGTGGTTGTTCCCTGTGTCAGTTAATTATGTATGTGTTTAGTATGGATTTATTGGTAGATGTATAGGTTTTAATTTGGAGGAACACGTGGTTAAGTAATAACAGCCGCTCAGGTCGGTGTCCACGGTTAAGCTACGCTTGCTGAGGTCAGGCTGTGGATGGGTGACCATCAATTAAATTTAAATGTTTTTATTTCACATAGGCCTACATGGGAAGCTAGTGCACGGTCCCAAATTGGTCGTTTCCTATGGAGATGAACCGGCAAGAAACTCCATGGTTACTCTTTTAAAAAATGTTTGTTCTTACAATATTTCCATATTACAGTATTAATAGATAAAAAAAAGGAAACCCACCTGGGTTTTAGTTAGTACAAGTCTGATATGGTCTCTTGCTTCACGCAAGAGTGATCATTACACCTCTTTTTTCTAGATATTTTGGAACACACAGATATCTTGTGGTGACATTTATGTAAAACTACTCCAATCCTCCAGACCTCTGAAATTCTGCGTTTTTGCGTGAACTTTAACCCTTGATAATTCAATTTTTTTTTTCACTTAGGCCTACATGGGCACTTAATGTACTCATAAATAAATAAGTAAAGAAATATATATAACTTTGCACATTTCATCGAGATTTTGAATAATTGTTATTCAAAATCTCGATAAAATGTACAATGTGTTTCCAAAAGCTATATAGGTTTGTGAAATATTTGAGAGAGTTACGGAAGCTACCGAATGCCAACCGAGCGTTCACGAGTTATTTGTTTTTTTTGCGTCGCCTTTTTATCAAACGTTGGGTTAGATTGTGTTGTTTTTTTTTTAAGTTGATATATAATGCTTGACTATTGATACATACTTGCGATCCCACCTGATGGTAAGCAGTCCCTCACGCCCCAGCCACGGGGATCCCGATCCCGATTTCCAGCCACCCTAGGCGCTGGATTGTGTACGGTAAGCAATGGGTAGCTCGCCGTCCGATCGTCCGGTAACCGTCCAGACCGAGCCCAAGTCGTCGACGGCGCGTAGTGTTCCACGCGCGCCTCAAGGAGATGTCAGCAAAACCATAAAGGCCCAGTAGGTTCGAAGCCTACTGGGGCCATGGGTGAAGCGAAAGAGAACCCCGGAGCCTTGGAACGAAAGCAAAGAAGGAACAGGATTGGGTTTTAGTCAGTAAAAGTCTGATACGAAACGGGCGGGAGAGGTCAGTAGATGATTTCCCACATAAAAAAAAATCTGGTAATAAGCAGTGATGCAATCGTTGATGATGAAGCGCACTAGTTTATTAAGAGCCTATTCACTCTAGTATTGGATGAAACATTAAGCTTTTTAACCATGCTCATGTTGGCGATAGACGGATCGGGAAGGGACCTTTTGGAGGTCTGCAGAACAGAAAGTAAAGTCCCGCAAACCTCTGTTGAAAAGGGAGGATCCTCCGACCAGACGGGTGCTATGTCTGGTGGGCAACTGCCCGATAGATGATTTCGGGTTGTTCTATATTTCCTAATCACGTGGAGAACTTTAATTGCGCGATGCAGGATTAGTTCTTATGTGATGCCATAGATGTCGCTATACACTCTTAAACAACGATCACAACTCAATTTAAACGAGAACTTCACAAACCCTTTTCCTAATGACTATGCTCACTGGACCGTGTAGAAATGTGCAAAAAATATCCATTTAGCAAGGTTACCCCAACCCGTTCCCAGGAAGGCGTGATGTGCATCAATCATGGAGAACATTGTGTATTTAATTTTAAATCAATTGGAGTCGCGCGTGCGGACCATCCATCTTGCGTTATCAATATTTATTAAGTTTTAGTTTGACGTTACGTGATGACGTGACGAACGGAAATAGAAAGGAGATCGGAAGAGTTGAGATTGTGTTTATACTTGCGCATGAGTGGCTAAAATGTTTGTAGTCTTTTTTTTTATTGAGGTGGGAAATCAGTAAATAGCTTCTCCTGAATGAAGCGAGAGGGATATCAGACTTTTACTGATAAAAACCCACGTATGTTCTTTCAGTTACCCTTGATGTTTCAGGACCAGGAGTTTCTTTTGATCCTTCAACCCAAGGAAGGTCGCACCTTGCCGCTTCATCGCCATCGCCAACTCTTTCGAACAATCTCGCAGACAGTGCTCTTAAATTCTTGTAAACATTGTCAAAATATCTTCGTTTAAATAGGGGTAGGCCGAGTATCAGCAGCACTATTTGAATTTCAAAAATGTTAGCACTAGCAAAATGCATTTAGTTACCACTAGCAAAATCCAGTTTGAACTAGCAAAATCCATTTAGTTAGCACTAGCAAAATCCATTTAGTTAGCACTAGCAAAATCCAGTTAGCTCTAGCAAAATCCATTTAGTTAGCACTAGCAAAATCCAGTTAACAGTAGCAAAACCCATTTAGTTAGCACTAGCAAAATCCAGTTAACAGTAGTAAAGTCCATTTAGCTAGCACTAGCAAAATCCAGTTAACAGTAGCAAAACCCATTTAGTTAGCACTAGCTAAATCCAGTTAGTTAGCACTAGCAAAATCCATTTAGTTAGCACTAGCAAAATCCATTTAGTTAGCATCCTTTAACCTTTCACCAGTTGCTGTTGTGATAAGGTAAGTCTTAACACATTCACTGTGCGTACAGCTAAGGAGTGGAGTTCCCTGCCGGAGTCTGTTTCCTAATAGATACTACCCGTTTCTCGCTCTTTCTTCCAATTCGGGTCTTCAATGCTGTAAACAAGTCCAAATTGCGGGTCCCTGGATATACACGTGAAGCCAAAAATGTATTAAAGAAATGGCTGCAAGACCTGACTTATGATAAAACAGAAAAAATAATTTGCCCACTTACATGACAAACACCTAAACACAATCACCTCCATCTAGACAAAACTTATTCCAGCCCATCGCTCACACACACTACTCATATCACTCACGACATTTAATTATTATTATTATTTTTTTTTATCTGACCTTTTATTTTAATTATATTGCATTGAATACATCCAGTTTTATTATTATTATTTTTTTAAAGTCCCTTAAGGCATTTGGATTGACTTAGAATTTTTGCTTATTTACTATAGTTTGATTTTTTGTGATTAATTGTTATTTAGTTCTGTTTTGTTATAATTGTATTTATGCCAATGTATGTCTTTTTCTTTTTAAGTTTCTATTTCTGGATTGACATTGAAGTTTTGTTTATTATTTTTAATTTAATTTAATTCAGATTTCTTTTTTCTATCTTTGCAATTGTTATTCTGGTTATATTTGTAGTTTTTCATTTTCTTGTAATTATTTATTATTATTATTTCTGTATATTGATACTTTTGAATTCCTTCCTGCACCTTCTCTGTATATTGTACCGTATAACACGGAACTTTTAATCAGTCCATACCTACTGCTAATTTAGTTTTGGGCCACCAAGATACAGGCTGTGCCTAGTTTGGGGTCCACAGCCATCTCTGTTGTGTTTTCTATTTATTTTCCTCATATTTGTAAAACTTTCCTTTTTTTTTTCAAACTTGTGTGTGTGCTAATAAATTATTATTATTACAACCTGGGGATCTTTAAGTTAAGAGTAAATTGGTTACGTCTAGACAAGCGTGCTTCATCGTCAACAAATACAGATTTATGTTTTTGAAATTAAGAATGTCAATAAATATGGAAATGTTAATGACCGCTATTGTAAATTTATCTGGCTTCTACCTTATTTTTATTCATAGTCCTAGACTCCACCACATCATGGCCACTTGGCCGCCAAACGTGGCGCGGTGGCGAGCATAGAACATCATCAATCATGGCCGTCCCCCCAGCCTTGCATCGCCCCCCGCTTGTCAACTGATTGCATTCACCTGATTAACTCGCGAACATTGTCTTGTGTAATTACTTAGGTATTGGAAACTAGGTATATACTACAGTTTTATTGCGACTAGCGTCTACTAGCAGCTTTGCCCGTAAAAAAGTAAATAATTATCTGAATCTACTTCCGAAATAGAGCAGTGGTGGCCGAGTGATAACGGCCCCGACTTACGAGTTGTAGGTCGCGGGTTCAAACCCAGCCCGGCGCATTACTTTGTGTAATTTATTTCATCACCACTGCTCTCAAAACGGTGAAGGAAAACATCGTGAGGAAACCGACATGTCCTAGAACCAAAAATTCGAAGACATGTGACATTCACCAACCCGCACTGGGCCCGCGTGGTGGATTACGGCCCATTCCCTATCTTAGAAAGAGGAGGCCTGAGTCCCAGCAGAACATTAAAAGGCTGATTATGCTATGCTATATACTTCCGAAATAAAAGCCTATTTTCAATACACTTACTTGAATACCCACTCTTATCCCTACTGCTAACAAATGTATATAAGTAATTTTACGGGTGAAGCCGGAGCGGGTCGCTAAAGTATGTAATAAAATATGAGCGAGGTCCAATAAACAGTAATTACCAATATCCTGATAAGAAAACCACAATATTATTGTTTTTGTTTTTCTAAATAATAATAAAATCGCTTTAATTATGCTTGTGCCAACGTGTGTGGCCTACCACATAAAATTGTGATATGATACTATGATCTAAGGGCCTGGACACATTACTACGACGAGAAGTCGTCAACGTGAAACAGTACGGTTCCTAATTGCGGCACGACGTCGCATCGTGCAGATATAATGTGTCGAGCCTTGTTGAGAGGTCTTTAACAATTAATCGTTTCAAATAAGTCACTCAATACGGCTCCGCTCCCTATATCTGCACGATCAGGCGACGAGCAATGGGTAGATCACCGTCCACTCGGCCGGTAAAAACCGAGCTCAAGTCGTCGACGGCGTGTAGTGTTCCACGCACGCCTCAGAGAGATGTCAGTAAAACCGCAAGGGCCAGCAGGACCAACAAACCAACAGGAAACTCGTTGTCCTAGAATGCCAAGGCCAACTGGAGGACACAGGTGTGGTTTAAGTCAGTTAAACTCTGACTCTTGTAGAAAAGACAGCACTACAGCGCGGCAATATGCCACAGTTAGAAGCCACGCTCTTTCATGTTAATGACTGCACTGTTTTAATGTAGCCAAGCCCAAAGACTTATATTAAAACTAATAAAATGGACAGTCACAAGTTCACAGCACAATATTATTTTAATAGCAAGTGCCATTGCATAGATCTTGATAACTGTTCATAAATCAGTACTTAAAGTACTTGCGGTACTTATTTTAATTGATGTGTGGTCTCTTGGCTATAAAGGCTGTTTCTATTCATATTATAAGAGCCTCTAAAATGCTGTAAACAACCTTTGTTGAACTGTATGATTATTATTCTAGGATTTTCTCGAGTTTGTGTGAGTGCATTTCTACATTTCCATATTACCTACTTCCACCTTTGTATGTATACCCGCTGTTGCCCGCGACTTCGTTCGCGTAGAGTTTAAGGACTCTAATCTCCTTTTTGGAGCATAAGCATAAAGCATAACCAGCCTTTTCAATGATCCCACTGCTGGGACTCAGGGGCCCAAGTCTGCTATTTTTATAAACTCTTCTTTCCAACATGATCTGCTAATTCATAATGATCGATCATTGATCGGTCAATGGTCTCGTACTAGAGTTGTGGTAGATGACAATATCGAGCATGAAGTTCTAATGGTAGGTCACTGATCAAAGGAACTGTCAAAATTTTAGCAGATTACCAAATACGTTAGATATTCATTTGTCAGTATGTACGTTATTACCAATTCTTTCAATGGAATGTCAGTGGTTGACCATTGGAAAGTCATAATGACGCCATTATATCCCGGGAGTAAGTTCCCATGATATAGTTTTCTACTATCGCGCGGCTGAAGCTGTTGGCACTAGCTTGTATTTAATAAGAAGTAGGAACCACTACATAAGAAGAATTATAGTCAAACAAACTGAAAGAAGAAATATTATTATACTGTGGCGACCGTAGAACCCACACATATATTTCTGGCTTGCATACTGGCAGCATAGTTAAATACCTTTTAAGGTTTATGTAAAAAAGCTTAGGTATTCATATTTAGATAGAATGTCAAATAAATAAAAATACTAAGCAAATGAAATGTTTTTATAAATAATGTAACAAAGAGTGCTTATAAAAATATAGTAATACAAATTGAACTGGAAGCCTTTTCATTTTCATCTCCACAATACTACTAGCGGTCCCGATAGGCATTGTCCTCTTCGTAAACTGGCTTTTGTGAGAAAAAAAAATTGAGAACCCGATCGCAGTGCAACCTACGGGGAACAATTGCATTTTCAAACAATTCAGGGGCCCACTCAAATATACACACAAAAATTTCATCCAAATCGATCAATCCGTTTAGGAGTAGTTAAGTAACAAACACACGTACAGAAAAATTATACAGATAAAGATATTGCGTACACAAAGTTGGTCACTGATCAATAAAAGTTCAAGCTAAAGATTAGGTAATTGTCACCGGGTAATGGTGTATAGCGATAAGTGTTAAGCGATCAGATCGATACGAGTTGTAGGTCGCGGGTTCAAACCCAGCCAGGCGCATTACATTGTGTAATTTATTTCATCACCACTGCTCTCAAAACGGGGAAGGAAAACATCGTGAGGAAATCGGCATGTCCTAGAACCAAAAATTCGAAGAAATGTGACATTCGCCAATCCGCACTGGGCTCGCGTGGTGGATTACGGTCCATTTCCTCTCCTAGAGAGAGGAGGCCTGAGAGTCCCAGCAGTGGAAACATTAAAAATTATGCTTATGAATATATCGCGTTAGAAACATCCTACCTGGCGCTCCACAACTCAAGTGTCCGATGTTCAGGATAAAACCGCCAGGTTGGAGTGGCAGTAGGCTGGCAACAGCGCACAAATGCACCTGAAGACATGTCCGAAGGTCGTCACTCACTGGACGCCTGAGGGAGGACCTCACTATGTCCATCACAAGGTAGTGTGATGATCTAATCAGGTTCATGGACCAAACTTGACAAGAATTTCATTTCATTCATTTTTTGTGTCAGACCTTTACTGACTAAAAACCTATCCCTGTTCCTTCTTTGCCTCATCCTAGGGCCCTGGGTTTCACGTTCTCACTGCCTGTGGCCCCAGTAGGCTTCGACCTTTCTGAGTCCCTACGGTTTGCTGACTTTTCCTTAAGGCGCGCGTGGAACAATGCGCACCGTCGACGACTTGTGCTCGGTCCGGACGGTCGGACGGCGAGCTACCCATTGCTCCCGATGGCTCCCGGCGACCCCGGGATCCCGGCGGTTGGGGCGTGAAAGCCGTTCCCTCGACCGTGCACGTGCGGCCTCCTCCTTTGCCAGCATTACTGCTTCGCAGAAGGATTCCGATCGCGAATTTCGGCCACCGTAAGCGCAGGCTCGCGGACGGCGAGCAGTGGGTAGCTCGCCATCCGACTGTCCGGTAACCGTCCGGACCGAGCCCAAATCGTCGACGGCGCGTAGTGTTTCACGCGCGCCTCAAGGAGTTGTCATCAACTGTAGGGGCTCAGCAGGGTCGAAGCCTAGTGGGGCCAAGGGTCTGATTCTGAAAGGAAGATTCAGCCCTGGTATGAAAGGCAACGAAGGAACAGGAGTGGGATTTTAGTGAGTAAAACTCTGACACTATCTCGCGCTCGGCCCAAGAGCGGGGGATGTCATTGTATAAATTCCACCAAAAAAAAAAACTGCTATTACTATGGTTATGGATTTGCTCAGCGTTGGGATATGACAACAAAATATATACATAAATATTTTGCGTAGACTGTAACTCGTAGCACTATTCTCAATTGAGCACAATTTTTATGTTATTATTTTTACGTGCAAGTTATTCTCCTTGCACAAAACCTTATACACTTTTAGAGGAACACACAAAGCCTAATAGCGCAATAAAAGTAAGTGTAATTACGTACTATAAAAAATATACAATGACTAATTCAATTTTTCGGGCGTAATTGCGTAGCCGCGTAGCACGCTACGAGCTACGACGGTCTACGAAATTAGATAACTTTTTCATTTTAGTTGTTTTTGTTGAGAATGTGATGACAACTTTTATGTGACTGAATGATTTATCCATTTTTGATACGAAATTATTTAAGATTTCTTATTTGCACTGTTATTTTTTTTTTGGTATTGATAGGTTCGCGTTTAACCACTATCTCAGACGCTTACCTAGAATTAAGAATCAGTTCAGCCGTTTGAGCATAAAGTTGTGACAAATTCACATAAAAACTTTCGTCTTAAGAATGTTAGTGTGATTTCAAAATCTTAGTAAGGAAACCAGCCAAAATTCCCTTCTGTGTAGGACCCAGAAGGGACCAAAAAATCAAATACATATATCTAAGTAACCTCTGCTCAAGGTTGCCGACATAGCGCGAAGAATCGCCAAACTTAAGTGGCAATGGGTAGGGCACATTGCTTGCAGATGGCCGCTGGGGCCTAAAGGTTCTGGAGTGGCGACCGCGTACCGGAAGACGCAGTGTTGGAAAGCCCCCTACAAGGTGGAACGATGACCTCATGATGATTGCTACCCGCAACGATGCGAGACGTACAGGACCGTTCATTGTGGCGACATTTGGGGGAGGAGAGAAGACCAGAATACCACCAGTGGGAACATTACAATCTGATCATCCTATAGATGCCTATAGTATAGTCAGTAGGTACCTATGAGGGTTCAAGTTCTGGAGCGTGCAAGTATTTGGCGAAGCTTCTATCCAACCGTTGGCTGACTTATTCAGGTATTGAGACGATGATACCGAGAAACTACACTTTAACGTGTGATAAGTACACTTACTTTAAAATATTAGAATTAAACTATGTTGTAAGTAAGCTATTCACTTTGATTTAAAAACCCCTCGCTCACAGCTTTTAGGAAACAAATGCCGACAAAGAATTCCACTCCTCAGCTACATGCAAAATGACAACGCTTCTAAGTAATACTGACTTTTCATCCAATATTTTGCTCGTTCAAAAGTTTTTTTTCTTTCCTTCTTTCTTATCTCATGGCAGCAGTGCCTCTACTAGTAAAGTCAAACGTAATCAAAGAGATTCTTAACCTGTACTAAACCATAGAGAACTTTGTCGACTAGACAGTAATAGCGATCTCATGTTACCTTTAGGAATTTAGATTTTGTTATTTCACAAAATAATAGAAACATACATCACAACCCTTACAATGCTACATCAATAAAACAACTAAAGCGGGCCATTCCCCGCCAGACAATACATAACGCGGGCGAGTGTAAGCC
This sequence comes from Mythimna vitellina, assembly GCA_949316375.1. NCBI lineage: Eukaryota > Metazoa > Arthropoda > Insecta > Lepidoptera > Noctuidae > Mythimna > Mythimna vitellina. The sequence continues at coordinate 19,332,646 of OX438692.1, forward strand.
CGACATAATGAGAAGTAACGACGGGCGCGTGCATGGCCCGCCTAATGTCGAGACAGGGATGGAGAGATGCGAGGTATGTGTATTAGAAAGAGACAGAGGTGTATGCTCGCGATGTTGGTTCGAACTGAAATTGGTGATGAATGTGGTGAAGTATTCTTGAATATGTTACGTTATTTGTTTACCTTAGCATTAAGAAAACATTGTTTGAATCAACTTATAATACTCCATTCACGATAGCATAAGATTAAAGAGGTTCATAGAAGCAGGCGTGTACAACATTCGAGATTATTTCAGACAATTTTAATAAATAATGGTTTCAATATAAAATTGTAACATTACCTACTTAAATAAATTTGATTATAGTAAGGTTAGTAATATAAATTTAGATAGACAATTTTTTTTTTTTAAATATACATAACCTCAAACATTTTTAGAATTTTATTCAAAATGCGTATCAACAAGTTTCCTCCTCACAAAACATATGAATTGTACACAATACAAGGCAACAAGATAATTATTTAACATTCATATAAATAGAAATAACTGATAGTATTTAGTATAATGAAAAACGTTCCAGGTACTGAGAACCCCTGCTTCTTTTAGGTTTTTAACATTGATGCAAGTAGTATAACTAAGAAATAAATAATTTATTTAATTAAAAGCCTCATAAATTCAGAAGACGGATAGTTCAAATGAAATCATTTCAGTATAACATTTGGTATATAAGTTGTTTATAATAATTTCAGCATCAGTCTTAACTGTAATAAATAGAGATAGGAGTAGGTAGATTGAATTGGGCTCATTGATCTAAAACATATATATTAATATGGACGTTCCACCGGAGAACCGGAACCGACCATAGAACCCGTAGGAATTGTATTAAAATGAATAATATTATATTCTTCATATGATTTTTTTTAACGGCACTCATTTACGATTTGACACAACCCAACGACCAATCAGAACATTATATAAAATTTTGAATTGAAATCCGGAAAAACCGGAATTACTTTCCGGAAAAATGACTTATCCATGTAATTCTTTTTGTGTGCATTTATGATACCAGTACCAAAAATCAATCTACCTACTCCGATCACTGGTAATAAAACACAATATACATATATTGTACTTTTATTACAAAGTGTACCCTAAGACAATCTTTTTTAACTTCTGTCTAATGCTATCGCGAATAGAGTATGACTTTGAGTAATTTTAGGGGGTCTTTATGTCAAGAGTAAATAAGTTACTTGTAGGTAAGTGTGCTACATCTTCCGACCACATCATCGCTTAACACCAGGTGAGATACTGATCAAGCGCGAGCCTGTCAAAAAGAAGAAAAAGTTCTGAAGCGTGCAAGTATTTGGCGAAGCTTCTATTCAACCGTTGGCTGATTGATTCAGGTATTCATACGATGATAATGAGAAACTACAAATTAACGTGTGATAGGTAAACTTATTTTAAAATTTTAGAATTAAACTATGTTGCAATAACCGTACCTACTGCTGAGGAAGTTATTAGCAAGGAAAATGTCATGATACTCAAAAGCACAAAACGAGTTGGGAACACTGTCATTGTGTGTACTGCTAAAGAGTGGAATTCATTTGCATGAAATTAAACTTAATTCCACCACCTCATTTCTACCTTACCTTGTTGAAACCTCTACGGTCCGGGCCAAGCGTTTAGCCTCGTCGTTTATACCGCGAACATTGAGGGACTGGAACAACTTGCCTGCTGCGGTCTTCCCGTCCGATTATAATTTATGTGTCTTCAAGGCTATAGTGAATGGGCTCTTAATAAACTAGTACGCCTCACCATCAAAGATTGCATCACTACTTACCATCAGGTGGGATCGCAGTCAAGCACTACTATATAACAATTAAAAAAAAATCCCTGCCGGGAAAAAAAAATCGTTCCTGACAGCTACGAGTATAACCTAGAAGCCTGTCAAGAGTGGACTATTCGAAAAAGTAACCGCGGCCCAGGAACGCAGAAGGCAAATAAAGAAACACGGGTGGATTTTAGTCGGTAAAAGTCTGACTCTCCGACTCACTTCACCTAGAGCAAGAAGAGTTCTCCCACACCAAAAAGTCTGTCAAGAGTGAAATATATTAAGCAAACGTACAAATTGTCGCTCACCATCAGGAGATAGTGGTTAAATGCGAGTCTGATTTTAAAAGATCCATTCTTTCGACAGACTTTTGAGATAAGGATCCTAAAATAAAATGGCCGTGAGTTCGGAGTGCCGTGTGTACTACGAGTGGGTATTACATGAAAAAACTTTAACAACAAAAGCCATCATTCGGAAAAAAAAAGTGGTTAGCTAAAATATTAAAAAAAACATCGAAGGATTATTTGAATTTGGAATTCGCTGATACCAGTAGCTACTAAGCAAATGGCTAGTGAATTCTACAAATAAAAATGTTATTTTTTTTATTTCAACATTTAGATACAGTCGTGACGAAAATATTTAAGAATTAAAATTAACTTGTTTTTTTTTACATATAAAGATACAGTATAATTTTATTTACTTGTAATCTTTATTCTTTGTATTGACATGCTTCGATTTCGTCATATTTTTTGATCAACCGGTAATCGACAAAAATTAGTTTCATTTACCTATAATTGAAATTATGCAGCGGGTGTCGACGCGTCCTCGTCTTGTCTCCGTATCGCCTACAAGTTGTATAAGCGAACCCGCTTATACAACTTATACGACTTATCTATTACTTTTTCACAAAATCTAAGTTACAAATATAAGTATAAGTAGGTACAGTCACAAGTTTACGGAATGAGTGTTTTACGTGAAAAGCTCCACTAGAACAGCTTTAGTAATTTTACAATTTAGTTAAGAAAAACTTAGTTGATTTCAGTTAGGCATGAAGAATTTATTTTCTAATCAAAAAGTCTTCTTGTATTTTTAGTATTTTTTTCAAAATTAAATATGAGTTATTTTATACTCTGAAAGTAGTGTTGAAGTTAATAGAATGAAGTAAATGCTCAATGCAATAACTTTATTATAATAATGTCATTTTAAATAACATTATAAAAAAAAAACATAGTCAAACATTAAGTTGCCGCAGATATTTTTAATAAATTAAAATACTTATAAAATTAAAAAAAAATATCTGGTAGCCTGACGCTTCAACTACAAGAATGAGCGCCAAAAGTTGCAAAAACCACAGATTTATCTCAAAAACTAAAAAGCAACACAATCAATAATGCGATTATCCTAAACCGCAAAAATGACAATGGTGAAAACAGAGCGCCCGGAGCGAATCCTGCAAACTCTCATTAACCGACGCTCTAATTAAAAAGTAATTAAATTCGCGCGAGAAAAAGAGAGAACGACATTTAACTGATACTAATAAGATCGTCAAACAATTACGAGCAGTGTGGCGGGAGAGCGAGAGGCACCCGCCCTCTCGTTCGCACGCAGCGCTCTCTATTTAACTTTTAATTTATACTCATTCCTTTATATCTTTTATTGCTTCGCCCATCGCGGCTCCTAATGCGCCTGAGGTGCTCCTCACACTAATTAAATTCATGCAAGGCTGAGCCGAGCGGCTCCGCCCCCCCCGCTCCGCTCCGCCAATGGGCGCGCCGCTCGCCGCCTCTGCGCCCCCCTCCACTCTCAGTACCAGATTCCTGATAGAGCTGTCATGTCGCGTCCGAACGCTCGTTACGCTGTCTTGACATATTTTATTATTATTTATGTCAATTACGTTATTACTTTTTTGTTTAATGGAATAAGGAATTGGTTGTGAAATTGATTGCCTTTCGGTCGCTTATGATTCATCACTGTCAAAAATATAATCTGAAACGTGTTAATTTTGTATGATTGATAGTTTGTCCGTCATTAGAGCGATTGGGAGGCGCCGTAATCTAGTTTTACGCAACGCTATTGTGCGCATCTCTCTGTGCCGCTGCCGGCCGCTCAGCGGTTGATTGCTCGCCCATCACACAATCACCTGTCATTTTAAAAGAATGGGTGAAATCTAAAATATAACCCGTTATTAGCTTTGAACAATTCTTATGAATATATTTTTTTTCTTGTTCATTACAGATAATAAACACCTTTCATCTCAGCCGGTAGAATAGATCACGTATCAATCATAATTTTATAAATGAGTTTTCGAGCTGTTCCAGAATTAAATTAAGTTTTTAACTTTAGGTAATAACTCTCTATTTGTTTCTACGTACTGCCTAAACTTTAGGAACATCGTAAGCGTATAGGTAAGTACCTAAAAAGGGAATGACAAAATGCAAACCTTTATAGTAACATTCCACAACATAACTCCTTCCCGATACTCTACATGTCACTGTATAGCGGCGCGCCATGCGGCTAAAAAAGATTATGACAACCCCACGGGCCCGCAAACGTACGGCGACCCTGTAAATCCCATGTTGGGCCCCCTACCGTGCGATAACAAACGTTATCATCATATAAACAAGGTTTATTTTAACTTACCGCCACCCGTCGCCTACGTTACCGTTAATTCAATGTATGCCGTCCCTTAATTTATGGGCCGTTATTCAATACAGACCTGTAACTTCACGGCATAAGGTTTGAAAGCGTTTAGCAGCGGGCGCGATGTACTGTCGGAGAAATAAATCTATGATATGAAGGAGGCGGAGAATTAATTTGTGTGGTAGTGGGGGTAGGGGGGGAGGTGGCCCCGCCCCCGGGCGCGCCATCGCAGTGGCGGGCGCGGCGTGGAGCCCCGAGCACTCCGTAGTACCGACTGAACGCGACGCGCGCGCCAGTGTTGCATCTTGTGTTAGTGCTTGGACTGCGTAGTGACTCAAGAAAGAAAGAAAAAAAAATTGGTGTTTTGAAAAATGACATTAGAGAATGGGGTTGGTTTGTAGGTGAGCGTTGTGGTCAAGATATCGGGTGCTCGGCGGGAAGGCAGCGGCATGGTGCTGGAGGGCGGGCTGCCGGCGCCGCTGCAGCTGTACGCGGCGGCGGCGGCGCAGCTGGCCCCCCGGCCGCCGTGGCCGCCGTTCCTGCCGTTCTTCGGGGTGCCGCCGCCGTTCCTTACGCGACCCAGGTTGCCTCATCCGATGCCGGCGCGGGCCCCGCACGGGCCCCCCAGTGAGGACTCTAATGAGGATGGTGCTAGTAGTAAAGGTACGGTTAAGTTATAGTGTATTTCTTATAAGAAAAAAATGGATACGTTTACTAACCAAAAAAGTGAAATGTATAGCTCAATGAGACACCTAAAAAAGAAAGTAGACTTTACAAAACTGTGAGCAAATCAGATTTTGTAGGTATAACACAAGATAAACGCATAAAGTTAAACCAAGGTGACGGTGTAGTTAAAATCATTACACAGATCTAGTTAAGAACTTTTATTCATTCAAATAATTAAGAAAACTAAAATATCTAATTAGACATACCTCTTAACATTATGTTGCTCTGAAAAAAAAACAAAACACTTTTCTACAACAAAATTGTGCAGTTCTCTAAAATGCAAAAACAAAAATGTTGTTGCCATTTATTACCTAGTTCAATAAATAATTCCAATTGACGTTTAAATAACGAAACGAGATCAAACATGGTAGATAGGTATCTATTAAAATATAAATTAATTAATCTTATATCCTGTTTGTGCTGATTATTGGCTCACTGTACGTCTGGTTACGATAACCTTATTATAACTGCCACGGGAATACCTAACATTTTTTTGTTATTTAAAAATTCCTACGATTTTTTTTTATATAATCAATCTTATTATTTAACTGCTGGACAAAAGTTCGAAAAAAGACAAAACTTATTAATCAAAATTATTAGAACTCTGACTTTATTTCGATTTTACTTCTCAGGGTAGTCAGATAAGAAACACCGGTCTCGTCTAGTTTAAATTGGCGAAAAAGATTACGTGCATTAAGTGTTTTTTTTTTAAATCTATTTGAAAAATGCGACAATTTATTAATAAATTGTCGTAAAATAACTTTTAATAAACAATTTTTAATCTTGTCTATTACACTAGGTGAAAAATTACTTCGATTTTTTTCTCAAAAACAGATTGACCGCAAAGAGAGAAACTTTTAAATGTTTGCGGACATAATAAATTGCCCACCATCGTTTGTTCTTTTTTTATGTACCTATAATATTGCACTAAAAATTATGGTTACAAATGAGGTTTTACTCTATGCTAGTGAAAGCGGTCATATTTCAGGTTTTATTTGTGAAAGTTCAACTGTTTCTCAACAATAAGAAAAAGTAATCAACTAAGATATTATTTAGTCTATGAATAATAATTTTTGTTACAGTTTCACAAAATTGTGTGAAAAAGTGTTTTACATAAAACTTAGATCGTTTTTAAGAAAAAAATGTTTCACTTTTTTTGTTGACAGTACCGGAAACATTTTTTTTATGTATTCAGATTGTTTACGTAATTAATATTTTACACATTTATTTCCTACCTAAAGTTAATTAATAAAGCCAGCTTAATTAAAAGAGCGTTTAAGATATAATACATAAAAGTACTAAAATACAACGTAAATTGTGCAGTAAATCTTATAATTACCGGAAAAATAAGAAATTAATAGAAGTTAATATTTTACTAAATGCAAACAATTTGATTACCGTGACTAATTAGGAATCCTCTAGAATCCGTAGGAAATAATTAACACTTCCAATATTAATTAACAATAAATTACCCGATGATGTATAGCCGCAAAATCATCAATTCCGTAATTCTTTCTTATTGTGTTCCGCTAATTATTTTCTCGCAACTTAACAAACAATACAAAGTTTATTCTTTCTTGAATAATATGAGTTTTTCTTTCTTGAACTTTTTTCTTTCTTGAATAAGTTGTCTTTCTTTAAAGCCGTCGCTCTACTTTTATACAATTTATTTTCTTGTGAACCCTTTTAGATGTATGTAGGTAGCAATAACAATAAAGATGGTGTAGTAATTTCCTTTAGATTATTCTTTTTTATTTCTTTATTATTCTGATCGTGTTTTGTTTTTGTTTAACGGGCAGGCCATTGTTTCTTATTAGGTGTTTATTAGAGTTTTTAAAAGTTGTGTTGTGTCATGCGTGTTACAATATTACATTATATGATAGAGTAAAGGTAAGGTTTTATAGGTACCTTAATTTTATGAGACTTCATGTTATATATTTATTGTGTACACCTATCAGAGTGTTGTCTTTTTCTATTGTGTCTCTAATTACGGTATTCGAAAGGTTAAAACAAAAGTTGACTGGTAGAAAATGCCTTGTTGCATTAAGTCCGTCTATGTATGGGTACCACTACAGAACTGTACATGAAGTTTAAAAAAAATAAAAGATTGTAAAGATTATTTATAGAGATGGGAAAATATATTAAGTAAATCTGTACGATATTTAGGTACAAATAAAATTGATTTTCAGGCTTATTTCGAGAGAGTTGAATTACATATATGCATAATTTTATAAAGTACCTATACTTTGCAATATGTTAATTAATTTTACGAAAACAGGGCATACCGATCTATTACCAAAGTATGTCGATAAGCCGATTATTATAAAATCATATGCTAATACTCAAGCGTCAACTCTCTTATAGAATACAAAATTATGCAACACGCAAACAGAAAGAGAATATTTTGTATAACAATACAGTTAATTAATTTAACTTATCATCAATTTACAACAACAAATAGGTGTCGAAGCGTAAACTTCTTATTAATCACGGTAACTTTCCATTTTATTACTACATTCAAACTTCAATAATTATTGAAATTATCATATTGTCACAATTAACGTTCGTGATACCGCGACAGTTGCAACAGGCACGTCACGACTCAACACAAAAACTATCGATTTATTACTAGTCTATCGATACAGACATGTACTGTCAATATCGATTATGAGTTAACGACATCGCCCGATCTTCATTCAATCTTACAAAGCTGCAATCAAGACAAGGCCGATCGCTCATCTAAAACATATTGTAATCCAATAATATAATGGTTAGATTAAACGCGTGTTGACTCCGCCGCTAACCTGACCTCAAGATTAAAAGGAACGAACAAATAATAGCATGAATAATGATCGTGTCGCGTCCGATACACTTATCCTTCTAGGCATAACTTATTGCTTTTATAATATTAAGGCATTATTCCCGAAATATTCTCGAGGCTCGTTTGAATAAATTTTATATTAATAAAAAATAAATGTCGGGTAAGGTGCTAAGAGGCTAACGAGCGTAATCCAAATGTAAGTTATTAGTTGGTCGCCGCGCCCGCCTGCTGGGCGAGGCGTCCTCTCGACCGCTCGACACCGCTCGCGATCGCTCGATAGTCGATACAACTATATCGAGATGTTTATCGATTCTTTTGTCGGCTCTAGCGCTGAGGTGTTACTCACGAAATTAGGATGTTAAATGTTTTGTCGATGACGCATACTCCAGACTCTTTGTATACCAACTTTTTTTCGTTATAGTAATAGAAATATCAATAGGTTTTTTGTGTTGTAAATTATAGATGATCACGTGTGAAATGTTTAGTATGGCGCGCTGTCGGACGGTTGGGCGATAGTATGAATTGATATGTAATGAGGTTTGCTATTATTATTTTCGCTTGTTATGGTAATGTGCGGTGCGTCTGTGAAGTTTCACATTTCTTTAGGAAATATAAGCACGGTCATAAATTTCAATTGCCATAATGTTATTAAAATTTCAATTGCCTTAATCTTATGAAATTTCTTAAATTAGCTTCAGCCAGTGATTTCGGTCGTGTGAAAGTAATTATAATATTCTACAACTATCACAACGCCGTCTAGTCCCAAGCTAAGCAGAGCTTGTGTTATGAGTAGTAGACAACTGATAAACATACTTATATTTCTAAATAGGTATACACATATTATAGATAAATTAAACCAAGACACAGAACGAATGATCGTGGTCATCACTCAAACATTTGTCCTGGATGGGAATTGAACCTACAAACTCCGGCAGTCAGAGCCACTAACCACTAGACCAACAGGCCGGCCAAACATAACAAAAGTAGAAAATTATCCCAAAAGAACGTACTGCCAGTTAAAAAGTTAGTGCTACGTGCTATTCCGGGAAATGGTTTCCCGTGTATCAATTTCATTGAAATTCGTTCAGCCGTTTGAGAGAGAAGGAGTAACAAACACACGCACACATACACTAGCATATCTACATATTATAAATTTTTGCATTTATTTATTGGGCGCCCCTTATGGTTTGCTGACATCCCTTTGAGAAGCGCGTGGATCACTACTATAATATTAAAATTAGCCTACGTTATTGTGTGTAGAACCTGTCTAAGAGTACCTATTAGACAAGTTTTATCACACTAATACTATATAGTTTGTATCTATGTGAGTATGTTTGTTACTCTTTCAGGCATAAACGGCTGAACGGATCTGGATGAAATTTGAGATATGGGAAGACTATATCCTGGAGTACCTATATCGGATATACTTTTGATTATATTCCCATGGGATCATTTTCTGGGTGAAGCCACTGGCACAAGCTAGTTCTTAGATATTATTGTGACTTCAGAGATTGACTCATTTGTTTTTTAATATAAAATATGCGGCAAGTTTATTGCTTACGTTATCATTTTTAATTGTATATTTATTGTTTAACATTTCTCTTAATCTGAAATGGACATGCCATCTTGACCTATGTAGTCATCATTAAAAAGAGCAGGGGCCCTACCACAAACTCTTAGCGCGATCCATTTGACGACATAAATGAACTGTTAAAGGGATGGAGCTATATAGGGTGTATAGCTCCATCCCTCTTTTTCGCTCGCACGGTTGACATTTTTACACTTCATGTAAGGTCCCCGGACTGTCGGTACCATAATGGAAACTGTACAATTAAATAAATCGAGCTCTTCTTTGAAAACTTTACTTTTTTAGGGTTCCGTACCTCAAAAGGAAAAAAACGGAACCCCTATAGGATCACTTTGTTGTCCGTCCGTCTGTCTGTCTGTCAAGACCCTTTATCTCGGGAACGCGTGGAGGTATCGAGTTGAAATCAAAATCATATACTCAGATCTGCAGTCCCTTATAGCTGTGAAAAAAATCAAACTTCTGAGTTAACGAAAAAAAAAAGACACGACCGTTTATGTCGCAAATAACGTGTATTTCAACACTCTCAAGGGAATCAAAATTCATACGGTACTTCCGGTTAACCTAGAATCCTGAATCTTGGAATGAAGCAAGGACTCATAGCACAACTATAGGAAAAAATCTGAAAACTGTAAATAAGTATTTATGTCACAAAAAAAAATTCGGGATTAAACTGTTTACAGAGGTAAGTTTGTACGGAACCCTCAGTGGATGAGTACGAATCGCATTTGCCCAGTTTTTTTTTGTTTATCCATAATTATTATATGACTCCCTCGTTTTCTGAAGTACCTATTTATACATTCATTAACAATTAAAATTATTTTTTTTATATCTGAAACCGCAAAATCAAGTCGATCAATAAAAGAATAATTATAATTTCAATGGATATGTTGAGTTATTTTAAATTAACTATATCTAGTTTTAACTAGTTGGTAGCTAATTCTAAATAACCTGGTTAATTTAATTGTCTGATAGAATAAAATATAATAAACTTTATTGTACTTGTGAATTATAGTTAAATAATGTATTGTATGTAAATGTTATTTTTTTATTTGAACGTTTATATTACGCAACCCTTTGAAAAGAGAAAATGAAATTACCTACTTATACATAATGATTATAAATTATATATCGTAGGAATGTCAAATTAAGTTTTTATTGATTAATTCTGGAGAGTATTAATTTAATATTTCTAGCATTAAGCTAAAATATCAAGTTATTCAACGATTAAAATACAATAAAACTTTTTAGGACCTATTAATTATTATACTAAATAAAAACGAAATTTACTCTGTTTGTAGATATGTTACTATTTCCAGCCTATATCAATGAACCAATTTTAATGAGATTTAGTAGAATTGCAGCCTCGGACTTTCCAGGTCCCACTACAATTTCTATTCTAATAAAACCAATTACACACAGATCGAGCCGCGATAACACCTAGTTTGGTAATATTTTTAGCCTATTTCTAGGTGTAGGGTCTGATTCTGAAAAGACTCGGCCCCGGTACGAAAGGCAACGAAGAAACTAGAGTGGGTTTTTAGTCAGTAAAAGTCTGACACTATCTCAAGCTCCGCCCAAGAGCGGGGGATGTCATATATGATTTTACCACCGAAAAAAAAGTACCTAAATCATGTCAATATTCAATAAATAAATAAATTGCCATACCTAATGATATTTAATGAAGATAAGAAAACTAATCATTTTAAAATACTTGTAACATTCATTTCAAAAATTTATTCTAGCTATTCTTAATTTTATTAGTTCCTTTTTTTACATTCATGTATCTAAAAAATGCTTAAATTGACAGGTAAGCCGTTAGCCAAAAATAAAAACTATATTTGTTTTGAAAATAAATGTATATTCAAAACAAATTGTATGTGTGTATTTAAGTTTTAAAATATTTTATTTTATTTATTCTGATTTTAATAAAGATTTTCCAAAAAATATTTTGAACATACTTTAATCGGAAAATTACAAACACTACAAAAAAAACAGCCAAACCGTTTCCAAGTTACGCTCTTTACATTTGGCAAGATATAAATAGAAATAGGTAAATATATTTTTAACGTTTTAATTAAATATCTATACTAAATCAATGTTCTATATTTCCTGTTTAATCTATATAAGTTTATACCTAATCTTGAAATTTAAGATGCTCAACCACCCGACGGCATTGAAAATAACTGAATATATAGTAAATTACTAGTACTTTCAACTTCCAACTTCCTACCAATGGCTACAGGGAGCGAACAATACATTTACTCGTAATACAGAGTAGTGTGCACTATTTTCTGTCTGTATTTAGTATGTGTTAGAATTAAAACAACAGGCCATAATATCATTTACCATCAGATACGTGAGCCTATCGTTAATAAAATAAGCAAGACTTATTTTAGAAGACTAATATATCTATTTATTTCAATACAACAACATTTAAACATAGTATCTATTCCACCAGTGTCGGGAGCATGGTCCATGCTACCAGTGGTTAGGGTTTCATAGTTAAGAACCTCCTCATGATGTGAACCTACTGGTGGAGTACTTACTGCTATTATAGTCCCTACTCTTATCAATATATTTATTAAATTATTATTTATTATTACAAAACAACAGAAACATCTAACTAGGTACACTTGTTACGTTGCAGCATAGCAATGTCTGTCATTGCTATTTCCCAAATATTTACTTTTCGCAAGAACCAGATGTAAAATTTGTCGTTGAAAAAGTATTTCGTGATCACGATGTATGTGAGACAACACATCACGAAATATGAGTGATTCTGGATGGCTTTAGCACTTTATTTCCGTTTTAAAATTAAGTAGAAATGAAGAAAGTGTTGTTAGGTCAATCACCATTATAACTATGCTGGAATGCAATAGCTACATAACTATATTTTATTTAATGTACGTAGGTTTTTATTGTTTTTGCCTTTGACTATTTAAGTTTTTAGTAATAAAATGCCATTCATATATATTTTTCCCAATTAGGTGATCCAATTATTTTAAAGGATTCATATTTAAGAAAATAAAAATACACTGTTTGTGGTGGGCCTGGTAATCTGTGTGACAGGATTTCTTAGTGAAAATACCAGTTCCTCAAAAAAAATGTGTCAGATTAATTTGTCTGTTTTTATGTTATGCTATTTTTAAAACAAGTAGGTCATTAAAATAAAGGTCACGCCTTTATTTTTGTAAAAAACATAACTTCTTAAAATTAAAACTTATGTAAAGGCGACAAATTAACCAGTTACTGGGTTGTGCAGGTCAGACAGCGTGTCGGTTAATGAAAAACACTAGTACTCAGCTACATTTGGTTAGACTGGAGGCTGGCCTTAAATAAGTGTGAAAAGCCTCCGATTGGTTTGAAGGCAACTGTTGTCAGCAGACAATGTATTTTTTTTATTTTTAGGGTTCCGCACTTCAAAAGAAAAAAACGGAACCCTTATAGGACCACTTTGTTGTCCGTCTGTCTGTCTGTCTGTCGAGACCCTTTATCTCGGGAACGCTTGGAGGTATAGAGTTGAAATTAAAACTCAAGTCTGCGTTCTCTTAGAGCTGTAAAAAAATCAGATTTCTAAGTTAACTAAAAAAAATATACGGCCGTTTATGTCGCATAAAACGTGTATTTCGACACTCTTGAAGGAATCAAAATTCATAGGGTACTTCCCGTCGACCCAGAATCCTTTTTTTAAATTGGCATTGGCACAGATATGGAAATGAATCTGACCAGTATAAATTTGTTGTTACGTCACAACAAAAAAAAAATTGCGATTCGGAAAAATCTTGTAAACAACCATTCGGGAATTTTCATTTTTCATTTTTTTCTTCGATTTTGTCCTGTCACCCGTCATGCTATCACTAACTTCCTTTTCTTTCTTATCACTCTTCACACAATCCATCTATCTTTTCTTTGGCCTCCCTCTTTCTCTCTCTCTCTCCATCCATCTACATGTATACTCATAGCTCTTTTAGTAACATGCGTTTCATCTCTCCTCTTCACATGACCATACCAAGACAAACGATTCCCCTTCTAATTCAAACATGTTATTCCTTATGGTTACTAATTTGATGTAACTTTAACCCTAAAGGATTTATCATAGAGTCGCATCACTTTTTTAAAGCTAACAACAAGTTTCGTTTCCTTTTTAATTAGAACTTTGAGAAATGTTATGTTTTACGTTGTGTTCCTTTTTAGGGTTCCATAACCAAAAGGTAAAACTCGACCCTATTACTAAGACTCCGCTGTCTGTCTGTCTGTCCGTCATCAGGCTGTATCTAATGAACCGTGATAGCTAGACAGTTGGAATTTTCACATATGATGTATTTTTGATGCTGCTATAACAGCAATACAACAAACGTGATATTTCTGCATTTTCTTTGCCTTGGACGGTACGGAACTCTTCGTGCACGACTCGCACTTGGCCGGTTTTTTATTGTAATTTTGAACAATATAAGTAGATACATGCTTTAGCATCTCTCACGCAGTTTAATTTATAACGTACATGCGCAGTAGTGACAACATAGTTGCAACTTACGTAAAAAAGAAAACAATTTAAATTACAATACTTATCAATAATGAAATCACAGAAATGTAACACTGTGTACTTTTTCACAAAAAACCGCGGTACTGCTTGGGCGATTTCTCAAAGACTGGTTTTTAACCCATTCATTTACGGAATCCAATTTTTTCGTTCACTGAATTACGAAAAACGTAGAAATATTTCTTTCTTCAATGAATGAAAACAATTGTCTATTGCGCACCGAGCCTATTTGAAATGGTCTCGAAGCTAGCAAAGCTAATCGATTCTTTTTCTGAACGGTGTAAGAAAAGTAATGGCTCTTTTGGCGGGAAACGATGCGCTGCAGTTTTTTTTTTATTACAGAAGGGAAATTATTGTCTCTGGTCGAGCTGTAGGAAATCTATTTCATTTCACAGTTTGCAAATTAAAATTGTGATTGTTTTTTTTTTGTTATCAAAATTATTTTTATTACGAGTAAGTTTTAAGAAAAAAATAATTTGTGACGCGGTAATTTTTTATATTTGTGGACATGGCATTACTATGTCCTATAACTAGGATCTAGGTTACATAGTTTGAATTTGATGATGTTTTTTTTATTACAGAAAGGAAATTATTGTCTCTGGTCGAGCTGTAGGAAATCTATTTCATTTCACAGTTTGCAAATTAAAAATTGTAATTGGGTATTTATTTGTTATCAATTCTTTTTTATTACGAGACAGTTTTAAGAAAAAAAAAAACATTTTGTGATGCGGTTATTTTTTTTTACATTTTTGGACATGATATTACTATGTCCTACAACTGATGATGAACTTAATGATATACTTTTGTTCAAGATATTTTAGTAAAACACAATAAGATTATAATTTTAAGTCATAAATTACACCAATAAGCACCACACTAGTTCAAAATCACAATGGACGATAAACAACCACAACAGTTCAATAGACAATCACTTTCAAACAACCGTTTGAACCGGGCAATAAATTGCTCAATAAATAACACAAAGCAAACAATTTTAATGGAAAAAACAAAAGAACAGCAATAACATAGCTAAATGGACTAATAAACAGAAATCAGAACTAGTCAAAAGTACATCAATAAAGGGCTGGTGGCGAGGGGAGACGCGGCTGCAATGGAACAACGCATAAATTACACTATACTTGCCCCTTGAGCTTAGCAAATAAGGAGTTTCTATGATGTAGTGGATTTTAACTTGCTTGTGTGGAAACTTTTGTTTTAATAGAGCTATGTATTATTACTCAACATTTTGTATGTATTTTATTAGATAGGCATGTCCTAGAACCAAAAATTCGAAGACATGTGACATTCACCAACAAACTGGGCCCGCGTGGTGGATTACGGCCCATTCCCTCTCCTAGAGAGGAGGCCTGAGTCCCAACAGTGGGAACATTGAAAGGCTGATTATACTTATACTTATTAGATAGGTAGTAGATTTTTACAACAAAAAAAAAAATACTTGTATCAAACAAATACCTATTACCTAAAATATTCTTAACAAATTCAAAGTGTCATGTTTTATTTTCTTCATTAAAACCAATATGATCTGAAAATTAAGTTGTTTTATACTTAGCTGCTAGTCATTAAGTATGCTTATATTTATATTTTCTTCCTTCTTTCTTTCCCAAAATTAAAAACCGTAAAATTCAATTTAAAAAAAACTAGTTTCGTAATTCAAGAGAGAAAGCGCCGTTACCGCGGCATGGCGTCTTACTTAAGCCTATAAAAACAACGTCATTACATCAAACAAGTGACAAAAGGCCAAAAATGTTGGTAATAAGGCCTATTAGTCAAGTTGTCGGCCAGTCGCAAGGTGTGCGAAATGTAACTGAGTCGCTACGAGCCAATTTCAAGGGTCATTTCCTCATACACCCAACGCAAGGGGAGTGACGAGACTGCGTTAAAAATAAAACCAAAGATGCCATGTTTTTCAGACCTGACTCTTGTCTGCCACCGCACAGCTGTTGTTTAATGCAGTACTCACCGTGTATTACCGGGAATACAGAGGCTTTTTGTAGTATTTTTACATAACGAGATTTTAATGTGTTACGTTAATCCGCTCATTTTAAAGCAAGTTTGTTCTACTAATTGTGTACAACTTCAAACTTTGAAAATGTAGGTGCAAAACGACGCAATCTGTACATTTGTAACAGCTTTTACAGCCATTTCCGTAATAAGCACATGTGACAAAGGCCCATTAAAATTTGATTACACCCAAAAATAGAGTCGCGTCATCACATCTTGCGGCGCGCGGCGCGTGGCGAATCGTGCGTCGCGTGCCCCAAAACACGCATTTGTCAAATTCGATTCGCTTTTTTACTATTTACTTTTTTCATAGTGCACCGTTTTGGCCCCATTCACCCCTTCTGGAAATTGGTCACGGGAGACTTGTGTGATTTTCTGCCAATATGTCCTCTAAGTTAGCGGTTTATTGGTTGTTTGGTTGCTTGCAATTGGCCCCGTGTGGGCAAAAATAAATGTCTTGATGTCAGAGAACGCGTTAACAGTAACGAGCATCACCTTTACAGCTGTTGTTTTAGCTTATTAATTTGTCATCAATATGAGAGATAATTTTTATAAGTAATAATAAATATGACGGCTTCTGGTCTTTATTTTCTCGGCTACTGTACTCCGTAATTAGCAATCATAAAACACTTTATAAAGTTATCAAGGCAATAATAAGTGCAGCTGTAATTTAAGTTTTTAAACAATGATAAAGACAGCGTATTATTATGATGAAATTAAGTGAAATCTCTTTTGATATTGATGTTGTGAAAAACAGCAAAGAAATATTAATTATCTATGATATTTCTTGCGAAAGTTATAATGACAATATTTTTTTCAGCTATCAAAGCGTGATAATATTATTTTAAAATAAATATTTCGTTGTTCTATAACCCATTGTTTTGTTTTGTGACGAATTGATTTTGTTTTAAATAGGAACTGCCTTAGCGTTTTTTTTGCGTGGGACCATTAGAAAAAATGTCACCCACAATGTTTTTTTACTACAACTAAAAAAAAAACAAACAACTAATTTCACGCTCCAATATGTTTTATGAATAAATTAATGAAATTTTATTAGTTTAATGTTCGTTAGAATATTTTATTGCTGTATTTTTTATATGAAGCTGCTGTTTTTGCGTTATAAGAAATTAGGGTCGGCTGTTTTTTTTTGTGTGAAGAGCCAAGTCAAATAGTTCTCAGAACTTCATTTTACAATTATAGTCCTTACATACATATTATAAAACAAAGCCTACACTGCGTCCGTCTGCCTATCTGTTCAAATAAACTTAAAAACTACTGAACAGATTTTCATGCAGTTTTCACTAATAGACAGAGTGATTCATGAGAAAAGTTCTGATCTATTATAATACATGCATAATAGACAAAGTGCTTAACAGGGACTGGTCACTAGTTTCGAATATAAAACTATAGCGACATTACATTTTAGAAATATTATTTATTTACTTATCATTTTCTTGTAAAGGTGCACAAATATATAAAATTTTTGTTTTTCATAAAAATCTTGGAATTTCATTTAATCGGGCATAAGCGTAATCATAATCAGTCTTATAATGTTCCCACTGCGAAAACTTAGATTCGTTTAATTGATATTAAAAATTCTTTCTAAATTATAAGTCTACATATTATTGTATATACATATCTCCCTTACTTTTAAAACTAAGCCACATCAAATCACACAACAGAAGTGCAAATACACCCTTAAACTGTTTATCCAAAAATTAATCCATTTTATCTCAAAACAAGCAGATAATCCCATTGACTGTAACATATTGCTAACCCTGAGAACGCGCGGGGGTGTGAGAGACCCCAGCACCATAACTAACCCTATTAAAAAGTGGCTGCAACCCTCCACTGTATTAATGTAGCATAAAATTAACCCGCGCGTCACGCCCGGTGCGTGCAATGTTTAAATACGACATTTCTGGTTAGGGGTCTAAAGGACCGTTAGGATTTTTGGTCAGCTTTAGGCAACCACCTAACGCTACGAGTACTGTTACAAATATTTTATTGTTTAGGAATTGCAGCGATACAAAATTGCCTAATTATAAATAGAAATTACATTGAAAGATAATATTGGGGTCATCAATGAGAATAATTTATTCCCTTTCACAAAAAGTTCTTATTTTATTTAGCTCTAAACAGTACTTACAAAAAGTTTCAGCAGCTGGAGCCGAACTAGAAGGAACTTGTATTTCGGCTTACAGCGCCAATCCAAGGGGATTACAAAATACATTACAAAATATATCTTAAACGCTTGCATTATGCAATACCTATGAATATGGTGTATTCTGATATAGCTCTGTTCCTAAATATGTTATGGTAGGTGAATGAGTGAGTGTGAGAGGGTGTGTGTATATTATTATTTAGAAGTATTCATATCAGCCTCTTACACAAGCTTCTTAAGGGCCTATTACACTACGCGATATTCAGCACACGATGTTCAGACTTCGTCTTATTTTTTGTTCCGAGTAAGACCGGTCTAACCCTTATTACACTACGCGACATCGACTAAGACTGTCTGAATATCGAGTAGTGTAATAGGCCCTTTACAAAGACCGAATCTACAATGGACCTTTACATTAATCATCACAACAACACTATAAAGACGAAAGTTTGTGTACATGTGTGTGTTTATTTTTTATTTATTCATACTCAAAGATAGAATTGAATGTTAGGTACCGCTGTAATATTGGATTAATACATAGAATATAATTTATATAATGACTACTAATTCCACTTGGGCCAAGCAGCTGGCAGGACCTGGTACAGTAGGAAATAAAATTGTCACTACCATAGATACCGACACGGATCTTGAGCGCTTACTTCTACAGTTCTACTTGCGCAGAAGTAAGCAGAAGTGACATATCAGGTCTCTTTAGTGGTATGAAAAGAGACATAGGGGCGGGGAGTGCAATCCTTGTACAGTGATTGGCTCGCCGATGTTGTACGATGCGCAAAGCGATCCCCGCTCTTTCGCCGAGCGCTCAAGATTCGTGTCGCTATCTGTACTAAACTTTTGAGAGCTATTTTGGTAAGATTAGGTACCTTGTTGCTGCGTTGTAGAAAAATAAGAATCTAAATAGAGTTATTCGATTTTTAATTTTCGTATAACTTTCAGTTAAATAGTTCCATTTTGGATACACAGTTACTTAGCCCATGTTACACGACCACACAAAACATTATTTCCTGTTTCATTAAACCAGAAATGTCATAACACAAAGATAACACATTTCACATTACATCTTGGCATCAAATTAATTAAGATATTATCGGGTATGACAGACCTCACGTCCCCACACAAGCAATGATAATAACACAAATAAATCGTATGAAGTCGTGTCACAAATCGTGTCAGTTGATAATGTCCCTTTTGTAGCGTCCGCGGTACGACTTGAGTACCAGTCTCGAGCCCTCGGCGGGCGAAGGGTTAATGAGTTAAGTAGACAGTACGGATAGTGTGATGTTGGTGATTCGTTTTCTGCAGGTTACGTTGGTTGGTTTGATTGTTTGTTGCATCTTTCTAAGTAGGAAATACAATGTTACATCACTCTACTTTTTTTTGTGTTTTTTTCTTTTAGTCTTTTCTCTATTATCATGAATTATCATCCCTTCATGCTCTGGAAATCTCGTATTATATGTAAGAAGGTATGTTAATATAAAAATCTTTAAAACAAAGGTTAACCCTATATTTTAAATCAAGAATCTACGAACAAAATATCATAACTGCATCATGAAAAATCACTAAGTTATAAGCTTGTTATGTTACCTGGGGCCCAAGTCTGCTATTTTTATAAATTCGTCATTCCAACACGATTCCATTGTCATTTTGCTAAAAGTTCGTAATCTGCTAATTCATAATGATCGATCATTGATCGGTCACTAGTCTCGTACTAGAGTTGTGGTAGAATGACAATATCAAACTTATTAAAAGAAATGACTTCACAATGACGTTCTAATGGTAGGACACTGATCAATGGAACTGTCAAAATTTTAGGAGATTACCGCATACGTCAGATATTCATTTATCATTATATTTACGAGATTACCATTCTGTGCCATTTCTTTCAATGGAGTGTCAGTGGTTGACCATTGGAAAGTCATAATGACGCCATGATATCAGTAGATTACCAAACTTGTCAAAATCAACAAATAAAAATCAATGATAGACCATTCTGACACTATTGTAATAGCAGAAATAATTCCCTGATTATCCGTACAAATACATTGTCACCGTGCCATCCAGGTGACTGAGGGGTAATTTTGCTCCCGCACCCAGCTATGCGCTGGCGCCTAATGCCTGCTATGATCTGCGGTGACCTGTGTTGTACTGTCGTGATTTAAAAAAAAAAATTTGGAAAATACATAACATGGTAAAAAATGATTGGATTCAGTTACTGATTCTGTACAAACTACAATCAGGTTTCGCATAAACTAACAATAATCCTGTATAGGGCGTATAGCTCCATCCACTTTCTCATTCGCTCGCTGACATTTTAAAACTTTTTTTTCTTTTTAGGTAAGAAAATCATCTAATGACAAATCCCACTCTAGAGCGGAGCGGGACATAGTGTCAGACTTTTACTGACAAAAAACCCACTCCAGTTCCTACTTTGCCTTCGTCCCAGTGCCCCGGGTTACACTTTCACAGTACCCTGATACGGACACGGATATCATGATATTGCCCCTGATCGTGTTCGCGGGGCAAAGTTACCCAGCGATGATCCAAGATAAAATGGTTTGGAAGAAGAAGTGTAAGGCCTATATCCAGCAGTGGTACCAGGCTATATAGGCTAAAAAAACTTATGAAGAAGAAATCACACAGCAGCAGAAGCACGCAAACTCTCAGGCAGCATTGAATTGGAAACTCCTGGTCGCAAGATTGCGATGGATGCGAGTCGCACAAGACCGTTCATTGTGGTAACACTTGGGGCCAACAGTGGACGTCCTTCGGCTGAAATGATGATGATGATGTGAAAAAATCTCAGGTGGGATCGCAGTTAAGCACTAGCGTATATGATTAAAAAAAAAGTACAAAATTCATACAAATAAATACTTGAATACTTTAGCTTATCAATGTAGATTCTAAAGACATCTAACAACAAATGTTTTTTGGTAAATGCCAAAGAACATAATTATTTGATTTAATTGCATTGCAAACATGTTGGTGTGTATTTCATTACTGTGTTTACCAAATGGTTTTCAATGAATAATAAGAAGGTAGCGTGAATTGCTTACAAAACGTGCAATACGCTTTCCGCCTTCACATATTAATTTGCTACATAACTTGTAGAAACTAGCATGTATTTATCACAATACGAGGGTAGCTAAATGCATAATTAGTGACAACACGTCATAATACTGAAGTGACAACTTGTCATAACTGCATAACAATTAGTGTCTTTATGTGTCACTAGCGACTGTTTGTAGTGACAGATTGTCATAATACGACATACAACATAATAGAACTGTAGCCTTAGTATGCATTCGAAGGCACCTATTTGAAGGCATTTTGTTGAATGCACCCGGGTAAGGGCGAATCCAGGTTTTTTTTTTCTGGTTGGGGAAGGCACAAGGGGTGGGGTGGACGGGCAAAACTATCAACAATAACTGTTAGAAATAAACGAGTTTTCATATATATATTTTAACAACACTGATAATTTGATTTGCTTCTAAGTATGAACTGTGATGGAATCTCCACAGTATACACGTGCCCGAAATGGTGTCCAAGGGATACGTAGCATCTTTCTCCAGCACCATATCTCAAAGGCGACGATGCGTTTGCGGTTTGCGACTTTCAGCCACCATACGACATCATCACAAGTCTCAGTGCCATACGAAAAGATCGAGAAGACTAGAGTCCGTACCAGTTTGATTTTGGTGTTAACGGAGATGTTACGATCCTTCCTGACTTTATCAAGCTGAGACATAGCGCTCTTAGCCCTGCGAATTCTCCGATACTGAACTACAAATTGCAAAACGCTTTAGAAAATTTGAATTTAACGTTAATGTCACTTTGAAAAGTGCTGCCGGGTAACAAAAACAGGAAACCTTATTTTCCAAACAATTTGACAGGAGCAAACATTTATTTTAACGCGATCGAGTAGCAATAAAGTCTCTGAGATTAACCATGACTTGTTTTCATCCACTAAATATTATCACAAGTTCGAATTTGGTTCGACGGACCAAATTCATTTTCGCAAAAGACGACCGGGTCGAACCGTTGCTTTGTGTACGACGTCAAGTGCATGTCGACCGCTAGCGGACCTACACAGACTCGAATAATATTTTTATTATGGTCACCGGACTACTCACCGGGCTGAATTGGGTCAGAAAGGAACCAAATTCGTGGTCCGATCGTACCAAGTTCGAACGTGTGTTTATACTATAATAATATCTTTTAATTTGGTTTCGATCAGTACTGGACTGGGTACTCGATATCTACCTACTTTTATTTTTCTAGGCTGAATCGAGTAAATACTCGGGACAATAATTGTGATCAAAATAAAAAGTAGGTATAACAATGACCTTGTCTGGTACATGTAATCTTAACTGCAGATAAAATTCCACTGTTTATATGAATTCAGACATAATTTAGCTTTATTATAGACTTGACAATGTTTAAATCGTTGTTTTTTCCATAAAAAATAGGTACATTTATTTATTTTTAGTTAATGATTTAAAATGCCACATTGTAAAGGCCAAGTTTACGAATTAGCCAAGTTTGACAGGAACCCAAATTTATGCTTGAACTTCTACTTACAATACAAGGTTCCCTGTTTGTTGGAAAGAGTTACCGTGGCCATGGAATGCAAAGGGAAACTGAAGGAACACAGGTGGATTTTTGTCTGATACTCCCTCTCGCTCCAGCGTAAATATAAAAGTTCAAGCCAATATGTCATTAAAACTCTAAACCAAACAAAATATGCAACCTCTTTACAATTTTTTTTTGTTTTCAAAAAACGAATTCCATTATCGTTTGACAGTTGGCACTCCTAACTCTGGTGTGACGTCAGCCAGAGGGCCGCGGGCGCCTGATCTATCGCACCCCAGGGAAAGCTGCATTGTTTTATATAATAACAACCACCATAGATTACCAAATAAAATACACATGTTCTCTTTGAAAACATCCATTAAGTGTGGTTACGGTCAATTGGCACTGATATTAATAGTCCCAGCATTTAGGAATCTAAATAAGTGTTGGAAGTGGTTTTTATTTTTCGTATATTCGTTTCCTTCATATAGTCAAAAAATAAAATAGAAGGTCTCCCAAAGATGTTTATCCTAGGTTGACTGTTAGAGAATGCCTAAGGCATTAAGTCCGCCTTTGTACCCTTTTTAACCGACTTCAAAAAGGAGAAGGTTCTATGTTCGACTGAATGTATGTTTTTTACCTTTGTTTTGCATGATGATTCGATTAAATAAATAATAAATTTTATGGTAGATAGAAGTACATCAAAACTCTGCATAATTGTCATAAAAAAATGGACTGCAGTAATGTTATATCCTTAGCTTAAATGTATCAATACTTTCTTCTTCTTTCCATAGTAGTATTATAAAATCATGTCCCCTTCGTCTGTATGTTGGTGATAAACATCTGTCTGTATGTTTTTTTTTTAATTGATATAAACCAGTGCTTGACTGCGATCCCACCTGATGGTAAGCGGAGATGCAATCATTGATGGTCAGGCGCACTAGTTTATTAAGAGTCTATTCACTCTAGCCTCGAAGACACCTAAATTATAGTTAGCCGGGAAGACCGCAGCAGGCACATTGTTCCAGTCCTTCGATGTTTTTTGATAAACTAGAAAATAACTTAATGGATTTTTATGTGGTTTCACCAATGGATAAAGTGATTAATGAGGAAGGTTTGAATGTATAATACATACATATTATAGTAGAAAAAACCATCAATTTCTAAGATTTGTAACACTCATGTGAAGCTGGAACGGGTCGCTAGTATGTTTGGTTGATCGATCTCATGTGGTTACTGTTTCGATTTGAAAAAATATTTGTGTTGGATTATCTATTATATGTTTATGAGGAAGGCTATATGCCATTTAGCATCACGGCCACATAACATCAACCAATAGGAGCGGAGCAGTAACTAAAAAAGCGAGCAAGGGACAGCTAGTAGAAAATATATTTTTTATCTACATAATTTTCTATTTCGTAATAGAACACCAAGCATTAATTCGTCACTATTCATGTTTTTTTTTTTGTATCAATCGTGGTAAGAATATACAAAACACATGCGAACATTGTTTACTAAAACAAAATTATTTCTTTTTTGGCGTAGTAGCACTGTGTATTCTCTAGTAGGTAATAAATACGGAAACAATATAATCAAGCATTATGTAGAGATTATCTATCCCGGAAGAAATCGTAACGTTTTCCAAACTAATGCTTCCGAGAAAAGTTCAAAAGTTTTAGATAACAACTAAGCAAAAGTAACAGCAAAAGATTAGAGTAAACTTTTCCTCTTATAGTAATTATTATGTTTGTCCAATGCAGCCAACAACAGATGATTAAATAAGCCGAGCACAGATACAACAAACTGAGTTGGCAGAGTTATTGCTCCCGCGGGAATCGCCACAGATAATGTAAGGCCGAAGTTAGAAACTTTGTACGCAAAAAATAGTGATGTTAGTAATGATACGGAATAATATTTTGGTTTATTCGAATAAGGAAACTAAAGAAGGAAATACGACGTGGTTTATCTGTTTTCAAAGTTTTTTTTTTTTACAATGGTTACAGATACCAGCATAGATCTTGAGCGCTGACTTCCACTTGCGCAGAAGTAAAATATCGGGACTCTTTAGTGGTATGAAGTGAGCCGCAGGGGGGGGTAGTGCAATCTTTGTACAGTAATTGGCTCGCCGATGTGCGTTCAAGATTCGTGCCGGTATCTGTACGTTCTTACAGATTCAAATATTTTTGTAGATATTACCTATAACATAATTGTTGGTTAAAATTAGAAACATCTTTTATATGAGGGTTCTCAGGAAAATCTACTCCACCAGTTGGCGCCACCTAGCCAAGATTTCTTTTACCTTTGACAACGTCTACATGATGTTGACTTCAATTTAACTAATGTCATTAACATAAGAGTTTTGACAGGCGCCTGGACTCGACGACTCAGTGATGCCACCTGGTGAAAACCCTCATAAACATAAACTCAAGGATTTCCGATTGAATCGTGTTTTGAAAACATTAAGTACGAGGTACTTTCGAGAAAAAAGTGCTTCCCGGAATAAAGCATTTACTCTGGGTGTCAAGAGTTGCGGCATCCGTGTTAACTCTTTCGAACAATGAAGAATGAAACATGTATGGAATTTTAATGACATTATAACCTTTTAAGAAAAAAACTTTCGGAAAACATTTAGAAAATCGATTATAAATTTTCTATTAAAATTTCATTAATTAAATTCCATTGTAGCAGCTTCAATATAAAATAAGTGTTAACCAGAAATGTCTACATAAATATTCCCTCAACATTTTCCCCCTTTTAAAATGTAACTTATAAACGTAAACAATATGCTGATTGAGTGATGATTAATTTCGCAAAAAAGGAGTTTTTGCTATAAAAAATGTTTGAGCTTATTTTCTACATAATAATTATGTTGGCACTCAGGGTAGTTTACACCTGTCAAGTTAGCCATACCTTGCAGCCAGGCGTGTTAACTTCCAGTCAGAATAATTACGTTTTTACTTACACCCGTATTGTGATAATACTAGCAATCTTGATAGTGTAGAATCAAGATTTATCGATAAATCCTTGCACCCTAATAAATTGGGGCGCATCACTAGCATCGATATGTCTGCAGGAGACCCGGGAAGTCACTAGGGAGTAATCCCCTAATAATTATTGCGGTGTATTGTAAGCTGTGCGTACAATAAATTGTCTGCTGCCGGCTTTTGGTGATGACGTAATTATAAGATCTATCCAACACATTTGTATATGTTTGTTGTATTATGAAAAAGAAGTACGGTCGCCATAGAAAACGGCGTCTTGGCGAGAGAATCAGATATATTTGTTTATAATTGTAATATCTCGTTTACTTTCCTACCAATTGTGATACAATTTACACGATTAGTATTCTGAGAGAACCCCGGGGCGAAAAAGAAACTAGTATTCTACTTTCGTAGTTAACAAATATTTTATTCAGCATATTCTCTATAAATCGTTTTTTTAAGTACAACAAAACTAACATTTGTTACTGTTTTTACTGTTTTTGTTAGTACTGGAAGAAAATCATAGAATTCAATATAGACTTATAATTGAGCAGTGGTGGCCGAGTGGTAACGGCCCCGACTGTAGGTCGAGGTTCAAACCCAGCCAGGAGCATAACTTTGTGTAATTTATTTCATCGCCACTGGTCTCAAAACGGTGAAGGAAAACATCGTGAGGAATGTGACATCTACCAGCCCGCGTGATGGATTACGGCCCATTCCCTCTCCTAGAGAGGATGCCAGAGTCCCAACAGTGGGAACATTATAAGGCCAACTATGCTATGCTTATAATTGATGTCACGGTAAAATTAAAAAACTAGACTATTTTAATAAAACACTAATTCAGAAAAAAAAGAATGTTTATGTATTTTATTTAAGCTACAACTATTGTCAGCTTGCTACATAAATTTTACCTAAATTACCGTAAATTACTTGTAGCATTTGAATCCGTGAAGTATTTATTTGATTACCTATAGCGGGCGACAATGTCCCATCAATTTGCACGTAGACCGCAAACTATGAACGTTCGCCAATTGGTTTTCGTAAATCGGTAATAGTTACGGCGGTAAATGTGTGACAAAATGCTTTATTACCGCCAGGAACATGAGTTACCGTACATCGTGAATTACCACTTATTTACCGTGAACGATTTTGAATGGATCCAGGAATATTTTAAAGAAAATAATCTTGTTTTTCTTCGAGTTCAAGTCTAGATAGATGAACACGTAAGCAACCACGTACCGGAAGACACAGCGTTGGTAGGCCTTCTACAAGGTGGACCGATGACCTGGTGAGGGTCGCTGGAATCCGATAGATGCGGGATGGATAGAACCTGTCGTTTTGACAACACTTGCCCACACAGCTTAGCATTAGTTGAAACTGCTTCAATTAAGCTGTTTTTTATATAGATGGATGCATGCTATGAAGTGTAACTATGTGCAGAACAGCGCTACAGTACAAGTGCTTTGTTACCGAAAGTAGACATACCATGGCGGAAGCAAATAGTTATTAAAAAAGAATGTGAGAGAGATGAATTTTGGTTTGCCTGTTTACTCAAACTAAAAAATCATAGATTCTGAAGACAAATTCATATTAAATATCACTCGACACTATCAGAATACTTTACATTGTTCCAAACAGTCCAGTTCCAGAATTCTTATAGCGTTGCATCTTACTCGCCCTGTCACATAGCTTAGTATCAAAGGAGACGGTCACATAGCTTCGTAGCTTAGCTGGTATATCCTTGCAGTATAGCTCTGCATAGTACATCTGTGGTGAAAAAGCACGCTTAGTCAGTCAAAGTCTGATATTTCTGCTCACTCCACTCAGAGTGGAAGTCTCTTTTTCTTCTCTGGGTTTGCGAAAACATTTGCCAGTCAAAAAGTTACGTTATATCTTTGTATGAATAGTTAATTTGTTTACCATTAGAATGTAGATGTACACATTGTAATGTTTTTGTAGGATTTCACAGTAAATTAATCAAGTTAACCTTCTCGGCAAGATAGCTGAGGTAGTTAACATTACATTTGAATTGTCAGCTCCATTTTACCGAGATCGCACCTCTTTCAATGATTCCATTTATTGTCTAGTTGCGCAAACATTTGAGATACAAAACTACACCATTTTTACATTAGAAACAGCCGCCGAAATTCACTCTAAAAAATCCCGCTTAAAAAAATTTCACACCTCCACCGGGGAAATCACTCGATGATCGACGTTTTTTTATAAAAAAAAGAAAAAAGATTTCCCGCGTAAAATTAAAAAAGGAATGTAGATTATTACGTCAAACCAATAATTCAACAAGAAAATACTTACCAGACATCTTTATCGCCAAACAAAATGTGCCTCCATCCATCCAAGTCCGCGGCAATCAATACTGTTTCGGTAAAATATTAAAATTTTATTACACCTTATTTTCACGGGCATAAAATAGCGGTTGGAACGACTGTGTATAAAGTATAGTAGTATCAATTTATCATGTTTCAATCTCGAAAGCCGAGGTGGCCCCGGGCGATATGATCCGGCAGGTAGATGCGCCCAGAAATATTACAAGTCGAGGACGCCGTGAAAAATAGTTTCTATTCACAGTTTTATGTAAAAATATGTTTATGTAATGCTGATGTAATCGAAACTCTGTTTTTGTTGTGATGTTACTTTGTTGGGCTTCAAGTGAGAGAAAATTGAAGTGGCAGTGGCTTCCTTGGTTAAGCTAAGTAAGTACTACATTTTGATACAAGTGCAGAAAGTTTGTCATTGCAACTGAGGCGGAATGCGCACGAGCTGTAGGTGAGTGTGTTATGGACCCGAGGGCTGCAGTGAAAAATTTGCACGTGTATCAAACGACTTTTTTCAATACACTTACAAAGAAATGAATAAACGGGGGTTGACCGGTGACTCGTGGGGGTCGACGCGCACGTAGCCTAAAACGATACATGTAGTAAAATTGTGGCGAGGGAGAGCACGCGCAGTTTTCTGCACTAGTGCGGAAAACAGTCTATTGCGTGCCTAAAAGCGGTGGGATAAGAGCGGGTTTTCGAGTAAGTATATTGAAAATTGATTTTGTACCTTAACTAACTTCTGCCAGTGGTTTCACCCTCATAAAAGTATGGAATCAAGAGAAAATCATAATCACCATTTGCATTTCGGGTGATAGACCTTCTGTTGTACCTACATAGGCCTCCCCCAAGTGTCGCCACAACGACCGATCCTGCATCTCGCATCCATCGGATGCTCGTAACCTTTACATACTCCCGGAATGAAAACTATCCTTTATACTATTCCATTGTATAGTCTAACCGTGTGCTTTTTACCCAAATCTGTTCATCTTTTTAAGCGTAAAGGAGTAACGAGTAACCCACATATATATACAAAACTATGCCTTTACAATATATATCTTTCTAAAATATAAAAATCACGTGAACTCGTCCGAATCGGTATGACTGATTTAATGAATTTTTTGCGTATATTTGGTAGGTCTGAGAATAGATTGTAAGCTATTTTGTGCTCTCCTAGCCCACCCCCAACTTTTCTTTGTTAATTTGCAGAACAAAGTTTGCCTTTGTTAGCTAGCATCAGTATAATTGTAATAAGCTATTGAAAGTAAATAAGCTGTATAAAGTCTGCAGAAAATACATAATATGACTAGATATGTCTTTTAATATATATATAATATATAAACTAGTGCTTGACTGTGATCTCACCTGATAAGCAGTGATGCAGTCGTTGAGGAGCCTATTCACTTCAGCCTTGAAGACACCTAATTTAGAATTGGACGGGAAGACCGCAGCAGGCAAATTGTTCCAGTTCTTCGATATACTCGATATAAACGACGAGGCGAAAGTCCGGACCGTAGAGGTTTCAACAACGAATGGGGTGGGATACTCACCTCTCGGGTGGTCGGATTATTGAAAGGTGATGGCCAAATCAAGTCACGTAACTCCTGCGCACACTCTCCAAAATGCATCCTATGAAATACCGATAGGCTGGCTACCCTAGGCCTATGCTCCAGGCTTTGCAGATAGGACTTAACCAAATCTAGATCACCAAAAAACCTCTTCGCATGCCTTTCCACCGAGTCCAATGCTAGATGGTATTTTGCAGCATCAGTCCATATGTGGCTGCAGTACTCAACTCACGATCGGACTTATTCGAGAAATAAATCATTATGTTATAGTACTGGGCCTCAAGTCTGCTATTACAATATTGTAAAAATGGTCTATCATTGATTTCATAATTGTTGATTTTGACAAATTTGGTAATCTACTAATATAATGGCGTCATTATGACTTTCCAATGATCAACCACTGGCACTCCATTGAAAGAAATGGCAAATAATGTTAATCTCGTACGTAATGACAAATGAATGTCTGATGTGTGCGGTAATCTATGGGTAATCTGCTAAAATTTTGACAGTTTCTTTGATCAGTGACCTACCATTAGAAAATCACTGTGCAGTCATTGCTTTTAATTCGTTACAAGGCAGCTCGTACCACAATTCTATTACGAGACCACTGATCGATCAATGATCGGCCATTATGAATTAACAGATTACGAACTTTTAGCAAAATAACAATGGAATCGTGTTGGAATGACGAATTTATAAAAATAGCAGACTAGGGCTCCTGGCTCTATCGGTTACAGACATTTAACTACCATTGTTGCGAATAGCTTTTCTTTAGCATAAATATGATCGATAAAAGCTTATTTTACTAATGATATTATTATAAAACCATCAACCGACCGCTTTACCATAACTAAAAGCCAGATGTCTTTAAACTGGAATTTCGATTTCCACTTAGAACCATAATGCCAAAAGGAAGTAAGTAACAATAGAACATCATTTGACTTTCCGTTCTTATTCTTAATGTGCCTTAATGTTCTTTAATGATATGTATATTGCTAATAATTTGAAAAGTCGTATTTAATAATGCTCCATTACGCCAGTAGTTAGTAATTATAAGTGGTAGGAAAACGCGGAGACGAGACCATTCTGCTAAGGGCAAGGCTAGCACATTAATTGTGTTGTAGGCAAAACGGTAAATCGATATATCAATAAATGTCACGGGAATTAAAACAGTCTTAAGCTCTGCTAAAATGGTTATCGAGGAGAACCTGTTTGTAAGTCATAATTTTTTATATTACAGATATCTTTATTTAATTTCCCTTTTTTCTAAATAAAAAATGGATAATAATAATAACAATAATAATATTCCACAACTTTCACACAACGCCATCTAGTTCCAAACTAAGCAGAGCTTGTGATACGATTACTAGACAACTGATAAACATACTTATATATTTCTAAATACATACTTATTATATTATTAGTATAGTATTTATCTTTTTTTATATTATTTCATATTATCACAATAAGATTATAAAGGCGAAAGTTAATGCCGATCTCCCCCACGAGGACACGTCGGTGCTCTGTCCAAGCGGGGAGACCAACAGGGAGCTGTCCTCTACCGTGTGCTCCACCATGTCCTCCGGGCAGTCCACACAGTGGTAGCATCCGGGCGTTACTTCCGAACGAATCCTGTGCAGGAACTTCTCGAACTGACCATGTTCTGTAAGAACCTGCGTCATGCGGAAGGTGACGTGAGGTCATGACTTTGTGTATTACTAATTCATGGTAGAACGGTTCCACTTAAAATTCAGTACACCGGTAGACCATGTCCAGAAATAACAAATATGATACTTTTTCTACTTTAACGCGGACAAAGCCGTTAGTAGAGCTAGTGTTTAATAAAAATTTATGAGGTACATCGATATAGGAATATTAAAATTGCGACGCATTTACCAATATTTTCTATTTTATATCTTAATGGCATGTTTAATGATCATGTTATTGCATGTATTTTGAATTTATCAAAGCCAAATTGGCAATAAAAGTTTGAATTACAACAATATAATCACGATGAACTTATTGACATAGTCATAATTTTAGGTTATCGTAAGATTGCAATACATAATTAGATAATTTACTTAAAGTGGTCAGTTCCTCTCAAACGCAAGGAAGAAGCGTGCGTGTCCCACTGTTTTTTTTTTTAAATTTAAAAAACAAACGTAATGAAATTAAACAAAAAGTTTTTCTTTATGTTCTTAATTTTTCTATTCTTTTTTTGGTTCTTCAATTTTTCTTCTCCGTTATCATAAAATTAACAAACGTTTCCTAAAATATTTCTTTGGCTATACTTTTCTGAAACATTAATTATATATTTACAGTAAAGTATTTTACTGTAGATACTATACTTACTTGACAATGAGTCATATCCTTCAGAACAATTAAGTTAATTTAACATTGGAGACACTACTAAGAGGGCTCTTCAGCGCATGCATGGAGAGGGGCCAGTTCCCACTTCGCTGGAAGACGGGGAAACTGGTCCTCATCGCGAAGCCGGGGCGCCCCGCGGACTCTCCGTCCGCGTACCGGCCCATTGTGCTGCTCGACGAGGTGGGCAAGCTCTTTGAAAGAGTAATTGCAGACCACCTCGTCGCACACCTAACACGGGTGGGGCCGGATCTGGCGGACGGCCAGTTCGGCTTTCGCAGGAGGCGCTCTACGGTGGACGCCATCATGTGCGTGCGAGCTCTCACGACAGGGGATGCAGTGGCCCAGGGCAGGTGTGTCGTGGCGGTGTCTCTGGACATCGCCAACGCCTTCAACTCCCTGCCTTGGAGTAGCATTGGGAGGGCACTCCGGTATCACCGGATGCCCGACTACCTCTGTCGTGTGGTCGAGGCGTACCTGTCAGACAGGTACATAACCTACCCCGGTCACCAGGGGGTGTGGGAACGTCGAGAGATGTCGTGCGGTGTTCCGCAGGGATCGGTACTAGGGCCGCCCTTGTGGAACATCGGATACGATTACGTGCTGCGCGGCGACCTCCCTGACGGGGTCAGCGTGGTCTGCTACGCAGACGACACGCTGGTCCTGGCGCAGGGAGAGTCGCACCAGGCGGCGGTCGAACTAGCGACACGCGGGGTCGCGACGGTCGTTGGCAGGATCCAGGAGCTGGGACTCGAGGTGGCATTGCACAAGTCCGAGGCCATGTGCTTTCACGGCCCTCGGAACGCGCCACCACCGGGTTCCCGGCTAACGGTGGGAGGAGTCCACATCGGCGTCGGGTCAACGATGAAGTACCTGGGACTCGTTCTCGACAGCCGATGGGATTTCGACGAGCATTTCCGACGTCTGGCTCCCAAACTAAATCGGACTGGGGCTGCTCTCTCGCGGCTCCTGCCCAACCTTGGGGGTCCAGACGCCTCCTGCCGGAGGCTCTACGCGGGGATCGTTCGGTCCATGGCCCTTTATGGCGCGCCGGTGTGGGCGCCGGGGCTGCGGAAGCAGCCGGCGGCCCGGCTGAACGCGTGCCAGAGGGTCATGGCCATACGGATGGTGCGAGGATACCGGACGATTTCCCGCGAAGCGGCGACCCTTCTTGCTTGCCAGCGACCATGGGAACTGGAGGCAACAGTCCTTGCACTCATGCACGAACGGCGCATGGAGATGCAACGCCGGGGCGAAACTCCGCTGCCGCAACAAGTCGCGGCATGGCGGACAGAGTTCCGGCGAGTTCTCATGGAGAAATGGCGACAGCGACTGTCGCGACCCCGTGCTGGGCACGCCACAATTATGGCGGTAAGTCCCCTCTTTGAGGCGTGGTTGGAAAGACCTCACGGCGTCCTCACATTCCGCATGACGCAGGTCCTCACCGGACACGGTAAGTTCGGGAGGTTCCTGCACCGGATTCGTGCGGAAACGACGCCCGGGTGTCGCCACTGTGTGGCCCACCCGGAGGACACGGTGGAGCACACGGTGGAGGTGTGCCCCGCTTGGGCAGAGCAACGCCGTGACCTCGTGAGGGCAATCGGCGGCGGTGATCTCTCGCGCCGGGCCTTGGTTCAGGCCATGCTCCGGAGCGAGGAGGAGTGGCAGGCGGTCGCCTCTTTCTGCGAAGCAGTAATGCTAGCTAAGGAGGCGGCCGATCGCGTGAGGCAACGGTCCTTACGCTCCAACCGCCGCCGGGATTCCGATCCCGATTTCCGGCCACCGTAGGCGCGGGCTTGCAGACGGCGAGCAATGGGTGGCTCGCCGTCTGACCGTCCGGTAACCGTCCGGACCGAGCCCAAGTCGTCGACGGCGCGTTTTGTTCCACGCGCGCCTCAAGGAGATGTCAGCAAATCGTAGGGGCCCAGTAGGGTCGAAGCCTACTGGGGCCACGGGTAGTGTGAAAGCGGAACCCGGGGCCCTGGGACGAAGGCAACGAAGGAACAGGAGTGGGTTTTTAGTCAGTAAGAGTCTGACACTATCTCCCGCTCCGCCCAAGAGCGGGGATGTCATTAGGATGATTTTCCCACCCAATAAAAAAAAAAAAAAAAAAAAAAAAAAACATTGGAGACACTGCGTTTTCAACACCATCACAACTATTCAACTTAATAGGTAGGTTTTATCCTTTGTTATAATCTCACTATGCTATTATCTTAAAACTAGCTTCTGCCAGCGGCTTCGCCCACGTGAAAGTAGGTTTCTCCAATACAAACATTGGGCCCCCGTTTCATCGCCTCCTCGGGCGCCCCTGGGTATTATTATTACGCAATTGCGCGTTTTTACGTAAATCACCAAAATAAAATAAATAACAAAACACTTTTTCTGGATTTTTCTAGGAAAAACAAAGATATAGAAACCAAAATTTTCGGCTAAAAAAAGTTCGTGCAAACGTGTGTACAAAACGACAATTAAGCGTTTTTCAAGATCATTCAAGTGGTACAGACGTATGTACAATCGGCGCGCGACGGGTTAAAAGGGTGAATTAAAAAAAAAACCTCTCTTTGTACTCACCTATATCATAAAAAGAAACCTTGTGCAATAATTTACCCTCCTATGGGACTAGGAGGGTAAATTATTGTAATTTTGGCTCAAGTACGTTGATAATAATATGTCAGTCGGTCAGTTTCTTCTTTCATATATATATCTAAGATTACGCTAAGTAGGTATTTTAAATACCTAACGTAGTAAAAAAAAAACTTTTCATTACACTTCTAGTAAAATTTTTAATGTCTTTGTCAATTAGTTACACAAGAAGACTATCCACAATATCACTGCCGACAAAATGTGCTGCAGTTTGGCAGAAGATTATGTGAAAACAATTTTTATATATTTTCTTGAATAATCCAATATAAAAAAAGATAGGTACAATAATTTTCGATACGGTATTTATATTTCCTAGACGTTTTGAAAAAAGTCTTACGGCGCGCTTGCCCCACGACATACATAAATTCAATTAGTCGTTCCGAGCCGGTCGGTTCGAGGAACCAGTGTTCAGCCAGCTTCGCTAATGAAGCCACTTTTCGTAACCAATGTCTTCATCCAATAATACAGGGATGTACTGAGCATTTAAAAGTTGGGTTTAAAAATTACGAATTGTTTTTTTTTTACGTTTTAATTACATAAAATATATCATTTGGTAATTAGGTGTATTAGATTTTTATTTTAGTATTTAATTTAGCATTTTAAGTTTCAATTCCTTCTCTGCCTCTTTCGATAATTTCAAGATTTTTTTTACCATGAAATCATCATCATGACTCCTAACTCATCATTCACTTCACTTGAATAACCAGTTAAGTAAGTTAGTTTTTATTTATTGTTTGCTCTAACTGTTAAATACAGAATCATTTCCCAGTAAAAATTCTAAATACCTTTCTTTTTTCAAAGTTTGTCTGATTCATTGTCTCCCATATACTAACTAACACTAGTATGAATCTTATTCATAACATAAGTATTCAAAGATTATTATGAAAAATACTATATACTAACATTTAATAAGGAAACTTTAAAGCACTCTTCTTGTATCCTACTTATTTCAAATATTCCTGGAGTTATTTGATAATCTCCCACTAAAAATATGGTTTCTTTTGCATTTATAATACATATTAAAAAGTATAGATTAAGTGTCGACTCTTATTTAATTACTTATACAAGTAGGCACATCCTTCCACCTTGTTACCTCGTCGCGGCAGTTATCCTCAAGTCCACCTCTGCAGCCTGTCCACAAGACGTGTAACCGCCTATTTCGTTCAAAATTATAACTTTATTATTGCCGGTGATTTTGGAAATTAATTTCTCGGGATCGAAGGCAAATTACAGTGAGAGGAGAGGGTGCCCCACTGGCAATGTAGCGATGAAGACATCTCAACATGAACCCGCATGGTTAACGAAATATCAGTTAAATGACCATAGGTTTTTATCGTTTTTAAAACGAAATTGTTATAGAGAGATTTCAAAGTGGCTAAGTACTAAATTTTATTTGCACCGTAGACCAGTTTGCAAGAATAAATTACCGCGTAAGGTGGTAAATTCCGCGAGTCAATTTACCTCACTAACAATTAGTAACAACAACACATTACCGACCAGAACCCGCCATTACCTCCGATGCTCTTATATTTGTTTTAAAACGAAACCACCAAGACATGCCATTTATATCTGTATCATTACACATTAAATCAGAGTAACCTCCAATTTACGATCACAATGCAATAACTTCGGCCATATTCGGCGCTACTTCGGCCCCGAACCAGCTATTTGAACGCGATTAACCAATTACCAAGTTCCAATGTCCGCAATTTTGAATTACACTTTCACGAAAAACGAAAAAATGGCCGCGAGTCCGCGACTATTTTAATTTGTTTCTTGAAAATGATTCGTTGGCTAGTGTGAAGTGTAGGAAGAAATTATCGGCTTGTGTGATAACTGTGTGCACTGATTATGTTGTTGCAATGGAACCTTATTACCGGCGAAATTTACAAGCATAACACCCGAGTCCGCCCCTCGATCGACGATTGATTCTTGGAATAAAAAAATTATAAAGCAATGCATCCAATATTTTGATTGCGCGCGCAATCTTTATTACGCGCCTGCCTCTGCATCCAACGACTTACTGGTTATTTTATGATTTTATTCGTTTTACTTAACGACTTTTATTAATTCTTAACGATAACTTTGTCTATGGTTGCGGCTATAAAATTTAATTTACGCTTCTAGATGGAATGAACATTCATAGAATGTTAACATAGGATTGATTTGTTTCACGATAGATGGTTAGTCTTCGAATATGTAATCATACAGCAGGTGTTCCTATTCAGTTAATTATTATATTTTGTGAATTTATGCCTACCAAAATAATCTAGAAGATAAATCCTAACTCATTTGACCTTTTCCTAATACAAGCAAAATGCCCTACCCACGAAAAGCCTGAATCAACAATATCCAATAAAATACTGTCCCCAAATATTACTACAATCAACGCAAAAGCTCGATGGAAGCAATCAGGCGACCCATAGATAAAGATAAAAATCTCTGCGAATATAAGTCATAAATTATCTGTAATACAAGGAGGTCTGCTTCCATAGAGTATCAATTCCCCTTTACTGTTTCCGTAATAGAAATATAAAAGGCATCACAAATAAAATCGCATTTATTGAATAGAAACATTTAATTCGGTCTCCGATGTCGTGCGGCGATAGTCTCTCTATGAATAAAATAAAAATATTGTCTTTGAGAAGAGCTCTAGTTTTGTTTATGGTCGTCGTTATTTTGCTTTTGGCTTGAATCGTGGTCTTTTGAGGTTATTAGAGTTACTCGTATTTTTCAGAGATTTTCTATTAGTATTTTTGTTTCAATTTAAAAATCGAATTCAATTTGCACAGTCACTTAGCGTGTTTTTGCTCGATGCTAAGACAGCATTCCACTAAAATTCTGCGCATGAAACGCTGACAATGAAAAGTCAAATAAATCATTCGTTCGCCGTCGTAATGAAACAACAGAATGTAGCAGAATTATTAACTGAACGAATTTATAAACCGCGTTATACAGCCCTCAAATAGATACTTAGTAAGTCCCCCCGAGCCCCTCCCTTGTGACATTAAAACATTGAGCAGACTAAATTAAAGCGCGCCAAAACTGTTGTCTGCGGGCCCAAGGCGATCGTTTGTTTTAATACAATAACCGACACCGTCTCCCTCACTCCTCTCATTACGAACATTCTTCTGTCTCACTCCAACACGCGTAATTTAGCCTTTTCTCTTAAGGCGACAACGTAACGTATCGGCAGTCTGACAAGTAAAAACAACTAAATTAGTCTAACGGCAAGTGATTTCTGGATTAATTGAAAACATTCTGTTCTTGTCGACGTGTGTTGCAAATAAAATTATAAAGACTGCAATTACAACACTTCCGAAATACATTTGATAGAATTTATTGCCATAACTTCTTTCGTTTTTATTGTTGGATGTTTTTAATTTTGATCGTATCAATTAATCAAGTAACATAAAAACCTCTTTTACCATTTTATCAAAGTAACAAAACAACGATACATTCAACGCACAACAGAAGCGCGTTCCTCTTAATCACTTCTAATTTATTTAGCCCCTCGGAGGACCGAGCGAGTAATTTATAGCTGTCCCTTTCCAACCCGAAGCGGCGGGCGTGTAGCCATCCTGCTCTCCCGGGACCATTTTTAATTAAAATCACCGGGAGAAAATTAGAAATTATATTCTATTTTCAAAAACTTGCTCTGACGCTTTGTAGGAGATTATCTCTTTTTTATGAGCCCCCGGTCGCGGGTTTTGTTTAACTGCAGAGGAATTGGCTCAATGGACTTTGTTCCAACTACGAAGGCTTTTACGATTATGTCTTGTTCATTTCAATCCTGCTTCTCTGATGATTGGAAATGTTTCAAGTTTGCTCGTTATGCTTTAACGATGATGGGACTGAGCCCTTTCCTCTGTCATATGAGTTTCAGATGATAGCACTTCTGTTTAATTGCTTGGCAGTAACCGTTGAAACAGACGTTCAAATTCAATTGAATTCTTATAAGCGTTTCCTTCTTCGGCCGTATTTATGATTGCTGTTAAGATGGGACAGGTTCATGTCTGATGAAAAGTAATTGATACGTTTATGTCTTTATCTGTAGACTCAATAGGACGTGCGTCTTGTATAGCTTTATGAATAGAGACAGTTTTTGTTTTCCGAGAATTTCATGTGTCTCATATATCTAAGAACTTACATAAAGTCAGGACAGGCATTGTGCTAGTTAGATTGATGACTAGATCTGACGTCGAGATCTTTATCGATCTTAATCACTTTATTTTCTACGAAGAGTACCTCTGAGGGCAGTGACGTGGGTAGATTAGAGCGGAAGGGCATTATAGACTTTGGATCTTCGGTTTACGACTTTTGCGGTCGTTTGGAAACATTCTATCAATTACAGTTAATACAAAAAGGCAAATTTTGAGCTTAGTACTACAGGGTGCCGCATTTTTACTGCGTTGCTGTTCGAAAGAGTTACTGCAGCCCTAGAACGTCAAAGGCAACTGAAGGAAGATCATCATCCTCATCATCGGGAGGTTGTTTCCTTGGGACAATTAGTGTAGACGCTGGCGGCATCTATTTTGGGAGAAATTGCTTTGTGTTTGAGAATAACCATTTCCCTTCTTGTTCAGGTGGTGTTTGCGACGATGACGGTGACAGTGGGAAACGGAGACGGTCACGGACGAACTTCAACTCATGGCAGCTAGAAGAACTGGAACGAGCGTTCCTGGCTTCTCACTACCCTGATGTGTTCATGAGAGAGGCTCTTGCTATGAGGCTGGACCTTAAGGAGAGCAGGGTTGCTGTAAGTACCTTAAACCTTTTTATAAATCTAAATTATTGACCTGGGAAACCATGATAGAGGTGGTAGGACAAATTGGGTAAGTTCCTTCTAAACGGGCTAAATAAAGGAGTAGCAGAAGATGGAAGGAGTGCAATGAGGTCTTGGCCTAGAATTTCAATTCCTGGGTTGTAAGCGCGATGTAGCACAAGCATTATGCTTGTGCTACATCGCGCTTACGCAGCATTTTTAATTTTCCTACTGCTGGGACTGAGGCATTCTCTCTAAGAGAGGGAATAGGTCCTAATCACCACGCCGGCCCAGTGCGGGTTGGTGGATGCCACATATCTTTGAATTTTTAGTTCTAGGACATGCCGGTTTCATTACGATGTTTTCTTTCACCATTTTGAGGACAGTGATAATGAAATAAATTACACAAAATATGACGCCTGGAAGAGCAGTGGTGGCCGAGTGGTAACAGCCCCGACTTACGAGTTGTAGGTCGTGAGCTCAAACCCAGCCAGGCGCATTACTTTGTGTAATTTATTTCATCACCACTGCTCTTAAAACAGTGAAGGAAAACATCGTGAGGAAACTGGCATGTCCTAGAACCAAAAATTCGAAGACATGTGACATCCACCAACCCGCACTGGGCCTACGCGGTGGATTACGGCCCATTCCCGTTCCTAGAGAGGAGGCAGCAGTCAGAACATTATAAGGCCGACTATGCTATGCTATGCTATGGCGCCTGGTTGCGTTTGAACCCACGCCCTATAAACTCGTAAGTTAGGGCAATTGCCGCTATTCCATGGAACATGCTGGTATGGAGCTGCATAGTAGTGTAGATTGGA
Source organism: Mythimna vitellina (assembly GCA_949316375.1). NCBI lineage: Eukaryota > Metazoa > Arthropoda > Insecta > Lepidoptera > Noctuidae > Mythimna > Mythimna vitellina. Next base: position 19,373,040 of record OX438692.1, read on the forward strand.
AGTTAACGCTAACAATGTTGGGAAAAGTGAATCGATTTATCTCTAAACTGGTAGTAAAACTTCAAGAATATTGTGGTCTATGGAGCTTTACACTCTATCCAGAGTTAAAAGTATCTTAGGCGATAAATATTTTATTAGCTACGGCTGCGAAATTTTTTGCAAGAGATACCGTGATCCTAGAATACAAAAAGCAACTAAAGAACATAGATTGGTTTTAGTCAGTAAAAGTCTGACTTTTACTTCTAAGGTAGAGCGAGAGGCTCTACCTTAGAATGGAAGAAGTAATTTGATGATTTGAGCAACTAAAAACAGAGGTAGGTTTTACTCAGTAAAAGTCTGATACGCTCTCTCGTTCCACCCTAGAGCGAGAGAAGTAGTTTTATGATATCCCACCTCAAAAAACAGAACACGGGTGAGTCTTAGTATAATTCTAACACACCCTCTCGCTCCACCTTAGAGCAGGAAAAGTTATTTGATAATATGAGTTGCTGTCATCCCAAAAACACATCATATGAAGACGAAAATACTTCCTGAACAAAACTATACGGGATTTTTTTAAAGAGATACCATAACCGCAGAGCGCAAAGGACAAGTGAAAGACACAGGTGGGTTTTAGTAAGCAAAAGTCTAACACGCCCTCTTTCTCCACCCCAGAACGGCAGAAGTCACTGGATGGCTACCCGCAATTTTCTTTTCCCCTAAACAGAACCAAGGAGTGTTGTTTAAATTTTTTTATACGGTTTTAATTACATTATGAATTTTCTTTTTGTCTTACTGCAATTAAGATACGAGTAGAAAAGTATTGATAGTGAAGTATTTTTGGTATACATAAAGGAGTTTTTAAATACTCCAGGCAGGAAACATAATCAGAGCTACACAAAATTGTACGACACATTTGACGATGAGCGATTAGGTACGGTGCTAAAACAGCCCTGGATCCTTTGTAGTTGTCGCCTACAGGCTATTTGTCGGACTATATTTAGTTCGCGACGAAAGGCAACGGTTTCACACCTAACGTCTTAATCCATCGCGGGTGGCTTTACGATGGGACATTTGTTACCAAGGCGACACAGACTAATTTTATTACATACTGAATTTGGTTTAGTGAGTAGTGTAGCTACTGGTTTGTCAGATCTGTGATGGCCGGATGCTGCGGGATTGAGATGTTTTCCTGCTAATGAATGTGACTCAGTTACAAAATTTTATGCCTTCTGAGTGTTACAAAGAAAGACACATGTGGGTTTTAGTCAGTAGTCAGATGTGGGTTTTAGTCAGTAGTCAATCAGTTGATAGGCCTGTTGGTCTAGTGGTCAGTGGCTCTGACTGCTATGACGGAGGTCGTGGGTACGATTTCCATCCTGGACAAATGTTTGTGTGATGAGCACGATCATTTGTACTGTGTCTGCGTGTAAATTATCTATAATATATATGTACTTAGAAATATATAAGGTTTATCAGTTGTCTAGTACGCATAGCATCAGATCTGCTTATTGGGACTACATGGCGTTGTGTGGAAGTTGTGGAATAATATTATTATTATATATTATTAATATTAGTAAATGTCTGATATGGGCTGTCTTTCCACCCTAGAGCGGGAGAAGACATTGGTGGATAATTCACCTCCTGTCCATGGCCTGTTAAGAAAACTATTTTTTGTTTTTTGTAATTAATTTTGTGTCTATAATTCGGGTAGAAAAAACATGGTTTTTTTCGTTCTTATTTCAATAAAAAATCACGCTATTAATTAACGTTAGTCGATTGGTATGGCGTTCATATGAAGAAAATTCTATTAAAACTTCACTTAGGTATTCTAGCAGCATACTCGTATACTTTCAATCCAAAACAAAAACTGTTACATTTTTGTTCCACACCCAATATTTGTCACGTTACAAAAACACACCTAATACGCGAAAAGTTAACGCAGATATAATCGTATCATCAAAATAAAGCAAAACATTACCAAGAAACCGATCTCATTTTGAGGAAAATACACGAAAACACGACGTACGGTACTTGGTAGATGGTACATAAGGGTAAAAAGCTGAAGGTTTCCGTTCAATATGAATGAGGGACGATTTCCCTCATTTTCCCCAAACCTTCCGAGGCTAAGCGGCCGCAGGGGAGGCCGCGGTCGGCCGCTTTTTATATAACCTTTAGGATCCGAAATAATGTTCGACTTGAGATAATACAGTTTTGAATGGACGCCGTTTTGTGGCCAACCCTTGGCCGTTCACGAATTGATGGCATTTTGTTTGGGCTTTTACCTCTGAACGGCAAAGTTATGTGTATACCCTTTCTTATTACTTTTTAGTAATCCGTCTACTGCTTTAGTTTTGTCTTTCAGAAATGTTTCTACAATATTATGGTCCTAGTTTATTTATTTATTTAATACTTTATGCACAAACGTATAGCGGTGGACTTAATGCCTTAGGCATTTTCTACCAGTCAACCCTGGGGTGATGCAGAGATAAATAGTGGTAGGTGCAATAAAAGAGAGAGAAAAGACGAATAGGTACAAGAATAGATATACTAATAAACCATAAATATCATACAATTATACAATACATACACAAATTAATAAACTATCTACATATATATCTACACTAATAAAGTCAAACAATTGGTTCAAATCGACAATTTGAAAACATTAACGCTGTGATGACACTACTGCCAACTTTTTACGAATTAGCTCACGAACTTTGGTTTGGTTTGTTGATAAATGGGACCTCGAGATTATTACGATGTAACACATTTTTAATATGTCAAACCCAAATACTCTCAAAAAATAATAATACAGCAGATAAAGCTCATCAAGTTTTATTGTATTACAAAATACGCCAGAACAATATTTTCTCCAAACAATGTATAAGTAAATCCATTTCTATAATCAGTACTAACGTGGATTGTATCCGACACTTATCGCGGAGGATCGCGCTCGGAGAGACAGACTATCCCGCACCACTCCTAATAGTTGGTATAAATCAAAAGATTGCAATCTTGGCGGCACCCCTGGGACGCGAGCGAGACGGCACGATTGAATAGCATAGATTTAAATGGGCGGGTCAGATAAGGATGGCTGCAGATCGCGCGGCTCCGACCTCGGCCGCGTCGCCGCTCCTAGGGACGTCACAATTCGATTACAGCTCAATAAAGTTAAAGTGACTTGTTTGCGTCTGTAAAGTGGATTTTTTCCTCTTCTTTGATTTCTCTATTTTCTTTCGTTCGTTCAACGTCCCGGGTTGCGTTTCTGATCGTAGTATCGCAATATTGACTTCGATTTGTAGGTTTCAATGTTACTTTTTATATATTTAGAAGTAAAATTAATTGAGTGTTATAATGTTTTCCTGTTTCTTATTAAAGTAATTGAATAAACATAAATGTCACTGTGATACTTGGTGACAATAGACTGTAATTTAGTATCATTTTACATACGAGTAGATGTGGAATACATTGGAACATTATACAACTATTAAATAAAGCTTTGGGGGTTTTGGAGAGACGGCAAATGTAATCATGGCCTTACATAACGTAAGAGTTTCGCCAGAGACGTTAAAAGCCCATTCTTTACCGAAAGTGGCATATTCTAATCTAATTTCATCCCTGCCTGACATAAACTTACGAAAACGGCTCACTCGCTCCGCCGTAAGCGCGGAAGTATCGACTTCATTTTAAAATTCATAGCATAAAATTTACATTTATATGCCAATTTCATTCCCTAACAGGGCGTCGGCGGTCGCACGCACACATCAGTATTCTACACACATCCGGCGCTGGCTGGGTACACCCCAAAAGTAAAAAAAAAAGAAAATCTTCTTACATTCTCTGGTCGGTTGGGAAGAAAAAAGAATGGCGCGAGGTTTAAATATGGAACACTAAATGGAACGCTTAGGCGACAAAATGCGGATAGAATATAAAATTTAAGGAGTGTCGTGTGTCCCTGTTGCTCCCTTGCGACGCGCGTCGCTCCATCCCTCTCGGCGCTCGGCGCTATCAAACACGAGCCGACTTTACCGCCGTAGGCTTAGCGGTAAAAGATAGACATGAGACCTCTACAGGGTTGCTCCTGAGGCGGTGAATTATCGTGCATGAATAATTTTCTCACTGGCAAACAAGATTTGCTTCGTATTAAATTGCCTTAATGTAATTACTGTGCCTAATGAAATGCGGTGCTTCACATACGGACAACCGTATAATTTAAACATTAAACATGTTTAAAACGGAGTTGTCATCTACGTTCATTCATTAATTTGTGTGCCGACCCTTCGATGAAAATTAGTACTTGGTGCTGCCAGCTGCATTAAAATAAATGTCATCCGTATTTGATCACTTGGATTGAAAAATCGTGGCATGAATTTCATTAGCTGTGACAAACGATAATCTGCTTATTAATATTAACCGATTTATCTTAACATAATCAATGATATTTATCGATAAAAGATTTCTTTAAGACTTAATTTTCAATTTTATTTTACCATTGAACCCAGATGTATGGTAAACGACAGACAACCCTATTAGAAAACGCTTAGCTGGTAATTCGGGACGAACTTGCGAAATTTATATTTGTCTCTGTCACACATACACTTTGATATCAATTTGTGTGCTGAAGGGAAAGAGACCGCGATACATACTGAAACACAGCTGAAATACAGTTTGTGTTCAAGGAATTGTTTACCAGGTTGTTTACAAATCTGTATCAGGATTACTTTGTTTGGAAACAAACTATTTTCTTTGAACACAAGTCTTTACAGTTTTCTGCAGAACCTTTCAGGGTTTCCTCGTAAACTAAATACAAAATGGAATTGCAACTAAATAGGAGGTGTGAAGAATAAGAATAATTCCATCAACCTTTTACTTTTACTATCTAAAAGAATTAATTTTCAATCACACAAACGTTCAGAACAATTAAATTCTTGTAAGTTTCAGTTCTCTAATATTATAAAGGCGAGAGTGTGTATCACTTATGTAATACAAACTCCCGCGTGTTACCTAAACTAGCTGACCCGTTTTTTTTTTTTAATAATAATACTTATCTACATTGTGCTCACATAATACTAGAAGCGACAAGAAATATGTAAACAAGATTTGTGTAATTCATAATATGATTTAAAAGAGTGTCCATGGAGTTTCTTGCACGTTCTTCTCCATAGAGATCTACGCTTTGGAACGTGCAATTTAGCCTCACTTTTTTTTTCTGACTTTCTTTAAGTCAAGTGTGAATAGGTTACTTCTAGGTAAGTTTGCTTTATTGTCGACCACATCGTCGCTTTCCATCAGGTGAGATAATGGTAAAGCGCGAGCCTATCAATAATAATAAAAACGGGCAAATGAGAGTCGGACTCGCGCACTGAGGGTTTCGTAGAAACATACCGGTGTAATTAGTTCAATTCCCGAATGGAGTCTCGAAGATTTTTCCAAATCGCAAGAAAAGTATTATTTTTTTTGTGACAACTAAAATTTACGGTTTTCAGATTTATTACTATACTTGTGTTATTAGACCTTGCTTTATGCCGAATTTTAAGATTCTTGGTCAACGAGAATTACCCTATGAATTTTGATTCCCTTGAAAATGTCGAAATGCACGTTTATTGCCACATAAACGGCCGTATCTTCTTTTTTCTTAACTTGGAAGTTTGATTTTTTCAAAGGATTGCAGACTTGAGTATATGGTTTTAACTTTAACTCGATGCCTCCCCGCATTACCAAGGTAAAGGGTCTTGACAGACAGACAGACAGACGGACCACAAAGTGATCCTATGAGGGTTTCGTTTTTTACTTTTGACGTACTGAACCCTAAAAGGGTTACAAACTGATAAAAAATTACATTTAAGTGATAGCGTTATCTACTATAGAAGAAAATGTACGAAAAATACTTACGATATTTTTTTTTATATTGTCAGAGTGTCACCTGTCACCTTTCGGTCACCTAAATCGAATTAAAGAGTTGTCAGTGTCATCATTGCTATTGAATATTGACACTGACAGCCTTTTGACAGCTCACGAACGCGTTCTACATAATCACGTTCAATGTCATTTTACCTACACTTTTTTTTAGCATCGCACCGCTTGCCATTTAACTAGTGTTAAATTTAGAAAGTATTTGGTTTTTGATACACTATACAGTCACTTCGTTTTCCATTGAAATGCGGATGTAAAACATTCTAGTGCTTTTGCAGTATTTAGCAGCAAACGTTGCAGCCTTCTCGGCAAGATTCGCCAAAGTAGTCAAGTCAAAGCATTTTATTTCAAATAAACCATTTACAGGCAATTTTGAAATGTCAAGAAGTCAGTCAGTATTTTATTATTTAGTTAGTATTTTATAGTCAGTGGTTCATTTATTTTACCGTGATCGCGCCTGTTTCAAAGATTCCACCTAATTATTGTGTAGACGCTTGAGATACAAAAACTCACAACGTTTTTTACGGTACAATATCCACAAGGAATTAATTTGCGAATAATTAAAACAGCCACTGAACTCCATTTGAAAATATTACGCCAAAAAACCGACTTCAGGTATTCAAAGTTTTTAGCATTCTAAACTCTTCCGAGAATTTTTTCACTGACATAAAATTAATTAGGTAGGTAGGTGCTTGTTTTTGTTAACAATAAATTCACTATGTGGTTCTAAAATGTCGTGAAATACATGTTTATTATATTATTTATTTATTAAAACTTTATGCACTAGTAATAAACACTGTACAAAGGCGGACTTAATGCCATAGGCATTTTCTACCAGTCGACCTTAGGGTGGTGCAGAAACAAAACATGGTAGGTGCAGCTTAATTTACCATTAGAAAGAAAAGAAATACAACAATAAATATATACTTAGATACATACATACAAAATTGACAATCTATTTGTGAAAAATGAATCCAACAAATCAACGATGTGATGATTACACCAACTTCCTGCGAATGTGCTCATGTGCCATTACCTTACCATTACCTTAAAACCCACCTACCCCACACCTACCCTTCACCTTACCTTATTATATCTTTTTTTTTTCGCTGGGAAAATATTGCAATGACATCCCGCGCCAAGAGGCGGAGTGGGAGGGTGTGTCAGACTTTTACTGACTAAAAACCCACCTTACTCCTGTTCCTTCGTTGCCTTTCATCCGGGGCCGAGTCTTCCTTTCAGAAGCAGACCCTTGGCCCTAGTAGGCTTCGACCCTGCTGGACCTCTACAGTTTGATGACATCTCCTTGAGGCGCGCGTGGAACAGTACGCGCCGTCGATGACTGGGGCTTGCCCGGACAGTTACCGGACGATCGGACGGCGAGCTACCCATTGCTCGCCGTTCGCAAGCCGTGCTTGCACGTGGGGCCTTCTCCTTTGCTAACATTACTGGACCTTGGCCTGTACCAAGGCCCAGCGCGAGAGATCGTTGCCGCCGATCGCCCCATATTATATCTAACCTATACTATCCCATTGCTAAGCAAAGGCCTGCCCTCCACTTCTTCCATTATTCCCAGCTTCGAGCCCCTTCTTGTCAATTCCTAAGGAAGACATGTAAGTCTTCCTGCTATCTCCTTCTTGGTCTGCCGCGACCCCGTCATACGATTGACTAGAAACATGCTTAAACCATTGAATATTTTATATTAAATCAATGACTTCCTGTCATAAAGATGTTGTTTAAAATATCAACACGTAATTTAATGATGAAAACGTGTCATTGTTGTTTTACAAATCTTACGTACTTTATTATTTAATATAAAATGTGGTTATTACTCATAAACATTTACTACCCCGTAATATTTTACACTATAAACATATGGCAATAAATATTATTAATAGTGTCGACTCGTATTGATTAAAAATAAAAAAAGTAATAAAGAAAATGGTGATCAATTAAATAGAAAAATCTCTCTCAACGAAATGAAAAGTTCTCTCAATCTTAGTTTGGTCTTCGTCATAATTGTTACATTTTAAGTTCTCTTATTTAGAATGATTTCTTGTTTATCAGTATAGTATTTATTAGTTTATTATATTAGCATATATACGTATTTTATTATTATAAGCCACTTAATTTAACGATACTACATTCTATTTCAAAAAATATCTGTTATTTATTTATTGTGCACACCTACCACAGTGTTGTTTTTTTAACCCAATGGTTGACTGGTATAGAATGCTTTGTGGCATTAAGTCCGCCTATTTACCAGCACTGTATATGAAGTTCAAATAAATAAATAAATAAAAACAAAACATAAATTATATAAGTACCTACAGTAATCGTACAGTAAAAATCTTTAGAAGGCGCTTTTTCATTCGCCTAAGGTTGTTACTTCATCTAACGTAATCCAACGCGATATTTGACGAAAAGGCAACGCGAAAACAGAGAGATAACGCCTGAAAACTCTGTTAGCGTTCGCTAATTCCGTGATTTACTCGAATATTTTACATAACTTGTTCCCGTAAATATGTGTTTTTTTAAATCCTTAAAAGGTTTTGAAAAAAATTGTCGTCAATCAGAATTTTGATTAAATTTGCAAGGATTCTATTGTTATACTTTTTTGACATTTTTAATTTTTGAGCAAATTATGAAGTGTCACAGTTCATACAAAATAGCAGATTTTCAGAAGCCTTTACTGGATTAGTTTTACACAAATTTATAAATTGATTTCAATAGAAGCCTAGATAATATCCACAAGATACTGTGTTTCCAAGATATCTAATGCAAAATGTGTAATAACGTTATATATAATTCAATTGCAATGCTTGCCAAGCATTGCTTTACCTTGGAGATCGATCGTGAAGGTGATATTATTTTAACCACGAGCTCTTCATGCTCGTCCCAAAAACTTATATTGCTAAGTAGCTTTTGCCGACTTCGCTCCCGTCAACTGCCTACTATATTCTTCTCTACCCTACTCTACCTTACCCTACTCTGCTCTGCCCTACTCTACCGTACTCTACTCCCTCTACCCCTCTCTACCCACTCTACCCCACTCTACCCTACTTTACCGGGAACGGGATAAAAGTATCCTATGTCCGTCTCCTGGTTCTAAGCTACCTCCACACTAATTTTCAGCCAAATCTTTTCCGCCGTTCCTGAGTTATAAATAGTGTAACTAACACGACATTCTTTGATACATATAGATTATAAAACCGGTCAAGAGCTTGTCGGGCCAGGCTCTGTGTAGGGTTCCGTAGTTTCCCATCCGTTACAATAAGTGTCCCCACTTAAGAGTTAATGAACGCCAGACAACGAGCAAGAACAAATACCAACAATGCCATCGAGAGACCAACCAAAAAATTCGACAATATAATAGCTCATACCCATCCCGACCTCATCAACTCAGGAAAAATCTTAACAGCGTGAAGTAGCCCAAAGTACAGCGCCATCTTTCGGGAAATTGGGTTACTAATTTATACAACCTAGATGAGTTATGACTAAAAAGGTGTGCCACTTAATTACGGTTCTTTATGAATAGCTCTAATATTCTTACTAAATGTTTAATCTAAACTATATAATAATTTATTAATCTTATTATAAGTATTACAACTGGATTTAGTTAGTAAAAAGGGCACAATAAGACAGACATACCCTGAAAAAAACCCCTAAATAAAAGCAGAAAAAAAAAAATCATGAACACAAGTGTGCATGTATTACACTCAAAACCAGAAAAAAGGCAACAGTCACCCCAAAAAAGGGATGACACCGCTAACACAAGTCAATTCTTTATTTACGCGTGAGAGTGAGGGTCCCTCCCTTGAGCCTAACGTGTAAATAAGCCACTGATTTTTCTATCTACGCTTACGGTAAATCTTGACAAGGGGTTTTTCTGATATTTATCCTAAAGCCCCGCCCCAGCTTCGCATAGGTATTACAATATTTTTAAATTCGTTCAATATAATCATGTTAAAAAGCTTTCAAATCTGATGGTAGAGGAAACTTGCAAATAACAGAATAAAGATGCACATACTGAAATGTGACGTCACAACCTTTAAGTCTAGTTTCATATTTGGAACCATGTTCACTCGTTTTTATGCATAAGCTGTGGTTGCCTATAATTGAGTGTGCATTATAGGACTAGGTTACGTGTACCAATTTTATTTCTAAGTTTTATTATTTTGTAACACTCGTTGGTAATCCTTAAATAAATAAATAAATAAAAGTCACCGTGCTCAAAAGAAATAGCGATGTATTCCCACCACGCCCGCACTCTTTCTCAAACCAATATTTGGAATGCTAATTACTGCTTTATTTAATAAACAATTTAGACGCTGTTTTCGGGGAAAAAAATATTTAGTTTTATTTTTTGTTTAATATAAAATAATATACAAAAATAAGCACAGGTAAGAACCTAATCTACTCAAATAAAACCTGTAAAGAAATGTGTAAATAGACTTTATAAACATCTTCAAAGTAAATACCTCACCAACAACAATCTTTGTCCCCTCAAACTGCGTAGGTGGCGAAGACAACTTTGCCCCTCAGAGGGATGACAAGTCAATGTATCGACACCACAAACGCCTTACTTACACCCCAGGGTAGGGGCGATGGGGCAATTGTCACTGTGACATCACTTAATAAATGTATTTTGTTGTATTTCCCTCCCTACGGTTTTGCTGACATCTCCTTGAGGCACACGTGGAACACTTCGCGCCGTCGACAACTTGGGCTCGGTCCGGACGATTACAAGATGGTCGGACGGCGCCACTGATCGCCCTCACGAGGACACGACGCTCTGTGCTCTGCCCAGGCGGGGTACACCTCTACCGTATGCTCCATCGTGCCCTCCGGGCGGTCCACACAATGGTGACTCCCTGGCGATTTTTCCGCACGAATCCGGTGCAGGAACCTTCCGAACTTACCATGTCCAGTGAGGGCCTGCGTCATGCGGTAGGTAAGGACGCTGTGTTGTCTCTCCAGCCACTCCTTAAAGAGGGGACTTACCGCAACAATTATGGCGTGCCCAGCACTTGATTGCGACAGTCTCTATCGCCATTCCACCATGAGATCTCTGAGATATCGCTGGAACTCTGTCCGCAATGCCGCGACTTGGCGCGGCAGCGCAATGTTTCGCTCTGGCGTTGCATCTCCACGCGTAAATCGTGCATGCGTGCAAAGACAGCCTCCAAATCCCATGGTGCCAGGCCTGAGGGGGGGCTCGCCACTTCGCGGGGAACCGTACGATATCCCCGCAACTTTACCGCTGGTCACTTTCGCAGCGACGACGCCCATACCGGCGCTCCATACGCCTGAATAGATTAAAATAAAATTTGGCACACTGGTAGACCGTGTCTTAGAACAGCACATGGGGTACTTTTTATCCCGGGAGTATATTCCCTTGAGACAGGTTTTTACTATCACGCGGGCGAAGCCGGCAGCAACTAGCTATAATATAAAACTAATGTTTTACATTAATGACAATTTGGTTAACAAAGCAATTAATCCTTTTCAAATCCGAAGAACCATTAAAAGTATATTAAATACATAAATTAAACATAGGCAATCAATATCTATAAATCGCCCAACATAACTCTTATAGAAACAAAAATAAAAACAAATCGGACGTCCCTCCCAACTCCGTATTAATGACACACCCCTTGGGGGGTGAGAGGGGGAGCAAGGGGTGGATATACGTGGCTCATTAGCAGAGGGAACTACCCACCGGGTCATTATGACCCGACCGACTAATCAATGTGTTTCGATTAGATGTTAGAAACTGTGAGTTAATTAAAAGTGTGGTTTTGCTGTAATCTTTTAATTTTCTGTGGTAGTTCTGGTCTGATGGGAATTTGTTGATGAATTTTGATGTTCATGTAATGTAATATAATGTAAGTACGTAATGTTAGAGCAAAGGGCAATGGAAAGGGCTATGCTCGGAGTTTCCTTGCGTGATCGAATCAGGAATGAGGATATCCACAGGAGAACCAAGGTCACCGACATAGCACGAAGAATCGCCAAACTTAAGTGGCAATGGGCAGGGCACATTGCTCGCAGAACGGATGGCCGTTGGGGCCGAAAGGTTCCGGAATGGCGACCACGTACCGGAAGACGTAGCGTTGGAAGGCCTCCTGCAAGGTGGACCGATGACCTGGTGACGGTTGCGGGAGTACGATGGATGCGAGACGCACAGGACCGTTCATTGTGGCGACACTTGGGGGAGGCCTATGTCCAGCAGTGGACGTCTTTCGGCTGAAATGATGATGATGATGATGATGAATGTTAGAGCAGTGGTGGCCGAGTAGTAACGGCCCAGACTTACGAGTTGTAGGTCGCGGGTTCAAACCCAACCAGGCGCATTACTTTGTGTAATTTATTTCATCACCACTACTCTCAAAACGGTGATTGAAAACATCGTGAGGAAACCGGCATGTCCTAGAACCAAAAATTCGAAGACATGTGACATCCACCAACCCGCACTGGGCCCGCGTGGTGGATTATGGCCCTTTTCCTCTCCTGGAGAGGAGGCCTGAGTTCCCAACAGTGGGAACATTATAAGGCCGACTATAATCTTGTTTTATGGTCCATCTTCTGAAAGATAAAAAAAAAAAAAGTTGTTGGTGTGCCTTACTTATAAAATAAATATTCTTCTGTAATTCTTTATTGTATACCATAACATTTTATAATAATAAGTGAATAACAGAGTTGTACTTAGGCGAGATTATCTCAAAGTTGAATTTTCTTCCAGCGAACCATTGAGGGATAAAGAGAGATCACAATAGAGGGCAAGATCTAGTGAACAATTTTCAAATTACAAATAATATGAATAAAATATAAATATATGAATTTATCCACATACATAAAAACAAACACACTTACTTTATATTTTTATTTGTGAACTTCAGAGGTGTACGCTTCTCTGCAATTGGAATAGTTTTTTTTCTGTGTGAAGTCATCAAATGACTCCTCCCACTCTAGGTTCAGTGAGAGGGAGTGTCAGACTTTTACTGACTAAAACCCACCTGTGTTTCTTCAGTCACCCTTTGCGTTCCAGCGCCGCAAATAGTCTTTTTTTTTAATTGACATAAACCAGTGCTTGACTGCGATCCCACCTGATGGTAAGCAGTGATGCAATCATTGATGGTGAGGCGCACTAGTTTATTAAGAGCCTATTCACTCTAGCCTTGAAGATACCTAAATTATAGTTAGACGGGAAGACCGCAGCAGGCAAATTGTTCCAGTCCTTCGATGTAAGATGTCTTTCGAACAATATAGTACTGCTGTTCTTTGATCATTTCACATTCAGTCCTGGAAGCGCGCTGGAAGTGAGCTGTCATTCCATAGATTTATAATGTATGACGGTGAACACGCTCACTTATCCTACATTTTTACTGTGAGATATGTACAAAATAGACCACCAGCAATTTGTAGGATCCTGAATAACTGTGTCCAAATGTTGCTTTAAATTTTAATCCATCGTTAAAAGGATTTTTCTGAACAAGTTACTTATATACAAAAAATGATTCTTAAATGGCACTTTCAAAACAAAACAGTTAAAATAAAAAAAAACCTTGACTTTCTGTTTTGTAACGTAAACATCTTATACCCTTTCAATTGATACCTCATTTCGCCATATTTGCAAACGTTCGGTTGTTCATTCCCACTTTACACCCAAAATCTTGTAAATCCGTCATTTACGGATAATATATACGAATTGGATCAAACAAAGAACAGAACTATCGCTAGATACCATCGATCAATCTTTATTAGTGATCGATGCTAGAAACCCTGCTTTAAAATAAAAAAAAACTTATAAAAAACCTTTTATTTTCAGGCATCAAGACCCATAGTTATTTAGTACTAACAAAAAAACATAAAACTCATAAAAATTATAACACCCCGTTTTTTGTGTCAGCAGTTACAACAACAAATAAAATGATAAAAGAGCATAAAGGAACAAAAGATAAACGACAATTTGTATTCATTGATAAATAATCAGCAACATGAATAAAAAATTACACTCGATTACCACTTGACTGTAATTCTTGAAAATCCAAATGCACTGCTTTATAAGCTCATTAAATAAGTGCGCAACACTCAAGAATGTTTCATCATTCAATTTAAACAAATTGCCTTAAAAAAGTTAATCGATTTTTCCGCCATTAGAAAATAATCGCAACTAATATTAAGTAAATAGTGGTAAATAGAAAAAGCAGTGCCGATTTACTTTTTATAATTAATTCTCAACGGGCAGCCATTGTTTTAGAAATTATTATTCCTAACCAAATTTTGTACATAAATGATTTGAATTAAACTATTGCGTTTATCTTTATCCATACATATTAGAAATGATTATAACAATAATAATGACTTTAAGGAAAGAATGAGTTATATTAGCTAGCTTCTGCCCGCGGATTGGCCCGCGTAAAAGTAAGTTTATCCGCACAAACGTGGACCCCCGTTTAATTCACTTAGAAGGTGAATTGTGGGAAATATAATGACGATGCTGGAACGCGTTCGCATCGATACAATCGCAATGCTTTAGCGCGTTAATAGCGCGTTGGCATCTTTTCTATAGCGCTTGCAAATACAACTAACGCGCGTTAGTAGCGATACTGTCGCGCGCTTACGAGTCGCGAGACAGCATTGCTACCAAAAGCCCTTAGCGGCTGTAGTACATGCCTACGTCATAATAACTATTTGCGTGCGAAATTTCAGTGCAATCCGTTCAGTGATTTGAACTGTGTGTATAATATACAGATACATAGTCATTGGAAATATTGTTTTCTTTTGAATTTAGCTTTTAATTTTATTGTTGTGTTCTTTTTTAAATGTTTGATGTAAATGGATGGCCTGAAATACACACACAACACAAGTTGTCATTAACCTAGATCAGGCATATCTGCATTACAGTCAGAATTAAAATTTTCTCAATTAAATGTAAATCATTATTTTTACATACGTTTTACTTATATTAAAATCACATAAAAAGTGATGGTCGCGAGAATCCGATGGATGCGAGGAGCACAGGACTGGTCGTTTTTGCGGCATTTGGGGGAAGCCTGTGTCCAACAATGGGCGTCTTTCGACTGAAATGATGATGATATTGAAAAAGTCCAATATTCTTACTTCAAGTCTTTCCAGACTATGTTATGATTAAACTATTTACTTACCTAATGAACATACCTTATATATTTTCAGGACAGGGCTGTCCAATATCCAAATTTTTTCTTCATTTTAGACTCCTACTAGAATCTAGGTTAAGTAATAATATAATAATAATAATATTCCACAACTATCACACAACGCCGTCCAGTCTCAAGCTAAGCAGAGCTTGTGTTATGAGTACTAGACAACTGATACACATACTTAAATATATCTAAATACATACATATTATAGATAAATTACACCCAGACACAGAACAAATGATCGTGCTCATCACACAAACATTTGTCCTGGGTGGGAATCGAACCCACGACCTCCGGCATAGCAGTCAGGGCCACTAACTACTAGACCAACAGGCCAGTCAGAAAGAAGTTAAATATCAGTTTCAATAAAATCTCACACAGAACATGTGTGTACAACCACTAAGTGTGAATTAGCTTTTCACCCAATGTTACAGACGATAAATAAAGCGAATCACTTTTAATATCGTTCATATTTATCTTCATAATTATACTCGGCGCTGGAAGGCGTTATGTTATAATTTTATTAAACAAATCCGAATGAGTCCGCCAGAGAGAGCGGGTGTATTATGCGCCTTCTGCAATAAAACCCGATGGCCTGCTCGTAAACTGACCCGGCCGTTCCTCGGCAAACCTACGTTGCGTTTTTCTTTTTCTTTTTTTATTCAATCGGTTTAAAATATACATCTGTTGGCTTTATTT
Organism: Mythimna vitellina; assembly: GCA_949316375.1. Classification (NCBI taxonomy): domain Eukaryota; kingdom Metazoa; phylum Arthropoda; class Insecta; order Lepidoptera; family Noctuidae; genus Mythimna; species Mythimna vitellina. The sequence goes on from OX438692.1 coordinate 19,388,820, forward strand.
GGAGCAGATACTTCTTGCGACTGATATCTGTAATCCCAATTTTTGCACGAGAAAAACATGTTGCAAAAAGTTTATATAAACGAAAGGAAGAATTATTAGAATTTGTAGCTACGTGCTGAAAGCCTGAATCCCGAAATTACCGGCTTCTTTTCACGTAATAAATTATAAGTCATAACTAGTAGATGGTTAAAAATTGACCATTTTTAGATTTCCTTTTCATAACCTGAAAAGTCTAGTGTGATTTTACGTGACGCTACTTTTATTTGCTTTTTTCCGCTCTGGGTATAGTGAGAGGGAATGTCAGACTTTTACTAACTAAACCCCACCTGTGTTCCTTCAGTCGCCCATTGCGTTCCAGGACCACGGTAACTCATTCGTAGAATCCCGCAGCCCCGTCCATTTTTGCTGACATCTTTTTGAGGCGCGAGGAACACAATGCGCTATCGACTCGGACGGCCGGACGGCGAGATACCCATAACTTGTCGTCATCCACCAGTGACTCCCGACGCTCAAACATGTGACGCCACTTAAGATGCCAATATTACTTACCGGTGGTCTGCCCAAGAATGAGCGTCCCATTGACTTGTCATAAAACTAATTTTACAGCTACAATTAAAGTCTATACCTATTAAGAGATATTTTAGTACCACATTCTGCCTTTGAAGTTACCTTTTGACAATAAATACGAGTCTCCGAGGTCCACCATCATTTTCGTGTGCGCACTTAAAATAGTTAATCGTCTCTAAAGATACTAAATGCGAGTCATGCATATTCACTATCATATTAGAAATTGCATTATAATTGATATGAGCCAAGACTAATGAAAAGTTAGGAATGTGGCTCGCATTGACAGGGCCGATGTCTGCCCGGGCTGCGGCATAGATCTAGAGAGTTACCGTGGCTCTGGAATGAAAAGTGGAACCTGAAAGAATATGGGTGAGTTTAACTTAGTAGTTTACTGTTGACACTCTCTTGCAAAATAAATGGATGGAGTTGATAGATGCATAATGCGGCTGCAACACCATCGGTATTTGATTGGATTTGGTTATCATTTCTTTTTTGAACTGCCTCCCATTATGGGAGCAATTTTAACGACGTATTTACATAAAAAGTAATAACTAACAATAAGTGTGTAGATAAAGGACACCTACATTCTAAAAGATTCAAAGTATTTATTTCAAATAAACCATTTACAGGCACTTTTGAATTGTTAAGAAGTTAATAAGTCAAAAAATGATGCTAATTGCACATACCGTTGCGTACCGGAAGACGCAGCATCGGAAGGCCTCCCACAAGGTGGACCGATGACCTGGTGAGGGTCGCGGGAATCCGATGGATGCGAGACACACAGGACCGGTCATTGTGGCGACATTTGGGAGAGGCCTATGTCCAACAGTGGACGTCGTTCGGCTGAAATGATGATGATGATGACTTACACATTTCAAAGCGTAAATCTCAACGAAGAAGAATGGTTTTTTCAATCATGTTAAAGTTATGTGTAAGTCCCATGTAACAGAGAACGAGCCTTTTGCTTTAAACTGGGTACAAATCCAAACACTGGGGTGCTACTAAGAAAGCTAAGTTGTTCCATGATGACACCATCTTCCTAAAAAAAAAATGTAATGGTAATCCATCTTCTCAGTGTGTAAATATACTGAGAGTACTAAAAAGAACAAAACCGTTCGAATTAGTGTTTAGTGATATTTAATAATGTAATGAAGTACCTACAAGTGCTAACTAATAAACATAAAAACGAATTGTATTCGCCTTAATAGAGACAATAAGAAGAGTACTATTGGACACATTCTTAGTTAAGACAAGATACAGGGACAATTTATTATTATTATAAAGTATATAATAATAATAATAATGTTATCCTAAATACATGTCGAATTGTTAGAAAGTTCATGCAAATAGATGAAAACGAATTGGGGACCTAATTCGTTTTCATCTATTTGCATGAACATAACACACCCTCAACATAACACACCACACGCTGCATTTACTTGGTTTCGGCTCGTAAATGTAGTTAAAAACCAGCCAAAGAGCTGAGAATAAAAAACACTTCCCAAAAATAATAAAAATAATTCGTGGGTTGTCCTTGGGTGCACTTGTATAGCGCATACAGGGATAATAGTCGGTTGTTAACACATTCTATGAAAAGTATCTAAGGGGTTCTGCGAGTCGGCTTCGGCATTGCGTTCACCTACCAAAGGTCCCAGTGTCCAGAGATAAATTTAATACCTTATACTTCAACCACTTATGAATCTACATACAAGGCTATATTGCAATAAGGTTAGGGTCCATCCTTTGTATGTACAAAAGTATACTTACTTTGTCTGTTTTTGGAGAGAGGTGGGCTGATTGGAATGAACCCACATAAGGTTATGGCCACCATGGCCCACGTACAATGATCCACATTGGACTAAAAACCATACCTAATAGATAGATACGTACTTTGTTACGTAAGTACTTTGTATAATGAAAATATGAAAAAGATTGATGATAAAGGCGAAAGACTTTGGAAGAAAGTGTTCTATAGAATGAAGGAAAACGAAACTAGGAAATTAGGAGAGATGACCATGGAATTATGAAAATTTAGATGTCGCAGCCATATCGTAAACACGCCGTACTACACTCCACATTTTTAAGCCACCTTGACAGAAAGGAAGTGCGTATTCAATGCGGCTTATATAATTTCAGTCGAATTAAAATCTGGCTGAACGTGAGGTAGCTGCATTACATTACAGTGACGTTTTTTAATCTGATGCGCTTCTTGTAATACGGCGTGTTTTATCATAATTGTTATGGCTGTGATATATGACATTTACAACACTAAGATAACTAGCGAAATATTCATGGCAAAACCTCCTCGTGTACCGATATCTTCGAATTTTAAAATCTATTCTATATACTTATAATAAATCTGTAGAAGTGAAAATTCTGTACATTGAAAATATAAAAAAAATAAATGGTGTTACTAGACCGACACCGAATTTTTGTTTGTCTGTCTGTTTGTTCAGGTATCACGCAAAAACTACCGGTTCGATTACGATGAAACTTGGTAAAATTATTATATCTGGGCACCACACTGGGTACTTTTTATCCCAAAAAAGTATATACAATAAAAAAGAAACTTAATTTTGCGGTTCGATCCCTAGACCCAATTACTGTACCAAACGCAAATAAAGAGTTTGTCGTAGGTTACGTTCACCCGCAGTGGAGTTTACTAAGGGGCGCTGCACACGGCTGAGTAATATTTCATATTTTCGTATCTCAAAAAACCTAATAAAACCATTTTCGACTTCTGCGCGGACGAAGTCGTGGGCAAAAGCTAGTAGTACAATAAATTACTACCATGTTCCTCAAATAGCGGTAGGGCCAGTATCATTTTGTTTTCCAGGGCCTATTACACTACTCGATATGCAGACAGTCTGTCTATCTAAAAAGAAAGAAAGAAAGAAAATTAATTTATTTTATATCTATGTATCTCATTGTACTGTTTGATTCCTTTACATGACATTGACGTAAATTGCTCTTTTTCTTGTGTGACACTATATAAACTAAGACTGTCTGAATATCGAGTGGTGTAATAGGTGCTTTAGTATGTAGTTGTAGCTTAAAACCTTATTTATAGTACCTGCTTCACTAAACGATCAACAATTTACTGTTATCGATCGTGAGTATCAAAATCAAGTAAGACGCTCTAACTCCAACATACAATGTTTCGCACTTCTCGAAGATAGCGCCGATATACAGCGCGTCAAATGCACGGGCACGTTTGCCCGGCCATAGTGGGCATTACGATGCAAATGCCCAGGCGCATTGAAATTTAACGTCTCAATTCTTGGCGGGTCGCGGGCACTTTACATGCCTTTGTGCGGCGAGATAACGCTGCTAACCTTTATAGATGCCGGTTAAGTATTTAATCTTAGGTTAATGCTGCTTAAAATGACGTTAACCTATAACCCGGTACCGTTGAAAATGAAGTTGAAAGATTTATGAAATTAGAGAAAATTGTACTGCCTCGTTGGTGTAGTAGAGGCAAGTCACTGAGCTCAGAGGTATGTAGTTTGATTCCTCGATTGTGGGTGGAAAGTAGTATTTTTTTTTTGGGTGTGGAAATCATCTTATGACAAATCCCGCTCTTGGGCGGAGCGAGAGAGTGTCAGACTTTTACTGACTAAAAACCCACTCCTTTTCCTTCGTTGCCTTCGTCCCAGGGCCCCGGGTTTCGCTTTCACACTACTCGTGGCCCCAGTAGGCTTCGACCCTGCTGGCCCCTACGATTTGCTGACATCTCCCTGAGGCGCGCGTGGAACAGTACGCGCCGTCGACGACTTGGGCTCGGTCTTGTCTATGAGTAACAGCCTTGAATCTACATGCGAAAGAACCAGTGAAATGTGGGTGCATTAAAATCTACGATTAACCGTAAATCAAAAATGAAAGCTCAGAAAAACTCTGACAATAACGGGAACCAAAATTTCTTTAAATTTTTCAAAGTCAGTACGGCTAAATACGGATTGGAAACCTAAAAAACCTACGGACTACGTGTCGTGTTGTAAAAAAAAGTGACAGATACCGATTATCGTGATAATTTTAAGATCGTGCGAAACGGGCACTCGGATTAACGGCACCGTGATGTTCCTATTGGCACAAATGTCTCATTTACTGATATTCAAGCTTCAGGCTGAGCTGTATTCATGAAAAAAATATTCTTTACAAGCTCGTGAATTGTGTAAATTCGTGACATTACTACCGTCTCAATCGTGAGAGACACCTGCTTAAACGTGCACCTTTAAAGATTCCGTTATTCTATAAATCACCAACTTTTTATTTATTTTTATTGAGTTTTATTGAGTCTGGTAAACGGGAGTAAGTTGATTATTTATTAAAATGTTGCTAATCCCCAGCACTATACATGGAGCGACTGCATGTCAGGCCTCTACAATATGATATCCCTTGCTATCTTCCGATCTTCAACTTCTGAGGTATGCTGCTGATATTAGGGCACGAGCCCCACTCAGGGCCGACAATATCAGGGACATTCGTTACCACATCAATCAGGACCCGAAAATTATTTTAAGTTTTGCTGGAATCTTTAATTTTTATTAAGTCGTCCATAGGTTAGTCCGGTTAAGCAGTCGACAACCTCATAGGTTGACTTGCAAGAAGCCACACACACACGCGTAGAGTTCCATGAACTTCTTCTTCTGTTTGACTTATAGGGGAGTTAACATTTCACTCCCTTCTACGGGACGAAACAGGAAATCCGGGGCAGTGGAAGTCAAGCAAAAACCTCAGCCCGCGACGCAAGTGTGTGGAAAACAAAAAAAAACTAAAAAAAAACAGCTCTCACTCCTTATGATATCATATCATATCCTTATGATAGCATCATATAATATGACTACCAAAATTTTTTTTTTCGTAAGTTTACATCACGTAACTAAAAAAAGAATAAAAAAGAGCAAAGTTACTCTTTCTATACCCAATAGTAACCCTATGACGAGTTCTCCAAAAGTTGCACATAAGAAATACACATCTAATGAATTTCCTTCTCTTTGTCACACAGGTATGGTTCCAGAACCGAAGGGCGAAGTGGCGCAAAAAGGAACACACGAAGAAGGGACCAGGTCGACCGGCACACAACGCACACCCGCAGTCTTGTTCAGGCGAGCCCATCCCACCCCACGAGCTCAGGGCAAGGGAGAGGTGAGAGATGTGCATAACGTAGTTTTCCCTCCTATATGGCTACCAGGATAATATAAATACTGAAGCGACACCTTCCACAGTTTTCCTTTTTTAGGAGTAGTGGTGGCCCCGCGTTAATAGCCTGGACTTACGAGTCGACAACGCGGGTTTAAACCCAGGCAGGCGCTTTATATTGTAAAATTTATTTCATCAACACTGCTCTCTAAAACGGTGATGGAAAACATTGTAAGGAAACCGGCATGTCCTAGAACCAAAAAATCAAAGATATGTAACATCCACCAACCCATACTGAGCCCGCATGCTCTCTCATAGAGAGGGGCCCTGAGTCCCGAAAGTTGGAACATTATAAGGTAGAATATCCTCATCCTTACAAAGTATAAACAAAGTCCCCCATCGCGTCTCTTCGTTCATATGTTCGCTTTAAACTCGTGTGGTTTTCATCAATAGATAGAGTGATTCATGAGATAGTTTTAAGTGTATAATACTTGCATATTATAGTACAAAGTAGCCGAGAATTCCAAAGATTACTAACACCCGTGCGAAGCTTGGGTGGGTCACTAATGCTTTCATAGACGCTTATGATCAGCCCCCCTAGCCAAGTTACGATCGTTTCGTTTGCGTCGAACGTTTCGAGTAGGCCACGCCTCCGATTCCTTTGTTATGACGTCATCTCAATGCTCAGTCACGTGGTCAGGACAAAGGAATCGGAAGCATGGCCTACTCGAGGCGTTCGACGCAAACGAACCGATCGTAACTTAGCTAGGGGGGCAGTAGTGAATGGAAATTAAGTCTTTACCTAAAATTATGGTAAAAGCCATCACCAGATATAAAAGGCCTTCTATATCAAGCCATCTGTTTCTCGATAAGAAATATAATTAATGAGGAAATAAAAGGAATCCAAAAAGCACGGATGTAGTTTTAGCTTCAATTGATCATTGTTCTCATTATTGTGCAACATATACATGACCTTAGGACCTCGAACACAAAACCTCACGAAAACGTGACAATTGACACCAATTCAAGTAATGATATTTTTAGAGTCACCGTCAGTGTCATAAAAGTGTTTTAAATCTTTTTTCCTATCTTGCATTGCTCTGAAAACAAAATTTTGATTGGTTATTACGACTTAAAAATATTGCGATTATTTTTTAATGTGCTACCTAATTTGATTAATCAACTGATGTAATTTGTTCAAAGGTTTGTTTTACTTTTTGATTAATATAATCGTGTTTTATCGGCACTGTTCAAGTAAATTAAAGAGAACATAAAATGATAAACAAATTAAAAATATGCAGAGGTTACAACGTGACGCACGGGACCGTGTGCAGTCCTGATGACCTCATTTGTATTTAATAAGCGACAGTCTTTCTCATAATTGTGAAACATTTCTTTAAACATGACTTGCTAGGCATTATCAAATGAAACATAACTTTCTTTTTTTGTCATCATTCAATATATATATTTTAAGTCAATATTCTCCTGCTCCTTGTCTAAAGCCGCACCCTAATTCTTCTTAATGACCCCTAATGGTATAGGTATGACCTATAGGTACATATGATATGTAATTATTTTAAAACACAACTCTACAAACCAGCCTGCTAGAGCTATCGGGATAATTCGAAGAAGTCACCGTAGCTCTGGGACGTAAAAGGCAACTGAAGGAACACAGATGGATTTTAATCAGAAAAAGTCTGACGCTCCCTCTCACTCAACACAGAACTCTGACAAAAGATGATTTCCCCCCTAAAACAAACTTACATGTCAATCATAACATCCTAAAGACCTGACTTTACCATTGATTCTAATCATTGGGCTATAGATTCTATACTAATTGGGCCCTATCGATTTTATCAACAGGGCGAGAAGAAGAAAGAAGTTGGCAAAAGCGTTGGAGAGACAAGCAAGGAAGCTGCGGGCGAAGGGCATCGCGGTGGACCTGGAGGCTTTGAAGGCTGAGTACTTAGCACAGCACAAGAACAGCGGCCTGTACTCCGATTCTGACGGAGATGGTGAAGGAGAAGATAGCATGATTGACGTGGTAGGAGGTGATTCTTGCCACGACTCGGGACCCGAGGACTTCTCTCTGTCGGGCAGACTTCGGGCACCTTCGGGCGCAGACGGCATGAACAATTCAGACAGCTCAACGTCTGATGGCCATTCGGCTCGGAACTTTAGCCCGATCCCCGAACCTCAGCCTTCCTTTTTCAAACACTTCGGTGGAGCAAGCACGAACTTCGAAAAGTTCGACTTTGACTCCGGCCGGGCTGTCTCCTTAGACCTGAGCGGCGGAGGCCACGCCACAGAACAGAACCTGTCCAAAAACGGGGGAACAAGAAAACACAATCCTTTCAGTATAGAGTCTTTACTTAATACGTGAAAGTGACTGTAACATATGACTTTAGAGGATCTCGGTTAGTTCGTGATGACCAGTGAAGTTCGCGCTGTGACTGTGTGGGACAACAGTGTGTGCGACGTTGCAACAAGGAACATGGACACTTTACTTAGTACCTTAAACGAGCTGATAGACTTGAGTATTCACTTATAATGAGCATTCAAGCGAATGTTACGTATAAGAGCTAACTTTCTAGCGAACATTCTTGCTAGCGTTCTAGAATAGTAAAGCTTCGAGCTTTTTGCCAAGCCGAGCAATTCTGTCATTGTTCTGGCACCGTCTCTCTATGCCCACATCTCTTGCACCCCTGTCGCTGTCTGCTATCACTCTAGTCAGTGTTTAATCATGATTAGTAGTGACTGGAGAGCAGTGGTGGTCGAGTGCGGCCCCAACTTACGAGTTGTATGTGTGTGCATTACTTTGTGTAATTTATTTCTTCTCCACTGCTCTCATTACGTTGAAGGAAAACATCGTGAGGAAACCGGCATGTCCTAGAACCAAAAATTCGAAGACGTGTGACATCCACCAACCCGCTCTGGGCCTGTGTGGTGGATTACGGCCCATTCCCTCTCCTAGAGAGGAGGCCCGTGTCCCAGCAGTGGGAACATTACAAGGCTGATAATGCTAAAAAAAAGTATTGACTGGTTGTGCGTTTTATGTTATTGTCTCGTCAAGTCTGACATTTACATGAAGGATATTTTTTTTTTGTCAAGCATTTACTAGAGCGTTCGCTAGAATGATCATGAAAATATTTGTATCGATGTTTAGCTCTATGCCCGGCTCTGTGCGCTGAGTGCAAGTTGTTTTTACGTTAACGCGATCGAAACATTTGCCACGTTTGGCTCTCCGATTGGTTAAGAGCTTGGAGCGGACCAATCGGGGCGCCGCACGTCATAAACGTGTCGATCGCGTTAAAGTAAAACAAACTCATACTAGGCACTCTGGTCGTTGTTCAGTTTGACAATTTGAAAACACCCCGATGTTCTATTACAATTGGACCCTTAAGTCTATTAGCAGTTTATGGTGAATACTTTGGGACCTAATTTTTGCGGACGTGGCAACGTTATAGTCAGCGGGACAGCATATTTTTTGTTAAATGTTTAATGCAATTGTATATAATGCTGGCTTCTTTTTGGCGAATCTACCACTCTTTGTATCAATGACTTTTTTTTAAAGTACTGCGTTTTCAAGTGAGCTTGATCGAAATATGCCTATACTACACGAGTTTTTCTTTGATAAACTCGTGAATACAAACAATGGTAGACTGGTCAAAAGGAAGCCGGTGTTTCAAGTATGTATTTATCATTTCACAAAACGTGTGAAATTTCGCGGACTATTAGTACTGTTGTACTTTAACACTAGCCTTCAGGCGTTTCAGACATGTTCCTTTGCTTACAGTTAAATAATTGTTAATAATTATCATTAGTTCGTAATCAGCTTCAGTAAAGACTTGATGAGTACCATATAACTACATATCTCGTGTGAATACTAGATTTAGGCATTGTATTATATAGGTAGTAGTGTATATAGTAATAGTAATTATTCTATATTTATTTTCTTTAATGTTAATGTATTTTCTTTACAATCGGGGCAATAATTTTATATTGACGTTTGTTGATGATGTGGTATTTTATTATTTTTTTGCAATTTTCAAATTTTATTAGTTGACTTAACAAATGACGAACGAATTGAATATGATGTCTAAGTCGAAAGAAATAAGGTAATTTTGTAGAAACGAAAAATTGGTGTTGACAAGAAAATGTATGAAAAACTAGTAGTAACCTAGTTTGTAAAGTTTAGTAATCACAAACAGCTGTTTTGCTGTTTAATGTCGCATACAGCCATAATAAGCAAATGAAACACTAAGTTTGTTCCATTAGACAAAGCGGTGAACAATTAACTTAATTACGACGCCATTACTGTGTAATTCTTAACAGAAGCACTTTGTAACAATTATGACGATAAACCGAACCGACCACCATACAAGTGTTAAAAAATAAAACAACTTTGACAACTGCAGCTGTCATCAATACTGTCTGACAGCATAATACGGTGACCATGAATGTTCAAAAGTTGGATATGGCTTAAATAAATATTTCAACCTAATCACAGGTTTATTTAAAGTGTAGTAAAATCTAGACCTTTTAAAAGTGCATTTCAATTTGATGATAATTATATAAAGAACAGGGCCCAATGACATCAACATGAATTTTATAGAGAAAAAGTTGAAATAATTTTTTGAAGAATGAAAAATCCATTTCATTTTATAACTTGCAAATATAAATTTTATTAAACATTAAAACTTTTATCAACTTCTGGTACAGCGGGCAAGAACTAGAACAATAGAGGCATAAAAACTAATTAAAAAAATCCATTTGCCAAATAAAGATGGCGGTGCAAATACAATTACTATTGGCGAAAGAAATACAATCTCTCGTCGTAAAATAACAACAATTAATGAACGTATAATGCGTAACGACCGATAAGAGAGCCAATTAGTAAAACAATATGGCTGCCCGCGCTTTATAGCCATTTTTACTTACTCCGCAGTGAGTTTAATAGGTACATAACAATGTGCAACCCGATTGGTCACGGAATTATTGTCTCGAACCGTTGGCACGTGAAATTATCCTACTTTGAACCTCTATAGAACACTTTTATGAATGCCTCGTCGGAAATCGGAAAGTGGCAAATAATTGGAAAACGACAGTTTTACGTCAACCTTTCAAGAAAAGAACAGAGCAATGCTCGAGCAGCGGGAAAGGGCCCGACTTGACGAGTTGTACGACGTGGCATTGCCGTAACTAGCTTTCTACACCCGGTGCGAGCTTGTCAACACCTGCAAAGAATATCATTGTAGCTCAGTTTTTGACAATTTGTATTCTACACTTTATGCAGCAAGAATATAATTGTAACTCAAAATTGCCTTAAAACTGAGTTGGAATGTTATTTCCTGTAGGTGTTGTTATATAACTGCGCCCCTCTAAAATATACAATACAAACAAAAAGGACTAGATATAAAAATTTTGAGCCCCTTCAGGGACTGCCCTATGCCTGGGCACTGCTGGCATCACCCTAGTTACGGTACTGCGTCGTGGTTTCAAACCCAGCCAGGCGCTTAAATTATGTAGTATATATCATCATCACTGCTTATATTGCGGTGGAAGGACATCATGACGAAACCGGCATGTCCTGGAATCAAAACTTGACATGTGACCAACTCACACTGTCTACCAAACCACATTGGGCGCCTGTGGTGAATTACGGCCCATCCCCTTTCTTAGAGACGAGGCCAGAATCCCAGCTGTGGGAACTTTATAAGGCTGATTATGCTATTCAAGAAACATGATCGTTAAATTGAATATAATTAATACAGACACAAAGTACCTATAACCCAGTGTTTTATCCAACTGTCTACAATGTTGCAGTTATATAAACAAAATATTTTCGTAATTGATAAGCTAAATAACCGTTCGAGGAAAAAAACAATTTGTTCAAACAATTTGACGGAAAAAAAACACCGTTATCCACACAGAAGTGACATTCAAAATTAAGTGTCGAATAACCCCTAGATAACACATATAAAAATGTTTTTTTTTTTTGTACATGATTACGGAAACATCAAGACAAATAAATTTTATTACTTGATTTAAAATGTACTTAGTAATTTTACAGCCACTGACATTTGACGCCGGCTCATTTTATTGTCTGTTCTAACCTATTGACACCAATTTTAATTCGGCAATATCCTAACAATTCACATTTGATAAGCGTTACACCCTCGTATTAATTTTATTGAAAAAAAATAACTCTATGATCTCTTTTTTTTCTAAAAGTATATCTTCCATGTTTAAGGATTTTTTTTTTGTTATTAGTGTTTTCTGATTAAGATTGTATGTACATACTTACATATTTGGCCAGTGATTCTTTGAAGTAACAAGTCAATTCAGAAATTTTGTCAATCTCCTTTAACATTTAAGATAGAATATCATATACAGAGTGGTTTCCTTAATTTATTCTAGGGTGACCAACTAAGATTCTAAACCTGGACATTTATCAATAAGAACATACGATCTTCATAAGATTATCTCCGCCACATCTTTGTAATTTAATTTTGATTTATTATGAAAGTAATGTGTAGTAATAAATATAAATGGTTACTAACTGTAAATTTTTGTAGTCGGAAACAATATCTTAGGTACAAAATATATTAATTAAGTTTTAATTTATATTTATATAGACGAATGAGAAGAGGAAAACGGATATTTGTAAATTGGCTATCACACTGTATGTAAGATGTAAAAAGGTATGTTACGTGAGTAATTTATTGAATCAAAATATAACACGATTAAACACACATGTTTGTGATTTATTTCTTTATTCATAGCTAGACGCGAACCCAGACGGGCGATTAGATGCGCTAAATAATTACAGAATAAAATCATAGGGCGTCCTTAAAATGCTCAATAAATCTTTTCTGTAGCTGTCATTTCTTATGAACAAAACAGACGTTAATAGAGATACATACCGCATTGCTAATGCATGTATTGTAGCTCTGTTATAGCAAGACACATTGTCCGTGGTAATCAAAATAAGGGAAACAACGTAATTCCAATAACAAATGAATTCTCGCAAACCATTTCCAGCGAGTGATTACAATTTGAACAAAATATTAAACATGTCATTAACAAGACGTTTAACAGCCGTTTTGTAAACTACAAAGACACCGGACTAAGAATTTTGAAGTCTAAAGTAACGATAAATATGTATAGTTTTACTACAAACTCGTTAATAGTAACCACATAATTAAGCTTTAAAGGCTTAATTTCTTCCTGGTGCAATAAAAACGTAATGGTAATCAGAATTTAGTGCTAATTTGAAAGAAATAGAAATTATGTTTCATGAACTTACGGATTTTGCTAGCACGGTTTTATTTTTTCAGAGCTTTTTCGGTTAATGTTGGCAGCACGTAAGAAGATTATTTTTTATGGCGAAACATTCAGTTTTTTAGTTAATGTTGGCAGCTTTAAGTATTTTTTTTTTTGCAATCATGTTTAACCATTTTCAAGACCGGTCAACCATCTCTTCTGCACTCATCGAGCATCATTGCCTGGTCATCACTATTTTTGAGCTTTCGGCACTAGCAGTGGTTTTGCGAACATTAACATATTGATGGACTATAACTCAAGTTTTATCTTGTTCAGCCTGTAGATATACTTTTTTATTATGAGGTGGTCATCAAACTTCTCGCACTCTGGTTGGGGCGATAGGTAGTGTCAAAAAACCCACTCCTGTTCCTTCGTTGCCTTTCGTACCGGAGTCTTCCTTTCAGTATCAGACCCTTGACCTCAGTAGGCTTCGACCCTGTGTTTCATCAATTGCCTTTTGCATTCGAGGGCCGCGAGAACTCTTTTGAACAATCCCGCATCTCAAAATACCAACCCAAATCACGCAGATGACGTGACATTTAACAAAAAATATTAAATTGATTAAACTTCTCAGAAAAAACAAAACGAGAATTAATTTGTATTTTTTTGTGAGAACACTCATGGATATCATGCGGTCAAAAACCAATCATTGGCTCAAATCCACGAGACCTCCACGCCGCCATAACGAATGGTTTTGCGTTAATAATTTTAAACGCGAACAAATTATTCACCAAATGTGTGCCGCCTCTGATATGCGACACCGTGTAATGTGGCCCCAGAATGAACTTAATGTTTTAATTATTTTGTTTTACAAACTTGTGTTTTGTGTCCTTTGCAGTTTTTGTGTATTTCTTGTTGTAAGTATCAAATATTTTTGCTAAAAGTTCAGTAAAAATTTGAAGGCTAATTAGAAACTAAAAGAATAATAATATTAAGAGCGCTCAACCCACAATACATTTTTATGCAGCCGCTCTTACGTGATTATGACGTTATTACACATCTTTCTCTAGATATTTTGGGAACACTGATATTTTATGGATATTATCTAGGTTTTTATTCAAATCAAATCATAATTTTGTGTAAAACTAATCCTGTAAATACCTCTGAAAATCTATTAGGTATTTTGCGTGGACTTTTGTTCTTCATAATGTACAGCTCTTGTCTTATAGAAGTAAATAAAATATACTTATAAAAACTTTGCACATTTTATCGAGATTCTGAAGTCATATTTCCTAAAACACAAAAAATTGTGAAATATTCATGCGAGTGACGGAATTACGACGAATGCCAATAGAACATTCACGCGTTCTATCACTTTTTTCGCGTTGCCTCTTTCTCAAACTTTGCATTTGATTGCGTTGGATGAAACAACGAAGTTTTAAACTATGCTCACTTTGATGATAATATACAGATCTGGAAGGCTCTCTTAACTAGAGTTTTCTAAGTTTAGAAACTTTAATGCAGAGCTGAAACTTAACTTAGCTCTTAGCTCACTAAAAAACTTGCCTTTAGATGAATGATTAACTAGGAATGTAGCTAAGCGAGGTATTCCACGCTCGCCTGAAAAAGATGTCAACATAATTGACAGGGCCTGCTAGAGCTGATGCCTGCCTGAGCTGCGGGATTGCAGGGACTTCGAAAAAGATAGCGCAGACCTGAAACGCAAACGGCAACTGGAAGAACAAGCGTAGGTTTTTGTCAGTAAAAGTCTGACAGTCCCTCATGCTCCACCCAGAACGCGATAAGTTTTTTCAAGATTTTACAAAGCAAAATAAATTTTGCATGGAGATGTAAGATTATGTAGTTGCAACACCAAACCGTATCCCCCAATTTTGTTGACATTCGTTTTTTGAATTGCCTTCTAATAAGGAATTAATAATAAAGGCGTATGCACGATAAACAAGTGCGATCCTTTTTTTTCCTCTGGCTTCACACGGTTTGTTCATTTAGCCAGTGCCAAATTAAGAAATTATTTCGTTTTTTTTTTATGTATGGAACAGTTATATTGTTTTCCATTAGAACACATTCTTCTAATGTTTTGTGGTATTTGGCACCTAATGTATCGAGTCAGCCTTCTCGGCAAGCTTTGCTAAGGCAGTCATTACTACAATAACATAATCAGCTCTAATCTACCGAAATCGCGCCTATTTCAATGATACCACATATTGTCCAGTTGTGAGTGTAGTATAGTGAAGTTCTAGTACACCCACATTTTAAAAATTATTAATTGCCATGTAATAAAAGGGACGAACTGTTTGTTAGCTAAGTATAAATCCAAAAACTGGACTGCTACTGAAAAATTCCAGTGAAAAACTCAATAACACTTTGATTTTTGAAGTGAAAACTTCAACTGTTTTTCTTTATTTTGTTGGCATTGAATGAGAATGCGCCGTCACGCTTAGCTATGTAACGCTCCTTCGGGTAAGATCGGCCGAATCGAGCCGACCTTACCCGAACGTTTACGAGTTTGTATTATTAACCTCGCTTTGATGAAGTGTTCAATTCTCATCATCATCTTCCTGCCCTTGTCCCCTGTTATGTGGGGTCGGCGCAACCCGTTTTTTCATTCATTCTGTCCTGTCACTCGTCTCGCTATCACTAACTCCCATATCTTTCATATCACTCCTCACACAATCCATCCAACTTTTCTTTGGTCTCCCCCACCTTCTCCAGCCATCCGCACGTATACTCTTTTAGTTACACGCGTTACATCCGTCCTCTTCTCATGACCATATCAAGACAAACGATTCCCCTTCAACTTTTCAGTCATGGGCACCACTTTCAAACTTCCTCTAATATACATATTTCTTACTGTATCTAGTTTTAAAGATAAGCACACAATTTTTATTTTTTTGTTTTCAAAAGTCAGTTCTAGTAGCTAAAACTAGTCTAATACCTGACGTAAACGCACCTTAAATCGTTAGC
Source organism: Mythimna vitellina (assembly GCA_949316375.1). Taxonomy (NCBI): domain Eukaryota; kingdom Metazoa; phylum Arthropoda; class Insecta; order Lepidoptera; family Noctuidae; genus Mythimna; species Mythimna vitellina. The sequence goes on from OX438692.1 coordinate 19,404,777, forward strand.
AACATTCGCCCAATCTCTATGCTTTCAATATTGATCAACAATATAAACTGTCATGTCAAACTGCTGATAAAAAAATATTGGCTAATTGCGATGCTCTTAAAAGATAAGTTATCAGGCAGCTAACAAGCTGTCACTACAATATAATTACGGATAAATAGATAATCAGAACAGCACGTGCTTCATCATCGTTATGTGGGATCGTCAACGTCTATTGATCAACAGGAGATTGTAGAATTCTGCTGCAGGCGAAAATGAATACTAAAACAATTTTTTCTTTGGGGACAATTACTTGGTCGTACTTGGCCGTGGTCCGTAGGTAGGTCGCTCACAGAACAGATGGTCTGTGAGGCCGAAAGGCTCCAGAGTCGCGAACGCGGACAAAAAGACGCAATTTTGGAACTGTTACGTTTCCTACAAGGTGGACCGATAACCTGGTGAAGGCTACAGGAAATACAAAATCTGATTTTGAAATCTGTTCTTTTTTTTAAGATTGTAATCGAAATAGCACGTGCTTCATCATCATTATGTTGGACCGTCAACATCTATTGATCAACCGGAGATTATAGGATTGTGCTGCAGGCAAAAATGAACACGAAAACAAAATCTAAAGTAGGGACATTTACCTACTTGTGGGTCCGTAGAAAGGTGGCTTTCAGAACAGATGGCCTGTGAGACCGAAAGGCTCCGAAGTAGTGACCACGGGCCAAAATCGGCGTTGGAACTGTTAGGTCTCTCTCAAGGTGGACCAATAACCTCGTGATGTCTACGGAAAATGTAAAATCTGTTTTTTTTCTTAAGATTATAATCAGAATAACACGTGCTTCATCATCGTTATGTCGGACTGTTAACGTCCATTGATCAACAGGAGATTGTAGAATTCTGCTGCAGGCGAAAATGAATATGAAAACAGACTGACGTGGGGGCATTTACTTGTGGGTCCGTAGGTAGATGGCTTTCAGAACAGATGGTCTGTGAGACCAAAAGGTTCCGGAGTGATGACAGCGAGCCAAAATACTAGTATTTTATTGGAACTGTTAGATGATATCCCACAAGGTGAAGTGAAATTTAAAATCAGTTTTTTTTTTTTAAATAACTGTGGAGTTTTTTTATTGGATCTTCTCCATAGGGAACGACCCAATGGAACGGTGCACTAGCTTCTGAAGTTCTTTAGGTGCTCATGTAGGCCTATGTGAAATAAAGTATTTTGAATTGAATCGAATCGATGAAGGCTTGATGCACAGAACCGGACGATGAGCCGATGGTAGTGGACGTATGATATGTTTAGCTGAGGTGATGATAATTATATTAACGGCGTAGTCAGCCTTCCATTTGTTGAAAACTTCCTTGCTGATATTTAAAATGAAGTAAAGAAAAATTTAAAAAGTAGGTAATTTAATTTCTTAATATATTAATTAAAGATAAATTAAAAGAAATCATTTTTTTTTTTTAGGAAACAGACTCCGGCAGAGAATACCACTCCTTAGCTGTACGCATTATGAATGTGTTCCCAAAATGCTTTCTACGTATGGCTGGGATGTCCACCCATACGTACAAAGCATTTGATGGAATGGACTTACGGTTACTGCAACTAATATTAAAAGTTAAAGCTAAGCTGCTACTAAAATTAGGCATAAGTGTGAAATTCTGAATGTTTTTCATCAATCAAACATCATTAGTAGATAATTTTCAAATTGGTTGGCAAGCGACGAAGTTATGCGCGAACAAACATAAAAAGAAAATACAAACATCCGAATTGAGAACCTCCTCCTTTTATAGAAGTCGGTTAAAAAAAATAGAAGTTAGTTCTAAGACGTAAAACTTTTCATGTCCGAAAAAAAATACATTTCAGGTTCGCTACAGTAATAAACTACATGTGGATTGATAAATTATTCAAGCCAACGATGTCAATAACACTCGACTTGATTTAATTCACCCAAAATCAGCTGCTTTTGACAGATGACAACCGTGAAGTATTCGTGACAATGCATCGACAAGCTCGCGTAAAGTCCACAAAAGAAACAAGCTTGTTCATTTCAGCTCAATTAAACTAAAAATAATTTATTTCAGAAAGGCGTACACGGGCACTTACAAAACGTCAGAAGGTAGTGCACGGTTCCAATTGATAGTTTCTCATGGAGCAAAACTAGCCAGAAACTCCCCGGTATTTTTCAGGGCCGTAACTCATGGGGTTCTTAGGACCGGGACCGCGGTCCCGGCGTACACCTATAAATATAACTGGTTGACTGTATTTTCCCGAGACATAACTTTGTTTTTATTTATGGTCCCAAAATACTCCTCAAAAAAATGTTTGTTTTTATAGGTGGAATTTGGGACCGCGGTGCTGGTGTCAAAAGTCCCACGACCCATTTTTCACCCAGTTATCATACACTTGAAGTCATTTTTTAATTGTGTCAAAAACTTTAGTATCTTTACAAGGTGGAAAAGAATAAGAGGCACAACTGTTTGTTGTTTGTTTGTGTCCTTGTGAAAAAATAGTCTTGGAAGGTTACCGAGGTAACCGATATATTCCGTAGAATCGCCAAACTTAAGTAGCAGTGGATAGGACACATATATATTGTTCACAAAACAGATGGTCTATGAAGCTGAATGGTTCTGAAGGAGCTATCATGTACCGGAAGATACCGCATTGAAAGGCTTCACCACCAAATGCCCACAAGATGGACGGATGACCTGTTGAAGGCCGCAGCAATGCCATGGATGCGAGACTCACAGGACCGGTCGCTGTGGAGACACTTGATGAAGCATTTATGTCTTTCGGCTGAAATGATGATGAATTTATTTATTATTTATTTATTTAAACTTCATGTACAGTGGTGGTACATAGGCGGAATTAATGCCACAAAGCATTCTCCACCAGTCAACCATTGGGATAAAAAGACAACACTGTGGTAGGTGTGCACAATAAATATATAACAGATATTTTTGAAATAGAATTTAGTATCGTTAAATTAAAAATTAAAATTAAAAATTAAATTCTGAAAGCACTGATCCGATTTCGAAAATTCTTTCACTGACATCATCACCAAGTCATACAGGCCCGTTTTTATTTTTTATGGTTACCCCAATGCCAGTAAAGCGAAACTGCGGGTAAAGCTAGTTATAAACATTGCTACTCTTTTATTTCCTGCATACCAAGCAGTTTTATCGACTGTACAATTTTAATCAGACTAATGTTATGAACCGGAAAGTTTTTGTTTTTTTTTTTTGCAGTTTTGTCGCAAAAACTTTATCTGATTGACAAGCTTCGTTCATGGATGGTTGATAACACTTTACAGTTTATTGTAGGGTGTAATTATCACATATTATCGTATCATTTATCTTTAAATAATGTTTACTTGCAACGGTAATTTCGATAGTGATACAATCGGTTTTGATGAATAAAACTACGGGTAAAATAGTAAAGGAAATGCTCATTTGTTGCGTAAAATGATGAGCCTATAAGTAACATCAGTTGTAACTACAAATTTTATAAAGGTTTTTTTTTTAAGGTTAAAGTTTGTGCGTTTGTGCGTACATGTTTGTCACTCCGTCATGCTCGAACGGCTGAACGGATTTGGATGGAACCGAACTCATATCCATTGTAATCTGGCACACGAGTAGACTATGTCCTGGTATAGCACATAGAATATTTTTTAAATCGGGAGAATGTTCCCTTGGAACAATTTATTACTTTCACAAAGGCGAAGCCGGAGCTGGTAGCAGCTAGTGTCACATAAATAAGGCTACTTTCAGTATTTTCCTTCAAACTAGGAATTAATCTTGTCTCTTAAAGAATTTTTGTACTTAAACTCGTTAAAAAATAAAAGGCCCATTTTGACATTTGAAAAAAACCCAACAATGTAACTTGGAACGAAACAGAAAGAAACAATAAAATAATAATTAGGGGTCTGGTATATTAGTAGCTATTTTAGTAGTAGCTACACTACACCGGACAAGCCGCTAGGTAGTCAAAATAAAAATGACAAATCGGGCCTTTCATTTCTTGACAACTTTATGATTGGACGCAGATAAGTAATGATCCGATTACAAAAATTTTGTCAACCCACACAGCTATGACTTTGTGTCTATGGGCAACGGAATTGTTCAAAGAAGTTACCGCGATTCTGGAACAATTGAAGACGTACAGGACGGAAGGAGTTATTTACCCCGCGTTCCGAGTCACGATAATGTCGATGTTGGTTGGTTGATGCTCCCTTTCCGCCCTCTCAGTCATCATCTCCTCGTAGAAGAAGGCGACAGCATCTCAGAGACTCCTACTTCTAATGATGATGTATCACAAACGGTAGCAATTTGTACGGACGCTAGAGGCTAGTGACTCGGTTGGTACAGTAGTTAGGTGATTAGCTGCTGTGCTGCGTGTCGTAGGTTCGTTTTCCGTACGGAACAAATATTTGTATGGACTACAGATTTGGTAGTCTTTTGTATGTGAGTTTACTTGTTTATGTTGGGGCCCACGATACAGGAGTATCTAATTGTGCACTAGCTTCTGACGTTTTATAAATGTAATGTAGGCCTATGTGAAATAAAAAAGACTTTTGACTTTGACTTTGAATTCCAACGTTTTTTTTTAAATTAAAAAAAATAAGAGGGCCTTACTCATAATGGTGGTGGTTTTTTTTTGAGCTGGAAAATAATACAAAGACTTCTCCTACTCAGGCTGGGAAACAGACTTTTACTGACTAAAACCCACTTGTGTCCTTCAGTTACTCTTGGTGTTCTAGGATCACAGTTTCCCTTTCAGAAATTCCCCGTGGTCAAGAGGATTGTGCGACATTGAAATCGAGAACCAAAGGCCCAAAATCGCTCTGGTAACCACTGAGAGAATGGGCCCAAACGTGACAAGGAGGCATTATATCTTATATCGCAGTCTGGATACCAATACGACACTTTATTGCCTGGCAACACCATATGGATGCATTTTCGGCCTACTTACCAAGATATTTACAACCTTTTTAATGACACGGTTAGCGCTGTAGTTGAACGATTGCCGCCGAACTGCGTGTCATGGCTTCGATTCCCGCACTTAACAAATAATTGTATGACCTACAGATAGATGTTCTGGGTCTGGATGTCTAGTGTATGTGAGTTTACATGTTTGTGACCGCACCAACGATACAGGAGTAGGTAATTCCTAGAGTGGCGAAACTTTTTTTCTATAAAATTAAATAATTTATATCTCTTTCTTGAGAGGGTCCTTTTCCACTCGCGTATCGTCAACATCGAGCATGATTTAAAAGCTTGTTACTTCATCTAACGCTATCCAACGCGATATTTGACGAAAAGGCAACGCGAAAAAAGAGAAATAACGCCTAAACACTCTGTTAGCATTCCATAATTCCGTGATTTACTCGAATATTTTACAAAACTTGTTCTAGGAATACGTGTTTTTTAAATCCTTAAAAGTTTATGAACAAAATTTTCGTCGTTCAAAATCTTGGTTACAAAATATTTTGCAAGGCTTCTGTTGTTATACTTTTTTTACTTTTTTAATTTTTGATTAGATTATGAACTGTCAAAGTTCATGCAAAATAGCAGATTTCGAACTTTACGCACTAGTAATAAACACTTTACAGAGGCGGAATTAATGCCTAAACATCTGGCCATTTGAACCGCATGATAAGGACCGAATATAATATAGTAAAGCACATATTTCATGCGTCCGCGCACCCAGTCAAAGATCATGCGCGTGACTGTATCGATTGTGTACTTAGATCTTACATTACGTAATGACACAAATCTTAGAAACCGAGTGTCAATTCTGAGAACTGAATTAGAATTACGAATCTACACTATCTACACTAATATTATAAATAGGTAAAGTTTGTTTTTATGTTTTTTTTGTAGGAGGTAATCTCTGAAAGTACTGGTCCGATTGCGAAAATTTTTTCACCGATAGAAAGCTGCTTTATTCTTGCGTGACATAGGCTATATTTTATGTACGCGGGTGAAGCCGCGGGCAAAAAGCAAAAGCTAATTGATAAATAAATTGTGAGATTAATGTTATTGGCCGATAACAGAGCCATAGAGAAAAAAAGAAGAAGAAAGAAAGAAAAAAATAGAGTACATCGACACGAAAAGAAGAAGAAGAATGTTATTGGGGGCTTGTGGCCATTTTATTGCTTCTCCAAGTCATGAAATATATCACACAAATATTACAAAAGCGTAAGTTTGTATGTTTCTGTGTCTGTAAGTATGTTTGCTACTCGTTCAAGCTCAAACGGCTGAATAGATTTGTCCAATTTTATAATTGTACTCACTGGAGAATAGATTTTCCCTTAGGATAATTTTCTTCTTTCATGTGGGTAAAGCCACTGGAAGAAGCTAGTTGTTTTATAAAGAGCTGGTGATGCTAACCCAATCACTAGAATTTCTGAACGGCAAAATCAACAACGGCGTCTGAAAAACGCTGCAGCAATAAGCTCGAAAAACAATTCAATTCTATCAATCCTTCTTTTCTTCGAAGCTTTTACTTGGTTTTCCATTGTCTGATAATATCAGTACCTAAATTGACATATCAAGCCCGTAGTCATCTTTCTTAACTATTCCTTGCAGAGTTTTAAGATTGCGTTGTTTATAATAATCATTCATTCTTCTTGTTAGCGTGTCGATGCTATTTTTTTTTTTAATTAAAGTTCTTGCCAGATAAAATAAAATAAATATAAAATACTAGTATTTAGCCACGGCAATGCCGTCCGCTTACGCTGTCATTAAATCCCTACGTGAACACGTAACAGGGCCCGTGACGCAAGATCATCATTTAATTCAATAGTAATTAAGACTATTGTTCTGTGCGTGACTCTAAACACAAAAACTCTTTTTACAAAAACATTAAAAAAAAGAAAAAACCTTCATCTAATTACGTTCCATGCTCAAATTTAAAAAAAAAAACCCCACTGACATTCTCGCTAATACGGCAGAACAGTTACATTGCACAGATTAAAACTGATTACCGGCCAGTTACTTTCGGACTTTCACGGAGCAATCTATCTCACATGAGTAATGGCTATAGCCAGCCATTCTCCGACACTGCCCGCATCATCGTTAGCCATTTCTGTTATTATAACCCATTCGTATAACTTATTACCCGCGGTGAGGATGAAGTGCGTAATAACCGGGTGTTTAGGTAAATTGCCGGGATTTTATATTAAGAGCCGCATTTGGTGCTCATTTGGCGCGATTTTCGACATCTTGGTGTTAAAAAAAATCGCTGCGTTTATGGTTTAAGTGTTATTTGGTGCGGTTTTCAATTGGAGGCTTTTAGTTTTGTTGATTATGTTATTTGAGATAAGGGTAAGGCGTGTGGTCTTCTAGTATGGGATAAAAGTCTACGGGAAAGACAAAAATCATTAACCATATTGCAGATACGTACGGCGAGTATCCTCTCTTACGTTGCTGAAACTTTTACGAACGGACTAAGCGTTTCGCTTTCTTCGTTTATACCGCGTATATCGAAGGACTGGAATAATTTGCCTGCTGCGGTCTTCCCAGGCTAGAGTGAATAGGCTCTTAATAAACTAGTGCGCCTCACCATCAACGATTGCATCACTGCTTACCATCAGGTGGGATCCCAGTCAAGCACTAGTTTATATCAAATGAAAAAAAAAACGTAGAAGCTTTGGAATAAAATATAAACCTTCCCATAACTGTATTAGAGATTGTACGTATTTTAAATTGGACATAAATTCTCACGATTTTAGAGAGCCAGGTGGTGTAGCCTTAAAACGAATTTATGTTATTACCATTTAAAAAAAAAAAGTTCTTGACTTACAAAAAATATTAATTAATTATCGAACTGGAAAAGTAGTTTGAAAATTAAGTGATGTGACCAATGACACCGCATAAATAAGTTTAACTTCGTTCCATAAATTATTATTCTAATATTAATATTATAATTTACTGTACGTCATAATTTAAATTAATATTGCAAATTGGTAGAGTGATTTAGGAGATAAGACACATAATTCACATTCATATCTTAGAATAGGCGAGTAATTAATTTAACGACTGCTGGTTTACTGGCCTCAATATATTTTTAACGTAGACCTAAGTAAAAAAAAAACTTAAATATACGAATGCCTTTTTAAGCCCAGGGGGTCTGAATTGGCCGCTTGTAACGAATCATTATAGGATACTTATATTAATCAAATTAAAAAGTATAAAATGGTCATAAATGTTTACCCATTTTTACGAATTTCTCATGATTTGTTAGGAATTTGGGAAGTGACTCATTTTGAGAAGAACTTCTCAATGAGGCCTTTTTAGAGCTACTGATAACAAAATACTCTTGAGGTGAATTGCCTTCCACAAGGTGGATTGATGAGCTAGTGAAAGTCGTGGGAATCAATGCAAGAAGCACAGCCCCCCTAGCCAAGCTACAATCGTTTCGTTTGCATCGAACGCCTCGAGTAGGCCACGCCTCCAATTCCTTTGTTCTGGCCACGTGACTGAGCGTTGAAATGACGTCAGAACAAATCGAAGGCGTGGCCTACTCGAGGCGTTCGACACAAACGAAACGATCGTAACTTGGCTCGGGGGGCAGAACCATTCGTTCTGGTGACACTTCGGGAGGCCTATGTCCAACAGTAGACGTCACTCGGCTGAAATGATGATGGTGAATTAATAGTAATCCTAAAAGATACTCCCTCTCACTCTACCCAGAGCTGAAGGAGTTAATTGATAATTTACGATTTTAAAATAATAATAAAAAATACCTACTAACCAAACAAGACAAAATTTGAGTGGTAGTCCATCGACATGAAAAGAAGTTTGCAGAAACACTGCAAGTCCTGAAAGCTCAAAGTGGCCGCGACTGAGAAAATGATGCTTGATGACTTCCGGAGAAATGATAAAGGCCTGCTGACCAGGGACGCATGGCTTTATAGACGCGTATACGTCATATCGCTTAGTATACGCCTGCTCACAGCATACATAGAAAACTATGAAACACTGTCGACGAAGTGGCAACGACACGACGGCACGACACTGCCGCTGCTACGCGCTACGCGTCCGTGGACAGTAGGACTTACCAGGCTTGGATCCCGCAACGAAATTAATTAGTAAAGAGCAGAGTGACGAGGCTCGCTAGTAGGGCTTATGAGTAATTATTCGAAACAGTCCCCACGGTCCTGGAACGTTCTTTCTGCGATTGAAGGAACAAGCACGGGTTTGTGTCAACAAAGTCTGACACTCTCTTTAAGAGCAGTGGTGGCCGAGTGGTTGTATGTCGCAGGTTCAAACCCAGCAACCTACAGCAGCAGATGCATAACCTTGTGTAATTTATTTCATCACCACTGCTCTCAAAACGGTGAAGGAAAACATTGTAGGGAAACCGGCATGTCCTAGAACCAAAAATTCGAAGACATGTGACATTCAACAACCCGCACTGGGCCTGCGTAGTGGATTACGGCCCATTCCCTCTCCTAGAGAGAAGGCCTGAGTCCCAACAGTGGGAACATTAAAAGGCTAATAATGTTAATGCTACTCCCTCTAACGTCATCCATAACACGGCACGAGCGGCTCGATTTCTGAACGGAACAAATGTTTGTAAGACTTACATAAAGGTGTTCCAGGTCTGAGTAGTGTCTTGTGTATGTAACTTTACATGTTTGTGAACACACCCACGATACAGGAGTCTTTCTATTGAGGCATAACGTTATTTTTTAATAAAAAAAGACAGGTCAAGTGCGAATCGGACTCGCGCACTGAGGGTTCCGCCAAAACTTACCTATGAAAACATTTCACTTCCCGAATTGAGTTACGAAGATTTCACTTATATGCAAATAAAATTTTTTGTTACAAATTTATAGTTTTCAGATTTTTTCTTATACTCATGCAGACCTTGCTTAATGCCAAATTTCAGGATTCTAGGTTAACGAGATTTTTCCTTATGAGGTTCCCTAAAAAAGGGAACCGTGGCGTTACAAAACCGTAATTTCCACTTACCTCGTTATTAACCTGATGATAGAATAGGGCTAGGTCAGAAGGCAGAGGTTCTTTTCCCTTCTGGCTCTTTCCACACTGTAGTTTTGGTTGTCCACCTACCGTCTTTGTAGCGTGATACGCCAGCCCATTGCCATTTCAATTTTAGGGCTTGCGTGAGGGCATCAGTTACTTTGGTTTATTGTCTAATGACTTCACTTCTTATTTTGTGTATTTTCTTATATTTAATATACTTCTCTCCATGGCTCGTTGTGTTGTTTCGATTTTTTGTTTGGCTCTTGTCGTGAATACCCAAGATGGGCAGCAGTACAGCAACAAGCAGGGCAGTTTGCAAGTATCTAATATAGTTTTCTTCATGTTTAACAAGTAGTCTCCTTTTAAGATTTCCTTGAGTGACCAGAATTTCTTCCACGTAATATTTGCTCTTCTTTGAATTTCGTCTTCATTATTTGTTTTATTGAAAGATACTTGTTTACCTAGATAGTTGGCTAGTAGAGTCTATTCATCATAATAGCTCATGAACTGTAAAGAAATAAAACTAAAACTAAAACTTTGCATATCTACTTTCTTTGTCTTTTCTAACAAAATAGTTCTTAATTATGGTCATAGGGGCTCTATTATCCTAATGTGCCCAGGGCCACTAATAGGTGAAAGACGGCCCTGCGCGTACATCGAAGGATTGGAACAATTTGCCTGCTACGGTCTTACCGCCCGATTATAATTTAGGTGTTTTCAAGACTGGAGTGAAAATTAATAGATTTTCTTCTTAATAAACTAATGCGATTCACCATCAACGATTGCATCACTCCTTACTTTCAGTTGGGATGGCAGTCAAGCACTGGTTTATAGCACTAACAAACTGAAACAAGTTTTTTTCTGTTCAACTGTTTTTATGATAGGATTCATCTTAACTCCTCTAACTTCAAACTAAAGTTAATTAATAAAAATCAACATCAACTGCTTCTAAGCTTCGTTTGAGCGCTAAGAGGCCATATATCTACGAAATATATAACAATTAGGCCTAAGCCGACATTTAACTGTCCATTATGCCACAGCACGTCGCCTAAACACAATGTATATCAAATAAAAAGTCTTGTTATTACTCCATACATGGTTATTTGCATTAATATCAAACGCAAATTATATACCACCACGAATTATGACTTCTTCTATTATTCTTAATACACATACAGCCTATTTGAGTCGTGGAGCGTAAAATAAACAGAAATTCTGACTTGTTTGTTGATACGTCATATATTAAGTAGGTAATGCAGAAGTTTAAATCTGCAGAATTCTACAAAAGAGTTATCATGGTTTTGGAACGCAAAGGGCAACTGAATGAACACAGGTTTTAGTCAGTAAAAATCTGATACACCCTCACGGTCCACCGGGAGGAGCGGGAGCGTAGAGTGGGAGAAGAAATTTGATAATTTCCAACCTCAAAATAAAAGGTTATGCAGTAATTTAAATTAAATATTCGGCAGACCGAATAATTTGCCTTGCCAAACAGTACTTCAATATGTAGCCATTTCTTAAAAGACCGTAACTATATGCAGTGAAAACTTAACGTAGCGACATCTATGTGGCCCCATAGGAACTATGCTGCGTTGCGATATCAAAGTTGTCCGCGCGATTAAAACGCACATATATATATATATATGTATACAACAATCAACTATCGGGCAGTTACTGAGTTTTGCAGGACTTTCCACTCTGTTCCGCATATTTCTAAATACGCATACCTCTCCCTGCATATTTCAGATTTTCAATCAACTTGTCTAACCTTTTCCCAACTACGTTGATGTTGGTCTTCCAGCCTACCGGATCCAGCTAAGTATCAATATTTTACATGAAGCGACTCCACCAGAAATTCTGTCTCTTTTTCAAGACCGGTAGCAGATCTTCTGGTTTCTGAATACCGTAACGGCTTTTAAAGATCTACAAAATATCTTGAATTTAGTACTTAAATATTTACTTGTAGACTACGCAACCTACCAACGCAACCTAACTTGCACCTAGCTACGGAGCGGGCTCCGCAGTGCTACGCTGCGTGCTACGCGTAGAGCTACTCGTACGTACCTTATTACTCGTAGAGCTAAGCAGCTTAGTACGAGTAGAGCTACGCAGTTTATTTCGCCTAGAGCTACGCAGCTTATTTCGCCTAGAGCTACGCAGCTTATTACTCTTAGAGCTACGCAGCTTATTACTCTTAGAGCTACGCAGCTTATTGCGCGAAGAGCTACGCAGCTTATTGCGCGAAGAGCTACGCAGCTTATTGCGCGAAGAGCTACGCAGCTTATCACTCGTAGAACTACGCGGCTTATTACACGTAGAGCTACGCAGCTTATTACGATTTAGTATTCAACAGTGTTACTGACGTTTCTAAGGTCTAAATAGATTTACAATATTTTTGAGGAAGTTGTCACAGCAGTCAGCTGGCCTGCAATAATTGAAGTTCAATTTTCAAAATTTAACCACAACCAACCCAGCCTTCTTACGTTTCTTTGCACAGTGGTCGAATTCCCAATGAGCACAGTGGTACAGCATTAACCACTAATTATAGTGTATGCAAATGAAGGCATTCATACCCAAATGATTCAATTCGGCCAGCTTTTCATTTAGCTCGCTTATCGTCGACATTAATCTTTTTACTAAGTCTGGGTAAGCAATTAATATGTCTGAGGGAAATTATATTAATTGGTTTTTTTTTGTTGGAATATTTCGGTTTAATTGTCATTGTTCTGTAATGACTATTATTAATGCCTTGATTATTATGAGTTTAAGTTTTTTTTTATATTGACATTTTAAGCATATAAGCAACGGGTGGATACGACTTATGCTAGATTAAACTGATCTATTTTTCTTTCTTTTTAGGGTTCCGTACCTCAATAGGAAAAAACAGAACCTTTATTGGATCTCTTTGTTGTCCGTCTGTTTATCTGTCTGTCTGTCAAGATCCTTAATCTCGGGAACACGTGGAGGTATCGAGTTGAAATTAAAACAATTTACTCAAGTTTGCGGTCCCTTGAAGCTGTGAAAAAATCAACTTCTGAGTTAACGATAAAAAAAGATAAGGCTGTTTATGTCGCAAAAAACATATATTTGGACTCTCTCAATTCATAGGGTACTTCCCGTTGGCCTAGAATCCTGAAATTTCACATGAAGCAAAGTCTCACAGCACAAATATAGGAAAAATACTGAAAACTGTAAATTTGTAGTTACGTCACGAAAAAAAAACTTTCTTGCAATTCGGAAAAAGCTTCGTAATTAAATTTGGAATTTGAACTGTTTTCATATCAAACCCGAGGCACACAGCGCAGCAGCCAATCGCTAAAGCACTGCGCCAACCATCTAACACAACCACACACACATAAACACACATATTATTCTCTCGTGTAACTTATCGTCTCGGGATGGTTTGGGGTTGCGGGATTCTTGAAAACAATTACCGCGGCTCTGGAACGCAAAAGGCAACTGAAGGAACACAGGTGGGTTTCAGTCAGTAAAAGTGTCACACTCCCTCGCGCTCCACCCAGAGTGGCAGTAATTTGATGATTTCCCACGTAAACAATAGATAAGATTGTGGTTCGTGTTCAAACATATTTATTTATTACAGCTTGGAGGACTACAGATTACAGAAAGAAACTGATCAAAAAGAAAAACAAAAATGGATGACAGCAAGCCAATTACAAGTCCTCACGTATAGTGTCAGACCTATATTTCAGAAGTGAGCATAAACAGCTCTTAACTCAATGAGTTAAACTTATTTAAAGGTTAAAAATAAGTTTAGATATACAAAGCCGTGGGTTAACCGAGTATTTAACTGAAACTCTTTAGTTAACAATAAAATGAGCAATAATAGCAAAATTACGGAAAAATAGGGAAAAACTTAAAAGCTGAAGAAGATTATCACTGATTACAAATAGGTGAGATAATAGACAAACAGAATAAATTAAATAATTAATAATAATAACTTAATTTAAAATTAAACACATATTTAAAAAAAAAAATTAAAAGAAATCAATTCTCAGAAAAATCATGTTTTCATCTCTTATTTAAAGTCACATTCATTTTCCCATAAAAATATCAAGCCTCACTTTACCAAAACGTCGAGAATATTACAATAATTACGCAACGTCTCAATCGGGACAGAAAGGGCAATTCCACACTGCGCTAATGATCGCCCGACACAGATACAAATCGCGCGGCGAGCGACACGCGTTTCTAACGTAATCACTTAATTATTGGGCGACACCTAAACTTAGGGTTGAACGGAAGAAAAAAATTTTTTATTGTCCTTAATTAGTTGGTTTTTTAAGGTTCCGTACCTCATTTGGCATAAACAGAATCCTTGTAGGATCACTTCAATGTCCGTCTGTCTGTCAACATCTTTTTTTCAGGAACACATTTTAAAGTGAGATAGTTACTCTAGTCTTGATACTCCTTAGATAAAAGAAAAAATCTTCTTCTAAGTTAACGTTATCTGTATTTATGACCGTTTACTCTATTTATGGCGCATAATTTGAAAATTCCCTTTGACCTAGAAACCTGAAAGGTAAAAAGCAAGGTCTCATAGGACAAATAAAGTAAAAATTCTGAAAATCTGTATTTATATCATAAATAAAATAATGACTTTTTTGCGATTCGGAAAATCGCAGAAAAGCTATTGATCTTCGAAGCTCGATTCGGGAATCGAATCACATAGGTAAGTTGTATGAAAGCCTTGGTTTGCGAGTCCGACTCGCACTTGACCATTTTTAGGGTTCCGTTCCTCAAAGGAATAACAGATCTCTTATAGGATCACTTTGTTGTCCGCCTGTCTGTCTGTTTGTCTTTCTGTCGGTCTGTCAAGAACCTTTATCTCGAGTACGCGTGGAGGTATCAAGTTGAAATTAAAACCATATACTTAGGTCTGCGGTCTCTTGAAACTGTGAAAAAATCTAACTTCTGAGTTGACGAAATAAAGATACGGCTGTTTATGTCGCAAAAAACTTGTATTTCGACACTCTCAAGGGAATCAAAATTCATAGGGTACTTCCCGTTGACTTACTGAAATTTTGCACGAATCAAGGTCTCATAGCCCAAGTATACAAAAAAATCTGAAAATTCTAAATTTGTAGTTACGTCACAAAAAACCAATTTTTTTGCGATTCGGAAAAATTTTCGTAACTCAATTTGAGAACTGAACGCTTTTCATAGGTATACAGAACCGCGCGAAAACCGAACAAGTCCGGTTTTTTTTTTAAGTTTAGTCTTCAATTTGTATGCAGCCATATTAATTAGAACTAACTGAACGACGCAGGTGAGTTTTAGTCAGTAAAAGTCTGACACGTCCTCTCGCTCCACCCTTATGTGGTAGAAGTCATTGGAAGATTTACTAACTCAAAAAAAAGGTGAACCGATAAACTTGTCCATCACGAGAATCCGATCGATGCGAGATGTACATACAGGACCAGTCATTATGGCGATATTTGGGGGAAGGTTAAGTTCAGCAGCAACCTATTAAAAAAAAAAGTTACTTGACTTTTACATTACTACAATATTAAAAATCAAGAATGTGAATGGAAAATTACTGTAATTATTGACTTTCATAAGGTTAGTTAAATCGGCTACAGACTGCATGTTCATGTTATCAAGTTTGTTAACAAACCACTTGATCAAATTCGATTAATTCGTTTAGTCACCCTTTTACAATACAAAATGCACATTTTAATAACTGTTAATTTCTTTTTGTTCTCTAATAATGATGATTATTAGAAATTAACAATGAATCAAAACTAATACAAGAACATTGTAACTAGTAACAATAACATCAATTTTCATGTCATTAATCACGTTCACATAATTTTTACATTGTCGATTAATGTTGCCAATTTAACTGCAAATAAAATTACTATAAAACAACTTATTCCTTTGATTATATTATAAACCAGTCATTAGAATTAAAAATACGATTTACGCAAAAATCTACTCTTAACTGACCTGCCCCCTTAGCCAAGTTACGATCGTTTCGTTTGCATCGAACGCCTCGAGTAGGCTACGCCTCCGATTCCTTTGTTCTAACGTCATCTCAACGCTCAGTCTCGTGGTCAGAATAAAGGAATCGGAGACTTGGCGTACTCGAGACGTTCGACGCAAACGAAACGATCGTAACTTGGCTAGAGGGGCTGTAAACTGTGTAACTGGCCTCTTGGTCTAGTGTTTAGTCGCCCTGACTGCTACGCCAAAAGTCGTGGGTTCGATTCCCACCGGGCCACCCAAGACAAATATTTGTGTGATGAGCACGTTTATTGGTCTTGTGTCTGGGTGTAATTTATCTATAATATGTATATATTTAGAAGTATACAAATAAAGTATGTTTATCAGTCGTCTAGTACTCAAAGCACAAGCTCTGCTTATTTTGGGACTAGATGGCGTGAAGTTGTCGAATGTTGTAAACAAAAATAAGGAGTTAAAATTCCATTTTTTATTTTAGTTTTGGCATCTCATGGTTTGTGTATTAAAGTTTTGAAAGTATGTATTTTTTGATACAAATAGTCTTTTTATTTCCCATTAGAATGCAGATATAACATACTCTAACGATTTTGAAGTATTTGACAGCAAATGTATCTAGTAGTTAATACTGTACAGGCCCGGCAGGGTCGGTTGGGCCATGGGTTGTACGAAAAAGAACCCCGGGGCCCTGCAACGAAGACAAAGAAAGAACAGAAGTGGGTTTTAATCAATTAAAGTCTGACACGCCCTCTCTCTCTGCCCAAGAACGAGAGAAATCATCGGATGATTTCACACCTAAAAAAAATATAATTTTTAGCTCCATTTTACCACGATCGCACCTGTTTCAATGATTTCACATGTTATCCAGACACTTGAGATAGCAAACTACATCAACCACCAAGTTAACATTACAATATCCACTAGGAAACAATATTTGCGAATAATTAAAACAGCTGTTCTTTATGGTTTATATTTTTGAAATCATCAATTCACCAAGAATCTACTATATCATCATTTTGGACGAATTTGTAAGGATGCTATAATATAATTGAATAATTGAATAAATTAATAAATAAAAATAACAAATTTATCGAGATAAGTGAAAAATATTGTTCTGAACAGCTGCTTATTTTCTTTTTAGAAGTTCATTTTAGAGGCATGAAGGTAGCAGCCCTAGCGCCGCGTCAACGCTAACCACACTACTTTTTATTATATCAATTTGTGCCCATTGAAGGCGCTGTTTTGGGCTAATTCCTTTATAATTGCAGGATCGCCCGTTCACCCGCGTGGACGACGCCTTATCTGATCAGAGTGAACATTAAGAGAAACTAAAAGTTATTTTTAATGACGCTTTTAGGCGTGATACAACAATTTGTATACACTTATCTAATATTTATGACTTTATTTCATGTGTATATTCTATTCTGAAATAATAATATTAAAATGGATTGGATTTACAGATAGGTAAACTTATATACTTGTCTTTTTTACATGGGAACTCATTAAGTGACTCCTCCCGCTCTGGATGGCGTGAGAGGGAATCATTTACTGATTAAAACACACCTATGTTGCTTCAGTTGCCTTGCCCTTTTTAGTCCAGGGCCACGTTAAGCCAACTCTTTCGACCAATCCCAAACATGATATATCTATATACCAAATATCTAAATTTCTTGTCGCTCAGCCCATTTCAAATTTAAGAGAGCCCTTCTCCCCTCATCTATAGTCAATGTGAGCATGGTTTAAAATCTTGTTGCTTCGTCCAAGTTAATGCTTGAAAAAGATACGTGCAAGAGCCACGTGAAAAAAGAGAGATAACGCCTGAGAACTCTGTGGCATTCGGTAATTCCGTCATTTACTCGAATATTTCTCAAAACTTGTTCCAGAAAATACGTGTTTTTTTAAGCCATGTATATTTAGATTATTTTTAAATTTATGAGTACATTATGCAGGGCCAAAGTTCAGGCAAAATAAAAAAAATTCAGAGGACTTTACTGTGTTAGTATTACTTATATTTTGATTTCAATAGAAACCTAGATAATATCCACAAGATATCTGTTTACAAAATATCCGGAGAAAGATGTGTAATAACGTCATAATCACGTAAGAGCGGTTGTGTGAATATGTATCTTGGGTTAGCCGCTTTTAATATGCTAAACATAGACTAAAATCTTAGCACATAAAAAACTTTTTACATATGCCTATATTATTTGAGGAGTTCCCTCGATTCCTTATGGATCCCATCATCAGAACTGGATTCTAAAAAAAATGGAACTAATCGGAAAGTAACACGTCTAAGACGAAAAAAATATATTTGCAATTCGGTCTATAAACGACGGAGTTCTAAGGTAACACACAAAAAATTAAAATTAAAAACCATACAACCGAATTGATAACCTCCTCCTTTTTTTTGAAGTCGGTTAAAAAGCATTTCTATTTGCTAATTTCTACAAAAACACAATTAAGCGCTGTATTTTATTTACAGCCGAGCATAAATCACCAGCAAAAAAAAACATTTTGAGCTCCGTGGCCACTGTTAGCTGGAATAGTGATATATGTATGTACCCATTCCACACACATTAAACAAAACACAACATACCAAAAAAAAAAGGTTATCAAACTTATAACTCAAAGATCACATTAAGATTCAAATTCACAACTTACTACTTACTTATGTAAAACAGTAGCATAAAATCATACTTACTCAAAAAATGACCATTCTAACATTTCTAATAGAAAATAATATTTCGTGCCTCAAAGAAAAAAGTGTTTTACGTGAAAAAACGGCATAACTTAATTATGTTTCAGCAGGAAATTAAATGTGTACGCCGATAAAATGTTTCAGAAACGAAAACGTTGGAGCAGGAAATTGTATTAATTTGTTATATGAGTTTCAGGGGTATTGTGAATGATACTAAGGTGTATATGGAATGGTACAGGCTTTCCTCGTGTTTGAAATTTATTGTAGACTAGCTTCAGCCAGCGGCTTTGCCCGCGTGAGTTTTGGAAAATCATCTCTTTTTGCTGCTCACTTATGATATAAAAGAAATCCCTGTGCAAAATTTCTCGCTTCTAGTCTTGGTATTTTTGACTGTGCATTGATTTAGTCAGTCAGCCAGTTTCTCCTTTTATGTACCTACGTATATATATATATATACACCACTTTTTTTTAATTGGTACAAAAAATTAGGCTCTATCCGTACTCGTTACTGATCATATATGTGTAGACAAAAGTAAAAAAACCGGGCAAGTGTGAGTCGTACTCGCGCACTGAGGTTTATGTACAAACTTACTTGTGAAAACAGTTCAATTCCCAAATTGAGTTACGAGGACTTTTTTCCTTGCTATGAGAACTTGCTACTAAATTTTTAGGATTCTAGGTAGACGGGAAGTACCCTATGAATTTTGATTCTCTTGACAATGTCGAAATACACGTTTTTTGCGACATAAACCACCGTATCTTTTTTTTTGTAAACTCAGAAGTTTGATTTTTTCACAGCTTCAAGGGAATGCAGTGCTGAATATATGGTTTTAATTTCAACTCGATATCTCCACGCGTTTCTGAGATAAAGGGTCTTGACAGACAGATGAACAGACAGACAGACAGACAACAGACAGACAGACAGCAGACAGACAGACAGACGGACAACAAAGTGATCCTATAAGGGTTCTGTTTTGCCTTTTAAGATACGGAACCCTAAAAACGAAAATCAAAATTGTCCACGAAAATTTATCATAATTGGTAAATTCATAATTGAATCAATCATTCATAACATTTGCTACTAGATAATACTACGCGCAGTTGTTTTTCCATTTTGTTCGCCATTTATTCATTCATAATCAATAGCCTGTACAATATTTCCATAATTTGAGTGACATTTTGGGATATAAACAATTCAATTCAATTTCAAAGGTTTTTTATTTCACATAGGCCTACATGGGCACTTATAAAATGTCAGGAGCTAGTGCACGGTTCCAAATTGGTCGTTTCCTATGGAGAAGAACCGCTACTAACTTTCCTAACAAACGCTAATAACTTTGCTGTTTATGAATATTATTTATTGAGACTTTACTTAAATAATAACAAGACTTTTTTCTAATAAGCACTATAAATGTTTGCACTAATTAAAAATTCGTGCTGTATATACATAAATAGATGACCACCAAACGTACGGCAATTCGTCATCAGTACATGGTGGACCCCCTTACGCACAAAACGTTTTGGGAACACATTTATTGTGCGTACAGATACAGCTAAGGAGTGTAATTATCTGCCCGAATCTATGCTTCCTAATAGCTACAATCTTGAAGTCTTTAAGTCAAGAATGAATAAGTGGCTTCTAGACAAGCGTGCTCTATCGTCGACCTCATCATCGCTTACCATCAGGTGAGATAGTAGTCAAGAGTGAGCCTATCAATAATAGTAGAAAAAGATGAAATTGATTAATAGGAAGGACTTAATAAGTTCCTTGACTAATTTTCTTAATATGATTATTTAATTAGTATTCGTATCACCCGCATCCCTCTTTATTTTTAGAGTTCCGTACCTCAGAAGGAAAAAACGGAACCCTTATAGGATCAGTTTGTTATCTGTCTGTCAGTCTATCTGTCTGTCTGTCAAGACCCTTAATCTCAGGCATAGGCGAAGGTATCGAGCTGAAATTAAAACCATATACTCAGGTCTGCGGTCCTTTGATGCTGAGAAAACTTCAAACGTATAAGTTAACGAAAAAAAAAAAATTGCCGTTTATGCTGCAAAAAACGTATATTTCGCAATTCTCAAAGGAATCTAAATTCATAGAGTACTTACTGTTGACCCCGAATCCTGAAATTTGGTATAAAGCAAGGTCTTATAGCACAGATATAGGAATAAATCTGAAAACAGTAAAATTTTAATTACGTCACAAAAAAACGATTCGGTAAAATCTTCGAGACTACAATCGGGAATTAAACTATTCAAATAGGTAAGTTTTGTACGGGACCCTCAGTGCGCGAGTACGACTCGAACTTGCCCAGTTTTTTTGACAAATCGTTAACTACACCGTGGTTTGAAAAGTTTCCGACCTGAAAAAGATACAAGATTTTTTTCTTATAATTAATTTTTCTTTTTTTTACATTGTCTCCTTGAAACTCTACACACTTCTCCCAGCAATACCTCCATCTCTAACCTGTTCAAATAGTAGTTAGAATTTTTCTCTGCAAAATAATTATTCACGAAATTTGCCTCAGCATTTGACGAAAATCGCTATGCTCCGAGCGCAATTATTAGATGAGGTAACAAGAAAAAGTAGCTTGGGGCTTAGAATATAAGCTACCTGGAGAGTACGACGGATAATCAAGCAGTTTAAACCGTGAGTCGTAGATTTTCGCCATGGTAACCGCTGAGGTGTGAGAGGGCGCGTTGTCTTGATGAAAAAGGATTTTTTTTCTGCATCTCATATTGACGCTCTCAAATGACTGCCAAATAACAACTGCGCGTTCTAAATTGCTGCAACTTTGGCAAGTAACAGTCAAAAGATGCACATCTACATTCACTAGCTTTTATTGACGAGCTCTTCTTATTGAGGTCCGAAACTTTTAACGTATTCAAGCACGTCAATGCTATAGAGATTTAATAACACCTTCCACAGTATTTTTTTTAAATTCTTCTTTCATCATTTCAGCCGAAAAACGTCCACTGTCAGGCATAGACCTCCCCCAAGTGTTGCCACAATGACCGATCCTGTGCATCATGCATCCAAAGTGATCTGTGTCCCCCAACGTAATCATTTAAGAAGACCGACGTGATCATTCAAGAAGAAAAAGGAATAATGAAAACCAAAAATTTTGCATACAAACGAATTTTCCCCTTTGAAAATTCAACTTTTAAAAGGGTGACCCTTAAAAGTTTAATATTCAAATACCCTTTCTTAGTGCTCGCAGGTCAGTCAGTCAGTTTCTTCTTTTATATATATAGATTATTATATCAACATGGGTATCTACATAAATAGATTCAAAGCTCCATCGTATAACATCCTACGTATACCTTAATATAAACCATCTCACCTAACCCTTACCATCACCTACGGCATACATTAAGTGTATTCACGTTCCTATAAACATAATGAGGTTATATTTCATGGGGCGCGTTTCCCATGAAATATAAAAGGGAAATGTTCCAAAATGATTAGTGTAGTTCCTCCGTGCGGTATCGGTCCACCATCACCGGCCTAACATAACAAGAAGCAATTTTTCACAATTTTCCATTCTTTTCTATAATACTAAAATGTAGGGTGACCATGCGATACAGAATCCTCAAACAGAATGTCTACGGTTTATTATTATTATTTTTTGAATTTATTCTTTAAGTGGTTTATTTTATTTTTTATTCTTTATGCAAACAAAAGTACAGAGGTGGATTTAATGCCTTAAGGCATTTTCTACCAGACAACCTTTCGGTGATGCAGAAACAAATTGTGGTAGGTGCAATATTAGCATTACTTATTGCATACAAATATATACTTAAATACTATAAATATAATATACATAATATATCTATATGTACTCAAACTAGAAAAAAGGTAAAAGAGAAAAAAGGAAAAAAAAAATAAAGAAAAGCCAAATCTAGCGAAACAATTGGTGCAGAAAAATTAGCGCTGTGACAATGCTGCTGCCAACATCTACTAATACGGTTGCCTTTCTCTAATCCAGTGTTTTTAAACCTTTTTGAATATGTGACTTATTTTTTAAATAGTCAAATAGCAGCAACCCCCTAGGACCATAACATATCGGTGAGCAGACGGGTGCACTGCGCTCTCGGGAAAACTTCATAAATTTAGACATCTAAGTCGAATATAATATCTTTTGACACGTTAAAAATAAAACAAACTCTCAAACTCTCTATTTTCTCCAAATTTCCTTTCGCAGGTATGCTGGAAGAGATTTCTTTAGAAATAAGCATCACCTTTGTACTATTCTTCTGTTTCCTTCTTCTTTTCTTTATTATTGTGTGTACATAAATTGTTAAATAAATAATAAACAAAGTTCAGAAAAAGTATCGAAGCATAAACAGGCACACTTTTATCAGACTTGCGACCACAACTCCCAAAATTAAGCAAGACATTTTGAACCACCTGGGGTTCACGACCCACATATTGAAATAATAGTCAATGAATTCTCGGATTGTTACCTTTTAGTCACTCGTGTATTCAAATCGTAATAACTACTAGACTATACCAACTTTTTTTAGGGGGCAAATAATCAAATAATGCGGGGAGTGGAGTGCGAGGGATTGTCAGACTGACTAAAACCCACCTGTGTCCTGCAGTTGCACTTTGCGTTCTAGGACTACGGTTTCCTTTTCAAAAATTCCCTGTGGCCCTAGCAGGCATTAGGCCTGCTAGGCTCATACGGAACAATTCATAAACATGTAGCTTTTCTTTTATTTATTATTTATTTATTTATCTTTATTCCAAAAAGGTAAGTAAGTTATAAGATAAGCCTCACAAAACCGTTGCAATCGGTTGACTGTGGGGTCGGTGAGTCTCTAGACATACTTAAAACATTTCTAAATAATATAATTTTAATTTACGTCTAAATCTATTTGTGTTTGTTTCACTTCTTATGTCTGTATGGCATTCTCTTTTTTAGTGTTCTGTCACCAAAGTAATTGATGACTTTGGGTACATTGAATCTACCAGCAGCCATAGATCGTTTATTATGATTATTTTTCATCTTTAAAGAAAACGTTGGTCTACACTAGGAATTGCTCCTGTTACGACTTAGTGCGTTGCGTTCACAAACACGTAAACTCGATCATACACAAGACAACCAAACTTAAAACAACTATTTGTCGGCTATACGAATATTTGTTCCAGGTGATAATCAAACATTAGCATTAACATCGAGTATTAGCATTTAGGAGTCACTGCGCAGTAGCGAATTCATATGGTAGCGGGGGTGAAGGGCGGGGTAGGCACTTCGCAATCAAAAGCAAGTATCAAGAGACTTACTGTTACCATAAAGAGTCAAAATCTCAGTAGTGCTGGCGAGAAAGAGGAATGGAGCTATATACCCTATACAGCATCATCCCTTTTGCAATTCAGTTTAGGTCGTAAAATGGATTGCATTAAAAACTCGTGGTAATACTATAGAGCCGCTATTAAGGTTGCATCAACCTATACTTAATCCGATATATTTTTCCCCAAAATAATATATTTATTGTCTTCTAGATTTCTCAAATCATGGTCACCCTACCCAGGTTGCACAGCACGCCAGCCGACGGTGCCATATAATGAAGTGATTACCTCACCTCGGAGCGCCACGAAACCGTACCATTTTCACTTGCTGAACCAATAACATACAAGAAAAATGTACGGAAATATTGATATTTTAACAGCTTTTGTGTTTTTGTGTAGTCGTACTGTTTGATGGTTTTTATGCGAAATTTTGACTTTTTTGACTTCTTGTTTGCTTTCGCATGTCTTGGTCAAGTGATCGATGCAATTTTAAGACAGGATCACATGACATATCCTTTTTTTTGAGGTGAAAAATCATCAATAACTATTGTAGACTATTTTATTAATATTATTATTTTAATATTTTTTTCCAAACTCTGAATGTATTATTGTTCTTATCATCAATTAATTATGTTATTATCTGCGCATAATTTAGAGCATGCTGTGCTTTTCTATAAGTGATGAGTTAAGTTATTAATGTATAAATTGTGTAGCGTACGTATTGTTGAAAAGCGTAATAAATAAATAAATAAATAAACAAATTATTAAATAAATAATAATAATAATATAATATAATATTCCACAACTATCACACAACGCCGTCTAGTCCCAAGCTAAGCAGAGCTTGTGTTATGGGTACTAGACAACTGATAAACATACTTATATATTTCTAAATACATACATATATAGATAAATTACACCCAGACACAGAACAAATGATCGTGCTCATCACACAAACATTTGTCTTGGGTAAATAAATAAATAACTTCTCTTACTCAGGGTGGAGCGAGAGAGAGAGTGTAAGACTTTTACTGATTAAAAACCACCGATGATTGACTGATATACTGTTTATTGTACACCATAAATAAGATTGCAGTATGAGCTTAAAATTAAAAATTACAATGAGCAGTTTTATCTTTATATTAATGTGCTTTTTCACGAATTGAAAACACATGAGTTTCGATCACCATCCACGCGCCTACAGTGTACGAGAAACCAAATACGCGTCCGGTATGATACTATAGGACCCTCTGTAACAAAAACGTGATTGTTTCCTAAACTAAGATTGTTAGTAAATAGGTACTTTACACACTACATCAATATTATACCATTAAGGAGTCATCCATATAAGTGCAAGAGCCGGCGGCACATAAACTGCAACCCTGCCGCTCTGCGCTCGTGACGGCTGTAGTAAACAACAACAATACTTCGTCTACAACAGCCGGAGTCACGCCTAGTGTGTAAACAGCTTTACATTGCGTATTATTTATAATATTATTACCTACTTACTTGCTTTTATCAGCGTCATTTATTTATTTATTTATTAAAACTTCATGCAACACAAAGGTAAAGGCGGACTTATGCTTCGGCGATTCTCTACTAGTCAACCAAGGGTGGAGAAGAAAAATTTCATTTAGTGAAAAAATAAACTTGTTTTTTTTTCATTAGAAATTAATAAATTAAAAAGTCATCAGGGTTTATAAAATCGTTATTCTAATCAACCCTGTTGACATTTTCAATTTTAAAAGTAATTCATTATTTTTTCGAAAATGTTAGAATAACGATTTTATAAATTAAAAAACGTAAATTTATATATATTTTTTTAGATTAGAAAAGAATTGTCAAAAAATTCCATCACGTGTGGGTCCAGAATCATGTAGGATCCATGGTATTTTTTTGTGCGTCGATGTCAAAGACACCCTGCATACATACTTAAAAACTTCATCATCTCCATAACCTAAGTGTATTTTCCTATATCTTATTTAAAAATATCAAAAACATAAAAAAATATCAAGCTACTGGTTGTCCTGAGTGGGAAATCTCGTAATATAACGCACCATGTCTAGGAGTACAGCTTTTTGGATGTAAACCCTTGATCCAGTTGCTCAACAAGAGCCTCCTCAAATAGCGGTCGAAATTCTTGGCTATCAAGCCATTGACCGTCACGGCTATTGGTATAACAGCTGTCATCAGCTCTCAGCTTTGACGAAGTTCTCGAGATGAGTTCTCTCCATCCATCCACATGACCATACCAAAAGTATACGATTACCTTATGTTACAACTCCATTTATTAAATTATTATATAAAAGGAGAAACTGACTGACTGACATATCGACGCACAACTGAAACTACTGGGACTAGAGCGTGAAATTTTGCACAAGGTTTCCTTTCATGATGTAGGCGAGTATAAAGAAGAGGTTATTGAAAATTCAAGCTTAAAGGGGGAATTAGGTTATTGTATAAAATCTCATTACGTGTGCCAATATATTTGAAAGTTAGCACAAATTGTATACTATATAAATAATACAATAATTAAGGGGGTTTTAGAGCAGAGTGAGAGAGTTTTGGCCGAGTGGTAACGGCCCCGTCTTACGAGTAGTACGTCGCGGGTTCAAACCTAAACAGGCGCATTACTTTTTGTAATTTATTTCATCAACACTGCTCTCAAAACGGTGAAGGAAAACATCGTGAGAAAAACCGGCATGTCCTAGAACCAAAAATTCGAAGACATGTGACATTCACCAACCCGTTCTGGGCCCTCGTGGTGGATTATGGCCCATTCCCTCTCTTGGGAGGAAGCCTGAGTCTCAGCAGCGGGAACATTAAAAAAATTTGGCAAGTGCAAGTCGGACTCGCGCACTGAGGGTTCTGTAAAAACTTACCTATGAAAACAGTTCAATTCCCGTATTAATTTACGAAGATTGTACCAATTCGCATTTTTTTTTAATGTGACGCAACTACAAACTTACAGTTTTCTGATTTTTTCAGTTTTCAGATTTTTTCCTACACTTGTGCTATGAGACCTTTCTCCATACCAAATTTCAAGATTCTTGGTCAAGGGAAGTCCCCTATGAATTTTAATTCCCTTGAGAGTATCGAAATGCACTTTTTTTGCGACCTAAAAGGCCGTATCTTTTTTTTCGTTAACTTTGAAGTTTGATTTTTTCGAAATTCCTGGCGCATATTTTAACCAAAATAAATAATAAAGACGGCCATTCTTAACCGCCATTCTACAAAACCATTAAAAATAAGGAGGTGTTAAAGATTTCACGAAAACATTCTGGCGAATGAAGACACAGGCAAAGTGCTAGCATTTTATAAACGAACAGAACGTACGGTTCCTCAATAGAAAATCCAAAACCACAATTTTTAAAACAATACATCGTTTTATATCCACCCAACTATAAGGAGATCCTCCTAAAAATCAGGACGCCTCCACCGTACTATAACGTCTTTATTATTATAAATACCAACATAATAGCCCAAAAACAACCCGTACCTGTATCCAAATAATTGTATCTAACGACTGCCAACCGTATAATCAAAACCATATCAGCCGAAATCAATTTTTCATCGCTGAGGTCGATTTTAAAATTATCATACAAAGCGAATAGTCCAAAAAACCAATATAACAAGACCTTTAGCAGGAACCAACTAGTTTAAACCCAGAGGTCGGTATCTCTGGGCAGGCTCGAATAAGTATTCTAAATAACCAGTGTAAAAAGACTTCTTATATAAACCAACTTGCCTTAAAGCAGAGGTCAGTGTTTTATTCAGTTTGTAAGCTGGTGAAATATAATTAGATAACAAGTGCTACGGACCAATAAAATTGATTTAGATACACGGAAAGCAATTGTGTTCAGTTTATACATCATGTGTACACCTACATGAGTAATTGCGGTCTTTGTGGCTTATTATTATGTGTTTTTTATAATTATTAGTTGATCTATTAGGCTGAAAAGCTCGAGCTGAGAAGCCTGTAGCTTAAATAATAATAGCCAAATGGGATAAGTCTCCAAGGTTAAGCAACACTTGCCGAGGTCGGACTTAGGATGGGTGACCATCTTGACGTACCGAGATTCTTCCGTCTTTCGGAAAGTGCGTCAAGCTGATGGTTCTGACTGTCATTTGTAGACCTTTGACAGTCGTTAATGATAGTCAGAAGTCACGAAATCTTGTTGCCATCTGGTTTACTTCTAGCGATACCGATAAATCAGATAAAGTCTTCTCTAGAACTGTCCTCTCATGAAGAATTCGATGAAAGGCCCAGCCACGATAGACGCGTGCTTGCGGACGTCGAGCAATGGGTAGCTCGCCGTCTGGCCGTCCGGTAGGTAATCGACTGGGCAGAGCCACAAGTCAACAGCTCGTAGTTGATCCCCGGGCCCCAGGGTTCTCTTTCGCACAACCCATGGCCCCAGTAAGCTTCGACCCTACTGGGCCCTTACAGTTTTGTTGACGTCACCTTGAGGCGCGCGTGGAACACTACGCGCCGTCGACGACTTGGGCTCGGTCCGGACGGTTACCAGACGGTCGGACGGCGAAATATCCATTGCTCGCCGTTTACAAGCGCGCGCTTATGGTGGCTGGAAATCGAGATCAGGATGCTGGCAGCTGGGGCGTGAGTTCCGTTCCCTCGCGCGGGCGGCCTCCTCTTTTGCTAGCATTACTGCTTCGCAGAAGGAGGTGGCCGCCTGCCATTCCTGCTCGCTCCGGACCATGGTCTGTACCAATGCCCGGCGCGAGTGATTGTTGCCTCCGATCGTACCCACGAGGGCACGGCGGTGCTCTGCCCAGGTGGGGCACACCTCTACCGTATGCTCCACAGTCCTCCTCCGGCCGATTCACACAGTGGTGACACCCGGGCGTTTCTTCCGCACGAATCCGGTGTAGGAACCTCCTGAACTTACCATGTTCGGTGAGCACCTGCGTCATGCGGAAGGTAAGAATGGCCGTGTTGTCTTTCCAGCCACTCCTCAAAGAGGGGACTTACCGCCATAATTATGGCGTACCCTACTGATATCTCTTTGAGGTGCGGGTAAACTCGACTTGACGTCGACCTGGGCTTGGAGCCTTAACATGACGTGTTAACATGTCAGTCTTGCGGCAATGGCAGAAAGAGGGATGGAGCTAAAGACCCTATATAGCTCCATCCCTTTAACAGATCAGTTTAGGTCGTAAAATAGATCGCGTCAAGAGGTCTTGGTAGGGTATCTGGTTTTTATATAACGGCGAGCTACCCTTTACTTACCGTCCGTGAGCCTGCGTCTACAATGGCTGGGAATTAGAAGGAGAGGTAGGTACATGCTGTTCAAATTTTGAGAAAGAAAGCAAGTACGAAAACGACTTTAATGCCAAGAAACAACACTAGACAGTAAAAAAGAAGACATGAAAGAAGTCAACATGACAGGACCAAAATCAAAGACCAACTTGAAACAAAGAAACACTTTGACTATAATGAGCACTATTGCCATTAATAATTTAGTTCTCAAAGCCGGCGTGTTACCCGAGTGTCACTCCGTGCACGCACGGGCACGACGCTAGCACGTAGCACGTCGCGTGCAGGCGGTGTCGGCCAATTTGCACGTCGCACGTCCAAGCTCAATTTTCCTGTCAAACCGAGCCGCGCCATTACCGCGGACTTGTGAAGCGAGGCAGCGCTTTTTGGAATATGGAGAAAGAAATTCTTCAGTTTGAAGGGTTGTGATAAGGGATGGCCTCCCTTACCAAAATCCTAAAGAGATGGATTTTGAGGTAGTGTTGCTCAGGGGTTTTGTTCAGAATGTAGAATAAAGAATTTAAAGCTTAAAACTTACTTAAAAGCGGGTTGCTTAAGCTCAAACGTTTACACAACTTCAGCTATTTATCAGCGCTGCACGAAGCGCTAAACGCTTGATTGCATCGGACACGAAACATTATTAAGACATTCTCAGCCCTAACGCGCCGGCCCCGCCGCCTGCCTACCTCATTAGAAATTAATTTACGCTCAAAATAAGCTAAACGGTCAATATCATCGAAAGTTTGAGTGTACGTGATAGCGCGAGAACGCAATCATCTCGACAAAAAAGTTCTGCTAACAGATTACGTTCCAATTACGACACACTGAATCAACATTCGAATCAAACTAAATACGTGACGCCGAGACGTGGACGGCACGACGCCGAGCCGCGACCAGCGACCCACAATTTGCCCACCATCACATTCAATCACCTCCAACTAACGACCGGCCGCAAAAAACACACGACAGACTCTCAGGAAGTCGGACAACAATAAAAAAACAAATAAGTAACCCGAGCAAATTAAGTTATAACCTAAAACACGTATGAAGCCATCATCCCAACGGTGTAATCATATTAACGACTACAAAAGGAGCGGCAAAAAACACAAAAATTAGAGGATCGGGAAATGTGGGCCAAACAAAAACGTAACGCATCGCCTAATTATAGCTGTTGGACGAAAAAACAATTTTATGTTCGGCGGGCCGGCGCACACTGGCGCCTTCGCGTTGTTTGATTATAGCGCTCTGCTACTAACTTGACTATTACACTACGATAAAAATAACGTAAACCTAACCTAACCCACAATTTCTGCGTTTAAGTGTTTGCCTGACGCATGTTTTAAGCGTCAATTTGTAAACAATGCGTCATAGTTTTCGTCGGTACATAAGATGTTTCTTTCCACTTCACCTGAGAACTTCAAAGTTCAAATCGGAATTCTCATAATCCGTCCGCAGTTATCCTTAATAAAAGTCGACCCGTGTCGACTGCTTCCCGAGCAAATCCTTTATTATTTCGACGTGTATAATATTTTTATTTTGTTTCTTCCACGATTATTATTTATGAATTATTATTATTTGAGAATTTATTATTAGCTCGGGGAGCAAGCGCGGCCTTTTCAATTTGCCACAACGCGCCGGTCGGTTCGCTCAGGTATGCAGACCCGCTTTAATTTTTACGTTTTTTCTTAATACCTTTTTGACATTTCTTCTGTTGCGTATCGCTAATTAAATTTCTGTTTAGTTCTCATAAGATACAAATTGATTTGGTCCGTAATTTAATTAAGTCTTTTAATTTCCTTGGAGAGAGATCAACCGGTGTGTTTATGTGTAATGACTTGCAAATGGTAATTGGAACGTCTCGGACAGATGTTTATATTAATACTCGTGTATGGTCGTTTGGTTCTACTTAAGTTATTCATAACACTAATGAAGTAATCAACGTTTATTCCTTTTGAGTTGAAAATATTGACGGAGTGGCGGGGTAGTAAATGTTGGTGAGATGTAAAGAGGTTTGGCTCTGTCCGCTATAACTCCAGACCTGCCATGTTTTGACATTGATGTTGCCGTGTCAAAGGGTTTTACAGACTTCATGTAGGATGTGGGGAGTCTAAAGCTATGTAGAATATGAAATTACTATCATACTAGCTACCCGCCCCAGCTTCGTAAGGATATTAGAATTATCGGCTCTGTCTACTATATAATATGTAGGTTTTATACACCTAAACCTTCCTCATGAAACACTCTGTCTTTGGTGAACAGCGCATGACAATTCGTTCAGTGTGAAGAAGTGAACTAAAATATGTATTTGTCTTCATAATAAATTTACGATCACAGTGCAATCTATGGTATAGGTATGTGCGTGATTTTAGCAAAAATCGAATATACAGAGTGATTCAGTGAGTAGAGAAAAGTCGAGAATTTTAAATATTTGAAAGTCCCGTGCAAAGTTGGGGAACTTCGCAAGTTTACGTATAAATAAACACAGTATAATGTACACGTCAACTTCCACAAAAGCACTTTACCTCCGAACCACCACTAAAAAAATCCGAACACTCTAATTTAAAAACACAAACAGTTTAACCCTTCGCTAGCGCTACACGATAACATTAATATTACGAGGCTTATCATTTAATAAGAGTAGGGCCTACCGATTGTCCGTCCGTCCGTACGGGCATGGCTATTAAGAGCGCCAACCCGAGATATATTTTTATTATTTTCATACAGCGGCTCTTACGTGATTATGACGTTATCACACATATTTGGGTATTCAATAGGTTTCTATTGAAATCAAAATAAATTTGTCTAAAACTAATCCAGTTAAGACCTCTGTAAATTTACTATTTCGCGTGAAGTTTAGCACTCCATATTGTACTCATAAATTAAAAAAGTGAAAAAATATATTTATAGGAACCTTACACATTTCATCAAATTTCTGAATAACGAATTTATTTTTTCCAAATTCTTTTACAGTTTTTTAAAAACACGTTTTTTTTCCTTTTGTGAAATATTAGAGTAAGTGACGGAATTACCGATTGCCAACAGAGCGTTCAGGCGTTATCTCTATTTCTTTGCGTTGCTTATTTATCAAACATTGCGTTGGATCTTCCTGATTTGGTTTGATTCAACCGTGAGTATGTTTTAAAAGCTCGTTGAGTCCAACCAGCTTATAAAACATATTCACATTGATGACAGACGGGACGGGAAGGGCCCTCTTAATTCACCGGATAGCCGCAGTCCAGCCCGCTACGGGCGAGGTGTGCGTTTGAGAAATTACCCCTCAGATACTGCACACATTGTTATTCCTTGTTATAAATTACGCAAGTTTATGCCGATAATACCCCCGCGGCGGTGGGGGGTTAACGCCGTGATTTGTGTTGCCAGCGCTAAATACTGTGCGGTGGTAATGTTGCCGAGTTTTGATTGGGAATCGAAGCGTGTGTAGTGTTAGATAGGAATTTAATTAATAAGTCAGTTATTAAATGGTGATGACGTTATTATTGGATACATAGTATAAAATATAGCATTTATAGGGTGTCGCCAATGAGTAGTCAATACTGGACACCTCATGACCCAATGGCCATGTTGGTATTGGTTGCGTCAATATTAGATGTACAATTCCTGGCACTTAAATTATATCTATTTTATGCTAACTGATAGAATTTTCGGCCTTCTGCTTGTTCTTGTTTTCATGTCGATGAACTCAAATTATATTTAAGCTACCTTGTACATACTTTGCTATTTGCCTCGTAATACTGAAAAATACAGGCGGGTGTGCAGGGTGTGCACTATACTTAGCTGAGCTGGTGACGCATGTCCTGTGAAGCAGCTCTATACTGGCACTGTTTTTGAGATGGGTCGAGTAAGTCCCATTTGGCCAGATTGTTTGTGCAGCGGCCAACCTGAGTCCACAGTTGGTTGAGAGATTTCCAGATTGACCGCTGCAGTTCGCGTCCAGAGAGGAGACGTTCTGATGAGGTGATCTTTATACATAGCTGCATATGTAAAACCAAGTTGATTTACCTTTCTGTCTGTTCATACGCGAACTTCTCAACCACTTAAAGGATTTCAATGCGGTTTTCACAAAAAGAAAAAGTAATTAACAAGGAAAATGTATGTATATAATTTACATCTGTTTAAAGCAGGGGCTAGTCAGTACTGAGTCTTGACGAACTCTGTGATGGTTGAAAAAATCAAAAACATTTCTATGTCTAAAAATACAATCTAAACAGTACTAAGGTTCTTAGACTATTTTCTGCCAACTGTGCTGCAGTTTGTGCTGTGCGGCAGAAGATTTATGTGATGTGAAACCATTAATGTAAATTTTCTTGAATAAACCATGAAAAAAAGCATTTTAGAGGAACAAAGAAAAAGAAAAAATCGTGAGCAAAGTTTCAAGCATGAATGTGGACTAAGTATAGAAACAACAAGACCAAAGAAGCTATGAATGGATGTCCATAACTGAAGATACTCTCTGTATTGCAGAAGGTAGACCTGAAGAAAAAAATGTGCTGTGATGACCTAATAATAATATTCCACAACTATCACACAACGCCGACTAGTCCCAAGCTACTAAAGAAACTACTAGACAACTGATAAACATACTTATATAATTCTAAATACATACTTACATATTAAAGATAAATTACACCCAGACACAAAACAAATGATTGTGCATATCACACAAACATTTGTCCTGGGTGGGAATCGAACCCACGACCTCCCGGCATAGCAGTCAGGGCCACTAACCACTAGACCATCAGGCCAGTCAATTATAAAAATAATTATTTACAATAAGGCCAGGACGATAATGAGGACTTTTAATAATGCTGTTTAACCAATGACAGATTATTCACAAACGATTCTCCGCTTCAAATTGCTTTTTTCCCTCTTCATTATCAAATCTTATTTTCTAATTTAATAACCCATTAATAACAGGAATCCCATACAATACAAGCCCGCGCAGACCCGCGCGTCACTATCGCGCATCTGCGCCTGCGCCGGCGTGGCTGCTACGCCCCGCCATTTGTAACCCGAACGCCGCAGAGATTGCACGCTTAAACTATATTATTTATTAACCAAGCTTCTTCCGAGATGGGTACGGAATTACCGACGTTTGAAGATGGGAATTGTAGTTTTGAGGTTATTTCCTGGATTAATAAAATTACGTTTTCGAATTAGAATTTAGAGACAAAGTTAGCTGTGACACAGACTGGCCTTATGTCGAATTATTCTTAATAAGTGAATCCTTTAATTTAAAATAAACGTGCAAGAGTTTCTATTTACCATAATATACAGTAGCATCAGATCTGGGACTTATTTAGATGATACTAGATTAGTTTAGAGATCTGCAGAACAGACTGTAAGCCAGCGCAAACCTCTGTTGAAAAGGGCGGATCCTCCAAACAGACGGGTGTTGTGTCTGCTCCGGGCAACTGCCCGATTGTTGATTTCTAGCTGTTGTATATGTTCTAACCGTGTTGAGAACTGTCATATATCGCTGCAGGACTTTGTAGTGTTTATTTCTTATGTGACGTCATAGGAGTAGCTACATAAGTAACTTAGTACTAAGCCCATCCGTAGGGGTCCAGCAGGGTCGAAGCTCACTGGGGCTATGGGTGGTGGGAAAGAGAACCCCGGGGCCCTGGAACGAAGGCAGAGAAGGAACAGAAGGAATCCACGCAAGGGCGGGACATACCATTGGATGATTTCACACCTAAAAAAAGAGTACTAAGCCCGTAATGTATATTTCTCCATATAATTGATGAAGAGCTTCTTAAACCATCACGCAGAAACCCGCTCAAGAGATCTCAAGACTGAACATAGCCAATACCCTATAACTTTACTACAAAAAACCGATCTTCAGTGTGACCAATGTTATAAACAAGAAAACAGTAATACGAACCCAATTAAACAATTTACCGCCAGACACGAAACAGCATAATTTGATGCCATCATACGAGGATACCACGAACATACTTCAACACTTTCTTTAACCCATAAAAAGTAATGGTCAAATACCAAAATGATGTATAAATTTCATTAAAAACCATTTTGTAAAACGAAGCCCAGACAGACGCGTGACTGGAAACTCAAAACGGCTTTTACTTGCAAATTATTTGGACGCTAAAGTACGTCGTGTAAGTATATATCGGTCGAATAATAATATGCATTTAAACGTATTACGGGAGATAAAAATTATATGTCTTCGTTGGCTGGTTAGGGTGACTAATTTCAGGTGTTGTCTGGTCTCGTCTTCTGTCTCGTTCAACTGAGCACCTAATTATTCCCTCGTAGACGCCGACATAGCCCAAAGAATCTCCAAACTTAAGTGCCAGTATTAACAGATGGTCGATCTGGTCGATCGACCGGAAGACGCAGCGTTGGAAGGCCTCCTACAAGGTGGACGAATGACCTGGTGAGGGTCGCGGAAATCCGATAGATGCGAGACGCACAGGACTGGTCGTTGTAGCGACTCATGAGGAGGCCAATTTCCAATAGTGGACGTCTTTCGGCTGTAATAATAATGATGATGGGAACGCACTTCAACATTTTTTGTATCTACATATACATAAATTATGCTTAAGCATATATATAAATTTAATCTAGCCGTAAAGCAACGTTTAATCCCACCATACGTACAGAACGATTTGGAATACATCTTTGGTATGCCTTAGTCTCAACGGCTAGTTGCATTTTAGTTTGAGAGGTGTCATTTTAGTTGTGAGAATAGAATAGAATAAAATAGAATAGAATAGAATAGGATAGAATAGAATAGAATAGAATAGAATAGAATAGAATAGAATAGAATAGAATAGAATAGAATAGAATAGAATAGAATAGAATAGAATAGAATAGAATAGAAACTTACGGCGGATTTATGTCACCACATTGTATGTTTTCAAAAATATATTTTTTAAACATACTCATACCGGGTTTAAAAATAGAGGACTCACAAAAATTTTGAAAATGAAAAAGTTGATAGTGTCCAAAAACACGATCCCAAAAAAAAACAACTAATAAAAAGTTCAAGCGTCCAATCTAGGATTGGACACAACAAATACCTCCTTCTGGTGCAGTCGGGTAAAAAGAACGGAGAGTGTACAAAGAAACATTGACCTTTAACATTTCCTTATAATTTTCTTTTGTACTTCAAAACAAAAAGCAGAAACAGTTAATGGCGGCCGCGGTCGCTATCACAACTCAGTTATTATTTTTCATTGTTACTGTTATTACCGACAGTGCGCTTGTTATGCCGACGTTACCACGCTTAACAAACTATTAAAGGTACTCTCTCTTAACACCTTATTATTATGATAAATCCACGCGATTGTCCGAGAACGCGCGCTTTTTAAACAATGAAAAGTCCCGGAGAGAACGGTAAGAATTAAATTAGATTATGAAATAAATAAGATGGTCTTTTGTAAGAACAACTTTAAGTAACATTTTTGATTATACCTCTCTTTATATCTCTTTTCTCTTTTTCTCATTTATATCTCTACCGTGTGAGTGGGCGTGGCTTTGGACGACGATCAATGGGCCGCTCACCGTCTGGCGTCTGGACTGAACCCGAGTTATCGACGACGCGTTGTGTTCCACGCGCGCCTCAAACATATGTCAGCAAAACCGTAGGGGCGCTGAAGGGCCGAAGCCTACTGGGGCCATGGGTAGTACGAAAGAGAACCCCGAGGTCCTGGAACGCAAAGGCAAAGAAGGAACATAAGAATGGATTTTAGTCAGTAAAAGTCTGACACTCTCAACTAAAAATACAAACCCTTTTTTTAAGATGGTGCTTGACTGCGATCCCACCTAATGGTAAGCAATCGATAATGGTGAATCGCACTAGTTTATTAAGAGCCTATTCACTCTAGCTAGCCTTGAAGACACCTAAATTATAATCGGACGGGAAGACCGCTGTAGGCAAATCGTTCCAGTATTTCAATGTACGCAGTATAAAGAACGAGGCAAAA
This sequence comes from Mythimna vitellina, assembly GCA_949316375.1. Lineage (NCBI taxonomy): Eukaryota > Metazoa > Arthropoda > Insecta > Lepidoptera > Noctuidae > Mythimna > Mythimna vitellina. The sequence goes on from OX438692.1 coordinate 19,441,970, forward strand.
CCCTTTGTCCGAGCCGTAGAGATTTTAACAACATAAGGGTGGACACTCGGCGTACGTCGGGACCACCGGACAAGGTGGAAGAAAGGTGATGGCGGAATCAAGGCGTAATTTCAGAACCTACTCTGCAGAATGCATCCTGTAAAAGACCGGAAGGCTGGCTACTCTACACCTGTGCTGCAGGTTTGTAGATTGGTGTTAAACAAATCTGGATCACCAATTAAAAAGCGAGTTATAGACTGTTAGGTTGGGCCCTCGGTTCTCACATAGAGGATTGAGGGCCCACCTGTACCGAATAAACTATGGACACTACAGAAAAACTCTTCAATGCTAAAATCTAAGGTAATAAACAAACAAAAATTTTGGAAACAAGATATTATCGTAAAACACACTCCTACTTTATATTATCCCTGTTCAATATGGGCCCTTAAATCATCATTCACGTAAATGTTTACTACGCAATTAAAATGAAACCGTTAACTTACAGCTGCTATTCAAAGTCCTATAAGCTACTAGATAAATTATGGAAATTCTGAAAGCAAAAACAAAAGAAAACTTGAAACCTTGGCAAAATTTGGGCTCTCAGTCCTCCATTTTTTCATTTCTTCGTTATATTACCCGTAACGTATGAGAGATGAGACAAACAAAAAATTGACACTTCTTGTGAAAAAAAATGTGGAAAAAAAGAAATGAAAAGAGCCCTTATTGTACAAAAAAAAACTAGTTTTAATATTATCCTTCTGAATTGGGAAACCACAATTTCTTGGAGATATGGAGCCATATATAAAGTTTTTATTTTCAAGTTAGTCAAGTATTTTTATAAATATATACAAGTTAGCCAAATAAGTGCAGCTGTTCATTTTACTTAGTGATGAAGTAGCATTCTACTGGTGAAAGATATTTTTGAATCAGTCCTGTAGTTTTTGAGTTTATTCATAATAAACCAAAATACAAATCTTTTTTCTTAATTATTTTATTTTAAACACGAAAACAGAGAGAAAGATATTGATCCATACAGTTAGCTTTATTAGCTGAATTTCTCCTCTGGTTTCATTTTCCAAACCATTTCCTGCATTTAGAGACTCACTCCGTATTTGTCAAGTATTCCACTATGTTTTTTTATTTTTATTTCCTTTGTAATATTATTTAAAAAAAAAAACTTTGCCCTACACTAGGAATTCTGCCTGTACCTTGGGTGTGTTCACAAACATGTTAACTCACATACAGTACACCCAGACCTAGAACAGGCTAGGAACTGGGCTATACAAATTTTGGTTCCGAGCGGGAATCGAATCTGAGACACGCAGCGCAGGATCTAAACACTCAACCACTCTGCCAACGTACCAACAGTGCTGTCAAAATCAAGTTAGATATAAATGGTTCACTATTAAACACACACACATACTTAAAGAGCAGTGGTAGCCGAGTGGGAACGGCCCCGACCAGCGCATTACTTTGTGTAATTTATTTCATCACCGCTGCTCTCAAAACGGTAAAGGAAAACATCGTGAGGAAACCGTCATGTCCTAGAACCAAAAATTCGAAGACATGTAACACCCGCACTGGGCCCGCGTGGTGGATTATGGCCCATTCCCTCTCCTACAGAAGAGGCCTGAGTCCCAACAGTGGGAAAATTATAAGGCCGACTATGCTATTTTTTTCCGGTGGGAAAATCATCTTATGACATCCTCCGCTCTTGGGCGGGGCGGGAGATAGTGTCAGACTTTTACTGACTAAAAACCCATTCCTGTTCATTCGTTGCCTTTCGTACCGGGGCCGAGTCTTCCTTTCAGAATCAGACCCTTGGCCCCAGTAGGCTTCGACCCTGCTGGGACGTATGCTGACATCTCCTTGAGGCGCGCGTGGAATAGTACGCGCCGTCGACAACTTGGGCTCGGTCCGGACGGTTACCAGACGGTCGGACGGCGAGCCACCCATTGCTCGCCGTCCGCAAGCCCGCGCCTACGGTGGCCGGAAGTCGGGATCGGAGTCACGGCGGCGGTTGGGGCGTGAGGACCGTTGCCTCACGCGATCGGCCGCCTCTTTTGCTAGCATTACTGCTTCGTAGAAAGAAGCGACCGCCTGCCACTCCTCCTCGCTCCGGACCATAGCCTGCCACTTCTCCTCGCTCTGGACCATAGCCTGCCACTCCTCCTCGCTCCAGACCATAGCCTGCCACTCCTCCTCGCTCCGGACCATAGCCTGCCTGCCGACTATGCTATGGTGCACTATTTGTTGCCACAAATGCGACAACATCAACGCGTGGAGCAAATCAACGCAATTACACAATAGAACCTTATCTACTTCGCTGTCGGCTTCTGACACTTCGTAACATTGCACACCAATCGCTTAAGTAGTTGTGAAATAAACGACTTGTTTCAAGCACGTTGTTTTTATTCTGCTGCCTAATCTCATCAGTTACATGGCTCAGAATAAAGAGGAACATTGAATCGAACTGCTATCAATTTTATTTTTCTTACATACCTTGATGACTTCGCGGAAGACTATGAAGAAACCCCCCTAGCCAAGTTACAATCGTATCGTAATCGTAAAGTCCTAAATCTGCCATTTTTTAAGTTTAATATATAATATCCGAGAAATGAATTATAAGATGTTGCTCTTCAATAACTTCTTGTGAATCTGCTAAAGAACTCTAAAGCGATTCGTAATCAGTGGACCATTTTACGAATGTGCTGTCAAATTATCCCATCTGTCAAAAAAACTGTCAAATAGATGAATTGCAGAATATGAATCATAATATGAATATTGTTTACGTATAGTAATATGAACTGACAATTCGTGACCATTTTGCGATTTTTAACATAATTCACATTATTATCCTATACGATTCTGCTAAAGTGACCTTTTTAGCCCCCCAGGTAGTTCATGTTAACTGCGGCCATCCTGTACTTGCTCTTAATTGCAATGTCAAACATTCATTAACTAACAATATTTGCAGTAGATTATTATCATCAAAGAAAACAAATGATAAATATTAATTAAATGTAAATCTGCTATATCTATTCATTTGATACTCCCTGAAAACAATACAAAAGGTGGGTCCGTCTGCCCCCATATTTGGCCATTTGCCTCAAAAACAATGCTGCCTCCAAAGACTGCGCTGGAGCTGGATAAGGCAAGAATAATGGCGTTCATTAATTAATACTGCGCATACGTGACCTTTTGTTTCAGATCTCTCACTCTCTGACCGCCAGATACTGGTGGCTTCTATTCTGTACTTTGATTAAAAACTGGATCGTTTTTTGAAAATCGAACGCAATAAATAGTAGGTACATTTTGATACAAGTGGAGAAAGTTTGTCATTCATCCGACCGAGCTACAGGCGACGTGTTATGGTGCCGAGAGAGACAAACCACGTATCAAACGATGTTTTTCAATATACTTACGAAGAAATAAATAAAAGGGGGTTGACGCGCGATACTTGGAGGTCGTATGGCGCCTAGCCTGATACGATGAATTCAATAAATTGTGGCGGGGCGTGCTCGCGCAATTTTCAGCCGTTTAATGTTCCCACTGCTGGGACTCAGGCGTCCTCTCTAGAAGAGAGGGAATGGGCCGGCCGTATTACACCACGCGGGCTCAGTGCGGGTTGATGAATGTCACATGTCTTCGAATTTTTGGTTCTAGCACATGTCGGTTTCCTCACGACGTTTTCATTCACCGTTTTGAGAGCAGTGGTGATGAAATAAATTACAGAATGTAAAGCGCCTAGATTTAGAACCGCGACCTACAAGTCGTAAGTCGGGGCTGTTACCACTCGGTCACCACTGTTCTACTTTTCCACACTGGTACGGAAAACAGTAAATTGCATGTCTAAAAGCGGTAGTGATAAGAGCGGTTTTTCGAGTAATTGGAGCTCTGGTTACCGCTCTGCGTTTCGCAAGTTCAATTCTCACTCGGAACAAATTTTTGTATGGCTTGCAGATAAAATTTACGGGTTTGACTGTCTTGTGTATGTGAGTTTACATGTTTGTGAACGTACCCATGATACAAGAGTCCCTAGTGTGAGGAAACGATTTTATTTAAAATAAAAAGATTAAAAGGTCTATATAGAAATGCGTTTTGATGAGCTTTCTTGTAACTTTTTCTTATTTTCACTGCACCAATAATTTCCTTGGTACTTTTTTTTAGATGCCTCAAGTCACAAAGCATGGTTGCAAGCGGAGTAAATCAGCATGGAACCATGGTCGATGGTATCGCGCGGGGTCACACAATAACACTTTGCAGCGGCAAATGAAACGCTTTTATGTAATTGGCCGATGTTGCCGGCGCACTGTGCGACGATACTGAAGTTTGTGAATAAAAATCTCATGTGGTTTTATTACAAGTTTGGGACTTATTTTTAAAAATATCCGGGCAAGTGCGAATCGGACTTGCGCACTGAGGGTTTCGTAAAAACTTACCTACGAAAGCAGTTCAATTCCCGAATCACAAAAAGTTTTACCTCCAGGCGTTCCCGAGATAAAGGATTTTGACTGATGGACCCTATAAAGAGGAGTATCCTATAAAGGTTCCGTTTTTTCCTTTTCAGATACGTAACCCTAAAAACAGACCATATGGTACCACCAGGTTCTTAATTCAAAATATTCTATGGAGGATTTGAATTCATAATATATATAATATAGGTATATATATATATGGTTTCTGAGTTCTATTGATGAGGTCGGTTATCTTTGCATATTGTTAGTGTGAGTCATGAAAGTAACCTTTACCTTTAGTTGACTATCTTTTAAATATTTTCTGGATTCTACCATCACTAACAGATCCTAAAGTGGTTTGTGCTCAATTGCTCAATTGGCAATGCTGCAAGGCTTTACAATTTAAAAAGGTAATGTAATATAAATTATGTTTCTTGTTAGGTTGAACAAAAACTAATTTATTATTACAGTAAAAGTTCCTCGACAGCAGTAGGAGACACTAAGAAACACGTACTATCTGCCTAATTCATAAAGCAAAACTAACACAAATCTCAATCGTTTAAAAGATTGAGCTAAGCATTTATTTTTCTTTATTAAGTAATTATCCGTATTTTAATATATTTCCCACTTATAAAAGTCGCTAAAACTTATGAAAATCGATGTTGATATAATTTTATCCACACCACTCTCCCGTAACGCACTGTGCACGCGGTGAGGCGGGGCTTTTTTTACGATTGCCATCGAGCGTGCTCGCACCGTCTTGTGTTCCCGACAATTATAATACGTCATTTTTTATTATAATTAGTATAGCCTTTATTAATTAAAAGTTCACCCGGTAACACTCACGAAAAAATAAATAAGTTCATCATTTTATGCGCACCTACAACTGGTTTGGTTCTTTGAAATTAGGTATAATTATCTCAAGAAAAGTATGCGCTCTGGGGATCGGAAATAATGTATTTCGGAAGTTTTTCAAAAAATACCCTGTTTTATGACGAAAGCTCATAATTTTTCTGTTTTATCTGTAATAATATATTACTTCTAATATAAAAAAAAAATACTTATAAAATTTCATCATCATCATCATCATTTCAGCCGAAAGACGTCCACTGTTGGACATAGGCCTCCCCCAAGTGTCACCACAATGAACGGTTCCGTTATAAAATTTATGTTACAAAAACATTGGCCGTCATTGTATCCATAGATATAAATTTATGTATGTATATATAAACTGAGTTACTTTTTTGGTTTACAATAAAGTTTATTTTATTCTATTCTAACACTGAAAAACCCACAAATATGTTGTTTTTTATATTAATAATAGAATGCAGTGAGAAAATTATGTAAAAAGAATCAGACGTATATAACAAGACTCTAAAATAAAAATACAGTACCTGTCTTTCTACAAAAGAACAAACACAAAATAAACCCATTTGAGTTTAAAATCCTATCCTTCGTTTAAAATTCCACACAAAACAAAGTAAACATAATTTTTGAAATAAATTCACGCAAATATACTTCTAACTAATGCCCAATAACCAGCCGACCTATAACTAATCGGAGACAAACAATACCACAGTCATTGTCTACATAAAACACAGCGAAAAACGCCACAGACAGACATACAAACATAATTAAATTACACTGTATGACGGCTACGAGCTAATTACCTGGCCAGTAATTGAATATTAAATTTATTGCTAATTACATTTTCTGCGTGAGTTTTGCTGTCAAGTTTACACATGCGGCCGAATAATTGATACGCGTTATGTGTTTTGGTAATTACTTTTCATTTTGTGGCGTCAAAGTTGTTCATATATGAAACTACAATAACAAACAAAATCTATGGCCGCATAAAAATGAGAAACCAATGCAGAAATACGAAAAATCGGTAGAAAAAGTGGATCGACTTAACTTTGAGAGAATATATTTTTGTATCACTTCGGTGAGCAAAGAAAATACTACTCAAGTAAAAAAATATATAATCACAAGGTAGAATAATATATGATCATAATAAGATACAATCTACACTAATATTATAAAGAGATAAAGTTAGTTTTTATGTTTTTTTTTTATTTTTCTTTTAGTGGAGGTAATCTCTGGAAGTACTGGTCCGATTGCTAAAACTTTTTCACCGATAGAAAGCTGTTTTATTCCTGAGAGACATAGGCTATATTTTATGTACGAGGGCGAAGCCGCGGAGAAAAACTAGGAATATATAAGGTACAACTGGCACGGTTGGCGCTATGGTTGAGCGCAGCAGTCCTAACTGCTGCTCTGCATGTTGCGGGTTTGATTCCCGAATGGGACAAGTATTCCAGGTGTGGGTATCTTGTGTATGTGAGTTTACATGTTTGTGAACGTACCCACGATACAGGAATTATCCCTAGTGTGAGGCAAAGTTAAAAAAAAAGAATATTTACATACATATTTAACTAAAAAATTGTAAACAAACGCAAATAAATCCATTTTAATCTTAAGCATCTCCGTAAAAACCAATCGACACCACATCAAAGAAAACCATGTCTCATTGCAAAACATATTCTTAGTTAATTTGTCAGCGTACAGAATGTAAAGACATCATCCTAACTTATCGCTCAGAGTCATAGGTCACCATCAACACCACACTTTCTCTATCACTATAAATAATGACATAATCAGAAACCTTTCGGCGCAGACGCTATAAAAATCGTCCACATGACACGTCATAATGTGATGACATAACGTTTGTATTAAACATTTTTTGTATTAAGCCCGTACGGTTACAAGAATACAATTTTGTGTCCCATTTATTCTGGTAGAATGTGTACTCGGGTCTCACTTCTCAATCCTGTTTGACATTAGATATTGGAAAGCAATTTACATGAAGGTGGAAATAAATTGTTAATAGTAATACGATAATAACTCTGTTATAAATAAATGGATAATAAGTCGATATAAATATGTATGTAATCGTTGAGTTTGTTTGTAAGACCGCGAGTGTTCCCACATAAAATACTATATTTAAGTATGTTTTACTGAAATTGGGTATGTTAATAATGTTAATTGATGCAAATCAAGCAAGTGATCTTTAATTAATGCGGTGTTAAGTACATATTGGATGTTAATTATCGTTAATCAACTTAGTTAATGTAACAAGTTGTTTTTTTTTAACTTTGTTTAATTGGAAGTATTATTTGGCTTACAGTATGTTTACAAATTTCAAGGTGACCATGTGCATAGCACACGACTATTTTACTACAAATGTTACGCTGTAAAATCACATGCAAACGGTACGATACGGTATGTTACAAACCCTGTATATTTCAAAAAAAATATTAAACACTAGCTTTTGCCCGCGACTTCGTCCGCGTAGAAGTCGAAAATGGTTTTATCAGGTTTTTTGAGATACGAAATATTCATTATCTTCGTCGTGTGTGATAGTCCATTGAATTGTATGGCGAGCGATATTGTATCTTAAGATATAATATTATAGTATCTTAGCCGTGTGCAGCGCCCCTTAGTAAACTCCACTGCGGGTGACGTAACCTACGACAAACTTATTATTTACGGTTGGTACAGCAATCGGGTCTAGGGATCGAACCGCAAAATTAAGTTTGTTTTTTATTGTATATACTTTTCCGGAATAAAAAGTACCCAGTGTAATGCCCTGGATATTAAAGAATAATTATACCAAGTGTCATCGTAATCGAACCGATATTTTGCGTGATGCCTGAACAAACTGACAGACAGACAGCAAAAAAAATAATTTTTAATCACATTTTTGGGTTCGGTGTCGGTCTAGTAACACCATGCCATTTATTTTTTTAATATTTTCAATGTACAGAATTTTCACTTCTACAGATTTATTATAAGTATAGAAGAAGTGCTACAAACCAAGTACCGTGTGGACAAATATTATAGTAATGCTAGTCCTACAAGGCACATACCTTGCGTTTCTGCAAATGTAACGCCAGTGCTACAAAAAACACGTTGGGTGTTTTAGTACATTATGATACAAGTGTGTAATGTCGGTGATTACCACCGAGGCGGTATTTATATCCGAGCCAAAGGCAAGGATCTTAAGAGAGCCGACGACGGTAAACACCAATATTCACGAGTATCATACAATGTAATGCTTGTATTCATATCCAATATCTACACTAATATTATAAAGAGGTCAAATTGTTTTTTTGTTTGTAGGAGGTAATCTCTGAAAGTAATGGTCCGATGGCGAAAATTTTTTCACCGATAGAAAGCTGCTGTATTCCTGAGTGGCATAGGCTATATTTTATGTATGCGGACGAATTCGCGGGCAAAAACTAGTTTACAAATAAAACGCTTATGTTACAAAACATATACCGAATGTTTTCACCGCCTAGTGCTTTAAATAACTGTCTGTTTGTTTGTTTTTTTATCAATCCATCATTTCTACTAGATATTAAAAGTAACTGTAAAAATGGAATAAAACAGATTTTGTAATATTTTCTTTGCATAATACGTGTCTATGATTGATGCCAAGAAAAAAATCAGATAATAACAAAAATCGCAAGACAGTACACAAACATGACACGAGTGGAACTTAAATATATACTTTAGGTATAATATAGGTTCATGTTTTACAATAGAATTTTCTTTAATGTGTACTCAACTATAAAGCTAAGCTAAAGCAAAGTAGCTGCCCAACTTATATGGTACTGGGCCAGACATATCTGACGCATATCTAACAAGGTCGGTACAATGCAGGATTGGTACCCAGACACAAGCGACACAGGGCCGTGGCAGACCACGAAGGTAATGGTGCGGCCACCATGGATATCTCTTCCTTAAGAATTGGAAAGAGAAAGCGAGGAACCGTGATCATTGCCCAGCTGTGGGACAATGTGGACTAGCTGTGATAATTAATAATCTATATATATAAAAGGAGAAACTGACTGACTGACATATCAACGTACACCCGAAACTACAGGGCCTAGAAGCGTGTAGTTTTGCACAAGGTTTCCTTTTATGACGTAGGCAAGCACTAAGAGAGGATTTTTTTAAATTCTCCCTCTAAGGGCATGAATCGGGGGTCTAAATTTTGTATGGAGAAACCGACTTTAACGTGGGCAAAGCCGCTGGCAGAAGCTATAACATATAACAATGCTGATAAATTCCTTAAAATTAATTTCGCAAGCACTCAAACATAATAAAATTAAATGAGGGAGTGTCCGACCTTGTAATAAATAACTGATTTATTTTAATAATTTTGATAAGTGAAACCTAACGAGACTCTTGTAGCCAGCTAATATTAATATTAAAACTGGTTTTCGTACCGACTAGTAATAACTAGATTTGTAGTTGGTACTTAACTTGTTACTTTTAAGACATGTCTAATCCATCGTACCCGCTTGTAATTATGCTAAATTACTGCTTTTAATAACTTAATAAAATTATTATAAGACAAGACTGTTATGGGTGCTTGAGTGTGTGTTTGGGGTGATATCGAATATTAGTACTTACTTAAATTGATTTTGGTAATTTAGGTAGTACAACTGATAGATAGTATTATATTAAATATACAGGGTGTCTTTGACATCGATGCACAAACGAATACCATGGATCCAGTATATGATTCTAGACCCCCCCCCCCCAGTGTTAGAATTATACGTCGGTTTTTTCCTAATTAAAAAAAAATCTTTACGTTTTTTTTAATTTAAACTGTGTAAAATAGTTAATCCATGCTCGATGTCAAATACACCCTGTATATGTATGTTTATTTTAACTCTATGTATAATTTTTATTCTTATTTTCTAAATAGAAATTTCTTCACCACTTTAGGTTGACTGGTAAAAAATGCCTAAGGCATTAAGTCCGCCTTTGTACTTTGTGAAGATAAAATAAATAAAAATAAAAAGAATTTCTTAACAGAACTGCGTTGTTTAATCCAGGACCATATATTCCCTTAAGGTTATTAATTTAGTGATTTTAACCGTGAAGTATTTATTTTAGAGTCACATCACTAAATTTCTAGAGCTGGCCATAACTTTCGTATCCTTTTTATTACTTACTAGCTTCTGCCAGCGGCTTCGCCCGCGTGAAAGTAGGTTTCTCCTAACAAACTTTGGTAGATATTTATAAGATCTACAATTATTTAGAACATTTTATGGTTTTATCTTTTATAGGTTAGGCAGCGTACGCAAAATAAATAACTTTTCTGGTTGACTTTTTACACATTGTGCCCGAAAAACTCAACGGTCAACTTACGGAACCCTATTTTTTTCCAAAATAAAATATAGCCTATGTTACTCGTGGATAATGTAGCTTTCGAATGGTGAAAGAATTTTTAAAATCGGTCCAGTAGTTTTTGAGCCTATTCATTACAAACAAACAAAGTTTTCCTCTTTATAATATTAGTGTAGATAACTAGCTATGTCATGGTGCACATTGTGTTCTTCTTAGGGTTCCATAACTCAAAAGGAAAAAACGAAACCCTTATAGGATCACTTTGTTGTCCGTCCGTCTGTCTGTCTGTCGGTCTGTGTGTCTGTCTGTCTGTCAAGACCCTTTATCTAGGGTATGCATGGAGGTATCGAGTTGCAATTAAAACCATGTACTCAAGTCTGCGGTCCCTTGAAGCTGTGAAAAAAACAAACTTCTTAGTTAACCGTCAGTCAGTAGATGATTTCCCATTATTTAGGTATTACTAAACACAACAACGACCGTATAAGAGCCGATTTCAGAAATGGGTATTAAGATTAATAATATACTAAACCCTACTTGAATACTAGCAAACGACCCGACTTGCAGGATCTGTGGAGATGCAGAGGAAAATATACTACAGTTGCTGTGCGACTGTGCAGCACTAGGCTCTAAAAGCCTAGAGTATATGGGCCAACCATTTCCAAGACCAGAGGACTACAGGCTCAGCCCTATCAAGGCCATACTGGGACTCATGAAGAAGGTGCACGAAGGGCTAGGAGTTGAGTAGACAGGAGGGGAATAGCACAAAAGATCCAGAAGGGTCGAAGTGCTCTGGCCTAGGGCCAGTCTCACAACAAGATAAAATAAGACAAGATAAGATAAAACCCTACTTAATCTACTAACGATAAGTTTTCAGGAAAAAGTACAGTTTGACAATGAATACTCAAATTCAAATGCTTAATGGTGGGATCGCAGTCAAGCACTGGTTTATATCAATTAAAAAAAAAAAAAAAAAATTCAGAATTCGGATATAGTAGTCTTGTCTAAAGCTCAAAGTGTTTTACTCTTTACCTCAAAAAAATCTAAACTTTTTTGTGCTACAAACGCTACAAACAACTCTTTATTTAAATCCGTCGGTCATCTAACCTAGTTGAAAGCCTAACAAATCGTCCACTAATAATATACAGTTGACAAAGAACCACAAAGTTGACTAACAATATATTATAATGATCTCAGATAGCGAGCGGTGCCTTATTGATTCCAACAATTGAACCGATTAGCCGTTCGAAACGCCTTCGGACATCTTCGGGAACCTTCGGACACCTTTGGACATAAATCTGAAGATAAAAATGTTTGGAGGAGGCGTGAAATCTTCTATACAGTGTATTGATATCGTAAGATTATTGTGGTCGATAGTAAATTGAGATATGAGCTGTGAAATAGCCGTCTCTTTTGTTGACCTATGTTGCTTACCGCTTTTTTTTAGGTGAGAAAATCATCTAATAACAAATCCCGCTTTTGGGCGGAGCGCGAGATAGTGTCAGACTTTTACTGACTAAAAACCCACCTCACTCCTGTTCCCTCCCTGCTTTCGTCCCAGGGCCCCGGGGTTTCGCTTTCATACTACCCGTGGCTCCAGTAGGCTTCGACCCTGCTGGGCCCCTACGATTTGCTGACATCTCCCTGAGGCGCGCATGGAACAATAAGCGCCGTCGACGACTTGGGCTCGGTCCGGACGGTCGCACAGTGAGCTACCCATTGCTCGCCGTCCGCAAGCCTGCGCCTACATAGACCGGTAATCGGGATCGGAATCCCGGCGGCTGCGCCGAGAGGGCCGTTGCTTCGCGCGGTCGGCCTCCTCCTTTGCTAGCATTACTGCTTCGCAGAAGGAGGCGTCCGCCTGCCACTCCTCCTCGCTCCGGACCATGGCCATGTTGCTTACCGCTGTGTTTTCATTACTGAGTTATACGTACTTACTCATTATAGCTTTGAAAAAATTGAGAATATTTTCAAAGATACAATTTTCGACGAAATATACTTCTAAGGTTACCGTCGCAGCCCAAAGAATCGCCAAACTAAAGTGGCATTGTGCAGGGTATATTGTGTCGCAGAACAAGATGGTCAATAGGGCCGAAAGGTCCTGGAATGATGGACCGATGACCTGGTTAGGGTCGCCGGAATCCGATGGGTGTGAGACGAAAAAAAAACCAGTCAAGTGCGAGTCGGATTCGCGCACTGAGGGTTCCGTACAAAGATTTTTCCGAATCGCATTTTTTTTGTGTCGGAACTACAAATTTACTCTTTTGACCTTGCTTTATGCCAAATTCCAAGATTTTAGGTAAACGGGAAGTACCCTATGAATTTTGATTCCTCTGAGAGTGTCGAAATAAACGTTTTTTTTGTGAGATAAACGGCCGTATTTTTTTTGTTAACTCAGAAGTTTGATTTTTTCGCAACTTCAAGGGACCGAAGATCTAAATATATGGTTTTAATTTCAACTCTAACTCTACGCGTTCCCAATATAAAAGATCTTGACAGACAGACAGACGGACAACAAAGTGTCTCTACAAGGGTTCCGTTTTTTCTTTTTGAGGTTCGGAACCCCAAAAACAACGAAAAAACGTTTATTGGACAGTGGACATCTATCGGCTGAAATGATGATGATGATGAACGGTAGTAGAAAACTTCAAATGTATGGGAATGACGTCATCTACACGCTCACGTGGTCAGAACAAAGGAATCAGAGTCGTTGCCGACTCGCGGCGATCGGCGAAAAAGAATCGAAACGAAACCGTCGTAACTTGACTAGGCCTGCAGATCAAACAAATAGGAGGCGTTACCAATTGTAGAAAAAGATTCGAAACGAAACGGTCGTAACTTGCTAGCAAAGTTAAGACCGTTTCGTTTCGAATCTTTTTAGCCTGCTGTCTTTTAACAGATATGCAGACTTTCGCCTTTATTTTATTAGTATAATATTGTGATTAAAAACTTCTAACATTCCCAGCATATGGCTGAATGCCGACACCATACGAACCCAATAATTCTATAGAGACAGACAGCAATAACTGTTGCCGTAAAACATAACTGAAGTAAGTGGCAGATGTAGGAGGGGAACAGTTTCTGATATTATTCTTTAGTAATTATTAAAATACATGTTTAATAAGGTATATTTTCTTTTTTTGAGGTGGGATATCATCAAATAGAACTTCAAATTCAAGATGGAGTTTCAGATTCTTGAAGTTAAGTATTTCTCAAAATCTACTTTATCCTTTTTTTTAAGTGTAGAAATCATCCAATGACTTCTCCCGCTCTTGGAGGTACGGGAGGGCTTGTCAGACTTTTACTGACTAAAACCACACCTGTGTCCTTCAGTTGCCTTAGCGTTCTAGGACTACGGGTTTCCTTTTCGGAAATTCCCCGCGGTTCTAGCTAGCGGGCATCGGCCCTGCTGGGCCCCTACGGTTTGCTGACATCTCTTTGAGGAGCGCGTGTATCACTACGAGCTTTTGACGATTGGGCTCGGTCCGGTCAATTACCGAATGACCGAACCGCAAGCTACCATTGCTCGACGTTCGCAAGCCCGCAAATCTACTTTACCGTGAAAACCTGTGAAAGTACTGCGAATTATGTAGGGTTTGAGACATTCTTAACTAAAAATACGAGCCCTAGACGGCGACGGCACGAAATGTTCCACGCGCGCCTCTATAATGACAGCAAAACCTTAGGGGCCCAGCAGGGCTGAAGCCTACTGGGACCATGTGTTAACATCCGAAAGGGAAACTCAAGGTCCTGAAACGCCAGGCACAGATGGAACATAGGTGTTGTTCTAGTCAGTAAAAGGCTTACACACCCTCTCGCTCCGCCCTAGGATGGGAGAAGTCATTGAATGATTTCCCACCTTTAAAAAAAACCAACCACCAACAACCACCTTCAGTTCCCCTTTGAGTTCCAGGGCCGCAATTTCTCTTCCGACTAAAGGTTGCGAGAATCTGATGGATGCGAGACGCACAGGACCGTTCTTTGTGGTGACGCTTGGGGGAGCCCTATGTCCAACAGTGGACGTCTATCGGCTGAGATGATGATGATGATGACGAATAACTCTTTCTAACATTTGCAAGACAAAAGTAGATTTCCAGTCCAACCAGATGCAACTTTTTTTTTAGTTGGGAAAATCAGCTTATGACAAATCCCGGTCTTGGGCGGAGCGGGAGATAGTGTCAGACTTTTACTGACTAAAAACCCACTCCTGTTCCTTATTTGCCTTCATCCCTTCCTTCCTTCCTTTTTGTTCAACTGGATACCGGTATTTTATATGGAGTGACTGCCTATCTAACCTCTACGACCCAATAATAATAATGTGGATATAAGATACCTCTTGGCTTCTCTCCACTTTTTTTTGGGTGGTTTTTTTTTTGTTTGCGAAAATCATCTGATGACATCCCCCGCTTTTCGGCGTAGCAGGAGGGCGTGTCAGACTTTTACTGAATAAAAATCCACTCCTCTCCCTTCTTTGCCATTGGTCCAGGACCCCGGGGATCTTTAGCATCACCCATGGCCCCAGTAGGCTTCGACCCTAGTCCCTACAGTTGCTGACATCTCCTTGAGGCGCGCTTGAAACACTACGCGCCGTTGACGGCTTAAACGGTTAGCGGACAGTCGGATGGCGAGCTACCCATTGCTCGCCGTCCGGGCATCTCTTCTCACTCTGGTTTCTGTAACGTCTGTCCAAGCCCTACAAATGACACCTAGGACGACCGGCTTAACGTGTTTTTCGAGGCACAGAAGAATCTCACTATCAAAATTGAATAGATTACTTCTAGATAAGCGTGTTTCATCGTCGTCTAGATCATCGCTCACCATCAGGTGAGATAGTGGACAAGCGTGAGCCTATCAACACTTATTATTATTAAAGAGGTAAATTTTGTTTTTTGTTTGCCGGAGGTAATCTCTGAAAGTAGTGCCTTCCTAGCCAAGTTACAACCGTTTCGTTTCGAATTCCGTTCTCCAATCGGTAACGTCTCGGTGTCAGCAATTGTAGAAAATGATAAATGGGTAGCCATATTGACGCGCCTGAGTCGGTCGCTCATTCTACAATGTCGTTCTACAATAACAAAGGATGTAGCGTTGAACATTGTAGAAACGATAACAATTCACTCTATCATTTTGAAAAATGTGAACTTGGCTACGAATTTTCTATTCGTTTGTTCTGACCACGTGACTTAACGTTGAGATGATGTCATTCCCATACATTTGATTCGTTTTCGACAAGCGTTAACTATTGCAGGTTATCAACTCGGCTAGGGGTGCGGGTCCAATTACGAAAGTTTCGCCGATAGTAAGCCGCTTTATTCCTGAGTGACATAGGCTATATTTTATGTATATGGGCGAAGCCGCAAAACCAAGTCAATTATAAGAAAAATGGTCACCCATCCTCAGATTGACCTCGGCAACCATTGCGTGTGGTTATTATTACTTATCCACGAGCTCTTCAAATAAAAAAAATTACCCCATCAGGAAAAGTAATTACAAATATTAGCTCCTAAGAAAAAACAAAAAAAACTATCTCTTTATAAATTAGTTTAAACGTTTAGATTTTCCATCGCAGAGGCGTTAATTAAGCAAACCTAATAAGTATCTAAAATCAAAATTACCAAGTACCACAAAACCAATCAGAGATTTCACAATGACAACTATTAAAAACAACAAAATGAAATTGTAACAGGTTATTAAACAAGTTGTTTCTATTAGATCACAAAAAAAAAATAACGCAACAAAAAAAAAACGCTGATCTATCATAATGAAACGTAAAAAAAGTCTTTATAAACGAAAGGAAAAAATTCTAAACACAGTTATCAAAATCTGAATCCGAATCAATAACAACAAAAGCATTATTGCTGCATCAAATTATTATCTTTTAACTTGTCGACCATTCTTAACAAATCGTTAAACTTAGTTCATTATCTTAATTATTTTTACGTTCAATTCATTAAAGCAGTATAACAATTTAGATTATCTTACATCGAAGTCTCTTTAACACCTCTCACGCGGCGGCGAGGCTCACAAAGCTCGCTCGTAAACCCAACATGGAGTAAATAAAAAAAAAGTATAAAAAAAAACAAAAACAGCCCGAGAGTATAATAAAGAGAGTCAATTCGCCTTACGTCTCAAGGTGTGAAGCTGTCATGGGCGAAATGATGACTCCATTATTAAGCGGATAAATAATAATTCTTGAGTCCCGTTGCAGCGAGTTGATGTGTTAATAAGTTGTGTGCGTCCGTGTATGTTGAATATGTGCGATGAGCGTATGTGTGTGCACGCACGGTGTGTACAGACACAGAAGCTGTATGCATGCACAAGGGTGTGTGCGTATGTACCCATGTGTGTATTTAATTAGGGTTGGTAGTTGTTTGTGGGCGTGCTACAGTTATGTTTTACTATTATTCGAGTTTCCTTTGTTAGTTATTGATATGTTTTGAATATGGGTTATTTATGTCTAGTATAGGTTCCAGGGATATAATTAAATGATTCAGCGTAATTAAAGATGCAGCCTTCGAGTCGGTTGCTGCTCTTTTGGATTTTTTATCCTTTGATTTCATTTGTTGCACTGGTTGATATTAATAAGCGTTGGTCCTAACCTAGACAAGCTTATCAACTATTTGCAATTATCTCTATCAACATTTCTTTACACTGAGTTTAAGTTATTGAGAAAAGAGTATATAGGAGGAAGTTGGAAAGTGACGTCAATGATTGAAAAGTTGCAAGTGAATTTATTTATTTAATCTTCATGCAACATAAAGTACAACTTACGGCGGACTTAATGTTGCCTTAGGCTTGCTCTTCCAGTCAACCTACCCTAGGTTGACTGGAAGAGAAAGCCTAAGGCAACCTACCACACCAAAAATAAGACCTAACCTACCTAGACCTAAGGTACCTAGACAAAAAAGAAATGAATTATGTGTATTGTTTGTCATGTTACCTTCATGTGAAGGGGAGGGATAGAACGAATACGTGGGGCATACTGAAAGTTTCTGGATCTGGCCACTTACAATCAAAGAATAAAAAAAACAATTATAGAATTCGAAAATGGAACTATTTATTTGCGTGCGTTACTTTTAATTTGCGAAGCTGTCATTTGCTTTTTCATTGTGGCGTCCTTTCGAAGATTATGTGTATACGAAAATGTATGTTGATACATGCAAATGTATCAACATACATTTTCGTTCAATGATTTTTTGACGTTTGAGAGCAGTGGTGATGAAATAAATCACACAAAGTAATGGGCCTGGTTGGATTTGAACCCGCGACCTACAATTCATAAGTCGGGGCCGTTACCACTCGACCACTACATAGATCATCAAGATCATATTAAAAATCACCGAGGGCAATTAAATTATTATTCGTGTAAAAGGTCTAAACATTACAAAAATGTACACAAATGCCATCTTTCTTTTTTTCCTCCAACTCTGTAATATAAATTAATGTATGAGAAATAATAAAAACCATTTAGATTTTTATATTTTTGGTTGACTTTCGCACTGTTGGACAATCTTCACGAACTCTTAACGCGATCCATTTTACGACCTAAACTGAACTGTTAAAGGGATGGAACTTTACAGGGTGTATAGCTACATCCCTCTTTCTCACTCAACTTGGTTCTTGGCACGGAGGTGTCACACCACGAACTTGCAAACTCCGAGCTGAACAAGAGAAAAACCTAATAACTCGTTTTGCCTAACCCGGTATTCAAATCCAGAACTTCACACTCAAAAGTCGCACCTATGACTGCGAGCACATCAAGTCACTTACGTTACATAACAATTAAACAACACTATTTAAACATAACCAGAAGTTATAGTTACGTATGATTAAATTTAAACTTTTTAATTTGCCGCGACGTTTGCACGCCTCCGCTCAAATGAACTGTTATTATTTACGTTCTATATCTGATGCGACACGAACGTGTTACGTACTACGTCTGGCTGGTACGAGTGGAACAGTTTTGCTTGTCAAATGTTACGATAAAAAGCCTTATTTTTTTTTTCTATGGTGTTATGTATCGTTGTGGCTTTATTTTTCTTTTTATTGGAACTACCGTGTCTCTTTAAATTCTACGAACCCAGTGTAGATTGAAAAACTGGAACAATTTGCCTGCTACAGTCTTCCCGTCCGATTATAATTTAGGTGTCTTCAAGGCTAGAGTGAATAGGCTCTTAATGAACTAGTGCGCCTCTCCATTAATGATTGCAACACTGCTTACCATTAGGTGTGATCGCAGTCAAGCACTAGTTTATACCGTTAAAATAAAAGTTTTTTTTTTAACACCTTGCCTTAGGAATTACTCCTGTACAATAGGTGCGTTCATAAATATGTTAACTCACATACATAAGACACCCAGACACTGACTATATATCTGTAGGCTATACAAATATTTATTCGCAACATGTACGCAACGCAGCAGCCAATCGGTCTACCACTTTACCAACAGTGAACTGATGTAAGGGTAGTCCAAAAGAGAACCCCCGGGGTCCTGGAACGCAAGGCAACGAAGCAGCATAGGGTAGTGTGAAAGCGAAACCCGGGGCCCTGGGATGAAGGCAACGAAAGAACAGGAATGGGTTTTTAGTTAGTAAAAGTCTGACACTATCTTCCGTTCCGCCCAAGAGCGGGGGATGTCATAAGACGATTTTCCCACCCAACAAAAAAAAAACATATTAGTGGGTTTTAGTCAGTAAAATTCTAACACGATAGAGCGAGAGAAGTAATTGAATGATTTCCTTATCTACACTTCTACAATAATATAATAAAGAGGTAAAGTTTGTTTTTTGTTTGTAGAAGGTAATCTCTGGAAGTACTGGTCCGATTGCTAAAATTTTTTCACCGATAGAAAGGTACTTTATTCCTGAGTGACATAGATAAATAGTTAGGTGACACAATAGAAAACCAAGCTGACCTTATAATAACTATAATAATCACGACCGGTTGTGAAAATAAATCTTTAAGCCAATAGAATATTTTCAATCTTTCTAACATTAGACATCAACGCTCACGGAATCACTTCTGATCACAGACAAAAAAAAAATTTTTTTTTTAAGGTATATTCAGGTATTCATCAAATATATCTACTCTCGTTCTGAGTAGAGTGAGAGAGAGTTATTAATTATGGGTTGATAATAGTTTTTTTTTTATTCTTGATAGGTTCGCGCTTGACCGCTATCTCACCTGATGGAAAGCGACGATGCGGTCGACGATAGAACGCGCTTACCTAGAAGTAACCTATTCACTTAAAGGTTCCCGGGTTGTAGCCATCAGGAAACACATACATAACAACAACAACATCAACATATCGTGGATTAAGCTCGACTATGTACATCAGTGGTTCTATTTTAATTGTTTGTAAAAGTTGCATACAACAAAGAATATAAAGGCGCAACTTTGCATCTATGTGTGTGTGTGTTAGTTACTTCTTTACGCTCAAACGGCTGTATGGATTTGGATGAAATTTTGGCACACGGGATACTTTTTATCCCAGAAGTTTGTTCTCTTCTCTTATTTTCTGGGAATATTTTTTTTTAACTTCACACCAGGTTCACGGGCAAAAGCGTTTTCGATATCGAAGTTTCCTTGTGTGATCGAATCAGGAATGAAATAGTATGCAGGAGAACTAAAGTTACCAACATAGCCCGCAGAGTAGGCCGGGCACATTGCTCGCAGAACAAATGATCAACGAAATCAAATTTACGCACAATGGTCCGCCAAGGACTAAGTGCGGAAACCAGACTACAATCGATAGACAAATGATCAATGGGACCGAAAAGTTCTGGAGTAGCAACTCCGTTCCGGAAGACGCAGCGTTAGTAGGCATCATACAAATAGGACCGATGCCATGTTTGTAGGAGTGCGATGGGTACGAGACGCAAAGGGCCGGTCAATATGACTACACTCAGGGGAGGCAATGACGATGATGATGAATAATTTCGATAATAACAACTTCATTCAAACAACAGTTGGTGAAAGCAGAAACGATGCATACAATTAGACACAAAAATGAATTCATATACTCCATCCATTCATATGATAGAACAACGACACATCTAATTGCATTTTTACACGATAACTATTCATAATGACCATTCGAGACCACTCACTTTATAATTAAATCCGAAAGAGTGCTTTTGAAAGGTAATTTTAATAATTCCTACAATTATGGTTAAACTAGCTCATCGCAGCGGCTTCACTTGCGGGAAAGTCGAAATTTATCCCACGGGATCCCGATACTAACTACGCTACGTAATATAGAGATACGAGTAGATGGTAGTGGGTAGTGGTCCTGACTGCTATTTCGGAGGTCGTGGTTTCGATTCCCACCCAGGACAAATGTTTGTGTGATGAGCATGATCATTTGTTCGGTGCCTTGGGAGTTTGGGACTAGATGGCGTTGTGTGATAGTTGTGAAATATTATTATTATTATTATCCATGGTATCGTCTGTTTTTTTTTTGTCTTCACACGGTTTGTGCATTTAGCCAGTGCTAAGTTTAGAAAGTATTTAGTTTTTAGCCACTTTGAGTTCCATTGGAACACAGATATATAACACATTCTAATGTTTTTGCACTATTTGGCAGCAAATGTATCGAGTCAGCTTTCTCGGCAAGCTTTACTGAGGTAGTCAATGTTACAGTAACATTTTTAGCTACATTTTACCTAAATCGCGCCTGTTTTAATAATTCCACGTATTGTCCAGTAGTGTAGACACTTGAGATATAAAACTGCACTAATTTTACAACACAATATTCACTAGGAATCAATGTCTGAATAATTAAAACACGTCACTGGACTTCACTCGAAAAAATTCAGCCAAAAACTTGTCTACCTTTGTTGCTAAAAGATTGGGCTAATTTTGTTCCACCCCCAATAGTGTTTAGAAAAATTAGAGGGGCAACTCCTGGATAACTAAATGCGAATGCGGAGTATGTAAGTCATAAACTGTTAGAAAAATCTCTATGCCAAGTTTCATATTTTTTTTGGTTGCTTTTCAAATATGACTGATATATCAGTGAGTAACACTGAACTCCCAAATTAATTCAGAATTAAACTTAATTCTAACATAATATAAATTAACATTTTTTACAAGCAACCTCATCTTTCTCTTATCTTGGGCTGTTTGCATCCAGCTAGAACCAGTCCTTTTTAAAATCTCGTTTGCCAACCTTGTATGCAGTCTTCCTATGTATCGTTTTCCACTTAGGCCTCTCCACAATCTTGCCACATGTCCCCCCATTTCCATTTCAGCTTTTTAGCATAGTCCACGGTATCATCAGGGGCTTTTATTTATCTATTTAAACTTAATGTACAGTAGTAGTACATAGGCGGACTTAATGCAACAAGGTATTCTCTACCACTCAACCAGTCAGTCTTTTATTCCTGACCAAAATTCACATTTACAAACATTCAAACATACAGATTTCCATTCAGATATTTACAATATAAGTAGGATACTCTATCAGCGGTCTATTATTTTTTCGGTTAATTAATGCGTGGTTGCTGGTTGCTGTTCATTGTGTCGTGCTCAGGCGCATCGGCGTGTGAACTGGGCGGGCAGGCTGGCCGACCAATCAGAAGCCTGCGCTTGAGTTGCGCGGCGCCCGGTGTGCGCACGCGATTGTACTGACGATAGAGATAGATGCAGAAGACCCATTTTGTATGAAGAACTATTTTGAAAAAAACTTATACTCTATTGGATGTTTTCAATATATATCGACAGATCACGAAAATAGTTGGAACTGGTATTTCTAATCTATCGTGACATGTGGTCAGGCAGTTTTTGACAATCTTATTGACAATGTTTCAATGAGTATTCCTCAGGGTATTAGCAAGTGTGATATAGTACATCTCCTTCGGATTTATAATACTGATCAGCGTTATTTTTTGTATTGTTACAAATAACATAGAAAAAAGTGAACAAACCTATTTTTTTTTTACTTTTGTGAAATTAACAGTACAATAAATCAGCTGTACCAGTATATTTTTTTTTTTTTAATTGATATAAACCAGTGCTTGACTGCGATCCCACCTGATGGTAAGCGGAGATGCAATATTTATATATGTTCGCACAACTTGCCAAAACACGGGGAGTAGCAGATTTTGATTCCTAATTTCACGGAAAGATCTTTGAAGGCTTGAAAAAGAATAGGTAGCCAGTAATAAAGTATCATGACGCCATCTTTGGCTACTTCTGAAGTCATATCATGAACTTTTTACGCGAACCATTTGACGACCTAAACTGAACTGTAAAAGGGATGGAGCTATATAGGGTGTATAGCTCCATCCCTCTTTCTCGGTCAAACGCCTGACATTTTAACTAGTGTTGCAACAGAACTTTGCTTCGACTTCCGCTTCTGCAGAAATTCCGCAAGCTTTTTCACTTCCAGTTTCGCTTCTGCTTCCGCAAAATTTAAAACTCTAAACGGAAGAATTAAGTGAAAAGCGTGGGGATGGGGGGCGCGTGGACGACTAGACAAATCGCAACGACTTTCTTTATTATTATATTTTTTTGGCTCATTCTGCGCATCACCGCGCCTCGAGACGTGATTACGACGTAAACCTTCTATTGTTTTTTTTTTTAAATGTGCTTTTTCTTCGTAGTATTAACACTTCCGATTCCGCTTCCGCATCCGCAAAGATTTGCTTTTGACATCTGTTTCCGTTAACACACTTTCGTTGCATCACTAATTTTAACACGTCGATAAGGCCACAGTGAACCTTCTGTAAACACTTCAATACTATCAACTATTATTTTATTTTATTATGTGCAATTGTACATTTTACGGCTCCACTGTAATTGGATTTAAGTGAATTGCAAAAAAGTACAAAAACTTAATAAAGATGCTCGCAAAGGTTATAATTTTATTAAAGCCTCTATTATTTTGACTCCTTATTCGTGTTTTACATAAACTTTAGTACTTTTAAGATGGAAATAGGAGCAGTTATTAAATGGATGACAAACGCTTATAGTTTTTAATATTGAACAACATTTATGTATTCTACAAGCCAAGTTAATTCGTTTACACAAAGTCATCATCATCATCATAATTTCAGCCGAAAGACGTCCACTGCTGGAAATAGGCCTCCCCAAGTGCCGCCACAATGAACGGTCCTGTGCGTCTCGCATCAATTGGACTTCCGCAACCGTTACCAGATCATCGGTCCACCTTGTAGGAGGCCTTGCTACATCTTCCGATACGTGGTCGCCATTCCAGAACCTTTCGGCCCCAACGGCCATCCGTTGGCCGTTTTTTTTACACAAAGTATTCTTAGCTTATTATACTGTTTTGTTAGTCACTGACTAAGCCTTACAATGATGTTCTTTTTTAGCCTGTATTATAGTGGGAAATCATAAACTAAGTTCTCCTGCTCTGGGTGGAACGAGACGAAGAATATAATAATTTATTTATTTATTTTCCCTTCACACAGTTATCTTATGCTAGCTTTTAACATTGCTGATATCTTAGAGCTAACTTTGTGAGGGACTGGTGCCTGATGTAGGTATGTACAACAACCTGTATTACAGGTCACCAGGACCCACCCGCGGCTAGTATGCTATTATGACAGCATTAGCAGGCAAATATTTAAGCTAAGTTAAACAAAAAAGACAGAAATATTACTTAATTAATTCTTAAATAGTAGTTACATAACAGACAATTATACTTTATATTAATTCCAGGATGTAAGTATGAGTGCTAGTGAATGTGTGAATTACTGTTAATGTAAATGTGAGGGTGCAAATGTATGTGTGTGTATGTGAGTGTCAGAGCTTATTTTTAAGTTTATAGCAGAAATAAGAAGGAAACGCCTGTAAAGAATTGAAAAAAAAAAAAAAAAAAAAAAAACATGCTTTGACTCAGAAATGTAGTTTATAAGGTAAAACTATCTGAGTGGGACCAGGAGATTTTCCGTTTGACTATAGTCAAGGGTTTTGAGGTATTTAGAGACAGCAGCTTTGCACTTAGATTGCAATAGTGGGTAAATGAGTAACTTACTGTTTAACTTGTTGTAGAGGTATGGGCCTAAAAAACAAAAGAAATTATGTGACAGAGCGGAACGCAAGGGTTTTGTTGCACATACATTACCTTTACGGCGCTTGTCATTTTGTAATTCTGGGTTGTATGGCATTGTTTTATGTTTTTTTAGCACTGTTTGAAGGATGAAAGATTGCCTGACTGTAAGAATATCCCAATCCTTGTAGAGGTCTACAGTGGGGTATCGAAAAGGAAATCCAGCGCCCACCTTGAGAATTGCACGTTGAGCCCTTTCAACCTCGATGATGTGGGTTTTCGCAGCACCACCCCAAGATATTATGCAATAGTCAATCAATGATTGACCTAAAGCATAATACACCATTCTAATAGTCTTTCTGTCTGCTGAGTATCTTAAGGTTCTAAAAATATAGATCAACTTTCGCAGACGAGACACTAAGGCTTTAATATGCAACTTGAAGGTGAGACATTGATCAATGTTAACCCCGAGATATTTAAGATTGTCAGTTCTTTGTAGCGTGGGACAAATGCAGCCATCAAATGATACCTCGGATCCACAAATATGAGCTTTAATGCTCAGTGACTCAGGAGGCAGAAGGTTTGCTCTGAAAGCAAAGGTTATGTATTTTGTTTTGCTAACATTTAAGGTTAATATATTATTTTTGAGCCACGCGTTGACACTATTAAACCCCTTCTGTGCAACACGAAACACCTCTTCCCAACTATCACCACTAAACAGCAAAGCAGTGTCATCGGCAAAAGTTATAATTTTGCCCTTTTGTAGTGTCATTTCACAAAGATTATTTATATAGATAAGGAACAGGGTAGGTCCAAGTATGCTGCCCTGTGGTACACCGAATTCTATACCTCGCTCGTCGCTTAGCTTGTTATCAATTTTAGTTCGTTGTTTCCTATTAGTTAGGTAGTCCTCCAGTAGTTTTAGGGGTATACCTCTTACGCCAATAGCCTCCAACTTCCTCAGTAAGTGTGGAATAGAGACTGTGTCGAAGGCTTTTGCCAGATCCAGAAACACCGCCAAGCATTTTTTCCTATCGTCTAAGCTGGAAATGATGTTATTCAATAGTTCGTGTACTGCATCATTAGTAGATTTACTACTTCGAAAGCCAAACTGAGCCGAAGAAAGGAGCCCGTTGGTTTCGAGGAAATTGGTAAGACGACGATTGATCAGCCGCTCCAAGATCTTAGACATGGATGGCAGAATGGAGATAGGACGATAGTTATCAATACAGTCTCTATCCCCACCTTTGTGTATAGGTTTAATTATGGCTATTTTAAAGGCTCTAGGAAAGACTCCCGTTGATAAAGCAAGGTTACAGATGTGCGTTAAAGACGGAGCAAGGAACTTTACGTATCTCTTAATTATTTTGCTAGAAATATGGTCAACTCCCACGGCACAGTTATCCCTTAGGCCCAAAACAAGCTGTACAATTTCCTCTTCATCGGTAGCAAAAAGTGCAAAAGAATTTAGTGGAGGAGTGGAAGACTGCTCATACATAGATTCAGAAAGGGTAATTTGTTCAGCAAGCTTTTTACCGACATCAGCAAAGAAACTGTTCACGTCGTTAATGTTAGTTTCAGGGTTGTCAGATGGTATGAGACATGGTGAATGATCAGATACAGTGTTACTGCCATTTATTTTCTTAATAATCTCCCATAGTTGTTTCTTATTTCCTCTTGCATTTTCAATTTCTTTTTTCTCGTATGCTCTTTTAATCTTTTTTATTAGGTAGTTGCAGAAATTACGATAACGTTTATATGTTATCTTAAGAATCTCATTATCTCTATCCCCTTTCAGTTTCTTATACAGGTTGTCTCTATTTCTCATGCAATTTAACAATCCTTTAGTAATCCAGGGTTTACTGATTCGTTTCCTTTTTGGAATTTTAACTAATTGAGTGTTATTTTTAATAGCTAAGGATAAACACGCAACAAGCATGTCCGTTGCTAAATTGGCATCATTACACTCTAGAATATGCTGAAAATTTATGTTCTTTAGGGAATCATCGAGGGAATCCAAGTCTATAGATTGCGATGTTTCATTGCGATAATCTAAGCGACCACCTCGACTAAAACTAACAGCTACACTCTCATGATCAGTTATTGATGACTCAAAGGTGAAACAAGTTGCATCCATGTTGGTTTTAATTATAATATGGTCTAGGCACGTGCGTCCATGTGTAGGTGAACTCTGACCAGGGAGCATGCCATGGCCAGCCAGGACATTAAGATATTCGTTAGCACGTCTATCCACGGTGTTTGGCCCTATGTCGATATTTATATCACCACAGAGGATTATGTTTTTAAAGCTGGTTAATTTAGATAGTAAAGTGTTTAATGAGTTTATAAAATTGGTGGTATTAGATTGACTTGGAGGGCGATATATTCCAATAACACAAATATCTGATTCGAGTTTAAGGAGAAGACAGTTGGCGTCATCTATCAAGGGTTCTTCGATTTTTACTGGAAGGTGTTTGTTATAGTAAATGACAACTCCCTCATTTTGAGTTTTATGCATAGTTGTATATGAACTGTTATAGTTATCAAGTGACGGTACATTTCTAGCTGAGGGAAGCCAACATTCTGTGAGGACAAGAATATCCCAGGATATTCCTGATCTCTGGAGAAGCGTTAATAAATTAGGCATGTTACAAGTGATGCTCCGAATGTTCTGAGACAAAAGATTGAGTGTGCAATGAGCAGAAACATGTTTTTGTACATCTGTTATGTCACAGGAGATCGATTCAGCTACCTGTAGAGAGTCCAGGTCCAAGTTTAATGTCTCAATATCTTGCATCGTGAAAGTTAGGTAAAAAAGCTAGACAGAGTCACGAAATGATCGTGACGACTGAAGTTATGATAAATAATGAGTAAACCCGGACCTGGTACATATGTAGCTAAGCCAATAGACCTATGACAATACGTGATTATTCGAAAAGGTGCACTGACATTGTTAAAAGTGTTAAAAAATAAAACTCGCATTGATAAGATGTACTCTGTATTGTAGATGTGGTGTAGGATATGTAGATGTGTTAAGGTGTATGTAATTCTGGAATTAAAATAGGTGTAATTAATACTAGTTGAAGATAAGTTAAAACTACTACATACATATGGTAAAAAGTGCTTAAAAATAAATATGAACGAGAATTTATAGCAGATATAGTTAACCCTACTTGAGAGTAAGATAATGCTATTATATAAGTATGATAACAAGTGTTTAAAAGTTTTCTCGTAGTAGATATAATTAAACCTAGTTAAAAATAAAAAGTGCTTAAAAGTTGTTTCGTAATAGAAGCAATAAACCCTACTAGAGGGTAATCTAAATTTAATACATAAACAGAGTAAGAAGTGTATTATAAAAGTATTTTCGTAAGTGCAACAAAGTTTCATTACATATAGTCACATAGTAATTTTATTTAATTCAGATTCCGATTCAATACGAACTCGTGAAGAGCCCTCCTCTTTCCTCACATAGATTTTCCCGTAGGATGCCCAAGTTGCGACGAGTTTTTTATTTTTCACGCTTTGGCGAGCTAAGTAAAATAATTTTCTTGCTTTATCCGTCAAATACTCAGATATATATACCGAACGTAAATCACCAGGAAGCTTGAGTTGTTCTGTGTTTAGTTGCGGTTCATTTTTTTCCCGTTTAGATTTGTTATATAATATTACTTTGGAAATAATTGCTTCCTTCCGTAGGGTGGTAGTAAAGTCTACTATAATAGCCTCGGACTTAGTGCGAAAGATGTCTCGTATCTCAGATTCGTGGATAGGAGCTTCCAGTCCTAAGGTCGAGCTAAGCTTCAGTATTACACTAGCCTAGCCCTTTTTATTCTCACTTTCTAATTTCGGTAGGTTACGAACTTCAATAGTTGTACTACGCCTATTTTTCTCATAGATATCCACTTGATTTTCAAGGCAGTTTATACGGTCTTCATATTGGCAATTTAATTTTTCCAAGCAGTCCACTTTTAGAAGTAGATCTTGGTGCTGGGTTGTGATAGTTTCAACGGATTTTTGAATTTCTTGATTTTGCATAATTATCGTACTCAACGTGGTGGTTAATAATTCAAACTTCTGGTCTTGCTGAGCTTTAAGCTCAGCAAACATTGTTTTTATTTCGGATATGGGGGACGAAGGTTGCTCCGCAAGGCCACCGAAACCTCTCTTTAGTCGCTTTGTGACAAAATAGCGGTCCTCAAATTCTTGGTTGCCTTTTGTATTGAGGGCTGTATCCGAATTATAATAATTTGCCGGTGTAGGAGTAGAAAACTGCATCTCGGAGGCAGGTGGAGAACGCTGCACTGACATCGTAGCGCAGTAGTAGTCGTTGGTATTAAATGTATTACGTTAAAGTGGACAGCAAGAGTCAGAAAGCGGGACTTGCGTACGCACAGCGATGACAGGTATGTCGCTAAAAAATTAATTATTTTGTTCAAAATAAACAAAAAGAGCTCATAAAAATGTAGCCGAAAAGCAAAAAGTTATAATCGCAATCCGCAGGATTCGAACTTGGGTTGACTGGAGAAAGTGTCTTTGCGAGCGGGTGACAACAATATTGCAAAAAAAAAACGCAAAAAGTAAATTTCATCACACACAGGATTCGAACTTGACTCTTCTCGTTGATCAACCTGTTGCGAGCGGTGTCGTATCCACTCGGCTAGCCGTAACGCGAAGTTGTGAGGCGAATTAGGCGTACTGGTGATACCAATTGGGGACAAGTGAGAATTATGACCCCAATTAAGTGATTATCAGATACCTTCACTTTTGTAAGTCACTGTTCATTCGGCACAACACAACACATTTGTTTTAAAAGTATTTTTACACTTAAGGTCTTAATGTACAGATATGTCTTTATACAGGTTTATTGTTTACACAGTTGTCCATAGGATTTTATAAACTTTAACCTCAGAAAATCGTTTTAGACTCGTTTTAAAATAAAACTTTAGGGAGCACACAAAGACACGACTTTTTGCTGCGACGGTCGGGCGGGAAGAATCAGACTTTTACTGCCTAAAACCTGCGTTCCGGGACTACGGGAACTCTTTCGAACAATCAAGCAGCTCTATGAGTTTTTAGGGTTCCATACCTCGAAAGAACTGAACCCTTATAGGGTCACTTTGTTGTCCGTCTGTCTGTCCGTCTGTCAAGACCCTTTTTCACGGGAACGCTTGGAGGAATCGAGTTGAAACTAAAACCATAAACTCAGGTCTGCTTTCCCTTGAATCTGTGACAAAATCAAATTTAAGTTAACGACAAAAAAGATACGGACATTAAAGTTTTTTGCGACATAAACGGTCAAGAGAGTTCAAGGGAATTAAAATTCATAAGGTACTTCCCGTTGAACCAGAATCCTCAAATTAAGCATAAAGCAAGGTCTTATAGTAAATATACGAATTAATCTAAAAACAGTAAGTGTTGTTACGGCCCAAAAAAAAAACTTTTTTGTGATTCGGAAAAATCTTCGAGACTCCAGTCGGGAATTGAACTATTTACATAGAAAAGTTTGTCCGGAACCCTCTGTGCGCGAGTCCGACTGTTATTGTCATTAAAAAAAAAAATAATATTTAAATTATTACGATTTATCAAATGGTTCAAAATATACAGGAATGACTATTGCCAGCTCATTGCCACGTGTTTAATCCCTTCTACTTTGATCTTTTGACAAATTATTGATATTTTAATGTTTCTTTGTTTTGACTGGCAGAGTTTTTTCCAGACCAGACATACAGATAGAGTTAAGAGAGAGTTAGTTAAAGTTTATAATAATATTAATACAGATATAATATGTAGGTAATCTGAGCTTCATAAAATGATTACGACACAATATATTGAACAGAAAAATCAAGATGTACCGGACTCCCAAACCTAACAACAATAGACTCACTGATGAGGAACTAAAAAGTTCCAAATTCAAAAAATTAAAAAACAATTTCACTTACTGGAGCTGTCAGTTCAGTTGCGCGCCGGCAGGGGCGAGGCGCGGTCGTGCGGGAGGGGGGGGGTGTCGGCTCGCGCTTTGAACATCGAGGTGCTAATAACGAGGCGTCCTGCTGCGCGCGCCCCGCTGCGCCGGGAATGTGGGGGAGGTGATGCGGTTCCTATCTTGTAACGTGGGTAGTTTTGAATTAAGTTGTTGGTCGGTGTAGATTTATTTGACCCTACTTTGTGATAATTGCACCGAACACTCCACTTTTTAATAGTTTAAAACCTCTTTGAGAATTAAAATGAAATAAGCAGTTAGGTAGCTAGGTAAGCTATAATCATTCATTTTTTTTAGGTGGTAAATCATCAAATGACTTCTGTCGCTCTTGGGTAAAGCTAGAGGGCGTGTGAGACTTTTACTGACTAAAACCCACCTGTGTTCCTTTATTTGCCCTTTGAATACAAGCCCTAACGAAACGTTTCGGCAAGGCAACTTATACACGGCAATTTTAGTAACAAATCAACATCACCAGCAAATGGTGTTACAGATTCTGCAAATGCTTAGCACTTCATTATACTTGAAGTTTCTCTTAGTACCATTTTAACTATGTAAACAAACAAGGGCTATGCTCGGAGTTTCCTTACGTGAACACATCAGAAATGAAAATATCCGCAGGAAAACCAGGTTACCGATATAACCCGAAGAATCGCCAAACTTGGCTTGCAGAACGTATGGTCGATAGAGGCGAAAGGTTCTGGATTGGCGACCACGTACCGGTAGACGCAGCTTTGGAGCCTCCCACAAGGTGGACCGATGACCTGGTAAGGGGCGCGAGAATCCGATGGGAAAAAAATATACTTCAACAATATTATCTCCACAGTCGGCAACAGTCCGGCTCACCTCACTCTAAGTAAGATATCTGGGCCGCCCGTCTCTATTAAGTATAATCACACGATAGAGTTGCGCCCGCGCCCGACTCTAGCTTGATTAACGACTTCACTACATTCTACATAGTGTTGTGACTACCCTACAGTGCCGAGTAATTAGGTATTTATTATATTCTGCAGTTCTGGGTTTTCATTAGGTTTAATATAGAGTAGAAGTACTTGAAAATATTTGTATTTCTAAAGTCCAATGTTAATCCGTCTCATGTCTTAACAAAATAAGCAGAAAAGTAGATTCAATCTTGCCTAGGAATCTATATACCCGTATATAAAGGGAGAAACTGACTGACTGACATATCAACGCACAGCCGAAACTATTAGGGCTAGGAGCGCGAAGTTTTGCACAAGGTTTCCCTTTATGGCGTTACTAGCTTCTGTCAGCGGCTTTACTCGCGTGAAAGGATTCTCCATACAAACTTTGAACCCCTGTTTCATACCCATAGAGTGAATTTTGGAAAATCCTCTCTTAGTGCTCGCCTACGTCATAAAAGGAAACTTAGCGCAAAATTTCACTCTCCTAGGTCTTGTTGTTTCGGCTGTGCGTTGATATGTCAGTCAGTCAGTTTCTCCTTTTATTTATATATATATAGAAAATAAGCGAACACTACGAAAAAATCTCAAAATTCAGATAAAGAGATGAAACGGGAGAGCTGTCGGTAGACACTATTAATCTAGTCATAAGTATATATGTACATAAATGTAAATAACATTGAAGTGTCTGTTTGTAATATCAAAATTTTCATCTATGAAAATATATTCGATACCTATAGCAAATATGCAATGTTTTAGAAGTTTGTCTGCCTGTCTGTCTGTTTGTTTCGGTTAATCTCTTTGCTAGCGGTTAAGCTTTGAAATTGTAAACAAATAGCATTGTGCTGTTTTACGAATTTGACGCGGACGAAGTCGCAGGCACCAGCTAGTATTAATAATAATTCTTCCGACAGAATTTCCATCAGTGTGGCTACTCTCCAAAATTTGCCATGTACATCGTTACCATCATCATTTCAGCTGATATACGTCCACTGTTGGACATAGGCCTCCCCCAAGTGTCTCTACAACAAACGGTACTGTGCGTCTCGCATCTATTGGATTCCCATGACTCTCACCAGGTCTTCCAAACTCCAGACTGCTTCAGAAACCATGTCACATCCTGATTACTTCTAAGAGTCTTAGAATTAGAATTATGTATAATTAGCGACTTGCCCGAGCTAGGTTCATAAAACCTGTGTTTCGGGTCATCACTTACAAGACTATCACTACGGGTGCATGTATACAGAAATGACAGAATAACAACTTACAAACTAAACCTACAATCATATTAAAACTTCTAAGTGTCTCTGTGTCTGTGTAGTTATGATTCAGTAGATACTCCGATATCAATGTACTACATTTAATATAATTTACGCTATATATATCTAATAATTTGTTGAGCTTGTTATACAAAAAAGGCCCTAAAAGACATAAAATCTATGTGCAAATGTATGAATTCTTGCTTTGGCAGTACATGTACTAAAAGTAGAATGAAACAAAGAAGATTAGCATGGCAACTGGGAAAGAATGACAAGCAAAATCGTGAAACCTTCCACATTTTTTTTTCTAGGGTTTTTTTTTTTTTTTTTTTTATTGGGTGGAAAAATCATCCTAATGACATCCCCGCTCTTGGGCGGAGCGGGAGATAGTGTCAGACTCTTACTGACTAAAAACCCACTCCTGTTCCTTCGTTGCCTTCGTCCCAGAGCCCCGGGTTCCGCTTTCACACTACCCGTGGCCCCAGTAGGCTTCGACCCTGCTGGGCCCCTACGATTTGCTGACATCTCCTTGAGGCGCGCGTGGAACAAAACGCGCCGTCGACGACTTGGGCTCGGTCCGGACGGTTACCGGACGGCCAGACGGCGAGCCACCCATTGCTCGCCGTCTGCAAGCCCGCGCCTACGGTGGCCGGAAATCGGGATCGGAATCCCGGCGGCGGTTGGAGCGTAAGGACCGTTGCCTCACGCGATCGGCCGCCTCCTTAGCTAGCATTACTGCTTCGCAGAAGGAGGCGACCGCCTGCCACTCCTCCTCGCTCCGGAGCATGGCCTGAACCAAGGCCCGGCGCGAGAGATCACCGCCGCCGATTGCCCCCACGAGGTCACGGCGTTGCTCTGCCCAAGCGGGGCACACCTCCACCGTGTGCTCCACCGTGTCCTCCGGGTGGGCCACACAGTGGCGACACCCGGGCGTCGTTTCCGCACGAATCCGGTGCAGGAACCTCCCGAACTTACCGTGTCCGGTGAGGACCTGCGTCATGCGGAATGTGAGGACGCCGTGAGGTCTTTCCAACCACGCCTCAAAGAGGGTTTCTAGGGTTGTATAAAATAGTCACATCGGCTCCGGAACACAAAAGACAACACCAGGAACACTGATAGACTTCCAGTCCGCACCACGTAGAGCGAAAAATGTTATAAGATGGTTTCCCAACATAAAAAAAAATCTTCCAAGAAAATTATTAATGAAACATGAACAGATCCAAGGTCTAAACCTAGTTTACTTATAAGTATAATATCTAATTTATCTGTTAGATTGCAGTGAGAGGCGCAGGCGCAGGTTATCGCGCGGACGCACGTTTTACACTTTCCGGGAACGAGATTGATTAACGATCTGCGGATGAAAAAGCTTATTATGATATAAGTAATAACATAACATAAGGGACCAGTGGTGGGCCAGTGGCAACCGCTCCAACTTAGGAATTGTAGGTCGTGGGTTCAAATCTAGTCAGGTGAGGCGTCTCGTCGTATTTCATCACCACTGCTCTCGAAATTGTGAAGAAAAACATCGTGAAGAAACTGAAATCCTAGTGGGTACCAAAAAGTCGACGACATATGTTATCCACCCGCTCGCGCTGGTTCCTCGAGGTGGATTATAGCTCATTCTTTCTTTTAGATATGAGGCCTGAGTCCCAGCTGTGGGAACATTGTAAGGCTGATTATGAATAACCACTTGATTACGATTGATTTGCTATTATAAGCTTTAAGTAAGTACCTACACTAAAATAAGCTGTCAGATTTTTTTTAAATTGATATAAACCCGTGCTTGACTGCGATCCCACCTTATGGTAAGCAGAGATGCAATCATTGATGGTGAGGCGTACTAGTTTATTAAGAACCTATTCACTCTAGCCTTGAAGACACCTAAATTATAGTTGGACGGGAAGACCGCAGTAGGCAAATTGTTCCAGCCCTTCGATTCGATTCGATTGTTTTTATTGAGAGAAGCCCGCCAAACTATTTCTAACTTCGGAGAGTCAGTATCAACAGTGGCCAATCATTAGAAAAGCGCCGAGTCAATGAAGTTTAAATATATTTCTAGTTATTTACTGATAAAAACGAGTAACTATGGAGTTTTGTGCACGTTGTTCTCCACAGAGATCTACGCTTTGGAACATGCAAGTAGCTTCATCTTTTTGCGAATGAATCGCCTTGACAATTCAAAAGTGCCTATAAATGGTTTATTTGAAATAAATGCATTGTGTTTTTTTTTTGCTCGACAAAACGCGGAGATATAATTCAAATATGTATATTGATTTCAGCAATGGCATTAATCAGAATAGGACAAAGGTGGATTAAAAACTAACGTGTTTCTACTTTGTTACGAGTATGGTTATTTAAAAAAAGAAATACGAGGCAAATCGTCATATAACTATTCTCTTGCTACTGGCTGAAGCGAAAAGCGTGTCAGACTTATACTGACTAAAAAAAACACTTGTGTTCTTTAATTTGCTCTTTGCAACGTTTTAGGACTTTTAGTCTGGTTTTTAAGTTTCAATTCACCACATTTATCTCATCACTTCACATCAAAATTTCATAAAAGTAATGATAACACTAGTTATTCGATAAAATGCCGCAAAGCAGCGCTAATACACGCCATAACTCGACGAAAAGAGGTCCTTATGACATCTATACGACCACTACATGATCGTATAAAATGGGCCTATTTTTTATTTTATTTTTATTTGATATAAACCAGTGCTTGACTGCGATCCCACCTGATGGTAAGCGGAGAAGCAAACAAGATTTTCGGTCATATCAACGTGCGTATAGAACTAAAAGTTAAAATCAGCACGTTGTGGCGACCGATCAAATGTTTGTTGGGAGTAACTCCTTCAAACGTAGCCGTAATTAGATATAATCCTGTTGTTATATTGAGATGTATGCTAGGACGAAAATGTTCTCCGGCCAAATTCATCAAAAACCCAGTTGGAGTCCAGAAAAAGACAACATCCTTGATGCGGTATGGCACTCTAGCACAATGATGCTCTATTGGGTCCCTTCGCAAGATAGCTTCACCGCCCTTTAAGCCGAACCACATACAGCTTTCAGGATCTGAAATTGACAAATGATACAGCAGTCCAAGAGCCGCGTTCATTAAAAAAAGTTGCTGCACACTACGAACAACTCCTGTTTTGTGGGTGCGTTCACAAACACGTAAAGACAGGAAACCCAGACCCGGAACATCTAATTGTAGGTCATAAAAATATTTTTTCGAACTCGGGACACGCATGGAAAATCATGCAACGACTTCTCCTGCCCTAGGGCGGAGCGGTAGGGCATGACAGACTTTTACTGACTAAAACCACACCTATGTTCTTTCTTTGCCTAGCGTTCCAGGTCCCCGAGTTTCTCTTTTTGAAGCCAACCCATAGTTCCAATAAACTTTGGCTCTGCTGCCCCTACAGTTTTGCTGCTGACAGTTCTTTGAGGCGCGCGTGGAACACTACGCATTTTCGACGACTCCAGCTCGGTCCGGACGGTTACTGGACGGCCGGACAGCGAGCTACCCAATGCTCTTCGTCCGCAAGTCCCCGCCAACGGTGGCTGCGCTAACTATGCCATCGTGGATACAGGTCGGAATAAACTTAAAAAAATGAACATTAAGTTAGGAGGGAAATGAGTTTAACGACCGTGTTTGTGTATAAATATAATAATTATCTGTGTGGGATCCGACGCTACCACACAAATCGTGAGTAGAAACTAACAGATTAATTAAGTTTTTCTTAATAAAAACATTCGCAAACATCTCATCATGAATAAACATTAAGTAACTCGTAACTGACTGATTACAACAGTGTCGATTAAAATCTCTATAATTAACACGTGCATATAAATTATAATCTAATCTAATGTCTAGTGCTTTAAACCTGTATGTTACTGTAAAAGCCCAAACTGTTGTAAATGTTAAGATATTCCAGCCATGGGCACGCCACAATTATGGCGGTAAGTCCCCTCTTTGAGGCGTAGCTGGAAAGACCTCACGGCGTCGTCACCTTGCGGTAAGTTGGGGAGGTTCCTGAACCGGATTCGTGCGGAAGAAACGATCGGGTGTCGCCACTGTGTGGACCGCCCGGAAGACACGGTGCTGGTGTGCCCCGCTTGGGCAGAGCAACGCCATGTCCTCGTGGAGGCGATCGGCGGCGGCGATCTCTCGCGCCGGGCCTTAGTACAGGCCATGGTCCGGAGCGAGGAGGAGTGGCAGGCAGTCGTTCCCGAGGTAAAGGGTATTGACAGACAGACAGACGGACGGACAACAAAGTGATCCTACAAAGGTTCCATTTTTTCCTTTTGAGGTTCGGAACCCTAAAAAAAGTCCTAGAACGCAAAAGGCAACTGAAGGGACGTAGGTGTGATAGTAGTCAGTAAAAGTCTGACGCTCCCTCTCGGTCATATTCAACAATTAACCACCAAAAAAGAAGGATTTACTATAATTCGTCATTTAACAGTAACATATCTACATAATAAGTATCTACGTGTCTACCCAAACACATAAAAATGTAAATCTTTCTCACCTTGGCTGATCAATTAAATTCAATTCTATTAGTACATAATTGCAACACTTGCTAAACAAGTATATAAAATACATAAACGTTAAATCAATCAAGATTAAATGAATACCAATTGGAATCAGTTTGAAGACCAGCTGTGACCCTGGTGATGAAGAAGTGGAATTGGGAATGAGGGCCAGTTGGGCTCAAAATATTAGGTGGGCTGTGGGTATAGGCGTAGCGTAAAATAAACCAGACGCAGGCGAAGGCGCATGAGCGAGGCCTTTTTCTTTCAGTACCTATTTATATTACCTCCATCATGCAGAAATCCTACCACCTTTTTGTGAATATGTTACGGCTAATAGCCGAAGTGCGGCTGCACCTAGTTTTAGCCGGCTACAACTAGGTGCAGCCGCCCACATGCGGTTAAACTTAGATAATATAATAATAATATAAAGTTTTGTTACTATTTGGTGTACCATAAAGTTTATTCTATTCTATTCTAGACATCTGATAAACATACTTATATATTTCTAAATACATACATATTATAGATAAATTACACTCAGACACAAAACAAATGGTCGTGCTCATCACACAAACATTTGTCCTGGGTGGAAATCGAACCCACGACTTCCGGCATAGCAGTCAGGGTCACTATTATAACCACTAGGTCAACAGGCCGGATGTATCTTACTTATTCTCGGTCAGAAATAGGTTTAGCCTTCATTAAAGCGGCTAAAACTAGGCGCAGCCGCATATCTGTGGTTAAACTTAGGTGTATCCTAATTATCAGCTAGAATTAGGTTTTCAGAGCAGTTAAGCATTTTGGTTTTGTTTCAAGTTCCTTACCTTGCGTTTCCCGATTGAATCGATTATATTGACAAAACAAAAGACTGGGATATTGAAGGGGCGTTTATAATTATAAAATATAAGTACCTAATTAATAAAAATAAAATAAAAATATCATAAATCTTCTCACCTAACCG
The DNA here is from genome assembly GCA_949316375.1 of Mythimna vitellina. Lineage (NCBI taxonomy): Eukaryota > Metazoa > Arthropoda > Insecta > Lepidoptera > Noctuidae > Mythimna > Mythimna vitellina. Next base: position 19,480,274 of record OX438692.1, read on the forward strand.
TAAAAGCTCAAAGATAAAAAAAACATAAAAAATAAAACTTTATTTCTTAACTATGAAAAAATCAACTAAGTCTTTGTACTTTTCTCTCATGCTTTATAATAAAACAAGTAAGACAGTTTTTTGACTCTGTTTTAATTATTAAAAAATAAACAAACAGCGAACTTTTCTTGTGATTTTATGTTGCAAGAATGTCTATCACTTATTTGAACAATATAAACTGGAATGAAATTTAGAGTTACATAAAATACTGGCTGTTTCACCTACTTACTGTAGCGTGCATTTAGTTTTTACCACAGAGGGACTCCACATTAAAGTAGATTCCCTAATTGTACACAATTTTATTAAGTACCTACGCATTTCCATTTCAGTTCATAATATAATTCAATAGAATTATAAATCTTATTTCGGACTGACATGGCTTATCTGAGGTAAAATGTGTAGTCTACGGGGGTAATACGAAATCGAATCAATTGAAGAAACTCAAAACAATACCTAAATAACTAACTTACTGCTACTTTAACTGCTCTCAAAACCACCGATGTGCGGCTGTACCTAGCCTTGATCATAGCGGCTAGCTATGATGAAGGTTAAACCTAGTTCTAACTGAAGATTAGTAGGATACGTCTAAGTTTAACCGCACGTGGCCGGCTGTACCTAGTTGTAGCCGGCTAAAACTATGTGTAGCCGCACTTCCACTATTAGCCGTAACAAATACACAAGCAAATTCAGAATAGATTCATGATAATAAAATGTTTTTATTTTGTATCCTGTGTGAAACCGATTATGTTAATCAAAATTGGGATTAAAATTCTGATTTTCGGTAATAGTACAGTACGAATTTAACTCTCATTTGATTGAGGCCCTTTATTTGACTAGAACAGAAACCTTCGTTAGTGGGGCTTCTGTTTCCCTGCTAGGGCTGCAGAGAAAATTCAAAAAAGGGCTACGTTCTTGGAACCTAAAAGGCAACTGCACAAAACACGGGCTTCGGATTTTGGGTTGGGTTTTTTTTTGTCAGTATAAGTTTGACACTCCCCTTTCACCCACCCAGAGCGGAAAGAATCATAAATTTGATAATTTCCCATTGAAAAGAAAGAGATTCTGTTTTACCCTAAGAGTACGGTTCCAGAAGGGAGCTCAGCGGTGTATGAAACAAAGCTGCGAATGATGAGGATAGTCCATCCAATTTATTTTTATTACCCACGACTCGATCGTTGCATCAAGTACCTATTTCACTCAAGTAAATATAAACACCAGCTGTATATCAGAGAGCGCCATTTGCAAGAACTGCGTAAGTAAAATCGTTCGGAATTGTAGCAATCTATCATAATTTATACTCACTTTTGTAATATATAACTGAAGCACATATTCATGCAAGTCTGTTTCAATCATTACCAGATTAGACATTACTTATCTATATTTCGAAGTTAGCATAATCAGCCTTTTAATGTTCCCACTGATGGGACTCAAGCCTCCTCTCTAGAGGGAATGGGCCGTAATCCACCACGCGGGCCCAATGCGGGTTGGTGAATGTCACATGTTTTCGAATCTTTGGTTCTAGGACATGCCGGTTTCCTCACGATGATTCCCTTCACCGTTTTTGAGAGCAGTGGTGGCCGAGTGGTAATGGCCCCGACTTACGAGTTGTAGGTCGCGGGCTCAAACCCAGCCAGGCGCATTACTTTGTGTAATTTATTTTGAAGTTACTTATATACTAATAAAACTTATTATTTCCACGTCCGTCTTCTAAAATCTTTGAATGCAGTTTTATTACTATACAAAATAAAAGAATGTCTCCTTTAAGTAAAATGAGTCAACTTAAGGATTTAAGGTGGTTTCCCTCCAGGGCCCGACTTATTTTTCCACACTGTATATATATATATATAGATTTTCTAATTTCATGCGAGCAAAGCCGCTGCCAAAATCTAGTATAAAATAAATTTCTAACTTTATGAACCACACTACCAATAGAACCAATGCTCAATTTAAAAAAAGAACTTTTATATTCAGTTCCATATCAAGAAAAACACCATCAAAACCGACACATACAAAACTTTTAATATAGCAACAATAAGGACGATAATAGCCTCTCAAAATAAAACGTCAAACAAAAAGTACTGTCGACAAAAAACCGCGAACAAGAATGCAGCTCGACTCGTACATTGTAAAGCGAAATTGTTTTACTGACGACACGTCTAAAACACCCACAGTCGTTCGCCATTGATTGAGCCATCGAAGGCGCTATTTCAGCGGGTTTACGCACTTTACCAACAAAACTTTAACACTGAGAAACTGTGCTACAAGTCCTTAAAGCTAGAAACACAAGGTTGTTAATCGTTTGTGGGTTTGCAAGTCCAAGTGTAAAAAAGATCTTTGTATTCCTGAAGTATGTTGTCGTAACTCAGATGTACAGTCGGAAACTATTATTTGCTGCGGTTCTCTTACATTGTATTCGTGAGTTACAGCTTACAGTTTTCCGTTTATGAAATGAGAAAGTTTTAGCATTGCACCCGCAATGTATCTCGGATTGTGAGATTAAGTTTTTGTGTTCTGACGTACTATTAAAATTTATTTTAGTTGAAAAGAGCGAGCGTTACTTTTAACTATGTGTGAGCGTACATATAGAATCCTGTGTCTAATTATGACACTCGCAAAAGCTATCACGCCTACCTTAAAAGATTTTAAAGACGTTCTAAAAAAGATTGTATCATCCAACTGCAGCTTCGAGTACTCAGCTACCGGATACTTTAACCGTTGAGGATTTTATTATCTGTGCCCATTGCCGCGCAAACCGTTCCATAGAGTTTTTGGCGGGATTTTTTGGAATGAAGTTCAATGACTGTATTAATTATTCGCAAATTGATTCCTAGTGGATATTGTGATGTAAAATTGGTGCAGTTTTTTATCTCAAGTGTCTGCGCAACTGGACAATATGTGGAATTATTGAAACAGGCGCGATGACAGTGAACTTTGCTAAGAAGGTTGAGATTTGCAACCAAATACTACAAAAAAAAACATTAGAATGTGTACATCCATATTCTAATGGTAAACAAATTAAATTAATTATTCATACGAAGACATGGCTTATAGGACTTAGTATCCAAGCCAAAACAAAAATCTATCTGACAGCTACCGGATACTTTGCCAGTTGAATATTTTATCGGTACCCTATATCACGCAAACCGTTCCATAATTACTTCAAGCAACTTTAAGCATCTGTTTACTCACGAGCCATATTAAAAACGTGTTGATTTAAACAAAAAAATCGTCAATCAAACCGTCTTCCCTCATTTGCGGCAATAATTCCAAGTTTAATTTACTCAGTGATTGAGCGATCGCATAAAACAACACGCCGCTCAAGATTTCAAATTGAAAACCATCAACAGTAACCGCGCGGTAATAACGTGGCTTTTATTACCCTTGATATATTGCCTGTACAAATCGTGATTACGCTAGTGAAAATGTCGTTTCAACAAAACACTGTATTAAAAAAATGAATAATGACTTCTTTGCCGACAACGTCATTATAACGCGCGGTCACCGGCTCGCGAGAGATTTCTATCTGGCTATACACATGACTGGCATTTAACACAAAAACAACCTTATTTTTTACGCTATAGAGATCATAGTACTTCTTACTTGTGTTTAAAAATTCTCATTCAAATTCAACATTTAAAATTCACAGTTTTAAAGTTGAGTTTTGCATGCACAGAATCCTCACATAAATGGCGGTGAGCACACAGAATTTCCACTTGATTGTGGCATGGCGAATCGGATTGACAGGTAAGAAGGTTATTATTATCACATTTTACTTAGAGTACATGCATTTACATAAAGCGGGGAGTAATTTGTAGAAATGTTTAGTATCATTATTATGAGAAGTAGTTAAATAATTACTTTTTGGTTACACAGCTCTGTATAATAAATATGAATTTTTAAATTTGAATTAAATTATGATGAGGTTCCAGATAATAAAAGTCTGATTGCTTAACCTACTTTGAAGGTGGAATTAATGTAAAACTAGATGAATTATTTGAGAAAATAAATAATTTAGCGATCATTCGTGGATAATCGCGAAATACAGAATGACTTTTTTTAAATAGCAATTAAGATATTTATTTTATTTGTAAGAACCTGAAATAATGAAAAAGATTATTCGCTATTTATTCCTCTCAAATTACTAAGTAGTAAACATTATATCAATACTCAATACTTCATTGCATTATCGCTATATTCGCTCATATCGATCACAGGTGTCCTAATCATTGGTTTTTCCTTTGTCCTTTTTGGGCAGGCTAAGGTCTTAGACCATACCGCCTCATCATCAGTAAGAACATAAAAGTTTTTGTTTTCCACATTCACATTCTAATCTTTTTGCAGTATTTGGCAGCATGACGAGTGACAGGGCAGAATGGAAGAAAAAACCGTGTTGCACCAACTCCAAATAACACGAGACAAGGGCAGGAAGATGATGACTCATATTCTAATCTTTTTGCAGTATTTGGCAGCAAAAGGCAAACTTCTCGGCAAGTTTCGCTGCAGTAGTAAGTACAACAATAAAAATTTTAACTCCGTTTTACCGCGATCGCGCCTGTTTCAATGATTCCACCATATTGTCCAGGTGTTTAGACACTTGAGGTACCAAACTACACCAATTTTACATCACAAAATAGGGACAGAACTATGAATCAATTTGTGAATAAAAAAATCTCCCGTCCGTGTATCCTAATTTTATCTAAAAATATTTTAATACCGCAATACATTCTCCTAAAAATAAAATGAGTGTTTATCTATTTTATTTACAACTAGTTCGTGCCAGAGGCTTTACTCGCGTTTTGTTTTGTTTTGGAAAATCATCAAATGACTTGTCCTGCTCTAGAGTGGAGCAAGAGGCTGTATCAGACTTTTACTTACTAACTAAAACCCCCTACGTCTTAGAGTTGCCCAATGCGTTCTAAGGTCACAGTAACTCTTTTAAATGTTCTCGCAGCTCTAGCGGGCACCTGAACTACTGAGCCCCTTTGGTGCCCGCATAGAATTAGTACTACAAAACTCATGAAAATTATTTATAGCCCTCTGAAATTGTACAGCTACATATTAGTGAATGTTAGCAAAGGAGGAGGCCGCACGTGCACGCGCGATGGTGCGGTCCTCACGCCCCAGCCGCCGTGATCCCGATCCCGATTTCCGGCTACCGTAGGCGCGGGCTTGTGGACGGCGAGCAATGGGCCGCTCGTCCGGTGACCGTTCGGACTGAGCCCAAGTCGTCGACGGCGCGTACTGTTCCAGGCGCGCCTCAAAAAGATGTCAGCAAACCGTAGGGGCCCTGCAGAGTCGAAGCCTACTGGGGCCAAAGACTCGGTCCTGGTATGAAAGACGTCGAAGAAACAGGAGTAGGTTTTTAGTCAGTAAAAGTCTGACACACCCTCTCGCTCCGCCCAAGAATGGGGGATGTTATTGAATGATTTTCCCACCGAAAAGAAAACCTATATAGAAAGAATTTTCAGTAAGTATCGGTTCAGTAGTTTCAGAGATTACCCCGTATATACAAATTTATAAACTATAGCTCATTATTATAACATTAGATGTGTACAGTTTTAAACCCTGTAAAGATTAACTGATGAAACTAGTAGTTTCTGACGTCTTATAAGTGCCCATGTAGGCCTATGCGAATTAAAAAAAATGGAATTTTGAAACAATACAGATTTTTATACAATTAAGGTTACATCAAACTTCATTAATCAATAGGTACCTACTAACAAAACCCTCTCCTCCTTTAAAAAATAAGATGATGAACATAAATCCTTTTGCTCAAAGAATGCATCTATTTGATACGTTTTTAGAGTCCCGCACCTCGAAAGGAAAAAACGGAGCCCTTATAGGACTTCACTTTGTTGTCCGTCCGTCTGTCTGTCTGTATGGCAAGGCCTTTTATGTTGGGAACGCGTAGAGGTATCGAATTGAAATTAAAACCATATATTCAGGTCTGTCGTCACTTACAGCTTTGAAAAAATCAAACTTCTGAGTTAGCGAAAAAAAAAGATACGGCCATTTACCTCGCAAAAAACGTGTATTTCAACTCCCAAAGGAATCAAAATTTTTAGGGTACTTCCCATTGATCTAGAATTCTGAAATTTGACATGAAGCAAGGTCTCATAGCGCAAGTATAGGAAGAAATCTGAAACTATAAAATTGTAGTAACGTCATAAAAAAAAACTTCACTTGCGATTCGGAAAAATCTTCGTAACTCGATTCGGGAATTGAACTGTTTTCATAGGTAAGTTTGTACTGATTTTTGACTCGCACTTGCCCAGTTTTTTTTATGTTGAAAATCATCTTATGACTTCTATTGACTTACTGACTAAAACCCATTCCTATGTTCCTTTTTTGCAGAAGCAAACCGGAACCCTAAAAGCAAATGAAAGACGATATACAACACATGTCATGTCACTCGGCTTGCTGCTGTAGTTTTTTTTTTTTTTTTTATTGTGTGGGAAAATCATCCTTATGACATCCCCGCTCTTGGGCGGAACGGGAGATAGTGTCAGACTCTTACTGACTAAAAACCCACTCCTGTTCCTTCGTTGCCTTCGTCCCAGGGCCCCGGGTTCCGCTTTCACACTATTGAAATAAGTTGCTCAGTACGGTGACAACAATGTCATTGTTAACATTTAACAAGATACTACTATGTACCGAGATGTACCTTTGTATACATGTAAGTGTCGGACTTAACAACCTTTGTGAAGCAGATTTTAGCATACAATGTTGGGAACAATTGTTTTTATTAATGATAGGCTCGACTTTGGCCACTATCTCATCTGATGCTAAGTGATGATGTATTCGACTATAGAGCAGGCTTGCCTAGAGTAACCTAGTTACTCCTAACGTAAAAACCCCTAGTTCGTTGTTGTTAGGAAACACGGAGTCCGGCAGGAAATTTCATTCCTTAGCTATACAGAAGATGAAATTGTTCCTGAATAGTTATGTACCAGTGGGGCATCACCGTACGAATTAAATTACGCAATTCCAAAGCACACTGTCCGAAATATAAACTATAGAAAACCGACAGGCCAGCAACTCCGCCGGGCCTTGGTACAGGCCATGGTCCGGAGCGCGGAGGCGTGGCAGGCGGTCGCCTCTTTCTGTGAAGCAGTAATGCTAGCAAAGGAGGCGGCCGATCACGTGAGTCAACAATCCTCACGCCCCAGCCGCCGCCGGAATTCCGATCCCGATTTCCGGCCACCATTGACGCGGGCTTGCAGACTGCGAGCAATGGGTGACTCGCCGTCCGACCGTCCGGTAACCGTACGGACCGAGCCCAAGTCGTCGAGGGCGCGTACTGTTCCATGCGCGCCTCAAGGAGATGTCAGCAAATCGTAGGGACCCGGCCGGGTTGAAGCCTACTGAGGCTACGGGCAGTGTGAAAGTGAAACCCGGGGGCCCTGGGACGAAGGCAAAGAAGGAACAACAAATTTCATCATTGGCGATGATCTTCTTGACTCGTTTTTAAACTGGTATCTGGCATATCCATCCCAAAGATGTATACTATCCTTCTTCTAATTTATCCATATACTATCTTATATACACGTTTTACTTATCATACTTGCGATTGATAAACGTTGAGTTGCTGTTCCGACGTGAAGTACCTTCTCATTTCTGCTATAATTCTCAATTATTTGGCATCTAGTTGAGCAAAGAAATTGAGGGTGGATGTCAAAAACCAGAAGGTTCTTGTCACATTTGTAGGACAGCCTGCAAATCATGTGAAAAATTGGGAACAGATCAATGTAATAAGAAATCCGAACCGAAGAATTGGGATGAGACGTTGGTAGAAGTACACAATAACACTTTATTGGTCATATTTAGAGCCTCATGAATGGCTCCAACCTACTATTGAAAAACTGCAGATGGAAAACCCAACAAAACTTTACCCAACTAGAAAATGGGTAACCTGGTAATGGAAGGTTGCTGGATTATTGAAAGAAGTTACTACGGGCCTAGAACACAAAGGACAGCTGAAGGTGGGTTTTAGACAGTGACACTCCACCAAGAGCGGGAGAAAATTATTTAATGACAGTCCAAACTCAAAAAAAGCACATAAGTCCTAAACCTTTCAAACGTATTTTGAAACAATAACTATATCTTTAAAAAGTACATAGCACTACTAAAGCAAACTCTAGAAATCGATACAGAGGATGACAAGGGGGAATTAAGAGAGAATATATAAAAAAAAACAAAGCACCAACAAAGGAATTAGAAATAACTAATTGTTTTTGGCGGATTTTTTTCGAGTGAAATACAGTTTCTGTTTTAATTTATTCGCACATTAATTCCTAGTGGATATTGTGATGTAAAATTGGTGTACCTAATTATGTTTCTCAAGTATTTATACAACTGGACAATATGTAGAATCAAAAAATGCAGTATTGACTATACCTCAGCGAGAATTATTGTAATAGTATTGGTAATCTCAGCGAACCTTGCCGAGAAGGCTGACTCGATACATTTGCTGTCAAAAATACTGCAGAAACATTAGATTGTGTTGCACCCGCATTCTAATATAATTCAAAATAAGATATGTACTACTAATGACGAAGGCGGTATGGTCTAAGACCTGAACTGCCCAAAAAATAGGGAAGGAATAATTAAAACAGCCAGTGAACATCATTTGAAAACTCCCGCCAAAAAGTCCCAATTTTCTTAAATGGTGTCAATAATGACAGCTGACGCCACTACATCAAGCACAGCCAATCAATCATACAGCCTGTCCGTAATGGGTGCGTGCCTTGTGTTGCCATACTGATGGTACTGGAGGCAAGGTAGGTAATTGAAAACGGTATTGTTACTGCTAGTGACCGACTGTCTGGAATGTTAGAGACTCTTTTATTGATATAGAAGGCCTATGAACACAACATCTTGACCATTCTAAGTACCTACCCATGTTTCTGTGTTTAATTTTCTTGTTGTTAATCTTGTTTTTTCGACTTCAAAAAGGAGGATGTTCGGCTGAATTTATGTTTTTTTTTTTATGGTGTTCACTGATTTCTCGGTCAATTGTGGACCGATTTTGAATTTTTTTTTTTATTGTTAGGTTATGCTTCTAAGTTGATCCCATAGAAATATTGTTATGATCTGATCATGAACTTCGAAGATATGGAACAGAACTCCTCGTAGTACCACAGCAGAACTGTCGTAACAAGTTAAATTGCTTTATTTATACGTGTAGTTGATGACTGTCTGAAAGAAGAAGGGGAATAAATCGAACTGATCTGATGATGAAGCCTGAAGTTAGGCACCGGAACTCTGTAATAAATTAATTTAATAACCGTGTTTGATATTATTAGAATTATCATGAGATGCACTCTGGCTATAAGGTATTAAAGTATGGCTGAGGTACTTTTTAGTGGTAGTACGATAACTAAAAAGGGTAAAATAAAAACTTTTCACAAAAAAAAATACAACCGCCTTCAATGTAAAAAAAAAAAACACTGAAAAGTGCAAAATAACTTTAATTTCGGAAGTCGATGTTAAATAACGAAGAGACCAAACTATTATAGCAACAATTTTGCAAATTTTTTTTACATTGAATTCGGTTGTATTTTTTTGTAAAGTTTTAATTTAACGTGTCTTTTTCACATAATTCTATTTTGTACTCGTAACATTGATGTTTTTAATTGTTTTTATTTGTTTCTTTTTTTTGTGTATTGTCTGTTCATTCCCCGTGTTCATATAAATGTTCTATCTATCTATCTATTGACTCTGTGGTGACCTTTGTTGTGGTCTCTGTCTCTCTCTATCTCATAAATGTCATCATAAATTGCATGACTTGATTCCGCCATCTCCTTTCTACCATCCACGTTGTTGAAACCTCAACGGTCCGGACTAAGCGTTTCGCTTCGTCGTTTATACCGCGTACATCGAAGGACTGGAACAATTTGCCTGCTACGGTCTTCCCGTCCAACTATAATTTAGGTGTCTCCAAGGCTAGAGTGAATAGGCTCTTAATAAACTAGTGCGCCTGGCCATCAATGATTGCATCTTCGCTTACAATCAGGTGGGATTGCAGTTGCACTGGTTTATATCAATTTAAAAAAAGAGAAGTGATAACGACAGTTAACTCGATTGACATGTTCAACAGAAAAATCTAAAACTGGATAATTTTCAAATGGTTCCTATTTGTACCTATCATTTTAATAGGATTTTTTATTATTATGTTCTCTTACTACAGTCTCTTGTTTGACCAATATCCCACCTAATGGTAAGCCAATTGGTCGATGATAAAGCATGCTTGCCTAAAAGTGACCTATTCACTCTTGACATAAAAACTCTTAGGTTGGAGCTATCAGGAAACACAGATTCTGTTAGTTGATTTGTTTGACAGAATTTAAAAGTACCTACTCAGCATTTTTCTGATTAATTCAGTACTGTATCAGTTATTTAGAAAGTTGGATCGAGAGGGAGTGTCAGACTTTTACTGACTAACACCCACAGTGTTTCTTCAGTTGCTGTTTGAGTACCAGGGCTGTGGTGCCTCTTGCGAATAATTCATCATCTCTATGAAACAAAAATATCTTTAATTCGGATTAGTAACACCCACATGTGTTGGTAAAAGAATTAAGAAATCAGAATCATTTATTTCAAATAGACCAATTACAGGCACTTTTGAATTGTCGAAATGTAGGACAGTCAAAAACAGTGAAGCTAAATTGCATTTTTAAGAAAAAAATATATACCTGTCTTAGTAAACTTACTATCTATATAATTTTAAAACAAGATAGTTGTTCATGATGCATCTGTAAACAAAATCACCCAACAGAGGAGAATCGTACCTCCCCGCTATGGTCTTCAGGATGGAGGTGGAGCTAGCCCGCACCCTGCAGAGCAAACAGGTAGATTTTTGGCTGACTGACATTTAAAACATTTTTTAGGGTTCCGTACCCCTAAAGGAAAAAACGGAACCCTTATAGGATCACTTTGTGTTTGTTAAGACCCTTTATCTCAAGAACGCGTTGAGGGACAAATTTCTGAGTTAACGAACAAAAAAGATACGGCCATTTATGTTGCAAAAAACATATTTTTCGACAATCTCAAGGAAAATAAAATTCATAGGGAATTCCGATGACCTAGAATCTTGAAATTTGGCAATTTATGCAATTTCACATAGCTCAAGTAAAGGGAAAAATCTGAATACTGTGAATTAGTAGTTACGTCATAAAATAAAAGATTTGGCGAATCGGAAAAATCTTCGTAACTTAATGCGGAAATTTAAAACCCTCAGTGCACGAGTCCGACTCGCACTTGCCCGGTTTTTAAATAAATTTAGTAGTGTCCGAATATATTGTGTCCGAATCGTCAGCAACTCGATTTTGGTCGACGATGGAATAGAAGCTATTGACTGTTCCTCTGCGAACAAACCATAGTACTGCAGAAACGGGGTAGCCCCATCAGCATCCTGAACCCGTTATTTAGACTGAAGTGCGCTGAGTATAGTTGGTCCACATACTGCACGTGTAAAACACTTAACAGTAGACTTTAAAAAGTTTTTTTTTAACTGGTCAGCTACACTGTGCAAACCTGCAAGTCAACACATTACATCGGACTTCCATCGCCCTAAGCTCCCTCTCAACATCCTCTTAGTCATTAAGGACGTCGGTAACGTAATGCCCCAAGTACTGTTGCTATATAATCTGTCGTTTGAAATGCTTAAAAATTTCAAACTAGTAAGAAAGTCTCGAAGTCTAAAAAGACATCTATGTATCCCACGAGTATATAACAAAACTAGATGTAAGTCTTGTATTGATGAGTTGCAAACGTGCTGCCTAGATTCAGTATGTATGAGATCCTGCTGGCATCACAATACACAAGACAACCGAAGACGATCTTTCCTTTTGTGACATTCTTACGTGCCTAGAATATAAACCGGTGGCTAGAAGTGTAGGCTAGGAATAGTACCTACTCTAAGGGTACTTTTCCACTGGAGATGTGCTATGTAGCTAAGCTACAAAACTATGTGTACCTTTTCCCATGATGCTAAGCTTGGTAGCGAGGTGAGTTTAGGCCTACTGTCCAGCTTAGCTTCAGCAGCTTAGCGTACTAAACCCTGTCCACGAGGCGTATTTTACGCGTGCGTTTTATTTTATTCAATCTTCAAGCAACATAAAATACATTCTCTACCAGTGAACCTAGGGTGGTGAAGAAATAATAAGGTAGAAGCATAAAAGAAAATTTTATATAAAAACAATAGTAAGAAAATATACATATAAAAAAAGAAACAAAAAGAAAGAGAAAAGAAGTTATGAAACGATTCTGCTTTTGGTGGAGAAAATGATACCGCAACTTTCACTTAAATGCATGTCGACTTTAGGCCGTCCTGATATCGAGAGGAAACACATTCCACAGAAGGATGGACTGTATATAGAAGGAAGAATGGAAAAAATCAGAAGTATGAGAAGGACGGAGCAGTAAGAGGTCGTTAGAAGAACGCCGTTTTCAATAATTGGTGACATTGCCGTCGGAGGACGAAGACGTTCCCATCATTTTTACAAAAATAAAAACGTGCTTTCGCCCGATGTACGCCCCGATACAGTACATTAAATGGTACCATACATGCGGTACGGCAGGCGTCATGAAGCCTGCGTGCAGCGACGCGAGCACGACACTTCCACTTCTTCGACACAGTTTCATAGTTTTGTATGTAAGCTGTGAGCAGGCGTACACCAAGCTTATAAGAATGAATACGCGTAAATGAAGCTACACCTCCTTGGACAGTAGACCTACGATGTGCTATGAAGATTTGCCGCTGTGTGGTAGCTATGCGAGGAATATGCGTTGCTTGAGCTATGCGATGTATCGAGAGTAGGGAAGGCGCGCCTTTTTAAGGTACTCTGCCCTGCATATTACTACACCTCTCGCGACCATCCATACCAAGCTTCCAGAGGTCACAACCATCTATTTAGAAAACACAGCTTAATAGTTGAACCTGTTTTCACCATTGCTAAGCTATGGACCAATGAAGATGATCGGTGGATATCAAACGTATCCATAGCGACGTAGCATAGCTCATTTCTGGTAGAAAAGCATCCTTAATTGCAAATAATACTTGCGTAGCTGTGTCGTTTGTGGGGAAGACAGAAATTCAAGAAAAACTTTTCACAAAAAAAAAACAAAATAGTTGTTCGAAAGTATTTTTTTTTTTCATTTGTTTTTTCACTTTTATTAGTTGTGGTATCCCCCCAGCAGATTAACCTAAATGTCGTGCAAGTCCTACCGTAAGGTGCTAATATAACCATATTAAAAAAACAAAACACAACCACTTATAGCCAGAGTGTATGTCATGAAAACAAATGATAAATAAACGATATTCTAATCTATTCTATTCATGACAATTCCAATAAGCCGAAACACCCACCCTAGGGTACATTGTTTCATTACAAAGTTCCCGTGCTTAACTTATATTTCCCAATTGGTTCTTCAGCGGTAAGTATATCAATAATTAATATACCCATCTTTCGCACAGTTCAGTTTAATTCCAATGTTTTAGACGGTGAACCAGGAGGTTCAGCATTTTTTGCAGCAGGAATTTTTGAGTTACAGCTAGGAAGCTGCAATAAGCCAGCGCAGATAAAAAACCCAGTGGCACTCCCAGGAATTAAAGCCTAACCGAAACTGACCTAATTAAACTGGCATTTTATAAGACGTATTAAAAAGTATTCGTAAGTAAGCATTAGTTTTTTGACAAATCTTTTATATTCTCTGCTCGTTTGTGGAATACATTAATGACAATAAAGTGTGCTGAAACGCCTAAAAAACCTTTAAAAAATGGAGGGAAATACAAAATAACTTAGTCTCTACATAAATAAGTCTAATATATAAAAACATACGCGGGTACGAATATAAAAAAAATATAACCTACTTCAACGTAAAAAAAAACACTAAAAAGTACAAAATAACTTAAAAGTCGGTATTTCTATAATAGTTTTGTCTCTTCGTTATTAAACACCGACTTCCGAAATTAAAGTTATTTTGTACATTTTTGTGTTTTTTTTACATTGGAATCAGTTTTTTTATTTTGTAAAAAATTTTTTTACACTTTTTAGTTGTGGTAGCACAACTAACAAGTACCCCTCAGCTGATCATCATCAAATTAGCTCGATAGTACCTTATAGCCAGAGTGCATCTCATGACAAATGTAATAATCCTAAACACGGTTAGGTTACATTGATTTTTTTACAGAGTTCCGGTGTCTATCTTCCAGCTTCATCATCAGATCAGTTCGATATATCCCCTCCCCCCCTTTTTTCAGACAGTCATTACATTTTTAAACAAAGCCTTTTTACTTGTTACGACAATTCTGCTATGTTCCTATGAATAGTTCCGTTCTATATCATCAAAGGCCCAACTCGAAAGCACAATCCTTCAATCAAAAATCAGAATTTCAAAATCAGTCCACAATTGACCGAGAAATCGGTGAAAATACATTTCAATAAAAATACATTCCGCCGAACATAGAACCTCCTTCTTTTTGAAGTCGGTTAAAAACCAATTTATACGAATATTATGTCAGTTATGAAAGGATGTGTTCTTTAGTCAATTGATTTTATTTATGATTTTTGTACAATGACAACCCCAAATCTATATCTCTTTTCTTTCACTGTATCCTAAGGTTATCATTATAAGAATGCCTTGTGCGATAAGATTGCTCATTGTACCGACACTTGTTTTTGTAAATATTCGTCCAGTTCAAATTATGAGGTGTACAATAAAGTATATAATAAATAACAAAGACAGCTGACATATCAATTTATCTGATATCTAAATTAACAACACTCAAGCACTCAAGGCGCTATAATTTTAAAGCAGACCCTCGACAATAGAGACATCAGTAGACTCAAACCGAATCGGACGCACCAAGCCGATCAGGTTTTGTTCGTTAAACCTTCACATATAATTAAGGAGGCGAGCTGGCTCCGCTAAAACACATAAATCATAATAATTTAATGCGGCCGAGCCTTTCCCGCGCCGCTTCGGCTCAACAACGTTTTTTCCAAAGTTACGACCGTCCGCGCATCTGCGCTTCTTTCCACTCTAACCCGAAATGACTTCGGAATTGACAGCTTTATAAATATAAGAAAGGGCTCTCGTAGCGAACGTGCCATTGCCGCCATTGCTACAGAATCGCCTGTGAGTAATGACGAGCGGTCGGACGATACTCTTTCAATTTTATGATTGCCTGGTCCCGAGTGCGCTTCTCTGAATGGCTAATTGAACGGTGTGAATAAAATATATCCATAATAACTACGTTAGTTGTTTGTCTCTAGTTTATGCGAATTTTATTAATACTTTGAAGGGTTATGCGAGTAAATTGACTTGGAAGTGAAACTTCAACAATTATTTTTAAATGGCAGGGATATAAGATATCACACTTATAATATATAAAGGTTGTGTGAAAGTTTGTATGTATATGTATATGTTTCTTACTCCTCGTTCAAACGGTAGAAGTAGTAGAAAGAATTTATATGTAATTGACATACAGGTCGACCAATCTTAGAATAGGATATAGATTCTTACCTTGGGATAATTTTCTAATCTAACGCGGGCGAAACCGCTAGTAGAAGCTATTCTATGTGCTATTTCAAGACTGATTGAAACTGATTTGGAAACAATTTAGATTGTTTCTAAATCACTTTTTTTATTCTTGATAGGTTCGCGCTTGACCGCTATCTCACCTGATGGAAAGCGACGATGCGGTCGACGATGGAACGCGCTTACCTAGAAGTAACCTGTTCACTCTTTACTTAAAGATTCCCGGGTTGTAGCCATCATGAAATACAGATTCCGGCAAGGAATTCCACTCCTTAGCTGTACGCACAATGAATGTATTCCCAAAACGTTTTGTGCGTATAGGTGGGATGTCCACCATGTACCGGTGGCGCATTGCCGTACGCCTGGTGGTCCGATGAAGCAACCTGTAGAAAACCGACAGGCTAGCAACTCGGCTCAACTTTAGCCGTTTGGGCGTGAAGAAGATACACATACATGCTAAATACTCTGATGTCAAGAAGATAAAATACTCCTAAATATTCTGATTATTTCTACACCTCTCGATAAAATACTCCTTTACCTTGAACAAAGATTTTCTATAATATGTTCAACTGGTCATATAATACCACGCCGCCTAAAAAGGCTGCGCAGTATTAATTTTGTCCAACAACCTTGTACACAAAGCCGCAAGCAGTAGCTTATTTTTTTTATGAGATATTGATTTATTACGATCTTTAAATGTATTTGGCAAATTAATCACATAAAAAGGTGCGATTGATTCGAATGAATGAGCCACACCTGTACCTTAACATAGTTGTCAACTTCGAATTCTGGCGGCTTTTTACTCATTCATGTGTTTCGTCACACACACACCACACCTTGCCTATTTATCAATGAAAAAGATTATTTCTAAACAACACATTCTGCATTACAAAACTTGAACAAATATACTCGACACAGCATACATTACGCAAAAAAAAACGAAGACGTCATTATTAAAACCTATTGTGAAACCGCCATTCATAGGAAGCACATTCATTAAAACTAGGAAAACGAAAAACTGATTTATAGCCACCACATCCCTAACCCGAGCTTGTAAATCTAAAAACAAATAAGAATACAATCAATAAGTGTTAAAATATGTTAATATGTTAATTCTGAAGGCATTAAATAACATATACTCTCGTTCCAAGTGACATTGGACAAGTACGAGAGATTTACTGCCTATAAACGAATTCGGGCTGGCTGTTAGTCTGTTCAAATTAATATTTATACATATAGAAATCTATTCAAATGGCATATGATATATGTCTTGTAACAAATAATGCAGTTAACACTTTGTCTGTTTATTCGTTGGCAGTCTGCGATTGTGAAAGAAGTGATAAATTGTTTTTGGTTTCGATATTTAGAGCGATATCTCCAGATATAAAAGTTGTATAAGATACACACACCATTTTTTACTAACGTTAGTTACCAAGGGTTCTCAAAACGAGCGATGTTCGTGTCTACAAGTCTCTGATACGACGTGTAATACTGAAAGGATCTGCAATGCTGCCGCTCTTAATGCGATCCATTTTACGACCTTAACTGAACTGTTAAATTAAAGGGATGGAGCTATGCAGGGGCGCCGGCTGCGTGGGTGCACGGATCCCCCTGAGAATAGACATCAAGAAACAGAACTTTTATCGCCTTTCAGGTTAGGTACGTATAAATTATAATATTTCTTAATACTAAAAACTAGTTTCATTTTTATATAATGGTTTCATTTTTTTTTTATATCAAACATAATTGTAATGTACGCAGTATGTAAGTAGGACATATATTTATTTCTCTTCTCACACTTCGCCACTTCTTCGAGTCCATTATATGAGCATGAGCACCCATGAGGTTTTCTAAAAGCCGGCGCCCCTGGAGCTATGTATGGTGTATAGCTCCTTCCCTATTTCTCGCTTGCACGACTGATATTTTAACACATAAGTCCCCAGAATGTTGAACTGAGAAAAAGACAGATGAAAAAAGATTGCATGTATTGCACCTAGTGGAGATGAGAATGTTGAGATGAATAGGTAGTGTAACGAGAGTGGATAAAGTAAAAATTGAGTACATTACAGGAAATTTGAAAGTGGCCGAAAATTTGAAAGGAATTCATTTGTCTTGGTATGGAAATATAAAGAAGAGAGATGAAACGCATGTTACTAAAAGAGAAACGAGTATACATATGGATGAATAGAGAGGGACAGAGAGGCCAAAGATAAGAAGGACGGATTGTGTGAGGAGTGAGGTGATTTTGAAAGAAAATGGAGTTAGCGATAGCGTGACGGATGACAGGATAGAATGGAAGAAATAAACGCTTTGTATCGACCCCAAATGACACGGGACAAGCCCTTGTCCCGTGTCATTTGGGGTCGATACAAGAAGATTATTTAGAATTTATTTCTTATTTAGGTAATATAATTTTCAAAGAGCAGTAGTGGCCCAGACATAACGGCCCCAACTTACGAGCTGTACGCCTCAGGTTCAAACCCAGGTTGGGGTTTTATTGTTGTGTAATTTAATGTCATCACCACTGCTCTCAAAATGGTGAAGAAATAGATTGTGAAGAAACCAATATGTGCTAGAACCAAAAATCAACATCTACCAACCCGCACTGGGCCCGTGTTGTGGATTACGGCGAATTCCCACTCCTAGAGAGGAGGCCTGAGTCCCAACAGTGGGAGCATTAAAAGATTGATATTCGATATTATTATTATTTTGCTACGATTTAATAAAATTTTGCAATGTTATTTGCATTAATTTTCACTTTAGAATACTTAGGGCGGAATTCACCAATAAAACTAATCGCTACGCGAACTAACTAGTGTCATTTGTAAAAAAAACGTCAAAAGAAAAATACAGACAAGTGACACTAGTGACAGCGGCTAAACGCGATTTTGCGAGCCAAATGTTAAAACGCGATTAATTTTTGGTTCTAGCACATATTGGTTTCTTCACAATCTTTTTCTTCGTGAAAAACAACACGCGATTAATTTTATTGGTGAATTCCGCCCTTATTAGGCTTCTTCTTGATCATGTTTAATTCTTACCTACTGTTTACGTTTACCCTTTTATGAGATGGAGAGACTTTCATGAGAATTAGTCCTCATAGTCACCAGCCTTTTTATTCTCCTCGAAGATCAACGCATCGTTTTTTAGGGTTCCATACCTCAAAAGGAAAAAACGGAACCCTTATAGGATCACTTTTTTGTTTTTGTCCGTCCGTCTGTCTGTCAAGACAAAGGGCCCCGGGAACAATCAAGTTGAAATTAAAACCATTTAATCAGGTCTGCTGCCCCTTGAAGCTGAGAAAAATTAAACTTCTGAGTTACTGAGTTAACGAAAAAAAAGAAACAGCCGTTTATGTTGCAAAAAACGTATAGTTCGACACTCTCAACGGAATCAAAATTCATAGGGTACTTCCCGTTGTGCTAGAATCCTGAAATTGGGCTTGAAGCAAGGTCTCATAACATAAGTATAGGAAAAAATCTAAAAACTGTAAATTTGTAGTTACGTTACAAAATATTTTTTTTTCGATTCGTAAAAATCTCGATTCGATTCCTAAATTGAACTGTTTTCATAGGCAAGTTTGAACGGAACCCTCAGTGCGCGAGACCGACTCGCACTTGCCCGGTTTTTTACAAACTGCTTCGCCCTCGTGAAAGTCGAAAATCATCCCAAGGGAATATACTCCCGTTTTAAAAAGTAAATATTCTTTGTATTCAGGACAATGTCTACCCGTGTGCCAAATTTCATATAAATATATTTAGTCGTTTGATCGTAAAGGAGTTACAAACATACACACACACACACATACTTGTAAATGATAAATGAAAAAACACTTACATGTCAATTTTTTTCATCAGTTTAAACCTGATGAGGCTGGTGTTTCCTATCTGACTACCCTGAGAAGAAACACCGAAATAAACTCAGGGGTCAAAGTCCTTTTTAAAGTCTATACAGTAATCATGTAATGGTCAAATGGGTCCAATCATATGAGAACCATGCAGATTAGTGTCTTAGATAGTCTTTTGGTCGCGTCAGGCAACGGTCCTCACGCCCCAACCGGCGCCGGGACTCCGATCCCGATTTCCGGCCACCGTAGGCGCGGGCTTGCGGACGGGGAGCAATGAGTAGCTCGCCGTCCGACCGTCCGGTAACCGTCCGGACCGAGCCCAAGTTGTCGTCGGCGTGTACGTCAAGGAGATGTCAGCAACTGTAGGGGCCCAGCAGGGTCGAAGCCTACTGGGGCCAAGGGTCTGATTCTGAAAGGAAGACTCGGCCCTGGTACGAAAGGCAACGAAGGAACAGGAGTAGGTTTTTAGTCAGTAAAAGTCTGAAACTACCTTCCGCCCCGCCCAAGACCGGGGGATGTCATAAGAAAGTCACTGAAAATAAAAAAAAGGATGGTCTTTTGGAGAAAGAACCACAGAATTCAGTGGACCTGTCCAGTGAAATCAGTGTATATAACTTTCACCTTTATAAGTCTTAAGGACCTTTTATCCAATAAGAATAAAGCTAATTTAGTTTCCCCACGTTGCCTTGGATTAGAAACACGTTATTTATCCAAAACCAATGTATCTCTATAATGTTTAAAATTTCTTGATAAATTCTCCGTAATATCCACAAAGGTGTCAAAAATATTAATCTCCTTTTCCATAGAGGTACCTACAAAATGAATTGTCATATAGTTTCTTTTAAGTATAGCCGATATAAAAATGATCAGTAATTTTTCACGAGTTTAAGCTGTCCACACCATTACTTATTATTTTATATTTTTATTTTAGTTTCGTGTTTTTACCGCTGTGACCCTATTAACATTTGACTAATATATTATTACGTATTATAAGTACTTGGACCAACTTACTAATAGTTTTTAAAGTGCGATATGTTGAAATTTTAGGATTATATTTAACTGGATTTATAACTTTATCGTCTTTAATTTTTGTAATTTGTAATTTTTTAACATTAATATAATTAATATTTACACAATTTCAATTAAATCTTTAGACATTTTTAGGAGTCAGGTCAGAAATATACTGCTATACGAATTCGGAACGTACAAATACGAGTATCTAGTATTTGTACGTTCCAAATCCGTATCGAGAAGAACGTGCAAGAATTTCAATAGACTTTTTTTAAAAATCATTATTTTTGGGCATAAACCAACAGAAACTTATATCTTTCTCTCTTTAAAATTTACTTATCATACCTGTTTATGTGAAAAAAATACAGAGAGAACCGAAAGCTGAATTATAGACACACAAATTATAGACACATCGACAGTATTCGAAATTGCTTGAATTTAGAGCCTGTAAGTGATAAATCAGTGTAACAAATTACACTTCCTGTCTTAAATAATACTATTTTTTGCAAAATTTATCGATAGCTACAACAACCTTATAATAAAAAAACCAACTCCATTTTAATACCAACAGCTAATTCCACTGGTATTTGTTTGGACTTATATTTAAAATTTATTTTTATTACGTTTAACTGAGCTGACTTTACCAAATACAAGTGGTTGATATTCTGAATGGTTCAGGCCATGGTCCGGAGCGAGGAGGAGTGGCAGGCGGTCGCCTCCTTCTGCGAAGCTGTAATACTAGCAAAGGAGGCGGCCGGTCGCGTGAGGCAACGGTCCTTACGCTCCAACCGCCGCCGGGATTCCGATCCCGATTTCCGCCGTAGTCGTGGGCTTGCAGACGGCGAGCAATGGGTGGCTCGCAGTCCGACCGTCCGGTAACCGTCCGGACCGAGCCCAAGTCGTCGACTTTTTTTATTTCAAAAAAATACAAGTGGTATTAGAACGGAAAAATTCAATAAAAAGACTTAGTTCGTAACCAGTAATAAGCAGTCTGAAATCTAGTTGGTAGAAATTGTTTCAGTTTAATCATTTTGACGGTGTCAACTGCATTGAACTTTTTCTTCTGTGTCTACAAAAAACAAGTCATTTTAAGCAGTCTGATGCAGTAAATGGCTTTTGATTTAGCTCAATTGTAGATTTGATGCCATTTTTTTTTTTCGTGTATCTGAAATAAAAAATAAAAAGTGACTGGTTTCAAACTTTTTAGTCGTTTTTTGCAGCCGGGTTTTCGACACTGTTTTTTTTTTTCCTAAGTTCTCTCAGCTCTAAGGCGTGCCAAATTATATACATGCACTAGAAAAACATAACGCTCCTTATGGCACGGTCGGGTAAAAGTAAGTGTGAAAAGGCGGTGAAAAGAAACCTATGACCGATGTTGCCCGTCAATCTGCCTTCACATAGAACAACTGTCTATCTGACCTTCAAAATGCTGGAGTCTTTTAGGCTTTTGATAACCTGGGACTCTAAAAATGACAGCCGGGACCAACAGGTTCGCATATTCTCCACTTCTCTCTTTTTCTCGGTATGTAATGAATTGTCACCCATCCAAAAACCGACCTCGGCAATCGTTGCTTAACCCCGAAGATCGAACAAACTGTTATTGTTACACGAGTTCTCCAAATAACCGAATTCAACAGCATTTCCAATAATTAAAAAAAAAACTGTGAAGAAACATCTTTTTTACATCTCACCAACTTAATTTACAGTAAATCACTGGGTAATTTATTCAATTTTAATTAAATACGTGGTCATCTAAGCGTGGATGTCCATAACGAAGACAAATCGTTACGTGTTTGAGCTCATTAACGCGCCGCGTTAAAATTCATAATGAGAATATCGAATATTCAATTAATTAATAATGTTATCGATAGTTCGTTACACACAGGGTTGCCAGGTGTGGAAACCGGGAAAATACGGTATTACGGAAGCGGTAGCAAAAGCTCTTTGGTTTATGCAATAACTTTTTAAATTTAGTGGTACTTAAACTTTGATATCATTTTAAATAAATAATATGTTCGTATTTTGCAAAATCTCGAGAAGAATTGAAATAATACCGTAGGACCCATGTTCCCGGGGGTTTAATAATAACATATTTGTTGAACAAAAAAGTAAAAATATATTTACACAATTGCTTATAAGCTACTTATAAGTTACAACTAGATAATACAATCGTGTGAAACAGTTAGTTTCTGCTGCCGAACTAGGTATTAGATGTACTTCATCATAGTCCGAAACATTAGAACAATCCCGAAGCTTTAGCAGAATTCCTGCTCTTTCCCTCAAATTTGCAAAATTACAAGGTGTAACGGACATGAGTACCCATATTTTAATTGACTATGGCTTGCTTGAAGTAAATTGTTCATTTCTATGAGCAAAAGCAGTATTCTACAATATATTTACATTCAGTGTATAAGAGATATTTTTTTAAGGTGGAAAATCATCCATAGACTTCTCGCGGTTTTGGGCGGATCGAGAGGGCGTGTCAGACTTTTACTAACTCAAATCACCTATGTTCCTTCTTTGCCTAGTGTTCCAGGTCCCCAGGTTTCCCTTTCGGTAACCAACCCACGGTCCAACTGTATAAATAAGAGGTGTTTTATAATTTTGGCGTACAATAAGAATATATCTTATTGTACGCCTTACTTTTTCTTCTATATTTATTCTAGATTTAACATTTTGAATACCGTAATTAGAAAGACAATGAGAGAGCGAACGTCGGTTTTCGCTTGGGGTTTAATGAATTAAATCAATTTAAATTAATTTTCTACATATTTACCTCCTATATTGACATCTATAGAAGTTTTATTTTTTATCCTACATAGTTCACATTCCCATAGACACCAGTGTCGTAAGGGCCAGCCCTACATACACCCCGCGGATTCGACTCGGTCCACACTCGGAGTTATTTTAAATCTATGATAATTCTCAGTAATCAAGCCTCTTTTGAGATCGTATATCTATCTAATTAAGACGTCCCATTGGAAATTTAATTTACAAGGCATTCTATTGAAAACGAGAAAAATATTATTAATACCTAATCGATAAGTGGAGAAATATTTTAGAGTGTTAAAAATTAGTTACCTTCATGGCTTTGGATCGAAGGAATGTCGATGATATTATGATGTTAAATACATCGACAATTTAGTTCTGCTTTAGTATACTTCTCATTATATAAAGTATAGGGAACATAAATTATGGGTTTCTACTGGAGATAAATAAATTGAGCGAACAACACTAGACTAATTAGAAACTTTATGTTGAATTCATTGAAATATTTTAATAGCTGAGCCTAGTTAAGGTGCGGTTTCATTAAACAGGTTTTATATTTGCTTCGAAATACAAAATAAACACTAAGCTACCTGGCAGGTAATGTAAACATCGAATAGATCTATACAGAGACAGTAACCCAAAGTTCTCTTTTTTTATCCCTACCTATTTAACTTAACACCAATAAAAACACGCAAACAGTTCAAATAAAACAATAAAGATACCTTAGGCAATAATTTTCGATTTTCAATACCTGCAATTATTGATTCACACACTATTATTATCGCCAGAAACAATTTTCGAAAAATCGCAGCGAGGAAACAAACCTCTAAATAGGCGCAAGCAAGGAATGCGTGAATCAAAAATGGCGGCATATAGACACGCGAACAAGTAATAAAGCAAATTCTAATCTATTCGTAAACGACTATAAAAACATAAAAAATATCGTGCTGGCTCCTGTGACAGATCTTATCTTAATTACACGAGATGGGACCGTTTTTAATAGAATTGCTTAGTGACTTTAAATTGGACGTTTATCAGATAGTTTTGACTAGTAGCTGGGAAAATTATAATACGTATCAAGAATGGTCAATTGTTTTTTTTATTTTTTATTTTTATGGAAATCATTTTTGTATTTTATATTTTAAGTAACGGTACATAAAATATAAAACACAAAAATGATTTCCACCTATGTCCTTATATTCTTCTGTTTTTTTTTTATTATACTAACACAACTTTAGCAAACAATAGACATGGGACAGCTGGAGTACACAGGTAAGCTTAACCCACAATTGGGTCCGCCGCCGTGTCCGGCGGCGACCTCTCGTGCGGGGCCTGGTACAGGCCATGAACCGGAGCGAAGAGGAATGGCAGGCGGTCGCCTACTTCTGCGAATCAATAATGCAAGCAAAGGAGGCAGCCACACGCGTGTGGGAACGTATATCCTCACACCCCAGCCGCCGGGACCCCGACTCCGCTTTTCAACCACCGTCGGCGTGAGCCTGCGGAGCAGTGAGTAGCTCGCCGTCCGGTGACCATCCGGACCTAGCCCGAGTCGTTGACGGCGCATAGTGTACCACGCGCGCCTCAAAGAGATGTCAGCAAAACTGCAAAACCTTAGGGTCCCAGCAGGGCCGAAGCCTACTGGGGCCATGGCTTGGCTTCCGAAAGGAAAAGCCCGGGGTTCTAGAACGCTAGGCAAAGAAGGAATATAGGTGTGGTTTTTGTCAGTAAAAGTTTGACACGCCCTCCGCTCCGCTCTAGAGCGGGAGAAGTCATTGGATGATTTACCACCTTAAAAAAAACGTGTGTCCTTATATTCTTCTGTACTTTTACTAACTATAAACATAGGACAGATGACGTACACAGGACAAATGACGTAATCAGGCGAGCTTTACCCACAATTGGGTATTCTTATAGCAAATGTCTTTAATGTCCATTATAGTCTTTGAAACGATCAAAACGAATGTGCCCTAAACTGTTTTCATTAGAAAGGCGATAATAATGCGAAAACGGTTCCATTAAAAAAGCAAATTTCTGTTTTGTGACCACTGATTTCTCGGTCAATTGTGGACCGATATTGAAAATTATTTTTTTTTTATTGAAAAGTTATACTTCCGAGTTGATCCCATGGAAATATTGTTGTGATCTGATGATGAACTTCGAAGATATGGAACGGAACTCTTCATAGGATCACAGCAGAACTGTCGTAACAAGTAAAATTGCTTTGTTTATACGTATACGCAATGAGTTTAAGAGTGTCCATTTTCACTCGCCTATTGTCAACATCGAGAATGGTTTAAAAGCTGAAGTAACAGTTCATCTAACGCAATCCAACGCGATGTTTGACGAAAAGGCAACGCGAAAAACGAGAAATAACGCCTGAAAACTCTGTTAGCATTCGGTAATTCCGTGATTTACTCGAATATTTTACAAAACTTGTTTCAAGAAATACATGTTTTTTAAACCACTAAATGTTTTGATAAAAATTGTTGTCATTCAAAAGCTTGATTAAATTTGCAAGGCTTCTATTGAGTACTTTTTTATAATTTTAATATATGAGTATATTATGGAGGGCCAAAGTACACGTAAACGCAAATAGCAGATTTTCAGAAGTATTTACTAGATTAATTTTACACAAATTTATGTTTTGATTTCTATAGAAGCCTAGGTAAATATCCACAAGATGGCTGTGTATCCAAAATATCTAGAGAAAGATGTGTAATAACATCATAATGACGTAAGAGCCGTTGTATGAAAATGTACCTCGAAAGGGACGCTCTTAATGTCCGTTATAGACTTTGAAACCATCCATTCCAATGTTGGCCCCTAAACTGGTTTCATTAGAAAGGCAATAATGCGAAAATGGTTCCGTTAAAAAGCTAATTTCCATTTTTTCAACAAATAAACAAAATGTATCTTTTTTTAGCGTCGTATCACACACCGGATATCCGCTAATATAGATTAAGATTAAGCCATAAAACTAATAAATAGACCTATCTATTAGTTTTTGGATTGACTTGGAATTATAAGTTCAAATAAACTTTATAATAAAGGTACGTTGTTCTTTTTTTGAAAGTAGGTAATAATTGGTTTCTTTGCGTTTTGTATTTTCAGTAATATCGCTGTATTTATAACTTATAATTCCAAGTCAATCTAAAGATATAACACTTCAAAGCAACTCGTTTAAAAAAACGGCAATTTTATAGGTAAACACCTATTATTTTAAAGTTTGTACGAGTATATTACGCGTGGGTGTAAGTTTGTTACTCCTTCACGCTCAACGGAGTCAACGGATCTGGATGATATTTGGCACACGGGTACATCATGTCCTGGAACAGCTCATAGGTATACCAGGAGTATGATTCCTTGGGATCATTTTCTACTTCTACGGACGTACCACCGCAAGCCTTAACAAATTTTTGATCGATTAGAATAAGTTTATTTACAACCTTCCCTGAAAGCTCTAAGTTTTTATAGAATATAAAAATATTACAATAGGAGTCACCAGAATCAAATAAAACAATGTTTCGTTTTTATTTTATCACAATAATATTATAAAGACGAAAGTTTGTGAGAAACTCGAAACTCGTTAAAAAATAAAAGGCCTGTTTTGAAATTTGAGAAAAGCTCTACCCCCCTAGCCAAGTTACGATCGTTCCGTTTGCGTCGAACGCCTCGAGTAGGCCACGCCTCCGATTCCTTTGTTCTGACCACGTGACTGAGCGTTGAGATGACGTCAGAACAAAGGAATCGGAGGCGTGGCCTACTCGAGGCGTCCGACGCAAACGAAACGATCGTAACTTGGCTAGGGGGGTAGAATGAAAAGTCAAAGTCAAAGCATTTTATTTCAAATAAACCATTTACAGGCACTTTTGAAATGTCAAGAAGTCAGAGAAAATGATGCTAATTGCACATTCCAAAGCGTAGATCTCTATGGAGAAGAATGTGCAAGAAACTCCATGGACATTCTTTTCAATCATGTTTTGTAATTACAAATATATCTGTAACTTAGAACGAAACTGAAAGAAACAATAAAATAATAATTAGGGGTCCGGTGTAATAGTAGTTATTTTAGCTAAGTATTTTACTTATAGCTACATTACACTGGACAAGCCGAAAGGTAGTCAAAATACAAATGTCAAAACGGGCCTTTTATTTTTTGACAACTTTAGGTACTTCTTAACTTCGATTTCTATAAAAATTGGTACATGGGTAGACCATATCCTGAAATAGCACATAGGATACTTTTTATCTCGAAAGTATGCTGGTTGGGGGTTCAAACCCAGCCAGGTGCATTACTTTGTGTAATTTATTTCATCACCACTGCTCTCAAAACGATGAAGGAAAACATCGTGAGGAAACCGGCATGTCCTAGAACCAAAAATTCAAAGACATGTGACATCCACCAACCCGCACTGGGCCCGCGGGGTAAATTACGGTCCATACCCTCTCCTAGAGAGGAGGCCTGAGTCCCAACAGTGGAAACATTATAAGGCCGTGTATGCTATGTTGCCTTTGGAACATTTTTTACTTTTTACTATCACGCGGGCGAATCCCAATTCAATTCAATTCTTTATTGCTATATCCCGATGCAAAGCTTCACAGAAAATACCTTATTTCTTGAAGATAAACATTTCAATGATTACTTAATTCAAACAGATAAATTAATGACAAAAGAGAACATGAAATACACGTGTTCCGTACCTTTCAACCAATATCTACAGCCCCGTTCGATCACATAGCAACATTTGTTTCACTGCACTGCAGTCAACAGCTTTGAATCGTTCACTTTTACATTCTTTCTTGTTTTTTTTTTTTCCAATATAAGCCAAGGCTTTCCACTGACATGTTTTATGGGTACAGTGACATGTTGTATGACATGAATGAACCCGTTTTGTAATAGTTATAATGGTGTTATAACGGTTGACAGGTTAACATTAGCAGGCTTTTTTTTAAGGGTGGAAATCATCCAATGACTTCTTCCGCTCTGGACGGAGCGGGAGGGCGTGTCACGCTTTTACTGACTAAATCAACACCTGTGTCCTTCAGTTGCCCTTTGTGTTCTAGGAGTACGGGTTTCCTTTTCGGAAATTCCTCGCGGTCCTAGCTAGCGGGCATCGGTCCTGCTGGGCCCCTACGGTTTGATGACATCTATTTGAGGAGCGCGTGGATCACTACGCGCTGTTGACGACTGGGCTCGGTCCGGTTAACTACCGGACGGCCGGAAGGCGAGCTACCCATTGCTTGACGTCCGCAAGCCCGCGTCTGGTTGGTAGTCGGCGTGTGGACGTTCGTTCCCTCACGCGTGCGGTCTCCTCCTTCACGAGCATACTGCTTTGCAGAAGGAGACGACCGCCTGCCATTCCTCCTCGCTCCGGATCATAGCCTGAACCAGGGCCCGGCACGAAATGTCGCTGCCGCCAATTGCCTCCACGAGGATACGGCGATGCTCCGCCCAAGTGCGGCACACCTTCACCGTATGCTTCACCGTAGCTTCCGGGCGGTACACACAATGATGACACCCGGGTGTTTCTTCCGCCTGAATCCGATGTAAGAACCTCCCGAACGTGTCATATCCTATGAGGACCTGCGTCAAGCGGAAAGTGAGGACGCCATGTTGACGCTCCAGGCCTCCAGCCACACCTCAAGGTCGGTAAGTCCCCTCTGACTTACTGCCGTGATTATGGCGTGCCCAGCACTGGATTGCGACAGTGGCTGTTGCAGTGTTGCCATTTCACCATAAGATCTCGCCGGAACTCTGTCCGCCATGCCGCGAACATTATCGGGCTGTAGAATTATTGTAAAGAGTAACCGCGGCTCTGAAACGCAAAGGACAACTGAAGAAATACGGTCATATGTCTTCGAATCTATGTATCATATCTTCGTATGCCTAAAATAGCCCACGATCTACAACTTTAATATTAGGCCAAAACTGCTTCGAAAGCATCTAAATTGAATTATAAGCAGAGGTCGAAATTAGGTAGGATTTCATACAACGAAAGAATAAAGTTGATATGTCTCAAACCCCGAGATTAATTTTAAAAAGCAGTTTTTTTTTTTATGACGCTATCAGAAATACTGCTGAAAAAAATTCCTCCTTTATTAATGACGAGGAGGAAGTGTATAAATTTGTTAACCACACTTCAGTTGACGTATAGAAATCTTTTTCAATACAAAATACTAATAAAAATTGTATGTTAATTTATTTATTTAAAATTTGTAATCTTGGTATGCAATAAAGTTATATACTTTATTATATAACTGTATGCAATAAAGTTATATAATAAAGTATATAACTAGATTACAAATTTACAAATCGAATATTATTACACAAAAAAATACATTGAATTGGTGGTTAATTATCTTTGTTTTCTTTGTCTTACCTATCTCTGAGGTTTTATTATTATTTTTTGCAATATTCTTAGCCACTCGGGATTTTTTATTAGAAATCCCGGATAGATCCATATTAATATCAACATATCGATGCAAATACATAATTAACTCTACCTGGTTCCGACTTTTGATTGTAAGATTTATAAGTCACTGATCTTCCCTCCTCTTCGACTCTATATGTCATTCATTCAGTCGAAGTCTGCTTGGGCCGATGACTGCCAAGGCTGCGAGATTGTCTGAAAAAGGTACCGCGTCCCTTGAACATAAATCGCCACCGAAAGAATACAAACAGATTTTAGAAAGCAAGCCTCATTCATTCCCTATCACACAACCCAGAGCTTTTTTTTTTTGGAGTTGGGAAAACATCTAGGGTGAAAGCGAGAAGGCGTGTCAGACTTACTGACTAAACACCACCTGTGGTCCATCAGTTACCATTTGCGTTCTACGTGGACATCCGCCCTGCTGGGCCCCTACGGTGCTCCACCCAGAGCTGGAACAGTTATTTAGTGATGCCTCATCTCGAAAATATATATATATAAAGGTAGGTAATCAGCTTAAAACAACAAAATGACTCACAAACCTTGATGCTCAATATCCTTAGATTTTATTCCTCACAGGATTAAGTTCAAAGGTTGTAGAACCTATTGAGAAAGTGACCCGTTTACGCGTAAAAATGGTATATTTAATAACATGCATTAATAGCAGAAAATATATTATAATCTATACAAACGTCTCACTTGCTTAGTCGAGGTACCTTTTAGAGATGTGGTAAAGTATCGATAACTGTATATCGATGACACAAACAGTTCTTTAGCTAACTATCAAGCCAATCTGGTCAAGTTTTATTTTATTTATTTATTAAAACTTTATGCACAAGTAGTAAACACTGTACAAAGGCGGACTTAATGCCTTAGGCATTTTCTACCAGTCGACCTTAGGGTGAAGCAGAAACAAAACATGGTAGGTGCAGCTTAATGGTAAAGAAATAGAAAAGAAATACAATAATAAATATATACTTAGATACATACATACAAATTAACAATCTATTTACGAAAAACGATGCTTCTAAAACCCAGGTGTGTCTTTTTTCCGCTAAACGGAGCCAATTCCGCTCATTTCCATCTTTCCAGGGTTTGACTGTGCCGGTTACCGACTATCTTGAGCTTCTTGGAGTAACATTGTCGTCTACCCTCAATTTCGGCTTGATGAAATATTAGGGATTTTAGCTAAGGTGGGACGGTACTTCACGCCGGAACAGCTGTTCAACCTTTATCAAGCGCAAGTAATTACTTTTACTGCTTTCATCTTTGGGATGGGTCTGCCAAATGCCAGCTGGAGTCGACTGAGAAACGAACCTAGAAGATCATCGGTAATGATGCACTGGTCGAGTCAAAACTCCAAAGTCTTGAGCATTGATGCAGTGTTGCTGGCCTGTCGGTTTTCTATCATTTACATTTTGGGGAGTGTGCGCTGGAATTGCACAATTTAATTCTATCAAGTCCGTTCCATTACCGGACCACTAGACGTACGGCGTTGCGCCATCGGTACAAGGTGGACATCCCACCCATACGTACAAAGTGTTTTGGGAACTCATTCATTATAATACCTTTAAAGACTACTCAAAGACTTCTAACTACAAGAACGCCGATCAACTGACTTAAAGAAGAATGGCAACACGAGAAAAATACGGGCATAAGTGTGCATTTTAAAATGCGACATCTACATACATAGGTATAATAAGGATTTACTTAAGTAAATCCATACATGGGCCATTGACTGATAATATAATTAGTTGCGCTTTTGACTAATCTAATTGCTCATCGCATTTTCATATCCATTTCTCCTTCCTCGCGCTAACTTTGTTCGTTTGTGAGCGAGACAAAACCCTCACGCGGATTGCACTAACATTATTTCGAACAATCAATAAAAAGGCAAATTGTGAATGAGAATCGCAAATCGCAAGTCGTGTAAGCAAATCAAATAGAAATTTGAAGAATATTTCGTATTTTTATGTATTGACACGATAGTGACTTTCCTAAAATTTATTGATATCTATCAAGCCATCATCGCATCAAGTCAAGGTATCGTGTAACCCTTCCCTTGTACAATATTTGTTTTTACCTAAACACTCTCCATACAGCCCATATATAAATAATATTTTCTATTATCGTTTATTACTAATCAGCGCAACCACTAGTTTAAGTAGGTAGCCTGGATCATAAAACAGAATTATTCAGTTTTATGACATCAGGATTCATCATCGCAATTTGCTACAATCATTTACCAAATAGGTTTTAAAACACATTCATCACACAAGACTTTGCAAAAGTAAATGGTTATATACATTGGTACATTTCATAATTTCATCTTTCAAGTGACAATCATCGATATCGTTTATCGACAGCGACCACATCACTGTAATAGGGTTTGGACAGGCGGCAATTCGAACGATTATTTACGGCCGATATATTTTTAGGATTAGTGAGGAAATTATTTCATTCTAGGTCGTATTAACGCGGACCGCTCCGCTCATGACGAGGCACAGATCCTGCGTGATACGGCCATTAATATTATTTTATTCTTGTCAAACAAGAAAAGCTACCGTTAAAGGGTATTAGGAATATTTAGAATTTTACGATCCGGCCTGTGATCTTCAATGGAATTATATTTTTATGAGGTTACGCCGAGTTTACTTAAAATGTTAAAACCTCTTTCAAAATGAAACCTTTTTCAATTTAGTTCGAATTTTAGGTGTAGTTAAAATGAAATTAATGGCTAGAAATGCGGTAACTGGTTGGTTATTAAATTACAGTATAGTTGGCTCTCTATTCATTCTCTGCAGTTATAAATTCCAAATTCACGGGATTATGAGTTACTACAGTTCATTTCTATGCTGCTATGATAATGTTTCAGTGAAATTTGTAGTTTTCAGATATTAACATGTGATTACCTAGTTTCACCGCCCACAAGCTATACCTAATCCTGATATCTGATAAAATCATATTTCCGACCTACGAGTTGTAGGTCATGAGTTTAAACCTAGCCCGGCGCTTTACTTTGTGTAATTTATTTGATCATCACTGCTCTCAAAACGTTGAAGGAAAATATCGTGAGGAAACCATGTCCTAGAACTAAAAATTTGAAAATGAGTGACATCACTACTATCTACACTACACTACCGGGGGCCCAAATCTGCAATTTTTATAAATTCGTCATGGAATTTATCATGGAATGACGAATTTATACACGATCCAATTGTCTTTTTGCTAAAACTTCGTAACTGCTACTTAATAATGATCGATCATTGATCGGTTTATGATCTCGTACTAGAGTTGTGAATGACAATATCGAGCTTATTAAAAGCAATGACTGCACAATGACGTTCTAATGGTAGGTCACTGACCAAAAGAACTGTCAAAATTTTAGCAGATTACCTCATACGTCAGATATTCATTTGTCATTATGTACGAGATTACCATTCTATGCCATTTCTTTCAATGGAGTGTCAATGGTTGACTATTGGAAAGTCACAATGACGCCATTATATTAGTAGATTACCAAACTTGTCAAAATCAACAATTATGAAATCAATGAGAGACTATTCTGACACTGTTGATTACTACTACTACAGACTGACTATTCCCCAACCTAGGGCTTATTGCCTCCCCTCTTTAATATTTTAAAACCGTTACTTAAAAAACTTCCGGTCTAGCACTTAAATCAATTTGAATGTTGCCACATAAGATACACTTGAAAATATAATTCTAGGCTTTTATTGTAACCTAACAGTATGAAGGTTATTCCTTAACCAAAGCTGCGAGATTATTCGAGATCGTCACTCTGTACAATATGGGTGGGTTTTAGTCAGTAAAAGACTGATACTCTCTCGCTCCACCTAGAGCACGAAAAATTGTTTGATGATTTCCGAACCACAAAAAAAAGGTTATTCCTCAACGACATCTAGGACCGGATATTTATTCATACCTGTATGATGAGTAAGATGTGGCCTACCGCATTATACAGACTTCGCAAAAAGGCTACTTTTATTCTTCTTATTGTGCCTATGTCAGCTGTATTTATTGAAAATGGCCTCATTATCTTCCTGCCCTTATTCCGTGTTATTTGGGGTCGGCACAACACGTTTTTTTTTCTTCCATTCTGTCCTATCACCCTTCTCTTTCCTATGTCTATTACCCTTCACGCTATCACTAACTCACATAATCTATCCATAGGTACTTTAGCCTTCCTCTCCCTCTCTATCCGCCATCATCATAACTTTTTTAGTAACATGCATTTTATCCCTCCTATTCACATGACCGTGTAGCGGCATCTATGGCGCCACTAAAGAACTAATCCTGTATCGCACAATTAAAGTTCTCCGCGCGATTGGAACTTATAGAACAGCCCGAAATCATCTATCGGGCAGTTGCCCACCAGACATCACCCGTCTGGTCGGAGGATCCTCTTTTTTCAACGGAGGTTTGCGGGACTTTACACTCTGTTCCGCCTACTTCCACAACCGTACCAAAACAAACGATTCCCTTTCAACTTCTTAGTCACTAACGTCTCTTTCAAACTTACTCTAATATATTAATTTCTCACTTGTGTCCCAGCCATTGTGGGGACATTATAAGGCTAATTGCTAAGATAAAGCTAAAAAAAAAATTGCTATTACTGTACTGAAGCCTTGGATAGTAACAAATTATTCAATATGATTATAGTATTGTCGCACTCAGCGACGGTTTTCTTCGAGGACCGAGACTTTATCTACAATGAAATGCTGGAGAAGCTTTGTACATATATAATACTTTTCTTCAAGAATTTAATTTAAGTACATCGCTCTACAATGGTTATGTCCGAACTCCAAACTAGACATTTCTTTTTTTTTTTACTTAATTTTTAAAGCTATTTTAGAACAACAAAATCCATTCAAGTATATTTTACATGCCAGTTCGTTAACCTAACTCATGCGATCTCCTTTCGATATCACAGTGTTGATTGCTATGCGAATGTTTTCTAGATGCTACGGTGGTTCTTCTAAACAAACTTGAACGACTGCAGAATTTGTGCATCCGCTTTATTTTTGGCCTCCGCAAATACGACCATGTGTCGGAGTTTCGGACCTGATTAAGGTGGCTGCCGATTCGGCGTCGGCGAGATAAACATATTCTATCTATCTCTTCTCTATACAATTCTAATTCTCCTCAACACCTTTGTAAACGCTTTGAGTACCTCGTCCCGAGAGGTAAACACTATCGCACAACCTCTTCTCTTCTCCTTCGTACTCCACGTCATACTTCTAGCCGCTATGATGGCTCCTTATCTGTAACTGCAGTGTGTCTCTGGAACGCTCTGCCAAACTCTCTTCGCGATAGCCCTTCTCTAGATGTCTTCAAGAGGAAACTTAAAGATCACTTCTTTTCATTATTGACATAATATTAGTATATATAGTATGTATTACTAATATAATTACGTATTAGATTTAGTTATGTAGGTTTATATTGTGCTCTGGATCCTACCCTCGAATATGTTCTCTCTCTATAACTCAAAAGCTTGCTGGGAGAAAACTCATTACTGAGTTAAGCTCGCCTTTATACATGAACTGTCTGTATCTCCATATATTATGTTATGTTTTTGTGTACAATAAAGAATTAAGAATTAGACTGGCCTGTTGGTCTAATGATTAGTGACCTAACTGCTATACCGGAGGTCGTGGGTTCGATTTCCACCCAGGACAAGTGTTCGTGTGATGAGCACGATCATTTGTTCTATGTCTGGGTGTAATTTATCTATAATATGTATGTATTTAGAAATATATAAGTATGTTTATCAGTTGTCTAGTACTCATAACACAAGCTCTGCTTAGCTTGGGATTAGACGGCGCTGTGTGATAAAAATAATAATAAGTTGAAGAACTAGCGACAAAAGTTCGAACTGAGGGTAAAACTGCTAGAGTCGCACCTTAACGTCAATATTAAGGCATTCGTGGTGCGAGTCCCGAATATTTTTCTGCCCCTCATGTTGAAGGAAGACTTTTGGCCATAGTTGTGTTCCGTTGCTTCCGCGGACAGATGCCATTGAATAGCACGAAGTGAATATAGTGCAATGTGAACTGTTACTAACAAAGCCATAATAAGTCTTATTTATTAACAATGCCTTGTATTTACTTTATATATGTTAGTCTGTATGGTATATGTATATCTATAGGCCAAGGTTCCTGATTCAAGCTGATACTAAATAATTTATTATAAAAGTAACTAACTATAGAATTACCGATATCAAAAATTACTTATGCTAATTTCATTTAATCTGTCATTGACATTTAGTTCACTGAACGCACAAGAGAAAAAAGCTAGACACAAGCATTTTCATAGACAAATTCGATTGTTTGCCTATGAAAAATAGTTTCTGTAAGACGAATTACTAAGTAGATATACAGATGTTATATAGATAATCTATGATTAACGAGTTTCTTTATCAGCTCATATCTACACTAATATTATAAAGAGGTAAAGTTTGTTTTTTTTTTTAATTTTTGTTTGTAGGTAATCTCCGAAAGTCCTGCAGGCTTAGCCAAGTTGATAATCTATAATTGTTAATGCTAGTACGAAACTATTCAACTGTATGGGAATGACATCATTTCAACGTTAAGTCACGTGGTCAGAACAAACGAACAGGAGGCGTTAGCGATTGTAGAAAGAGATTCAAAACGAAACGGTCGTAACTTGGCTAGTCCGATTGCAATTTTTTTTTACTGATAGAAAGCTGCTTTATTCCTGAGTGACATAAGATATTTATGTCACCTAGGAAAAAAGCAGCTTAAACTATTACTACTATCACGTGGGCGAAGCCGCTGGTAGAAGCTAGTTTCCAATAAACAAATATTATCAGCTCTACTATGAATACTTATGAGGATAATCCCTTAATATAGTATAATTAGAAATCTTTAAATAGATAAAGTGTCAAAGTATCCTTAGGCATAATTTACATACTTCCCAAAAAAAAACAATTCAAATATGTCTATTTTTTTTATAATAAGAATGATATTTAACATGGATGTTTTTCGTATAAAGCTGATACTTAAACATTCACTATTCATGAACTTTCCAATTTCTAACGTTTATGAAATCGTTTCAGACATTTTAGAAATTACCGTAACAAACTCAATTTGCAACTTTCTCTGTTTATAATAATGTTTACGTAGATCCTCTTCACAACTAACTAATATTTTACGTTCTTGAACAATTTTATAGCAAGTATTTGATACTTGAAGTAAATGGTGGCACCAGAGAATCACAATCAGGAATGTGTGTTGTATTTTCCAAACAGCCAAACACGCCCTATTCTATTCTACGAACGGTTAATTGAGCAATATAATTTGACACCTCACGGCGTAGTGAATAGCCAATTATTAATATGGGCCCTTGATTAATTGTGATATCAGCATTTAATTTTCGTGTTAACAGTGTGGCTCGGGCGCGCGCGCGGGACGCGGCACCGCTCCATT
This sequence comes from Mythimna vitellina, assembly GCA_949316375.1. Classification (NCBI taxonomy): domain Eukaryota; kingdom Metazoa; phylum Arthropoda; class Insecta; order Lepidoptera; family Noctuidae; genus Mythimna; species Mythimna vitellina. Next base: position 19,517,383 of record OX438692.1, read on the forward strand.
GTGGGCTCGCGCCTTTGTGCGCCGTGACGTTTCAATTTTGAATAAATTAAATTTCGAACGCTTCATTTTTTCCAAACCTTTTTGGCTTTACGAACGAAATAAGCTTGCGGCCAGTGTTATAATTTATTGTCGCTTTTGTACTGAGAATAGAATTTTGTTGTTTATGCTATCGTTTGTCTTGTTACCTTTTTTTGTCGTTATTAATTAAGTTATCCTGTCAAATGGTTTTTAACTTGAATCTCTGATCATTTTAAAAATTACTTACCTAATAAAATACAAGCGCTTAATCATTACGACAATTCGGCAAAGGTAAAGGTAAATATTAAACACCTGATACTTATACTCTTGAAGTTGATCCCCAAACTGATTAGCATACATTTATTTGTTATGACAGCTTAGTGTTATTTTTTTAACCTTTTTGCAAGTCTAGCCTCAAGCAGGTATCTACTTCTTGAAAACCAAAATCGAAATTGATGTATCGTACCATTCATCACATCTTATAAAAAAGCAAACGTTATATTTTATTTAAATCGTTAAAAATCGACACAATAAAAGAGTCGCATTAAAAATTGGTTTCAGTTAGCTACTGGCCAATGAGCTGATCCAATTATCGCGTTTATGGCGGCAATTTGGAAGATGGCCGCGCTCGTTCGAAATTTGAAAATTTGAAGCTGGCGTTCGAACCAATGAGTTTTATCCTAATTTTATTACGCGGCTGTTACGATTAAACTATAACGTTTTGGAAATAGATTTTTTAATTTATCGTTTTATAACGCAAGTAGGTGTATAAATAATGTAAACACCTTTTATTAACTACTTTGAATTTTGATAGCCGAGGCGATATGGTTTGATTAATTTGTGTTTTTATTGATTGTAATATGTATATTAATTTTGTAAAGCCTGATACTCTTCCTGTGCTGTGTAAAAAGCAATTGTTAGATAGTAGATACATTATACATAATGAAAAAGTGTAAAACGTAGTGTTCCACGCGTGCCTCAAAGAGAAGCGAATGATGAGGTCAACAGGGCCAAATCCTACTGGGTCCATGGGTTGACTTCTGAAAGGAAAACCCCCTTGTCCTGGAACGTAAAGGGCAACCAAGAACATAGATATGATTTTATTCAGTAAAAGTCTGACAAGCCCTACCGCTCCGCCCTAGAGCAGGAGAAGTCATACCTCAAAAAAATGTCTCTGTAACTTTTTTTCGTTTAACCATCTGAAATCCTTGCTTGTCAGTCCAAAACTGTTTAGTGATTTTCAGGAAAAAAATTAAAAAATCTTCCCAAATCAATCGCATTACACCTACTCCATATTCCCCGCACCTAAAAGCTGCAGAACCGTCAGCACCATTTTCCTCGCTACAAATGAGTTTATAATCACTAGCCGCGCGCCGCCGGTACATCAGACATGTAATTGCGTAAGCGCAGACTCCTAGACACCTGCTAGATTGAGATGTTTGTCGCCTAAGTCGTTATGTCCTTACGTCAGCTGATGAGGGACTAATAGAAGAAAGAGGTGCTAATTGATAAGTAATTGTGGGGTTAAATTGACATATGGATGATTGGAACGCTTTTTTGGACTTGATGTGGAAGGCGGAATCTCGTCATCATCTGTTAAGTCTAACTGGATCAGGTTAACACCTTTACAAATAGAGAAAGAAAGGAAATATATTTATTTGTACTTCACACAATCATATAAAAACTAAATTTTTACAATGCTTTATCTTCTATTTTATGAGTGTACATAGATTATAAGATAAATAAATAAATAAAACCTAAAATTATAATCGGTTCGGGACCAAAAAAAGCACCTGACTCAGCATATTATATTTAAAATACTATAATACCACGGTTTCTAAAGCAGTTACCAATCCCGTTTCCGATCTTGAGAACCCAGTTTTTGGTAACATGTTACTCCTTGGCAAGACTGGTGGCCTTACAATTTTCCCACTGTTGGGACTTAGGCCTCCTCTCTAGGAGAGAGAAAAAATAAAAAAAACATGGTGTAAATTGCTTTAGGTTAACTTAATCAACTAAGATCAATTCGAAGAACAAGTGGATTTCCCGCTCAAAAAATAGTGCCACAAAATGACCATCACAAGGCTTTTTTTACACACAATTGCTTAATTGACATTTATTTAATTTTAGTAAGTCTAGAATTAGAAGAGCAGTGGTGGCCTAATGGAAACGGCCCCAACTTACAAGTTTGTTGGTCGCGCGTCCAAACCTAACCAGGCGCATTACTTTGTGTAGATAATTTATTTTATCACTACTGCTCTCAAAACTGTGAAGGATAACATCGTGAGGAAACCGGCATGTCTTGGAACGAAAAATTCGCAGACATGTGACATCCACCAAAATGTACTCGGTCCGCGTAGTGTATTATGGCTATTCCTTCTCCTAGAGAGGAGGTCTGAGTCCCAGCTGTGGGAAAATTATAAGGCTGATTATGCTAATAATGCTAGAAAGTCCAGCAACACCAGATACCACATTAGAAGGTGTCAATTTAATCTCAAAACACCATTAGTATAATTAACCCGTTATGTCCCAATGTTGGGCTAAGCTCCCTTTCCCACAAACGTCTTTCATCGGCCATTGCGAACCAGTCCCTCCGGTAAAAGACCTACTTATCTTAATATGCTTGCTAAATTGAGATCAAACCTACTTTTACCACTCAAAGCACATAATTGACACATCACTGTCAATTGCTATTGACAATCAAAAGACCGAACCTCGGAGTCACAACAACCAAATCAATTTAGTTCACGCGAACAGATCATTAAAGTTGAATTAAAGCTATTTATGTAACTCGTTCACCGTGAGAACCGCTCTCGACTGACTCGTTCATTCGTTCACTCGTTCACGATCTGTTAATAGGGTGTGCAAGAAATCATCATCACTCGGATAAGTGACCGATTATTTCTAATGAAGGTATTTAATGATTTAAAGTGCTATAAATGCTTCAAATTGCCTTATAAATAAAATAGCAACTGGTTGGAGTTATGTGGTCTGTTAGTCTGATGCTTGTACGGATTAGTCATTTGAAGTATCTTAAACTAGATAGGACTAAAGTGAGTGAGTCGTTAGGTTGTACACGAACCTATGACAATAAAAAAATTAAGATTCAGGGCCGGCCTTCACCATGATGAGGCCCCGGGCGGTAGATCTTTGCGAGGCCTTTGTCCTTTTAGCAAAGTATGTGAAACAAATTGAGTATTTTATGATAGGTAAGAAATGCAATTTTTTTAAAAAGATAGCTACATGGATTTCGATTTAAAGATATTATTTTAGAAGGTGAATAAAAAAATGAAGATTCAGGGCCGGCCTTCACGATGATGAGGCCCGGGCGGTAGCTAGCAATGTATGTGACACAAATTTTAGTACCTTTTTTATGACAGGTAAGAAATGCAAAATTTATAAAAAGATAACTACATGGATTTCGATTTAAAGATATTATTTTAGAAGATGTATAAAAATTAACACTCCTAAATACGACAACGATGATAAATATAGGTTCTAAATGCCGTAAAAGATATTCACAAGTGTTTGACGACGATATTAACTGCTATTAATAATCTAGTAAATGGACTACGTTATTTTTATTTGAAGAATATCTCGTGTCATCGAATTTTAGAAATATCACTATTCACTATGCAAAGTTTATATTAATAATATAAACTTTTCATAGTAAAGTTTATATTAATAATATAAACTTTACTATGAAAAGTGAAGGTTTTAGGAGGTGTAGGTGTAGGTAGGTGGTAGTAGGTTTTAGTTTCCTTTTATTTTTGTATTGGTGTACAGTAAAGGATATAATAAATAATAATAAATAAGGTAGGATAAGATTTCAAATATTAGCTCATTTTCCTACTCGAGTTGTTGAGCGAAGCCCCTACAAGAGTAGAGATTTTTTACCCAGTAAATATTGGGTAAATACCCAAAGCACACAAACGAAGGGATACACCATTTGGGTAAATACCCACCGCCCATCTCTATACAAGAGTGAGGCTCCAGGCGGTTGCCTTGCTCGCCCCTCCTAAGGCCGCCACTGCATGAGATGCTTTTTATACAGCTTCCATAGCTTTTATGTCTGTTTCCAGGATTTTGACAATGATGGATTGCTTTATACAAATCAAAATCAATCCAGTATCTTTTGATTTTATTATTACAAACAAAAATACAAATCTTTCCTCTTTATTATATGATATGAGAATTAAAAACCAAAATTCAATGACAATGGTCTACTTACTTATCGTCAGTTTACTGAGGTGACAGAACTTGTCAAACTAAAGTTAAGGAATTTTTGTAACCTGCGAAATTCGTCAATCAAACACAAAACTCCCAGAATCGACATATTATAATTGTATGGGGAGCAACTGCAAGTGGACCATAATTCTTTAAAACCTGGAACCAAACCTGTAACTAAAACCGCATCAGAAATTTGAAGTTGTCCGTCGCTTTCAGTTTTTACTTTTTCACCACAACACACGCACACACATAATGGCACTATAACGCAATCCATTGGACGACCTAAACTGAATTGATAAAGGATGAAGCTATGTATGGTTTATAGCTCCATCCCTCTTACTCGCTCGCGCGACTGGCGGGAGGGTATGTCAGACTTTTACTGACTAAAAACCCACAGCTGTTCCTTCTTTGCCTTCGTTCCAGGACCCCGGGTTTCACTTTCACACTACCCGTAGTCCTTCTTTGCCTTCGTTCCAGGGTCCCGGATTTCACTTTCACACTACCCGTGGATGACAAGACTCCTGGATCAGTCTCCGAAAGTTCTCAACTCATACTTACACTATATTCTTCAAATCGTGTTCCCATATTAATTCTCAGTGTAGTCTTGGCCGACACTTGTAACGTGCGACGATTTGTCGCAGCGCGCTCCATTAAGACCCATTGTCGGATGACAAGTGATATTGACGACGTTTCTGTCGCATTGTCTCTCTGTGTTTGTAAAAAATTCCCATCACATCTCTTAAAGTTATCAAAAATAAAAGGCCCATTTTGACATTTGTATTTTGACTACCTACCGGCTTGTCCGGTGTAGTGTAGCTACTATTAAAATAGCTACTACTACACCGGACCCCTAATTATTATTTTGTTGTTTCTTTCAGTACCGTTCCAAGTTACATTCTAGGGTTTTTATCAAATGTCAAAACGGATCTTTTATTTTTTAACGAGTTAACTAGATTTACAGTTGCTTTCTCCACAGCCAGAACAGAGGTTATTTGATGATTTTCAACATAAAAAAAAAGGTCAATAAGAGCAATAAACGACAAAAAAAAATCCTTTAATATATTTCAACAACGTTATAAGATTGTGGGAACTTCATGCATTTCTATGGTTTATAAGATCTAAAATCTCATAAATAGTAACCTACGTGTTACAAAATTGCTAAACAGAAATACATTTAGTACCTACGCATTAATTAATATTAAAAACTCTAATAGACATTCTGTTGCATTTTAGCTACCAACTAGTGTTGTACACTTATTGGTTATACACTTGTTGGTTAGTCTTTAACAAACCTTTTGTGCCCATGAGTTAACAAAAAGACTTTACAAAACAAAACGGCTTTTTAAGAACCTACACATAGAAACCCTTAAAAAAAACCGATATCCTTTCGGCCCCACCCACCAATAACAACCCGTTCAGAACAGTAGCCGGTCATAGACAATGCGTCCATAAACAAATCCTTCGCATCAATAACTATACAACGGGCGTTAACAACTGAAAACAATACTTCCTTTGTGGTGCGCGAACGCATAGAAGCCCAGACTTGTTTATTGCCATCCCTTTCTCTCGTACGGCGCGTTAATAGTGCTATCTCATTCACAATGACATGTTAATACAGTCTTTGAAGGCAGCGCCCCGCCCACGCCGTAGACGTTTCCACTCCGACACTTTAAGAGGGTCCTATTATGGTCGGTGCGCAATTTCGTTTTGCTTACGAGTTTATTTCGAATGCCGATGAGATTTGAAGACTTTCAGAATAATATTCATGGTTATTTGACTGTTTTAAATCAAAGGCGTGAAAATTATCGCCTGGTGTGAGTATGATGGTCGGCACGAGTATGAGATGTAATATGGATAATCTTAGTTGTCTTCTTTATGCTTTTGTGTTGTTATTTATGCTGTTAAAGCCCCGTAGTAGGTATAAAACGAGCCGGAAAAACTTACAACAACTTACAAGTAACAACCACGACGACACGACCATAATATTCATCACAGAAAGACAAAATATTACAAAACAGTTTCTTCAAATCAAAGCCTCGTTTACACGACCAACTTACGCAAGTAGAGTAACTATGTAAATACCTAACGCGTTCCAGTGAAAAGTCTATAATCTATTGACCATCAATCACTCAGATAGTATGTAAAAACGCGATAATACATCGTAGTTTATTAATGTAATCATGTGGTACATTTCTATTAGACATTAATCTGGCAAGGCGTCTGCTCGTTGGGCTTAACTATGTTTTAATTACGGGTTACGGGCGAAACGGCTCAATGTTAATAATAATTACAGGGATCGCACCGACCGTGCTGCGTTTAGATCATGTGGCCGTGTGGGCTAGTAGTTTGGTCAGTTGTGTAAGTGAAGACCTCTTTGACGTTTAGTTTAATGTTGATGCAAGAAGTAAGACTATTTACTCTCCAGGAAAAAATATGCTGATTAAACATAATGTACGTTTTTGTTATTTGTACTTTGCACTTTTTTAATGCTGCTGAATAATTCATCTGCATTTTATCGACCTGATCTAAAACTAAGAAAGAAACAATAAAAAATAAACATACCTAATGCGCAAAAAGGCGCTTTACTGGAACTTACTTATAGGTACACGATACTTCGGTAACTTGGCAATGTTTAAATCGTATATTTGAAAAAAATGTGAATTCAAGAAACAAGTAACGCTGCATAATGTATATTATACGTATATCATCTTCAAGATTACCAAAATATCCTCATCCTTAGTTTAAACAATACGACTGTATTATTTTAAGTTATTAAAATCTTACGATCCATCCTAAGGTTGCCTGGCAGATATCGCTGTTAGCGATAAGACCGCCATTGTACCCATAGATTTAAGTTTATGTATAAGTTGTGTTACTTTTATGGTGTACAATAAAGTTTATTCTATTCTATTCTATTCTATTCTATTCTGTTCTATTCTATTCTATTCTACGACATAACTCGACCACTATCTTATCCAGTAATCTCCACTTGCAAGTCTAGCGTCCAAACGCAGCACGTCAGGGGCGTATTGACGCCTCGACGCACAACTTACGATTCCTGGTCGAGGCATAATCGTAATTAGTGAGAAAATTAGCCCCGAGTGATGTTCGAACCTCTTTAATTACTCATTAAACGTGAGACGCAACACGTTAGATTATTATAAACTAATTAACGTTTAGCATTCGTAGCGTAGCAATGATTGCGACGGTTATCCAAGATATATATATCCAAGTACTTACCTACTACATATTAAATGGTGGATGTATAACATATGTGATATGTACGGAAGTATATAACGTGTAGGTATTTCTCGACAATTACTGAAAAGTACCTGCTTATTTACCCACAGGGACCTATATAATAGGATTAGGTACCATATAGGTACTTCTTCTTCTTCTTCCTGCCCTTCTCCCATATTATTTGGAGTCGGCGCAATACGTTTTTTTCGTCCATCCTGTCCTGTCACCCGTCACACTATCACTAACTCCCTTTTCTTTCATATCACTCCTCACACAATCGATCCATCTTTTCTTTGGCTTCCCTCTCCCTCTTCATCCATCTTCATGTATACTCAGAACTCTTTAAGTAACATGCGTTTCATCCCTCCATACCGGATATTTGCACAGCAGATACTAAGCTCACCGTCCGATCATCCGGTAACCGTCCGAACCGAGCCCAAGTCGTCAACGGCGCGTACTATCAACGCGCGCCTCAAAGAGGTGTCAGCAAACCGTAGGGGCCCAGCAAGCTCGAAGCCTACTGGGGCTGAGGGTCTGCTTCTGAAAGTAAGACTCGGCCCTGGTATGAAAGGCAACGAACAGGAGTGGGTTTTTAGTCAGTAGAAGTCTGACACTATCTCCTGCTCCGCCCAAGAGCGTGGGACGTCATTGGATGATTTTACCACCGAAAAAAAAAAGGTACCTATAATAAAATACTAAACTTTGAAAAGGGTGTGGATGACCAAAATTTAAAACTAGATTCAATAAGAAATTGAAGTAGGTATTTACTTATTAAAAAATCACACTACATAAACTGTCCTATTGTATATATTATATGTATGTTTTTTGTGCAAGAATAAATAAGAATAAAGTGAATTTTTGAGAAGAAAAGATCATTAACCTCCAAAAAAAACAGTTTGTGAATTTTTCAGTCATAGATTTTTTTCTTGTAGCAAAACCATTTTCAGCTACCGATATCCAACATAATAAATGGACATTCGTATGGAAACTTTACAAAATAATTTATTATTCTTTCGGCATTGTAAATTGTACCTTAACCACCGACACCTACTTGATCTGCGTGGGCGCACCGATTTGTTATTTATGTATGATTTAGCACCTATGGCTCAACTAGCTAAAGATAGTCATAAGGAATTATTCTCTAAATATTTAGTTAGTAAATAAGACATTGGTATTTTAATAACCGGTTTGTGGAAATATATTACCGTGAAAACTGCGAAATGAGCTTAAATTGAGTCGATCTTTAGTTGTCAGTACTGGTTAGGGCTGTCAGAATTTTTGGAGGAGTTAACGTGACCCTGAAACGCAAAGGGCTGAAGGACACAGGTGGAACTTTGTTAATAAAAGTCTGACACTCTCGCTTTACCCTAGAGCTACCGTAGGCCACGCGGACGGCCAGCAATGGGTAGCTCGCCGTTATCAATAACTGAATTTTCGGGCTGGTAGGAACAAATCAACAAAGTAAGATTCACTCATGTAATTATGTTGCTTTAAAATCTTTGAAGGAAAAAATAATGACAAAACTAATATATATAAGTCCATGTACCGTAGACTTAGAAGCATGGCGTGCTCACATACTTCTTCTTGAGGTAGGAAATCATCCAATTACTTCTCCCACTCTAAGATGGACACAGGTCCGATCGTGTGTGGAGTACTGCAGTCACATATGGGCTGGTGCTGCAAGATGTCATCTAGCAGCTTTGGACTCAGTGGAAAGGCGTACGAAGAGGCTAATCGGGGATCCAGATTTGGTTAAGTCCAATCTACAAAGCCTCGAGCACAGGCGCAGGGTAGCCAGCCTATCGGTATTTTACAGGTTACATTTTGGAGAGTGTGCGCGGGAATTGCATGACTTGATTCCGCCATCTCCTTTCTACCATCAGACAACCCGACGAACGGCGAGTATCCACCCTTACGTTGTTGAAACTTCAACGGTCCGGACTAAGCGTTTCGCTTCGTCGTTTATACCGCGTACATCGAAGGACTGGAACAATTTGCCTGCTGCGGTCTTCCCGTCCAACTATAATTTAGGTGTCTTCAAGGCTAGAGTGAATAGGCTCTTAATAAACTAGTGCGCCTGACCATCAATGATTGCATCTCCGCTTACCATCAGGTGGGATCGCAGTCAAGCACTGGTTTATATCATATAAAAAAATAAAAAAATGGTGCGAGAGGACGTGTCAGACTTTTACTGATTAAAATCAACTTGTGTCCTTCAATTGTCCTTTGTGCTTTAGGATAACGGTTTCCATTTCAGATATCCCCCGTGTTTTACACACCACCACATACATAATGATCTATCCTATGGCACAGAACATGAAATCCTAATGAGAAACAATTTCACACTTCGACTATTTGAACCCCGCTCATTTCTCTTCCTTTTCATATTCTTACCGCCTTTCGTGTCAACACCGTATAACCAACTCCTGCGCACTACAAAGTAACAGAATAATATGACGCTTCAATCCTCTCACCGACACATGCGCGCACGCCACCAGGGGCCTCACCATGGCGTGTTAAAATGTCAAATGAGCGAGCGAGAAAGAGGGATGGAGCTATACACCCTATATAGCTCCATCCTTTTAACAGTTCAGTTTAGGTCGTCAAATGGATCGCGTTAGGAGCTATTGACAGGGCCCTCTGAAGACGTGTAAATTATCTCATTACCTTCGACGTTTCTAACCACACGTACCAACGAGCGAAAATACAGTTAAACGAGTAAACGGCACAAAATAAACCACTAGAAACGCCTATGAATTATCAAATAACTCAAAATGTACAACAGGCTGCAATTTGAGGGTCTCACGATCGCGTCAAAGTGTGATATTAACGTAATTTATGTCGGCTAACTATACCGGATGGCGCCCCTCTACTAAACTAATAACACCTAGGCTATATCAATAAAAGCTATTAGCATCGATCAGAGTAAGTATCTGTCCCGGAGTATTACGTTAAATTGAGTTAAACGCCCCGGCCGGCGTAATAACAGCGAATGGATGCCGCGAGCCGGCAATCCGGCAGTTGGAACGCAAAGCGAAGCCGGACACCGGGAGCGACGCGGGGAATTGCCGGCAGATACGCGCCAGAGTAACGCGATAATGACGACCAAATGCGATATGTCCGACCCTACACTGTCGACTATGGACAGTTTTCACTTTATTGTGTTGCGGCGTTTTCCACTTGATGGCTTCAATACAGAGTTGCGAGGTTTTTATTTAATTTCCTTGTAATTTTATATTACCTTTAAGCTATGTTCGGAGTTTCCTTGCGTGATCGAATCAGAAATGAGGATATCCACAGGAGGATCAAGTTTACCGACATAGCACGAAGAATCGCCAAACTTAAATGGCAATGGGCAGGGCACATTGCTCGCGGAACGGATGGCCGTTGGGACGAAAGGTTCTTCTTCTTCTTCTTCTGAATGGCGACCACATACCAAAAGACGTAGCGTTGGAAGGCCTCCTACAATGTAGACCGATGACCTGGTAAGGGTTACGGGAATCCGATGGATGCGAGACGCACAGGACGGTACCTTGTGGCGACACTTGGGTGAGGCTTATGTCCAACTGTGGACATCTTTCGGCTGAAATGATGTTGATGTTGATGATGAGAAGGGACGTGGGGTTTACTATCGTGAGGAAAATTTCAGTGATCTTAGCACTACCGTACTAGGTACTAACTGTCCAGAGTGCAGTGAACGTTTGGATTCGCAGTATAGTTAAGGTGCTGCACTGCTCGGGGAGATTCTTTTCATTCAAACTACAGCATGAGCTTTTATTTATGATTGATATATCACCTGATGGTGAGCGATGCTGTGGTCGATGATAGAGCACGCTCACCCAGAAGTAACTTATTCCTGACTTAAAGATCCCCAGGTTGTAGCTATCAGAAAACGTAAACCCCGTGGGGGATTCTAATCACAATGAGCTATTCTTGTCTAAATCCTAGCTACGCTAAGATAATATACGTAAGATTTGTTTATTGATTGTTTTGATGTATGAAACAAAGACGTTTTTCCACTAGGATTTAGTATTTTTATTTCGTTTATCCCCTAACCTGTAAACCTTGCATCGGATTTTGATACGGTTTTCACTATTATAAAGCGAGATAAACGAGGAAGGTTTGTATGTATCTTGCACCCGTGCGAAGCTGAGATGGGTCAGCTTGTCACATAGGCTTCTCCCAAGTATCACCACAGCGATCGCATCTGTGCGTCTCGTATCCATCTGAATTCTGCGATCCTCCACACAGTTTACGATTTTATTAAAATATTTAGGATAAAGTCAATCTGGTTTTCTTTCAATCTTTAATACTAAAAGCGACTCGCTGATTAGACGTTTCACTTTAAAGCCGACACAGCCCCATGGCGGTAAGTTACCTCTTTGATGAGTGGCTGGAAAGGCAACATGGCGTCCTTACCTTCCGCATGACGCAGGTCCTCGCCGGATATGGTAAGTTCGGGAGGTTCCTGCACCGGATTCGTGCGGAAGAAACGCCCGGGTGCCACCATTACAACGGTGGAGCATACGGTAGAGATGTGCCCCGCTTGGGCAAAGCACCAAGCCCTCGTGGGGGCCATCGGTGGCAACGATCTCTTGCAACGGGCTTTGGCCATGTAGGCCATGGTCCGAAGCGAGGAAGAATGGCAGACTAGCAAAGGAGGCGGTCGCACGCACGATGGGCAATGGCCCTCGCGCCCCAGGCGCCGAGATTCCGATCCCGATTTCCGGCCACCGTAGGTGCGAACTTGCGAACGGTAAGCAATGGGTAGCTCGCCGTCCGACTGTCCGGTAATCGACGGCGCGTAGTGTTCTACGCGCGCCTCTAGATGTCAACAAGCCGTAGGGGCCCAGCAGAGTCAAAGCCTCCTGGGGCCATGGGTGATGCGAAAGAGATCCCCGAAGCCCTGGATCAATGGCAAAGAAGGAAAAAAAAACCCCGATTTTTTTTTATGAATGGCGTCTCGCTGGCCAACCTATGCGATTATCGTCTGCTTAGCCGTACTTGCCTATAACGGCCTTAGTAATTTGAAGCCTTACTTGAGGACTTACAAAAACCTAAAACTAACGCACGCACTGTGAGATTCAGAATTTGGCACAGGGGGAAGGACATCAACGGACGGGCTGGATCAAACATTATCCAATGGTTGTTTCAGGCTGTTGTAGAATATATGCTAGTTGTACGTTGTGTTGTACGATTTGTGACGTAGGATTTACAGGATAAAAGAAGAAGAAAAGAAAGAAAGAAGGAAAGTAAGTGCGATGAATTGCTTTGTGGCATTAAGTCCGCCTATGTACCACCACTGTACATGAAGTTTAAATAAATAAATAAATAAATAAAATGAATTTTTAGTTCAATACATGACCCGCGTGCTGGAGTGCGCCGAATGCCCATACACCTGCCCTTTTGAGGACCTAATGAATGCAGTTAGCGCTGCTACCACACGTGGTCAACTACCGAGCCCAAATTATCTAAAAAATTTAACCACCTACTTGAAAAATTTGTTCATAAGTTCGCATTTAGGACTTGATGGGATTTATTTCCGCTCAGTGTACCTATCTTTAGGTTAAGCTAGATCCACAATAGCGTGATCCGTTTTGTGCCTGAACCAAAAATATATAATTATTATTCATTCCAACTCATTCAGTAATTTCTGCTGGTCATAGACAATCATCATCTTAAAAGTAAAACCAAAATTTTATAAAATTATCCAACTTACCTATCTAAACGTAGATAAAATATTACTAACGGACATCAATTACCTACTACAAAGCTAATTCTTTATCCATCTAACTTTAGCATTGTGAAACTTTTCCTGAAAAACTTTTAACGGCCAGGACGATTCTCTATGGGTGTTTGGAAATTTAGCGCAGACATCTTCGTTCTCCTTCCCTCCCGCAGCAGAAACACCCCCGTAACTCTGTCTCTTTCGCTCTAATTGGTTGCTTGAGCCTCTGAATCCAATTAGTGGTGAGCGGAGCGGGGTGCACTGAATTTATTATGTGGACCTTGTTTAGTTTGTTGGCCTTTTTAATTGAAACGTAGTGCGTAACCCGCCCGCTGCGCGCTGCCCGCTTAATGAATGCGACTACTTTGTGAGTTTTCTTTATCAGTATACGTCCTAACTTTTATTTAAATATTTGTACGAGTATATTCTGCAACAATATTAAAAAAGTGGATTATTATTTTATAATAGCAATTACATTACATTTATTATTTTCGTTCCAAACATATAATCTATCTAAAACTAATTACATAAAAAAGTCATAGGTACAAACATAAAATAAACATTTGGGTTAACTTACCCAAATATTTCCGTACGACTTATACATCAACTTCTTTAACAATAGATAGTTGGTAATAATACGACTAACGCCATCTATTAACGAATGGACATACAAAAGTATCTCTGACAAGCAGTGCCACCTAGTACCGAGTAGATTCAATTTAAATTTACGTAATCGTGTATCAATGTAGCGTTTTTTAGCGTTTAAAATTAAGTTGCATAAATAAAATTACAAATTGAAAATTACAAAAATTAATAATTACAACATTTGCTGCAATTTATTTTAAATGTAGAAAAAGTTTTATAGGAAAGCAAAATGAATGAACGAATTAGGAAAGAATTTTAGCTGTTAGCAGTGACCCTTCAATTTCATGTAAATTGTCTGTGGTTTGTTTTAATTGTCTGTTTGTCAGCTTGTCAGTAAGTTGTATTTTTTCTGCATTGGGGCAAAACTTTACAAAATCTGCATAGCTTTTATTTCAGAAATGCACAAAATCTAAACATTGCACTTATTAAAATTATATATTCCTGTAGAATATTTATCTTTAAGCTTTAGCGCCATAATTTGGGTAAAAGTTATAAAACCAAAATGTAAGTACTTTCATTTTTCCTTTCTAAATTTTGTTTTCATTATGCATGTATAATTTAAATACACCTTCTTTTAGGAGTTTCGTAGACCTTGCAACGCTGACTATGCATAGGCGAAACGAGCTAGAAGCCAGATTGAATATTTTTTGGGGAAAATGTGATCGAGCGGTTGACGACATAAAAAAGTTAAAAATGAAGGTAAATCGTTATTTAGTATATTTTTTGTGGCTAAGCTGTAATTTAACAATACTACGATTATAAACTGTCTGGGAAAGGAGAATAATAGAACTATTTAAACTTAAAAAGGAACTATGTTTTATAATAACTGGCTATAATAGACTCTTTATTTTCCTTTCTTTTTAATGTTCTAATTAGATCTACCTTTACGATGAACCAAAATAGGTATCTGCGAAATCTGACTGGAATTTACAAAACATTTTTGGGTAGAAAGCTCTATAAAGGTTTGTTGTAATAAGTAGATTTTATCGAAATATAATTCTTTTTACATTAATATGAATTCTCATAGTTAATACAGTCAAGAAAGCTACTTATTAAAAAGTAAACACACGGGAAATTTAAAAACAAAATTAAACCAGAAGTCTGTGGTAGTGTGAAAGCGAAACCCGGGGCCCTAGAACGAAGGCAAAGAATGAACAGGAGTGGTTTTTTAGTCAGTAAAAGTCTGATACTATCTCCCGCTCGGCCCAAGAGCAGGATTTGTCATAAGATGATTTTCCCACCAAATAATAAAAAACCTATATAATTTTTATTAGTTCCAAAGGAGTTCAGTAGTTTCATACTTACTACTCGTTTATCAATACACAATAATAATATGATACTAAAAAAGCATCTTCAGTTGTCAATTGGTATAATATCTAGTTTGAGAACATCAACACGAAAAGAAAAGAAGAATTGATATATATAATGATATTCAACTTTGGGGCTGTACTAAATGTCTAAACTTTGGGGATGATATATTGCCTATCCAACACTAAGATATTTGTTCAATTCAAACCAGTAATTCCTGAGATTAGCACTAAAACAGACTCTTCAGTTTTATAGTTTTAGAATAGATTTTGTTATTAATAAAAATAAAAAACTATTTCTAAAGTCAAAAAATAAAAAAGCATAACACCTAAAGTAATTTTTTTTCCTCTATTATTTCTTGCTTATGGCCAGAAAGGCAATACAAAAAGAAAATTGGAAAGGTATGACAGTGGCCTTAGCCAAGCCCTTGGACAACAAGTGACTATTAAAGGAGTTTCGGTTGACAAAAGCAAACAATAGACATTATATGATTTTTTACTGCTATTGTTACAGACTCAAGGCTATGTCCTGCAGCTCAACTGTGACCCATCAGAACTCAAAGAGCGGTTCCTAAGCGCTATGAAGCAGCTTGATGAATATATGTATCTTATAACTGACTTCAACATTGCTATATCCAAACTTGGTATGTTTCAGTTTTCAAGTGATTCATTTGCATGTTTTGTATATCTAGAAATGTTTCTGCAGTTTTTATGTTACCTGTAGTACAAATTCTTTAAAAAATGATTGTGTTTATACTCTCGGTGCCTAGGGTCTGAATGATACTATAATCGAAAAATCACAGTATGCTCAGCTTTTATTATTAATCACATACAGACAATACATTTCATAAAATTACATACAATAAAATGTTAAAAACTAAATTAAATTAGATTGCATTGGATTATCATTAAATTACACTGGATTGTCATTGGATTATCATTAAATTACACTGGATTGTCATTGGTTATCATTAAATTACACTGGATTGTCATTGGTTATCATTAAATTACACTGGATTGTCAATGGATTATCATTAAATTAAATTGAATTTTATTACAATGTCAGTCAGTCAAAACTAACTAACGTTTTACTAACTTACTTAAGAGTTAACGCGCTAGTCGATTACTGTGTATGAAAACGAAGTCAACAATAGCTACGTATAACAACTCAAAAAGCAGCACACCAGCAAATTATTGTATGATCTTAACACCAAAAGTGTTAAGGACATTTCACAAATGTCCATGATTCACATTAAAATATATCCAAAATATTTCCCTGGCCAATAACACAATAATTTATATGTCATAATTATTCTTCATAATAATTTATTCTATTTATACAATTTCATCCATGGAGCACAACCTCATTGTTGATACATGGGACTAAAATCATAATTCATCACCATTTTCATTACAGACGAAGCTGCAAATGTAGAATACACTCCAGTACAAGACTCATTCTCAAAGCCATTGATGCCATTAGCACCTCTAGCCCCATTCAACCTCATAGATGCATTGAGTGAGCCAGCCCCCTCAACATCCACTGCATGTCAAAACCATTGCCCTCCAGAGAAACCCAAGAGAGTCAAGACTCCTAAAGCTGACCAGTCTTTGATAGTGTTCTCAAGTACATCTTCATCGGAGGAAACGGTGCCTCAGGCAAACACCCGGGTTGCTGTCAAAGAGGTGCAGTGCGAGTTAGAAGCAGAATTGAATAAGGTTAAGATTGAAGGTATGTGTATTCGCTGTGATCAGGGCTTGTTAACGTTACCAAATTCACACTATAAGTTTCGTTAATTAACGTTATTTTCATAAAGTTAACATTTTAACGGTAACACGAGTAACGATACCTTGGTATCGAATCTATAAAATAACGTTACCAATTACCGTTACAAGTATCGATACTTTTATCGTTACTTAATGCATTGTTGTCAACCCGCGCAACCTAAGCGGCGCGGCGTAGCGCGGGCGGCGGCGCACTACGGAACGGCAACATCGCCAGTCAAACGATGCTTGCTAGTTGCTACTAAAATCTAAACTAAATATGGTACGGTTTCACAAATGAGGCGTGCGGTAATTGTAATTTTGATTAATTACTCATTCGCTTAAAAGTTTTTCAGAAAAATTGGCGTCATTCAGAATCTCATATTAAATGTGCAAGGCTTGTATTGTGTACTTTTTTTAATGAGTACATTATGGGGGGCCAAAGTTCACGTAAAATAGCAGATTTTCAGAGGTCTTTTGCTAAATTAGTTTTACACAAGTTTATTAAAATAAAATTACTTTTTTTTTTCTTGAAGTAATATAGCAAAAGTTCTTAATTAATAACTAAAACTTAAGGGTTTATTCCCACTACTCACCTTCCAACTATGGGTGGTGAGAGTCGGGCCCCGCTTACTTAGTATTTTCTTTTCATTTTACTCCTAACATTAAGTGATTTGATTTGTAACGAGTATCTATACTCTTCGTCTGATAAACCACGCCTTATTACGAATCGCATTTCGAGGTTACAGATCCAATTAACATTGCTGAAAGGGCTCAAAAGCCTTTACATATATTAAAAAAAGAAAACTAACAATGTTAATCTCTCACGGCTACGCCAAATAGGTCAAGTTCAGCAAAAATGCCAGACAACTACTACAACAACTAGTTGCCTGACGCTGGTTTTCAACTGAACCGTATTTGTATGTATGTACGCGTATACATAAATAAATACATAGATAGAATAGATACAAAGATGCATATATAGCCTGCCAAAAACGACCATTTGGCATGCGAAAAGATCAAATACAGATAAAAGAGTGCAAAGGTCCTGCTTATTTCTAACGAAATTTCTTCCAGCAGACCTGCGACAGGAGAGTCGGATGAGAGATGTAGACGCAGTGTGTATAAAAAATATAGAGAAGAATTAAATAGACTATATTATCTGAATTAAATCATATAATACATACATATTTAACAATAGCAGTAAATAAATAGATACAAAAAAAAATTGAGTGAACGAAAAACGATCACGCAAGTAGCCAAGATAAGCAGGGTTAGACACACAAATACATATAAAAAAGTGAAGCTAAACTGCACGTTCCAAAGCGTAGATCTTTATGGAGAAGAACGTGCAAGGAACTCCATAGACACCGTTTTAAGTCACATTAGTCGCTTCTATTATGTGAGCACAATGTAGGTAGATAAGTAATGAAAAAAAAAATTAATAAAAAAATAGAAATTAAAAAAACCAGTCTCAACTGACGGCGCCCGTACACCAACATGACACGTGCATCAGCCCCACTGAGCTCAACCCTTTTGAAGGTCCACCAAATGACCCAATAAAACGTACCATCATCAGCGAGACATTTGAGTGAGCATGACAAACTCTCAACTGCCATGCTCATAATGTCAAACAAGTTGTAACCTCATAAAAATGCTCCAGGGTACTTCACATTCTTATACAATGCTATTGTTTTCAAATACAAAAAGTAATAAATGAGCACATCATCATCATTTTAGCCGAAAGACGTCCACTATTGGACATAGACCTCGCCCAAACGTCGCCACAACGACTGATCCTGTGCGTCGTCATCCACCGCATTCCCGCGACTCTCACCAGGTCGTCGGTCCACCTTGTGGGAGGCCTTCCAACGCTGCGTTTCCGATGCCCGGTCGCCACTCTAGAACCTTTCGGCCCCAGCGACCATCCGTTCTACGAGCAATGTGCCCTGCCCACTGCCACTCAGGTTTGGCGATTCTTCGAACTATGTCTGCGACCTTGGTTCTCCTGCGGATATCTTCATTCCTGATGCGATCACTCAAGAAAACTCCGAGAATAGCCTTTTCCATTGCCCTTTGGGTGACTGTAAGCCTTCTGAAGAGGCCAATTGTAAGCGACCATGTTTCAGTGGCATATTTCATCACTGGCAACACGCACTGGTCTCAGACTTTCGTCTTGAAACACTAGTATGTTGGTAGAGAAGATACCGCGCAGCCTCCCGAACGCTACCCAGCCGAGTCGGATTCGACCATTGACCTCTTTCTTAAAGTTAGATCTACCCAACTGGATTATCTGTCCCAGGTAAACGTAATCGCCTACAACTTCGAGTGTAGAGTCTCCGATTTTCGTCGGAGTGGGTGCTACATGGTTATTGACCATGACTTTGGTTTTGTCTATGTTTATTTTAAAGCCCACTCTTTCGGAAGCTCTACTAAAGTAATCGAGCATTGTAATGAGCTCCTCCGTAGTCTCAGCCATGACTACTATATCGTCAGCAAACCGAAGGATGTACTCGCCATTGACATTAATGCCTAGTCCACTCCAGTCCAGAACCTTGAAGACATCCTCCATTGCAGCCGTAAACAGTTTCGGAGAAATGACGTCTCCGTGCCTCCACCATCCACCATCTGGTCCTGAAGTCGGACTGACATTGTGATGTTTCTCGTACGAACACTTCAGCACTTCGACGCACCGATAGTCAATCTGGAACCGTTGGAGATTGCAGTACAGCCCAAGTCTCGATCGAATCAAAGCTCGTAGTCCACGAATGCTAAGCAGAGAGCTTCATGATATTCTGAGAATATCTTGATGATATTCTGAGTATAAGATACGCCACCCTGGTCGACACACTCTCGATCCTCACCACATTGTCCACAAGGGACCTGTGGACGATAAACCTAAAACCATCCTGGGACTGCTGGTCATCTCCCCCGGAAATAAAGCAGGTTTCCAAATTTGAGAATTATCGATCCTCCTCCTGTCTTCAGACTTCAGATAATCCCACAAGACTCTATCGTAACCTGCTCAATTTTTCTTAAAGTTAGATGATCTTCTCGTCGAAGCGGAGTGTACGCGTGCTATATGTTGTCAGGTCCGGTCGTTGTTTTCTAAAGGGGTAGCCGGATCCCATCCGGAGATTCTTCGCACGACTTGCTTCGCCATAAGGTTATGGCGAAGCAAGTTGATCGCTACCGGAGTTAAGGGTAGTGAGGCTGCCGCCCGGCAGTAGTGACCACTAGGACCTATTCCTTTTGGTTGTGCTTATCATTATGGGGTTCTGCCATAATCGCCACGCTTAACATGCCGATTGGCGATCGCAGTGTGGATGTTGCAATGCACAGAGAATGCTGCTGCCCATTATGTGGTGTGTCCTTTAGTCACCTCTTACGACACCCTCGGGAAGAGATAGGATGGTGTTATTCTTTAAGTCTGGACACCATACAGAAATTTTCACAAGCTCCTTTAAAATAAACAGATAAAATAAAAAGCACCATTTCGAAAAAAACAATACAAAAAGGGCAGTAGTATCTCCTCCAATATTTATAAAAATATAAAAGAAAAAAATATTCCGGCATTTAGCCAAACATTTTTATCAAGGATATAATCCTCCAATGTATAATATGCTTGCTTGTGTTATGTACACTTTTTTCTTCTGTCCGTACAATTAAACTGCTAGTTCAAAAAATAAAATAATTACAAATTAATTATAAACTGACGAGACTGCCTTAAAAGCCTTAACTGAAAAGATACTATACATTAATTACTAAACAACAGTTGCTCATGTGTATCACAAGCCATAAACACACACAAACGCTCGAAATATATTACCCTCCTTACTGCCGTTCATTAAGGGGGAGATCATGATTATTGATGATTTTAAATCCAACAGCACGTCTAAACGGCTAGTCGTATGTTTTGAAAAAAATATATGTTAAACTAGACTACTTGCCTAATAATTTGATATACGAATATTTAATTTTTTTTCGTAAAACTTCGTGTGCTTTATTTTCAAAGTTATGTCTAACACACACAAAAAAACGAAGATCAGGCAAAAACCGTCACGTGTATTTTTATGAAACTTTCACAAACTAAAAGATAATTTAATTACCAATCTTTTGATATACTGTTTTTGTTCATATTGTGTTTAATAAATGAAGGACATGTTATTATTCGAATAATCTTTATGGGCGGTGAGTGACGCTAGGTCCTCTTTTGTTCGCTCAAGGTCGCTGGCATTTAGTGTCCCCTTAACTAATAGACCGCAAAGCCATAAATATTAAACATATGAGCGAAAAATGTATGACGTAAAATGTATCACGCAATCGAAGGTTAAAGAAAGATTTAGGTAGGTATAGGATTTATTTATCTCTAGATACTGAATCAGATCCATTATTATCTTTATATAAACCCTGAAAATCGTCACAATGATGGCGAAAATAATTTTCAGTATCCGTTTTAAGTTCAGGTACAAAATTACGTAGCCTTTTTTCATTTGAATATAATAAATGTACGTAATTCCTATTTAAAATGAAAAACGTTGCGCAGCACAAGTGTTTTTGATTTGAATACCTACTACGTGATCAAACCAGTACTGCATTAATGTAGACGAAAAAAAGAGATAAAAGAAAATAAAGTTATTTAACGGTACTTTTCGTATGTATTTGGTAACGTTATCAGGCCGTGGGCCATGGTAACGTTACTATTTTTCGGTAAAATCATCGATAACGTTAAGTCAGTTTACCGGTAAAAGTTGTCCCAAGTATCGTTACCAAGCATAACGTTACCTCTGCTAATAATGTTACCTTCGTCCGATGAAAGTAACGATACCAAATTTTTAACGTTATTCAAAGCCCTGGCTGTGATTATATTTTTATAAATGAAATCTCTCATGGTGCCAATCGCCATTGTTTAACCTTTTGAGTAGCGTAATTAGAGACACAATAGAAAGACAATGACGCGTTCGCTCGGGGTTTAATGAATTAAACGGGATTTCCCCGTTTACTCAATGGCTAGTGATGGCGATTGGCCAAGGTTGGGCCCACATGTAAACAGGATATAAAACTATTATCACGTAAGCATTTTTAAGGTTCTGTACCTAATGGGTGCCAACGGGTCCCTATTCCCGGCTTTGTCTGTCTCTCTATCTTTCTGTTTGCAGCGGACTGCATCTCTCAATACGTATGAGAGTTCAAAGGTTGAAATTTTCACAAAATGTGTATTTATATTGCCGTTACAACAAAAAATAATAAAATTAAAATAAATCTGAAATTACAGTGAAACCCCCCTTTAATTTTATTTTGCTAGCGTTTTTTTTTTTTTGCTCGATTTTAATATTATAGTACGCAACCTTACGTGTGCGAGTCCAATGCGCACTTGACCACTTTTTTTTTAAATCTGCAAAACTGAGACAGTGATCTCATCTAACGCCTTAAATAGGAAACGCCACAATGACCCCACATTCATTACAAACAACGGGACTGGGATAGAGTAAAATTCTATTTTTTCGTTTTAAATTATTTTTACACATATCGTATTTGTTTGCCACACCTATAAACTAAACATTATTTTATGTACTTTACTTTTTTATAGAAGTCAAGTTTGGTTTACGGGATTTCCATTTTTCCTAATAAAAAATTTAATGCTTATTGTAAATTATATGCAAAATTAGACTGTCATTTTTTATGCCAAATTATGTCTATTGATAATTATGTAGATTGATTGATAGTGTGTGCTTGATGTTTCTCAGAGCGTAAACGTATCTAGAGCGGCGCGGTCGAATTGACTGAGGCATGTCAATTACACGCAAATAACGACAAACTATTTTAATTTTGTCTTTTACTTAAAATAATAATTCACTAGTTCTTGACAAACATTAGGATACTAAATACATAGCTGTTTCTTTCGACGTTAAGCCGGGTAGACTGCTATGTAACGTAACATGCAATAAAAGAATTTGCCGTCCACATTGTCGCAATGACAAGGAAACAGAACAACAACAACAACAACCTTGCTTGAGACCTTGCTTCATGTCAAATTCCAGGATTCTAGGTCAACGGAAAGTAGCCCATGAATCTTGATTCCCTTGAGTGTCGGAATTATAAGTTTTTTTGCGACATAAACGGCTGTATCTTTTTTTTTTCATTAATTTAGAAGATTGATTTTTTCACAGCTTCAAGATAAGGAAAACTTGAGTAGATGGTTATAATTTTAACTTGATACCTCCACGCGTTCCCGAGATAAAGGGTCTTGACAAACAGACGGACCACAAAGTAGTCCTATAAGAGTTTTGTTTTTTCCTTTTGAGGTACAGAACCCTAAAAATGTAGTCTGTGACCTTTCTTGGGATTCAAAGTATCCTGTATTAAATTTCATCAAAATTGGTTCAGTAGTTTAACCGTGAAAGCGTGACAGACAGACTAACTAATCAACCAAATACCATTTATTTTAGATCCGCCTACACCTCTCCCAGAAGCCAGCAACTTGCCAGCGCAAGCAGTACTAGAAACTGACCAGGTGTACGAGGCAACCATCATGCATGTCGACGGCGCATTCTTCTGGGTCATCACTGACGATCCTGAGGAAGTTCAGAAGTGAGCCACTCGTGTTCTTTTACCTTATAATCAAGTGTCGGAATGCCCTTCCATCTGACTTTGAGATTAATGAAAGACAATGCAACTGTGGTTGCACACGCATTTGTGCACTATTCTCCTCCTCCTCTCCTGCGTACTTGTTTGTAGAATGTTTAATTGGATACCGAGGCCGAGGCCTGTGTGAGTGTGCAGAACCAGGTTGGTCAACAACCTGGTTGACCAACCTGCTACAACTGCAACTCGCACAGTGCTTCGGATGGAACCAGAGAGCCACAGGAATAAAACACGGCAACCATGTTCCGACGGTATATTTTTGCAGAAAAAGATTTTTTCTAAGTAGGTACATATATAGGTGTTATACATAGCATTGATGCAAAATCTACCCCGCAATCTAAAACACCTAATAACTTCATCTATCGCTTTGCACTTAATTAGTTGTGTCAAACAGTATTCTAGTGTTCTTACTATCATGTTAGACAATCGAGACAATTTCATAATTACTAAACACATCAGTGTATTGTAGTTTGGGAATGAAACCCTTGAAATAGTTCAGTTATTTCTCAAAAGGCGGTCAGCATTATCACGTTTAATGGCAATACCGATTTTCAGGGCGAAAAAAAATAGCCCAGAAAAAAATAGTCACGTGAAGAGTCGAACAAGACGATATCTTCATTAGATTTGATTTAAAAAGAAAGTCTTATATATATGAGCTGCTCGTATAATTACGAAATTCATTCTTAATTTTCAATAATTCCGTATTTTTCGAATATTACAGATTTTTCGTAAAAAGATAAAATATAAGATCTTGTATTTTTTCTTTCCCCGATCTTACAATTAATAGAATACTATTTCCACAAAAATATCTAATCTTCATATTAATAAAATTAACATATTCTGTCTATTTCCAGCCTGATGATGGAAATGACATACTTCTACACGGAGAACCAAAAGATAATTAGCAGTAAAGATGTAAAAGCTCTCAGTTGCTGCGCTTACTATGACGAAGACAGTGATTGTTTCTACAGGGGACTGTTCATTAAATTAAATGAGGTATGTGAACTGTGCCAAGCCTGGCGCACTCCTAACTATAGGTATAGAAATGTGCCTACGCCGCGCGGCCTGTCTTGCAAGGCTAAATTCGGTAGAGTGTCACGCGTGTTCGATTTTCCCCTTGACCCGCGCTTATAAAAAATATTTTCAAATTCTTTTTCGAATATTCTGTCGCATTTTTATTTCAAGTATTTGCGACATTTTTCACGTAAACGAGTCAATAACCTTAAAGATCATTCAATATAAGTAGACCTCTCAGTACTAGTGACTACCTTACTAATGCAAGGTCAACATTATACTGGTATTATATCTTACAAAATGTTAATTATTATGCATAAAAACGTCTTAAACGACCTTTTAAAAATTACATATGAACGCAAAGCTAACGACATACAAAACCAACAACACTTTATTTTAATTACCTATTTCATTTGTTCAGACACCTAAATGTAAATAATCTCTTGACATTTATAAGATGACTTTTTCAAAATATGTTTTAAAGTATGGATATAAGTAATTAGGTAGAAATCAATTAGATACCTATCTACCGTATAATTTTAGAAAATCTGATGATATTTTATGTAATAAAACGTAAGTAGGTGCCTATTTCACGTTTTCCAAAAACACAAGTCCTAACCCTTTAACAAGAGCGGCCTGTTCAAAGGCGCATAACGGGCATAATAAAAGAGACTCTCGTTTCGCAGACTTACGGTGCATTTTAATTCGTTACGCCACCGGATCTGGTAGGCTAAATAAAATCAAGGTCGTATCCGTGCCGTGCAATGTATTATGAACATTAGCTTTGTTGTTAGTAGGTTTAAATTCGTATGTTTGCTATCACGGAGTGCAATTTCTGTGCTGTGACTGTGCTTGTCATACTATTATGACAAGCACAGTCACAGCACAGAAACTTACTGTTATGACTTATTGTTATGATGTATAGACATCATAACAATGTGTCGTACACAAACAACAAATTTATTGTTTCATAAATGCTCTGAATTTCAAGACAGCTCAGCTAGATAGACTAAAGCCTACTGTGCACGGACGCGTAGCTTTATAGACGCGTCAAGACGACTCGATAGAGTTTCATAGTTTTGTATGTAACTTCACGCAGGTATACACCATCTGTGTAATGACGAATACGCGTCTATGAAGCTATGCGTCGGTGGAGTTTAGAACTTGGATTCAAATTTCAGTCAATAGGTTTTCATGCCTTTAGTAGTTAAAATCTTTGACAGTCGTTACAAGAGGTCAGAAGCCAGAAAGTCTGACCATCAGTCTATCCAAAGACTGTTGCTGAGTAACTGGGTTGTGGAGGTCTGATAGGCAGACACTCCTTGTTAAACATGGCTATTCACCAGCATCCGCTTACACTGGAAGCCGACCCCAAGCTAGAAATTGTGCAAACCTATTTTCATGCCTTAACTATTCACAAATTTCATGATTCTTCAATTGCTTTTCGCAATTTTTCTTACCACTTTATTTTACCTGCACACTTTTATGATTTTACTAGGAGGACAGCGAAATAGCGGAGATATTCGTGGTAGACACTGGCGAGATGAGGTGCGCGCCCGTCATGTGCGTGCAGCCGCTGTACCCGCGCTTCTGTAGCAAGCCGCCCTACGCGCGCTGCTGCCACCTAGCGGGGGTGAGTTGTAACTAATGCTACCAGGAGCACAGCCAGCAGCGGAGATGTTCGTGGCAGACACTGGCGAGATGAGGTGCGCGCCCGTCGTGTGCGTGCAGCCGCTGTACCCGCGCTTCTGTAGCAAGCCGCCCTACGCGCGCTGCTGCCACCTAGCGGGGGTGAGTTGTAACTAATGCTACCAGGAGCACAGCCAGCAGCGGAGATGTTCGTGGCAGACACTGGCGAGATGAGGTGCGCGCCCGTCATGTGCGTGCAGCCGCTGTACCCGCGCTTCTGTAGCAAGCCGCCCTACGCGCGCTGCTGCCACCTAGCGGGGGTGAGTTGTAACTAATGCTACCAGGAGCACAGCCAGCAGCGGAGATGTTCGTGGTAGACACTGGCGAGATGAGGTGCGCGCCCGTCATGTGCGTGCAGCCGCTGTACCCGCGCTTCTGTAGCAAGCTGCCCTACGCGCGCTGCTGCCACCTAGCGGGGGTGAGTTGTAACTAATGCTACCAGGAGCACAGCCAGCAGCGGAGATGTTCGTGGCAGACACTGGCGAGATGAGGTGCGCGCCCGTCGTGTGCGTGCAGCCGCTGTACCCGCGCTTCTGTAGCAAGCTGCCCTACGCGCGCTGCTGCCACCTAGCGGGGGTGAGTTGTAAGTAATGTTACCAGGAGCACAGCCAGAAGCCAGGAGATTTTCGTGGTAGACACTGGCGAGATGAGGTGCGCGCCCGTCGTGTGCGTGCAATTTTTTCTTAAACTTAGTCGAAAGAATAAAAATCCGTATTTGTATTTCTCGACAAATTTCATTTTCAGTTTACAATTGTTTGCAGGTGGACCTGGTAAGCTATAACAACAAGAACTTGATGGAGAAGCAAGAAGAGTTCATGAGGGGGTACGTCGGCAAGCAGTGCAGCATTGAGGTCGATGACAAGTTAGTATTGTGAATAAATAAATACTTTCGTCTATTTAAAGTATCCAAAGAATTCACTGGTCACGTTTTTCTTCTAAAAAGGTGTTTTTTTATACATTTCAAAACTTGTTTTACCGTTCAAGTATTACGTAAGCAGATTTTTTGCAAATATTAACCCTATGCTTACATAAACATTGGTACATTTGTCAATGTGTTAGTTTGGTTATTAATTTATGAGCAGTAGTTGAAGTCTAGAAAAAAGGAATACTTGAAATAAAGGGAAAAAAATACATAGTTAATTTAAAATTTTGACATTATTAATTTAAAATAACAATTCTCAGTCCATTACACACTAATCCATGACACTAAGTCTTCCATGACATCATCTTCCTGCCCTTGTCCCGTATTATTTGGGATCGGCGCAACACGTTTTTTTTTCCATTCTGCCCTGTCACTCGTCATGCTATCACTAACTTCCTTTTCTTTCATATCACTCTACACAATCCATCCATCTTTTCTTTGATCTCCCTCTCCCTTTCCATCCATCCACATGTAAACTCATAACTCTTTTAGTAACATCTCTTCCATGACATTAGATGTAAGCTGCTTAATGACGTGTGTCTGCTCAGTTGCTTGTGATTTTGAAACATCGATATTGTTCTCTTAAAAAACTAAATAAAATTGCCCTGCTGACGTAATCACCATTTAGACCCCCCATCCCCAATGTCATCAAATATAAGCAAAGCAAAGACCCCCCACCCCCCTGTAGTGCTAACGTAATACTTTGATTGGCCCCTAGGTACACGTTATCTTACGTCTGTTGATCATGGGATTAATTAAAAAACTACAGAACGCAAAAACAATCTATTGCTTTTGGATTCAGACGATTTTTTTTAAACAATAATATGGGTTGGTGATGTCAATAATATGGAAGTCAGGTTGACAACAGCCCCCCTAGCCAAGTTACAATCGTTTCGTTCGCGCCGAACGCCTCGAGTAGGCCACGCCTCCGATTCCTTTGTTCTGACGTCATCACAACGCTCAGTCACGTGGTCAGAACAAAGGAATCGGAGGCGTGGCCTACTCGAGGTGTTCGGTGCCAACGATACGATTGTAACTTGGCTAAGGGGGCAGTGGTGTATGACGTCACACCAGTCTAGCCTGACGTTCGCAGCAAGTCCGGCAATAAAATAGCTGACCAATCATATTCAATATTCATCATCTTGTATAGTTTGTTTATTGCTCGTAACCCACTCATCACTTACACAATATTTTCTCTGGAGGAGATTCCCACTCTGATGGGCATTTTGAACCGATATACTCATAAACAATCAAATACCACGATGGCACATTTAGAAAATACTAAGAGAATTCAAACAAAAAACCTTATTTATTTATTTAACAATTGATGTACACACAATAATAAAGAAAAGAAGAAGGAAACAGAATAATAGTACAAAGGTGATGCTTATTTCTAAAGAAATCTCTTCTAGCATACCTGAGAAAGGAATTTTGGAGAAAATAGAGATGTAGACACTGAACCTTTAACCTTTTTATATTTTCCACAGTACCTCGGAATCTTTAGGTGTATACGTCGTGCTTCCTTCAGGCGAGACTCTCAATCAAATAATCGTTCAACGAGGATTAGCTCTACCAAGTAAGACAACGTTTTTTTTTATCAGAACTAGCTTGTGCCCGCGGCTTTACTCGCGTAAAAGCAGCTTTCTCCATACAAAGTTTCGATCTTTCATTCTCTTATGGACACCACAAACATGAGCGTGTGTATGAGAAATGGACTTGTTATTTGAACGCGCCTAAATGCGCTATACGAAAGCGCCACACAAACGCATCTAGAAGCATAATATTTTGTATAAGCATAAAGAGGAGGTGCAGATTTTGCTCTTTGTAGAAAAAGGGGCAGGGATGTCTTAACGCGGATGAAACCTAGGGGCTTTTAAGTCAAGAGTGAATAGGTTACTTCTAGGCAAGCATGCTCCATCGTCGGCCACATCATCTCTTACCATCAGGTGAGATACTGGTCAAACACGAGCCTATCAATAATAACAACATAAATAAATAAGTTAGGGATCCGTGATTTACGAGTATATAGTAAAGTTAGGGTCATCTGCTTCTTCTTAGAACTACGATCTGTCGTAAATCGTAGTTTACGGCGCTCTAACAAGGTCGTGATATTATCGAGGTTTCAAAGAACGAACTTTTCAAATCGTTCCAATACGATCAACTCGCTCCGTTTCAAAGTTACGTCGCACTTTCGGTAGGCTTAGCCTGGCTTTGTCTTTAGCAAAGTGCATTGATTTTTCCGAAAAAAGTCGACCACTTCAGAAGATTACACAAATTGAGTATTTGGCACCATATTTTAGGGTTCCGTACCTCAAAAGGAAAAAACCCTTATAGGATCACTTTGTTGCCCGTCCGTCTGTCTGTCTGTCAAGACCCTTTACTTCGGGAACGCGTGGAGGTATCAAGTTGAAATTAAAACCATGTACACATGCGGTCAAGACTTATGTAAAATTGTCTAATTCAGCCATACTATTGACAGAACCTATGTCTCACCCTCAGTAGATAAACCAGTGGAAGAAGAGAAGGATTCTCCTGAACCAGTTTCGAGCCCAAGCCAAGCTGACTACGAAATAACTGACTGCCCTGAATATGATGACCCAGTAGAAGCTGTTACGGTAATCTTTACATTCTTTTTTCTAGTCATTCATCATTTCAGTCGATAGACGTCCACTGTTGGACATAAGCGCATCCATTGCATTCCCAGGACTCTCACCAGGTCATCGTTCCATCTTGTGGGTGGCCTTCCAACGCTACATCTTCCGGTGCGCGATCGCCACTCTAGAACCTTTCGGGCCCCATTGCTCGTAGACTGCTCACTGCCACTTAAGTTTAGCTATTCTTCAGTTCTCCTGTGGATATCTTTGTTTTTGATGCGATGACGCATGGAAACTCCGAGCATAGCCCTTTCTATTATCTTTTCCTTTGCCCTTTGGGTGACTGTAAGCCTTCTGATGAGGCTAATTGTATGTGTCCACGTTCCAGTGCCATATATCATCACTGGCAACACGCACTGGTCATAGACTTACGTCTTCAGACACTGGTATGCTGGAAGAGAAGATACCGCGCAGCTTTCCAAACACTAGTCTTTATTGAAAGGAAAAACGCCATCGAAACTGACCCAGAAGTGGCGAGGTGATCTAGACGCGTACCATGAGGACTGGCTCTAGACGGCGTGGGAGAAGAATGTCTGACAGGACCTGGGGGAGGCCTTTGCCAGTGATCTTGACATCGTGTCATAAATCTTTACATTACATAGTATTTGGTAGGTTGCGCTTGGAACAGCCTACTTTAGAAATCCAACCTAGCAAAATGGGGGATTATAGACCTTTTCAACACCCAGTGCAAGTGTGGTGCCCCTGACCAAACAATGGCCCACTTATTAGAGTACCCAAAGTGTCCCTACACCGGCACTTTGGAGGACCTAAAAAATGTAACTGACGCTGCTAAAAACATGGCAACTTATTAGGCCCAAATACTTTGAGGGAATAGCAGATTTTCAGAGGTCTTTACTGAATTAGTTTTACACAAATTTATGATTTGATTTCCATAGAAACCTAGATAATATCCGCAAGATATCTGTTTCCAAAAACATCTAGAGAAAGATGTGTAACAAAATTGTAATTACGTAAAAGCGGTTGTATGAAAAATAGTAAAAATGTATCTCGGGTTGGACGCTCTTAAGTTTCCAAGAGTTCTTCGAAAAAATATTTATATTTAGTAAATTACAGGGCTACAAAAATCGAGACGAGATTGACATCTGTAAACATTATAAAGGCGGGCCAGAGAAGAAATGCTTCAAAGGAAGCCGGTGTAACAAAAAGCATATACTTATGCATCCAGGTTAGAAAAATATTTATTACTAGCTTATGCAGTAAAAAATATATGCACATAGGCATATATTTTGTACTATCATTTATTGAGAGTATATATTGTATTACTTCTATGGTTTATTAGTATATCTATTCTCGTATTCGCCTTTTCTCTCTTTATTGCACCTACCACTATTTTTCTCTGCATCACCCAAAAGTTGACTGGTAAAAAATGCCGAGGGCATTCAATCGTACTTTTTTGTGCAGAAAGCATTTATTAAATAAATAAATATATTTATAATAATTATTATTAATAATTTTTAACTTTTTCAAATTGTATTGTAATTATAATTGTAATGTAACTTTGTGTATTCCAAGCCTGAATAAATGAATTTATTATTATTATTGCATTTATTTATTTTTATACTACATATTTACTAGATTTTTAAATATTTCTTTAAAAAAACATATAAATAAAAATAAATAAAAATATAAAAAATAGTTGTCCGCCGGTGTCGGGAACAGGGTCCAAGCTACCGGTGGTTAGGGCTCCAGAGACAGGAACCTCCTCACAATGCGAGCCGTATCGGGAAGTACTGCCTTCTGTATCAGACCCTTGATCCAACCGCGTAACGACAGCTTCGACAGATGGTCGTCGAAGCTATTTATTATTATAAACAAAAATGCAAATCTTTCCTCTTTATAATATTAGTATAGACTAACTTTTGCCCCTCAGCTTTACATGCATGTTAATTGATATCCTGCAGAAACAATATTTCTGGATGAAAGGTACTCCTGTGCCTTCTGTATGCCAAACAAAACATGTAAACTAAAAACTTAGATACACATGTATAATATTAGTAAGGATTGGCAAATAAATTTTGAACATGAAGGATTATATGAGTATGGAGTATTTAAATTAAAAGATATTCTTTTCAGACGGCTGGACTTTAGACCGCGTGCCAGTAATGGGCAAATGCAAATCAGTGCCACTACCAGCCCCCGACACGTGGCACAAAGTGTTGGTGACCTACGTCTGTCACTATGACCGGGTGTACGTGCAGCTGTTGACAGAGAAGCGACAAGGTCAGTCGTCTACTTAGTGTCGCCGCACATGGACCACATACCACAGCCACAAACACCGCCACGTGAAGCTAGAAGCACAAAGAAAGCTGAAGGAAAAAGCACAAAGGAAGCTGAAGCACGCGATGTGGCCGGTGGCTGCTAGTTTTTTTAACCCATACTAGGCGTGGGCAAAGTGTGTCATCTTTGCGATTGGAACATTTGCATCTGAATCACTGAAAATGTGTTCCGAAACAGTGATATGTGTCATTTTCGTATCATATAAAATGTATGAAACCAATAATGGAAATATAGGTAGCGGCGTTTTGTGGTTGTGGCCGGTGGCCCGTGTGAAGCGACTTTTGGATAAGCAGTGCCACTACCGACACTTGGCGCAAAGTGACATAATTATAATAATACTAATAATTAATTATTTTATTCAAGTATAAAGTAAGATACATTATGATTTACATTTATTACAATCGAGAAAAAATAATTCTAACTGTAATGTAGACCTGCCTGATCTAGATTAATGAAAACCCGTAGTTCAGGCCATCAATTTACATAAAACATTTAAAAAAGAAAATTAGAAACTAATTATTTGAGTGAAATTTCTTAAGACACAATATCGCTCGCCATACAATTCAATGGACTATCACACACGACGAAGATAATAAATAATATTTCATATTTTCGTATCTCAAAAAACCTAATTAAACCTTTTTCGACTTCTACGCGGACGAAGTCGCGGGCAAAAGCTATATTACAATAAAATTCTCAGCTCTATTTTACTGAGATCGCGCCTGTTTCAATGATCTACATATTTTTGTCCAATTGCGTAGAAATTGAAATACAAAACTACACCAATTTTACATCACAAAAGCCACTGAACTTCACTCGATGAAATTCCGCCAAGAACCTCTCTATCGTTTTTTATTGTTACAGAACCAGAGATACCTAGCTTCGGAGTAGTACTGCCAGCAACGACCTTGTCAGCCTTAGTACGGGACATGAACAGCCCCGGCACCTGCACCGCGTATAAACCACTTACGGTAACTACTTTATTTATTTACACACCAGCGGCTTTGGACGGCGAGTAATGGGTAGCTCGCCGTCCGACCCAAGCCCGGGACGACGGCGATGGCGGAAGCAAAATTGGCGGGGAAACTTAGAGTCGATGCTTGCCAGAGCTGCAGATTGTTATTGTGTATTTTTATTTATTTATTCATAACAATAAACATTGTGTTGAATATTTACATCATTTTAAAATATTATTAAAATAGAACTGTCACATTTAAGCAAAACAATTTATAAAATTTAAATTAAATAATGTATTGTATGTTGAGTCAAATCATTAAAAATATGTCTACAAATAAATCTAATGTCAAATGTCGGATATAATGTCAAAAGTAATGTCAAGCGATTAACCAAACTTAAAACATTGTTAATGTCAAGTTTCAATACTGTCGTGTCCAGTAGAATAGTATTATTGTATGAGTAAGTATTTATTTTATATAATTTGACATGAAATCTGATACTGAGTATAAACATTTTTCCAACAAGAAAGTTTTTAATTTGTTTTTAAATAAATTTCAATACCGGCAAATCAACATGTGTCCTAGGACCTAAAATGCGAAGACATGCTACATTCACCAATCCGCACAGGGCCTGCGTGATGGATTATGACCCTTTCGATCTTATAGAGAGGAGGTCTGAGTCCCTGTAGTGAGAACAATATAAAGCTGAATATGTTATGCTATGATATGAAAGTTGTTAAATAAAGTTTATTTATTTGCTAGATAACTCCGGCGCCTGGCGAGTTTGTGGCGGCGCTGTATCCTCCTGATAACAACTGGTATCGCGCTCGAGTACTGTCCGTCACGAGGGCGGATCAGAGTGTTGAGGTAATTTGGCTTTTTATGCTTACATTACCCCTCTTATAAAACAACTACGGAGTGGAATTCCTTACTGGAGTCTGTGTTTCTTAAGTGGCTCCTTTTCCACTCGCCTATCGTCAACATCGAGCATGGTTTAAAAGCTTGTTGCTTCATTAAACACAATCCAAAGCGATGTTTGATGAAGAGGCAACGCGAAAAAAGAGATAACGCCTGAAAACTCTGTTATCATTCCATAATTCCGTGATTTACTCGAATATTTTACAAAATTGTTCCAGGAAATACGTGTTTATTCTTAAAGCCTTATAATGACAAAAAAAATGAAAATTGTCGTCATTCAGAATCTTAATTAAATTTGCAAGGTTTCTATTGTTAAACACTTGACTTTTTTAAATTTTTGAGTTAATTATGAATTGTCAAAGTTTCGCATGTATAAATTGTCATGCGAAATAGCAGATTTTCAGAGGTCTTCACTGGATTAGTTTTAAACAACTTTATAAATTGATTTCAATAGAAACCTAGATAATATCCGCAAGATGCTGTGTTTCCAAAATATAATAGAATAATGAAAAGTAGTCATAATCGCGTAAGAGCGGTTGTATGAAAAACAATGAAAATGTATGTCGAGTTGCATTCTCATAACTACAATCTTAGGGTTTTTAAGACAAGCGTGTTTGGACACGCTTGTCTTGGCGTCAGCCATATCACTGCTTACCATCAGGTAAAGTAGTGGTCAAACGCGAGCCTATCAATAATAATTTTAAAAAAAATCACTGATAGATAACGCACGTTCGCTTCGATTTCAGCACGGAACAAATATTTGCATGGGCATTTTTTTTTTTTTTTATTGGTTGTGAAAATCATCTTATGACAAAACCCGCTCTTGGGCGGAGCGGGAGATAGTGTCAGACTTTTACTGACTAAAAACCCACTCCTGTTTCTTCGTTGCCTTCGTCCCAGGGCCACGGGTTTCGCTTTCACACTACCCGTGGCCCCAGTAGGCTTCGACCCTGCTGGGCCCCTACGATTTGCTGACATCTCTTTAAGGTGAATGTTCCGCTGGCCTGTTCATACATTTTTCGTTCGAACTATACTCCGTACATAGACACTTTTTGCTCAAAACGAATCACTTTATCACTTTTCTACAATGAAATAGTTCCGCATGCACCTTTTTGGTAAATAATTTGCTTTATATATTGAGAAAAACAGTCTAGAAAACCGGGCAAAATTAGACATTTTGTTTACTAGTGTGAGTGCGATTTGACAACCAAGCTTGCTGCCATGAATGCGATAGATTATAATACTTAACGCTAGATGGCGTGTAACCGATATTGTAAATTTGAAAAATCTTTACTAAATTTATAATAATGGTTTCCATTAAAAAAAGCATTATAATAACGTAAAACTAACTATCATAAACGAAAACATAAAACATTGTTGTTGTCAAATATTGTTAGCGTTAGTTATTATTATTGTTACTAGCAACAATTTCGTCAAACGAAACCTACGAGAAACAAAACGCGACGTTGCCGTACTTCCTAGTTCCTTCCTACTTGACCCTTTGACCCGTAATGTTTCTAAGAAAAACCGTTGCCAAACTTCGTTCGATTCGATAATTCGGTTGACTTGTAATAAAATACATTTTGAAGCTCTAGGCTTGTGCAGTGATAGGTTTTACGCGCGGAATTTCTTGTATGTTTTGAATTTTATGCATTTTCATAGATTCGAACAAATATTTCTTGTATGTATTTCATTCCAATTTAATGTAATTATAGCAATGTATTGTAGTAAAAGTTGCATAGACGCAATTTTATTTTAAAATAAAAGTAGGTACCAATCTTTCGGTGGTATTAGCAAGTCGGCCCGTGAGTTTAGCTGGCTATTTATTACAAACTAAAATCTTCTCATAGAAATCACCAATCGATATTATTAACTGATTCGTGAAGTTATACTTAATTAATATCAAGTATATAATTTTTTTTTTACTTTATAATATATTATCTATCATATGTAAATCAAATTTATAAGTCGCTTTAAATATATATATTTCCTGTCATATTCTTTTTTCAGATTAGTAATACAAATAGTTATCGATGGACAAACAAACATTAGTTTTACTTGGTATGTACCAAGTAAAACTATATCGCGTCATAATGTGCATTCCGTTACATATAATTATGGATTATGATTTATTATTTATGGTTGTTCTGCAGGGATTTATCCCCACTAGATATTATTTTCTTAATTGTCAATCAATATTATATCAAAATTATTTGGGTAAGTAAAATTTTACTGCTGTAATTTTGAACGTAATTTGGAACGTCAATATTTGTAATATTCTGTATTATCTACGGACATTACTTTGCATGACATGAGATTGCATTTCGAACGAATTCCGAATTTATAAAAGTACCTAACATATTGTCTTGTATATATCATTTGTTTTTGTGTATTTCAGTTTAGGTTTACATCTTGGTTCCTACTGTCTGATGCTGCGAGAAAGATAGCGTACCAAACGCCACGAATATTCAGGCGTCCGTAAATTGTCAAAAAGAGTGAAAAGCGCATTCAAACGATTATATAGTGACTGAACTGCAAGGACTATTATTGCAATGTCAATGGAACTGAAAACAAGGAAGGAAACTTCGTAGAAGATCTAAAAAAAGGATGCTCCAGAAGTGTGGGCACTGATTTATGCCACCAATGAAAAAATTGCCTTGAAGGCAAGCCTTTTGTCAAATGAGACGACAAATGTGGCAGAAAACTTTATGAGCGTAATAAATAAAATCAGCTGAGGAAAACGAATTAATCTAGGTAAAGGGGGATCGTACCAACGTGTTCATGTGGCAGGTAAATACTATAAACATTTACTTTTCTATTAGAACAAACAGAAGTTGGAACCAAAAAGAAATGTTATGTTTATCAGTACTGTTTCCATATACTTATATTGTACATAACATAGATATAATTTCTATCTATTTTTTTCATATTTTCTAGTAAAATTATATTTTATTTTCAGGGCTATCGCTTGCTACTGGACACAAATGGTATAAGACTGCATGGAAAAAGCAGACCACACAGAGTCCAGGAACACATT
The DNA here is from genome assembly GCA_949316375.1 of Mythimna vitellina. Taxonomy (NCBI): domain Eukaryota; kingdom Metazoa; phylum Arthropoda; class Insecta; order Lepidoptera; family Noctuidae; genus Mythimna; species Mythimna vitellina. Next base: position 19,554,448 of record OX438692.1, read on the forward strand.
TAAAAAAATACATAGAGCGAAAGGAACAGAGCAGAATACGATAAGATTTGTCAACACTCAAACAATTTTTTGTTCGAAGAGAAAAAAACACAAACGACAAGAATTGTGGACCTGAACCGAGTGATCCAATTGATATTGATGAACTACAATTGAGAATATGGTGTGAAGAATGGTTAGCAGAATTCATAAAATTTATAATTCTATTGCATGTCCACTATATTTTAGCATGATAATTACTCTTACTATAATATTACATTTATTTCAGGTTCAAGGACGAATGCGTGTCAGTAACATGGATAAATGCTACTTCAAATGTTTTATTTCAGTCAATGAACCTTAGACAGTTATAGAAGTTTGTTGAGATAATGAATTTGTCAGCAATATGATGCCAAAGCCATTAGACTTTTTGAAATACTGTATTCTGCCAGAAATCATTTTGAACCATGGTCAAAAAAATGTGAAATGTATAGATATGAAAGGTACATTAAATTATTACTCTTTTTTATTTATTTCATAATTTCCATAAATTTCAATCTATATTAATTTTTTCTTGTGGAAAATTGTTCTTCAACATCCACATAAAAAGTTACACACAAAATATACTAAGTATAGTCATTTTCTTTCACAGCAGCTGTTAAGTGGTGGTTTTCCGGACAAGAACTTCAGGATCAAATGATTGTTTTAATTGTATGTTTAGAATCTACATTATCAATGTTTACAATCATAGAGTGAATGAAAAGAACTTTGTTGCTTTTTTATTTCCTTTACAATTAAAACAATACTTTAGCAGATATGTATAACCATTTGTTAGTTATGTTTAAGTTTTACAAGAATAAAAATGTGATTATGGATGCTTAGATATTATCAAACATTTTTCCACCTTCTTGGTTGCAATCTCTTATTCTAATTTGTGTTTAAAATTTGTTGTCTTGTTTATGAAATAGAGTTTCTTGCGTTTGTCTTGTACTGGTGTGTAATTAATTTTGAAAAAGATTGTTTTTTAGTAAATGGTCATGTATCAAGCATTTATGTCTCTATAATTACTTGTAATAATTGTTAGTTGGAATATATGTTATTTTAAATAATGTAATAAAAGGTAATAAAATAAAACTGTCTTATGCATTCTTGACATTCATTTGATTCACAAAATTAGAGGTCAATTAAATAGTTTACACCTGAAATACCGCCTTTTATTTTTATAATATAATCATAACAGGTACTCCCCCAGACATAATTATAATTTCTACAGAAACCAGGCTTATAACTTTTAAATACACGCCATCTAGTGGTAATTTTGTTAGATTTTAAAGTAGTCGTTCGTGTCTATGTGTGTGTAAACGATACTATAAGCAGAGTTAGATATTAGTATTTCGAAAAATGGCGAATCAGATGGGTTTTGAGACTATAATTTGACTAACTTCGATAAAGTGGAATGTCCGATTTACGCTGTACTATTTCTGTAACTTAATATTTTTTCAATTACACTCAAAACAAAATAAAACTGAAAATGTTGACTTCAGCGCCATCTAGCGGGAAAATGGCCACGAACAACCCGTAGCAATCACCTTAAGGCGCGCGTGGAACAGTACGCGCCGTCGACGACTTGGGCTCGGTCCGATTACCGGACGATCGGACGGCGAGCCACCCATTGCTCGCCGTCCGCAAGCCCGCGCCTACGATGGCCGGAAATCGGGATCGGAATCCCGGCGGCGGCGGTTGGAGCGTAAGGACCGTTGCCTCACGCGATCGGCCGCCTCCTTCTCTAGCATTACGGCTTCGCAGAAGGAGGCGACCGCCTGCCACTCCTCCTCGCTCCGGAGCATGGCCTGAACCAAGGCCCGGCGCGAGAGATCGCCGCCGCCGATTGCCCCCACGAGGACACGGCGTTGCTCTGCCCAAGCGGGGCACACTTCCACCGTGTGCTCTACCGTGTCCTCCGGGCGGTCCACACAGTGGCGACACCCGGGCGTCGTTTCCGCACGAATCCGGTGCAGGAACCTCCCGAACTTACCGTGTCCGGTGAGAACCTGCGTCATGCGGAATGTGAGGACGCCGTGAGGTCTTTCCAACCACGCCTCAAAGAGGGGACTTACCGCCATAATTGTGGCGTGCCCAGCACTGGGTCGCGACAGTCGCTGTCGCCATTTCTCCATGAGAACTCGCCGGAGCTCTGTCCGCTATGCTGCGACTTGTCGCGGCAGCGGAGTTTCGCCCCGGCGTTGCATCTCCATGCGCAGATCGTGCATGAGTGCAAGGACTGTTGCCTCCAGCTCCCATGGTGACTGGCCAGCAAGGAGGCTCGCCGCTTCGCGGGAAATCGTCCGGTATCCTCGCACCATCCGTATGGCCATGACCCTCTGGCACGCGTTCAGCCGGGCCGCCGGCTGCTTCCGCAGCCCCGACGCCCACACCGGTGCGCCATAAAGGGCCATGGACCGAACGATCCCCGCGTAGAGCCTCCAGCAGGAGGCGTCTGGACTCCCAAGGTTGAGCAGGAGCCGCCCGAGGGCAGCCCCAGTCCGATTTAGTTTGACGTCGGAAGTGCTCCTCGAAATTCCATCGGCTGTCGAGAACGAGTCCCAGGTACTTCATCGTTGACCCGACGCCGATGTGGACTCCTCCCACCGTTAGCTGGGGCCGGAACCCGGTGGTGGCGCGTTCCGAGGGCCGTGAAAGCACATGGCCTCGGACTTGTGCAATGCCACCTCGAGTCCCAGCTTCTGGATCCTGCCAACGACTGTCGCAACCCCGCGTGTCGCTAGTTCGACTCTCCCTGCGCCAGGACCAGCGTGTCGTCTGCGTAGCAGACCACGCTGACCCGCAGCACTTCGCGCAGCACGTAGTTGTATCCGATGTTCCACAAGGGCGGCCCTAGTACCGATCCCTGCGGAACACCGCACGACATCTCTCGACGTTCCCACTCCCCCTGGTGACCAGGGTAGGTTATGTACCTGTCTGACAGGTACGCCTCGACCACACGACAGAGGTAGTCGGGCATCCGGTGATACCGGAGTGCCCTCCCAATGCTACTCCAAGCAGGCAGTACTTGAAGGCGTTGGCGATGTCCAAAGACACCGCCACGACTCACCTGCCGTGGGCCACTGCATTCCCCGTCGTGAGAGCTCGCACGCACATGATGGCGTCCACCGTGGAGCGCCTCCTGCGAAAACCGAACTGGCCGTCCGCCAGATCCGGCCCCACCCGTGTTAGGTGTGCGACGAGGCGGTCTGCAATTACTCTTTCAAAGAGCTTGCCCATCTCGTCGAGCAGCACAATGAGCCGGTACGCGGACGGAGAGTCCGCAGGGCGCCCCGGCTTCGCGATGAGGACCAGTTTCCCCGTCTTCCAGCGAAGTGGGAACTGACCCCTCTCCATGCATGCGCTGAAGAGAATGGTCGTTAGATAATTGTTCCGGGTCTGGGTTTCTTGTGTATGTGATTTTACATGTAACTGAATGCACTTACCATGCAGGAATAATTCCTAGTGTAGGGTAACATTTGAAAATACATTTTTCGATTTCATTTTATTGTCTTTTGTTAACCAGGTGATGTATATGGACTACGGTACAGTCCTGTGGGTGAAAGAAGACCAGCTCCGCATCCTGGAGCCGCGCCATCTGGCGCTACCGATGCAAGCCATCCGCTGCGTGCTGGCCGGCGTGCGCGCGCGCTCGCACCTGTCGCAGCAGTGGGCACAAGCCAAGCGGGCGCTCACCGACATGGTGCAGGACAAGACGCTCGATGCTCATGTTATGTGAGTACAACTGACGCTACCGATGCAAGCCATCCGCTGCGTGCTGGCCGGCGTGCGCGCGCGCTCGCACCTGTCGCAGCAGTGGGCACAAGCCAAGCGGGCGCTCACCGACATGGTGCAGGACAAGACGCTCGATGCTCATGTTATGTGAGTACAACTCTGTTTAACTTAACAAGCAATAGGTTCATCAACATCTAAGCAGAAAGTCGTCCACTGCTGGACATCGGTTTCCACAAGTTTCGCCACGATGACCGGTCCTGTGCGTCTCGCATCCATCGGTTTCTTGCGACCTTCACTCCCAAGTCATCGGTCTACCTTGTGAGAGTTTCACAAACTCTGCACCTTCCGGTACGTGGTCGCCACTCCAGAACTGTTCCATCCCGTCTACTATCTATCTGCTTTGGGTTAAGGTGAATTTGAGCCTTGTCAGAAACCTTAAAGTCACCGAAAGGGCCATGGTGATTCGAAATTACTCGCGTGATCGGATCAAAAATGAAAATATCCGCATGAGAATTATAGTCTATTCACGTTAAGAAAATAATGAATTAATGACGTCATCAGCGGCAACTGTAAATGCGTATTCTTACTGGGGTAAACAATTAAACCATTAATATTAAGTCAAAACTTTTCTTTTTTTGCCTTATTCAACGATATCTTCGCAAATAAATATATAATGTAAACCGATTTTGACGATCGAACGACCATGATCGAAGTATTTGTATCGAAGAGTTTGCCAGGTGGCCCCATTTAAGTTTGATAAACACACAATAAATGATGGCAAATAATCCAGGATTACTGCATTCGCATGTCTGTTTATTGTTAACACCATTTTATGACATAACATCACGCCAGTACCCCTTCAAGGAGTACTCCAAATGTGTAAATTTAACACTGGTATACCAGTGTTAAATTTTATTTTTTTATTATTTATAGCCCATTTATGTCCCACTGCTGAGCAAAGGCCTCCCTTTCCCTTTTCCACACAAGTCTGTCTTCGGCCATTGCGGGCCAGTCCTTCTGGTATTTATCCAGTTCATCTCTCCACCTTCGCCTTGGTCTGCCGCGGTGTCGCCTTGCGTTTAGTGGGACCCAATAAGTGGCTCTTTTAGCCCACCGGTCATCTGACATGCGGCAGACATGTCCGGCCCAATCCCACTTCAGAGTGGCAGCTTTTCGGACAACATCTTGTATCTTAGTTTTGGCGCGCAGCATTTTGTTCCTTACACGGTCGGAAATTCGAACACCCAAGATACTGCGCTCCATAGCTCGCTGACAAACCTCGAGCCTGGACCTCTGCTGAAGCGTCAAAGACCAGGTTTGTGCTCCGTACGTAAGTATGGGGAGAATGCACATGTCCATAATTTTCCGTTTCAGGCATAGCGGGAGATCTCCTTTGAGAAGATCTTTCATTGACCAAAAGCTCCTCCAGGCACTCTCAGTACGCCGAACTACTTCTTTATCTTGTCGCGCCTAAAAGGAAACTATTTGGCCAAGATATACATAATCCTGGACATATGCAATCTCCTCACCCTCAATGTACAGTCTCCTTTTAATGCTGTTGGTCATGAGTTTGGTCTTTGACATGTTCATCATGTTAGAGTCATCATGTCACAGTGTTAAAGAACAATGGCAAATCTCCTTACTTAAAATTGTCTGGAATTAAATTCAAGCATCCCGTAGTAAAAAATATGTTTAAAGATTCGGCGTTACTAGCAGAATCTACAAGCGAGTCTATTTTAATTCGGAAAAGCCGGAAAACAAAGATAATTATCGGAGTTTGAATTTTTAGGTTATGAATGAAGTGAGCGAAGCACGACTATTATCTTTTATTTATAACTTATGATAAAATTATGTCAAACAAAAACTAATATTAAGGACAAATGAAGTAAACCTAATTGATTTTTTACTATTATGAAGTTTGTTTCGACGCACTTATCTCTGGATTTACCAGTCTGATTTCAAAACTTATTTTTGCATGGGCACGAAACGGAATACGTAGAGGAATTCTTTAGCATCCAACTGTCACTGTCAAAGATGAAAGTAGAGCTGTGCAATTAAAATCGATAAAATGTAAAATCGATACAACGTTGAATCGATCCTATGATCCTTTTTTTTTGGATTTAAAAGTGATATTACACAAAGATCAAATCAGGTTGATTAGATTTGAATAACTGCATTTATATTGCATAATCATTTTAATAATTCAACCAACCCTAGAATGATCAATTGAATCGATCGTTCATTTAATAATCGATACAGATAATAACATTCATACTGGATGTACGTGTAACACCACTATCTATGATAACAATTCACGTATCCCGTTCGGAAGCAGTTGATATACTTTTAATATTATAAATTAACTCCGGCTTTTAAGAAATAAAGTGAAAAATAGAAAAATCATAAAAAAAATATTCAATTTGTTTCGTTTTTGTGATCATCTATGGTCGCTAAAACAAAACCAGACATAATATTCTGCCCTTCTTCTTTGCACATCTGTAATTACGTTTTAAGTCTATGATACTGGAGTTATCGATTCAGGCATAACTGTTTTGTTTATAGAACGATCTTTCATTTGCTTATTATTCATTTTGATTATAATTCTACTAAAAATTACAATTACGAAATTTCGTAATTTTTGTTTGTACATATATTGACCTACATCTTGCTACATGCAAGCTGTAGGTCAATATGTTGTATTTATAAGTCATTTATAAAATAAGTTATCGTTATTTTCAGTGCCCGAGACTACGATGAAATAACTGTGGAACTGTTCGACGAGGACGGGTACAGCATAGCCGAGCAGTTAGCAGCTAACGACATGGTGGAGCTGACTGATTACACCATCGTCGACGACTCCGCCGTCACTAAGAAGATTGTTGTGCCATAGAGAATTATGGCACAGGAACTTTTTTTTTGTCTACGAAAAATCGTAGTAAATATTTCACACAGAAATTATGTTTAGTTAGGCATTACTAGTAACGCGTGATAAATCGTACTTAACAGCGAAAAGCAAAAGTAATGTTACCGCCGTGTATCTCGAGAGGTACAGAGTGTTTAGTGCGAGCTGGTTTCACGTTACAGATACCGGCATGGATCTTGAGCGCTGACTTTCACTTGCGCACAAGTGAAATATCGGGTCTGTTTAGTGGTATGAAGTGAGACGAGGGCAATCCTTGTACAGTGATTGGCTCGCCGATGTGTACGTTCCGCAAAGCGATCCCCACTCTTTCACCGAGCGCTCAAGATTCTTGCCGGTATCTGTAACGCGATCGACACGTTTATGACGTTCGGCGATCCGATTGGCCCGCTCCAAGCTCTTAACCAATCAGAGAGCCAAACGTTTCGATCGCGTTGACGTAAAAACAACTCGCGCTCGGTGTACTAGTCCTACGTAAACCTTGTTCAAGGTAAAAGCGCCAGAGAAGTCCGCGAAATTCATTTTTTTTTTTTTTGCATTGTTTTAGGCAAAGCACATACCTATTTATTTAGACGTAGATCTGTCACGCACATATGCATTTACAGGCTAAAACGTTCATATTATATTCCCAATTTTAAGAATACAATTAATCATTGCATAAATTATTTAAAGAATTAATATTCTTTTTTAATTTAAGGTCTTGATTTATATACATAAATTTAGTTTGCATACTTATGGATGTAGTTACAATATACTTCTTTCTCTCACATGCACCCTTGTTGCATAATAAATATGATGTTAACTTTATGTGGGATTTACTACACTATATAAAAAAAATAGTTTTATAAAGAAAACATTTCAAGTTTGCAGTATGACTTAATTCATTGGCGATATTTCATTGTCATGAAGAAGTTTTACAATTATCCTATTTTTTAGGTTCAAAAACTCAGCCCAGTGTAGAGCGAGAGGCAGTTTCAGATTTTTACTGATTAAACCCCATGCGCGTTCCAGCAGTTGCCCTTTGCTTTCTAAGGCCGCGGTAAGAACCTGGCCATATCGACACCTGCAAGGAATAAAATTGTAACTAATATTTAGGAACTTTAGAAGATGAGGATGTGTAACTAAATATACCCTTTTATGAACTTCAGTTGCCTCTCACTTACAATGTTTTTACACTATTCAAATCCTTACGTAAAGGAATTTAGCCACAGGACTGAGTGCAAAAAAATCTGCATTTTTTGTACAGCAAGAATATAATTGTAACTCAAAACTGCCTAAAACTGAGTTACGATGTTATTCCTTGCAGGTGTCGATATAACGGTGCAGTGTTGTTAACGTGGAACGACGTGGTAGGCAAACAGTGTGATCGAAAAGTACTAGTCACACAACTTGTTAATTGACTTCTCCGCAGGTAATATCATTGTCATACATTGTGAACAACAGAAAAGAAATGCATATAAGCCTGCAGCCCTATGTTCAAAAATGAGGTTAGAGTTAACTCTAATGACGTCATCAGGGTAGATACTCTACGCTCGCATTTTTGAACTAGAGTTCAACTGTCAATGCCAAGCAAGTGTCATTTATGACCGTTTACACCAACCTACCCTGCTCGGATTTAGAGTTAGTTGGGTTAACTCTAGGGTAGCTACTCTAGTTATAAAAGAACTACCCTGGGTTGCAACTAGAAGCACTTTTGAACGGTTGGAGTACCGACTCTACTCTGGTTATTTTTGAACGCAGGGCTGATATACGGTGCCAAGCCATGTTAAGCGAATGTGCGGTACGATGCCGCGTTATGTAAATACACGATAAGGTAACGCCGCAAATCCCTCCGGTAGAAGACTGATCGCGGCATTGTTGTCGACGCAGCGCCTGAACTACTCTGGTGTCGCGGTTACGACGCGGTCCGTTTCTCTAAACGACTCGGAAACCGTGCGCAGCATGGCGTCGCGTCGCGCCTACGCCCTGATAACGCGACCAGGCCCTAACTCTTTCGAAAAATCCCGCAGTTTCTGTAACAAGGTTTACCTTGGCATCAACTCCGAAATATGAGTTAGGGCCAGCGCACACTTGAGACAAGACCGTCTTAGACAGAATTGTCTACGACGTCGTAGAAAATTCGCGCAAGCTCTTAAAATCTGCCTATCAGTAAGAACTCGTGAAAATGTAGAAAAAGATGTTGATTTTTTCCTGATTTTAGACTTGGTAACATAGTAAAAGTTATTCATTTTTATTGTTCATAATTTCAACCCCAAAAAGACTTCTAGTGAATTGTATTTCAGAGGACTTAGTGCGAGTTTTTATACTCAATCGCGTGAACCTTCGCTTATGTCAAATCCTATGGAAAAAAAAATGGCGTGTGTTTAGGTGAAAGCTATGAGCCAAGGTCATAATTTGACTAAGATCAAAAAATTAACAATGTTCAGTTGAACGCCATCTAGTGAGCCATGAGCCCGTAGCTTTCACTTTACTAACGCACCACAGAAGTGACAAAATCATAATCGATATTAGTGATAAGTTTGTTCGGGCAAGGTCGGTTCAAGTCGGCCGACTTTATCCGAACAAACGTTACTTAGCCTAGCGTGACGGCTCAATCTCATTCAATAGGTACCCACAAAATAAATGCTTAGAGGCCGTAACGAGCAGGGACCGTACAACCCCCGATATAAGTTAATTCTTTCACAAGGGTTACAGATTGTATGCCTACAGTAACGGAAAATGTTACCTCTTCGTAGTGTTAGCCCTTTCATAACACTAACGTTAGGGTAACCCTATAAATAAGTTAACTAGTTCAAGATGTTACCGGTTCCAATTGAAGCAGATAACCCTTTGAAAGGGTTTGTCGGGGTAATCAAAGGGTTTTAAATAAAATCATTTTAAATTACATTAGAGTGGAAGAATAGATTTTGACCTTCCCTTCGGGCACTAAATGATGAGTGAGACGATCCAATGACATTTATGATTCCGTAAAAAAGACAAGATTATACATGAAACAATCCCGACTATTCCAGAAAAAAAAATACATTTAACTTTAAAATCACTGCAATAATTACCATAAAATAATCGTATGTGTATGGACTGTGGAGTCGCTAGGTCCTAGATTGCGTGTTGCGACTTGACGCGTACCTGCCGAATGCATGCAGTTTAGTACTTTAAAGTAAGGCACGAGAGATAAAATTACAATATTTGTAGTCCAAATGGGTAACTCTGTTACAGTCGTTGAAGGGGTAACCCGTTCAAAACGTCTTACCGCTAAAAAGTATAAACCACCAAAAATGGGTTTTTGAATATACAGGCAAACAAATCGAAAGGGTTTGGAAGAGGTTATCCATTGATGAGGGTTTTCGTAAATAAGTGTAACAAATATGAAATGGGTTTTAAAACAACACTTTGTCAAAACCCTATCAAAAACCCTTTCAATAGGTAACCAAAATGGTCCCTGGTAACGAGCTCTTAACGCGATCCATTTGACGGCCTAAACTGAACTGTTAAAGGGATGGAGCTATACAACATTAGTTTTAGTATATGCGACACCCAAAACACGTGTCTAGTATTTTTATGTAAAGAATCTATGTACAAAATTTCATAAATGTGTCATGAAAAATCACAAAGTTATAAGCTTGTTATGTTACCTGGTTGACCGCACAAATACATAATCACCGGGCCAGCCAATCCATCTCCCGCATCCAGCTGTGCGTTGCCACTTAATGCCCACAATGACCTGCCGTAACCTGTGAAACAAAGAAAGAAAAAAACTTTAAGATCTGTGCAAGGCCAAAAAGGCGCCTAACTTAGCATATGCTGCGATATTTAAAACGAGAAATAACGCAGCGCTGGTATTTGTGTTAGGGCCCTCGGTGATGCCACAGTCACACCCACGGAGGTTAAATAAAACTATATAGGTGTGTTGAACTTACTTTTATTTTTGAAATGTTTTTGGGAAAAAATATAACATTGTGTAAAAATTATTTTAATCGATTCAGTTACTGATTCTGAACAAACCATTCAGGTTTCGCATATACTAAAAATATTATTGTTCATGATGCTTATAGCTCCATCCTTCTTTCTCGCTCTCACACCTGACATTTTAACGCAACACGTTAAGGCTACAGTTCGCCTATTAAAGTATTCACTTTAAAAGGCTATCCGTTAGTATCACCAATCACCAGACGCCGCTTACAGTTTTGGTATATAGTCGCGTTAACTTAACGCGTTCGGGTATTTTAAATACCTCGCACTAAAGGTACAGTTTAGCCTGTACATCGAACAAGTAGTGAGATTAATACCGAAATGAGATGTGGTGCTGAGAAAAGATGTGATACTACTGATGAGCTTGTGTCTAACACGACGTATATTAGGCTTAATATAGATATACGTATATATTTTTTACTTGTAATTAGCTAGCTCAAATATAAAACAATCATTGTGATTGTTAAAACCATTGACCTACTACTAAATAGACGGCGGATCTAGAACAAGATTCACAAAAAAAAATCTTCAACTTACATGTATTTAAAAAAAACTAGCATCCTAGCAGATTTTTTTTAAATAAGGTTCCTCAGCAAGCGTGCTCCATCATCGCTTACCATCAGGTGAGATAGTGGTCAAACGCGAGCCTATTCATAATTAAAAAATGAGATTTTTTGAATTATCTGCCATATTGAATTTTTGTGACGTATTTTTTTTTTTGATGTATTCCTTTAATTGATACCCGTTTGGTGCGCAAAAAATAACTACATATTAACCACCGTGTTTAGGAGTCTGGGAGTCTGCCCGTATTGAATCTTTTTTAGGGGTAATTGTTTTAAAATTCATTTGCAAGTTTTGAACAAATGTTGTAAATTATTAAAAAGTCCGTAAAACATCATGGCTACTCCATAGAATTTTTGTTCTAAATATTTTAATCGCTCATAACTGGAATGCCCAAGTTTGGATTTTTGTTGTTAACTGGTTCGATGATTTGTTTAAAAAAAAAAATGAAATAGATATTTCTTACTCAAGTTTTGCCTAGTTTTAAATAATTTTACTTAGTCCTTACTGAAAATATGATGCACCATCCTCTTTCTCGCTAAAGTAATTTTCACAATACTTTTTAACATGTCGGTCGATAAATAGTAATAGGTCAATGGTTCAGATGTTTATATTTCAAAATCAAATTAAATTAGCGAGCGAAACTCCGCAGACGTGGTCGGTATCGATATCTTATTATGAAAATAAAATAATAAACAAACCTTTTTGTTTCATGTAACTACTGCATACAGGGGTCCAATAAAGATTACTGTTAATGTAGTTATTTAAAATCTTTTGTTTAGAGTTCTTTTACGTTTTATCGTCATTAGAAATCGATTCATTACGCGAAGTTACGCTAATTAATTTAATTGGATGCTGTATATTTAATTCTAATATTAATTTGGGCACAAAATGACATGACAAATGCCCTTTCTGGGCACTATGTGCTCAAATGATTAACGATGCTTTAAATTCTTTCGCAAAGCTATTTTATCTTGTATCGATTAAAAAATTTGCCACCAAAAGCATCTTCTGACATTTTTTGACTGATAGTAGAACAATTGTTTTATTTTATTGTATTACATGTATTTAACATTTGACAAAATGTTATAAAGTGATGCAATTAGCATCTAGATTTACTCAGCGTTTTTTTTTGTACTCGTAATATTCCGCATTTAAAATGCTTACGATCAAACTTGTTACTATGTTACATAAAACAACGTATTACATATCGACGGTGAAGTACCAATAACTCCTAACTGTCGGAAGTCAAAATTATCTGTCCAAAAATTGTTAGGAAGTAATACTATAAATTGACACGTTGGTTTAGTTAGGTGTTTGTTTGCACAAATTAATTTGATGCAGTTGCAACTAAATATCCGCTTCGGATATTTTACGAAGCATGCGGAAACACGCATTTAAAATATAAGCACTTAAAAGTAATTTTATGGAAAAATGTCAGTTAGAAGGTATTGGCTACAAAATATGCATGTCAAATCATAATAACAACTCATACTATACTTTTTACTTTCGGCTGTAATAGCGGTCATATATTCAAGTTGCTACTTTTCGATAATCAACTAAAAACATTGCACAATGTCGACTAACACTACACGTATTTTTATCGTGTACCTAGCACCACTGCCTATGACACCTGTCAATACTATAAGCAATATATTATATGTGTTCTCTATGATAGAAATAGAAATTTTATTTTTAATTCATTTTTAGTTTATTGTTGAAATGATTCCTATTATAGTGATATTAATTGAATAAGTTAAATCTGTATTTTTAAGTTTGTAAAAAGCTCAAGTTAAACATGATTCGTTGTTTCGAAAGTATGCATTAGATTCAGGGTTAGCAATCAAAAACGGTTGAAATTATTTTAATCCATTTGGTGTGACTGTGTGAGCAGGGCTCAATATACTGATTTGATCCGCTCTGGGCAAAAATAACATCTGGTACCCTTTAAAATGACCCTTACAAGGATGCAAGTTTCTCTATAGGTCGGATCGGATATTTTTTAAGACGAATGTGAAAACCAGTGTACAGCGGTTTCCAGATAACCAATTTTGGTCTTACCTTATGAACCAATAGTATGAGAGAGCGAGTGGATCTGTCTTGATTTGGGTACTCCACTTCGAATAAGCTAAATTTTCCGACGGAATGAAAAAGAGCGGCCAGTTCTAAAATGTAAAATTGATCAAAATTTCATGTACTTACTGTTTATATTTTTTATGCGTCCTTTCATTCATTACACCCTAAGCGAACGCCAGCGTTCGCTCTCTCATTGTCTTTCTATTGTGTCTAATTATTATTAGAAAGGTATAGTAAGGTATTCGAAAGGTTAATTCCATAATTCATAAATTTTATTTTATTGCATCCACTAACCACCTTAAATTTTGTCTGGCTTCCCACCCCCTCGATAGGGCCCTGCTTGTAAGGCTTTATTTTAGGCCAAACATCGGTCGGAAAATGATTTATAACTATCGGAACACCAAGATTTTTGATGGAAAACCATTTTAAAATAGACTAGTCAGACGTAACTCCGCCACGTAAACAATGAAGTTTTCCTCGCAACCCTGTATCTAGAGAATTCTTATGCGAAGGTTGTATAATTTGAAATAAAGCTTTATCAATTACACAAGACGTTTTCTTTTAGATGTGGGTCCTGTCTATGCTCTAAAGATCTATCAAAATCGATAAGGTTTTAAGAAAAATGCAGAATACTTGAACAAAGAGTTTTATTTCAACAAATCGACGCAAAAGAACCACTCCATAGCCCCCACATTAAGGCACTTCACTCCGCATATTATTTTCTATTACAACTGAAATAGTACAGACATCCAGTGAAGAAAACACACCACGATGGACAAACAGTTTGATGTGCTATAACCAGATCAGATTGAGATTCTATGTACCTTTATATATACGGTTAATAGAGTTCATTCGCCCTTGGTTTTGGAGGCAAAAAATAATACAATTTGCAAGCAACTTTAAAAATCCTGACCTTAAGGTACCAGAAAGCAGGCTTTCTCAAAATAGGCCTTGCAATTTTACAGACACATTCCTGATAACGTAATCTTCGAAATCAGCCCCTGAACATATTGCACCTATAAAACAAAAGTGACACTTAGCAAGGAGGTGACTTTTCAGAAGAATGTTCTGTTTTCAATGTATGTGTTTATGATTTACTTGATAAAAAGTTGCGAATCAATTACTGTGGAATATCAACCTTTGACGTTGGACTAAAAATTAACAACCCTCTCGTTTATTCCGCCAGGGTCACACATCCACTACCAGGGGCGCCGACTGCGTAGGTGCTCGGGGCTTGGGCACCCATGAGGAGAAATAAACAGTGGGTGCCGAACACCCCTGAGTATAGACATCAAGAAACAGACCAGTAATAGCCTTTTAGGGATGGGCGTTTTTCCTTAACCGACGACCCGTTTAGTGCAGTGGTTTATACGCCGGTTGAGACGCAAGGGTCGCGGGATCGATTCCCGTACCAACACAAATGTTTGTTGTTGAAGCAGATATTTGTGTTGGGTCTGGGTGTTTATTGTATCTTCGTTGTTCCGCAGTATGTAAGTATGACATTTATTTATTTCTCGGTCGATCAGGTGCATTTCTCACACCTCGACACTTTTTCGCGTCATCAAATGGGCACGAGCACCCATGAGGTTATCTAAAAGCCGACGCCCCTATCCACGACCAAATACGATATCGAATGTCGAAACGTAAACGAGTTGGAGTACCCAGTCACATACACGGCCCTGGTGGATTAGACACGGAAACACTGGACCCGACCAGTCCAACGGCGGTAACTAAAGGGTTAAGCGCTACTTTTGTTTCAAGGGTGCGATATGATCTCACTATTTTGCCCTATGAATCTGAGATCACACTATACCACAGGGGGCTCCTTAAAAACTAATAAGTAGGTTATTAAACAGATCGATAAACATTAGTATTTGGTATACAGTCATAATGATAACTACCTAATTCTTATAGGACTAGTAATAAATATCAATAGTACATGAAATACTTAATTGCTATATAGTTCATATTGTATGATTATAATTAATAATAAACATTGAACACTCCAGGCGAAAACGATTGTAAAACTACATGAATATTTGTGAACATGAAAAATAGTGAAAGAAAACCCAAATAAAAAAAAACTCTCAAAGATAACTGAGACGTAAAAACTCTTTTAAATTCAGTTTTTTTTTATTACTTTTTGGGCCAACTAATGAGTTCCAGTTAAAGTACAAAGCTGATTCGTATTTGATTATAGTATGAGCCAGAAAAAACCTGGATAAATTCCTTTGATAATACTATAATGGATATAAATACAAGATGAATGACTAGACACCACCATTGTTAGCTGCCAAGCTACATGTACAGCGAACTGGCATTACATATATTGGCAAATTGAAACTGTATAATAATATCAGCAGAATACATTGTAAAGCAAGATGATTATATGGTTATAATGAAACATTAAACATCAGTAATAAATAGTTTAGGTAATTCTGATTCTAAGCGAATTACCCGCACTAAGGACGTTAGGCTCCAATTGTCATAGGGATTAGATGTCTTTGGTGTGTACTCAGGAGCCACAAAGGTACTGTAGTATGATATTAGTTCATGGGATTGATCTCCATCCAAGTCTGCTATCATCAAAGATTTCTCCTGGTATTCTAAATCAGGT
Organism: Mythimna vitellina; assembly: GCA_949316375.1. NCBI lineage: Eukaryota > Metazoa > Arthropoda > Insecta > Lepidoptera > Noctuidae > Mythimna > Mythimna vitellina. Next base: position 19,570,344 of record OX438692.1, read on the forward strand.
TGGCAAAGTGGCAGTGGTGTCTTACTCTCAATAGGCCCTCGCACACATATCTGCACAATATCTGTCTGACTTATGTTCACATTGTGTGTCTGCAGCTTGTCAAATAACACCAAAACTATCCTCTCTGAAATATCATGAACTGTAAAGTTAGTATACTTTATGAAAGCCGATATTGAAGCAACGTCTATGGTGGACCGATAGAACATGTCATTAATGTTCTTAGGACTCTGATTTTGAACATTGTATCTAACTTCATCAATTTTAAGTGCACCCTTTGCAAGGTGTGCACTGTTCCACTGTCATAATTTTAACACAAACCCTCGTATGGAGTTTGCAAAGGCAAAAGAGCTGGGCCGCATAGCATAAACATTGTTGGCAGTGTACTCCCAGCTGACGTTTGTTGTGCCATTTCTTTCCAACATCAGTTTCAGATAGACCCTGCAAGAATTTGGACATTCCCCTGAATTTTCAACCTTCAACTTTCCTGGACCATTTGTAAATGTTTCTATAGTGTTACCAATGTTCTTTTTCATGCTGACATTGATTCTTTTCAGGACTGTTGGTGGAGGCTGATTATGATTGATAGGTAGATCTTTTTTCAACATTTTCTTCAATACTGTAAATGATATGAGTCTCACAGCTTCAGTTGTGCCATTCTTACAAATGTATGTGACTGTGTCCATCTCTGCCAGAAGTTTTACAGACAGACAATCATCTATGGGTATTGGTTCTGCCATAATAATCCCTGTTGCCCCAGATATCATCAGTAGAGAGTTGTGATTTGTGCTGGGATAAACAGTGGCAACTGTCAGTAAGTCATTCACTTTATCATCATTCATGTCTTTTACCATGACAGGAAAATCTATGGCTACTACTTTGTTCAAGTCTTTGCCTTGCTTGTGTATATGCCAGTAATATGTTCCAGACACAGAGTCTAAGGCTGCCAGCAGTCCCTCTGTACCTGACACTATGCAGTCCTTCTGCTTATCCCTATTCACATCCAGTAAATGGCAGTTGATATCAGTAGGTATTCTACTCTCCCTGGTGAACCAGCCGACTTTTCCAGAATTGCCAACAATAAGGACTACACCATTCACATTATCACTGCTGCTTTTAGGTTCCAGTCGCATGTGATTGCCGCGATATATGAATATCAGGTTCTTGGTGTTAGGTATAGCGCCGTCGACGACTTGCACGGCTCCCGACAGTTCCATTTCGTTGTATGGCAATTCCCAGCTGGTCGTTCTGTCCTGCCATTCGTTAGCGGCGCAACTGCCCACTTCAGAACAAGGAATACCCCACAGGAATATCACAACGGTGAATATGCACATGAGTATCGATGCGATGAACGCGCACCGGCGCGGGAATGACATCTTCGTGGATATGTCCGACTGCAAAAAGCTTACGTTATCCATTGTGCTTTCCACGGTATTAACGTTGGTGTTAAACTCATCCATGTCACTTATGCTGTAGTTTTTAGACGACTGTAAGCCACTGTTGAAGTCCAGGTTATTGCAACTGTCCGTAGCTTTGATATGCATAGCATTTTCAAGCTTATCGTCCTCTGATTCTGAGTCGGATAGGATTTGTTTCAGCGGTGCATAAAACCCGCCATTCCCATTAGCCGACATGACGTAGGACCAGAATTATTACATTTCACATTGTATTTCTTCTTATTGATAACTTTTAGTGAATAAATAAGAGCACACAATTTCGATCAATAAACAATAACCCAAAACCACTTTGCGCTTTTACGTTTTGTTCACAGGTTTCGTTTGACAATTTGACATTTCTCCCAGCTAGTTTTTTATTTTTCTGTTTACTAGGCGTGGGAAAAGTGTGTCATCTTTGCGATTGGAACATTTGTATCAAAATCACTGAAAAGTTCCGAAACACTAAACAGTGATATGTATCATTTGGAACATCGGCTCAAAAGATACAAACGGAACATTTGAAACGTCGGCTCACAAGATACAAACGGAACATTTGGAACATCAGCTCGCGCTGCGTGCGGGACAGCTCCAATACAGTTCTGGCGATGATTGCTGGCAGAATTGCCCTTATATCTGACATTGCTGTAGCAGACATGTTACTACAAAAAAATGTATTTGCTTATGTGTGTTCTGTTTTGTGATTGTTGTATGGGTGCTATTAGTTTCCTGAAATAAATGCTTTTTATTTATTTTTATTTATAAGATACAAACGGATCATTTGAAACGTTGGCTTAAAAATACAAACGGAACATTTAGAACAACGAGTCAAAAGATATAGACACTGCCTGATATGAATCGTGATCTGTTAAGTTGCGTCATATACACTAAAAGTTTTATTTAATTGAATTTTGATTTGAGAATAATTTAAAGCAGATGTTTTTAGTTGAGGTTATTAATTATATTTACACTATTTACGTTATAATTTGAATTATAATAAGACTACTGGTCATTTACAAGTAAAGAGTGCTTCAGTGTTCCAAAAGTTCCAAATGATGCATTTAAAACATTACTAATGTTCCAATCTTTCGGAACACTAAAATGTTTCGAAACAGTGAGTCGGTTCAGTAAAGAGTTACATACTCCTACCGTTTACCCCTTAGGGAAGGCTATAGTCGTTCGACCATACCGCCTAGTCTTTTGTCCATGTTTGCTTGCTTAATAAGGTTTCCGTATTAGAATATCATTGTTTCCTTTTGTTTTACAAAAGAATGCGGGTGTAACACATTCTAATGTTTTTGAAGTATTTTGCAGCTAATGAATCGATTCAGCCTTCTCAGCAAGCTTCGCTGAGGTAGCTAAAACTTCAATAAAATTCTCAGCTACATTTTACCGAGATCGCGTCTATTTCATTGATTCAACATATTATTCCAGTTGCGTAGACGCTTGAGATACAAAACTACACCAATTTTACATCATAATATCCACTAAGAATCAATTTGCAAATAATTAAAACAGCCACTGAACTTCACTCGAAGAAATCCCGCAAAAAACTCCTTCTCCCAGCTAGTTCCCGTTTCTGTTACGTCTCTGTTAGTGTTCGTTCCGTTTCTTTCAGGCAAGCAACCAAATATAGAACAAATTGTATTTATTATCTCTAGAATACTCGTGATATAATTTTTTTCTTACAAACTAATAACTAATTCTTTGCACAATGTAAATAGCAACAGACTCAATCGTATGTTAGTTTTAGAAATGTTTTTCACCCAGAATAATACATATCTGGCTCAAACTTACAACCTATTCCGATTGAACTATGGACCCTATGAAAACTCTGGCCAACAAAAGATGGCACAACAAAAAGGAAGCCGTATTAAAAAAAAATTGAAGCTCTTCACCCTAGCTTTACGCCGCTTAAACGGATTTGATACTTTTGATTATTCCTGAAAATAATAAGTATGCGATACATCTATGATGCATGTTTATTTAACAATTAAACATGTGCTATTTATTTATCTGTGATATTCAACGCCGCCAACACAGAAGCGTGTCCGTTAACTGCCAAAAGGAGCCCGTTCACCTTGGCTCCTGCTTTTTAGAATGTATCTTTAGAGTGCATCGACCGCCTTCAGTTCCTGGGAGTTAAAATTTCCTTAAACCTAAACTTTGGGCAATTCATTGAGTCCAAAGCTACGGTAGCTGCTAGGAAACTCGACATTCTGGCAAAAGTTAGACAGCACTCAGTGGCGGATTAGCCATATAGCAAGAGTAGTGCTACAGGCCCCGCACGTTCAGGGATCTCTTGAACGTAAAAAAAAACTAGTCAAAATATTTGTGGTGCGTGAAATCTAAATATAGCTTATTTCTTTGGATGTGATGTGATAGTCACTTTACTTCAGACTTTCCTCCAAGTAAACGACAGAATAGAAAATCTCTTAGAATTGCCCCATCATTGTACTTTTTACACAACTGATCTTAAAATCCACGGGGTTATTGGTGTCTAAAAGCCTTGTTCAAGCTAATTCTTAGAAGGGGTAGCTTTAGCCAGCGCTGATTAAAGCTACGTAATTTGAATAATATTTGTAGCTTCGGTTAAGCTTATTCTTAATAAACCTACTAAGAATAAGCTTAAACAAGGTTTTTAGGGAACTACATATTTTGTCTGTCTATGTGAATATTACATTGCCAGTGTTTAGTGAAGTGACATATGGCTCTGAAACGTGCGCCTCGTCAGATGGTTTTAAGGCACCCAAAGAGCTATGGAGAGGGCTATGCTCGGAGTTCCTTGCATGATCGAATCAGGAGTGAAGATAAGCTTAAGTGGTAGTGAGCAGGGTACATTGCTCGCAGAACAGATGGTTGATGGGGCCAAAAGGTGTGTGGTTATCGGATACCTGAAGACGCAGTGTTCAAAGGCCTTGCAACAAGGGTACCGATAACCTGGTAAGGTTCATGGGAATCCGATTATTATTATTCGGATTTTTCTATTAGCCAAAGGTCGAGCTTTGGATAGCTCAGATATAGGGAATCAGGATACAGCCCAAGGCGTTCGTATTAGTGGGGAGGCCATCGACGGCATCGGAATCGAAAAATAATAAAGTGAAATCTTTAAAATGGTAGTAGAGTAGTGTAGACTAGAGCAGTGTTACGCAAAGTGTGCCGCGCACGGATATCGGTACCGCGACACACTGGTGTAGCCGTGGTGAATAGTTGGTGTTGGTGTGCCTCAGAAAAATACTCATAATCTATCCACCTTTAGACTGAGTTCGGAATTCATACTCCGAGGGCATTCCTTTTTAACATTTACCAATTAAGAAGTAGAAAGAACTGTTGGAATTTTTAGAAACTCATTTTTGTTTGGTCAATTAACCTGTAAAAAAATAATTTTCATTTAGTGTACATCTCCAAAATTTTCCGATTTCCTAGATGTACCTTGAACAAAACAAGTTTGCGGAACATTGGATTAGAGGACGAGGTTTTTCAATGCCTACACTTACTTACTTACTTTGTTTAAAGAAACAAATACGGGGGTTGCCTGTCGACTAGGAGGGGGGCTGATTGACGACCAGCTTGATACGATACAGGTAATAAATCGTGGTGGTGGCGAGCGCCAGCACTTTTCTACACTAGTGCGAAAAACAGCAATTGCGTGCCTAAAAGTGGTAGGGGTAGGAGCGGGTTCTCGAGTAAGTTTGTTGAAAACAAATAAACAGGGGCTACCCGGCAACTCGAGAGACATGTTTAGCGCCCAGCCTGATACGATCAATGTTGTGTGGGGCAATGTGTGGCACGGGGAACTGGTACAATGGCACACCGCACAGCACACTAGTGCGAAAAATAGTAAATTTGCGTGCCTAAAAGCGATAGTGGTAAGAGCGAGAGCGAGTATGAGGTTTCGAGAATTAAAAAAAAATCTTCCCGTCAAGGTAGTATTTTAATAGTATTTGGTAGTACCTATCACATTCTTGATGCCACCTAGATTGTGGGGGTGATAACTCTTTGACTTACCTACCGGTGACTTCTCCCGCTCTAGAGTGGAGCGAGAAGGCGCGTCAGACTTTTAAAACCCACCTATGTTCCTTTGCGTTCTAGGACCACGAGTTTCCTTTTCAGGAATTCTCCATGGCCCTAGCAGGCATCTGCCCTGCTGGGACCCTACGATTTTGCTGACACTACGCGCCGCCGACGAGTACATGTGGCTTGTTCCTTACCGAACGGCGAACTAACCATTATTCGTTGTTTGCAAGCCCGCGCCTGCGGTGGCCAGATTTTTCTGCAACTCCCGACGCCCGGGGCGTCTTCTGTCGCGGCGGCTGGGGTGTGAACGTGATTCCATTCCCTCCCATTCCAGACTATAGCCTGTAACATGAGCTCGGCGCGAGAGGTCGCTGCCGCCGATTCTCCACCCAAGCGGAGTACACGTCCACAGTATCCTCTGTGCGGTCCGCACAATGGTCTGTTAAAATCAGTTTTCGTATATTTTCGCCGTCGTACCGTTCGTAACAATGGATACTAATGAAAAGGGTAGACTGGGTGTTTCATAAATGAAATGCAAAGCTATGGGCAGAGTGTATATTTTGTTTTGTATATAAATTATTTGCAGTTCTTTCAATACATTAGTCTACAAACATTTAAACACAAGTATTCTCTATTATGTCACACTTATTTAGTTGGTGCGTTCCCCTTACAAAATGGTACAAAAATAACTTCGTTTCAAAGACAATTGGTTATATTAAACACGAAGACAATGGACAAGTAATAATTACAAGTTATTTAAAATAATTTTGAGGCTCATTATGTTGTTTTAATAATGCATATTTTTCAAATAAAACATATTCATAGTGTGAAGCTTAAGCTTACTCTAATTGAGATTATTCAAGGTACATACATGATCTATTCTATATTAGTGAACGTCACTAGCCAACTTTCCACTGAACGCTAATACGCTTGATTGCGGGAAACTTAATAAATCCATACTTTTAGAGACTACATCGAATTTCTAGATGTTTAATAATTTATTTATTTAATTTAAATAACAATTTATGTACACATATGCCTACATATAAAATAAATACAAGAAGTAGGAAGGAAATAGGTACAAAGGTGATGGATATTTCTACAGAAATCTCTTTGAGCATATCTTCGAATGGAAGAAAAAAGATGAAGACACTATGTGTAAGGAGTTTGTACAAAAAATAAATAACAATAATTTTTTTGTCAGCTACTAAGTTTCACGCAAACAAGACACTTAAAATACATCAAACCATTACATGGTTTACAATGGCGATTACATATTCATATTTTCTCATTACTTATTAAATTAAGGAAATAAATAGATTTAAAAAAAAAAAAAACAAAAAAAAAAGAATTATGTACATGTTCAGCCTCAAAAATACTTCCATTTGAATTAATATGACAAAGTAAATTCTCAATATGGTTCATGAACGTTTTGATGGCACTTTGTTTAACAACTATGCTTTGTGTTTCGAGACAGCGGCGTGAAGGTATGTGTCGACACCAACCATGTGGGTAGGAACAAGAAATTATTAATAACATAAATATAAGGTTGATGAATAAGTCTAACTTAACCAAGAATAAATAAATAAAAATATAGCTCTATTTTATAATGTGATGACTTTTTAAGACGATGGACAAGAATAGGCAGTAGTGAACAATTTGCTACAATAATAATATCAGCTGGGGTCATTAATGTATGTATGCTCACCGGCCGTCGCCACGTGGCATGTGATGCAGTATGTACATTAACAAAAACAGTAATCAGGCAATTATTACACAAAACGTATTTGAAGCTCAAGGAATCAGTCTTGCGTTATTTTCTCAAAACACCTTTATATACAGATAGACACAGAATAATTGGCTTAATAAAAAATAATCTGCGTAAACATTTCACTAAATACCATAGTTGAGTCCCATATTCAATACTTACAAATAATACAGTTAACATTATTAATTTAACTATTCATAAATTATTTTGTTAGTCGGTATTTAAAGGATCCGGCCCTTTCTAGCAACCTGTACTAGACATTACAATGCATATTAATTTGTACAAATAAGATTATAATATTATGATAATGCAAACACGAAGTCCACCTTAGGAATCTAGCAGCTCAGTACGTCGACCTGTCCGCCACCCGATCATAGGAATCGAACTACAATTAGTTGGAGCGCTGATCACTCGCAATCCATATAACTAATATCTTCACTAGGCGTCGCTCAGATTGGACTAAATAAATTACTAAGATTAGGTAAATGTTTCGTAGTGTTAGATCGAGTAGGGATATTCTCCGAGAAAGTCTATTAACGTGGAAGGTAGTGGAAGCAGCCTGTGTTTGGGGGCGCACCATAGTTTTGGCGTGAGGGGGTTGGAGTCGAGGGCCTTGTGAACGGCGAGGCGCGCGGAGTGGAGGAGGGATGGAGGCTCCTTGCGGAGAGGGGCCTTGAGCATGACGGGTGAGTGCGGGCAGCCCTCGCGGTCCACCCACACCGTGCCGGCGGCGCCGCGCGCGCCCACGCGCACGTAGTGTTGCACCAGCTCCACCACGCAGCGGAACCGCGGCATGTACCTCGCCAGCGGCCTGTCACAGTCTAACCTGCAAAGAAAAACAACTATTAATAACTAATAATTATTACTTCACTATTTTGGCTTCGCTTGAAAGTAGAAAATTGTCCTAAAAGAACATACTCCCGGGATAAAAAGGATATTCCAGGTCAAGGTCTACCCATGTGCCAAATTTTAATTCAAATCCGTTCAGCCGTTCACGCGTGAATAAGTAACAAATATACACACAGACTCATAAACATTCTTTATAATATTAGTGTGATTTATTGGTACAATACTGGGTTACAAATTAGCGAAACCCATCCTGTTGAGCTCTGTAAGAGTATAACTAGTGTAGCGTAGTAGTAACTTAGTGGCTTCTCCAATTTAAAAAAAGAATTAAGATTATTTATACTATTTTCAGTGTTTCAACAGGGGTCTGAACAATGACTAAAACATTACCAAACAATGACTTCAATTCACACACATATACAAACTCAATTTTACGTGACTTGATCAAGAAATCCTCAGTTGAGATACCAAAGAAGACGGAAAACGTAAGCTTAAATTCTAATCGTCACGGCAAGCAGAACAAATTGGCAAAAAAATGTTCCGATAAAAAATGTGACAATAAAATTAAGGAAAACTGCGAGCTGAGTCAACATCAGAATAAGTAGCATCGCAACCGGATTACTGTGAACTTGTGACGTGACACGTTACACGTTATGACGTAACGATACAGTAGTTAAGCCGAATAATAATGCCAAAGGTCAATTACATTACTTAGAGACATGTTTTTAATACAAAATAATAATGAGATATAGGTACACGTCAGTCATACACTCATAATATTCCATTCGGACAAAGAGATAAGATGTTCTTCCATTCATCCGCGAACACGTCACAATAGGTTATAGGTTTAGCATCCAAAAAAGCGCGGAGATTGCGCGGGGGATAGGAGACGATCGACGTAAGAGGATGAAAGGTGACATAATGGAATACAAGCTTTTAGAGAGCTTATATTCTGTTATGTCATTAAGCGCGTCCGTGTGTTCGTGATATTATTAAAAAACAACTGGACGGATTTTCATGCGGTTTTTATCAATAGACAGTGTTTCATGAGGAAGGTTTATGTGTATAAAACATGCACATTATATAGGCTGTCCCTAAATTAACGCAAGATTTGAAATACATAGAAAACACAGTTTTTAGTCTTCGATTGGGATTATTTTATTGAATCATAAACTTATCATCATTTGCCGTCATTTGTGCAGTAAAGTGTTGACAACCCCAAAAAAACTTTTCTTATTAATTTAAATCTTGCGTGAATTTTGGGACACGCTTAAGCTATTATAGTAAAGTCGAGAATTTTAAAAGATTTGTAACACCGTTTGAAGCTAAAGCGGGTCGCTAATGATTAAATAAATATAACATTAATATAGCCTAAGACCTACAGAAGAACGTGGGATACTTTTTATTAATATACCACGTGGTTGAAGTCACGGGCAGAAGCTAGTGCGTTATTATTTCGCAAGAAACGTTTCATTTAATTATAAATTCCGGATACTTCGTTTAAAATTACGTGTTTAGGTAAATTGTTCACTGAATATTGACTCATCAGGCTTTCCAATTTTCCGAATTAATTAATATTTGCTTATTTGAATTCCAAATAAACTTGTTAAGGAATTATGAACTTTAAGAGGATTGTATTTAGACCTATTTCTAATCTAACTAAAGTTAAATCAATGACCTCCATGGGTTTTCCGAAAGGAAATCCTAGGGTCCTGAGACGCAAGGCAAAGAAAGAACATAGAAGTAGGTTTTAGTCAGTAAAAGTTAGACACGCCCTCCCGCACCTAGAGCCATAGAAGTCATTAACTGATTTCCCACATAAAAAACCCATGACCTATCTATGTAGGTACATTATTTATAAAGAAGGTTGCCTTACCTAAAGAAACCTTGTTCATAGTGTAGCCTGACCGAAGTGGGTCCTCGCTCAGTCTGTACAGACAGTGAGAATATAAAGTTCCTATCGCCAGAGTCTCGAATCACGAAAGCACCAACACTTGCGTCTTTCAGCACTGTTCGGGCGCCCTGTAAATAAAGAAAGATTTTATAAAACATGTGGAGTAATTAACAAAACCAGATCAATGCGTGTTACGGTGATGATACATATGGTATTGAAACATGGTCGCTTACAATGGGCTCAGAAAGGTTCCAGTCACCCAAAGGGAGCATGTTTCCTTGCGTGATTGCATAAAGAATGAAGATATCCACAAGAGAACCAAGGTCGCCGACATAGCCCGAAAGATCGCCAAACTAAAGTGGCAGTGGGCAGGGCACATTGCTCGTAGAACGGATGGTCGATGGGGCCGAAAGGTTCTAGAGTGGCGACCGCGCACCGGAAAACTCAGCGTTGGAAGGCCTCCCATAAGGTGGACCGACGACCTGGTGACAGTCGCGGGAGTGCGGTGGATGCGAGACGCATTGGATCGGTCGTTGTGGCGTCGCTTGGGAGAGGCCGTGTCCAACAGTGGACGTCTTTCGGCTGGAATGATGATGATGATGATGATGAATTAACAAAATATTTACAGGCATAGAAACTCAAATACAGTTCATATAAATTCATAATCCATTGTATTTAAATAAAAAAATGTCAAAATAGGATATTGGGTTATCTAGATAAAGACCTATTATTCTCAATTTCCATATCAAATAGCAATATACAAGTCATTGACAAACATTCTACAGTGATTATATGAGTACATACAAAGGTCACCGAACTTCAACCTTCTGTTAAGTCTATCTTCAATGAAATACTGAGAAATATAACAAAGAACAATTTGATTAATTCATCTACACAAGATGACTTCATAAAAATGAATAGATTATAAAAAATAGCATTGCGAAATACCTATGCTAATTTATTGTTACTTTGTATTAAATCCAGCTGTCAATCTAGTAGCTATCATAGAATACCGTAAATGTCTGGGCCATTATCTATTATAAATTATTTATAAGGAAAACCATAACAAGAACTAACCACAATTATGATAAAGAAATTACCTCAATATTTTACCATTACAATTTTAACTTGTTAAGGAAGGATAAATTTTGATTTTGAGGTAGGTACTTCAATTTTAGAATAGAATCATATATTTCTGAGTATATTGTACTTGGAGACATTAATATTATGTAGAATCACATATTCGCAAATTCATATGTAGAATAGAATTAGAATTGAATGAGTAAATAATTTGCAATGGAAATAAATGATGAATAAATTTTAGTTCACACTATCACTAAGAGATGGCGCTACTATATTGAAAAATACACACCAGCCAATCCAAACTGCCATAGTACCAGCCTGACAGTCTTAATGCTCTCAGGGTATCTGCTAGCCGTCTCAGCTCATCATTGTAAGGTGTGGGTATGAGAGGTGACAGCGGTGCTGTGAGGGGGGAGTGTGGCAAGTATGTTGGCTGGACCGTAAAGGGAGGTGGCGTGTGGGGGGAGGCATGGCATTTTCCCGCGCTAGGGGCTAGTGACACCCTCAGCTCGTGCCTGCAGTTGGGGCAGCATGCTACTCCCGTTGACCAACTACTCAGCGGCACCGCCACTTCCACACAGGCATCTGGAAAGATGGAGAATTATGGTTAGGACATTTGTAAAACTTTAAAAAATGACACTTGTGGGTATAGTTGTCTTACACAGACATTCTTTTATATTCATTGGCTTTATAAGGAGACTAAATTATAGATAAATGGCTACATTTTCTTCAATGAGAGACCTGTTCTGTCTCACCATATGCATTGATAACATGGCATAATATTATGCATACACATTAATCTTTGATTATTGCAATCTTTAGTCGCTAATTAGAACATAAAAGTTGAATGGCCATGATAGCCATCAGGAACTGATTGCAGACAATGAAACTGATACAGAAAACACAGTTGGACATGTCAAAGATATTAAATTCTAAGAAAATAAGCAATATAGATAGCTATCATGACTAACATTGGAAATCAATATTAGTAGTTTTTGTTGATAAATGTAATTAGTTTATTTTTCTATGAATAATTATTAAAATAATAATTTGTATGGGTATGTAAATATTGAATCTAGAATTCTACTGGAAAATAATTATAATTGTGTGTGTAAATTATGATTGATAAAAAAATAGTATAAGTTTATTTAAGTTTTATTAAAAAAAAAAAAAATTATATACCTAATAATAAAAAGTAATTGTACCTATGAAAGAAAAAAAAAGACATTTGTAACATATCTGTGTAAAAATGTTGATGCAAATGTTTTATTTGATTTTTGGTAACTTTTTGATCGACCAAGACATGACCAAGACCACTCTGTCAAGAGTGCACAACTTGAGAAGAGACCTTTTTTACCTCAACTGCAGTACATTAAAATAAGGATCTATTCTAATTTTTCATTAGTTAAATACGTATTTTTCCTATGAACCTCTCTTCTGTTATCACTGGCCACACAAACATATTTGCACTGTTATCACATTATTTTTAGATACATATTGCTGATAAGGCTGTGTGTGAATTGTGTTAATCAAACACTGTAAGAAACAAATGCAAATATTTGTTATACACAATACACTACATGCCAATTTTCACAAAATTTTTGGTGCCCTGTTGGTTTCATTTTTATTCATAGACATTGTCTTTGACCCAAAATAAAGTTTGTTTTTTTTTTAAATTGTCTTTTTTATTTATAATATCGCGGGCTAAACGCTTATTTCTTGTACATTTTCTTATATCATTACTCGATAAGTTATAAACCCAACTAAAGTTGCTTTTTAATCTGTAAACACCTAATCTATCGCCATAGCAATAATTTACCGCTAAAATCAAATAACTTACTTTGCGGAGATAACCTCGCTGCTAATGTCATGTTTAAAGGACAAATTGTTGTTTCTCGCCTTTCAATTAAACACATTTGTTCAAAGAACGACGTCTGGTGTGTGTTCCTCCCACCTGTCGTGTGGAGGCCACGATTCACTCAAAGTTACACATTCTTAATGCAACACTTAACCACGTCCGCGTTCAAAATGTGATCACAATATATAAAACTAAACTAAAATATAACTTGAGTCACTTCCTTGTATAGAATCCTACTGAAAAAGTTTTCCGAGATGTTTACAACTATTCCTCGAAAACTTTTTAAAGTCACTGTCACAATTCACTGTCATCCAAAAGACTCCAAATAGAGTAGTCCCAGTTGATCCTTAAAAAACTTGTAACGAAATATTGCAACGTTTTAAAATAATGTATTAAACAACTCAGCGAAACGTTAAAAACGGAATGAATAAGAAGTGTGGAGCGAGGTGCGTCCGTTGCGTTACCCGACTCGACTGAACTGACGCGACGCCAGCGCTACTCTGTAGACGATAGAGCAGATGGAGGGGATTGGTGGACGAGGCTGAGCAAAGCAACAGACAGCGATACGAAACTCGAACGTTCACTGCCTTCTGAGAATTCATTCACCGACAATAATTACTAGTTATCTAGTTATTTGCTATCTATATTGTGTTGTATTCAGCTATATGTATCTAGGAGATTCTACGTAAAACTATTTCTCTTTAAAGATTACGGAATGTGCATGAAGTTTTGAACGTTAAACAGATAAGCAAATACTATAATTTACAGGTTTATGCGACTATTATTTTTATATATAAAAGAAAATGATTGAATTCTTAAAAAAAAACTTACTAAAATAAATTGATACTAACTTGGTAACAAAAAATTCATGACGACTAAATTACGATTCCTAGTAACGCGTGACCCGGTTACCGAAGCGAATTAACTATGGTGATGCGTGCAACTCTAGTTACGCATTTTTATCTGTTCCATCCATCAAACTTTTGAAATAACAAAAAACAATTTTTCAGTCATGTAGTGACGATGCCTTGATTTGTAAAGGTTGGTAATTAAAATAATATATAATAATATAAACAATACAATATTTAAAGTAGGCTGTCCCTATTGACAGAATTTCGTGTGGTGTTAACTTATATAAAATTATTGTATCGCATTTGTGTTCTTGCTTGCTTTATTGCTTTTTAATTTATATCAAAACAAACGGTTAAGGTTTGAACTGTGCAAAATGCAAAACAAGGTAAGTTAGATTAGCTATCATTATTTTAACGATTGTATTTACCTATTTGAAACACACCATTTTCCTAAGTCTATGATAGAGAACGATGTACCTATGTGAAAGTAGCCAGTCAGATACGTCGGTATTATACCTACGAATTTTCCGACGCTCACAAAAACAGGACGCAGTTACGTAGCAACTAGTTTTGAAAAAAGATATAACTACCTACCTACTTGATCCCGACATTTTCGTTAAGGTGCTACCCTCAACGAAAATGTAATAATCGTTTTGCATTTAAAATCAGGTAACTAAGCGCTGTTGTTTTTTTGTAAGCTTAATTATACTAAATTATTTCTCGAAGACTTTTATTACCATATTACCAAGAATATTACGTGATTCTACCCACACAACTTATGATTGACCAAGTCAATGGCATTAACTTCAGACACGGTGTCTTTTGTAATTACCTGCCTAGTATTGAAAAGCATACGTGTTCAAGCAATTATGGTTAATATTTCACAAGATACCATAAAACATTCATTCGTTAGGCTAGTGTTTTCCTTGCGCCGTACTTCTGTGTGTGTTAGATCGGCTCGAATTCTCATTATTTTATTATCCTGACGTCAATTCAATGCTCAATTTTTAGAGCTGCTACGTGGCTTCAATAATAATAGGCATGGGTCGAGTATGTTAGTAATGTACCTACTCCTGTGGCTTTGGCTAAAGGTATGTAGATAAATACGTAGTAGGTAGCTAGATATGGGTTGAGTGATGATTTTATCAATCTTTTTGATTTTTCGTTTTTCTGACAATGTGAGAAAAATATCGATGATGGAAATAATGATCACGGAACGGTTTAGTGAAAATAACACAGTTAATTTTGTGAGCAAAAGTCGAATTTACCTGGCTTGCAATTTCGTCCACATTTAAGGGTTCAAGGAGTGGATTTAAGTTAACCAGGCAGTCTATTTTTCGTTCGAAGTCAAAGTCAGATTTATTTAAAATCATTGATGATTTTATTGTTGACATTGCATGATGAAATGATTTTAAAATATTGATGATTATTTCATGTGACATGATATTGAACTCAACTATAGTAATGAAACCACTAAGGGCCTGCGCACACTTCAGACAAGACTGTCTTAGACAGACTTGTCTACGACACCGCAGACTTGTCTGCGACAAGACTGTTTTGAGACGTCCAGTGTCGCCAACAGTTACACTAACTTACCCCCTAGAGTAAACTTTTAATAAAAAACCACCAGAAAACCACTAACAAAAAATTATCCCACACACAAAATCGCAAAATTTCCCACTAAAAAATGTGTGTTGTACGAAATAAATTAAGAAGGCATATAGGTTATTAGTATTTTTTTAATAATAAGTGATAAAAATTAACAATCAGTAGTTGATCAAAATACCATTTGTGGGTAAATCAACATACAAATTATTCAATAATAGCTATGTGTTAATTCGTCTTCAGCCGAATCATTTTTGTTTGCACCATTATCATCTGTATCAGATTGTTAATTATGGATTCTATGGTGCTGATTTACACCCGAGTTATCGCATTTTTAGTAAGAAGTTGAATTTTACTAAAGTACTAGAAAAATCCAATAGCCACTAAAACCACTATTTTGCAACTAAATGGGGGGTTAAAACTACCAGTTTTAGTGGAAAATCCACTAAGGGCGGAATTCACCAATAAAACTAATCGTGTTTTGACATTTGGCTCGCATAATCACGTTTAGCTGCTGTCACTACTGTCACTTGTCTGTATTTTTCTTTTGTTGTATTTTTACCTACCTACTGTTTGTAATTCCGGTAATCGACTCTCACTCGTTCAGTTGGAACAGCAACGATTTGTCGTAAAGTAGATTGATTACTGAGATCGGTTGTTCCACTGTAGGACTGTTCCAATCTACACGGTCTATTTTCGTGTTTTGCAGAATGGAATCATTTACGTGATACCTACATACTTTTCATTGTAAACTTTCGAATGTCGATATGATTTGGGCGTAACTGCCAAATATTCTAGTGGCACCGTAGAGAAACTTAATAACAACAATTTGACGTATTCTTGTGTGTTTGGCTGGTTTCCATTAGCAAATTCTATCGCGTATATACCTACCTACGTAGGTTGGCTACTATGGAAAGTCTTTTGTGTCCTGTTAGTTGTATGGCTTTGCCTTTTATAACGCGTCACGATCTCTGTTTCTGCGAATGTTACCCATATATTGCGATGTTTATGTATTAGGAATGTAAATCTTAGACTCCCATTTGGCTGACGCTCCTAGTAAAGGTGGATTTATTTGTTCGATTGCTGCTAAATAATCTACACCTACCTACTAATATTAAAATGCTAAAGAGTTTTGTTTGTTTGAACGCGCAAACATCTGACTCGAATTGAAAAATTCTTTAAGTGTTAGATTTTTTTGTTGAATAGCCCATTTATTGAGAAAGGCTATGTATGACATCACGCTACGACCAATAGTAGCGGAGTAGCAACCCAAAACGCTGGTGAAACCGCGAGACGATAGTTAATATTTAATTCATTAAACTTTCGAATACCGTAATTATTAGAGACACAATCGTAATTAAAGAGATGAATGAATTAAACCCCAAGCGAACGCCGGCGTTCGCTATATTATTGTCTTTTTATTGTGTCTCTAATTGCGGTATTCGAAAGGTTAATAGATGCGTAGTCCGACTGTTGTTATAGAATTCTTAGTATTGACATTTTGACACATCCTTTTGTGTTTTTAGTTAAAAATGTTAGAAGCATTTTCCTTTTGAGGACCGTGCCATGTTTATGTACAAGACTATTCGAAACTTAAATCTTCATTACAATGACAAATGGTAAAAACGGCTTCCGTTTTGATAAAATGATAAGATAAAACGTTCGGTCATCAGCACGCTGACTCGACTAGCTAGCTCTTAACTTTCATTCAATGTGTGAAATGATTCATTTCCAACTTAGCCTACTTTGCTGATTAAGAGACAAAACAATTTGAAATCATTCAGTCGTTGAAAATTGTGTCAACGGACTAAATCAATCATTTTCGGTCTTTTTTTACACTAAATAAATCTTTAGTCCGTTTTTTAAAATCTATGCTAATAAAAAAGTATAAATAAGTAAAACATGTAAGTTTGTATGTAGGTAGGACCTGTGCGTCTCGCATCCATCGGATTCCCGCGACCCTCACCAGGTCATCGGTCCACCTTGTGGAAGGTCTTCCATCGCTGCGTTTTCCGGTACGTGGTCGCCGTACCAGAACCTTTCGTCTCCATCGATCAATTTTTTTCTGCGAGCAATGTGCCACGATTCTTTGGACTGTGTCTGTAACCTTGATTCTCCTACGGATATCTTCATTTCTGGCCGAAGTTAGTGTAAAATAAACCAAAATCTCTTCCAAATTGAAAGATAAGAAATTAAGCGGAAAAGCCTTGCCGATCTATGGTAAGCAGAGACTTCGTAGTCACTTCCTCTGAAATCATATAAGGGGCTGGTTCGTAAACGTGAAATTCCGGGTACCTCATTGAGACTGGATGTAAAAATTTCCGAAAAAGGTCAGATACTTCATTCGTTTTATTTTTTTCCTGGTATCGTACAATTTATTTCAGACATAGTCCATTACATTAAATACAGTAGGTACCTACATAAAAAACAAAATAAACTAATTATAGTTTAGAATCGACAATTTTTTTTTAGTGAAAACTGTCTTCAAAACTGTACATGTACCGCCTAAAATGCGAAATTTCATAACTTTGAATGTCTTGGCATTATCAAAACGTAGATACGAAACAGATTGACTGTGACTCACTTTCACTTTGACAACATCAGCGCGAAAACTAGATATCAATTTGATAAATAAAAGCTTGCGATTGCAGATCGCAGCATAAACACTGCGCATGGACGATTCGATCCTCCCTTGCGAAGGGGTAATTCCAACAATGTATATTCGTTACAATTAACAGCCTCTTCAAAGTTTCGACAGGGACTAGCGATATAATATAAAGCGTTTCGAGTATAGAGGCCTTAGCGTTGTCGCGCGTGCAGGTGTTCGATTCGCATTCGAGCGTGCCATAGAGAGCGAGTTCCTCGTAGTGCGATTATATTCGGCGTTCTCGGAATCCCTTACCTGCGTCTGCGCAGCTTTCACAACCATCTGCCGGCTGTCACTGGCGCGAACGCGCACTCGTAGCGCAGCTGCCACCCATTGAATAGGCGTAAGCCCCCCAATTTATAGAGATGATTTACTTTATACAAGTTAGCGCAATTAAACGGCTTTTCGTTGTAACCGTGGGATTAACGACTCTATGTAGTGGATGCAGATGGTGGCCGTTAATTTGCTCGCTATTATTAATGTCAATTTTTGTCAGACACCCGGTACTTATTGGTATACCCGGTGGTTATTGTACTGTTTTATTTCGAGTTTTATTGACTTAATCGTGAAACTAACATAACAGCATACAACTTGTATATAGTTGTACGCAGTTATGTTAGCTTTTTCTTATAGGAAAAGAAATGCTTGT
This sequence comes from Mythimna vitellina, assembly GCA_949316375.1. Lineage (NCBI taxonomy): Eukaryota > Metazoa > Arthropoda > Insecta > Lepidoptera > Noctuidae > Mythimna > Mythimna vitellina. The sequence goes on from OX438692.1 coordinate 19,588,992, forward strand.
ATATTTGTGCATATTTTATATGCATAGCCTAATATATATAAAATGAGACCAATACGCTTGTTTTACTGCTATTTCATTAACTCTAAAAGACTAATCTTACCTTTTAGAAAAGGTTTCTTTAAAATATGACAAATGTGCCCCACCGAGATATTCAAAACGTACCAAATATTTATTTAGAGAGGTCATACCGTTTCGTAGAACTTGGCTGGCACACTCCGATTTCAATTTCACAGTGAATACCGTTGTTCTCGGTACTTCTTTATTAGACGCGAAGAGTTGGGCTGAACAAACATGTTCGCAGAATTCATACCGATAATGCATTATCACTCATGTACGGTACAGGGTACTTTGCGAACGATACGTTCATACTGCCCAGTAAAAATAACGGTATTATATTGCTCAATGAAGTATAGTTCCAGCTGGATAGGTATTGAAAAAAATAACAGTTTTTCCATTATGTACGTTATGGATAGAAAGTTTTGGATATTATCGTGCGGCATTCGTAGAACTGTGCCTATTCAGGCCGGTCACATGCCACGACTTCCGGGAAATTTCGGTGTCTTTGCTACAATCAGCATTGCAAATTACGAGTCCCAAGAAATCCAAAACTACGCTTCTGAACGTCTTCATAGAATCTATTATAATTTAATACCATATTCCTGACATAACCGAAGCAAGCAATACACCTAATAGACGAGCAATTCTATATCTAGCCTTAGATAGATACCTAATTAGTAACTCGCCACCCTAGTGCTTCAGTGGTCATTGGTTAATTGACCAGTGAGCAAATTTTACAAAAAACATATTTTGGAAACTTGTTATTATTATCAGAAATTCATTAAAATCTTTAACACAAAACAAACATGTAGTATTTCTTTACAATTATATATCTGAATAATAATATAAAATATAAACACTGAAGAGATAATTTTTTTGACTGGTCTGTTGGTCTAGTGGTTAGTGGCCCTAACTGCTTAGCCGGAGGTTGTGGGTTCGATTCCCACCCAGGACAAATGTTTGTGTGATGGGCACGATCATTTGTTCTGCGTCTGGGTGTGATTTATCTATAATATGTATGTATTTAAAAATATTTAAGTATGTTTATCATGTGTCTAGTACTCATAACACAAGCTCTGCTTAGCTTATGACTAGACGGCGTTGTGTGATAGTTGTGTGAATATTATATTATATATTATACAGTTCCTATAATACTTTGAAATAAAAAAGCCAATTTTGCTAAAATTGCTCGAGGAACAAATTAACATTTTATTCTGACATAGAAGAATAGGACATTGATCGCAACTTTAATCTTGGTCAACATGGACGATTGCTGGTTTTGGTGGACGAGGCTTTTCATCCACTTGATTAATTTAGAAACTACGTATCTAGATATGAAATCAAAAAGGTCACAGGTACGAAGTGATCGAACCCATAACCTCGTCCCCGTTATGCGGTAACCTTCAGGCCATGGCCATTACGATGAAATTATTAATGAACTTGGTCGCTGACCGTTAATTACCTCATTCGAGGTTGAACCAGGGTATTTTCCAAACATCCATAGACATCTACTAAACTATTTTTAATTTACCCACTACATGTCAGATTACTCGCCACTTGATAATTATAGCCTGTAATGTTCCCTTTATAGGTGACCTACTAGTCAAGTGGTAATCACCGATAATAAATAACAATAAAAATGCAAATAGCGTACCATTACCAAAGAAATATCGAATCTACTTTGGTATTTTTAAATAAAAGGTGGCGCCTGTGCCAATGCCAAGTCTGTAATACGCTTAATTTTATGGTTGTTTAGACATGTAATTGTTACATTTCTAGAAACAGAAAACGATCTGTGTGGCTTCTGGTTAGCTATAATTCGTCACAGTATTATTGAATGTTTGCTCAGCCGCAACTTTTCCATATAAATGAATTGTTATTGTATTCGATTTTCAGTAATACCTAATTGAACAAGAAAGTTTCTCCTAGCTGGTTTTTTATTACAAAAATTAAAAAAAAAAATATAACAAGTACATGATTCCTTATTAAAAGTTAAGAAATATCTGCTTGTTATAGTGAAACTGTAATGTTGTTCCAATTTGTTATTAACGTCTGTGATTTTTATGTACGTAACTAGTACTTGATAAAAAGTTATTATTTGAGTATAACTAGCCTGAAATATAAAATGGCATAAAATCTTTGACTTTTTGAAATTCACACTTTGTACATGCACACAATGGCCTTTACATTGAGAGTTACGTAGTCCGCGTTACGCTATTGTATGGGTTCATATGGGTTCGCGCCATAATAAGTTGTTCTAGGAAAAACGTATCGTAAACAACAATACGTTACCATATAAAAGTCGCAAACATACAAACATAGCGAGGATTCCATGGAAATATTATAATTTATTAATTATAAAAATAAGTCATTATTATGAAAAGTTTAAATGGGTACACTGTTAGGTATAATAAGGTGATATAAAACTGAAATAAAGGTCGTTTGGACCCCTCCCTCTTCTATTATAGTTTTTAAATATACAAGAGGCTAATTTTACGCAGTTATTCTTAGAAAAGACATTTGTCGGTTATAGATCATCATTATCTTTTCAGCCGAAAGACGTCCACTGTTGGACATAGGCCTCCCCCAAGCGTCTCCACAACGACCGATCCTGTGCGTCTCTCATCCACTGCATTCCCGCGACTCTCACCAGGTCGTCGAACCATCTTGTGAGAGGCCTCCCAACGCTGCATTTTCCGGTGCGCGGTCGCCACTCTAGAACCTTTCGACCCCATCGACCATCCTTTCTACGAGCAATGTGCCCTGCCCACTGCCAATTTAGTTTGGCGATTCTTCGGGCTATGTCGGCGACCTTGGTTCTCCTACGGATATCTTCATTCCATATGCGATCACGCAAGGAAACTCCAAACATAGCCCTTTAAATTTCCTTTGTTTGGTTATAAATCAGTAATTCCATTTTGAGATTGTATGGTATTAATTACGTACACTGTTAAACCTGTACTGTTATTTCTAGTTATATAACTATAAATAAAGCTACAATATTCATATCGTTATCCTTACATATTATTAAACCAAATCCCCACCGCGTTGTATCTGTTTTCCTGCGGTTTTCACTAGAGCAATTTGTGAGGAAGGTTTAAGTGTATAATACATGCATATTACATTAGAGAAAATCCGATAATTTCAAAGATTTCTAACACTCGTGCGGAGCTGGGGGCAGCTCACTAGTTATTATTATTCATAACAATAGAGAAAAGTTTTTAACGGGTATAAAGTAAAAACATTAAGCACCCGGTTGTGGGTTAAGCTCGCCTATGTACATCAACTGTCCTATTTTTATTGTTAATATAAAATTGTGTGTACAATAAAGAAGAATAAAGAATAAAGCATTTTAATGGCCACGATATTTTGGTAGTCTAGCGCTGGCGTTAGCCGTAAGCTTATATTAAAACCAGCAACCTGAATTTTCAGTTTAAAACTGCACGTAAAGTCGAAAACAATGCCTTTTGAAAAGTAGAGCTTTGGGTGACTGAATATTTTTAGCTTTGATAAAAATATAAGTTATGCGGGGTGAATTTTCAAATTAGTGTGAGTGGCCAAGGTGAAAATTGAAGCAACACTATCGAATTCAAGTTCGATTCCTGGTTAGGAATATTGAATATTGAAAAATTCAATGTTGCAGGTTATGTTTTCATTAAAATCGACCCCAGTCTCCTTTGTGTATTTTTCGCTATTCCTCATAGTTCATATTTCGCCATCCACGCCTACTTAGAAAATATATTCCTTTAAGTAAGTACACTTTACCTGTCCTTAAATTTTTTTATTTAAAAACGTAACGAGCAAAAACGACCGATATTAACTTTTTTTTCTAAGAACTCGGCTTTTCAGGAAAAGTACTTGAGCGTCCAAAACTTTGAAAATTTCCATTAAATTTCCTTCTTTGATATTCCAAGTATTAGAATTAATTTAAGATAGGTAGGTGAAGTACATGGACTACTAGAAGTTGTTTGTTGTTAATTTTCTTCTAATTTTACGCTGAATACCTACGTTCAGCGAATAGGTCCTTGTTCTCCTCTGAGGATTTTATCCAAAGCTCAAAGGACGTCCAATGCCTTGTCTCTTGGAACCCACTTCTTCAGCCTTTACTTTGTACTGTTACTAAGTGGTTTTCTTGAAATTCTTAGTTGTGTGACGGTATCTTTCTCAGAACCCCGTGTCTAGAATATATCTATGTAGATAGTTACGTAGGTGTGACTGTGTAGTTAAGTAAGTCTGCATGTGTGAAGTATTATAATAATTTTCTTTATCTACTATTATGTTGAAAAAGCAATGATTAATGTTACGCTTAAGTCGGATGATTCATTTGTTCGATGTCCCCTCGTTGCATTGAAGTTGTGAATGTCTTAGTTTATTATTACAGTCATAATTTTACGTTTAGAAAAAAATGTTATAAATAGGACTGGTATACAAAATCTTAAGCACATGTTAAGTACATATATGTACATTCACTTTAGGATATGTTGGATATTGTAAGTCGCGTTGAACAGTAATCCCGATAAGACCCCTAAATTTCTCTGAAATATTAAGTAGCCCACGATTATTAAAGAGACTTGAACTTTTGGGAATATCAAAGGAAATTGAAATGTAAATGTAACTAAGTATGCAACGCTGTTCATCTACATTAATATTATAAAGATATAAAGTTTGTTTGTTTTTTGTAGGAGGGAATCTCTGGAAGTTCTGGGCCTATTGCTAAAATTTTTTCACCATTAGAAAGCTGCTTTATTGATATTCCTGAGTGATAAAGGCTATATTTTATGTACGCGGGCGAAGCCGTGTAAGCTAGTGTCCAGTAATACACCGGCGCCTATACAAAGTTACTGATAGTCCTACTTACTGTGCAACGTAATTATAAGTTAAATTACTTACAAGAACATATTACAAGTTTTTAAAGAATTACACAAGTATGAGCTACTTAGAAATACTTGTAAATAGTATAAGTCATCGGTCTCTACGAATATAATTGGTAAATATTTCTCCTTAGTACCAATTTAAATGAATTTCCAATCTAATTAATTTCGTGAAATACATGGTTCTTGACCTCGATCTCGTTTCGCTGGAATCGAAGAAGAGGGTGGGTTATGGAACGAGTGTAGTACCTATACATGTATGTAGATACTTTAGTATTTGTACACTTCTTTTCACAGAAAACGTCGTTTTGACAACAATTTTAAAATAAAATACTAAAACATTAGTAAATAGAAACATTCGATAGTAGCTTAATACTATCTCTTTGTCTACATAATATAGGCGTATCATTGTACATAGATTCTCGCGAACTAATATGATTTCATCATCATTCATCATAATTTTCAACAGCTCATCAAGCGACATTCCTGCTACTTGTTGTTACTACGTATTAATTGTGTCGACCCGCTGTGACGTACGTATTCAAAACAAATTGTGTAAAGTAACTTCATATGTCGGGGCAGGCGTGCATGTCAAACTCAAACGTAAATAAAAACGTGACTGGACGCAGCAGGAAATTCATAACACTATCAGTTTGACACACATTAATTAATTTAATTTTGAATTGCATTATGAATGAACTTGTGGTGATAGTACCGACAATGAAGATAAAGGGCTACTATTTGAAATGTTGATTTCGAGTCATAATATTACCATTTGGTCATAAATGAATTCTGCTCAGTTCTAAAGATAGCATGCGAAACGTTGCGCAGCATTCGATTCTGGAATATTGCTGCAATCCGGAAATAGTTGGTTTGTAATGAACGACAATGGACGGTTGGGTAGTTGGAAACCGATCGACACACTTTTACTTTGGCCTCATAGTTTGCAATTTAGTTAGTTCAATTAACTCATAATAAAAGAAACATAATGGCCTTATTTATTATAATACTAAAAGTAATGAAACAATTAATTGGTACTTCATTAAAAAATAAATCTGGCCGTTTACAGAAACTTCGGTCTTCGATTTTTCGTGTTATTTATTGTTCTTAACAGAACATAAAATGGTACTATGGGAAATTTTCTTTCTTTTCGAATCATTTATCAAGAGACGAACGAGGAATTTGAAAAAAAAGATATTGCCACAACGCGATGAAATGACAAAGAGTGGTGTGAAACTAACTTCCTGTCAACATCGTGCATTGGAACTGGAAGCGCTAATTGTGTTCGCAGTGTGTTCTCTTTTTAAATTCCTCAATTTTGCCAACAAACAAAATGAATCAAACGTTTAAATCTCCGGGATTTTAAATGTAGAATGTACATTTACTTCGCACGTCATCGTTTCAGCGTTTCCCAATTTACTACGAGTTTGTTAAAAAATAGAGAATATCGCTGGCAATTTGGTTTAATACTAGGAACGGGCGTGTCAGAACGCTAAAATTATCGTCAGTTCTCTAGAAATAACCTAGCCCTCGTCCATACAGGTAAAACTGAGTCATCGCGGGGGTAAGGTTGGCGGGCGAATGTTCTTCATTTTATTTATACTTCGACCTTGTAATATAAAATATAAATACTTTCTCAGAACACGATGGAATCATGCAGAGGCATGTTTATATGTAATTATTTTAATTCGTACAGACTGAAACACGGTGACGCGACGGGACAAGAACGGCAGACAAGAAACTATAAATAAACTGCTATCTGCAATTTTAATAGTGTTTTGTCTGTAAATTAAGTCTATGTGAATAGTAATAGTAGCTAAGTAATTAAAAAGTCCACGTGAAGACTCAAATAAACGGGAGAAATGTTGTGTTGGAAGAGGTGCCTATTAACTAATATTTAACTTATCTGTCCAATTAATTCAACTTCTATTGCGAAATAATATATTATGAGGAATAATAAATTGAAAAACATATTAGCATAGCATAGCATAGTCGGCCTTATAATGTTCCCACTGTTGGGATTCAGGCCTCCTCTCTAGGAGAGGGAATGGGCCGTAATCCACCACGCGGGCCCAGTGCGGCTTGGTGGATGTCACATGTCTTCGAATAAGAAAAGAAAAACATATTGTTCTGTCGTAATTGCATCTGGACTGAGTTTTAAGTAGAAAAAATCACGATGCTATTATCGAATGCATCGCATACTTACGAGTTTTCTTAAATTGAATTAGTTTTACACATTTCTTAGGTCATATTCATATTGTATTAAATGTCTTCTAAACAAATAAATCGTTACCATTTATTTTTAGTTACAACAGCAAAAAAAAAAAACGTTTTGCGAATTGTCATACATAATTGTCAGAATACATTTATGCTATCTATCTTAAATTCTTCTTAAACACAAAATAACGAGATATAACCCCCTCCGATGCTCAGTTTGTGATATAATATTTTTCAATTTCAATATTTTTGATAGCTTTCTTCTTAAATTCTTAGTCCTTAATGAATCCTATCAAGGCAAAATTAGTGCTGTGGAAACAGTAAAAATCGTCCCTCATCGACATCGGTCGGGTCGGGTGGCATAATCTGTGTAAATTTAAGAAAAAAAAAACGATTTTTTGATATCATTTGTGTGAATTGAACTAATCTCCAAAGTCTACCCGCAATTTAGACATCCGAGGTTACAAAAATTCGCACCTAGCTGAATTGGTACTTTGCACGCTTTTAGGGTTTCGTGTCTCAAAAGGAATAGAAAACTTTCTACGAAAAAAAAATATTAACAAGTAATTTTTTTTTGGAAAAGGTTTTTTATTTCACACGTTTTAGTTGAGATACATTTATAAACAGAGTGCTTATTTCTCATGACAATTTCAATTAACCCAAACACTGCTAGGTTACATTGTTTTATTATGAAGTTCCTGTGTCTATCTTCCTCCTTCTGGCTCCATTATCGGATCAATTCGATAGTACCTTATCGCCAAAGTGCATCTCAATACAATTCTAATAAGTCCAAAAACGCCTAGGATACGTTGATTAATTACGGAGTTCAGTAAATAACACACTGATTAATTACGGAGTCGGAGTCGCTTAACTATCTTCATTGTGATATATAAGTGAGTATGAAGTTCCGTTGACCATTTATGATCAACAAACATAAAAAAATGATAAAGAAAATACAACCTAATTGATAACCTCCTCCTTTTTTTGAAGTCGGTTAAAAAACGGAACCTTTATAGAATCACTTTGTTGTCCGTCTCTCTGTCTGTCTGTCAAGACCCTCTATCTTATTTGTAGGAGGTAATCTCTGAAAATCCTGGTCCGATTGCCAAAATTTTTTCCCCGATAGAAAGCTGCTTTATTCCTGAATGACATAGCCTATATTTTATGCACGCGAGCAAAGCCGCCGGCAAAAGCTAGTTGGTAATAAATAATAACATGTTTTTGCGCGACACATTTTCAACCTTCATAAACTTTCTTTGCAAAAAATGTTATGTTCAGACACGGGGGAATCCGCGCGGATTCCCTTTGAATTCCCTGGAACTTAATAATATGGCATCGTACTTGAGCGTTCATACAACACCGCGCGGACCACGCATCCGTGCGATAGCCGCCACTCGACCGCCAGAAAATGAATTCGTGCGGACGCCGCGCGGATCTTGTTGGCGTGCCTTCGGCACGTTCAGTTCCTCCGTGAAATCCGCGCGTATCGGATGTGTGACAATAGATCTCATATGTATTAGAAGATGCAATTTGTTTATTAATTGTTTCAACTAATTCAATTAGACACTCTTAAATTTTTAAAAATTTTGGGCTCAAAATTCCTCAACTCTAGGTATTAAGTCATAAACCATGGGAGAGCCCGATCATGCAAAATTGGATGCATTGGATTTCTTTTTTTAGGAGTAAGTACACACAGTAGGCACCTACACACTCTTGTCTTCGACTTCCATTATTGAAATGAAGCGGCTGTCACCCTACCCCACTCCTCACGTTCATCGCGCGTGTCTAAACACTTTCAATTCTGGCAGATTGGAACCACGCGGTTTGCATCCACGCGAATTCTGCCGTGTCTAAACTAGCTCATAATTATGACTAGAAGATCTTGTTCCTAGCTCCGGTGCATAGGTAAGACGCTTACAAACGTTATTTACTGCTAATTGACTCTGTAAAATGGCCAGTTTTAGTTTATATTTCAATAGCCATAACGGTAACATGTACAGTTATGTCTGTTATTTATTACCCTCATATTTCTCTATTCATCTATTATTATTGAAATTAAAACTGTCAGGGTTTTACGACGTTAGAACCTGCTTCATATGGAAATTATATTGGAGGGTTTACAAGTATTTTAATGTAATTTCATAGCCATTAGCCATTATTATTACGAAATGGCTTCAAAGAAGATCGCCGTAGCTTTCAATAAATTCAATTCTTTATAACGAGGGATTAGTAAGATTCTGTCTTTGACTTTTAATTGATTAGTGTTTTCTTTTGTCTATAATATATCTCGTAACCATAAATTTATTGGATAAACAATTTAGACGTATCTAGCGAAATACCATTTAGCAAAACATTATTTTATTCTTTGCCTATATACCCCGACATTTTCCAACGTTTCCTTTTTGACAAAAGTTGAGTTTGGCGGATACAATAACAGTTTTCATTGTTCCAAGCGGACATTTTACATTATTCCGCTGGGAAAGATTGTTGTATCATTCACAAAGGAAGTACTTAATGAAGCGTTTTTGTAAAGAGATTTTACAGAGCTCCTGCTTCTGTCTGATTTTTTTTATAACTAACTTAGTAAAACACGGAGCTCGTTACCTATATCAACTGTGTTCCACACGTCGTTCTCAGAAACCTCTGATGGCTATAAATAACGCTCCAACATTATACATATTTTTGGTAACAGCTGATATTGAAAACGTACGGTTTGAAGTGCGCTCTGACGAGAGACATATGGACGCTCATCTTTCACATTTAGTGAAATAAACAAAACTGGCCGTAAATTGATGAGTGAAAGGAAAACTAGGATTTGAGTGAAAGTATTAGAAAGCTGATTTTTTGTTGAAAATTTCGAAACCAAATGAGAAAATATACTTTTTTCTATGCTATCTGTACTCGGCAATATAAAATGTCGTGTGTAGGTGCACTTAGTGCAAGATAAGGCAATTCTTTCCGCGCTCCTGGCCTTTGACATAGAGACAAGAGAGCGGCGGCGCCAACGAGCGCACGGGCGGCAGCTGATCTCCATCAACACTCACGGTTCCGTCGTCCAACACTCGAGGAATTCCTTAATGACCCTATGTAGAAAGTCAACTCACGATCTGAGATAAACGCGCAACGTGCATCAAGATTTTTTTTCATGGTCTTTAATGGTTGCGAGCTCCAAAATGATTGTATTGACCTCAATCTCGCAATTGATGGCGTGCTATAAAAGCTCTAATGCATCACTGACGTTCGTCCGACATCACATAAAAGACTTTGGCAATAACCATTCGGATTCAATGTAAGAGTTTAGCTGAGCAACCTTCGCGTGTTCCGAGAACTTCGCCGACCGGTCGGTTCGATGCTGCGGCGCGGTTCCCGGAACGTCGACCCGTGGTAGTTTCGATTTTTAAAATAGATGCGTTCCGTTATACGTGATCCTATATAGAAGCTCTGATTTATGGCCAGTCAATTAGAAGTTGTGTAATCTGTAAATGAGAGTGTCTATTTTTATCCCGAGTCCAGAGACTCGTTTCCGAGTGAAAGGGATTTCCTACTGTGAACTTGTAAAACAGGTTTAGGCCGTACGAACTTTCCTCCTTTGACGTTTCATTTCGTTTGAACCTAACTTCGATTTTGTAACTTGAATTCTGATGGCAATAGATAAAACTAATTTATTATACATGCGCTGATATAGGTACCATTGTTTCATGTGTCTCTGTGTCCATACATAAACAATGTAGACCAAACTTATAAACGAACGTAAGTACATAAATACGTATCATACAATGTTGACGTGGCATCGTGCACGATGCATGTATAACGATAACTGAATAGTAGTAGCCTCAGAGGTGACCTAATCGTTTGCCTTCACCTTTTACCAAAGTTTACCGACATAACGGTTGCTACCAGTGCAAAGTTTATTAGTGTGTGCACCATTCAGTTATAAAAAACAAGGAGTTGCTATGATCAATTTTTTGTGCAATCACTTTTTATTTCTTACAGGCATGAAGATGTTTTTCTTTTTAATTTGTATTAATTTCCGCACAGTTTATACACCTAAAATCAACACAAGGACGAACGAATTCATCTCAAAGGCGAAACGGCAAATTAAATCGCTGCTAACGATAGATCCAACATAGCACTTTAAATAAGCACAGTTTAGAGGCTGATTTTGTGTGGCCGAGGTTGAGATCAAAGCAGTATTTCAATCAGTTCGTTAGACGAAACTGTCGAGCGGGTTCGCAGTAGTCCGCCATTGAAATTTAAACTAGCCGCTCTTCTGGGAAAGCGGTGCAAGCGACTATATCTTTTCCTTCGTTTTGCTTTACTCAGTTCTGTCCTAACCTAACAAAACATGAGATGCCCACAGTGCCAAGCAAATTGGATACGGAGTTCTTGAATCCTGGTGGTTCAAAAAAGAACATAATTTTATTGTGAGTTGCAGTTTCTGTTGCTAATGTTTTTCTTTATGAGACTATCATAATATGTAATAAAAATATGTACTCGTACCTACTTTTAAATGTGTACTTTTGTGAACCGCTTAGTAACATATCCATTATCCACGCAACGTTTTTCTCTTATGCTTAAAGTTGTCTAATTCGCCATCGCCGTACGATGTTATGAGATGATGTTATGCGGTTTCTCATTCCACATTCCTAAAGTTACTGAAGTTTACTAATTTCATAAAAAGTTTAATTTCTTACTGTGTATTTTTGCAATCAACTGGTTTCACGGAATCATTCATATTTTCCCAGAAGCCAGCTCTCTGTGAGCAGTTCATGTTGCAAGACAATCTGCGCTTTCAAAGTTACTAGTGGATTGTTTAATACATTCTTGATTATCATAAATTATGCATAAATATGGTTTCTTCGAAGAGCATCAATAACTTTTAAGTTTCCTTAGAGCCTGAGGTCAGAGGCGAACAGTGCATAAAATTTAATAGCCGTGCATAATGTTGCATATAGCATTGTCGGTCCTTCGCCGAACAATAACCCGTATACAATTTTCTAAATGAGACAATGCAAAAAATTAATAAAAAATGAAGTCATAATGCTGGCGATTTCTCATAACAACCCTTGGGTCGGAGGCTTCCAAGGATTAATTACGAGTTCCGAGTAGGCCCGCCACCGGGCCATTCGATTCTTGGTAAACTCGAATCGAAAAAGGAGCAAAAACGGACGCGGCGCGTTCTGAGAACACGCATACCTGCGCCCGCGCAACCATCCCACCTTGTTCCGTCCGCCCGCCGATTCGAGAGAACTCACATTTTCCTAGTAGTAACCCTCCCAAGTAAAACAACATTTTCTCTTTTTCATATCATGTAAACTGTAGCAAGCTACACTCAATTTATTGACGCAAGCAGACGTCTAATGTTTACAAATTTGTTTAAGAGCACTTGGTCATAGGACGAATACGTAGCTACAAGTAGCTAATGACGTAGTACATACCTTACTGTGCTCATAGTACGATAGAGGCGCGGCATTGGTGCATCTTTTTTTACTAACGGTAGGTACCTACTCCTTAAATTGCAATTTATGTAAATACGTGCGATTTCCAAGCACTGATGGAGCTAGAATTACGATCGCAGTTATCATATTTCAGAAATCAGATTTAAGTACGGCGTTTAATATTGATAAGTTCTGGGAAACTAACAATGTACGAATTCGACGGATGGTTCAAGTAAATGTATTCGTAACTAGAAGTGAGCGTATCCACGGAAATGACTTATGCAAATACGAAAGTTTGTATGTACTCATAAACATTTTTGTGTTTCGTTTTTTTGTTTGCCAGTAATTGTCTCATTTCAAGTAAAGGCCTGCTAGATAATTATGGTAAGACTAAGAGTACAGATAACCGCGCTTGCGAACAGTTTTTTTTGTGTCTAACTAACAAATGATAAAAGAATCCATTTTTTCTTACCCTGCTTTCGTTAACACAAGTTGGTTAGTTTTCTAAAAAAAAAAAGTTGGTTAGGTTTAATAGAAAGTAAAAAATAAAATTTTTCGTCTCATTATGCAGCGTTTTGTAATTCCCAAGTAATAGAAACGTTTTTATTTATTTATTTATTTATACTTCATGCACATAAAGGTACAAAGGCGGACTTAATGCCTTAGGCATTTTCTACCAGTCAACCTTTGGGTGATGCAGAGAAGAATAGTGGTTACGTTTTATGGTATTTAACCTTATATTGGTTTAGATTTCGTCCTAATCTGTGACTTGTTGGTCGTGTACTGTTGACAGAGTGGTCGTGGTCATATATATCGGTCGAATCTTGCCACCGCTTTTTGTGACGCGACGCTATATAGCTCTAGTTTCGGCGGCTTACGAGTTGTCAATGATGCTAAAGTTTGTCACAGATTTGATGAGTTTGTCCACCGTGTTAGCACCCACGTGGTCTTTGCCCTCGACTTTCCTTTGCACCACTAATCGTGCCATTGAGTCCTCCTTACGGGTGATATGTCCGAAGAACTAGAATCCGTGGTATATTTTTCTTTTATTTCCTAAAAGCTTAGCTACTGCTAGGGTAAGAGTTTTTGTGATTTATCTTAAATGTTTAGACCGTTCTTATTATTCGAACTTCTGATTATCCTGGTATGCATCTGTTAATTCATACCTACAGTCATTATTTGTATCGACTTGTTTTCAAAAGGGCAGATAAACAACAAAGTTGTTTGTTATTGTACACGCAATACATACAAATAAAAAACAACTGCTCTGCAAATAATAACAGTAGTAAGAAAAAGTGTATCGAACAAAATATTTTGATTAACACTGTCATTTACATATTAATACATATGTAGTAATATTTACGTTGTAAATAATGAAAAGTAGATTAATATAATGGATTAATTAACATGCTTGAAGGATAGAAAATAAAACAACCGCTAACGTACAGTTGCTTCTATTTTTCTTCGAAATTAGAAACCAGGTATTTTATTTAGACATGCTAGGAGCTATTGTAGTCAAAAACTATAATTCGATTCGATCGGTTCGAAACCCATAATGCGGTAGTTTATGTAAAATGACTCTGTTTGTAGATTAAAAGTTATTGGCGCCCAGCATGGTAGTCGAATATTAGCATCTTTTCTATTATAGATACAGTTTCGAAAGATGTCATTTCTTTTTTTACTATGTAATGTCCTTGGATTTTCTACATTATTTAGTGAATCTTCTTTTCAAATATTCTGTTTACAGTAGTATTGTAACAGTTAGTGTCTAATTCGGCGCCACACATAGTATCATTTAAGCATCCACAATCAAGTACAAGTTACGGAAATGAAGTCAGTTCTTTCATTTTTGAACCATTTCTTTTGGCCTTTGCTCTAGATTACCTTTTCGCCTTTGCGTTTTAGGGCCATGGTAACTCTTTTAAATGTTCCAGCAGCTGGATTACACACTTAAAATTAATTTTTGGTTAGACTAGACTCGTTCATAGAAGATTCCACAGTGTCCTAGAGTGCGTTTACAGAATTAAGGCATAGAGCTATGTTTTCTTTTATACGTAGCTCTTTCATGCTTAGGAGATAATTTTAATGTGGTTCTTAGTACGGAGTTGCTCTTTGAACTTTTGACGCAGAGCCCTGCGTAAGAGACTATTGATGTTGTTAGTTAATAACAACAATTACAATTAAAACGACATCAGTATACGTCAAACATCCAAAACTCTATCGGAGTCAATATTTTTTTCCATGACTCTCAATCAATGATAATTGAAGTGTTTCTACAAGGTTTCTACGAATCATATCATCGTCATAGTACCGTAACTGGTAACAATAGACTCGGCTCCTTTTAGCTTTAAAATAGCAACAAAAAATACATTGTCTCCCTTTGAGGATAAACAAAGGCCGCTACGATTCCCTGTAAACGATTTAACAGCGTGATGTTCCCGGTAAAACGTGGACAATGGGATTGTTAACAATAACATTGATTTGAACTAAGTGCAGTCAACAGTCTTGTGACTGGCGAGGTCGCTACCAAGTGGGTGAGTGGTGAAGTGGTTGCTACGTGCGTGTGGATATCATACATTCGTGGAAAGTATTCGTCGTAAACAAACATTTAAGCTCTATTTAGCCTTCTATGTTTTACGGGTTGACTCTGAATCAGTCTTTTAAAAGGCAATTAGTAAATTCTAATTGGAAAATATAAATTCCACTAAAAAACTTAAGCTGCCTTCATGTTAATGCTGATTGATGGGTATGGTCAAATTAAATTGTGAAGTTGTATTGCATAAAAAAACTATAATTTCGTTGGCTATTCGGATCTTGAATAAGTTGCATATTACGTATTGTAATTATGCAAAATCTGCAATAATTCCTTCAAACAGTTTATGACTTGATCGTTTATTCTAAGGAAACGTTATATCGTAGCGTGCTAGCACGATAATTGATTTCAAATGAAGCGATTCACCGCTTGGCGAGGTGTCATTAACACAGTCAGCACGCTTGTGAATAAACATAATTTTATTTATATCATTTCCTACTGCATAACGTTCCGTTGGTATTACATCGCTGTAATTAAGATAGTCGGAATTTCTAACCTAGTTACAGATACGATCATTTCTTTAGACCAAGAATGTGGGTAGTTTGATTTTCTTGCGTAAAACATCGAACAATTTAATTATATTATTATTATTAATTTATAGAAAATTATACAACAAACACTTAAAAACTAAACAAAACATTTCAAACCAAGTTACTATTTTGATGACATCATTATTTTTGCAAAAGAGATACAATTCAAATAAAGAGCACAGACCAAATGATCATTTGTTTTTAAATGGCAAGGGATTACGTCATTCATTAATATAATCTACGCTTTTATCATTGAGAACGCATTGACCCCGAAGCCTATGTGATAATGATAACAGCTGGCGCCGTTTCATATTTTGTGTGGTCTCTATACATGTGTTTTGCAATCTTAAACAAATTTACTTTCACGCTGACGTATTGAAGACAAGTGAAAAACTTGCCTTAATTTGTTAGTAGTATCTGTGAAGTACCGTTTGGTTCAACACTTTTGAGGTTCTCACCTGGTAGTTTGACCACCATTGGAGGTGTTCGTGGTCGGTTGGGATCCAATGTAAACGCCTTAGGTAACAACAAACACGGAAACACAAAGGCCCACTTATAATTACTTATATTTCCTCAAATCCACTTTATGGCCGTTTCGTTTCTCAGTAAAACTCTTTATAAGCAGTTTCGTAGAAACCGACTGCACTGGAGAAATTAATTTGCAGAAATCGACGTCGCCGACGGCTGCCCGTCCGCGTGCCTCAACAGAAACGCTTTCTAAGTACGCGCACATTCAATTTCACTCAACCGTCGGTGTTTATCACAGATAACGATATCGCGGCGGGAGGTGAAAGTTCGGCGAGGTGGGTCGCCTCGGCGTGACAATCCTCTTTCGTGTACAAAAGTGTACTGAGCGAGCGGCAGAGCCGGCACGCGGCGCGCACCGGAGCGAGTGAGGTAAACACGCGTGGCGGGCGGAGCGGCTCGGCGGGGGGACCGGCATGTGAATGTGCGACCGAGACCGAGCGGGCTCGCGCAGAGCGTACTTGCCGACGAGTCGCCACTTCCCAGAACTACCAACCTTGGCACTTCCACGAAATAACTCAAGGCATTGTCACTAATTTATAAAACTTATGGTCTTCCGTCCAAGGCTTGCGAGCCGGCACCGGCTGACTCCGCCGTGAAAGCTCGTGACTGTAACATTAAGACGTGCACCAGGTACTGTTGACCCCGATGAACGGCGTACGACGTTAAATTAGGTAACTTGTAGTATCTATCTATCCATCAATCAAAGTGCGAGCTCGGCCCCCTACCTCCATCAGACATGGTGGTAATAAACGTTGGAAAGTTCATTCACTTCTTGGTCTATTTTTTGTCGACAAACACACCCATACATGGATACAGGTAGATTTTGAATGAATTGAAGTGCTATCAACTTCTTTGAAAATTGTTTCAGTAGGTATTTATCTTCTATTATCGATAACAATGGAATATTTTCACGTTACTGGTAAAGTAGATTACACTTGTAGATTACCGAGAAACTTGTAAGTGAAATGGATGATGGTAGAGAAGCCGACAAATGCACTGACCCAGTTAAAAGCATTTACATAGAAATGTCCAGGTATGGCTTTGTAAATCGCTTTAAGTATATTAACTGTACAGGTAACTAACACAACCTACCAACTCTTACACAAACTACTAAATTAACTTATAACATATTTTCAACAATAGTTTGGCAGACAGACTATTGTGTAAAACTGATACGTTTAACATAAATTTAGAATCCAATGGGAATTTAATCATTTGTTGAAACCAAGCAGAAATTATGAAACGTTAAGCTTATTTTTCCATTTTCAATTATTAAAAAATTGCTATTGTAAATATACCATATATCGGAGAACGAAATACAGGTGTAAATACTATATCAATTTTAACCCAAAAACTAACTAAAATATGATATGCATCATAAATCATGGCTACTATTACTTTTAGCTAGAAATCAAACAGGTAACAGTTCCATTATTTAGTTATTATGTGGCTACTTGAGTCGCATATCAGAATGTGCGACTTTTAATTTCAACTTAGTTTCGAAGTAAACATTCACACTTTTTTTACCGCCCTATCTCCAGTAGTGTCACTTGATTAATGTATTTGAATAGCGACATCTGTTACATTTACATCTGCTGCTATTTCTGTTAGAGATCTAAAAATATGATGAATAAGAATGTATAGCTACCTAATATTATTGTTATTGTAACAATGGGTGATTTCGTCTCCCAGTAGGGCAAGTAATCAATAATGCTGGAGATAATCGAGCATTCCTCGAAAGGCAATGCGTGTGACATGCGCCACACTTCTTCGAACGAGTGCTCTTCATGGTATGTATAAACGGCGACAAAACTGTTCATGAGTATTTCTATCATGTAGATACATTTAGGACATATTTTTTTGCAACAACTTCTCAGAATTTATTCTTTTGCTGGATGTCTATCAAATGACCTAACCTAAATGATACTACTACTGTCAAAAATGCGATTAGTATGTGATTCCAAAGGCATGTTCTCAATATTAGGACATATTTTATTACAAAAAAACTACCGCAAGTTGGTAATAGGCATACAGTAGGTAAAGTAGCTTGTAACCAATTTGAAATCAACAGAAAATACCGTCATTTTCGTTAAAGGTTAAAATAAATTGCTGTAACATTTCAATTTCGTTGGCGACACGATAAAATCGGACACTTACATTGAGCTTTTGTTTTATGTGATGACATAACTTATTCATCGCTATTACGCTGGCCTGACATGTGAATGACCTATATTACTAATTAAACTTTTGTCGTTGAGTATCCCACATGGACAGATGTCGTGCACGTGGCCCTGTGTGTGTGTGCATCACGTCGCCACATTTCGTCAATAATGGCTCGGATCATAAAGAGCTTTTGGTGTTTGCTGCTTAATGTCCCCTTTAAAATTTGGCGCCATGCCTTGTTTATGTTTCAGTGTCAGACATGTTTACAAGTCGAAAGGTCATGGAAATAGGAAAGACTAGGGAGGTTAAGGAAATGTGTCATGTACTTTTTTCTAGACATTTAATGACTAAAAACTGTCCAAAAAATTTGATGTGTGACTGAGATTGACATGCGCTACTGAAATATGTTACTGTATAATAATAATTCATGGGACTTTTTACAATAATTATCATTAACAAAATATTACTTTTTCTACAACTCAATAAAAGGACTGCTAAAAAAAGAGTATGTTATACCAAGATCTTGGAAGTAATAAACAAACGCGTTAAAACTATTTTTACTTCTACTAATCCCACACTTTTTTAATGTCCTATTTAATTAATTCCTTACGTAGGTAAATTGATAATAAAGCTAATGGGCAATTTGTACATGCGCAGTCTTAATCGATTCTGCGCTGGTTTCGAGCTCTAAAAAGCTTGATCTAAAAATAACTTAGCACTAGTAAGTAAGGGTTGTCAGGACTTAAAACCGGAAAGTCGAACAGATCGGTAAAAACAGATTTTAGTGGATAAAAGGCTGAACATGGCCGAAGTATAAAATATAATGATCTAGCTTCTGCCCGTGACTTCTTCCGCATTGCGCATTGCGGACACGAAGTCGAGGTCAGATAAAAAATTGGCATACCTATGTCCTTTCTTTGGGTTCAAGTTTACTCTGTGAGTAATTTCGTCATAATCAGTTCTGCACATTAATATCTTAACTGTGAAAGAGTAACAGACAGACAGAGGTACTTTCACACTTATAATAGCGTGTAGTGTTCCACTCACACACACCACACTTAAGCAGATGCCAGCAAACTGCAGGGGCCTGTAAGGCTGGCTAGGGCTACAGAAATTTTTGAAAAGGATACCGTGGTCCTGGAGCGCAAAGGCAACTGAAGGACATAGATGGATTTTAGTCTGAAAATCTAGCTCGTCCTCTCGCTCCTCTACCATAGACCGGGAAGTTTTTGGAAGATTTCCCACCTCCAAAATAAAACTATGGACTTTGCGGGTACACATCGAAAGTTATTCCATACTTTATCACGTATTTTTTTTGCCTTTCTAATGAAGTAACAGCGAAATGTAACACGTAATATGCGTAACCGAGGTCGGGCATCGTCTACTTTGACCGGATACGCATAGAAAAAGCCTGAGTATGATTTTCTTTATCCGGGAGCCTGACAACCCTAGCTGTACCGTATATGAATAAGCTCTAAGCCTTCTTTGATCTTCATGGGGGCCGATTCGTACTGCAGTTAGGGATTACTTCGTCGAATCAATTTTCCTCATATCTCGGATATTCCTAAAAATATCACGGTAAGAGTATACCGAGCAATATAATCTGTAAAAACGTTAAAAAACTCATTACACTTTTTTAGTTTCCCTGCGTAAAATTTACCTTCGTTACGATTGACGATGAATTGAATTATTAGTGAAAACTAAATTCATTACCTACCTATTAGTGAAAACTAAATTCTCTCTAGAACTTCTCAATATTTTGTCGAATTTTAAAACAAAATAAAATCGTTAGGTACCTAATCGCAAAAAATATGTACTTAGACGGCCTTTATTTGTGTTTGAAGGTACAATCTACAACTAGTTATTATGGGGTTTAAGTATGAAATTGTCGATTTGCACTGTTTTTTTTATTTTTTTTTAATTTAACATAATTTTATTTAATCAAAATAATTACCATTATTATCTATACATTACTGCCATCATAATATGAAGGTCTGATGATCTAGATTCGACAGACTGTGTGAAAACATTTTGTACTGCCTGCTGAGAAGAAAACTTTTTATCAGGTAGAAAATTGTCCAAATCACGAAAAATATGGTAGTCAGTTGGAGCCAGGTCTGGCGAATACGGAGGGTGACTATGGTTCTTAATTGCAGTTCCTGTAGATTTATAATGGTTTCTCGTGCTTTATGAGATCTCGCGTTATCATGGAGCAATAATGGTGAAGATCGATTTATGAGTCGGGGCTGTTTCACTCCTAGTTTGACTATCGTTGTTCGGACTTCGGCACAGTAGACATCTGCCGTTATTGCTTGACCAGATCAGAGAAAGCTATATTATTGGTAAGCTTTGCTTTAGGACTCTGTTGCGGCGTTTGACCTGGGGTCTGCTAGTTTATCGTAAAGAATCCACTTTTCATCACAGTCACAATTCGATCCAATATTCCTTCATTTTTGTATCGATTCAACAAGGCAACACAAGTTTCAACACGCATTTCTTTCTGCAGATCAGTCAAATCATGAGGCATCCATTTTTCAATTTTTTTAAATTTTATTGGTTTGACGCAAATGAGTCAATATTGTTGGTAAGGTAACGTTAAACCATGCCGCTAATTCCTGGGTAGTTTGGCTCGATTTGGCTTCCACTATCTCTTTCAATTCATAGTTATTCACCAAATCAAAGTTTTCATCACGAAAGCGTTTAAACTCGCACGGTGCGTTCATTAGCAGTACCCTCTCCAAACGCAACATTGATATTGCGAGCTGTTACTGCCGCGTTAGTTCCGCGTCGAAACTCGTATTCAAAAATCACTCGTATTTTCGAAGTATCCATCTTTCATGTCTAAGCTGAATAGAAAAACAGCTGAAAGTCGATAATCGAATGTTGTTCATTTTTTAAAAGAAGAACTTCATAGGTATCATGTGAAAAAAGTTTCACTCAAAAATTTCAAATGAAGGTTCTATGTCAATTCGAAGTACCTATTACAATAAAACGGCAATTTCATACTTTAACCCCTATTATTATCTTACTCTTTTTTAACCGAAAGAAGGTACTCGTGTATTATTGACTAAAAACAACATACTTAATTATCTGCTATTTTAATAATAATATACCTAGTTAAAATCATGATAAAATTGAAATAGTTCTAAAACTTTGTCGGTTGGTTCCGCCGAAAATACGATAACAGTATTTTCGGTTACACAGTAACTTTTGTATTTATGTTTCTATTTATAGTGGGAATTATTAATATTGTAATATTTTTAAAGTGTTAATCTTTAGTGTGTTTATTTGATACTATAGATTAAGGTGAGAAATCATCCAAATGACTTCTCGCGCTCTGGGTGGAGCGAGAGGGCATGCCAGACTTTTACTGTTTAAAACCACACCTGTGTCCTTCAATTACCCTTTGCGGTCTAGGACTACGGGTTTCCTTTTGAGAAATTCTCCGCGGTCCTAGCTAGCGGGCGTCGCCCCAATGGGCTCTTACGGTCTGCTGACATCTCTTTGAGGAGCGCGTGAATCACTACGCGCTGTTGACGACTGGGCTCGGTCCGGTTAATTACCGATCAGCCTGACGGCGAGCCACCCATTGCTCGACGTCCGCAAGCCCGCGTCTACCGTGGCTGGTAGTAGTCGAGGTCGGAATTACGGCGGCTAGGACGTGAGGACCTTCGTTCCCTCACGCGTGCAGCCTCCTCCTTTGCTAGAATTACTGCTTCGCAGAGGAGGCGACTACGACTCTCCCGCGATCTACTACGACTTTCACTTGTATTTACAAGTTTCCTTTCGCAGGTATGCTGAAAGAAATTTCCATAAAAATTAGCACCACTCATTTATTTTATGTAGGTATTATTACTGTTTCCATGTACTTAAATAAATAATAAAAAAATAGTGTTTTTTCTTATTTATGTATCAGATTGTTTATTCGGAGATCAACATTTTAAAATACTACATCGGTTGTAAAATGTACATATTTCATTCTGCGATGCTTTTTTTTGAGTGATTTTCTTTTGTTAGTACGCTTTGGATTATCACGCCCCGTTTTCTTTATATCCTCATGATGTAATATGTCTCCCGGTTAGGTGTAACCAATAAAATCCCAATGTTATCATAAATAAAATCATTTTTTTTAGGTTACACTTAAAAATAACAAAAACAGGTAGGGGAAGGTGGGGTAAGACGATGTAGCGAGGTAAGACGGGGACCATAGCAAAACAGATTATACAATGTCGCTAGAAAATTTATTTTAACGTCATCTAACGGTATTTAGCAGAAGTTAGTGTGCGCATTGTAACTTGGTAATATTTTTTTTAAATTTTGAGTGGGTCCATCTAATTTTTGACGTATATTAAGTGCGTGAATGTTCATAATGTATGGTATACAAGATGTGTGTCATGTTTTAATTAATATTGAAACCCACGGCTGATACAGTTTCGACACCATCGATAGCAGCAACCTCACAAGCAACACTGACAGTCCCTCCATCAAGATCATGCTGGTCAAGAAACGCGAAATCGCTCTTCAGTGTCGATATCTTCACCTTTAGGTAGTTCCGACCACTGTCTAGTGAAGTCTGTGTCCTTCTACTCCCCGTCCGATCCCAGCCCTAGAGGCACCCTCAAAAGAAGAAGGCTTTCAATAGGTCAAGTCCTGGTGATGCGGAGGTCTCGGTTTGACCACATTAGCCGAATAGGAAACAAAGTTGCTTCATACCCAGCAGGTAGTAAGGTGTTTTGGTCCTCGGCCAAGTCGGTTGAATCGAACTTCTGCCGCCCCTCACCACCTAACCAGATGGGTCGCTGGTCCAAGCCGTTGAAGAAAAAGCAAACTTATTTGTATCTCTTTTTGCGGAATCTTTTTCTAGATCCTGGTGATGCACGGCCCTCTGCTACTCCTGATGAAAGTGAGACAGTAGGTCGGAATTTCGCATCCATCAGAAGGACGTCCGTAGGGTACTGCCTAATTTTGACGTGAACAAAGCTAGTAGCTTGGACGGGATACCGGCAATCAGTGGCGTGCTAGAAACCTTTATAGGGGGCAAGTCAAGGAACCTTGATTTATCTACTACTTACCTACTTAACTGATATTCCGAATAAAAAAACTCGCGCTATAATCCGCCGTCACGTATCATCAGTGCAAAATGTCTTGCTGTAATTTTGATTTTAATTGCTACATTTATTTGTTAATACTATGATAGAAATTATGTAAACATCATACCTGTATCATAAATGATAAAAATATTTAAGAGCCATCTATTGATAATTTTTGGCAAGTCTTGCTCACTCACAAAAAAAAAATAGCTGTCTACTTCTGAATGATCCACTAGATGGCGTAAAAAAGATTGTAGTAGGTAATCAATGAAATCAATCATTTGTTTACGATATTGATATGTGATATAATTAGCAAATACTTACAATTTAAACAGCCATAGCTTTTCGTCTTTCGCTTTATCACACACTTAGAAATTTCATCACATAACTGTCGAGAACACTGATATCGGTCGAGAAAGAGAACCAAGTTTCTGTTCGCGGTTTACCAAATCTACAGAATGAAATAACAGTATTCAAGTGTTTTTGAGATTTTTGATGTTTTTCATGGCACCAGCGAAATTATTTGAGTCATTATAACCAGATGTATTCCAAGCATTCTTATCGTTTGAGAAAAATATGCAACACCAACAGAACAATTTGTTTAAATGCGAGAGAGCCGGCAATCCAGTGAGTTTTGAAAACTGAGCAATGAAACTGCTTATTATGTGATTTAGTTTTCTGAGAAATAATCAAATCAGGGCTAGGTTTAGGTGAAGTCGATCATATTTATCTCTAAAACTCAGTATTTACCTGGCCAAGTATTTTTGCCACACATTTTTAATCGGTCACAAGGAGCAATTGCATGTGTTTCCGAATTAATTTCAAAGATAAAAAACTTAAATCACTTCAGAACCAAGTAAGTTACAGCAATAACTAATCATAAAACTTAAATTACAAAAAAAAAAACAAAAAAAATCTATCAAAACACACATAAAAAACGATAACTGCTCAAAGCAAATTTTAATTAATTTGTAGTTTGCACAACTGTTTTACGCATCATAGAGGGCGCCTCGTAGTTTGCGTATTAAAAGTTCGCCTCGTAGTAAAATTCATTTATTCCATATTGGAAGCCTGGATTATTTTAATAGAAAAATGTTCGCTGAGTACTTGCACACAGTATCAAATTTTACCCACACAGATTCACATTTTTATGTTTTTATAGGGAAAAGTGAGATGGCAGATTAAGCCAAATATGAAAGCCTTTGCGACAGAAAAAGACAGAAACACAATAGTGTTTATCTCTTTTTTTTGTTAAGTGTTAGAGTGAGGTTGAAGAGATTGCGCTTAGAGTGGCAACATTGCATAATGCATGTCATAGGTATCGTATCTTATGAATGAATTTTAATTTCGCATTGAACACGTAATGACAACTTAGCGTAACCGCGTAGGCGCGCGAAGTTGAAAGTTTGGATTTTTATTTAATTCATTTGTTGTGTTTTATGATTTAGATGTGAGGTATTATTTTCACATCAAGCTGGGCTTATTTACTTGTATTGCTCGCACGTCCCTGCCGGCAATTGTCCTTAGAACTTGTGCGCCTTAATTGTCTCCGATCTTGACACGTCTGTTTTGTCTTTCGTACACGACTGAAAATGGCCGACTGCTTGGAACCTAACGTGCAGCCAGTGCCCAAGTAGGGCAGTCGAGCTGAGACCCATCTCTGTAACCTCCATCCTGTGCAAGAGTATGGAACTAGTGCTAAATAGGAAGCTTCTGGTTTAACTAGAAGCTTACGACATCCTCAGTGACCGGCAATACGGCTTTCGCCAAAATCGGTCCACGGGGGTCTTCTAGCGTGTGTCATTTACATCTGGAACGAGGCCATCAAGAAGCATGGGGAAGCGCTTGCCATCTCCCTTGACATTTCGAAGGCTTTCGCGAAGGCTCTGGCCCGAAAGCCTTATTGCTGAGCTTCCTTCCCTCGGTCTACCTGCTGGTCTGTGTGATTGGATCGCAGACTTCCTGAGGGATAAGTCCATCCAAGTGGTCATTGATGGCTGCTCGTCCGATCAGTTGGGTATAAATTGAGTTCCTCATGGGTCGGTGCTCTCGGCCACATTGTTCTTACTGCACGTATATGACCTTCTTAAGCCACTTTGGGTATGCAGATGACAGCATTGTTGTTGAGAGTTACGTGTCCGCCGCACGCGGCAACCTATCGGGTCACATATCCGATCTCTCCGAGAAGCTGAGCGCTTGAACGTGTCTTTGAAGGCGATCTTCGTTTGGGGCGATGCCAATCTAGTCAAGTTCAACGCTGCCAAAACGCAGACGTGTCTTTTTTCCCATAACCGGAGCCAATTTTACCCGGCTCCATCTTTTCGGGGTGTGACCATGCCGATAACTGACCATCTTAAACTTCTTAGGATAACATTGTCATCTACCTTCAATTTCGGGTCGAGGCAAAAGCTCAACTGGCTGATAAAAAAATTGGGGATCTTAGGTGAGGTTATACTACTTCACGCCGGAACAGTTGCTCAACCTTTATCAAGCACAAGTTCGATCGTGTATGGACTACAGCTCTCAACTTTGGGATAGATTTGCCAAATACCAGCTAGAGGCACTTGAGTCGATTGAGAGGCGAGCCAAAATCATCATCGGCAATGGTGCACTCGTTAAGTTGAAGCTTCAAAGTCTTGAGCATCGATGTCGAGTTGCTAGCCTGTCGGTTTTCTATAGTTTACATTTCGGGGAGTGTGCACTAGAATTGCACAATTTGATTTGGCCAAGCCTGTTCCATCTTTGGACCACTAGATGTACGGCGTTGCGCTACTGGTACATGGTGGAAATCCCACTCATACGTACAAAACGTTTTGGGAACACATTTATCGTACGTACAGCTAAGGAGTGGAATTCCCTACCGGAGTCTGTGTTTCCAGATAACTACACCCTAAGTGTCTTGAAGTCAAGAGTGAATAGGTTACATCTAGGCAAGCGTGCTTCATCGTATCCGCTTACCATCAGGTGAGATCGTGGTCAAACGCGAGCCTATCAACAATAAAAAATAAACAAGAACATCATCAGCCCATGGTACCCAAACGTTCACCTGCACCACCTTAAATTCTACAGTGAACACAGCAGCACCTCAAAAAAATCATGAATCCCATCATTAGAACAGCAAACAACATTAAATTAATCTCTGGATAATGTAGCATTTTATCTGGTTAGAAAGAAAAAGAAAGAAAGAAAAACAATTTTATGTGGTACAGCACAAGGCACAAAAATATTAAATAATTAATAGCCCAAAACAATTAATGCTTTATCCACGAATTGCCGCAAAAAGTACAAGACAAGTTCGAAGAAGAGGAAAAAAAGCTATTATTGAAAGAAAAGCTATGGCTTTTCCTTATAAAGCAGAGTTAGAAAGACAAAACAATAAAAGACATAAATTAAAGGGCACAAATAAAAATAAATTGAAAAAAAAAAACAAATAAAAGAACTAAGAAAGCTCAGATATTAGATGATAAAGATACAGAATATCTTTACTGCCACGGCTTATATTTCGAGTCACTTGCGGAGACTTGCGGTAAGTGTGGCCGCATTGTGGCTGTGCAGGAGTGGAAGATAGCAATGATGAAGCTGGCCATATCTGCCCTGTTTTTGAAGATAACGAAGATTAAATGTTTAATGCCCCATCTTACCCCAGTGTCACTCCCCTGACCCTGACAGGGCCTCAATGTCTTGCCCTATAGGTGGGGCAAGATTTAGATATTTTTTTGAGTTGATATTTATATGAGAATATTTTTATATTTTTCTTTAGACTGATTATAATTAAAGAAGGAAAGATTGATTATTTTGGTAATAAAAATTCCTAATTTATGCAATCAAAAATAGAGCGTTTTATTTATTAATTATCTAAAGTCCCCGTCTTGCCCCACCTTCCCCTAAGTGTTGCAACCAGCAGCACTCTAGCTAAGTTATAAAATAACTTGTATTAATGACGAGACGACGACTTGAATGACTTTCAGTCAGTTAATTCACAAGCTCAAATCATCATAGTTATTAGTTTGATCTGAAACTTTTAATAGAAATTCCTACAAAAATATGTAAAATACAAAAATATACTCAAGGGGATGCAATCGACATACATTTTCACTGCTTTTCATACAACCGCACTTACGCGATTATGACTTTATTACACATTTTTCATTAGATATTTTGGAAACACAGTATCTTGTGAATGTTATCTAGGCTTTTATTAAAAACAAATAAAAAATTGTGTAAAACTGATCCAGTAAAGGCTTAGAAACCTAGAAAATTTAATCAAGATTCTGAATGACGATATTTTTAAAAGCACGTATTTCCTAGAATAAGTTTTGCAATATATTCAAGTAAATCATGGAATTACCGATTGCTAACAGAGTTTTCAAGTGTTATCTCTCTTTTTACCCGACTGCGCGACGCAAAGGAGGGTAATGTGTTTATCAGTCTATGTATGTATGTTTGTTTTTTCGCGTTGCCTTTTCGTCAAACAACGTCGGATTGCGTTAGATGAAGCAACAAGCTTTTAAACCATGCTCGATGTTGACGATAGGCGAGTGGAAAAGGTTTTGTATTGTTTTAGGTAATTAAAAATACTGAGTACTAAACTAATTAAACTCGACATTGAGAACCTCCTACATTTTTAGGGTTTCGTACCCAAAGGGTTAAACGGGAGTCTATTACTAACACTCCGATGTCCGTCAGTCCTTCCGTCTGTCTTGTCTGTCATCAGTCGTGCTATCCTCTAAGAAAATAGCCTTGAGCGCAACGCTGTCCGCAGCAACGAAATCCAAACGGGTTCATTGAATTGTACGTATATGGATTTCTTCGCTGCAGCCAGCGCAGCGCTCAAGGCTGTTTTCTTAAAGAATAGCACAGCTGGCTGTATCTCGTGAACCGTGATAGTAAGACAGTTGTAATTTTCACAGATTATGTAATTCTGTTGCCGTTATAACAACAAATACTAAAAAACAATAAAATAAATATTTAAGGGGCATCCTATTCAACAAACGTGACTTTTGGGCCTTTTTTTTGCTATGGACGGTACGGAACCCTTCGTGCGCGAGTCACACTCGCACTATACCGGTTTTTTTTTATGTTAGTTAAAAAGTGTAGCTGATATATTTTTAATCTTCATTGCTCAAAACAGACCGAAAAAGGCAGCGACCTCTCGCGCCGAGCCCTGGTTCGGGCTATGGTTCGGAGCGAGGAGGAATGGCAGGCGGTCGCCTCCTGCGAAGCAGTAATGCTAGCGAATGAGAAGGCCGCACGCGTGAGGGAACAAATGTCCACATGCCCCAGGCGCCGAGATTCCGACCCCGACTACCAGCCATGGTAGACGCGGGCTTGCGGACGTCGACCAATGGGTAGCTCGCCGTCCGGTAATTGACCGGACCGACAGTCGTCACCAGCGCGTAGTGATCTACGCGCTCCTCAAAGAGATGTCAGCAAACTGTAGGAGCTGAGCAGGGCCGATGCCCGCTAGCTAGGACCGCGGGGAATTTCTGAAATGGAAATCCGTAGTCTTAGAACGCAAAGGGCAACCGAAGGACACAGGTATGGCTTTAGTCAGTAAAAGTCTGACACGCTTCAACCAGAGTTGGAGAAGTCTCTTAAAAGCCAAAATTAATCTACATACCCAAGATATATTAAAGTAATCAGTAATATGTAGTACGCCGGAAGTCGTCGGTTCGATTCCCACCTAAGAAAAATGTTAGTGTAATGAGCACGATCATTTGCCACGAAAGGCAACGAAGGAACAGGTGTGGGTTTTTAGTCAGTAAAAGTCTGACACTATCTCCCGCTATGTCCAAGAGTGGGATTTGTAATAAGATGATTTTCGAACCGAAAAATAAAGCTCTGCTTAGTTTGGGACTAGATAGAGTTGTGTGAAAGTTATGGAATATTAGTATAATAGGTAGGTATAATTTTTATCCCAATAGTGGTAATCCCATGTGCCTTCTAGTGCCTACCCGTATTATGTTACTTTTCATGGAAATCCCTGGAACCATCGTTAAAGCATGACTGATATTTTATTTCACATAGCCCTACATGGGCACTTACCAGGGGCGTAGCTACCGCCGTATCAGCCGTATCAATGATACGGGGCCCCCAAAAACCAGGGGCCTCGTGTAAAAATTCGTAACATGTTATGTATCCCTTATCAATTAAAGAATTGAAGGTTGTGGAACCTTCAATTCTTTAATTGATAAGGGGTGCGTAGTTAATGAATAAAATAATGACTAAATGATATGTTCCATTTTTATAGCTCTGTTCGTTCTAGCATTCTCTACTTAAGATCACAATAAAAACTGAACCTCTCTTCTATTCTAGAATACTCTAATAAACGAGGATAACTGGGGTAGGTCTGGTCATCTCTGTCGTTGCCTATCGCGACTCCATCTCATGTCTCTGTGCTAATAGGGCCTACGGTGTAAAAAAAACTTCGAAATTTTTTAGTATAGGGCCCTTTTGAGACTAGCTACGCCACTGGCACTTACGAAACATCAGGAGCTAGTGAACGGCTACTATTGCAATCACAATAATTAATATATAATATAATATTCACACAACGCCGTCTAGTCCCAAGCTAAGCAGAGCTTGTGTTATGAGTAAGTACTAGACAACTGATAAACATACATAAATATTTCTAAATATATACATATTATAGGTAAATTACATCCAGACACAGAACAAATGATTGTGCTCATCACACATTTGTCCTGGGTGAGAATCGAACCCACGATCTCTGGCATAGCAGTCAGGGTCACTAACCAATAGACCAACAGTTTATCGAAAGCTGTTTCCAGCGGTTTCACCTGTATCTGTAGTTACTGCTCCGCTCCTATAAGTTGGTGCAGTATGATGTTATGTACCTAGCCTATAGCCTTCTACCTTCTGTCTTCTGCCTGTCTTCTTTCTTTTTTCTTCTTTTTTGTTTCTACGATAAATAGGTTATCCAAAGAATTTTTCGATCCGAACTAGTAAGTAGTTTCCAAAATTAGAACGCTCAAATAAATAAACTCTGTAGCTTTAGGTACAAAAATATAGGTAAGAATATAAATAAGATATAGTATTTAACATTAATAATATCTATTAGTAGGATTGGATTCTAATAAGTTACATAATAAGCATAATTATTAAATCATTTGCTAGAAAAGTCTTGATTATATTGATAACCATGTGGGCTATCTTGAATTGATGAATTCTCAGAAACGTTATATTGCTTTTTTTTAAGTGGATTGGGCGTTTAGTGTTTAGATATATCATTTGCGTCTTAACGAAGTATTCATTAACTTAATAAGAAAAATACTACGTTGTAGATAAATCTTACATCAACATTATTCGCATTCATGTGTAGGTACATATGAGCCATTCTAAAGTCAGTAGGTAAACCTAGTAGGTACACCGCTAGAATACATAAATACATTTTATAGTCTGTACAAAGGTGATCCAATCGTAGACAGCGATTCACCGTCCGGCCGTCCGGGAAACGTCCGGACCGAGATCGATTCGTCGACGGCGCAGTGTTCCACGCGCACCTCAAAAAGATGTTAGCAAAACTTTAGGGGTCCAGCAGGGCCGAAGCCTACTGAAGCCATGGGTTAACTTCCGTATAGGTACCCCGGGGTCCTAGAATGCAAGGTAAAGAAAGAACATAGCTGGTTTTAGTGAGTAAAAAGTTAATAAACTAGTGCGCCTGACCATCAATTATTGCATCTCCGCTTACCATCAGGTGGGATCGCAGTCAAGCACTGGTTTACATTAATTTAAAAAAAAAAGTAAAAGTCTGACACGCCCTCGCGCGGGAGAAGTCATAAGACGACATCCCACTTAAAAAAAAAAGTACACTGCATTTCAGACAAACAAACTTCGTACAGGAATGCACGGAAAAAATGAATTTCGCAGAACATTTCCAGATTGTATTTCCCAAATGAAACAAATCGTTAAAATGCGCAGTAAGTTCACTTTCAACACGTTAATAGCAGAACGATCGCGGGAAAACCATGTTTTTGTTTACACAGAGGCCAATCCGCTAATTTTATCTTGACGATCGCTTGAAAGAAAGACGAAAGTATATACATTTTACACGGCCGACGGATTTTTCTTAGAAACTGTGTCGGCAACGACCTAACCCGGTTTAAGACTTCTAGTTATCTACAGCATTTGTCAAACTTGTTTAGTTTATTGCTAAATTTTACGCGATTTGCTCTATTTTTGGGTAAACACTTCAATATAAAGAAGACTAGACTAGAGAAGAAAGTAAAGAGACTTTGACCCCTGGGTTTGTTTCGGGTTGCTTCTCAGGGTAGTCAGCTAGGAAACACCGGCCTCATCTAGTTTAAAATGACGAAAAAAAATTGACGTGTAAAAGTGTTTTTTTAAACCTACTTATAAAATAAATATCATTTATCAATAAGTAGCAGAGATTAATTTAGTACCTACGAATGTGTCTGCCTATAAGTCCAGACTAGAGGCTTTAATTTATAAGGCCGCCACAGGCAAGTTCGGTTAAGCAGACGACAAGTTGACCTGCGAGAGGCCACACATAAAAAAAATAGTACGTATGGATTCTAATCCGGAAACGGGCGGTTTGTATTATTCCATGATGATGCTCTCTAAAATTATTAAGACAAAGTTGTCGAAATTATGTGTCACTGACATCACTGTCTTGAACTTCGGGAAAAATTGTCGTTGTTTATTTAAGTATCTATAGGTACCTACATATAATAAATCTTTAGAAGTGAAAATTCTGTACATTGAAAATATCAAAAAAACAAATGGCAGGGGGTGTTACTAGACCGACACCGAACCAAAAAATGTGATTAAAAATTTTTTTTGTCTGTCTGTCTTTTTATTCAGACATCAAAACTACCGGTTTGATTACGATGAAACTTTGTATAATTATTCTTTAATATCCTGGGCATCACACTGGGTTCTTTTTATCCCGAAAAAGTATATACAATAAAAACAAACTTAATTTTGCGGTTCGATCCCTAGACCCGATTACTGTACCAACCGAAAATAATAAGTTTGTCGTAGGTTACGTCACCCTCAGTGGAGTTCACTAAAAGGCGCTGCACACGGCTAAGATACTATAATATTTTGTGTTAAGATACAATATCGCTCGCCATACAATTCAATGGACTAACACACGGCGAAGATAATAAATAATATGTCATATTTTCGTATCTCAAAAAACTAATAAAACCATTTTCGACATCTACGCGGACGAAGTCGCGGGCAAAATCTAGTTTATAATAAACCTAAACGCATTTTCCTGTTGATTAATGTCCGCTATTGCATGACTTAATAGTAATGTTTATCTGTAAAATTAAAAACACTAAAACAGAGGAAAAAGTAGATACAATAGTTTACATTCCAGTCGTTTTCCTGTTGTTTTAGAGTTATAGAAACAAAAGTATGTCAGCTTATCTTCGTGGAAGTCGTTAAAGTTGTAAGAGAAAGGAAAATTTAGTTTGAGACGCGCCAGTGCTCGGCTGAGATAAGCTAGCAATACACTTAGAACGTGCTGCACATGTAGATGTGTGTATATGTCTTTATTTTTCTTCCTCCATTGTTGTTTTGCAACTCGTTCTACTGAGTTCTGATTCACATTTTAAACTAGTAAATTTCATTCTAAAGACAGCTACAGACTATTTCCTCTGTCTATTTGCTTTCTAATACTAATAACGGTCTAAAATATCCAGTTTGTGGAAGTTTTCGGCGTAAACTACGTATTTGTTTATTTCAGGTCCGTGTGTTTGAGTTCGAAACTATTCGGTCTCCTGAAACAAACTCCTGAGGAAGCATGAACAAACTTGTATCTACATGTCTCAAAACTTTGTAGTTATTATATTTACAGAATGTTTTGACATAATATAGCCAAGCATGAGCTTTTGTAGAGTACCTAATACGGTAATTATGATTAATCCATTTAGAATTGTTAGTTAGGTTTAGAACTTTCTATACATAGCGGAGGGTTCCTTGCTTAAGTCCTTCAGTGAACAAAGGCCTAATAAGACGAGTTTATAGTGAAGAGTGTATTTCCCTGGTCGATACATTATATACGTAGGTATCTACGATATGTAGTATACGTAATTCATGATTGGAAAGTCCCAGCATCAGTGGCCAGCTCTGGTGAATCCCGGTCGATTAGCATTTGTTTACCGTACGTGCGGATTGTCTGCCTAGCTAATACAAACTCGGGGAATTCGGACTTTATAGCAATAGCACGTGTTCTTTGGCACATTGCCACATACCGCGTTATGTAATATTTTCGGAAAAACGAGCCCGCGTTCACGGTAGTATGGTTACGTGCCAATACTGCAAAATGGCGCCTAATATAGGTACCTAGGTACATATATGGTTCTATTAAACTATTATATTTGTTCTATTTTCTGAAGAAGTGAAGAGGGTTCTTGATAACAATGATACTTACTAGGAAGACGTATAAAATATATCTAAGTACCACTTCATCAAATAATTAATTGACGATCACGTTAAGTAGTAGACTTTGCAGAAAAAGGAATCTTAATCCACCTGCCTAGATATCTCAAAGATACCTCGAAGTGTTTTACAAGAGCCTGAAATTCGAAAATAAACAAAAGATAACTATAGCTTTTAAAGGTAAAATATTAAAAACAAAAGATACGCGAGCCTATACGCAATTAATTTTAATCTTTCCACATAAATCTACAATGACAATTTAGTTTTTTGATTGTTTCATGGTTTCGCGAAAAGCCGTTATCACAATACGACGAATTTGTAGATACTGAAGCATTATAGGACATTGTTTGGTTAGTATAGTTAATTTGGCGCCGGCGTGATATCGGTAAGCGATATCACATTCGTAAAAATTGTCATTATCTTTGGGTAATCATAATTAATCTGATGATTTGATGGTTACTCACGATGCGTTGTGTGTCATGGGTCTCCCCCGGTAGGTGGTGACTAGGTTTTATGTCATATATCTACGAACGAGGAAACATTATTTTACACTACTTGTAAAATAATGCTTCCTCGTTGGTCTACTGCTGTGCATGTGGTTTGATTCTCAGGTCGAGTACTTGTATCATTTCCTTCATCTGAAATGTCTTAGTTGCAGCTCGGAATATGAATTTTATGATGACAATAGGCATATCCCCTATCTATAGTAAAGTAACTTCTACTGGCGGCTTCGCCCACATCCCTTTTCGTGAAAGAATTTTTAAAATCAGTCCAGAAGTTTTCGAGTTTATTCATTACAAACAAAAATACAAATCTTTCTCTTTTATAATATTAGTGTAGATAGAAGTGGAAGATTTTTATTTGTTTTTAAACTACCAGTTGGAGTGGAAAAATACTTCTGTATGGGATAGCCAACTTCATGACGTATCACACTATGGTTTACGGAAGCGGAGCAGTAATTACAGACGTGGGTGACTCTGCGGGAGACAGCTAGTTACAAAACACAACTGGCAAAATGTGACTCTACTTTATAGATCTCTGCCTAACCTACCGGAGATTATAGGCGTGATGTTATTTTATTAATAGTTAGGTTCTTCATTCAAACTACAATAAATTAATCTTTTATCAATTTGAATGAATATCGCGAATAAGCGAAACAAGTGAAAATCGAAATCCCTTTCCTCAATAGTGAAAAAATCAAATGAAAGCGGGAAAACGGGTTACGAACTGCTCTAACCCCCACTAATGAATCGATGGACGTTGAAATGTAGGTGTAACCTGGTTTGTTTGTTAGTATGTCAGACGTTGTTTAAGGGCCTGGATAACTAACTTGGCCTCTAAAAAAACAAGGGTTGGATTAAAGGAGGACAGCGGATTTAATCAAGCTTTCAGCGCTTCTAGAAAAGGCCAAATAATATGTACGGATAAAAAAAATATAGAACTCTATAGTTATTTCCGTAATAGCAATAGTTCCAAGTTAAGCAATGGTTGCTAAGCTCGTCCCGTGGATTACATACAGAGATCCCGCTATGCTTCAGAATGGTCCCGACTGTCCTTTGTAGATCTTTGACAGTTATTAAAAATTCGTCGGTGAGCAGTGCTGGCCTAGCGTTAGCGGCCCCGGCTGACAGGTTTGTAACTTTGTGGTTTTAAAACCAGACAGGCCGTTATTTTATGTAGTTTATTTCATTACCACTTCTCAAACGGTGAAGGAAAACATCGTGATGTCGTGGTACTAATTTTTTTTTGAGACTTGTGACATCCACCAAGACCCACTGGACCTGCGTTGGGGATTACGGCTCATTCTCTCCTAGAGCAGTTCTGAGTTCCAGCAGTAGGAACACTACAAGGTTGATTATGTTTATGCTTATACTATGACTGTCATTATAGTATTAGAAGTCCGAAAATCTGATAACCAGCCCCACCAATGGGTACCTTGGTTTTGGGGATGTGAAATTATGAAATAACTTCTCCAACGAAGCAAAGGGATTGTCAGATTTTTGCTGACTAAAACCCACCTGTTTACCTTCAGTAGCCCTTTGCGTTCCAAGGCCACGACAATTCCGCAGGCCAATAGGAATTACCGTGAAATCCACTAACTGGGTTTTGGTTGTAAGTTAGGTTAGTCATTCCATGGCACTGATTCGCAATAGCTTCCAGTTAGACTGGTAGCAGACCAAGACATAGTTGCTATAGGGTGAGGCAGATCAGATGATGAGCTTTTTTAGCAAAAAGGATTGGTGAAAATTTAAGTTTTATTTAAAGACTAGCACTCCAGTGACTTTGTTGGCGAGAATGTTTGCATAAAAACTTTAATAGGTACCCCTTAAATCGTGTTTTTAGGGTGGTTTTGAAATACTAATAAAGGCAGACTTTATTATTCATTTTTTGTTAAAATTTGTGTTAAGTTTCAAGTTAATTAAACCCAGGACCTTTGTATAAGCTTTTGCTTTTATAATATAACTAGCTTTTGCCCGCGACTTCGTCCGCGTAGAAGTCGAAAATGGTTTTATTAGGTTTTTTGAGATATGAAAATATGAAATATTATTTATTATCTTCATCGTGAGTGATAGTGTATTGAATTATAATTTATATAGCGAGCGATATTGTATCTTAAGATAAAATATTATAGTATCTTAGCCGTGTGCAGCGCCCCTTAGTGAACTCCATTGCGGGTGACGTAACCTACGACAAACTTATTATTTGCGGTTGTTACAGTAATCAGGGTTAGGGATTGAACCGCAAAATTAAGTTTGTTTTTTACTGTATATACTTTTCCGGGATAAAAAAGTACCCAGTGTGGTGCCCAGGATATTAAAGAATAATTATACCAAGTTTCATCGTAATCGAAGCGGTAGTTCTTGCGTGATGCCTGAACAAACAGACAGACAGACAGACAAAAATTATTTAATCACTTTTTTGGGTTCGGTATCGGTCTAGTAACATCCCCTGCCATTATTTTTTTGATATTGTCAATCTACAGAATTTTCACTTCTACAGATTTATTATAAGTATAGATTATAAGGGAGATTGTAAGTCGTAGGTTCCTTTTAGAATAATGCGCAATTGTTCTATTGGGGGTAGGTCTGAAAACTAATAATTTTTCGTTATCATTATAACCTTTATTATTTTCTTCGGTCACTATTTGTGTTAACTTTCAAGTATACCGGTACAAGAAATGAGATTTTGCATCCAAACGAATTCCCCCTTTTTACCCCTTTAAAGGTTGAATTTTCCAAAACACAAACAAAAAAATAATTAAAAGGAAGCCTTTTGTTAATTTTACATACCTAGTTCCATTAGTTCTGGCTGTATGTTGATATGTCAGTCAGTCAGTTTCTCCTTTTATATGTTTAAAGATAAGCAGAGACCAACATAACCCATTACAGTTTAGTTGGAAGCAGTTTATAACCAAGTAACTATCACGCCAAGCATCCTTGTAACTAATACAATTCTCAAAATCCGGCCGCAATCTGTTATTGTTTCTCATTATTTACATTTATGTAAATGGGCCGAGATTAGATAATATGCCTCAAGTAATTACATCGTAACATGCATAGTACAATAGTATACGATGTTATCGCTTCGATGAATTTCGAAATCAATAAATGCCTTCGCTACCGCTAGCAGGAAAAGATAAATTGTTTTTTATTTTACCTGGGAAACAGTAGTCCTTATCGCGGTCATGTAATCAGATTTAACGATTTGATTGCCCTAGTGATAGGACTGTACATGTAGGATTAGTGAGACTAGAGATAGATTGGTGCTATATGAGCGGATTTTTTTCGGTAGTTCTTTTTTTGTATATTAATGGGATCACGCTTGACCAGGGGCCAGAATCTGCTATTTTTATAAATTCGTCATTCCAACACGATCCCATTGTCATTTTGCTAAAAGTTCGTAATCTGATAATACATAAAGGTCGATCATCGATCGGTCAACGGTCTTGTAGTAGAATAACAATATCGAGCTGTCTCGTAACAAATTAATAGCATTGACTGCACAATGACGTTTTAATGGTAGGCCACTGATTAAAGGAACTGTCAAAATTTTAGCCGATTACCGCATGCGTCAGACATTAATTTATCAATATGTACGAGATTACCGTTCTATGCCACTTCCTTCAATGGCTTGTCATTGGTTGACCAGTGGAAAGTCATAATGACGCCATTATATTAGTAGATTACCAAACTTGTCAAAATCAACAATTATGAAATCAATGATAGACCATTCTGACACTACTGTAATAGCAGACTTGAGGCTCTGGGCCTGGGGCCCGAGTCTGCTATTTTTATAAATTCGTAATTCCAACACAATCCCGATGGCGTCATTATGACTTTCCAATGGTCAATCACTGACACTCCATTGAAAGAAGTGGCACACAATGGTAATCTCGTATATATTGACAAACGAATATCTGACGTATGCGCTAATCTGCTAAGATTTTGACAATTCGTTTGATCTCAGAGACCTACCATTAGAACGATATACTGCAGTTATTGATTTTAATAAGCTCGATATTGTCATTCTACCACAACTCTAGTACGAGACCATTGACTGATCACTGATCGATCATTATGAATTAGCAGATTACGAACTTTTAACAAAATGACAATGGGATCGTGTTGGAATGACGAATTTATAAAAAAAGACTTGGGGCACCTGTATCTCACCTGTTGGTAAGCGACGATGTGGACGACGTTGGAGCACGCTTGCTAGAAATAACCTTTAACATTTTTAACCATTCACTCTTGAATTAAAGGGGTCTTTCGGTTTAGATTGTAGCATATTGTAGATTTTCGAGCGTAAGTGCCACCAGAGATATAACTCCAATATGCTCGAGCAGAGAGGCAATTGTGCAAATCTTTCATATTGAATGAACTAGGAGTTATTTACGTTGCTAACCGGACGAACTTACTGAATATGTGACAGAATTAGGAATTTTCTCCAAAATCTCTCGGATTGTAATGGAAATTTTGTTGCACGTGCAGGGTGCAGTTTTAATTGATAAAATAATCATAATGAATGATAACATAAGTAGCATTCGTGATACACTGATACTCCACAACTCTATTCTAGATGTCATTCAGGCTACTGTTCGGTACCTACATATCTAAGTCATCAATGGACGAATTTAGCAATAGAGATCCTATGTATGGACACCTAATCGCCGCAAGATTGTCTGAAATTAGTTAAAATATTTTTTTTTTTGCATTTTTTAGTTATGGTACCACCACTAAAAAGTACTCTCAGCCAAACTTAAAAACCTTATAGCCAGAATGCATCTCATGAAGATTGTAATAATCCCAAACACGGTTAGATTACATTAATTTATTACAGAGTTCTGGTGCCTAACTTCAGGCTTCATCATCAGATCAGTCAGGACTCTTCTTTCAGTCAGTCATCGACTACACGTATAAACAAAGCAATTTTACTTGTTACGACTGTTCTGTTGTTATCCTATCAGGAGTTCTGTTCTATATCTTCGAAATTCATGATCAGATCATAACAATATTTCTATGGGACCAATTCGGAAGCATAATATTTCAATCTAAAAAAAAAAATCATAATCGGCATTGATCGAAAAATCGGTGAACATAAATAAAACAAAAATAAATTAACCGAACCTAGAACCTCCTCCTTTTTGAAGTCGGTTAAAAAGAGCGCATTTAAGACAAATGCATTTTGCCGCCATTACTTGACCCATAAACAATCAATTTCGAATGCCGTGCGTCAAAGTCGATAAATTAAGGACGGATAAATTAAGGATTGAGCGTGAGCTTAACCACGTTGTCTCTCGGGTCTGCCTGACTCCACAGCATTATTCCATTCGAAATACTTCAAGAAACAGTGAGGAATCAACGTCTCTATTCCAAAAATACTATCAACAAATTAATAAATAAATTTGCACTGATACTAATTAAGCTGGTTGTAGCAACGTTACGACCGTTTTTTAACCGACTTCTAAAAAAGGAGGAGGTACTCAATTCGGATGTTTGTATTTTTTTTTGTTTGTTCGCGCATAACTTCGTCGCTTGCCAACCGATTTGAAAAATTCTTTGTTGGAAAGGGTTTCCCGAATGGTTCCATAGTCACCAAGTCGGGATCTGATGATGGAATCTTGGCGAAATCGAGGGAACTCCTCAAATATTATAGGCAACTATATAGTAATTTTGGTATTTTCATCGAGAACTTAAGCATTTATAGTCAAAAAGTAACATTTGATGTCTGTTTATAAGTGTATCGCAACTAAAAAGTGTGAAATAACAAACTTTTTACAAAAAAAAATATAACCGACTTCACTAAAAAAAACACTAAAAGGATCAAAATAACTTTAATTTCGTAAGTCTGTGTTAAATGAAATACAAATAATACCGAGAAACATTTTTATATTTTACTCAGATACAGGCCAGGCAGATTATGCATTTCTCTAGCCTTATTTTCTTCGTTTTTTCTCGGTCTATCCGAGCAAGTATTACCAGCCAGCAATGTTGTTCGCGGGAGACCCCTTGCAAAGTATTGCGTGTCTCGATAAACTGAATAAGGCTCAGGGGAATTATTTATACGATACCTACCTAGTTATAAAAAGGTTAAAGTTCATTAGTCCATAAATGTTTTGTTATTATTTGCCAATTGCTCATCGATGTTCGCAATTAATTCTCAATTATTGGGATATTGAGTAGGTACATTAAATTTGTTGAATTATTTTAATTATGCTTTGGTACGTCATTAAAATTTTATGCAAGTCAGGTAACCTCTAATTAACGGACTTTCCCTTGTATTTTTAAATTGGCCCTTGGCGTTAATTAATTGTGAAAAATGACAGTGTGCTAATAAAGTGTTTCTGTAGGTATTCAACATGTCATTCGTATGTGGTTGTTTTAGAGAAAAAAGTAATCATTTAGTATGCTAGTTTTACATCAATATTTTGTTTGCCCTAGGCCTTAACACGTTTTGGTCGATAGATAGGTCTTTTGAAAAGTGTTGAGGCCTGGAGGATTAATATTATCGGACGGACGGACAAATGTCTTTGAAACATGTTTTGTAACTAACTTACTGGCATTTGTATTAATGTGAAGTACCAGACATGAATTATGATCAAGCCACGATGTGTAATTTAATTCAATAAAACCTTTTCATTAGGATTCTGTTCAAAAGGCATAAAAATCTATGGTTTGGTATTTTTATTTTTACATCCGAGTAGGGTTACCAACAGAAAAAATGAAAAGTCCGGAGAAAAGGCCTGATTTCCATTCAAAAATCCTGATATTTTTTACAGTTTGAGAATTTTCTTCCAAACGAATTTAAAAATTTAAAAAATGCGGTTATCACTGACGCGTTGTACATCGCATTCAAGAGGCAGGAGGGTGGGAGGAGCATCCCCGGTAATACAATTATTACCAAAGGTAGATTATTTTTAGTTTGTTTATTTTTTAGTGAAAAGATCTTTAAAATATATATGCTATATTTTTTAGAAAATTCTAAAAATCCTGAGATTTCATGAGATTTGCTAAA
This sequence comes from Mythimna vitellina, assembly GCA_949316375.1. Lineage (NCBI taxonomy): Eukaryota > Metazoa > Arthropoda > Insecta > Lepidoptera > Noctuidae > Mythimna > Mythimna vitellina. Next base: position 19,630,425 of record OX438692.1, read on the forward strand.
TCCAGCTGCAATTCTAAGAAGAGTCCAAAAATCCTGAAATCTCAGGACAAATCCTGAGATATGGTTACAAAGGAAAAAAGAAATACTTTATTCACCAAGTAATAGTTAGAAGTTATAAACACCAAGTAAAAAAGAACAAAGTACGAAGTGCGCCGAGCGTGCCCGCACCGAAAGGGTGACCACCTCAGCATTTGCTGGGCGTCACACACCCAGCGCTGGTTTTCAGTTGGCACCCCGCAGTGACACTAAATCCGAGCAAAGACCTATGTCTGCTCTTTGTTTATCTATATATTAAATACTTTATGTACACAAAGTATAGAGGCGGACCTTAAGCATTTTTTACCAGTCAACCTTTGGATGACGCACAGAAAGCTGTCTGCTGATAGTTGGATAGCCCAACTATCCAATCTGTAATTAGTGTACTGTCTATTTTATCTCGACGGATTCCTTATTAATTTGTCAATACTACGGGTCATATTTATCTGACATTTAACAAAGGTGCCTTGTTCAATACCTATTAATTGGTTATAATTAGATTTCCTTTACCTAAGGCACTTTGAAGGTACCACTAACGAACAATTTAATATTGCGCAGTTCGAAGGAGGGTGTTATTCGCAAAAATTGAATGTAACGGATATGAAACAGACAAGAAAATAAGTTGAATGTAACAGAAAAAGTAACAGATTTGAACTCTAAAGGGCCTATTACACTACTCGATATTCAGACAGTCTTAGTCGATGTCGCGTAGTGTAATAAGGGTTAGACCGGTCTTACTCGGAACAAAAAATAAGACTGAGTCTAAATGTCGTGTGCTGAATATCGCGTAGTGTAATAGGCCCTTAAAAACTAGAGCATAGAGCTTTAAAAAAGTAATATGATGAAACTAGCTTTTGCCCGCGAAGTTGATAACCTTTCTATTAGATTTTCTGATTGATTTTATTATATTTAATTGCTCTTAACCGCGACTTCGTTCACTTAGAAATTAGAAATAAGTATTTGTAAAGTCTAGGAGACTGTGTTAGGTACATAACGCTATTATAGGTAAGAGTGGAACTCTGAGTCTGGTTCCGTTACTTGTTGGTGTAAGGTTTCTTAGTAAAATAATATTGGTGTACCAGTTTTTAATTTGAGCGAATGTGGTGGAAAACCACTCGGAGTTAGTGAATTTATTTATTTATTTAATTGGATCTCCATCAAAGGATAGACAGTAACTACATTATAAATTACAAATATTACGAGGGGTCCTTTAGCGTGTGCTCCTTCAGTTACAGGAGACCACAGCATGCACATATTACTAGGTGAAAAAATAATAATACAAAATACAATTTGAATTAAAATTATAAATTATACAATTAGACTGACATGAAAAAGGCAATAATAAATGAAAAATGAATAAAATCTTAACTTATAAAATAACAATTAAAAATTAGAATTAAAATGATATAAGTATATTAGAATTCAGTAATTCTTGAGGGTGATGTACCGCATTCTCTTAATCCATTACATTATCAATGAAAATGTAATTGATGTTTGAAGTAGTACCTGGAAGTATACCCAATACCCAGTATTTATTGATTTCGTCAACGCTATTATTTCTAGCTGCGAATATTGCCCTTTGACACAATGACATGTAGTGTAAATAGAAAATAAAGACTACCAGTAGTCTTTATTTTCTATTTGAATGACACCTGGATAGACAGACTGGAGATTCTATCTTCGATGCTGGTAAATTTCTCACCTAAATCACGATTAATTTAGATTTTGTTTTCACAATGAGGTACTTCCCTGTCACCTATTAAAAGTAACTTTAAAGTAAAATTGGTACCTCCACTCAAATGTGCTCTCAACACACGACTTCACAATGTCAGCTCTTATTCCCCTATCACGAGCAATGTTTGGTGAAATCACCAGCAACCTCGAAAGTGATTCCACCTATGACTTTATTACAGCTTCTCATGTCTTTAATTAAGGGAGCTGGACGCGAAGAGAGCGACAAATGTTCAATTTTTGTGAATAATATCCAGGTAGCCAGCAGGGAATATTTTGGTAGTATACGTTAGGCTAGTTACCCAAGCAGGAAAAACAAATAACGAATTTCGCATCAAAGCAGGAAAAACAAAATGGTTTTCATTATATTAATAACTAGCATTTGCCCGCGACTTCGTCTGAGTAGAACTCGAAAATGGTTTTATTAGGTTTTTTGACATACGAAAATATGAAATATTATTTATTATCTTCGTCGTGTGTGATGGTCCATTGAATTGTATGGCGAGCGATATTGTATCTTAAGATAAAAATTATAGTATCTTAGCCGTGTGCAGCGCCCCTTAGTGAACTCCACTGCGGGTGACGTAACCTACGACAAACTTATTATTTTCGGTTGGTAAGTACAGTAATCGGGTCTAGGGATCGAAAAGCAAAATTAAGTTTGTTTTTTATTGTATATACTTTTCTGGGATAAAAAGTACCCAGTGTGGTGCCCAGGATACTAAAGAATAATTATACCAAGTTTCATCGTAATCGAACCGGTAGTTTTTGCATGATGCCTGAACAAACAGACGACAAAAGATTTTTTTATCACATTTATGAGTTCGGTGTCGGTCTAGTAACACCCCATTGCCATTCAGTTTTTTGATATTTTCATAGTACAGAATTTTCACTTCTACAGATTTATTATAATAGTATAGATATTTATTATCGGGTAAAATCATAAATTTTACATACATACTTACCTACGACCTACATTTGTGATTCCGCGTATTGGCTTTTAATTATTCTCATTAACGATTCCGATGAAAATTTTGTAGATAGGTATTATATAATTTAAATTCTGTTATCCGAGCCGGATATTTATAAAAGGTTTGATTTAAAATACAAAATGACGCAATATTTTTGGAGGATTTGGGTAGGGTTGCTATACTATTTTGTTTTTTCGGTAAGTAATCATCAAATAATTTATCTCGTTATGGGTGGAGCGAGTTCGAGTGTCAAACTTTTACTGACTTACGCTCACTTGTGTTCCTTTAGTTGCCCTTTGCGTTCCAGTGCCACATTACTGTTTTGAACAATCACGCAGCTCTGTCAAGCATGGTGGGGCCCGTCCTATTGCTGCAATCTCTTTGAGTCGCGCGTGGTACAGTGCGCGTGTCGACGGAGCGTGTAATAGGCCCTAGCCTATTACACTACTCGATATTCAGACAGTCTTAGTCGATGTCGCGTAGTGTAATAAGGGTTAGACCGGTCTTACTCGGAACAAAAAATAAGACAGTCTGAATACCGTGTGCTGAATATCGCGTAGTGTAATAGGCCCTTTACCGAACGCATAAAAAAAATTAAATGCTCAGTAAAATATTACACATACGATGTACTTAGTAAAAATCGGTTTTGCTATTATGTGATTGATCCTCATTAGGTTTTGGATAGCTTTTAAAACCAAAATAGCAGTAACTTCAGTACCTATCTAATTATATTCTAAAGATTTGTTTGGCTCACAATGGGCTTCATCAGAATGCGCAAAGTCACCCAAAGGGCTATGCTCCGAGTTTCCTTCCGTGATCGAATCAAATGAAGATATCCGCAGGAGGACCAAGGTTGCCAACATAGCAGGAAGAATCGCCAAACTTAAGTGGCAATGGGCAGGGCACATTGCTCGCAGAACAGATGGCCGTTGGGGCCGAAAGGTTCCGGGAGTGGCGACCACGTACCGGAAGACGCAGTGTTGGAAAGCCCCCTACAAGGTGGACCGATGACCTGGTGACGGTTGCGGGAGTCCGATGGATGTGAGACGCACAGGACCGTTCATTGTGGAAAAAATTGGGGGAGGCCTATGTCCAGTAGTGGACATCTATCGGCTGAATGATGATGATGATTTGTATGGCCGACATATAGTTGTTCCGGGTCTGTATCTAAGTGGCTTGTGTATGTGAGTTTACATAGTAGTGAATGCAGCCATACAGGAGTTATTCCTAGTGTGGGGCAACGATTTTTTAGACGAAAAGGGAATTAATTCAATTATTACTCTGATAAGTCCGCTCTGATACGTATTAAAATTATAGCTAAATGGAATGTTTGTTATATCACATTTAGCTATAATTTTAATAACTAGCATAGTCGGCCTTATAATGTTCCCACTGTTGGGACTCAGGCCTCGTCTCTATGAGAGGGAACGGGCCTAATCCAACACGCGGGCCCAGTGCGGATTGGTGGATGTCACATATCTTCGAGTTTTTGGTTCTAGGACATGCCGGTTTCCTCACAAAGTTTTTCTTCACTGTTTTGAGAGCAGTGGTGATAAAATAAATTACACAATTACAGTAATGCGCCTGGCTAGGTTTGAACCCGCGACCTACAACTCGTTAGTTGGGGCCTTTACCACTTGGCCACCACTGCTCTAATATTTACTGCTTTTAATAGCTTTAAAAGTTTATTAATATACATCTATAATGACAGTTTAGCAATGCAATTTAATAGAATTTATTAGCTTTATAATGTCATCTATTTTTTCGCAGAAATTGGAGTGAAATGCACGAAGTTCTCCGAATAAGTCCTCCGTGAAACAACCACTTCAGGCTGAATCACAGTGGGTGGACATGAGAGGGGAAGCGCGCCTCCGTAATGCCTAGCGGACCGTTCATCGAGTGCGAGGCGCAGTGTGCAACTTTTGACGCATCTCTTTACTGTACGTTTCTTTGCTTATCTGCTTGCCTACCTGCTTTCAGCTTTGTAGTTGAAATTTAACTTTATTTTGCATTCATGCTTGCTACTATTTTGCTATTTTTCTAGCACTTATACGCTTATATATATTTTAGGGGACGAAACAGATGGTAGACTTCAACTACGTATTTGTTCCTCAGTTGCGGCAATACGTAGGCATATCGGCAACTTGCAAGTTTAGATAGATATGTTGTTTTTCTTAAATTAAGTCCAAGGTGGGCTTTTTGTTAGGAAATACTAAACCAGGAAACAAAAATATAGCAAGAAACATAATCGATACATATGCAGCTCTGTGTTTGGCGGCTTGGGAGTTTTCATTAACGCTGCAGTGTGTCACCAATTTGATAAAGTCCGTCCACCGTGTTGGAGCATTTTGTCATTGTAATAATGCTATTGTATTTAATAATAGCAGGTACGTAGGTAAGCACACGGTAATCACGTTATGGTACAAAATATGAAGAGATAATTAGGTTCTGTTATGAAAGGGATATTAAATTTTAATGCAGTTCCCAGTTGGACAAAGTACTACATATAAAGTAGTTGGAATAAATATGAAATAGCCTGTAGCCTTTAGTGTATATATAGTTTTAATTAGTTAAGTGTTTTTGTATATAATTTTGTATATCATTTGTTGTGTTCTATGATAAAAAAACGAATAATGAAAAAAAAAAAAAAAAATTATCCATTGAAAAACTTTGTTTATAGGGCCTATTACACCACTCGATATTCAGACAGCTTTAGTCTATGATTCGACATATCGCGTAGTGTAATAGGCCCTTTAAGCCTTCAAACATCGGAACAGAGTTGTTTTTTTTAGCAAGTGCACTCTGGAGACGCTGCCACTGGATATATAATTTTATTAGACTGTTGACAGGTATGTCTAACGTAATATAACTTAAACTTGTTTAAACGCGCTTGAAGCCGGATAAATCGGAGCAAAACAATGAGAACAATGGTCCCCATCATTTTAAACAGAGACCTCTTCTCAGAGCTGACACGTATTTTTAAAATCAAAATGTTTTTATTTCACATACGCCCTATAAATCGTCAGAAACTAGTGCACGGTTTCAATAGGTCGTTTCCTATAAAGATGAACCGGCTACAAAATTCATGGTTACTCTTTAAAAAAAAAAAAATTGTACAATATTGCCATCCTACGACAGGACAGTCAATTAACTGTTCTAAACTAGACCAGTCAATATTGTACCCAAAAGCACAATAAAAATAATTATAATACAAGGAACTGGATACAGCATTCATTGCTGCTAAAAGAACACAGGTGGGCTTTGGAAAATAAAACTGACACACCCTTTTGGTCCACTTCAAAAGGGACAAGTTATCTGAAGATTTCCCTCCTTAGCTGTTCATTACGAACTATCTTACCGACATATGATTTGAATTGATCACATTCAAATACTATGTCGGTTAGATAGTTACAGCCGTTGTTGATCCGTTAAGCCCCTTCTAAATGAAATAGCGTAATAGCATAGCATGATCAGCCCTTTAATGTTCCCACTGCTGGGATTCAGACCTCCTCTCTAGGATAGAGAATGGGCCATAATCCACCACGCGGGCCCAGTGCTGGTTGTTGAATGTTCACATGTCTTCGAATTTTTTGGTTCTAGGACATGCCGGTTTCCTCAAGATGTTTTCCTTCGCCATTTTGAGAGTAGTGGTGATTAAATAAATTACACAAAGTACTTAATGCGCCTGGCTAGGTTTGAACCCGCGATCGTTACCACTTGGCCACCACTGCTCGCTAAATGACATAGAAGTGTGAAAAGTTAACTGTATCGAACTTAAAACTCTGAACAAGATATTGGCGGATGTTATTTCCCACAGAGACAAAAGAAAAATATACAATAAGTTGGTTGCTACGCTATCTCGAACAAATAAAGTACTCGGTAGCATTTCAGTAATTAAAACGCCTAATGTAGAAATGTATGTATACATAGTATGAAGGATAAAACTACAGTTTCGAAATGCAAGCATACCTTGTTATCAACAGATTTTATTTTGTAGCGTATAGCGTAGCGAAGCAGGTTTATAACGCTAAATACTTTGTATTCATTGTTTTTTCAGAGCACGATAACAAACTGCACAATGACCTTGGTTTCCATTTCAAAACGAATTTAAATGCTGAAACTTGGTTAATATAATAAATATACCGTCAAGTTTTTATCTATTCTACTTCTGGCCCTGCGCTATATTTGTACACATTTTGTAATACTTGCAAACAATTTTATGCTTCGCGTATCTAGTAAATTACAAGGTAATGTAGGCTCGTAATGCATTTATAGGAAACCCGTAATTTCTATGAATGCATTACGTTTTTTTCGTGTCAGTTAATTTTCCGATGTTTTACCTCGATTGCTTCGAACCGCGAGGTATGGCGAGGCGTATCATAATCACATTAATTGTTTATGCTGAAGTGTTTTTAACGTATTTCCGAGAATTTGTGTAATTTGTCTCTTGCCATGTTCCGTGTCCCCAATGAGGGCCAATTACATGCCGATTAAAATAGCATTAACGAAATGAACGGCGCGCGACGACGGACAGCTGCCTCCTGTCCTGCGCCTGCGCAAGTCTTGTTACACGCGTATATTACGTTATGGTTTTTAATAGTGACGACATGGTGCGGTGTTTAGTAGTTGTCTAATGATTCAATGGTTACCTAGAAACATTTGTTTGTATGTTATTGGGGCACGTGCACTTCCCGTTATTGCTATATTTCCTCGTTAAGGTTTTTTTTTTATGACTAGCCTAGATAAACTGGGTAGGTAAATGTAGATAATAATTTTAACAAATAATACAATTTAAAACTGATGCTAAGTGTTGATAAGACAACAACAGATTTTTTCCATATAAATGAAAAGCTAATTGAAAATTATTTTAAAAGTAGGTAGTTCTTCGCTTAAGGTTCATCAAAACCGTAACATAAAAAAAAAACAATAAAACACCAGTAAAAAAAAATACAACCGACTGCAATGTAAAAAAAAACACTAAAAATTTACTGTAATTTTAATTTTGGTAGTCGGTGTTTTTATAATAGTTTTGTCTCTTCGTTATTTAACACCGACTTCCGAAATGTAGCTCAGCTCATCGTCATCAGATTAGTTCAATGGTACCTTATAGCAAGACTGCGTCTCATGACAATTGTAATAATCCCAAACACGGTTAGGTTACATTGATTTATTACAGAGTTCCGGTGTTTACCTTCCAGCTTCATCATCAGATCAGTTCGATATATCCCCCCCACTTCTTTCAGTCATGCATCGATTACACATATAAACAAAGCCATTTTACTTGTTACGACAATTCTGCTGTGATCCTATGTTCTGTTTCATATCTTCGAAGATCCTCATCAGATCATAACAATATTTCTATGATACCAACTCAGAAGCACAACCAATAACTCAAAAAAAAAAAATTCACAATCGGTCCTCAATTGAACGAGAAATCGGTGATCAAATATAAAAACAATACATTCTACCGACCATAGAACCTCCTTATTTTTGAAGTCGGTTACACAATAACATTACGTAGAGTTTCCTACAAAATATTGAGCCAGAAAATAGGTTAACATGCGAAGATTTTCTTGGAAAGTATCAATAACTTCGGAGTGCCTGGGCGTGTTGTTAGATACGCCTGAGTGACCTAGGGGCTAAGCAGGGCAGGCAGTGCAGGCGACTGGAACTGACCTAATGTTCCACCTCACTGAGTAACACCCCATTGTTTACCTAAAGTCTAGAATATTATTCGATCGCCTTTGGCTTTACGCGTTATTATTATGTTTTGAGGCAATATTTCTAATATAAAGTTCTGGATTCAGTGCTCATGTCCAGTTATTGGCAATAGGCTAACTGTAAGGGATTAAAAATATAATAATATCTGGCTAAAAATGTAGCCAGTTGGGTTTGTTTTCATTATTTTTAAAACTGTTTGTTCTTCTTCTGTTGGTCCTTCTACTTTGAAGAAAAGACCATGACGTTAGATTTCACATTATTTAAATATCTACTGTATTTACTACGGTATAATATATATAGGGTCTGATTCTGAAAGGAAGACTCGGCCCTGGTACGAAAGGCAACGAAGGAACAGGAGTAGGTTTTTAGTCAGTAAAAGCCTGACACTATCTCGCGCTCCGCCCAAGAGCAGGATTTATTATAAGATGATTATCCCACCAAAAAAAAAAATAGATGAAATTTTGAGAAGATACTTGTAAATATTAAGTAATTAATATAAATACCTAACATATTTTATCTTGCGTGTCATTTACCTATTAGTAACATATGTGAAAGAATATAATATTTTCAAATACCTAACTGATAGAACTATCAAAAGCAATATATATTTTTTCAATATGTCCACATGATCGCGTTTGCTATTTCCGTAAATATTATCAACATTTTTTATTTCCGCCGGCTATCCTGCCGTCAATGTTGTTTCAGTGAATAATCTGGATCATTCCAAAAGCACAATTCGTTCAATTTTATTCAGTGGATATCACAATTATCGATTGCTCCAGTTATCCAATGTAGCTAAATGAAAATAAACTAGGTCGTTCTGAAATAGTGGGCACTGGGTAGCACACTCTAGCCGATAAATTTTATTGTGTAAGATACAATCGACCGTATGCCCCCAGGTTGAAGGGAAATATCTACAAGACCTATTATACTGTATTAATTCTCTATGATAAAGTGAGAAATTATTATATTAGAGGAAGTTTGAAAGTAGTGGCAGTAACTGAAAAGTTAAAATGAAATCGTTTGTCTTGGTATGGCCATGTGAAGAGGAGGGATGAAAAGCATGTTACTAAAAGAGTTATGATTAGTCGGATAGAAAGGGAGATTGAAGCCAAAGAAAAGATGGATGTATTGTGGGGGAATGATATGAAAGAAAAGGGAGTTAGTAATAGTGTAATGGGTGACAGGATAGAATGGAAGAAAAAAGCTTGTTGCACCGAACCCAAATAAAACGGGACGAGGTACCGGACAAATTTTAGTAATGGTCTGGTTATTACTAAAATTTTACAAACATAGCGCGCTGGCTAGAAAAGCAACAGGATCAAGACAGTGTTTTCCAACTAGCTACTTTTTGTCCTTCTATTTTCTCACTAATTAATTACGGTGATGGTCGTTCTGCGAGTACACAAACTTTTTTTTTCCTATTCCCCGACGCAACCAGAGGTATGTTATATTTTTGACAGCTATGTGTGTCTGTCTGCCAGTGGAACAAGTAGTTTCTAAACGAATGAACCGATTCGGAAGTGGTTTTTTAGTTATTTGAAAGCAATGAATGTTTGTAGATAAGAAGTTTTATATACGTACTGTGATGGTATGGATTATTTTTACAGGGCAGAGCACTATTCGTTTACTTTAATAAGTCAGTAAAAGCATCAGTCTAGAAATTTGATTTAACAATGAGGAGTAAACAAGAATTCTCTTCAGTAAATTTTTTAGTTATATAAAATTACATTTACGTCTTGTTTACAACATGAGAGAGAGAGCAGTGGTGGCCGAGTGGTAACAGCCCCGACTTACGAGTTGTAGGTCGCGGATTCAAACCCAGCCAGGCGCATTACTTTGAGTAATTTATTTCATCACCACCGCTCTCAAAACGATGAAGGAAAACATCGTGAGGAAACCGGCATTTCCTAGAACCAAAAATTCGAAGACGTGACACTGGGCCCGCGTGGTGGATTACGGCCCAATCCCTCTCCTAGGGAGGAGGCCTGAGTCCTAACAGTGGGAGCATTATAAGGCCGACTATGCTATGCTATACTTGTTTACAACGGAAATAGTTGTACCACGTACTTTTCCCCTGTTAATTCTTAGATGGAGTCATATTTTTACCAAGAATTCTGCTCGACACGCCATTGACATGGCGCAGGGCGGATTCCATAATTAATTCCACTAATATATAGGAGAAAATTGTCTGTTTGTTTGCTTTATTTTCTAGGAAAACTACGAACTAAGTACTTCTGAGATTTCAAGAAAAAAAAATATAATAGATGGTTTCTTGAAATCTGGTCGATTTAGTTACGAACGCTTGTCGTGTTTGTACAATAAACAAGACTTTTTTATGAGAAGAAAAAAATTTGAGACATTGAATTTCGTAACGTTAGTGTGTTTATCCGAAGAATTCTTGGGAATCACTTAACCGGCCGTAATGTTTGATCTGGTAGCGTTCCAATTGGGTCACTGAAGTCTCGAGTACTTCCATACTTCTATCATCCATGCATGCTGCATAGTTACGAATTTGCTTTTACTCAGTATATGAAATTTGTAAAAATGTAATCCGAATTCCAAAATTCATAACGTCATGCCGAAGGTAAATCAATTTGTATCAATAGATTAATTTTCTTTCTAGATTAATCACGAAATCTCAAAAACTATAACACTTACAAACTTAAGATTAGGTAGGTAGGTTTCTTAAAGAGTGTAGACATCCGCTAAGAACGGATTTTACGAAACTCCACCCCTAAGGGGTTAAAACGGGGGTTGAAAGTTTGTATGAAAGTCCTATGTTTTTGAAGTAAGAGACTTGAAATTTTGCACAAAACTTTCTTATATGACGTTGACGAGCACTAAAAGAGGATTTTCCAAATTTCCCCTAAGTGGATGAAACGGTGGTCCAAAGTTTGTATTGAGACCTACATTCACGCGGGCGAAGCCGCTGGCAGTAGCTAGTATTTAATATAATTGCTTCAGCTTCAGGTGTCTGTGGTATCGTGGGATTAGATGTTATGTTGATACGAAACACCAGTGGGAGTTTATCTTGGGACATACTCTCTACTGAAATTCTGATGATATCTGTATTATTTTTACTTGTAGGTATGTGCGTTGTTTATGATCAATGTTTTATTACAAACGTATACAGTACGTGAACTGCTACTAAATGAGAAATGCCAGTAATGTACTTATAGGTTGTTTGTTAACCGACTTAAAAAAGGAGGAGGTTCTATGTTTGGCTGAATGTGTTTTTTTTTTATGTATGGATTGTGTGAACCGTGATATGAAAGAAAAGGAAGTTAGTGATAGTATGACGGTTGACAGGATAGAATGGAAGAAAAAAACGTGTTGCGCCGACCCCAAATAAGATGGGACAAGGGCAGGAAGATGATGATGTACACCAATTTTTTTTTTGAAATTTTGAATTTTTTATTTGAAGGTTTATGCTTCCGAATTGGTCCCATAGAATTAATGTTATGATCTGATTATGAACTTCGAAGATATGGAACAGAACTCCTCATAGGATCACAGCAGAACCGTCGTAACAAGTAAAAATGCTTTGTTTATACGTGTAGTCCATGACTGACTGAAAGAAGAGGGGGAATATATTGAACTGATCTGATGATGACCCGTGTTTGGAATTATTAGTATTGTCATGAGATGCACTCTGGTTATAAGGTATTTAAGTTTTTAGAGGCGGTACCATAATCTATAAAGAGTAAAAAAAAAACGACCGACTTCATTGTAAAAAAGAACACTGAAAAGTGCAAAATAACTTTAATTTCGGAAGTCGGTTTTAAATAGCGAAGAGACACAATTATCATAGAAACACCGACATTAAAGTTATTTTGCACTTTTCAGTGTTTTTTTTTGCATTATATTCGGTTGTATTTTTCTTTTTTGTAAATATTTTTTATGTTATTATTCTGAATGAGTTCACAATCGTTATGTCAAACGTCACAATACAATGTTTGAAAAATATTTCCATTGTTACTTCCGTGCGGTTTGGTCCATCGACGACTCATCTTTTATTCGGTGCGACCGAATAAGGACCGGAGTATTTGACACTAAATGAGTAAATCAGTGTGACTCAGTTTAAACTTCGAAGCAGTTAAGAAATTATTTAGAAGATACTTAGTAATGGGATTTGTGTCACCTAGAATTGATCTGATATGAAATCCTATCTTATGTTCTAAATTTATTATAGTGGCTGCTAGATTTTAGCCGTACCTGCACCTTACACTTACTTAAGGAGGTATTTCCCGGGTATCACCATAGGCCGCCCGGAGGACACGGTAAAGCATACGGTAGAGGTGTGCCCCGCTTCGGCAGATCACCGTCGCGTCCTCGTAGGATCGATCGGCGGCAATGACCTCTCGCGGGGCCTTGGTACAGGCCATGGTCCGGAGCGCGTAGCACTCCTTCATGTCGTCCGGGAACCGTTCAGACCGAGCCAAAGTCGAGCCCGAGATGTCAGCAAATCGTAGGGGCCCAGAAGGGTCGAAGCCTACTGGGGCCATGGCAAAGAAGGAACAAACGTGTGGATTAATTCCCACCTATAAAAAAACCTACTTTACCTAAATCCGTTGAAAACCAATGCTTTTGGCGGCTCAGAATCACTGTAGCAGAAACGTATTGTATCAAATGTGATCAAATATCATTCGGCTCATCTACATTAGTTTTCATCCACACTACCTACCAGTACCTACATATGCTTTACTACTACTATAAAACAGTCTGCATGTAAAGCCACGGCCACACAAACAGCATGTTTAAATATCAAACATTTCAGCATGAAAGCTTGACAGCCCGTCATTTACATTCAACATTTTCCACAGCTCTCGGAACGCATTCCAGAATCGTACAGCTGTTGTATCCACAGCATTATAATTATCTTTCTACATGGAAACAGTTACGATTAACGTCATAAAAAAAGTAGTTATTAGTCGAGAAACAAGAAAGTTATTTCAGTGAAACAATACTTGGTAACCAGCTATTACTCCACTATCCAATAAACACTGGTTCTAGAAGTTAATATATAGTGTTATGGCGTTTCTTTAGAAGCTCACGCTTTCTAAGGTATGGAGATTGTATCTCAGGGAACGTGATGGAAAATGTTTTTTTTTTAACGTTAGTATTTGTGAGAAAATACTTAGGTATAGAAACCGCTTCTTATTGTATTATCAATATTCTTGAACTTCTTAAGTATCGGTTGCTTGCAATATATTCGATTTACCAAGCGTGAATCTCACATTTTCTTTTCATAAAAATGTTTTTCCATGAAAAATACATAGAATATTAAGTAATTTATTGGATTTTTTTCGTAGTAGATATCCTTTAGCAAAAAAAAATTCTAAGAAAGTAGGTAGTTGGAAACTTTTCTCATAATCGGCAACTGTTGGCAGAAAGGCTTCTCATTAATATTTGCTGAAAAGAAAGGTTTGTAGTAAAAGAAAAACTTTTTTGTTTCTCGGTAATATTTGTTTCTTATTTAACACCGACTTCCGAAATTAAAGTTATTTTGATCCTTTTAGTGTTTTTTCTTTAGAGAAGTCGGTTATTTTTTTTTTTGTAAAAAGTTTTTTATTTCACACTTTTGGGTTGCGATGCACTTATATATGTATAACCAGAGTGCCTATTGTTCATGACAATTTCAATTAACCCAAACACTGCTAGGTTACATTGTTTTATTATAAAGTTCCTGTGTCTACCTTCCATCTTCCGGCTCCATCATCAGATCAGTTCGATAGTACCTTATAGCCAAACTGCATTTCATGACAATTCAAATAAGCCCAAACACGGCTAGGATACGTTGATTAATTAGCTCCATCATCAGGTCACTTCAATGATACCATTTTCAACATAACTATTCAGAACCATTTATTTATTTGTATTGTCATGGTCACTTAACTATCATCATTGTGATATCTATGTGAGTATGGAGTTTCGTTGGCCATTTCTGGTCTTTTTCGTCAGTTCCACTTCATCACAAATGTTACTTTTGGACTGTAAGTGCTTAAGTTCTCGATGAAAATACCAAAATCACTATGTAGTTGCCTATAATATTTGAGGAGTTCTCACGATTCCTCATGGATCCAATCATCAGAATTGGATTCTGAAAAAAATGTCACCAATCGGAAAGCATATCCTCTAAGAGAAAAAAAATTGCAAATCGGTCCATAAACGACGGAGGTCTGAGGTAACACACATCAAAAATTAAAATATTAAATACTTTCTGCTGAGAAAAAGACTTCTGATGATTCGGACTCAGTGGCCGAATTGACACATTTTTATTTCAATTTTTTTTTTACTGACAATTCGGAGATACACTGTTTAGTTCAGTCAGATAAAAAGTTTTAAAATATAATATATGGAAAGGGCTATGCTCGGAGTATCCTTGCGTGATCGCGTCAGAAATGAGGATATCCGCAGGAGAACCAAGGTTACGGACATAGCCCGAAGAATCGCCAAACTTAAGTGGCAGTGGGCAGGGCACATTGCTCGCAGAACAGATGGTCGATGGGGACGAAAGGTTCTGGAATGGCGACCACGTACCGGAAAACGCATGGGAAAAAAGCGTTACCAAAAAAATCCAATAATTACAAAAATATTACCTTAGTTTTGCTTGAGGTAGTTGGCCGAAATTGTTTTACAAAACAGTGTTTCCAATTAACTCCCAAAATTGTGTAAAATATTCACGTATTTGCTGAGAAAACAATTAATACGTTTCTGCTATAATACAATAGCACCTAAAATATATGATATTAATAAAATGAATCAATAAAGGTTACTGAGTCAATTCAGATAACAGAATATGGGACGTCATCAGACTTCTAACGGGAAACTCCAACAGAAATAATGAAAATTACTAACACTTTTTAATTGTTCAAAACATGCTTAAACATTTTATGAATATATCTATAACCTAAGATATAAGTATTAACATGTCACCACGCCTGTTTTGCCCGAAGGGTTAAGCAGTTGTGTCGTGATGGCCTACTAGTTAAGCCACCTGTCTGTCATGCATGAAGGCAAGTACCAATGTAAAAAGTTTGAAGTTAGAAGAGCTGGGGTTATCGTGTTACCTAACCAGTCTCTGGGTTGTGCAAGTGGGATAGACAACCGCTCCACCTAAACAACTAGGACACAACTGCATCTGGTTACACTAGAAGCTGACCTGAATGTAGGAAAGGGTTTGTTGGATGTTTTGCAATAATGGGTGAGCCACTGAGACAATTATCATCCGGGCACAAAGACTGGGAAATTCTTGAATACGTACAATGGCACGTCTGTTTTTAAAAGGCAAAATTCTGGCTCACTCGCTGGCATCAACGCTCTGCCCAAACCATAGGACCTAGAACGCTGAAATTTAACACAGAGGTTCCTTTAATGATGAATACAAAGAATAAGAATTTTCGAAAATTCACCCTCTAAGGGGATGAAATGAGGGTTCAAAGTTTGTATAGAGTGACCTACTTCTGTGCGGGCGAAACCTCTAGTAAGAAACTACTTACAGTTATTCGTATTGAAACAAAACTTACTAGGTCCACATTAGGTAGAAACAGGAAATGCCAATTATAAACTCATGCGTGAAAGGGAATTACTAAATGAATTGGTTAAACTGGGAAAATACCATCTATCTACTTTGTAAATTCATTCATGTTAGACTAAAGATAATGTTCACAAAGGAATGTTTATTGAAAAGGATGAAAGTGTTCATGGAATTTTAGCTAATCTCATCAAGCACACGGCTTGTGTTTCGGTGAAAAACCAAGGACACAACTATATATTTATACAAAACAACGTTAGATGAATTCTCCACAAAACACTAGGTCTCTTTATTAAAAAATACCGTTCATTGTTACTGACATGTGGGTTTTGAACGTATAGGTCGTGATATTGGTCAGAATTTACTACTCGATAATGGACACTAACTGCGCTGACGGCTTTTAATATTGCCATTTTCCGCCTCTCGTCGATACAGCCATTGCTAATTGAATTATTGGTTCGAAAACTATGTTATGGACATCACTTTACAGTTTAAATGTAATTTTGATGCATTGCTGAAAATAATGTCAGCGAAATTAATTACTTAGGCGTTCTCTTAATTAAGAGCGTTCAAAATGAGATACGTACAACGTACGTACGTGAATTTACGTGATTATGACGTTATTACACATTTACAGGATGCCTGCGGCGTTCGTTTGTGGGGGTGTTCAGAATCACGTACTGTTAGTACGTGTGGTGAACCAGTGGTGAAATTTTTCGTCGGATTTTTCTTAATTTTTATAAAAAAAAAATCTTAACGATTTTTACTTTAAATTGTATAAAATCGTTATTCTAAAATTTTTAGTGAAAACAATGAATGAATTACTTTTAAAATTAAAAATGTCATCGGGATTGATTAGAATAACGATTTTGTCTATCCCGATGACTTTTTAAATATTTTATTTTTTTTACTATAACTATCATCGGGGTTGGTTAGATTAGATTTCACACAGTTTAGATTTAAAAAATAACAGATTTTTTTTTATTAGGAAAAAGTCAACGAAAAATTCGCACCCGCGACACGCAACGCAGCAGGTAATCGCTCAACCCCTGCACCAACCATGCTGTTTGTGTGCGGTGCAGCAAAGGTGTTGTATATCAGTTAAGAAATTAAATTAAGCTTTTTGTTGATAAAATTGTAACAGTGCGATGAGACGGGTCGCAAGGCTTTTTGGACCAGTTCCAATATCCACCAATTTTTTTTTGGTTCCAAAATGCTACACAAAGAAAAATTATGTGTTGAAGTGGGGAACACGGTCCGGGTCCAAAGAGCCCCACGACCCGATGGGATTAACATCGTCTCACAAGTGTACGAAAAACTCTTAAATAAAAAAAAATACTTCATATTTGTGAAAAATTATAGATGTCAGATAAAAAAAAGTTAAAATATAATATGAAATATATTACCCGAAGTAACCACCTTAAATCTAGCCTGAAAAATAACAAAATAGTTTTAGATACCGCTTTTTCCTCAGACATTTTATTTTAAAACTTTTTATCTGACTGCATTAAACAGTGTGTGTCCGAATCATCAGTGAAAAAATATTAAAATAATAATGTGTCAATTCGGCCACTGAGTCCGAATCATCAGAAGTCTTTTTCTCAGCAGAAAGTATTTAATATTTTAATTTTTGATGTGTGTTACCTCAGACCTCCGTCGTTTATGGACCGATTTGCAATTTTTTTTTCTCTTAGAGGATATGCTTTCCGATTGGTGCCATTTTTTTCAGAATCCAATTCTGATGATTGGATCCATGAGGAATCGAGAGAACTCCTCAAATATTATAGGCAACCACATAGTGATTTTGGTATTTTCATCGAGAACTTAAGCACTTACAGTCCTATTATATTCCACATAATATAATATATTCCACATAATATAATATATTCCACATATATCACACAACGCCGTCTAGTCCCAAGCTAAGCAGAGATTGTGTTATGAGTACTAGACAACTGATAAACATAGAACATAGAAGACTGGAATTTGATAGCGCATCGTGTAGGATGCTTATCTCTCCGAAATTCTCGTGCTAAAACCGGACACTACTAAACTAACAAGTTTATTTATCATGAAATATTTCAAGAAAGATATATTTACACAGTTTTATATGAACTTTGTTTCCAAGGTGTTTATCAAATTACTAAGAACGTGTCTGTATTTATTATGCTGCAATGCAAGTTTCTATTTTTTTTTTTTGCATGCGTTTGGACTAAAAACGATGTTGATAGCAGCTCAATGTAATTTAAATTCTTTTACATCCAGTTCATTTGCTTTACAAATAACCTTGTGGTTTACAATATCATCTTCACTATAGATAAAGGAGAGTGGGGTAATTACGAACTATTCAGGAAAAGCAAAATGCAAAATCTCAAATTCTAATTAGGTATAACTTAACTATTCAAAATGCATCCAAAATAGTTATGTACTTACAGTTATGACCACAATTACGCCTGATTGATTTTAATGCTTACTGTTGGCATTGATTCCTAAATCTTAGAAATAAGAAAATTTAAGTATTATTATTAATTTTTCTTTTCTTCTCTTGCTCCCAACACTCTATTGTCTACATTTCTTTTAATTTTTCCTTTCGCAGGTCTGCTGGAAGAATTTTTTTTGCTTATTTAGCAGTACCTTTGTACTCTTGTCTACTTTGAATTGTCTTTTTTTGTTTTTGTGTCTACATAAATAGTAAAATAAATAAATTTATGGAAACATATTATTAGGTACTTTGATACCATTTTCAAGTTATTTGGCCAATTTTGTGGGGTGAAATACTGTTATTAGAATTTTGCTGGAGATACGATATTATACATTAATGGATTATAATAAACCCTCATACAATTGTAGGTATTGGTTCAAAATCATAAATTATAAGTTTGCTGAAAAATACATATATTTATATAACTGAATTTACAGTTAAACAATTGTTAAATATGATTTTTATACCTATAATCCCTAGGGCACGCCACAATTATGGCGGTAAGTCCCCTCTTTGAGGCGTGGTTGGAAAGACCTCACGGCGTCCTCACATTCCGCATGACGCAGGTTCTCACCGGACACGGTAAGTTCGGGAGGTTCCTGCACCGGATTCGTGCGGAAACGACGCCCGGGTGTCGCCACTGTGTGGCCCACCCGGTGGACACGGTAGAGCACACGGTGGAGGTGTGCCCCGCTTGGGCAGAGCAACGCCGTGTCCTCGTGGGGGCAATCGGCGGCGGCGATCTCTCGCGCCGGGCCTTGGTTCAGGCCATGGTCCGGAGCGAGGAGTGGCAGGCGGTCGCCTCCTTCTGCGAAGCAGTAATGCTAGCAAAGGAGGCGGCCGATCGCGTGAGGCAACGGTCCTTACGCTCCAACCGCCGCCGCCGGGATTCCGATCCCGATTTCCGGCCACCGTAGGCGCGGGCTTGCGGACGGCGAGCAATGGGTGGCTCGCCGTCCGACCGTCCGGTAACCGTCCGGACCGAGCCCAAGCCGTCGACGGCGCGTACTGTTCCACGCGCGCCTCAAGGAGATGTCAGCAAATCGTAGGGGCCCAGCAGGGTCGAAGCCTACTGGGGCCACGGGTAGTGTGAAAGCGGAACCCGGGGCCCTGGGACGAAGGCAACGAAGGAATAGGAGTGGGTTTTTAGTCAGTAAGAGTCTGACACTATCTCCCGTTCCGCCCAAGAGCGGGGATGTCATTAGGATGATTTTCCCACCCAATAAATAAAAAAAATAAAAAAAAAACCTATAATCCCTAAAATTTTACAGTCTGTAATTACCCGCGGTCCGTGTTTAACTCACTCTCTCCCATATATACCTACATTTTAGGTACCTAACTAAACCTTTATCTGGGTTTGGTCATTCGATCTATGAATGGAATTGATACTTTCGATCTCAAAATTATCTAAAATATCAAATGATAAATAATATCATATTTAGAAAAGAGAAAAGTGTGAAATATCGAGCCCCATTGGCTAAACCGTTGAATTTTATGGATTTAAATGTAAAAAAAACTTTTTATTCCCGTTTATTCGTCATAATCATCATTTCAGCCGAAAGACGTCCACTGTTGGACATAGGCCTCCCCAAATGTCGTCACAATGACCGATCCTGTGCGTCTCGCATCCACCGGATTACCGCGACCCTCACCAGGTCATTTTGTGGGAGGCCTTCCAACGCTGCGTCTTCCGCAACGTGGTCACCATTCCAGAAACTCTCGTTATCTCGTTGTCCTCTCATCTCGTTTATGTAACAACAACATTAATACATTTATGCTAATATATTTACATACCAGCACAAACCATCGCGGGTTTAACAGCGGTATGTCAGAAGCGACAAACTCGGCGCCAAACGTACTTTTAGGCGAACATTAGGTATACATACATAGTCATCATTCAAAAGATACTTTCTAGATCGAGTTATAATCTATAAATTAGTATACATATAGTATATATATATGAGTATATATGATATCGTGGTTCGTGGTTCGCAGTGCTATGAGTTTTTTTTTAAATTATTTATAGGCTCACGTTTGACGATTATCGCATTTCATATTAAGCGAAGGGAGGCAACAAATGGAGCACACTTAGAAGTAACCTATTCACTCTTGACAACCTTACCAACCATGTTACATAATAGACTAGATACTAGATATTTGAAAAAAAAAACCTTTTCGAAAGAAGTGTAAAAAAAAAATTGGGCATGTGCGAGTCGGACACGCGCACTGAGGTTTCCGTACAAACTTATCTATGTAAATAGTTAAGTTCCCAAATAAAATTTAAAAATATTCCGTATCACGATTTTTTTTTTGTGACGTAACAACAAATTTACTGTTTTCAGATTTATTAAAATTCCAGGATTCTGGGTCAACTGAAAGGGTGGGTCCCTATGAATTTTTATTCCTTTGATAGTGTCGAAATATACGTTTTTTGCGATATAAACTGCCCTATATTTTTTTTATCGTTAACTTAGAAGTTTGATATTTTTACGGATTCAAGGGACTGCAGACCTGAGTAAGCGGTTTTAATTTCAACTCTATACCTCCACGCGTTCTTGAGATAAAGGCTCTTGACAGACAGAAGGACAACAAATCTTATAAGGGTTTCGTTTTTTCCTTTTGAGATACGGAACACTAAAAACAAGTCGGAATTTTCTTTAGCTCAGGCAAATCTTATAAATTGAAAAAAGTCTTTTTTCTTAATACATAGGTATTAAACCTCAGTCGAAGTAAAAATGAATAATTTATTACTAGATGTGCCTTTATGAAAAGATTTTATGATATTCAGATATCGTTCAAAGAAGGTTGTCGATCTCATTGATATTTCAATACGATTCTAATCCCTGAAATAGCCGTCAAAACATACTTATAGAGTAACTTTTTACATAGTAATGTGCCAGCATAGGACTACCTACAACATAAAAATACTAGGCAAGTGCGAGTCAAACTCGCGCACTGAGGGTTCCGTACAAACTTGAAAGGTAAATTGCGGTTTACGATTTATGACGTATTAAAAAAAAACTTTTTACTAGATCTTGTTCAAACCAATTTTCGGTGGAAGTTTGCATGGTAATGTACCTAAAATATATTTTTATGTAGTTTTATCATTCTCTTATTTTAGATAGGCCTATCCGTAGATACCCCGCACGTATGGGCTTATGAAAAAAAAAAATTGAGTTTCAATCCCCAAAATTTATTGTTTTTTTCTATTTTTGTGAATTTGAATCCCCAAAATTTTTTTTTTTTCTATTTTTGTGTGAATATCTTAATGCGGTTCACAGAACACATCTACTTACCAAATTTCAACTGTATAGTTCTTTCTTTTCTTTTAGTCGGACGGACAGACAGACAAACATGACGAATCCATAAGGGTTCCATTTTTTGCCATTTGGCTACGGAACCCTAAAAATATTAAAGAATTATCAAGCAAAATGTTTCACGCTACTGTGATTCCAAAGCATATCCCGTCGATAATCCTTGTCCTTGGTATGTTTTTAATTCATATTTTCGTGAATAACACTGAAAAGCGGGATTACCATGACGTTCAAAGTAAGATTGTTTCAATCTTATTTCAGTGTGGGTAAGAGACAGAGCTATACAGATTGTCTAGCGCCATCTCTTACCCACTCTAGAAATAAGAATGAAACAATCTTACTTTAAACGTCATGGTACAGGTCCTGATGACGATTTATGTCCGACGTAGGTAAACATAAGATACGTATGGCTAATGTTTCTTTATACAATGAATAATGTACTTTGGTTACCAAGCGTGACTAATGAGGGAGTTAACCCATCGGAACCAGGGATTTAAGCGCCGATAAATAAACGGTCACCAGCGAATCGTCGGAAGTACAAAACTATGTAGTTAGTCGGTTGAGTGAATTAACTCTTTTTCTTAACATCGGTGTTCCAAGTAGCGCGGTAATGAAGGGTCTAATTACCAACAGTTCGCAGTAAGACCGGCGGCCTCTCTGTTACCACTCGTAATTACCGGCCGTTCGAATGTGCCGCGTTTCGGGGAACCAGCGCCTGCTTGTGATACATGCTAAAAATTGCAATTACAAGGTAGTGCCACTAAACTATTTGCAGAAAATGGAATTATTAAGTCTTTCTGAAGACCGTGAACATTCCGCTGGATGGCGCCGTGTAATTTTAATGGACCATAAAGGATTTTATGGTTACAGTTATGCTGGTTGTCCAGAATCTGTCTCAGAAAGACGGATGAGCTGTTGGTGCCGGCTGTTATTTGTAGATCTTAGGTAGTTGTTAGTTACGAGTAGTCAGAAGGTAGAAAATCTGACACTATTTTTGCCAAGATGTACCATCATCATTTCAGTCGATAGACATCCACTGCTGGACATAGGCCTCCACCAAATGTCGCCACAAAGAACGGTCCTGTGCGTCTTGCATCCAACGGATTCCCGCAACCCTCACCAGGTCATCGGTCCGCCTTGTAGGGGACCTTCCAACACTGCGTCTTCCGGTACGCGGTCGCCACTTTAGAACCTTTCGGCCCCAACGGTCATCTGTTTTGCGACGTTGCGAGATGTATCATATCTTCCAGTTAATTTTTGTGGAGTCATCCGGTTAGACTGGAAGCCGTCCCCAACTTGGCAGGGCCGAAACTTACGGAGGCCATGGGGTTACTTCTGAAAGGAAAGGAAACCCATGGTCCTCAAACGCAAAGGAAGGAACATAGTTGTGGTTTAGTAAAAGTCTGACACGTCCTTCACTTCCACGCTAAGCGGCAATATTCATTAGATAATTACCCACATTAAAAAAAAAAACGAAGGTTCTTAGGAAAAAGTTACATTTTTTTTTTTTGTTATTGTGGTTTTCCAACTTTGGATCTTCCTTATAAGGAGTGTTTTTTATATCATTGTTTTTCTTGGGAAATACTACGATATCGGCTTAGCAACTTGCTAGTATTAAAGTAATACCTTTTGCTTCTACTATTCACGATTTGAGTGGGTAATGATGACTGACCGGTTTTCTAGCGTGTCGCCGAAATCCCCACCACGTCATCCTTTATATCTAGTTTTTTTTTTTAACAAAGCTGGAAGGTCAAAACCGGTTAATAATCGTTTGATTGCCTATAAGCCGGATATGTCTTGAGTTTCGCGTTTATGGCGTTATGCAATGTCTACGGTCTGTATTTAAATATGGAAACAAAAACTGCGGAATTAAAACGTAATCTATCTTTTTGCGTTCCACTGCCACGGTCCACCTTAAGTGCGGGCTTGCGAACGGCGACCAATGGATAACTCGCCGTTCGATCGTCCGGTTACCGTCCGGACTGAGTCCAAGTCGTCGACGGCGCGGACTGACTGACCACGCGCGCCTCAAGGAGATGTTAGCAAACCGTTAGGGCCCAGCAGGGTTGAAGCCTACTGGGACCAAGGGTCTGCTTCTGAAAGAAAGCTCTCGGCCCTGGTATGAAAGGCAACGAAGGAACAGGAGTGGGTTTTTAGTCAGTAAATATCTGACACACCCTCCTGCTCCGCTCCGAGTTGTCATTGGATGATTTTCAAAGGGCCACGGTAACTTTTTCGAACAATCCCATAAATCTGGCAGATAAAAAACTCACGTCTCTATACGGGTACCTGCTTCCAGAAATACACCAATAAACAAACAAGTTCATCTTTTTTCAATAGGTAATAAAAGTGGGCTCTTTTATGCCGGAAGATCTGGAGGATTCTATATTCCTTTTCCGATTTACCTTTGACCGGCTCAGTCTAAATCCTTTAGGTATACAAAGAAAATCCTTTAGGTATACAAAGAAAGAACTGGACGCATCTTATAATATAAATGTTGCACCTCTTTCTGACCCTGATCCTTCTTTACAGAAAATTGAATACCCTCTTCTGTATTTCTTTATTCCGTAGCATTATTTATTTTACGGTTTCAGCGTCGTCCGTTTGCTTGCTATTCTAAAGGAGGATCTAATGTCTAAGACGTGAGAAGAAAAGCCTTTGTTACTTGAGAGTTTGCTGGCAGCTTTATTTTATATTTTACTAGTTTCTGCCAGCAACTTCGCCGCATTAAAGCAAAAATTCTTGGGAAAAAGTATGTACTATGTTACATTCAAGGACATGGTGCCAAATTTCATCCAAATCTGTTCGCAATCAGTTCAAAGACTGCGATGGAGATTGCAATTGCGGTTTCAGGGGATTGCAATTGCGGGATTGTTAAGATTTGGATGCATTGCGGGCTCAGGTTGGTTGCCGTAGAAATAATCTGGCCAAATGGGGTGTCCTTGATCCATCTCAAACACAGTGCCAGGGAGCCCCTTCACAGGATATGCGTCACCAGCTTCTTTCCTGCCTAGCATGCACAACTACTTACACCTTCCACGACTTAAGCTAAAACAACATTAGACATTAGACCGAGGCGCGACGCACTAGCGTAACACGCCTGATTTGTACGTAAACGACGTCGCGTGTCGTAGATCTAGTGTAGCTCTACAAGTCTAGTTTCCATATAAAATGTATGGAGACCGACGCGTGACCAGATCGGCGTGTGTGGCACACGTGTGCGCAGTGTGGTTCTAGCTTTATAGACACGAGGCCGAGTTGGTTGGACAAAGTTTGAGTCAATCGAGATGAAAGCAGAAGAATCTACATTAGTCCCCATCTGCACAGCTATATAGTCCATTTATGTGGTTCAAATCCTTTGGATTCCCCTATTTCCTGAAGCAGATTAACTAAGTAAGTATTTAGTTAAGCAGCTATTATTGCCAAGTTTCAAATGGCGACTGAGTACTTACTTACTCGTTACGTGTTTTCATAGAAGCTCTGTTTGTAGAGCAGTTTTAAAATAATGTCTACGAAAACGCCTCGTCGCAACGCTGTTAGATGAGGTAAGGTTAGGTTAGGTAGGTATTCGTGCGTCTTGACTCGCATCCGTCTACGGGGGCTTAACTTATGTACCTAAGGGTATTCATCATCATCAAAATTTTCATTAAAGCCGAAACACGTCCATTGTTAGACATAGGCCTCCCCAAGCGTCGTCCCATAATGACTGGTCCTGTGCGTCTCGCATCCATCAGATTCTCGAGGCCCTCACTAGGTTATCGGTCCACCTTGTGGGAGGTCTCCCAACGCTGCGTCTTCCGATACGTGGTCTCCACTTCAGTACCTTTCGTCCCCATCGACTATCTGTTCTGCGAGCAATGTGCTATGCCCACTGCCGTTTAAGTTTGGCGATTCTTCGGGCTATGTCGGTGATCTTGGTTCTCCTGCGACTATATTCATTTGTAAGGGTATTACTCAACAACTATTGGACGCTGTTACATAAGGCATATTGTATGTAAAATATAGTAATGTCATAATGGTGTAAGCAGAAACACCTTGATTCGAGGGACAATAATTGTGGTTTGGCGAACGTTTGGCATGCTTCCATATTGAACGGACAATACCGATGTTCTAAGAAATATTGCCGTATTGTATTGCGATGGAATTTTATTGTTATTTGGCTCTTGAGTGTATTTACTCGATATTTTGTTAGTACCGAGAATTAGAATCGTTTCTACCTAGGTAGATACATGTCTATGTAACATGACGTCTGTATTTCTCCGAAAGCTTTATTAGATAATAATATTCCACAATTATCACACAACGCCTTCTAGTCTCAAACTAAGGAGAGCTTGTGCTATGCACAAAATTTTTTTTCGTTTTTTTTTTCAATTGTATATTCGGAATAAGAATTTTTTCTGATTCCAAATTTGTATTTAACTAAATATAAAAAAAAAATTGTTAGTTGTGGCCTTTTTAATTACGACGGCAGAGTACTAAACCTCCCTTATATATTTCTGAATATATTTCCTTCTTATAAAATACATATGTTACCGGCAATCTGTATAATCCGGTATTGTATACAATAGGTACTTAGGCAAAGTATAGAATACCTAAAACGTGTAGGTAATGTATTAAATATTATTTATTTTATACTTTGTCTAGGTATTCTATAAAATACCAAATACGAAGCCGGTAATATGTGTAAAAGACGAGTGCAAGGAAGGAGGTGACGTAATTTTAGGGCACCCCGATTTGGACAGGTTAGGTTAGAAGGCTACTTGTAAGCAAGTTACATTATGTTACATATAGCCAGAAAAAAAAAATTATTTTAAAGTACTCAGGTTCTATTTCTGTCCGCGGTGTTTAAAGTACGGCTCTTATTTTCGGGTAGTTTAAAAAAAAATTACCACGAAGGCTAATCTGTCCGTGTCGGGGTGCCCTAATATTATGTCAATACATTGTATAGACCGTATTTCTTTGGGTTACTCCCTGAGGGCCCTGATCGCCGAGAGACCCGTACCGTAGCTAGGTACCCGATCTGTTTTTATCTTGATAAACTCAAATAAAAGTCAGTTTAGCTTAAAAGTACCATCAGCAGAAGATGTTGAACAAAATTTTATTACTAGTTTACTAAACTGATAACTTTAAGAAATAGGAAAAAAATAAAAAAAAACCCGACGAAAAAACTATTCAAAAGTAAAAAATAAGTTAATAAATTACTGTTTCAGCCGATTTCACTTCATTAAAAGAATATATAAATATTTTAAAGACGCCTTACGACGCTTTACGTCGCTGAGTCGACGATTTAATGGATCGCGTTAAAAGCTCGAGGTAGGGTCTTCATTTACAGGAGATTTTTGAGTATACCCCGAAAAAAAGAGAGGTACGTACATAAAATTGTAGGTATCTCTCTAAAGCACCTATTACACACTACTCGATATTCAGACAGTCTTAGTCTATGTACCGTCACACAACAAAAAGAGCAACTTACGCCTATAGATTAAAATATAATAAAACTTTATTGTACACCAAAATAGTAACAAAAACTTTTAAATTAATTTAATCTATGGGTATAAAGGCGGTCTTATCGGTGACAGCGATATCTACCAGACAACGTTAGGATGGACTATAAGAACTTAACATAAAAAAGGGTAGTCTGCGGTGTACTGCAAATTAAATTTAATTAAATTAAAAATATGTATGAGACTATAGCTATACGTAGATATAAAATTATATTATATATATATACATACTTATCATATGTTACACAATTACTGTGAAAGAAAATGATCTATGACTAGATTTTGCCTATGTCGTGTAAAGGAATGAAACAGAACGATGAGATACAAAGACCAACGAATAACACTGAAATGCGGGGTTGCTATGACGTTCAAAGTACAGTCAAATGGGGTGAATAGAAACTCAGGGGCAAATAGAAACAAAACTACAAAGGGTATTTTCAAGATATTTGAATCTTTCTTGCAGCATTTAACTATATAAATTTATTAATTAATTCTTATTCTAAAAATTCGATGCTTTGTTAGAAGCCGATAACATGGTATCAAAGTGAAAAACCAGACCAAAGTTTTGTTTCTATTCACCCCTGCCTTTCTATTCACCCCGTTTTACGGTAAGATTGTTTCATTCTTATTTCAGTGTGCTTATGAGACAGAGCTATACAGGTTGTCTAGCTCTATCTCTTACCCACACTGGAAATAAGAATGAAACAATCTTACTTTAAACGTCATGGTACAGGTCTAAAACTGTCTGAATATCGAGTACCTAGTGTAATAGGTCCTGATACGGTAATGACATTGGTGCCATGCATGTCGTTGTCATGTCGAATATTAGGAGACATCCATTCGGTTATCTGCGAAATGGGAGATTAAAGTAAATCGACTGTACTATGTATTAAAAACTGGGCAAGTTCGAGTCGGACTTACGTCCTGAGGGTTCTGTACGTTTTTACCTATGTAAAGAGTTCGATTCGTGATTGGAGACTCGAAGTTTTTGCCAAATCGCAAAAAAATATATTTTTTTGTGACATATCATCAAATTTTCTGTTTTCCAGATTTATTCCTATACTTGTATTATAAAGCCTTGCTTTATGCATAATTTCAGGATTCTGATTCAACGGGAAGTACTCTAGAATTTTGGTTCCCTTTACTGTCGAAATATACGTTTTTTTTTACGTTTTTAACGGTTATTTCTTTTTTTCCGTTAACTTATAAGTTTGACTTTTTTCACAGCTTCAAGGGACTGCAGATCTAAGTATATGGTTTTAATGAGATACGTCTACGCGTTCCAGAGATAAAGGGTCTTGACAGACAGACACGGACGGACAACAAAGCGATCCTATAAGGGTTTCGATTTTTCCTTTTGAGGTTCGGAACCTTAAAAATTATATGGCCAGAAGAAGACATGGTACCCTGCGCTGAGGTATACTACTTATACCAAATTTTTTAAGGTGGGAATTCTTCCAATGACTTTCCGGCTCTAGAGCGAGGGGGCGTCAGGCTTTCACTAACACCTGTGTCCTTCATTTATTCTTTGGCGTTCTAGGACCACAGGTTTCGTTTTCACAAATTCCCTGTGGTTGGCCCTACTGGGTCCGGTTCTGTTGACATCTTTTTGACGGGCTTGTGGAACTTGGGTTAGATCCTTACCGGACGACTGGACGGCGAGCTACCCATTGCTCGTCGTCCGCAAGTCTGTTGCGGCCATCTCCTTTGCTAAAATCACTAAAAACAGAAGTATATTTTATAATAACAACAGTTACAATGCTGTAGTTAACGATACGTTTGATAATGACGCCGACAGACGGCTGGTTATGTAATGAATTATTAATAGGAACATAGTATTATGTCATGTTGGTCTTGCTGCCGATACTCAATGGCGGATGTGATGGTGTGAGTTAGATATTAAATGTAATCGTCGTGTCTTGCTGTTCCTTGATTGTAAGCGTTGCCTGTGATTACATTTTTTAGAATTCTGTACCTCAAAAGGAAAAAACGAAACCCTTATAGGATCACATTTTTGTTCGTCCGTCTGTCTGTCTGTCAAGACATCTATCATCATATCTTGGGAACGCGTGGAGGTATCGAGTTGAAATTAAAACAATATAATCAAGTCTGCGGTCTCTTGAAGCTGTGAAAAAATCAAACTTCTAAGTTAACGAAAAAAAAGATGCAGCTTTGTATCGCAAAAAACGTTTATGTCGACACCTTCAAGGGAATCAAAATTCATAAGGTACTTTCCGTTGACCTAGAATCCTGAAATTTGGCATGAAGCAAGGTCTCATAGCACAAGTACAGGAAAAAATCTGAACGCTGTATATTTATAAAAAGTTAATGACCTTAACCTTTCGAATACCGTAATTAGAGACACAATAGAAAGAAAATGGGGGAGCGAAGGCCCCGGTATGTTTGGGGTTTAATGAATTAAAGATCATTCAATATAAGTAGACCTCCCAGTACTAGTGTCTGCCTTACATTAGTAAAGCAAGGTCAACATATAAGTACTGGAATTACATCTTACAAAATGTTGATTATTATGTATAAAACGTCTTAAATTAGGCCATTTAAGACGTTATTATACATAATAATTATATATACACGAAACTAACAGTTAAATCTACTTCAGTTTAATTTTTTTAAATTTCTTTGACACTTAGAGATGATTTTTTTAAAATAAGTACGTAGGCACAAATCAATTAGATACCTATCTATATCTATACATATAATAAATTTGTAGAAGTTTTTAGTTGTGCGCGCATCACGTTAAATGTACGAAATCGATCTTTTATATCTACATTAAAATTGTCCGTACCTTGTTGTGTTTATATTACTTAGGCTTTGTTTCATCGCAATCGGTTGACTATATTAAAAGATATAACTATATTCATTGACTGTTAGGCGGTACGAAGTTTTCCAGGTCAGCGAGTATACGTACTCGCTGAGCCGGAAAACTTCTACTTTCTTCCGGAAAAATTGTGTGGTATATAATTTTAGAAAATCTGAATACATTTTATATTTTTATTATTTATATTGTATTATTGTTATAGAACGTAGAACTCCTAGCCCTATTGCAAGAGCGGCCTGTTCGAAGGTGCATAATGGGCATAATAATAAAAAAGACTCTCGGTACGTGGACTTAAGATGCATTTTGATTCGTTACGAGCGCAACCAGCCCTGGTAGGCAAATATAATGAAGGTCACGTCCGTGCCGTGCAGTGTATTATGAACATTAGGAACGTTGTTATTAGGTTTGTATTCGTATGTTTGCTTTTGAAAAGTGAAATTTGTGTACTTGTACTATTACTTATTCTGTACTGCAACCTGCTGAGGTTTACTCAAGTAGCACTTTAGATAAGTGCATAGAAAATGTGTAGGGTAAATTAATATTGTATGTACATATTTTGTATTGTTTTATGTTCTACGAATTACGAGTATTATTGTATGTATTATGAATAATGTAAATATGAACCTACGTAATAACAGCGCATTGGTGTAATACTATAGCTGTTAAAGGACATTTTTGATAAATAGGTTACAACTTTCCTTCAACCCTATCTAGAAAATTGCTAACATAATGAGAAACACGGATATCGATGAGAAATGATATTTTGCAAATAGGTTTTAGAAAACACTTTCACATGTCAATTTAAATAAGATGAGGCCGGAGTGTCCTAGCTGTCTATGCTGAGAAGAAATACTGAAATAAACTCAGAGGTTAGTCTATTTTAAAGTCCATACAGCAACATGTAATGGTCATAATCTTAAAAGAAACATGCAAATTAGTGTCTAAATTGGGCTTTTGAGGAAAGAACTACACAGATTTGAGTGGTCCTTTGCGAACCTTTTTCAAAACCACGCTTCAGAACCATTTAAGTTGTTCAATTATTCAAGTATAAGTTTACCAGCTGTCCTCTCCTTGTTGTGTAGTACTGATACATTAACCAGGAGTATTTATCTTCCTCACTGGTTGATGTTGAGGTACCGTGTTTGTCCGATGCGTTGAACGCTTGGAAAATGGCTTGTATCAACACGGATTTGCCCGACAACCTGTCCTCGCAGAGATGGTGGGATGGGCCGCTCTGCAGTATTATACGTAACAAACTAATCAAAACGTCTTCAATACTGCTGTGCGTATGCGTCTGCTGGCTGTTGGGGAATGAGAGTCGGGCTTATGGGTTCAGGCACTTCCGTCATCCACCATATGCAAGCACTATGATGGATGATCGCATCGTTTCGGCTAGCAACCTGTTTACGCTTAGGCACACCTTGTGCTGCTCCACATCGGTGCCATTGTGGCGAAGTTGTCGACAGCCTCTGACACCATGGCCTGTCTTACTGCAGGAGCGCAGGCCGCATTGCTCTGCACGCTAGCATCAACGATATTATTCGTCGAGCTCTTGTCACCGCCGGCGTACCTGCCGTATTAGAATCTAATGGCTTGGTACGTGACTATGGGAAGAGACCAGATGGTATGACGTTGGTGCTGTGGAAGATGGGTCGACCTCTGGTGTGGGACGCAACTTGTGTCGACACCCTTGCGCCATCTCATGTTCCAAGTACGGTGGGCTGTGCAAACGCTCCCACTGCGGCTGCTGAGACCCTGAAACGGCGCAAACACTGTAACCTTATTGGTACTAACAGTTTAGAGCCGTTTGAAGTCGTAAAAGCTTGGGTCATGGGGTCCGAGTGCGCGTCTCCTTTTTAAGGAAATTTCACGTCTACTGATCGACACTTTGCGTGACCAGAAGGCTGGCTCGTTCTTCGCCCAAAGAATAAACATTGCCATTCAACATGGCAATGCTGCCAGTCTTCTGGGCACATTTCCGGATGACAGCGATGTAGAGAAGTATTTCGACGCCTGAGTGTATTTTGTGTTTTTGTATTATATTTATGTACATAGTTAGGTTTTAGTATAAATAGTTTAGTTCATATTGTTTTTTTTTTTATGTAAGAGTGTGAATACATACAATTTACAAAATAAATAGGACATATTATATGTAGAATGTACCTATTTAATTTCTTTTTGGGAGAGAAATGTTTTCTTATTTATTTTCGTTTGCTGATAAGTAATTTTTTTTTAAATTGTTGAGTTCGCATGAAACTTACCGACAATTAATGACCTCTTTATTATATGCACAAACAACAAACTCGCTCCATAAAACCAACACAAAACTGGAATTCCGAGTTGCTGACGATTCGGACACAGTGTCAAACACAGTGTGGTGTCCGAAACGTCAGCCCTGCGTTCAAAAGTGAGGTTTTTTTTTTTTAATTGATGTAAACCAGTGCTTGACCGCGATCCCACCTGATGGTAAGCGGAGATGCAATCATTGATGGTCAGGCGCACTAGTTTATTAAGAGCCTATTCACTCTAGCCTTGAAGACACCTAAATTATAGTTGGACGGGAAGACCGCAGCAGGCAAATTGTTCCAGTCCTTCGATGTACGCGGTTAGAGATAACTCTAATGACGTCATCAGGGTAGATACTCTACGCTCGCACTTTTGAATGCGAACGTAGAGTTCAATTGTCAATGTCAAGCAAGTGAAGCAACTGTCATTTACACCAACCTACCCTACTAGGAGTTAGAGTTAGTTGTAGGTTAACTGTAGGGTAGCTACTCTAGTTATAAAAGATCGACCCTGGGTTACAACTCGAAGAATTTTTAAACGGTTGGAGTAGCGACTCGACTCTACTCTGGTTATTTTTGAACGCAAGGCTGTGAAAAAATATTATGTAAAAATATAAGTGTCAATTCGAACACTGTGTCCGATTATATTGTGTCCGAATCGTCAGCAACTCGGAATTTCGTCACAGTAGAAGTTAAACAACCAAATAACCTCTTTTTGGCACCAACATAACTAAAAAATTCTAATTAACATCAAGTACAAAGTCATCGTAAAAAAGCACAAAAAAATGAAGTTAATTGTCGAAATAATTACATGCAAAAAAATATTATATTATTACGATCGCGCCGGATTCTTAATTGACCATAACTATTTTTTTGTGCCGTTGTTAATTAAATTTAAATGACCCGTACGAAATTGTATCGACGCGGCGTCTGTTTGTCTGTATAATAAATATGTTGGGGTCTTGCGGTTAGTGTCTACATACATAACCGCAAGACCCCAATATCACATTTGAATTTTTACTATTTGATGACCTGGGCCCAAGTCTGCTATTTTTATAAATTCGTCATTCCAACACTATTCCATTGTCATTTTGCTAAAAGTTCGTAATCTGCCAATTCATAATGATCGATCATTGATCTGTCAATGGTCTCGTAATAGAGTTGTGGTAGAATGACAATATCGAGCTAATTAAAAGCAATGACTGCACAATGACATTCTAATGGGAGGTCACTGATTAAAGGAACTGTCAAATTTTTAGCAGATTACCGCATACCTACGTCAGATATTCATTTGACAAGCGACCGTCACCAGGGCCTTAAGTCTGCTATTACAATAGTGTCAGAATGGTCTGTCATTGATTTCATAATTGTTGATTCTATACTAATGTTTTATAGAGGAAAGATTTGTATTTTTTTTGTAATGAATAAACACAAAAAATCCTAAACCGATTTAAAAAATTCATTAATTTTAAAGATGTACTAGAAATTAACTAAAACCATTAGATGATGTTTAACTGGTAATTTATTAATCCTTATAAAAATATGGCATATTTGTTGGGATAACAAATAGATACATATGGCTTTAGCTTTTTAATGCATATTATTTGGAATAGTTAAAAAGATAATGCAAAACTTGTTAGCGCACGCACCGGAGTCTAGCGGCGCACGGTCAGTTCGTTTACGAGCACAAGCCGAACAAAAAGCGATCGTTGAGCTGGATGAACGACAGTCGAGCGGCATCATAGTCGTCATTCTGAATTAATATTACTGAAGAACCGATTCCTAAATTAAACGGTTAAGAGGTGTATTTAGTATTCCATGAATTTCATGTTCTCTATTTATGTCATACGGTATTTTTGGAACTCAGCCTTCGTACCGCCACACTCATCGCTACCTCGGTCACCTGTGGAGCATTGTCGTCGTACTCGCCATCGTAGCCCGCGTCGGACTACGCTGGTGGCGGAGATTAGCGAGAGTTCTGTTCGGGGACAGGTAAAGCTGCACCTGATTCAGACAGAAGAAACGTCCGGGTATCACCATTATGCGGAACGCCCGGAGGACACGGTGGACCATAAACTGGAGGTGTACCTCGCATGAGCGGAACACCGTGTCGTCATGGAGGCGATCGGCGGCGGCGAGCTCTCACGCCAGGCCCTGGTTCAGGTCATGGTCCAGAGCGAGAGGAAATGGGCGGCAGTCGTTTCCTACGGCGAAGCAGTAATTTTAGCGAAAGAGTTGACCGCACGTGCGGGGGAACGGACGTCCTCACGCCTCAGCCGTTGGGACCACGACCCCGACGTCCAGCTACTGTAGGCGTGGGCTTGCGGAAGACGAGGAATGGGTGACTCGCCGTCTGGCCGTCCGGCGGGAACCGTATGGACCAAGCCCGAGTTATCAACGGTGTGTAGTGTTTCCAGGGCGGCTTAAAGAGATGTCAGCAAAACCGTAGGAGCCCAGCAGGGCCTACTGGGGCCAAAGCAGGCAAAGCCTACTGGGGCTATAGGTTGACTTTCGAAAGGGGATTCGTGGTCATGGCATGCAAGGGCAAAGAAAGATGATAGCACTACTAGTTTTAGGCATTAAAAATTTGACACGCCCTGCCGCTCCACTCTAAAGCGGGAAAAAATCATTGGATGGTTGCCCACCTTAAAAAATAAAACAGGAAATTTTGCTACATATAGAGGTAGCGATATTCGCTTAGGTTTGAACAAGCCTGTCTGTGAGCATGAAAATTATCAAGAAATTTAAAAAGAATTTGCACCCGAGCGAAGCCGGGGCGTACAGCTAGTCTACTAATATAATGGCGTCATTATGACTTTCCAGTGGTCAACCACTGACACTTCATTGAAAGAAATGGCATAGAATGGTAATCTCGTACATAATGGCTAAAGAATGTCTGACGTATGCGGATATTTATATATATATCCTACCATTAGAGCGTCATAGTGCAGTAATTGCTTTTAATTTGTTACAAAACAGCTCGATATTATCCTTCTACCACAACTCTAATAAGAGACCATTGACCGATCAGTGATCGATCATTATGAATTAGCAGATTACGAACTTTTACCAAAATGACAATGGGATCGTGTTGGAATAACGAAAAATATATTATAAAAATAAATTATAAAAATAGCAGTCTTGGGCCCCAGGTCGGGAATCCAATGGAAGCGAGACGCACTTGACCGGTAATTTTAGTGACACTTGAGAGAGACCTTTATGAACGTCTTTCGGCTCAAATGATGATGATGATTAATGATGAAATTAAATAAATTATTGTCTTCTATTTATGAGTCGGCTCCACTCAGGATTTTAAGGCAACGTGGAAATTGACATAATGCGGATACTCTGCCTCTACGCCCAAAACGTCTTGGGAATACCTTAATGGGCGTATAGCTAGGGAGTGGAATTCCCTGCTGGACTTTGTGTTTCCTGATAGCTAGAAATAACCATTTCTAGGTAAGCGTGTTCCATAGTCGTCCACATCATTGCTTATATAATAATAATAATACTATATTTATTTGCTAAAAACACGGTGTACAAGATGGTAAAGGAGAACAATTAAGAGCAAACATGTTTGTCAACACACAATTATCGACAAGTTTTTTTTTGTATTAAAGTTCTAAAGGGTTTCGACTTTGAAAACAAAACACTTAATTAACAAATCAAAACATTTTTTTTTATATATCTATATTTTAAACACATATTAAAATAGTTTAATAATATTTAAAAATTTAAATGCAAACTTTAAAACTTAGATAACTAGACTATAAAGCATTCCTGAAGTGGCAGGATTGACATGTCATTACCATCAGGTGAGATAGTGGTCGAACGTAAGCCTACTAATATTAAAAAAAAAAACAAAAACTATCACAGTGCTGTTTGAATTTTGTTTGAACTGTAATCCGAGTTACTGCCTTGTTCGATGCGGGTGTCGAAATATTCAAAATGAGTGCGTAAAAAGTTGCCAAAAATAAAATACACAAAACGCGTGGGCAAGGAATTTATTTCAGAGATATATTAGTCACTGAGCATTATATCTACGATCGGAATTGAACTAACCCGCAGACAGATATTCTAACACACATTTCTGAGTAAGCAAACCCACGGGAAAAGAGAATATGAAACCGGTTTCCAATACGTGGCTGTCATATCCAGACCGGATGAGAATGCCTCGCAAACGAGGAGCTCTTCTGCGAATTTGATTTGCCATTAAAAAAAGGCTCTGAAAGGATTTCGTCGAAATAAAATATTATATTTCGTTCTGAAAATGAATAGCGTTGATTTCTGCGTATTACAAATTATGATTGGAAATTCCAGGAGTTTGAACGTTAATATTTTTTATGTGTAGCATTTTATTTAATAGTGCACGTTCTATTCGGTCTTCTTATTACTATAAAATTCATTTGGTGTTCATCCATATTGGATTATACTTACCTATTAATCGTTGGTCCGTGAATTTCTAGTTAAGTTAGTCAAATCGCTGAATTCTACGAATCAAAATTTCTTGGTACAGTTTAAGTCTGACGACGCAGTGGAACTTAACTGACTGGATCTCTCAACTTCAAAAACGCATTTGTTTTTGGTGGGAAATTATCAGATAACTTCTCTCGCTTTGGGTGGAGCGAGCGGTCGTGTCAGACTTTTAGAGATAAAACCAACCTGTGTCTCTTCAGTTGCTCTTTAGCGTTCCAGGGCCGCGGTAATTGTTTAAGAAAGAAAAGAAAGAAAGACCACCCAACCCACCACCCTCATGTAAATCTAAACTTCTGCTTATATTATAAAGAGGTAAAGTTTGTTTTTTTGTTTTTTGTTTGTAGGAAGTAAACTTTGAGAGTACCTACTGGTCCGATTGCAAAAATTTTTTCACCAATAAAAAGCTGCTTTATTCCTGAGTGACATAGGCTATATTTTATAAACGCGGGCGAATCTGAGGGCAAAAGCTAGTATTGTATAAACCCTAACCTATTTGTCGCAGCCGTGAGACACACAATGTTGATGTATTTTTAAGTTTTAGTATTTAAGTTTCTATATTGTAATTGTTATCTCATTGTGTGTGTGCCAAATAAACGTGTTTTCTTTCTTTCTTTCTAACAAACTTGTAGGTAAGGAACGCGGCTTTCAAAATAAGTTCATGAAAAACAATATCGAACTTTTCATTAAGAGAAGGGCCGCGTTCGCGTTCTTCTGCGAAGCAGTAATGCTAGCAAAGGAGACAGCTGCACGTGTGAGGGAACCGACATCCTCACGCCCCAACCGCTGAGACTCCAACACCGTCTACGAGCCACCGTAAGTGCGGGCTTGCGGACGACGAGTAATGGGTATCTCGCCGTTCGATAATGAAACGAGCCCGATTCGTCGGAAGACGCGTAGTCTTCCACGCGCGCCTAGAAGAGATTTCAGCAAAACCCATAAGGACCCAGTAGGATCGATGCCTACTAGAGCCATGAGAGGACTTCTAAAAAGGTAACCCGTAGTCCTTGAAAGCAAA
Organism: Mythimna vitellina; assembly: GCA_949316375.1. Taxonomy (NCBI): domain Eukaryota; kingdom Metazoa; phylum Arthropoda; class Insecta; order Lepidoptera; family Noctuidae; genus Mythimna; species Mythimna vitellina. The sequence goes on from OX438692.1 coordinate 19,668,336, forward strand.
GGGCAAGTGGAGGAACACAGGTACTTATAGTTTTTTATTAGGTGAAAAAAAGCGACGGTTTTTTTTCTTTTTTAAATAAAAAGTATTTTGTATGTCTTCTAAAAATAATACGACTATTTATTTATAAGTACGACTAGTGATCTATTACAATGGCTCATATTAACATATTGTCATATATACTTTTTAATCTATGTAAATAAAAGGAGAAACTGACTGAACAGCCGAAACTACTGAGAGTAGGAGTGTGAAATTTTGCACAAGGTTTCCTTTTATGACGTAGGCGAGCACAAAGAGAGGATTTTCCAAAATTGACCTTCTAAGAGGATCGAATGCGGGTCCAAAGTTTGTATGGAGAAACCTGCCCCATAGCCAAGTTACGATCGTTTCGTTTACGTCGAACGACTCGAGTAGGTCACGCCTGCGATTCTTTTGTTCTGATCACGTGACTGAGCGTTGAAATAACGTCAGAACAAAGGAATTGGAGGTGTGGCTTACTCGAGGCTTTCGACGCAAACGAATCGATCGTAACTTGGCTAAGGGGGCAGTTTTCACTTGGGCGAAGCCGCTAGCAGAAGTTAGTTAGGACATAAAAATGTTTTTTTACAAATAATGCAACTGTTTTTTTTTTTAATTACAATGATCTTCCTGTAAAGGCACAACATGTTTTGCTCATCGGTTTTTTCAATTACAAGCAAAAAATTCAAGAAATAATTATTTTATTACCTTCCTATTGAATAGTTCGGTGAATTTCGTAAAACCCGTACAAGGAAAAGCGTGGCCGATCATTCGTCCACTTTTCTCAAAAACTAACGGTTCTCCAGTTAACGTCCTTAAATTAGACAGAATATGATGATAACCGTTCAGGGAAAGTTCAAAACAAGTATTTGATTGAGGAAAAAAGGTTGTACTTGGAAATGTAATAACTAACACGTGCCTATTTCATATTGTCGTTAAAGTAGAAATTTCTCCCAAGGGAACATACTACTACACAATAGTAGATTAAGTGACTAAGGGATAAAGTAGCGTCTTTAAGTCGCGGGCGGCATGTTGAATTCCGAACGAAATGAACGAAGGTTGCTAAGTTTTAATCCCGAACGCTAGTGAGGGATTTATATAATTAACTTTCCGAGCATTATGAGGAAGTTTATATACATAGGAACCTGAGCCGCCCAAGACAGCTTTATCCCCGTGTTGGATACTCTACTTTAACACTATCGGTGAGATAAATATACTGAAACAAATTATAAATTAGAGAAATATAAGTAATACTCTATCTCTCATAAGTGTTGAGAATTGAATCAAATAAAATTTACTACTTAAAGTATTCTTAGATTGAACTATAGTTCAGCCCATAACGCAATGAGCAACTGAAAGAAGATAGGCTCAATACGACGAACCAACTCATACTTAGCCCGCGAGGTGGATTACGGACTTTTTCCCTCTCCTTGAGAGAAGGCCTGAAGCCGGAAAAACTAGTAGGCGATAAGCTACGATTACGATTATTTTGACTAAAAACCCACTCCTGTTCCTTCTTCGCCATTTTTCCAGGGCCTCGGGGATCTCTTTCGCATCACCCATGGCCCCAGTAGGCTTCTACCCTGCTCGGCCCCTACGGTTGCGCGAACCTGATGGAGCACAGAAATTATCAAACCAACCAAAAACCAAGGAGGTTACTTTTTCCCTTAGGCTCTCGCTCCGTACAATGGCCTGACCCAGGGCTGGACACTCACGTCGTCACCGTCGATCTCGTCCACATGGACACGGTGGGGCTCCACGCCTCCACTCCAGCAAGACAAACTTCCACCTTATCCTTTACCGTAAGCTCTAGGCGTTCCGCACAATGATGACATTTCAGCGTTTCTTCCCGCCAGATCCGAAACAGACAGGCACTGTGGCTACCACGGAGGTCACATTAATACTACTAATTTGCAAACTGGCGAGATATACTCGTACTTTTAAGAATGTATTAGAAAGGGCTTCATACAATATTATAACATTATAATTGAATCTTTTCATTTGCGTTTCCCCTATCACAATACTTCCTGAAGCACCCATGTCCGTTGGAGGCCCTGCGGCAGCCGCATTAAACGTACCCAGTTCAAAATTTCAGAGGTTAGGATGCTTACAAACCGATTAAGATTCAAGATTGTGGTTCGCGAGCATATTCGTAAGAAGTTGGCAGTAGTATTATCACAACGTTAATGTTTCTCTGTTGGTCGATTTGGACCAATTTTTGTTTTTGATTATGAACATTTAGTACATTAAATTATGTATATATTATATTTACCTATATTGTATTATATCTGTGATTGATTTGTATATCTTTTTTATATTACCTTTTTTTTCTCTCTCTTTTATTGCACTTACCACTATTCTTCTCTGCATCATCCAAAGGTTGATTGTTAGAAAATGCCTAAGGCATTAAGTACGCCTCTGTACCGTTATGTGCATGAAGTATGTAATAAATAAATAAATAATAATTTATTTTAGGAAACACAGCAAGAGAGTTTCGCAGTTTCGGACTGGCACCGGGCGCATAAACTGCTAGTTACGGCACTGCAGAAACCCCGCTACCACCTGTACAAGGTATTTACGGTCGCTAGGTGGATGAATGCTTTCAATCTAATTGAACGGCCGTCAAATGAAATCCCTTTGATAGCTCCGGCGCGGACTGGTTTTCAATTAGTGCGATTGATTCAGTAGGTAATACCATTGTAGCTGATCAATTATGTTGAATATCATTTTATTTCATTGGAATACGATTTGTGTGAGTGGGATTGCAAACGCATAATCTTAATGGTTTTCTGTTATGTTCCATGATTTACATTGGTTAAATTTAATTTTGTTAAGACCCTATACCCCAAGCAGTGACATGAAACAATGACTTTCTGAAATTTAACAACATGATATTTTTTCGCTTATTGTCTCTAATTGCTGGTTAAGTGTTTTTCAGAATGTACCTACATAGCATATGCAAATCAATCAATATTTCGCAAAGAAAATTGATTTAAAGGTCAGCAGGAATCTTTCCGGGCGCAGCTGGCCGGAATGAAATGCACAGATCGTACTGCTGCCTAAGCGGCGGTACCAGTATGTGTGCATTTAATTCCGGCCAGCTACATCTTAATACTACTAACGCCTACTAATACTATTAACGCCTTATGTATGTTTCTTTTTCAATTTGCCATTATTATCGACATCATCTGAAAGATCCGTACCTAGTCTAGTCATGATATAATCTTCCAATGACTTCTACCGCTTTAGGGCGGGGTCCCGGGCGTGTCAGATTTTTACTGATTAAATCCACACCAATGTTCCTTCTTTTCACGGAAATATTTTAGTACGGAAATATACTAAGTACCTACTTTTATACCTAAATTTAAAAATAAAGTAGTGATAAAATTATTATGTCCGGTATCTGAGCCTCAAAATCTGGGGTTTTTAAACTTATTTATTTATTTATTAAACTTCATGCAACATAAAGTACAAAGGCGGACTTAATGCCTTAGGCATTCTCTACCAGTCAACCTAGGGTGGTGAAGAGACAATATAGTAGGTGCATAAAAAGAAAATTACTTATTAAATGACTTATTGTCCTGGTTGCAACCGTACCTACAGCCTAACAGTGGGAAAATTAATAGACACGAGGATAAAACACTTCACAAATTAATTTTTATTTAATTTTATAGTTTCCGAGAGTGTTGTCGAGACTGGTGAGCAGTGGTGACCGAATAGTAACGGCCCCGACTTACGAGTTGTAGGTCGCGGGTTCTAACCCAGCCAGACGCATTACTTTGTGTAATTTATTTCATCACCTTTGCTCTCAAAACGGTGAAGGAAAACATCGTGAGGAAACCGGCATGTCTTAGAAACCAGACATGTGACATTCACCAACCCGCACTGAACCTGCGTGATGGATTACGACCCATTCTCTCTCTTAGAGAGAGGAGGCCTGTGTCCCAACAGTGGGAACATTAAAAGGCTGATTATGCTATTATGGTGAGAGTGTGAGAGAGAGAGCTGCTGTGAACCACTGTGTTTGATAGTAATTTTGTCTGTTATTAAAAAAAAAACGAGTGCGAATATGAATATGAGAACGAAACAAGAAATGCGTGTAAATGGTTCTTTTCTTTTTAACCGACTTCTAAAAAAGAAGGAGGTTCTCAATTCGGACGTTTGTATTTTTTTTTTATGTTTGTTCGCGCATAACTTCGTCGCTCGCCAACCGATTTGAAAAATTCTTTGTTTGTTGGAAAGGGTATACTTCCCAAATGGTCCTATAGTCACCAAGTCGGGATCTGATGATGGAATCTTGGCGAAATCGAGGGAACTCCTCAAATTTTTTTTTTTTTTTTTTTATTCTGGATAGGCAACCATGTAATGACTTTAGTATTTTCATCGAGAACTTAAGCATTTACAGTCAAAAATTAACATTTGATGTCTGTTTATAAGTGTATCGCAACTAAAAAGTGTGAAATAAAAAACTTTTTACAAGGAGATATAACCGAATTCACTCTAAAAAAAACACTAATTTCGGAAGTCGGTGTTAAATAAGATACCAACAATACCGAGAAACACCGAATTCCGAAATTAAAGTTATTTTGATCCTTTTAGTGTGTTTTTTAGTGAAGTCGGTTATATTTTTTTGTAAAAAGTTTTTTATCAAGGTTCTGAACAAACATAGACTTCATAAGTCTGTAATCTATTAGTAATGTGGGTACCATTCTCTGTATTTTTTTTAAACAGAGACAGTGGAGGGAATGGTGAATGTTCTACTATTTCCTTAAATAACTTTAAAACAACTTTAAAGTGTCGTGATGGCCCAGTTAAGACTCTAGTGCATGAGGTTGCAGGTTCTAAACTGGGGATATAATTTTTAAGTTTATTTAGGACATTACTGACACCCCGTGCCTCGGAAAACACGTAAAACTGATGGTCCCGGTTATCATTTGTAGATCTTTGAAAGTCGTTACAAGGCAGTCAGACGCCAGGAAGTCTGACCATTAGTCTATCCAAGGAGTACTGTGTTGTCCAGTAACTGGATTGTGGAGGTCTGATTGGCAGTCGTTACAAGGCAGTCAGACGCCAGGAAGTCTGTCCATTAGTCTATCCAAGGAGTACTGTGTTGTCCAGTAACTGGGTTGTGGAGGTCTGATTGGCAGTCGTTACAAGGCAGTCAGACGCCAGGAAGTCTGACCATTAGTCTATCCAAGGAGTACTGTGTTGTCCAGTAACTGGATTGTGGAGGTCTGATTGGCAGTCGTTACAAGGCAGTCAGACGCCAGGAAGTCTGTCCATTAGTCTATCCAAGGAGTACTGTGTTGTCCAGTAACTGGGTTGTGGAGGTCTGATTGGCAGTCGTTCCATGTTAAATACGAGTATCCGGTTAAACTGAAAGTCAATCCCATTCTAGACGGGAAAAGGAATGGAAAAAGAAAAGTAGTTTAAGGGGATGGATCTCGAAATTTTCACTGTTTTTCATACAACCACTCCTACGCGATTATGACGTTATTACACATTTTTCATTAGATATTTTGAAAACAGTATCTTGTGGATATTATTTAGGCTTCTATTGAAATCAATTTATAAATTTGTGTAAAACTAATCCAGTAAAGACCTCTGATAATCTGCTATTTTGCATGTTCTTTGACACTTCATAATTTACTTAAAAAAATAAAAAAGGCAAAAAAAATATAACAGTAGAAGCCTTGAAACAATTTTTTACAAAACTTTTAAGGGATAAAAAGAACACGTATTTCCTGGAACAAATTTGTGAAATATTCGAGTAAATCACGGAGTTACCGAATGTTAACAGAGTTTTCAGGCGTTTTCTCTCTTTTTTCGTTTTGCCTTTTCGTCAAACATCGCGTTGGATTACGTTAGATGAAATAACAAGTTTTTAAACTATGCTCGATGTTGACGATAGGCGAGTGAAAAAGTTTCTTAACATTCGAAATTCATTTATCTACGTTACACGTCCATGTTTAGAAAGGTACATACAGAAATACAGTGATTTCTGTGTGCACCTTTTCACTCAATGAGACACCCGTAAACCTAAAAGGCTAAAAAGCAAATACATTTCCGGTAAAGCAATATTGTTTTTTTTAGGGTTCCGTACCTTAAATGGAAAGAACGGAACACTTATAGGAGCACTTTGTTGTCCGTCTGTCTGTCTGTTTGTCAAGTCCCTTTATTATTATGTGTGTATTTAGAAATATATAAGTATGTTTATCAGTTATCTAGTACTCATAGCAAAAGCTCTGCCTAGTTTGGGGCTAGATGGCGTTGTGTGGTAGTTGAGTGGAAAAAAAAGATAGTGGTCACGGTTGTGAGTTTACGTTTGTTATTGCACCTATTGATAGAGGAGAGTGGGTAAAATCTTTTTTTAAATAAACAATATACCCAATTTCTAGGTTGCTAAAGTATTCGAAAAAGTTACCGGGGACGTGGAATACAAAGGGCAAACCAAGGAACACATCTGTGTTTCTTGGTTTTAGAATAAGTCTGTCACAGCCTCTCCCTCTACCCAGTGCGGGAGAAGTCATTTGATGGAGATGAACCGAGAGAGAGAGAAAAAAAAACATCTATTCACTTGGAAGACATCATTACCTTCCATAGAATTCATTTCACCTAAGATGTGAGATGATTACGAAGGTTCTATAAAAAGATATTCCTTGAAATAAATGTAATAAATAAGTCGCAATTAAGGAATCTAATTCAAGGGGTACACATCAGGATCGGAAGTAGAACGGAACGTGATCAATGACAGTTTATGTACCTACTCTATGACTCCTCCATAGCACATGATTTTACTTTTCTAAATCTAAAAGATGAAATGTTATAGGTAGTAGATTTACTAAAGGGGATAAAGCAGTGCCTTATGTCAAGGGCATATTGAAACCTGAGTATCACGAAGGATGCCTCCTGCGAATCAATAATGCAAGCAACGGAGGCGGCCGCACGCTCGAGTCAATGGCCCTCGCGCCCCAGCTCCGGGATTCCAATCCCGATTTCCGGCCGCCATAGGCACGGGCTTGCGTACGGTGAGCAATGGGTAGCTCGCTGTCCAACCATCCGGTAACCGTCCGGACCGAGCCCAAGACGTCGACGGCGCGTAGTGTTCCACGCGCGGCCTCAAGAAAGATGTCAGCCACCGTAGGGGCCCAGCAGGGTCGAAGCCTACTGGGACCATGGGTGATGCGAAAGAGATCCCCGGGGCCCTAGAATAATGGCAAAGAACAAACGGGGATGGGTTTTTAGTCAGTAAAAGTCTGACACGACCTCCCCTCCGCTCAAGAGCGGGGGATGTCATTAGATGAAATTCTCGGGGTTAAACCACGTGTTCAGCGAGAATTTTAAGTGTTAACTCCCGAGTAAAGCGATTTATCTCACGGAAAGTGTAAAAAGTAGAGTATCCAACATGGGGATAAAGCTGTATATCTTGCACGGCTCGAAGTCCTCATTTTACTCAGATTTTTATACTAACTCCCTCGCTGTGCTCGGGGGTTATTTATACCTACATTATTCCCTAGTCATATTACATCTATTATTATTATATAGTTGCATAAAAGAAGCTGAATATATTTATACACCACTAATTTTCAATTAGTATGAATACTTAAAGGGATTGTTAGAAAAGGTCTTGTTATTATATAAGTAAAGTCTCAATAAATAATATTCATAAACAGCAAAGTTATTTGCGTTTGTTTATATCCCAAAATGTCACTCAATTTATGGAAATATTAAACAGGCTATTAATATGAATGAATAGCGATCAAAATGGAAAAACACTGCGCGTATTTTCTAGTAGCAATTGTTATGAATGATTAATTCAATTGTGACAAATTTTGGGGACAATTTTGGGATTTAGTTTTTTTTTTTATGTTGACTACACGAATATGATCAGTAACGGGTACTGATAGAGCAGTATTTTTATTCTTAATTCTTAATTGTACACAAAATAAAAACATACATAGTACACGGAGATAATACAGTTTATGTACAAAGGCGAGCTTAACTCAACAATGAGTTTTCTTCCAGCAAACCTTTGAGTTACACAGTGAGAATACATTCGAGGGTAAGAACCAGTGCACAATTTATTTTGTCCTAATTAAAAAAATTTACTTTAAGAATTTCGAGGGGACATTGTACTCCTCATTATGAACAACTTTTACTATAGGACCAAATCTGAAATAGCGGAAAATGTCCCCTCGATATTCTTAAAGTTAGTTTTTTAACACCTTAAATAAAAACCCAATTTAAATTGATTATGAGTAAGTAAGTACCTAATCATTTATTGCGCAAAAAATGATAAGGCTATATTATTTATAAGCATATATTATAACTAACATCGGCGATGAAACACCAAAAATGAGAATGGCTAGTTCACATAAATAAGATCACTGTCCTCCAAACCAGGAAACAATCCTGTATCTAGAATCAGTACTTTTTCAAATGCATTGATACAGTTTCATAGATTATACCTATACAAGTGAATGCAGACAAGTAATAAAACTTCATCCCATACAGCAACCCTAGCCAAGTTGATAATCTGCAATCAATGCAGTTAACGCTAGTCGAAAACAAATCAAATTTATCGGAATGACATCATCTCAACGTAAAGTCACGTGGTCAGAACCAACGAATAGAAAATTCGTAGCCAAGTGCACATCGTTCAAAATGATAGAATGAATTATTATCGTTTCTACAATGTTCAACGATACATCCTTTGTTATACAAACGCTACATAGTAGAACGAGCGGCCGACTCAAGCGCGTAAACATGGCTACCAACTTATCGTTTTCTACAATTGCTGACACTGAGGCGTTACCGATTGTAGAACGGAATTCGACACGAAACTGTTGTGACTTGGCTAGGGGGGGGTAGCTGCAGTTTTGGGAAAATGCGTTTCAGATTATTCAATTGATGTGCAAAAAAAAACCCCGCTTATCCAAATTTTAGGATTACTTTAATCCCACAGGCTTGCGGAATCGCGATTCTGATGCGAGATTGAAATTTCTTGGTCGTAATAGACGATAATCGCAAGATTATCGAATTTCTCCGAAGTAGGTACTCGGTTGCCATGGTAACGAGGAATCAATAAGGTCGACTTACCTCGACTTCCGATGAAAATGGTAAGTAGTACATAAATATTTATTTAGAATCAGTTGTACCCGCCATGCGTTGTAATGCCACGTAAAGTAGAAAATACTTGGGTATATTCTGTTTATTGAATTGTTTTTATACAGAATATTTTATTATTATATTTTTTGTATGCTGTGTACAAGAATAAGTAAGATTCGTGAGCAACCTACATGTGAAGCTTGGATTTTCCAAAAAAATCTTTTTGTTAGAGCAGTGATGGTCTTGTGGAAACTGCCTCGACTAAAGAGTTGTACATGTCAGGTTCAAACTCAGACTGGCGCTTTAATTGGTCGAATAGAGTTGAGAGGCGAGCCAGGAGGATCATCGGCAATGATGCACTCGTTGAGTCGAGGCTTCAAAGTCTTGAGCATCGACGCCGAGTTGCTAGCCTGTCGGTTTTCTACCGGTTGCATTTCGAGAAGTGTGAGTCGGAATTGTATAACCTAATTCCGCTTAGCCCGTTCCATCATCGGACCACCAGGCGTACGTCAATGCGTCACCGGCACATGCTGGACATCCCACCTATACGCATAAAACGTTTTGGGAACACATTCATTATGCGTACAGCTAAGGAGTGGAATTCCTTGCCGGAATCTGTGTTTCCTGATGGCTACAACCCGGGAAACTTTAAGTCAAGAGTGAATAGGTTACTTCTAGGTAAGCGCGCTCCATCGTCGACCGTATCGTCGCTTTCCATCAGGTGAGGTAGCGGTCAAGTGCAAACCTATCAAGAATAAAAAACAAAAAAAATATAGGTGACACAGTGGGTTTTAATCGGTAAAAATCTGACACGCCGTCTCGCTCCACAGCGGGACAAGAAGCAGACAATTATTTGATGACTTCTCACCGCGAAAAAAACTGATGCGGATGTTACAAGAATGTCACCTTCCTCGTAATGAAAGATGACGACACCGTAACGTCATTTCCGAGAATGACCAACTTAGCAAACGTGTAAGTTTGTGGCATTGTCAAGAAAATTAATTGCTTACCACTTCTGACAATAAATTCCCAGTATTTACTGAGAATTTGATACGTCTGTAAGGTTTTAAACTTTTTGTTGTACGATGTGTTCTTTTTTCCGGGTTGACATCAACAAGTCCCATTGGAACTAGAGGGAGTGTCTGACTTTAACTGACTAAAACCTACCTGTGCTTTTTCAGCTGCTCCTTAAGTTCCAGGGCGGAGTTACGGACGGTGAGCTACCCATTGCCACAGAATAAGTAGCCATTGCATAAAAACCTTTAATTTCGGAAAAAGAAGAAACAAAATTAGAAACATAAAATAATTATTTTACACTTTTTAATTAAGTGATCGACACATCGCCAAAGAATCGCCAAACTTAAGTGGCAGTGGGCAGGGCACATTGCTCGCAGAACAGATGGTTGATGGGGATGAAAGGTTCTGGAATGGCGACCACGTACCGGAAGACGCAGCGTTGGAAGGCCTCCAACAAGGTGGACCGATGACCTGGTAAGCGTTGCGGGAATCCGATGGATGCGAGACGCACAGGCCCGGTCATTATGGTGACATTTGGGGGAGGCCTATGTCCAACAACGTTTTGAAAGAGAGACAGACTGATAACAAAGTGATCCTATAAGGGTTCCTAAGGGCAGCGTTCCTCACGCCCCAACCGCCGCCGGCACTCCTATCCCGATTACCGGCCGCCGCTTGCGGACGGCGAGCAATGGGTGGCTCGCCGTCCGATCGCCCGGTAACCATCCGGACCGAGCCCAAGTTATCGACGGCGCGTATTGTTCCACGCGCGCATCAAGGAAATGTCAGCAACTGTAGGGGCCCAGCAGGGTCGAAGCCTACTGGGGCCAAGGGTCTGATTCTGAAAGGAAGACTCGGCCCTGGTACGAAAGGCAACAAAGGAACAGGAGTGGGTTTTTCGCCCCGCCCAAGAGCGGGGGCTGTCATAAGATGATTTGCCCACCGAAAAAAAAACCTTCAAATTACTGAACTCCTCAATAACTTCTGTGAAATCGATTTCTTTTGAAATTTTCCTTTCTATTGAAAGCACGGTTAGATTAACCAGTCGCTGTTGACTTATTCTAGATCAAAGATAATTTTTAAATAGTTTCAGTTTCAAAAAACTCCTCTCGCATGATGCAACCGAGATGCAAATGGTCGAGAAGTAATGAAGCATAAGCGATATTCAATTATTGAAGAAGAAGATTAATTTATGAAGGTAACGAGTTTTTGAAATCCCATTTTATTCTATAATAAAATGGGATTTGGTGAGCCCAAGAAATCCTTCAATCTATATTTAAGAATTTCTTGGGCTTGGAAATATGAAACCCAATCAATCGACGTATTTGAAGCTTGTCATTGGGTTGGAGCTTTTTTCAGGAATATTTCACTGAGTTTTCAGGTTGTAGCTTTTTAGATACAAAAACACAAACATACAAAATACGTTATTGCAAACTTCGTATCTAAAAATACACAAAATTACTTGACGGTTTATAAACTATTAGGTGAACCCCGTGGTTTTACCCCTGTTTTAAATCACTACTACCCAGAAGGTCGGCGTCTGCTATAGGAGTTTACAATGCTATTATCGGAGCTATGCATGTATTCACGGAAAAACTTCTAGCGTTGAACTTCAATAATAATCAAAAATAATCTAATATTTCCTTTATTAATTTGCAGTACACCGCAGACTACCTCCCTTTTTCTATTTCAAATTTTTACATTCCACCCTAAGGTTGTCTGGTAGATATCGCTGTCAGCGATAAGACCGCCTTTGTACCCATAGATTTAAGTTTGTGTAAAAGTTTTGTTACTATTTTAGGTGTACAATAAAGCTTATTCTATTCTATTCTATTCCAGAGGTCTTTTTGTTTAGGTGGAGCCGCAATTGCGGGGTGCCCAGCGGGTCGCTTGCCACATACTGCCATGAGATTCCACCGGAGCCCTGTCCACAGTGCCGTGATTTGACGTGGCAGCAGAGTTACGCCCCGGCGTTCGCAAGGACTATATCGGGAGCATCCGTCTTCAGATGCTCCCGATTGACTCATCAGGTCGAGGGTTGACTCAGGATCTGAGTCAGATTTTAAGTCAGCAGGCGATACTAGGGCCAAGATTCTTGAAACTCTCTAACTGCTTCATTTTCTTCTTCTTTATTTGGACATCAAACAAATAAAATCTTATCACTGGGAAATAATACGCCCAGTATCTTTTTAGATACAAATAGTTTATTTCTTCACTCTGCGTAAAATAACATAATTTTTAGTAAAATAATATTTAATTGTTATTTTAGATGCCTTACAATTTTATTAGAGCCATGCTCTGAAATATTTACTGTCTATTTACTTTTAATACTGCCTTGAACTATTTCAATAAGCGTCCACCGTTATTCATTTGTTTCAATGGTTTGTGCATATTCACCCCTCGTTCTATGTCACAGCCGTCCCGGAGTCTGTCTGTCAGTATGTGCCCTAGATATTTGAACTGCTTTACGAGAGTTATGGTCTTAAATAAATATTATTATCTTATTTCAAATAGAAAGAAGTACAATTAAAATAAGTTGCTTATAATAATAAACTACTTACATATAACAACTAATAAATACTATGATAAATATGAAATTATTATAATTAAGAAAATTTAAAATATAAAAATTATGACGAAGACAGAACTAAGGTTGAGAGGACTTCAAGTAGTAGTTCCGAATTTTACGCTTGAAGGTTTTCCACGCTACGCGCGCCTCAGAAAGATACCAGCAACCAGGAGGGTCGAAGCCTACTGAGGTCATGAGTGATGCGGAAGAGAAACCCGAGACCCTGAAACAAAGGCAAAGAAGAAACAGGAGTGGGTTTTAGTCAGTAAAAGTCTGACATGCCATCCAGCCCCACCCAAGGGCGGGAGATGTCTTTAGAAGATTGCCCACCTTAAAAAAAAATACTCTAAAAGGAATCAGAATTCTTAGGGTAAGTACTTCCCGTTGACCCAGAATCCTAAAATTTGCCATAAAGCAAGGTCTGTAGCAAAGGTATAGGAATAAATCTGAAAACAGTAAAGTTGATGTTACATCACAAAAATAAAAATATATAATATTTTTTTATTTAACTTTTTTTGCGATTCGGAAAAGTCTTCGAGACTCCATTCGGGAATTGAACTATTTACATAGGTATGTTTGTACGCAACCCTCAGTGCGCGAGTCCGACTTGAACTTCCCAGCTTTTTTGTAAATTTTCACGAAACTATCGGTGTAAAAAAGTACCAAAAATTGTGTAAAATCTCCAAAACGAAGTCGGTGTAGACAAATCTCAATTACCGAAGACTTCTATAAAATAATTTGTAATTGATTTATGCAGTGGTTTTTCATAAAACTCATTTTCTGAAGCACTAATCGTAACTTCTAGGCACCGTTTAATATCGTTTTAGTTCGGAACTGTATTAATGTGCATGTGAACAAGACGTTACGCATATAGATTGGCGTCTAACTGCCCCCCTAGCCAAGTTACAATCGTATCGTTCGCGCCGAACGCCTCGAGTAGGCCACGCCTCCGATTCCTATGTTCTGACATCATCTCAACGCTCAGTCACGTGGTCAGAACAAAGGAATCTGAGGCGTGGCTTACTCGAGGTGTTCGGCGCGAACGAAACGATTGTAACTTGGCTAGGGGGGCTGATATCATCATTGATACTATCTCTGTCGGAAACAATGTCAGATGAGAGAGTGCGATTGTTGGCCAAACACATCAGTGAGTTTGAGCCCTCGACTAGTTCAGCCTCAAGTTTAGAAACGCCAACCGAACAACGTATTTCCTTGTAGGGCTTCCATTTCAGCGTCCGGAATGTTATTGAATCTATTTTATTCGCTATTCAATCTGTTTTCAAAGAAATGCCTTTCTCTGTTAAGGTTTCTTTGATTTGATATTAACATGACTTTTTTTTCTTTTTCTCATTTGAATGTGGGCTTATCTTATTATACCTATCAAAAGTGCCTTTGATAAGAATATTATGAAGAAAATTTGACGTGTATTTTATTTTTGGGTAGCATATTGGTTTCTCCCTTTCAGACTTTTACTGACTAAAACCCACTTGTGTTACTTCAGTTAACTTTTGCGTTCAAGGAAAGCATTGGCTTTTTCGAACAATGCCGCAATCCACGTTCAAATATAGGTACCATACCTATCTAAAAATAATTAGTAGACGCTGTGTTTTCTTCAATATTTCCGAAGACTAATGAATTTTTGACGGATTTACCCTTGATCTACCAAAGGTATGATATAGTGGCGATCCTTCTTTGTAGGGGTAGTTCCACTGCGCTCCAAAACCCTTTGTTCTTATAATTTTAATATTCATACATTGATTTCACCGTTTTCCAAGAAATGTCAAGTATAGGTGGTAAAAAAAAAATTAAGCATGATACAATTATTTAAATATAATACAAAATATAATTATGCTCATTCGCTTTTTATCACTACGACACATCTAATAGTATGTTTAAATTCACAGCTTCAAATTAGAAAAGTTTCACTTTATACAAATCATAACATATTGCAAATGTTTTGTTTTAATAATTTTATAATTGGTTGATTAACTATGTTACTTTTAAAATAACGTACCTAACACAGGAGCTATTTAAATTATTTATTTAGAGAGATTTAATTAATGTTTATTTTTTTGTTTATTTGTTGTACATTTAAAGTTCCTCATAATTTGTAAATTTTCCTCCTAAATCTTATGGTTTGCTGTAAGAAAACCCAGTTGTGGGTTAAGCTCGCCTATGTACATCAACTGTCCTATTTTTATTGTTAATATAAAATTGTGTGTAAAATAAAGAATAAAGGAGCAATACAACTTCAGATTTGTTTTTTTTTAAGTACACAAATAGACAACAGAACGTAATAAAAATATTGCTTAAAATTAAAAATTAAAATTTGTAAGTGACAAATCACCTTGAACATTTATGTACGAGTATGACAAACGAGATGAATCCACGGTAAAAACATACTACCGATATTTCTATTTGTGTATGACAAACAACTCATGTTTCGCCTTTTGACTTTACTTATATCATTTTGGAGTGTAGTAAAATACATTTTTGGAGCGCAGTGGAACTTTCCTTTATCAGGCCCTAGTTGATTCGATTTTTTTTAAATTCTTGCTTGATTCGCGCTTGACCGCTACCTCACCTGATAGAAAGCGACGATGCGGGCGACAATGGAGCGCGCTTACCTAGAAGTAACCTATTCACTCTTGACTTAAAGATTCCCGGGTTGTAGCCATCAATTGGTGTAGGACCTGGTCTACCTACTTTATGGAGGCGGATACCTATTGGTAATTAGATTATGTCGCTGTGTATATTCCGCAGAATATTTTGAATAGCAATATAATACGTTCATGTAACTAAATTGGCCTCGCTATGATTAGATTTGCGTATTCCGCGAAATCATAATTATGTAGATAGATGGTCATATCTACTTATTATTCTAAACATAAATTACTTCTCAGTAATCGCGAAATAGCAAGCGCAAAATTGATGGAAGACTCCTCATAATTACTTAGTTTTTTATTTAATATTTGCTGCAATACTAAAAATTGAAAAAAAAACCAGGCAAGTACGAGTCGGACTTTCGTACTGAGGATTCCGTACAAACTTGCCTTTGAAAACAGTTCAATTCCCGAATCGAGTTACGAAGATTTTTCCAAATCGCAAAAATTTACAGTTTTCAGACTTTTTCTGTACTTTTGCTATGGGACCTTGTCTCATGCCAAATTTCAGGATTCTAGGTCAATGGGAAGTACCCTATGAATTTCGATTCCCTTGAAAGTGTCGAAACACAAGTTTTTAAGTTTTTTGCGACATAAACGGCCGTATCTTTTTTTTTCGTTAAATCAGAAATTTGATTTTTTCACAGCTTCAAGGGACTGCAGACTTTAGTATATGGTTTTAATTTCAACTCAATAACTCCGCGCGTTCCCGAGATAAAGGGTCTTGACAGACAGACAGGCAGACGGACGGGCAAAAAAGTGATCCAATAAGGGTTCCGTTTTTTGAGGTACGGAACCCTAAAAACGAAGCAATTATGAAGTTGGTACTTCGTACAAAAACGCTAGATTATAAATAATAAAATTGTATTCTCTGATACCCGTGTGAAGTAGTGAACTTTCCGAGAAGAGCGGTCACCAGAGGTTCACTTCTTCGAGCTTCACTAACTAACTCTCGTAGTTTTACTCGCGTCTTTGATTACAGCTCCGCTTCCGTGGGTCGTAGAGCTGGCAAAACCATGCTGCTCTTCATAAGAAAACCGCGCCAGCCTATGACTACTTCCCGTTGTCATATGCTAAGCACTCCATCAGAGAATCCACACTGGAAAACTGCGCCCAATAACCTACGATCCCAATTATTCACCGGACATGGAGGATTCCGTGAATATTTGTTCAGATTTAAATTGATGGGGACCCCTGCCTGTGTTTGTGACGGTACTACCGCAGAAACAGTCAGTTATATACAATAGTCACCAGACTTTTACTGACTAAAAACCCACTCCTGTTCCTTCTTTGCCATTTTTCCAGGGCCCCGGGGATCTCTTTCGCATCACCCGTGGTCCCAGTAGGCTTCGACCCTGCTGGGCCCCTACGGTTGCTGACATGTCCTTGAGGCGCGAGTGGAACAGTACGCGCCGTCGACGATTCGGGCACGGTCCGGACGGTTACCGGACGATCAGACGGTAAGCCACCCATTGCTCGCCGTTCGCAAGCCCGTGCCTACGGGGGCCGGAAATCGGGATCGGGATCCCGGCAGCAATTGGGGCGTGAGGACGTTTGCCTCACGCGATCGGCCGCCTCTTTTGTTAGCATTACTGCTTCGCAGAAGGAGGCGACCGCCTGCCACTCCTCGTCACTCCGTACCATGACCTGTACCAAGGCCCGGTGCGAGAGATCGCTGCCGCCGATCGCCCCCACGAGGACACGAAGGTGCTCTGCCCAGGCGGGGCACACCTCTACCGTATGCTCCACCGTGTCTTCCGGGCGGTCCACACAATGGTGGCACCCGGGCGTTTCTTCCGCACGAATCCGGTGCAGGAACCTCCCGATCTTACAATGTCCGGTGAGGACCTGCGGACGCCGTGAGGTTTTTCCAGCCACTCCTCAAAGAGGTGACTTATCCCCATAATTATGGCGTGCCCAGCTCTGGGTTGCGACAGTCGCTGTCGCCATTCCACCATGAGATCCCGCCGGAAGTCTTTCCGCCATGCCGCGACTTGGCAAGGCAGCGGAGTTTCGCCCCGGCGTTGCATATCCATGCGCAGATCGTGCATGCGTACAAGGGCTGTTGACCCCAAATCCCACGGTGGTTGGCCGGCAAGGAGGCTCGCTGCTTCGCGGGGAATTGTGCGGTATCCCCGCACCATCCGGATGGTCAAGACAGCTTGGCCGTCAGTCGCTTCCGTAGCGACGGCGCACATACCGGCGCCACATAAAGGGCCCTGGACCGAACGATTCCTGCATAGACCTTTCGGCAGGAGGCGTCTGGACCCCCTAGGTTGGGCAGGAGCCGCTTGAGGGCAGCCCCAGTACGATCCAGTTTGGGAGCCAGACGTCGGAAATGCTTCTCGAAATTCCATCGGCTGTCGAGGACGAGTCCAAGGTACTTCATCGTCGACTCAATGCCGATGTAAACTCCTCCTTCCGTTAGTCCGTTACCGTTAGCGTTGTCGATGTCCAAAGACACCACCAAGACACACCTGCCCCGGGACACCGCATCCCACGTCGTGAGGGCTCGCACGCGCATGATGGCGTCCACCGTAGAGCGCGCCCTGCGAAAGCCGAACTGGCCGTCCGAAAGATCCGGCCCTTCCCGGTTTTAACAATCCATTAAGTTGCGAAATATTGGCTTTAGTGACTAGTGGATTTTTATAGTGCTTTAGTAAAATTCAATTTCTTACTAAAAATGCGATCACTCGGGTGTAATTCAGCACCATAGAATCCATAATTATCAATCTGATACGATTATGGTGAAAACAAAAATGATTCGTCTGAAGACGAATTAATACATACCTAACTGTTATTGAATAATTTGTATGTTGAATACCCTAATTATGTTAATTTACCCACAAATGATATTTTGATCAACTGATTGTTAATTTTTATCACTTATTATTAAAGAAAACTAATAAACTATATGCCTACTTATTTTATTTCGTACAACACACATTTTTTACTGGGAAATTTTGCGATTTTGTGTGTGGGATAATTTTTGTTAGTGGTTTTCTGGTGGTTTTAAAAGTTGACTCTAGTGGTAAGTTAGTGTAACTGTTGGCAACACTGCACGTCTCAAAACAGTCTTGTCGTAGAGTAGTCTGCGGTGTCGTAGATAAGTATGTCTAAGACAGTCTTGTCTCAAGTATGCGCAGGCCACAGAGTACCTTTTTATACTAGAGCAGGCCCTAACGCAGCGTCGGCCCTAACACTTGTGGTAACACATTTAAGTCAGCATGACAAACTTTCAAGTATCATGCTCATTTATGTCAAACAAGTCCAATAGTACTTAATACATAGTCATTCATATAAATATTTAATAAAAAATGGTGGCTTGACTTGATAACCTGCTTGTTTTGTCCCGTCCGTTATAAACAGAGTTCTGTGAAGAAGCGGTTAATAAACTGTCAATGTCAACCAGAGTAACCTTGACAGAAATTCTGAGAGCGCTATCAATTTGATTTTATCCATCTAGAGCAGTGGCTCTCAAACTTTTGTTGACGTTACGAACGAGACAGCGGGGCGCTGAAAATAAATGGAATGTCTGACGTTTGTTTCGAAAAATCACGTCGTTAATTAACAAAAGTTTGGACTTCTTACATTTCCAAACTAGATAAGTTTTTTAATTTTGTGGGAATTTTGAGAATTCTAAAGAAAATCATCGTCAGCCTAGCCTAGGGATACCGTCTCTAAAATCTGGCAGCCAGACCAAAAAGTGTAAACATTTCTGATTTATTTTCATCATCATCATCATCTTCCTGCCCTTATCCCGTGTTATTGGGGTCGGCGCAACACGTTTTTTTCTTCCACTATGCCCTGTTACTCGTCATGCTATCACTAACTTCCTTTTATTTCATATCACTCTTCACACAATCCATTAATCTTTTTTTATTTATTTTATATAACAAATAGTCATAAATCATTTTTTTATTTTATTTTTAGTTTTCAAACAATATTCAAAACACAGCATTTTCTTTAGAAATAAGCATCACCTTTGCACCTATTACTAAGTTTCTTTGTTCTCGTATTTATTTTATAAATAAATATGTGTGTGTATAATACATATAAATGGTTGAATAATTGCGCACTGCGGGTTCCGTACAAACTTACCTAAGAAAAAGGTTAAATTCCCGAATTGAGTTACGAAGATTTTTCCGAATCGAATTTTTTTTTTTTACTGTAAATTTACAATTTTCAGATTTTCCCCTCTACTTGTGTCATGATGTTCATGCCAAATTTCAGGATTTTAGGTAAACTTGATTTCAAGCAAAAAAGTGATCCTTTAGGGGGTTACATTTTTTCTTTTTGAGGTACGGAACCCTAAAAACCAGGCCCATAGATGTTTGAATGTTTATTAATCGATGCGTCTTGACGAATATGAAATACATAATATGAATGTGGGAATTTTGAATGCAGCTGTATGATTCTCACACTTACCGTGTGAGACAGAGAGAAAGAATGATGAGAAAAAAGGCATGACAGTTGGCAGGCGCTGATACCTGTATACATATAAAGTGTTAAAAAATTAACTTTAAGAATTTAGCTGTTCCCTACGTTTATCTTCGCATAACTCGTCAAAATGTATGGAGTAGCTGATTTTTTTTTCACGATTTCAGGTTTGGTCCCATAGTAAAAGTTGTTCATAATGAGGAGTACAATGTCCCCTCGAAATTCTTAAAGTAAATTTTTTAACACCTTATAAATGTCGTGTCCAGATCATAGAAATTGATCACTTCATGATATGGCCAAGTAAAACTGGCCAGATCGTTTTAAACGTTAAAGTTTGATGATATTTCAATCCTTATTTGGCCTACTTTCTTAAAACCTTATATTATCATTGAAATCCTACATCAATGATATGGCCAAACGAGGATTTATATATCATCAAATGTTAACGTTCAAACGATCTGGCTAGTTTTACTTGACCATATCATGAAGTGATCAATTGATATGATCTGGCCTCGACATATACAAAAAATTAAATTATATTAGCTTAGGTATCAGCTTTAACACTTAAATATCACAATTTATTAAGCTTTCGATTTAATTTACTGTAATTAGGAAAACTTGGTAACTTGAAGGTGCAAATAAACAATTTTTATTTTATTTTTATTTTATAGTTGACACATTACGACGACGGTATTGGTACAATGAATGTGTGTAAAAGAATTAATAGACGTAGACAGAAGGGCACAGTTGTATTTTTCCAATCTCTGAATCCCACATGGTCACATGAATGAATCTTGGAAACATGTAAGACCACGATCTGGATAAGGTAATATGCATATTTTTTAACAGAGAAATGTCAGCAAATCGTAGTGGTCCAGCAGGGTCGAAGTGTACTGGGGCCACGGGTAGTGTGAAAGTGAAACCCCCCGAAAGCCCGAAAGTGAGCCCTGGGAGTGGGTTTTTAGTTAGTAAAAGTCTGACACTATCTCCCGCTCCGCCCAAGAGCGCTATTTGTCATAAGATGATTTTCCCAGCCCATAAAACACAAAAAAAAATCCGGTAGTGTGTTTTTATTGGATTCTTTTTTACTTTCACTTGCGCGTGAAGCAAAATGAGAGAGAGAGAATGAGATCTACTTTAATGCGCATGAAAGAGAGAGAATGAGATCTACGTTAGTGCGCATGAAAGAGAGAGAATGAGCAGAGAATGAGACCAAAATAGCACGAAACTTTGACAGCCGCTTGCTTGATAATAAAACGTGTTTTTATGTGATAATACCAACGCAGAATTAGTTTTTTCTATTCACTTCCTAGTATTGATACGTGTTATCGTACGTTGGAATCGCTTGTATACAATACTCGTGTTGTATCCATGTAGATATGCCCCATATACATTTCATTTGCGTAATATTTCATAAATACCTATCTTTTAGGTAGGTATATATGTACATACGTGCTCGGATAAGTTTCGATTAATCATGCTTGTTGGGGATTTTTCCGAAGCAGAATGAAGTTAACCTACATAGCCCAAAGAATCGTTAAACTTCAGTGAGCAGCCACCATATACTTGGGCTTGTGGACGACGAGCAATGGGCTCGCCTTCCGGCCGTCCGGTAACCGTCGTCCGGATCGAGCACGAAAGCGAGAGTGCATAGTGTTCCACACGCGCCAGCAAAACTGTAGGGCAGGGCCGAAGCCTACTGGGACCACGCATTGGCTTCCTAAAGGGAAACCTGAGGTCCTAGAACACAAGGCCAAGAAGGAACATAGAAGCGGGTTTTAGTCAGTAAAAGTCTGACACGCCCTGCCGTTTCACTCTACTGCGAGAGAAGTCATTTGATGAAATCCCAAATAAAAAAAGTGTTATTGGGCAGGGTACAATGCTTGCACAACAGTTGGTGGAAATGTCCTGAAGGGGTGACCGCGTACTGGAAGACGCAGCGTCGGCCTCCCACAAGGTAGACCAAGAGAGCCATAGAAATCAGATGGATGCGATACGCACAGAACCATGTGGCTACACTTGGGGGAGACCTATGTCCAACAATAGCCATTTTTCGACTGAAAATGATCGGGATTTTATAAATAAATATTACACTTAAATTTTTTCCATTTTTGTTTTTACTCCATTTATCTCTTTGCAAATAAAATAACGTTCAATATTTGTTGAAATCCAGCTAACGAACTGTAGGTATGCTTTTAGCAAATGAATTGCGAATTTCAATCATTACGACATCGACAGACGGAATCTATTGTTTTAAAAATCTCGTGTCCACAGTATAATAGCTAGAACTACACAAAATTGTATCATGTCTTATATCGTAAATGTGTTCAATTAATAAGTCCTAAAAAAAGAAAGATTGCATGTAGCGGAGATGAGAATGTTGAGATGGATGTGTGGTGTGACGAGAATGGATAAAGTGAGAAATGAATATATTAGAGGAAGTTTGAAAGTGGCGCCAGTGACTGAAAAGTTGAAGGGGAATCGTTTGTCTTGGTATGGTCATGTAAAGAGGAGAGATGAGACACATGTTACTAAAAGAGTTATGAGTATACATGTGGATGGGTGGAGAGGGAGAGGGAGGCCAAAGAAAAAATGGATGGACTGTGTGAACAGTGATATGAAAGAAAAGGAAGTTAAAGTTAAGTCTAAAAAAAATGTCTCAAATTTTATCCCAAACTAACACGTTCAATATGTCGAAAAATAGCTAAAAATTACAGTTTTGCGATTACTTTTCTTGACTGAAAACTTACAGCAATCGTGTTTTTTTTAATCCATGCACTAGTCAATGTTATAATTTTTTTTAAAGTAAATTTGTTGTAAGTTTATCATACACGGTTTAACTACTATCTCGCATCTGGGTAGATAAATAAATTACACAAAGTAATGCGCCTGACTGGGTTTGAACCCGCAACCTACAACTCGCAAGTCGGGGCCGTTACCACTCGACCACGATTGGTCTAAAAATATCCCAAATAAAAAATATTTGAACAAATCATGTTTTTTTTTTATAATAAAACCAACGCAATAAAGAGAAACATGTACCTTTTGAATAATCTCACGTGATATAAGGAGGCGAGAGAGGGGGTCGTCGAGCCAAATCTCACGATATTTCACTATGAGTGGTTGGAGGGTCTCAAAAAATCCCCTCACGCAACGTAATTAATTTATTTGTTTATTGCACACTAAATTATAGATGGATGGCCCCAAGAATTCTTTAGTCAAAGAATAATCATCATCATTTTTGCCGAGAGACATCCACTATTCCGTCTGTCGTAATGATCGAAATTCACAATTCATATGCTAAAACCATACCTACAGTTTAGTTCGTTAGCCGGATTTCAACAAATATTGAACGTTATTCTATTTACAAAGAGTAAAAACAAAAATGGAAAAAATTTAAGTGTAATATTTATTTATAAAATCCCGATCATTTTCAGTCGAAAAATGCCACTGTTGGACATAGGCCTCCCCCAAGTGTCGCCACAAAGAACGATCCTGTGCGTTTCGCATCCATCGGATTCCGGCGACCCTCACCAGGCAAGGTCATCGGTCCACCAACGGTAGGAGGCCTTCTAACGCAAAGAATAATAGAGGCTTGTAAATACTAGCTAACCAACAATCATCAAATTAGTTTCAAACCATTCTCAAGAAAAAGAAAACCAGCCAAGTGCGACACGAAACCAGCCGAGTGCAGTAAAAAGCGGCAAATAATCATGTTTGTTGTAAAATATCTAGGTGAGGCTCCCACCCCACCTAAATATTTATTTTATTCGGTTTTTAGTATTTGTTGTTACAGCGGCAACAGAAACACATTATCTGTAAACTTGCAACTGTCTAACTATCACGGTTCATGAGATACAGCCTGGTGACAGTCGGACAGACAGACAGACAGATGGACAACAAAGTGATCCTATAAGGTATCCGTTTTTTCCTTTTCAGGTACGGAACCCTAAAAAACCATTCCCTTTCAACAAGCATTTTTAAACAATGAATACTCGAGCCAACAATAGCTCGGATTCGTAATCATTTTTCGCCGTATTCGAGGTTTCAATATGCCTTGAAGCCTTTTAAATTCTAATGACGGCAACAGCCAGTCATATTAACTGGAAACCTACTTCGCCGCCTTTCGAGGAATATTTGAGGTTAATCTGTACATTACATATTAGGTTTCTTGATTATTAAGTAACCGTAATCATTGTAGGTAGCAATACTATGTAACAATTTTCTTCGAAAATGGCTCACTTGGATACAGCGAACATATGTGTAATAGTTACATACATACATTGTAAGTTTATAAAAAGCTTGTAAAAAACGATGTTACGGAGCTTCGATTTCGATTATAATTTAGGTGTCTTCAAAGCTATAACAAATGCGCCTCATCATCAACGATTGCATCACTGCTTCCCATCAGGTGGGATCGCAGTCAAGCACATGTTTATATCAATTAAAAAAAAACATTCTGAAAGTTCGGAGCTACCCTTCCAATTGATTTTGCATCTCCGATTACGATTTCGGTTCCGATTTTTAATCGGAACTTATATCGGAGGCAGAAACAACTTTATACTATACCAGCGACCAGCCCCGGCTTCGCAAAGGTGCAATGCTGATACTAAATAAACTACAGAATGTATTTATATACAACGTTCACAGCTTTTTTGTCATTAGATAATACAAACATTTTTAAGATTACTCTTGAAATACTACTCATATAATTGGCCATGTGAAAAACACTTAACGCTCAAATCTAAGCCTGCTACGTTGAAAGTTTCGATGCACACGCCGCCGGCCCCCTGTTCGGTACCACCGCAACCGCTATGTCTATGTTAAATGCACGCTTAATTGGATAAGGATTAATGCTGTATTGCTTAAAATCGCTACGTAAATAAATCATTATTCTCGTAAAAGGTAAAGTATAAAAAACTGGAAAACTGCAACTCGGACTCGCGCCCTCAGGGTTCCGTACAAACTCACCTTAAGTAAATAGTTCTATTCCCGAATGGAATCTCCATTTTTTTTCTGAATCGATTTTTTTTTTTTGGTGACGTAACAACAAACTTACTATTTTCAGATTTATTCCTATAATTGTGCTATAATACCTTGCTTACTTTGCCTCATAAACCGAAGTATCTTTTTCCTCGTTAACTTACAAGTTTGATTATTTTAGAGCTTCAAGACTCTGCAGATTTGAATTTATAGTTTTAATTTCAACTCGATACCCCCACGCGTTCCCGAGATAAAGGGTCTTGATAGACAGACGGACAGACAGACGGTCGGACAACAAAGTGATCCTATAAGGGTTCCGTATTTTCTTTTTGAGGTACAGAACCCTAAAAATGGTTATTGTGGTTTATCCCTAAGAGATAGACATATACTATCGCGGACTTTTTTGTAGACCTTTTTAAGGTGTACAATACTGTAGTACATTATTTTGATCTATCTCGTAGGGTTCAGCCAGAGTTTGCAATATAAGCGCAAAAATGTGTTCATTTACGACATCAAATTAGAAACCTCTAAAATTAACAGTATTTTTTTACTATAATACATGTATTATACATACATACCTACCTCTTGAATCATTCTATCTATTAAAAAAATCGCATCAAAATCCGTTGCGTAGTTATAAAAATCCAACAATACCCTATATAATTATGATTGACAGACAGCGGAAAGCGACTTTTTATACTATGTTAGTGATCTTCCTTTAAATTTTCTGAGTTTTTGATTCGTTTTAATAATGTTTCTTTTAACACTTCCGCTTCCGACTCCGATTTCAGTTCCGATTGCGGTTCCGGTCCTGATTACGATTCGGCAGAATAGTTCCATTACATTCTTAATATGTACCTATATTTCATACCTATACGCCATTCACGATAGCATGAGACAAAAGAAGTTCATAGAAGCAGGTATGCACAACATTTATTTTTCGAGATAAATTCAAACAATTCGATAATGAATCCATTATCTATAATATGTATATATTTAGAAATATATAAGTATTTATAATCAGTTGTCTAGTACTCATAACATAAGCTCTGCTTAGCTTGAGACTAGACGGCATTGTGTGATAGTTGTGGAATATTATATATATATTATATTAATTTTAATAAATAAAGGTTTCAATATAAAATTTTAACGTTACCTATTATACATCTATATATTATTATATAAAAGGAGAAACTGACTGTCTGACATATCAACGCACAGCCTAAACTACTGGGATTAGGAGCGTACAATTTTGCACAAGGTTACCTTTTATAACGTAGGCGAACACTAAGACTCTAAGAGAGGATTTTACAAACACGGCCGGGTCCAAATAATAAAAAGCAAGTATTAATAGTTTTTTTGCTTTAACATTTTCTGTACGTGAGTGTACAAAGAGATTCTGTTCAATTACTACAAATTATTCTGACTTTAATGGTATAAGCGTTTTCAGGAAAGCCAAATAAATTGTTCTGATTAAGAATAATTTAGATAGAAATTTCTTTGTTTAATTTAGAGATTTCTTTGTTGTTATATTACAAAAAGAAACCTACTTTCCGATGATATTTATTTATTGAGCGAGTATTGCCACAGTACATAAATTTAAAATAAAAAAAAATAAAAAAATCTTCATATAGTGTCGTGATGTATACTAACGTGATGTTCGTTTACTCTGTAATACACAAAATAAGAAAATACAATTTAATTCATGAAAATTTGATAATCAATAACAGAATAAAATCAAAAAAATATAGAATACCTACAAATAAAACCTTAAAGAATGCAATTATTATAAAGAAGGAATTTTTTACAAATTTTATTGAAAATTTCATTTCATTTCTAATTGTCATTTGTTCAAAAATATTACCCACTTTTTTCCAACAGAGTTTTCTTATCATCTTAGGCAAGCAAAACTGCGATCGCCAATCTGTCTGCTGCGTATGAATAAACGAGATAGGACACGCAGAGATAGGACCGAGTGCAAACACCAGGTGTAAGGAGGTATTTCCACGTTAGTAGGAACATAAGTCTTAAAACTAATGGTTGCCTGCTGTAATCTCTATCTATATAATATATTAAGAAAGAAGGAAAAATTATTTTATTTGCCACACAGATACACACAGTGTAGAAACAACATGTAGAAACTTAAGAATAAAAAAAAGAAAAATAACAATACTGCGCATAATAGGTCCAGGACTTGTACTATGACGTTTAAAGTAAGATTGTTTCATTCTTATGTCCAGTGTGGGTAAGAGATGGCGCTAGACAACCTGTATAGCTCTGTCTCTTACCCACAATGAAATAAGAATGAAACAATCTTACTTTGAACGTCATGGTAACCCCGCAGTTCAGAGAATCTGACTGACTGACTTATCGACGCATAGAGGAGACTACAGTTCAAACTTTGCACAAGGCCCTGTTATGATTTGGGCGACACTAAGAAGGGATTTCCAAAATTCAACCCGTACGGGGTTGAAACGAGGGTCTAAAATCTGTATGGAGAAACCTACTTACACGCGGGCGGAGCCGCTGGCAGAAGTTTATCAATTTATGTAGGCAATAAATTATTATATTATTATCTGACAATTATTTACTAAGGAAGTGAGTAATGTCCTCTTTTTGTGTTTATATTTGTTATATTTTTATTTTATATTAGGAATAGGCTCGCGTGTGTTGACCACTATCTCTCGTGATAGTAAGCGATGATGTGATCGACACCATGGAGTACGCTTGCCTAGAAGTAACTTATTCACTCTTGACTTAAAGACCCGTAGGTTGTAGCTCTCAGAAAACACAGATTCCGGCAGGGAATTCCACTCCTTAGCTGTACGCACATTGAATGTTTCCAAAACGTTTTGTGTGCATGGATGGGACTTTTCGACAATCGCACGACCTGGGGCCCAAGTCTGCTATTTTTATAAATTCGTCATTCCAACACGATCCCATTGTCATTTTGCTACAAGTTCGTAATCTGATAATTCATAATGGTCGATCATTGATCGGTCAATGATCTTGAGGTAGTATGACAATATCGAGCTGCCTCGAAACAAATTAAAAGCAATGACGTTCTAATGGTAGGTCACTGATCAAAGGAACTGTCAAAATTTTGGCAGTTATCTGCATGCGTCAAATATTCATTTGTCATTATGTACGAGATTACCATTCCATGTCACTTCTTTCAATGGAGTATCAGTGGTTGACCATTGGAAAGTCATAATAACGCCATTATATTAGTAGATTACCAAACTTGGTCAAAATCAACAATTATGAAGTCAATGATAGACCATTCTGACACTATTGTAATAGCAGACTTGAGGTCCTGCTGTAATGTTTAAGGACTAATCTTGTTATACATTTTCTTATGTTAAACCATGATGAGGAAGATTATGTTCGCTTCTGATAAAGTGGATGTTTCCCTATAAGGTTTATATACAGAACCAGTGAGCACATAATTACACATTTTCCTTTGTAGGCTCGTTTTGCAACTGACACGGCTACTGTATTTCGTAAATTCCCAAATACAATAGCTAAATATTCCAAAATTCAGTTAGGTTCCGAATCGGAACGCTGACACACAAAGGAAAATTTCGAGTTCGTTAGGTAGTTGTATTCAAAGAATTCCTATGCCCGATAGTTAGCCTGAAATTGGAATGCAACCATTTAAGGCGTATAGTCCCTTGAACATCTGCCCCCCTAGCCAAGTTACAATGGTTTCGTTCGCGGCGAACGCCTCGAGCAGGCCACGCCTCCGATTACTTTGTTCTGACAATGTGACTGAGCGTTAAGATGACGTCACTGGGATGAAGGCAAAGAAGGAACAGGAATGGGTTTTTAGTCAGTAAAAGTCTAACACACCTTTCGCTCTGACCAAGAGCGAGAGATGTCATTGAATGATTTTCCCACCTAAAAAAATTAAGTATGGGTAGTGTTTTTTGTTTGTTTATTTTACGGATTTATCGACTAGCCTACCTAAAGTGGTATGTTTCAAGCTTTCCGATGCATAAAAAAAAACAGATGTGCAAAAAGAAACCGAAAATTTGAAGGAAACAACTTCGCAACTTCTCTTTAAGATTAATTTACGGGGCCCCACTAGATCCACTAGAATAACTTCTTCTTAACGTTCCCCGCTGCTACACAAAATACAGACAGAATTCGTTCTTAATTCATTAAACCCCGAGCGAACGCCGGCGTTCGCTCGGTCATTGTCTTTCGATTGTGTCTCTAATTACGCTACTCTACGTTACGTTACGTTAAGATGCGCAAAGTCCTACAATAATTTGATTGACTTTTCTGAACTTGACTTATTCACTACTAAGCCGCGTGTATTCAATCGAATACTTCGCAAACATTGGTTCGATATCTTTTATTTTGCACTGTAAAACGTAATATCATGATTGTGTCATATTGTTAATTTGCACATCATCATTGTAATTAACTTCTTTTTTCTCTGTCTAGCATGCTCTTCATAGCGATTTGAATGCGAAAACATATCATTGGTTTATAGTTGCATAATTTGTTCTTTTTATTAGTTGTTAATACTGTTTTTTTTCCGAATACAATAAAATAAAATAAAACAAATAAATAAAAATTACATTGTACATCTTTTTGGTTAATTTCCTGCTAAATTTTGGGAGGAAACTACAGGGGCCTCACAACATCATGACGTGTTAAAATATCAGTTATCCGAACGAGAAACAGGGAGGGAGCTATACACCCTACTAGCTTTTGCCCGTGGCTTCGTCTGCGTACATAAAATATAGCGTATGTCACTCAGGAATAAAACAGCTTTCTATTGGTGAAAAAATTTTAGCAAACGGTCTAGTAATTTCGGTGATTACCTCTTACAAACAAATAAATAAACATTACCTCTTTATAATATTATAGTGTAGATGTAGATATAGCTCCATCCCTTTAACAGTTCAGTTTAGGTCGTCAAATGAATTGTATAAATAGCGTGGAAGGGCCTCTGGTAAGTACTGTGATATGGGAGACGCAAATGAGAGGCTTCTGTGGTCCAATTTACT
This sequence comes from Mythimna vitellina, assembly GCA_949316375.1. NCBI lineage: Eukaryota > Metazoa > Arthropoda > Insecta > Lepidoptera > Noctuidae > Mythimna > Mythimna vitellina. The sequence continues at coordinate 19,698,149 of OX438692.1, forward strand.
ATTATTCTAATGTTAGAAGCACTCATTATTTATAAAAAATATGTTATTTGATTTATCTTTTCTTGTTTGACAATCACTTATTTCGGCTCTTACATCGAGGCAAAAGCTCAACAGGCTGCCAAATAATTGAGGAGGACTAAGGTCTAAGCTTACTTCACGCCGGAACAGCTGCTCAACCTTTATCAAGTGCAAGTTCGATCGCGTATGGAGTACTGCTCTCATTTTTGTCGATTCGATTGATTGAGTCGATTGAGAAGCGAGCCAAGAGGGTCATCGGTGATGATGCACTTGTCGAGTCAAAACTCCAAAGCCTTGAGCATCGACACCGAGTTGCTGGCCTGTCGGTTTTCTATCGATTACATTTCGGGGAGTGTGAGTTGGAATTGCACAATTTAATTCCATCAAGTCCGTTCTATCATCGGACATGGTGTACATCCAACCCAAACGTACAAAGCGTTTTGGGAACACATTAATTATGCGTACAGCTAAAGAGTGGGAGTCTGTGTTTCCTAATAGGTACAACCTAGCGGTCTTTAAGTCGTGAGTGAAAAGGTTACTTCTAGGCAAGCGTGCTCCATCGTCAGCGACATCATCGCTTACCATCAGGTGAGCTGAGATAGTGGTCAAACGCAAGCCTATCAATAATAATAATAAAAAAACTAACCAATTTATGTTTTTAATATTGTGATATACATAAAGGAGATCGCATGAGTTAGGTTTTTTATTGCTAACGAACTGGCTTGTAAAATAGAACAAAGAAATGTCTAGTTTTTTCAGCTCGAAGATAACCATTGGAGCGCGATGGGCTGAGATCGAATCCTGAAGAATAGTATAAGTAAAACGTGATAGCTTCCCAAGAGTTTTATTCAAGTAGAAGATCCCCTACCGAAGTCTACCGTCGCAGAGTTGCGACAATCTCTACAATTATACTTTTCTTACCTTATTTTTTAAATATATTTCACAAATATCACACAACGCCGTCTAGTCTCAAGCTAAGCAGAGCTTGTGTTATGAGTACTAGACAACTGATAAACATACTTATATATTTCTAAATACATACATATTATAGATAAATTACACCCAAACACAGAAAAAATGATCATGCTCATCACACAAACATTTGTTCTGGGTGGGAATCGGACCCACGACCTCCGGCATAGCAGTCAGGGCCACTGACCACTAGACTAACAGGCCTGTCAAAATTTACTTTATGGTATATCCTTAAGAGTATATCTTAGTAATTGCAGACCGCCTCGTCGCGCACCTAACACGAGTGGGGCCGGATCTGGCAGATGGCCAGTTCGGTTTTCGCAGGAGGCTGTCCACGGTGGACGCCATCATGAGCGTGCGAGCACTCACAACGGGAGATGCGGTAGCCCAGGGCAAGTGTGCCTTTGTGGTGCCTTTGGACATCGCTAACGCCTTCAACTTCCTGCCTTGGAGTAGCATTAGGAGCGTACTCCGGTATCACCAGACGCCCGATTACCTCTGTCGTGTGGTCGAGGCGTACCTGTTGGACAGGTACATCATCAATTATTATGCATCAATATGCGCGTTCTGTGGTGGGCCCTTAAGGAGAAAGGTGTGCCTGGGAAGTATGTGCAGTTGATCCGAGCGATGTACAGTCGATGCAGTACCCGAGTCCGGTCTACAGTGGGCACCACTGGTAGCTTCAATGTGGCTGTCGGCTTACATCAAGGGTCGGCTCTCAGTCCTTACCTCTTCCTGATGATAATGGACGCTCTGACGTCGGACATTCAGGAAGAGGCTCCCTGGTGTATGTTGTTTACCGATGATATTGTGTTGGTTTCCGAGAGTGGCGTAGAGGTCCAGAACAGATTGGAGGTGTGGTGGCACAGACTGGAGAGTGTTGGCCTGAAATTGAGTGGAACCAAAACTGAATACTTGTTCTGCGATTTCGGCGGTCTCTCCAATCCAGTGCCTTTAGCTCTAGCTGGAATGCCCATACCGATCTGCTCTGACTTTCGGTACCTCGGGTCACTCATCCAAGGGGATGGTGAGGTAGACTGGGACGTAACACATCGGATCAACGGAGGATGGATGAAATGGCGACAGCTCACGGGAACAACTTGTGACCCACGGATGCCCCTCAAGTTGAAGGGTAAAATCTACAAGTCCGTGATAAGGCCTGTCATACTGTATAGATCAGAATGTTGGGCTGTGAAAAAGACGGATGAAAAAAGATTGCATGTAGTGGAGATGAGAATGTTATGATGGATGTGTGGTGTGACGAGAATGGATAAAGTGAGAAATGAATATATTAGGGGAAGTTTGAAAGTGGCGCCAGTGACTGAAAAGTTGAAAGGGAATCGTTTGTCTTGGTATGGTCATGTAAAGAGGAGGGATGAAACGCATGTTACTAAAAGAGTTATTTGTTTACGTGTCGATGGATGGAGAGGGAGAGGGAGACCAAAGAAAAGATGGATGGATTGTGTGAAAAGTGATATGAAAGAAAAGGAAGTTAGTGATAGCATGACGAGTGACAGGGCAGAGTGGAAGAAAAAAACGTGTTGCGCCGACCCCAAATAACACGGGACAAGGGCAGGAAGATGATGCGCTCATTAACTAACGCTGTCATGTTTAAACCCCACTAGCAATACCCAGATAAAAGCCACAGCATGGCTCCCTTGTCATAATTGACATCTACCCAGACGGGGTCCAACAAAAATTAACTACAACTCTTACGGTTATGACTTTAACCTCATCAGACGCTCACCGTGTCAGAGAAGAAAAATATAGAACTGTGCAAGTTTCTATCATCTGGACAGTGACAAAACTTAAAAAAAAATCATATCAGTCCATATTTACTGAACTGTGGTACTTCAATCATCAGCTGAACCTATGGTGTCAACTAGACACCATTTGCGAAGGCTATGCCTTATCAGCAAAGTCAGTATCAGCATTGACTGACACTAAATTTAATATCTACAACTATGCTTTTCTTATCATAAACCTTAAAAGTATAACTTGCCAGTTTGCAAGTTAGTGGTGTTAGCGTGGCCTCAATATTCGCGTCAGTACTTTGAGTAAATACCATTATTACCTGGTGGAAAATTGGAGCGGAATTTCCCGTGTCACAACGACAATTTTAGCACACAAATCAATACATCCACCCACCTTTTAGGAAAGATTACAGATACTAATTTTGACCAGCGGCATCGCTCTCTTTCAAATCGTAAATAATACATTCTACGACAACGTACTACGAGCGAATATAAAGTATCCTATTTCCTTTATCAGGATAACCTGGAAAAGGACCTGGAGAAGGCTCAACAGTGTAATCGTCCAAATCCACTGAGGCTGAACCGAAAAAGAAATAAAGAAAGAAGAGAGAAAATATATTTATTTGGCGACAGTCACCAGGATCACACAACCTAAATTAAAAAAAAAACAAGTGACAGTTAATAAAAAATTAATAATATTGTGTGTGTCTCACGGCTGCAACAAAAAGGTTCATTCCAGCAATGTTGCCAGACAGAAAAATACTGTCTGACGCTGGTCTTCCGATGAACCTTCAGTGACAAGTCACGGATCGAAGGACCGGAACAATTGGCCTGCTACGGTCTACCCGCCCGATTATAATTTGGGTATCTTCAAGGTAAGAGTGGATAGGCTCCTCATAAACTAGTGCACCTCACCATCAACGATTGCATCGTTGCTTATCATCAGGTGGGATCGCAATCAAGCACTAGATTACATTATTAAAAAAAGGGGAAAAAAAGGTCTGTTTCAAACCGAGACGATACACATAGTAAACGTCCAAACATACACTGGCCTGTTGGTCTAGTGGATAGTGGCCCTGACTGCTATGCCGGAGGTCGTGGGTTCAATTCCCAGCCAGGACATATGTTTGAATGATGAGCACGATGAGTTGTTCTGTGTCTGAGTGTAATTTATCTATAATATGAATGTATTTAGAAATATTATATATAAGTATGTAGCGACATCTATGGCGTCACATAAGAACTAATCCTGCATCGCGCAATCAAAGTTCTCCGCGCGATTAGAACATATAGAACAACCCGAAATCATCTATCGGGCAGTTGCAGCCCACCAGACAAAACATCCCGTCTGGTCGGAGGATCCTCCCTTTTCAACGGAGGTTTGCGGGACTTTACACTCTGTTCCGCATACCTCCAAACTGGTGACCCTCGACAAAGAACGTCAGCGCAGCCTTCGTGCAGCTACTACCTCGTGACGTCATCATCACTTCCTCAAGATTTCGAGCAACGAGCCATACAGCCAGCACCCACGGCTATAAAGGGTATCCTGACCACCAGCATGCCTACATGGTCATACCTGGTCATCACCCTCAGCCTCATCAGCGACCTTGGCGAAGCACACTGCACTTTCGGCCAGTCACATGAAGAGCAATGAAGAACCTCTCCTGGTCGACGCAAGCAGTCAAGCCACTACGTCGTACAGCACCGCTCCGACTCACTGGAGCCAGCAGCACTACTCCGACTCACTGGAGCCTGCAGCATCATCCCGACTCACTGGGACAGCACCACCCCGACTCACTGGGGCATCACCGCAGACAGTTCCGACTCACCGAGAACTATGCGGCATTCGGTTCCGACTCACTGAAACCAACCTACCAATGGCCTGGCACGCATCAAGAAGCATCAAGAACCATCGATCTCCGATCTCCGGAGGGAAGTGATGTAGCGACATCTATGGCGTCACATAAGAACTAATCCTGCATCGCGCAATCAAAGTTCTCCGCGCGATTAGAACATATAGAACAACCCGAAATCATCTATCGGGCAGTTGCAGCCCACCAGACATAACATCCCGTCTGGTCGGAGGATCCTCCCTTTTCAACGGAGGTTTGCGGGACTTTACACTCTGTTCCGCATACCTCCAAAAGTATGTTTATCAGTTGTCTAGTACTCATAATACAAGCTCTGCTTTTTTTTTGTAGTTGTGGAATATTATTATTATAATACAGACTTCATCGTCTACATTATTAGTATCTCTAAGGGAATTATATTCCCCTAATGCCTCCACAAGCCACCCACAGGAAACAAGAGGGTGGCTTATTAACTTATTATATACGTCTTCAGCATTAGTTACCATGGAAGCGAAATTAGTTCACGGGAAAAACAAGACAAAGATTAATCTGGAAATACAGAAACAGGAAAGTGAACAAGTCATGTGTACACACACACATGGCAAAGCAATTTGTCTTAATTAATTGTGATTTAATAATTATTATTATGTAGTTTTATCTTCTTTTTTTACTTTCAATAATTTATTACTTTTAATTTTTAATACTGTATTTTAATTATACAACTATTTTAATTACAATAATGTAATTTTTTTTTTACATCAAATCTAATCGAATATTCCTAAGTTTAGTGTTAAATAATGTATTTTAGTAAATGTTTTTATTTTATTTTATTAAATTTTTAAAGAAATTTTAGTACTGAATGTTTAGGAGATATATTAGGAATGAGGATATCCGCAGGAAAACCAAGGTCACCGACATAGCACGAAGAATCGCCAAACTTGAGTGGCAATGGGCAGGGCACATTGCTCGCAGAACGGATGGCCGTTGGGACCGAAAGGTTCTGGAGTGGCGACCGCGTACCGGAAGATGCAGCGTTGAAAGGCCTCCCACAAGTTGGACCGATGATCTGGTGAGGGTTGAGGGAATCCGATGGATGCAAGACGCGCAGTGCACCGTTCAAGTGCACATATCTTCATTTCTTCAGACTTTAAGCCTTCTGATGAGGCCCATTTTAAACGATCACGTTTCGGAGTCATATGTCATTACTGGCTACACGCACATAGACTTTCTAAACTTCAAAAAATACGAACTCGAAAATCTTAAATGCATGATTGCAGTTTTTTTGTTCGCATTAATTTCGATGCTACTTAGGTATGTTTCAAGTTAATTTTTGAAGTCGCTGGCAAATTGCTCGTACATAATATCATAACATTTCGCAAAAATAAAATAAAACAGTTATCTTCATGACAAGATCAATCATGTTAATAACACATGCATATATTTATTTGTCAGTGTCATTCAATGCATTTATCAGCGTGCGATACAAGGTTCTAGAACTCTATAATTATTACAAAACATTTATATTTACACAAAGATAAAATTATTTAATTTTAAATGTCAGATTACGTAATTAACCGCTTCATATTCGGAATGATAAAAACAATATTTTAAATGCAAAAGGTTATTTATTTATTTATTAAGCTTCATGCAACATAAAGTACAAAGGCGGACTTAATGCCTTAGGCATTCTCTAACAGTCAACCTAGGGTGGTGAAGAGACAATATGGTGTATAAAAAGAAAATTTTACACGAAAAACAAGAGTAAAAAAAAGTATACATATAATTAAAATGCACATACATACATATTTAATATAATACATATATATTAATATAAAGTAACGAAAGAAGTTTTGAGACGATTCTGCTATTATGGTTAATCCGCTTGTTCACGTAAACGTCAAGAGATCGTGGTAGGGCCTCATGTCTAACATCCGTATGTGAGGGACGGTATGATGCATGAATCCCGTATCGATACAAAAGTATCGAGTATTCACTTGTATGTTATTTACTAGTACCGGAATGTCCTGCAGGTACTGACCGGAGAATGGGGGCATGATTTTATGATAACAATATTTTCGGTCCTATGATTTTAAATGTAACTTTTTGTTATTATTTTCTGGTGGCAACTCATATGGCAGTCTGTAAAAGTTTGACATTCCCTCCCGCTCCATCAAGAGCAGGAGATTTTATTTTATCATTTCCCATGTAAAAAAGAGGTCCCATTTTTTTTAACCCCCGCGTCGTTATTCACCACATGTATGTATGTGTATAGTAGCCATATAGTGCTAATGTGAGAAAGAGACGAAGTTATATAGGACGCATGGAATAACCTGTTTTCATAACAGAATCCTAATGGCCTTGTGTCGTCATAAGGGTCATACATACACACACGCCAGTTATGAGTACTACGCCGTCTACATTTTGTTATAACTCAATTAAAATGCTTATCAACAATCGCAAATAATATACGAGGTTCGGCGTTCCGTGGAATTCATTATCACGTCGTCAATACGAGAACAAGATTGAATGGACCATTCCAAGAACCTGCTATTATGATAAGATATAATGCACATATAACAGTAATACCAAGTATTATACCAATATATTGACACTTCTGAGAAACAATAGCGTCATGTTAATGGACGATATTCGTTGAGATGTCCAATTTTGATATAAAAACGGATATTCATTAAGGTGAATATAGACTTGAGCATTTTCTGTGTAATGTAAAGTTCTTACGAATGGTACAATACAGGTAAAAGCTCAGTTACCAAAGCATTTCCATGTAATGTAACATTCCTGCGAATGCTCGGCGTAATGCTCGCAGTGAGTGTGCATTTACCGGTAACATTTTGTTGTACCTTGCGGACATTCTTCCTTGAAATGTCGGACCTACAAGTTGCGTGTGCTGCGTTTATCTTGATGAATTATATTAAAAGAAGAAAGAAAACTAGAAATAGAAGATGGTGGCAAATGAACATATCGCGTCGTTCGTCCCTCTTCCTTTCGCGTTTGATTTGAAGAAAGAAATATTAAAACTTAAACTCGAATTAACGAATGCACATGCAGAAATAAAAAAACTTAAGGATAATACGCTGCAAAAAAATAATGAACAGTCGCAAATAAATCTGGAAATTCAGCTACCTAAAAAACAAAAAAATAAAACAAAGAAGAAAATGTCAAAAAATCTCAAAGTATCGCCTTCGTTCAATAATTTAACTTACACTAGCTGTTTAGATGAGTCGATAACAGATGATGACACTGTAATTGAACCAAACAAATTAGCATTTGACCAGGGCGATACTACGCTTTGCGCACTGACAACAGATGGCGCCTCCATTTTGGAACCCACTCAATGGAAAAATAATTAAGACTCTCCATTGTTTCACGACATGACAACAGATGGCGCTTTAAACAAAACAGACGATCAAAATCCATCCCGGACAAAAGTCATCATCATTGCAGATGAACAAGGAAGAAAGGTTCGTGGTACTTTGGCCAGTCTTCTGGGGTCGAAATTCAATGTAACCTGCTTTATGAAACCAGGAGCAAAAATGTCCGAGGTTCTTAATTCAGAAATTGTAGAAATTAAATCCCTGTCTTCAAAAGACTTTATTATAATTCTAGGAGGACGTAACGACACTAACCCGTATGACTTTCAGATTAATTTAAGCAGTTGGATTAAATATGTGACAAAATTGACAAATGCTAACATTATTGTACCAGAAATTCTCTATAATAGAAACTTAAATGAACAAAAATTAAATAACTTGTTGCGATTTATTTGTAAAAATCAAAAAAATGTCACTTATGTAGATATGGCGTACAGTCGTTACACACCAAGATACGGCCAGTTCGTAATAAACCTATGTAAATCACTTTTAAGAGAACTTCTTCTTCTTGAACATAACTTCAAATTTTGTAAATATAATTCAACAAACATTCCTTGTCCTATGAAAAAATTAGTTGACAAATGTACACAGACCGATTTATCAGTACCCAAACACATTGTAAACCCTTCAATAAATGACACTCAAAATCAGACATTTAATTCTATGCAAAACATTTTTTTTCGTGAATAATTCCTTATTAATTTTTCATCAAAATATAAACGGTCTGATAAATAAGTCTGACATTTTAACTATTAATCTATGTGAACTATCCGACAAAGGTAAACCAGTAGACGTAATAACAATAACAGAGCACAATATGAAAGATGGAGATGAATCCCAACTGTACATACCGAACTATGTTCTTGCATCACATTTTAGCAGGAATAACAGAAACGGAGGTTCTTGTATTCTAGTTAGGAACAGCCTATCATACAAAATTCTTGATGATGTTGTTAAGTGTAGTGTACCAAATATTGTTGAGTGTTGCGGAATAGAACTGTTAGATGAACGTATTGTTATTATTTGTATATATAGAGTACCTAACCAAAGTAATGAAATGTTTAACATCTTTTTCAAAAAACTAAATTTTTTGTTGAGATTATTCTGTAAAAATCCTAAAAGTCAAATTATAATTACCGGTGATTTCAATATTAATACTTTGAAAAAAACACAAAGGTCCTTACAATTAGAACACCTGCTGCTAAGTTACAATATAAAAATAGGAATAAGCAAGCCAACCCGAATAAGTAGTGGCACATGCATTGATAACATTTTTCATAATATCGGTAATGCTAAAACGGAAGTTCTAGATCTTGCTCTATCGGATCACACAGCGCAATTATTGAGATGTCCATTAAAGAAAAAACCTATGTTGAACTATTGGTTTACATACAGACGTGACTATAGCACTGAAAATATAACAAAATTCGCAGATTGCCTTAAAAGCCTACCTTTTAATGAAACTTTTGAGAAAAATAATCCTGAGGAAGCATTTAACAGTTTTTTTGAGCTATTTAAGCTATTCTATGATTTATGTTTTCCAATAATAAAAGTGAAAAATACTCTTCATAAAAAACCAATTTGGCTAACCGATAGCATTAAAAGATGTTGCAAACGTAAAAGACAACTACTATGGCAATATCGATTACATCCCAACAGGAAAAATAAAGATTCATTCGAAAAACATTCACAACGTCTTAAACGCATATTGAAACTTACGCAGAAATCTCAAAATGACTATTATATTAAAACAGCTCTAAACAAGTCAAAAGCAACTTGGAACATTATAAAAAGAAACAAACCAAAACAACCAAATCCAAGTATTTCTAAAATAAAATTAGGTAGAAAAATTATAACTCAACCTCGAGAAATAGCTCAAGCTTTTAACGATTATAATATCGATTTAGTTCAGCCATTCATAAATAAGAAAATTAATAAAACAACTCTAACTTTTAGTCATCCAAATTCAATATTTATGCCACCTGCTACACCACCAGATATATATGAAATTATTAATTCACTAAAAAACACTCAAAGCACAGGCCATGATGGTATAAGTACCAATATAGTCAAAAATGTTTCCATCATAATTTCACCTATAAGTACTTAGCCACATAATAAACCTTTGTATTGAACATGGAATGTATCCAAGCTTATTAAAAATATCTATTGTGAGGCCTCTTTTCAAAAAAGGTGAAAAAGATAATTTAGGCTGCTACAGACCAGTGGCACTAATATCAATTTTTTCTAATAATTGAGAAGTTTATTTACAAAGCTATTTACAAATATTTTGAAAAAAAGAACTTATTTACAATTGAACAGAAAGGGTTTCGTGAAAATATTACTATAAATTTGGCTGTGCATGATTTAATCAAAAATATATTGAATAATATGGACAATAAAACGCCAGTATCAGCCCTGTACATGGACATGAGTAAAGCTTTCGACCATGTGGACCATAGTATTTTGATAAAAAAGCTTGAAGCATACGGAATACGGGATAATATTCTTGATCTAATCAAATCATACATATGCAATAGAAAACAGATTACACAAATTACAAAAATATGTCCTAAGACTAAAACTGAAACATTTTTTAATTCAGATCCCAGAGAGGTTCGCTTCGGTGTCCCTCAAGGTAGTGTATTAGGCCCGTTGCTTTTTCTTATATATATTAATGATCTCCCTAAAATCGTTAATTATCCAGTGGTTCTATTTGCCGATGATTGTACCTTAATATTTTCTATTGAAAGAGATGAAAGTATACAAACATATGAGAGGAAAGTTAACGATGCAATTAAATTAATTATAGAGTGGCTCAATGTAAATAACCTGAAGATAAACTTAGATAAAACTAAAATTGTACATTACAAACAGAAAGCAAAAACATTAGACAATATAAAGGTTACGTATAATAATGTAAATATAGAACAAGTCCATACCATAAAATTTCTGGGTGTATGGATTGACCAAGACATGACATGGAGAACACAAATTGATATAATCTCCAAGAAACTTAGTAAGTTCTCGTATGCATTATATATGCTTTCCAAGGTTGTTACTCAGAAAGCAGTTTTGGCAGCGTATAATGCGCATGTCTTGTCTACCTTAACATATGCCATCATATTCTGGGGAAATTCAACAGATAGAGAGGAAGCCTTTAGAGCTCAAAAAAAATGCGTAAGGGCTATTTGTAACTTACGATTACCTGATACCTGTAAACCACATTTCCAAACTTTAAATATTCTGACGTTACCATCTTTATACATATTTGAATTAGCAGTATTTGTCAAGTCCCATCCGGAATTATTTGAAAGACTAACCAGCCGACGCCATTGTAACAAAATTAAGTCAATAAGTCATACCACATCTTTATATGATAAAAATATTCTTGGCATGGCACCAAAAATATATAACAAAATACCAAAATCTGTAAGAGAAATCAGAGATCCAAAAATATTTAAAAAGGAACTAAAATTATTTTTGATCAAGAATACATATTAGTCAGTAAATGAATTCCTGTCGGATTATGAGACTGACAACTACACTTTATCTCATAGGTATAGGTAAGCTACACCAGTAAGTTAATTTTAGTTTTGTTATGAAATAAAGTATCCATATTTTAAGAAATAACATAATCATGTGAATAGTACCTATATAAAGTAAAAAGGAAAATGAGTGGGCATGTAATAAATAAAGTAAATATGTATCTTTTGTAAATATTAGATAGTAACTAATATTTTATTTAAATAATATTTGTATGCCACTTTGTGGTAGAACACAGAGACACTAACACATTTTGTAAGAACTAAATTGTACCTGTGTACACAAATAAAGTTTTTGTATTTGTATTTGTATTTGTCACCCGCGCTTCGCCCGCGCTCGTGCAACGGCTCGACGAAATGTTACACCAATGGTTTGTACAATTATTGTTGTAACAAAAGGGCGAGCGTGCTCGAAGTCTGATTCGTGAAGAGTGATACACTAGAACATATTATAGAGCGGCTCGTTGTTCTGTTACAAGTAAATGCTCTAGTATATACTCACCTTTATGAACTGAATAACGTCATAAGAGGTATAAGTATCTTCGTTCCAAGAAATAAAAATATCGTAAGATCATGTGGATGAATTTAAATATATTATGAATTGGTAACGCATAAATTAATATAATGTCGTAGCCATATCGTAGAATTGGCCATTTCATGATATGGCCGAGGTTAGGTTAGTTTTGAGGTGGTCGTCTCATGAAGTTTCCGACTGTTATGTGAAATGGTTAGGGTTGCTACCTGTACTATATTATATAGTATTATATTGTTTTGTTAATTTTGTGCCAAAAAAGCATAGAATACTAGCTTCGCCGGCTTCGCCCGCGTTAAAGTTGGTTTCTCCATACAAACTTTGGATTCCCGTTTCATCCCCTTAGGGAATGAACTTAGGAATATTCGTTCTTAGCGGATGTCTACACCGACTGCAACTAAATTTTTCTCAAAAATGGGCGGCACCCGTAGAAATGACCGACTATCTATATCATCAAATGGCCAATTCTACGATATCGCTATGACATAATACTGATGATTACTACTCTCTTTTATTGCTTCGTTTGTTTTAGTATGAGCTAGATTATATCATATAAATTAACAAATCAACTGAAAAAGTCTATATAAAATTTTTAAGCTCGTGAGGCAGTTTATTTCATCATCATTCGGCTGTCGTTTTTAGGGTTCCGTACCCAAAGGACAAAAACGGGGCCCTTTTACTAAGACTGTCTGTCTGTCACCACGGTGTATCTCATGAACCGTGAAAATTAGACGGTTGAAATTTTCACAGATGATGTATTTTTGTTGTAGAGATGGAGCTATATGACGTCATTTAGCTCCATCCCTATTTCTCACTAACACGATTTTTTTTTTAGGTGGAAAAATCATCTAATGACAAATCTCGCTTTTGGGTGGAGCGGGAGATAGTGTCAGACTTTTACTGACTAAAAACCCACTCCCGTTCCTTCGTTGCATTCGTCCCAGGGCCCCGGGTTTCGTTTTCACACTACCCATGGCCCCAATAGGCTTCGAACCTACTGGGCCCCTACGATTTGCTGACATCTCCCTGAGGCGCGCGTGGAACAATACGCGCCGTCGACGACTTGGGCTCGGTCCGGACGGTTGCCGGACGGTCGGACGGCGAGCTACCTATTACTCGCCGTCCGCAAGCCCGCGCCTACGGTGGCCGGAAATCACTAGCACGACTGACATCTTATCACATCCATGGTAAGACACCAGTTTCTATAATCTCAATTACGTTCAGCAACAGAATGGATTATATAACAAATCTTTTATCGCACATTTCACAATACCACGCGTCTGATTACATCAGAATTTTTTTGTTGCATATCAAAGCATGTACTCGTAGGAGGACATATCGTTGTGTCGTCAATTCGAAGGCACGCCGCGCGGTCTATCCTTCAACCAGATGTAGGTAATGACGTCGATGTAATGCGACAACCGTATCTTAATGTTATTGTTTCAAGGCAAAATATTATGCAAATTAAACATGTGGTTTGTGACGTTACAACACTGAGTCTGACACAGTCCATTACTCATCACTACCTTCGTAAAAGATCTACACGGTAACACACATCGGGACATGTGACATCCACCAACCTGCACTGGGCCTGCGTGGTGGATTGTGGCCCATTCCTTCTCCTAGAGAGGAGGCCTGAGTCCCAGCAGTGGGAACATTATAAGGCCGACTACGCTATGCTATACTATGTTACACGGTAAAACAATATACGTTGGGAATTGAGTTTAGCGTATTGTATGTGGCACCATCTATGAAGCTAAATAGGATTTAAAATTCAAAATCCTGTATATAACAGTCCGAAATTAAATAATCCTCACGACTGATTTTCGATTACGGTGGCCAATCTCAATAGATAAGCCATGTACGCGGGAGATATTATATCTAGTGCTCAAGTGTGTGCGCAAACACAGGAGCAATCTCTGTTCCTTTCCTCTCATAGTATACCTCATATCGCCTCGGGTCGACCACGCCTCCTATTCATTTGTTCTGACCACGTGACTGAGCGTTGAGATGACGTCAGAACAAAGAAATCGGAGGCGTGGCCTACTCGAGGCGATCGACGAAAAGAGAATCGAAACGAAACGGTTGTAACTTGGCTGGGGGGCAGGGGTGGCCAAACTGGCCAACCAATCGATCGCGATCGACCTGTCGATTTCAGCCATTAATCCGGTCGACCTGGGCAATCATGTTTATTTTTAGGCCAAGAGGATTATGTCGCGATGCGGCAAATGTGGCTATTATCAGCATTCTATTACCTTTTCGCCCCATACCTTATTTTATCGCCAGATTCTCTTCTATTGTTAGTAAATTATTTGGGTTAGGTTAAAATAAAAACCATTATTATTTATATAATTCTACGTTTTATTAATTATCTCAGCTTTTGTCAGCCGTAATTGATGTAGTATTGTTTGGAATCAGGACGCGAGCGTAACACATTACAAACTATATAATAGTAATACGCAGAATTCGTATATATATTGTAATTGCAGATTTAAAAACAGCAATACAAATACAAAGCATTCGCGAGCAGTCTCCTATGGCTGCGTACTGTATAGAATGGAAATACGCAGCCGCCGGACCGATTTTAATAATTCTTTTTTGTTTTGTTCACCGGCATACAGTTTGGTATTGTTCGTTAACACAATGAGTTGAGCCATAGAAATATAAAAAATCTTATATCGATGAATTGAGCTTTACGAATATTATAAATACTTCCACTGACTGGACAGGTCTATTCAAATCTGTGTGATTATTTCCTCAAAAAACAGGACAAGTGCGAGTCGGACTCGCGCACTGAGGGATCCGCACAAACTTACCTATAAAAACAGTTCGATTCCCGAATAAAGTTACGAAGATTTTTCCGAATTGTAAAAAAAGTTGAGTCGTGAGAGTGTTGAAATGTACGATTTGTGATTTAGAAGTTTGATTTTTTCACAGCTCCAAGGGACCGCAGATTTGACAAATCGATGCTTCCACACGTTTCTGAGATAAAGGGTCTTGACAGATAGACAGACAGACAGACGGACAACAAATTTATCCTATAAGGATTATATTTTTTCCTTTA
Organism: Mythimna vitellina; assembly: GCA_949316375.1. Lineage (NCBI taxonomy): Eukaryota > Metazoa > Arthropoda > Insecta > Lepidoptera > Noctuidae > Mythimna > Mythimna vitellina. The sequence goes on from OX438692.1 coordinate 19,713,276, forward strand.
GATATACGGACCCCTAAAAACTATCTCAGTCACTATTCTGCATGGTTCTCATATGATTTGATCTCAATATTTTCTTAATAGATTGAAGCGTAGATGTACATCTTACTACGTCTAACAACATCAATAATATCAAGCTACATCATCTGGCATCTGTACCAACCCACCTAATGTTATTTATGATAAAACGTTGTAAGTCCATCCCGTTTTGAACTGGACTGTCCCTTCTCTCGGTCACCTGTTCCCTTTTCCCCTAACAAAGCTCCGGGACGCAAAATAGTATCGTTTTACAAGATTTTAATTATGGAGCTCGCCAGATACGCGTCCGATTCCTTTGTTCTGACGTCATCTCAACGCTCAGTCACTTGGTCAGAATAAAGGAATCGGAGGCGTGGCGTACTCGAGGTGTTCGACGCAAACGAAACGATCGTAACTTGGCTAGGGGGGTAGGATGGTGACCAGCCGATTTTCCTTTAAAGTGAAGGCACGTGAGCATATTTGCAAGAAGTTGGTAGAATCATCTCAGCACTGATTGGTTGGATTTTTTTATTCACAATAAAATTGCTTATTTGTATAGCATAGCATAGTCAGCCTTATAATGTTCCCACTGCTGGGACTCAGGCCTCCTCTCTAGGAGAGGGAATGGGCCGTAATTCACCACGCGGGCCCAGTGCGGATTGGTGGAAGTCACATGCCTTCGAATTTTTGGTTCTAGGACATGCCGGTTTCCTCACGATGTTTTCCTTCACCGTTTTGAGAGCAGTGGTGATGAAATAAATTACACAAAGTAATATGCCTGGCTGGGTTTGAACCCGCGACCTACAACTCGTAAGTCGGGGCCGTTGCCACTCGGCCACCACTGCTCTACTTACTGCACTACTTATTTGTATGTATGTATCTAAGTATGTATTAACTATTGTATTTGTGTCTCCTCTGTTTGTCTATTTATTAAGTTACACCTGCCATGTTATGTTTCTGCACCACCCTAAGATCGAATGGTAGAAAATGCCTAAGGCATTAAGTCCGCCTTTGTACAAAGTTATGTGCATAAAGTTTAAATAAATAAAAAGGGGTGACCAGACGCTTGCAAACTATAATTACTATTACAGCAACTTGGCTTTAATAAAACTGACGATTGATTTTTATTTTTTACATTTTTTTTAAATTATAATTTACTATTATTAATTAACTTTTTAATGTTACCTACCTGTTTCGTAAAAGTTACGAAACAAGTAGGTAACATTAAAAAGTTACGTTTATTTTAGGTCTTAACTTGCTAACTGGCATATATTAAGCCCTTGTACTAGTTTGAGTTGAAAGATGAATGGTCTGTTTACGTATGATACAAAAGATAGGTATTTCTCTTTCTTTTTCTTTAAGTAGTATCCTATGTTATCTACCTTCAAGGTTTTTTTTTGGTTGGGAATATCATCTTATGACATCCGCCGTTCTTGAGCGGAGCGGGAGATAGTGTCAGACTTTTACTGACTAAAAACCCACTCCTGTTCCTTCGTTGCCTTTCGTACCAGGGCCGAGTCTTCCTTTCAGAATCAGACCCTTGGCCCCAGTAGGCTTCGACCCTGTTGGGCCCCTACGGTTGCTGACTTCTTTTTGAGGCGCGCGTGCTCCCCATAGCTCGCCGTCCGCAAGCCCGCGCCTACGGTGGCCGAAAATCGGAATCGGAATCCCGGCGGCGATTGGGGCGTGAGGACCGTTGCCTCACACGATCGGCCGCCTCCATTGCTAGCATTACTGTTTCGCAGAAGGAGGCGACCGTCTGCGACTCCTCCTCGCTCCGGCCTGTACCAAGGCCCGGCGCGAGAGATTGCCGCCGCCGATCATGATCCGATAGCGTTGCTCTGTCCAAGCGGGGCCACCTCCACCTACTACCAAGGCTGCGGATTGTTAGAAAGAGTTACGGTGACCTTAACAAATAAAAGGGCAATTGAAGGAACGCTGAGGGCTCTAGTCAGTAAAATTCTGACACTTCCACTTGCTCTACCCAGAGTGGGAGAACTCATTCGATGAATTTCCGCATAAAAAAAACCTTCATCTATATTAAAATATAGATGAAGGTTTTTTTTTCTCGTTCGAATTTTTATCTCGTTGGTTAAAACCAACGAGATAAAAGTTGATTTTCTCAGTATGTTTTCGTAAAGTCCCAAAAGTAATCACATTTTCTTCTTTCTTCGAATTTTCTTGAAGATAATGAAGTTCGAAACAAGGTCTATATACGTACCTATTTGTGGAAACTTTTTTTAAAGGTACATCGGTTAGGTACATGGATAAGTAATTGAAGAAAAAGCCGGTTATTTTGATGTGAGAAGGTAATATTTTTTCTACTGTAATTAATATAAGGTTTTGTATAACCTACCATAATAGGATATTACACTCGTTTTTGAAAAGTGTCTTAATACAATTCTATAGTGCTAATAAACCACTAACGAAAATCACAAAATTTTTATTCAGTCGCTATGTACCCTAAAATGCTTTAAAAATGTATATTTTCAAATTCGCGCGTAATTTGACGAAAATGTAGAAAGTAGTTGTCGCCATATTTACTTTGGGTCGTGAGATTGTAACGTCAGTTGGCTGTGTAAATAAATGCGATGATATTCACTCAGTATGGCCGATCAGTTGACAGTTGACAGCTGTCACTTTAGTTTACACCGCCAAATGACGTAATAACATGGTGGCTAATATTTCATGTTGATAAAGAAGAGATAAAAAAGACTGAAAACTTTGAATTGAATTTTTAAAATTTATTTTGTTATTTTATGAACTAAAACTAACACTTGCCGACTACTTTTTGCCTAAGCTATCTTAGTAATACATTTTTAGATTTTTTCTCATAGAAAGTAAAATACCCTGTTGAACATTTATACTTATGTTTGTCCCAATGTAGGTACACTACATATAAATAAATAAGAAGAAAAAAAAATAAATAATAATAAATCGATACCAAAACAAAAATTAAAAAGGAGACTACAATCCACCATTTCGATTTTGTTTATTGCTTAAATTACCATTTTTAGCGTTCCATACCCTTTTTTTTTTATTTATTCTCGATATGTTCGCGCTTGACCGCCATCTCACCTGATGGAAAGTGATGATGCGGTCGACGATGGAACGCGCTTACCTAGAAGTAACCTATTCACTCTTGACTTAAAGATTACCGGGTTGTAGCTATCAGGAAACACACATTCCGGCAAGGAATTCCACTCCTTAGCTGTACGCACAATGAATGTGTTCCCAAAACGTTTTGTGCGAATAGGTGGAATGTCCACCATGTACCAGTGGCGCGTTGCCGTACGCCTGGTGGTCCGATGATGGAACGGGCTAGGCGGAATTAGGTTATGCAATTCCGACGCACACTCCCCGAAATGCAACCGGTAGAAAACCGACAGGCTAGCAACTCGGCGCCGATGCTCAAGACTTTGGAGCCTCGACTCAACGAGTGCATCATTGCCAATGATCCTCCTGGCACGCCTCTCAATTGCCTCAGGTGCATCAAGCTGTAAACGGGCAGATCCGTCCCAAAGATGAGAGCAGTACTCCATACACGATCGAACTTGTGCTTGATATAGTTTGAGCAGCTGTTCCGGCGTGAAGTACTGTCTGACCTTAGCGAGGATACCCAGCTTTTTTGCTGCCAGTTGAGCCTTTGCTTCAATGTATGGCCCAAAGTTGAGTGTTGACGTCAGCGTAACACCAAGAAGATCAAGATGGTCGGTTATCGGCACGGTTACGCCCCGGAAAGTTGGAGCAGGGCTGAATTGGCTCCTTTTAGCGGAAAAGAGACACGCCTGGGTTTTAGCAGCATTGAACTTGACCAAATTGGCATCGCCCCATTCAGAGACTGCCTCCAAGGACAAGTTCAAGCGCTCGACCATAGCCTCTCGAAGAGACTGGATCAGTGACCCACTAGCTTGCGCGCTGGATGTGTAACTCTCAGCAATAGTGCTGTCGTCTGCATACCCAAAGGTACCGGGCTTAAGCAGATCATTAATGTGCAGCAAGAACAACGTTGCCGAGAGCACTGACCCCTAAGGGACCCCGGCATTAATGGCCATTTGACCGGACGAGCAACCATCGATGACCACTCGGATGGACCGGTCACTCAGGAAGTCTGCGATCCAAGCACACAAACCAGCAAGTAAACCGAAAGAAGGAAGCTTACTAATAAGGCTTTCGTGCCAGACCCTATCGAAAGCCTTCGAGATATCGAGGGAGACAGCAAGCGCTTCTCCGTGTTTCTCGATGGCCTCACTCCAGATGTGGATGGCATACGCTAGAAGATCACCAGTTGACCGATTTCGGCGAAAGCCGTATTGTCGGTCACTTAGGATGTCATTAGCTTCTAGGTATGCCAGGAGTTTAGTGTTGAGTACACGTTCCATAGTCTTACAGAGAATGGACGTTACTGAGATTGGTCTGTAGTTAGCTGGGTCAGCCCGACTACCCTTCTTGGGCACGGGCTGTACGTTAGCTTGCTTCCATGCAATCGGCACTTTTCCAGCCTCAAATGAAAGCCTAAATAGGCGTGTCAGGATCGGAGACAGTTCAGGCGCACACGTTCTCAGAACAATTGCTGGTATCCCGTCTGGACCACTAGCCTTGTTCACGTCAAGGTTACGCAGCACCCTGCGGACGTCCTTCTGATGGATGCGAATATCCGACATACTCGTCTCGCAACCAACAGGATTAACAGGGGGCCGCGCGTCACCAGGATCTAGACGCGAAGATTCCGCGAAGAGTGAGGCAAACAGATTTGCTTTCTCCTCAGCAGTATGGGCCAGCGATCCGTCGGGTTTCAGCAGTGGCGGCAGTGAGGGACGGCAGAAGTTCAATTCAACCGACTTAGCCAGGGACCAAAACGCCTTACTACCAGCAGGGTATGAAGCGAGTTTGTTCCCGATGCGGCTAATGTGGTTGTACCGAGACCTCCGCATCACCTTCTTGCAAGACTTGGCAGCTCTGTTGAAGGCTTTCTTCTTCTGGCCCACGTCATTTGCCTTGCGCATACGAGCGTCGGCCCATGCCTGGTAAGCCGTGTGCTTAAGCTTGTTAGCGCGATCACACTCCGCACCAAACCAAGGGCGAGCCTGGCCAGACATTGTTACGTCAGAGAATGGAATGTAGTACTCCATCCCCCGCCGCAACACATCTGTCACAGCATCCGCGCACGACGATGGATCACCCGAAGAAAAGCAAGTAGGCTGCCAAGGATAACATGCGAAGAAAGATCGCATGCCATCCCAGTCTGCTGACCTATATCGCCAAACCCGCCTGGTGCCTCTAGGGCAGGGATCGGGCGGAGAATAGACTGATACAGATTTCACCAGACAGTGGTCGGAACTACCTAACGGTGATGATATCGACACTGAATAGCGGTCTGGATCCGTTGTCAGCAGAAGGTCCAAGCAGTTGGCCGGGTGCGAGTCAACATCCGGCACCCTCGTAGCTCCCTGGACCAGCTGGGTGAGATTTAACGCTAGCGCAAGCTTACGCGTCTCTCGACCAGCATGGTCTGTGCACTGGTATGGGAAAAGCCACTCCTGATGGTGGGCATTAAAATCCCCCAGTAACACCAGTTGCGCGGAAGGGTACCTCTGTTGAGCCGCATCCGCCGCCTCACTGAGGTACTGTGTGAGCCTGGTCGTCTCCTGATCACCACTGTGCGAATGGTAGATACAAGCATAGATAATTTTATCCATGCCTGTGTCCACCAGTGCCCAAAGTGTTGAGAACCTGGAATCTTCAAGGTTGCGGAGACGCCGATAGCATATGTCGTCCCTGGCGTACAAACACACACCAGCGTGTGGTATAAAATTGTGCTCCAGGGTAAACCCTGGGTAAGACAGGGACGACACGTCTGACGGACTTCTTATCTGCGTCTCCGAAAGAAAAAAGAGAGAAGGTTTTTCAGTCTCCAGGTGCTGATGGACTGCTGCGAGATTGGAGTGCAGACCTCTAATATTGCTGAGGTGCACTTTTAGTGAGAGGGAGTGCAGCCACTGTCTAACTTTTTTCCTTTGCATCCTCGGCATATTGTGAGTGAAGTAGGAGAGGAGAAGGAAGTGAAATGGAGTCCCATGCTGCTACCCTTCAGTCACGCACTGGCAGGACAGCATCATTGGGGTACTAGTCTGGAGACTACGGGGACGCCCGAGCCCCCCCGGAGATGACCATCGGGCCCTCTCATCTGGTCGCCAACCAGCACGATGGTGCATTCCGGGATTTTTCGTCAGTTGGCGGGGCAGCCTTTCATGTGTGGCTAGCACATTACTTGGGCCCCCAAGTAACTGCGGTCGGCCAGCGGTGCACCGTGCCTCGGATCCCGCTACCCTCCACTACTAGGCTCCCGATACGTCAATACCAGCGCGGGTCCGGCTGGTCTGCATACATAGAACCACCACTTCGACCCAACTCCTCTAAATTGATCCAACCCAACCCAAACGATTAAACGGGATTACTAAGACTGCGCTGTCCGTCAGCTTGTCGGTCTGTCACCAGGCTGCATCTCATGAACCGTGGCAGTTAGACTGTTGAAATTTTCACAGATGTATTTCTGTTACCGTTATAACAACCAATACTAAAAACCGGGGCTACTATACAAAAAACGTGTTTTTTTTTCCAGTTTTTATAGATAATGGGTACGGAACTTTTCGTGCGCGAGTCCGACTTGCACTTGGCCGGGTACACAAACAGAGGGAGTAGATTCGAACAGTCAGTAACAGCGGTACGATAGACCAACGACGGTCGGACGTGCGCCAGCGCCCGGTGGTGTGTAGTGGTGTGCCAGTGCCCAACCTAAAGGGGTGACCAGACGGTTGCAAACTAACGTTTCAACCAAGGTATCTTGGTTCATGTGTTTGGTTTGTGTTGCAGCTACATGGATGTAAACCACGTGTCAACATGTTGGGAAAACGCGCCTCCCAACCTAAGGCTTCGGCTCCAACGGCCATCTGTACTGCGAGCAATGTGCCCTGCCCATTGCCACTTAAGTTTGGCGATTTCTATTGCTATGTCGGCAACCTTGGTTCTCCTGCGGATATCTTCATTTCTGATTCGATCCCGCAAGGAGACTTAGAGCATAGCCTTTTGATGAGGCCACGAGGCACGTTTCGTATCCATATGTCATCACTAGCAACACGCACTAGTCATAGACTTTCGTCTTGAGACACTGTGGTATGTTGGACGACAAGATACCGCGCAGCTTCCCGAACGCTGCCCAGCCGAGTCGGATTCGACGATTGACCTCTTTCTCAAAATTAGATCTACCTAACTGGACTGTCTGTCCAAGGTAGACGTAATCGTTCACAACTTCGAGTATAGGGTCTCCGATCTTGATAGGAGTCTGTGCTACATGGTTGTTTACCATGACTTTAGTTTTACGAAATACGGTATATGTCGTATTAAAGTTTTATAAAAACATTCACGAAGCCGCTGTCAAAAGTGCTATTATTCCCACAGCTCACAAGGAGATTTGTAAATACTTTTACAAAATTCTATATATTTTAACAAAGTATTTCGACTTTCTTCATCTTTTTCTATTCATCAAACCATTGTGCCATTCTATACTATTCTTCTGTTTTACCTTGAATGTGTTAAGTCTGTGTTGTATAAATATTTTGTATTGTACTTTTTAACCGACTTCAAAAAAAGGAGGATGTTATCAATTCGGTTGTTTTTTTTTATGTTTTGCCTCAGAACTCCGTCGTTTATAGACCGATTTGCAATTATTTTTTTCCCTTTAGAGGGTAAAAAAAATGCATGCTTCCTGATTGGTCTCATACATTTATGCTTCCAGATTGGTCTCATACAATTATGCTTCCAGATTGGTCTCATACAATTATGCTTCCAGATTGGTCTCATACAATTATGCTTCCAGATTGGTCTCATTTTTTTCAAAATCCAGTTCTGATTATGGGATCCATGAGGAATCGAGGGAACTCCTCAAATATTATAGGTAACCATATGGTGATTTAGGTATTTTCATCAAAAAATTAAGCATTTACAGTCAAACAGTAACATTTGATGAAGTGGAACTGAAAGTGTCAGGCCATTATTATTGGAAGCTCGCGCATGATGGGTAAAGTGGTGGTTAATTCTCTTCCTCCAATTATTTTTAATGGTGCCGTCATTCCCATCAGTTCTAGCGTAAAGGATCTCGGTTTGCATCTCGACTCGACCCTTGGCTGGTAAAGTCAGGTTTCCAGTGTCTGCCAAAGAGTCAACGGGACTTTGCGGTGTCTGTATCGTCTGAGGAACTTTCTGCCTGCGAAGACAAAGACTATGCTTGTGCAAACTTTAATATTCCCTATAATCGACTATGGTGACGTGTGCTACTTTGACCTGTGAAGTGCTACTAGATAAAATTGACAGGCTCCTTAACAACTGCATCCGGTTTGTCTATAATTTGAGAAAATATGACGATATTTCGAGCTACAGATCTGAGCTCAAATGGATGCCGATTCGTCAGAGAAGGAGTCTGCGCGCTCTGACTACTCTTTACTCTCTGCTCAACTCTCCCACCCCTCCTTCTTATCTTATATCACTCTTTAAATATCTATGTTCTTCTCATGCTAAGAATCTGCTTTCTTCTAATAATCTTCTACTGCTTTGTCCTTCTCATACTTCTGACTTTGTTCATTCTTCCTTTCATACACAGTCCACACTTCTTTGAAACGCGCTTCCTCTCGAGATCAGGACGGCCACCAGTCTATATGCATTTAAGCGGATGTTGCGAAATTACTTTCTGCACAAATAGTGAAGTCGTCTCAATAACCCCTTTCTTTTACTTTATATAAATATATAATTATATATGTATGTTTATTTTATAATGCCTAAGGCATTAAGTCCGCCCTTATACTATTGTGTTGCATGAAGTTTTAATAAATAAATCAATAAATAAACTGATGAAGAAGACCAGAAATGGCCAATGGAACTTTATACTCTTACACCAGATGGTTGAAAACCGATGTCCCAACCAAGGTGACCTTGCTAGTTTCAGTCCGTGTAGACGGCAGTTGTAATCCATGTCCTTCAACGCCCTTGGTTGGGTGGCGCATCTTCCCAACCACCGAACATTTTGGCGCGTGGTTTACATCTATATAGTCGCAACACAAACCAAACACATAAACCAAGGTGACCTGCGTTGCATGCGTTTGGCGAGAACGCTAATAGAAAACTGACGGCCAGGTTTTCAAGCATATATATCAAGCGTTGCCTGATTTACATAAATGCATTACCTTTTCTAGATCTTCTTAATGTCCTCCTTGCGTCGTGCTACTCAATGCTGAGGGTCGTGACCTTCTTGCTTCATCACTTTCATTCAATGCTAATAAACTCCGGTTAGGGCCTGCGCACACTTGAGACAAGACTGTCTTAGACAGAATTGTCTACAACGTTTGCGACAAGACTGTTTTGTCTACGTCACGGCGCACACTATCAAGACAAAATAGTCTAGCGGCGTACGGCCAGTGTTGCCAACTTAGTGGATTTTCCACTAAAACTGGTGGTTTTAACCCCTCATTTAATTGCGAAATATTTGTTTTAGTGGCTAGTGGTGTTCTAGTGCTTTAGTAAAATTCAATTTCTTACCAAAAATGCGATCACTCGGGTGTACATCAGCACCTCTAATCCATAATTACCAATCTGATACTGACGATGATGGTGCAAATGATTCGTCTGAAGACAAATTAATACATAGCTGTTATTGAAGAATTTTTATGTTGAATTACCTACTAATGTTAATTTACCCACAAATGGTATTTTGATCAAATGTTAATTTTTTGTTAGTGGTTTTCTGGTGGTTTTAAAAGTTGGCTCTAGTGGTAAGTTAGCGTAACTGTTGGCAACATTGGACGTCTTAAAACAGTCTTGTCGCAGACAAGTCTGCGGTGTCGTAGACAAGTCAGCGACGTCGTAGAGAAGTTTGCGACGTCGTAGACAATTCTGTCTAAGACAGTTTGCCTTAAGTGTGTGCAGACCCTTAGTGCTGCTTCACGCGGATATTGAAATGAAAACTATGCATTAATGAATAATTTTATGAACTTAGTTAATAGCGCTAAAACAGTTTTTAATTATGAAATAGAGTTTATAAATCCGGATAGTTCCGCTAAGCTCGACTCGTAAAGTACCTACCGGAGAATTTTGCTATGCATGAAATCACATTCGCGGGCAGTGTTGAACAAAAGTGTTAGTGTAATATTTTATTTTTTGACGTGTGATATCATCAAATAATCCACGCTCTGGGGTGGAGTGAGGCGTGTTAGACATTTTACTGACTAAAACCCACCTCTGTCCGTCAGTGGTTCAGACAGCTTGGATTGTTCTATACCTACCTAAAAGACTTTTCGCACCTTCGAAAGATCGTAACCTAAAGCTACGGCTGTATTCACGTAAACCATAGTAGGTAGACACTATTGTGATTGAATTCCAAACACGTAACCATCCCTAAATTATAACGAATTGAAGTCACGTACTTTCACGAATCGATAAAAATAAATCGAATTCTCCACATGCGACACACAACAGCCGTGGCCGTCAGTGAAATTATTGCTGAAAAACTGCAATGGAATGTAAAACAAAAACATAATAACTTTACAAGTATGGAAATAACATTATTATTAGGTATTATAACTACAGACTTCATCGCCGACTTACGAGAATTCATTTTATACAACCCGATATCATTTCAAAGAAATGTGAATAATCAACTCTGCACTTTTAAACTTTTTTCTTTTACTTTGAAATTGGAACTTACGACATCGCGATACAGATAATAATGATTAAAAAGAGAAAAACATGGCGCCTTTTTTGTGTAGTTACTTTTATTAATTGTTTTTCGACGTTTTAGTTCGAGTTTTTACGAAATTAATTTAATTGTTGTTTCTTGGAATCGTATCACGGACGAGCACGAAGTCTTATTAATAAAATAGGTAACTTGTTATTATTATCTATGTATAGTCAGAGTAAAAATATTTTCATCAAGTACTGGACCGTTTTTCATTGACATTGACATTGGTGAAACTTTTGAGATATTTTGACTTTTATTTTACTCTATACAGTTTTCTATACAATAACCTACTCAGCATCGCAGCTTCAAAGGTGTGTTCTGACCTAATGAAAAAAATAACTAATTATAAAACTAAAGAAGATATAGATAAAGGTTTTGACTGAACACAATACGTACTTACGTTGTTATTATGATTGTTATTTATTATTTTCTTGTAATAATGTGAAAAATGGATATTGAATACTGAAAACTGGATAGTTTTCCTAAACGTAACTTTCTAAGAATGTTGTGGAATCCAAAAAAAATATTCACAGATATTGATTTGAAATCTCGTCTGACTGATACACAATATTTCTTGTACCTCATTGTAATTGTAATCTCGAGTACATAGGTACTCGTATTGTTTTCCAATAATTAATTCATTAAATTAGCATGTCTTCTTCATTACGTCTTCATTAAAAATGGTTGGTTGTTAAAATTGAACAACTATATAAATTTCGTTCCAACTATTTTAATACCTTTTTGAGATGGAAAATTATCATTTAACTTCTCCTGCTCTTTGTTGGGCGAGGGGGAGTGTCTGACTTTGACGTAGGTACTAAAGCCCACTTGTGATCCTTAAGTTGCTTTTTGTAGTCCAGGACCACTATAAGTCTTTTGAACCGTCCTGCAACCCTAGCAAGCATCGGCCCTAGTGGGCCTGTTGTATTTTCAACACACCCTTGATTTGGGTTTCGTCCTTACAAGCCAGCCCGGGCCGGACGGTGAGCTACATATTGCTCACTACCTCGTAGATGTTCAAGGGGGGTTAGTGAAATAGCCCAAGTACTCGTATACGGGGCGGCGCCGATAATACGACAATAAATTAAACTGCGTATACCTGATGGTGTTCCCGGTCTGCATACCAAAAATTATTCGAATGGAATATATTCGAATAATCTTTAGTAGTTTAGTCACAGAACATTATTTTTCATTTTCAACATTTTCTACATGATGTATAATGAAGTCCACGATTACAAAAAAATAATCTTTCTTGGCAACTGAGAAAAAAAAACATACTCGGTGCCATAAACATAAAACCTTACAACCTAAGCTTATCCGGAGCGAGGAGGAGTGGCAGGCGGTCGCCTCCTTTTGCGAAGCAGTAATGCTAGCGAAGGAGGCGGCCGATCGCGTGAGGCAACGGTCCTTACGCTCCAACCGCCGCCGCCCGGATTCCGATCCCGATTTCCGGCCACCGTAGGCGCGGGCTTGCGGACGGCGAGCAATAGGTGGCTCGCCGTCCGATCGTCCGGTAATCGGACCGAGCCCAAGTCGTCGACGGCGCGTCCTGTTCCACGCGCGCCTCAAAGAGATGTCAACAAATCGTAGGGGCCCAGCAGGATCGAAGCCTACTGGGGCCACGGGTAGTGTGAAAGCGAAACCCGGGGCCCTGGGACGAAGGCAACGAAGGAACAGGAGTGCGTTTTTAGTCAGTAAAAGTCTGACACTATCTCTCGCTCCGCCCAAGAGCGGGTTTTGTCATAAGATGATTTTCCCACACAAAAAAAAAACAACCTAAGCTTGAAACCTTAAAGCCTCAAAACCGTTTATGATTAATCAAGTTATAGTGACAGTTGACATATCTATCAATACCTTAAAGCCTCAAAACATTCATGAAAAATCAAGTTAAAGTGAAGTTGATATGTCACTGAAGTTACTATTTTTATTTGAAAAGTTATCATGCCTCGTTACAACTACACAGCTTTGGAGTACTCTGACATGATTTTAATTTAAGGGAAGTGCCATAGGAACGCCACTTTAACTATACCTATGGACAAACCGAGAGAGGTATAGGGACACTCGAGGACCTGATCCTACCAATGCGCGCATTACCGTTCAAGTTGCCCAGAGGATATGGGAAAATCGACCCTTAATCCCGCAATTGAGTAGTGCTCCTATACATGTAAGAGTGACACTTGGCGATAGAATTTTAAATTACTTTGAACGCAACCCTACGTCTAGTCTGCGTAGGACAGGTCGACATTATTCAATATCAACAAAAAGTGAGTGATAGTGAGTGCTAAGTGATGGATTAGTATTAATCACTATTCCATCACGGTCGATTAATAATTTTATTAATAAAAAATCTGTAAATTCATGTAATTGTTTAATTTCATTTATCATTTCATCGTTTTTTGTTTCATTTATAATAATGGCGCCAAAAGATTACGTCACTACATGAAACGGCGATGTTGCCACAGGCTAGTGTACCGATATAAATAAATGGTGTTCTATTTTGTTTACTTTTTTTATTCTTGATAGGTTCGCGCTTGACCGCTATCTCACCTGATGGAAAGCGACGATGCGGTCGACGATGGAACGCGCTTACCTAGAAGTAACCTATTCACTCTTGACTTAAAGATTCTCGGGTTGTAGCTATCAGGAAACACAGATTCTGGCAAGGATTTTCACTCCTTACTGTTACGATTTTATGCTATTTAGTTTGTTTGAAAAAAACACCTTTTCTTGAATTTCGATTATAGGATTTTTTTGATAATTTGATCATATTCGTATGAAGTATTACGAGCGCTTTAATTTACTGTCGTATTGTCGTCGCCACGTTGTATACACCTACCGAAATGTGTGGTCATACTGGTCATTATAGAATATAATGTATCTACCGCTCGGTTAAAATACCATAGTAATTTGTCAGCTCTAAAAGTCTTCAAAGAATAGATTAACTAATTGGTAAGAAGAACAGCTCATCATTAGTCATTTCTTACGAAATTCGTAACAGAACAGTAAAGGCAACAACAACAGTAAAGGGAACAGTTATGTGTGACGTGAGACGGTGCGACATCACTTTGAACTATCGCTGAATAAATATAGATGTCGCATTGTCGCTCGACGCCTGACTATCCTGTGCAATGGCTTCTTTCATCATCATCATTATCATTTCAGCCGAAAGACGTCCACTGTTGGACATAGGCCTCCAACAAGTGTCGCTACAGTGAACGGTCCTGTGCGTCTCGCATAAATCGGATTCGAGCAACCCTTACCATGTCATCAGTCCACCTTGTAGGAGGCCTTCGAACGCTACGTCTTCCAGTACGACTTCGGTGGTATCCTGTAAATAGAAAATAATAATTAAATATTGTATTGAATAGGTATTATATTGCGTTATTGCCGATTCCATACGCTTCGACGAATCACCATAAATTTAAACGAATGACGTGGGCTTTTTCGATGTTTCAACCGACTTCAAAAAATAGGAGGAGGTTATCAATCACTGAATTCAGTCCTCCTAATTTTATCCTTCTCAGAACTCCGTCGTTTATGGACCGATTTGCAAAAATTTTTCGGTCTCCATACATTTTATAAGGAAACTAGACTTGTAGAGCTACACTTGATCCACGCCACGTGACGTCGTTCTACATACAAATCAGGCGTGTTACACATGTGCGTTGGTCTAATGTAGTTCTAGCTTTATTGTCAATTAAAACGCAATATGAATAAGTACCTACATGTTAATAATAATCATTATTAACAAAGGCTTTAACCATTAATGCAGATATTATAAAATTCCAGCTAAAACCAGAATTAACATCGTAATAATACACGGATGGAAATAATTTAACATTTCTACAATTCCATAGAAGATGATTTAGCGAATTCGCGGTAAAAATTATCATCATTTCGAGACTGATTTAAGCAAAAACTAACCCTCACGTATAGGACTAAGGTTGAAAATCGATTAAATTGCGGTAGTTGACGCAATATTTAATAGGAATGGACACTGTCCTATATAATATCCGTAATAACGAAGTAGGTACATATTTCTCACGAGTCATTACTGAGACGTAGGTATGCCATGTCAGACTGGCTGTCTATGAAAAGGATGAAGTCAAGATCTAGACGAATGTTAGATCATTTATGATGTCTGCATGAGATAACGTGATAATTGCACAGATCTATCATACGTCTTGACGATATCTAGGAAAGATTTCGATCTTGGCACAAAAAAATGCGCGATTAATTCGCAGAAAATACAAAATCAAATTCTAATAGGAAACTTTAGCCGTGTCAGATTTAACTAAAAGCCAACTATTTTCCTTCATTTGCTCTTTGCATTCTAGGGCCACGGTCATTCTTTTAACCGTTCTAAAATGAAATATTACGTAGGTACGAATCTCCTCTCCTCCTGAAAGAGAGGAGGACCTCTCCTCGCTCTCTGGAGTTTGGAGTAGGACGTAGGATATTTTTTATGCCGGGACTACGTTCTCTTGGAATCATTTTAGGTAAAGAAAAAGTTATTTTGTAAAGTCAAAGCCATTTATTTGCGTTGAATGCGGTACAAGAGATGGTATACCCAAGGAAGGATTTTAAGGATTAACTTGTGTTTTGTGTTTTAGTGATAATGTATATGTATTTTCTTTTTATTTCTAAATCAATGTTAGTTTTTTTTTTCAATGTGTATGATTTTGTTATTAGGTTATTATGATTTTATTAAATTTTTTTTTTTTGGTGCAGTGGAGGCCGAGTGGTAACGGCCCCGACTTACGAGTTGTAGGTTTCGTGTGTGCGTACGCGCAGCAGAATGTTGTTGAATTTAAAGATTTTAATTATGCAGATATTTAGTGTATGACGTCGTATAATTGTGTATGGTAAAAAAAAATTTGTGCACGCAACCATTGTAGAGAAATTCACCAAAAACTGATTCCGCTGGGCGAACGTTGTCCTGGCGGAACTTTTTTTAATCCATAGACTTTAGAAGAAAAGAGATGTGTCCAAAAATTTGTGTGTATTTGTGTGTAATTGTGTATGTATGAATAAAACTAGTGCATGCATAAACTTCGGAGAAATTCAAGTTTCCGCTACGCAAACGTTTGGCCATTAGCTAGTTTTCATATAAAGCGCTTACATAGAGAGCTGTAGATTTTTACATACGTTGTTTTAAATTTGTTTATATTTGTTTAAAAAACAGATTTAGAAAAAATCGTAGGGCTTAAAAGATAAAAATATAAACGTAAAATACGCTTATTGGGTCTTAGTTCTTAAAGTATGCACTTTGGGGTCTAGATTTTCACGTTTATACAAACCTTGTAAGTGTCTGCAACATGTTGCCAAGTATCAATGATGTTCCGTTTAGTAACTAAAGAGTTATAGGACAAATTTACCATGAACAGATCACTGTTTACAAAGCAGTCAAATATCATGACGTTCTGAAGGAATTGCATGGTAATATGTATGTCAATAATTAGTGTATTCATTCAACTATTCTTATGCAAAATTTTATTTTTTTAAATTCAGTAATTAAAGAAAAACAATTATAATACTGACGAAGCATCGAAAACCTACATAACCCGACCAAGTTCGGATGGCTACAAAAAAGCGGCCGTGCAATATATTTAGGTAACATCCCAAAATTTACAGTATAATACCGGTATTGAATTGGTATAGGTGATAACACAATTGTTGTTTCGATATAATTTATAGGTCATTTATTTTTGTACACCTACTTTTTAAAATGTATTTGACTATGACAGAAAGTAGGTACTATTTACGTAGGTACTTTATTTAAGTATGCGCTTGAGACTTGAGATATAATCTAAATATATTATTTAAGACAAATAAAATTCATACAGCTAATTTCTATTGAAGATTTCACGGATCAGGACTCTAACTATAGACCCCTTAGGGAAATTATATTTATTTTATTTTATTTACCACATGTAAGTATGTACTACTGTTTAGGTAAATATTTATCATATTGTAGCTTATTACACTATTTAACCAATGGACTAGGCATGCACGAGCGTTCCCCTTTGCAACTTTAGTGGATCAAACAATCTAATAACTTAAAAAAAACTACTTCTTGAATCGATTTTTTTTTCTTATGTATGTGAGCGTGTTCCCCCGCACCCCACCAAAATATGCAGAATTATTTTGTTCGAAGTTCGGTACGCTTAATCCTTTAGTTAAATAGTCTAAGTATTGTAGTTATAATAGTACCTACTTTCTGTCATAGTCAAATACATTTAAAAAAGTAGGTGTACAAAAATAAATGACCTATAAATTATATCGAAACAACAATTGTGTTATCACCTATACCAATTCAATACCGGTATTATACTGTAAATTTTGGGATGTTACCTAAATATATTGCACGGCCGCTTTTTTGTAGCCATCCGAACTTGGTCGGGTTATGTAGGTTTTCGATGCTTCGTCAGTAATATAATTGTTTTTCTTTAATTACTGAATTTAATAAAATGAAATTTTGCATGTGAATAGTTGAATGAATACACTAATTATTGGCATACATTTTACCATGCAATTCCTTCAGAACGTCATGATATTTGACTGCTTTGTAAACAGTGATCTGTTCATGGTAAATTTGTCCTATAACTCTTTAGTTACTAAACGGAACATCATTGATACTTGGCAACATGTTGCAGACACTTACAAGGTTTGTATAAACGTGAAAATCTAGACCCCTAAGTGCATACTTTAAGAACTAAGACCCAATAAGCGTATTTTACGTTTATATTTTTATCTTTTAAGCCCTACGATTTTTTCTAAATCTGTTTTTTAAACAAATATAAACAAATTTAAAACAACGTATGTAAAAATCTACAGCTCTCTATGTAAGCGCTTTATATGAAAACTAGCTAATGGCCAAACGTTCGCGTAGCGGAAACTTGAATTTCTCCGAAGTTTATGCATGCACTAGTTTTATTCATACATACACAATTACACACAAATACACACAAATTTTTGGACACATCTCTTTTCTTCTAAAGTCTATGGATTAAAAAAAGTTCCGCCAGGACAACGTTCGCCCAGCGGAATCAGTTTTTGGTGAATTTCTCTACAATGGTTGCGTGCACAATTTTTTTTTTACCATACACAATTATACGACGTCATACACTAAATATCTGCATAATTAAAATCTTTAAATTCAACAACATTCCGCTGCGCGTACGCACACGTTTCGTGGTCAAACCCGGCCATTCGCATTACTTTGTGCAATTTACTTCATCACCACTGCTCTCAAAACGATGAAGGAAAACATTGTGAGGAAACCGACATGTTCTAAAACCAAAAATTCGAAGATAAGTATGTGACATTCACCAACCGGCACTGGGCCTGGGTGGTGGATTACAGCCCATTCCCTCCCCTAGAGAGGAGGCCTGAGTTCCAACAGTGGGAACATTATAAGGCCGACTATGTCTTGGACATCCTCCGTAACGTTGTACAAGTGCTTGTAAATAAATAAATATATTACCTCAGATCTTTGTCGAACTGTCGCGTCTAGACTGTGTTAGGAAACATTATAACCTGACCAAGGATTTTTGTCAGTAAGCGGTTGTTATCAACCCCTTTCTGGTTAAGATGAAAGCACGCGTACAAAGGTAGGTAACCCGTAAAATCCAAATTTTGGGGTATGTACCTATTGATGATTTTAATGATTAAAATATATAAATACGTATCAATGATTATGGTTTTCTATTTTTGTCTGGTTTTATTAGCTGTAAGTCCTCCATGTACTAAATAAATAAATAAATAAAAGTATCTATTACGGCCGACAATCATATTGTAATCAACATAAAACTTGACATTGATCTGCAAAATGCAAAAAAAACTTAAGAAAATTTGAATTTTGCGGGCTTACTTGGAGTATCCCCCTTAAACCCTTGTTCCTTCATGTTTGAAAGAATCCTTGCGTTGCACAAAGCCGTAGACCCTCTTGAAGAGTTTATGTGCAACTTAGAAACGCTGATATAAAGTTTCAAGCGTCGTTTAACTTGACTAAAGTTTTATTTTAACCAGGGATGTTATAGATATGAAATTTCGGTTCACGATACGGATACAGATCATCGTCATCATCACTTCAGCCGAAAGATGTCCACTGCTGGGCATAAGCTTCCCCCAAGTGTCGCCACAACGAACAGTCTTGTGCGTCATTGCATTCTCGCAACTTTCATGGGTCCGCCTTGTGGGGGGCAGCGCCAACGCTGTATCTTCCAGTAGGCGGTCGCCACTCCAGCCGTCACGTGACGTCATCTCAACGCTCAGTCACGAGGTCAGAACAAAGGAATCGGAGGTGTGGCCTACTCAAGGCGTTCGACGCAAACGAAACGATCGTAACTTTCCTAGGGGGGCAGTACTTTTCGTCCCCCTCGACTATCGGTTCTACGAGCAATGTGGCCTGTCCACCGCCACTTAAGTTTGGCTAATTTTCGAGCTATGTCGACAACCTGGGGTCTCCTGGGGATATCTTCATACAGATACGGATTTAGGAATAAAATATTATACCGGTTTCGGATACGGTTACGGATATGAAATTATTTCGGATCATCTTCTAGTTTCGGATAGTTTTGTTTACGGATGTTAGAATTAGAAAAGTAAAATTCAAATAGTAAGATTTGTATTTTCTTTTATTTCTAGTGTAGATTATCATTTGTTTTACCTTCCGAAACTATCCGACACTTTTGTATCGGTTTTAATGATAATAATAATCACTTATTATCAGGCAACTAAGGCCCATAGATAAAATACACAAATAATCTTACAAAATAATAAACTAATACATAAGTATAAAAGAAACTATAACAACGGATACGGATATTTTTTATTTCGGATAGTCAATAGTTTCGGTTACGGTTATAGAGTTTCATAACATCCCTAGCATCCTCATCTTGTCTTTAACTTCAGGTATCTGGTGAACCAAAGTCGTCTGTCACCGTTATTCCTTTCCACCAAGTTTAACGTGAGTCCTGAGGCCGTATTACGAGCTCTTAAGTAGCTATAAAGGGTGTATAGCAGTATAAAATAATATTCATAATAATTATTTCATACATTGATTGAACGCCTCAGGTATTCTGTACATTGCATAGTTATTGTATAGAATACCTGCCCCCCTAGCCAAGTTACAATCTTTTCGTTCGCGCCGAACGCCTCGAATAGGCCACGCCTCCGATTCCTTTGTTCTGACCACGTGACTGAGCGTTGAGATGACGTCAGCACAAAGGAATCATAGGCGTGGCCTACTCTAGGCGTTCGGCGCGAACGATACGATTGTAACTTGGCTAGGGGGGCTGTATTATACATTGCCGGTAACACATATACTAAAACTAATTTTGTATAGATAGAAGATAAATAAAAGCCGTCATGCTCGTCTTCACTAACACTTTTATTTTGTTGAAAAACTAACAGTAAACTATTTTTAAGCATCTCTTTCAAATAATCTTGTAGATCTAAACACACCTGATGACCTGAACAACACGATCCTAGCCTCCGCATCATAATTTAGAAGAATTCCACAGAAACAAGAACAGCGATCTTTATCTCGTACATTCATAAAGTTTAGTGAATGGACGGCCACGGCATTACATCATACAGCCAACGACTGCTACGAAGGCTGAATACATTAAGTGTGTTGCCTAGCTTTCATAGCAGTAACCGGTGCGTACAAGTCCTAATAAATGACAGGAATATTTATAATATAACACTACTAAGTCTACATTTTTTTTAGGGTTCCGTACCTCAAAAGGAAAATACGGAACCCTTATAGAATCACTTTGTTGTTCGTCCGTCTGTCTGTCAAGAGCCTTTATCTCGGGAACGCATCTCTAATTTGCGGTCTCTTGAAGCTGTGAAAAAACCAAATTTCTAAGTTAACGAACAAAAAAGATACGGCCGTTTATGTCTCAAAAACGTATATTTCGACACTCTCGAGGAAATCAAAATTCATAGGGTCCTTCCCGTTGACCCAGAATCCTGAAATTTTTCATAAAGCAAGATCTTATAGCACAGGTATAGGAATAAATCTGAAAACTGTAAGTTTGTTGTTATGTCATAATATTTTTTTTTTTGGATTCCTCCTCAGGAGCCCTGACCGTTAGCTTGGACCCTGTTCCCGATGCCGGTGGGCTACTATTTTTTATATTTTTAAATTTATATATAAAAAAAAATGGAATAATAATAAAATTCCACTACTATTTATAACACAACGCCGTCTATTCCCGAACTAAGCAGAGCTTGTGCTATGAGTACCTACTAGACAACTGGTAAACATGCTTATATATTTCTAAATACATACATATTACAGATAAATATTTTGATTTGATTGTTTATTTTGTTGATTTATCTACCTTGAATACATCCATAATTGCCACTTATTTTGAATTTCCATGAAATAGGGGTAGAACAGCGGTGGACTCCTGGTAACGGCACCGACTTACAAGTTGTTATTACAACTTGTAACACTCTCTTGTTGAACTCATGACATATTTGTCATGAGTTTGAACCCAAGCAAGGTAGACCAAGCGCTTTACTTTGTTTTGTTTATTTCATCACCACTGCTATCAAAACGGTGTAAGATAACTTGAGAAAACCAGCATGCTCTGGGACCAAAATTCGAAGACATGACATTCAGCAACCCGCACTGTACCCGCGTGGTGGATTACGACCTATAATACCCTTGTTTCGAGAGGAGGCCTTCCCAGCTGTGGGAACATATAAGGTTAATTATGCTTATTCCTTATGGGTGATCATTAATTTACATAAAAGCTCTGTTACATATGAAATAGTTTAACTAAAATCTAAATAATCTAGTTAAAAACAGGAAAATCCTTTAGAAATAGCACGATAAATACGGTGAAACGAACCATTTTCGTTTGAAACTTTATAACGACGAAGGTGCTCGGATTATAAATATATTTTGTACAGGTTGTGATACAGGTAAACGCACACTTATCCGAACCGAACGCGTCGAACGAATCGAAAGGAAAGAATTTTAGAATTCTTAATATGAAATCCGATGAAACAACACACACCTAACCGCGCCGAATCGTCCGAATCTGAAAGGACTCCAGCATCATCATCTTCCTGCCCATGTCCCATCTTATTTGGGGTCGGCGCAACATGTTTTTTTCTTCCATTCTATCCTGTCAACCGTCATACTATCACTACTTCCTTTTCTTTCATATCACTGTTCACACAATCCATCCATCTTTTCTTTAGCCTCCCTCTCCCTCTCCACCCATCCACATGTATACTCATAACTCTTTTAGTGACATGCATTTCATCTCTCCTTTTTACATGACCATACCAAGACAAACGATTGCCCTTCAACTTTTCAGTCACTTGGGCCACTTTCAAACTTTCTCTAATATAATAATTTCTCACTTTATCCATTCTCGTCACACCACACATCCATCTCAACATTCTCATAAAAAGGACTCCAGCATAAAGAAAAATTATTTCGATTTGTTTGGCGTGTTCGGTTCGGATAAGTGTGGTTCAGCTTTACATAGTACCGAGGTTGTTTGTAGTGTTAACACAGTGCAATACCACAAAATATATAGGTACAGAAGTCTATCTACATACGAAGCGCGCTCAAGCAACGCGTCGTAACTTGGCTAGGGGGGCTGGGCTGAGCACAAAATCGTGTAGTGTACCTTTAGGTTGTATGTTCATAAAAATATGATTGAGGAGCTTTACAAGTATGGCTTTAGGTACTGAGTTACAATCTTTATCTACACTAGTATTATAAAGAGGTAAAGTTTGGTTTTTTTATTTGTTGAAAGGCAATCTAAAAGTACTGGTCTCTTTCACCATACAACTAGCTGATATGCGAGAACACTATACAAGGTACCAGATAAACTTGTAATAAAGTACATTGACCTTTTCCTAATATCGTCCATCGTCGACCGCATCGTCGCTTTCCATCAGGTGAGATGGCGGTCAAGCGCGAACCTATCGAGAATAAAAATAAAAATAATAATAAAAAATATATATATCTCTGCGTTGGTACCCGAAAAACAAACAATGAACTTTTTTTCTTTACTAGATCATGTAAAGGATCACAATACATGTCGATTCAAGACAGCTTTATGTCTTTATTTCCGTTTTTGAAATTAAGAATGTTATCAAATGCAGGAAGGTCAATGACCGTTATTCCATGTTTATCTGGCACCCACCTACCTAAGCTACATAACATCAGGCTTAAACTCATGGAAGCGGAGCAGTAATCAAAGACACCGGTGAAACCGCGGGGGACAGTTAGTTATAGCTAATAAAAAATAATACCTAAAAAATTAAATATTAGATATGTTGCTGATTAAGCAAAAATATATATAATTGGTTTTTTACTTAATAATTAGCCTACACTCCTTTTATACACTGTGGTCGAAAACTAACTCACACTCGGACGAAAATCAATTATTTTGGACGAAAACAAGCGAAATCCCTACTTTTTCAAAAAAATATTTTTCATAAAAAAAGCCGTGAAAGTGATATATTGTCATGTGATATTAACATAAAGAAGACTATTTAAGCAATAGAAACAAATACGATACATTTATGTAAGGGTGCTTCAAGATATTTATTTCACATCACAAAGCTGGCAACTCCGAAAATTAATAATAATAATAATTTATTAAGAAAAAATTAGGTTACGGGGACAGGGTAGTTCTACAGTATTTTGTTTTCATTATTTATTAACATAGCATGGTTTCCGAAGACTTCCTGCACTAGGCGAGGCCTGTCCCGCAGGAAGCTTATAAGTTTTTATGAGTTACAAATTATTAGTAGTAGTAATTGGACAAAAACCAGCGCAATCACCCTATCTGTTTTTATTAAGCAAAACAAAACATCGCTGAGCTTATACGGTAAACAAAAGGATTATCATCCCACATTCATCAAGTTTACGAAACACATGTTTTATTGCTTAATCTGACGGGCGCTTTCTTTTATGCAACGGCCATATCTATATCTAGGGGCGCCGACTCGAGCACCCATGGGAAATAAACAGTGGGTGCCGAGCACCCCTGAGAATAGACATCAAGAAACAAATCAGCAA
The DNA here is from genome assembly GCA_949316375.1 of Mythimna vitellina. NCBI lineage: Eukaryota > Metazoa > Arthropoda > Insecta > Lepidoptera > Noctuidae > Mythimna > Mythimna vitellina. The sequence goes on from OX438692.1 coordinate 19,737,143, forward strand.
TCGCCTTTTAGGTTTCGTATTAATTATAATATTTCTTGATACTAAAAACTAGTTTCATTTTTATATATTGGTTTCATTTTAAATTTTTATCAAACATTTGTAATTAAGTACGCAGTATGTAAGTAGGTCATTTATTTATTTGTCGGTCGATCAGTGTGCATTTCTCTTATCACACTTCGCCACTTTTTCGAGTCCATCAAATGAGCATGAGCACCCATGAGGTTTTCTAAAAGCCAGCGCCCCTGTCTATATCTATATATCAAAGTAGAAACTGACTGACTGACATATCAACGCACAAACAAAATTATGATCAGGAACGTGAAATTTTGCACAAGGTTCTCTTGTGATGTAGACGAGCACTAAGAAGGGGTCTTAGAAAATTCAACTTTTAAGAGGGTGAAAAGGGGAAAGTCATTTGTACCTATGGAAAATTTTATTCCTTGCGTTCATATGTATACTTGATACTTCGTATAAACTAGCTGATCCGGCGAACTTCGTACCGCCTTACTGTCAATGAATGTAGTCTTCTTTCGATATAGTCAACCGGTTGCGATGAAACAAAGCCTAAGTAATATATCAAGTTACGTACAATTTTTAACCGACAAAAAAAAATGTGTTTTACCTCAGAAATCCGTCGTTTATGGACCGTTTTACAAATTTTTTTTCTTAGTGTAGTTGCTTTCCGATTGGTCGCATTTTTTTCAGAATCCAGTTTTGATGATGGGATCCATGAGGAATCGAGGGAACTCCTCAAATATTATAGGCAACCAAATGGTGATTTTGGTATTTTCATCGTTTAGTATTTACAGTCAAAAAGTAACATTTGATGAAGTGGAACTCATGAAGAAGACCAGAAATGGCCAACGAAACTTCATACTCACGTAGAAATCACAATGAAGATAGTTAAGCGACTATGACAATACAAATAAATAAATGGTTCTGAACAGTTAAGTCGAAAATGGTATCATCGAAGTGAACTGATGATGATGGTGGAGCCGGAAGGTAGCCACTGGAACCCCGTAAGTAATCAATTTAACCTAACCGTGTTTGGGCTTATTACAATTTTCATGAGATACGCTTTGGCGGTAAGGTACTATCGAACTGATCTGATGATGGAGCCGGAAGGTAGGCACAGGAACTTAGTAATTAATCAATATATCCTAACCGTGTTTGGGCTTATTAGAATTGTCATGAGATGCACTTGGGCTATAAGGTACTGTCGAGCTGATTTGATGATGGAGCCCGAAGGTGGAAGGTAGATACAGGAACTTCATAATAAAACAATGTAACCTAGCAGTGTTTGGGTTAATTCGAATTGGCATGAGAAATAGGCACCCTGGTTATAAGTGTATCGCAACTAAAAAGTGAAATAAAAAACTTTTTACAAAAAAAAAACTGATTTCACTAAAAACACAAAAAGAATCAAAATAACTTTAATTGCGGAAGTCGGTGGTAAATATGAAACAAACAATACCGAGAACCACCGACTTCCGAAATTATAGAACGACGAAGTATAGAAGGTGTGAGTCCCAGCAGTAGGAATATTAAAAGGCTGATTATGCTTTTGCTTTATCCAGGTTTTCAATAACGTCAAAGTGCTCGGTTTTAACACAGGCGCCATATTTCCGAGCATAATAAAATTGTGGCTTCATCGTATGAAGCTGGAATATGCATTGCATTTACATCGTATAAAACTCATACCTATGAAAAAGCTTTTAGAAGTACTCTTTGAAAAGAGTTTTATGAACCGACTTTCGTTAATATTTGTGAAAGGATGATGTTGATACGTTTATTGTTAGTTCGGTACCACAGAGTACCTTTTTATGTATAGTTCGGTACTGAGTATGCTTATGTAATTGTATGTAAGTACCTAGCTGTTCCACCTTGTTGTGTGTGTAGTTATTCTGAATATGCTGAAACTTCAACGGTCCGGACTAGGCGTTTCGCTTCGTCGTTTATACCGCGTACATCAAAGGACTGGAACAGTTTGCCTGCTGCGGTCTTCCCATCACACTAGAATTTAGGTGTTTTCAAGACTAGAGTGAATAGGCTCTTAATAAACTAGTGCGCTTGACCATCAATGATTGCATCTCCGCTTACCATCAGGTGGGATCGCAGTCAAACACTGGTTTATATCGGTTTATATATATTTTACGGGACTGTGGACTGTATTATAATGATATTGTATTGTACTGCTTATTGGAGTGTGTTGTGTTGGTGAGCCGTGAAATATACGGCTCACCAACACCAAGACACGCATTTAATTGGCACTTATCCGTCGCCATCGTCGGCGGTTGATCGAAGCAGTTCAGCAGGCCTAGCCAAGTTACGACCGTTTCGTTTTGATTTACTTTCGTCGATCGCCTCGAGTCGGTCACGCCTCCTATACCTTTGTTCTGACCACGTGACTGAGAGTTGAGATGACGGTTGTAATTTGGCTAGATCTGCTGAACTGCTTCGATCAACCGACGGATGGCGACTGATAGTGGTCAAATATACATCATATTACTAGCACTTGAGCCTACCAACACTTTAACCAATACACTACAGGTATTATCAACGATTACAATATTAAGAAGTGGTTATAGCCGACCGCATCTGAGAGCCCAATGGCGGCGCGTATGTTGGCGAAGCATGTTCCCCGCGTCCCACGCCAGTAGTCTTGTGGCCATACGTAGTGGTACGCCTTTATATTCCACGAGTTGAAGTGATGTCTTCAAGGAATGACTGGAAGAGGGCAGAAACAGTTGAAGACACGATTATTATATATTGCTTGCTTATATTGCTATGCTTTATTGTACACCAATACAAACATTAAAGGAAAATAAAACTAAAACACATACGTACATACAATGGGCGGCCTTATCGCATTCCGCGATCTCTTCCTGGCAACCTGGAATGAACAGTAATTCCCTGGATAAGAAAAGGGATTGTCATTGGTGTGACAAAACCTTTATAACAAATTATATTATAATAGCTACCCAGATATGTACATATGTTATATAATTGATACATTATATAAATACATAATTATTGAAAACGCTAATGGTGCTTTTCTTCGTCTTCAGTTCTGCCACTCTTGTTGTAGTGTCCAGTTGTATTTATAAGAACAGTAAAAAATCAGATAAAAGTCATGTAGATGTGTTTTTATAAATCTGTTTGAAACTGGTTGTAGAATTTGAAACCCAACTTCGACCTTCGGGCAACCCGAGATATATTGCCATGCTTATTTATTTATTAAAACTTCATACAACACAATAGTACAAAGGCGGACTTAATGCCTTAGGCATTCTCTACCAGTCAACCTAAAGTGGTAAAGAGAAAATGTGGCAGGTGCATAAAAATACAAAAGAATATTACGAAAATAAGAGTTTAAAAGTATTTAAACATACAACTATAAACCGCTCTTACGTGATCATGACGTTATTACACATCTTTCTCCAGATATTTTGGAAAAAACGATATCTAATGGATATTATCTAGGTTTCTATTGAAATCAAAACATGAATTTGTATAAAACTAATCCAGTAAAGACCTATTTATCAACTTATAAATTAAAAACATTAAAAAATAAATCTCTAGAAACCTTGCGCATTTAATCGATATTGTGAATGACGAATTTTTTTTCCATAATCTTCGTCATTCACAATCTCGATTAAATGCGCAAGTTTTCTATTTGTATTTGGTTTAAGGTTATAACCCGTATTTCCTGGAACAAGTTTTCGGAAATATTTGAGAAAATAACGGAAATACCGAATGTCAATGCCAAAAGCGTTATCTTTCTTTTTTCACGATGCCTCTCCATCAAACATGGCGTTGGATGAAAAAACAAGCTTTTAAACCATGGTCATGATAGACGATAGACGAGTGGGGAAGGGCTCTCTTAACACCCGAGTTTTGGAACGAATTCATCTACGAGTCACAGAATTAAACACAAGTTCGTGACGTGATTGGCTGTTCAAAAAATATTCAGGGTATCAACCAACTAACGCTCATCTGACCATTTGTCGTATTATTTTTCCGGTAATCCTATCATATGGACTACGAATATCCTTATTATTAATTATACGAATATCCTTACATATCTATGTAGTTATTTTAAAAAAAAAGACAGATAGACGCAGTGCCTCCACCGCGTCTGCGGACAGAGTGACACTGTGACCTGTAAAACGCTAAAAACTTCAACAAATTCGCGAACTTCTTTTGAGCATCTCCCATAAAATAAAATATTTATAATATCCCAATTCCGCAAATCCGCGGAATCCGCGGGATTGCTTACTTCAATCCCACAAGCTTGCGGGATCGCTATTTTGAGATTAGATTCCGATCCTGCATCACAAGAGCCAGATCTCTCAATATACATATAGAGCCACACACCTTGAGTGTGTATTTCTTGCTGATCCTTCAATAAGGTTCAGTTGAAAACCAGCGTCAGGCAACTACCACGAAGTTGTCTGGAATGTTTGCTGAACTGGACCTATTTGGTGCAAGCGCGAGACACACGATGTTAGTTATTTTATTTTCTTATGTTTCTACATTGTGTGCATCTGTGTGCGTGTGCCAAATAAAATATTTTTCTTTCTTTCTTTCATACATAAGTAATGCGAAACTCTTTTCTTTAGTTTTTTCAATAATGTTCTTCTTCAACTAGAATCTCGACTGCTGGAAAGTGAGGATAAGCGTCCTCTGCTATTCTTGTACGTATAATAAATGGATAATAGAAAAGTGATATCTAACATTAATTGATAGATATCGCTGTTCTGTATGTATGGATGTATCAAGCACTCTTGAAACTTGATCTATCCGTAGCTTCGAGCTTTAGGCTACGTTCCCACTATGTCTATGTATGTATGTTTTGACTGGCCTGTTGGTCTAGCTGTAGTGGTTAGTGACCCTTACTGCTATGCCGGAGGTCGTGGGTTCGATTCCCACCCAGGACAAACGTTTGTGTGGTTAGCACGATCATTTGTTCTGTGTCTGAGTGTAATTTATCTATAACATGTATTTAGAAATATATAAGCATGTTTATCAGTTGTCTAGTACTCATAGCACAAGCTCTGCTTAGTCTGGAACTGAGTGGCGTTTTGTGATAGTTGTGGAATATTATATTATTATATGTCGTAACGGTTAATGTATCGTTGTACGACTTCATCTCTAGCTGTTCCCATTAAAATAATTATTTGTCGTGGCCACGACAGATATTCGCAACAACGACACGTTTTCTGTCACGGTTTAATCTTCACAATATTTTATTGTTTTGCGACTGACGTGCTAGCCGTTCCTACTATCATGATAATATGTGGTCACCGAGAAAATAGACTTAGACGACAGTTAATCGTCTCGTCCTAAATGTTAACACCTCCGTTTAAAATTTTAAATATATAAACCTCAACACCTAAAACTACACGATTATCTGACGTCACGACAAAGTGGGATCGCGGCCTTACACGGACAAATTCTTTATTGACTCGGTTTTCTGTGATTCTCGATAACGATGAGTTGCCATGGTTACCGGGGGGATACTTCAACAGGAATATCCATTACTTGTTTATTTATTACTTAGTTCTGCGGTCGGTTTCGTCCGCCTGAATGCAGAAAAATATCCAAAGCCTATCTACCTCCGTTACCTTGGGCACGCCATAATTATGGCGATAAGTCTCCTCTTTGAGGAGTGACTGGAAAGACCTAACGGCGTCCTTAGATTTCGCATGATGCAGGTCCCCACCGGACATGGTAAGTTCGGGAGGTTCCTGCACCGGATTTTTGCGGAAAAAACGCCCAGGTGCCACCATTGTGTGGACCGCCCTGAGGACACGGTGGAGCATACGGTAGAGGTGAGCCTCGCCTGGGCAGAACAACGCCGTAACCTCGTGGGGGCGATTGGTGGCAGCGATCTCTCGCGCCGGGCCTTGGTACAGGCCATGACCCGGAGCGAGGAGGATCGCGTGAGGCAAAGATCCTCACGCCCTAATCGCCGCCGAGATTCTGATCCCGATTTCCGGCCACCGTAGGCGCGGGCTTGTGGACGGCAAGCAATGGGTGGCTCGCCGTCCGATCGTCCGGTAACCGTCCGGACCGGGCACAAGTCGTCAACGGCGCGCACTGTTCCACGCGCGCCTCAAGGAGATGTCAGCAAACGTAGGGGTCCAGCAGGGTCGTAACCTACTGGGGCCATGGATGATGCGAAATAGATCACCGGGGCCCTGGAAGAAATAGCAAAGAAGGTACAGGAGTGGTTTTTTAGTCAATAAATGTCTGACACTATCCCCCGCTCCGATCAACAGTGGGGGATGTCATTAGATGATTTTCCCACCCGAAAAAAAAAAACCTCCGGTCCCTACTTCCGAAACTAAAAGATTCAAGATTCAAAAATTCAAAGCATTTTATTTCAAATAAACCATTTACCTTTGAAATACTTTTTTACTTTTGAAATGTCAAGAAGTCAGTCAGTCAGTCAGTCAGAAAAATGATGCTAATTGCAATTTCCAAAGCGTCCTATGGAGAAAATGCGCAATAAACTCCATGGACACTTGTTAATAAATAAAGTAAAAAAATATACTTTGTCCTATTCCAGTATTTTCTAGCACATAGTCTGGCTGTTTGAACCAAATCCGTTCAGCCATTTGAGCGTGCAGAAGTAAATATACGTACTTAGATATATACAAACTGTCGACTTAATATTAGAATGTGAATTTCACTGAGCTGGGTGAAGCTGAAAGGGAATGATTGAGGTGTGGAAATATGATTATAAATGTTTGACTTGAGATGAAGTGAATTGAAGTGGACTGAAGTGAAGTGAATTGAAGTGAAGTGAAATTAAATAAACAGATAAATAACGTGCACCCGAATCTACTCACACAACATAACTACGATCAATTTGCCTTAGGGCGGAGTTCACCAATAAAACTAATCGCGTTTTAACGTTTGGCTCGCATAATCGCGTTTAGCCGCTATCACTAGTGTCACTTGTAAAAATACAACAAAAGAAAAATACAGACAAGTGACACTAGTGACAGCGGCTAAATTGTAATATATGCTTTTGTTTTTCTAACACATTGCTTTTGCAATATATTTTTATTTATTTTATTAACATATTGATAATTGTAATTATTTATTTTACTTGCTTTTATTTATATAGCCCCTTTTTTATAATGTGAATGTGAGAACACTGTAGACTCCGCGAATTCTTAGGTTCCTTTTTATTATGATTATTTTTATTGTATTTTTGAGTAGAATATTGACCAGTCTACACTGTCCTTACATAATATCTACTTATAATATGCTGTAATATGGAATTATTGTAACAAAAATTTTTTTAAAAGAGTAACCATGGAGTTTCTTAACGGTTCTTATCCATAGGAAACGACCAATTTGGAACCGTGCACTAGCTTCTGACGTTTTATAAGTGCCCATGTAGGCCTATGTGAAATAAATAACTTTGACTTTAAACGCGATTATGCGAACCAAACGTTAAAACGGGATTAGTTTTATTGGTGGATTCCGCCCTTAGTAGGATAGAACAACTATACCACCACAAATAAGTACCTATAAATACAACCATTTATTAATATTAAAGTCAGGACCAAATGTTTTAACAAATTTGTCTTACATTGTTTTTAGGATCGAGTTTCATGAACCTTCAAATAAAAGTCTGAAACTAATAATTAAAGTAAAACAGTATATAATAAATAAATTAACAGATTGGTTCTAAATTAGTCAGGGTACCTATAAAATCGTTTTGTCTGACTTTCAGTGGAATATTACAAAACAAAGGACGAATCTACCTCAAATAGAAAACGTAACGTCGGATTTTTTGAGCGATATTGTTTGAATGAGATACCGTGGGCGGAAAGGGCAACTGAAAAAGTATAGGTGGGTTTAGTCAATGCTATGTATAATGACGTCATCAGAAAAACGCACATTTTAAGTTATGTGCAATGGGCACGCCATAATAATGGCGATAAGACTACTCTTTGAGGTGTGGCTGGAGGGGTGTTACGGCGTCCTCACCTTTCCACATGACGCTGGTCTCCACCGGACGTGGTAAGTTCGGGAGGTTCCTGCACCGAATTCAAGCGGAAGAAACGCCCGCGTGTGACCGCTGTGTCCTCATGGAGGCTTTTAACCTAACCTAACCCAAATGATTACAAATAGAGGGGTTTTTAATGACTACTGTCCTATCCCAGACGCGCTTATTATATTTATAACTAGCTTTTACCCGCGGATTCGTCCGCGTAGAAGTCGAAAATGGTTTTATTAGGTTTTTTGAGATTCGAAAATATGAAATATTATTTATTATCATCGTCATGTGTGATAGTCCATTGAATTGTATGGCGAGCGATATTGTATCTTAAGATAAAATATTATAGTATCTTATACGTGTGCAGCGCTCCTTAGTGAACTCCACTGCGAGTGACGTTCGATCTACGACAAACTTATTATTTGCGGTTGGTACAGTAATCGGGTCTAGGGATCGAACCGCCTAATTAAGTTTGTTTTCTATTGTATATACTTTTCCGGGATAAAAAGTACCCAGTGTGGTGCCCAGGATATTAAAGAATAATTATACCAAGTTTCATCGTAATCGAACCGGTAGCACAGACAGACAGACAAACAAAACTTTTTTAATCACATTTTTGGGTTCGGGTTCGGTCTAGTAACACCCTCTGCCATTTATTTTTTGATATTTTCAATGTACAGAATTTTCCCTTCTACAGATTTATTATAAGTATAGATTAGTCGATTAGGCTCTGCATTATGGAATAAGATAGATAGTTAGGTCATTACGAAGTATACGCGGGTATTTGCGTAAGTACTACTCATGTATATGAAGATTGAAATGAAAATTACTTCTACCTTATTAAACAAGTGACTTCCAATCCAAACGCGATTGATTTCATACCCTTCATTTTTTAATTCTATAGATGGCAAGGGTATGAAATCATGAATGGAAAAATGCAAGGATTACAGAGTAGGTAAGTCTCACACTCCCTCTTATCTCACTCAGAATGGGAACAGTCATTTGATGATTTCCCAACGGACAAAAACGTTGTATATTTGATTAGATTAGTGACGTATTTAATCTTAACATTTTGACTGATATTAATTATTGTGGCGCTGATTAAGGGCCGACGTTGCGTTAAGCGGGCGGCCGCGCGGTCCAAAACAAAAGTGCTCCTTCGTCCATTATTCTACGAAATAATACATTAAAGTTCTCCATCGACACGAGTACATACACACCGTTAAAGTTGAAATAGCGACACTGCGCAGGTAATAATCCGGTTTAAGCTACGGGGACGTCGATGTCACACACGACACACGCGCGACGTCACGCGACGGATGGTTGCGCGTGCACCCACTTAACGCAGCGTTGGCCCTAAATCTTAAGGAAAACAATTATGTGAGTAATAAGGAAATACTTTGCTTTCCTGGCTGCATTTGATTAAGGAAGCACCTTTATTCTGCGTGACACATAAGGTAAAAACAACGTAATCATATGAAATAGGCTCTATTAGTAGTTCTTCGCACATATATTATGTAAGCAAAATGATTCCCCAAATACACAATGACTAGTTATTAGAATTAATTACTGTTTCTGAGAAAAGAATTCATTGGGCTTCAATAAATTAAAGCCACATCGCTGTCAATGGGAAAAGTACCTAGAACGCTAACGCAAAGCTGATTCCTTGGCCAAAGAAAAGCTAATTTGACTTACTCACAAGATTCAACAAAAATTCATTAGGATATGTCCCTTAACGCAAATGTCAAGTCAAAATATTAGTACAACAAGACATTTGTTTATTGAAACACTGCGTTCATACTTATTTAATCTTTATATAATTAAAGGTACAAAGGAAGACTTGCCTTAGGCATTCCTTGCCAACCAACCTAGGGTATTGGCATCGAGCAATGGGTACCTCGCCGTCCGGCGGTCCTGTAACCGTCCGGACCGAGCTTGAGTCGTCGATGGCGCATAATGTTCTACGCACGCCTCAAAGAGGGGCCCAGCAGAGTCGAAGCCTACTGGGGCTATGGCCTATGCGAAAGAGAACTTCAGGGCCCTGGAACGAAGGCAAAGAAGAAACAGGAGTGGGATTTAGTCAGTAAAAGTCTGACACGCCCTCTCGCACCGCCCAACCGCGGGAAAAGTTATTTGATAATTTAACAATTAAAAAAAAGGCAACCTAGGGCGGTGAAGAGACATATTATGGCATGTGCATAAAAAATAGCTCGCCGCCCGATCGTCCGGTAACCGTCCGGACCGAGCATAAGACGTCGACGGCGCGTATTGTTCCACACGCGCCTCAAGGATATGTCAGCAAACCGTAGGGGCCCAGCAGGGTCGAAGCCTACTGGGGGCAAGGGTCTGCTTCAGAAAAGAAGACTCGGCCCTGGTATGAAAGGCAACGAAGGAACGGGAATGGGTTTTTAGTCAGTTAAAGTAGCCACACCTTCCCGCTCCTTCCAAAAGCGCATATACTAAAACTAAGGTTGCACTTAAAGCACCTATGTTGTTTACAAAAGTTACGTCATTAAACACGTAGAATTATATGAAATTCAATGGATACAAAATAATAATTGTTAGAGCGAAATAACCATGATTCAACATTCTTGATATATTCTGTAACCATATTTTGTATTAAAAGCTGTTCGTGGAATGAACTGGGGTTTATTATGTCATTACCAAATAGTGGAAACAAGTGGTTGACGCGGTAAATTACTAATTGAGGTTTTGTAATTAACTGCTGTTAATTATGACTGCAATATAATATAATATAATATAATATAAAATAAAACGAAAAAACGAAAAACGAAAATAAAACGTATTTAATAGACATAACAGTACCATCAGATTATAACATAGGGCCTAAAGAGATTGAAAAATTAAGCAAATACCATCTGCTTAAAACTGAAATAACGCGGTTGTGGAACACACCTACAGAAGTAATACCGATAGTAATAGGAGCGACAGGAATAGTAGCAAAGAGCATACATAGATATTGTGATAAATTAGATTCAGGTATAAACATTCATATAATACAAAAGCAAGCAGCAATCCATACAGTTAATATTTTAAGTAAAGTACTGGGGGACACAGTATTTGTAACTCATTAGCAGGGGATCCAAACCTCCTTTTCCCTGAAGGTCTCAGGGCGGGAGCAAGGAAAAACCACTGGGAGAGAACCCGAGTAGAAAACACTTTTCGAAAAACCATAATATAATATTATACTCCACAACTCACAACGCCGTCTAGTCCCAAGTTAAGCAGAGCTTGTGTTATGAGTACTAGACAACTGATAAACATACTTATATATTTCTAAATACATACATATATAGATAAATTACACCCAGACACAGAACAAAGGATCGTGCTCATCACACACATATTTGTCCTGGGTGGGAATCGAACCCACGACCTCCGGCATAGCAGTCAGGGCCACTAAGCACTAGACCAACAGGCCAGTCAAATTAAATAAAATTTTAATTAAATTAAATATATTTTCCATTCCCTCTCCTAGAGAGGAGGCTTGAGTCCCTGCAGTGGGAACATTATAAGGCCGACTAAGCTAAGCTAAATATATTTAGAGCACTGGTTCCTAAACTTCTTTTCATCTTTTTTATAGTTCTGTACCTTAAAATGAAAAGAAACGGAACCCATAGAGGATCACGTTGCTGTCCGTCTGTCTTGGGAACACGTGGAGTTATCGAGTTGTAGTTAAAACCATATATCCAGGTCTGCGGTTTCTTGAAGCAATAGATATATTAAAGATATCGATATCCTTGCTTGAAACTGAAAAAATCAAACTTAACGAAAAAAAGACAACCGTTTATGACGAAAAAGACGTGTATTTCGACACTATCAAGGGAATCAAAATTAATAGGGTACTTCCCGTTGAACCAGAATCCTGAAAGGCATAAAAACAAGGTCTTATAACCCAAGTATAAGAATAAATCTGAAAACCAGTTTTGTTCTTACGGCAAAGAAAAAATACTTTTTTTGACTGGGGACCACTTTGGTTTTTTTTGGTGACACCAGGGACCAGCAATCAAGAAGAAAACTTAACATAATTATCAGAAATCCGAAACTTGTAGCACAACTATTTTTTTAAATCTAAAATACTGTCATACAAGACACAATATTTCATTCAGGGGCCTTACTATGACGTTTAAAATGTCAGGCGTACGAGCAAGAAAGGGATAGAGTATACACCCTATATAGCTCCATCCCTCTAACAGTTCAGTTTAGATCGTAAAAGACGGCGCGTATTGTTCCACGCGCGCCTCCAGTAGATGTCAACAACTGTAGGGGCCCAGCAGGGTCGAAGCCTACTGGGGCCAAGGGTCTGATTCTGAAAGGAAGACTCGGGCCTGGTACGAAAGCCAACGAAGGAACAGGAGTGGGTTTTTAGTCAGTAAAAGTCTGACACTATCTCCCGCCCCGCCCAAGAGCAGGGGATGTCATAAGATGATTTTCCCACTGAAAAAAAAATATCGTAAAAAGAGCTCCTGGTAGAGGGCCTCAGATAGAGACCTAAACATAATTCGCATCAATGTTGCTAAAAAGTTCGAAAACTTGAAATATTTAGGGACGACATTGTAGCTATTGCAGACCACCAGTGGTCCACGGAACACACGTTGGGAACCATGATTATTGATTTAGAGGAAACTAAATTAATTCTCCGAATAGTCCGATTCACGACTCATCATATGATTTCATAGCCACTGAATTCAGATGATTCTAATTGCAGCAGGTGTAGTGGAACAGTTAATTGGCTCGGTTAGGCTTGTGTGCAAGGAGGTGTAGTGAATCGTTAACTTGCTCGCTTCTGCCAGTTTGCAGCGGGTGCAGTGAGACAGTTAACTTGCTCGTTTTTGCCTGTTTGCAGCGGTTGCAGTGGGACAGTTTCTTCGCTCGTTTAGACTTGTTTGCAGCAGGTGCAGTGGGACATTTAACTTGCTCGTTTTTGCCCGTTTGCAGCGGTTGCAATGGGATAGTTTCTTCGCTCGTTTAGACTTGTTTGCAGCAGGTGCAGTAGGACAGTTAACTTGCTCGTTTAGACTTGTTTGCAGCAGGTGCAGTGGGACATTTAACTTGCTCGTTTTTGCCTGTTTGCAGCGGTTGCAGTGGGACAGTTTGTTTGCTCGTTTAGACTTGTTTGCAGTAGGTGCAGTGAACATTTAACTTGCTTGTTTTTGCCTATTTGCAGCGGGTGCAGTGGGACAGTTTGTTTACTCGTTTAGACTTGTTTGCAGCAGGTGCAGTCGGACAGTTAACTTGCTCGTTTTTGCCTGTTTGCAGCGGTTGCAGTGGGACAGTTTGTTTGCTCGTTTAGACTTGTTTGCAGCCGGTGCAGTGAACAGTTAACTTGCTCGATTTTGCCTGTTTGCAGCGGTTCAGTTGGACAGTTTATTTGCTCGTTTAGACTTGTTTGCAGCAGGTGCAGTGGGACAGTTAACTTGCTCGTTTTTGCCTATTTGCAGCGATTACAGTGAGACTGTTTGTTTGCTCGTTTAGACTTGTTTGCAGCAGGTGCAGTGGGACATTTAACTTGCTCGTTTTTGCCCGTTTGCAGCGGTTGCAATGGGATAGTTTCTTCGCTCGTTTAGACTTGTTTGCAGCAGGTGCAGTAGGACAGTTAACTTGCTCGTTTAGACTTGTTTGCAGCAGGTGCAGTGGGACATTTAACTTGCTCGTTTTTGCCTGTTTGCAGCGGTTGCAGTGGGACAGTTTGTTTACTCGTTTAAACTTGTTTGCAGTAGGTGCAGTGAACATTTAACTTGCTTGTTTTTGCCTATTTGCAGCGGGTGCAGTGGGACAGTTTGTTTACTCGTTTAGACTTGTTTGCAGCAGGTGCAGTCGGACAGTTAACTTGCTCGTTTTTGCCTGTTTGCAGCGGTTGCAGTGGGACAGTTTGTTTGCTCGTTTAGACTTGTTTGCAGCCGGTGCAGTGAACAGTTAACTTGCTCGATTTTGCCTGTTTGCAGCGGTTCAGTTGGACAGTTTATTTGCTCGTTTAGACTTGTTTGCAGCAGGTGCAGTGGGACAGTTAACTTGCTCGTTTTTGCCTATTTGCAGCGATTACAGTGAGACTGTTTGTTTGCTCGTTTAGACTTGTTTGCAGCAGGTGCAGTGGGACATTTAACTTGCTCGTTTTTGCCCGTTTGCAGCGGTTGCAATGGGATAGTTTCTTCGCTCGTTTAGACTTGTTTGCAGCAGGTGCAGTAGGACAGTTAACTTGCTCGTTTAGACTTGTTTGCAGCAGGTGCAGTGGGACATTTAACTTGCTCGTTTTTGCCTGTTTGCAGCGGTTGCAGTGGGACAGTTTGTTTGCTCGTTTAGACTTGTTTGCAGTAGGTGCAGTGAACATTTAACTTGCTTGTTTTTGCCTATTTGCAGCGGGTGCAGTGGGACAGTTTGTTTACTCGTTTAGACTTGTTTGCAGCAGGTGCAGTCGGACAGTTAACTTGCTCGTTTTTGCCTGTTTGCAGCGGTTGCAGTGGGACAGTTTGTTTGCTCGTTTAGACTTGTTTGCAGTAGGTGCAGTGAACATTTAACTTGCTTGTTTTTGCCTATTTGCAGCGGGTGCAGTGGGACAGTTTGTTTACTCGTTTAGACTTGTTTGCAGCAGGTGCAGTCGGACAGTTAACTTGCTCGTTTTTGCCTATTTGCAGCGGGTGCAGTGGGACAGTTTGTTTACTCGTTTAGACTTGTTTGCAGCAGGTGCAGTCGGACAGTTAACTTGCTCGTTTTTGCCTGTTTGCAGCGGTTGCAGTGGGACAGTTTGTTTGCTCGTTTAGACTTGTTTGCAGCCGGTGCAGTGAACAGTTAACTTGCTCGATTTTGCCTGTTTGCAGCGGTTCAGTTGGACAGTTTATTTGCTCGTTTAGACTTGTTTGCAGCAGGTGCAGTGGGACAGTTAACTTGCTCGTTTTTGCCTATTTGCAGCGATTACAGTGAGACTGTTTGTTTGCTCGTTTAGACTTGTTTGCAGCAGGTGCAGTGAACATTTAACTTGCTTGTTTTTGCCTATTTGCAGCGGTTGTAGTGGGATAGTTTGTTTGCTCGTTTAGACTTGTTTGCAGCAGGTGCAGTGGGACAGTTAACTTACTCGTTTTTGCCTGGTTGCAGCGGTTGCAGTGGGACAGTTTGTTTGCTCGTTTAGACTTGTTTGCAGCAGGTGCAGTGAAACAGTTAACATTGCTCATTTTTGCCTGGTTGCAGCAGTTGCAGTGGGACAGTCAACTTGCTCGTTTCTGCATGTTTGCAGCGATTGCAGTCGAACAGTTAGTTTACTCGTTTCTTCCTGTTTTTAACAGATGCAGTTTACAGTTTCTGCCTACTTATTTGCCCAAACGCATTGTCGCATCAGGTCTGTCTGCTGGAGCCTCAACTTTTCTATATTTTCGTTGTTGTATGTTAGTGATCGTCTGTTTCAAAAAACACGATGTGTCAACAGCAATATCATATTATAGTTTATCACAATCAGCCTTTTATGATCCCACTGCTGGCACTCAGGCCTTCTCACTAGGAGAGAGAATGGGCCATAATGCAATACATGGGTCCAATGAGTGTTGGTGGATGTCGCATATCTTCGAATGTTCTAGTTCTAAAGCACCGGTTCCGGGTTCCTCTCGATATGTTCCCGTACCGTTTTGAAAGCAGTTGTGATGAAATAAATTGCACAAAGTTTGGGTATCTCTGTTTCCATAGCTACAACCTAGGAATTTAACAGTCATGAGTGAATAGGCTACTTCTAGGCAAGCGTGCTCCATCGTCGACCATATTTTCGCCTTCCATCTGGTGAAATAGTGGGCAAGTGCTAGCCTATCAGCAAATAAAAAAAGTGTTACTCTGTCTGGCTGTATTTTTACCCACGACCTGTAGGTAAGTCAGAGCCGTTAACTCTGGGCCCCACCGTAGGCGCGGGCTTGCGGACGGCGAGCAACGGGTAGTTCGCCGTCAGACCGTCCAGTAGCCGTCTGGACCGAGCCCAAGTTGTCGACGGCGCGTACTGTTCCACGCGCGCCTCAAGGGGATGTCAGCAAACCGTAGGGACCCAGCAGGGTCGAAACCTTGGGGCCAAGGGTCTGCTTCTGAAAGGAAGACTAGGCCCTGGTATGAAAGGCAACGAAGGAACAGGAGTGGGGTTTTAGTCTGTAAAAGTCTGACACACCCTTTCGCTCGGGATGATTTTCCAACCGAAAAAGAAACCTCTGGGCCACTATAACTCAGTATTATTATTTTTAGAATCTGGGCAAATCTAAAAGGTTGTTCGAGGTTGAAATCCCGTAAATCACGAAATTTCTCGTAAAATTGTTGTTTCAGGGAAAACTAACTAAAGTTGGAAAGTTTTAATAACATCGACGCTTATAAATTCATTCCATGCATTTTGCAAAACATCACGCCCGTTCTTCACGAGAAGTTAGGCAGAGGTATCGGTACCTATAGTAAACCCACATATCCCCTCGTCATCATTTCAGACGAAAGACGTCCACTGTTGGACATAGGCCTTTCGCCCCATTGATCATCTGTTCTGCGAATGTGCCTTGCTCACTGCCACTTAAATTTGGCTGTTCTTCGGGCTATGTCAGTAACCTCCTGTATCCCTGTGTTCCTCTTGTGTTCTCCTGCGGATATCTTCATTCCTGATGGGATCACGCACGGAAACCCTGCTTGTCTACCACTACTTTCATCACACTAAGCTGGGAAGTAATTTGATGTCTTCTCTTGCTCTAAAGCGGAGTGGGAGGGCGTATCAGACTTTTACTGACTAAAACTACACCTATGTTCTTTCTTTGCCCTTTGCGTCCCAGGATCACGAGTTTCCTTACGGAAGTCAACCCGACCTGCATGTCGGTACTGCGGCATTGTTCGAAATAGTCACCAGTGGCCCTGGAATGCGAAGGGTCACCGGATGAACACAGGTGGGTTTTAGTCAGAAAAAGTCTGACAGTCCTTCTCGCTCCACCCAGAGCGGGAGAATTTATGTGATAGGTCTCCTACAATGATCGGTTAGCTACATCCATTTTTTTTTTGGTCTTTTCTGACTCTCACTCATGGGCAAAGGCCTCCCCTCCACTCTTTCTATCTTTTGCGAGCGCGCTTCCTCCTTCCAGTTCTGGTGAAATCGCCATCTCTTTCGTGATCTGCCTGAACCAAAATTGCTGCAGTGCACCAACTTCTTAGTGAACAATTTTCTGTTACTTTGGCCTACAGTTTGTGGGGCATGCAGTAGCCATATTCTGCCCAGTGTTAGTTAAGTTGGGCAACGTTTTGAGCCGCATCAGCTATCTTGGTTTTGGAGCCACCTCCTATACTGTGCCTAACACCTA
Source organism: Mythimna vitellina (assembly GCA_949316375.1). Classification (NCBI taxonomy): domain Eukaryota; kingdom Metazoa; phylum Arthropoda; class Insecta; order Lepidoptera; family Noctuidae; genus Mythimna; species Mythimna vitellina. The sequence continues at coordinate 19,754,477 of OX438692.1, forward strand.
GTATACTGTGCTTCATTGATCTTTGGTAATAAACCATACTAACAGAAAATATTGTATTGGAACAATGACAAATAAATATAGGTATAAGTAGATAGCCCAAGAGATATAAGTACAACTGAACCCCACAAATTCACTCCAGCCAATTGAGGAAATTGGTAATCATGGTTCGTTCGAGTTCGGAGCAGAGTATAGATTCTAGAGAGCATTATCTACTTGACTAGGGTTCAATTGAAAATAACGAACTAAGACTATATTCTAGAGTCAGAGCGCAAAGAGCAACTGAAAGACACTGGTTTAATTTTAGTTGGTAAAAGTCTGACACGCCCTGCTGCTTCACACTTGAGTGGGAAAATCATTGGATGATTTGCCACTTCAAAAAAAAAAAAATGTATGTGTGATTCAGTATTTGATATGATGTAACATAGGTATCCAATGCTAAAACTTCGATCGTAAACCATACCCAAATAGACATACCCCGTAATGTTATTTATAAATAAGTATTTTGTTTTGAACACTCGATTTAGATAACATCTCAATAAATCGCGCATACATAATCATACTGATGTTACGATAATACAATTTTGACGCAATAAAAATACTACGACAAATCTACGACAGCCCTGCCACTGCGACACGGCTCCGACGCCATCGACGAATCCCGGCTGGGGCGCGAGGGCCATTGCCTCGCGCATGCGGCCGCCACCTTTGCTAGCATTACTGCTTCGCAGAAGGAGACGACCGCCTGCCACTCCTCCTCGCTCCGGACCATGGCCTGTACCCAAGGCCCGGCGCAAGAGATCACTGCCGCCGATCTCCCCCACTAGGACACGGCGGTGCTATGCCCAGGCGAAGCACACCTCTACCGTATGTTCCACCGTGTCCTCCGGGCGAAGGGAACGAAACGGGGTCCTAAAGTTTGTATGGATAAACCCACTTTTACACGGGCGAAGCCGCAGGCAGAATCTAGTTATACATAATTATATCCTTTGTAGACAATTATGAATTCCTACATGAATAGTTAAGTACCCATTCTCCAAAACAGATGCTAATCTCATTTACAGGAACATAGGACAAGATCACGTAGGTAAATTTTACAGTTCCATAATATAACCATTTGTAACTGTACTCACAAGGAAGGAAAAACAAACACAAATTAAGTAAAAACAGTTCTTCTAAAGTAATTTTAGAATAACGTCATCGGGAATCTCGGAGGCAGGCGTGACGGCGTCGCTTAAATCATAGAAAACATTAAGGAATTTAGAATTTATTAACCGTAAAGGAAAATGGGTGAGGAATACGAAGAAATTATGCTTGGTATTCTGACGTCATTAATACGGTTGAGTTAGGTTAGTTGCACAATATTCGCGCGATTTACAGTTTTTTTAGTATTTTGATGCAACGATTTCAAAAAAAGTGAAATGTTATCGATACGAAGTGACTCAAAAAGCTGACATGATTTTTACTGCCCCCAATTTCTTATTTAAGCATTTGGAGTTGAATAATTCTCATGGATATCGAGGTATATGCTTGGGGGCGTGGCACGTGAGGCTTCGATATTATCAAATTGGTCTTATGTTAGAACAATGTCTATGATATTTCTAAAAACCTACTTTAGCCAACTTAAATATGAACCCTTTAGCTTTTGCGTCCAATTGATCCGACGGATTGTTTTCGTGTCCTATTCGCCAGAGTAATGTGTTAGCGACTGGGTACTCCATCCCGTTTAGCTCTTGATCGTGTATATGCGACCCTGGCGTGGCGTAATAAACGCGAGAGTTTTTGTCTGATAATAATATACGCGACGTAGGCGGTTAAAAGGTTAACTATAAATAATAATAGAATAAAAGCCTTTATTCGCTGACCATATAACAGTTTTGATTTATACTACTTATATAAAAACCAATTCTTAATCTAATCTTAACATATATATTTTTCTTTTTTTGCGGCCACTTAGGTTGATTTTGACATAGGCCTCCCCCATTTCCTTCTAGTTACCTCTGTCACGAACTATCCTCCTCCATCCTTTCGGCAGATCATCCTCCCATCTTTTGATTTGACGTCATTTCAGTCTTTTTCCATTTCTAGGGTACCATTCCATTACGTCCTTCGACCATTTTTTCCCACTGTTCGTCCTCATTATATGACCAGTCCAATTCCATTTAAGTTTTCTTATTTTCTGCAGTGCATCTGTCACCTTTGTTCTTTCTATTATTTTGAATGTTGTCCACCGGTCTCGTAGTGTTATGTTTATGTTCATGCTTCGTTCCATATAGGTTAACTATAAATACTTTTATAATAAACCTAACTATGTACATTTAATACAAAAACACAAAATACACTCAGGCGTCGAAGTACGTTTCTTTAGCCTGAAAACTTGTCAATATTTGGCTTTTAAGTAGAGTTTGAGACGTTCTTAACTCAAAATTATACTCAATTCAGAAACCCACCATCAAGCACTATAAAAAAGGTGGACTTGTTTATTTATTTTGGATTCACTTTTGGTACATACTTGCATAGAAACCAAAAACCATTTAAGTACCTCTTACTTATTTTTTTTTTTAAATCTCAGTTGACTCGGCAAACGTTGTTCCGACATATAAATTATCAAGGAAAAAAACCGGGCAAGTGCGAGTCAGACTCGCGCACTGAGGGTTACCGTACCAACTTACCTACCTATGTAAATAGTTCAATTCCCGAATGAAGTCTCGAAGATTTTTCCGAATTGCAAAAAAGTTTTTAATTTATTTTTTGAGACGTAGGTAACAACAAATTTATTGTTTTCAGATTAATTCCTATACTTGTGCTATAAGATCTCGCTTTATGCCAAATTTCAGGATTCTAAGACACTGGGAAGTACCCTATGAATTTTGATTTCTTTGAGAGTATCAAAATACACGTTTTTTGCGACATAAACGGCCGTATCTTCTTTTTTAGTTAACTTAAGAAGTTTGATTTTTTCATATGTTCAAGGGACCACAGACCTGAGTATATATATGGTTTTAATTTCAACTTCACGCGTTCCCGAGATAAAGGGTCTTGACAGACAGACAGGCGGACAACAAAGTGATCCTATACGGGTTCCGCTTTTTCCTTTTGAGGTAGGTACGGAAACCTAAAAATAGGGGGTGAGTAGGAGGGTAAATAAAAAATAGCCTACGATTATATTCTCAGACTTGCCAAATATACACAAAAAAATAACAAAAATATAAAAATCGCTGAAGCCGTTTTGGAAGACTTCGATAATAAACACTGACACGAGATAAGGAAGGATCTGAGTACCGTGTGGTCGCGTCAGTGGCCATGAGGTCGTCGGTATTGACCACACATTCACGACAGCCTGTGAATGATAAATGGCACGTTCTATTCTAACTGTATCTCATCATCATTTCAGACCGCGGGCTTGCGGACAACGAGCAGTGGGTAGCTCGCCGTCTGATCGTCCGGACCAAGCCCAAATCGTCGACGGCACGTAGTGTTCCAAGCGCGCGTCAAGGAGATGACAGCAAATAATAGGGTCCCAGCAGGGTCGAAGCCTACTGGGGCCATGGGTTCGCTTCTGAAAGGAAAACTCGGCCCTGATATGAAAAGCAAAGAAGGAGCAGGAGTGGGTTTTTAGTCAGTAAAAATCTGAAACACCCTTTCGCTCCGCCCAAGAGCGAGAAATGTCACTGGACGATTTTCCCACCTAAAAAAAAATATAATTTCAGCCGAAAGACAACCACTGCTGGACATTGTGTCCTCCTCCAAGTGTCGCCATAAGGACCGGTCCTATGCGTCTCGCATATCCATCGGATTCCCGCGACCCTCACCAAGTCATCAGTCTACCTTGTGAGAGGCTACCAACGCTGCGTCTTCCAGTACGCCGTCTATATCGATAACTTTGTTTATCTATGACTGAATTCTTAACTATGACTATTATTTCGTTTCAGTCATTTTAAGGGGATGCAATTCGACATACATTTTCAGTTTTTCATACAACCCCTCTCATTTTTCATTAGAAATTTCGGAAACGCAGTATCTTGTGGTTATTATCTAGGCTTCTATTCCTCATCTATATTTATATAAATTCATCTCTACGTGTATTTTTCACCTAACTCCTAAACGACTTGATCGATTTGGATGAAACTTTGTGTGTATATTTGAGGAGGTCGCTGGATAATATGAAAATACAATTGAGCCTAATAAGTGGCGCTGGAATCGGGTTCTTAATTTTTTTTCTGACAATATCCCGTCTTTCAGGCAGGCCGTCTGCCAGGACCGCTCTAGTATAAATGGGCAAAACAATTGACGTGTCATGATCAGCGTTAGTTAGACGGGGGTCACATTTCTTACTGTAGGTCCGTAACAAGTTGGCATACTCGTCGCTGGTCGTCTTCCGCTGGGCTTCCCCTAGGGGTCTCAACTGGTAGTGACTGACCGCCGGTATGTCGTGAAAAGTCGGCTCTGTGTGCAGCAGCGTCGTGACGTGGCTACAGTCATCATCATCATTTCAGCCGAAAGACGTCTACTGTTGGACATAGGCCTCCCCCAAATGTCGCCACAATGACCGGTCCTGTGCGTCTCGCATCCATCGGATTCCCGCGACCCTTACCAGGTCATCGGTCCACCTTGTGGGAGGCCTTCCAACGCTGCGTCTTCCGGTACGTGGTCGCCATTCCAGAACCTTTCGTCCCCATTGACCATCTGTTCAGTGGCTACAGTACACACATACAAACATATACAAATAGAGCCATCTGCTCTACCACCGTCATCGCCTATTAGGCACCCTGATGACGGGCCCGTTGTCACGAGACCCGGCTGAACTCCGCGACCAGAGGACGAAGGCCTGAAGCCATTTGCTACGAGCACGTAGCGAAGGCCACGTTTGTATCATGATCATCATTTATCATTTAACACAAGTAATGTTGTGGTCGACATATTCCGCCACTGTTCGTGGCACGTCTGACGCACCCATACGTACAGTCATCATGGATCTAAACGCGTGGGTTTCTCTAATCGCGCAACTACCGTAATTGGGAAACAGAAGTTCGTATTTATAAGGATAGTAGTGGGTTCCGCGCTGAGGTTTCTTGCCTGTAATCGATTGTTATTCGGTGAATGTGATTGCGTCAAAGATGAATTGCGTGGATGGATGTTATTTTTAAGGAAAATTGTTTATCTAGAATTCATATAAATAGAAGTCTACTTACTCATACTTATATGGTGTTAGCTTGTATGGTGAAATCCATACCGATACTTTTGAACTTTAAATTGACCTGACTTCTGACACATGGTTATGACGTCAAGATTTGGTAAGATCTATATCTTATAGAGTTACCATGGTCATGGAACTCAAAGGGAACTGGAGAAACAAAGGTGATTGTAAAAGTTTGATACGCCTTCTCGCTCCACCCAGAGCGGTGGACGGGCTTGCGGACGATGAGCAATGTCCGGTAATCGAACGGACCGAGCCCAGGTCATCGACAACGCGTGGTTTTCCATACGCTCCTCAAAAATATCAACAACGCAAACGCAACTGAAGGACATAGGTATGGTTTTAGTCAATAAAGAGAAGTCATTGGATGATTCCTACCTCAAAAGAATAATAATATAATATTAATAATAATATTCCACAAGTATCACACAACTCCATCTAGTTCCAAATTAAGCAGAGCTTGTGTTATGAGTACTAGACGACTGATAAACATAAATTTCTAAATACATACATATTATAGATTACACCCAGACCCAGAACAAATGATCGTGCTCATCACACAAATATTTGTCCTGGGTAGGAATCGAACCCACAACCTCCGGCGTAGCAGTCAGGGCCACTGACCACTAGACAACGGGCCTGTCGAAATACCTAGTTTTTTTATTTTCCGGTGGGAAAATCATCTTATGACATCCCCCACTCTTGGGCGGGGCGGGAGATAGTGTCAGACTTTTACTGACTAAAAACCCAATCCTGTTCCTTCGTTGCCTTTCGTACCAGGGCCGAGTATTCCTTTCAGAATCAGACCCTTGGCCCCAGTAGGCTTCGACCCTGCTGGGCAAATACCTAGTTTGAGAGCAAAATATCTTTTAAAACGAGTTTTATCGGATCTGTATCTGATCGACACATTCAATAAAATCTTTGTAATACATTTACACTAATATTATATAGAGGTAAAGTTTGTTTTTTTATTTATTTTTTTATTTGTAGGAGGTAATCTCTGATTTGTGGTGATGTGGATGGATGAAGAGGGAGAGGGAGACCAAAGAAAAGATGGATGGATTGTGTGAAGAGTGATATGAAAGAAAAGGAAGTTAGTGATAGCATGACGAGTGACAGGGCAGAGTGGAAGAAAAAAACGTGTTGCGCCGACCCCAAATAACACAGGACAAGGGCAGGAAGATGATGATGATGAGAGGTAATCTCTGAAAGTACTGATCCGATTGCTAAAATTTTTTCACCGATAGAAAGCTGCTTTATTCCTGAGTGATATAGGCTATATTTTATGTACGCGAACGAAGCCGCGGGCAAAAGCTAGTAATTTATAAAATTTCTTATGCGTCACCTAACTTAGTAACGTGACGTAATCGCACTAATATTATAAAGGCGATAATTTGAGAGTGTGTGTATGTTTGTTACTTCTTCACGCTCGAACGGCTGAACGAATTTCGATGAAACTTGGTACACGGATACTGGGGGCATTCAAGTATTACGTAAGCGTTACAGGCTGGTGAGGGTCTGTGCTTTGCTTATTTTTATTGACATGTGGGATGAATATGGTTGGTAATTACGTCAGCAATAAACATATTTTTTATTTTTTTAAGAGAGCGATGTCGATGTTCTAAAATCACATGAAAGTGAGTGACTTGGAGTCATGATTCGTGTGTCATGGGCCGAGGCCTGGTAATTTGAATTAATATGTCAAAATTTTAAATGGCGTTTGTTTTATTCCTCTATTGCAGGCCTATTCCTTATTTCTAGGTTTATAACAGCAGCTAAAAAAATAATAACATGAAAAATACATGTGGGTTGGTACCAATGTTTAGGTAAGCTTGCCCCCCAAAAAATGTGAATGGCCCCTGATAAGACCATATCCTGGAGTGGAACAATACATTCACACGGATGGAGCCACTGGGAGCAGCTCATCATCATCGTCATTTTAGCCGATAGACGTCCATTGCTGGACATAGGCCTGCTCCAAATGTCGCCACAATGAACGGTCCTGTGCGTCTCGCATCGGATTCCCGCAACCTTCACCAGGTCGGGGCATTGTAGGGGCCTTCTAACACTGCATCTTCCGGTACGTGGTCGCCACACCAGAACCTTTCGGCCCCAATGGCATCTGTTCTGCGAGCAATATTATGTGCCCTTCCCATTGACACTTAAGCTTGGCGATTCTTCGTGCTATGTCGGCAACCTTGGTTCCCTTGCGGATATTTGATTCGATCACGCAAGGAAACTCAAGCAAAAAAAGGGCAATGGAAAGGGGTATCCTTTCCATTGCCCTTTGGGTGACTAAGCCTTCTGATGAGGCCCATTGTGAGCGACCACGTTTCGGAACCACATGTCATCATCACTAGCAACACGCACTGGTCAGTTCGTCTTGAGACACTGCTGTGGTATATTGGACGAGAAGATACCGCGCTGCTTCCCGAACGCTGCCCAGCCGAGTCGGATTCGACGGTTGACCTCTTTCTCAAAATTAGATCTACCCAACTAGACGAGGTAGACGTAATCCTCCATAACTTCGAGTATAGAGTCTCCAATCTTGATAGGAGTGGGTGCTACATGGCAGCAGCTAGTATCACTGAATCGGCATTTTTTACTCAATCACAAACATAATTTATCTATAATAATCTTTATTATCATTATCTCACAGCTATTATAATAAATGATGACTAATAGGGAAAATGATAAAAGTCGTGTCACAATAAGATAGCACATTTTGATTTTTGTTTTAATATATACTTGGGTAGGTACGAGTACCATGTAACTGTAAATAGGGCCTTGGGGTCCGAGTGCTCATCAAGTTGTTCGGGAATTCGGGATGTCAGCAGATATATTTATGTCTTTGAACAAACAGCTGGTCGACTCTTCGCGTGACCAGAGGGCTGGGCTTTTCTTCGGTTAACAAATGAGTAGACTTTGCTATCTAAGGTGGCAGCGTTCTGGGCACTTTTCCCATTGATATCGACGTGGATGATTTTTTTTTTGTTACCCTTTCAAAACAGTACTTTTTTGAATATATTTCCTCGAAAACTGACTTCTCGCACTACGATTAGATTCAATATGCCATGTATGTCAACCTCGGTTTTTTAAAAAAAATATCACAGGGCTAAGGGCTTTTTTAACCGACTTCAAAAAAAGGAGAAGGTTCTCAAACCGGTTGTATTTTTTTTTATTTTTAACCGACTTCAAAAAAGTGGAGGAGGGTCTCAATTCTGTTGTATTTTTTTATTTTTAACCGACTGCAAAAAAAAGGAGGAGGTTATCAATTCGGTTGTATGTTTTTTTTTTATGTGTGTTATCTCAGTATTCCGTCGTTTAAGGACCGATTTGCAACAATTTTTTTTTCCTCTTAGAGGATATGCTTTACGATTGGTCCCATTTTTTTTAGAATCCAATTCCGATGATGGGATCCATGAGGAATCGAGGGAACTTCTCAAATATTATAGCAACCACATTTTGATTTTGATATTTTCATCGAGAACTTAAGCTTTTACAGTCAAAAAGTAACAGTTGATGAAGTGGACCTGATGAAGAAGACCAGAAATGGCCAATGGCACTTCATACTCACATAGATATCACAATGAAGATAGTTAAGCGACTATGACAATACAATTTACTTATAAAAGTAAGAACTTATTACACTAACTAGCTTTTGCCCTCGACTTCGTCCGCGTAGAAGTCGAAAATGGCTTTATTAGGTTTTTTGAGATACGAAAATATGAAATATTATTTATTAACTTCGTCGTGTGTGATAGTCCATTGAATTGTATGGCGAGCGATATTGTATCTTAAGATAAAATATTATAGTATCTTAGCCGCCATGTGCAGTCAGCGCCCCTTAGTGAACTCCACTGCGGGTGACGTAACCTACGACAAACTTATTATTTTTGGTTAGAAGAGTAATCGGGTCTAGGGATCGAACCGCAAAATTAAGTTTGTTTTTTATTGTATATACTTTTCCGGGATAAAAAGTACCCAGTGTGGTGCCCAGGATATTAAAGAATAATGTTTCGTCGTAATCGAACCTGTAGTTTTTGCGTGATGCCTGAACAAACAGACAGACAAACAAACAAAAATTTTTAATCACATTTTTGGGTTCGGTGTCAGGCTAATAACACCCCCTGCCATTTATTTTTTTGATATTTTCAATGTACAGAATTTTCACTTCTACAGATTTATTATAAGTATAGATATTATAAAGTCAAACGTTTGTGAGTACCCATGCATGTTTGTTACTTCTTCATGCACAAGACCATGTCCTGGAATAGTATACAGGATACTTTTTATCTCGGGAGTATCTTCCCTTGGGATTATTTTCTACTTTCACAATGCTCAGCTCAGCTTGCAGCAAATTAGTTTAATTATATAAATAATTCTTCACTGAAGCTAAGCTGAATTTCCGAACGGAGTCTCAAAGATTTTTACGAATCGCAAAAAAGTTTTTTTTTTGTGATGTTACTACAAATTTACAATTTTCAGATTTTTTACCTATACTCAAGCTATGAGTCCTTGCTTCATGCCAAATTTTAGGATTCTGGGACAACGGCCCTACCCTATGACTTTTGATTCTCTTGAGTGTGGCGAAATATACGTTTTTTTGCGACATAAACGTATCTTTTTTGGCCGGACCGTTAACTCAGGGTTAACACTGCTCAACTAAAATGTCTGTGTGAGGAATTCAGCCATTTTTCAAATTTGAAGTAAACTGCTGAAGGCACTCGTACTAGGTAAAATCGTTGTTTAAAGTAAAAATATCATTGTATTAAGGTTTCCCAGGGCAACAATCACCAAAAACTTTTACCTGGGCAACCATAAAAAATAAATTACATAATTCCACTAAATGGTACTGTTTCTAGAAATAATATTTACTTCAATAATTTGCCAAAACTATATTTCAATATTTACAGTATTTTATGAACTATCGTTTAAATTGGGGTTGTTCAAACACTTATTAGAATGTTTAATATCTGTGGGAAATATTCTATTAAGTGCTGAGAGAAAATAAACAAGGGCAGTGTTAGAAAAGCCTACGAATACGTAGACAGATCGTAGGCGTTCGAGAGGTATTAGACTGCTTTACAAACAATCAAGTGGGTGAAGATAGGCTACTGAAAATACAATCCATTTCGGTTCTACAGTATGGTGAAATGGCCAATTTATTTATTAAAACTTCATGCAACACAAAGGTACAAAGGCGGACTTGATGCCTTCGGCATTCTCTACCAGTCAACCAAGGGTAGTGAAGAGAAAACATGGTGGGTGAATAAAAAAAAAAAGATTAATAGGAAAACAAATGTATATATATAAAAAAATAAACATTTAATATAATATGAACCTACATATACATAAATATATATTATTTGTATATGGAAAAATGAAAGGATATACCTATACTCCATCTGTTTAGGTAATTACCTAAATGTAAACAATCTTGAAATGTCTTTTATCTAAAAGTGGTCTAAAAAATTTATCTAAATTGTTTACAATTTGTTATTTATGTAAATAAACCGATGTTTGTTTACATAAATAATAATAAATAAAAAAAAGAAGTAGAAAGGTAGTCGATAGCTTCGTATATGTATAATGTCGTAGCCAGATCATAAAAATTGATCTGGCTTTAAGTTTGATGTTATTTCAATCCTCGTTTGGCCTACTTTCTTTAGACCTTTTGTAGGATTTCTATTATAGAAATCCTACATCAATGATATATGCCAAACGAGGATTGACATATCATCAAATGTTAACGTTAGATCTGGCCAATGTTAGTTGGCCATATCATGAAGTGATCTATATTTTCACATAAATAAAATTGAAGGGCTTGTTTGTAATATCAAAGTAACTTTTTTTAGCGTTCTGAATGCATAACAAAGTAAATTCGATGCCTATAATAACAAAATAGTAGATTATATATGACTAGCGTCATGTTGAATTTCGAACGAAACGAAGGTTGTTAATTTTAATCCCGAACATCAGTAAGGGATTTACATAATTAATTTCCGAGCATGCGAGGGAGTTATTAAATAAACCTGAGTGAAGTGAGGAATTCAAGCCGCCCAAGACAAAGACAGCTTTATACCCGTGTTGGATAATCTACTTTTTACACCATCTATGAGATAATTAAAAACAATATAAGTATTATTTACAAGTTAATCTTAACTACCACTTAACATGTTTTGGGATTTGTAACAAACAAAATTCACTAAGTACTGTAAGATTCTATAGTTTAAATTATAACGCCCCCGCTTGTTCATTACTTTTTTTTTAGAAAATCGTCTATAACCACGTTTTATTCAGCTTTTGTTTTGTTAGTGGCCAGTTTGAATTTAGAACAAACTTTTTTATGCACTACATTTCAATTTAGATAATGTTGATGGTTATTCACGTTCCAAATTCAAATTTCATTATTCCCTAGGGATCGCCCATAATGCATTATCTCCCTAGGGATATAATGACTTGCTTTAAGTGATGTTTGTATAACATATAAAAGGGCATTATCGAAAAGGTGGTGCAAAAATGCATTTTTTTTAATTTTTGTCTGTATGACTGTCTATTTGTTACGGCTAATCTCCGACTGATTTTGGCGGAACTTTCAGTGGTAGTTAGCTGATGTTATAAAGAGTAACTTAAGCTACTTTTATTAAAAAAAAAAAATTAGGGTTCCGTTAAAAAAAAATCTAAATTGTAACCAAATGGTATCGTGCTGTTTTACGAATCTGACGCGTACAAAGTCGCGGGCACCGGCTAGTTCAGTAATAAATCCAATACTAACAGCTGAGATATTACAGATCACCTAATCTAAGATGAGCTGAAGGTGGTCATTCCAGAAAAGTATCTACTTCAATAAATAGTGTTATGGACTCCCTTAATACTATTTATTGAAGTAGATACTTTTCACTATTTATTGAAGTAGATACTTTTCTGGAATCTACTTGGAGCAGGAAAAATACCTCTTCTTATGAAACTCTATTTGTACTTGGTACCGTCTACGTGATGACCATGACGCCTAAAACTGATGTCATTGTGGACGGTGACGGAATTCCCGTAAATGACCAAGTGGGACAAACGAATAAGGAAACACAACTTTCCAAAGATGAAACACGCAGATATGGAAATGCTATTAACAATTCCAACGAGATTGAAATATACATTAAGCTTGATAAATTATTTACTGATGTTCTCGGTAACATTCATGCCATTATAAATGTCGGGGAATAAGCGCGGGCGCAGGCCATCTGTACGCACAGATTGCACGCGGCGAATACCGCCCGGTGTTGTAGTAGGGGCGGTGAGGATTGGCCGTGGAATCGAAATAGGTAGCGTTTCGAAAGACTCGGTTAAAATTCTCATCGATATATCAAAAATGGCTAAAATGTATACATTTTTTTCTACTATAATTTTATAAGCATTTATTTGATACTAGCGACCCACCCCGGCTTCGCACGGGTGTAATGCTGAAACCACCGCAACCTCTATGTCCCTGCATTTTAAATATGTAATATCTTCAAAAATACTCATTTAAATTACATGCTGTAAAGGGTCATATTGATCTATATTAAATGCGCAATGTATTTAAGGTACTTAATTGGATAAGGATTAATGCTGTATTGCTTAAAATCGCTTCGTAAATACGTTATTGTTTCTCGTAAAAAGTTAAGGATAAAAAATGGTTATTGTGGGTTACTCCTAAGAAATAGACATACACTATTGCGGACTTTTTTGTAGACCTTTTTAATTTATACAATACTGTAGTACATTTTTTTGATCTATCTCGTAAGATTCAGCTAGCGTTTGCAATATAAGCGCAAAAAATGTGTTTATTTACGACATCACGTAAGAAACTTCTAAAATAACCAGTATTTCTCTATTATATTATGCATATATAATATATATATAAACCTTCCTTTTGAGTCACTCTATCTATTGAAAAAACTCCTAATCAAAATCCGTTGCGTAGTTTTAAAGATCTTATGTTCTTTAAAACTTAGGGACAGCCAGAGGGAAGCGACATTATTTTATACTATTTAATAATATTAAACTAGCACTTTCCATATTAAAAAAAAACACTATATGAAAAAACAACAAACACTTATCTATAACTATTATACACTAAAAAAACGAGCTAAAAGATGAAAAAAAAAACTTAAGAAATCCATAGAACTGTAGCGACATCTATGGCGTCACATAAGAACTAATCCTGCATTGCGCAATCAAAGTTCTCCGCGCGATTAAAATATATAGAACAGCCTAAAATCATCTATCGGGCAGTTGCCCACCAGATATAACACCCGTCTGGTCAGAGGATCCTCCCTTTTCAACGGAGGTTTGCGGGACTTTACACTCTGTTCCGCCCACCTCCAAATAACTTTCTACTATATACTTCAATATACTTAACAACAATGTGGTCAATAGCTCTGAACCAAGGCCACCTGTATGACAAGGGTTGACATATCCTCGATAAACATGGTCCGTTAAGTGAAAGCTTAGAGTAGGTATTTATGGCTTGCAACAGCTCGGTAGGTCCAGAAATTAATCGCGAAATGAGTTGGGTGACCTCAAAAAGAACGGGTCGTTAACAACTTTTAATAGAGAGGATTCAAAATAGGATTTTACTCTGTAGTGGGGCTGCAGGGATTGAAAAATTAACCTACAGTTCTTTAACGAAAATCTCACAGTTTTACCAATACATATGTATGACGCACCCGATGCAAGAACGCAAATTCTGTATGACGTGCAAAGTTTCACGTGCGTAATTCCGTCTAAGTAACTATATGAGATGTGGGCATCTCAATAAGCCAAACGGATGCCATCATCACTTAAATTACACAGAATTCATTCCACGAAGAGCTGAAGAAACATTACAAGTAGGTACGGAGTCATTTCTCCATGCGCCCACTATACTACCGCTCGCTCGTAGAAAGCCTGCGCCCGCGCCGATGCGCACGTCTTCGTGGAACAGCGTCGGCCGCACAATACCGACCCAGCTCGCCTTCCTGGTACGGCTCACACCCGACAACCACGACAAACAAGGCCTACAGAACATCCACTATTTCCACCAACATGTAAAATGGTGTCGACATTTCTCAGCTTTTATGGTTCCAACAACCAACGACACGACACAACCTGCTTAAATGTGGATTTAGAGCCCCATGTGATACCAAATGTGAGTGCAGTGGGCCTGTCCAGGGTATGGCCCAAAGACTGAACTGCCCCAAGCATAGAAATATAAAAAAAAATCTATGGTCCCACTTATGCACTTTTGAAGATCTGGAAAATGTTACTGATGCTGTTAGGGAAGTATTACGTGGCAATTTATGATAAGACCCGGTTGTAGTCACTAAGTTTTTTGTAGGTACTAAGCTCGGATCTATGTCGACTCCGCGGCCCCTTAACAGTGATTTTATTTATATTAAAAAGAAATATTGTGCTATTCAAGATTTTTGTTTTTGTCAGCCCTTTAAAAAACAAGCTTGTAAAGTTATATTTTCAGACTATGGTCCACTGATAGGATTTTCAGTTTTTTGACAAAATCATCGATCGAACCTAAACATTTTATTGAATTAGACACAGTCATCAAATGAAATAAGTAACCAGGGTTGCAGTCTAATGGAAGTTTTTATGGAAACCGATGGATGGATATCAATGACATATTTAAATTCATAGTAAATAACTAACTTACAGCGACATCTATGGCGCCACATATGAACTAAATTACAAACTCATCGCGCAATTAGAGTACTTCGCGCGATTTGAACATATAATACAACAGCCCGAAATCAACTCTTGGGCAGTTGCCCAGATGAGATAAAACATCCGACTGGCCGGAGGTTCCTCCCTTTTCTATGAAGGTTTGAGGACTTTACACTCTGTTCCGCGTACCTACAAAAAGTCAATAATAAAATTTTATTTAATTCTTATCCATCCTTTATGTTGGGGCCATGAGTCGAACGAAAAGGAACCCAGCGATCCTGGGACGCAAGGCAAAGAAGGATACATAGGAATGAGTTTAGTCAGTAAAAGTCTGACACGTACTCGCGCTCCACCTTAGAGCGAGAAAAGTTATTAGATGATATCCCATCTAAAAAAATCCATCCTTTGTGTTCTAGGGCCCTTTCAGAAATTTCCTGCGAAATTGTTCGCAAAAAATCCATTCGCCTTCTGGACATTCCTACCACGCCAAACAGCGATGTATTTATGTTTGTTTTTACGCCACAGTACGATGAAGACGTTAACTTGAATATTCTATATTTCCATTTACTTCAACAAAAATGTGATAACGCGCATCAGTGAACGATTTCCAGATATTATAATGTAATGCTCTCACGGTTGCTGGACCATTAGGCTGGCCTCATACGTCCGGAATGGCTCTCTGGATTCATAATCTAAAAATAATCTAAATTCCTTGCCTCACACAAATCTTAAAAATTCAAATTGATCAGTAGTCTTATGATTCTCGACACATGCAAAAGTCTTTATGGAAGAAATACTTACTTACTTATTCATAATCTGATTCCAGTGTGTACCTCTCTATTAAAATATATGAGAATACGCGCGTTATGAAATCATAATCTTAACATTCCGATCCGAAATTCAGAACAGAACGCTCGTCAGTATGATCATTCTTACAGATCGATCTGAGAAATTCATAATCTGAAAAAATCAAAATATGTGAGGAGCGTACTGATGTTGTATGGTATTCCGGTCTTTCTGAATTCAACATCATCATCATTTCAGCCGATAGACGTCCACTGCTGTATATAGGCCTCCCCCTAATATCGCCACAAAGAACGGTCCTGTGCGTCTCGCTTCCATCGGATTCCCGCAACCTTCACCAGGTCATCGGTCCACCTTGTGGGGGCCTTCCAACACTGCCACGCTAGCACAACCGCTGGAGTCACCGGGCACTTGGAGCCTGTTCCTTATTGCATTATGCATTTGGGGAGGTTTGGACAATAACTCGCCACCCGCCGCCTCTCTGAATTAATAATATGAATTCAGATTATGAATCCAGACAGCCATTCCCGGATGTATGAGGCCAGCCTTAATATATAATATTTGCAAGCGGGGGTTCCGGCCAAAGCTTTTTGTTGAACTTTGAAAGGAAGTCTAGTCCAAGAACTCTATTATGTTAATGTCGTAAATATACTCGTAGATATAAAAGGTAAAGAAAAAATGTAGAGCAGATAATAGATTTATTGTCTACATCTTTTTAATTATAAAAGGAGAACCTGACTGACTACCATATCAACACAACCGAAACTACAAGGATTAGGAGTGTGAAATTCACAAGCTTTCGTTTTGTGACGTAGGCGAGCACTAAGAGAGAGGATTTTCTTCAATTCACACCCTAAGAGTTAAATTTAACGGGGGAAAGTTAGTTTGGAAAAATTTAACGCGAGCGAAGCCGCCGGCAACTTGTAGTCTATACATATAAATTATTAGAGTGTGTTTGTAATATCAAAATAATTATATTCGATACATTTTACAAAAATGCTGTCTGTTTGTTCCGGACACATAATCTCTGAAACGACTACATCAACTTCGACGAAATTTTCACTAGTAGATAGGTGATGTTATAAGGAGTAACTGAAGCATTTATTTTAGAAAAAAAAATTGTGCTCCACGCGTTTTTTATTTTGTAACCAATTGTGCTGTTTTACGAGTCCGACGCGGACGAAGTCGCGAGAACCAGCTAGTTAATAAATAATTATTATTTTATTCTTATTAACTTTCACATAACGCCATCTATTCCCAAATTAAACAGTCACCAACAGGTCAGTCAATAATATAGGCAATTGGGCCTTTTTTTGGTGAGAAAGAAAATACCTGTCCTTTATAGTTTTGGTTTTTTGAAATATCCGAAACACTTTCCTTAATTTACTCTAAAATACTACTTCATTAGTTCTCGTAATTGGAATCATTGGATCAATGGACAAAACGAAAGTCATGGTAAATAACCATGTAGCAACCACTCCGATAAAGATCGGAGACTCTGCACTCGAAGTTGTAGACGATTACGTTTACCCAGGACAGACAATCCAGTTGGGTAGGTCTAACTTTGACAAAGAAATTAATCGTGGAATGCGACTTGGCTGGGCTGCGTTCGGGAAGCTGCGGGTATCTTCTCGTCCAACATACCACAGTATCTTAAAACAAAAGTCTATGACCAGTGCGTGCTACTAGTAATGACATATGGCACTGAAACATGGTCGCTTACAATCAGAAGGCTTACAGTCACCCAAAGGGCAATGAAAAGGGCTATGCTCGGAGTTTCCTTGCGTGATCGCATCAGGAATGAAAATATCGACAAGAGAATTAAGGTCGCCAACATAGCCCAAAGAATCGCCAAACTTAAGGGGCAGTGGGCAGGACATATTGCTCATAGAACGGATGCTCGATGGGGCCGAAAGGTTCTAGAGTGGTGACCGCGCACCGGAAAACGCAGCGTTGGAAGGTCTTCCACAAGGTGGACCGACGACCTGTTGAGAGTTGCGGGAATGCTGTGGATGCGAGACGCACAGGACCGGTCGTTGTGGCGACGCTTGGGGGAAGCCTATGTCCAACAGTGGACGTCTTTCGGCTGAAATGATAATGATGATGGTGATTCGCCAGCAATTTCATTGGCGGCGAATTTTATTCACAAAATTTGCGTGCCTATAAATTGTAATAAGAACGAAATGACAAATTCTATTTGATGAACGCACGAAAGCATCATCAAGAAACTATGTAACAATAACAGAGAAATGTTTTTAAATAAACGATTCGTATTATGATGATTTCAGTTGAATTGGCTGTTCAAAACATATCGATTAGGAGAATCGAGTCAAACCAGTCGATAAAATGGTTTGTTATTGGGCATTGCACCGACTGCTCTTTTTTAGGGTTCCGTACCTCAAAAGGATAAAACGGTACCCTTATAGGATCACTTTGTTGTCCGTCCGTTTGTCTGTCTGTCTGTCAGTCAAGACCCTTTGGCTCGGGAATGCGTGGATGTATCGAGTTGAAATTAAAACCATATACTTACTCAAATCTGCTGTCCCTTGAAGCTGTAACAAAAATCAAACTTCTACGTTAACGAAATAAAAGATACGGCTGTTTATAGCGCAAAACGTGTATTTCGACACTCTCCAGGGAATCAAAATTCATAGGATACTTCCCGTTGACCAAAATTTGGAGTAAGATCTTATAGCACTTGCAAGTATAGGATAAAATCTAAAAACTGTAAATTTGTGATTATTACGTCACATTTTTTTTTTGCGATTCGGAAAAAGTTTTGTAACTCAATTCAGGAATTGAACTATTGTCATAGGTAAGTTTGTACGGAACCCTCAGTTCGCGAGTCCGACTCGCACTTGCCCAGATCTTTTTTCCTTGACCTCATTTGGGCAGGCTAAGATCTTAGATCATACCGCCTCGTCATAAGTAGGTAATAAATAATTTATCTTTTTTTAGTTTCATTAGAATACGTGTGCAACATATTCTAATGTTTTTGCAGTATATGTCAGCAAATATATCGAATCAGCCTTCTCGGCAAGCTTCGCTAAGGTAGTCAATACTACAATTAAAATTCTCAGCTCCATTTTACCATGATCGCGTCTGTTTCAATAATTCGACCTATTGTCCAGTTGCGCAGACATTTGAGATACAAAACTACACCAAATTTATATCACAATATCTACTAGGAATCAATTTGCGAATAATTAAAACAGCCAACTGAACTTCACTCGAAAAAATCCTGCTAAAAAAAACTCGCATCGACTGGTAATCTGACGCAATATATCTTACGCAGCATGACGATACCCAGGACATCAACTGTCAAAATCAAGGTTCAGAGGTGTCCATGCAGGAGACATACTCATAGTACCTCTTTATGAAACGTACCTCGACATAAACGTGTTTTCCTTTGTTACTTTTTAATTAGCTATTGTTTCATCGAATCATGTTTGTGCCGCATTCAAATGCTCAGATGAATTTCAAGGGCGCAAAAGTCGTAAACATAATGGAGATGTATGTATATGAGATGCCTGTAAATATAAATAGAGTTTCTCGGAAATTCAATTAACTGTTTTATTTTGATCGCTAACTCGCTGCTCGCGTCGTCGGCGCCGGCCATTGCGACGCAATTAGACGCATGTGTATTTTGCGTAAGTTTGTGTGAATCATTGTTATAAGCATGTGACATCTCGTCACACGTAGGTGTGTGTTATTTCAGGGCTGTGACGTTGTGATGCGCGTCACACCTTCACGATTTCCTGTAGTGTGTCAATAATAGCGATGTAGAACTGTCTTTCATACATTTTTATGTTTTTGTTTACGGACAGTTTTCTTTCTAAGTATTTAGTCAATTCTATTTAAACGTAATATCTATAAATTAGTCTTTGTTGCTGGTACTTAGGTACTCGGTATTCGGGTAATATTTCAAAGTGTTGACTCAAGTAGAAGGTATTTATTCCCTGAACTTATTTAATTTTCTTTTCATGAATTTCTTGTTATCAAGTCAAAGAACTTGCTTCGTCTATTTCAAATAATTTAATTAGACGATAATAGAACTAGAAGGAATTATTGGAATCTAGCTTGCCAGAGAATTAATAAAAGGAATAAGTATCTATACTTATAGATATTAAAAAGCAGGGTAATAAATTTACTCTGCACGAGAAAATAACAAGTAAAGTTTTGAAAATTTTGATCACGGTGGCAAAGCTCAACAGAGATTAGCCAAGTCCGCAAGAGATATTATAGAGCAAACACAGACACTCTCTGCCCCCCTAATCAAGTTACAATCGTTTCGTTCGCGCCGAACGCCTCGAGTAGGCCACGCCTCCTATTCCTTTGTCGTCATCTCAACGCTCAATCACGTGATCAGAACAAAGGAATCGGAAGCGTAACCTACTCGAGGCGTTCGGCGCGAACGATACGATTGTAACTTGGCTAGGGGGCCGTTCCTTTACTCTCATACTCCGAAAGGACGGCAATCCGACACGACCGGAGAGAAATCAGGCGCAGGACCAACAGCTTCACGTGGCACGGGGGTGGCACACCACCAACTTTCAAACTCCAGGCTACTACAAGAAAGAAGAAAGAAAGAAAAAGAGTTTATTCACGATAAACATGACACATAACTTAAAAAATATAACAAATCTATACAATAGATTGAGAAATTTGCGAAGCATCCGCGCAAAACTTCCAGCGCTCAGCAAAATGCTGGGGCTCATGTATTGAACAGAGCCACAGCGCTGATTTTCAGCGCCAACCGTCGCCAGAGTAATTCCTTATGGAAAAACTCAAAGCAAAGGTAAAGATTTCCCCCAAGTTATCCACGAACTACTAGGTACCAACATTTTTTATTTATAGATTATCTGGGTTGGTGAACTGGCAATACGGAGTAAGTTACGTAGCTTATCAGGGAACACCCAAATACTCTGAAATATTTTATTCCCGATGTTCCGATTTTCAAAAGTTCGAATTTCATAATTGTATGTACATTTTACCGAAAGTCATAAATGTGATCTATTTGTTTTTCGATTTTCATAAGTTCGAAGAATGAAATGCTCGATGTATTCTCATTTTCAATACTTCGAATATAATGCTAAGATTAGGATTCTAATGATGCATCCATATTGTATAACACGCCGTTTTACTATAGTAGGCGGGCTGGATTGAAAAACGTTGCGTAATGTAGTAGGTACGGCTACCTCACGTTCAGTCGGATTGTGGTGACAATACGTTCGACAAAGCGGACATTTGGAATTATTCGGAATTATGAAAATCAGTATTTTGAAATTCGTGACTTTTGGATTAAAGTTTTTCCTATAAATTTATGTAGCAAAGCAATTTCATTAACAAACATAAACAGTTCCGTCTAATTCCCAGCATTGACGTGTTAATCAATCAATTAATTACTCGTATATATATTGGTTAAAGCCACAGTTTCCGCGAAACAATCAATCTTTTAACCGTTTACTTGACTATTTCAAATCGCATTGCCGCTTGAATGGTCACCCCTTGTGTTTCAGTTGTTTTGTGCCGTGTAATGAGGGCCGGGCCTTATTGGGCAGCAACAAAGCTAGGGTTGCCCGGACTTTTATTAAAAGCTAGAACTATTTAAGCTTTTTAGACGATACATAACAATAACAATAACAACCTCTCTGGTCGAACTTCGAGGTTAAGATACGCTTGTCGAGTTTTTGGTGAGATTTCTTCAAGTGAAGTACAGTGGCTGTTTTAATTATTCGCAAATTGATTCCTAGTCGATGTTCTGCCCCCCTTGCCAAGTTACAATCGTTTCGCTCGCGCCGAACGCTTTGAGTAGGTCACGCCTCCGATTCCTTTGTTCTGACCACGTGACTGGGCGTTGAGATGACATCAGAACAAAGGAATCGGAGGCATAGCCTACTCTAGGTGTTCGGCGCGAACGATAAGATTGTAACTTGGCTAGAGGGGCTGGTGTAAAATTGGTGTAGTTTTGTATCTCAAACACATACTAAGACACGGCTTAAACAAAAAAGCTACGCTATTCGAGGTCGGTATTTCATATCAAGTTTCAAGTGAAAGCACGTTACGCAGTTGGTTCCGGCTGTCATTTATACCTACATCTTTGATAGTCGTTACTCATGACTTCAGAAGCCAGAAAATCTGGCACCAGCTTTGCAAAGGGGTATTGTGTTACCCAGTAACTGGGTTGTGGAGTTCAGACAGACAGCTAGTCACTCCATATAAAGTACTGGTATTCGGCTGCATCTGGTTAGACTTGACGCCTACACTAACATAGTTGGGATCGGACGACGAGCAATGGGTAGCGCGCCGACCGGCCGTCCGGTAACCGTCTGGATCGAATCCGAATCGTCAACAACGTAAAGTGTTCCTCGCGTGCCTCAAAGAGATGGCCTACCAGGGCTAACGCCAGCTTGGGCAACAAGAATTTCTAACAAACCTAAAGTGACAAAGGATACCTAAAGTGTGCTACAGGTGTGGCTTTATTCAGTAAAAGTTTGACATGTCCTCTCGCTCCATCTAGACCGGGAGAAGTCATTGGATGACTTCCAACATCAAAAAAAAAAAAATACTTAGTTGGGAAAAGGCTTAGGCAAAGCAGATGGCAAAACAATGTGGAGTCCTGACTCGTGACCGGCGGTAGCTTGGACCCTGGTGAGCTACCATGTCGTTCAGAGTAAGATTATTTCATTCTTATTTCAGTGTAGGTAAGAGACAGAGCTATACAGGTTGTTTAGCGCCATCTCTTACCCACAATGGAATAAGAATAAAGCAATCTTACTTTAAACGTCATGGTAACCCAGCTGTTCCCAATACCTGCGGGGTTACCGGACGATTTCCCGAGAAGCGGCGAGCCTCCTTGCTGGCCAGCCACCATGGTATCTGGAGGCAACAGTCCTTGCACGCATGCACGATCTGCGCGTGGAGATGCAACGCCGGGGTGAAACTCCGCTGCCGCGCCAAGTCGCGGCATGGCGGGAAGAGCTCCGGCGGGATCTCATGGTGGAATGGCGACAACGACTATCGCAACCCAGTGCTGGGCACGCCATAATCATGGCGGTACTTCCCCTCTTTGAGGAGTGGCTGGAAAGGCAACACGGCGTCCTTACCTTCCGCATGACGCAGGTCCTCACCGGACATGGTAAGTTCGGGAGGTTCCTGCACCGGATTCGTGCGGAAGAAACTCCTGGGTGCCGCCACTGTGTGGACCGTCCGGAGGACACAGTGGAGCATACGGTGGAGGTGTGCCCCGCCTGGGCAGAGCACCGCCGTGTCCTCGTGGGGGCGATCAGCGGCAGTGATCTCTCGCGCCGGGCATTGATACAGGCCATGGTCCAGAGTGAGGAGGAGTGGCAGGCGGTCGCCTCCTTCTGCGAAGCAGTAATGCTAGCAAAGGAGGCGGCCGATCGCGTGAGACAACGGCCCTCACGCCCTAACCGCCGCCGGGATTCTGATCCCGATTTCCGGCCACCGTAGGCGCGGGCTTGCAGACGCCGAGCAATGGGTGGCTCGCCGTCTGACCGTCCGGTAACCGTCCGGACCGAGCCCAAGTCGTCGACGGCGCGTTTTGTTCCACGCGCGCCTCAAGGAGATGTCAGCAAATCGTAGGGGCCCAGCAGGGTCGAAGCCTACTGGGGCCACGGGTAGTGTGAAAGCGGAACCCGGGGCCCTGGGACGAAGGCAACGAAGGAACAGGAGTGGGTTTTTAGTCAGTAAGAGTCTGACACTATCTCCCGCTCCGCCCAAGAGCGGGGATGTCATTAGGATGATTTTCCCACCCAATAAAAAAAAAAAAAAAAAAAAAAAAAAAGCTGTTCCCAATACCGGTGGGATACTGTATTAATTATTTTAATTTTTTTTTTATAATTAAATATTTAAAAAAATAATATATACATGTAACTATCAAATGGATAGCGAGATAATAAAAAGAACCTTTATTTCAAAATATTTTAAAATATAATAAACAAAGCATAAAACGTGAGATTAAAAAGTAAAAATAAATAAAAAAAGTAAAAGTTCATTACTCTAGCATAAAAACATATCACAATTTGGTTTTAAAAATAAATTGATTTAATAAATAAAATTTAAAAAAAAAAAAAAAAAAATTAGACTGTACCTACTTCATTACTAAAATTAAGGTCCGCTCCGATCCGGCAGGCCGGTTCCACTTTCCGGCTTTAGACTATGGCAACCCTGTGTAAGCCAGTTACAAAGTTCTATTGGGGTGGGTTTCGCTTCGATTGTCAACAGCTTTTTACCGATCATTGAGTGATCGACCCTACGAAACCACCATAGTAACGTCACCGTATTAAGCGCTGGGGACCTACCATGACATGTCAATATATATGTTGCAGTCAAAACTCTTAACCAGTCAAAAGTACTATTGACTAGCAAAATCAGTCATAAGTACTTTTGACCGTAAGCTTTAGTCAATAATACTTTTGAATGAAATAACAGTTAAAAGTACTTTTGCCCAATGGAGCTGGTTAAAAGTAGTTTTGACTAAGTGATTCCATCAAAAGTGATTTTGATTGGTCGTATCAGTCAAAACTCTTAAAAAGTTAAGGCTGTCGATAAAAATTACGACAAACGCACATATAATTTTTTATATTACTCATTATTAGTAGAGAACGTGCTGATGTTAGAACAAAAATGAGTGACTGCGTAACATGAACTACGGTGAGTTGAATCGCTTAGGACAGGTTTATTTTTTATTTTTTATGTATTTTTGCAAGGACTTTTATATTCTTAGTATGTGTTTTTTCCTGTTGCATAATATATATTTATCACTAAACACCTATTTATTATTTACTACTTTATATCTGCATATAATAATATACATATATTTATTTACATCATATCAAACAAACTGATTAGCATCCGTAGACTCATAGCAAGGTTCAGTTAAAAACCAGCGTCAGGCAACTGCTACTTAGTGGCCTGGTAATATGCTGAACTGGACCTATTTGGCGCAGCCGTGAGACAGACAATATTGATGTATTTTTTAAGTTTTAGTATTTAAGTTTCTATATTGTAATTGTTATCTCGTTGTGTGTACCTGTGTGCCAAATAAACGTGTTTTCTTTCTTTCTTTTTAAGAATTCAGAATTCAGAACGCTTTTTGCAAAGAATTTTAGCGTAGAAGATGAAGAAAAATTTGAAAAGTTTGCAATGGATGTGGAATACGCGAAATTTTATGAAAAGAAAATACCATTACAATACAGTAGACTAAAACGATTTAACATTATTGAAATTTGTGGTATAAAAAAATTAGTATTAGTTACAAACACAGAACCTGTCAAATATTTTTTGCCGGCTGAGGAAATCTACGACATTATTGATGGTACTCATATTTCTATAAGGCATGGTGGTCGCGATAGACTTAAGAATGAAACGGCAAAGAAGTACGCCAATGTTACAAAAGAAATGATTAATATACAATTATAGCATATCAATTAATGGATACTTTTTTGACCTTTGGAGCA
Source organism: Mythimna vitellina (assembly GCA_949316375.1). NCBI lineage: Eukaryota > Metazoa > Arthropoda > Insecta > Lepidoptera > Noctuidae > Mythimna > Mythimna vitellina. The sequence goes on from OX438692.1 coordinate 19,779,653, forward strand.
CCTTGTATTTTGCACTCAAATAATGGCAGACTCGAATAATGGCTTTTAACCGCAAATTTGCATTCAAAAGTACTAATAACCAATAATTTTCAGTCAAAACCACTTTTGAACAACTTGTTCAGTCAAAAGTACTTTTGACTGGTTTTGCTAGTCAATAGTACTTTTGACTGGTTAAGAGTTTTGACTGCAACATATATATTATGTCAGTTACGCGAGCGAGAAAGAGGGTCGGAGCTATACACCCTCATCCCTTTAAAAGTGCAGTTTAGGTCATAAAATGGATCGCGTTAAAAGATCCTGGTATATGCAAGAAAATCATCGGCAATGATGCACTTGTTGCGTCGAAGCTCCGAAGCCTTGGGCATCGCCGCCGAATTGCTAGCCTGTCGTTTTTTATCGTTTACATTTCGGGGAGTGTGCACTGGAATTGCATAACCTAATTCCACCAAGTCCGTTCCATCATCGGACCACTAGACGTACGGCGTTGCGCCACTGGTACATGGTGGACATCCCAACCATACGCACAAAGCGTTTTGAGAAAACATTAATTATGCGTACAACTAAGGGGTGGAATTCCCTGACGGAGTCTGTGTTTCCCGATAGCTACAACCAGATGATCTTTAAGTCAAGAAGAATAGGTTATTTCTATGTAATCGTACTCTATCGTTGATCACCAGAGGACACGGTGGAGGTTACGATAGTGTGCCCCGCCTGGACAGAGCACCGCCGTGTCCTCCTGGCGGCGATCGGCGGCAGCGATCTCTCGCACCGGGCCTTGGTACAAGCAATGGTCCGGAGCGGGGAGGAGTGGCAATCGGTCGCCTCCTCCTGCGAAGCAGTAAAGCAAGCAAAGGAGGAGGCCGCACGTGCACGCGCAAGGCAATGGCCCTCGCGCCCCAGCCGAGATTCCGATCCCGATTTCCGGCCATCGTAGGCGCGGGCTTGCGGACGGCGAGCAATGGGTAGCTCGCCGTCCGACCGTCCGGTAACTGTTCGAACCGAGCCCAAGTCGTCGACGGCGCGTAGTTTTCAACGCGCGCCTCAAAGAGATGTCAGCATATCGAAGGGGCCCAGCAGGGTCGAAGCCTACAGGGGCCATGGGTAATGCGAAAGAGATCCCCGGGGCCCTAAAACAATAGCAAAGAAGGAACAGCAGTAGGTTTTTAGTCAGTAAAAGTCTGACACCCCCTTTCGCTCCGCCCAAGGGCAAATTTAAAAATAAAATCGCCCATCACGTCATCGCTAACCATCAGGTGAGATAGTAGTGAAACGTGAGCCGATGGAATCCAATTATTACGGAAATTAATTCAATTAAAAAGCTACAGCAACTGAAGCATCACAAGCTACTTTATTTTCCGACAAAATGCACGATTTTTTTTTTTTGTTGATGATAGGCACGCGTTTGACCACTATCTCACCTGCCCCTCTAGCCAAGTTACAATCATATCGTTCGCGCCGAACGCCTCAAGTAGGCCACGCCACGCCGATTCCTTTATTCTGACGTCATCTCAACGCTCAATCACGTGGTCAGAACAAAGGAATCGGAGGCGTGGCCTACTCGAGGCGTTCGGCGCGAACGATACGATTGTAACTTGGCTAGGGGGGCTGTAAGCGATGATGTGGCCGACGATGGAGCACGCTTGCTTAGAAGTAACCTATTCACTCTTGACTTAAGACTTCCAGGTTGTAGCTATCAATAAACACAGACTCAGGCAGGGAATACCACTCCTAAGCTATACGTATGGGTGGAATGTATGATTTTCGTGGTAACTATATATATATACAACTACGCTGTGGTATTACTTGCCGGAGTCTGGCTACAACCATCAGGAAACACAGACTCCGGCAGGTAATACATACAAAAATCAAACATTCCACCCACACATGGCTACGCTCATATAGTAAACATAACCAAGTCAGCCAAACAACCCGCCGTTCGTAACTCCTTAGGGACATAAGTCTGAGCCGGAGTTAATCAAAGTAATTTTCTTGACATGTCAAGTGAATCTTCTACGATTATTTAAAGTAGAATACCGCGCGTTACTCAAGTTTCAGCGAGTTTCATGAATATCTAACATGACAACTTGAAGATGCGCAAAATTCTTGGAGCTCAGTACCGTACATAATATAATGGCCAGTGTCGGATTAAGCCAGTCCTGTAGCAAATTCTAACAAGGGGCACCCCATCTTTATAAATGACTAGCTTTTGCCCACGGCTTCGCCCCGTACATAAAATATAGCCTTAGTTAGTCAAGAATAAAGCGGCTTTCTATCGGTGAAAAATTTTTAGCAATCGGACCAGTACTTTTAGAGATACCTCCTATAAACAAAAAAACAAACTTTACCTCTATAAAATATTAGTGTAGACAACGAATTAAATTTTTTTTTAACTTATTTTTTAAAACAGATCCTGGGTAAAGGCCCCGGGCCAAGCGACGTGCCTACTTTGTCCTTTTAGAAAATCCGGAAGTGAAATTATTTCCCTTGAGGTTACAGACTCTGGAATCCGATGGATGCGAGACGCACAGGGTCAGTCGTTATGGCTACACTTAGGGGAGGCCTATGTCCAACAGTGTGACATCTTTTGACTGAAATGATGATAATGAAGAAGTTTTTGTACGTTCAAGCGGGGTTCACCCCAATGCACGGGCCCGTAGCATTTATTCTCATGCCTGGCTGATAATGGCAGGAAGGAATTAAGAAATGGAAATCTAAGAAAAGTGTATATCATGCCACAGAATAAGTAATAGGTTATGCTGACTCGTGCTTATAATGTTTGTCATGTTTAAAATATATAAAAGCGAAATACCACTCACTTTTACACAAAATATAACACTTAAAAACTTAAAATTTGGCAGGTAGGTTCCTTATAGAGTGTAGACAGTGTTCCTTATAGTTATGAAACTGGGTAGAATTTCATAAAATCCGTACTTCAATGCCTCGTACTCCAATTCCCAACGGGTCCACGAGATTTGTCCAAAGTACCGTTTTTACAGTCAGTAAAAACCATTTCTTTTCTGTCTTAGTTTGTAAGCCTTGGGAAAAATATATAATTACTAACTACGACTATTTTGATTTACTTATTGTGATAATTCTGAAACAGTGATTTATAATGTTTAGATTATTATAAGTTATTTTATTGTAAGATTAAAATTATTTACTACAATGGTTATTTAACTTTTTTTTTTCATGGACCATTCACCATTCCCATTCTTTGGAGACATGCACCGTTCACCGTTTCATAAGTACTGCGTATATGAAATAAAAATATTCATCGTCTTTTATTTCATAGAAATAGGAATAATAAACATTTATCCTTAATCAAAGCTTTTAGAAAGAAAGAAAAACAGTTTATTCGCGCGAAATGACGCAATCTTAAAACTAGATAACAAACATAATCAATTGATAGCTAAGATGTGCGTCAGATGAGATGGATGTGTGGTGTGACGAGAATGGATAAAGTGAGAAATGAGTATATTAGAGGAAGTTTGAAAGTGGCGCCAGTGACTGAAAAGTTGAAGGGGAATCGTTTGACCATACCAAATGGTCATATAAAGAGGAGAGATGAAACGCATGTTACTAAAAGAGTTATGAGTATACATGTGGATGGGTGGAGAGGGAGAGGGAGGCCAAAGAAAAGATGGATGGATTGCGTGAACAGTGATATGAAAGAAAAGGAAGTTAGTGATAGCATAGTTGACAGGATAGAAAGGAAGAAAAAACGTGTTGCGCCGATTCCAAATAAGATAGGTCAAGGGCAGGAAGACGATGATATGGAAATAAAAACTTGATTATGTTTGTTATCTAGTTTTAAAACTAGATAACAAACATAATTAATTGATAGGTAAGATGTGCGTCACATCCGCGCAAAACGGCCGAACGCTCATTAATTTTACTGCTGACTGTACCAAACTTTCTCATGGACTCGTAGGGAAAGACAATATTTAACATTTTAAAATGACGTGGTGATTGATTGTTGGGAACTAATGTTCGAACTTTCATATTTCGAGAACAATAGACTCGTGGACCGTTGGGAACAACCCTTTAAAACTAGCTGTCCCTTGCAGTATCACCCACGTCTTTGATTACTGCTCCGCTCCTGTGGGTAGCAGCGTGATGTTACATATTATGTAACCTTCCTCGACAAATAGGCTATCCAACAATAAAATATTTTATTTATTCGAACCAGAAGGTAATTCCTAAATTAGCGCATTTCATCATCATTATCATCATTTCAGCCGAAAAACGTCCACTGTTGGACATAGGCCTCCCCCAAATGTCGCCACAATGACTGGTCCAGCGCGTCTCGCATCCATCGGATTCCCGCGACCCTCACCAGGTCATCGGTCCACCTTGTGGGAGGCCTTCCAACGCTGCGTCTTCCGGTAAAAACCAACTAAAAAAATATTCAGCTTTAAAATATTATCATAGTACCTTTAGATTATATAGACAACGATGAAAATAAAAACTAAAATGTTGAGATGGATGTGTGGTGTGACTGGATAAGAATGGATAAAGTGAGAAATGAGTATATTAGAGGAAGTTTGAAAGTACCGCCAGTGACTGAAAAGTTGAAGGGGAATCGTTTGACCATACCAAATGGTCATGTAAAGAGGAGAGATGAAACGCATGTTACTAAAAGAGTTATGAGTATACATGTGGATGGGTGGAGAGGGAGAGGGAGGCCAAAGAAAAGATGGATGGATTGCGTGAACAGTGATATGAAAGAAAAGGAAGATAGTCATAATATGACGGTTGACAGGATAGAATGGAAGAAAAAAACGTGTTGTGCCGACCCCAAATAAGATGGGACAAGGGCAACAAGATGATGATAAGGAAATGAAAACTGGCCAAGTGCGGGTCGGACGCGCGCACAGAGGGTTCCGTAACATTATCTATACAACTTTTTTACGTTCCAGAGCCACGGTAATATAATGGTTTCGAACAATCCCGCACGCAGTAAAATACAATGACATGTCCGTCTTTAGATGCGGAAGTACAAGACGACAGGTACGTTATGCAGACTCACAGTTATGATTATTACATTACTATACAAAACACGTGAGTTACACGTGGTCCTTACTTCCGAGTTCGGTGACCCTTCGCCGTGAATATCATTGTCCTGTTAGCGTTGCTGTAGCAAGCAGAGTCACTAATAAAGCTGTATTGAAAAGGAACTTTAACGAAAAAATTAAGCATATTAAAATTTGTGAAAAGTAATCGTAAAAAAACAGACTGCTAAATATAACATTAAATAAAAACTGAAAAGAAAAAGACAAGTTCAGTCCAGTAGTGTAGAAACCTATTCAAATGCGTTAATTTACACACATAAAGTGAAACAAATAATAAATTCTAATACGTAACATAATATTGACTGCAACAGTCGGGACCCATATTGGATGGAATGATTTTAGTCCAGATTATTGTAATGGTCCCGACTGTTGACATAGGCCTACCCCAAGTGTCACCACAACGAACGATCCTGTGCGTCTCGCATCAGTTTGATTCCCACGATCCTCACCAGGTCATCGATCCACCTTGTGGAAGGCCTTCCAATGCTGCGTCTTCCGGTACGCTGTCGCCACGCCAGAACCTTTCGGCTCCAACGACCATCACACGAGCAATGTGCCCTGCCCTGTCGGTAACCTTGGTTCTCCTGCAATTATCATCATTCCTGATGCGATTAAGCTAGGAGACTCCTAGCATAGGCCTTTCCATTGCCCTTTGGGCGACTTTTTTGGGTGAGATTTACTAAAATAAATAGACGAACTTTTTAAAAACTGATTTGTCCAGTTAGTACGGGTTTCGTACAAACTTACCAATTCCTGAATGATGCCTTGAAGATATTTTCAAATTGCAAAAAAGTCTTCTGGTCAATGGGAAGTAGTACCCTATGAATTATGATTCCATTCCATTGAGTGTCGAAATATGCGTTTTTTGCGAAATAAACGGCTTCATCTTTTTTTTTCATTAATTTTTTCGCACCTAGGGACCGCAGACCACAGGTCTAATTCACACTCGATACCTCCACGTGTTCCCAAAATAAAGGGTCTTGACAGACAGTCAGACGGGCTACAAAGTGATCCTATAAGGGCTCCCTTTTTTTCCTTTTGAGGTACGGAGGCCTAATAATTACATTATTTTTATAGGTATCGAATATACTTTCATATACATTTAGTAAAAAATGTTTTTTTTTTTTCTTAATAGGTTCGCGCTTGATGCCGCCGCTGATGGAAAGCGACGATGCGGTCGACGATGGAACGCGCTTACCTAGAAGTAACCTATTCACTCTTGACTTAAAGATTCCCGGGTTGTAGCCATCAGGAAACACAGATTCCGGCAAGGAATTCCACTCCTTAGCTGTACGCACAATGAATGTGTTCCCAAAATGTTATATTACAAACAGACACTTCAATGTTATTTATATGTGCGATAAATCTTTTTATATTATTTCTCCACGTTTTTTCGTTACCTTATATATCGTCCATGGTTTATGACATTAACTTAATAGAGTTCCTGGACGTGACTTCCTTTCAAAGTTCAACAAAAAGCTTTCGCCGGAACTCCCGTTTGCAAATATTATCTTGTAGTAATGGTGCAGCAACCGTGACAGCATTACATTATAATGTCTGGAAATCGTTCACTGATGCGCGTTATCACATTTTTGTTGAAGTTAATGGAAATATAGAATATTCAAGTTAACGTTTTCATCGTATTGTGGCGCAAAAACAAACACAAATACATCGCTAGAGTATCTATACATCTGTAGCGACATCTATGGCGCCACTTATGAACTACGAAATCCTACATCACTATTTAGATAGAGTTCTCTGCGCGATTTGAGCATACACAACAGTCTGAAATCATTTCTCGACCAGACATAACACCGGTCTGTTTGGAGGATCCTCCCTTTTCAACGGAGGTTTGCGGGGGCTTTACACTCAATAGATATCTACATATAGATGTATAAATACTCTTAATCATGTAAAACTCAGGAGCTAACAAGTACTTAAATTTCGAAGAAATTATTCACAGAGCCTTTGAATCTATATCAGGTGCGCATCTGGAATTCTCTTCCACACACATTGTGAGCCTGCCCTTCATTTGGTTTTTAGGGAAAGAATTGGGGAATATTTCCTGTCAACATAACCCATAAATATGTACATGTACATATAGGTTTTTTATTTATTGTTTATATTATGTTTATGCATTGTGTGCTGTACACACATTTGTTTAGTATATTTTTAGTTTAAAGTATAATATAATTAATCTGCTTGAGTTTTGTTGTGGATTTATAAATATCCTCAAGTGCAAAATTTTTTTCTCATCCCAATTGTGGGTTAAGCTTAGCTGACATATTTTTATTGTTTTACAAAAGTGGTGTGTACAATAAAGAATAAGAATCAATCAATCTCGGTTTTAAAATTTAAAACACTTAGTTACTTATTTAATTCTGTCTCTTGTCCATGCCTCTCATTTCCGTGTAAAACATTTAACGGTTCATCGTTTTTACTTTCATTGTTCGCCCATCTGCCAACCGTGTCCGCGTCTAAATGAAATTACGCGTAAAGCAAATTCAGTAGAAAAATATTCGGATGGGCGCACACCCTCGATTGTCGAGCGACTGTTACCTCGAAACTTCGAAAGCTGTCGTCGTGTCGCGTATTTGGGTCGCACTTCCTACAATTTGTCGTGGGAAGGTGGTCTTGCCGACGGATGTGACTTGAGTGTGGCAGGGGTTAACAACATTTTACATTCGTTTTTAAGCCAAACTTAGTTGATATATAGCTTAGCTTTAATTTTCTGTTTTGTTGGTTTTACTTTCCCTTACTAGACTATATAGCTATTCTCTATAACAATAAGGTTTAAAATAAGTAGTCCTTGAAGTTATTCAAAAAACATTATTTCTTAAACGCACTCGATAGTCGAAAGCGATTGTTCGAGGTCGTTTTTCCAGCTTAAGGCTACAAGAGCTTCTCACAATTCGATTATATTTATAAAAGTGACGAGCTGGCTAATCTTCACACTACGATAATTTCTCTTGGTCCACCCTAGTACCACCAAAAGGCTCTAAAACTAGGTTGACAATGCTTTAGGCATTAAGCCACCATAATTGGAATACCAAAAATCCATAAAATATTCTCTTTTATCCCCGTCAACACTCCGATCCATCATGCATCCGATCATGAATGTTATCTCAATTATTTCAATTAAGATTTTCTACTACTTCTGTGCGATTAACACCTGCTCTTTAAAAGTCCTTTGTGACGTCACAGCTAACACTATGGACGTGGCAGCGTGGCTGACTTCTAGGTGAAACACATACTTGTGTAATCAACGAAAATATGGAAATATGGAATCAACGATACGACAAAGAACTTCAATAAATTAATTCATCCATTTCCAAACTCTTGCGCGCTCCTGTGTTTCGAGTGCGTGCAAGGGGCATAGTGGCGTGCGGACGCACCGGTGCAACGCAACGCAACGGTTCTGCGTAAGCGCGCCGGATGCGGGCAATCGGGGCAATTTACCGCAGCTCCATTGCACGCCCCTTGCACAACTGCTACGTTTGTAAACAGCCTTAACTGATTGTCTGCCGGCTACCCTCATTAAACACTAGTACAGCTTTGTTACGTTACGTGGAAGAACTTAGAAAGTACCCATTTGAATAGTTATGTGGTCAAAGAGGTAATTTACGTGGCAATAAATGTTGAATTAAACACTTTAAGTGTCTCAGAATGGCGGTTTGTACAACCTGTCATTTTGAGGCAATTTACGTAATGAATATAAACAAGTCCATATTACTGTGATTTGTGCGGTTAATTTTAAAAACTTTTTAACAATAGATCCAGTTCCTTGGAGAGACAGCTCCACTTCGAATACCTAAACCTATTTTCTGAATAAGTTTGATCGGAATGGAGAAACTTTTTCAAAGTAAAATATTTTTACAATATCTGTCTTCAGAGGTTGTCCTTCTTCATAGGCAAAAAAGTAAATTTAAAAACATTCCGCTTTATGACATAACAAAGCGGAAGGCATTTTTATAAAAACTATTGACAAGAAACATAAAAAAATATCAAAATCTAAAAATTTAAAAAATTACTGAGTTAATAAAAACCGACTGGATTTCTTGGTGGTAAAAATTAAAAGTTTGCAGTATTTAAACAGGAGATGGCTTGCTGTGGTGGTTGTTGTGGTGGCTGTTGCGGACCATGTGGGGGGTGTTGTGGATCTTGTAGTCCCTGTTGTGGATCTTGTGGACCCTGTTGCGGATCTTGTTGCGGATCATGTGGACCCGGCTGTGCGGCCTGTTGTACTCCTTGCCATGGACCTTGCAGAACTCTTATACCCTGTAGTAAACCCGTTTGTGGATGTTGCGGACCGTGTGGACCTTGTTGTGGCCCATGCTGCGGTCTCTGTGGTCCATGCAGCCGAAACCAAACTGGATTCAACTCTCCAAACTGTTAGCGCCGGAGCTTGACAACGAGATGATTGCTAAGCTCGCCCTAATCGTGCGAACAAGGTTATTGATACTTGAACAAGACCTAGTGATGTTCATAATGTCCTGTGCTGTTTATAAAGTCTACAAATTCGCCAAGGCTCGGTTTGCTAACTGACCAACGCGGTGTCCATGTTCACGTCAAGCACCACGCGGTTGTCGCCATGATTCGTCTGGTCGAAAGTGAACAAAGATGAAAAAATGAAGGAAAATGTTAAATTACAATATATTGTACTGTTGCTAATATTTTGCTTTTTATTCTGCCTATTAGAGTCAAAAAGTCTCACTAACAGTTTAATTCAGTTAGCGTATAAACACATTTCAGTATAGATACCGGCACGGATCTGGAGCGCTGACCTCTACAGTTCTACTTGCGCAGAAGCACGCGGAAATGAAAATATCGGGTCTCTTTAGTATCAAAAGAGATGCGGGGGCGGGGAGTGCAATCCTTGTACAGTGATTGGCTCGCTGATGTGTACGATGCGCAAAGCGATCCCCGCTCTTTCGCCGAGTGACAAGATTCGTGCCGCTATCTGTACTTTCCTACAAAAGCGGAACTCGAACCAGAATTGAACAACTAGGAGTAGAAAATTCAAGATTTTTCCACAATTTTCAGTGTAGTCACTATGATTTTATTTGCAATTATTCTCAGTATATTCACTAAAAAATTTTTCGCCATTCTCAGTGTACCTATTCATTAAGATTTTTACGCAATTCTCAATAACATTTTTTCGATTCATTACTCTTTAATTCTTATCGTATTATGAGATAGCTTTTCCATTTCCCCTGCATAAATAATAATTTATTAGACTGCAACATTTTATACTAACAAACAACACAAAAAACAAAGACATATTAAATAAAATAAAATAGTATTCTGGTACCCAAGGGAAAATTTCACTTGTGTTATGGGTACCTACCAAGATTCTCACAGCTTTACAGCATACGTTACATCAAAAGGTAACAAAGTAATCGGTCAAAACCCAAAAAGTTAAGAACGAGAGAACAGCCCTTTTATGTGTGTGAATGTTGGGTCTGTGAAGTTGTGACTTACGGGGAGTGTGTCATTAAGAGGAGAATTGGGAAAAAAAAATGGTAGATAAAGAAAAAAAGAAAAGGAAAGAAAAAACGTTTTTTCGTACCTCACACATACAGTAAAATTAAAAATACAGTAGAATACATTGGAATTAAAATATAATAGAATTAAGTATAAAAAATAACAGTATGATCTGTGTAAGGCCAAAAAGGCGCCTAACTCAGCATATATTGCGATATTTAAAACGATAAATAACGCAGCGCTGGTATTCTGTTAAATAAGTAGATAATTATGCTTTTTATTATAGGTAACCCACTCCTTTTCCTTCTTTGCCTCCAGTTCGTACCAGGGCCCCGGGGTTCTCTTTCGCATCACACATGGCCCCAGTAGGCTTCGACCATCCTGGGCTCCTACACCATAAAAAATACAGTAAGAGCTATTTTGTTTTCAAAATAAAACCACTTTTATTTTTTAATACAGGTACAGAAATACAGATCTTACATTTGATGAACAGAGCGCTATGTTATGCCCGGAGGCGTACAAATGTGGTGAGCATCTAGCTCAAGATTACAAATTAAAGTTTCTAAAACAAATATTTAAGAATCATGCAGAATTATGATATATTATTTTGAAATTAGCAAACATTTAAATTGAAAAAATACATAATATTATGTCAGGCCTAAGTGAGGAATTATTTTCTAGCTTAAAATTAGTTAAGGGTTAATAGACGGTCTTATCGCTATATGCTATTTTTTAATAACATACTTTTAGAAAGAGAATAGATACGCAGGTAGTCTACAATACAAACTCAATAAATACAGTCGAAACAACGTAAATGTGTTACGCAATGCAAACTAACCTTTAATTAAAGCTCCAACGAAATGTAGGTGCAGGTACTATCCCGACCACCCACCCCTTCAAGGAACCCAGGCTATTACGCGTGGATTTTACGCTTTGTTTTCCAACAAAGCGCAAAAAATTACGGCCCTTGTATTTACGAAACCTCCTCCCACGCACTTTTCAATATCCTTTGTGGTGCAAAATTTAATTTAGACCCCCCTTTCAAAATAAAACCTTAACCTATTTAATTCACGTCACGGCGTCCTCACCTTCCGCATGACATAGGTCCTCACCGGACATGGTACGTTCGGGAGATTTCTGCACCGGATTCTTGCGGAAGAAACGCCCGGAGGACACGGTGGAGCATACGGTGAAAGTGTGCCGCACTTAGGCGGAGTACCGCCGTGTCCTCGTAAAGGCGATCAGCGGCAACGACCTATCGCGCAGAGCCCTAGCTCTGGCCATGGTCCAGAGCTGAAGTGAATGAGATGCCGTTGCATCCTAAGCAGTAATGCTAGCGAAGGATGTGGCCGCAAAAGTGAGGGAACGTACATCATCACACCCTAACCGCCACGACAGGGGACGCCCCGGGCGTCAGGAATCGCAGACCGATCTCCGGCCACCATAGTGTTTCACACGCCTAGTAGAGCCAATGACTACTAGATCCATGGGAAAACTTCTGAAATGGATACTCGTGGTCCTAGAACGCAAATGGCACCTGAAAACTGATACTGAAATGCCAATTGCAAAAAACGTAGATTCGAAAATATCAATTTCGCGGGGAACCCTCGAGCCCAGGAGCATTCACACCACAGGGGCGCCCAACCCGTACTATTCCTATACAAAGAGCAGACCTACCTAGAGCAGGGGTGGCCAAGTGGTAACGGCCCCGACTTACGAGTTGTAGGTCGCGGGTTCAAACCCAGCCAGACGCATTACTTTGTATAATTTATTTCATCACCACTGCTTTCAAAACGGTGAAGGAAAACATCGTGAGGAAACTGGCATGTCCTAGAACCAAAAATTCGAAGACGTGACATTCACCAATCCGCACTGGGCCCGCGTGGTGGATTACGGCCCATTCCCTCTTCTAAAGAGAGGAGGCCTGAGTCCCAACAATAGGAACATTAAAAGGCTGATTATGCTAACTGATTAAGACGTCATACATATTATCTTTCTCTAGATATTTTGGAACCAAAGATATCTTGTGGTTATTATTTAGGTTTCGATTGACGACCTCTGAAAATCTAATATTATGCTGGTACGTTTTCCCTTCATAATATAATCATAAATTAAAAACCTAAAGAAAAAACAGTACTAAATGTTTGTACAGTCGAGATTCTGAATGACGAAATTTTATTTCTAAAAACTTTTAACTTGTTTTTTTTTTCCTGGAACAAATTTTGTGAAATATTCGAGTGAATGACGGAAGTTTCCGAATACCAACCGAGCGATCTGGCGTTATCTCTCTTTTTCGCATTGCCTCTTTATCAGAGATTACGTTGGATGAAACAGCCAGCTTTTAAACCGCGCTTCGTTGACGGTAGACGGATCGAGACGGCCCCTCTTAAGATAGATTTTTACTGTGGGTATTTATTTTAATTGCTCTCTAGTAAACTTTTAAAGAGCCTATTACACTACGCGTTATTCAAAAAATGTATTTCTATGTCGTCGTATCGTTCTGTTTCATTCCTTTATACGACATTGGCGTAAGTTGCTCTCTTTCTTGTGTGACGATACATAGACCAGCGGGGTAACCATGACGTTCAAAGTAAGTTTGTTTCATTCTTATTTCAGTGTGGGTAAGAGATAGAACTATACAGGTTGTCTAGCGCCATCTCTTACCCACACTGGAAATAAGAATGAAACAATGTTACTTTGAACGTCATGGTACAGGTCTAAGACTGTCTGAATAACGCATAGTGTAACAGGCCCTTAAGAAATAAGCCCCCACACCTTCTAAGACTAAGTTACCAATTTCATTTTCCTGGATTTCCTCCTTATTAATCAATTTCCTAGATTAAAGGCTCATTTTACGATAGGTTATAGTTACGGAAAATTGCTCAAGGTTACACGAGAGAATTTTAGTTAAACACGGCTTTTGTTATAGTTATAATTAATTTGTATAATTTCCATTCATACCTACACACCCTGAGAAACGTGACCGAACCGCCAAGGGCAATGGCCTATTGTCCTTTCTGTCCCTCTTACTTTATAAGGGTTCGTTTTGAGAACGAGGTCTGTATTTCCAAACTAATAATATTACAAAGAGGAAAGATTTGATTTTTTGTTTGTTACGATTGAACTCGTAAAACTACTGGACCTATTTTCAAAGTTTTTTCACCAGTAGAAAGCTACTTTATCAGCGAGTAACATAAGTCTATATTTTCTATATTCACGCGGGCGAAACCGCTAGCAAAAATTAGTATTACATATAGATAATTTACCCCAGGGCTTCACTAAAACTAATTTCGTTATGGCTGGTCGACTAAACTGACTCGAAGGGCTGCAGAATATTGTATGAAGCTCTCTGGGATTTCCGAAAATAGATTCCGTTTAAGCTTGGGCGTCACTAAAATGTTAGCTTGAAGGGCTGCAGAAAATAAGATACGCTTTAGAAGCAGCTTTCGTGAACCTTCTGGGGTTCACGTCATTCTGTTTATTTAGGCTGACTTTAACTAATGTACGTTACCCCAAGAGGAAAGTTGCACGTAGAGCTATATGAGTGGAACGTATAATTAGTGAGTAATCTGCTGTTGGCTTAAAGGGCTGCAAAAAATGTATTTCACCCTCTAGGAATCACGATAGCAGATTCGGCGGCAACAGAGAATCTATGAACCTGCCTCCACCCAATTCTTCAGTTTTAAAAGAAAAGCCTACTGACACGAGCCTATATTTAGCTGGGTACTACCACACTAGACTAGGTACTAGAACTCTTTCTTTTAAATAAAAACTTACATTTTTACTACATCTGTGTCTGCGCAAGCTCTTCACGAATGTGACAGACTTTTTAATAATGTACGATTGTGTTGTTTATAATAAATTCCTCACGAAATCACTATCCTCCCAAAATAAAATATCGCTTCGAAAACATACGTCATGGATTTTCTTAAGGCTTATTAGGCTAGATTAATAAATAAACCACCAAATAATACGCAACACTTTATTGAACCAGACAAAAGTCAAGATCAAAACAGTAACAAATGTTTCAGGGCCCCAGGGCCGGATCATCCGCAGCAAGGGCCGCAGCACGACGCGCACAGGCCGCTGGTGCAGCCGCCGATGCAGCCATGTCCGCAGCTAAAGTATGAACCCGCCATGCCGGGCCGGGCCCTATAAAATAGATTATAAATTGAAACCAGACTACTGTTACTGCGATGGTAAATGGCGACGACTTGACATGTAGGTATGTAAGTAAAGAGTTATGTAGATAAAGTTTAAAATTATTTCACACTGCTCGCCGCGTCGCTGCCATTCCGGTATGACTGGGCCCAATATGACTTGCAGAATTATTGTCAAACTCAGAGCAACTTGTCTAAATGAATTTAATAAAAACATTTGATTGAAGTAATACTTTCCATATCTGATATTTTTCGATCTTTTCTCTCTTATATTTTAGAGATCAAATCATATTGTTCCTTATGTCCAAGCCCAAAGACTTGTAAATTTCAGGTCATATTGAACTGCTCTCTCACTGTTGCTCTCTGGGTGGTTATTTCTCCATTTTAAAGCAATTATTTTTTTAAAGTCTTATTTTTCTAACCCATGTAAACAGCCGATCCCTCCACAGCACGGCGAGCAGCAGTTCCCGCACGAGTGCACGCAGCAGGGTCCCGAACCGCAGTCCATGCGTCGGCCACAAGGGCCCCCGCAACACGGACCTGACATTGGGCCCTGGCAGCCTACGCAGCAGTTACGGACAGGCATCGCGAAATTTTATCTGAAAAATAGGAAGCATTCATTGTCATCATTCGATTGAAAGACGTCGACTACGGGCCATATGTAGTCTCCCATGTGTCGCCACAACGACTGGTCCTGCATATCTCGAATCCACTGGAGTCCCTACGCATTTATCTAAGGCAAAAATAAAGCACTAACAGTTTCCTTCTTTACCTTATTTAAGGCCCAAATGACATGCCATACTACCAAGATTAAGCATGGTGGATAAAATGTTGTTACAGGCTAAAGGAATGCGTATTGTCCTTGCGTCTATCTTCCCCAGTCATGCAGTAAGAGGGTCTAAATACAGATCCACACTTAGGTTAGACGCGAAGCTTCATAGACGTGTATTCGTCATTATACGCTTGGTGTAAGCCTGCGTGAAGTAACATACGAAACTATGAAACTGGTCGGCAAACTGGTCGTGTCGTGTCAATGAAGCTACGCGTCCAGGTGTTAGGGAATCTAACTAATGATTAATAACTATAGTTAGTAATCACAACTACAAATTACATAAAAAAAACATCGTAAAAAGTATTCAAAATTTTGATTACTAACTACAAATTGTAATTTTTGCAAACACGAAACCTTTAAATGTGTTGTAATAAAAAAGTAGTCTCGTAACTACACTACATAATTATTAAAAATGTCATAATTAGGTACTTACAAAATTTTACTACAAAAATATAAATAAGGTTTTTTTTTATGGTTTTCTTGGCTGATAGGTGATTACAGCAGCAGATTTTTTTGTAAAATGACGTCTGTTAAGACGACTTTCGAAATTCAAAATTAGACCATAAAGTTTATCTTCTAGAAATAGCAAATTTGGCGCACACGAGCAACTCACTTATTTGACCAGAAACTTTTTTGTTTCTATCGTACTTCTTGATGTGAGGAGCAAATTAGTTGCATAGACAAAAGTTGCTCGAGTGCGCTATCTTTTAATTGTTTTCTTTTTTTGTTGCAACAGCAAAGTAGGCAAAAATTATGAAGATGAAGAGAACATTGTTCGGCGTGAAATTCATCGCAGTTGATACTTTCGAAATTAATTGTATAAAGTCAGCCTACCTATTCAGCGACCTGCTGCAGCTGTTACAAATCTTTAAAATTCTCGGCTTTTCTCTGCTAAAATATGCCTGTAGGAGTCTGGTTTCCGCGCTTAGTACCATGCGTGGACCATGGCGGCCATCCTTTGGTGAGCCAATTCCATCTAGCCCACTTCTCTTCAAATACAGATTGGGCTTCCTAGGTTTTTCAGGGCGCCCATCAAGAAACTCAGGAATTGGGTTCGCATACGTATATCGGTGACACCTGTGCAGTAATATGCCTGTATTATATTATTAAATTTAAAAACCTTCCTCATGAAAAAAACTGCATGAATATCCTAGATTTTGAGTTTATAGAGTATCGAGAGACAGACGCGGTCCGGAATTATGTTTTTATAATATGTAAAGAAGTGCATAAAGCACCTAACACTTAAAATAGCCGAATTTGCTTGCAGCTCTACTATTTTTCGTAAACTTTCAAGAATAATAAAATTTTCCTTCAAACCCGCATGCAATTCTCTGAATTTGTTCAAATACAGAGTTTCTATGCAACCGAGTTACGATACATACTGGTTATCAGGATTCATAGACTTCTCGGACTTGTTCCGTTTTGACATAAAAATAAACAAACATACGTCAAAATTTAGTATCTACAACAGACCACACATTTTTGGTTTATTAAAAAAACTAATAAAGAACAAAAAATTGTAAAAATTTGTTAAAAGTATTAAAAAATTTCATTTTCTAAACACTTTTTCTGAAACTGACATCATGTGTTGCGGAGGTTGTGGTCCTTGCGGGGGTTGCTGCGGCGGTTGCTGCGGCGGGTGCTGCGGCGGTTGTTGTGGGGGTTGCGGGAGATGCTGCAGCGGCTACTGCGGCGGCGGGCCGTGCTGCTGCGGTACCCCCTGCAACTGTCAAGTAGCGGGCCTCGCGTACCCCGCCCCTTTCTGCGGCCCCTGCGGCGGCGTGTGCCGGGGCCCCTGCGGCCGCCCCTTCGGCACCTACAGCTGGAGGTATAGAGGGTGCTGCTGCTAAAGTCATTCCTCATATAATGTCCCAAATCTGTACTGTAAATAAAAAATCTGTTTTATCCACTCTGCTTTTTTTTTGCACACTCTAACGTAAAATTGAACAGCATTTTCTTTGCATTTTTTTGGATTGGGTTCGCTTGTGGCAGGAAAACCTGGGATTGGGTTTTAGTCAGTATAAATCTGACACACCTAGGATGAAGTGGGAACTCCATGCTAGAGCGGGAGAAGTCATTGGATGACCACGGAAAATAACTTCCATCTTCCATACCGCACGGCATGTAAGCACTACAAAATATATAGCTTTAAATGTAGCTCTATAATTAATTTCTTTTAAGAGTCAGGCGTCAAGGTGCGCGAAAACGGAAGTGCGGTCATTTCGTTGACCGTCCACATCAGATAATGGCGACCGGAACTGCCGAGCGATGTGCCCACGATAAAATACTTTTCGTCACTCGACTTCTCTTTTAATGGATTTCGCGTGTATTTAACAGTCATTAGCCACCAGTCATTGTACCTACGTTTTAATTATTTTACGTAGAAATCATAAAAGTTATTTCTTGGACGTCGAGAACACATAAAAATAACGTATATTACCTAGCCGTGATTATTATCACGTAAAGCTTCGTCTGATATTGACTGAATCACTGGCGTATCTACCGAAGGGTTAGGTGGGGCAGGCCCCGGGCGCTCCCAAGCTCTGGGGCCCCCAAAACCTGAGTAGCAAACCTCTTATCGAAAAATCGTCCCACCAACGAAATCTAAATAAAATGGTGGCAACACTACTTTAATGATGGCAACTCATTTTAGTCAGTAAAACTCGGACACTCCTTTCCGCTCCACCCAGAGCAGGAGAGGTTATTTGATGATTTCCTATGTAAAAAAGGGACCCCAGTTTGTTTTTTACCCAGGGCCATTGATCACCTTGCTACGCCGCTGGACTCAATCATTCAAGAAACTCTTCTCAGAGTGATTCATCGAGTTTTCAGAATCGATAAATGATGCCGATATCGCAGAATCCGACGAGATGGTCATCATAAATGTTGTTTAGGTGATAATTACATCAAGCGTGTGACCTCGGTAGTATATAATGCATGCGAGGTCTCTGCGCTTTGTGTCACTGATGGACCCGAGGCCCTACCACGAGCTATTATTGCGATCTATTTTACTACCTAAACTGAACTGTTAAGGAGATTGAGAAATAGGGTGTATTTCTCTGCCTTTTTCTCGCTCGCACGCCTGACGCCTTAACATGTCACCATGGTAAGGCCGGGGTCAGCTACTATTTATACGCCGTGTAGTCAATGCTTGACTGAAAACAATCATCTGATAATGAAACCGAAAGGTAGGCACTGGAACTCATACTATGTAAATAATATTTTTTAATTAATTAATAAATATGTACTCATAATAAAACACATACTATGGTGTTAATTACGGAGAGTAATTAACACCATAGTATTATATTTACTCACCATATTAATACGATATTAATATGGTGAGTAACTAAATAAAAAAAAATTGATTTTATTCCCTATTTCTCTGTTATTAAGTGCCTGTATTATTTCAACTTAAAGTAAATGATTTCATCCACAATATTACTACAATCCCTTATTCCCCAAAGGTACTACAACCGGGTCAGAGTCGTGGAAATAATGAATTCAATTTTCCCAATGACAACGCCGTCTGTTTCACAATATTTCTAGTAATTTGCGTGTCCGCCCGGCCTTTGACCTGTTTCGGCGAATCCTCCATATTACCTGTGCAGGTAAAAGACTACGGATTAACCCGTATAACACAAAGCATTTTCTAGAAACGCGAATGTCACTATTGTGCGGATCATCCAAAGCACACGGTGAAGCATGTGGAGGAACTTTGCCCCGCTTGGATGGAGCACCGGCGTGTCCTCGTGAAGGCGTTCGACGGTGTCAACCCTAGTTCAGGCCATGGCACGGAGCGAGAGGGAATGTGAAACAGTAACCTCCTTCTGATATCCGAAACACTTACCGTCCGAGTTACGGCACTGATTAGGTCTTAAATAACCAAAAATAAAGTTTATAAAACCAAATACCATTACTTACACATCGAAGACTCAATAAATAGTAAAACTGTAAAGCCTAGACAGAAAGAACGCTACATCAACTCGAATTATATTTTTTTCTCTCTTCTTATATTCTGTAACTTGGCAATCGTGTAACATACAGAGGGCCATTCGTCTATTGTGTCATGAGCTTTATAATAGGCATCTTCAAAGGAAGCTTCGTCAAGCTAGCCTTATAGTGGTGTAGCGTTAATACCAATAACTTAACTTAAAAAAAAATGTTGCGTGCTGCACCATCTTGTGAAAACGTAGCCACGCTCATTCCCATTGCTTTCTACCTATAACATGGAAGAAACAAATCTGCTAGTCTTTCTCTATCTTTGCTAGGTGACTTTATAATAGTCACTGCAACAGTATAGGTACACAGAAGTAACAATTCTACTACGGTCTCTCTAACTCTGCTAGATGACTTTTAATAGTCACTGCAATAATATACATGGAAGAAACAAATCTGTTAGTCTCTTTCTCTATCTCTGCTAAGTGACTTCTAAATAGTCACAGCAACAGTATAAGTACACGGAAGTAACAAATCTACTACGGTCTCTCTATCTCTGCTTGATGATTTTTTAATAGTCACTGCAATAAAGAAACAAATCTGCTAATCTCTTTCTCTATCTCTGCTAGGTGACTTTTCAATAGTCACTGCAGCAGTATAAGTACACAGAAATAACAAATCTACTACGGTCTCTCCATCTCTGCTAGATGACTTCAATAGTCACTGAAATAATATACACGGAAGAAACAAATCTGCTAGTCTCTTTCTCTATCTCTGCTAGGTGACTTCTCAATAGTCACTGCAACAGTATAAGTACACGGAAGTAACAAATCTACTACGGTCTCTCTATCTCTGCTAGATGACTTTCCAATAATCACTGCAATAATATACATGGAAGAAACAAATCTGTTAGTCTCTTTCTCTATCTCTGCTTGGTGACTTTCCAATAGTCATTGCAACAGTATAAGTACACGAAATTAACAAATCTACTACGGTCTCTCTATCCCTGCTAGATGACTTTCCAATAGTCACTGCAATAATGTACACGATAGAAACAAATCTGCTACGGTCTATTTCTCTATGTTTATGTAGAATATCTCTTGTTCTACAATTGGTAGGTACACATTAAAAAAATCGAGCTCATTAACATGAAACAAAGTACTACGATCTGGGGTGCTAGATTGTTCAAAAGAGTTAGTGTGGCCTCTTTTTAGTCAGTAAATGTCTGTCACGCTCCCCCCAGCGCGGGAGAAGTTATTTAATAATTTCCTACCTCAAAAAAATATCTCAAAACGTCAAAATTTTGCTGGGATGACGCACACTTTTTTCCACATTATCTATAAAATACAAAAACCATTTTATGTTGAGCTCAGGTATATTTATTACATAAGATAATGGTAGGTCAGGATAGAGCGGGTTTTTTTTATAGATGCGGGTACCGTTTCCACAGAACGCCGTGGCGAGGGGTCGCCTTCCACGAACTTCGCCCCTATAGAGTCACAGTTTATTTTTATACATTTCTAATAACCGTGACATGTTGGATCTCATGTGCCACGTAGGTTATCAATCTTCAAGATCTTGGTATGGCTTGATCTATTTTTAATTTAGTTTGCTTGAACTGAAGTCATAATGGGCACTTTTGCAACGTAACTATTAGGACTTGTCTGTTTCTTTGAAGATCATGAACACAGCTTCATATCTTCGCCGGTTGTAATTCTGTAAACATTAGTTAGGGCAATATTTCATTTTTTTCTGCAAATTAGTTTATGAACTTTGCGGTCCCTGCTGCGGCATGAGCTGATGTATTTGTGAAGGGTTTCTAAGGTGGCCCGTTCTGACGATAAAGTTTTGAATTTTGGTCCGTATTCGTTGGGTATAGGCATCCAGGTTAGCGTAGTAACATCGAATTCTTCTTGATAGCTCTGGTGTCCAATGTAGAAATCTAAGCTTTGAAAATAAACGTAAATTAGAGCCTGCTCACAGCAAGCAACAAGGGCACCATGGACAGCAACAGCACTCTTGGATTTGTAAGGGATTCATGCGTAACTTTTTCAAGGGCGAACGGGGTGAGCTACACCCGCATCCACACGTATATACTGCCGGTTGCGTATTTCCAAATGTTTCTTTCTCGTCTGGCATTTTATTATACGGTTGTTTGTTGTTAGTTATATTTTATTTATTTCGGATTTATTGGATAGTTTTTGCCGCAGCAGGTTAGGATTTTTGGAGTGAGTATTTGACGTATTATGGCATTTGTGTTCTAGATGACATTATTATTTCTTCTTTTAGTTCTGTCAGAATATTGTCAGAAATGCAGAAAAAAGCATAAACTGCCATAGAGAAAAGTATGTTGAATAGAATGTGCGTACAAGGTAAGAAACAAATCCAAACAAACACCAAAGAGTGGGCATTGACGATCTTATGGAAACCGCACGCTTGCTTTGCTGATGTGTCCGCACAGAACTATGGAAGGCACACAAGAACGCAAATAACTGTTATGCACGGAACACTTATTTGTGTTCTATCGATATCCATCCAGAAAGTTATTATTTCTAACTAATCTAATAGAAAAAATGTAATAAAAATCTTATAATTAAAAAGAAATAATCTAATCTAAAAGAAAGAACCTTTTAACATGTGACGACTCCATAGTTTTGACCAAAAACCTACCAAGTGCGAGTCGGATTCACACACAAAGGGTTCCGTACTGTCCGTAGCAAAAATAGCAAAAAAAATGACGTTTGTTGTATGGGAGCCCCACTTAAATAGTTATTTTATTCTGTTTTTATTTGTTGTTATAGCGGCAACTGAAATACATCATCTGTAAAAATTTTAAAGGTCTAGCTATCAGCGTTCATAAGACTGACGATAGTGACAGACGGGCAGACAGACAGACAGACGGACGGACAGCGGTCCCGTTTTACCCTTTGGGTATGGAACCCTAAAAACTAGTATGAAGTAGTAGCTAAGTATTTACCCGCGTCCAGTCTGCATCGCCGTCGGCACTGGATAAGCATTCGACCGTCAAAGGTGCATGCAAACTGCGTGATCCGGCAGCCTGGTTGACTGTGCTTCAGAGAAAATCATCAATACAGCATCATCCTTTTGTAGGTTTAACTCAGCACTAAACTATAAAGTAGTAAAATTTTAATAAACTTTTCTTCTATATTTTTTGAGTGAGTAAACCTTCATTATTGACTTCTGCAAATGGGAAGAATTCTGTGATCCCTGCTGCGGCATGATCTGGTGTACTTTTTGTGAAGGGTTAGGTATAGAATTATTGGCATCGTCCCGGTGGATTGTTTAAAAATAATTGAGCCACAGTCATTAGAAACAAAGATTTAAATTCTGGTCGATCTTCGTTGCTTATGAGCGGACACAGATGAGTGTCTTAGCATTGTATCTGTTGTGACAGCTCCCATATGAAAATCTTCTCTTTGAAGAAAAGCGTCCTCACAACAAGCAACAAGGAGGGCTAGGGCAGAGACAGCACTTCTGCCTAAAAGGGTTCAGGCGCAACTCTCTCACGGGCCTGGTGCACTCAAATCCACTCGTATATATTGCCTGTTGCGCATTCTCATAGCTTTCGCACCAGTTTGGCATATTTATTATAGGAACTGTTGTTTGTTGTTTATTACTGCTTGTGGTTCTTTTTTATTGTAGGTTTTGGTAGATATTTTTTGCCGCAGCAGATTATTGAGAGGTGTTTGACGTATTGTGATAGGATGTGTAAACTATTTGCTGTCAAACTTATCGCCTCGCCTTCCTGTCATCATATTCAATGTTCTTATTACCATAATACATTAATATCTTATGGAATGATAATCTTTGGCGAACTGAACGCAATATTATGTTAGGGTCAATTCACACTAACATGGCAGCAGCTGGTCGCGGCAGACTTACGCCAATACTTTCCAAGCCGCAAGCGGCCGTCGGTAACCGCGCGCACGGTTTCCCACGCCACGCTAGATAGCACCAAGTTTCTAGTTTCTGAAAGAAATTTATTATTTTAGCACTTAGAGAAAAAGAATAAAGAAAGAAACGAAGGAAAAAATAAAGGTGCCGCGAGTGGCCTCGCTTCGCCGCGGTCAGTCGCGGACAGGACTGCTGACAAGACGCTCGCGGCCGCGTGACCGCTCACGGTTCCCTGCGAGTTCCCTGCGGCGCCGCAAGCGGCAGCATGCCCTTTTTGACCTTTTCAAGCGACACTAGTTTTTTTGCAGTTTCAAATCATTTCACACTAAAAATGTTCGGAGCGTCGCCGTCACTGCCGGCTGCTGCCTTTTCGCTAATGATCGACCCTTGAGGCTTCAACTTGAATTAAAAATTTTCTACTGCACGACGACTAAAAATAAATACAAACCATGCGTAATAACGCATAATCCAATAGCACCACCAATTTTAGGAATCAAATGCTCTCTATTTAGGACCCATTAATAATAATGTTTTAATCCGTGATGCTTGGCAACACACCAATAAAATAGGGTGTCACATTGGGCGGTCTTATCGCTAAAGGCGATTTTAATAACAATATCTCTCTATCTATCTATCTTGGCAACCGTCCCTTTGTACCTATTGGCCTAACTCTGTTCTATCTCCTGCTTGATGTTTTTTCTTAAACATCCGCTTTCTATTTTCCGAATTATTCCGTTGCAGGTTTCAGTCTTGGTCAAAACTATCTAGTTGCTCCGCTTCTTAGGATGGGCACGCCACAATCGGGGCCGTAAAGTGGCTGTGAGGCACCACAGCATCCTCACCTTCCGCATGCCGCAGCTAGGTCCTCACCGAATATGGCAAGTTCCGGAGGTTCCTGTTTCGGTTTCAGGCGGAAGAAATGCCCTGGTAACACCATTGTACGGACCGCCCTAAGGAGACGGTGGAGGCGTGCCCCGTTTGACCGAAGCACCACCGTGTTTTTATGGAAGCGATCGGCAGCGGCGACCGCTCGCGCCGGGCCCTGGTTCAGGTCATGATCTGGAACGAGGGGGAATGGGATGCAGTCGCCTCCTTCTGCAAAGCAGTAAGGAGGCATTTCAACTGGAGCTGGGTGGAGTGGATTTGTGCTAGCTTCCGTACCATGCTCTTCGCTCAGTACCCGACTCCATTCTGTCAGGCTCGAAGCTGTGTGTTCATTTGTTTTATTCTAAAGTCCGCTCAGCTCTACTCCACTCCATTTACATTGTTTCCACTGATGCGGAAAGGAGATTTCGAGCACTGTGATCAAATTGTGATTGGTCCGCTCCTCTTCACTCTACCTTACTCCGCTTCAGTTGAAACGCACCCTTACATTGTTTCCATTGATGCTGAGTGGAGATTTTGAGCACTAGGTCCAGGTCCACGCTCGGTCACGACAGGAGACGCCCCGGGTGTCAGGAGATGCAGAGCGATCCCCGGCCACCGTAAGCACGGACTTGCGGACGACGAGCAATGTCGTCCGGCCGCCCGGTAAGGACTGAGCCAAAGTCGTCAACGGTGTGTTGTATAATTTCTACAAATCCTGCTCAAATTGTTGGCCTCTGTTGTAAATGCAGTCCCAACATCTGTTTCGTATTTCGACAGTTATTGTAAGAAGTCGTATTTCCTCCTTAGTAGGATTGAAAGCCGTTCCAATGCGTTGTTTACAAGTTAGTCTTTTGTGACTCATTCACAATTCTAGCGAATTTACACGGCTGTTTTAGCGAGTGAATCCAAACTAACTGAGCCAAAAATCGTCGTCGGTATGTTGTACTGCACGTGCGCCTACTAGTGACACTGACTACCTCAACACAGGATACCCTGATACTAGTGACAATGACTTTCACTACACAGGATACCCTTCATACCTTTTCATAATGGGGTAAAGAGTATATGTATTATCTTTAATCACCTAAATAAAAACTTAAAATGTTTCCAGCACACTTAAACAAGTAAACGTACTTTAACGACCGCTCGAAGTTGTGCTGCGGCTCCGAAGACGCAAAACCATAAGGGCCTGCCGATACCCGGGCTATTTATGAAACGAAAAACGTGGTCCTAGAACGCAAAGGGCACCAGACGTGGTTATAGTCGGTAAGTGTGGTACGCCTTTGCGCTTAACCTTGTGGGAGACTCCCCAAATAAAAAAAAACAGGGATACAAAAAAAAAAGACATTTTCAACGTTTATATTACAAAACAGCACAGTCTCGCGGGATTAACAACAGCAGTATCTTCGTTCGGCGCTGTGGCAGTTGCAGCAGGGCCCTGTGGGACAGCAGCAACATCCCTGCACGCACGGAGCACAGCAGCACCTCATCATGGGTGGGTCACACCCACCTGGACACCTCGCAAATGTTCCATGTTCGAAGTTCCTGTAGCACCCGTGCTGGTACGGCATTTTATTACAAAACTTGTTGTTAATTATTTTTTAACTTTTAAGATTTTAGTTTTTTACGTTTTTTTGTATTTTTCCGTCGTAGCTGATTTTTTAGACTGAAGAATGTGACTTTGACAGTTGGGTTATGTTTTTTGAGTGGCGTTTTCTTTCGGCCAGTTTTTTTACATATTCTTCAGTTTTTTTTATTTTTTTATTTGATACTAGCTTCTGCCAGCGGCTTCGCCCGCGTGAGAGTAGGTTTCTCCTAACAAACTTTGGTAGATATTTATAAAATCTACAATTAATTAGAACATTTTATGGTTCTATATTTTATAGTTTAGACAGCGTATGCAAAATAAGTAACTTTTCTGGTTGACTTTTTACACCTTGTGTCCGAAAATCTCAAATGTCTTATGGAACCCTATTATTTTCCAAAATAAAATATAGCCTATGTTACTCGTGGATAAAGTAGCTTTCGAATGGTGAAAGAATTTTTAAAATCGGTCCAGTAGTTTTTGAGCCTATTCATTACAAACAAACAAAGTTTTCCTCTTTATAATATTAGTGTAGATAAACTAGTGGTTGACTGCGATCCCACCTGATGGTAAGCAGTGAGTGGTGCAGTGAGTTTGTCATAATCTCGTCTTGCATAAGTAAAGCCCTTAGGGTATAAAAGGTCCTTGGTAAAGCCATTACATTAAGGTACAAAATTTTCTCCAACATGACTCGCAACGCTCAATCTACGTTGGAGCTAGCGCCAAAGTACTCTGTGGCTAGCGCGTACTGGTGACTTTTGTCATCATGACTTTTGTCGCCGTGACTTTTGACAAAAAGTCACCGTACTCATGAACCCAACGTGGCACTAGACGCGTGACAGTTGGGTAAAAAATTACAAAAAAATATATTTTCACCCTAACTAACGACTGTTTGATAATATTTAAAACCTCCATAGAAAATTGAATATAAATATATTTTTATAACTTAATTTCAATCGTGTGAACGACTAAGCAAAACGCGCGAATTTTATTTCGCAGTGCGGACATAGCCTTATCTACTCTATACTGCACGAAACATTCGCGCGGGTATATTTCCACACCGCATCGCGTAAGGAAGTTAGTGATAGCATTATGGGTGACAGGATAGAAGGGAAGAAAAAAAGTTTTACGCCGACCCCAAAATAAGACGGGACAAGGGCAGGATAATGATAATGATATCATTCGCATCAAATCTGCTTGAAATCACAGTTTTTTTTTATCGCCTGTGCGATGACTTTCATAACATTCAATGTGTTACAGAATAACGAAAAAAAAACCTCGCAGTGAAATACGATATGCGAACAGGCCCTTACAAAATTTTATAAACATACGAAAGATGTTCTTGGCGGGATTTCTTCGAGTGAAATTCAGTGGCTGTTTTTTTTTTTTTTTTTTTTTTTTAGTTGATATAAACCAGTGCTTGACTGCGATCCCACCTGATGATAAGCGGAGATGCAATCATTGATGGTCAGGCGCACTAGTTTATTAAGAGCCTATTCACTCTAGCCTTGAAGACACCTATATTATAGTTGGACGGAAAGACCGCAGCAGGCAGATTGTTCCAGTCCTTCGATGTACGCGGTATAAACGACGAAGCGAAACGCTTAGTCCGGACCGTTGAAGTTTCAACAACGTAAGGGTGGATACTCGCCGTTCGGCGGCTTGTCCGATGGTAGAAAGGAGATGGCGGAATCAAGTCATGCAGTTCCCGCGCACACTCTCCAAAATGTAACCTGTAAAATACCGATAGGCTGGCTACTCTGCGCCTGTGCTCGAGGCTTTGTAGATTGGACTTAACCAAATCTGGAAATTCAAAAAAAATTAAATTCGCAAATTGATTCCTAGTGAATATTGTGATGTAAAATTGGTGTAGTTTTGTATCTCAAGTGCCTGCGCAACTGGACAATATGTGGAATC
Organism: Mythimna vitellina; assembly: GCA_949316375.1. Taxonomy (NCBI): domain Eukaryota; kingdom Metazoa; phylum Arthropoda; class Insecta; order Lepidoptera; family Noctuidae; genus Mythimna; species Mythimna vitellina. The sequence continues at coordinate 19,807,424 of OX438692.1, forward strand.
ATTGAAATAGGCGCGATCTCGGTAAAATGGAGCTGAGAATTTTATTGTAGTTTTGGTTACCTTAGCGAAGTTTGCCGACAAGGCTGAATCGATACATTTGCTGCCAAATACTACAAAAGACATTAGGATATGTTACACCCGCATTCTAATGTAAAACAAAAAAAAAACTATGCGAATACGATAGAAAACAAGAAAACATGGACGAAAGACTAGGCGATATGGTGGAACGACTATAGCCTTCCCTAAGGGGTAAAAAGGAAAAAAATTCTTACGAAAACAATGGCTATTCAAATATCGAATTCGCTCCCCATTGTTCTGCCAACTGTCAAAATTTAAAAAATCGTCTAATTTTTTCTGGTCACCCAAAATTAGTCTTAAATATTTTCGGAAAAATTATTTTCTGATCCGAAATTGATTATTTAGGGAGTTTGCTACGATGCCAGTATACTATGGTGGATTCGTCGGCGGGCCTCACAGCGGCGGCTACTGCCTGTACTCGTGCGGTTGCTGCCCGTCGACCGGGGGCTGTGGTCCTTGTGGCCCCTTACCGGGACCTTGCTGCGGACTTTCATGCTAGTCAGGTGGGTTAAATATCAAGCCGTAAACGTTCATTGCTGAGAACGGAGAGGGCTGTTGCAGGGAAATTTGCAAAAATCTTATCAAAATAATCACAATCAGTACCTTGGCTGGGAACTAGTGGGATTAGTAGTGATCAGCCACAGGTATTTGCAGATCTTTGACAGCCAACAAATACGTTCCAAATAATCACCAGTGTTCCTACCAGTGTTACCAACTGAAGTACAGTTCAGAAGTATCCTTAATTAAAGCCTTACCGTTACTAACTGCACCTATGGACAGATTATACAGTTAGTACTATATTTTACACCGGGACACCATGGCGGCGCGATTAGTTGCGCCACCATGGTGTCCGTAAGTTACCAAACTAGACACCATACAGACAGCCGCTACACCGCACTGAGACAGAATCAAAATAGACCTTAAATGCACACCAAGTAAGTAACTCTCTATAGTGCTGTATACATTTTGTTGGTAGCGGCGACTGGTCCGCCGCCATGCTGTCCTGGTGAAATATAGCTCTCACATCCTTTTAGATCACCCATTCAAATCACCGCCAGTTATTCGTCAAATGTCGCCCGGCAAGGAGCAAAGCCGGGCTAATGATTTTTTTAAATGTGGGAATTCATCCAATGACTTCTTCCGCCCTAGGGCGGAACGGGAGGGCGTTTCAGACTTATACTTAACAATTGGCCTGCGGTCTTCCCATCCGATTATAATTTTGGCGTCTTCAAGGCTAGAGTGAATAGGCTCTTAATAAACTAGTGCGCCTCACCATCAACGGTTGCATCACTGCTTATCATCAGGTGGGATCGCAATCAAGCACTAGTACTTACTAAAACCACACCTTGTTCCTTCTCTGCCTAAGGTTCCAGGACCCCGGGTTTCCCTTTTGGAAGTAAACCCCCAGGCTTTTACAGTTTTGCTGACATCTCTTTGAGGAGGCACGCATGGAACTCTACGCGCCGTCGACGACTCGGGCTCCGGACGGTTACCGGACGGCGAGCTATATATTGCTCGTTGTCCTCAAGCCCATGCGGGCTATGAATGATGATAATGGATTGTTGCAGGTCCCAGCGGACTGGCCTAGTGAGACATGTGTGCTGGAAGAGAATGTACAGATAGTGACGTCCCTCTTGGTGTTCGCGCTGATGACCGCCATCGGTGTGCTCGGCTTCATGGCGGAGTGCAGTCTCGTCAAATCACACGTGGATGTTTTTGTTATTAAATAAAATTGAAAACGAAATTCGCTATTATTCAACAGCCTTTAGTCACATAACGTCCACTATATCATATTGTCCACTGTATCGAAATGTCCACAGTGTCAGAATGGTAATTTTAAAATGTCCTATTATCAAAATGTCCACTTTATCAAATAGTCAACTACATAAACCAAAATGTTTAATTAAATCAATAATAATTTCCAAGAATGCATATAATTAAAACAAAGAAATTTCAGTTATTTACGACGAAAGTGGTCTTCTTCATCTCTACAAAAATTTAAACAAAAAGTAACTAAAAGTAACAACAGTCTACAATTACTCCTTAAAAACAAAAAAATTAATGTTATTTCTACATTGGCTAATCTTGGGTACGCCACAATGATGGCGGTAAGTCCTTTCTTTGAGGAGTGGCTGGTAAGACCTCTCGGCGTCCTCACCTTCTGCATGGCATAGGTACTCATCGAATTCAGACGAAAAAAACGGCCATGTGTCACCATTGGGAGGACCGCCCGCAGGTCCCAGTGGAGCATATGGTGAAGGTATACTCCGCTTGGGTGGAGCACCGCTGTATCTTCGTGGGAGCGATCGGCGGCAACGACCTTTCGTACCGGGCCCTGGTTCTGGCTATGGTCCGGGGCAAGAGGGAGTAGGTTTTTTTTTAATGTGGGAAATCATCAAATGATTTTTCTCGCTCTAGGGCGGAGGCGCGTGTCAGACTTATACTGACTCAAGAGCTCTAGGGCGGAGCTGGAGGAGACTTACCGACTAAAACCCACACCTTTGTTCTTTCTTTGCCTACCGTTCCAAGACCCCGGGTTTCCCTTTCGGAAAAGAACCCATACACCCACTATAGGCTTTGCAACTGCTGGGCCCCTACAGTCTTGCTGACATCTCTTTTAGACGCGCGTGGAACACTACGCGCCTCGACAACTGGTTTACCCATTGCTCATCATTCGCAAGGCCGTGCCTACGGTGGCTGGAAGTCGCCCTGCGACTCCCGACACCCGAGACGTAGTGTTATACGCGTGCCTCAAAAAGATGTCAGCAAACCTACCATCTAACTCACGCGCGCAAAAAAAAAGAATGTTTTTGTTTGTTGCAATTTTTTTTTGTCATTTCTACGTCTTCTAAATGTTTGAAACGTAGTTTATTTGTTTCACAAAATCGTTTTTTTATATAATTGTTTCCCTTCTTCCTCAATGGTTCAAAGACATCCTCAAATATTTGGCCGGTTTTTTATAAAGTGGACCTTAATATGAAGAGTGGACATAATGAAACTGTGGACATTTCGGTACAGTGGACATTTCGATACAGTGGACATTTGGATGAAATGGACATTTTGATACAGTGGACCATTTGATATAGCCTTTAGTCGCATAACGTCCACTATATTAAATGGTCCACTGTATCAAAATGTCCATTTCATCCAAATGTCCACAATATCGAAATGTCCACTCTACCGAAAAGTCCACAGTTTAATTATGTCCAATCTTCATATTAAGGTCCACTTTATAAAAAACCGGCCAAATATTTAAGGATGTCTTTGAACCATTGAGGCAGAAGGGAAACAATTATATAAGAGAAAACTATTTTGTGAAAGAAATAAACTACGTTTAAATATCAAAAAAATTTGCAACAAACAAAAACATTTTTTTTTTGCGCGCGTTTTTTAGATGGCGGGTTTGCTGAAATTTCTTTGTGGCACGCGTATAACATTACGTCCCGAGTGTCGGGAGTCGCAGGGCGACTTCCAGCCACCGTAGGCACGTCCTTGCGAATGATGAGCAATGGGTAGCACTTGTGGTCGAGGCGCGTAGAACACTTCAGAGAAAAGATGAGATGTCAGCAAGACCGTAGGGGCCCAGCAGGGGCAAAGCCTATTGGGTGCATGGGTTCTTTTTCGAAAGGGAAATCCCGGGTCTTGGAACGCTAGGCAAAAAAGGAACAAAGGTGTGGGTTTTAGTCAGTAAAAGTCTGATATGCCCTTCATCTCCGCCCTAGAGCTTTTGAGTCAGTAAAAGTCTGACATGCCCTTCCGCCTTAGAGCGGGAAAAATCATTTGATGATTTCTCACCTTAAAAAAACCAATTCTCTCTTGCCCCGGACCATCGCCAGAACCAGGGCCCGGTACGAAAGGTCGTTGCCGCCGATCGCTCCCACGAAGACACAGCGGTGCTCCACCCAAGAGAGGTACACCTCCACCATGTGCTCCACTGTGTCCTGCGGGCGGTCCGCCCAATGGTGACACATGAGCGTTTTTTCGTCTGAATTCGATGAGGACCTATGCCATGCAGAAGTCGAGGACACCGAGAGGTCTTACAAGCCACTCCTCCAAGAAAGGACTTATCGCCATCATTGTGGCGTACCCAAGATTAGCTAACGTAGATATAACATTTAATTTTTTTGTTTTTAAGGAGTAATTGTAGACTGTTGTTACTTTTAGTTATTTTTAGTTTAAATTTTTGTAGAGATGAAGAAAACCACTCGTCGTAAATAACTGAAATTCCTTTGTTTTAATTATATGTATTCAAGGAAATTATTATTGTTTTATTTAATCATTTTGGTATAAGTAGTTGACTATTTGATAAAGTGGACATTTTGATAATAGGACATTTTAAAATTACCATTCTGAAACTGTGGACATTTCGATACAGTGGACAATTTGATATAGTGGACTTTATGTGACTAAAGGGATATAGTGGACGTTATGTGACTAAAGGTTCAACAGTTTGTTTCCCAAATCCTTGATTTGTATGAGTTAAGCCGGATGCCCGACTCCCACTCCTCAGTCACACGTCCAGTAAGCGCGCACGCTCTGCAGTAGTAGTAGATGTCAAGATTAGGTTTTCCTGAACTACTTTAAGTTTTCCATTAATTATAACGAACTTTCAAAAAAGAATCCACACACGATTGGTGCCAAGCGATAGAGGGTAGAGTGGTCGAGAGTATACACGAGGTTAAGAGGTACGAGTGTACCGAGTGACCCGAGAGAAATGGTGATCGAGAGGTAGAGGTTAGAGTGCCCAGAGGTAGTGACCGTGGAGTGCCCAGAGGTTAGAGTGACCCTGGAGTGCCCAGAGGTAGTGACCGTGGAGTGCCCAGAGGTTAGAGTGACCCTGGAGTGCCCAGAGGTAGAGACCCTGGAGTGCCCAGAGGTAGAGACCCTGGAGTGCCCAGAGGTAGAGACCCTGGAGTGCCCAGAGATAGAGTGACCCTGGAGTGCCCAGAGGTAGAGTGACCCTGGAGTGCCCAGAGGTAGAGTGACCCTGGAGTGCCCAGAGGTAGAGTGACCCTGGAGTGCCCAGAGGTAGAGTGACCCTGGAGTGCCCAGAGGTAGAGTGATCCTGGAGAGCCCAGAGGTAGTGACCCTGGAGAGCCCAGAGGTAGAGTGACCCTGGAGTGCCCAGAGGTAAAGTGACCCAGGTGTGTCCAGATGTAATGACCCAAGAGATTCAGAGCGGAATGACAACGAGTGCCTACAGTGGTTAGAGTACGTTATTCCAGCAGGTAAGTTGCACGTAGAGCGAAATGAGTGGCCCAGAGTGCCCACAGAGGTGTAGAGTGGCCCAGAGTGCCCACAGAGGTGTAGAGTGGCCCAGAGTGCCCACAGAGGTGTAGAGTGGCCCAGAGTGCCCACAGAGGTGTCGAGTGGCCCAGAGTGCCCACAGAGGTGTCGAGTGGCCCAGAGTGCCCACAGAGGTGTAGAGTGGCCCAGAGTGCCCACAGAGGTGTAGAGTGGCCCAGAGTGCCCACAGAGGTGTAGAGTGGCCCAGAGTGCCCACAGAGGTGTAGAGTGGCCCAGAGTGCCCAAGAGGTGTAGAGTGGCCCAGAGTGCCCACAGAGGTGTAGAGTGGCCCAGAGTGCCCACAGAGGTGTAGAGTGGCCCAGAGTGCCCACAGAGGTGTAGAGTGGCCCAGAGTGCCCACAGAGGTGTAGAGTGGCCCAGAGTGCCCACAGAGGTGTAGAGTGGCCCAGAGTGCCCACAGAGGTGTAGAGTGGCCCAGAGTGCCCACAGAGGTGTAGAGTGGCCCAGAGTGCCCACAGAGGTGTAGAGTGGCCCAGAGTGCCCACAGAGGTGTAGAGTGGCCCAGAGTGCCCACAGAGGTGTAGAGTGGCCCAGAGTGCCCACAGAGGTGTAGAGTGGCCCAGAGTGCCCACAGAGGTGTAGAGTGGCCCAGAGTGCCCACAGAGGTTGTAGAGTGACCCAAGGGCCCGAGTAAGTGAAAAGCCAAGACTATTTGTGACCTGAACGTATATTTATACAAAATCTATACATTAAACAGTTAATGACTGCGGACGGCATAACCGCGATATCGTGAGAGGCCCACACGTACGCTGTGGTCAACCGGTGGATATCGCTCGAAGACCGCTTGATCCAGTCGGCAGGCACCATGGTCGAGTCCTGTCGCAGCGCAGGGGCCTCCCGAGCTCTGGGGGGCCCTCGCTTCGCGCTCGGCGGAGCCAGGCTCGACGCCTGCTCGACGTGTACTCGTGGCCACAGGCAGCACGAGGAGCCTTGCTCAGGACGGAGCATGGACGCGAAGCGTGTGCCACGCTGCGACTTCACGACTGGCCGCGGTGGCAGCGCCTGGGACAGGGAGCGCTTCAGCAGCAGCCGCCGTAGCAGCAACCGCCGCAGGGCCCACAGCATGGCGAACAGCACGAGTAGCAAGGGCCACAGCAAGGGCTGCAGCAGGGGCTGCAGCACGGTCCGCACGGGTAGCAAGGCATCTTGAGTATCGCTCAACGAACAACGCAACCGTCGCAAACAAAAATATTGAAGAGTAGGCGAGCTTGATGTCAATTTTCACTTTTTTTTGGAGATTTTTTTATATTTTTTAATACTGTATGTTGAAGGTTTGAAGTATGATTGCTTTATGCCCTACCAATGATTTTGATGTACAACGAAGGCTCGGTAGAACGTGTTTCTTCGTCATTTTTCGATTTTCAAATATTTGAGTATCGTTTTGTTTTTCTGCTAGAGTTTTATAACGTACCAGCTTTGTCGAATTTTAAATTTTCAATATCAAAAAGTTTCTATTTGACGTGCCTAAAATAAATAGGTCGTATAGGTATTCAAAACAAGAATCGTTTCGTATCTGATCATACTAAAATACACGGGCCGGCAATAAATAAACCTAATAAACAACTAATTCTCAATTAATTACCTCCAAATACAACTACATTCATCGAAATGTAAATAACTAAATACTACTACGCCTACTCAATTCGAAATATACCTACGCAACTCTGCAACATTACTCGAACAACGCTTATCGAAATAACAGAATATTGTATAGCGAAAATACCGAATTCGTAGAACGCGCCCGACATCAAGCTTAAAACTGATAACACAAACAGTTTCAGTTCTTAGTACAACAATAATTGTTAGCGTTTCATATTAACTGCTATGTTTCGTGGTAAGTAAAACAAAACACGCACGACCGGTCACCTATTTAGCAATAAAAGTTTATTAATATAACGTTCCATCCAACTAACCTACCTACCACAGCATAGGGATGAGCTGATAGCTCAAATTGTCTAACCATAAATCCAAAACATCGTCGTTTTGTTTGTCGTCCAAATGCAGGGGGTACTTTTACTGCGGGGCTGAAGACGACGAGCAATGTGTAGCTCGCTTTCCGCTCGTCCTATAAAGATGAGCCAGAAATGTTAACAGCGCGTAATGTCCCACGCACGCCTCAAATAGATGTCAGCATGCAGCAAACCGTAGGAGCCCTGTACGGTCGATGCCTGCTAGGGCCAAGTGCGAAAATGATACTCGTGATACTGGAACGCAAAGGATAACTGAAGGAGCGTAAGTGTTGTTTTAATCAGTAAAAGTCTGACACGCCCTCCCGCCCCGTCCTAGAACCTACGTTAGTACCTTACCGTAGAACCTTTTAAAAAAAGGTGGTACTTTTCCACTTCCTACTTCTTGTAATATGCTACGTTGCTACAGATGCGTTTGATAGATACCAACCAATCATAATATTCATTGGTCCATACAGCTTAGCACAGGTGGAAACGGGTTCAACTTAGCTATGTTGTATTATGGAAGGATGCGTGATCTAGACGCGAGCTATGGTGGCGGTAGCGGCAGCGGTGCGAGCGCCTCTCCGCTCATGCTGTTTTCACACGAGGGCAGAACAGTGAAGCAGAATAGTGGCCAGCACAGTACTCTTAGCGTTTGAACACACACAACAGTACCTACTGTCATGACAGTAATGCTGGTTTCAACGACACTGTATTACCAAACTGTTCTGCCCTCGTGTGAAACCAGTATCACATCGCTTAAGTAACAAATTACTTTTGTCATTTTATCATAACATGGGGGTCGTGTGCAACGAAGCTTTTCTCTTCAAAGTATAGAGGGAGCTAGGAGTAATGAAGAACTCGAGCTGTGCAACTTCTTCGCACAGCTACCTCCCGGCGGCGCATCTTCATAGCACATCTTACTCGCCCCGCTACATAACTTTGCATCAGTGGATACGGTCATGTAGGTTCGTAACTATGCTTTCACATCCTCCCAGCATAGCTGTATAGCACAACTCTGATGGAAAAGCATCCTTAGCATTTTGTGATGTGGCTGCATTATATGGAGCCAGACAACAGTTGCGAATTTACAAAAAAAAAAAAATCCAGGGCCCTATTTTGGAACACGAACGTTTGAAATGAAAAGGTAACTTCGTCAAACATCGATATTCCCAGCGGTGCTGCTCACTATGAAGATGATGATTTGATTTACTTATTTCATTAATATAGTTTATTAATTTATAAGAGCTTCTGCCAGGGGCTTCACTCGCATGAACGATGAAAAGTGCTTTTGGCACTCACTCAAAGATAAATTAGCATTCGGTTCAGTCGTTGCAAAGATTACGCCCTACATATAAACTTACCAAAACCTCTTAACTAATAGTATTAATAGCGTTCCTTCACTATTAGGCACTATTTACAATCATCATCTTCCTGCCCTCGTCCCGTGTTATTTGCGGTTAAAAAAGTTATTTTCTTCCATTCTGTCCTGTCAACCTTTATGCTATCACTAACTTCCTTTTCTTTCATATCGCTCTTCACACAATCCATCCAACTTTTCTTTGACCTCCCTGTCCCTCTCAACCCATTTTCAAGTATACTCATATAGATAGCGGCACGAATCTTGAGCGCTCGGCGAAAGAGCGGGGATCGCTTTGCGCATCGTACACATCGGCGAGCCAATCACTGTACAAGGATTGCACTCCCCGCCCCCGCATCTCTTTTCATACCACTAAAGAGACCCGATATTTCACTTCTGCGTGCTTCTGCGCAAGTAGAACTATAGAAGTCAGCGCTCAAGATCCGTGCCTGTATCTATAACTTTTTTAGTAACATGCGTTTAATCCAAAGACATTAACCTTTTGAGTAGCGTAATTAGAGACACAATAGAAAGACAATGACCGAACGAACGCTGGCGTTCGCTCGGGGTTTAATGAACTAAATATCTCTTTAAATCTCTTTGGTTTAATCCCTCCTTTATTAGGCACTATTTAAAATGTTAATTTATTTTAATTGTATCATTAATAATACAAGAATATCAGGAAAAAAACTTTTTACAAAAAAAAGATAACCGACCTCACTAAAAAAAACACTAAAAGCATCAAAATATTTATGCTTTTAGTGTTGTTGCTTTTAGTGTTTTTTTTTAGTGAAGTCGGTTATCTTTTTTTTTTGTAAAAGGTTTTTTATTTCACACTTTTTAGTTGGGATACACTTATAAACAGAGTGCCTATTTCTCATGACAATTCCAATTAATCCAAACACTACTAGGTCTTTTTTTTTTATTGGGTGGGAAAATCATCTTATGATAAAACCTGCTCTTGGGCGGAGCGATAGATAGTGTCAGACTTTTACTGACTAAAAACCCACTCCTGTTCCTTCGTCCCAGGGCCCCGGGTTTCACTTTCACACTACCCGTGGCCCCAGTAGGCTTCGACCCTGCTGGGCCCCTACGACTTGATATCTCTTTGAGGCGCGCGTGGAACAATACGCGCCGTCGACGACTTGGGCTCGATACGATTAACGGACGATCGGACGGCGAGCCACCCATTGCTCGCCGTCCGCAAGCCCGCGCTTACGGTGGCCGGAAATCGGGATCGGAATCCCGGCGGCGGCGGTTGGAGCATAAGGACCGTTGCCAATCGGCCACCTCCTTCGCTAGCATTACGGCTTCGCAGAAGGAGGCGACCGCTATAATTGTGGCGTGCCCAAACAACACTACTAGGTAACATTGTTTTATTATGAAGTTCCTGTATCTACCTTCCACCTTCCGGCTCCATCATCAGATCAGTTCGATAGTTACCTTATAGCCAAAGTGCATTACATGACAATTCTAATAAGCCCAAACACGGCTAGGTTACATTGATTAATGATGGAGTTCCAGTGCCTTCCTTCTGGCTCCATCATCATCATCAGATCAATTTGATGATACCATTTTCAACGGAACTATTTAGAACCATTAATTTATTTGTATTATCATAGTCGCTTAACTATCTTCATTGCGATATCTATGCGAGTATGAAGTCCGTTGACCATTTCTGATCTTCTTCATCAGTTCCACTTCATCAAATCTTACTTTTTGGCTGTAAATGCTTAAGTTCTCGATGAAAATACCAAAATCACTATGCAGTTGCCTATAATATTTGAGGAGTTCCCTCGATTTCGCCAAGATTCCATCATCAGATCCTGACTTGGTGACTATGGGACCATTTGGGAAGTATACCCTTTCTAACAAAAAATAATTTTTCAAATCGGTTGGCAAACGACGAAGTTATGCGCGAACAAACATAAAAAAAAAATACAAACATCCGAATTGAGAACCTCCTCCTTTTTTAGACGTCGGTTAAAAACATTTCAAGCAAAGTAAACTAGCGCCATCTACTTCCAGTTTTCTAGTGAACACTCGCCTGGCCGCTATTCTCGGAGCAAATCTAATTATTTCAAAGCTATTTAATCGTCATAATTACAATCACTTACTACTAAACCAATTATAATAATAAGTATTGGATTTAAAACGTTCTAACATAATAAAGGGGCTAGAGAGCCCTAGGACTTCGAGGAATCCCGCTTAGCGAGAAGTCTCTGAGTTACAAGTCTGAAGCTAACGCTAAAATTGAAATTAATCATTTATCGCTTCTAAGAAGGTTGGCGGATCTACATTCTAAGAAAACTATATGAGAACCTTAATATTATATTTTTAGTATATTATTGACAAAGATATTAAAGATTATTGAGCATTGCCCCATTGAAGCATTGGGCAGTGGTGGCCGAGTGGTAACGGCCCCAAATTACGAGTTACAGGTCGCAGGTTCAAACCCAGCCAGGCGCATTACTTTCTGTAATTTATTTCATCACCACTGCTCTCAAAACGGTGAAGGAAAACATCATGAGAAAACCAGCATGTCCTAGAACCAAAAATTCAAAAATATGACATCCACCAACCCGCACTAGGCCCGCGTGGTGGATTACGCCTCATTCCCTCTCCTAGAGAGAAGGCTTGAGTCCCAACAGTGGGAACATTATACTACCTGACTATGCTATGCTATTATATTATTGGGTTATTATATTATTGTGTTTGAAGTCCTAGAGAATATCAATTTACGGAAGAGCTCGTTAAAAAAAATGTCCACATTACCTTAGTGTATTATTAAACTGCATACAAAGACATGGCTTAAAGAACTTAGTATCCACGTCAATAACATAACATAAAAAGAAAAAAGTAAGACATAAAAAACACGTTCGGAATCCTAAAATTAAGAGATATTTGTAAAATAGATAATTTTATTTTTCTATAAGTTAATTATTGAATTTTTAATTTATTACCTATTGCTCACAAACGAAAATGAAATACTTATTTTGCTATTTATATATTGCAGCAAAGAAAACTTTTATTCTTGTTTCGGAAATATTACATTTGAAAATTAAAACATCACGAGTTACAGCACCCCTGATGTTTTATTTCAGAACGAGCTTTTAAAAAATTGCGGGAATAAAATTTTACTGGCAATGACTACTTCTGCACATGTGGCCCCCCTGGTAACTCATTATTATTGTGACTATTAACTGCTCCAGCTTTGTTTTAATATACATTTAATTTAAAACATTGCCTTTGCAATATTTTTTAAATTATTTAGACTTCAACTACCTTAAATTCGTTAGTAATTTATTTTGTTAACATCTCATAACTCTGCAGAGTTCTGTAGAGCTCTGTAGACTCCATGAATTCTTAGATTACTTCATAGTACGACTCACTTTTTTAATATGATTATTTTTATTGTGCTTTTGGGTACAATATTGACTGGTCTACACTGTTCTTACATAATATCTATTAATACTGTAATATGAAAATTTTATAATCAACCACTTTTCGTAAAAGAGTTACCATGGAGATTCTTGGCGGTTCTTCTCCATTGGAAACGACTAATTTGGAACCGTGCACTAGCTTCTGACGTTTTTTTATAAGTGCTTATGTAAGCCTATGTGAAATAAAAATATTTTTGATTTTGATTTTTGGTTTGGTTGTCTGGTGGCCTAGTGTTGTAATTAAAAATATTAAAATAATCATAAAAGATGAGTGAAACTAGCGACGAAGACATTATTTATTTAAGGTGACATGTTATTTCAATATATTGCTGTTCATTATGTCATCTCCTAAGTACCTATGGTAATATTATCTGTTCTCGCTGCTAAAGTCAAAAGTTGTGATAAGCGAGACCTACCAAACGTAAGTGCGGTGAGCAGTCCATTTTACCCTCAGTAGACGCCTCCAGCACCACATCTCAAGAGCATCAATATTTTGACAGTGCATTTGTTGGATTATCCATTACGATATTACTTTCAATCAACTTGGCCTTGGGCCTGTTTCCAAACCTACAATATATAGAAACCAATTCCCATTCTAAGACAGCACGGTTGGCGCAGTGATTGAGCGATTGACTGCTGCAGTACGCGTTGCGGGTTTGATTCCCGCACGGAACAAATATTTGCATGGCTTACAGATCTGGAGAGTTTAGGTGTCTTGTGTATGTGAATTTACGTGTTTGTGAATGCGCCCACGATAGAAGAGTAATTCCTAGTGTGGGGTAGCAAAAAAATAAAAAAAACCCCAATTTTAGGTTTACCTTCTCATCATCATCATCACTTCAGCCGAAAGACGTCCACTGTTGAGCATAGGCTTCCCCCGAGTGTCGCCACAATGAACGGTCCTGTGCGTCTTGAATCAATCGGATTCCCGTGACCCTCATCACGCCATCGGTCCATCTTGTAGGAGGCCTTCTAACACTGCGTCTTCCGGTACGCGGTGGTCTCTTCAGAACCTTTCGACCCCAACGTCCATCTGTTCTGCGAGCAATATGCCCTGCCCATTGTCACTTAAGTTTGGCGATTCTTCGTGATATGTCGGCATCCTTGGTTCTCCTGCGGATATCTTCACTAGACAAATATATATGCCCACATAAACCCCACAAAGCTCAAATATTTATGTTAAACCTATTTACTCAATATTCCGGGCAGCATTCGCATCCCCTATTCACGGAAATGTACTCGCAGCTGCCGCGCTCGCGTGGTTCAGCGACCCACGGGCCACGCCGCGCCGCCACGCCGCGCGCCGCCACGCCGCCACGCCGCCACGCCGCCACGCCGCCACGCTGCCACGCTGCCACGCCGCCACGCCGCCACGCCACGTCTAGCGTCGCTTCAATAACGTTTAACAACAGCAACCGAAATCGAATTAATACTCATACAAATCTGTCAATACCTCATGTGTTGCATCGATAAGGACGATTTTCCACTGACTTTAAAGGGGTGACCAAATAATTGCAAACCAACGTCCCAACCAAGGTGACCTTGCTAGTTTAATCCGTGTAGAAAGTAGTTACAAACCATGATCTTCAACACCCTTGGTTGGGAAGCGCATTTTTCCAACCACCAAACGTGTTGGCGCGTGGTTCACATCCATGTAGCCACAATACAAACCAAACACATAAACCAAGGTCACCTTGGTTGCAAACTAGCGTGACCTTGGTGGGTGACCTTGGTTGGAACGCTAGTTTGCAATGAACGCTAGTTTCCAATGCATGAATGAAGAAACACCAAACTTTCTAGATTATTTAAAGGTTTTTTATAATTAAAAAACCTTTAAATAATCTAATAATACTACTAATGTACTTATTACGAGTAGTGGAGATTCATTAATGTGTGTACTTAAATTTGTTTAGTAGGCGTAATAATACTTTTATTTCATTAACGTTTGTATTCCAATAATTTTTTTGTAAGCTTAAACCTTTTGAATGTGTTCACGGCATTATGCTGGCGTTCGGCCGTTTTGCAAGGATGTGGCGCATATTTTTCAGAAAATATACTTAGAATATGTTAGTTCGAAATTTTGCGCCTCGTTCCATCAAATAAAATCTTTTTCTTTCTTTATTTGTGTTTGCAACTGTCTGATCACCCACTGTCTGGTTACGGTGCTGTGTTCCGTCAGTTACTCACATATTTATTTCAGTAATTGGGCTTCGATAATCAATAATGTTAATCGCCCTCCATATTATATAAACACTAATCGAATCACTACCAAATTGTTGTTAAATATATCAAAGTTTCGATTTGGTATAAGATGAAAGTTCTCTGAATTTGAATGTGTAAGTTATGAGCCAAGTCATGAGCATGTATATTTGCCAATTTGTTTGAGTAAATCAATTAACTATGGATTCATTATGTACTCATTACATAAGAGGGTTCTACAAAACCTACCTAAAACCAACTGAACTCTGAAGGCGTCTGAAGGTTGAATGGCAGGAATAGCGCCACGACATCAGCTTCAGAGACCCGTAAGCTCTTAAAGCAATCTATTTGACGACCTAAACTGAACTGTTAAAGGGGTGGAGCTATACAAACCTATGTATGCTCTATATAGCTCTGCAGCCCTCTTTCTGAACTGTTAAAGCCATGGAGCTATACACCCTATGTATGCCCTATATACACACGACACTAACACGTCATCGTTAACGTCTCAGGTCGTTTCTGGCACGAGTTCCAACTCACCATCCTTCCTTCTTGAGAGAGGGCTTTTTTTCGAAAGGTGTCGTATACATTATCGACGTTTCCGAAGACAGTAACACGACATCAAGCAGCGAAACACGACCCCGATGTTTGTAATATTTTTTTAAATATGTGTGTACCTACCTTCTATTAGTTTATTATTTTGTAAAATAATTGTAATACATGTTATATATTTTATCTATGGGCCGATTTTGCCTGACAATAAATTAATAATAATAATAATAATTTAATTAATTTTATAGTGGAATATTTAAAAATATAATTTATATGTATTGTAAAAGGAATAAACGAAATAATAATAACATTATACATGTATAAGTTGGTACTTTAATATTTTTTTATTCAACGAACACAATAAAGCTAGACACATCGACGCACACGTGTAACACGCCTAATTTGTACGTAGAACGACGTCACGTGGCGTGGATCAAGTGTAGCTCTACAAGTTTAGTTTCCATATAAAATGTATGGAGACCGACGCGCCCAGATCGGCGTGTGTGGCACACGTGTGCGCAGTGTAGTTCTAGCTTGATACATATAATACTAGCGTAGGAGGAATCTAAATCAGAACTTCTACCTAAAATCAGTACATACTTACCTTTATTTTATACTTACCTTTTTACTAATGTAAATTGTATTTTTGGTGTACAATAAAGAATATCTATCTATCTATCTATACTTCTACTTACCTCGAAATTCGACGCATTCCGAATTTATTTTATGAAATTTTTATGTCTAAAATTAACAAGTAGACATGTTTTTCACAACATTTCAGAGAAAATCGTCGCGACAACATAGTTTTATTAGAAGACTTGCAAAAAATTTAACTAGTTAGATATTCAATTCAAATTGCCGAGTTCCAAGAATCGAAAATGGGAGGACACAATAAAACTGTAGCAGAGAATTAATGATATTATTAATCACTACAAAAGATGTTTCAATTCCTCGTTGAGTCTGCCGTTGGCCTGCTTTCAAATGAATGTGTTGATGAAACATTAGTGTCATCGCGCGATGATTTAAGACATACGATTGTTATTCGGGCGATGACAAAGGTTCCATTTTGGTGCCGGCTGCTGTACCACTTTCGGATAATTCATTGTTGGTTCAGTTTTAATCTGTGATTAAAGGGTACGTGCTCTAAATCTGAATTGAATATCTTTTTAGAACGACCTGTACCATGACGTTTAAAGTAAGATTGTTTCATTCGTATTTCCAGTGTGGGTAAGAGATGGCGCTAGACAGCCTGTATAGCTCTGTCTCTTACCCACACTAAAATAAGAATGAAACAATCTTACTTTGAACGTTATGGTAACCCCGCAAGTCAATAAATAATAAGATCTTAAGATTATGTTCAAATATTTGTTTTAGGCATAAGGATATTTTTCATATTCGCACTGTTTCTAGAATTGATTAACCTACACCCACCCAATTAGGTACTCGCTACATTTCTACGGAAAATAAGTATATATAGGATATTTTCCGTATACTAAGTACCTAATACTGAGCTGGTTTAAACAGTTTATGGCCTTCTAGATTTCCTGGGGGGAGTGCATTCCACAGAAAAATAGACTGAATGAAGAAAGAACAGTGAATAAAATCAGTACTCATAGTGACTTTGATGAAAATGGGTAGACGATGACCATCGATTTTTATTTTCGGTTGGTACAAATGTATTGAAAGCAAAGATAGCTCTTTGCTTTCAATAAATTTGTACTAAATGATGATTACTAGGAGAATTGGAAGAAACTAGATTAGAGAATTGTAGGGGCCGAGCAGGGTAGAAACCTACTGGGGCCATAGGTGATGCGAAAGAGATCCCGGAGCCCTGGAAAAACGGCAAAGAAGGAACTGTAGTGGGGTTTTAGTCGGTAAAAGTCTGACACTATCTCCGCCCAAGAGCGTGGGAAATATTCTGCATACGGGATGAAATCCGCACTATATTAAAAACATCCTTAGTGCTCGCCTATGTCATAAAAGAAAATTTCGTAAAAAATCTTACGCTCCTACTCGCAGAAGTTTCAGCTGTGCGTTGAAATGTCAGTCAGAGTCAGTTTCTTCTTTTATATATATAGACTAGCTTTTGCCCGCGGCTTCGCTCCCATCAACTGACTACTTTATTCTACTATACTCAACCCTACCCTACCCTTCTTTAACCCACTCTACCCTACTCCACCGTACTGTACCCCTGGGCACGCCATGATTATGGCGGTAAGTCCCCTCTTTGAGAAGTGGCTGGAAAGGCAACACGGCGTACCTTCCGCATGATGCAGGTCCTCACCGGACATGGTAAGTTCGGGAGGTTCCTGCACCGGATTCGTGGGGAAAAAACGCCCGGGTGTCACCATTGCGTGGACCGCCCGGAGGACACGGTGGAGCACACGGTGGAGGTGTGCCCCGCTTGGGAAGAGCAACGCCGTGTCCTCGTGGGGGCGATCGGCGGCGGCGATCTCTCGCGCCGGGCCTTAGTACAGGCTGTGGTCCGGAGCGAGGAGGAGTGGCAGGCGGTCGCCTCCTTCTGCGAAGCAGTAATTCTAGCAAAGGAGGCGGCCGATCGCGTGAGGCAACGGCGCTCACGCCCCAACAGCCGCCGGAATTCCGATCCCGATTTCCGGCCATAGTAGGCGCAGGCTTGCGGACGGCGAGCATTGGGTAGCTCGCCGTCCGACTGTCCGGTAACCGTCTGGACCGAGCCCAAGTCGTCGACGGCGCGTACTGTTTCACGCACCTCAAGGAGATATCAGCAACTGTAGGGGCCCAGCAGGGTCGAAGCCTACTGGGGCCAAGGGTCTGATTCTGAAAGGAAGATTCGGCCCCAGTACGAACGGCAACGTAGGAATAGGAGTGGGTTTTTGGTTAGTAAAAGTCTGATACTATCTCCCGCTCCGCCCACGGGCGGGGAATGTCATAAGATGATATTCCCACCCAAAAAAAAAACCCTACTGTACCCTTCTCCACCCTAATCTACCCTACTATAGCATAATCAGCCTCAGCCTGTCAATGTTCCCACTGCTGGGACTCAGGCCTCCTCTAGGAAAGGGAATAATAAGGTAATCCACCACGCGGGCCCAGCGCGGGTTGGTGAATGTCACATGTCTTCGAAGTTTTGGTTAGTTGGGTTCACGATGTTTTCCTTCACCGTTTTGAGAGCAGTGGTGATGAAATAAATTAAACAAAGTAACTAGTACTACCTACCTACATACCTACGAGTACTTACCCTACCTACGCTACAACCTTCCCAGTATGCTGATGAACAAAACAAAAAAGAATTATTAAAATTGGTCCAGCCGTTCATAAGCTATAGCGTGACCAGGAGAAATAGTGGTTCATTTTTATACATAAAGACTCAAATATAAATTCAGATATAAATAAAATTCTACGTTCATATTTTACATGTTCTTTTTTTAAATATGGTATGTCTTGTTTATTTTCTATCAATGTTCTAGTCCTTACCATTTCAAATTTGGAACTTTTGAGACATTCTACATTTTTAAGAGTATTTGCATTGTACTAAGCTTTTATGTGAGTTCAACCTTTTTTGAATAAAATCAGATTGAGTTTACAAACATGTGTCAAAATAAAATGTAATTGAAATCAAAAGCACTAAAGAATTTTGATATCAACTTCGAAGCGAATCACACTCAAAATAACTTTCTACCCCTTTTTAACCCCGTTAGAGGATGAATTTCAATAAAATACGTAACTCGTATTTCATTAATTCTGTTAAAGAATGTTCACGCAAAATTTGGAGTAGATTGAACCAAGGAATCACGTTGTCCCATACAAACTTTGCCCCCCTTTTTCATCCCCTTAGGGGTAGAATATCGAAAAATCCTTTCTTATCGGATGCCTACGTCATACAAAGAATATACCCTCCAAGTTTCAGGTCTTTACGATCAGCGGTTTAGGCTGTGCGTTGATCCGACAGTCATTCAGGACAAAGCATTCTATATGTATAGATATAGATTATGCCTTTCTCATAAATCACTGGTTATTGATGAAAACCGCATAAAAATCTGTTCAGTAGTTTTTGTTCAGACGCGTTGGGGGAACTTTGTTTTATAAATATGTATGATTGTAAAGAGAATTCAGCATTATTAGTCATGTGATAACTTTAGGATACTAACATAGTCAAGGAATTATTTTGAATCTTTGTTACTTGCAAAATAAATGTACCTAAATAAATTGGCTTTAGGGTTTCATCATTTCTGCCGATAGACGTCCACTGCTGGACATAGGCCTCCCCCAAATGTCGCCACAAAGAACGGTCCTGTGCGTCTTGCATCCATTGGATTCCCGCAACCTTCACCAGGTCATCGGTCCACCTTGTAGGGGGCCTTCCAACACTGCGTCTTCCGGTACGCGGTCGCCACTCCAGAACCTTTCGGCCCCAACGGCCATCTGTTCTGCAAGCAATGTGCCCTGCCCATTGCCACTTAAGTTTGACGATTCTTCGTGCTATGTCGGCAAACTTGGTTCCCTGCGGATATATTCATTTCTGATTCGATCACGCAAGGAAACTCCGAGCATAGCCCTTTCCATTGCCCTTTGAGTGACTTTGAGCCTTCTGATGAGGCCTATTGTGAGCGACCACGTTTCGGAACCATATGTCATAACTGGCAACACGTAGCGTTTATTTCAGCTATATTATTCTCGTAAAATTCCGACCGTGGTGTGGTAGGCCGTCACTGCGCAGTGGACGCGTGCGTTCGACGTGACCACGTAATTTCCTGCATACCATTTATTTAAAATATTTTAATGAGCAGGTATCGATACATACATAGTACATACTTTTTAATAACAAACATTATTGTAGCTATCGCTTTTCACTTTAATTATACAGGATGCGGTCGTTTTACGGAATTTACGCAACACTGCGATTGTGGTTTCATCGGAATCGGGGACCGCTAATAATTCCCCCATGTTGTCGCTTCGGCGAAATGTGTTTTGTACTTACTATGAGCAATGCACTTAGAACGATCATTACTTTGATGTTGAAATATTCCGTTGTATGTTATGTAGGTACCTAACCTATAGACACAAACAGGGGTCGAAAGTACAGTTGCACTCTTTTCTTTATACAAGAAGTTCATTGGCCCATAATTATTTTATTCAATACTTAGATTGTAAGCTATACATTAAATCAGTCATGAACCCACTTCTACAGACAATTTAGACACATTGGTAGAGTTTTGGGTGCCAGTTGAAAATCAGCGCTGGGTGTCTGACGCCCAGAAATTGCTGAGTTGGCGATCCTTTCGGTTCGGACATGCTCAGCGCAACTATATTGTAGCTCTGTACTTTTTTTGTGTTGTTGCCTTTTGTATTGCCTGCATCGAATAAATACCATTCTATTCTATTTTAATTGCAATTACAGAAATCTCACGTTCCTTATAGATACGCATGGGGCGAAACCATGAGAAAAAGGTAGAAAAACAAAATACCTAAAATGATCAACCAATCAACTCAGCTTTTTGGAATATTCATTAGGTAGGTACTAGACGAACTAGGTAGGTACTGGACGCAATGTGGTCCTTTTTATGCAATAATAGACCAACAGTTTAAAAAAGTAAAAACAATTTTCTCTCTCTTTTTTTGAAACTGTTCAGTTACAGTTCTTGAAATACTCAAAACATAAATATCAATCTAAAAAATGCTTTATACATATGTGACGTCACATTTCAGTTTGTGCGTCCTTTTTCAGTTAAATACTTGTAATAGGGGCGGCCAGATGGGGATTTTGCGCGATACTCGAGCTCGTCAGAAAATTATATGGGGAGAAACCTTGCACCTTGTAATGTACCCCTACCACATATGGACCCTTGATATAGTGGGGTGCGTTGAGGGCAGCTCGTCAGATTAGTAAAAAAAAGATCCTCAGAAAAACTCGAGCGCGACAGCTTAGGACAAGGTAAATTGGGTACATGCAGAAAAGTGTATATTTCAATAATCTGACAATTTTAGCGTGTCCTAAGCAAATGGGCGTGTCATAAAGTTAGGTTGTAAGGTTCCTGTTAATATTTTGTTGATAAGTGCAATTTTTTTACCACAGTTTGCTAAGATAATTTTGTTAGGAACGTTGAAAATTGTGCACTTATCGATGGTTTCAGCTACATCGCCCCATGAAAACCGTTAGATTATAGTTTTTCGTAATCCAGATAGGATTACATTAAAAAAAAAACAATAGCGAGTATTTCGACGTGACGCTTTTTTTTTCATTTTTGTAAATTCTTACAGATACCGGCACGGATCTAGAGCGCTGACTTCTAAAGTTCTACGCAGAAGCACGTAGAAGTGAAATATCGGGTCTCTTTAGTGGTATGAAAAGAGATGCGGGGGCGGGGAGTGCAATCCTCGTACAGTGATTGACTCGCCGATGTTTTACGATGCGCAAAGCGATCCCCGCTCTTTCGCCGAGCGTTTAAGATTCGTGCCGCTATCGGTACACGCCTTACACTTCCCCCCACTAAAACGGAAACTTGTCATAAACTTTTTTTCGTTTTAGAACCTAATCTTCACAATCCAATAGGTCCCCATGACGCTGCAAATTTAGCACCCCGGCCTCCTCTGCTATTGAAAGTTTACCTTCCAAAACACAACAGGTAACGCGCATTTGAAAAATTCACATTACTTAGGTTTTTTTTTATGTGGGAAAATCATCTGATAACAAATCCCGCCCTTGGGCGGAGCGGGACATAGTGTCAGACTTTTACTGACTAAAAACCCACTCCTGTTCCTTCGTTGCCTTCGTCCCAGGGCCCCGGGTTTCGTTTTCACACTACCCATGGCCCAGTAGGCTTCGACCCTGCTAGGCCCCTACGATTTGCTGACTTCTCCTTGAGGCGCGCGTGGAACAATACACGCCGTCCACGACTTGGGCTCGGTCCACCTCCTTTGCTAGCATTACTGCTTCGCAGGAGGTGTCCGCCTGCCATTCCTCTTCGCTCTGGACCATAGCCTTTACCAAGGCCCGGTGCGAGAGATCGCTGCCGCCGATCGCCCCCACGAGGACACGGCGTTGCTCTGCCCAAGCGGGGCACACCTCCACCGTGTCCTCCGAGCGGTCCACAAAGTGGCGACACCCGGGCGTCGCTTCCGCACGATTCCGGTGCAGGAACTTCCCAAACTTACCGTGTTCGGTGAGAACCTGCGTCATGCGGAAGGTGAGGACGCCGAGAGGTCTTTTCAACCACGCCTTAAAGAGGGGACTTACCACCATAATTGTGGCGTGCCCAACATTACTTAGGTAACAATACTTTCCAGAAAGTGAGTCTGAAAATACATCACACTGGAAAAACAAACAAACTTTCACACTCATTTATAATATAATAATAATAATAATAATAAATCGTTTATTTGCGTAAATAAGGTACAAAAGGTTGACAATATAAATAAAGTTGATCTCTTATTCTGCCTTTAATTTCGGCGTGCAAATATAAACATTATATTTGAGATTAAATTAATTATTTATTAAAATCATGCACTCATTAAACAGATTTCCATTTCAATAAAATTAAAATTGTATTGTTGAATTAAAAAAACAAAATTGACAATATAACAATAAAAACTAATAAAAAATAATAATAATCACAAATGTCAATAATAATCATGTCAATAATAATCCTATCAATAATAATAATGTCAATAATAATCATGTCAATAATACCCATGTCAATTATAATAATCATGTCAATAATACCCATGTCAACTATAATAATCATGTCAAAACTTACAATTTGTAACCTAAGAACTCATGTACACTATAGAAACACTTTTCGATTAAAAACCTCGTCAAGCTACTTTTAAATCTAGAAAAAGGTAACGTTTTTAAAGAGTTTGGTAATTTATTATACATTTTTATACACATAATATAACTATTGTTACCTGTAATTGTGAGATTTGTCCTCGGTTGGAATAACTTATTAGTATACATAGATCGTGGAGCATAGTAGCTTGTCGCCTGCTCGAAAAGTCTTTTGTGTTTGAAAACAAATAAACAGGATTCTAATATATAAATACATGGCAGTGTTAATATTTTATGTTCTCTAAAAAATGGTCGACATGACTCTATTTGCTTTAATCCAAATATGGCTCTCACACATTTTTTCTGCATTATAAATGCTTGATCAACCTCTACCCAACGACCCCACAGGATAATACCATATCTTAGAATGGAGGTTATATAGCCATGGAAAGCCGTTATTGCGGCATTTCTAGATACCTCGCAGCTAATACGCCTCAACGGGTATATAAAACTATTTATTTTGGCGCAAACATTAGTAATATGATTTTTCCATGAGCAAAATTTATCTAGAGTTATTCCAAGAAATTTAACTGAATCAGTTTCTGTCAGTGCGACCCCTTTATAGGATATATTTAGATCCAGTGGTTTTGATCTATAGGTATGAAATTGAATAAATTTTGTTTTATTAATATTAACTTTCAAATTATTAGCCTCTAACCACTCTATAGTTCTTTGGAGAGCAATGTTAATTTCGGTTTCGTAGGAACTTTTATCATGTCCCTTGATTATAATTGTAGTATCATCGGCAAATAGTACACATTTATGATTTATAATGTCTGGTATATAACTCAATAGAATCCTTTTAACCGCAAATTACCTACAAATTGCTGCAGTGGTCGCGAAAATGGAATTTACAGGAATTAATGTAGG
Source organism: Mythimna vitellina (assembly GCA_949316375.1). Lineage (NCBI taxonomy): Eukaryota > Metazoa > Arthropoda > Insecta > Lepidoptera > Noctuidae > Mythimna > Mythimna vitellina. The sequence continues at coordinate 19,830,989 of OX438692.1, forward strand.
TACATAATAAATATTGTTCTGCGGTCAGTAATGTTACAAGTAATAATTATGTTATTTTAGGAAAGCAACGTCATTAAATGTTTACTAGAAATGCTTTTCCAGCTGTTGTTTATCATACCTACACACAGAAAGATAGTCACACAGATTTGTCAGACAGTACATCCATTTGTTTGACATAACTGTGTAACTACCTTTTTTAACAGACTTCAAAAAGACGAGGTTCTATGTTCGGCTGAATGTATTTTTTTTAATGTATTTTCACCGATTTCTCGGCTAATCGTGGACCGATGTCGAAATATTTTTTTTTTTTGATTGAATGTTTATGCTTCCGAGTTGGTCCCATAGAAATATTGTTATGATCTGATCATGAACTTCGAAGATATGGAATAGAACTCCTCATAGGATCACAGCAGAACCGTCGTAACAAGTAAAATTGCTTTGTCGTGTAGTCGATGACTGACTGAAAGAAGAGGGGGAATATATCGGACTGATGTGATGATGAAGCCTGAAGTTAGGCACCGGAACTCTGTAATAAATAAATGTAATCTAAGCGTGTTTGGGATTATTAGAATTGTCATGAGATGCACTCTAGCTATAAGGTATTTAAGTTTGGCTGACGGGTACTTTTTAGTGATGGTAACATAACTAAAACGTGTAAAATAAAAAACTTTTTACAAAAAAGAAATACAAACGTCTTTAAAGTAAAAAAAAATACTGAAAAGTGCAAAATAACTTTAATATCGGAAGTCGGTGTTAAATAACGAAGAGACAAAACTATTATAGAAACACCGACTTCCGAAATTAAAGTTATTTTGCTGCATTTTGTGTGTGTGGCTTTTTTTCCCTTGAAATAGGTTGTTTTTATTTTTTTAAATGACTTCTCGCGCTCTAGGGTGTAGCGTGAGGGCGTATCAGACTTTGACACTAAAGGGTTTAGTGGTAAAAAAACTGATAGGATGTCAGTGTTCTATGGCCGCGGTAAGGGCGCGTTTCCACTGTAGCGTAGCTGGGCAGAATGGAGCGGAGCAGACTAAGAATTGGCTAATCACAGTGCTCAAAATATCCACTCCGCATTAGTGGAAACAGTGTGAGTGGAGTGGAGTGGAGCTCAGCGGCTTTTCATGTAAAACAAATGAGCACGCGGCCCCGAGCCGGTCAGAACGGAGTCGAGCGGAAAGTACAAAGCGGACGGTGTGAGCTCAAGTCCACTCCGCATCAATGTAAACATTAGCCACTTTTCACTGTTTTCTCTTCTCCGCTCCACTATGCCCAGCCGGATGGCGAGCTACCCATTGCTCATCGACCGCAAGCCCACACCGTGCCTACGGTAGACCAATGATATTTCGAATTGAACCCAAAAAGGGAGATGGATCAGTTACCGCTTTAGGTAGTAGGTAAACTCTCATGCAAAAGTGCATGGATAGTACAGAAAAAAAATCGCGTAAAGCGGGAAATGACGCCATCTAGCGTAAAACCAGATTGAAATGTTGCTATCGACAACGTTACATTATAGTAGTGTTAATAGATGGCGTCGCTGTGCTTCAAATGATTAATGCTTAATTAATGTTTATTTTTATACTTTCTTTTAGTTTCTTCAAACACTGAAATAATTTATAGTTTCTTTTAAAGAGATGAAGATATTAAAATTGAATATCAATTTATAAATATTTAATTATCTATGTGTTAGTTTTCAAACTTGAGAGGGTAGGTTGAATATGGATTTATAAATAATAACTAGTAGGTAGTATAAATAATACTTAGACCAGAGTTATGACATAGCTCAATTGATTGTTCGCTAAGTTAATTTCGATTATCTCGTTCCAGTACTTTTCGTTGAATTTTATTTTTAACCAGGTGTATTGTCTACTTATTTTACCAAAATGTGTAGATATGCATTGTTGGATTTACTAAAAAGAGCTCAAATAATTGTTATGCATAATCAAGGTAAAAACTTGTCAGGAATAGCCAGAGAGACCGGTGTAAACGTAAGTAGATTTTTTTTCTTTTTTTATATAACAAAAACCTATTTAATAATCATTATTGGGTATTATATATTTCTGTTTTATTGTTGCAGAGAAAAACAGTTGCTCTATGGGTAGGACGATTTGAAGAAGAGGGTTCTTTGAAACACCATAAAAGAGCTGGCAGACTAAAACTAATAAACATGTTGCAGCGTCAAACCATGATAAGGGAGTACGAAGAAAATGGATTTCTGTCGACGAACCACTATGCTGGTTTATTTGACACAAGCGTTGACACTGTTCATCGTGCTCTTCATACTTAGCGAAAAGATGCATTATCGGAAGCATGTTGTGAAATCCTTGCTATATGGATCACATAAACTTTGATTAGAGTAGTGTCATCTTTACTGATGAAAAAACTTTTAAGTCCAGTGAACACGGACAGTTATGTTTGTGGCGTCAAGATGATAAATAATTATAATACTGAATTAATATTATTTACTCAGTACTTATTCTCTGTATTAACTGGAGACCTTGTTATGTGTGTTTAACTTAATACCCGTATATAAAACAACTTTAAAAAGTTATGAACCCTTGATATTTTGTTGTGCAATTTTATAGTTTTTAGGCTACATTTAATCCTTTTGATATTTGGGATAAAATTATCTGGTCTATTGTTTGTTTGTTAAGGTTACATAAGCTTCAATCCTCTTTCCAATTTTGGAAACGAATACTTAAGCTATGGCCTCAATAAGAAGTTATATATAATATTATAATCTTATTCGGTGATTAATAAACGGTGAGTAATAAACAATGATTAATAAACAGTGATTAATAAATTGTAAGAAATAAACATATTATTTTTTTAATAGAGCCTTTTTGTTTGATGAGCCTGTTTACCTGCATTTTTTTTTCATTTTGTTGAGTAACTACCCACTTGAATATTATATTACAAATAATTAAATATCCACTTGTTAGATTTATTAAAAGAAATCGGTAGGAATATTATATCATTCCTACCGATTTCTTTTGTTTGTTATTAATAACTTACAAAAAGTGTGAGTACTACGTGAGATTCGAACTCACGGCTTATTGATTTACGCATCTATCTGCACGTGCTAAACCACTAGGTCAACTTGACTCTAATTTAAATGATGAAATTATGAACTACAGTCAGTTGTTGATGACGCATGTGTCTATTTACTGTCGGACTAAAAGTCAAGTTTATACTTTGTGAGATTGCCTTTGGACGCCACTAAGCTGGGAAGAAACCAACGCCATCTAGTTAAATTTTCGAAAACTTGTACTTTAACGTGCAAGGGAAAATAGGCGTTAAGGTATCCAAGCACTTTAGCTGGCCTCTGTACCTAGTACTAAAATTTATTTTTATTAGAACTCCCGCAAGCGCGTGGGGCGAGTCACCTCACTCCTCGCACGGGGTCGACAGCGCGCAGTGTTCCACGCGCGCCTCAAAGATCTCTCTGAGGCGCGCGTGGAACGCGGTTTGCTGACATCTGTCAGTAAACAGTAGGCCAGACCAGCGGGGTTGATGCTGGCTAGGTCCATGGTATCGATTCCAATAAGGATATAAGTACTCACGATCCTGCAAAGCAAAAGGCAACTGAAGGATCAAAAGATGATTTCCCACCTCAAAAAAAACACACCTCACACAGGTGCAAATTAAACTCGTCCTTTCTCGTTTATTACTCTTTCTATTAGAGTTTATTTGTGTTTTAAAAGTAGGCGGAACAGTGTGTAAAGTCCTGCTAACCTCCGTTGAAAAGGAGGATCCTCCTCCGAGCCAGACCGGTGTTGGGTCTGGTCCAGGCAACTGCCCGATATTTCATTTCAGGTTATTGTATAATGTTCTAATTGGAAAACTCACCTTTTGAGTAGCGTAATTAGAGACACAATAGAAAGACATTGACCGAGCGAACGCCGGCGTTCGGTGGGTATGTGTCTCTAATTACGCTACTAAAAAGGTTAAAACACCGCGATACGGAGTTTTGTAGTTTTCAGTTTCTATATGACGTCATAAATGTCGCTACAAAATATACTATAATATTCTACGTCTTTCACACTGGACACAACTAAGCCCAAACTAAGCAGAGCTTGTGCTATCAGTACCAGACAACTGATAAACATACTTATCTATATTTATAAAGGGAGATACTGACTGACATATCAACGCTCAGCCGAAACTACTGGAACTAGGAGTGTGAAAATTTGACCATGGTTGCCGTTTGTGACGTAGGTGAGCACAAAGAGAGGATTTTCCACAATTCGCCCCCTACGGGGATGGGGATCCGAATTTTTTATGGAGAAACCTACTATCAGCAAACCGTGCGTTCGTGGAATCACAGCGGGCCCTCACAGAATACCAGCGCTGCGTTATTTATCATTTTAAAGAACGCAGCATATGCTGAGTTAGGTGCCTTTTTGGTCTCACACTGATTAGACCTTTCTTTTTTTACTGTGTAATTTTAGTTTATACGATTGTGTGAGGCACGAATAAACAATTTTTCTTTCTTTCTTTCTTTATCACGCGGCTGAAGCCACTGGCAGAAGCTAGTATATTTCTAAATACAAATTACACTCTGGCACAGAACAAATGATCGAGCTCATCACACAAACATTTGTCTTGGGTCAGACCAACAGGAAAAGAGTTTTGCTTGTACAAGAGGTTTTTTTTAGGTGGGAAAATCATCTAATGACAAATCGCGCTCTTGGGCGGAGCAGGAGATACTGTCAGACTTGTACAGACTAAAAACCCACTCCTGTTCCTTCTTTGCCTTCATCCCGGGGCCCCGGGCTTCGCTTTCACACTACCCGTGGCCCCAGTAGGCTTCGACCCTGCTGGGCCCCTACAATTTGCTGACATCTCCCTGTGGCGCGCGTGGAACAGTACAATAAAACGACAGTAATTGAAATAACAATAAGTATTTATTTAATAATTACAAAAATCTAACGTAACAATATTCATGAAACCCTTCTCCGTTTCCTTCTAGAAGGTTCTTCGTCACTCTCTTCTCCCTCTTCAATTTCAGCGTCGCTGCCGATCTGCCCGATTATTTCGGTTGTGGCACTAGCAGCGTCGATATCTGGTTCATCTGAAAACAAAACATTGAATTCTAGGGTTCTGTAACTAAAGAGAAAAAACGGGAGCCTATTACTAAGACTCCAGGTCCATCTGTCTGTCACTAGGCTGTATGTATCTCATGAACTGTGATAGCTGGACAGTTGATCGACTTCTGGCACCCAAGCTAAGAGTAAACTTGTATTATGGGTGCCAGGGCTCACTATATTCATTACATTTCCAATTTTCCCACCGATACGTACAAAGCGTTTTGGGAACACATTCATAATGCGCACAGCTAAGGAGTTGAATTCCCTGCCGGAGTCTGTGTTTCCTGATAACTACAACCTAGGGGTCTTTAACTCAAGAGTGAATAAGTTACTTCTAGGCAAGCGTGCTCCATCGTAGGTCACATCATCGCTTACCATCAGGTGAGATAGTGGTCAAACGCGAGCCTATCAATAATCAAACAGGTACAAGTAGGTAATCAATTATTTAATCATTATATTTTCCAATTTTACTAAAAGAGTTATGAGTTTACATGTGGATGGATGGAGAGGGAGAGGGAGACCAAAGAAAAGATGGATGGATTGTGTAAAGAGTGATATGAAAGAAAAGGAAGTTAGTGATAGCATGACGAATGACAGGGCAGAGTGGAAAAAAAAACGTGTTGCGCCGACCCCAAATAACACGGGACAAGGGCAGGAAGATGATGATGATTTTCCAATCATTATACCCCTGGATACAACAAAAAAATCGATTCTGTGAAGTTGTACTTGTGACAAATCGTATTTATTTAGTCAAGAGCCAATATGTTTGCATATTCACATAAGGATATTTGGACGAGTGAAGGTGAATCAGGTCGTTGACATTAGTTTGTAGTGTGTTCAAGTGCTAAGTACACAAATAATTACGAGAATTTTGAAGGTTTACGAAGGTGAGTAATCTTCTAGGTAATCGTGCTTTATTGTTAAGCACATTGTCGATAATTTAACGTGAAATGAGCGATCAAATAATAATGCAAACTACTCAGCACCAAAAGGGGAATTAAACTTTTGCCATACATAGCAGGCACGTTTTTTTTTTCTTTTCGCCAATAGTGAAGCTTGGGCCATATCTTGAGGGACTATATGAGAAATCAGTAGTGGAAAGAATTATGTCTATCCACCGTAACCGACAGAAGTCAGAGAGAGTTTTGTCAAGCGTTATTTTTCTTAAATAAAAATACTCCGTGTCTGATATTTTAAGTTTCCCATTGTCAATTTTACTATACGGTTTCTCTAATGAGTTATTCTGCATCCCTCGCTTTCGCATTTATCGCCGGGTGCGGTAGAGGGCGTCTAGTGTTGCAAAGAACTCGAGTCTTCACTCAAGTCGTCTTAATTATAATAGAATTTTTTTTATTTATTTATCAGGAACAATTTACATTGTATTTGATTTATTATTAATATACAAACATGCGATAAACGGAAAAAAATAAAATTAAAACATGAATACGTCCTTAAAACGAAAATAATAATATTTACAAAATAGGAGATTGGATATTATAATATTAAATTACAATTCGTCTAAGGAGTGAAGAAAAGTAGGTAACGCCTAACAAAAAGTACTAACAATTCTTCGTTACGTATCTTCGTTCGGTTACGGTTTAAAGTATGGTTTTTTCTTTAAATTGGTTCCTCATATTGTCCTCTAGCTTATGACATGGGTATAATATCTGGCGAAAAGAAATAAGTAAATCTAAAAAATTTACTTACCTTCGTTTCTGGTCTCATCAGCTTGTTCTCTCGCGTTGAGTACTTCTTGTAAGACGGGACCTTTGATTCTGAAGTCGCGCGCGGTGCCCAGGGACAAGTACTGCTGCCAATTTAACTGTAACCAAACCATCAGAATTTCTGATTAGAAAAACCTATGTTTTTATCAAAACAATGTTTTAAGTGAGAAATTTCTTTCAGTCTTCGTATTACTTTAGACTAGAGGTAACAAGTAGTGATCGACTTATATGTAGTCTTGATTCCTAGATATATTATTATAATCAATACGAGAATAATAAACGATCGCAGAATCACTGACGGATAAAGAGATACCGCGACCATTGAAGAACTATAAAATAATTCAACAAAAAAGGCTGAACTCAACAACTGCTGCCCTAGGAATTAATTACAACTGTATCGTGGGTGCGTTCACAAACATTTAATCTCACATATACAAGGCACCCAGACGCGCAAAAAGTATCTGTAGGCCATACAAATATTTCTTTCGTGCGGGAATCGAATCCGCGACACGTAGCACAGCAGCCTATCGCTCAACCACTGCGCCAAACATACTGTCACAGTTACATTAGTTTTAAAAATTCACTATTGATCTACACTAATATTATAAAGAGGTAAAGTATGCTTTTTTGTTTGTAGGAAGTAATCTCTGAAAGTACTGGCCCGATTGCTAAAATTTTTTCACCGATAGAAAGCTGCTTTATTCCTGAGTAACATAGCGACGGTGAAGTGCCAATACCTTCTAACTGACATTTTTCGATAAAATTACTTTTAAGCGCTTATATTTTAAATGCGTGTTTCCGCATGCTTCGTAAAATATCCGAAGCGGATATTTAGTTGCAACTGCATCAAATTAATTTGTGGAAACAAACACCTAACTAAACCAACGTGTCAATTTATAGTATTACTCCTAACAATTTTTGGACAGATAATTTTGACTTCCGACAGTTAGGAGTTATTGGTACTTCACCGTCGATAGGCTATATTTAATGTACGCGGGCGAAGCCGCGGGCAAAAGCTAGTGTTAAAATAAAACTAAGAAGTAATAAATAAATCGACATTCATTGTTGCCCGTAAAAGTATGCCGTCATGCGAACTCAGTCGGGATGACACGTTTTGGAATTTATGGTTCAAAGACATGGTCAAAAAGAAGTGCTCTGTGAATTACCTTCGCCTTATTAGCAAGCAGTATGACTCGCTTGCTGAACTGCTCGGCTTCCAAAACAAGGCGAGGTATGAGCTTGGTCTCCCGAAGCACTTTGGTCGCGTTCTGCTGTTGTTGAGATGCCTCTAAGTACGTGATTAAGTTGTCCATAACTGTTGATAGCTTCTTGCCACTCAGTTTTAGTAGGCGCTCGAAACTGTGGAACAGATTTTTTTTCAAACAGACCATTAACATTTGGGTAGGTCACAAAAAGTACTCAAACTGCCAACCATGCTTTAAAATTACTGAAAATAAAAAATAGTTCCCATATTCACAATAGTAAACTGTACGCGTTAAGAAAATAGTGACTACTAAAGGCACCTAAAGGCGTGTTCATGCTGGGATAAAACAAATATAATGATTAAGTAATTATTTAAAATTTAATCATAATCGTTAGAATGTTTACTTTCATATTTACGAATAGGTGAGGAAAATTGCAATTGAAAATTAATAATATGGGGGGGGGGGGGGGTAAACACGGCTTTCTAATTTACTATAATCTAATTACTGAAGGGGCTTCGCTAAGCTAAGTGGCAACGATAAGTCACTATTTTCTTAACGCAAATACACTATGTTTTTTTAATATCAATAATTTATTACCAAAAAATACATTTTTACACAATTTGTCTTGAAAACAATTAAAATTGCTCTTAGTTATGATATTGTTACAATATTACTGCCTCGAAGGAGGTGGTCGGAAGTGTGAGAGAGACAATTCTGGTGCTCTAGGAACCGCAGAAGACACCCTAGGCGCCGAAAATTGCTTGCAGACAGGAGCAATGGGTAGCTCGCCGTCTGGTAACGACCAGATTTCATCAAACTAGTTAGTTAGACGTATGACTGCTTCTCTACTGACTTTCGTGGTATATTGAAAGTAGATTTGGACCAAAATCTGACCGCACTTGCTGCGCCACAGCGGCGTCGACCTGCTTGGCCAGCGCGGCCAGCAGCGCGTACAGGCGCACCGCGCTCGCCAGCACGCGCTCGCTGCCGCCGCCCACACAGCAGCGCAGCTTGCAGCACCCACATGTCCAGCTCGTCAGCTGGCACAACTGCACTATCTCACCGCACTTGCTGCGCCACAGCGGCGTCGACCTGCTTGGCCAGCGCGGCCAGCAGCGCGTACAGGCGCACCGCGCTCGCCAGCACGCGCTCGCTGCCGCCGCCCACACAGCAGCGCAGCTTGCAGCACCCACATGTCCAGCTCGTCAGCTGGCACAACTGCACTATCTCACCGCACTTGCTGCGCCACAGCGGCGTCGACCTGCTTGGCCAGCGCGGCCAGCAGCGCGTACAGGCGCACCGCGCTCGCCAGCACGCGCTCGCTGCCGCCGCCCACACAGCAGCGCAGCTTGCAGCACCCACATGTCCAGCTCGTCAGCTGGCACAACTGCACTATCTCACCGCACTTGCTGCGCCACAGCGGCGTCGACCTGCTTGGCCAGCGCGGCCAGCAGCGCGTACAGGCGCACCGCGCTCGCCAGCACGCGCTCGCTGCCGCCGCCCACACAGCAGCGCAGCTTGCAGCACCCACATGTCCAGCTCGTCAGCTGGCACAACTGCACTATCTCACCGCACTTGCTGCGCCACAGCGGCGTCGACCTGCTTGGCCAGCGCGGCCAGCAGCGCGTACAGGCGCACCGCGCTCGCCAGCACGCGCTCGCTGCCGCCGCCCACACAGCAGCGCAGCTTGCAGCACCCACATGTCCAGCTCGTCAGCTGGCACAACTGCACTATCTCACCGCACTTGCTGCGCCACAGCGGCGTCGACCTGCTTGGCCAGCGCGGCCAGCAGCGCGTACAGGCGCACCGCGCTCGCCAGCACGCGCTCGCTGCCGCCGCCCACACAGCAGCGCAGCTTGCAGCACCCACATGTCCAGCTCGTCAGCTGGCACAACTGCACTATCTCACCGCACTTGCTGCGCCACAGCGGCGTCGACCTGCTTGGCCAGCGCGGCCAGCAGCGCGTACAGGCGCACCGCGCTCGCCAGCACGCGCTCGCTGCCGCCGCCCACACAGCAGCGCAGCTTGCAGCACCCACATGTCCAGCTCGTCAGCTGGCACAACTGCACTATCTCACCGCACTTGCTGCGCCACAGCGGCGTCGACCTGCTTGGCCAGCGCGGCCAGCAGCGCGTACAGGCGCACCGCGCTCGCCAGCACGCGCTCGCTGCCGCCGCCCACACAGCAGCGCAGCTTGCAGCACCCACATGTCCAGCTCGTCAGCTGGCACAACTGCACTATCTCACCGCACTTGCTGCGCCACAGCGGCGTCGACCTGCTTGGCCAGCGCGGCCAGCAGCGCGTACAGGCGCACCGCGCTCGCCAGCACGCGCTCGCTGCCGCCGCCCACACAGCAGCGCAGCTTGCAGCACCCACATGTCCAGCTCGTCAGCTGGCACAACTGCACTATCTCACCGCACTTGCTGCGCCACAGCGGCGTCGACCTGCTTGGCCAGCGCGGCCAGCAGCGCGTACAGGCGCACCGCGCTCGCCAGCACGCGCTCGCTGCCGCCGCCCACACAGCAGCGCAGCTTGCAGCACCCACATGTCCAGCTCGTCAGCTGGCACAACTGCACTATCTCACCGCACTTGCTGCGCCACAGCGGCGTCGACCTGCTTGGCCAGCGCGGCCAGCAGCGCGTACAGGCGCACCGCGCTCGCCAGCACGCGCTCGCTGCCGCCGCCCACACAGCAGCGCAGCTTGCAGCACCCACATGTCCAGCTCGTCAGCTGGCACAACTGCACTATCTCACCGCACTTGCTGCGCCACAGCGGCGTCGACCTGCTTGGCCAGCGCGGCCAGCAGCGCGTACAGGCGCACCGCGCTCGCCAGCACGCGCTCGCTGCCGCCGCCCACACAGCAGCGCAGCTTGCAGCACCCACATGTCCAGCTCGTCAGCTGGCACAACTGCACTATCTCACCGCACTTGCTGCGCCACAGCGGCGTCGACCTGCTTGGCCAGCGCGGCCAGCAGCGCGTACAGGCGCACCGCGCTCGCCAGCACGCGCTCGCTGCCGCCGCCCACACAGCAGCGCAGCTTGCAGCACCCACATGTCCAGCTCGTCAGCTGGCACAACTGCACTATCTCACCGCACTTGCTGCGCCACAGCGGCGTCGACCTGCTTGGCCAGCGCGGCCAGCAGCGCGTACAGGCGCACCGCGCTCGCCAGCACGCGCTCGCTGCCGCCGCCCACACAGCAGCGCAGCTTGCAGCACCCACATGTCCAGCTCGTCAGCTGGCACAACTGCACTATCTCACCGCACTTGCTGCGCCACAGCGGCGTCGACCTGCTTGGCCAGCGCGGCCAGCAGCGCGTACAGGCGCACCGCGCTCGCCAGCACGCGCTCGCTGCCGCCGCCCACACAGCAGCGCAGCTTGCAGCACCCACATGTCCAGCTCGTCAGCTGGCACAACTGCACTATCTCACCGCACTTGCTGCGCCACAGCGGCGTCGACCTGCTTGGCCAGCGCGGCCAGCAGCGCGTACAGGCGCACCGCGCTCGCCAGCACGCGCTCGCTGCCGCCGCCCACACAGCAGCGCAGCTTGCAGCACCCACATGTCCAGCTCGTCAGCTGGCACAACTGCACTATCTCACCGCACTTGCTGCGCCACAGCGGCGTCGACCTGCTTGGCCAGCGCGGCCAGCAGCGCGTACAGGCGCACCGCGCTCGCCAGCACGCGCTCGCTGCCGCCGCCCACACAGCAGCGCAGCTTGCAGCACCCACATGTCCAGCTCGTCAGCTGGCACAACTGCACTATCTCACCGCACTTGCTGCGCCACAGCGGCGTCGACCTGCTTGGCCAGCGCGGCCAGCAGCGCGTACAGGCGCACCGCGCTCGCCAGCACGCGCTCGCTGCCGCCGCCCACACAGCAGCGCAGCTTGCAGCACCCACATGTCCAGCTCGTCAGCTGGCACAACTGCACTATCTCACCGCACTTGCTGCGCCACAGCGGCGTCGACCTGCTTGGCCAGCGCGGCCAGCAGCGCGTACAGGCGCACCGCGCTCGCCAGCACGCGCTCGCTGCCGCCGCCCACACAGCAGCGCAGCTTGCAGCACCCACATGTCCAGCTCGTCAGCTGGCACAACTGCACTATCTCACCGCACTTGCTGCGCCACAGCGGCGTCGACCTGCTTGGCCAGCGCGGCCAGCAGCGCGTACAGGCGCACCGCGCTCGCCAGCACGCGCTCGCTGCCGCCGCCCACACAGCAGCGCAGCTTGCAGCACCCACATGTCCAGCTCGTCAGCTGGCACAACTGCACTATCTCACCGCACTTGCTGCGCCACAGCGGCGTCGACCTGCTTGGCCAGCGCGGCCAGCAGCGCGTACAGGCGCACCGCGCTCGCCAGCACGCGCTCGCTGCCGCCGCCCACACAGCAGCGCAGCTTGCAGCACCCACATGTCCAGCTCGTCAGCTGGCACAACTGCACTATCTCACCGCACTTGCTGCGCCACAGCGGCGTCGACCTGCTTGGCCAGCGCGGCCAGCAGCGCGTACAGGCGCACCGCGCTCGCCAGCACGCGCTCGCTGCCGCCGCCCACACAGCAGCGCAGCTTGCAGCACCCACATGTCCAGCTCGTCAGCTGGCACAACTGCACTATCTCACCGCACTTGCTGCGCCACAGCGGCGTCGACCTGCTTGGCCAGCGCGGCCAGCAGCGCGTACAGGCGCACCGCGCTCGCCAGCACGCGCTCGCTGCCGCCGCCCACACAGCAGCGCAGCTTGCAGCACCCACATGTCCAGCTCGTCAGCTGGCACAACTGCACTATCTCACCGCACTTGCTGCGCCACAGCGGCGTCGACCTGCTTGGCCAGCGCGGCCAGCAGCGCGTACAGGCGCACCGCGCTCGCCAGCACGCGCTCGCTGCCGCCGCCCACACAGCAGCGCAGCTTGCAGCACCCACATGTCCAGCTCGTCAGCTGGCACAACTGCACTATCTCACCGCACTTGCTGCGCCACAGCGGCGTCGACCTGCTTGGCCAGCGCGGCCAGCAGCGCGTACAGGCGCACCGCGCTCGCCAGCACGCGCTCGCTGCCGCCGCCCACACAGCAGCGCAGCTTGCAGCACCCACATGTCCAGCTCGTCAGCTGGCACAACTGCACTATCTCACCGCACTTGCTGCGCCACAGCGGCGTCGACCTGCTTGGCCAGCGCGGCCAGCAGCGCGTACAGGCGCACCGCGCTCGCCAGCACGCGCTCGCTGCCGCCGCCCACACAGCAGCGCAGCTTGCAGCACCCACATGTCCAGCTCGTCAGCTGGCACAACTGCACTATCTCACCGCACTTGCTGCGCCACAGCGGCGTCGACCTGCTTGGCCAGCGCGGCCAGCAGCGCGTACAGGCGCACCGCGCTCGCCAGCACGCGCTCGCTGCCGCCGCCCACACAGCAGCGCAGCTTGCAGCACCCACATGTCCAGCTCGTCAGCTGGCACAACTGCACTATCTCACCGCACTTGCTGCGCCACAGCGGCGTCGACCTGCTTGGCCAGCGCGGCCAGCAGCGCGTACAGGCGCACCGCGCTCGCCAGCACGCGCTCGCTGCCGCCGCCCACACAGCAGCGCAGCTTGCAGCACCCACATGTCCAGCTCGTCAGCTGGCACAACTGCACTATCTCACCGCACTTGCTGCGCCACAGCGGCGTCGACCTGCTTGGCCAGCGCGGCCAGCAGCGCGTACAGGCGCACCGCGCTCGCCAGCACGCGCTCGCTGCCGCCGCCCACACAGCAGCGCAGCTTGCAGCACCCACATGTCCAGCTCGTCAGCTGGCACAACTGCACTATCTCACCGCACTTGCTGCGCCACAGCGGCGTCGACCTGCTTGGCCAGCGCGGCCAGCAGCGCGTACAGGCGCACCGCGCTCGCCAGCACGCGCTCGCTGCCGCCGCCCACACAGCAGCGCAGCTTGCAGCACCCACATGTCCAGCTCGTCAGCTGGCACAACTGCACTATCTCACCGCACTTGCTGCGCCACAGCGGCGTCGACCTGCTTGGCCAGCGCGGCCAGCAGCGCGTACAGGCGCACCGCGCTCGCCAGCACGCGCTCGCTGCCGCCGCCCACACAGCAGCGCAGCTTGCAGCACCCACATGTCCAGCTCGTCAGCTGGCACAACTGCACTATCTCACCGCACTTGCTGCGCCACAGCGGCGTCGACCTGCTTGGCCAGCGCGGCCAGCAGCGCGTACAGGCGCACCGCGCTCGCCAGCACGCGCTCGCTGCCGCCGCCCACACAGCAGCGCAGCTTGCAGCACCCACATGTCCAGCTCGTCAGCTGGCACAACTGCACTATCTCACCGCACTTGCTGCGCCACAGCGGCGTCGACCTGCTTGGCCAGCGCGGCCAGCAGCGCGTACAGGCGCACCGCGCTCGCCAGCACGCGCTCGCTGCCGCCGCCCACACAGCAGCGCAGCTTGCAGCACCCACATGTCCAGCTCGTCAGCTGGCACAACTGCACTATCTCACCGCACTTGCTGCGCCACAGCGGCGTCGACCTGCTTGGCCAGCGCGGCCAGCAGCGCGTACAGGCGCACCGCGCTCGCCAGCACGCGCTCGCTGCCGCCGCCCACACAGCAGCGCAGCTTGCAGCACCCACATGTCCAGCTCGTCAGCTGGCACAACTGCACTATCTCACCGCACTTGCTGCGCCACAGCGGCGTCGACCTGCTTGGCCAGCGCGGCCAGCAGCGCGTACAGGCGCACCGCGCTCGCCAGCACGCGCTCGCTGCCGCCGCCCACACAGCAGCGCAGCTTGCAGCACCCACATGTCCAGCTCGTCAGCTGGCACAACTGCACTATCTCACCGCACTTGCTGCGCCACAGCGGCGTCGACCTGCTTGGCCAGCGCGGCCAGCAGCGCGTACAGGCGCACCGCGCTCGCCAGCACGCGCTCGCTGCCGCCGCCCACACAGCAGCGCAGCTTGCAGCACCCACATGTCCAGCTCGTCAGCTGGCACAACTGCACTATCTCACCGCACTTGCTGCGCCACAGCGGCGTCGACCTGCTTGGCCAGCGCGGCCAGCAGCGCGTACAGGCGCACCGCGCTCGCCAGCACGCGCTCGCTGCCGCCGCCCACACAGCAGCGCAGCTTGCAGCACCCACATGTCCAGCTCGTCAGCTGGCACAACTGCACTATCTCACCGCACTTGCTGCGCCACAGCGGCGTCGACCTGCTTGGCCAGCGCGGCCAGCAGCGCGTACAGGCGCACCGCGCTCGCCAGCACGCGCTCGCTGCCGCCGCCCACACAGCAGCGCAGCTTGCAGCACCCACATGTCCAGCTCGTCAGCTGGCACAACTGCACTATCTCACCGCACTTGCTGCGCCACAGCGGCGTCGACCTGCTTGGCCAGCGCGGCCAGCAGCGCGTACAGGCGCACCGCGCTCGCCAGCACGCGCTCGCTGCCGCCGCCCACACAGCAGCGCAGCTTGCAGCACCCACATGTCCAGCTCGTCAGCTGGCACAACTGCACTATCTCACCGCACTTGCTGCGCCACAGCGGCGTCGACCTGCTTGGCCAGCGCGGCCAGCAGCGCGTACAGGCGCACCGCGCTCGCCAGCACGCGCTCGCTGCCGCCGCCCACACAGCAGCGCAGCTTGCAGCACCCACATGTCCAGCTCGTCAGCTGGCACAACTGCACTATCTCACCGCACTTGCTGCGCCACAGCGGCGTCGACCTGCTTGGCCAGCGCGGCCAGCAGCGCGTACAGGCGCACCGCGCTCGCCAGCACGCGCTCGCTGCCGCCGCCCACACAGCAGCGCAGCTTGCAGCACCCACATGTCCAGCTCGTCAGCTGGCACAACTGCACTATCTCACCGCACTTGCTGCGCCACAGCGGCGTCGACCTGCTTGGCCAGCGCGGCCAGCAGCGCGTACAGGCGCACCGCGCTCGCCAGCACGCGCTCGCTGCCGCCGCCCACACAGCAGCGCAGCTTGCAGCACCCACATGTCCAGCTCGTCAGCTGGCACAACTGCACTATCTCACCGCACTTGCTGCGCCACAGCGGCGTCGACCTGCTTGGCCAGCGCGGCCAGCAGCGCGTACAGGCGCACCGCGCTCGCCAGCACGCGCTCGCTGCCGCCGCCCACACAGCAGCGCAGCTTGCAGCACCCACATGTCCAGCTCGTCAGCTGGCACAACTGCACTATCTCACCGCACTTGCTGCGCCACAGCGGCGTCGACCTGCTTGGCCAGCGCGGCCAGCAGCGCGTACAGGCGCACCGCGCTCGCCAGCACGCGCTCGCTGCCGCCGCCCACACAGCAGCGCAGCTTGCAGCACCCACATGTCCAGCTCGTCAGCTGGCACAACTGCACTATCTCACCGCACTTGCTGCGCCACAGCGGCGTCGACCTGCTTGGCCAGCGCGGCCAGCAGCGCGTACAGGCGCACCGCGCTCGCCAGCACGCGCTCGCTGCCGCCGCCCACACAGCAGCGCAGCTTGCAGCACCCACATGTCCAGCTCGTCAGCTGGCACAACTGCACTATCTCACCGCACTTGCTGCGCCACAGCGGCGTCGACCTGCTTGGCCAGCGCGGCCAGCAGCGCGTACAGGCGCACCGCGCTCGCCAGCACGCGCTCGCTGCCGCCGCCCACACAGCAGCGCAGCTTGCAGCACCCACATGTCCAGCTCGTCAGCTGGCACAACTGCACTATCTCACCGCACTTGCTGCGCCACAGCGGCGTCGACCTGCTTGGCCAGCGCGGCCAGCAGCGCGTACAGGCGCACCGCGCTCGCCAGCACGCGCTCGCTGCCGCCGCCCACACAGCAGCGCAGCTTGCAGCACCCACATGTCCAGCTCGTCAGCTGGCACAACTGCACTATCTCACCGCACTTGCTGCGCCACAGCGGCGTCGACCTGCTTGGCCAGCGCGGCCAGCAGCGCGTACAGGCGCACCGCGCTCGCCAGCACGCGCTCGCTGCCGCCGCCCACACAGCAGCGCAGCTTGCAGCACCCACATGTCCAGCTCGTCAGCTGGCACAACTGCACTATCTCACCGCACTTGCTGCGCCACAGCGGCGTCGACCTGCTTGGCCAGCGCGGCCAGCAGCGCGTACAGGCGCACCGCGCTCGCCAGCACGCGCTCGCTGCCGCCGCCCACACAGCAGCGCAGCTTGCAGCACCCACATGTCCAGCTCGTCAGCTGGCACAACTGGACTATCAACGACTTGTATACTTCGATCAGCTCTGAAAGTAATATTACGTTCATATTAGGAATGTTTCTAATGTCAACACCTCATCATTCGTCATCTTCAAAGAAGATTTGCCCTTTTTTAGAGTTCCGTACCTCAAAAGGAAAAACGGAACCCTTGTAGGATCAGTTTGTTGTCTGTCTGGTCTGTCAAGACCCTTTATCTCGGGAACGCGTAGAAGTATCGAGTTGAAATTAAAACCACTTAGGTCTGCGGTCCCTTAAAGCTGTGAAAAAAATCAAATTTCTAATTTCAATTTTCTGTTAACGAGAAAAAAAAATACAGCCATTTATGTCGCAAAAAATGTGTATTTCGACACTCTCAAGGGAATCAATCTGGGCGCGCGTCGATTACCACGAGTCGCGCTTCAAACCCCGTTTATTTATGTCTTCGTAAGCGTATTGTATACAATAACATACTTCACTCCCACTTGTATCAAAATTTATTATTGTTCCTTTTCAATATTTATTTACAAGGTGTTTACCTCTCTCGATCCTCTGCTGAGCGTGCGCGAACGTGCTGGCTACAGCAAGGTCCCGAGCCCTGCTCATCAGATGCTCCACGCTCTTGGCTCTGGTGGCTAGGTGGGCGCATACTGCAGTTAGTACCGTGTGGCCTGTTCGAGAGTCTATTGTGGTGAAGTAGTTCGTGTCTTCGCCTGCAGAAGTGTCTTCCTCCTGAAAAGAAAAAGTATAGACAGTAATAACCAAAAATAAGCGGTAATGTAAGGGTGTTTTTAATAACCTGCGGATTTCATCACGCATGCGGGATTGCTCCGCATGCATTTCAAAATGCAAAAAAACGCTTCCCATGTGCGTATTCCACGCATTACAATAAATACTTGTAGGAAATGGATATTTGAGGGGGTTACGCGTGCGGGGCAGTCCCGCATGCGTGATCAAAACCGCACGATATTAAAAACACCCTAAGCAATATTTGTCCAGCAGGGCTAGCGTGAGCTCTAAACTATTCATTTTACATCCTAAACTGAACTATTAAAGGGATAGAGCTACATAGGGTGTATAGCTCCATCTCTCTTTCTCGCTCGCACAGCTGACATTTTAACACGTCATGATAAGTCCCTCTCTACTCTCGGACGGTTATCGGTCGACGAAATTATTTATGTTACTTTTGACAACGATTCTCTGTAAACTGGTACAAATTTACTGGTAATCAGGTATTTGCCTGTTTTTATTTTTATACAAAATTAAAAACTAAACAGACAAACGTAAGATCGTTTTAGTGTTATATGTATAAAAAAGCATCCAATTTGGTTAATAAATGAAACAGCAGTAATATTTCAAATATTGATATAAGAGTGGGGGCGCAGTGGGAATATTTCGCTATTATATCTCTTTTGTACGCACGTAACCTAATGGCGGTGACGTCCCATTTCAGTATATGCATCCCTGTCTGTTACCTGACTGTTTCGCCTTCCACCAGATTTGAAAGATTTATAGCATAAATGTTTTTATTTAATTTTATTGTGATAAAAATATTTTGTAATAAGAAATATTTAAATGAACTTATTATTGACTTACATCAATCCTGCCAAGCGCACAAGACAACTTAGCGAGCAACTCGTCGAGTAGCGAGGCCTCTTGCTGTTCGCTGTAGTACGAAGTTAACAGCGGTCCTATTAATGAAAGGCAGTCCTGCTTACTGGTACGGATGTATTCTTCAAGTTTCACTAACATCTAAAACAAATAATACGACATTTGAAAACGATTATACAGCGACAACATAGGTTAAAACTTGGCTGGCAAGAAATAAAGAATTTTAGGAAAAAAAATAACAATATTCTTCTAAAAAAGGAAGTCATCATTTTCAATGTTAAAAGTCATAAACAGTTACCAAAACGTGTCCTTTATCACCTCATGGTGTACGGTTTGGAGGAGTGTACGAAAGAGTTACGCTGAACCTGGAACGCATAGGGTAATAAGGCCTTCTACTGTCAATGGACGCGTAGCATCGTAGACGCGTATTCGTCATTATACGCTTGTGCGCAGCGTCGTGCCGTCATGTCGTTGCCGCTTCGTCGACACAGTTTCATAGTCTTATATTTAAGCTTCACACAGGCCTGTACCAAGCGTGTAATGACCCACAGTTGAAGTGAAAATGAACCCCGGGGCTCTGGAACGCAAGGCAAAGAAGGAATATAGGAGTGGGTTTTAGTCTGTAAGTCTGACACGCCCTCTCGCTCTGCCCAAGGGCGGGAGAGGTCATTGGATGATTACCCTTCCCACTTAATAAAAAAGCGTATAATGACAAATAAGCGTTTATTAAGCTATACGTCCGTGGACAAGTAGGCCTAAAGGAACACAGGTGAGTTTTAGTCAATAAAAATCTGGTATTCCCTCTCTCTCTCCCCACCCAGGTCAGAAGTTCATCATCATTATCATTTCAGCAAAACATCGTGAGGAAACCGGCATGTCCCAGAACCAAAAATTCGAAGACATGTGACATTCACCCATCCGCACTGGGCCCGCGTGGTGGATTACGGCCCATTCCCTCTCCTAGAGTGAGGAGGCCTGAGTCCCAGCAGTGGGAATATTAAAAGGCTGATTATGCTATGCTATTATTTCAGCCAAAAGATATCTATTGTTGGACATAGGCCTCTCCCGATGCGGATTTTTTCAAAAGTGCATAATGCTGATTGTACTTAAGTGATATCTATATATATAAAAGAAAGTCGTGTTAGTTACACTATTTATAACTCAAGAACTGCTCAACCGATTTAGCTGAAAATTGATGGGGAAGTAGTTCTTTTTTTTTATAATTCTCGTTTCCCCTGACATAGTCAGAGACCTTCTGAAGCTGTTTAATTATTTATATTTATTTTATTTTTGATTTTCTAATATTTTATAATATTACTTTATTACTGTTATCTGTATCTTCTCCTTAATCTCTATTTATCTATGCTTAACACACTATATACTTTACTTTATATATTGTAAGCATAGTTTATATATCTTTATTATTTTTTATAACTCTTTTTTAAATATTTACACAAAATTCTATTGGGGGAGGTAGTTCAGAACCGACGGACGGACATAGGGTAGAGTAGGGTAGAGTAGGGTAGAGTAGAGTAGGGTAGAGTAGGGTAGAGTAGGGTAGAGTAGGGTAGAGTAGGGTAGAGTTGGGTAGAGTAGGGTAGAGTAGGGTAGAGTAGGGTAGAGTAGTAGAATATAGATGGGAGCGAAGCCGCGGGCAAAAGCTAGTATTATATAAAAGGAGAAACTGTTTGACATATCAACGCACAGCCAAAACTACTGGGACTAGGAGCGTGAAATTTTGCACAAGGCTTCCTTTTAAGACGAAGGCGAGCACTAAGAAAGGATTTTCCATAATTCCCAAACGGGATGAAACGGGGATCTAAAGTTTGTAAGGAGAAATCTTCATTCCCGCGAGCAAAGCTGCTGGCAGAAGCTAGTTTAATTATATTCTCATTGTTCTTGTTAGTGATCCTAAGTTTTCTACTACTTTTTCTATTTCTACCCCTAAGAACCTAAAATTGGCTCAATTTTTCATATACTATTGTTATCCTTTGTTATAGCTGTTGGTTCTCCTACGATTTAATAAATAAATAAAAAACTTACCCTAGTCTTCTTCGGACACGAAGCTACGGGTGTCTCGAGAAGCAAAGAAGCTATTTGTATCAACACCAACAGCTGTTTCTTGACGATGACATCTCTTTCGTCCGGTGTACTCTCCTCTTCAATGTGCTCGAACGCAATATGGATGTTTTCTAGGATAGTCGCAAGGCATTCGGCTCCTGATGTACCGTCGTTGCTTTCGGCTGGTGGCAAAATAGTACATTTTGTTACAAGTGGAGAAAGTTTGTCATAGAGACCGAAGCGGCATTCGCCCGAGCCGTAGGCGAGGTTGTTTTGTTATGGACAAAGTTTCCACGTGTATCTAACGACGTTTTACAATACACTTACGAAAACATAAATAAACGGGCGTTGACGCACGACCCGTGGGGGTCGCTTAACACCCAGCGTGACACGATAAATGTAATAAATTGTGGCGGGAGCGAGCACGAGCACTGTTCCGCACTAGTGCGAAAAACGTACGTGCCTAAAAGCTATAACAATAAGAGTAGGTTTTCGAGTACCTACATAAGTGTATTGAAAATATATTTCAGCTATTAAAAATATGTTATCAGTGGGTATCAAAACAAAGAGCGAAGAGTTGACTCCAAAAATATACATCACAAGAATATAGCAAATGAAAGTACACGCCTATATACAAAAAAAAACAGACTACAAGGAAAACCTAAAAAATTCCAAGTCACTTTTCAAGTGTATTATAGTTAGTGGTATCAAATCTGTGATTAAACTATATTTAACAGTAGAATATTTTTTTATGGATTAAAAGACCAGGTTCCCAAGCATTCATATTTTCCTCCATGAAAGGCAGTGATGTTCAAGATAAGTTTAAAAAGTGTTTACGAATTGCAAAGTACTTACTGATAGCCACCAAGAAACTGTCCATTTTCAACGAGTAGAGAGGCGAGAACAACAGCGTAAGGCATGTCTTGAAGACCTCCAAACACGCTAGCGTCGTCTGGTCATCGAAACCACTCATGTGTTGGAACCTGTTGCCATAACTTTAGAGTTCAATTTTGAATAATGTTATGATATGATCAGTGCCGTAACTAGTGCGGTACCAGCTTTTTGACGATAATACCAAAATTTAATGATATCAATGCGGATGTATTTTTTTTATGCCCTATTTATTAGTTCTAAACTGTTAAACTATAATATTTATTAGTTAATATGTATATACTCGTATACATTCAATATGTATATCTAATCTGTCTTTACTTTACACTTTGTTTCGTAGAATTATAGTAGTTTTTATATTTCAGGACTATTACGTACCTACAAACACATCTGTTGTACATGATGGTAGCTATGCTGACCACGTGAGTGGCTGTTCTCTTGTCTAGCTGATCACTCAGTAGTACTGAGTGAACACATCGTAGAGCCCAGGCGTGGAAGTCACGACGACCGCGGAGCTGATTGCGCTGTTCCAGTGAAGACCAGGGCACGTTCTCACTGAGAAAAAGAAAATATTTAATAGCTAGAACTTTGCCTGCGACTTCGTTCGCGAAGAAATTTTTATAAAAATTTAACATCATTTGAACTGTATTATGAGGGCAGTTTTGAATGACAGTCTCTATAATTTATTGTAAGTTTCAAGTTTATAAACCTAAGAAAATTCTCTGTATAAAGTTTAAAACTCCTCGAAAAGCACATAAAGTCGTTGGTCCTGCGTCTGATTTCTCTCCTCAAAATCTCATTTCGTTTACCGTACCGTTACCGTTTAGTGTACTTGAAAAATAACACAAGTAAATAATAAAGGTTGTCACTATTTATTTACAAAAGAAGGTAGTTTTGAGGCACAGGGTGTTACATCATCAACTACCAAACTCCGAGCAGCTACAGAATATCTATGTAAAAACCCTAATCCTAATGGAAAAACCCAACAGCACTTCTTATCTGACCCGAAAATCGAACCCAGAACCCTAAGCTCAATATAGTTACGTCGTGTTTAAACATCTCTAACGTGCGCGGACATCACCAAGCTGCTGCCGGCCACAGTAGAGTCGCGGGGAGAGGCGCTCGCGGCGGGCGCGCCCCGGCCGAGTGCGCGTATTTTATTTCAATCAATATTTTTTGTTTTCTCGCCGTACCGCTTGTATTTCTAACAAATTTACTCATTTTAATAGAGTCCACTAAAGTTGCTTGAGTTTTTTTTATAAGCTGTCCTACCACCACCTGCAGGGTTTTAGCTCACCTTTCTACGTAGTGAAACTTTAATAAATTATATCTCCGCCGAAATCAATAGTAACGTCAAATACTTAAAACGTATTGCTGAGTGAAGTTCTAAAATCTAAGTCCGTACCAAGGTCTAAAAAATTCGAAGAAAGTTCACCAAAGCGACCTCAATTTTTATTAGTTAAGTGAGCTACCATCACGTTCTTGCTGCGACTTCTGACTCTTCTGAATCTAGGCTAAGAAGACCAGACTACTTTCACCTACCTGTACAGCAGTTCAACGACCCTGACGCACAGCTTGGTGTCCCACACGCTCGGCAGCGGTTTGAACGCACCTGCCTTATCCTTCACCAAGTTAGCTAGCTTCAAGGGCGCCTTGCCTTTGTCCTTCTGAGATTTCTGACTCTTCTGGGACTTCAACGTTTCTTTTGTCTCGTTTAGAGACTTGTTGTTGTTTTTCTTAGTTGCTTTTGGTAGTACCTAGAATATTAAATTACTTTTTATATATGTAAGGTGTTAAAAAATTAATTTTAAGAATTTCGAGGGGACATTGTACTCCTCATTATGAACAACTTTTACTATGGGACCAAACCTGAAATAGCGAAAAAAAATCAGCTGCTCCATACATTTTGACGAGTTATGTGAACATAAACGTAGGGAACAGCTGATTTTTTTTTCGCGATTTCAGGTTTGGTCCCATAGTAAAAGTTGTTCATAATGAGGAGTACAATGTCCCCTCGAAATTCTTAAAGTTAATTTTTTAACACCTTTTATAAAGGTTGAAATAAAATGAAAGACAAAGGTACCAAATACCTTAGATATTGACGTACTTTAATCAAAAACTTAACTTAATTTTCTATACTCCATTCGAAATAAGATAAGACATTTAAACAAGCCTTTTTTACTGTCCATTCAAGCGATTTTGACTTTTATTGCGATGTCGACATGATAAACAGCGGCTGCAGTAAATAGTAGGTATTGTAACCACTTTTTGCTTTTAATGCCATCCTTATGCCTACGGAATAGAAGTCAAAATCGGTTGAGCGGACAGTAAAAAATTTTTTTGTTTAAACATGTATTCTTATTTCGAATGGAGTATAATTGGGGTGTGTTAGGATGTACATTACTTCAATTACATGTTGTATATATAATTTTAATAAGGAAAGACCGGAAAGGATCACATTTCCGGTCAAGCCAGTCTCTATATTCTTATATCGAGAGCAGTGGTGGCCGAGTGCTAATGGCTCCGACTTACGAGTTTGTAGGTCGCGGGTTCAAACCCAGCCAGGCGCATTACTTTGTGTAATTTATTTCATCACCACTGCTCTCAAAGTGGTGAAGGAAAACATCCTGAGGAAACCGGCATGTCCTAGAACCAAAAATTCGAAAATATGTGACATTCTTTTTATTTCTAAATTATATGTTAGTTTTTTTTTCTTTAATGTGTATGGATTTGTTATTAGGTTATTGTTGTTTTTTTTAGTTTATAAGTTTCTACTGTACAACGCCTTGGACATCCTCTGTAACGTTGTATGGATGTACTATGTAACGGTGGATTACGGCTCATTCCCTCTCCTAGAGAGAAGGCCTGAGTCCCAACAGTGGGAACATTGAAAGGCTGATTATGCTATTATTATTATGCAGTTTCTATGAAAATATAATATCAAGGTACAATACCTTAGTCTGTTCCAACAGCTGATTGCAAGCTTTAAACAGCTTGTAAACCTTGTTAGCAGCTATCTCACTGCTCGGGTTCCACTGCAGTATCAGATGAGCTATCAACGCCTCATAGCATTGTAACGTTTGCTGTACTTTGAGACATTTAGCCTTCGATTCTGGTGTTAAGTCGGAGAGGTTCGGTTCTTCCTGCAAAGACAATAAGAAATTAGATATATAGATAGATATTCGTTATTGTACACCAAAAATACAATTTACATTAGGAAATCAACATTAATAAGGTGTCACAATGGGCGGTCTTATCGCTAAAAGCGATTTGTAACAGACAACCTTTTGAAAGAGATTGAAAATAGTTAAAACATGAATCTAAGCTCAGAATAGCACGAGTCAGTCTTTATTTATTTATTATACTTCACTGTACACCTCATAATAAGTAAGAAACAAAACAAGCAAAAAAATAAATTTTAATATTTTTAATTTTCGATTTATAGTAAAGAAATTTACCAAATCAATGCTGACAGTTTTAATTATCGCACAGCTGTTGTGTGACCTGAGCGAACTTACTCCTAAGGTAAATATTATCGGTATCCACAGAATAGCTGGTCAGACTATCTATAACCCATAACACAAGTTAAATCTTTTCTTGGGTACCAGAGTTCATTACAAATATAATTCATTAAAAATATAACTATATACACTATATTTATTCCCTAATATGTCTTTGTTTTTTAAGTTATTTATATGTGTTTGTTGCTGTGTGAAAATTTACTGTTGCAGTCCAATAAATTATTATTATTATTCTTTATTTATCATAAACATCATTTACATTTTTAAACATTACATTTAAGAATAAAAAAAAAACAGTAGTCCAGTCCACCGGTGTCGGGAGCAGGGTCCAAGCTACCGGCGGTTAGGGCTCCGGAGACAGGAACCTCCTCACAATGCGAGCAGTATCGAGGAGTACTGCCTTCCGTATCAAGCTCTTGATCCAACCACGCAACGACAGCTTCGACAGATGGTCGTCGAAGATGTTGGCTATAAGGGCAAGGTCTAAAATCTCGACAATTATTATTATTATCTTCTAGATCTTCCTCCTCGCCAGGCTGCAGGAGTTGAGCTATGGGATCCAAGTAACAGATTTAATAATACTACTCACCATATCAATACTTATAAACTGTTCATTATCACACAGCTGCTGCATGACCCTGGCCAGCTTGCTCTTCAGGTAAGCGTTGCCGGTCTCCACTGACTGGCTGGCTAAAATGTCTTCCAGGTCCTCTTCCTCACCCGGCTGCAGGAACTGGGCTACAGCGTATAGCAGCTGAGCTATGGGCTCCTGGTAATCGAGAAATTTTCAAGTGAGGTAAAGAGTCTCAAGTTAATGTTTGGGATGAGTTGATAAATGATAATTATTTTGCAAATAAGTTTTATAAAACACTTTTACACATCAATTTTAACTAGATGAGGCCGGTGTTTCCTAGCTGACTACCCTGAGAAGAAACTGCGAAACAAACACAGGGGTAGGTCTCTTTTAAAGTCCATACAGCAAAAACATGTAATGGTCAAATCATATGAGAACCATGCAGATTAGTGTCCGAGATGGCCTTTTGAGGAAAGAACCACGCAGATTATAAGTAATTTGAAAAGAGTGGACTGTATTCTTATAAGCATAGCATAGCATAGTCGGCCTTATAATTTTCCCACTGTTGGAACTCAGGCCTCCTCTCTAAGAGAGGGAATGGGCCGTAACTCACCACGCGGGCCCAATGCGGATTGGTGAATGTCACATCTCTTCGAATTTTTGGTTCTAGAACATGCCGATTTCCTCACAATGCGGAAAGCATTTTCACCGTTTTGAGAGCAGTGGTGATGAAATAAATTACACAAAGTAATGCCAGGCGCACACCACTGGGTTTGAACCCGCGACCTACAACTCGTAAGTCGGGGCCGTTACCACTCGGCCACCACTGCTCTTGCACTAATTTTATTTGAGTCAAACTGGTATTAACATCTTATCTATAAAAAGTTCGTAAAAGCCTGCGCCTGGCTGGGTTTCAACCCGCGACCTACAACTCGTAAGTCGGGGCCGTTACCACTTGGCCACCACTGCTCTCCTTCATACAAGCGCTAGTATAAAAAAAAAACTTACAAATAGAAACTGCACAGAGAAGCATTACATGACAGAATCATCAGATATACTCACAATTAAAACGGCAGTAACGCCATTGATGTGTACACACTTGTTGATAAGCAGTGAGGCAGTTCCTTCGCCCTCTGGTAGGTACTTGCTCAAGTGTTCATACAGCAACTCCAGTATAGATTCATGTAGAAACTGCTTGTCTTTCGCACATCCATGTAATTCTACAAATAAAATAAGACTAACACAATGATGCCCAGACCGTGTACACCGTTTAGGTGGGTCAAGTCAGCCGCATGCACAGTGACCGCTGTGTAAGACTCCATAAAGTGGCTGCGTGTGGTGAAACGATCTACACGCCTAGCACAAGGGCTGGTTTGTTCTTTTTTGAGTTGGGAAATTATCCCATGACTTCGGAAGGGCGTGTCAGATTTTTACTGACTCCACACCTGTGTCCTTCTGTTGCGTGAGGGTATACTTTTTAATACGCGCGCGCCCGCATCCCATGCTGGCGGACCATGGGCAGAACCAGGACCCGACGAGAGGTGGCTGGAGGGCTGGCTCGAGGTGGCGAGAGAAGACTACGGCCGTTTTCATATAAGGCGATAACGACGTAACATCATAGAACTGGTATTTTCATAAATTTTCTAACGACCTAAGTTGCAAGCACGACTATACTCTGTTCTTTTAACAAATTCGTACTAAATATGTCTCTCACACATTTCCGATATTGACAGAGTGAGATGGGTCATTGGTCGTGGCGGGGCAAACGCCTTTGTTCTTGTTTCTAAAATTTACTGTACAGAAAATTAAATTATTATTTTATGATTTATATTCGTAACAAAATTTTCTGTCCGCGTTATATGATATTTTCATAAATAAATAATAATAAAACATTATTGTAATAGTATATATTATGCACTAGAACACAAAAATCAAATAATTATTATACAATTCTTGTATCAGATTCATGAAATGATTTAAACAAATTGTATATTATTTGTTTTTCTGTAGATTGCAAAGGGCGCTTAGTACGCTTAACTACAGAAGATATGTGCGCCATGACTCACGCACAAACTACAAACCTCGTTTGTGTGAAACGGACCATTGATTACGCGGACCAATAGAAACGCAGTCAAAATTTTCAATACTCGACTGCTCGGTGGCATATCGCATACAAGCTCGACACATACAAACATGGGCTCAAATACGGTTTCTATAGCTATGCGGTGGCTTCTACCTTTTTGAGAACCCATGCTTTATCAGACGTCTTTGCCAATTCGATTCTAGTTGTGAATCTAGAATCGAATTAGAATCTAAAACTAGAATCGAATTGACAAAGACCTCTTTTCTTGTCCAACAGTAACCTTTTTTATTTTTACGTGGGAATGAAACGTCATCTAATGACAAATCGCGCTCTTGGGCGGAGTGCGAGATAGTGTCAGAATTTAACTCTGACTAAAAACCCACTCCTGTTCCTTCTTTGCCTTCATCCCGGGGCCCCGGGCTTCGCTTTCACACTACCCGTGGAACAGTAGCCTGTGTTCAAAATATATTGTAATAAATGTTGATTTCAATAAAAAAAAGTGTAATATTATAATTAAATCGTGCTATTTTCTTCATATCTAAGACATGTGACAGTTTTTAACTTATGTAACTATAACATAGCAAATAATCAGCCTTTTAATGTTCCCACTGTTGGGATTCAGGCCTCCTCTCTAGGAGAGGGAACGGGCCATAATCCACCACGCGGGCCCAGTACGGGTTGGTGAATGTCACATGTCTTCGAATTTTTTGGTTCTAAGACATGCCGGTTTCCTCACGATGTTTTCCTTCACCGTTTTGAGAGCAGTATGTAACTATGGTTCAATGAAAATAATGACTTACTGGTATAAAGCAGCTGTTTAACGAGCGCGTCTTGTACTAGACATCGACGCAGTATTGATACTACTTCCATGCACATGGCTTCGTTACGGACACGCGAAGTTACTCTGCCAAAATAAATTTAATCAATTAGTAGGTTTCCTTGTGAGAGGTGGTAGAATTCCATGTGGGGTGGTAGGTTTTTTTTTTTAAAATAATGTGAACAAGTGCTTGATTGCGATCTCACCTGATGGTAAGCAGTAATGCAATCGTAAGTACTAGTTTATTAACATCCTATAAACTATAACCTTGAAGACAAAGTTTTTATGTAAGGGGTGGTAGGATTCCATGTGAGGGTTGAAAAGCTTCTGTAAGAGGGTGGTGGGGTACTCACACACTCCCCTGCTGCGTAGCGTGTAGGTCTACGGTGAGCTGCGTGAGGTATGAGTGCGCGCTGTACTGTTCGCTGTACGTCTGACTGTTGCTGATGTTACTGCCACTGACGCGCACGTTGCGCAGTACTGATAGGAAGCCTGATAAGGCGAGGCAGCGGTGTTGGGAGTCCCTGTGAAAAGTTTGTCGACAAAACTAATAATAATGATTATAATATAATCATAATATATTCCATAACTATCACATAACGCCATCTAGTCTCAAGCTAAGCAGAGCTTGTGTTATGAGTACTAGACAACTGATAAACATACTTATAAATAAATACATATTATAGATAAATTACACCCAGACACAGAAAAATGATCATGCTCATCACACAAACGTTTGTCCTGGGTGGGAATCGAACCCACTACCTCCGGCATAGCAGTCAGGGCCACTAACCACTAGACCAACAGGCCACAAAACCGGTTAGTGATTTTGTGGTAAGTTAAGTTCCGGTTTTGTGGTAAGTTATTTTTTTTTTAATAATCAACCAAATAAAATATATGTTTCGGATCAACGACCCCAATTCAATCTACCTACTCCGATCACTGTTGATGATAGTATCTTGACCTGTATAACTATTGCATTAGCTGTTTACTAAAATAATAAGCAATATGAAAAGAGTAAGAAAATGCTTCCAGTAAAAAAATCAGCAACCAATTTCCATAAAACACATATTTACCGTCTCATATAATAATTTTCAACCACTGCCATATAAATCTTGACACACGATCGCTTACGAACCTGGAATAGAGTCCTTTTCTGCACACCATGACTAGAGTATCTCTAGTTCTAGTACTAAAATTGAGGAGTGGATGAACAGCATCCAGGACTGATGCAGCCGCCCTGTAGTCAGTTGGGGAAGGTTGGCAGTTCTCCAAGATGGTTCCCAGTTGAGTACAGCGTTCTACTGATACTGGGGTTAACTTGCATAGCACGTAGAGACAGTCTGGAAAGATAAAAATAGAATAAATTTTATTGTACACCAAAATAGTAAAAAAACTTTTACATAATCTTATCCCATCTTATCTTGTTCTGGGGCTGGCCCTAGGCCAGAGCACTTCGACCCTTCGGGATCTTTTGTGCTATTCCCCTTCTGTCTACACAACTCCTAGCCCTCCGTGCACCTTCTTCATGAGTCCCAGTATGGCCTTGATGGGGCTGAGCCTGTAGTCCTCTGGTCTTGGAAATGGTGGGCCCAGATACTCTAGTCTTTTGGAGTCTAGTACTACACAGTCGCACAGCAAGTTGTAGCATATTCTCTTCTGCACCTCCACAGATCCTGCAAGTCGGGTTGCTTGCTAGTCCCATGTTGTGGAACTATTTATTGGTGGCATAGTGCCCCGTGAAGACTCCTGTAATTTTTCGGAGCTGTGATCTGCTGTACCTCCATAGTTTTTGGGTCCAGGCCTAATCTATGTCATTGAGAAATAGCTTTGCATGCTTCTGGCCCGTTGTATTGCGCCAGTGTGTGCTTGTATCTCCAACGCAGCCCTTTTCGATGCTTGGTTGATGACCCTTGGTGAGAGTCCTATGAAAGGTTCCGGTCCATATAGGGGTGTCTCGGATCCTTTCCTTGCCAGTGTCGTAACTTTTACACTAACTAAGCCCTTAGCTTGGTAAGTAGTTATGGATAGGGCCGTAATAATTTATATGGAGCTAATATTAGTATAGATTGGATGCGTAGAACATCCAGCGACCTTTTGGTGTAGTTGATCCACAGACCCCCCGTGTACAGACCCTGAGGATACGTTTTGAAAAGGTGTATATAAGTTCTAGTAAAATACACTTCTGGACAGCATTACCAAGCTAATAAAGATTACCTGCATACTGCCTCTGGGTAGTATCACTACACAGAGTATCTGCTAGCTGGCTCAGTATGTGGCCGGCTGTTTCGGGCTGTGCCTTGCTGAGTCGCACCAGTATCAACTTGCCGTGCGACCAACATGTTGGAGCGATGGGCTTTAGTCGAGATACGGAGAGTAAGAGGAAGGCTAGGTTGATGAGACCGACTACTGTTAGCTGGCGGTGGTTGGCACTGGAAAAAATGTTATATTTTATACCATTTCGTCACATAACAAAATCCTACATCAGACTTCTCCAAACGATTAAAAAAATTAACTATCGGACAGTTGCCTAGACCAGACACAACACCCGTGTGGTCAGAAGATCCTCCCTTTTCAATGGTGGTTTGCGGGACTTTACACCTTATTCCGCATACCTCACAACTAGTGACCCCGACGTGATCAAATACCTGTCCAGCTAACTGTCATCCAAAAGACTGCCAAAGTTATCGCAAAATATAATACTCACGAGATAAAATGGATCAAGGAAACGAGATTAATTTAAGCCAAGTAAACCGCCGTCAAGCCGTGTAATAAGTAATCATTGCTGGATGAGTGGATAAGAGAGGTGTGGAGGAGGAGTGGATGAGTGGTGATGAATGGTGAGAGTAGCCCAAGAAAATCTAACTTCCCGCAAGAAAGAGCTGTCTTACTTTGCTCTGCTTCATAACATATTATTATCTAGTGAAACATGGGCTTAAGGACAAAGCCTATGTTTCTCTTTCTGCCGAGAATTCAGTGTGTACCTTTCGGTAGTGATAAGCTTGAGCACGCTGACCACGTCGACGTCGGGCGGCAACACGGCTCGCACGCACGCCGACTCCTTCGCTCGCAGGCTGTCCATGGCACGCAATTCTATCGCTGATTTTATTACCTGAAATATTTATTTATTTTAGTGCCTCCACTCCACACATACTGTTTACAGTTTCTGATCGTACCGTCGCCCGAACCCAGGCTCCTATCCCCCGCGCAATCTCCGCTCTCAACGTTTTCTGATTGTCTCGTGTTCGTGGATAAATGGAAGAACATCTTGTCTGTCTGCCAGGAGTTGTGAGATTTTTTGACTTTTAATGAGTAAAACCCCTATATTCTTTCTTTGCCTTGCGTTCGAGGACCACGGGGTTTCCTATCGGAGTACCCATGGTGAGTTCTGCGAGATGAGTTTATGACTGCCGTGTAGATGCATTATTATTATTTTGTTCACATTTTATGTCAAAAACATATCATTAAATAATATAATTGGCCTTTGTTCGTGTAAATAAACAATAAATTATGACGATACTCACATCCAAACATACAGATCTAAAGTCGGCTCCCTTATCGGACATAGCCAGAGCGAGGTCAATAATGAAGGGGGCCCTCAACAGCTGTGTTTTAGGCCATGTCTTGATGTGTTTACGAACTAGTTCAGGGTCGGCAGCGCCTTGCGAGATGTGGTAGATGCAGGTGGACAGGCAGCGACTTAGTTCGGCTGAACTGTGGGGGACTGGGGAGAAACAATGAGATAACTAGAAATTTCTGAGGTTTAGAAGGCATGTTTGACGTTTGACTGGCCTATTTGTCTAGTGGTTAGTGACCCTGACTGCTATGCCAGAGGTTGTGGGTTCGATTCTTACCCTAGACAAATGTTAGAATAGAATAGATAGAATTTTATTTTGCAAATATGGGTAATACATAGTTCTTAAGATTATATTACAGCTCAGCCACATTTTACCATTCGGCATGCAAACATTTAAAATTATTTATATTATTGTTATGACACTTAAACATGTTTTTGATCAATTTATAAATCACTATTATTAAATGTTAAATCATCAATTAAATTAAATTAATATGTATGTATTAAAGGGAAAATATAAATTATTATCGTTAGACTATAATAAATGTTTGTGTGATGAGCACGATCATTTGTTCTGTGTCTATGCGTAATTTATCTATATATATAAAAGGGGAAACTGACTGACATATCAACGCACAGCCCAAACTACTGGGACTAGGAGTGTGAAATTTTGCGCAAGGCTTCCTTTTATGACGTGGGCAAGCACTAAGAAAGGATTTTTTTGAAATTCAGCCCCTAAGGGGATGAAACGGGGTTCTAAAGTTTGTATAGAGAAACATTTCACGCGGGCGAAACCGCTGGCAGAAGCTGGTCTATAATATGTATGTATTTAAAAATATATTAATATTTTATCAGTTGTCTAGTACTCATAACAGAAGCTCTGCTTACGGCTCCAGAGAAAGGAATCTCCTAACTATACGAGCCGTATCTAGGAGTACCGCTAGCGCTTCTGAATCAAGCCCTTGATTCAGCCAACTAACGCGACCCAAATAAGATGTTGGTCCAGGCCCTTGACTATTAAGCCATTGTCTGACAGGACTTTCGTTACAATGATCGCCGAGTCCACATCCCACATGTCGGCAACCTCGCGAGTCAATATACTTAATTTGTTTATCTTTCTCAGCTTTCACGAGGTTCTCGTCATGTGGAACGGAAATTCCAACAATCGTTGCACGCCTCTCTTTTCGTTATTAAAGTGAAACCTGAATAACTGGAACTTCAAGGGACCTGCAAATTCGTCTCACTTAAAGAGGTATTCCACTTACCCAGTGTCTCAAATATCCAGGTATAAATAAATATCTGTCTCATTTACAGAGGTTTCTATTAACAGAGGCGAGAATAGAGATTATTTCAGTTATTCGATTATTGAATAAAATAAGGTATTTACGTAAACATTATACATGAGTTGTAAACATGTAATGCCAGTTAGATAGGTGAAAAATTGGAAAAAAAAAACAATTCAAAGGCAACCATTTAGAAAAAGATTTTTTTTAAATAAAATCACTCGCTGTCTCAATTATAGAGGTAAATATGACGATATAATCGAAAGAACGAATCACAGTATTAGAGGTTTGCTTTGTCTCACTAACAGAGGTAATTCAGTGCTAGAATGTCGGGACCTCAGCATGAGTTCCAGCTATGAAGGTTTCTCACTTATCCAGGTCCCACTTAACCGAGTTTCACTTTATTATGTCGCACGCGCGTAAATATGAAGAGAACTAACTCAAAAAAGAGGTATTTGAAAGTTGAATTCTGATTAAATCCTACGAAGAAAAGTAACTTTAGCTCCCAAAAGAAGCTCTAAACAAATGTACCGTTTTCACTAACGCTATCAGATAAATAAATGTTCTTGCTAAATATTTTTGCACTATTACCTTAAGTAAACAACATATTATATTTTTTTTAATATCACAAAAAAATTGGCAATATATCATCAGGAGTCATACAGGAGTATACAGGCATCAAGATGGAGCCAAAGCTAATGTTAGACTTTTACGAACTTTTTATAGATAAGATATTAATACCAGTTTGACTCAAATAAAATTACTGCAAGAACAGTGGTGGCCGAGTGGTAACGGCCCCGACTTACGAGTTATAGGTCGCGGGTTCAAACCCAGTGGTGATAAAATAAATTACACAAAGTAATGCGGCTGGCATTACTTTGTGTAATTTATTTCATCACCACTGCTCTCAAAACGGTGAAGAAAAACATCGTGAGGAAACCGGCATATCTTAGAACCAAAAATTCGAAGACATGTGATATCCACCAACCCGCACTGGGCCCGCGTGGTGGATTACGGCCCATTCCCTCTCCTAGAGAGGAGGCCTGAGTCCCAACAGTGGGAACATTATAAGGCCGACTATGCTAAAATTAGTGCTGTGAACTCGTCGCACTATGCGTGTGGTCACGGCATTATGTTTAGCGTTCTACAGTTTTGCGCAGACGTGGCGCATATTTTCCTTATAGAAGTTTATACTTTGTAAGCTATCACTAAGATTGCGTCATTTACCCCAAATAAAATGTTTTTCTCTCTTTCTTTCAAATGTTAAAAGAATTCAAGTCGTTTACTGTGGATCATAGGTACATAAGATCGACAACCGCATCGAACAAGGCAGTATCTCGGTTTACAGTTCAAACAAAATTCAAACATGGCACTATCACTTTTAAATTCATTTTGAAAAATTACTGCATTAGATAGATAGATATTCTTTATTGTACACCAAAAATACAATTTACATTAGGTACACCGTACATTACATTAGGAAATTAACATTATTAATGTTAATTTCCTAATGTGTGGGTGTCACAATGGTGAATTAATGTTACAACCTTGTTTGTTGAGGGTGTCGAGAAGATTTAGTTACAGGTTCTGCTATTTCTTATTGTTCATTTGTTACATAGGTAAAAATATAATAATTACATCAAATTGTAATGGAAAAGCTAAAAATTAAATTATAAAATATTTAGATCAAATTATAAATTAGTCATATTATAATCTTAGAGAATTTGACAGCTAAGAAGGCGATGACATACGGGACAGCGATGACGCTGTCAAGTAGAGGGGGCAACACACCATGAGTGGCGTGCGGACTTGCCTCTGCCTCTTTTCCTTGGGAGCTCGGATGCGACGGACGTGTTTTAGGCTTCATAATTTTGAATTACTTTGTTGTAACGGTTTTTGATTGTTTGTCATTTTAAATTATTAAAATACTTGTCGGTTGTTCTTAGTTTTCTTTTTAAAAACTTAAATACGCTTCTGATCCATAAGATCAGAAGTGAGATTCGTTTAAATTCACGCGATCTAGTTCGTTCGCCATCTTTTAACCGTTTTAGTGTAATTTGAAATAACACAACTTGATCATTATTTTCTTTTTGTTTTCAAGTTTAGTTTGTGTTCTCATTAGTAGTGAAGTAATTAACATAGCTTGCAGCTATAGTTATGTCGAGTTGTGAGGGCACACCGCGTGTACCTAGGCGTAGTTCTCGCGATCACCGTGACGATTCGCGTAGCCATCGCGATGTTCATAGCAGGCGTCGAGACCGTTAGTGTGTCGTGGAGTAGATCTTCTAGGCGTTGTAATGAGAGGACAGAGAGGTCTGAGAGTCCGTGTAGGCGCCGTGATAGTTCTTATGGGCGCCGCGATAGCCCATGTCGCGATCCTTTAAATGAATTGCTAGACCGAATAAATGCGTTAGAGAGACCGTTGCCGGCAAACGCTACTCCCACGACGTCACATCCGTGCAATACGCCGCCGTTGAGGACTGCGGTAGTTGCTGAGGCAGCTTTCACACCTGTTCTGGAGACTACTAGGGCCGCGACCCCTGAGGTTTCGCGGAGGGTTGACGCTGCGGATACGATCGTAAGTGCGCTGTCGTCGTTGATTCAAACGCCGAGTTAGAATATCTGGACAGATTTACTAGGCATGGTCAGGTACGGCCGAGCTCAAGTAAAATTGAAGCATTAATTAATTCTCCGAAACCATCTAATGCTGGAAAATGAGGGTAGACGTAAGCGAGTTGTTGCTATTTAAGAAATACACGCGGGGGCGCCGAGTCCCGATTGTTTTTTAAATAGTGCACGATTTTTCATAACGTACGAATTGTTGTATTGCAACTAACTGGTGAAGACCTCGTCTTCTTTGTTTTATTCCTAAAGATGACCACGATCATATATGTAGGAATGAGCTTATGCTGCATCGTTTTTAGTTCCCTGGATTAAGTGCATTTATTAAGAAATATATCGGACACTGTTGTTTGTATGTCATACAAAGAAGTCCCTCGTGCCAGACGTTGCTTTGGACGACTCGCAGCCCAACCGAGAAGCCTTTCTTTCGCTGAGAAGACAAAGGGCTTTTGAGCTGCTTGTTGAAATTAGCAGTGGCATGACACGTACGCCAACGAGCGTCGTTGTTAGCCGTGTACATTTGATGTCGGTAATTTCGTGTTTGCGAGTAAACTTTCGCAGAGCATTGGGAAGCTGGACTCCAGAAGACGTGGCTTGTACGTGGTAGTACGAGCGAACCCCGACCAGAGGCAGCCCCGACCAGAGGCAGCCCCGACCAGAGGCAGCCCCGACCAGAGGCAGCCTCGACCAGAGGCAGCCCCGACCAGAGGCAGCCTCGACCAGAGGCAGCCTCGACCAGAGGCAGCCCCGACCAGAGGCAGCCCCGACCAGAGGCAGCCCCGACCAGAGGCAGCCCCGACCAGAGGCAGCCCCGACCAGAGGCAGCCCCGACCAGAGGCAGCCCCGACCAGAGGCAGCCCCGACCAGAGGCAGCCCCGACCAGAGGCAGCCCCGACCAGAGGCAGCCCCGACCAGAGGCAGCCCCGACCAGAGGCAGCCCCGACCAGAGGCAGCCCCGACCAGAGGCAGCCCCGACCAGAGGCAGCCCCGACCAGAGGCAGCCCCGACCAGAGGCAGCCCCGACCAGTGGCAGTGTTGTCCTACCTCGACCAGTGGCAGTGTTGTCCTGCCCCGACCAGTGGCAGTGTTGTCCTGCCCCGACCAGTGGCAGTGTTGTCCTGCCCCGACCAGTGGCAGTGTTGTCCTGCCCCGACCAGTGGCAGTGTTGTCCTGCCCCGACCAGTGGCAGTGTTGTCCTGCCCCGACCAGTGGCAGTGTTGTCCTGCCCCGACCAGTGGCAGTGTTGTCCTGCCCCGACCAGTGGCAGTGTTGTCCTGCCCCGACCAGTGGCAGTGTTGTCCTGCCCCGACCAGTGGCAGTGTTGTCCTGCCCCGACCAGTGGCAGTGTTGTCCTGTCCCGACCAGTGGCAGTGTTGTCCTACCCCGACCAGTGGCAGTGTTGTCCTACCCCGACCAGTGGCAGTGTTGTCCTACCCCGACCAGTGGCAGTGTTTTACCTATGGCCTCGACATTTGGCTATTCTATCCCCTGCCCCGACCAGTGGCAGACCTATCCCCTGCCCCGACCAGTGGCAGTCCTATCCCCTGCCCCGACCAGTGGCAGTCCTATCCCCTGCCCCGACCAGTGGCAGTGTTTTACCTATGGCCTCGACATTTGGCTATCCTATCCCCTGCCCCGACCAGCGGCAGTCCTATCCCAGTGGTTTCTGAAACCCCGATAGTGGTATCAAGGCGACTTTGTTGACTGTTTCGGTAATGATTGAGGTCCGGAACTCTTTCATTGGTGATGCAGCTAACGGATCGCTTCCTACCTATTTTAATGTGACTGCTTGATGTATCGCTTGCAGCTTCATTCCAATGGGTAGCTGAAAGTTAGGTTTTCAGAATGTTTTTCTGTTTTTGTTTGTTTTGGCATGTTTTAGATGATGATCAGGCGCACGGAGACCCATTGGACCACCCATCCAATGGCAACCAGACCGATGAAGAGCCTTTACCGGGAAGTCAGGCTGACGAGGACGTTCAGCTGTCAGGAAAGGCCGTCTTAGAGAATTTGACAGCTAAGAAGGCGATGACATACGGGACAGCGATGACGCTGTCAAGTAGAGGGGGCAACACACCATGAGTGGCGTGCGGACTTGCCTCTGCCTCTTTTCCTTGGGAGCTCGGATGCGACGGACGTGTTTTAGGCTTCATAATTTTGAATTACTTTGTTGTAACGGTTTTTGATTGTTTGTCATTTTAAATTATTAAAATACTTGTCGGTTGTTCTTAGTTTTCTTTTTAAAAACTTAAATACGCTTCTGATCCATAAGAATAACATATTAGTTCAGATCAATGTCTTAGTATGACTCACCAATGTCATCAATATCAATGGTGGTAGATTCCGAGTCCTGTGGCGGAGGTTCCAGCTTGCTGTACAGACGCACACTGAAGTAGTTGCTCAGATGTGACAGTACTATCTCCAAGTGGTATGTCTTACATAGTCTGAAAACAAAAAAGTAATACTGTTGTATTTGCCGGCTAGTTAAATAAATGAAGTGTGAAATAAATTCTTAAATATGTACATCCTTACTTATTATAAAACAAAGTTCTTCACCGCGTCTATATATCTATTCGATGATAAACCATTATTCTATTTTTAGTTTTATTATTATTTATTGCTTAATCGAACAATGATATAATAATAATAATAATCTTTTATTTTGTACGTTTAACACACATAGTAATAGTATATAATTACATGAACAGATATAATAGTTGTACAAACACTGATCAGTGGAAATAAAATGAACATTTGACTCCTAAACTAAGTAAAATAAATACTTGTATCTCAGGAGCCAGTTCCTCTGTAGAGATGATCAAAAATAAATGATGTACAATTAAGATAGCATTTATATAGACGTGTAACATTATAGGGGAATATTTATGCGATGATTGTTAGTAATGATTTGGTATAATCATAAGACAGTTTCTGCAACCATTTAGATAACTTAAATAACAAACTCAAAAACTGCTGCACGGATTTTCATATGGTTTTCACCAATAGACAAAGTAATTCATGAAGAAGGTTTATGTGTAAAACACATGCATATTAAATAGTAGAGAAAAACCGAAAATTTCAACGATTTCTAACACTCGTGCGGAGCTGGCGAGGGTCGCTAGTTGATGTTATAAAGAACATTTCAAATTACTTGAGCAACTGATGCACCAGTGGAGGTAGGGAGTCTGGCGGCGTATCTATGATGTAAGAACATATCTTGTTGACCACCTGCTTGTGATCATTGCGTGATAGCTGCATGTCCCTGGAAACAACCACAACACATTAAAGCTAAAGACAAACTGACTCCATGTATGCCATTTTCGCTTGAAAACAGATGACTTAGAAATATTCCTGGCAACTCTGTGACGTTGCAGCGTGTATGTGGGCTCAGTTTATCTTTACATTTAATTGTTACAGGTGAAAGATATTAAATTCAGTAAATAAATAATTTTAAAGATGGGCCTTTGTTCATGTCTTTTGATGGACATTCATGAATGTCTTTTATTTATTTATTTTTTGGATTTTTTTTTTTGGTGGGAAATTCCAATCTTGGGCGGAGCAGGAGATAGTGTCAGACTTTTACAGACTAAAAACCCACTCCTGTTCCTTCGTTGCCTTTCGTACCAGGGCCGAGTCTTCCTTTCAGAATCAAACCCTTTGCCCCAGTAGGCTTCGACCCTGCTGGTCCCTACAGTTGCTGACATCTCCTTGAGTCGCGCGTGGAACAGTCGACGACTTGGGCTCGGTCCGGACGGTTGCCGAACGGTCGGTCGGCGGGCTACCCATCGCTCGCCGTCCGCAAGCCCACGCCTACGGTTGCCGGTAATCTGGATCGGAATACCGGCGGCGGTTGGGGTGTGAGGACCGTTGCCTCACGCGATCGGCCGCCTCCTTTGCTAGCTTTTTATTACTGGGTATTATCAACTTAGTAGTCAACACCTTATAGAATCTAGTTTGGTAGTTTGGAAAATAACATAGTAAAAAAGAGGGCTGAAACCTACTGAGGCCATGGGTTGGCATTTGAATTGGAATCCCGAGATCCTGGAACACCAGGTAAAGAAGGAACATAGTAACATTTAATCAGTAAAAGTCTGACACGCCCTCCCGCTTTGCCCTAAAGAGAGAGAAGTCATTGAATGATTTACAACCTAAAAAAAATATTCCCACCAACAAAAAAGGCTTTTAAATACTAACTTGAACATAGCAGTAAGCTGCACAAGCTGCTTCTCATTCCAGCTACACTGACACAACGTGTGAATACACTGTTCTTTGTACTCTGTGCCCGACAGCTCCGTACCGCAGTGCTTGACCATGTCATATGTTGATACTGCATTGATGCATTCTGGCAGGACATCGCGCCAACTGAAATTTAAGTATTTAATCATATTAATTAGGAAAATTATTATTATGGATTTTTTTTAAAGTTCTACCTTCCAGATATTCTGGCCATCTGGTAACCGTCCGGACCGAACCCGAGTCGACAACCGCACGTAGTGCTCCACGCGCGCCTCAAAGTGTTGTCAGCTAAACCGTAGAGGCCCAGCAGGGACGATACCTACTAGAACCATGAGTTGGCTTCCAAAATCGAAACCAGGGGTCCTGGAACGCAAGTCAAAGAAGAAACATAGGAGTGAGTTTTAGTCAGAAAAAGTCTGACATCCCCTTTCGCTCCACCATAGAGCGGCAAAAGTAATTTTGGATAATTTCCCACCTAAAAAACATACCCCCATATATAGTTTTTAAATGTTTTACCTACTTTTGGACTTTTCTGTATAAATATAATATAATAAAACTATGTTTGATATAAGAACAAGGTACTCTTGGTTATTTCCATCAATCAGATATTTATTGTGCTACAATACACTACTTTTAGTACTGAAACTTGTAAACTATCATATGAAAACCCAGCTGCTGACACTGCCAGAGTTAATATCGCTGCACATGGGCTACATGGCACAGCCACAAACACGCCACGAAAAGCTAGAAGCGGCCACAAGCCACTTGTGGCCAGTGGCTGCTACTTTTTTTAACCCATACGCCCAGTATCATAATGAACTTGACGAAGAAGGTTTACATGCGCGAGTGGCGTGTGATAGCGTTTTGTCGGCGTGTAGTGGCCAGTGCGAGCCATAAGAATCGAGCTGCGGCGGTTTGAAGCGTGTGACGACTTATAAAATGTATGAAACCTACCGGAAATATACCGGTGGCGGCGTTTTGTGGTTGTGGCCAGTGGCCAGTGTGCGGCAACCCTTAGGATTCGCCGCACACGGTTGATGCCGGAACCCGCCACACGCTAGAAAACGCCGCTGCTCGCTTCTTGTGGCGGCGCGCGGCGTTTTGGCTGTGGCATGTGGACTTTGTGCGGCGACACTTAGTATCAGTAGTATTTAGATAAAGTAGTGGTAATACAGGTGGTAAAGCGGCTGTGTTGGTGCTCTTTAAGTGCACAGGCATGTTGAATACACGCATGCAAATCTTAAGGTGAAAAAAACATCCTCATAGACACCCTGAATACATGAGAGGCCTAATCCGCTTCTGGAGACTACTAAGCCAGTGTTGGGAAAAAAATTTGATGACTAATGAATAAAAATTCAATCATTAGTCACGATTGATTAGTTTCGTTTTAGTCCATTAAAAAAAAAAAACAAAATAATACAAAAAAAAATTAAAATCTTAAATCCAAATACGAAAAAACTCGCGAAGTGAAAAGTATGAAACAAGATATTGATGATGTTCAAAATTTCAAATGAAAGCTGTAGTTAGTGATTCAATCATAGGTAATGATCGAAACTAATAACTGATTTATTCAGTCATGATCAATTGATTGAAAAAATTTGCTGATTGATCCAACACTGAACTGGGCTGGATGGAAAGAAAATGACACTAGTCAAAAATAAAATTGGACTATACTCACATCATATTAACATCTGTATCTTGTACAATAGACTGAATGCTATCATTGGACCATCGCACCAGATCATCTATCGGTAACCTTGGTAACTCCAGGCATAGCCGGCTAGTAACATCACCACAGTGAGTGAGGGATGTAGACTCTCTTCTCATGGTCTGCAAGACTATTTCCACTACCTGCAATTTAATGTTAAGTAGTAGGTTCAAGTAAGTTGTGAGACACACAAAACCAGTCATTGTAGCAACACTTGGGGGAGATCGATGTCCAGTAGTGGATGTCTTTCAGCTAAAATGATGATAATTATGATATACTCTAATAAAAAGGCACTCCATGCAACGCCCATTTTATTTTAATGGTACAATTTAAATGATCAACAAAATAATTTTTAGAACCTAAGACTAAGTGCCAAGTAAAATATGTTAACTTCAAATAAAATAAAATCACTCTATACCGAGGTTCTTAAATAAAATAAACTTACTCTATACCGAGGTGCTTAAAAAACAATGTTTTAAGTTCCACAATAAATATACTCATCAAAATAATTGTACATGTTGTATTAAAATTTTCTTTTGCCTACTAAAATGGTTAAATGGACACCAAATCTTGTTTCTCCGACTGAAATAGTAACATTGATAGCGAAAATTACAGTTCTAAATAGCTTTAATATAATCAAATTATCCAACTTGAATTAAAAATATATTTTCACTATATTTATACCCCTCGCAACCCGCACCACCTGCCTCAAATGCGTGATGCACATTAGTATGTATGAACATTAGTTGTCATTAATTGCCGAAGTGATAACCACAATTTAGTCACAAAGGGATTTGGGGGACCCTAGCTCGAATGACTCTTTTTTTATAAACCACCCTGAAGTAGGAGCTCCGCTAAGCAGGGTTTCGTCAGTCGGTCCTCCAATACCATTAGAGTTTATTTACTATTTTTAAGTACATAATGACTTATCTGGAAATAATTTATTATTTTTCTACTAGTGATTCATTTTATTTACTCATAACTTAGTCATTTGTTGCAGTATTATTGAGAGTGAAATATTTATTTGGCTATGTTATAATATTTTAATCAAATTCATAATAATATAATGCCAAACACAATAAACAAGTAACTTGTGTTTGGCAT
Organism: Mythimna vitellina; assembly: GCA_949316375.1. Taxonomy (NCBI): domain Eukaryota; kingdom Metazoa; phylum Arthropoda; class Insecta; order Lepidoptera; family Noctuidae; genus Mythimna; species Mythimna vitellina. The sequence goes on from OX438692.1 coordinate 19,874,239, forward strand.
ATATGCAATATTATATTTAATATTCAATTAAATTGTGCAGAACCAAAACTAGATTGAAAATTGTGAAAACATTGAAAGAAAAAATGTGATGAAACTAGCATGTTTTAGTTACAGAATACCCATAGTGAGACCAACTAAGGTACTTAATTTTATAAGGTTTAGAATGCTTACTACAGAAAACTTTTTATCTGCTTGTTTAAAATGTCAATTCATCAGTCAGTTTCTAATAAGAAACATGAATGTTTTAATCAGAGGACTGTTTTTGGGTCAAAAAATCCAAAATTAAGTCTGTTTAAAACATGGTTTTACAATGCAACTGCCAATAAAGAATCTATCAGCAGTACCTACACTTTGTTAAATTACTATCATTTACTTATAAAACAAATACAAATGGTAAACATGTCAGGACATGTTCCTAATAAAATGTTGTTGTTGTTTACCTTGACTTTATTCCTGCAAGTACCGGCATTATCAGGAAATCCATTCAAAATACAATTTAAAAGATCACCACCGTCACTATTTACAATACGCCGCGGTAAAAACTTTAATATCTGAAAGTAAATAAAGGTATAAACACTGTTATACGATGCCACCCAAAGTTTTGATTCACTGGTTTAGTCGTTATACCTGATCGATCTTGAGCTGGCAGTATTCACGTAACTCTTCCCGTTTGCCGGGTACATGTCCGAGTTCTTTTATTTTAGCAAATACTTTGCTCGCATCCATTTTACAGTATTTTTTTGGGTTACCGAATTCTTGTTTTTGTGCACATCCGCCAAAATTATATTGACATCTGTCAAAGTCAAAAGTGAATCATTTCTTTTTTTTATTTGCCCTTTATGGCAGACACAAGAGCAAGCATAAAGGGCGGCCTTTTCACATAGAGCCGAGTTTTATGTTCAATTTTAAAGACTGTTTTCTTTCGTTGTTACTTAGATGAGGATGTAACATTTTCTAATGTTTTTGTAGTGTTTTGTAGCAAATGTATGGGGTCCATTACACGATCATGCAGGCGTCAATCAATCCAATCAATCATGAATGATGTTTGAATGATGGAATTTCATCGCTATTTATTATGTTTTCGTCATGCAAACGTCAATCATCGCATTAGACGATAGGTAATCAAAATATTGACTGTGGCAAAACTGACAGCAAAACCTATCGTGTAATGGACGCCTATCGAGTTAGCCTTCTTGGCAAACTACAACAAAGTAATATTTTTTTACAATAAAATTCTCAGCTCCTTTTAACTGAGATCGCTCCTGTTTTAATGATTTCACTGGATTTACCATCAAAATGGTTTACGCTTCACTTGCATTGTTGACTGTTTTATATTGAAGTCGGCAACACTGAAACTCGTTTCAGCGCTCGTATTTTGCTGTATCTTTAACAACTTAAAACAGATGGAACAGATGATGTAAAAATATTTTTAATTTTTGTTATTCTTTGAAACATTTTTTGAAAACAAGTCATTTTGATAACTTTTGGTTTTTTGTTTCAACTTAAACCTATTCCAGATTCCTTTCTACCATAAAACCATTCTTTTTCATTAGTGATATTTCTAATGGCATCCCCATAACGTCTTTTTGATGACGTCATCAGTTTATGTTTAGCGAGTGAGAAGTTACGAAATTCACGAATTTCATTTCAACGCGCACGTTTGTGTACAATTTACTGTACGCGCTTATATACATGTAACACGTTACATATCAGATATACAATATAACTTACGACGATCAAAACCGAGCATCCGTATTTAGTGTAACTCAAAGTCACCGAGACTCGTTACGTTACTTTTGGCGGCATCGCATGAAGCCACAGAAATAGATTTCCTTGTGCAATTTCGGTGTGTATTAAAAATTCGGTGAAGTAATTTGAATATCGGTGGAATTTCGGTGAGATCATCAACCTTGGGTCGTTGGGAGCGAGGTGTGAAGATGGTGTAGAGGCAGTGATAACAGCAAGTCAGTATCAGTGATTGAAGCATGGAGAACCCGACCGTTAGCGGATTGAGGTCAAGGTCTCGTTCGAAGACACCCTTCCTGCGGTCGAGCTGCGACCGCGAGAGCTGCTTAGAGACCGAAGAGCACACCCATCCGAAGTCAGGACGCAAAACTCCTGTGAAGAGAAGCACCCCTATCAAGTGAGTAAGCTGCCTCTCTATTTTAAGCTGATCAAGCATGTATGTTGCTGGTATTACACTGGTAAATAATAATTAGTTTCATTTTCATAGTCCATTTTTATTATTTCTTTATCAGTATTTTATCTGCTGAGCTACATTTTTGAAGTATCTGAGATAAGGATAAATAAATCCCGATTTATCACACCTGTCAATTAAGATAATAATAATATAAAATTCTTGTTAGACTGGTTTCAGTAAGTAATTTAAAATAATACATTTTGTATTTTCGTTAAATAGTAGCTCAATTTACTACCTACCTACCAAATTTTCATGCTAATGCAGTTCCAATGTTTGCTAAAATTTTACTACATTATCAGTATTAAGTTTTAATGAATCTTATCTGTGTACAAATTCCAAATTAAAAGTTTATTATAGTGTGACATTTATTTTTCATTCAGAATAAAAATGTAATATTTATTTTAGTGTTTTCCTTATTTCTTTCATATGCATTCATTCATATTATGAACCAACAGACAAGGTAGGTAGTATACTGATTTAATTAATACCAAGACTGATTATTAACCTCCAATTTCTGATATAAGCATTTAAAATAGGGTTTGAGAAATAAACCAGAAACCTTCCCCTTTATCAATGAAGAACAACCAAATTTTCTAAATTGATATCAGAGGTAAAATTACAGAAAACTTTACCCCACACTAGGAATTACTCCTGTACCATGTGATGGTGTGTGTGTTATTATACGTATAGGAATTCTTATACTAGTAGAAAACATCAATGTCTGTGAATGCCTTAAGCTACTTCTAGCCTGAATAAATGTATGGCTTCTGTGGCACAGGTCAAAGAATTTTATGTACATGAATGAGTTACTATCCATGATACCATTTCCAAGACCAAAGGACTACAGGCTCAGCCCCATCAAGGCCATACTGGGACTCATGAAGAAGGTGCACGGAGGGCTAGGGGTTGAGTAGACAGGAGGGGAATCGCACAAAAGATCCAGAAGTATTGAAGTGCTCTTGCCCAGGGCCAGCCCACAACAAGATAAGATACTATCAATGAAGAACAACTTACATTATTACAAAGCCTTGTGTACATGGTAAACAAACTTGTAACATCAAAACACACAGCATGTCTGTGTAACATTTTCCATAAACTACTAAAATTGTTGCAACATAATTTCTATTCCATTCCATTTTTTAATTAGAGTAGTTTTCTCCATACTAACTTTGGATCCCTGTTTCATCCCCTTAGATAGTAAATTTTGGAAAATCCTCTCTTAGTACTCAACTACATCATAAAAGTAAACCTTGTGCAAAATTTCACCCTCATAGTCTAAGTTGTTTCGGCTGTGCATTGATATGTCAGTCTATCAATTTCTCCGTTTATATAAATAAATTAGAAACAAAATAAAATAAGACAACTGATGAAATAAAAATCTTCAATACATACAGTTGAGGTGTTTACCACAAACACTGTTATTTAATACAACACCTCTGGTTTCTAAGATTTATTATGACAAATTTGTCACAAGGTTACTAGGGCCTCAGTACCAGTAAAGGACAAGTTTGTTGACAATGATGTCACAACCACATAGATGTGAGGTCACAGCATAGTGTTAAATGACCTTGCTGGAGCTATGCACAACATTGATTCTTGGAACTTTTGGTCATACACTAATTTTAGAATAAGATTATAAGTTGTGTTTGCTACTGTCTGTATTTAAATTAAATCAAGTTTAATATTGGCATTCTGTTGTAAAAACTTGCTAATATTGTGAGTTTTGGTTTACTTGGTAAACCTTTAATATCAACTATCTCAAATGTCTTATCAATAATCTAAATTGATTATTATTTTCTTAAATAATCCCTATTTTTATGTAGTTATGTCATTCATGATAATCTACCTTATTTTCAAACAATTACTTCTAAATAACTTTCTTCTGGTAAACCAGAATCCATTTAGGAAATAATTATATTCCTTACTTCTAGTATTACAAATTAAATGTTGACGACAAAGTAAATACATTTTATTCTTTTATTAACCAATTTTCCTCTGATAAGATGCAAATGTGAAGGAATTATCTTAACCTTGGCAAACGGAACTGACTCATAAGTGATAACAAGACCTTACCCCTGTTAATAAATAAGCATTCAACATGTTTTTACATTCCATCACATATACCAATGTTTGATCAAACATTTTGCACCATAAACAAAATTGTTTCTCAACAAATTAACACTGTAAAGTTAGTTATTATTGTTAAATAATGTCATTAGTGCTACTGTTGAACATGATAGGCAAAATGCCAAAGATTTGTTGTACAATAGTATGTTGTAGCCAAAACAGAGAATCAAGGTTGATTACAAATTTGTTTATATGAATATCTTTAGGTGTTTAACAACTTCAACAATATAAAAAATCTGTAATTCTGCCATTAAGGTCCAATAATTATTTATTAAGTATATTCTTTTTTGTTTAACACATAAAAAATACAGGACAAACATTGATAAAAACAAGTGTACAATGGGTGATCTTATTGCACTGGGCAATCTCTTATAGACAACCTTTGGATGTACTGAATGAAAGGAGACAGATTTAGGGCTGTCATCAATTAATCCATAATATTAAGAGTTTGGAATGTACATATTTCATCAAAAATTGTCACAAATGACATATTGCATGTAACCACTCAAGATTTCGATAAAGTATTGCTGATAATCTACTTAATATTTCATAAAGAACCCAAAAAATATTGAAATCTCATGTGATATTCTGACAATAATCCAATACACATCTCATCATCATCATCATCATGTCAGCCGAAAGATGTCCACAGCTGGACATAGGCCTCCCCCAATACACATCTCTATCATGTCATATCTTGTCCACAGACAAATAAACCAGCCAGGAACCACTGTAACCACAGAAACCATAACAGAAGTGGAAGAAGAACAAATATCACAACCGGTCCACCAAACCCGTCGGGTCACCAGAAATGCAGCTCATCTCATTAGAACGTCAGACTACTCCTCAGAAGAAAGCCTTGACCGACTGAAGGGACACACTAAAGAAGTAGTTCAGGTAAACATTACAAAACCATATGTAAATTTGTTGAATGATAATGTGAGAATACTTCATTCATGGTTATGGCGTGGAAAATGTAAACATAGGATGCAATATCTGCTCTAATGAGTTTGCACTTAGATGGTATAGTGCAAATGGCTCTGTTGTCACCCGCGCGTCTTAGTGTACGCGGTTACCGCGTGGTGTCAAGGCCATTAGTATATATGAAGCATATGTTATATTTTGTGTCTATGTAGTGTTGACACGCTCAAATTTGGTACGACGGACCTAACCCGCCGGACTAAATTCGTTTTCGTAATAGATAACCGAACCGGACCGTTGCTTTGCGTACGACATTAAGTGTGATGGTGATTCAAGATCTATTAATCGAAGAATCGATTTTATAAATCAAGAAAATCGAATTTGTAGCGTCTAGCTTCCCCAACGGCACTATGAATATTTTTAATTCACCGTATGCTCCACCGTGCCCTCCGGGTGGTTCACAAAATGTGACACCCGGAAGTTTCTTCCACCTGAATCCGATGCAGGAACCTCCCGAACTTGCCATGTTCGGTGATGACCTGCGTCATGCGGAAGGTGAGGACGCCGTGTTGCTGCTCCAGCCACTCCTCAAAGAGAGGACTTACCGCCATAATTGTGGCGTGTTCATTGTATACATATGGATGGGATGTCCACCATACATTATGTACATAATTATGTTATTAGAAAATGCATTTACTCAGATAGCAGTGAGGTAATAAAGTCTGGTGAGGATGTTACGGTCGAAATGTGAAGCCTCTGGTACAGGGGCTCGGCGCTTCCGTAGATACATCACTGATAAGTCAACACATTCAGGTTTAGTGTTTATGTTATCCAAAAGTATCCAGATATCAGTCCTCTGATTGTTTACGTATGGAACCGAATCTACATTTTTTATCGCCGAGAATCAAATAAAATCAGATTTTATTAGTTCCAAATGGCTGTCCTGAATAGATCGTATCTTAATCTGATTTCTATAAATGTGTTGATCAATCCATCTTGCATTCCTTTGATGCTAATAATACTGAGTATCGCTTGTACTTAAGTTTTAATTAATTCCAAACTGTTGTCTGCATTTTATTGCAGTCGAGCAATTAGCATATCACCATGAATGGCATCTGTTTCCGTATATGGAGTGTCATTGGTCCGCGTGTACTTCAAAATGATTTTAACATTACATAAAGATAAAAAATGATTTTTGTTTTAGCATAGGACAAAAATAACATATTACAAAATACAAAATAGGTACCTGCGCGAGGCCAATCTCTAGGCCGAGGCTGCTAATAAGAAAGAGAAGTCCAATGTGGATTGTGACGTCAAAGTTCTTCACGCCCATACGGCCGCCGTAAAAAACGGCGCTTTGACAAGAGAGTTTATTTAAAATGGTTATAATTATCTCATATAATATTCTACAAATTTTCATATTGTTTTTACTGTTAATATTCTATTTTTATTGATAAACTGGTTAGTTATCGAATATTCTTTTGGGTAATAATAATAAAAAAACTATCCTGATGAAAAATCGTCATAACACCCTGACTCGCAAATCGAACGCAGGATTTCATGGTTGGCAGTAGCCCTTGAGATTACTAGACTTTTAAGCCAGTTTTATAAAATGTTTGTAGCTAGCCTTAGTTTTAAAAGATTTAAATAAAAGCGCAATATATAGAACAATACGTTCCAAGGTAATGGTTATGTCGGCCGTAAGACCAAGGTCTAGTCTACACGCGCATTACTCAGCTTATAGTTCCTATATAAAATACGCCCAGCGTAACCTTGAGCGAATTTCGGTATTCGGAGATTAATTGTGTCTGTAATATAACTTCTTTATCTTTGTGAGAGATATGGAGTCAGTGATAACGTGACGGATGACAGGATAGAATGGAAGACAAAAACGTTTTCCGCTGACCTCAAGTAAAACGCGACGAGGGTAGGAAGATGACCTTTGTGAGAGATCGCCTTGTTTGTGTTTGAGTTCGTCCATTATAAAATGCGACTTCACATGCAATTAAAACATAACATTCTTAACTTGTTTTTCGCGGTTTACCTCTAATCAATCAATTAAGCCTTTTATTCTGATTCTTTTAAGATTGCTGTCAAAAATACTGTATTTACAGAGTGTCTCTCTGTTCAGTTTGTCTCTTGGCATAGGCCTCTTCTACCTTTAGCAACCCTTCTCCAGTTGGGACCGCCTATTATTTTTATCACATCCTCCCGTCTCTTCTCTTGCATTCCGCTATTCGTTTTACCATCTCTAGGGTACTATGTATTCCATAATAATCTTGCTCTAATTTTCTTGAATACTTTGCAGTATGTGGCCCATCCATCTCCACTTTAGTTGGTCTTTCTTTAAAATATTTCTCGTGGCTTATACCAAAAAAAAGGCCGAGCTTTTTCCAGGAAGAAGGCTAACGACAGTGTAGCTTCGTGATCGTGTAACCAAACTCTTCATATATTCAGTCGTCTAAGCTGCCTCTCCAATATTTAAATCCATATTTAGATAATGCAAAGTATAGTAAACCGTTTAAAAATAAGTCGAACGTTCTTTACGTCTAAAACCACGATTGTGCGGCTATATGTATAGCCATAACCACACGCGCGGCCACTTTTAAAGAGAAATCGCATTGTAATAAAACCAAGCCGCGTTTGCCCACGAAAAGCCGTTGGTCGTTGCCGTCCGCGTGTTTAGCCTATCAAGAAATGTCGTTTATTCAAATTTTATAGCAGCACATTTTCGACTAACAACTGGAAAAAAATAAGTCTACTTCGATGACTTGATCCGGTTAAAATTCGTAGAAACTGCTCCTTTTTTAAATTAATATGTCAACGTACAGACAGCTTTACGATATAATTCTCTCGGTTAGTAGATCGTTTGCGTCACACCCTAAGCAAACACCAGTAATTGTTGTTTCAAGGACTTGCGTACGTATTTATGGGAACCGAAGTGGCATTTGGCTGTAGTCTTTCGCCATGTCCGCCTGTTTCAAGCGAAAATGTTTGCGAGTACTGAGCAGTTTGTTTTAACGTCCAGTTTTATTCTCCCGATGATGTGAATTAAACAGTATGCAAACAATACTCCAAAAATTCAATTTTAGTATGAGTATGTTGACCTTACAATGAATAAATCAATAAACGCTTTTAACCTTCATTATTATTCCCGTTTGAATGTACAGCTATCTCTTTGAATTTTTACGATAATCCCATCTCTATTTGCTTAAAGATCATTCACCTCGGTATCAGGTTCAGCTGGACCATACCCGTCTGTCTTAATTGAAAAGCAATTATAAAAGTAACATAAATAACAATCAAGTAATTGAACTTAACAGACGCCCACATGTCAGTGTAATAGACGCTTTCCTACTGCTTATACTCTTCACATTTAATGCAGCTTCCGCTACAAGTCGCGTAGGCTAATGTATTCTATTGTCACAGTCAACGGAGTGAAACAAACCTGAATCGATACACATATTAGCATGCAGTCACGGAAGTCTAGAACAATGTGATAACACAGATCTACCTAGCCATTAGCTCTAAAATATTCTGACTGGAAATGCGCGCGGCTATTAGCACGGCCACCCAGACAGCCGCTTTACACTTCATATTTTACAGCCTGTGGTCTTGAAATAAGTAATGAATATGACCGTTAGATAAACACCTACATTTCGCGACACAATAATTTATTGTTGACTGAGCTTAGTTTCGCTATGTGCTTACTGGCCGCCGGTCCTGCCACTGCTAGCACTAGAAACAGGAAAACACAGCGATTATCCTTCCAAATATAAATGGAATCAAACTTCCCCCGCGTGGTTTATTTTTGAATTGCCCATACTTCACGTATGGGGATTATTATTTCAAGCCATCTGGCGCCTTCCAGTCGCTACGCGCAGATAGCACAGTGCATTTGTTCCTTAGCAAAGATAGTAATTACTCATTTAGAACGGTGATTCTAAGATTCCTGACCTAGTTACGGATGTGGTGCTTAATTTAGAAGTATTCAAGGATCGTGGAGAGGGAGGTGCGGGGCTATGAAGTTGCTATGGTGATTCGGTGAGTGAAATTACGCAATACAAGTGTATCAATCGATATGTTTTGAGTCCGATGAGGTCTGTGCGCGTTGAAGATGTGTTCTCGGACTTTCAAGGTCGGTAACTGATTAGCCTACATAAGTGTGGTGCATGAATAAATTATCTAACGTTCACGTGACTTATTCGTGGTTTAAATTCGTCGCGGCTTCATTATATTATACTTATTACGTGTGTATGTGTTATGCATAGAGCGCATGTGCAACATCTGGTGTCTAGTCAAAATCAATACCATTCCACTTCAGTCTATTGTCCATCTGTACGCTTCTCACCTGCAGCTATTCACCTGTCCGGAATATTTATTGGATTCAATTCATAATTTCGAACTTGAATACGGTTGCATCAGTCAGCATTGAAACGCTCCAACAATAGTAATATGAAGGTAGTTTTCCTGCTCTTCACGTAATACTAGTATTAACAATGATATCCTTAATATTTTATGGTTCATTGTTTTCCATCATCATCAAGCTATTGTTGCAGTCCAATTCTGGTTTGACCTTTAATTGTTCGGAATTGCAATACAGTTTACTCCTCCGCTAGTTTATTCATAAACTTCCGCACTCACTTATATGGTCACCAAACCGTTTGGATGTCTATTTGAGGCACTTAAAACCACGTTTAGAGCTCGCTTTGATGTGGCGGATATTGGTCATTACATGGAATCGATCAGAAATAGGCATGCATCGATTGTTTTGTATTCGTTTATATTACAATAATTTTATAAATGAATTTCATTAGTTAAAACGTTCGATTTCCTTGACAACTGGCTATTTTCCGTTTGATTCAATTAAAACTGTTTGTTTCCTTGATTATGTTTTAACGGTTAATTAAATATAGAATCGATTTAATAACCGCTCCCATCCATCGAATAGAGCAAAAGGAATATGTAAGGATCATCGCAGGTAGATCTATAGTTTCTGCCGACCCTCACGGAAAAAGGGCGCGAAATTATGTATGTTTGTATATGTAATATCTTGGAGATGACTATGTTTTCCTCCTGATGTCCAAGGCTGCAGGATTATTCGAGAGAAGAGAGAGGGGACGCAGGTGGATTTTAGATAGTATAAAGACGACTTCCTCGCCCCATCCAGAGCGGGAAAAGTTACTTAATGATTCTCCACTCCAATAGCTAAACTGTGATCCTCTTCACCATGCCCATTATAAGGATATTGCTAACACTAAGGGCCCAAAACTGACGATTATACAGAATAGTTCGGTTGGGTGCTCCGCTCATTTAGTAGCTCAACTATTCAATGTCAAAGCCCTGTAGATGATTCACAGTTTGGTACGCTTGCAGTAACAACACAACGCCACGCTTGGATTGGCACTAACAAATTCTTCTATGCTTACGAACTTTTTGCCTGCATTGCTGCTATCAATGATGTCATCGTGATGACTGTTGGACCTCCATGTTTTTGGTTGAGTATGGTTGTTTCCACGTTGATTTAAAAATAGATTTTACGTAAATAGGCGTTTTATAAGTAAATCGTACTGTGCCTAGTGCCTACCGAGTAATAGAGCAGTGGGAGCAGTGGCAGCCGAGTGGTAACTGCTCCTACTTACGAATCGTAGGTTGCGGGTTTTAAACCCAGCCAGGCGCATTACTTTGTGTAATTTATTTCAACACCACTTCTCTCAAAACGGTGAAGGAAAACATCGTGAGGAAACCAGCATGTCCTAGAACCAAAAATTCAAAGACATGTGTGGTGGATTATAGCCCATTTCCTCCCGTAGATAGGAGGCCTGAGTCCCAGCCGACTATGCTATGCTACCTAGTAACCGAATTAACTTGTGGCATATCGTTGTATATTTCTCATTGATATGGAATTTCTAAAACTGCTTCTCAAGCAATACCTTCCTCGTAAGGAACCTTCTTTGATGGTGCTGCGGGATTGTTCGAAGCAGTTAACTTGAACCTGGAACGCAAAGCGTCAGTGGTTAGTCAGTAAAAGTCTGACACTCCTAACTCTCGGAACCCCTTGATAATTTCTCACCTCAAAAATAAAATGGAACCTTCCTCTCTAGTATAGGAACCCTTTTCAGTTCGTAAATATCCGTATATACGGTAAGCGGTATTCCAGTGTAACAGTAGGGTCCGTTATAAATTAAATTACATCACTTTTTGATTTGTATCGGAGCAGACATTAAAAGCGCAGCGAATGTGATTACACGGATTTTATAGTGGGGTGTTAACATTTTTTTTTTGTACTTACACAGAAAAACGGTTAAAGATGAAAATGCATTAGAAATATGAACACAAAGGAACTGCTTATGCTTCTGTAGAAATTTCTTTCAGCAATATTATGTTTTTAAGTTCCCGCTGACAACTTTGGTTACTTTTTTTGAGTTTGGAAATCATCAAATAACTTCTCGCGCTCTGGGTGGAGCGTGAGGGTGTGATAGACTTTTACTGACTTAAACCCATCTGCGTTCCTTCCGTTGCCCTTTGCGTACCAGGGCCATGGTAACTCTTTCGAGCATTCCCGCAATTCAATTTAATAAAACGTCTCACGATCAATCATTGCGTCAAAGCTTACCATGGGGTGAGATCGCAGTCAAGCACAAGTTTACTTATATTAACTAAAAAAAAAAAACTTACATTTCAGGTTTTGAGATGCCCAGAAATATAAATGACATCTTTGCTTTCTTTTTTGTGGTATCCCTCAAAATTTTCGATATTCGTCCTGGATTGCCAGATAATTAAGTCCAAATGATCCGAATTATTTGGAGGCTTATGTACTCGGTAGATCGAAGGAATGTTGTTGAATGTTTCCTACCACACCCTCAAGCTGAACCCACAATATTGTACACACACTAGTCTGCCACGCACGAGACAGGTGCATTCCGTTTTAATTGATACAGGAACCAGACGCGCAGGACGAGGGTACTTAAAAGGAAATGTCACGCGCCATTACTGTTAACGCCTTGTTCGCACCGGATAGTGATACTAACAAGATGGGTGTTAATTATCGAGTTTTTGGTAGTTTTAGACTAACAGCAAGGAGCTTTCAAAGCTTTGAGTATTATTTATAAATAAAAAATCTAACCATTTATGCTTAATTATGAATCACTAGTGACTGAAAAGTTGAAGGGAAATCGTTTGTCCTTGGTATGGTCATGTGAAGAGGAGGGATGAAACGCATGTTACTAAAAGAATTATGAGTATAGATGTAGATGGATTGAGAGGAAGAGGTGGGCCAAAGAAATGATGAATGGATTGTGTAAAGAGTGATATGAAATTATTTCTAGGAGTTCCTGTTTGCATGATGGGTGACAGAACACCCAAGGGTGGCAAGGGCAGGAAGATGAGGGTGAAACACTGATTAGTAAATTAAAATTCTATAGAGAATTTCGGATGTTTTTAGAATCTGCTGTATTTACTAAACTAATCATTTTTTTATTATATTTTTTTTTAAATATATATTTATACAACCCAAAAACCCTGTTTAGGACGCTTCTTGTTTTCAAGCACAGAGATTAAGCTGATTAAATGGCAAAATTATCATATAAATTAGAATTAATATATTTTTGTTATTCATGCTCATCATAAATTTGGATTTACTTTATTGAATTATAACTTTATTTAACAAAAAAGTGGAGTCGGAAAAGTTATCGAACAGTATGATGTAATCTGTTTGTGGGAAACTGACTAACTGACTTAACTATTGGCACTAAGGGCGTGAAATTTTGACCAAGGTTTCCTTTTATGACGTAGACGAGCACTGAGAGATTTTTCAAAAATTCACTCTCTAGAAGGATGAAACTGAGTTCCAAACTTTGGAGAAACCTACTTACGCGGGCGAAGCCGCTGGTAGAAGTTCGTATTAAAATAAGAGGTAACCATGATGTAACTTATACAGAGATAGACAGAACTTGAGAACAAACAAATAGCTTCCCCGGTACCGGCCTTCTTTGACCGTCTCTGTTCAGCATAAAAGAAGGAGGAGGTTCTTAATTCTACAGTTTTCTTTTTTTTGATATCTTGGTCAACCAACAACCCATTTTTGCCAGATGCCTTTAGCTGTGCCTTTAGCTTACTTGGGGTTTAAGATAAGGGACATTCTATCAGCATCGATGGTTGTCAAAAATGTATGGTATTGTCAAGCACTATCAAGATACCACGATGAATCGCTTATATGGGCCGTGTAGCTCTTTGGACCGGGACCGCGATCCTAACTTCCTACTATAAAAATATATTTTTATTATATTTATTTTTTTGTAGTATTTTGGGACCACAAGGAAAAAGGCATTAAAGCACAGTTACCAAAAAATTTTAGATATTTATTTTTATAGGTGTAAATAAGTTGGGACCGCGACCCGCAAGTTTTTCCATTTCTACAATCGGAATCGCTAATAGAATTACAATTTTATTAGAGCCTCTCAATCCAAAATAATTTAATGACTGAACTGAACTGCTACTGACAAATCAATTTATCCACAGAATGAGATCAACAGTCAATATGAGCGCGTATCGACGAGCTCGCAGCGCTACGCGTCGCTCTCTGACGTCACGTTGAGCCCCATCTACACGTCACATGGCGTGACTCACGACCGGTAAGTCTGTCATACTGACGAGAATAAACAATTGTTACATTTATTTATATTTAAATATAAAAGGAGGAACTGACTGGCTGACTATCAACGCACACCAAAACTATTGGGACTACGAGGGTGAAATTTTGCACAAGGTTTCTTTTTATTACGGAGGCGAGCATTAAGAGAGGATAATCCAAAATTCACTCCCTAAAGGGATGAAACGGGACCAATGTTAGTACGGAGAAAACTACTAACTATCACACGAACACAACATGCGCAGTCGAGCACACAGTCAAACAATCAACAGAGTGTATATTATGTAGTGGAGTGGAGTGGAGTCCAAGTACGGTACGGCTCGTCTCGTCGTTCGAATTTTTTTGATGTGGAACACTAGTTTATGTGAGCGAGACGATGGGAAACGAATCTATATCTACAAAAAAAGATAAGAATGCAGGACATGCAGAACGCATTAGACAATTTGCGGGACTATTTTATTAAATATTGCAATGCGGTATTACAACTATCATTACGGCACTATCCCGTAGAATGCGGGACGGTTGGCCGCCTTGGAAATGGATCGCGATTTCCTCCACTTTAGGCAAGTGTGTTGGTTTTGGCACAATTCTGAAAACCATTCCCAAGTGGATTCACGTCGAATTCGATGTTTGCATTTCTTTATATTATCACTCAATCCTACGAATTACTCGTAAACCAAAAAATATGAAAGAAAAACAAATCAATATGTCTTTCATGGACATAAATTCGCTATTTCGTTCATCACTGACTAACTAAGAACTGGTCTATGATCCATCAGTGACACTCTGACCTTATTTTCGCTTGAAATTCCGTTCAATGTCACCAACCCCATCTGTCTGCATTATTTTCAAGTATAAGTTGACATAACATCAACAAGGTCACATATTTTCACACTCTTACAATGCATTTGCATAAGCTTATGCAAATACCGTTCACTGAAAAATAATATATGTATATGCATAAATCATATTCGCGTAGTACATTCCTTATCATCATGTTACTGATATGACAGGAAATAATTAACTGAACTCTGATAGATAGCAGCTTTTGGAAATTATTGGAAAGGGGCGACAGTCGATAAATAAAAAAAAACATTTAAAAAATAAACTTTTTTGGCACATCTTATTCTGACGAGTATCAAAATAATCACATAAAATGGAGAAGTTTCCATTTTCAACAAATCAATTATGGAAAATTAAAGTAAAATATGAAAGAATATGAGAGCAGTGGTGGCCGAGTGGTAATGCCTCCGACTTCGAGTTGTATGTCGCGGGTTCAAACCCATTACTTTGTGTAATTTAATTCATCACCACTGCTCTCAAAACGGTGAAGGAAAACATCGTGAGGAAACACCGAACTCAACGGCATGTCCTAGAACCAAAAATTCTAAGACATGTGACATTCACCAACCTAGGAACCGAGGAGGCCTGAGTCCCAACAGTGGGAACATTGAAAGGCTGATTATGCTTATTTTATTTATGAAAGAATCATTAAAATATGTCAAGAAATAAAAAGTTGGGGAATTTAAAGTTGCGCTTGCAAGAATAATTTACTTTTACGCGCCACTCGAGTGTGTGACGTCACGCGACCCTTTTCTATTATGCTCCGCTGAAATACACCACCAATAAATCAAAATCAAGCAGTTATACTTAAAACTAAATAGGAACAGTGCGAGAGTTGATATGCTATTTAGAAACTTGCGCATTTGAGTGATTTGTGGTGCGACGATCTCATCTAGGTCAAATGACGACACTCTCCAATGAGAGACTGCAATCGTTGTGAGTGAACTTTAATTAATCATTCAGTCATTGATTGGATTATAAAAAAAAACTGATTCATTAGTATTGATTTATATATTTTTTTAAATAAAACATTGCCCCACACTAGGAACTATTCCTGTCTTGTGGGTCCATTTACAAACATTTAAATTTACATACACAGGACACCCAGAAACACCTATCTGTAGGCCATGCAAATTTTGTTCTGTGCGGGAATCAATCCCGCGACACACCGCGTAGCAGTCAATCACTCAACCACGGCGCCAACCGTGTCATGCCGTGATTCCATTTCTGTAAATGTGAAAATAACAAAATCATGAAACTACTCCATTCATTCAAATTACATATGTAGAAGCCTATTACTGTTGAACAATATAGAATCATATAAATTATTCATTTCGTAGACTACAAATACGGTCAAACAAATGCGGCATTTCTACAAAAAAGTAACCCTTTAACGTTGTTTACTTAATATGCTGCATATTTTCCGTTGCGTGTACCCAACGCACCAACCAAACCTTGTGTATACACTTGTGACATCTTGTGTGGTATATTGTACTTTTATAGTAGGCAGCTTATTATCTATGCTTATCATATTTTACTGGCTTTATAAAAGAGACTTTGAAAATATACCGACGTTTTATTTTTTGATGTGGGGAATCATCACATTACTTTTCCCGCTCTAGAGTGACTTACTAAAAACCCACTTGTGTCCTTCGCGTTCTAGGGACGCGGTAACTCTTTTAAAAATTTCCTCGGCCCATCCGACGGAAACATTTTTTAATGCTAACGGGTTACGTAAAGAATGAGAAGCCATAAGTGTCTACCGTCATGAAGTAAATATAGAAAACAGTCGTGGCAGGAAGGCGGAAGCCCGAAAAGTGTTTGACCTTAAGATCCGGTCTTATTAAAACGGCAATACGTCTGTAAATGTCCAACATTAAATATTATTTACGATTCACGCTTCTTCATCATTTTCATGCCCTTGTACCGTGATAATTTAGACCGGCGTAACACATTTATTTCTTGTATTCTGTCCTGTCATCTGTCACGCTATCACTAAACTAACTCAGTTTTCTTTCACATCACTCCTCACACAATCCATCCATGTTTTCATTGGCGTCCCTTTCCCTCTCCGTCCATCAACATGTAAGTTCGAAAACTCTTTTAGTAACATGCGTTTTTTTTTTTAGTCACGCGTCACTGTCAAACTTCCTCTAATATACTCATTTCTCACTTCTCATTTCTCAAATTAATCATGATGCACTAGAAATTAGATAAAGAAATAGTGACACAAAAGACACTAGTGAAAAATTCAAGATAAACCTCACCTCACCTCACCTTTCACCTTTGTACTATATTCTTCTGTTTCCTTCTTATTTTCTTTTATTATTGTGTGTGCATAAATTGTTAAATAAATAAAATTCTCAGACTTAGTTGTATTACATAAAATATGTTTTACACCTCATCATTGAAACAGATTGGATATAATTTGGCTCAGTGGCGAACCTTGACCTGGATTAGAACATTGGTACTTTTTGCTCCGATAATATGTTTTCGTAGGATAATTTTGGACTACCAGTGGAGGTGGGTAGCCGGGTGGCTACTGTACTACTACTGGTACTTGTACTGTGTACTGTGGTTGTACCTACTACATATTTAATACTAATATTATAAATTAATAATGTAAACACTTAAATATAACACTCACACTATAAGTTGTATTTTTTTTTTTTGCAAATAACGTCGAACTGGTGTTAGATTGATGATTTTTTCTGAGAACAGAACTGCGTTCTGGAATACACACTCGGCCTAGCTTAGGCGCAGTTGCATATGTTTAAATTTTGCCACAGTTATTTATTTATTTATTTAAAACTTAACTTTGTACAAAGGCGGACATAATGCCTTAGGCATTTTCTACCGGTCGACCTTTGGGTGGTGCAGAGATATAACATGGCAGTTGCAGCTTAAAAGAATTCTGACAGAGAGGAAATAAGAACAATAATAAATATATACTTAGATACATACATACAAATAAAGAATGATATTGAGAGAAAAACGAATACAACAAATCAAGAGAATCTACCAACTTCTTGCGAAAGTGTTCTCGTGCTTTCACTTTAAAGAACAACCTATTATAACGATACTTGCAAAGTATTGCGACGGTGAAGTGCCAATACCTTAACTGACATTTTTCGAGATAATTACTTCAAATGTGTGTTTCTGCATGTTTTTGTGAAATCTCTTGAAGCGAATATTAGTTGCTACTGCATCAATTTAAATTGTGGAAACACCTCTTAACTAAACCAGCATGCCAATTTATAGTATTACCTCCTGAGATGAGACAGAAGATTTTTGACTTCGACAGTTAGGAGTTATTGACACTTCACCGTCGATTGCTCTTTGTACAGGAAAAATGAAATTAAAAACGCGTCTTAAGGGATTTGGACGAAACTTGGCGCACTGGGGAGCTTGAATCAGGGCCTAAATTTTATCCCGATAATAATTTCCCTTGTGATAGTTGTTGACTTTCACGAGGCGAGACTAAAGCCAGTAAAACATAATAATGTATAAGTAATGTGTTATGCTTACCGAAGTAATGATCCGAGTAACATTTATGCAACGCACGACTAGATCACATATTCACATCAGGTAACCGCAAAACTTACGTGACTCTAAGTAATATTACACGCTTGAAGATTTATAAAATCACGTCGTGAAAGAGGAAATCGTATATAATATGGCTTTCTCATGTATTGAAGATGTGATCAAGATACTATATTATGTGGATATTGAGAAAGTCCAAGCCAAAAACCAATTCTAAAACATTATGATCCTCATTTTTCCACTGTTCATACTTTTGCGACCCGTATCCACTAATGCTAAGTTTTTTTTTTTTTTCATTTATTTATCATTAATGCAAATGAATACAGGATTTTCTAAGTTCAATAGCAACCAAAAACAACTAAGGTTTAAACTTCTGCTACCATGAATCTATTTTCAATATCGAGACTATACAAAAGGAAAGTGTAGGTCTCATCCATTACTCTATACTTTAGAGAGGCCTAAGGCTCCGGTCTTGGGCCTCTCGCATCCAGTCCCCGCCAGCTTCTCTGATCAGTCTAGTTGATGCTCTGTCTAAACTAAGTTCTATGGCCAGTTCTAGGTCGACCAACAACTACAGATATCTTATGCCATCTACGAAGACAAGCCCCTCTCCTCCTGATCGCATACAGTGCATGTCATGTCTCACTGTAAACAGTAGAGTGGGCCGCGTATTCGTGGATGGCACGGTCTTAACACTAAAAGTTATTCAAACGAAACAGATCCTGACTTAAAATAAACCACACGTAAAAATAACTGTATGCTTTTCAACCAAATCCTTTCCATAATGCTTTCCATTCACATCAAACGAAAAATCAGTATTTCATAAAAGCCATCAATGGTATCTGTCAAACAAACAAACAAATATTGGGCCAAACGTTACTATTGGTACAGTTGGCTTTGAGCCAACAATTTTTATGTGCACCGCTAAAAATTTACGTCTTCTGACGTAACTTGTAATAGGCGGAACATGATGTAGACCGTTAATAAGATATTACAAATGAGGTTTGATGTATATTTTAAAACTAACTGTTGCCCGCGACTTCGTCTACGACAGACTCGTAAAGCGGAACAATGGCATTTGGTATTGCCATTTTGGCGCGTAAAATAAAGTAACCTAAGTTACTCCTTATAATATCAGCCATCTAACAGTGAGTCCCGTCAAAATCGGTTCAGGCGTTTCGGAGATTAGCCGTAAAAGACACATAAAAATAAAAAATATATGCGTTTTATCATAGGTATTGAATATAATTGCTGTCTTACGCATTTAATAAAAAAAAAAATGTTACAAACAGATACTTCAATTTTATTGAGGTGTACAGATGTACGATTAGATTTGTACGATTGCTGATCGACTCCCCTATGTATAGCCTCCATATACAAGGCTATGTCTGTCTGGCGTCTGGTTAGCAATGTTATTGATTCTCGTTAGTAATCCGGAGTCATTCCTGGTTAATTGCGTTAGATTCTTATCCTGTTACAAATCTTATGTAACATGTATTTTTTTTTTATTGGCTCACGTTGACCACAATTTCACCTGATGGTAAGCGATGATGTGGTCGGCGATGGAGAAAGCTTACCTAGAAATAATGAGAAAATAGGTCACTCAATAACATGTTTTCTTGGTCAAATCAAATCTGGATGGGACTACATATCTCTGCGAACCTCTTCGAAGTCTACAAGTGTATCAGTCTTCCTAAAAGTACATGTATATTTCTTCCCAGTTGCAAGTGGCAATACGGCATTCCTTTCTCCTTACATTGCATCCGCCCTGCTCCAAATGCCTTCTAAAGGTCAACGGTTCGTTTGGCTAGAACACGTCCTACACTACGTTTGTTATGCCCTTATCGTAACTTGGATTTATTTACTAGCTGCTGCCAGTGGCTTCGCCCGCGTGAGAAAACATACTCCCGAGGTAAAAAGTATTCTATGTGCTATTCCAGGACATGGTCTACCCGTGTACCAAGTTTCATCTAAATCCATTGAGCAGTTTTTGTGTGGAAGAGTAACAAACATCCGTACATACAAACTTTCGCATTTATAATATTAGTAAGATACGTTTAACTCTACGCTAAAAAATAAGCACAGGAAAAACATTTTTGAAAAAATAGCTGACCAAGCAAACATTAGTCTGCCATATAAATTATATTAATATATAAAACATCGATCGCAGTCGCGGCGAAGGTGGTGTGACGATCTGATCATGTTCATAGGGCACACTTAGCCAGTGATCGCCCAAGACAGAGAGGTTTGGAAGGAGAAAGCGGAGGCCTTTGCCCAGCAGTGGGACATAAAATAGGCTATAAAAAAAAACTGGGCAAGTGCGAGTCGGACTCGCGCCCTGAGGATAAAATAGTTCAATTCCAGAATCTCGGAAAGTTTTTCCGAAACAAAAAAATAATTGACGTAACAAAAAATTTACAGTTTTCAGATTTATTCCTATACTTGTGCTATAAGTCCTTGCTTGATGCCAAATTTCATAATTCTAAGTCAACGGGAAGTACCCTATGAATTTTGATTTCCTTGAGAGTTGAAATGTACGATTTTTGCTACATAAACCGAAGTATCTTTTTTTCTCGTTAACTTACAAGTTTGATTTTTTTACAGCTTCAAGAGTCCACCGACTTGAGTATATGGTTTTATTTTCAACTCGATACCTAAACGCGTTCCCGAGATAAAAAATAGTCTACGACCTATTGTCAGCCCTAACAAAGGTACACAAAAGAAAATAAAGTCAAGCCGTTTTTTTTTTATTCGTATAAACCAGTGCTTGAGTGCGATCCCACCTGATGGTAAGCAGAGATGCAATCATTGATGGTGAGGCGCACTAGTTTATTAAGAGCCTATTCACTGTAGCCTTGAAGACGCCTAAATTATAGTTGGACGGGAAGACCGCAGCAAGCAAATTGTTCCAAACCTTCGATGTACGCGGTATAAACGACGAAGCGAAACGCTTAGTCCGGACCGTTGAAGTTTCAACAACGTAAGGGTGGATACTCGCCGTATGTCGGGTTGTCCGATGGTAGAAAGGAGATGGCGGAATCAAGTCATGCAATTCCCGCGCACACTCTCCAAAATCTAACCTGTAAAATACCGATAGGCTGGCTACCCTGCGCCTGTGCTTGAGGCTTTGTAGATTGGACTTAACCAAATCTGGATCCCCAATTAGCCTCTTCGCACGCCTTTCCACTGAGTCCAAAGCTGCTAGATGGCATTTTGCAGCACCAGTCCACATGTGACTGCAGTACTCCACACACGATCGGACCAGACGAGTTTGATAACAAACACTGTGACACGAGATTTTTATATAATAGGCAAGTGTACCTGTACAGTGCATTATTTATTCAACATGCGAGAGCGAAAATGCTAGTAGGATGACACTTGCTTGAAGGTCAGAAACGAATTCATTGCGACAGCTATTTATACAAATTGTATCATAACTGAATCACCGATGAAATGTATCAAAACCATTTACCGCAACCGCATTTTAACAGAAAACTGCAATTAGAGCCAAAATGTGTCTACATCAAAATCAACCCTGGCTCACTAACCATAATTTCGAGTAACGTTATCACTAACAATTCGTACTTTTTACGACTGATTAAAAATCAATATTTATTTAATCAACTTTATTTGTGACACAAAAAAACCACCGGGCAGATTTGCTATATAAGTACGGCTAGCTTTGAATTTCGCGGGCTACCCTAGAGCATCTTAATGTCAAATCAAATGCTAAAATTTCTTTTCTAATATAATTTTCAATATATAAGTTCTCGAGACGCTACGTAAACAAAATTCTACAAATTCTATATGGACTCCTGTCAATGCCATCGGAATTCGCAAGGTCTTCCTAATTTTACGTTTGTCGTATCTCATTTATTTGCTTTATACTTAATTGGTCGCAATTTATCACTTGACTATATTTATGAAGACTTAATCATTGACAAGTCTGCGGGATTTTTAGTTTAAGGAGGGTGTAATTACCCAGTTGGACTTTGATCTAGCGCAAAAACTAATTCTGTGTACCGCAAAACTTTTTTTTTTTTTTACTTTTCCCCACACTAGGAATGACTCCTGTATCGTAGGTGCGTTCACAAATATTGAAACTCACATACACAAGACAAACAGAACCGGAACACTTATGTGTAAGCTATACGAATATTTGTACCGTGCGGGAATCGAACCCGCGACACACAGTGCAGCAGCCAATGGCTCAACAACTGCGCGAACTGTGCTGTCAATAATTAGCCAGTTGGACTTTGGTCTAGCGCAAAAAGTAATTCAGCGTACCTCGCAGCTTTACACACTCGTAGTATAAAACAGTCGCATTCCGCGTCTATTTTTTTTAACCTCATACATCTAAACCACACAACGATTTGCGATGCGGTTTTCACTAATAGAAAGAGTAATAAAGGAGCAAGATTTATTTATTATAAAATTTACACCCGAACGTAGTCGGAGCGGGTTACTAGTAAAATGATTGGATTTATTGACCAACGTGAAGTGAACTGCTATTGCATCTAAAGTTATGGATTAACAGCTAAACAAGGTCACTTTACCTGAGATTTCAAGGTGAGTTGATTACTGAATTGCACTGCTGATTCCCCAGGTCTTAGCACTAGGCCGTCGCACCAATTTATGCAGGCCCTACGCAAACTTACCGTAGCATGTAATCAGTCTTTTAATATTCCCACACTTGGGACTCAGGCCTCTCCTCTTTAAGAGAGTAAATGGGCCGTAATCCACCACGTAGGCCCAGTGCGGATTGGTATCTAATCGAAACTTATCCCTAAATCCACTCATATCGTTTCAAACTTCCCTGCGTCACTCTAATGGTACATTTATTTTATCTACAGGTCGTCCCGCATCGGCAGCCCAAGTTCGTACAGCGCATGCTCGACAGACAGCTCGTTCGCTGAGCAGGCGCTAGCTGACACTAGCGTACTGCTGGAGATCAACCCCAACAACGATCATCTGCCCTCGCGACTGTATAAGATGGCGAGAGAATACTGGAAGTAAGTATTATGGTGCGTTTACACGTGGGACCAGCCTCGGCCAATCGCCATTGTTTAAACGGGGTTACTCCGTTTACACAATGGCTAGGGACGGCAATTGGCCGAGGCTTGGCCCACGTGTAAAAGGTGCATTAAAGAAGAACTACATTGGGTCGACGTGGGCCATTTATGCCGATTTGGGCGCGTCAGTCTCCATACATTTTATATGGCAACTAGACTTGCAGTGCTACATTGGACCCTCGCCACGGGACGCGCCATTAGGTACAACTCAGGCGTCGCCCACGTGTACATCGGTCTATTGTAGTTCCTGCTTTATCAAATATGAAACTTTTCTTTTTCCTTTTTTTTGAGGTGGGTTATCATCAAATGACTGCTCCTGATCTAGGGTGGAGAGAGGAGGGATGTCAAACTTTTACTGACTAAAACCCACCTGTTTCCTTCTATTGCCCTTTGCGTTCCAGGGCCATGGTAACTTTCAAAAATTCCGGTATTCCTTTATTGAGATAGATGAAGGTCGCCATTTATCTCCATTTATACTATTACTGTGTGTGTTAAACATACAAAATAAAGATTATTATTATTATTATTTAGGTCTAGTGAAAAGATATAGCGATAATTACGTTAACAGAGAAAACAGTGTACACACAATAGGTGTCACGGATAGTCTCCAGTACAGAGCATGCATGAAGACGAAGGAAACGTCGGTGGCGCACTTTCTACTTGAGTTCACAGTTTCACCGATATACGCATGCGAACCTTAAGATCACTGAATTCCTTCATAGTTACCCTGAATAAAATGGGAGACCTAATCTGCTTCTGGAGAGAGGTGGGCTAGTTGAAATGAAGGCTGCTACAGTCCATACATAGTAAATTATTCCACTATGGACTAATATAGATAAGATAAGAATAAATAATATAGATAAAAAGATAAGCAAGGCCAGATGTCACAATAGAGTGGATTTAAAGGAGACACTAGGCTTTGCCTAGTAATACGACAAAGTATATGCTTTAAAACTTTTGTAAAATCAGCAACAATAAGGAGAAAACGCCATTGTTCTCCCTCCTACTCAAAAGAATGACAGCCAGACTGTTTCTTGAGCTGCTAAGCCAACATCTGAGATACAAATAAATTATATAATAATATAAACTTAATATAATATTCCACAACTTTCACACAACGCCATCTAGTCCCAAACTAAGCAGAGCTTGTGTTGTGAGTCCTAAACAACTGATAAACATACTTATATATTTCTAAATACATACATAATATAGATAAATTACACCCAGACACAGAAGAAATGATCGTGCTCATCACACAAACATTTGTCCTGGGTGGGAATCAAGCTCACGACCTCCGGCATAGCAGTCAGGCCCACTAACCACTAGACCAACAGGCCTGTCAATTACTACATACTTATAATAATAATAAATCGTTTATTTGCGTAAATAAGGTACAGAAGGTTGACAATATAAAAAAAATTGATCTCTTATTTTGCCTTTAATTTCGGTGTGCAAATATAAACATATATGTATGTATACTAAAACAATATCCTGCATCATATTCTAATTAAAATCAATGATTAAGTTTCATCATGCTATAGCAATCAATAGTATAGCACATTAGACAGTTGCTTACTTTTTACTATATACAAATTGCAAGTCAGTGCCTAATATTAGTGTACAGTCCACAAAGAAATTGGCCGCAGACCGAAGACCAAGGCCGAAACCGAAGATTCAATTTCGGTTTAGGCCAAAAAAACTGATTTCAGCCAAAAAGTGGCCGAATATTTGGCTAAAAGATGGCTGAATATTCGGTTCGACCTTTTAAGCTGGTAGTGATAGAGGCCTTAAAACTATCTTGTATACAATAGTGTTTAATATTTTAAACCCAAGTGATTTAAAAAACTTGATTACTCAGCAATCGCACAAATGCGTGAAACAGTCTTTGAATGAAGCTAAAGCAAATAATTTGTTTTGTTGACTGTACATAAAAAGTTATAATTACATATGTGTGTCACGATTCGGTTGAGCAAAAAGCTAGCGCTGAAAAGCTATTTAAGTTGTCGGCTACTCCAAGATCGAGTTTAAACATCCTAATTTATATTGTAATTAGCGAAATGATTCTACTTTGTACAAACTTTGTGTGAAGAATTCACATGTGTCAAACCTCAATAAATATAGATACTTACTTTTATTATTTAATGTCAGATACTCATACTTGACTGGCCTGTTGGCCTAGTGGTTAGTGGCCTTGACTGCTATGCCGGAGGTCGTGGGTTCGATTCCCACCCAGGACAAGTTTTTGTGTGTTGAGCATGATCATTTGTTCTCTGTCTGGGTGTACTTTATCTATACATGTATGTATTTAGAAATATATAAGTATGTTTATCAGTTGTCTAGTACTCATAACACAAGCTCTGCTTAGCTTGGGACTAGACGGTGTTGTGTGATAGTTGTGAAATATATATATATTTTTTAATTGATATAAACCAGTGCTTGACTGCGATCCCACCTGATGGTAAGCGGAGATGCAATCATTGATGGCGCACTAGTTTATTAAGAGCCTATTCACTCTAGTCTTGAAGACACCTAAATTATAGTTGGACGGGAAGACCGCAGCAGGCAAATTGAGTAATATAGTTAAATATATATTATTATTACTTATTTTTCGCGTTAAAATTAAGAGTGATATGTGAATACGATAATACAGAGCACACAGATACTCTTGAAACACTTGAGATATGAATTGATATTGAAAATGACACCAAAGAGTAAAAGTAAAAAGTATGTAGTTAAATGTTCACAGTCTGCAACTGCCGAAGCGTTTCATTATTATCATCAATTTATACGTTATGTTTAAAGTCCGTTCAATTACACAGATACAGATCTGGAACGTGGCCACATGACGTCATTTTATTTTTCCACGCGGGTAATTGTAAGAATAATTTCAAAATTGGAACCGTCAACTGTCATAATCATGCGTGTATTAATACCAGCTGGCTGGACTTAGTTTTTGTAAAAAGTTTTAATATTTATTGACTAATTTATTGTGGACTATTGATTTTAAATATTGTGACAAATATGACTAGTGCTTTAACTTATATGAACGTGGAGGAGACTGTGGAACTTGACTTAAAGTTACGGTAGGTCATTATACCTAGAGCAAGAATGATAAGGAATTCATAAAGTCGACATAAACACACATATCGTGTAAGATTATTCAATAAACATAACATATCACCATGTTTGTATACTCCGAAGAGGTAAACACTGTTGTGCGTATCTATAGTACCTACACCCACGTTTTGTTAGTTATATTTTATTACCATAAAGTCGGATCATTTTGACCCTGAGTTACTTATAACTTAGATGTAACTTCGTTTATCAAACAGAAACGTAGTATCCCGTATTCTTATTGATTAATAAGTCCGACTTGACCAGTATTTAAAAGTTCCGGATATATATATAAAATATCAAAGAAAAAATGGGGAGTGGAAATAGGAAGGAAAAAAATATCCTACGACCTATTATCAGACCTACCAAACATACACAAAAAATTTCATTAAAATCGGTCAAGCCGTTTCAGAGGAGTTCGAAGGAGATTTCAAATTATTTTTTACTCTGTGTTCTCCTGTAGAGTCTTTTGGTTATAAATTCAGGCCAAACTCTATTAGTTAACGCCTTGCTTGGCACGTGAGCAACTTTTAAAAGTTCAATATGTTTTAAACTCTGATAATTATTATTGTCCATAATAAATAAATAAAAACATAAACAAACAAAAACAATAACTATTGACAATTGCATGACAGCAAACTTGGAAGTAATCAAGTCATTTAGACTACTCTAAGTAAAACCTGTTATTACTCTAGTGTGAATTAAATTCCCCGATTGGTTAATAAAACATTAAAAACCTTATTCACAGCTATATACATATCTACACTAATATTATAAAGAGGAAAGATTTGATTTTTGTTTGTGTGTATTTTACAATTTAATTAAAAAACTACTGGATCGATTTTCGAAATTCTTTCACCAGTAGAAAGCTATTTTATCACTGAGTAACATAAGCCTATATTTTCTATTTTCACGCGGGCGACGCCGCTGGCCACAGCTAGTCAACACTAATATAATAAAGAAGTAAAGTTTTTTTTTTGTAGGAGATAATCTCTGAAAGTACTGGTCCGATTGCAAAAAATTTTTCACCAATGGAAAGCTGCTTTATTCCTGAGTGACATAGGCGGCATATTTTATGTATGCGGGCGAAGCCGCGGGCATAAGCTAGTAAAATATAAACAAGGCAAACTACTCACAAGATGACGTGTCCTGCAAGTACCCGACGGTGACAATAAAATTAGATATTATGTTCTATATTTGCGTTGCGCCGCCGCGCGCAAATGCCAAGCGATGCCAAACTCTTGCAGTACAGTTTACTCGTCAACTGTGATAAGTGCATTTTGGAAACATGCTGTATTTTCAAGAAACATTCACTATTTTATCACTGGAACACAGTTTTTGAAGTGTTCTTTAATGACATTCCATTCAGTGTTAATAGATTGAGTTACGTTGATAGATTTGTGTTTAACACTCGGTAAAGGGCAAATTTTGCTACCAACAACTTAATCGAAGCAAGTACCTGTCTAAGGACTAAAGAAATCGTGCATAGGACAGTGATTTTACACTTCAAGTGATATAATGATATAAGTTTCCATCTGACTGACTTCAGCAATCATGTATGAAGGGCTAAGGTGCACAGAAATCGTGAGGTATTTCCCTTTATGTGTCCGTTTATATGTTTCGTGTTTGAGTTACGGTTTTATTATGTATTTTACGGTTATTGGACAGTCTCGCCTGCATATGGTTTGTTCTATTTACAAGTTTTACAACTCAAGTGGACGTTGTAGGAGTCTGTGGTCGATTGGACCCGCTCGATTTTGGTGCCGCGGGTCCACATGACCACACAATTTATTTTCTGTATTTTCATTGGTCAAATGGACCCATATTCAAATTTAAAAAATATCCATTGTTTAAAGCTACTGTTGGATACAGTCAAGCGCAAAAGTGGTAAGTCAAAATATAATTTCGTGCGGAAACGAAGCCCGGGTGTCGCCACTGTGTGGACCGCCCGGAGGACACGGTGGCGCAAAATATTATCTAAAAATAGTATACAGTTGAAAATCAGTCTCACTTCATTAAAATATCAATTTCTCTAAACAATGCCCTACAGTAATCTAGCCTCTGAGTAGTTCACCTACAGCATAGTCAATCTTATTCTTTCTTTCCTTGGTTTCAGGCAGCCACTTTGATATTTTGATACCATAATCTCCTTAAGGTTCCACCGCAGTTGAATAATAATCGCCATCCTTACTTAATTTATAGAAGTTGAGCGAAGTTTGGCTTAATTTTAATATATTTTTTAATATGGTTGTTCCATACTTCCACGGTGCTACAAGTATTTGCTAGTGTAGAATTTTCCAACTAGGTCTGAACCTAATAATGCTAGCAAAGAAGGAGGCCGACCACAGGAGGCAACGGTACTCTCACCCCATCCGCCGGGATTCCGATCCCGATAATCGGCCACCGTAGGCGCTTGCGGACAGCGAGTAATGGGTAGCTCACTGTCTGACCGTCTAGTAACCGTCCGGACCGAGCCCAAGTCGTCGACGGCGTGTATTGTTCCACGCGCGCTTCAGGGAGATGTCCGAAAATTGTAGGGGCCCAGCAGGGTCGAAGCCTACTGGGGGCACGGGTAGTATGAAAGTGAAACCCGGGGCCATGGGACGGAGGCAAAAAAAGGAACAGGAGCGAGTTTTTAGTCAATAAAAGTCTGACACTATCTCTCGCTCCGCCCAAGACGCGCGCTCCGCAAAGAGGAATTTGTCATTAGATGATTTTCCCACAAAAAAGGTCTTAACATAATAATCGTTAAATTTATGATTATGTCACTAGCTGAACTTTCTCCCATGATATAAAGCCAACCTTCATCAATAGATTCTGTAGGAAGTTGCGACAAAGCAGTACAAAGTTTTACATGCATCTTACCCGTTAGTGTTTTAGACAAACCCAGTTCTTTTGCTTTACGCCAACGACTTCTACAAAAGTTGAAAGAAACATCCCGTTATTTTAACTTCTGGGAAAGTATTTTCCGTTTTGGAAAAAACAACGGTAAGAGAACAAGTTTTATGAAATCAAGCTAATGGCCAGTCTAAGTTTCGTAAAAAAATCGTCATAATTAGATAAGTGTGGTGCGTAAGTGTAAATACATAATTGTATAAATAAAAAATATATATTCTCAGTAATATTGTTATATAAATTTATTACATATTTTAAGTCATAAAAATCAAACTATAAGATTCAACTTTCTTCCTTGACTGTACTTATAATAAAATTGGGCAGTGGGTCCAATCGACCCATTCAAAATGGGACTGGGTCGAGTGATCCCGCGGACACTAATCGAGCGGGTCCAAATGACCACAGACTCGTAGTGCGTTTGATTATTATTAAATGGAATTAACGTGTTTGGTCATAACGACGAGTGTATAATGATAAAAGGTATCTAATAATATATTCTATTTTATTTTTTGTTACTGGCAAATAGAGCCGATGTCGACTATTCTGCCAATGTTTCAAGGAAATTAGAAAAGCAAGTAGTGTATATTGTCTAATTAGAAAAGCAAGTAGAGTATATTGTCTAATCTGAAAATCAAGTAGAGTATTTTTATCTTATTAGAAAAGCAAGTAATGTACATTGTATAATCATATGAGTTACTAGCTTCAGCCAGCGGCTCCGCCCGCATGAAAGTAGGAAATAAATGCGAATGTCACTCAGTGATAAAGTAGCGTTCTGCTGGTGAAAGAATTTTCACAATCGGTACAGCAGTTTCAGAGATTACCCCCTATATACAAACTTACAAATTTTACCTTTTTATAATATTGGCAAATCTATGTAGTAGTAATATTGCAAAGGAGAGACGATCCTTATTTTTATTTGCAATGTTGTAGAATATGATAATTATAAGTCACTAGCTTCTGCTAGCGGCTTCGTCCGCGTCATGTCTGTTATTGCGGACTAGTTAGTCGAAGCCAGATAAAAAATAGTATATGTCCTTCCTTGAGGTTCAAGTTTATTCCGTACCAAATTTCATCAAAATCGGTCCAGTAGTTTAACTGTAAAAGCATAATAGACGGACAGAGTTACTTTGACATGTGTAATATTAGTATGAATTGCAATAATAAGAAAATCGTAAGATAACTTCTATCAATATTGTTCCATACCTACTGGTTATAAATATTAGACCGGTCTACTTATGAAAACTTCCTGTATCCATTCATCATGCTAGTACTACTTGTTTTTGCTTTGCCAAGTGTGTTGATAAGATGCAAATAAAATGTCAATCAATTTTTTATCGGCTATTATTAGCCACATAAGTCACTGACTGGACTATCACTAAGTACATTTGACTTAGGAATATGTTTTTAGATTTTATAATTAAAAATACTGTAGTTTTGATTGAGTGTGCATCACAAGATAGTATATGATTTGCGGGATTCTTCGAAAGAGTTACCATGGCTCTAGACCGCAAAGGGGAATTGAATGAACAAAGGTCAGGTGGCTTTTAGTCAGTAAAATTTCGACACTCCCTCTCGCTCCAACCAGAGCAGGAGGAGTAATTTCATGATTTCCCATGTAAAAATAAAGAAAATATATGTTTATATTTCGTAGTAGATTATCATTATGTTCTTCGTATGTCGGCGAGACGACCTGGATGTCTTCCTTAAGAATTGGAAAGAGGAAGGCCTTTGCCCTGCTGTGGAACAATACGGGCTAGTAACTATAATAATAAATATCATCCATAAATAAAAAGCTTTAGGATGGGAAAGATCATAATCAGCTAAAAGGCGTAAAATGTCATTTGAAATTTCACTTCATCCATGCGAGACTTACAACGTTCAGACATTCAGAAAAGTGTTTTAAACACTCCAACCAACCAAATGATTAACATCCCTTTTCTCTATTTCCCAGCAAATACCCAAAGACGGACTACACATATTCACCAATGTCGAAGGACCGCGTAGAACTGGCGCCCGGACAAGTGGCAATGCCGAACATGTCTCGACGCTCCCTGTCCCAGTTCCGTGTACAGGGTCCTAACACCAGCGCCGATGAACTCGACCGTCTGTCTGCCACCACTTCATGGACAACCAGTACTGTACGGCGGCGGTATACGGTGAGTGAACTGTTTATTTTAAAATTTGCGACCCGTCTTAGCGGGGGGTTAGAAATCTTTGAAATATCCTGCTTTCTTTACTATAATATACACCTAAGGCCTACCGTCCATGGACACGTAGTTTCAAAGACGCGACAAGACGGTTCGACGTTGCCGCTTCGTCGTCAGAGTTTTTTGGGTTCCGTACCTCAAAAGGAAAAAAACGGAACCCCTTATAGGATCACTGAGTTGTCCGTCTGTCTGTCTGTCTGTCAAGACTCTTTATCTCGGGAATGGGGTGGAGGTATTGAGTTGAAATTAAAACCACATACTCAGGTCTGCGGTCCCTTGAAGCTGTGAAAAAAATCTAACTTATGAGTTAAAAAAAAGATACGGCCGTTTAAGTCACAAAAAAACGTGGATTTCAACACTCTCAAGGGAATCAAAATTCATAGGATACTTCCCGTTGACCTAGAATCTTGAAATTTGGCATGAAGCAAGGTCTCATAGCACAAGTAGGCATAGCAAAAATTCTGAAAACTGTAAATTTGTAGTTACGTCACAATAAAAAAAAGGCAATTCAGTAAAATCTTCGTAACTCAATTCGGAAATAGTACTGTTTTCATAGGTAAGTTTGTACGGAACTCTCGGTGCGCGAGTCCGAATCGCACTTGCCCGGTTTTTTTAAGTAAGCTTCACGTAGGCATACACTAAGCGTATAATGACGATTACGCGTCTATGAAGCTACGCATCCGTGGACGGTAGGCCTAAACCTTCCTCATGGATCACTCTGTATATTGGTGAAAATAGCATGAAAATCTGTTCGGTAGTTTTCGGCTTTATCGCGTTCATAGAGACAGACGCGGTTAGGGAGTGCTTATATTCTTCTTATATTTGAAGCTGTAAGCTGCTCAGCCAGCCTGCTCTAGTTAGTGCTGGTAATAAATAATAATATAACAAAGATTTGAATGAACAAGTAGTAACCACAAATGTTGACTGATAACAATACCCTATTAATTAATATAATTAATACTATTCTTGACTTGAATCGCGAGGTTTTCGACATAATTATGGGATGTGGACTCGGCGATTATTGTACCGATAGTGGGTGTCAGTCAATGGCTTAATAGCCAAAAGCCTCGACCATCGTTTTAGGAGGTTCGATGAAAGGTTTGGTTCAGAAAGAGGTAAGTACTTCTGGACACAGGTCGTATTTTCGTTGGCAGAGGTCGTGGGTTCGATTCCCACCCAGTACAAATGTTTGTGTGATGAGCACGATCATTTGTTCTGTCTGGATGTAATTTATCTATAATATGTATGTATTTAAAAATATATAAGTATGTTTATCAGTTGTTTAGTACTCATAACGCCAGCTCTGCTTAGCATGTAAATGATAAGTAATTACTTTGAATAAACAGAACAACAGTATGAAAACTGTTTAGAGTTCAATGTTTATGAATAAGAATCTAGTCAGCGGCGGAGAATTCAATAACCTAACAAAGTTTAGTAAGCTGCGAGACAGTATACATTGATTCTGAATTGCACAGCATATTATTAACATGTATGAATCATAGGGATATATTAAATCAGGCAGTAGTCGATTGTTTGGTTTTATTGTTACATGATTATTTATGGTAATAGTATACCCATACAAGAAAAAACCAGGCAAGTGCGAATCGGACTCGCGCACTGAAGGTCCTGTATAATCCTTACCTATGAAAACAGTTCAATTCCCGAATATGTCCAACAATGGACATAGGTCATTTGCTATTTTAATACCTATAATTAGTTTTTATTTATGCTTTATTTACATTGTTCTTACATGATAGCGACCAGGGACCATTTTGGTTACCCATTGAAAGGGTTTTTGAGAGGGTTTTGACAAAGTATTGTTTTAAAACCCATTTCATATTGGTTACACTTATTTACGAAAACCCTCATCAATGGATAACCTCTTCCAAACCCTTTCGATTTGTTTACCTGTATATTCAAAAACCCATTCTTGGTGGTTTATACTTTTTAACGGTAACACTTTTTGAACGGGTTACCCCTTCAACGACTGTAACAGAGTTACCCATTCGGACTACAAATATTGTAATTTTATCTCTCGTGCCTTACTTTAAAGTACTAAACTGCATGCATTCGGCAGGTACGCATCAAGTCGTAACACGCAATCTAGGACCTAGCGAATCCACAGTACACACATTCGATTATTTTATGGTTATTATTGCAGTGATTTTAAAGTTAAATGTATTTTTTTTTTTCTGGAATAGTCGGAATTGTTTTATGTATAATCTTGTCTTTTTTAAGGAATCATAAATGTCATTCGATCGTCTCACTCATCATTTAGTGCCCGAAGGGAAGATCAAAATCTATTCTTCCACTCCAACGTAATTTACAATAATTTTATTTAAAACCCTTTGATTACCCCGACAAACCCTTTCAAAGGGTTATCTGCTTCAATTGGAACCGGTAACATCTTGAACTAGTTAACTTATTGATAGGGTTACCCTAACGTTAGTGTTATGAAAGGGCTAACACTACGAAGAGGTAACATTTTCCGTTACTGTAGGCATACAATCTATAACCCTTTTGAAAGAATTAACTTATATTCGGGGTTGTACGGTCCCTGATAGCGACAAGAAACATGTAACAGAGATGTTTTTTATTACAAAACATGATTGAAAAGAGTGTCCATGGAGTTTCTTGCACATTCTTCTCCATAGAGATCTACGCTTTGGAATGTGCAATTAGCATATTTTTTTTCTGACTGACTTCTTGACATTTCAAAAGTGCCTGTAAATGGTTTATTTGAAATAAAATGCTTTGTCTTTGTACATCTTTGTGACATCCTATTAATTTTAAGTTCCTATTGTATTTTTTTTTATCTTTTGGCTGACATTATGATGATGATGATATTCACTCTTCTTTTTCCATCCCCAGGCAATAGACAGTTCAGATGACGAGATGTCCTACCCCCACCGGAACGGCGGCGCCCTTGCAGCAGAACAGCACTGGTGGATCACCAGGCTGCTCATCACCATGATCACCACCGTCGCCACCTCTACGAGGAACACGTACCGGAAGGTCGTGGGGCCCTCGCACCGGTATCCTTACACTGATCGGAGACCAGAGAAAGGTATGGTGGTGTTTTTATTTAAATTTATTTTTAATTAAAACTGTACCTTGTTTAATGTAATCAACCTGCTATATCCCACTGCTGGACAACAGTCTCACTCTCCGTTTTCCAGGTCTATGACGTTTTAAAATATTAGTCGCGCGAGCGAGAAAGAAGGATGAAGCTATACACTCTGTATAGCTCTATCCCTTAGGTAGTTGAATTGAGTGCATAAGAGCCTAAATGGCCTAACTGTATTTTTTTCAATACTGATCCCATTTGAAGAGACCGCTCTTTTTTTTTTCAAACAAAATCCGTATCGAAAAAATGCAGTTAGGCCATTCTGGCTCTGAGGTCATGAGAGCCACAGTGGCCCAACTGTCATTTTTTTTAACATTAATTTTATTTGAAATACCAAAACTTCTTTTTTCAAATAAACTCGGTATTGAAAAAGTGATTTAAGCCACTCTGGCTCTCATAGTCTCAGTTTAGGTCGTGTTAAGAACTTGTGGTAGGGCCTCAGGGCAGAATGGAGAGATGCAGACCGTGAGTTGGCCATGGCAAACTGCCTTTACGTATAAGACGTTAATTTTTTTTTCATTAACGATAGGTTCACGTTGAACCACTATCTCACCTGATAAAAAGCGACGATATGGTCGACGATGGAGCACTCTAGCCTAGAAGTAGATTACTCACTCTTGTCTGAAAGTCCTCCAGATTGTAGCTACCAGGAAATACAAACTGCTGCAAGGAATAATAATTTTGTTACCTTACCTGCATGTTTACATTTGCCATGTAATAACAAGGCGAGCTATTGACATTACAGGGCACGAAATGAGTCTCTACTAATAGCCCAAGGCTGTGCGATTGTGCGGAAGAGCCGTACCGCGTTACCGCGGCCCTGGAACGCTAAGGTGACTCTTCACCTTTACAACTGAAGGAACACAGATTGGTTTTAGTCAGGAAAAGTCTGACACTCCTTCTTGCTACATCCAGAGCAGGAGAAGTTATATGATTTACCACCCTTAATAAAGAAAACGGATTCCACTTATATCATCTCTTACTTATATCTTTTTCTTTTGTCTTTTTTTATTCGCCATTTTCATCAATATTGCACACTTATGTAAGCGCGTACAATTTTGTTGACAGCAAGCTTACTGTCTCGGAGCGCGTCGGTGGCAGCAGCGCCCTTCGTGTGGATCTACACGATGATCAAGAACTCTGTTACAACCACCGTCACTACTGTCACTGAAACTGTTAGTATGCAAGAATAAACTACATTTTTTCTATTCCCTCCCTCCCCCCTTTCCCCCTTTGCTCCCCCTCCTTTTTATTGATTGACTTGGTAGTACGCAACCGCTAGGTTCGAGCATGATAATGTTGTTGAACTGATGCGCGGCTGCAGCGCTGGTGGGTGTAGGACTGCAATCTTTATATTATCAGTGATCTATCAGTGAAAGTCTCGTTAAAATCGGTCCAGCCTTTTCAAGGATTAGTCGCAACAGACTGACAGACAAAAAATTACAAAATGTATTGAATATACTTTCATATGTATTTAGTAAAAAAAAAAATATTTTGGTGATGAGATTATGCCCCAGCTTCACAAGCGAGTTACAAATCTTTGTAATTCTCGACATTTCTCTACTTGCTACTTACTAATATGCATGTATGCAGTCATCTCCCTCCGTACATCTCAATAGTATCCAACTAATAAAAAACACAATACTTCACAGTTATCACCAAACCACGTGGGCGTAAACAAGAAATACATTGCACAGAGCTACGCCGCTCAAGAGAAAGCCGTCGCTAAGAAGCGCTGGTGGCCGTGGTTCCTGCTTCTACTACTACCCGCCCTCGGCTATGGATGTAAGTACATAGTACATCATCATCATTTCAGCCGAAAGACGTCCACTGTTGGACATAGGCCTCCCCAAGTGTCGCCATAAAGACCGGTCTTTCTCGTATCCATCGAATTCTTGCGACCCTCACCAGGTCATTGGTCAGCCTTGTGGGAGGCCTTCCAACGCTACGTCTTCCGTTACGTGTAACATTGCAAATAAAAAACATAATAGGCTTATAACATCCCCACTGCTGGGTATAAGACCACCTCTCTAGGATACGGAATGGGCCGTAATCCACCACGCGGGCTTAGTGCGGGTTGGTGGATGTCAAATGTCTTCGTATTGTTGGTTCTTGGTCATGTTTCCTCACAATGTTTTCCTTCACCGTTTTAATTCATTAAACTCCAAGCGAACGCCTGCGTTCGCTCTCTCATTGTCTTTCTATTGTGTCTCTAATTACGGTATTCGAAAGTATAAGAGCAGTGGTGATGAAATAAATGGCACAAAGTAAAGCAACTGCTTGGGTTTGAACCCACGCTGTACAACTCAATAATTTAGTTAATCTTGCTATGTGGATCCTGTTTCTAATGTTATCAATTAACACTAGAAGCGCGGAATATATATGTCAATTTAGGCCATTTTATTTTTGCTACAGTAATATGGAGAGATGGTAGGTATACAAAAGAAACTGGTAAATGATAAAACACAATTTTTGTTATGTACTAGCTGACCCGGCGAACTTCGTTCTGCCTAATAGTAAGAATAATGTCATCTCCTGGCAGTAGCAGAACAGCATAATTCATTTTATAATGACTGTTAATTAGAGATGGCGTTATATTCGGATTTTTTTTTCGTGATATTTTCCATTTTTTCTCATCGTTTAAACCTTATCTGGACTATCACGAATATATCAAGAATTCAAGACCAAAATTAGCCAAATCGATCCACCCGTTCTCGAGTTTTGGCGAGACTAACGAACAGCTATTCATTTTTATATATATAGATTATATATATTATATTATATTTTGGTATACTTTGCGATTCTATGCGTTATAAAACTAGAACAGGAAAATTATAGGTATCGGTCAAATTTAGGACGCCCGCGCTTCTAGTGTTAACTAGCTTGTGCAATAAATGAAATGAATGTAGTGTGAAATAAATGATTCTCACGAAAAAAAAAAAATTTTTAGGGAACATACTCCCATGATAAAAAAAAAATATCGTTTGGAAATATACTCCCATAATAAAAAAAAAAAATCGTTAGGGAACATACTCCCGTCACAAAAAGTACCCTATGTGCTATTCTAGGACATGATCTACCCGTGTTCCAAATATCATCCAGATCCATTCAGATTTTTAAGCGTGAAGGAGTAACACACTTAAGTGCTTTTGCCTTTATAATATTAGTGTGAGGCCAAGTTATAACAGCCATTAAAATATTACAGAGAACAAAACAGTTATTCTTATAATTTCTAAGTTGCCAGTTATTCTTTTGTTTGAATTACGTCATGTTCCAAGTATATATAATATATATAATGGTACTTTAAACAACAAGGTTTTCTTATAACTTCAAAGTTGCCAGTTTCTTTGTTAATAATTTTATTGCAATGTAAATTCTTGGAATAAAACATGAATACAGTCTTTATAATCGACATATTTCTTATTAAAATGCCTATAAATAATTACAATGACGCAATATCAATGACTTAATACTGTACTACTAAACAACACTATTTTTAGTACATGCGAAACCCGAATATAGTTATGAATATAATTCAATCAGTAATTGAAGCGATTCCAATAATTTTTACACCATGTTATATTTTTTTTTCAAAAATATTTTTAAAAAGTCATAAGTTGACACCGAAACTAAGTACAAAACAGGTCTCGGCACGTCATTACCGGCATTAAGAGTCAGCGTACAGCTGGATGCGGGAGCAAAACAACCCTTTAGTCGCCTGGATGGCCCGGTGACTATGTATTTGTGCGGTCAACTAGGTAACATAACAAGCTTATAACTTTGTGATTTTTTATGATACAGTTATGAAATTTTGTACATAGATTCTTTACATAAAAATACTAGACACGTGTTTTGGTTTTCGCATATAGTAAAAGTAATGTTGTATAAAACTGGTAATAAATATGTATTACTAGGTGGTGCTAGCGGCTTCGTCTGCATGATAGTTTGAAAATTATCCCGAGGGAACATACTCGCGGGATGGAAAGTATCCTATGTGCTATTCCAGGATATGGTCTACCTCGTTTAAGGAAGTCTCAACGAAATCTATTCAGTCTTTCGAGCGTGAACATGTAACAAACGTACACACTAACACACAATTTGATGCTTTTAGAAAAAAATATACTCGTATTTTTAACCCTCATCGATTATGGAAAACGTTGTTAGGAAACATGGACTTTAAATTGTTAGGAAGTCACGTTACACTTTTGTCAAAAGCATAAATGACAACTATTTTAAACCAAAATGCGAACAGGACAAAAATTATATGTTTTTCTTCATGTGTTATCTGTATATCAATAGGTAAACAAACTAATTCCTTACAGCTCATTACACATACGAGAACTGGGAGCGTCTCGCTATGGTCAATTTTACCGATTTCCGCCTAGACTTACCGGAGTTCTCAGCGATGCAAATGCCGAAGTTAACTCTGCCGAACATGAAGTTGCCGAGCTTCGATATGCTGCCGAACCTGCCGAAGATGCCAGAAATAAATATCACACTACCGGATATAAGAGAAAATCTACCAGAAATGAAGAAAACATACATAGAGTATAGGGATATAGTACAAAATAGAGTAGCCGACGCCTCTGATTACGTTGTCGTTGTGGCCGAAAGCTGCTTCCAAGAAATCAAGAAAGCTTGGCGGGATTTGTTCGGATGACGCGACGTCTGTTCGCCCCAGTTATTCTACTTCCGGAATATAATGGAAATGATAATTTACACAGGAATACTGATCGCGGCCATCTTCCTTTCGAATTTTTTAGTGAAGAATATTAAGTGGGTAGGGATTTTTCGAGGGAGAAGACGCAGACGATGAACTGACAACTTTTTTATTTCCTAATTTACATACAGGTTTTTCAACAGGTTCTTCGTGTAATGTTTGTAGGTTTTTAGAATGAGTGAATATTTATTGTGTTAAAGTAGACGTATCCTGCTGATTGGAAGTTTTAATAATCCAGTTTATATTACATATGGATATACATAACATTATTAAGATGCTCTTTGGTTTAAGTATCCTATAAAAGTTGTCAGAATCATCTGTCAACTGTCAAATAATTGAGTAAAAAAAACAACTTTTTTTTTTTAAATTAGCATCCATTTCAAAATAATTTATTTGTTAGTATAATTTAAATAACAAAATCAATACGAAAAAAATAACTTGCATCTCTATTAGTGGTGAAAAGATCAAGACAGATATAAAAAAAATTCATTGATGTCTGCGAAGTGCGCAGAAAATACCTCGCTCACATAATAAAGCAAGAAAACAGCAATCTTGTCAAAACCACAGTCTGTCAATATTAACTTCAAACAGTATATCAATAAAAAAGGGACGTATATCCAAAACGTTCGTACAACCATTTGTAATTATTTTTTTCGTTTTTAAAGTTCTGCCTCACAAATGTATGTTCAGTCACTAAGTTCTGTACTTAATATTCAATTTTTTTTTAAGTACAAACCCGTTATATTAGGGTGCTCAATTTTTGTATTCAATTTTAAACTTCCCACTCATAAAATTGTAGCCAATTTATGAGTTGTTAAACTTAAAAATGGGCGCGTATAAAATATTTATGCTCGAACATTGTTCAATACTATAATGTAAGATTCGGAAGTAGATTAAATAAATGTAAGTTTAAACATAAAATAAAATAATAATAAAAATAATTAATTGTGAAATGTGTGCTTATAAGTCTTGAAGGATGTGCATACATGAACAAATAGTATAATTATTTAAATTATAATTGTTGAATTTCATATCACATATTTATAATATTCCTAGTTACTTTTACATGTTAGGAAATGATCAGTACCTGAAATTGAAAAAATTACTTCCTATTTTCTGTTCATCACGTAACGTAAATCTTTTTATTAATTTATTATGTGTGCACATGCTTAAATTCAATTGGTTTCTTAATTAATATAATTTATTTATTTTAACGAATGTAATTTTATAAATTTGAAAATTATTTAAAATAATGTTTTATGATTGTATCGTTGCTATTTTGTAAAATATTATATGTATAAAGTGGATTTAAATAATAACATAATACTGTACTTTTTTTCATTCCACAATACAGATCATCTATTTTCATTTATAAAATATATTATTTTTTATTTAATGTCAATCTACTGAGTTTAACAAATTCCTGAAGTAAAATAAATACATATAGATCAGATTAAATTATTTCCTAAGTCAGCCACATCGGATCCGACTGGCTTGGTTGTTCATATCAGTGTAAGAATGATTAGTGTGAAGTAAAAATTCTATGTAATTTACTTTTTTTTTATTATTGATAGACTCGCGTTTGATCACTGTTTCACCGGTTAGTTGATATTGGAGCACACTTGCCTAGAAGTAAAGTTACTCTTGGCTTAAATATAATCTAATCAGGTTGTAGCTATGTGGAATCACAAACCCCGGCAAGGAATTTTACTCCTCAGTTGTACGCACAATGAATGTGTTTCCAAAACGTTTTGTGCGTGCGGGATGTCAACCAAGTACCAGTGGAGTATCGCCGTACGTCTAGTGGTCCGATGATGGAACGGCTTCGCCTAATTACTTCAGGAATGTTTCATCAGTCAATTATTATAAGCAGTATACTGTGAAGAGTATATCAGTATCGATGTACCTAAACTAACATGACGTGGCCATAATTTGGAGTTTTATTTAGTTATTAAGCTTATTTCTTTAATTAAACTATTCGGTACAAATTTTTGTATTAACAAAAACGTGCTAATGTTATTTCCAAATTGATATAATTAAAAAGACTAACCCCTAGTCATAATTTCTGATTATTTATGTGTAATTGCGTTTAAAAGAGCCTGTTTTTTTTTTTTTAAATATGGAATATGTTTTAAAGTGTGAGCCTAAAATGGCTATTTCAAAATTGTGCAACTATTTTGTTTTTTTTTTCTTTTGATGAAAGCTTTATA
The DNA here is from genome assembly GCA_949316375.1 of Mythimna vitellina. NCBI lineage: Eukaryota > Metazoa > Arthropoda > Insecta > Lepidoptera > Noctuidae > Mythimna > Mythimna vitellina. The sequence goes on from OX438692.1 coordinate 19,915,868, forward strand.
AAAATAAATTAGGTGTTTATTTGTGGCAGAAAAAAGTGTTAAAGATAACACATTTCGCTTGATGAGGCCAGTATGTCAATTACTATTTTCTTTCAAAAGTTTATTAGTGTATAATTTTATCATATCATATAGCTACTATTTCTGGTGTTCACTGCCAATGCTTAACGCATTCGTTTAACAATGTTATGCTTTAAGAAATATACTTAACAACAGGGATTTATTTGCAATACATAGTACCTGTGCTATTACCCCACCAGAGTCAATACTCCTGTCGTATTGTATTTAAAATAAGCACAAATATTTATTTGTCACAAACAACCTGCTTTGTTCGCTTTACATTTGATGTGATGTTCTTATAATTTAATTTAGTCCATAAGCAAATTCGTATTCAATTGCATTTTGATGGTGTAAAGATTATTCTACAAATTGTGTTCGACTAATTGGTTAATTTTGATTTAATTATATTGTTCGTAAGATACTGTTGTTATTATTTATTCCCATATAATTCTTCCCTGTTTTTGCCTTAAATATTATTAAAGTCGGGGAAGGATAGAGGCCAAATCACCTATAAGAAAGTGGACGTACTCGATGGACGCTACACTTTTAGGGTGAGTCAAATACCTATAATATTAATTAATTATAATGCTCTGTCCTTCCCTGTCGCTCTCGGTTTTACTGTGTTTATTTAAAGCATTATGTGGGAAGGACAGAGGGGTATACAGGATCTGACGGAAGTATCTCTGTTTCAGATTACAACTACGGCCAGGAGGTGACGCCTGTGGAGCAGTTGGTAGTGGACACTTACAAGCCCCCACAAATCTTACAAGACCCTGATTTATCGAAGCGAATGGCGGCTTTGGAAGGTTGGGCGGTGAACGTCGACACCCGCTTGAAATACTTCGACCAGAAACTCTCTAAACTCGACAACCTTGAAGCGCAAATCGAACAGTACTCACTAAAATATCTACAACAAAACATAATCCAAGTGTTCAATGAAAATGACATTTCTGACGCTCTAGCTGCTAAGCTGAAGCAGTATTTCGACAAGGAATACGTGACGAAGGAACAGATGCAGGCGATGTCTCAAGAGATTCATGAGCGTTTAATCAGTTCTTGGAAACCTGATATGGATGAGGATAGGATCCGGTTGATGGTTCAGGAATACCTTGCGGTCTTTGAACGGAGGCAGATGGAAATCATTGTTGAGAGGATTAAGGAATATGTGAAGGAAATTGAAGTACAGACCGTTCATACTGGCATAGATGTTGATGCTATTAAAAGGGTGGTCGCAGGAATGCTTGATGTCTATGACGCTGATAAGACAGGATTGGTTGACTACGCCTTGGAGTCAGCAGGTAAAGCACAATCTTATGCATCATTCAACGGTCCCAGTTTTTCTATTATTATTATTTAGTTACGTATCACGAAAGGCACAATACAATGAATGACGATTTATCTATTACTTTTACCGTCACTTATGTATTTTTAGTACTTTTATATAACTGTGACGGCATTTTTGGCGTGGTTAACAATTGGCTGCTGCACTGAGTGTTGAGGGTTCGATTCCCGCACGGAACAAATATTTGTATGGAGGCCAAAAGATAGTCGTTCCAGGTATGGGTGTCTTGTAAGCGTGGGCAAAGTGTGTATATATCTTTACGATTGGAACATTTGCATCTGATTCACTGAAATGTTCCGAAACAGTGATATGTATCATTTGGAACATTTGGAACATGGTTCAAAAGAAACAAACGTAACATTTGAAACATCGGCTCAAAAGATACAAACGGAACATTTGGAACAACGGCTCAAAAGATACAAACACAGACACTGACTGTTATGAATCGTGATCTGTGACGTTGCGCCATATACACCACAGTTTTATTAATTGAATTTTGATTTGAGGATAATTTAAAGCAGATGTTTTTAGTTCAGTTAATTAAAATTTACACTATTTACGTTATAATTTGAATTTTGAAAAGGCTGCAAGTACTTAAAGTAAAGAGTGTTACAGTGTTCCAATAGTTCCAAATGATGCATTTAAAACATTACTGCTGTTCCAATCTTTCGGAACACTAAAATGTTTCGGAACAGTGAACGTTTTAGTAAAGAGTTACACACGCCTAGTGTCTTGTGTATGTCAGTTTACATGTTTTAATCCTAGTGTGAGCCAATGATTTTCTTTAAAAAAAAAACAACTTATTGATTAAGAAATAATTTTAAGCATTAAAAATAACACGAGGTATTTTTAATACTTTCATAATTATTTCTAGTTACTATAATACAATTTTTTATTCAATAGTTAACAGAAATAGAATCCTTTTTTTTAAGAATTTTTAATGTTTGTTTGTAACCTCGATGACCCATCTTCCCTCACACTCCAGGTGGTCAAGTGATCTCCACGAAGTGCACAGAGCTATACCAGATCAAGACGAAACAGTACAGCATTCTGGGCCTGCCGGTGTGGTGGGTGTACACGTCTCCGCGATACGCCCTCACACCTGGAGCCATGCCTGCCGAGTGCTGGGCTTTCCAGGGCTTTCCTGGGTATCTGGGTAAGTACCTTATAACGTCTTAATGTGAACTGTAGATTATGGTGGGCTGCATTATAAGAGCGAAACAAATAGTGGGATGGTAAGAATTTAACCAATCGATAATTGTGGTGATTCATTATGAAGACTTATGTTCAGCAGTAGACCTCTTTTCGATAAATAATGATGGCAACATGTGTAACGATACCTCACTTCGTCTAGCGCAAACAGTGGCATATAGCATGGTTAGAAGACTGATATTTTGACTAGGGCAGGAGCTATGTTCAAACCCAGCCAGGCGCATTACTTTGTGTAATTTATTTCATCACCACTGCTCTCAAAACGGTGAAAGAAAACATCGTGTGGAAACCGGTATGTCCTAGAACCAAAAATTCGAAAACATGTGACATCCACCAACCCGCACTGGGCCCGCGTGGTGGATTACGGTCCATACCCTCTCCTAGAGAGGAGGCCCGAATCTCAACAGTGGGAACATTATAAGGCCGACTATGCTATGTTGCTAAGAGCTATGCCTTATTTATGTGCCACAGTCAACAAAGAAGAGAATTAACCAGGGCCGTCACATACTTCTACACTAATATTATAAAGAGGTAAAGTTTGTTTGAAGTAGCAAATATACGTCATTGGTATTGCTTAACATTTTTTTTTTCACATTTCTTAGTTATAATTATGATGATAGCCGCACGGGTGTTAAATATATTTAAAATTCTCTACTACAATATGCATGCATCGAAACCTTGCTCATGATGAGTCAGTCTGTCTATGGTTAAAGCTGCATGAAAATCAGTTCAGTTGTTTTAACTTAGACAGATAGGGGATTTTGTTTTATGATTAATACTGGCTGACTCGGCGAACTTCGTACCGCCTAATAATGTGATAAATGAAGAACCGCTCGACCGATTTTGTGCAAACTTCACATAAACCATCTACTAAATAGTCCGAACAAAGCCTAAACATTTGGTTTGGATAGGTGAGCCCGTTCTTGAGTTATAAAGTTACAACGAAAAGTGGCATTGATTTTTATATATATAGATATGTAAGGATGACAGTAAAAACAAAATACATAGAAACAAATAAGTTCTAAGCGTTCACTGCATTGGAATCGGGCCGTATGGAGGGAAAGGATTCGTTGCTTTGTATTGATTTGTATGGTACAGTGTGCATTGGATCGGTATAACTGCGCCAGAGATCCTTATTTCTGCCGATGACGTCATCCGCAGTGAACGCACCACTGGGATCCCGATTGCTTCGAGTTCTGACGTGTTTGTTGCGACGATTCACTATGAACGAAGAAGTTATAATTACTTAATTGGAAAGATATGAAGAGCTTTACAATAGGCCTTTTTAAGTTTATGAAGCCACCTTTCGTTTCCCTTTGTTTTTCTTTGCTGATAATAAACAACTAATGATTACAATATCCTGGTCACTGTCCTCCATAATGTGAAGTTACGTGCACAGACGAACTCGATTGCTTTGAAAATACCGAAATTGCCGATGCAAAATCCGAATGCAGTAGACGCACCCTATCGGCATTTTGTAAATCACGACGCCTCGTACACTCCGTACCCTCCGATTCCGACGCAGTGGACGCTAAGCTTTAAAAGAGAATAACATCTCTTCTTTATTCTTTATTGTACACACAAAAAAAAATAACTTTAATACATGGATTTGATAAAGGCGAGCTTAACTCAACAATAAGTTTTCTCCCAGCAAACCTTTGAGTAACAGAGAAGATCACAATCGAGGGTAGGATCCAGTGTACAACATAAACCTGCATAAATACGTCTCATATATATATATATACAGATATAATATATACTAATATTATATCAATTGAGAAAGGAAGTGCTCTTTAATTTTCCTGTTAAAGACGTCCAGAGAAAGGCTGTCGCGAAGGGATTGTGGGGGAGCGTTCCAAAGACATACACAACACACAACATAACATGCTTTAAATATAAAGTTTATTTGACCTTAAAACTCCATATCAATCCAAAGTTGTCACCATACAAAGTGTACAGTTACGTAAAACGACAATAGGTAAGTACTTAGTAGAACATATTTAGATACGGTCACCCTTTACCATTTTAAACTTTCTATTACCATGACGGAAGTGTAATTGTTAAAATAGTTACTACACATCTGACATCACATACAATGTGTATATGTGTGGGTGTGCCCGTGTGATGCAATTTCATCTTCTCGTGACCCACTATGGCCGCCTACATTATCTCATTTAGAACAACTGTAATCAATATTTTAATGTTGAACATTCAAAGCATTTTAGGCACTTTTAAAATGTCAAGAAGTCAGTTAGTCTAAATATATAAAAGGAGAAACTGACTGACTGACATATCAACGCATAGTCGAAACTATTGGGACTAGAAGCGTGAAATTTTGCACAAGGTTTCCTATACGACGTAGGCGAGCACAAGAGAGGATTTTGCAAATTTCACCCCCTAAGGGTATGAAACGGGGATCCAAAGTTTGTATGAAGAAACCTACTATTATGGGGGTAAATCCGCTAGCAGAACTAGTAAAAAAAATGATTCTAATTGCACATTCCAAAGCATAGATCTATGGAGAAGAATGTGGAAGAAACTCCATGTACACTCTTTTCAATCATGTTATGTATTACAATTATCTCGGTTACATGTTTCTAGTCGCTACTATATTAAGTGAGAACTATGTACATAAAGTAAAAAAAATCGGTATACAGATATTAAAATCAGTTCTTCTTCTTCATCGGGCACTAGTCAGAGTGTTCAAGGCTGTTGTTGATGTTTGCCTCTAAGGCTTCGTCATGTCGAGGGTCGTCTCTTAGCATTACGCACACACTGTACTACGGTCTACTGCGTAGCCTTGGTGATGAGTCGGGAATCGACCGCAGGCTCTCTTCCCTTCAACGCGCTATGAACCACAAGTCTTACCATCGAGTCCTCGTTTCTATTGATATGCCCAAAGAACTTCAGTATTCGTAAATGTATAAAGAGCAAAAATCTATGGTTTTTATTTAAAAGTTAGACCGCCCGTTATGCTTTTGTTATTATAAATGTTGTTCTTGTGCTTATTGTAAGGAATGCGCGGCACCTGTGGAGTAGGCCACATGCTCAAAAACACTGGAAAGACCTAGAAAGAATACTGGAGAGAATCAGATAAATTAAAAAATTTTGACATTCTATATTTCAAAAACGAAAATAAACACAAAGCTTTCTTGAATCGACATCTATTGCGATCCTTTACATTTTCTAATAATGATAAACAGTTAGTTCACGAGATATTAGGAAAAGTTCAATATACTTTATAAGCTAACTGCTGGGGCGGGTAAATATACGTATATTATACACCTATATCTTTCTCATGAATCACTTTGTCTATTGGTGAAAACTGCATGTAAATCCATTCAGTAATTTTAGAGTTAACCGCGTCTAGAACATCTTCCCTGGACGCGAACTACAGTGCCTAATTTGGAAACCTTTTAACCGACTGCGGACCCAAATTGGCCGCTGCAAAAACAATGCCAGTGTGGAGTCACTGCACAGGACATGCATCACCTGCTATGTTGCCCATCCTGCACAAACACCTGCATTTTTCAGGATTTATTTATATCTTTTTATGATTTTTTGCCCACACTTCCCGTCAGACTATAATTTTGGTGTCTTCAACGCTAGAGTGAATAGGCTCTTAATACACTAGTGCGCCTCACCATGATTGGATCACTGCTTACCGTCAGGTGGAATCGCAGTCAAGCACTAGTTTAAACCAATAAAAGAAAAAAAAACACGAAGCAAATAACAGAGCTGTACAGGTAGCCAAATATTAACCAGAAAAAAAAATGAGTCCGTCGACACGAAAAAAGAGGAAAATAGATTTATCTGGCGCCAACCATAGCGTCCAAAGACTTAGCAAGTTCTCAACTGACAACCATATTATTATTATAACTAATTCAATGTATATTGTTACAGTTGTGCGCACATACGCGATAATAGAAGTGACAGGATTCTCCCTAGAACATATGTCGCGACTGCTGGCAGTCGAGGGTAAGATCGAGTCTGCACCGAAGAACTTCTCCGTATACGTACGTAACATTATTATATTGATGCATCGCTTGATTGAGTAGTAGTGGCTCTGTGGTAACGGCCCTGACTTTCCAGTCGTACGTCGCGGGGTCAAACCCAGGCAGGCGCTTTACTTTGTGTTATTTAATTCATCTCCACTTATACCAAAATGGTGAAGGAAAACATCTTGACGAAACCAGCATATCCTAGAACTAAAAATTTTAAGACGTAGTAACATCTTCCAACCCACACCAGATCCGCAACGTAGCGGCGTATTCTTGAGTCCCAGCAGTGGAAACTGATGTCATAACCAGCCTATATGCTCTCCTATTATTAGGATTTGATCGAGCAAAGGTGTGAGCATACTCTCCCACTAGTTCGGTGTGAGTTGTAAAATGTCACATGTGTCAATGCGTTCATGGTACCTAAAGTTCTATGTTTTCTCAAGAGATTAACTTTCATCCTTGCATCCATAGCTTGCTGTTACTAAGTTTCTCTGTGTGTGTGTTTATGTTTTTCGTGATTACGTGCATGACTATTAAAAAACTGCTGAAGAAATTTTTGTTGTTTGTTCTGCCGCTCAGCGATAGTGAATCTTATCCAATAACGTAAAAAAAAAATCAGGTATTCAAAAGGTTTATTTATTTATTTATTTTATAATTTATGTACACACGAATAAAGAAAGAAGATACATTCTGATAAAAATTGTACAAAGGTACTGCTTATTTCCAATTAGAAATAAAGGTTGAAATGAAGGTTGAGCATGAAGTATAAATTGTAAAACTGTTAGCGAACTGCTGTCTTTTGCCTTACGATGAAATTCGTCAGGGCATAAGAATAATCTAGCCAGAAATCAGTTTTCATAAAAGCGCATAAGCTGCAAGATTCTAAAAAAAAGCTGTGCTATTGTTTTTAAAACTTGCTTTATAAATTATCTAAAAAAATACTATCAAAATTGTTTAATCTTCTGCATGCTCTGGTGTTTGCGTTATTTTCAAGTCCACTTTCTAATTAAATAACTTTATTTGTGCCTTGCTTCCAAACTTTTTGTCCGTATCTGTGTGTGTGTTTGTGTTTTATTTTTGTTGTTTCTAACTACTGTACATATTATAATATTTCACGAAGACTGTTTGATCCTGGGTAGGTGTACAGTCAACATAGGAGATTTTCTTATATTTACTGCCATTATAATATGAGAAAATCACAAAATGGCGAATAACTATTTTCAATTCTTTCTACCCGTTGAAATAACCTTGGTGACATTGAAGAGCGGGTCTGGTCATCTAGCGTGTTCTGCTAGACCCCGAGTCTCGGCAAAATATTTTGAGGAATAACTTGAATTTGGTACTTACTGTAGCTGCTATATGAAATTAGTTTTGTTGGGTTCATGGTATTACTTTAGCTTTTGTGAATATCTCGTCTTTGCATCATTACATGTTTGGTGCTTGCATTTTATTTCTTATTTTCTAACATTTAGACAACAGGTTAGTATATAAAACTCACTCTACATCATCATACTATTTTTTTCAAAAATCATTCATTTGTTTCGAATTAATATTTTCTACAGCAAATGGAAAATATCGTTCAATTTTCATTAAATGCAATAAAGCAAATAATAAACAGATCACACTTTTCTTGATCATTCATTTCCAGGGTCTACACGGCGAGATGGACGCCGAGCCTCACCTGTTCGGCGATTACCAGTACAATGCCAACGGTACGGCCATACAGTACTTCCCAGTTAAGTACCCCAAGACGACCGACATCGGCGGAGTTCAGTACCCGGTGGCCTACGACATTATCGAACTCAGGGTCGAAAGTAACCACGGCAACCCTACATACACCTGCGTGTACAGGTTCAGAGTACACGGCAACCCGCTCTCTGATATCCGCAGGGCTACGGAAGACAGTATCAAGGACAGTGAAACGTAGCACACACTCCAGCTCTTCCTGAAAGAACTAAGATGTCACGGAATTGAACTGTGTGAATAGCCGTGGAAAATCGTCCAATCAAATTGTGTTCAATAATGAGGATAGTAAACATTCCTAGGCATATTCAGTGTAGTGTAAAGTGGCCTTATCTTTAAAATTCTTAATATTGATAGTACAAAACTGTTGGTAACTTCGTTAAGGTGTTCTGAATTTTTGAACTAGTATGGTGTGTTTATAATCAGTGAAATAACGTTTATGAAATCTCCGAGACCGCACAATGCCCTTAATAAGCTTAATTGTTCTGAATACTTTTTAATTTTATTTATAAATGTAGATTTTTAATGTATATTTAAGGTTTTATTAAATTAAGGTTTTTATTTCATAATTAGTTTATAATTTTAATAGTTGATTTAGAAACGCGGTGTCGGTTTTAAATTATTATACAATTTAAATTTACTACTTTCTTATACAAATTTACATATTTAAAAAGTGCTGCTTTTGTACTTCTTTAGAACAAAATATTTGAACTGTTGCATAATAATCATGTTTTGTTTTTTATTATAAAAAGAAATTATGGAGCCTTTTTAAACAAAAGTTCAGTATAGTCGGGTTACTTTGGCCCTGAAGTATAACTTTGGCCCAAACTTATTAACCAATAGGAACACGGAATACCAAAGTAACCCGACTTTACGGTACTATTAACGTGGTAGCTACTAGTATTAAATACTTGAACTGTACCTCGTATCTCGTTTCTAAATCGACACTATTTTATCAAGTCTAGGTTTATTGAAGGAGCTAGTCCAGTTAGATTTTAATAAATTCTATGCCAATATAATATAAGTGTTTACGAATTGTCTCAAAATCTAACGTAGCCAGTAATGGAGCCTAACAACCATGTGAATTTTTTGAGAATCTTATTAGAAGGTAGTTTAGTTTGTATATAATTTAGAAGCACTGCTTGTTAAAGATTTTCACGGTCCTGTTGTGACGTAAATGCGTTTAACACCGCTCGCGGCCATTCGACCAACATTCGTTAATTTGTTTACTTTAAAACGGCATAAAAAATTCCGTTACGAATAAACTGTAGTAAAAAAATCTTATTTGTGTCTCCCAAATTCTTTGTAGATGTAATAGGCATATATTTTGGGGTCTTCTTTTTTACTAAATAATTGTTACAGACTGGTATTTTGTCGTTCAGTGACGGTTTTTTTTTTTAAGTAATTAAAATATGAAAACAATTTTTGTGTCACAATAACGCTTTATTGAAACATATTGTTTTGATAAAAAAATAATAAGAATATAGACGTAAAATGTAATCATCTTTGAGGGACAATTACATTTTCGATAAAGTTATTCTTCACCTTTTTCTTTTTTTTTTGGTCGAATTTGAAACAACAGTAAAAGGGCCAAGAATCACGTCACATCTCTTTCCGGTTAGCTCATATTCATTTCGAATGATTGCTTCAAAAATAAGACTAAGTAGTTTCCCACATGTCACTGTTTTTAATATTAAGATTTATGTAGTTAAAAGTTACCACTAACAATAATCTGTTTTCAATTTAAAGTGTTACTCGGTCTAAAAAATTTGAAAGGCAATTGTACCAAAAAATATTTGTTTATGATCAATCATGTTTATTAAATCGGAGTTGTATTTTTCTATGCATTATTGCTTGCCTTTCTTGCGAGGATGCTATATTGCTTGGTAACACAGGCATAATACCCGAATACCCTGAAGCGACTTAATTCTAAGACTATAAATTGACTAGACACAGCACCAGCATCCAGCTTCTAAATTGAGAATTTATATGTAGCAAAGAACTTGCTGAGACTTGGCAAGCACTCTTGCTAAAGTAGCGGCTCAATTCAGATACTGGTGGTATGAAAGCCTAGAGTTATGTTTGAGTATTCGGCAGTATGCCACCTAAACTCATTAAAAAATAGAAGGCCCGTTTTGACATTTGAGAAAAAACCCTTACCCTTTTTTTTATTGGGTGGGAAAATCATCTTATGACAAGTCTCGCTCTTGGGCGGAGCGGGAGATAGTGTCAGACTTTTACTGACTAAAAACCCACTCCTGTTCCGTCGCTGCCTTCGTCCCAGGGCCCCGGGTTTAGCTTTCACATTACCCGTGGACCCTTACTCTTGAAACCAAACTGAAAGAAACAATAAAATAATAATTAGGGGTCCGGTGTAGCAGTATCTATTTTAGTAGTAGCTAGTCTAGTAGGCTAGTAGTAACTACACCGGACAATTCGCTGGGTAGTAAAACGACGGTGAAGTGCCAATAACTCTTAACTGTCGAAGTCAAAAATCTTCTGTCTTAAAAACTTCAGGAGGTAATACTATGAATTGACATGCTGGTTTAGTTAAGAGGTGTTTCCACAATTTAATTTGATGCAGTAGCAACTAATATTCGCTTCAAGAGATTTCACAAAAACATGCAGAAACACACATTTGAATTAAGAAAGCTAAAAAGTATTGGCACTTCACCGTCGAAAAAAAAAAATACGAATGTCAAAAAGGGCCATTTATCTTTTGACAACTGTAAATACTGTTGGAACTGAGTACAACACCGTCTAAAGGAAATAAGATTTTATCTGTACAAAGTCTAGTGTAATGTATGACAATAAACTCGGTCTTGACCATTGCACTGAACTCTAGACCCGATGATATTTTATGAATTTTGACACAGTTTTATCTCGTTAATTTTTAAATACGTTTTTAACTAACCGATACTGCTAATTATGTATGTGGAATATTTGTGATGTTCGAAATAAAAGTCGTATGATAAAAAAGCCAGTTTTATTTATTTGTATTATGATTTTAACTTACTCTAAACACCAGATAGCAAAATTTTTTCTTTGCGACAATTTCAATGCCTACTCTGTTCCCAACCACTGCAATTGGATATTTGACTCAAGCTTATTATTTGTATCGAAAAAATAATTATTCAAAATAGCAATTTTTTTTTTCTTCAAATTTTTTTAAGTTACCTTCCAAATCTGTTGGTAAGAGAAACCGTCAAGTATCAAAAAAAAAGATGCACAAACTACATTATGACGTCACTGCCATTGGGCTACGCGTGCAGAAAAAAGTTTTTTTTATTGGGTGGGAAAATCATCTTTAAATGACAAATCCCGCTCTTGGGCGGAGCGGGAGATATTGTCAGATTTTTACTGACTAAAATCCCACTCCTGTTCCTTCTTTGCCTTCGTCCCAGAGCTGCGGGTTTCACTTTTACACTACCCGTGGCCCCAGTAGGCTTCGACCCTGCTGGGGCAGAAAAGAGATGGCGATTTCAAGCAGACTACCTATTGATCTAGGCCTGTTGGCCTAGATCTGTTTTGTCTTCTGCTTCTGCTTGCCTATTGGCAATAAGGATATTTCTACCCGAGCCTTATAATGTTCCCACTGCTGGGACTCAAGCCTCCTCTCCAGGGAAGGGGAGGATTTATTTGTACACTACCAAATTAATTTAGAAATAGATATTCTTGTTATTCTCATAGACACGACATAGAGATAACACGAGAGTCTTGTTAACGTTAGCAGCCGAGACTAGATTTCATCTTAGAATTTATGATAACACAGTATTGATACACATTAAATTATAAATATTGATTAAATTATAAACAACTTGCGATAACCGTGACCAACACTATCAAGAATTCGTGACATGTGATGTCATTGTTAACGACAATATTGTATTTTAAACTATGACTCATGTTGTTCTTGATCTTATTACTTGACCTATACTGGCCTATCTTGCTACGACATGAACAATCTGACTGGCCTGTTGCTCTAGTGGTTAGTGGCTCTGACTGCTATGCCGGAGGTCGTGGGTTCGATTCCCACCCAGGACAAATGTTTGTGTGATGAGCACGATCATTTGTTCTGTGTCTGGGTGTAATTTATCTATATATGTATGTATTTAGAAATATATAAGTATGTTTATCAGTTGTCTAGTACCCATAACACAAGCTCTGCTTAGCTTGGGACTAGACGACGTTGTGTGATAGTCGTGGAATATTATTATATTAATCCCACAATTGCTAAATACTAATTGAATAAAGGAAATAAAAATGTCCTTTAATCATATAATTTTTTAAACTATTTAGGTTTATAGGTGTCAGCCCTCATTTGGGGACAGACGCTTTAATTAAATAAAAAATAATTCAGGGACAGATAACTTTTAGTTCCTAGCTGTCCCCATTTTATAATTTTGGTGACAGTTTACACGAAATATACCTGTGAAAACACTTAAAAAATATGCCAAATCTCTCATTAGGAGCTTTTTTCTTTTTACTTTCATCAGCAGGCGAAACTCTTCGTAGTAGTCGCCTTGCGGCGCGGGTGTAGGCCAGATTTAATCACTAAGTACTAGTCAATAATAAACAAAGAATATTGCAAATGGGTTTACCTGGCTTGATTCTACCTGATAATTAAGTTGTACACACTTTTTAACCGACTTCTAAAAAAGGAGGAGGTTCTCAATTCGGATGTTTGTATTTTTTTTTTAATGTTTGTTCGCGCATAACTTCGTCGCTTGTAAACCGATTTGAAAAATTCTTTGTTTGTTGGAAAGGGTATGCTTCCCGAATGGTCCCATAGTCACCAAGTCGGGATCTGATGATGGAATCTTGGCGAAATCGAGGGAACTCCTCAAATATTATAGGCAACCATATAGTGATTTTGGTATTTTCATCGAGAACTTAAGCATTTACAGTCAAAAAGTAACATTTGATGTCTTTTTATAAGTGTATCGCAACTAAAAAGTGTGAAATAAAAAACTTTTTACAAAAAAAATATAACCGACTTCACTAAATAAACATTAAAAGGATCAAAATTACTGAACTTTAATTTCGGAAGTCGGTGTTAAATAAGATACAAATAATACCGAGAAACACCGATTTGATGTTTATTTAGTGAAGTCGGTTATATTTTTTTTGTAAAAAGTTTTTTTAACGACTGCTTTTGTGCATTATAATTTCTGATGGATCCCAACGAGAAAATAAAATCGTTGACTCCTGTCAAACGGCGTGAGAAGGTATAGGGGCTGTATGAATGGTCGTTGGGTATAGGGGTGAACGGAAGAGGTGTGGGATTGTTCGAAAGAGTTACTGTGGCTTTAAAACACAAAGGGCAACTGAAAGAACATATGTGGGTTTAGTGAGTAAAACTCTGACAAACCCTCTTGCTCCATTTGATGATTTCTCAACTCATAAAAAAACATGTTTTGTTTCTTTTCTCCCCAATAGAAACAAAACTGGGGGATTTTCTCGTTATCTAATAAATATTGCAGCAAGCTTGCACCACAAATTACTCATTTTTTTTAACTATGCTTACTTAGAAACCAATAATAAGGCGCCTCTTAAAAATACTAGTAAGACTTTACTCAAGATTCTGCACATATTTTGCTCGGTTGAATGCGCTAATCTCAGGAACTACAGTGTGAAATGAAATTTATTTTATTTTAGTGTTCGATTAGCCCATTTATCGAGAAAGGCTAGTTTTATAACATACGATACGTTACGACTACGTCCCTTGAGGGCGGAATAGTGACCAAAGACTTGGCATTTTCTAGCGATTGTTTATATTGTAAAAGCAAAATATTGAAAAATAGAATGCTAAAACCTACCTAGTTGTAAAAACTATCTGTTTGTGTTTAGTTGTAAATATTGTTTAAAAAAAAAAAAGGAAAATGTAAACATCAAACTACGCTGACACGACAAAACCTGCGTATGTTGACGGTGTTATGAGCTCAGCAATATTACTGATTTTCAATTTTGGGTTTTTATTATTACTATCTAATAACTGTCTAGATTTGAGACAGGCGTCAAGCTCCCCAAACTTGGAATAGCGATCCTATTCCGTTCTGCGGACCAAACGCGTCAAAATAATCAGTTGATTTCTCTCGGCAAATACAAATATTTCACCTGAATTTTTTACGAAGTAAATCATAATAAATTATTTGTATACCTACATAGAATAGCTTTAGTAGGTAACGTATACTATACGTTACTCCAGCAAGAACGAATTGTTTGTGGTTTTGAAGAAAACTGACAAAAAAACGATAATACATGAATGGTTGGAGATAATGCACTTACCTATATGGGGAGATAATAATTAGTAGGTACAATACTATTTGGAGAGTGAAATTTGGAAGCGATTGGTGATATCATGTAGGTAGTCACGGTGTCTGTATCTAAAAAAAATATTGTGATTGCGTGACAAGTTTTTTGTATTCGACGTCAGATTAGGTGTAGCATCCCTACGGCACAGTAAACATGGTTACGGTCTGGCGGCCGGCTATTTCTGTGTACCATTACTCCAAGTTCGTTCTATTTTGATACATGGGTCAATGTCGGTCGTTGCGCTCAGATAACGAGCATTTGTGTTGTGTGTGTAGGTATGTGAGTTACAAGGAAAATGAATGAAAGGCAGGTAAATTTTTCAGATTTTTTTTTTGTATTTTCATTATTTTTTATAATTTATAAATGACCTAGTAAGAAAGTAGTCTTATCCGTTTCAGCACATACAATCATCATTCATGAGATTACAAAAGATCCTTTGGCGAGTGCAGTACCGAGGCCGGCGGTCGAGGCGCGCCCGCGGCGCCGCGCTCCGTCCTGCCGTCACTATTACGATTTAATTACAATAATATCTTACGTACAATTAAATTAACGGAGATTACAAGCCTGAATTGAGCAGCCGGCCGCGGGACCGGCCGGGCCGCGGGCTGCTGTCGGCAGCGGGTCGCGGCGCGCTTAGAAGCACTTCCTGTGCACGATGGAGGGGCCAGACTCGTCGTACTCCTGTTTCGAGATCCACATCTGCTGGAAGGTCGAGAGGGAGGCGAGGATCGAACCACCGATCCATACTGAGTACTTCCTCTCTGGGGGCGCGATGATCTTGATCTTCATTGTGGACGGGGCCAGGGCTGTGATCTCCTTCTGCATACGGTCGGCGATGCCAGGGTACATAGTGGTACCTCCGGACAGAACTGTGTTGGCGTACAGGTCCTTACGGATATCGACGTCACACTTCATGATCGAGTTGTAGGTGGTCTCGTGGATGCCACAAGCTTCCATACCCAGGAATGAGGGCTGGAAGAGAGCCTCAGGGCAACGGAATCGTTCGTTTCCGATGGTGATGACTTGACCGTCGGGAAGTTCGTAGGACTTCTCGAGGGAGCTACTGGAGGCGGCGGTGGCCATCTCCTGCTCGAAGTCGAGAGCGACGTAGCAGAGCTTCTCCTTGATGTCGCGCACGATTTCACGCTCGGCCGTGGTGGTGAACGAGTAACCGCGCTCGGTGAGGATCTTCATCAGGTAATCTGTGAGGTCGCGACCGGCCAAATCCAGACGCAGGATGGCGTGCGGCAACGCGTATCCCTCGTAGATGGGCACCGTGTGGGAGACACCGTCGCCGGAGTCCAGCACGATACCGGTGGTACGACCAGACGCGTACAGCGAGAGCACGGCCTGGATGGCGACGTACATGGCGGGTGTGTTGAAGGTCTCGAACATGATCTGTGTCATCTTCTCTCTGTAAAACAAAGCACATTGTCAGACGCAGCTCGGAGCGCAGAACCGGCGGGAACTCGAGCAGTGCTCGTGAGAGCGGCTGCAATGCGGATGGTGCGCTGGGCGCGAGACCTACCTGTTAGCCTTGGGGTTGAGGGGGGCCTCCGTGAGCAGCACGGGGTGCTCCTCGGGCGCCACACGCAGCTCATTGTAGAAGGTGTGATGCCAGATCTTCTCCATATCGTCCCAGTTGGTGACGATACCGTGCTCGATGGGGTACTTGAGCGTGAGGATACCTCTCTTGCTCTGGGCTTCGTCTCCTACGTATGAGTCTTTCTGTCCCATGCCGACCATGACGCCCTGGTGGCGCGGCCTGCCCACGATAGAGGGGAACACGGCGCGAGGTGCGTCGTCACCGGCGAACCCGGCCTTGCACATACCGGAGCCATTGTCTACTACCAGCGCAGCAACTTCCTCGTCGCACATTTTGAATTAGTCTGAAATTAACAAAAGAAAGTTGTTAAAGATCACTATAAAAAAATTATGTACTTACATTTAAACCTAACTAAGGTATTTCTAGCTTCAGATGACATCCATTTAAGTAGTCAGTGGGTAGAAGACCCACACACAACCATCGCGGGACAATGCTAAGTGGGCGGCGGAGTCGAAGTCGCAAATTGAAACCAAATAAGGCGAGATATGTATGGATAGGCGGTGCGGTGGAAAAAACGTGGCACATGACGCGGCATGACCACATTTCACCAAGACGGGCCTCTGCTCTTACCGAGAGCGAGAAAGTCGTTCACAAGATGAGTTACTTTCTAATTGGACTGATGACCGTTCCAATTCAAATATCGCTAAGTGTCAGTCGGAGCTGACTCTGCCACGCCCTACCGCAACCGGCTATCCCAGACTCCCGGCCGGCACGCGGCCCACCCAACCCTAGCAACGTGTCACTGACCCGCACACACTAATGGGATTGCACTTTTCCTCACGCCACTGTATTATCACTAAACGTCACAAAAAAATTAATAGGCTGCACATCTGTATCAACTTACTTTTAATTAAATAGTCCTAATAAATAAATAAATTAACTCGCTATTGCACAGCCTCGGTAAATGCTGCACAACGCCACTGCTCGAGCTCACTTCGTGGAATGTCGGCGAGCGCGGCAGGCAGAGTATATAAATGAGGCTGGTTATCGAGGCGCCCCTACCCCGCCGCGGCGACTTCTCCACCAATCGCACAGTACGGCACAATACATGAGTTTTCGTGGCCATATATGGTATTCCGCGGCGAGGGAGCCTGCGCGCGCCGCCCGACACCCGCGCGCTCCCCCGCCGCTGATAGCGCTTCTCTTGATAACGACGAGATCTCAAACGGCGCTCACATTGAACATTTAGCGAGCAGACGGACGCTCCAGACAGTAATGCACTGTATTTACTCTATATGCACACACGAAATAGATGATAACGAAAGTTCAACGCTTATTGGCACACTTCCAATAAGACAGCTGGGCACTGCAGATGCGGATAGACGGCAAGTGGCGCTTATCTGCATAACATAGAGTGATGTCAGCGATGCACACTCGTTAAACTGACTGACAGATTTGACTTTTCGACAAACTTTTCTAAACATCACCATTAACGCAACAACGGGTAGACTCACAACTCGGGGCTAAGGGTGATTAATATTTTTTAATCATGCCTTGTTGGAAATTTGCCATAAATACGATGCCTAGCTATGTAAATAATCAATAAAAATATTAAAATAGCGTTTACTTACCAGTAATAAACGTTTACAAGAGACAAGAACCGCAGCGTTCGCGAACCGTGAGAAATGAATGCCGGCCGGTTTCTTTCTGTTGCTCGCTCGCTCGTGGAGGTCGGTCGATCTGCTTCACTAGAATACGCCGTACGCCGGCGCCCCGCGATTCAATCGACTCGCCCAACGGACCTCTGTAGGTGCTAAATATTATCAAATTTTCCTACTAATTACACCGCGATATCATTCAAAACGTCCTACAAAATGCTCCTACTGACAGGCCTAATTGACAGATGTCATGCAATTGTTACTATTCGAAAAAGGAATGATATTATTTTTTCCACAGAAATGGACTCGCCCAAGTTCCCCGCTTGCCGCAACCGATGGCCTTACCATATATGGGCATCAGTAAAATCCCGAGCTCTGATTGGTGCACGGTGGCAGGCAACGGTCGTTGTTCGTACATGGCGCACTCCAACACAAACAAAACTTTGTGTTTGTGTTTGTGTCTAGTAGCAAAGCGATTCCATTCAATATCGTTCTGCAAGGCGGCAAATAACTTAGCCAAGTTGAGAAGGTTGTATTTCCAATTACGCCGCAAATAGTTATACGCTTATTTATGTTGGTCGTTTTATATGAAATTGTACCGCCTGCGTTTGAGCCCTATAATAATTATTCTAAGATTTGAGGTTTTTGATTTAATCTCGATTTACATCTAACGTTAGACAATTTAAATTAGATGAGTACCTACCTAATTAATTTCTGAGCTTATTTTCTGTGTATCATAAATTGTTTTTTCTACCAAAGACCTACTTACTTACCTACCTTCATTATTGAGTACTTAGGTGTTATATTTTCCTGTCAATTACTCCGCAAGTTTCAAGCAAGTTAAGTTTAAAATTGGTATTCTAGTCATTCTAACCGACCTAGGTAGATACTTTTACACCAGTGATTCTAGTCTACGCATTGGTTTGGTGGTAGGTGCATTACTTGTTAGTATCTAGATTCAAGTTGTACAATAGATACCTACCCCAAGGTTTAAGTACCTAATGTAGCTACTTACCCCTTTGCACTTACATAATATAATAAGCAGTTATAAAGGTTAAATTTTACCAATATTTACAGGTTTTTCCACATTTTGCGAAGTGAAATTTTGTCTAATTAATTATTTATTCATATATAACTAGGTGTTAGTAAACACGTCTTATACGGATACCAAGCGATTGATCATGATCACCATATTCTTGATAACTTTCGTTTTTAGTTTATGGGTGTAGAAGATCATAAATTAGTCTGAATTAATTAATTACGAGGTAAATAACATTTTTGGCATTTTTGTACGTAACACCCATCGTAAAGTCTAATAGACAAGCGAGACCAAAAACTGTTGTTTCTTAAAAAAAAAAAGGAACGATATAATTGTACAATACATAATCAGAAAAAAATATGAAAGCTCCGTGGATATCAACAATAAAAGATTTATAATAGGTACAAAAAATGTTAACATAGATTTGTATTTAGAATTTACTTAATTCTAAATTTTATTTGTCTTTGGTGTAGAATGGACTTCCTTACTGGATTTGTAATTGTGTTCGTGTCTTGTAGCCCGTCTGAAGTCACAATTAATTTCAGAAGTACTACAAGACCTTGCTAATTTCCCATTTTTATTTTATTCAAGGGGTTTTGGAATGTTGAAGACAGTTCTTAAAATATAAATAAAAGTTACCGTTACCCATGTATTTTGTGTCTAACTTGAGTTCAATAACCTATGGAATTATGTTAAGCAGGTGAACGTGAAGGTGTCTGGCGAAGACCTGTTCGAAGAAAGTGATAGTAGCCTGCGGCCTGCCAGTAAAGACGTTACTGATGGGCAACAGAAGCTGAGGGTTTAATTGTCACCATCTTTAATCCAGAAACCACTTCCTTGTAGAGAAGACTTCGACTTCTTCCCAGAAAACTTTGAGTTAATGAAGCTTAAGGGTCCTAAAGATATGATTCAACTGGTTTAAATCCAGAAAGGCAATTAATCACAAAACTACATCTGACATCATGCCTGTAATCCCTAAAGGATTGAACACAGGTGTTTTGTACTACAATGTACATTGCCACTTCCCTAATTATGGTTAAAGACCCACGCAATAGAGAGCAAGTCTATTGTCATAAACTGGGAGCATGTCTCCGGACTGCTACTGAGAACTTCGAAACCAGTCCGCCAGAAACCAGTCCGGAAAAGGACTTAAGGACACCTTAATTACATAGCTATTATACGCAATAAAATAATAAGAATCAAATAAGAATCAGAAAAATATCTCAGTGCATGAAAAATGAATATAGAATTGAATGAAGAGAAAAAGGAAAGAGAGCGAAAGTAAATAACTAAACCTTCACTTTCGTTCATTACTAAACAGGACGAAGAAAATATACTGTGAGACTATAAAAGTTGAAACCTCAGATCCCATTGCCAAGCATTAAACCAGGGAGTTATGCCAAGAAGGCAAGAACGAAATTGTCTAGACTTCATATTAAACAGCTCCATTGATGTGTAGCTCAATCGATTGAAACTTTGGTTGGTATCATTACACAGACAGTAAATAAATAACAGAGGGACGAAGATATAATAGACATGTCAAGTAATGGGTATTATGATAAGATTATGAATGGGATGGTTCAGGATAGGATGCTAAAAGAAACACCCAGGAATGCTTTCTTTACGTGAATTAACAGTAACGCCACAAAACAATTACATCCTCTCCGGTTGTAAATTTTCCATCCATTACAAAAATTCAGACCTTGAATCTATCTAAAATAGAACTATACTAAACATGTACTCATAAGAGACAAAGACGACTAGACAGTAAGGAAAGAAACGTTATTTTATCAATATAAAAATGTTAATGCGTCGAGAGGGAGGAGGGACGCATGGAGACACGAATATCACGACAGTGAGTCATTTACTGGAGTCACTTCACTGTCTGCACATTATCTTTGGACTGTGCTGTGACGCACCAACAAGGGTTGTCGGTACACTATTTATTATGTCGCTGCTTGAGTCAACACAAAGGACCATTTAGACGCATTTCCGATGGATTAGTACTGGTGAACCTCTTGTGAAAGGATGGCACGATGAGAGCGTTAGTAGTAAGACATTTTGTAGCATGTAAAGTTACAGTAAAAATAGATTCGTCAGCTGTTTTTTGTGTGTTCCGTTCACAATAGAATCTACTTTCTGCAAAGACAAACACGACAAACTCAAGACGTAAAGTCAATGTCACAGAATAAAACTGTGTGGAGTGAACCAGAACAGTTTCTTAAAAAGATTTTAGTTTGTTGTTCATTTGACCTTGGTAAGAAGTATGTAGGTTCTTTTAACAGTCTTTTATTTTGGGCAAATCTTGCAAATGGAATTTGAAACAGTTATCCCTAACCGATTGAGCTATTTGATATGCTTACTTACTTAAATACATATATACTTTAGATGACAATGATCTTGATCTATGATCTTTAGATCATCGTACCGTGAGGCTGGTTTGATAATGAAGTCGAATAATGATCATAGGAACTACTCAACAACACAAGATAACCCCATCGTATTTGAGCTCTTTGGAATGGTCTTGATGACCACTACTACTATACCACGCGATATTGACTTGCTAAAGAAAAAAACTGGGCAAGTGCGAGGCTGACTCGCGTACTGAGGGTTTCTTACAAACTTACCTACATACATATGTGAATAGTTCAATTCCCGAATGAAGTCTCGAAGATTTTTCAAATCGCAAAAAAGTATTTTTTTGTGACGTAACAACAAATTTTCTATTTTCAGATTTATTCCTATATCTATACTATATCACCTTGCTTTATGCCAAATTTCAGGATTCTGAGTCACCGGGAAGTACCATATGAATTTTGATTCCTTTGAGAGTGACGATATGCACGTTTTTTGCGACATAAACGGCCGTATCTTTTTTTTACTTAATAGTTTGATTTTTTCACAGCTTAAAGGGACGCGTTTCCAAGATAAAGGGGTCTTGACAGACAGACGGACGAAAAACAGAGTGTTCCCTAAAAAGAAGTGAAAATTTAATAAAATATAAAATAAACTTCTGAACAATTACATGTATGCAACTTTTGCGATCTCAATCTTTCTGCAGTGCACTAATTACCTAGAAAAGTCTAGAAAGAAACATTAGTTGCACTGTTTGCACTGTTACTGCAATACGGATCCGAGCAAAAAACGTGAGAACGCAGCAGCGAATACTTTCTGATTATTTTTAAATTGTAAAGATTCGATGAAAGTTTCATAGAAATGATACGGTAATAGTTATGTTGGGGTTCACGATGTCTAACCTCTGGCATTACACGCCGGTTGTTTGGACAATGTTGATTAAACTGCGCTTAATCTGTTCCGGGCTTCACTGGTCAGGCAATGCTGTTGAGACTTGTGAGTCACGGCCGTCGCATTCGTGCGTACTACGGCGATGAGTCAATACCACACTCCACAGTTGACTCGACGGAGTTCACTAAAGTTCCTTGTAAGTTAGGTATGAGATATGACTAATCAAGTGGCACATTTTTGAAGAACATTTAGCAACCTTTGAGCATGCAATAGGCCGCTTGACGATGACACACCTCGCTCCCGTAAAAGTTTATAAACAATATCTAGGTAATGTTTCCAAAACAAACTGCCTCGTGGCACAGTACAGTATCTATGTACTTCTAGTTTCAGGGCTGAATACATGTGTAAAGAAAATGAAAACTGTGACCAAAAAGCTAAGCCAAGTTAAATGGCAATCTAACAAAACTATACTTGGCTATATTGGCATGCAATTATTATTCACTGTATGAATTAAAACCCTCTTGATGTTCTCCGAACTTTTAATCAAGTCTGGACCAATGAACTTTGTTTAAGCCCTAGACCAACTTGGAAGATCTTTGGCCTAGAATTTCTACGAATTAAATGCGTAATTTTGATTACGGTGAAATGATTTCATAAGCTTGTTAAATTGGAGTGGCATGCAAAAATTCCAATGAAGTGAGCTTATATTATACCTACCTATCTATTGCGATGATTTGGTTTCTCACTCAGTCAAGAGTCGGTTCCGTTCTCCCGCATTTCCGCCAAGTCATTCTCGAACAGATGTTCAGTGACATCTTGTGCAGTTTCTGCTCATCAGTTTCTCATAAACATTTCGACCGATACGATCGTTAATGTTTCTTTCGGTCCAAAAGTATCATAGACATCAAAATAATTAAGTTCAGACTCTTCTGCCAAATGTTCATGATCATTCTCAAATTCATTAAAAATTCTAACATGCACTGATTATTTCAGCGGGTTTATTACACTTTCAAAAGCTTTTCGTTTTATATTTTTTATGGTCATTTAATTTACTGTATGAGCGATTTCGTTTTGATCATTTTCGGTGTTTTTTCTTGGTCGTTGGCTTGCTGTTGTTTGAGATAAATCTCGGGTTGAATTTGTCTTTTCTTCGCTAATTTTTTTTTTTTTCTATATTAAGCCTGATTTCTTTTTTATGTCAATAACTCGCGCTCTATGTGGATCGAGAGATGTGTCAGACTTGTACTGATTAAAAACCACCTGTATTCCTTCAGTTACCTTTTTCGTTCTAGAGCCGCGGTAACACTTTCGAATAATTCCACAGAAATGTGGCTGCGTGGCGTTTCGAAATTCCTTGTATGATATTGAAACATTTGACCAAACAAGCTTTGTATGATTGTATGTGTGACACATCATGTAAACAGTGTTTATTTATCTTATTAACTTAACTGGCGGTGACTCACATGCTCGCCGGATATCAGATGAGTCTGTTTTTACATTAACAAGTTTTTAATCATTGACTGACTATTAGTCAACCTTATCACCGGAATACATTGATTTGTTACATTTATCGTTATGTTCTCTGATTCAATGCATTTCCCATTATGAAGCCTGTCTTGACTTGGGAGTTAAAAATCCAGTGCAATAAAATCAAACGTAAGTGCTCAAGTGATAGGTCTAGAATCATATCAATGTTAAAAAAGGTGAAAGTCTACGTTTTTTACTTAATCGTACCTCAACGGTAACACGGTTTTAGATAAATAATAATAATAATAATTTAACAAATTATTTTGTTAGTAATTATGATTTAAAATGTTAGTAACACTTCACTTCGCACCATATCGTTTTGGTGCTGTCCTGTGATATTTGTCCGCACGCGTAAGCGACGGAACACACGCCCTGTGGCCAAAAGTCTTCTTTCATAACAAAGTGCAGAAAACAGTTCGATACTCGCACTACAAACGCCTTAAAACTAAAAACTTGGCTCGGGTAGATCATGTCCTGAATTAGAACGTAAATTTTATAAAAAATTGTCTTTTGATTCCAGTAGAAATTACTAAGAAAAAATATCCAACTTTTACGAACGCCAAACTACTAACAAAAGCTCGGAATCTAATAAACTGCTCCAAGTTGTTGCAGTTCTAGCAAGCCAAAGCGATGAATATAAAATTAAAATGATACCTATAAACATAAGAAAGGCACAACTTCCACAGGATTACAAGTTCATAAGAAATGAGTCAACGAAGGAAACTCTAGCGCACGCGTAGAATACAAACACGTTAGACCATTGTATTGTAAAATGATTCGGTATCGGAATACGTAATTTGTAGTATTCTCGGATGGAGTGAATCATTTGCATGTGTACGCAGTTTAGGAACCTTGACGACACTTGTTATTTGTTTTACCTGGCTTTTATTCGAGGAATTCGTATATTTTAGTTCTGTTTTAATTGGAAAATCGTTATCATTGAAATTGAGTATCGGATTATAATTATCTGGAAGTATGTTGGTTGAGTCTGGTAAACAGCACTCCTGAATGTTGCCGGTTACTAAAACAACAGACACCTCCCACATCTCTTGGGGTTACGTTATTTATGGATGTTATTATCATTGGCAAAACTCGTATTGCCTTTGCCGCTAATATTACTTAATTCAGAAATGTATTGACTTTCACAATAATTTCTAATTTAACTTTAACTTTTTGTCAACATTTCTTTGGCATTCGACCTTATCTTACTATCCCATATCTTTGAAAGGTGGTTATCCCAGTCATAATAACCACCCTTCTAGATTAAGAATTGAAAATTTTACCAAACATATTTTATAACATATTAAATGAATATATCTACATACATTGAAATTCTCTCGCCTCAACAAACATATATAAAAGAAAGTAGTGTTAGTTACACTATTTATAATTCAAGAACGGCTGAACCGATTTGGCTGAAAATTGGTGGGAAGGTAGCTTAGAACCAGGAGACGGACATAGGATGTGATATAAAAAAACTCAACTGACATGGAATAACAAATCGCAACTGACAGCTAAAAGTAATGTTATGGTTGAAAGGACAATTTAAAATTTTGAAGTTAATCGGTTGATGTGTTTAATGGTATATTATATTAATGTACTGTAGAGTAGGGTATTATAGGGTAGAGTGAGGTAGAGTAGCGTAGAGTAGGGTAGAGTTGGGTGGAGTAGAATATAGTAGTCAGTTGACGAGAGCGAAGCCGCGGGCAAAACCTAGTGTAAAATAATAAAGGACCTAAGATTATGCCTTATTGGATATCTACTTTAAAAGAAACTTAGATATCGCAAATATCGATTTGAGATATGATTTCTATTCGATTCGAAAGTCCGCTGATTCGACAAATTCTACAAAGATATTATTCTAACAGAATTAATAATGTGATTGATGTGCTGAAAACGTACCCAATGTCTTTTTCTTGTTCAGTTGTCAAAAATATTGAAATAAAATGCCGATCACGAACATGAAAGTGCCCGATATGTATTCCGAATCGTAATTTTGGCAGTGTTACATATTTTAACGATTATCGACTGCCTTGGCAGCTTGTTTACCAGTTGTATAACGATATTATGTAATTTGTTTAGCAGGTTTAGCTGAATACCAATTATTGAACGCGTATTGGGCGTCAACTTTCTGTAAAGCTTGCAAAAACATCAATATAATGTCAATAACAAAATCGACTTCCGTATTTCGTCTTTTGCATATTCGTCATTTTTATCTAAGAAAGACGTGTCGTAATCTATAGAAATCCGAAACATGACAGAAACAATATTAATATATTGTCGAGTAGTGTGGTAATCATCCGTGGTGGTAATTTATTTGCCAACTCAACTGCCAATCATCTTTCAACTGTCTCTCTGACTTTGTATAAAAAAAAAAAAACATAACTTTCAATTTCAAAAGTCGATGTTTCTCTTCGTTATTTAAAATCGACTTCCGAAATGTAGAGTAATTTTTTACCTTTTAATCGATTTTAAAAAAGGAGAAGGTTAGGTTATCAATTCGGTTGTTTTTTTATAATTTTTTTATGTTTGTTACCTCAGAACCGACTTGTAAATTTTATTTCCCCTTAAAGGATATGCTTCCAACTTAGTCCCATTTTTTTTCAAAATCCAGTTCTGTTGATGGGATTCATGAGGAATCGAGGGAACTCCTCAAATATTATAGGCAACCATATAGTGGTTTTGGTATTTTCATCGAGAACTTAAGTATTTACCGTCAAAAAGTAACAGTTGATGAAGTAGAACTTATGAAGAAGACCAGCAATGGCCAACGGAACTTCATACTCACATAGATATCACAATGAAGATAGTTAAGCGACTATGACAATACAAATAAATAAATGTTTCTGAATAGTTATGTTGTATCATCGAAGTGACCTGATGATGATGATGGAGCCGAAAGATAGGCACTGGAACTACATAATTAATAAATGATCCTGGCCGTGTTTGGGCTTATTAGAATTGTCATGAGATGCATTCAGCTATAAGATACCTACTATCGAACTGATCTGATGATGGAGCCGGAAGGTGGAATGTAGAAACGGGAACTTCATAATAAAACAATGTATCCTAGCAGTGTTTGGGTTAATTGGAATTGTCATGAGAAATAGGCACTCTGATTATAAGAAGTATCGCAACTAAAAAGTGTGAAATATAAAACTTTTTACAAAAAAAAAATAACCGACACGATCGGAAAGCATATCCTCTAAGAGGAAAAAAAATGCAAATCAGTCCATAAACGAAGGAGTTCTGTGGTAACAAAGATAAAAAAAAATACAACCGAATTATAACCTCCTCCTTTTTTTTGAAATCGTTAAAAAAATTGTTAAAGATGTCAAAAAATTCAACAGCAAAAACAACTAATAAGTTAGAAACAAGAACTGGAGCCCTTTATTTCAATACCCTACAATCTATATGACGTGACGAAAAAACGTATAATTTGGCACCAAGAATCCGTCCTTTTATTTTTTTATAATTTGGAGTACCTAGTTCTAATCCACCGTCACTCTCACAACTAAGAGAAATCTTACGACACTTCTCAAACTAATATGCAACAAGCCTTTTAGGCTCCAGGGCGTACTGACATGCATACTTATGGACTGAGAAGACATAATCCTCTTTCTGCCGCAGTCGGCTAAATAGCATCTAGATCCCTTGTAGGCAAATTCGCAGCTCACACTACAGTTGCAATTCAGCTGTAAGTAGGACAGAACTTAATTGTCCATGATCACATTTCACGTATGATCGCGTCACTGGACTGCCATCTGATGCAAACTGGCCTACTTCCACATTTAGAAATCCAGCCATATATGAACAATGGAAACATATATCTAAAATAGGTCCTATCACAATCACGCAAGATATATTCTTATTTGGATAGATCCATTAATACGGCCGCAAGACAAAAGGACGTCTGTGATGAAGGGCGGACAGGACAGGCTGTCCTTTTGTGGGCATTTTTTATCAGCCTGTCAGTGAAAGGCAAAAGAGATGGATTTTTGCTATTCTGAATAAAAATAGCGACTGGTTTTTGGGTGATTTATGAGTTTGTTTTAGAATGAGCTAACATTTTGAAATAAGAGTTGATAGATCGTTTTTAGGCATCTTTTTTTAGGTTAAATAAAAGTGAATTGTTAAATTGAGGTGATCAACCTCAAAGTCACATTAGGTCTTGAGCACACGATGATGTTAGTTAAATAGGCCAGCCAAAGTTTAATTTCGTATATTGCCAAGGATCAAATATAACTTGTGATGGGTGTATCTATCTGCGTACTTATGTCCGTACTCTGCATATCCCATCTGCGGATACCGGGTTGATGATACGTTAAGACTTTGATTTCGATAGCGAAATGAAGCATCAATTGCATTACACCTAAATCATTTATGCCGCGAAATTCTAGACAAATTCAATATCTCTGAGCTCAGATGCTAGTGCTATGCCAAGCCCATCTAGAACCAAACACTATGAACCTTATGATAGAAAAGTAAGGAGTGGAAGTGTGTTGGTTCGGAACCGCATACCCGTCTAGTCGGGAGGACGTGGGAGGGGTGTGCGCGGGGCGGGACGGGTTGAAGGGATCGATCGTCCGCCCGCCCTCGCCCTTGACCCTCGCCTGCACCGGGGAGGGCTGTGAGCCTGTATGTGTAAGGGGTGTCGGCATTTAGGCAGATTTCATGCGTTGAATATTTGACGCAAAATCTGGCAATGATCATATGTATTGTAAATGGGATATATTCGTGAACGGCGTAGGCTTAGGATATCTAGATAGAATAAGTATGTCTATCTCAAGCTTATATATTTTCTTTGGATGACGAGAGAAGTTTATATTGATATCAGAGCCTCAAGGTCCCAAAATTATGCCCTGAAGTACACCAATAGCCGTTTTGTGTTTGTTATTACTCTGAGAATATCAACAAATAGGTAAAATAATACAATTCTTAAGTTGAATTTATCAACCTTATACCGTCAAACGGGGTGAATAGGACCATAGGGGTGAATAGAAACAAAACTTTTAGGATTTTTACTTTGGTGTATATTTGCATCATTGATTTCTATCAATGCATCGACTTTTATTACATTTAATGAATAAATTAGAGTAGTTCAATGCCAAGAAAACACTGTTAAACAACGCAAAAATCCCCTTAAAATTTTGTCTCTATTCACCCCTGCGTTCCTATTCACCCCGTTCAACTATACATGTCTGGGAATTAGTTTTATTGGACAGGCTACACAGTTCATAGAATGGAAATATTTTCATTACCACCCACGCATTTAAGTCTGCTGTCTGACCCTCGTTACCCTAAACGTCACGGGGGTCGTAACCGCCCTTTACCCAGAACCTGTCGCTCTGTAAGGATATGAAATCGATTTCCATTTTGCAATTTCCACTTGCTGAAGTGATACCACGAGCTTTTAACGCGATTCACTTTACGACCTAAACTGAACTGATGAAGCTATATAGGGTGTATAGCCACACACACACACACACACATTTATTATGTGTACAGCCAAGGGGTGGAATTCCTTGCTGGAGTCTGTGTTTCCTGGTAACTACATCTTAGTTTTATCTTTAAGTCAAGAGTGAATAGTTTACTTCTAGGCAAGCGTGCTCCATCGTCGACCACATCATCGCTTACCATCAGGTGAGACGGTGGTCAAACGCGAGCCTTTCATTAATAATAAAAAATAGCTCCATCTCTCTTTCTCGCTCGCTCGACTAACATATTAACACGTCATGTTAAGTCCCTGAACACCTAAGTAAAACATTGACGTATCTGCAATACTTGGAGCACATAACTGTTTCATCGTAGGTACCTAATAATATTAGGTATGTCCACTCCTCATGGACAATACATGTCCCCCTCACGCTTACATTGCCATCTGCGTACGATCGGTCCCTCAATCCCAACTCCCTACGGACTCGCCAGGGTTTTTGTGATGGCTTCCATAGATAATGTTTTAACAACTGTTATTTGCATTTGTTTACCCGCCATAAGTCGTATTCTCTTAATTCTTTACAACGTTTGTTTGGAGAACTATCAAAGATGTCGGTTAGATAAAACACAGCGGATTTTTTGTTGGTTGTTTTAATCAGCTCCTTGTTTTCAATAAAATGAAATCATTCAATCATCTAAAAATCAGGCTAAAAAAAAATTTCTTTTTTATTCCGAGTTCGGTCTAAGGTCCAGCGCATGCCTTGTATCATTACTAGGTATATCTTAGATCTTAGACCCTTAATTGGGTCCTATAATACTTACATACTACATCTAGGGTTGCCAACTTTTATTAGAAAAAATAGAGTACTTATATCCTTTTTCAAAGGAGGTAAATATAGAGTACGGACTTTTAAAACAGAGTAAGTATAATTTATTTAAAAAAATTAAAAAGGTAATTGTTGGTACTTTTTACAGCACATAACAATTTTTCATTATTTTTAAAAGAATTGTAGTACTCCAAAAATTCTATCTCTAAGTTTACATAGTTCAGAACCTCATTTTTAATGAATTTCTATGAAGCTCTGTTCCTTTCTTCACGCCATTTCATATTTATGAAAATAGTTGTCTTTATTTGGTTAGGATTATAGGTATGCATCATACATGTGTGTGACTGACACTAGTATAGTAAACATTGTGTAAAAAAAGAGTATTTTAGCTTCCTCTATTAGTATTATAGATTATAGAGTACACCTACATGATATAGAGTACAATACTCTATTTTAGAGTACAGTAGTTGGCAACCCTAACTACATCCCTGACTAACGTTCGTACCTTATGGTACTTATATATCTTACACAGAACTTGATATTTCAGACAAAATATAAAGCGAGCCCAGCGCCGGCCTCGATCAATATTGACGCCGGCAACATTCTATAAATAGGCTTACCTACTACCATCATTAGAGATTATACTCTCTGTTGCCAAGGGAACAATCAAACGCATGCTGCCAAGGGCCAAGTGAGTGACGCGCCAGAACGGTTTTGAAGTTCGAACAGTTGCACCGGCGGCGGCGACCGCGCCCGTGACGTCACCACACAGCAGACGAAACGAACGTGCGTGGTGGGTGTGTCCATCTAATTTTATCCGTGTATTTTCGGATTTCGACTACACATTGCTCTAGGTCAGCTATTATAAACTACACGCTATCCCACGTAGGGATGCGATGTGATGCCAATGTGACGCATCACTCTCTATTTGTAAACATAGAAAACCATAACAAACATCCAACATCAATGGCTGTTATAGCCGTATCTATCAACGTCATGAATAAATTTTATATACCTAAAATATTTGAGATAAATACGTAACCAGATTAGAAAACTAATTAAAAAAATGTATAAAAACATGATTGGTATGGAAATTAATTCATTAATATATCACCTGTTTGGAGAAATCGATAGGGTAAAACTATATCTGCATAGCATTAATATTACGAGTGTCTTTATGGCCCTCGTAACAAAGTACCTATTAGAAATTGAAGGTGTAATCAATCGTCAAGTTGAACATAAGAAGAGGATAATTAATTTGTTATGAAAGAATGATAATAGTAGCTATACCTACTTATCTGCAGATAAATAAACTACTCCATAATTGTGATAAAACAGGGCTTATCTAGCCTTGAATTTGCTTATCAAATCGTTAGTGGACACTCGAGTGCCTCGACCTTTATTTTCAAGAGCCAATGACTTATTTTTTATAGTGCTGACATTGTACGCACTAAAGTCTACGTATTATAAATCAATAGTTATTTAATTTACTTGTGGGAATTCCTATACCTATTACAGCTCTAAAAATACCCTAACTACGTAGTTTCAGAGTTTAATATCCTGTTCGCAGCCTGAAAGGCTAATAGGTGCGGTTTTCCCTGTTCCAATAGAATTATGGCAGCCTCGCCCATGTTCCTACAATATTCCATTAGTGATATTAAATGCAGCACGAATATTGCTTTGTTCGCTAGAAGTGCTAATTACTCCAATTAGGTAGACGGCAGAGCTATTAGCTAGTTACTAGGGTCTGATTGTATTATCTACCCACGTCAATCCGATTAGCTTTTTGTTTTAAATTCATTGTAATGAATGTGTTTATCGCTTTAAACCCTACCATTAATTCCAATGTAAGAATTTGTCACGATAACAACTTTATCATGCTGTTTCAATACTTTAGGTACCTACATCAAATATAGTCCAATTCGATATCATTTATGATTAGTAATATAATTAATTATTATATAATAATAAAGCAGCCCATGATGATAAAGTTGCGGACGTGGAGTTCCGTTACTGTATGTATAAACTAAAATATGCAAAATGGAACGGTCAATGACTAGCAGTTGCTGTTAGAAACACCAGTAAAGCTGTAGACGTCTGCGAGAATTGCATATTCGTGTCATTATGACTATCATAAACGGTACCCCGTCTTTCACTTATGAAGCTAAATACGTAGGTAATGAGATGAAAGGATAGAAAGCAAGAAAAATGCAGATTTATACCGGTATATAAATTATCTTTTATTAAAAATGTTCAGGTTAGTAACGATCATTATAAATAAATAAAAATCTTTGTCAAAAATACGGAATCGACAATGTTCCGCATTCATCATTACGTAATATGCATATTACGATACCTTACAGCCTATTTTTAAATACTGAACTTAAATAAAAGATCACAAGCGTAATTTGAGCCGCCCATTCAGGGGCCTGGTGTAGGGCATCATAAATTAGGAATAGTCTTACTTGTCGCTTAGAAGCACTTCCTGTGGACGATGGAGGGGCCAGACTCATCGTACTCCTGCTTGGAGATCCACATCTGTTGGAAGGTCGAGAGGGAGGCGAGGATGGATCCTCCGATCCATACGGAGTATTTCCTCTCTGGGGGCGCGATGATCTTGATCTTCATTGTGGACGGGGCCAGGGCTGTGATCTCCTTCTGCATACGGTCGGCGATACCAGGGTACATGGTGGTACCTCCGGACAGAACTGTGTTGGCGTACAGGTCCTTACGGATATCGACGTCACACTTCATGATCGAGTTGTAAGTGGTCTCGTGGATGCCGTTGGCTTCCATACCCAGGAATGAGGGCTGGAAGAGAGCCTCAGGGCAACGGAATCGTTCGTTTCCGATGGTGATGACTTGACCGTCGGGAAGTTCGTAGGACTTCTCGAGGGAGCTGCTGGAGGCGGCGGTGGCCATCTCCTGCTCGAAGTCGAGAGCGACATAGCAGAGCTTCTCTTTGATGTCGCGCACGATTTCACGCTCGGCCGTGGTGGTGAACGAGTAACCGCGCTCGGTGAGGATCTTCATCAGGTAGTCTGTGAGGTCGCGACCGGCCAAATCCAGACGCAGGATAGCGTGCGGCAGTGCATAACCCTCGTAGATGGGCACCGTGTGGGAGACACCGTCGCCGGAGTCCAGCACGATACCGGTGGTACGACCAGACGCGTACAGCGAGAGCACGGCCTGGATGGCGACGTACATGGCGGGTGTGTTGAAGGTCTCGAACATGATCTGTGTCATCTTCTCTCTGAAAAACAAAGCACATGGTCAGACGCAGCTCGGAGCGCAGAACTGGCGGGAACTCGAGCAGTGCTCGTGAGAGCGGCTACAATGCGGATGGTGCGCTGGACGCGAGACCTACCTGTTGGCCTTGGGGTTGAGGGGGGCTTCCGTGAGCAGCACGGGGTGCTCCTCGGGCGCCACACGCAGCTCGTTGTAGAAGGTGTGATGCCAGATCTTCTCCATATCGTCCCAGTTGGTGACGATACCGTGCTCGATGGGGTACTTGAGCGTGAGGATACCTCTCTTGCTCTGGGCTTCGTCTCCTACGTATGAGTCTTTCTGTCCCATACCGACCATGACGCCCTGGTGGCGCGGCCTGCCCACGATAGAGGGGAACACGGCGCGGGGTGCGTCGTCACCGGCGAACCCGGCCTTGCACATACCGGAGCCATTGTCTACTACCAACGCAGCAACTTCCTCGTCGCACATTTTGAATTAGTCTGAAATAATAAGAATTGACTTTGAAATTCCTGAAAGATAGTCCTTAGATGTGAGGGACAGACTAAGAGAAATGAAACTACGGATGTTTCTAGCAACACCGACCGTTATGTGGTAAATTCATATCTGACGCAACAGTCACGCCTTATGCCACCTCACTGATAAAAGGATTATTCGATACACCTTATCTTTTAAAAACTATGATAAGAATCTCGAAAAGGCACGCCTGTTCAGATTTTGAATAAAAAAAAAAAATTGGTTAGAAAGAATAAATTGAGAAAAAATGATAACATAGAAATATCTAAAAAAATAAGAGTAGAACCACCCCAAGTACCTATACACTGCCCGGTCTGGGGTTCGAACCCAAAAGCCCTCAAATGCAGTAAACAACTTGCCACAAAACTGATGAGGTAGTTAAAATTCACAAAATCCGAAAAGCACTTCACTAATATTACGTAAAAAATGGTTATGTAACATGTAGTTTCCACAGGTGTTAATAAAATATTTAACACTGGCTCTAAACGCTGTTATATTTTCAAATTAAAAACTCCACAATAATTTATGATTTAAATCCACGATTTAATTAAATAAAATCAAATAAAACTTACTGTTAAATAATAAGTTAATGACTAGGTACGACTCGTGCTGCTTCGGTCAAGCACACCTCACTAAATGAGAACCGGCTCTTGAGGATAAACTATATAAAACGCGCCTTATCAGAGTTCATGTACTATCGGCAACAATTTATTTTCCGCCAATCACGAGCTGCCTGATGCTGCCTCAATTTTTGTCACCATATATGGTAACGCACTCGGTTCTATCCACAATCTTCTGATAACGATATACTTTGATAACGATTGTAATAGCACTGTATGTTATCTGAAGCCTGTACACGAACACTCGCGTACCAGCCGCGCACCGCTATACCACACACTCGCTCCGGGTCACCAATACGCGTCTTTAAAATACTGAAATTTCTCTTCAGTCTATTCGTACTTTCTCTATGATTCAGCTGTTTTGCGCTAATTGCCACCAACGCCTAACATTAACCTACAAATATTTAATTAGTTTAATACTCTACCGTTGTAAATATTCTCATTATAATTATGAAAAGAGCAGAAAGCATTACAAACTGACGTAAAAGATGAGAGATATCTTATTCTAGTAGGTAGGACGTTACAGTCGCTGCACTGGCGAGGTGCAAACAATCTATATGTGCGTCCGAAGGTGACTGGACCAGACCGACCAGTGGACGCCTCGTGTAGGATTCGCTGTTCGCAATAAAGTAACCAGACACTCGCGATGCGGCAAAAACAAACTATTTGTTGTTGAATAGAAGCGTAGGCGGTATAATTTGAGATCTAAACCAGATCCACAACGATATGACACATCGAATACACGTGGATGACTAAAACGTGATTTTAATTACGATAATTGTAAACATTGATTTCAAATACCTAATCACGTAAGAATCCAAATTACAATGCGTAAAATATTCAGGCTCGCCACTGCAGTAGTAGACATAAATCAATAGAGCTACCAGACGCCCTTGTTAAATGTTTCCTAATATACGTATAGAAATAATATTGTGCAGTCGTCTGCCTGTATTGATTTCGCTCCCGCCCCCGCGTCTCGCCATCCGTACTCCACCCTCCCGGTGCACCGCGGCATAGGGTCCGCTATAGGGCTGCATGACTCATCCGGCTGCACCCTCCGTCTCTCCTCAATCGTATTAATTTGCCGTGTTTTGGCGTAGCTTGTGTTTGCAGATTTGAATATTTCGAATTTCAATATAATATCGTCCATGTGAAATGTCGGTTATTTCCAGATAGTTACGTACTTTAGAGATACAAAAACAGGCAGTAAAGGTAAAGCAGTAAACAATATCAGATTCTAATCAAGGCTTAGCATATCTAATAATTTCGTTGAAGTAATAATATCACAATGTACTACCTATAATATGGTATCGGTACGTGGCTATTATAGATACATTTTGGTTGCTACCTTTTTAGCAATACACAAATTGGCAATCCGGAACAGTTTTGGAGTCGCCTTGTTATGTCTCACTGTCTTATTTGTTACTTTACCGAGCAAGGTTTCGAGACGTATTACTGTTTCCAATAAAGGTAACTACATATTAGGATGTCTGTGGTCACTGAGTTGCACTTGACTTATGTATACTTAATTTAACACCCATTAAATCATCAATTATTACTTCGATTGAGTTATCATGGATGAAAACAGTCGTGGAACTTGAAGGGCCTGAAATAGCTGTAATTTAAAGCTAAGGCAAAATACGCCTTATATATTTATGGAGTCTACTATTTCTTCTGATGACTTCAATAAGGAAAATGACAACGCATATAAATATACAGAAAACAATACATATCCTCCATTCCATGTTAAAATATTACCTTGTAGGTTTGTAGATGTCAGATTAAAATGTACTTTAAAATCAAGTGTCGTATCATATCTCGTATGCAATTTGAATAAACCTTGGTGTGACCCTCCGATGACTCACAGATTTCTCACAAGCGTTTGACAGCATGAATCATAGGCGAGATGTAATCGAATCAGGTGACGATTCGTCTCGATCACAGATTCGATCATCTATTTGTATCAAGACGTAACTATTGTATTGTAATGTAACAATTAAAACCGTTTATGTCATGGATTCATGATTGTCTTGAGGTGCGGCTTTTGATTGAGAATAATAAGCGATATTTTTGTGGACATGAGATTATTTGAATTACTCACAATAATTAAATTTCAGAATACTTACTTCAATGCCTAAAATTTTGTACCTAATGTCAGTACAAATTCCATGGTATTTCTATAGATAGGTATATTGGAAACCCAAAAGTCTTGTGTGATATCATCATAGGTATGGTAAAAGATAGCGTTGTTCATAATATAGATCACTGTTGATTTGATTGAGGTGACCTGTAACTATGACAGAACCTCACCACGACACTTCAAACTACTGGAGCGAATTTAATTCGACTTTCACTTTCGGAAGAGCCAGTTTATTAGTACTTGCCTTAGTAACATACATGTACCATATTGTAGGATGAACAGCTTACCTTAACGGCTATTGCTACATTGAGACGAAGTCATACAAATGCTTCTTTTTTTTTTGTGGGAAATTGTCAATAACTCTTCTCGGTCTGGGCGGAGTGTGGTGGTGTGTTCTTACTGCCTAATATCCACCTGTATTCTTTCAGTGCGCGGTATCTTCTCGTCCAATATACCACAGTGTTCCAAGACGAAAGTCTATGACCAGTGCGTGTTGCCAGTGATGACATATGGTTCCGAAACGTGGTCGCAGACCTGGGCCTGAGGCACTACCACGACCTCTTAACGTGATCCATTTGACTACCTAAACTGAACTGTTAAAGAGCTACACAGCGAGTATATATGTATATTCCATCCCTCTTTCTTGCTCACACACTTGCCATTTTAACACGAAAGGCCCCTGATCATACAAAATAAAGTTCTTAAGTTATGCATTTAATACATACAGCTAATTGCCTAACGAATCCTCAAATTTTATTACAGGAAAAACCTATATACCTATTCATTGTCATTATCTTTCTATTGTGTCTCTAATTACGGTACTCAATAGGTTAAAATGTATGGAGTACCTAATAACTTTTACACTGGATGCTTTTACATAATAAATCATTAAGTATTATCTGTTTTTAATTATAACGAACACAATTAAATGGGGTTACTTCTGTATAAACAGGAAACACAAGCTTAAATAACAATGAAAATGAATATTTTCCTTAGAACAATATCCGACATTTATGTGTTTGTTTTAAAACACTATATTAATATATCCTACATGATGTTCACATTGTTCTTATTACAATTATACATATGCAGTACCTACCTAGTATGAAACTACAGGAAAAAATATTTATGCTCCCTAACTGGAAATCAGTAATAATGAGTCAGTAATATTGAACAGTTAATTCTTGTTGGTCGGACATGACATGTGAACTGATAAGTTTAATAATTATTTATTTAAAGAATTTTTCGTATCTTACACACTGTCATGTATTATACTTTTCATACGAAAAACATCGACATCGACCACTTGACCACAGTCTTAAATTTACTTGGTACCAGTACCAAGTAAATTTTGCGAGACGGAGTGTCGCACTCTGACTGCGTGCAAGTAGTAACATCTTTAATTTCTTTTTGTGACTGACCGAGACCATGTTTTTTTAAACGCGCCGTTGACGCGCCTTTTAGAAACGTATGTCGGATGGCGCGCTAAAACTCTAAAGGTTGCGTCTAACTCGCGTGCGTATCGTATCTGTATCGGTACAAACGCACGTCAAAACGGCGCGTTTAAAAAACGTGTTGTGTACAGGCCCTAAGGGGGGTTGCGCCGGGCCTTGGTATAGGCTATGGTCCGAAGCGAGGAGGAGTGGTAGGCGGGCTCTTCCTTCTGCGAAGCAGTAATACTAGCAAAGGAGGCGGCCGCGCGCGCGAGGGGACGGTCCTCACGCCCCAGCCGCCGTGATCCTCATCCCGATTTTCAGCTACCGTAAGCGCTGGCTTGCGGACGGCGAGCAATGGGTGGCTCGCCGTCCGACCATCTGGTAACCGTTCGGACCGAGCCCAAGTTATCGACGGCGCGTAGTGTTCCACGCGCGCCTCAAGGAGATGTTAGCAAAACCGTTGGGGCCCAGCAGGGTCTAAGACTAAAAAATAACCATAAAGGGGGTAGCTGAATGATTACTTTTTCATGAAATAGCCAATCAACAAACAACTTGACACGACCTAGAAAATGTAAAAAATTTAATAAGATATGAGTTTCGCTACCCTGGCACTTTCATTGAAATAATTACTTCAATTTTCCTCCTTCACATATTTTTCGGCAAACTCAAGTATGTATGAGACGGTTCGTAATAATCTCGATAAAATACGCTATCATCTGACTGAAGGTGACGTCAGACCGTATCGCCAAGATTATTGTGAATTCTTGGCCTCATAATACAGTAAATTAGATTTTTATTTCCTTCTTACGTCATACGGTTTTTTTTTAGGTTGTAAGCTAGGAGATATTGATTGACCAATATATCAACGCACAGTCGAAACTACGGGGTCTAGGAGCGTGAAATTTTGTACCAGACTTCTTTTTATGACGTAGGTAGGTGAGCACTAAGGGGGTAAAAAAAATAATATAAAAAATTAAAAAAACCCGACTGCGATTAAAATAACTTTAAATAAAAACTGAAAATAAAAACAAGGTTAGTCCAGTAGCGTAGAAACCAATTTAATTGAAACTAAACTGCAACAGTCGGGACCCATATTATATTTAAAGATTTTAGTCTAGATTATTTTTAAAATGATGATAAAATAGTCCACCACCCAGAGCGAGAGGAGTTATTTGTTCTTTTTCTACCACAAAAAGAAATGGATTATGAGGTTGGTGTACCTACTCGCCCTCATCCTTTGATTATGACTAATATCTTTGCTATATTTAAATAAATATTAAACGCTGTTCGTTGCTAAGTGCTATTACTTTAAAACTTATGACTTGGCGATTAGGCCTTTTTTTAGGATTCTTTTAGTAAGCCAGAGTTCGGTTTTCAGATATTTTGCATGAAAATTGGAAAATTCTATAAAATCAAAAGTAATTCCTTTTTTATGACCTTTTTTATGAGCTATTTGGAGAGGAGAACGACTGTCGCATCGGTTACTTATTATTAAAATTAGAAATGCTGTGTCTTGCCGCAGAATATATAATAATAGATTATTAAAGTTTCCTTACTTAACCACAGAGCTCTAATAAATGAACTGAATAATTTCTGAAACATCCTTATATTGGCCTGAGGCAGGCATTATTTATAATTTATCCTTATATTGTGTGTCGTAATTTATTATATGTTATGTATACTAGCGACCCGTCCCAGCTTCGCACGGGTGTTAGTAATCTCAAAATTTCTCGGCTTATCTCTGCTATAATATGTATGTATTAAACATCTAAACCTTCCTCATGAATCACTCTGTCTATTGGTGAAAACTGCATCAAAATCCGATAAGTAGTTTTTGAGTTTACCGCGTTCATATACAGACAGACAGACGCAGTGGGAGACTTTGTTTTATAATAAGTAAGACTTTGTTTTATAATAAGTAAGGATGTAAGTGGGACGTTGCTATTTTAATAATAATAAATAAAAATAAATTTATTTAAATTTGTTTAATAATAAATAACAATACATTTATTTATTGTTATTTATTAAATGTAAAATGAACCGAAATAGTTCAGTTTTCAGTTTATTATTAAAATACATAGGTTCAATAGCTTTAAATTGGATAATCAAATTTTACTTTTTCTTTTAATTTGCGTGACTAAGTGGACAAAGTACGCCTTCGTCACACTGTACTGAACGATTGTCGAAGAATGTCTCGATTACCAACGGTTCGGGCTCCCACAGACAGACGTGACGCGACAATGCGACAATCATTTTTCATAGAAATAGTTCTACGGATAGTATTATCAGTACGAACAAATTCTTCAAAAAACGGACGTGTCGCGATGTCGCGCCTTTCTGTGAAACAGTAATTGTTAATGGCCAGTTTCTAAGCAATGACTTTATCTCAGATTATATAAATAACTAAAAACACACTATCTACTCACGTAGTATAATCGTATTCCCTTATCTTAATTATCAAACTCATAATTCAGTAATGATGACTATCGAAGCTACACTTTGGTCAATGTTAGCACCTGATTGACTATTTATCCATAGGTACTAATATTATAATGCGGCAGTAACTATGTCTGTCGGTAGACGCGGACGTCGAGCAATGGGTAGCTGGCCGTCCGGCAGTTCGGTAATCGACTGGACCGAGCTGCGAGTCCGAATCGTCGACAACGCGAAGTGATCCACGCGCTCTTCATAGAGATGTCAGCAAACCGTAAGGGGCCAGCAGGCGCGATGCTCGTTTGAACCGTGAGGATTTTCTGAAAAGGAAACCCTTAGTCCTAGAACGCAAAGGGCAACTCAAGGACACAGATGTGGTTTTAGTTAGCCAAAGCAGGAGAAGTCATTAAATGATTTGCAACTTAAAAAATAAAACTGTTTCTGTCTGCAAACTATCACTTTTACCGGTTTATCGGATTTGGATGAAACTTGACGTACGGGTAGAATATATCTTGATTAAGATGTAGGATACTATTATTCTGGGAGTATGTCCCCCTCGGAAAACTTTCCACCTAAATGCGGGGCCCGCATTTAAATTTCCGTACCCGCTGGCAACTACCTGGTGATCTTCTAGCGTATGCCTTCCACATCCGGGGTGAGGCCATCGGGAAGCACGGGGAAGCGCTTACCATCTCCCTCGACATCTCGAAGGCTTTCGAGAGGAAAGGCAGGAAAGACTTATTGGTAAGCTTTCTTTCTTCGGCTTACCTGCTGGATTGAGTGCTTGGATCGCAGACTTCCTGAGTGACCGGTCCATCCGAGTGGTCATCGATGGCTGCTCGTCCGGTCAAATGACCATTAATGCCAGGGTCTCTCAGGGGGCAGTGCTCTGGGAAACATTGTTCTTGCTGCACATAAACGATCTGCTTAATTCTGACCTTTAGGTATGCAGACGACAGCACTGTTGCTGAAAGTTCCAGCGCGCGAGCTATTAGGTCACAGATCCAGTCTCTTCGAGAGACTATGGTTGAGCGCTTGAACTAGTCTTTAGAGGCAGTCTAAAGCTTTCATCCCGGGGGTCTCGGTCACAAAATATCGAGAGTCTGGGCGTCATTCAGCATTTTCGAGACTCGAGACTGTAACCTCCAGTCTCGGGAATAACGAGCCTTGAACTTGCGTAGATTTAAAAAAATCTACTAAACCAGATACTGCACTGCATGTACACACAAATGTATCGCGGCTTTCAGTCTCGAGTCCCGGCACTAAAAAATCGACAACTAGTGTCCAGCAGTTGACGTATTTCGGCTGAAATGATAGTAATGACTC
The DNA here is from genome assembly GCA_949316375.1 of Mythimna vitellina. Classification (NCBI taxonomy): domain Eukaryota; kingdom Metazoa; phylum Arthropoda; class Insecta; order Lepidoptera; family Noctuidae; genus Mythimna; species Mythimna vitellina. The sequence continues at coordinate 19,957,534 of OX438692.1, forward strand.
CCCCAGAGCTTAAATAAGATAATATACTACAATATGTAGCGTCCAAATTTTTATCCTAAAATAATTATTTTACGATAAAAAATTACCTGTTTTGATAAGTTCATAATACTTAGCAAAGTAGGTATTTTTTTTATTGATTGTGTCACTATTATGTGTGTGCGTGCGTAGATACTACTGGTAGATACCAAAGTGCTACCTAGATATCTATGGTGCTACCAATGTAGTGCGTCGATGCTCGTGTTATTTGAATACAATTAAGGTAATATTTTTTTTTAAAGTACTACCGCTTACTGCTTAAATTATGCATTATTCCAGTTGTGACCACACGTTTTATCTGTATACTATTACTTCTTTACCTGTATGTACTTAGTTACTTACTTTTTTTTTTCTAAACAAATACTTGCTTTTTTACATACGCTCAAAAAAGAGGTAGGTAAATATATTGTAACCTTTTTTTAAGTTGAGATATCATCCAATGACTTCTCTTGCTCTAGGGCGGAGCGAAAGGGTGTGTCGGCCTTTTACTGACTAAGATCACACCTATGTTCCTTCTTTGCCCTTACGTTCCAGGACTCTAGGTTTCCCTTTCGGTAAATCAGGCAACCCACGGCCCCAGTAGGCTCTGACGCGGGCTCGGTCCGGACGGATATTGGACGGCCGGACAGCGACCTACCCATTGCTCACTGTCCGCAGGCCCACGCCTACGGTGGCTGGAAATCGGAGTCAGAGTCCCGGCGGCTGGGGCATGAGGACGTCCATTCCCACACCCGTGAGGCCGCCTCTTTCGCTAGTATTATTGCTTTGCAAAAGGAGGTGTCCGCCTGGCATTCCTCCTCGCTCCGGACCATGGCCTGTACTAGGACCCGGCGCAAGAAGTCGCCGCCGCCGATCGCCCCCACAAAGACACGACGGTGCTCCACCCAAGCGGGGCACACCTCCACCGTAAGCTCCACCGTGTCCTATCCTATTTACCTAAAAATTGCACAAACAGTAAGGAGACTTCCTTTAGGTACAGCTTTAAGGCTAAGGGATCGTCCTTGATCATTGAGCGTGTAATTTCTAAACCTAAAAACGAGGCGTGACCTCGACTCAACGTCGCCAGGCAACCATTTCCCCGCTTAAGGCCCTCACTCCCTAGCAGTGCTGTAAAACTGTGACTTTCCGAAGTCTACTCCTCGATAACGGCTAGGTCAATAGGTTTTATTATACATAGATACATGTACATCATATGATTTTTTCGTAAGACTGTAAATATTGGCAAAAAAAAAAAAATAACTTGATATTTTTTCCGCTTGCTTGTCCTACTCCTTTCAAATGGCTTTGATCTTTAGATTCTTTACATAAAAAAATGCTGGTTAATTGTTCTTCAGAATGTACATAGCATATGTAAAAATATTTACTGACCTGTTGGTCTAGTTGTCAGTGACCCTGACTGCTATGCCGGAAGTCGTGGGTTCGATTCCCACCCAGGACAAATGTTGGTGTGATGAGCATGATCATTTTTTTTTCGTCTGGGTGTAATTTTTGTATAATATGTATGTTTTTAGAAATATATAAGCATGGTTATCAGTTGTCTAATACTCATGCCACAAGCTCTGCTTAGTTTGGACTAGATGGCGTTGTGTGAAAGTTGTGGAATATTATTATTATAATTATCTATCCGGACGCAGCTGGCCGGAAATGCAGAGATACGAGTACATTTAATTCCGGCCAAATGTCCGAGGGACTATACACCTTAAGATAATATTCGGAAAAATTGTGAGATACTTTGTACCAAACAGATACACGTGGATTAGGGGGGAAGTAAAATCCTCACCACGTATCACCAGGGAGGAGAGGGTAGAAAAGGTTGCTTGATTGGTGATTAATGGATGGCTCCAAAAGTACCTACCTACCAACTAATAATAAAATATTGAGTGTACTGTCGAGAGACAGGATAACTAAGAAATAAGGACAAATTGACGCATAAAGTCGTAACATATTTTTGACTAAAATTATTTACAACACACTCGATAACCCGCTCCCAATACCATTTTTAGGCACCCAACTTACTGTTTTACACACGAGTGTGAAAAAGGGAGCATGGCGAGCCCCCACCACAAAGGTGATTCCTTTGTTCTGACCACGTGACTGAGCATTGAGCTGACGTCAGAACAAAGGAATCGGAGACGTGACCTACTCGAGGCGTACGACGCAAACGAAACGATCGTAACTTGGCTTGGCGGTCTAGCGTAGTTCTCGCTTTAACTGTTACATAAATGGCTCTCCTGTAAAAAAGCACTTTTTGCCTTACGACAGTAACTTGCGACCTTGGGCCTTACCATGACGTGTTGAAATGTCAAGCCTGCGAACGAGAAAGAGTGATGGAGTTATACACCCTATATAACTCCATCGCTTTAACAATTCAGTTTAAATCGTCAAATGGATTGCATTAAAATTACATTTTAATTAGAGATGGCGTTGTATTCGATTTTTATTTCGTGAATTTATCCATATCGTTCACCTAGCAATATATTGGCACATCTATATTTTTCTTAGTTTTCCGAAACTAGTATTAAACATTGTACAAATCTCTAAAATGAAGTTTTGAGTTCATTTTATATCATTGTTATTATAAATTGGGATGTTGACTAATAGTATAGACCATAATAGATATAATTAAGGTTTTAATTATTTCTCTTTTAAAAACCTAGTTTTTTAAAACTTAATTTCACATTAATTGTAGATGTGCCAATATTTTACTAAGTGGGCGATATTTTCTCGCCGTTTAAACTTTCCCTGGACTATCATTTAAATGTATTTGAAAAGCTTCTGCAACTACCTTCCTATCATTACATCCAACAACAACATCAACATCCAACTCATAATCGACATAAATTATCACTGTTTTTCATACAACCGCTCTTACGTAATGTTGACGTTAGTACACATTTTTCCTTAGATATTTTGGAAACACAGTATCTTGTGGATATTATCTTGGCTTCTATTGAAATTAATTTATAAATTTGTGTAAAACCTATGTGTAAAACTAATCCAGTAAAGACCACTGAAAATCTGCTACTTCGCATGAACTTTGACACTTCAAAAATTAAAAAAGGTCAAAAAAACACGGCTAGGTTACACTGATTAATTACGGAGTTCCAGTCTTACCTTCCGGCTCCATTATCATCAGGTCACTTCGATGATACCATTTTTAACGTAACTATTCAGAACCATTCATTTATTTGTATTGTCATATCTTCATTGTGATATCTATGTGAGTATAAAGTTCCGTTGACCATTTCTGATCTTGTTCATCTGTTCCACTTCATCAAAAGTTATTTTTTGCCTGTAAATGCTTTAGTTCTCAATAAAAACACCAAAATCACTATATGGTTGCCTATAATATTTGAGGAGTTCCCTCAATTCCTCATGGATTCCATCATCAGAAGTGAATATTGAAAAAAAAATGTGACCATTCTGGAAGCATTATCCTATACGGGGAATTTTTTTTTTGCAAATCGGTCCATAAACGACGGAGTTCTGAGGTAACAAAAATAAAAAAAAAATACAACCGAATTGAAAACCTCCTCCTTTTTTGAGTTCGTGGTAGGGTCTCCGTTAGGAGTTCGTGGTAGGGTCACATATGCTTAGGAGGCATCGAAATAGAAGTTGAGAATATTCGAAATTCATCCGAATCAGTTGAATTTATTTTTGTTGGCAATTTGAACTAGAAACTAATTATTATTCGGGTTCTCATTTACACACAACAGAAGTTCGTGCAGCATACAGGAAAATTATATATGGGATATTTTTAATGCTAGGCACTAATTAGGTTAACTATGAGGATAGCAGTGGTATCCTCCTATGAGTATGCCTATTGTTTCAATTGTGTCCAAGCTTACCTTCCAATACGACACTATAGTTTTTTTTTTTTAAACTTTGGCCCAAACTAGGATTTGCACCTGTTTGTGTGTGCGTTCACAGCCTTGTAAACTCACACACAGAAGGCACCCAGATCCGAAACACTTATCTTTATAGGTCATACAAATATTTGTTCGGTGCGGGTTTTGAACCTGCTCCATGCAGCGTAGAAATCCATCGCTCAACCACTGCGTCAACCGTACCGTCTTACTACTGTTATGTTCAGCGGTTAACATTTCCGAACTGAAAATATTACATCACTTTGATTGGAATAAATCAGAGTACCTAGTGCGAGTTGGTTCGGTCGACACGATTATGACGTTCGGCCCATTACTTTATACTGTGGTTCGGCGCTCCGATTGGCCCGCTCTAAGCTTTTAGCCAATCAGAGAGCCAAATGCGGTAAACGTTTTGATCACGTTAACTCGCACTTGGTACTCTGTATGTCTTAATAATATTAATTGTAACAATAGGATTCCCCATTCTATCAGGGATGCGGAATTGTTCGAAAAGAGATACCGCGACCCTAAAATGCAAAAGGCAACTGAAGGAACATTCATGGATGGCTTTGTGGGTTTGCGGATGACGTGCAATAGGTAGCTCGCTGTCCGGCTGTCCGGTAATCGTCCGTACCCGAGCCCGAGTCGTCGACAGCGCGTAGTATTCCACGCGCACGCATCAAAGAGATATAGCAAAACCGTAGAAGCCCTACTGGGCAGTAGGGCCGAAACCTACTGAGGTCATGGGTTTGCATCCGAAAGGGAAACCCAGGTTCCTGAAACGCAATGTAAAGATGGAACATAGGAGTGGGTTTAAGTCAGTAAAAGTCTGACACGCCAACGCGCCCCGCCCTAGAGCGCTAGAAGTCATTGGATGAATTCTCACCAGAAATTTAAAAAAAATGGTATTGCTTTGAGCTTTTATTTTATGGAACGGGCTTCAAGTAGTGTCAAACAGAAAAGTAGGTACTTACCCAAACCAGGCGACAAAAAATACATCAAATTTCGTTATACAGCATCCGTAGCGGTTATCATAATCCTGTACAGCCACATCCTTAGATAACACATGTAGGTACCTAACTACATCCATTATGGATGACCGAGATTACCTACACAGTAATATTAATCATTGACACAATAATTTCAGGTCTATTTATAACCGATTCGTTTCAGCAGTTTGTTTTGTAAGAAATCACGCGATATGCTGTATAGAGTACGTAATATTACCGATCGGCGCAAGCGCAGGCAAGGTCGAGGCAAACGAGACGCGCAAGTTCATTGCTCACATGCACAGCAACACTTGAACACCTTGGTAATGTTAAACATAGCATAATATATAGAATATAGTGTAGTAAGATTTAAACTTTATGGCGGCTGTGATGCTGCGCAGAACCCTGCTGTTACTACTGCGCAGTAGTTCGCATAGTGTTCCAAGCCGCTATTAAATTTGAATCTATCTTTAACCATTTAAATGCCTTTTTTCACGTTCGACTTGCATATGTATTTCCTTCTCAGCTAAGAGCTATATCTTTCATAGTTTCGTGTCATGCGTGATAGTGTGAGAAACGATGTCACGTCGTGAATGCATAATGTTGAGAGAAAGGGACAAGATTATGAAAAGAAACTCGACGTAACACCGTGGAATCCACACAGTCGAGTAAACTTAACGAGTAGTAAACTTAAGGCTTATATTCGCTGAAGTATGAGGGAGGTAGAGTGCTGTGGCCTTCGCGCGAGTTTTTAACGTAGTCGATCTCGTTTAAAGTAAACGTTTTTTACCTACTGTTTTTTCTATTCTATTTAAACTGTATAAGCGCCGTCTAGTGGCAATAACGGAAAGCCTCTTCTTTTATATATCTAGTGTTTGACGTAAGCGAGCATTTACGTTAACGCGATCGAGTAGTTGTTGTTTACTAGATCTTACCCGCGAATTTGCTCTCATGGAGTTTAAGAACATTTATCTACCTTTTTGGGGCAATTGTGTAAATAAATGTTTGTTTCGATAGCGAAAAGTAACCTACATACCCTACAACATCAGCTATCCGTCAGTGAAAGTCTCGTCAAAATCGGTCCAGCCGTTTTGGAGATTAGCCAGAACCGAGAGTGAAAATTAAAAAAAAAATATTTTGTTATAGGTATCGAATATACTTTCATGATTATGCACTTAGTTAAAGTTAAAAATAAATTATTTTGATAGTACTTATAGACACTTTAATTTTATTTATATTATAAGTACTAGCTTCTGCCAGCAAGCCATGGCCGCGCAGAAGCAGGATTTTCCATACTAACCTTGGACTCCCGTTTCTTCCCCTTAAGGGGTGAATTTCGAAAAATCCTCTCTTAGTGCTCGCCTACGTCATATAAGGAAACCTCGTGCAAAATTTCACCCATATACTCGCAAGTAGTTTCGGCTGTGCGTTGATATGTCAGTCAGTCAGTTTCTCCTTTTATATATATATAGATAGATATAGAATATAGATGACGCAAGCCAAGTGTCATCAATCAAGAACAAACTTAATTTATCCTCTGTAAATTGTAGTTTCACATTATTGTTTAAGTGTTTAAATAGATTCGTCGGGCCAATAAACTGGTAAGGACAAATAACACTTCAATAACAATAAACGCAAATTCAATGACCTCCAGCGATTCATCAGACACATAGACACATACATACTTTACCTCCTACAGGAAATCTATATACAATATAAGTTTTAGTATATGCGAAACCCGAACCAAACTCGTGTCTAGTATTTTTATGTAAAGAATCTATGTACAAAATTTCATAACTGTATTATGAAACATCACAAGTTATAAGCCTGGTTGTCCGTACAAATACATGGTCACCGGGCCATCCGGGCGACTGAGGGATTGTTTTGCTCCCGTACCCAGCTGAGCGCTGGCGCCTAATACCCGCTATGACCTGCCGTGCTGTGTTGTACTTAGTGTCGGACGTGGCGGTGGTGTCCAACTTGTAACCTTTTTTAAATATTTTTGGGGAAAAATATAAAAAGGTGTAAAAAATATTAGAATTGATCAAGTTACTGATTCTGAACAAACCATATTCAGGTTTCGCATATACTAAAAATAATCTGGCTGACTGACATATCAATGCATAGCCGAAACTACTGGGACTAGGAGCGTGAAATTTGGCACTACGCTTCCTTTTTTGACGTAGGCGAGCACTAAGAGAGGATTTTCCACAATTCACTCCCTAAGGGGAAAGAAACCTATTTTACTTATTAGAGGCAATAATTTATTCGGATCTTTGCTCATAGCTGGAAAACGCGCCGAGAATAATTTAGGTAGGTACTATTAGGCAAATTACTTCCCAAGAAACGCAAATACAAGGATATAATAAAGTTTCTAAGATAATTTCCGTTTCATTTTGCCTTCACTGCTTCAAGAATATAAGGTTACTGGGAAGCCTTAAAAGGTGTAGTGAGTGCGCAAACACAAGCATCGACCGCAGCCCATTTTTGGACGAGGCGACCATTAAACCTTGGCGTTTGAGGCCATATCCAGATGGCGGATTCCATAATAGAGCTTCTGTGGCCAATGTTGGCGATCTAAGTTCTAACTCATTATGGGAAGTAGTGGCGGCTTGCATACTTACGTTAGGCATGCTTAGGGTTGCTATCTCTAAAATCTGCCAACTAGGACAAGAAGCGTAAAAACCCCGGAATTTAGAGCTCAGAACCCGCGCATTTCGTCACTTGTTTTCTTTTTTAAACTTCTAAGTATATTATAAAATAGTTCGATAGTCATTAATTTTTTTTTTTGTTATTACTGAATAATGAGACATTAAAAAAAAGCTTAATTTAAAAAAAAAAAACTTCACTTCAAAAAAAATTTTTATATCTACGTGTATCTGGTGCTGACGACCGGCTGCGGCGTTCCATGGCTTGAAATTATACCCGGACTACAAATGAGACCTGGCCCGGACGCTCCCCGGACGCCCTTTAAACTAGGACAAATCCGTGGAATCCCGGACGAATGGCAACCCTAGGTACGCTTAGGGGGACTGCATGAATTTGCGAATGAGTTACCGTAGCTGTGGAATGTAATAGGCAATTGAAAGAACACAGGTGGGTTTTAGTTAGTAAAGATCTGACACGCCCTCTCGCTCCATCTAGAGCGGAAAATTTATGATCTACAACTGAAAAAAAAAACAATTTGCTCAAGAGAGTGCGCTACATTTCATAAAGAATTGTCTTAATATCTACTGCTGTTAGATACAATTGTTTTAATTAGGAATCCAATTAAATTAATTGGTCACGAATCTTGAAGATAATATTTTTTTATTTTATAATTATATTAAACGCCTGAACTGAATAAATAATACAAGAGTGATTGTTTAAGGATACATCGTTCAATTAATTAAATTAAAATATACGTCGTAAATAAATTAATGATTTCTAGAAGCAACGACGATGTTTATTTAGAGCGACCAGCGACCCGTATGTATGTCCTTATTAGGTATGTAAAATATATTTACCGTGAAATAAACCACAATGATAAGCAGTACCTACTTCATGGTACTGAAATTACCAGAAAACCATCCTGCGTAAGCGCGGGACAGACCAGCATTACCTAGCTGAAGATGGCGTAAGCTGGACAGCGTACAATTATTTTTCCGCTTCGATTTTGTTTTAGAGGTCCCCTAAAACAAAATCGAAGCGGAAAAATAAGATGCTATCTTTTTATCCTTCAATTATTAAAATACGTACGTATCAAAAGAATTAGTCTTTTTTTTTTAGGTGTGAAATTATGACATAACTTCTTCCGTTCTGAGTAGAGCGAGAGGAAGTGTCATACTTTTACTAACTAAAACCCCTCTGTAGTAATTCAGTTATGTACCTTTTGCGTTCCAAGGCCCCAGTGACTCTTTCGAAAAATACCGCAGAATTTGTACCATCACGCCAACATGGCCACGTGTGTAGAAACTTACTAACCATATGTAAGCAATCGCCAAGGGAATTGAGGAGCAGGTGTACAAAATTAACACCACAATAACAAGAACATCGCATCGGGGGAAGGAAGGAAATGATAGCAAACCGTGTCAAGGTGAACTAGCGTGCACGACTGTTGAAACTTGCAATTTAACGTATTTTTGTCCTTGCAGATGTTTTCACTTGATAGCACACCACATGCTATTTATTTGTGAGGAAATAAAGACGGTATGGTAGAACTGTACAATAATATAACAGGACAACATTGCCATCAAAGTATAGAATCGTTCGAAAAGGATGAAAATTGTTTTTTTTTTCCTTTCCTCGACTATTCTGCCAGTGTCATGTGGTGACGGCAGATGAAAAATTGTTGTTGTCTATGAAAAATGGTTGTTGCAATGTTGCCGCGCTGTCACATCATGTCATGTCGCACCTTTCTGTGACGTCCAACCCGAGATAAATTTCCATACAACCGGTTTTACATGATTATGACGTCTAATACACATCTTTCTCTAGATATTTCGGAAACACAGATATCTTGTGGAGAAAATATAAGTTTAAAAACCTTGCACATTTAATGGAGATTTTGAATTACGAAATTTTTTTCCTAAAACTTTTAACGATTTAAAAAAAATCATGTAGGTATTTCTTGGAGCAAGATTGGTGAAATATGTATTCCAGTGAGTGACGGAATTACCGAATGCCAACAGAGCGTTCAGGCGTTATCTCTTTTTTTTTCGCGTTGTCTGTTTATCAAACTGCGTTGGATAAAAAACATTTAAACTTTGTTTACGTTGACGATAGACGGATCGGGAGAGGTCCTGTTAATGAAAAGATAAGTAACTGTAAATAGACTATAAATATTAATTCCAGGGATCAAAACGCTAATCACCGTTCCTAATAAGACGAGAATATGAGTTCAAAGGGCAGTAACCTGCGGGGGTAGGTACCTACCTAAAAGGGCAAAAGGCGCAATTTGTAGGGAAACAACCTTTCATCCCATTTTTGTTATTCTCTTAATGGAGATTTATTTATAACTGTAAGTAGGTACAGTTTATTATTCTAGACTAGTAACCCGCCATGATTTCGCTCGGGTGCAAATTACCTATATACATATAATACAAACCTCGTTTAATGTTGTTTAATGTTCTTCCTATTACTGTAAACTGTAAGTATCAAAAACTTTTGTGTGGTTTAGGAGAAGTGAGCAGGTATACAGACAGATACGGAAATCAACTTCGTTTGATACTATTTTAGGATAAGGTGTAAAACTAATCTTATGTACAGTATTCCCAAATTAATAATGCGCGTGCAGATCTTCGCTGATTGTCGTATTCCCGGAAACACCCAAATCATTGAAAAATTAATTAATTGAATTATGCATGAAGAAAATGCACATAACCACTCTCTAAACATATCGTCTTCCGACGTTCGGGGCATACGACCGTTGCCGAACAGTGACGAAAATTTCTATGCGCATTATCACTTTGGGAGACCTGTACCTACCTAGTACACGATTGGATTAAACTTCTAACTGAAGAGTGAAATAAATAGGTATGGTAAGTAATTAATTAGTCTAGCAATTAAACTTAATACAGCATAAACTGTAAAATGAATTGTTTAAATGATAAATGTCCGAATTAGATACGAACTGTTAGAAGAGGTGCGTGTTTATATTAATTCATTTGTGAGGGCAATGACCTGGCGATATACATGAGAAATAATGAAATTGCTTAGCTCTAAGACTTAGTCGACTCCATGAATATTCAACAGTCAGAAACGGAAGATTTTTTAAACCTTAAAGTGCGCAGTTTTCTGTGGCTTCTATACATATTACCTTATTAATTATGATTCAAAAGAAGACAGATTGTATTTACATTTAAAAAATTAGCGTACATAAATTAATTATTAATGTCTTTATTAACCACTTTCTCAAATGAATGCTTCCTATTTCCGCGGTTTATAAATACTTTAGCTACAAATATTTTTATATGCAAGGATATTTTGGCGCGTGACCAAAATTAGAATGTATGCAATTTCCGTAGACAATTCCAAAAATATTTATATTGACAACCTCAAACGACATCAAAGTATGAAAGTGCCGATTCTAAAAAAAATATTTATATCCAGAGTGTTTGGTGCATCGTGTGCTAAATTGAAATGGTTGACGGGAGGGGCCGTCTGCTATCCTTTCAGACCCTTAAACACTTTTCATGCCCTGTGGTTTTTTTTTTCATCGACTTTTTATTGTTTTATGAAAATAAGACCCAAATTTTTCCTTCAAATACAAATTTTAAAAAATATATAAGGCGTAGACTCTGAATTTTAATTTTGTTTAGATGTGTATTATAATAGAGTACTTTTAATTTTAAAATTAGTGACATTAGCTATCTAGTTTTTTTTTTAATTTACTTGTATAGTTTTGAACTTAAATTAAAGCTGTCCATGTTACAGCTATTTACAAAGCCATAAAAAAAAACAAAAGTTAACTTTTTTTTTTTTTATTGGATGGGTAAATCATCCTAATGACATCCCCGCTCTTGGGCGGAGCGGGAGATAGTGTCAGACTCTTACTGACTAAAAACCCACTCCTGTTCCTTCGTTGCCTTCGTCCCAGGGCCCCGGGTTCCGCTTTCACACTACCCGTGGCCCCAGTAGGCTTCGACCCTGCTGGGCCCCTACGATTTGCTGACATCTCCTTGAGGCGCGCGTGGAACAAAACGCGCCGTCGACGACTTGGGCTCGGTCCGGACGGTTACCGGACGGTCAGACGGCGAGCCACCCATTGCTCGCCGTCTGCAAGCCCGCGCCTACGGTGGCCGGAAATCGGGATCGGAATCCCGGCGGCGGTTGGAGCGTAAGGACTGTTGCCTCACGCGATCGGCCGCCTCCTTAGCTAGCATTACTGCTTCGCAGAAGGAGGCGACCGCCTGCCACTCCTCCTCGCTCCGGAGCATGGCCTGAACCAAGGCCCGGCGCGAGAGATCACCGCCGCCGATTGCCCCCACGAGGACACGGCGTTGCTCTGCCCAGGCGGGGCACACCTCCACCGTGTGCTCCACCGTGTCCTCCGGGTGGGCTACACAGTGGCGACACCCGGGCGTCGTTTCCGCACGAATCCGGTGCAGGAACCTCCCGAACTTACCGTGTCCGGTGAGGACCTGCGTCATGCGAAATGTGAGGAAGCCGTGAGGTCTTTCCAACCACGCCTCAAAGAGGGGACTTACTGCCATAATTGTGGCGTGCCCAGCACGGGGTCGCGACAGTCGCTGTCGCCATTTCTCCAATGTGGTGTTCACTAAAATCACTATTTAGGGATTAGGGTATATAAATGAATCAACCAAATTATCAGTAAGCTGGCGCAACTTCAGAGTGACGTCTACTCGTCCTCGAGAACGGATCGAGTGTGCCCACGACGCCACACCTCAGCCGGTCTACATTTAATGTGTATATCACTTAAGAATTTCGAGGGGACATTATACTCCTCATTATGAACAACTTTTACTATGGGGCCAAATCTGGAAACGCGAAAAACAAAAACAGCTGTTCCATACATTTTGACGAGTTATGCAAACATAAACGTAGGGAACAGCTGATTTTTTTTTCGCATGTGTCCTACCACTTTTTAGGTATATTGAAATTGTCATTAGATGTAGGTGGTACTCTGACTTATAGCTAGTGTATCACAACAAAAAAGTATGAAATAAAAAAGATAAAAAAAATAATCGGAAGTCGATGTTAAATACCAACAAATAAAATCAGAAACACTAGTTTTTCAAATTCTGTTTTTACTAGTTTTTATTCTGCTATCTGTACTTACCTGAGTGGATATGAACACAAGACCACCAGCAAACTTTTAGAAGATAACGCCGATGGTCCAATGTTATTTTATTTTAAACTAGCTTCTGCCCGCGACTTCGTCCGCGTAGAAGTCGCCCCTGCCATTAATTTTTTTGATATTTTCAATGTACAGAATTTTCACTTCTACAGATTTATTATAAGTATAAAGACTATTGACCCGCCCAGCTTCACAAGTGTGTTGCAAATCATAGAAATTCACGCTTTTATCTTCTATGATATATTATGTATGTGTTATACATCCAAACCTTCCTCATGAATTATTCAGTCTATTGGTGAAAACCGCATGAAAATCCGTTATGTGGTTTTTATTTTATCGCGAACAGACAGACAGACTAACGCGGTGGGGGAGTTATATTTTATAATATGTATTTATGTAAGGTCATCGGTATGTTAAACATATCCTCAACAAAAATAATGTGTATGTAAAGTAGGAGGAAATATTTAGTAGGAAAATACTACAAATAGGATGTATATATTTTAATACACATGAATATGCGCACCTAAAATACAGTTCCAATACAGTTCTGGCGATGATTGCTGGCAGAATTGATTGCCCTTATATCGGACATTGCTGTAGCAGACATGTTACTAACTATGTCCGATAGTGTAAATGTATTTTCTTATGTGTGTGTGTTCTGTTTTGTGATTGTTATATGGGTGCTATTAGTTGCCTGAAATAAATGCTTTTTATTTTTATTTTTTTATTTTTTAAAATCAAAATAGAAGATGACAAATGAGGGGGGATCCTTTACCCAGAAACCCGGGGCCAAAGTCTGCTATTTTTATAAATTCGTTATTACAACACGATTCCATTGTAATTTTGCTAAAAGTTCGTAATCTGTTAATTCATAATGGCCGATCATTGTTCGATCAGTGGTCTCGTAATAGAATTGTGGTATGAGCTGTCTAGTAACGAATTAAACGCAATGACTGCACAGTGACGTTCTAATGGTAGGTCACTGATCAAAGGTACTGTCAAAATTTTAGCAGATTACAGCATACGTCAGACATTCATTTGTTATTACGTACGAGATTACCATTCTGTGCCATTTCTTTCAATTGAGTGTTAGTGGTCGATCATTGGACGATCATTGAAGTCATAATGACGCCATTATATTAGTAGATTACCAAACTTGTCAAATCAACAATTATGAAATCAATGATAGATCATTCTGATACTATTGTAATAGCAGACTTGAGGTCCTGATATCCCTGTTTGGATGCATGGTCAAATGTCAAATGTTACAAATATAGTTAAATAAAGTTACGTCCTTTTTAAACGACTTCAAAAAAAGGAGGAGGTTATCAACCTCAGAACTCTGTCGTTTATAGACCGATTTACAATTTTTTTTCCACTTACAGGATATAAAAAAATTTTTTAAAAAAATTCTTTATTTCAGACCTAAGCAGTCCATACGTAGTTAGTGCTATATGCTTCCAGATTGATCCCATTTTTTTCAAAATCCAGTTCTGATGATGGGATCCATGAGGAATCGAGGGCTAATATATGAAGGGATATTATAGGCAACTATATAGTGATTTTGGTATTTTCATCGAGAACTTAAGCATTTACAGTCAAATAATAACATTTCATGAAGTCGATCTGATGAAGAAGACCAGAAATGACCAACGGAACTTCATTCTCACATAGATATCACAATAAAGATAGTTAAGCGACTATGACAATACAAATAAATAAATGGTACTGAATAGTTATGTTGAAAATGGTATCATCAAAGTGACCTTATAAGTTAGCCGGAAGATAGGCACCGGAACTCTGTAATGAATCAATGTAACCTAGCCATTTTAGGGCTTATTAGAATTGTCATGAAATCCACTTTAGCTGTAAGGTACTATGGAACCGATGTAATGATGAGGCCGGTAGGTGGAAAGTTGAAACGGGAATTTCATAATAAAACAATGAATCCTAGTAGTGTTTGGGTTAATTGGAATTGTCATGAGAAATAGGCGCTCTGGTTATTTAAAGTGTATCGCAGCTAAAAAGTGTAAAATAAAAAACGTTCCACAAAAAAATAACGATTTAAGTAACTAAAAATAACACGTAAAGGATCAAAATAGCTTTAATTTCGGACATCGGTGTTAAATTTAAAACAAACAATACCGAGAAACGCCCACTTCCGAAATTAAAGTTATTTTTATCCTTTTAGTGATTTTTTTAGTGAAGTAGGTTATTTTTTGTGTGTAAAATGTTTTCTTATATTTTTTCTCAAAAATCATTTGAAATAAAATTTGTGGTTTTTGAGTGGTTCTAAATTAGGTTATTAATTTAATTTACATGGATAAGAATTTACTTCCAATTAGCCGACAAGCTTTTGCAGTAAGCGTGCTTCAGATTCCCTTCAGTCTTTTAAGAGAAAAGGGTAAAGCCCCAATGTAAGATCCTGTAATCCTGTCTCATAATACAACGCAACCATGAAAATGGAAACCTCAACCCTATTTTACCCTATCTATAGCTTCTATCATGTAAAAAGAAGATCATGGTTTTCACCCACAAGATATACACTGGTTTTCACCATATTTTGGACTGCGGACCCAGGTTGGCCGTTGTAAAAACAAAGCCAAATGGGGCTTCCTCGACCCATCTCTAATACAGTGCCAGTGTGGAGCCGCTGCACAGGACATGCGTCATTTGCTATGCTGTCCATCCTGCACAACCACCTGCAGTTTTCAGGATCTATACGAGGCCAATAACAGAGCCCTAGAGGTTGCCAAATACTGGTTAGAAAAAAATTGTTAGAGTACATCGACACGAAGAGAAGAAGAAGAAGATCAGATTTAAGGAGGAGGAACAGCATCATTCTTGTACACCAAAACATTGCAAGCATGACATGTCAGTAAAACTGAAAGGACCCAGCAGGGCCGATGCCTGCTAGGGCTTCGGGAATGTTCGAAAGAATTGTAACCCTGAAACGCAAAGGTCAACTGAAGGAATACTGGTGTGTTCTGGACAGTGGGAGTCTATCATGCCTTCTGCCTCTAGCCAGAGCGGGAGAAGTACATAATTAATAATTACCGTAAAACGGGGTGAATAGAAACGCAGGGGTGAATAGAAACAAAACTTTGGTTTGGTTTTTCACTTTGATACCTTATTATCGGCTTCTAACAAAGCATCAACTTTTTAGAATAAAAAATCATTAATAAATTGATATAGTTAAATGACTGAAAAAATATTCAAATATCGTGAAAATACCCTTTGAAGTTCTGTTTCTATTCACCCCATTTGACTGTACTTATACAATAGACGTGATAATATGCATACACAATCTAATTTAAACATATACATACATAATTTAATAATAAAGATGACAAAAAATAAATTAAAATATCGGACACAATCTACCAATACAATACACATACATAATAATATACATCTATTAGATCTACCTACAATAATAAATTCCATGAATTGTTACTTTGCCGCCATCCTCTCTCCTAACTTTGCTGTGCCCGACAGGGTCCATATTGATCTTGACTATATTTCATACCACATAGGTACATAATATGGAATGCAATGTATTGAGTAAGTTAGTTGATGAAAAAAGAACAGCCAAACAAACTATTGAAACATTGGCAAAAATGTTCCAATATTAAAGACCATAAGGTTAAACGTTTCACCTACGTACTCGACCAATCACTAACTAAGTAGTAATGTAAACAAACGCAAGATACACGATTCACCTTGTAACATGTAGAGTGCCCAAATAAGACACAAAACGTGGGCTCGGCGGAGATTGACGAGACCAATCTAGCTAAGCAATTTTTTTTTAAATTGGTATATACCAGTGTTAAACTGCGATCCTACCTGATGGTGAACAGTGATGCAATCATTGATGGTGAGGCGCTCTAGTTTATTAAGAGCCTATTCACTCTAACCTTGAAGACACCTAAATTATAGTTAGACGGGAAGACCGCAGCAGGCAAATTGTTCCAGTCCTTCGATGTACGCGGTTTAAACGACGAAGCGAAACGCTTAGTCCGGACCGTTGATTATGTTCTTTGATTAATCCGAACATAGCTTTTTCCCGACTATGTTCGGATTGGCTTCCAGTGTAACCGGATGCAGCTGGATATCAGTATTTTACATGGAGTGACTGCCTGTCTGACCTCCAAATCCCAGTACTTATACCCTTTTCTTTTATTTTATTTGGAATAACAAACAATTACATAATAGAAAATAACAAACTAACAATTATGCATCAACAGCGTTATTTGCAACAATCATAAATATATAAATCACGCGTTTGATTGAAAATTGACAACAGTATGATTTACTTATTCAAAAATAAAATTTAACAAAATAGATTAAAAATTTATGCAATATCACAAAATATGTTAGAATAAAATCAATTCAGATAAATTACATACATTACAATTCGATATTAAAACTTTTGATAAAATTAAGATTAGCATTATTATTAAATTCAATAAACCCTTTGGCAAGACTGATGTCAGACTGGTTTCTGACTATCCGTAACCACTGCAAAGATCCACAAATAACAGACGTGAGAAAAGACTTAATGTACTTTCTGAAGCACATTTTACAATACCGAGAAGAATCTCGGTATGTTAAAATCGTCACCCATCCACAGACCGGCCTCGGAATGCGTGATCGCCTTGGAGATCGACCAATGCTGTTATTATTTTAGCCACGAGCTCTTCGGAGGTTTACGAGACAATTTGAAGCTAAATACTCTCGAGGTCTAATGATGAAGATTATTCTAAAAAAAATCCTCTTATACTTACAATATATATTATAATTACAATATTACAAATGATATAGATTTCCGTGAAGCCCTAGATCTATTTTATTGCTTCTCTTGTAGTCAATGGTCAATTATTGGTTATTTAAGGCTCCGATATCTTTAATCGATGCAATTTCAGCAGCCAAGAGATTTGATTCTTCGGGCAACGAGCCACTGGGTCAAGGCATTTCTGATTGACCTACTGTCTCGAACATATAACAGTTGATGGATAAGACGTTAGAAATGTTATTTACACTGCACTGGGCCATCGTTTCTAATCGCTGTTTAGCAATTCTTTGTCCGTAAAGGATAGCGAAAGAGCAGTGGTCGCCGAGTGGTAACGGCTCCGACTTACGAGTTTGTTGGTCGCGGGTTCAAACCCAGGCAGGCGCATTACTTTTTGTAATTTATTTCATCACCACTGCTCATCAATCTCAAAACGATGAAGGAAAACATCGTGCAGAAACCGGCATGTCCTAGAACCAAAAGTTCGAAGACATGTGACATCCACCAATCCGCACTGGACCCGCGTGGTGGATTATGACCCATTTCCTCTCCTAGAGAGGAGGCCTAGTCTCAGCAGAGGGAACATTATAAGGCAGTCTATGCTAAAGGATAGCGAAGTCGTATTAATTGAATCGTGCTGTTCAAACTGGATCATAAAGGTAAAATCTTATAATCCATTGTTCATTATTCTTTTTGCTGTGTGAAAGAATCATATGACATCATCGTCTAATCATCCGAGCCCTGTCCTTGACTTTACTTTGGATTTAAATAATCCTCGAATGATGCCACACCTGCTTTTAGGGGTGGTGTTGGAATTTGGAATGCGACCGAGAAAAAAGAAGCAAATCGGTAATACATATATCCTCTATAAAGCAAGCTGAATTAAAAAAAGTCTCGATGCAAATATCAGTGTTTAAAAAAAAAACATCAATGCATGTGTGGGCTGATTTCACCGATAGCAGCTTAGAGATACAAAACCAACATTTATCAAACACATCTGAGATGATCCTCTCATCACTTAGCAACTACTCGTAGATAAAGTCGTAAACAGATATTTTTTATTGTCCTTTGAAAAACAAAAAACACTGGTAAGCTCGTCAGATCAGACTAATTTGAACAATAACAAAACCCAACCTAATCATACTCCCGCCAAGATTAACAGTCGTTTTGTTTTAGCCGGCTCAAAAAAATGTTAACAAAAAACCTTGCCAGACAACAGTGAACCATGCACTAAAATTAGATAAGACAGAGAGGAGAGGACTTCCGAAACGTGTCATACAGTGTCTTTGGCCTCCAATGGCTCATGTCCGTTACGATTTAAATTCAAAGCGCCAACGGAATGGATTTGGTTAACGGATGCCGATGGATGCGTGGCTGGGCTACTATTGTTTCATTATAAACGATTCGATTGAATTGTATTGTGATTCGAACAGTTCTCGCGGTATTGTCACTGATTTGGTCATGACCTTTTGTTGGTTGCTTGACGACCAAGTGCATTTCTTTCATGTTGAACAGCGACTGTCCTTCTTTGGTCCTGAAGAGAAACATGCCTTTTCCAGAGTTTGTGTTTTAAGATGAACTAAATGATGTTAGTTATTCCTTGTTTTAAGTGTAGTATACAATGTTTCATTTTCCTTATGCATTGCTCTTAACAATAAACCTATTTTATTTAAATTCCAGCGCTTATAAAAACTGTATTGTTAAAACCACGTCATCGAAATTTATATTTTTAAAAACATAACAATTCACATTGATATCAAAGTTTTAGTTTTATGTTTTGCCTCATAATAATATACTATAATAATTGTGTAGGCACTGTAATCAAAATTTGAAGGAAATAAGCAACGACCAGATTAGCTAAATTCCTGTTATTACGAAATCTCGTAGTTTATCATTTTCGTATCACAATTTATGATAAATTCTATTGAATATTGATAAGAATAAAAGTAAAACATTTTCAATGAATTTATTATTATATCGATTGCGTTAAGTAGTAATTCGCACAACCTGGCACGTAGTCGTTTTTTACCTCATTTTTTATTATTTTCAGTGATTAAAACCTCATAATTTACAATGCTTTTCAAATAAGAATAGGATCGATTGCCATGTTGTGACGTTACATCATACTGTAAAATCGCAAGAAATTGGGCAAAATTGAAGAACTCAGAGATGAGCAAAATTGAAGAACAGCATTCTGATTAAACTTTTTTCGTTCACAGTTTAGTAAATAAATTAAAGTTTTAATATTTCTTGTTTTATTTACCATAATAATTCTTCGATTTGACAGTATGACGTGACGTCACAACATGGCAATCGATCTTATTCTTATTTGGAACGCATTGTACGTAGAATTAGGATTTTACGTGCTCTGATAGAAGCTCTACATAAGATAAAATAGGGTTGAGGTTTCCATTTTTATGGTCGACTCATATTTATTTAGACTTCATGTACAATACCTATGTACCACCATAGGCGGACTAAAAAAGGCGGCATAGGCGGAATATTGGAGGTGGAGGGTCTAGGGACATGTTCAGAGCCTGCATCCTTAAATTATTATTTACTTGACAGTTTCCCCTTTCACCAGATATGCAAGGTTTCTAACTTTTTATATTTTTTATGTGTGTCATTTTTTTTTCTTGTTTGAATAAATTTGAAGAATTTTTTTCTTGGACTTGTTTTTTTTTAAAAAAAATTATTAGAAATAGGTATGGATTTGTTTTTTTTTATTTGCTATACTGGAAAAAAAGTTACTTCGACAGAACTAATAACAAAAAAATGGTGTCAACTACTTACTCATTGATGATCTCTCTTCAAGAGGTTTCAATAATTTCAAGTACCTACCTTGTATTATTCGAAAATAATGAGTTGCGTTGTCAATTGTAATCATTTTATTATTCCGTTCGAGTAGTATGACCTTGAATGGCGTCAGAAGACGCGTTTGAATTTCATACGTTATGAACCTATTATCACGGTTTACGTCAAAAGAATTACATCACCCCAATAACTTTGAGCAAGCCACCCAAAATCAAAACATCATGTTTATTTATAGCAATTACCGAATTATTATTACAAAATCGATGTTATAGTGTTATTTAGTTTCCAGTAACTGCGGATGTTATCGAAATTAATCACATTTACCCGTATTACATTTTATACCTATTTACAAAGTCTTATCCATATTATGACTTTCCGAACCGTAAGCGGTTAGGAAAACTCCAACGTCAAACACTTGAAAATGATTAACAGTTCGCAGTCGTTGATAAGATGGATTGAATGAAAATTCATCGCGGTAGGTAAGGTACCTACGATAACATTATATATTATATCGGCATCATGCTAAATTGCAAAGCATTTTATTTTCATTCGTACAGTCTTACATACTACAAACGTCTTTTGATCCAAATAAAAAAAGAAAAACATTAATTTAACTTATCCAACTGACTATTTATTATCTTTTTCTTTTCTTTTGAAGTTTTTCAACTTCGGCCAGATTCGGCCGAAAAAGGAAGCAACTGAATTACTTTTGGTTTTGGTAATAATTGTCAGACAGATAGCTGTCTCTAGCCGTAGCGTGCTGTGTGTGTGTTCTAGCCGTATCGAGAAGAGTAAACAGGAACGGGACGGCCGTCACCCCCTGCATAAACATCAACTCATACCTGCACGTTTAAAGAGTCGTAAAAGCTTTATGCGACTTACGACCTCTTCAAAAGACAGTGCAGAGGACGAGAGATGCGCGCTATGGAAGCAGAAGCATCCAACTCCTACACATTTCATCACCCCGTCAGAACATCTCCCCCCTGGATACGAATTGCAGTGGCCAATCTGGAAATCTCTTAACCGACTGCGGACCCAGGTTGGCCGTTGTAAAAACATTTGGCCAAATGGGGCTTCCTCGACCCATCTCTAACACAGTGCCAGTGTGGAGCCGCTGCACAGGACATGCGTCATTTGCTATGCTGTCCATCCTGCACAACCACCTGCAGTTTTCAGGATCTATACGAGGCCAATAACAGAGCCGTAGAGGTTGCCAAATACTGGTCAGTAATAATTTAGTTACAGTACATCGACACGAAAAGAAGAAGAAGAAGCTGTCTCTGAAACTGGCTGTCTCATTTGTCTATGCTGCACTCATAGATAATGAGACATAAATGTAGGTTTGTGTATTTGTTATTGTTTAGTTTCACAACTTTTGTTATTTTGACAAGTAGTTATTGTGTTTCACCCTTCTCCTGTGGGTAAATTTTAGTGTAATTTTACTCCTGTGAGTAGTTTTTTTTTATTTTTTTTTATTCTTGGTAGGTTCGCGCTTGACCGCCATCTTACCCGATGGAAAGCGACGATGCAGTCCACGATGGAACGCGCTTATCGAGAAGTAACCTATTCATTCTTGACTTAAAGATTCCCGGGTTGTAGCTATCAGGAAACACAGATTCCGGCAAGGAATTCCACTTCTTAGCAAGTACGCAATTAAAGCTAAGAGCAATATTTAGCTTTTTTTATTGCAATGTTAAAAATATGTAAAACTTACTTTTTATCGTAATTTTCCCAGACTAAAGTATCATCGACAATTTTTTTTTCACACAAGTTTGTGTCTTATACACGCAATTAAAGTTACTACTCACCGCGAGTTTAGGCCAAGCGTTCGTGTACCAACCAATTAACCTACATACAACGTGTTGAATGAAAATGTGAAATATTTGACTTCGGAACGCGCTTTCCTCAGCTGCAGACGATTGAAATGATCGACTGAATGATTCATTCAAAGGCCCACATTCTGAAGAGAATTTATTGGTTTGGCAGAAAGTGATTTCTTTATCTAAGCTTTCGATAAAAACTGAATTGAGATTGATGTTAGAAATCGCAAGGATCGCCCTTTTTCAACCAATTTATAATAATAATAATATTCCACAACTATCACACAACGCCGTCTACTCCCAAGCTAAGCAAAGCTTGTGTTATGAGTACTAGACAACTGATAAACATACTTATATATTTCTAAATACATACAAATGTAGATAAATTACATACAGACACAGAACAAATGATCGTGGTCATCACACAAACATTTGTCTTGGGTGAGAATCGAAACCACGACCTCCGGCATAGCAGTCAGGGCCACTAACCACTAGACCAACAAGCCATTTATGTGGCTAGGGTTGCCAGGTCTTAAAACAGATAATCCAGACAGACCAGCCAGTTTAGCTGGATTTTGATACAAAGGCCGGACATTCATTATAATATTCATTCCAATAATAGCAATAGTATAATTAGTTAGCATTCACATTTTTTTTTAGACGTGTAAAACATCAAATAACTCCTCCCGCTCTGGATGAAGCGACAGGGCGTGTTAGTCTTTTACTCAATATAACCTATCTGTATTTTTTCAGTTGCTCTTTGCGTTCCAGGGCTAAAGGTAACTCTTCCAAACAATCCTGCAGCGGTGATCTACACAGTGTTGAGAAATACTTATTTTTCTGGAGGGAAATTACCTTAAATCCTTAAGTTGGCTCATTTTACTGGTCAGCTAGTTTACAATAAAATAAAACTTTTGGTTATAGCTTGTGCTAACTATTCATGGTAAACCGGACGGTGCAGTAAAAAAATGGTCTAGTTTAAAAAGCCGATCAGGCCAGACACAAAAAGTCTTTATATCCGGCTTCGTGGGCCGGACGCCTGGGGCCTTACCATCACGTGTCATAATATCAAGCGTGCGAGTGAGAAAGAGGGATAGAACTATACATCTCGTATAGCTCCATCCTTTTAACACTTCAGTTTAGATCGCCAAAAAGATCGTGGTGAACGCTTAGTAGCACACAGCTCTGAAGGTGGAGGTAAAACTCAACACCTCATCGAAAGTCGCTACCATCATTCCATGTTATTTTGTTTCTTTCATAACGCTTGTAAACAGGCCTGTGAATCTAAAGACCAAGAGATACCTTATTATAACATTATACATGGTAAAAATAATTGTTAGAACACACGCTTCAACAATGAGTGTGATAAAAAATTACATTTATTTCCGTCGATTTACACAATCCTTTGCAACATTGTGGGAAATAACATTTGATTATCAAAGTTTGCGAACTATCTCATATCTCATTAATGAATGAAGAGATGTCTCAGCGAGAAAGTGAAGAGACTGGATATGAATAGAGAAAGTACATAGTAGGTACTCAATGTGAACAAGTCAGCGGATCTCTAAGAAAGTAACATCTTCATACTGCGGAAGTTATCATAAATAATACATATACAATATTGACAACTTATGAAAAATGCCGTTAAGCGTGTTCAATATTATCCTGTGCTCATTTTGCTAGAATATTTTATACTAAACTATAAATAACACTAACAAGAAATCTTTTTTCTAAAAACAGCACACAATTGGTTATTAGATAAATCAGTAATTATCATTTCTGGTATGAGGAAGACTGGGGGCGTGGTGGGAAATATCTCGCTATCTCTTTTTGCTATATTACATCTATGTACGAGTATAATCTAGTATATAATTTTAACCTAATATTTACTTTATTAATTTGCAGTACACCACAGACTGCCCCCCTTTTTCTATTTCAAGTTCTTACAGTCCATCCTAAGGTTGTCTGGTAGATATCGCTGTCAGCGATAAGACCGCCTTTGTACCCACAGATTTAAGTTATCTTTATCTCGTGTATAAGTTTTATTACTATTTTGGTGTACAATAAAGTTTATATTCTATTCTATTCTTTTATACACACGTAACCTAAAGTGACGTCGTATTTCAATGTGCGCTTTTTTAATCAGCTACTTAACAGTTTCCCCTTCCGTCAGATTTGAAAGATTCCTTCCAACTAAAAAAAAGAAATAATTAACCAACTTCACTACTTCAGACTTTATTTCGGAAGTCGGTGTTTCTCGGTAGTTTGTTTCTTATTTAACACCGACTTCCAAAATTAAAGTTATTTTGATTGTTTTAGTGTTTTTTTGTTGTAAAAAGATTTTATTTCACACTTTTTAGTTGCGATACACTTATAGCCAGAGTACCTATTTCTCATGACAGTGCTAGGATACATTGTGTTATTATGAATTTCCCGTGTCCACCTTCCACCTTCCGTCTCCATCATCAGATCAATTCGATAGTACCTTTAGTCAAAGTGCCGTCTCATGACAATTCTAATAAGCCCAAACACGGCTAGGATACATTGATTAATTACGGTTCCTGTGCCTATCTTCCGGCTTCATCATCATCATCAGATCACTTCGATGATACCATTTTCAACAGAAACATTTATTTATTTGTATTGTCTTACTCGCTAAATTATCTTCATTGTGATATCTATGTGAGTGTGAAGTTCCGTTGGCCATTTCTAGTCTTCTTCATCAGTTCCACACAGTTACCTATAATATTTGAGGAGTTTCCTCGATTCCTCATGGATCCCATCATCGGAACTGGATTTTGAAAAAAAAAATAACCAATCTGGAAGCATATCTTTTAAGGGGAAAAAATTGCAAATCAGTCCATAAACGACGGAGTTCTGAGTTAACAAACATTAAAAAATCCTCCTACTTTTTTGGAAGTCGGTTAAAAATTGAATGAATTCGATAAATTCTTTCCATTTGTATAGTTAATTTTTGATAAATTTATATAGTTAATTGAGAAAAATAGAGGGGATGTATTCTATTATATAAGGTGTTAAAAAATTAACTTTAAGAATTTCGAGGGGACATTGTACTCCTTATTATGAACAACTTTCACTATGGGATCAAACCTGAAATCGCGAAAAAAAATCAGCTGCTCCCTACGTTTATGTTCGCATAACTCGTCAAAATGTATGGAGCAGTTGATTTTTTTTTTCGCTATTTCAAGTTTGGTCCCATAGTAAAAGTTAGTACTAATTTAACATTATGTACAAGTGTTATGTACCTAGTTTTTGATTATCACTATAGTTTGGTTCCAAGAGCCATCGGAGGATAGTTTCTTTTTGCATACTATGCATTTATTAAGGTTCATTGTCGGTTATATTTTATTTACTTTATATAAGTATCTACCCAAGTACCTAGCAGAAGAAGGTACGAGTAGGAAAATACAGTCTCTTGTTTTTTTTTTTTGAGTCAACTGGTTAATTTCCGGATTGCATTTGAATTTTCGGCACTAACTAGTAGTGGTTAGTTCTGGAAATTCGGACGTACCGTCGAAGAACAGTAAAACTTGAGTATTCTTAAGACCAATGAATGACATTATGTGGATTTTAATAAAACAAAAGTAATGCAATTTAAAACTATGCTATAACCTTGGTTAGTTTGACCTATCTCCAATACCAGAGGTCCTATAATAGTGCGATTTTTTTATTGTAGGTAGGTAAGCATTCGCCGAAACGGGGTCGCTTACAATGGACCTCATCAGAGGACTTAAAGTCACCCAAAGGGCAATGGAAAGGACTATGCTCGGAGTTTCCTTGCGTGATCGAATCAGGAATGAGGATATCCGTAGGAGAACCAAGGTTACCGACATAGCACGAAGAATCGCCAAACTTAAGTGGCAATGGGTAGAACATATTGCTCGCAGAACGGAAGGCCGTTGGGGCCGAAAGGTTCTGGAATGGCGACTACGTACCGTAAGACGTAGCGTTGGAAGGCCTCCTACAAGGTAGACCGAAAACCTGGTAAGGGTTGCGGGAATCCGATGGATGCGAGACGCACAGAGCCGTTCGTTGTGGCGACAATTGGGGGAGGCCTATGTCCAATAGTGGACGTCTTTCGGTTGAAATGATGATGATGAGGTAAGTGATCGATTCTTTTTAATATTATTTTTGATAGGTTCGCGTTTGACCACTATCTCTCCTGATGGTAAGCGACGATGGAGCACGGTTGCGTAGAAATCTATAAAACCTATTCACGCTTGACTTAAAGTCCTTACAAACCGTTTGCAGTTGCCAGGAATCACAGACTCTGTCAGGGAATTCCACTCCTAAGCTGTACCTACTTACAAAAAATGTGTTTCCAAAACCTTTTGTGCGTATGGGGTCATGGGGTAGACGTCCGCCAACCGGTGACGCATCACCATTCCTGTGGTTGCCCGATGGTGGTACGTAAGATGGAACTGATGTCAAATCGTATAGACACGGTTTTCCAGGATGGTGGTGTTTACACAGTTTTAATACAAATTGACGTTAAAAATCTTGCTCCAAGGTGACCAAGGCCACTGTTTTGGCCATAAACAAGTAACTAAGTAATATAAGAATGCCTGTATGCTCAGTAACGTCAATCACTAATACTTAAAAGTTGCTAGAAAATCGAACACACGATTATAAACAATTAAAGTTCGTTAGTTGATTTGTAGGAAGTAATCTATGGAATTGCTGAACTGATTAAAAAAAAATCTTTCACCAGTAGGTACGATTAGTAATCAACGTTATTTCTGAGTGACATAGGCATTATATTAAATTGTGATGAATAATACTTTTAACGCTAAAAATGTCTGACGCCCAATGTCTGCGGAATGGGTACGGGTCAGCTAATGGGAATTTAATTTTCTGTCAGCTTAAAGTTACAACGGATTGCGTCTGCACTGCAGATGTTACATATTATCACATTTATAATTTATGACGCATCCTTACCCGTCTCTAATCAATGAAAAGGCACTCGTCTCAGCTTTAAAGATCTTATCCGAAACACCCTAAGCGTAGATTAATGGGTTATATCCGAAGCTGAGATAGCCCGAGGAATCGCCAAACTAAAGTGGCAGTGGGCAGGGCACATTGCTCGTAGAACGGACGGTCGATGGGGCCGAAAGGTTCTAGAGTGGCGACCGCGCACCGGAAAACGCAGCGTTGGAAGGCCTCCCACAAGGAAGGTGGACCGACGACCTGGCGAGAGTCGCGGGAGTGCGGTGGAAGCGAGACGCACAGGATCGGTCGTTGTGGCGTCGCTTGGGGGAGGCCTATGTCCAACAGTGACTTCTTTCGGCTGAAATGATGGCTGTTGGTACCGAAAGATTCATTTGACGACCTAAACTGAACTTTTAAAAGTTCAGTTAAGGATGGAGCTATAAGGGTGTATAGCTCCAACCCTCTTTCTCGCTCGCACGCTTAACATTTTAAGATATCATGGTAAGGCCCAAGAACTCAATCAATGACTTTAAGGACGCTTTCGCAGAATTTACATTTCTTCCAAGAAATAGCTATCGGTACAAACCAAATATATTGACGTATCGATCAGCTTATATCATTTGGACTGAGTGGGCAATTTATCACGTATTGTGAGCCGACGTTTGCTACGCATTAGCCTGAAATATAGGTTACGCTCCACAATTTCCCACGCCCGTTTTTCCTATTTCAACAATAGACTTTTTTAGGTGCGGTGCAGACAGCAGATACGCTACCATATAAGGCGAATTCCACACGACATGCAGCAGAGCGGATAAAGCGCGGTGTTCACGCGCCGATGCGCCCGCTGAGCACGCGACTTGCCGATTTCTGAACGACATCACACCAAAATGTGATATTATACCGCACGCCGCACCGGCTAACGGTCCGCGTTAATTTGATAATTTTACTGGTTGCTCTCTCTCATTTAAGTTTAAGACAAGTTTATGTTCGTGTGCGTTGCATTCGCCTGCACACACCCGTGCGCACTTTCGGAAACACTTAATTATTAAGCGCATACCGAAAGGTGCACGTAACCGGCGACAATATTTTGGCACTACATAATTTGTAATTTAAATGGCCTACGTAATACCTCGGAAGCTTAAGGAGTTAATGAGCTACAAACTGTCTCTGTTATTTAATAAAATTAAAAATTCATGACTGCATGTTTGTTTTTTAATTTAAGAATTTAGATGGCATTTGAACAACTGTATATTTTTGGAAATTATCTCGTGCTAGACTACTATTTTATGCTTGTTTGCTTTGACGTCGTTAGCTTTTTTTACGGGAGAAATCATCAAATAACTCCTCCCAGTGTGGGAGGAGTTATTTTATGTTTTTTTTTAATGATATGAACTGGTGCTTGTCTGCGATCCCACCCGATGGTAAGCAGTGATGCAATCGTTGATGGTGAATCGCACTAGTTTTTTAAAAGCCTATTCACTCTAGCCTTGAAGTCACATTAATTATAAGAGGACGGGAAGACCGTTGCAGGCAAATTGTTCCAATCCTTCGTCGTATGTGGTATAAACGACGAGGCGAAACGCTTAGTTCGGACCGTAGAGGTGTCAACAACGTAAGGGTGGACGCTCGCCATACGTCGGGCTGTCCGATGGCAGAATCGTCAGGACTATTCGTCATCGCCGATATTTTACCAATCTGACAGGTAGCTGTCAGATGGTCAGACATAAAATATCTTCTGGTTTATTATATTAGGTAGTCTCTATTGTATTAGCCTAACGTGGACAGGTGGTTTACAGTTATGAAATTACATAAGGTAACGCCATCACGCCTATATTCCATTCACAGAAGGAGGTGTGCCTAGGGTACACCTACATTTCGCCAATTATATTTAAATCCTATGTATGTCCTATGAAGGCAACTTTGAAAGTGGCCCCCAGTGACAGTTGAATGGGATTTGCGGCGGCGATCTCTCGCGCCGGGCCTTGGTACAGGCCATGGTCCGGAGCGAGGAGGAGTGGCAGGCGGTCGCCTTCTTTTGCGAAGCTGTAATGCTAAAGGAAGCAAGCGAAGGAGGCAACCGCCGTCGGGATTCCGATCCCGTTTTTCAGCCACCGTAGGCGCGGGCTGGGCGGACGGCGAGCAATGGGTAGCTCGCCGTCCGGATCGATCCCAAGTCGTCGACGGCGCGAATTGTTCCACGCGCGCCTCAAGGAGATGTCAGCAACTGTAGGGGCCCAGCAAGGTCGAAGCCTAGTGGGGCCAAAGGGTCTGATTCTGAAAGGAAGACTCGGCCCTGGTACGAAAGGCAACGAAGGAACAGGAGTGCGTTTTTAGTCAGTAAAAGTCTGACACTATCCCACCAAAAAAAAAGGATTTTTTTTTAGACCCGGAACCACTTTGGCCCGGCTTACAGGGTATAGGGGCCACCACTGCTCTTTTTTTTATTTATATCCCAGTCACAAGAATTTTAGCACTATCAATAGATACGTAGAACACCAACCCTGGACCTAGAAGCAACCCATATGAATGCTATAGGTAAGCCAGTAAGTTGCACAACTATCGTTCTATAAAACCTAACAAACGCACATAATTATCTCAGTCTCCCTTAAACAACAAGTTTGATTAATTAATCCGTAATACCATAGACATCTGGTATCACAACAACAACCTCGCGTTGTTCTCTTTAGCCATAAAAAGGCGGGACACGACACCTCTTTGCGCTCCATGTTTGGCCAGAAATCGACTCTGCGCAGTTTTTACCCTTATACTGACACAACATATTATGTAGTCGTAAATATCTTACACAACTTACCGAGTGTCTTACGCTTTACAACTTTTAAGTACAGAAAATTGGGAATCAAACGAAGAAATTGAGAAGAAATCTTGGGCGAAATGTTGATTCTAATTTTATGAGCGCCGAAACTAAAATGCGACTTTACGCGTAGACAAGAGTATTACTACATGTAAGATAATAATATTGTATTTCAGTTTCGGCGCGAAGTAAAATCGCGTATTTGGGCAGTAGGTACTTACACAAATTAAGCAAAAATTGGTTCAGGATGAGAAACTCTCAACTTGAGACTCTTACAGACAGGAAGTAAGAAACAAAAGCGAGGGTCTGAGCCATACTCAGCACAGAGTTTGATAAGGAATTACGGTTTTTAGGTAGTGAAAGGTTAAGCACTACCTAGACAACAACGGCCGCAATGTGTCGAAGAGTTCGAAAAAAGAAGGAACCTTCTCTGTAGGGTTGCCAACTTTTATTAGAAGAAATAGAGTATATATTTGATTTTAAAGGAGGTAAATAAAGAGTACGAACGTATAAAAAGAGCATAATTAATAAAAAAAGAAAATGGTTTTATAACACATAACATAACAGCTTTTCATTGTTTTTAAAATAATTGTACGATTTCAAACATACCAACTCTATGTTTACATAGATCAGAGGCTAATTTTTAATAATTTTTTAATGAAGCCCTTTTCCTCTTTTCCTGCTACTTCCCATTCATGACCTTTCAGTAAAGTCGACTTCTTTAGTTATGATAATAGTATGTATCATATATGCGAAACTGGCACTAGTATAGTAAACATTGTGTAAAAAAGAGTATTTTAGCGTCCTCTATTAGTATTATAGATTATAGAGTACGCCTACATGATATAGAGTACTATACTCTATTTTAGAGTGCTGTTGGCAACCGTACTTCTCTGTCTTCTTTTAGAATTAGGTACCTATCTGAGCACTAGACACCTTAGAATGATACTGTTTTATATGGATCGGCAGGCATCAATACTTATGGCTATTTTAGGTAGGTCACGCTTTGGTTTAATAATGGCACTAGCGATGCAAGCACAGACTGACACAGGGAAGGGGGTTGGTTCTAAAAAGGATATACCTACTACTATCATGGTCCTGGAAAGCTAAACACAGCTGAAGGTACATAGGTGTAGCTTAGTCAGTAAAAGTTTGACACTTCCTCTCGCCCCAACAGCAATACATGTAGCCTAAAGGTAGAACTACACTGCGCACACGTGTGCCACACACGCCGATCTGGGCGCGTCGGTCTCCAGACATTTTATATAGAAACTAGACTTGTAGAGCTACACTTGATCTACACCACGCGACGTTGTTCTACATACAAATCAGGCGTGTTACATGTGTGCATCGGTCTAATGTAGTTCTAGCTTTAGACCGACGCACACGTGTAACGCGCCTAATATGCATCACAAATGTGCGACTGGCACTAGTATAATAAACACTGTGTAAAAGAGTATTTTAGCGTCGTCTATTAGTGTTATAAGATTATAGAGTACGCCTACATGATATAGAGTACAATACTCTATTTTAGAGTACGGTTGGCAACCCTAGGCTTACCACATATGCCCGGAGATTTGATCGGTGTGTTGGTCATAATAAAATGATCTTGTCGAAAACAAATCAAGAAATCAACGCTCTGGATAACTATATCATTAAGTAGTGCATCATGCAAACTAACACCATCCGTGGTCATTTTACATACTTGAATCCGAAAAAAATGGATTAGTTAAACTCAGGATTTTTTTGTTAATGTAGGTAACGTGAAAATAATAAAACGATCATTCTAATTATGTAATCAACAAATTACATATAGACCTACCTTGTTCCTGGCACTTTGGTTTATAATGCCACCTATGGGTGCCGGGTGGCTTGAAGTAAAGTCCTTGAATTGAAAGTACCAACCAAGCATTATTGATTTTTTCTGACTGGCGACAGACTGGCGGTTGTGTAGCGTTTAGCGACATCTATTTTAAAAACGAATTGCTACTGATGTAGAACTTAGCGCGATATAGCGCCATCTTCTGGAAGATACAGACATATTGATCAAAGATAAACTTAGTGATCCAAAACCTTACTAATTTATTTTTATAATTTGGTTTCTAACAAAAGGTGGCAAATAAAATAGTTTATTTATAAGATATTTTTAAAAGTTAACATTATTTATTCGAGAAACTAAACGTAAATTCTTGTGACATGATTAAAAAAAAAGTAAACTAAACAGCTGCTGCCATGCGCTCTGTCCTTGTAATTCGGATTTCAAATGTGAAACATTGGCTTCATGTCATCTCTTTCTCTCATATGGTAATGTCAATAAGATTTTTGAACACCATGCTTCAAATGCTTAATTTTCAAACTTGACTTTCCGTCTTTATGTTCGCCTCATATTTTTATTCCTTGTTCCTTGTGAAATAAAAATTGACCGTTTTCTATTTGACGTACACTTTATTATAAAGTTCTCAGAAGAATTGGAGGAATTTGTGAACAAATGACTTTTGGGAGATTCGCTAATTTGAATTGGAATACTTGTATTGGAAGTAATGGGGATAACATATTTCGTACTATGACAGAGAATAGGTATGTTTACCTCGTGAGTTTATATATAAATTGTATCTATAGTTAACCTATTGTGTTCTTTGCTCTTTAATCATTTATTCCCTTTCTAGGAAAAGGTCCCGCGAGGACGATTCGTGTGAATTTATGCCATTGTCAAAGAGGATAAATAACTTGCATATCAACAACAACCTAAACACGAATGGTTCTCAAACGCAAGATGCTAGTCATAGCCAGATTAATGGAATAAATACGGAGAATGGAATCTCATCACCGAGTTCATCATCAGGTTCAGAACGAAGACCAAGCTATGAGCCTGGAATGAATTCCAACCAAAGTAGCTACTATTATGACAATAAGCTATTATTTGAGCTACATTTAGAAAGAATACAGAGATGTGGGCAGCAATTTCCATATTAAAATTAGTTTTAGTGGTACTTATTTAAGTTTTTTGTGTATTATTTGTTATGTGTAATATTAATTAGCACTTATTTAAATTGTAATTGTACCTTTTTTAATTAAAATTGTTGAAGCATGGTAACAATTTTAATTTTGATTATGGCATTTCAATGACACATGTCAAATCGATGATAAATTTTTGACCAACCACGATGTAGAATTAATGCGCCACCTGGTGTTATATTTCGTACACTACAAAAACAGTATGGCGGATTTCATTTGTAGTAAATGGTAAAAGAGAAGGGGCGTCGTTGTTTATTTGTTTATAATTAATTATGGAATTTATCCAGAGCTTTGTTGAAGTGATAAACTAAGTAACTGGGAAAAAAAAAGAAAATTTAATGTCAAAGGTAAGTCGTGATACATAACGTTTTGTTTACAACGTGTGAATATCCATGACCTTATTTTGGAAGCGGTACTCCGTAGTACCGTTAGACGGGGCGCGTGGCCACCTGAGCGCTCTCGAGAGAGTGCCGCGAGGGCCGCGTTCAACCCCTCCTCTCGCGATTTCCCTGGCGGTGGAGGAAGGAGCCGGGAGCGGGAGTGATTTGGTGACGGCACATGGAGGGGATCCCGCATCATGGTGGGGATGCGACGCGTGATTTTTGCACAGCCGCAGCCGGTCAAAAGGACTGGTAGGGGTGAACAACCTTCAATTTCTGTCTGGTTTCGCCCACGAGCATGCGGGGTTCCCTCATAAATGCTATGAATCGAATTATTTTTTATTTATTTGTAATTGCGTAACTGAAAAAATATCGGCCATATTTGTTGCGACTCCTTTGTCCTAAACCATGAATGACATTTTGGAATCCTCCTGTAACCCTGGCTGAATGTACGTTACAAAACTACTGTTATTTCTTAACTTTTATCATTTGATTGTATGAATGAAGCAGATAGATAAAACGAAATCGTCCCACGAAATTATGAGGTCAATGACACAATAAACTTGTGTGACCTTATTTGAACTTTCTATTGCCAAAATGCCTGTTATCGGCGCAAACTTTCAAGTTTCAAGGTATTTCTAGGATAAATTGAACTGTTTCAAGCTTAGGAAGTTAATGAAGGCGTCACTTTTATTTAAAAAATATTAAAGTATGAAGCCTTTAACATTCAGTATGGGTAGGTACAGTTAACGAAGATGATTAGCCAACCAGCTTGCTTCCCACAGCTAGTGAACCACAACCACAGCTCACTGGCTTGTGAAAGTACAGCAAAGAGAAAGTGAGCATCATGCTAGAGCTACATGTGCATACATACACATACACGCCAATTGTCTGTCAGTATGTATAACAAACTCGTCGGTCGACTATCGGGCCTGCATAAAAAACTTTCTTTAACCCACTTTCTTATTAGTAGTAGTTGGCGATCATCTTTCGCCTCTCACCGTGGCTGAATTAATTTTAGTGTAGTGCCGTGTTTGGTGGTCGGTAGTGGTATGTGCCCTACCATCGTGGTCCCAGTGTAGTCCCGTGCGCAGTGGCGCCGCGGTGGTGGGACATTGGGACGTGGGGATACGCGTTGCCATAGTGACTCAAGTGGGACAGTGAATTTTATTTTTTTCCCGCTTCGGCGGCGAAGCGCGGAGGGTTAACAATAATGTGCGACATGCAGAAGATGCCCACTAGAGAAGATGCCTCTTGGTATGGGGATGAATTCTTTTTGAATTATAATCATTTTCAAGTGTATGTTAGTCAATGACTGATTAGTCTCTGCAAATGTGCTGAATATTTGGTAAATTCTGCTTTGTTTACATCAATTCATCATCTAACTATTGTGGACTACAATTTTTTGCCATAGTCGGTGGAAAACTAAAATTGAACGGAACACAGGAATTGAGAGCTCTCACCATTATAGCCCATTTCAAAAATCATTTTTAAATGTATTTAATACTATAACGTTTCCTACTTTCACTGGTGCTGTGTGACATTAATTCCACAAATAAGGAGTCAAACAACTTTCTTAACTGGCAGGTTCACTCTCTATTGCTAAATATAACAATTTTTTTTTATAGAGACTAAAGCTTTTCAATCTGATAAAATAAATATTAATCCTGACTTTAAATTAAAAAAAAGAATATAATGAACAATATCAAATTTAAAATATTGTTGCTGAAGCTGTCCTCCTACCTAAACTCCATGTCGGGGAACATAACAGTAATCATTTTGATTTTAATAACAGTATTCATTCAATATCATCTTCTAGAATCTTCATTAATACAATCTTAGGAAACTATCCTAAAAACTTTGCATAATCTACTGCAATCAATATCACCAAATTAAGGTCATCGGTATTCCCATGTTCCACTAAGCTATTGTCTCAACAGAGAAAGAAATAACTGTATAGAAATAATAGTAGCATGATCTGAATTTGTAAGCACCTTAATTATTTAAAAAACTTTGTATTTTTGTATTAATAAAAAATTAATGTGTTCCTAAAAGCAGTCATTATTTATTACTGGTTTCCCGCAACAGCTTCATACAGGTATTAGAAATCTTTGAAACTCTCGGCTATCCTTTACTATATATGTATATACTATACGCCTAAACCTTCCTCATGAATCACTCTGTTGATTGGGGAAAACTGCAAAAGAAACCGTTAAGCAGTTTCTCAGACTATTGCGAACATACAGACAGAAAGATGAAGAGCACTTTGTTTTATAACATGTAAATATAGAAATTCCTAAGAAGAATACTCCAGTAATCTCCAAAATGAACATTATTTGGTCCTTACCTTTATATTGCTTTGGAAGCAGGGTCCACATAGGTAATCATGGTGATGTGGATTGTTGTAGGGGACCTAAATAAAAGATTTATCCAACCTAAAATCGTGAGAAAATGTATGATAGCATGATTTTGCAGCTAATTATAAATGGGGTAGGGTTTGTAGGTAGCTAATTGGTGGAATACAGGCAAAAAAATTTCTACTTCTAAACAAGTCTTCAAACTAGTCTGCTAACATAGGATTGATTTAATACATGAACCCGCTTGTCTCTTTATACCAAAAAAAAGCATGGTATTTAGAACCTATGGTATTCTGCTGTCATTTTAAGCATTTTCAAGAGAAAATGCTTAAAATGCATAGGTTTATAAGAATAAACCTATGCAGTAATATGTTACATTTAAGGGGTTGACCAATAATGGACAATAAACCAAATAGATTTGAGCATTAAGGAAGCAATGTCTAAAGACCATAATGTAGTTTTAACCCAAATGTTGACTTGTAGAGAATCAAAAAATCTTGTTTTGTTAATTCCCATTACCATTAATAAAACTAATTGATAGGATTGAGTATAACATAAAGGGCATAGATAAATTTAACTAAAGGATGCATTCACTTTAAGGGCGTTCATTTTTCTAGCAACTGTCATTAAGTTTAAATAAATAAAGAGAAAAATCATTATTTTTCAGTGACGAGGACACTGATATGAATTTCGCTACATTCTCAGCAGTGGGCAATGCTGGCACACACTTTGTGACCACAGGTGGCCAGCTGCCCGTTGCTAAGCTGCAGCAGAATGTCAACAATGGGACTGGAATGTCACAGGTAAGACTAGAAGAATAGCAGATTTTTTTATTTTAGGATTTAAATGGATACAAGACTTCTGAAGAATTAAAGACAGCGTAAAGTAGTATGTTAGCCTTATGTGAGTTTACATGTTTGTGATTGCATCCATGATATGGGAGAATTCTGTTGTGAATGTTTTTTGTCAAAATAGAATAAAATAGAAATAGCCTAAGAACCATAGTTCATATTGATTGTTATACTTGTGAATTGCTTTACAATACAGGCCAGTTTGTTTACTACTTCCTCAATACTTAAGTTTTTATGTTTTTCTGCCTTTTTGATTAACCGAGTGCAAAACTATTAAATGAGTGATCTGGTTCTATGAAGTACCTATAGAGATTTGTGCACAGCTGATGACAATGGCATAAAAAACATAGTCGGCCTTGTAATGTTAAGTTTTTATGTTTTTCTGCTTCTTTTAATTAACCGAGTGCACAGGAGGGATGAGACGCATGTTACTAAAAGAGTTATGAGTTTACATGTGGATGGAGAGGGAGAGGGAGACTAAAGAAAAGATGGATGGATTGTGTGAAGAGTGATATGAAAGAAAAGGAAGTTAGTGATAACATGACGAGTAACAGGGCAGAGTGGAAGAAAAAAACGTGTTGCGCCGACCCCAAATAACACGGGACGAGGGCAGGAAGATGATGATGACAACTATTAAATGAGTGATTTGGTTCTATGAAGTACAGAGATTTGTGCACAGCTGATGACAATGGCATAAAAAAGCATAATCGGCCTTGTAATGTTCCCACTGCTGGGACTCTGTCTCCTCTCTAGGAGAGGGAATGGGCCGTAAACGGTGGTTAGTGGCTGTCATATGTCTTCGATGTTTTGGTTTTAGGACATGCTGGTTTCACGATGTTTTCTTTAACGGTTTTGAAAGCACTGGTGTTGATATAAATTACACAAAGTAATGCATCTGGCTGGGTTTGAACCCGCGACTTCACAAATTCAATAATGATACAAACAAGTAAACCTACCATTTATAATACTTACTTTCAGTTCTGCCTATCTCTGGGGAGTTCAAGGTTCAATATTTATTCCGTGCGGGAATCGAACCCGCGACATGTAGCGTAGCAGCCAATCGCTCAACCACTGTGCCAGTCGTGCCAATTGTTTGAAAGTTAAATAAATGTCGCAAACTCCTTTCTATCTTAATAATATGTTAGCAGTTTCTTTATGTAAGTCAACAAATTGATGAGCGACAAGTACATTATCACATAATAATAAATTCACTCAGGCGATAAAACACATTCATTCAACATGCATGCTTCTAAAACATCTTCAATAATTTTCGATTACTAACTTTCACTGAAAAGTTTGGAATTCATTTTCAATGAATATTTGTTTTTAGCCATTGGAGACGAGTTTCTAATGATATTTATAATATTTTCATCTCTGTTTTCCATTTTAATACTCAAATGTTGATAGTGTAGTATTTTAAAGTACAGAAATGCCTATAAATCGTTGTTACACAACTAGAGAAAGCCGTACCGAGGAAAAACCGACGTTATTTAGAAACTACACATTCATTCAATTGTTACATAAACATAGACAAAGGATATGTTCTAACAATGTCTCAGAGGTGGTAATCACTGCGGGAACATTTGAAAGAGTTGCCGTGGCCCTAGAACGCTAAGGTCAAATGGAGGAACATAGGTGGGTTTTAGCCTGACACCTGATTAAAACTCTTTTGTGTTTTTCAGTTGCCTTTTTCGTTTTAGGGCTGCGGGTAAGGCCTACTGTACATTGACGCGTAGCGTCTTATACGCTGGCCTGTTGGTCTAGTGGTTAGTGACCCTTACTGCTATGCCGGGGGTCGTGGGTTCGATTCCCACCCAGGACAAATGTTTGTGTGATGAGCACGATCATTTGTTCTGTGTCTGGGAGTAATTTATCTATAATATGTATGTATTTAGAAATATACTAGATGACCCGGCAAACGTTGTTTTGCCATATAAATAATATTGTATGTATTTTTGTATGTTGTATCATAAAAAAATAGAAATTAAAATTCTGTCTAAAAAATAAAAATAAAAATTTAGGGGTAGACTACCCCTAACATTTAGGGGGATGAAAAATAGATGTTGGCCGATTCTCATAGATACCGGATAAGCACAAAAAATTTCATCAAAATCGGTCAAGCTGTTTCGGAGGAGTATGGCAACGAAAACTGTGACACGAGAATTTTATATATTAGATAAGTAGATTTGTTTATCAGTTGTCTAGTACTCATAACACAAGCTCTGCTTAGCTTGAGACTAGACGGCGTTGTTATTATTATTATACGCGTATTCGTTATTATACGCTTGGTCTATGCCTGCTTTGCAGCTTATACAAAACTATGAAACACTGTCGACGAAACTGCAATGACACGAGCTGTGAGTGGGCGTACACCAAGCCTATAGAAGCTACCATAGAAAATACTCTGTGTTTGAGGTACGAAACCATCAAATGCCTTCAGGGTAGAGCGAGAACGCGTGTTAAACTTTTACTGACTAAAATCCATCTGTTTCCTTCAGTTACCCTTTTGCCTTCCAGGGCCACGATAACTCTTCACGGCCATAACGGGTATCTGCGCTATTGGGTCCCTAAAGTTTTGCTGACATATCTTTGAGGCGCGCGTGGAACACTACGCGCCGTCAACTCGGGCACGGTCCTCAATGAACTACCCATTACTCGTCGCAAAAGCCGGGAATTGCTCTTCGTCTCCCGACGTAAAACCTGCATGCTGTTGCATGTTACTTGTTTGTGAAGTTAAACAAATTATTTACACCAGTCTTATTTTAGAATAGCAATGACGTATTTGTGATGTCAGAAAAATTCCCAAAGCTAATTTATTCTCGTTAAAACCTTGCAAGAGTTCGTGCTGATTGATTATTTCTTAGAAAACTGTACACGTATTGAGTTCATGACTATAACAGGAACTCTATAGCGTGATTGTAGTTTTGCTATGATGATAGTTCGTTGTGATTTGGATGACTAACTGAAACTTTGGTAGCGCACAAAGGAATAGCAAATATAAGAATTAGTTCCTTATTACATGTAGCAGAGATGAGAATGTTGAGATAGATGTGAGGTGACGAGAATTGATAGTGATAAATTAGTATATTAGAGGAAGTTTGAAAGTGGCGCCAGTGACTGAAAAGTTGAAAGGAAATCGTCTTCTTCGTGAAGAGGAGGGATGAAACGCATATTACTAAAAGAGTTCTGAGTATACATGTAGATGGATGGAGAGGGAGAGTGAAGGCCAAAGAAAAGATGGCTGGATTCTGTGAGGGGTGATATAAAAGAAAAGGGAGTCAGTGATATTGTGACGGGCAACAGAACAGAATGGAAGAAAAACACGTGCTGCGCCGACCTCAAGTAATATGGGATAAGGGCAGGAAGAAGAAGACTCATCTTAGAACCTAAGTGTGCGGAAAGGAATTTCTTCTTTTTTTCCAGCGGCTTTGGTCGCGTGATTGTAGAAAATTGTGTTAGAATTCTTAAGACAACGTAGTCCTATGATAAATAGTGGTGTCCGAACGCAAGAGGGCTTTCTACCAAAACCGAATCTCGAAATAGAAACCGTAGTATTTTCAGACACATTAAAAATCTATTGTTTCCTGAATATTTCCAATCAGTACATATTATGCAACGCAAAGGGCAACTGAACAAACACAGGTGGGTTTTAGTTAGTACGTTTAGCCTGACACATACCCTCTCGCTCTACCCAGAGCAGGAGAAGTTAATTGGTGATTTCAGACCTCAAAAAGAGAAAGAAAAACTTCTATAACAATAAAGCAAGACATCCTAGCTATAGTTGTGACAGGTGGAGAAGCCATCATGGACTGCAACTTATTTATATTTCTTCGTTGCAGGTATGCGTGGCCATGGGTGATGGCGGGATGCAGTATGTGCGCGCTCTTGACGGCAGCGTGCAGGCAGCGCCCCAGCTTATCTCCCTGCCCATCCAACTGGCAGGAGCTAAACCTGGTATGAGTAGAAGCTATGGTTTTTTAGGGTTCCGTACCTCAAAAGGAAAAAACGGAATCCTTATAGGATTACTTTGTAGTCTGTGTCTCCATACGGGAATTGAACTACATAGGTATGGTTGTACGGAACCTTTAGTGCGCGTGTCCGACCCACCGCGATCCGGCGCGAGTGCCCAGTTTTTTACATGGTAAACTCACACACATCATCAAACCGTCAACCTTCGTGAAATATGATATTATATACTAGATAAAATATTGCCTATGTCACTCAGGAATCAAGCAGCTTTCTACCTGAGAAAAAAATTTTGCAATCGGACCAGTACTTTCAGAGATTACCTCCTAGCAACGACCTTACAGCCACTAGGCGAAGCATGTCTGTCAACACTGATTATAGATCTGATGTCTCGAACAATCAGAACGTAGTACCCCGCTCCCCATACCTCGGCTAGTTGACAGAATTGTTTTGGTGCGCTAGTCCAAGCATGAGGCGTCTAGTGGCTGTAAGGTCGTTGGTAAATATAGAATACTGCTGCCAGCGGCTTCGCCTGTGTGAGAGTAAAAAATTGTACCAAGGGAACATACTCTTGGGTTAAAAAATCCTGTATGCTAGATCGCAAGAGCAACTGAAGGAACATGGGTGTGGCTTTAGTCAGTAAAAGTCTGATAAGCTCTCACGCTCCGCCCTAGAGCGCGAGAAGTCATTAGATGATATTCCACCTTAAAAAAAAACTTATTCAATTGTGACACAGACATGGAATGCCCCTCTTTAACTGTACTCCAAATAATAATTATTTATTTATTCATTCAGATAATTGCGATCCATATGTCTTATAAACATGTACAAACTAATAAACAATAGTAAGCAGGGACTTTGTCGGCTGTAGTAATTTCCACATGAGACAATCGTGTCTATCAGCTATGGCATTCAAAAAGCTGTGGCAACTTTCACGTAGCAGATTGATATGTGATGCTGTCTTTTTGCACCAAATAGCTGCGAAGCCACCAGTGTGTGCATCTGAAAACATTACTGATGCGGTACAGAAAGCCGCAAAAGCGCCCAAAACGCGTGGTTCACCTTTTAACCACTTAAGTCGGTTTAATCCGACAAATATTTTAGTGTAACTCTTCAATTCCCATAGGTAACGAAAATTGAAAATATACGTATGTCGTAAATGCGAAATGGATGACAATATATATGTCAGATTAATCTATATATATATAAAGGGAGAAACTGACTGACTGACATATCAACGCAAAGCCGAACTTTACGCCTACTGGGATTAAGAGCGCGAAAATTTGCACAAAGCACTTATGACGTAGGCGAGCAATAAGAGAGAATTTTTGGAAATTCAAATTTTAATAGGGTGAAACGGGGGTCCAAAGTTTGCACAGGGAAGTTTACTTTCACGCGAGCAAAGCCGCTGGTAGACGCTAGTACGACATATATTTTCATACGGAGCGTTAAATTTAACCCGAAGACCCAATGCTCTTTTATGTACTTACTTAATGTGATATTGTTATTATTAGCTATTTCTTTTCAAAAGCTAACTAGTTGTATATTGTCCACAGGTGACCCTCAACCAACGGTGCAGATACAGGTGCTAAGTCCAAGTATGCTGCAAGCGCAGCAACAGCCCAAGTACCAGATGCAGATACCAATACAGGGATACCAACAAGGTACACTATGTATGAAATATAATATTTTACACAGAATGTTAAGATGCTATTGCTGTAAAATGCCTTAAATATTTATGACGATTAAGAATACATAAAAAAATAACAAAATAAATTAAAAACAATGATACAGATTCGTTCACATTAACAGTAATAAATGAATTCAAAATTATCGTAAACTCATAACTATTTTCGCAATGTGTACGTTTACTCGGTTAAGCGTAAAGGTGCCGTTCGAACCTCGGCTGCAGGCAGCGAATGCAGGTAGCACACGCATGACACGCAGCCGTTGCCTGCATCCGCAGCCGGAAGTGATTCCGAGGCTGGCTGCACGTGCTGCCAGTCGCAAATCTAGGATTCAATCTAATATGAGCGCTATCGGCTCCGAGAAGCGAATATTTCGGGACTTGTTGAGTCCTTTTGGAGTGACGTGCGCATCGACTTGCGGCCGCAGCACTACTGGTCTGCGATCGGCTGTGGTTGCAGATCGCGGCAGCACTCGCAGCCGAAGGTCGGCAGCACTGTTTTCACAAAAATCTATACTACTACTACTACATAGAAAACCAGTCGTGCATCTGCAGCCGGCTTCGTGCAGCCGCCGCATGTGCTGCCTGCAGTCGAGGCTCGAATGGCACTTTAAAAGCACCGAGTCTTTTCTTCTGCCAACCTATTGTTTCGTTTCAGTACGATTGACGATTTGTCTCTGTGTCTACACACAATGTCAAGTCAATATTTATTATATCATTGATTCATATTCGCCAAAGCTGAAAAGTTTAAAATGTGATGATGAAACGCAATTGCGTTTCATCCTTCCCAAATCACATCACCCTTTTCATTTTTATGTGTTGTGTTAATTCAAATATCTCATCAAAAATCAAGCAAAGAGTAGCCGAGATGATTTCTACTCTTATGCAAGATCTTGCATAATTAATACTTATACTACTTTATCTTAGCTCATAACATGTTATTTTATGGCAAATTAGCATCATCAAACAATATAGACATTTCAAGCTTAATTATAAGTTTCTCTCACAACTCTCAAGCAACATTCACTTTTTGAACAATCAGTGACCTTTTAACGAGGTACTGTTGCTGAAAATAGCGATAATATTAAGACTTTCGGTGCCAATTGCGTACAATAATTTATTTGTGTCCAAAACCCGCCTCCTGAGTCGTCTTGTGCTCATGCCATCAGTGTTTTTTTTTTTGAGGTTTAAATCATCCAATGACTTTTGGTCTAGGGTGGAGCGAGAGGGCATGTCAGACTTTTACTGACTAAAACTAC
Source organism: Mythimna vitellina (assembly GCA_949316375.1). NCBI lineage: Eukaryota > Metazoa > Arthropoda > Insecta > Lepidoptera > Noctuidae > Mythimna > Mythimna vitellina. The sequence continues at coordinate 20,000,926 of OX438692.1, forward strand.
ACCTGTATTCTTTAGTTGCCCTTTGCGTTCTAGGACCATGAGTTTCCTTTTCAGAAATGTAATTAAGGAATCAACGCTGAAATTAAGTCCGCCTTTGTACAGTATACTAGTGCATAAAGTTTTAATTAATAAATAAATTCCCCGTGGCCCTAACAATACCATCAATGTTCAATATTTTTGTTTTTAGGTGGTGCGGTGTTGACTGTTGCTTATTCGCCGGAAACGAACGAATCTGGTGGTCTTCAGTTAGTCGGCCAGGGCAGCTTGGGTGAAGGTAAGCTTTTGTAATGTTAGATATTTTTAAGTTTTTTTTTTTTTACCTAAAAGAGCCAATAAGGAGAAACCCAGCTAGTCGTTTGAAGTGGGCTTTACGGTTGAGTTTATGGGTCCATGTAGGACCAATTTAAGTTGCTACAAAATCATTAAGGTTTTAATGATGTACTCCTGAAAAGGCTCGTGGAAAAGGGTGTGTGGGAGGGTCTCAATAGACTATGCTATAACGAGACCTTTACCGCTGTTTTAAAATGCTATCACATAAACAGAAAAATTTTCATTGTAGGTCAAAATAGTTAACAATATTTCAGAAAACATTTAAACAAATGTATTTTCCACATATCCAGGTACATTCAGGCTGCGATCAGGTGATGTTGCCATTACATAAAGAATTGTAAATATTCACTAACATCACTTGTGCACTCGACTGTAGCAACACTTGCACTTGTGGCAACTGACTTGATTGATGTTGATGTTCTATGGCCTGGTTTTCACTAAAGCGGACATCAGATGTCTTGTGTAGACGAGAAGATTCTATTATTTTTACATCTCTCTCTTTGATGTATAACCTAAAGTGATTTGGTTGATAACATTGATGAACAATTGTAATTAGATGAAATTGAATTGCTTTGTTTTACACTGAATTACGTAGGCTACTGCCAGAGGACTCAAAAAACATAACAGAATTTTTTTGTTAACTAATTTATCTATACTTATAAAATGCTTTATCCTGAATGACTGACTGACGGATCGACGCACAGCCTAAATCGCTGATCGTGATGACGTACGCACCTCATAAAAAAAAACATATATTTGTCGGTTCCAAATTGGTCGTTTTCTATGCAGAAGAACCGGCAAGAAACTCACACTTACCCAATTTTTTTGTTGGTTTTTACCCGACTGCAAGCAGGGTTATGTTTCAATAATTCAATTTCATTCAATTATTTTTGATAAACAGTGTGAGACATCTCCGCTTCGCTTTGGTGGAAATCGAGATAACATCTTAATATCACTTTGATTTTTATCACATGAATGTCTTAACCGTATTATATGTATCTGGGGATCAATATTGTTAGGGGTGGAGAGTAATCACGACTATTGTGTATCTAATTATCGGTTTTATTCCTATAAGCAATATCCTTTATCGGTATTATTTACGTAAAAATTCAATCCGCCTAGCGCCTTGACTGCCGTCCTAACTCATCTGATTTAAAGAAAAAACAAATCCATTCCTTTACCTATCATATTCAAACACCTATTCTATGTTTGCATAGTCTTAAAAAATATAATTGTTTACCCAGTTAGCAAGAGCAGAGGGGGCTGCTCTCAGCCAAGTTACGATCGTTTCGTTTACGACGAACGCCTCGAGTAGGCCACGCCTCCGACTTTTTTGTTCTGACCACGTGACTGAGCGTTGAGATGACGTCAGGCTAGGGGACAGACTAGGGGGGCAGTAGGCCTTGCGATCTCCTTGGATATCACAATATTGTAAACATCGCGATTTATAAGCATCTGTCCTTGTCTATCTTCTATCTGCTGTCCCATTTTATGACGAGTCTGTCACTATACTAGTCCATTTATTTTCACCACTAGGGCTTCAAGTATTGGCTGCATTACCACAAGAGATGCAGTTAGTACAACAGACACAAGAAAAGGACCACATGCAGCAAAATATGCATCAGGTAAGCATTATGGCTAATGTTTAAATTTATTAGGGGATTGTTATTTTTTTATTTTATTTTACTATTGATAGCTCGCCAGCGACGAGTTTAAGTGATAAATACATTATAATCTAATATTATAGAATCTTCTAATCTTCTCCATATGAAACTTAATTAAATTGAACCAAAATTAAGCTTGATTTTTCAAGTTTTCATTCACTAGTATTTTGTAGGTACATAAAAGGCTTGGTGTGGAGAATATTGAGTGTGGAATATCTATTCACTCTTACTCTCTCTTAAAGATTTAAAAGGTTGTAGCTATCAGGAAACACAGATTCAGACAGAGAATTCCACTTCTTAACTCTACGCACATTGAATGTCTTTCCAAAACAGTTTTGTGTTTACGGGTGGGATGTCCACCATGAAAGATTGAAAATTATTAACTTCAAAAGAGTGGGTTAACCATAAGAGAAAGAAACGATTTTGCAATTAAAGAGATTATGGAATATGGAAGAAACTCAAAATAAATTTATAGTAAGGGGCCTAATAGTGATGATGATGGATGCCTTGCCTGTGGTTTTCTTGAATGATCATTATTTTGATAAGAGTTTCTCACAAAAACCTATTTTATTTTTCTAATACACTACCACATCAAAATTACAAAAAATCACTAATATTATAAACTCGAAAGATTGTATGTGTGTGTGTGTATATGTTTGTTACTCCTTAAAGTCTAAACGGTATCATGTTTTTGGATGAGATATGGCACACTGGTAGACCATGTCCTAGAAAAGGGAGAGAATGTTCCAGTGGGATAATTTTCTAGTTTCACGCGGCGAAGCCGCTTTAGCAGTAACAACTATATAATAAACATAATTTCACAGGTGTTTATAACGCCGAACCAGCAGATCATTATCAACGCGCCGGACAACAAGACGCTGAATAACAACACCACGTCGGACAACAATAACGCCGGCTCAATGGACATTATCATCAAGGAGGAGTGCGATGAAACTAATGATGATGTGAGTACCTACCCTATACCAATAGCTGCTGCTGCTGAAAACGTTTTCTTTTTCCACGAGGTTTCTAACTTGTTTAATATTAACAGGATTTGAAGAAAAAAAAATCTATTGTACTTTTGGAAAAAGAGCAGTGATAGCCGAGTGGTAACGGCCCCCACTTACGAGTTGTAGGTCGCAAGTTCAAACCCAGCCCGGCGCATTACTTTTTCTAATTTATTTCATCACCACTGATCTCAAAACTGTGAAGGAAGATATCGTGAGGAAACCGGCATGTCGTGGAACCAAAAATTCGAAAACATGTGACTTTCACCAATTCGCACTGGGCCCGCGAGGTGGATTGCAGCCCATTCCCTCTCCTAGAGAGAGGAGGCCTGATTCCCAGCAGTTGGAACATTAGAAGGCTTTTTATGCTCATGCTTTGGAAAAAGTTACTTTTTGATTGAATTGGGTACTTGACTTAATTTTTATAATTAATAAATAATTATAAAAATTAAGTGAAGTACCCAATTAGAGCATAATAAATTTAGAAAGTAGTGTTCACATCAGTTGAAGTAAGTTCTTCAGACGGCATAAACGCATCTTTTACCAATTTTAAATATGAATTCCTCACCTATTTATAAAAATAAAAGTTAAAATTCTGATATTTAAAAATACTGAGTAATAAAAAGTTTGATTCTAATGAGTCACTATTTTCTTAAAGCGAATAGATTATTGTGAATTGGATTTTGTACCCAATTATTATAGGCTTTAGTTTTTAGGTGGAACCCTAATTCTTTTTCTGAAATAAATGTAGCCTAGATAAGTCCTTATAAAATCAAGAGTGTAATCAGTACAGCTGTTTCGGAGATAAGCCCCGCAACAAGCACTTTTTTATTTAGAGATTTACAGATCTTAGAAATTGATCACTTCATGATATGGCCAAGTAAAACTGACCAGATCGTTTTAAACGTTAAAGTTTGATGATATTTGAATCCTCGTTTGGCCTACTTTCTGAAGACCTTTTATTATAATAGTGATCCTACATCATTGATATTGTCAAATGTTAACGTTTTAAAGATCTGGCCAGTATTAGTTGGCCATATCACGAAGTGATCAATTCTAAGACCTGGCCACGACATACATATACTACTCTGTCAAGAAAGTACCGGGAAAAGCTCAATAATACACAAAATGTCTGTTATTCATCCAAATTTATTTTATCACCTTCAAAGTATGCTCCTTTAGAAACGATACACTTGCGCTAACGAATAATCCATTCATCAAAACATTTTTTAAACGCTGCTTCCGGAATTGAGTTCAGTTCTCGCCGCGAATTCTCCTTTATGTCTTCTATCGATTGAAAACGGGTGCCACGAAGTGGTATTTGAGATTAGGAAAAAGAAAAAAGTCAGCAGGAGCCATACCTGGTGAATATGGTGGTTGCTGGATGGTATTTGTTGAGTGTTTGGTCAAAAATTCGTTCACAATGATAGCCTTGTGCGAAGGCGCATTGTCGTGGTGCAAAATCCAAGAATTTTCTTTCCACAAATCTGGCCTTTTTCGTCGAATTCGCTCTGTTAAACGCCGCCTAACGCTCAAATAATATTCTTTATTTACCGTTAGACCTTCCGGTAAGAATTCAGAGTGCACAACACCGCGATAATCAAAGAAAACAGTCAACATGACTTTGACTTTTGATCGACTTTGGCGTGGTTTTTTCGGTTTTGGTTCAGTTGGAAGGCGCCACTCCGAAGCTTGTTGACTAGTTTGCATGTCAAACTCGTAAACCCACGTCTCGTCACCAGTAACAATGCGTTTCATGAATGTTGGGTCCGAACTGACTCATTCTAGCATGTCCTCAGCGACTTTCATGCGATTGAGTTTTTGGAGAAAATTCAGATCTTTTGGGACTAGCCGAGCAGCAACATGTTTCAACTCGTGAGATATAGAAAGTTCGGCGGCTATCTCTCTCAGAGTTGAATGGGGATTTTCAGTCACTATTTTCTTCACTTTTGCGATGTTAACTTCAGTTGCAGACGTTGACGGCCTACCAGAGCAAGGCAAATCTTCCATCACATCTCGACCCCTTTTGAACGCTTTGAACCACTCATAAGCACGAGTTTTTGATAAAGTCGATTCACCGTAAGCCTTCTGTAACATTTTCAGTGACTCCGAACACGAAATTCCATTGGCGATGCAAAATTTAAGACAAACTCTTTGTTCGATATTTTTGTCCATTATGAAATTCGCAATACACACTATATATGATATTACTAAAACCAGCACTGTATTTAATATAAATAACAGATGCAACTTAAACTCCGCGCCAAAATGGAAAACAGTTGTGCCAATCTAACAACTACAAAAAAAACAAAAAATTTAATTTGGAACCATAAACAAATCATCCATTCTCGATACTTTTTTGACTGAATGTACATTCATCAATTATATATCGCAATATTTTAGCGCAATAGCATCAATATTTCAGCGACATTAGGCGGTACATAGTACTATTGTAAGATTAGATTTTCGCATATACCTAAAGCCTGGAAAACAAAACATGTTACAATTATAACAATTATAACAATAATAGTATTCGTACAAACTTATAATAATCTGATCGATGGATGTGAAACTTAGTGGATAATGTTTTTGCCAGGAGAGTTCGCAAGGCACGGAAGCGGGCGAGACTATGCAGTGGCAGCTGAACCAGTGCCATCAGCAGGACCTCGTCAAATACCTCAGCACGCTGCCGCCACAGGTCATTATTCTTTTTATATTATTTTATGGTCTTGCCTAGCTTTACCTATATGTGGTCAACGACACTGACAGACATCTATAGTTCACACTTCTAGGCTTGTCTACATTATCTTCACTAATATTATAAAGAGGTAAAGTTTGTTTATTTATTTTTGTAGGAGGTAATCTTGGAAAATAATGGTCTTTTTGCTAAAACTTTTAAAGAGATTATGGATTACTTTTGAAAGAATTGTTAAATCGATGTAGGAGTTTTTGAGTTTATTAATTACAAACAAAAAAAACAAATCTCTCTTTATAATATCAGAATAGAAGGATAAAATAAAGATCTATTGAAACTGAAACAAAATACTAAGATACATTTTATAATTGCAGCAAACGCAAGCCCTGCCGGTGTCCCTGCAACAGTTTCTACGACTAAACCCGACGGACGTGAAGAAGTCGGAACCTGTGGACATTGAGATAGAGATGGATGATGTCACTGACGATAATAAAAAAGAGGAACCCGTCGCGGAAGCTGTTCTGAGCGAAGGTAATTATCATGGCAGTGACCTGCACCAACTATCTCATATGTTGTTCGATTGTCCAGTCAGTAAAATCAAATGTTTATACGTTTAAACCAATTAGGTTTAAACGTATAAACATTAGGTATACTACGGCCGTTTTAATTTGGCGGCCCTGAAGTTTGCGCAGAAGGCTGCGCACGAACGTTTTTTAGGAACAAAATGGTGGCATGAGGCGACGTGCGCGGGCGGAGGTGTAAGCTAGAGATTGACTCTATGTAAACACAATCGACCCTTTATTCAATCAAATATCGCAATCGATTTTTATCGATTTGGAATTTATTGATTTTTGTTTATATGACATACATATTGAACGAAATAGATTTACAAACATAGTAGGTAAATGTTGTCGTTAGTAAACGAGATTTCGACTTTAATAATAAAAAATCTAATAATATTATACATATTTTCTTGGTTGAAAGATATGATTTAGTTAAATATCAGTTAATTATAAACGACTACTACAATAACGACTGTTTGAGAATATTTTAAACCTCCTTATAAAATTTAATAAAATATATTTTTATAATTAGATTTCAATCGATTTGAAAAATAATCGATTAAACAACACCCTCAGACACGCATATTGGACATCCCTTTTTCTTTACTCCGTAAAACTTCGTGCATAATCGGCAATGCTCGGGACGCGGTAATGTGTCTCAGTCACACGTTAGCATTGGTGTCGTGTTCGTGTCGCTGTCTCTGTCTTGAGCATAGGCGGTGACAAAAGTTTTCGTTCGTTTTTATTAATACATTGTTAAGTTTTTTTGAGTAGTGTTAGGTTTGTTTCTTTAATTCATAAGTTATTTTTGTAGCTTTCTGTCTGAAAGTGTTTTAATATTTATTTTATTTGTACTTGGTCCCTGTATTAGTAAAATTTTATTCGTATTTAGGTTTTAAAAAAATAACGTCAATAACAGTTTTTTTTTACGACTGTACATGCGCTAAAGTTCGCAGAGCCTATGTTCACGGGCGCCAAGTTAGAACGGCCGTATTATAGGCGAAGGTAATTATCATGTGTCCGAAGTGCTACAAGGATTTTTGTAGCTTTTGAATGATGTCACGAGGGCGTTCTTCATCAAAATTAACGGCGGGATTGTCTATAGATTTTATTTTAAAAGACAGCACCATAGTCTTATTCACGCTAAGAAAATAGTGATTCATCAGTGCAACTGCAAAGTAGAGGCGTATTCATACAAGGGTAAAAATTAAACTATTAATTATATTAAAGCAAACGTTTTATTACAGTATTGTGATAGTGGGAATATATTGAAAGGCTTCTGTGTACTTTATATATGTCGTGGCCAGATCATAGTAATTGATCACTTCATGATATAACTAAAACTGGCCATATCATTTTAAACGTTAAAGTTTGACGCTATTTCAATCTTCGTTTAGCCTACTTTCTTTACACTTTTTACTATCATAGAAATCCTACATCAATGATACGGCCAAACGAGGATCGACATATCATCAAATGTTAACGTTTGAACGATCTGGCCAGTTTTACTTGGCCATATCATGAAGTGATCAATTTCTATGATGGCCACGACATATATACAACAGATATTGTATTTTGTTAGAAGCACTTTGTGATACATTTATAAAATCTCTCTCTCTCTTATTATCTTGCCAATTTGCAAGTTAATAAGAGTGATGTGAACTCTTTCAATGAAACAGTATTTTCAAATATAATTATTAAGCAATTATTTTTAAATTCAATTATAATCGTCTGAATTTTCACATTTAATTTTACGAATAGACGAGGTTTTTGTATTTTTTAAATTGAAAAAAGATGCGGCCGTAGTGTTATTACAACTAATCAATGTGAATAGTGTTTTCTAATTTTCTATGATCTATTTGGTTATGGGGTGTGGCTAAGTGAGAATAATGCCGTTACTATTTTCTTAACGTGAATACACTATAGTTCCTATCTAAGTCACGCGAAAAAAACGACTACTAGTTCTTGTACTACTACTGTGTATTTTTGATCTTAAGCGGTAAACAATTCATTTCCCTGATTTTACATTAACAGCTCTCATATCTTAGAAATTTTGTCATTACCAAATGGGGCAGATTTGACAGACTGAGCTCAATTTATCCATGTAAGCGAAATGTCACGTAAACATAACGTATTAAAAGCTAGCGTATAATACAGCCGTTTTAGGCCGCATTCCTACACAAAATAACTCGATGCGACCCGACAGTACAAAGTAATCACTTTGTACATCACACTAATATTATAAAAGCAAAATTATGTATTTTGTTTCTTGTTCACGTTCAAACGGTTGAACGGTTTTGGCTAGAACAGGTTGTGGGAGTATTTTCTTTGGATATTTTTCTACTTTCACGCAAGCGAAGACGCTGGCAGAAGTGACGTGATGCCGCGTATATAAAGGTAGACACATTTTATTTTCAAAATTTTTATATCTACCTTAGTTAACTCACCAATTGGCACTAACTTGATTAATAATAATTTTATGCATGCTAAAAATAGAGTAATTTGGAATTCTGGAAAATCTATGTAAGTACAGAAGATTGTATTATTGTTTTTTTTTTCTTACGTTTTTTTTTTTTTTCTAACTCCAAGGATCGATTTTTCAATGATCAGATAACTTTTATATTTTGACATGTTTTCTATATGTATAAAATCGATAAACGACAACTTGATACCTCTGCGAAGATACATTTTGTTTCTGATGATTGAAAAATCGGTACAAAATCAATTAGATGTTATCGTATTTGGTTTTTTCAGGACAACGCGGAGGCTCAAACTCAAAAAGCTTACTACACGATACGTGTCCAGGTGAGGTCCCAATATTATACATGCCCAAAACAGGGACATATTTAAGGTTCAACTGTTTTAAACTGCTGAAATCTTTTTTGGAGCTAGCTTATCCTGATCGAGGTACATACAATTTTATTCGCTTTAGCAATAAATCAATGAGTAAATCTGATCACGGTACAAGCTCACTTTGTGATACCGTAAGGCCACCAGAAGAAAATCCTCAATTAACAAAATCTGTAGAAGACCAAGAACCAAGACCAGAATTAGATTCTGGCAATGACGTAATCGAGACGATTACGTCATTGCCAGAATCTAATTCTACAGTGGAATTTAATAGTCAACCTGACTTTCATCAGAACTCGTTAATTGGAAAACCTCCAGAGGTTCCTCAAAATCTAGGAAGTGGGACAGAAAAAAAGCAACGGCGAACTAAAAAAAGAAGAAAGTCGGTAAAAGAGAGCATTAATGAAACTGTTTCACCAGAATATAGAGTAAAGAAAAGAAAAAAATTATACATTAAGGAACCTCTGAAACATGGTCGTGCCACCGCAGTCGACATATCTCTAAAACAGTCTGATAATAAAACTATATCAAAGAATAATCAACATTCTACGTATGGGAGTAATGAAAACGAAAAACACAAAAGAAGCAGAAGACGTAATAAGAAAATAAATGCCTGTTTAATTATTCAAAATCTTGAAGAATGTCATGCTACCAATGAAGAGAAGTTGCAGACAACACACACTCAAGATAAAACTGTACCAAAGAGTAATCACGATTCTACAGGTGGGAGTAATGAAAAACAAAGTGATAGACACTGCATAGTCAAAAACAAGAAAAAATCGGGTCACATTAAGAAAATTCTGAAACAAGATCGTATCACCGAAGTGGAAATATCTCGGATAACACGCGCACGAACTAAAACTGTACCAGAGAATAATCAAGATCCTACAGGCGGGATTAATAAAAACGAAGAACATACTGCAGGATACTGGTTACGTAATAACAATAAAAAAGCGGATGAATTTAAGAAACCTTTGAAAGAAAATCGTACCGTCACTGTGGAAGTATCTCATAAGACAGACACACAGGCTGACACTGTACCAGAAAATAAACGAAAATCTACATTTGAAATTAATGACAACGGAAAACGTATTGTAATCAAGATAAGTAAAAAAAAACAACGACAAAAAACTAAAAATGTGATAACTGAACACGAAATGCATAGTGTTAGTAATAAAAAGAATCAGAATGAAATAAAAGAGATTCCTATAAAACGAAGAATAAAATTATTTTTTGTTTTATCTGATGAGTATCGAGAAAAACTTCGAAAGATTAGAAAAAGGGGAAAGAAACTGCGCAAAAAACAACAAAAAACTAATTTCGTTAAAGAAAATGACGAGCTCAGTTCAGAAGCAGAAGAAAAAAGAGTAGTTAAGAAGAAAATTATAAAAGTTTGTAAAAAAAATTATAAATCTGTAAAAGATCAATACGTCAGGTTAGTAAATGATACCGTTGATACTCCCGATGAAACTAGAACAAATGAAGCTTACTCTTCAACCAAACCACTAGATACAGTTAATGAAATTGTGTCAAGCTCATCACACGAACAATCTCTTCTTGAACAAAATTATATTCATAAAAAACATAAAGTATGTAAAATTATTCAGGAATATACAACCGTAGACAAAGAGATCACTGACACACAGAATAATTCAATTCTAATGAAAAATCTTGAGACAATTGAAAATGAAAAGGTCACTGGAACAAATAATGAACAAGTCTTAGATAGCGACTCGTTGCAAGAAAAGCCCCTCTGTATTATATTAGAAAATAATTGCCTCCACAAAAAACATGAAACATGTAAAAATATCAAACATGTGAAAGTAGCAGAAGAACATGTAATCAGTAACACTGAAGATAAAGTAGTCCCAGCGAATGATCAAGGTATCGAGAATGAAAACCAAAATCGTTTCAATGAAATTTATAACACATTAATAAAACCACAGGAAGGTACAACTTTAAGACTCTCAGCTATTGAAATGTATAAAATTTTAGTAGAACAGGCTAAGAAGCATGATGCCACAAACTATAACCCAGTTAATAGTCAACCGCCGGAAGAATATGCAGCTTTAGGCTATGAGAAATTTAATGAACAAGAAAGAAAAGAAAATTCGATTTTGAGAAACCGTATCATTAAAATAATTTATAACCAGCTAATAGACTTAGCTTTGCGAAGTAAAACTGGTAACTGTACCTCTGGAATAATACATCAAGACCCTCCAAAGGATCATGCGAGTATAGACAAACAAAACGAACTACAGGACAGTATACTTTTTGAAAATAAGGCTATTGAACTATATAATATGCTAAGAAACTCTATAAATCATGATACGGTAAACTATAATCCAACTCATAAAATGATACCTCAAAACCCCCTAAAAGATGATGCTGCCATGGACTATCACATAATTAGTGAGAAAGAAAAATTACAAGAAAATACTACGAATGATTCTAGTGAAATGCATGGTTCTCCAATAAACCTGTGTACAGAACATAATAGTAAACATTGTGTAACAGCTCCCGAAAATACATCACAGGAACAATGTGCAGCTGTAGAGTATGAAGACATAAGTGACGGAGAATCGGAACTGGAATATAGCATTTCAATGAATCGTTCTTGTGAAATTCTTGCCACTCCAGTAAACCACACTTTGGACCATAATACCGGGAACTATATAGCAGTTACTGGAGACTATGAACAAATACAGGAGATCAAAAATATAATATCAAGAAATCGTTGTAATCATGTTTATAGCTCGTTAATAGATTGGAATATGGAATATAATACTGAAAATTATATCTCTACTTATGAAAATATACCACAGAACAAATATGCAGCCGTAGACTATGAACAAATAAGTGCCGGAGAAGCGGAACTAGAATATATCACTCCGATAAATCGTTTTAGTGAAATTCATGACACATCAATATATCCTACTATGGTACATAGTAACATAAACTATGTACCAACTCACAACGAAAATTATATGGAAAACGATAGCCAACATTCATATTTGAAAACTCGGAACGAAGATTACAACAAAAATGATATGGGAAACTATAATCCAACACAATTGTGCCAAACTCAGAAGAACATTCATTTTGAAAATGATATCGCACACTATATCCCACAGAGAGAGCATGAAACTTTAGACAACGAGATAACGAAGATACGAGAAAACCTAGAAAAGATGACTTTAAGTAATCGTTTTAAAGAAACTAATAACCTTACCACTAAACACGTTAAAAAGTGTATACCAATATCTGTAATTATACCTCACAACCCTCCGAGAGCTGTTCATGCGGTTGTAGACTATCAAATAGTAAACGAACAAGAAGAAAAACTTCAGGAGGAGATTCATATCAAAAACTGTATCCCACCTGTACCTATGGAACATGAAAATGATCTTCAAATCGAAAATGATACCGTAAACTGTGTTCCAGCTCCAGTTAGTAAAGTACAGGAAGTGCATATGGCTGAAGACAATAAGTCAATGCAGACGCAAATAAACCGGCAAGAAAATATGATTTTAAAGAATCATCTTGGTGATATTAATAACTATTTAATGGAACACAGCAAGGAACGTGATTTTGAAAAGCATATTCGAGCACCTGTAATTATATCTCAAAAATCTCTGAAAGTTCATGCTGCTGTAGGCTATCAAATACTAAACGAGCAAGAAGAACAACCTCAGGAAGAGATTCATATGAAAAACTGTATCCCACCTGTAGTTGTGGAACATCAAAATAAGCTTCATATAGAAAATGATACTATAATCTGTGCCTCAACTCCAGTTAGTAAAGTACAGGAAGTGCATATGACTGAAGACAATAAGTCCATGGAAATACAAGAAAACCAGCAAGAAAATATGATTTTAAGAAATCATTTTAATGAAATTAAGAACTCTAAAATGAACCTTGCTATGGAATATGATACTAAAAAAGATATCACACCTATTACTAAAAGCATGGCAACCCGTTCTCAGGAAGAGCATGCGGCTATAGACTATGAAACGATTCACACACAAGGCTCCCTACAAGACAATATCATGAGAAATCGTTCTACTGGTGAAATTTATAAGATCCTAGTAGATATCGCTGTGGGAAATGATACCGAAAACCATATTACGAATCCAGTTTTTAATCAAAAAGAACTTCATGTCGAAAATGTTGCCGACGACTGTATCCGAAGTGCAGTAAATAAACCTCTGGAAGGAAATGTGGGTGTAGACTTTGAGATAGTTATTTCGCATGGATGTCAACAAGGAAATGTCGTTTATAGAAACCATTCATATAATGAAATTTCTAACTTTCGACCAGACCTCGCTATGCAACATAATACCATAAACTGTATCCAAAATCCAGTTAATAAACAAGCTAAGCTAACTGTTGCGGTTAAAAACAAACCTATCTTCATAAAAAAACAGAATAAAGTTGATATATTTACAGAACTTTCTTTGAAACGAACTCCAGCGTCGCAATGTGTAAATTTGAATTCAAATCAAGATTGTCATGTGGTAACAAGACCATCGAAATCAAATACCAACAAAATATCCGAATCAAAATCGTACAATCGTGAAAACTGTGAAGCAGTTTTAATTAAGAAAAGTGTAAATAATAGGCCACTGAAAGATAATTGCAGACCGGACCAAATTAAAGAAAATATTTTCAAAACGGGTGAAAAATTTAAAGAAACTGCTGAAAAGGCTCGCTCCGCCGCCATCGCGCTATCACAGCCGTGTAAAAATACCCGAAAGAGAAGAAAAATCAGGAAACGGTCACCACCCCTTATTAAAGAGCAGACGTTCGTCCTGCCCCCATCGCCTCTGCAATCAGTCGCACCGCCATCATCGAAGAAGCGGCTCGTAATACATGTCCCTGTGAATAATAATCGTAAAAGACCGAGAATCCTAAAAAAGCTAGACTCGTGCGATTCGCCTCGACTCCCGTCACCACCCCAGCCACAGTTCCCACCATTCCTGCTACCGATTCCACCTGAACCAGCAGCGATACCTCCATCGACAACACCAACATCGCTCTCAACATCGCTGCCATCAGTGTTACAGCCAAGTCCAACCTTGTCGCTAAATACGAATTTGTCACCAAATCCGACCTTGCCCCCCAACATAACTACAACTGCAAATAAATCTATTAAAAAATCGCCACTTAATAAAAAACAATGTTTTAAAACGATGCTTCCGCTAAATCCGCCATTGTCGCCAAATCCGGCCTTGTCGCCCAAGATAAGCACTACTACAAATAAATCTGTTGAAAAATTGCCAATTAATAAAAAACAGTATTTTAAAACGAGGCTAACGCAAAACCCGCCCTTGTCGCCTGTTACAAGCCATATTGCAAATAAATCTATTACACCTAATAAAAAACAATGTTTTAAAACGATGCTGCCGCCAAATCCGCCATTGTCGCCAAATACGACCTTGTCGCCCAAGATAAGCACTACTACAAATAAATCTATTGAAAAACTTCCACTTAATAAAAAACAGTCTTTTAAAACGAGGCTGCCGCGAAACCCGCCCTTGTCGCCTATTATAAGCCATACTCCAAATAAATCTGTTACAAAATTGCCACTTAATAAAAAACAACGTTTTAAAACGATGCTGCCGCAAAATCCGCCATTGTCGCCAAATCCGGCCTCGTCGCCCAAGATAAGCACTACTACAAATAAATCTATTGAAAAATTGCCACATAATAACAAACAGTATTTTAAAACGAGGCTGCCGGGAAACCCGCCCTTGTCGCCTGTTATAAGCCATCCTGCGAATAAATCTATTACAAAATTGCTAATTTATAAAAAACAGTATACTGACCCCATGCTGAGATCGAATCCGGCCTCGTCGTCAAATCCGACTATATCGCAAAATCCGGGCTTGTCACCTGAGACAAGCCCAATGTCAAATAAATCAATTGATAAATCGCAACTTCATAAAAAACGCAATCATAGAATTTTTGACATAAAAATTTTAAAACTAGAAACTTGTAATTGTGAAAATGATTGCCAATTAAAAATAGGAAAAGAACAGCAACTTCAAATATGTAAGAAGTTTTATGAGATGAGTAGCTTTAAAAAACAAACAAAATATTTACAAAACTTAGTATCGTCACGTGTCCGGGTCTTACGATCCCCCGGAGAGCATAAAATTAATATCATTTTTAGTTATTACATTCCTAATCTAACACAGGATAAAAAAATTAGAGTTTGCAAAACCTTTTTCAAGCATACTTTTGCGATCTCTGATAATGTGTTGAACAGTATTAAACAACGTAAAAACTCGAATGGTTTTGTCCGATGGTCAAGAAATATAGGTGATGAGATGTGCTTTTTCTAAGCAAGCTTTTTGTTGATGAACTGGAACAATAAATTGGTGCATACCTTCTCGTACCTACTCAAATACCTTGTAGAAAATATACAACACGACGCGGCTTCCATACATCTATAGTATATTTATCCTTTTTGTAACATTATAAGACAAATTTTCGGACATTTTTCCGCGTCTATCAGCTGTCTGTAATAAACTCAAAAACTACGGAACAAATTTTCGAGCAGTTTTCTGCAATAGACAGAGTGATTCATATTCATATAATTCTTAGGTGTATAATACATCCAAATTATAGTAGAGAAAAGGTGAGAATTTTTGAAGATTTTTTACACTCTTGTTGCTAGTAATACAAAGTGGAAGATTTTTTTTTTGTTTGTTTAAACGCGCTAGTCGAAACCATCACTCGGCTATAAAGCATCATGCTACGACCCACGGCAGCCCAGCTGTAGCCAAAGACGCAATTAAAACCACAGGGGACAGCTAGTTAGTATATGTCTCTGGATAATTGTAAGAAATGTAGGCAGAAACTACAGAACATCACTTGCTCCATCCCTTTTTTTTTTGAGGTGAATTATCATCAATATCGCCTCACGCTCTGGGTGGAGCGAGAAGTAATGTCAGACCTTTTACTGACAAAAACTTATTCTTGTTTCTTCAGTATTCTTTTTCAGGGCTGCGGTCAATTTTTCGATCAATTCCGCAGCTCAACCTTAGTATGTAAGTTGTAGCCTCTAGCTTATAAGTTATAAATGTATAAGTATTTAACTTATTATATATTAATAATTATAAGAACGTTGTTCAAATCAACTTCCAGTTGAACTGGACGCGACTGCCATCAATATTAGTATTTTTATTTGGAGCGAATGTTTTATTCTAAGCCAAGCGAATTTATGGATTGAATTATGAATTTCACCATAATAGGGTATTTGACTATTGTTTGTAAGAACTGTAGAAATTTTTAGCTTGTGTAACTTATCTATAGAGCCACACACTAACAAATAGTTGTTAAATAGCTTGAAGGAGTATCTAGTTTTTTCGAAGTTTATCATCATCGTCATCATCATAATTTCAGCCGAAAGACGTCCACTGTTGGACATAGGCCTCACCCAACTGTTGCCACAACGAACGGTCATGTGCGTCTCGCATCCATCGGATGATTGAACATGATAATGATGGGAAATCATCTAATAACTTCTCTCGCTCTGGGTGGAGCGGGAGAAAGGGACAGACTTTTATCACTTAAACCCACTTGTGTTCCTCCAGTTGCTCTTTGCGTTTAAGGGCCGCGCCTCCTTCGACCAATCTACTTCACATGCTAAACAAAATCAATACATTGTAGTTATTTGATTTATTTCTATAAAAAAAATATTTAGTCCGTCCTATTCGATATGTATTTTTTCTTTGTCCACTCTGACTGACGGATTACATAGTTTTTTTTTTTTAGTGTTAATTCTTGGCCTAAAGATGAGCCCAGGGGTGACTAATGATGGTAAAATAATAATATTATTTATTTATGTATACTTTATTGCATACCAAGATTACAAATGTATAAATTGAAATTGTAATACAACAAAAAAAAAACATACAATTGACATTAATATAAACAATAAAAGTGCTTTTATGTGTAAAATTGTCACATAATATATTCAATATATTCTTCCTGTAAAACTTATTAGACTTTTATGCGTGTAACGGTCGCACACGTCGTTTAGCATCACGTTTGCAGGGTGTCGCTGTCGAATTTAATTTGACCTATTTCATTACACTCAAACGAGTATTTCTATGCCGTTTCAATTTGATGGCCGTTATGCGTGCCAAGGATGCAAATTAAGTTTAAAAGCACTTTGAGACAATTGTTTACCAAATAAAATTTATTCATAAAAGTGTTAATTTAATTAGCCTATTTATTATTATACCTTTTTTTAAATTAATGTCAAATACCCTATCATTTATGATTGTATAAAAAAAGTATTCTAGTCAATTAATACTAGTCGAATTTGATTTAATTTCAAACATGGTACCTTATTAAGATAATTTCCTCGTCGTACAGTAGACCACACCTCAATTGTTACAAAACCAATATAAACCGGCCTGTTATTATAATAAAAATCTGTATATCACTAGCTCAGCACTAGACCACGTTACCTCTGACGTGCAGTCGACTGTACCATACAATGGTTTGACCAAATACAAATAAATTGAAATTTTAATAAAGCTTATTTTAGTACTATTTTAGACATGTTCATTTTCAAATTATATTTTAACAAGTTATAATAATTTTACATAAATTTCTAATATTCATTAAATAGTCTAAGAATTATTATGTAGGCATAGTTTTATCCTATATACTGTATAAGACAACGTGTAAGAACGTGTAATATGTAAGAAAAGTATTAATATATTAATTGTATTTGAACTTAGTATTTTAGGCCCGCATTACAACTCGCTAAATATAATGCTTAGCATTCAACGTTCCATTGCACTACATAATGTCTATCGGATCCGAATAATACTGAAAAGAGAATACTTTCTCTATAGTCTACAGTACATAATGATTTGCATATGTGCTGCAATTCAGTGGACAGTGTACTCGTATATCATCTATACTTTTCTTGAGTTAATATTTAGCGAGATGTTTAGCGATCAACGAGGGAGTTGCGTAACACGCAACCGATGGCAATGCCTTTTATGTTGACGATTGTCTTTAAGAATCATTTTTTTTTTTAATTATTTGTATCAAAATATAACTTTATACAAAATTACAAATAGAAATTTTTAAATATTAATCAAGTTAGAAACCTTTCGAATCTGATGAAAGAAAAGAAGAAGAATTGTCAAATAATAAATTCTTATACTGATAAAGATTCACATACTAAAATGTGACGTCACCGCTTTTAGATTATGTGTGTTCAAAAGAGATGGCGAGATATTCCCACCACGCCCTCACGCTTCCTCAAACCAATATTTGGAATGCTAAATACTTTAATAACCAATTTTGATGATGTATTCAGAAAAAAAATTGTTATTAATTTGTTGTTAAGTATAAAATATTGTAAAAAAATAAGCACGGGCAAATATCTCATTCAATAGAATGTTTTCTGTTACATTGTCAACTGCTTGATATTTTCAAACATGCTGTTTGATATCCCCTCGTCAGTTCATCACTTATCAATCAAAAACCTGTATCAATCCATTTAAAGTATACTTTTCTTCTAGATATAGAATTGATTCCTAGCTTTAAGGACACTGGTGAAATAACCACTCTCATTTTTTGTAGTATTAATCTATGAGGCTAATCTTTTTGTGAAAATAATGAATTACTGTTTTAAAAATTAGTTTCTTCAGGTCCTCCTTCGAAATACTGGATTGTGATAAATAAAAATTTGGGTCTTAGACCTACGCTGTAATTAAATGAGCTTGGGATAGAATAACCGTTTGCGAGTTTTTCTCATTGAACTGTTTAAATGTATTTACTGCCTGAATCTTCAATTGAAGTATACTACTGGCCTTTTGTCTGTCCAAAGCTCATTCAGCGCTAAAAACTAAGTACATATAACTGTAAACGAGCTGTATTTAGAAACAATCGAAATTATTAACGACTAAAAAACCCTTTATACAATTTTAAAATTGTAAAAAAAATATTTTACCCTTTGTATTTATGAAAAAACTTTCCGCCTCTGTTTTATAAACTATATAATTTAATTAGCCTTAAGTACTTGTATTTAATGTAAACTGTACCGAATTAAAAGTCTTTCTTAAGTGTTAGCATATTTTTTTGACCTCACTTTGTTTTTTGGCATTAAGTTTTTTTTTTTTTTACTTTTGAAAGATTCCTGAAACAGAACTTATTATCAACATGAGCACTCATCCATCAGTCTAATCACCTACTCTCATAGCAGGGCACACAAAGCTAACTCAACAGAATCGGTCTTATTACAGACAAGATTTATCTTTGCGCTATTTTTTGTATTTTGACCTTTATTCACACTGCAGTAAAGTTTATGATACAAAAAACAGCTTAAGAATCGGGTCCAAATTAACAGCTTTGTGTTTTAGAACTGTATTTCAACTTAATAAGTTTCTCTATACAAAAATGACTTGAAGACATACCTGGTATATATTTAAATCTTGTTGAGGAATAAGGCGGATTGGATTTCAACTTCTTCACGTCAATGCTATAATATAATTGTGCTAAAAGTAGCTATGTAAGTAAGCTACTGTATCTAGATGTAAGTTTCTGTGTACACTTATGCGACTAAATAACTCAAGTTTTTGTTTATATGATTATCTATATATATAAAAGGAGAAACTGACTGACTGACATATCAACGCACAGCCGAAACTACTGGGACTAAGAGTGTAAAATTTTGCACAAGGCTTCCTTTTATGACGTAGGCGAGTACTAAGAGAGGATTTTCCAAAATTCGCCCCCTAAGGGGATGAAATGGGGCTCCAAAGTTTGTATGGAGAGACCTACAGTCACGCGCGCGAAGCTGCTGACAAGAGCTAGTGCGACTATATAACTTAACTTTATGTTTATATGATTCCCAATTTTAAAAGAATATCCACGATTTCATTTCTTGTTTCTTTTTCAGACGGCACTCTTAGGATACAGAGTAAAAAGAAGAAGAAATACAAGAAGAAACCACCAAAGCCAGCTCGGCCAAAGCCCGGACAAGTGGTGATCGCGACTGCGCTTGACGGTTCGCCGATATTCTGCTGTCCCGAGTGTCAGATGGCGTATCCAGAGAAAGAGCAGCTGGAAATACATCTCATCGTGCATAAAATTGAGAGGCGGTTCATTTGTGGGATCTGTGGGGCTGGGTAAGTTCATTCTTATGTCGCTGCAAGACTAGCGTAAAAATCTTGGGTCAATAAAGCTTGCGTTCATATAAATCGATATATAATAATATAATGAAGCAGTTGATTTTTCTTTTCACGATTGCAACGTTGGTCCCATGGTAAAAGTAAAAGCTATTTCAAGAACAATTTATATCTTTTAGTTTTTTTTACTGTAAATGTTAAATAGCACGGTATAAAAAGGTAGACGATGCAGTTTTCAGGGTAAAACTCTTCTGGAGTTATTAGATTGTACGCAAAGGGCAACTGAAGGAACACAGGTAGGTTTTAGACAGTTTAACCCATCCTCTCGCTCCATCCAAAGCGGGAAAAGTTACTAAGACATACAAAATCTTAAACAAACGATGACGAAATGTTAAAAAGGCACAGTCTTAGAGTCTAGAAGTACTAAACGTTTATGCAAGATTAAATGTTATTGCGTGATCTTTAACAATATTTCGTTTCCAGCCTTAAGCGGAAAGAGCACTTGGAGCGCCACAAGCTCGGCCACAATCCGGAGCGGCCGTACGTGTGCGGCGTGTGCCGGAAGGGCTTCAAGCGGCGCGAGCATCTCAACTTGCACACCGTCATACACTCCGGCGTCAAGACTGAGATGTGCACAGAGTGCGGGAAAGGTAACTTACAACTCTAGCTATGTCTTTTAGATAAGTCTTTAATTCTTTCATCATCATCAGCAATTCAGCCGAAAGACGTCCACTGTTGGACACAGGCCTCCCCCAAGTGTCGCCATAATGAACGGTCCTGTGCGTCTCGCATCCATCGGATTCCCGCGACCCTCACCAGGTCATTGGTTTACCTTGTGGTGTCCTTCTAACTGTGTGGTGTGGCCTTCCAACGTTGCGTCTTCCGGTGTGGGCTGGAGTGGCGCTTCAGAAGCTTTCGTCATTTAATTCTTTATTGTACACAAAACTTAAAATAATAACTGGCCTGTTCGTCTAGTAGTTAGTGGCCCTGAGTGCCATTCCGGAGGTCGTGGGTTCGATTCCCGCCCAGGATAATGTTTTTGTGATGAGCACGATTATTTGTTCTGTCTGAGTGTAATTTATGTATAATATGTGTGTATTTAGAAATATATAATTATGTTTATCAGTTGTCTAGTACTCGTGACATAAGCTCTGCTTAGCTTGGGGCTAGACGGCGTTGTGTGATAGTTGTGAAAAAAAATAATTACACAGTGATTTGACAATTTATGTATCGAATCATATTACACTCACACACTACACTTTTCATCATACACTACACCCCACATCCTGAGATATACGCACACTCTCATTACTGCTCATGGCTGAACTGAAGTGACAGGCAAGATGCAGATATGATTCCCCCTGAAATACAGCTTACCATCTAGCTCAGAGTCTCTAATACGAGTTCTTAATGCGAAACATACAGGGTGTCTTTGACGCTGATGCCCAAACGAATACCACGGATCCAGTACATGATTCTGGACCCCCCAGGGGTGGAATTTTTCGTCGGTTTTTTCATAATTAAAAAAAACTTTTTTAAATTTAATCTGTGTAAAATCGTTATTCTAACCAAGACCTAAGGCATAGCCTTCGAAAAGGGTATTTAGTTGACACCATTGGTTTAGCTGATGATTGAACTCCCACAGTACATCAAGATGGACTGATAGATAATATTAGACTACATGTTTTTTTTTTAAGTTTTTTCACTGGAGCATATGCAATTTTTAGCCATAATCACAACATACGTCGTTTCTTTGTTGCAGGTTTCTATCGCAAAGACCACCTACGCAAGCACACGCGCTCACACGAGAGCAAGCGCGCCCGAGACGAGGCGGCCGGGGACAGCTCGCCGGCGCCCGCGCAGCCCGCCAGCGGGAACAATAACATCCTGCCGGAGATTACTATACACGTTAGTATCATACAGCATATGTTATTACTAGGTTCTGCCCGCGGCTTCGCCCGAGTGAAAGTAGGTTTCTCCATATAAACTTTAGACACCCGTTTCATCCCGTTAGGGGCTGAATTTTGGGAAATCCTTTCTTAGGGCTCACCTACATCATAAAAGGAAACATTGTGCAAAATTTCACGCTCCCAGATCCAGTAGTTTCGGCTGTGAGTTGATATGTCAATCAGTCAGTGTCTCGTTTTATATATATGTTATTATGATGTTATTTTTTAAGGTGACAAATCACCCAATGACTTCTCTCAAACTAGGGCAGAGCGCGAGGGCGTGTCACAGTTTTATTGACTAAGACACAGGACCTAGGGGTTCCCTTTCGAACTATTCATGATGATGAGATGGTAGCGGGATAGTTTAAAAGACTTTCAGCGGCCCTGGAACGCTTAGGGTAACTGAAGGAACATCGTGGGTAAACCCCACTTAATAAGTCTGACTCCCTCTCGCGTAAGCGGGAGAAGTTATTTGTTGATTTCCCACTGGTTGTAAGTTGCTAAGATGTTTGTTCAGTCGTTACATGTATTACATTGTTGGTTCTGTAAATGATGTATTGCACTACCGTCACTAATTGTAGTTTAATGGAACTAACGCCGATTGCTGCTAATCATAATAGCGTAGAGTCAGCAGTCAGAGTACGTATAAAAATGAAGGCGCTGAAAGTGTTCACAATTTCTGTCACAAACCACCTTCAAAACCGTCCAAATTTCATGGCGTCGTTTGTGTCGTAGTACAAGAAAACGGTGAACTGCTTAGTTTTAATGAGAAGGGTTTGGCAATACCGCTCCTAGCTAGTCGATCCTTTTAGTCGGTACTGGTTATTCGTTGTAATATTTCTTCATCAGAAATACTAGCAATTCTTCCTAAAAATCGATTTCTGAATCGACTTAGTTCTAAAAATCGATTTCCTAAAGGTCGTTTAGTTGGTTACCATACATTGTTTAATTATTTCAGATCGCCATCCCTATTTTACTTTTAACGAATTAGGTTTTAATGTAATTTTTGTTCCTTCTATGACAGATACCAACCAGCTCCAACTCGCAGATGCCGGTACAGATCAACATCCCGCAGCACGTGGTGTCGTCGCTGGCGGCACAGAACGCGCCCGACGCGGCCAGCGCCGCGCTCGACGCGCTGCTCGCGCAGCACTCGTGACGTCACTCTGCGCCGCCCGCCCCGCCTCCTTGTAGCGTGACGACGGGGACGATAGGGGGAAGTAAGCGGCTTTAGGCATCGTTCTCACCAAACGTACTGCCTGCCGTCAACTATGAGTATGATCACTGTCAACCCCAGTGTGAACGTAGATTCAGTCTGCGTTACTTGTGTGAACATTTTGCTGGCTTGCTACGCGTCGCACAATAATCGGCCACCGAGAATCAGCGACAATGCACTACGTAATAGCGTATAGTCAGTTTGGTGTGAACGAAAAGTTAATATATATATATATAGAAAAACGATAAACTGCGTAAGCGCGCTCACAGTCAGCGGCCGAAAATACGTTTGGTCTGAACAATGTCTTAATTTCATCTATATGCATCACGGGACACGGATTCATGTGAAGTCAGTTGCGGTTGGAATTATAATGTTACTGAAGAAAAGATCAGAGTGTCTAGTGCGAGTTGGTTTAACGTAATAGTGAAAACACTAGAGTAGCCCACGAAAATCAAATTTCCTTAAGATTTTTTACATTTTGCAAGTCAGAGTCGACGTATTAATTAACGGAATTATAATTATTAAAATCATCAATACGACACTCTCTACTGTCTTATCTTATTTAAATGACATTTTCGTGACAGCTTCCCTCTTAACGCGATCGACACGTTCATGACGTTCGGCGCTCCAATTGACTCGCTCCAAGCTCTTAACCAATCAAAGAGCCAAACGCGGTAAATGTTTCGACCGCGTTAACGTAAAAACAATTCGCACTCAGCACACGGGAACTTACTTCCAACAACAAAACTATGTTATTCTCAAATCTAAGTCATTGTCTTCCTGTATGTAGATTTCTTTACATCCGTGTAGCCATTGAAGAGTGTTTTAGTAACAAACATCAAGATGATTCAACTCAATTCTCAATTTCAACCAAAAAACTCACAAAGATCCGTGACTTGACCGTAAACGGGGTGAAAAGAAACTCAGGGGTGAATAGAAACAAAACTTCAAAGGGTATTTTCACGATATTTGAATATTTTTTTTGCAGCATTTAACTTTATCAATTTATAAATAATTTATTGTTCTAAAAAGTCGATGTTTTGTTAGAATCCAGTAATAAGGTAACAGTGTAAAATACCAAAACAAAGTTTTGTTTCTATTCACCCCTGCGTTTCTTTTCACCCCGTTTTACGGTATTGTATACGCAAACGTTATGATGAAATTTGAAAGTCGCAACTACTTCCTATACTTCGTTTGAAATCAGAAGTCATAATAAATAAATCCTCCTGGTACCTATGATCTTTTCACGCACAAATTATCACCTGAAACAGTATGGGAATGTGGTCAAACTATAAAACACCTTAAGTCACTTTTCCATCATCCAGAATGGACATCATGGACTGCAATCATAATGTTCCCACTGCTAGGAATCAGGCCTCTTAAGAGAGGGAATGGGCCGTTATCCACCTTGGGGCAGTGCGGATTGGTGGGTGTCACATTTCTTCGATTTTTTGTTCTAGAACATGTTTCTTCACATGTTTTTCTTCACAGTTTTTAGAGCACTGGTAATGAAATAAATCACACAAAGTAATACGCCTGGCTGGGTTCGAACCCGCGTCGTACAACTAGTAAGTCGGGCCTGTCATCACTGCTCTCAAGATTAGAAATTTTGTAAATAAATCCTATGTTACCACATTCCCATACTGTCTTGTGACATCACTAAGAGGTCTCACAGAGATGTTTCCTTCTCCATCTCAGAATTCTCAGGTCATAGCAGAGTAACATCATGACAATAATTAAGACGATGGCTATTGTATGTCAGTTGGTCTGTCCGTTTGGACGTGCTCGCTTTGATTTATAACAAAGTTTTATGACAGACACATTAGTTTGAAAGCTTTAGAAAGTGTTGAACTTCTGTAGTAGCACTAAAACACTAGTAAAACTGTCGAAAATGACGTGGTTTAAATTAGAAACTGATTTTTGGAGCGGGACTCTAAGAGGAGCTATATCTGACCGCACCGATTCGCATTTTCCTATGCTTCTATCCTTTAATGTCACACTAGAGCGAGAGTGCCAACGAACGCGCCGAAATCGACGAGGCGGTCTGAAATCGAATAAGATTCTAAGTGATAGAAAAAGATAGATGCATAATAAATGCGATCAGTATGGCCAGATGTAGTTTAACCCTAAAGCAAGTATGATCCGAATTTACCAGGCCAATCTGCCCAAAATGAACATATCAAAGCCAGAAAATATTAAAAATAAAGCAACTAAGCATTGACCTTTGTCTGTATTTACTCTAAATTATTTTAAAAAAGTGTATGAATGAGTGTAAAAACTTGGAACTAAAGTAAGGGCGAAAATTATATATTGATGCTGGTTGTGATTTGATTGGAGCCATCAATACGTCAGATACTTAAGAATTACAGGGTAAGACAGTCGTAATTTGAAATATAAGCCCAAAATGTACTGCCGAATTATAAACTAAAAAATGTTGTTTGTAAAAAGTTATGTTAACTTTGAGAAATGCTGCCATATTTGATACAAAAAAAAAACAACCAAAATTATATCTGTTCTGTCATTTTAGATTTATTATTAAATGACTATACTAAACGTCAACATTGGGCGTCTACGGCCATATAACGAGAGAGCAAGAACACAGGAGTCTCAGAAACGAACCACTACACTAAATATCTACCGTTCAACTGGCACGTTTTATTACCACAACTGCCATGAGTCTTGGCATTTAGTAAAGCAGACTATTCCATACTTCCTAAACCTCTCAAATATCGCGTGACATATAACAAAGCTAGAACTGCATTAGACCGACGCACACGCGGTCCACGCCCGATTTGTACGTAGAACGATGTCGCGTAGCGTGGATATAATGTAGCTCTACAAGTCTAGTTGCCATATAAAATGTATGGAGACTGACGCGCCCATATCGGCGAGTGTGGCACACGTGTGCGCCGTGTAGTTCTACCTTAAGAGAATTCGTGCGAAATGGCAGTCAAACACGAAGGTTTAAAATATTTTTTTTTTTGCGTTTGGATCCCTACTCGAGGGGTTAATTATGATCGCAGTATAACTTCACATCCACCAGTCGTATCAAATATCGCAACATTTCCTGCTCTTACGAAGTCGTGGCCTTGTATGAGTTTATAGAAATTAACCTAACGTGGTAATAATGAGCTCCATGAAGAGACTAGTTTAAGAGATAAGAGTCGTGTTGAGACATGCGTTGTTTATAAGGAAAATTAGAATAGGAACAAAACATGAACCAGCTTAGTTGTTGGAAGGATAATGTGATGAAGCTTCAAGCATAATGTTTGTATAATGTGCAGACATATCACGTAATATTTGTTTTGATTAAATACCATGACATGACATTTTCTCATTACATCAAGTGCTGCACAAAAGTATATAAAGCGCTGAGGTTTTTAGTCTATGAAAAATCAATCGTGATTCCTTCTGGTAGTTGGGGGTCATCGAAATAAGTACATTTTGTAGTAGATAGTTGATAGTAATAATAATTTACTCGAATCATACAAGCATAGGAACCTGGTACCAAAATTGTTGTTGTCTTACATCCAAAGGACCAGATATGTCCGTAGATGTCTACAGCTTACCATAAAATATAATCAATCGTATATTACAGCTTTTCAATGTTTTCTTCATTAAATGTTCAAGTTGCAGTACTAAAAAAAGATGTTCTCAAATGCCTGGACTCCCGTTTGGTTGCAACCTAAGATGCGCGGTCAACTCAATCCAAATCATTGTAAATATCATCGTCACTGTGATATTTATACCATTAGCCGCTTTCTGTCGCATACTCGTTACCTTTCATGTGCTTATTTTGCATACAAACTTTTTCTATTTCCATCGAATTGTGATATTTTTATGGTCCGTCGATTGGAGTGTGCTAGGATTATGCTCGCTTGAAAATAAATAAGCTTTATATTTACTTATGTTCTTTGTAAATGTCGTTCCGTCCCATTTGGAAATTGTTTTTCATTACAAAGTTGTTCTATTTTAAGAATTGTAAAATATATTTTATGTAAATCCTGTGCCGGCCTACTTAACAATCCTAGCGACACAATCGACGGATTTGATGAGCTGACGAGGTTCATCGCAAGTGTGTGTGAGATTATTTGATTTTTAAGTCTTACAGAAAATAAAAATTACAAAGAAAACACTATTTTATGTTAGCCCTGTGTTGTTCCGATGTGCTACACAAAGGCCCTCGCTGAACTTATTTGATCCTTGTATTGAGTATTCCTCTACTTGGCCTTAAATAAATATTTTCAATTGAAATTGTATCACACATTTGCGCCAGTCATAATATAAAAATTGTGTTAAATCTAGGCTTTTCCACCACACGATATTAATATTGTCAGCTTTAAAGTAGATGTAAATTATTTTCCAATTATATTTTTGTACTTAGTATTAAGTTTTTGTAATGCATCACTACACTGTGTGGACTACTGTATGCATGTTTTGTATGTATTAGCTTAGAACGCTGCCTATTGCGAGTTTAAGGTGCTCTATGAACATATTTAAGTTCTGCAAATATTTTTTGAATGTTCAGATGTCTGTGTTTTAAACATTATCAATGTGAATATTGAAATCAGAATCCTCTATTTCTGGTAGCTAAAATACTCTCGGTATTTGAATTAGTTTAAATACTCGCAAGTTTAATCGATTCTTTCATTACGTCTCATTAATTTAATCAATTGTAATTTGTACATTTTGTTGTAATAAGTATCTATTTAATATACGTTGCGTAGTATAGTTCGGTTTGTCGTTCTAAATCTCAAAAAGTTATTTAATTTTTTTTGTATTACTTTTTAGGCGTATTTTGCGTACTTCGGTCGAAAACTTTACTTTCTTACCTTATCTGTTATCATTTAAGATAACGTTAGCAGTTAACCAATTTAGAAGCGTATTTTTTTATTTGGTTTTTAATGAAATTAGTTGCAAGTATTATAAGATTAAGACATAGCGAATAGAACATTGACTTCTGTCCGGAGTTTAAGTGTAAACTTTTGTATGAAATTTTTATTTATTAGGAAGACACCGTAAGAGTAAGATTAAAGAATAAAATCACTGATTTTGAAAAATATTGTTTTTCATTTTACACCAGCCGTCAATCCAGCAGATAACCTTTATTTCACATTTGGAGTGAGTATCATGACAAAATCATACAGCAGAATTTCTTCACTACTAGCTTTTGCCCAGGACTTCGTTCGCATAAGTGTTAGTTATAGCGGACGCGAAGTCGAATTCACATAAAAAATAGCCTAGATTTAGATGTCCTTTCTTAGGGTTCAAGATTACTCCGTACAAAATTTCATCAAAATCTGTTCAGTAGTTCTGTAAATTATTTAGCAGTTACGTGAAAGTCTAACAGACAGTTACTTTCTCATTTATAATATTAGTATGGATAAGAATTAAAAAATCTGGTATTCCTTCTGATGCGCCTAGAATACTCATCTCTACACAGTAGTCCGGATCCAGCTTTATCAGTTCCAGCGCTGCGGGGGTTGTTCGAAAGTGTTACCACAGCCCTGGGTCTTAAATCTTCTATTACAATAGTGTCACAATGGTCTATCATTGATTTCATAATTGTTGATTTTGACAAGTTTGGTAATCTACTAATATAATGGCGTCATTATGACTTTCCAATGGTCAACCGCTGGCACTCCATTGAAAGAAGTTTCTAGAATGGTAATCTCGTACTTGACAAATATTTGAGAAATAAATGCCTGACGTATGCGGTAATCTGCTAAAATTTTGAAAGTTCCTTTGATCAGTGACTTACCATTAGAACGTCATTGTGCAGTCATTGCTTTTAATAAGCTCGATATTGTCATTCTACCACAACTCTATTGAGAGCACATTGACCGATCAATGATCGATCATTATGAATTAACGAATGATTACGAACTTTTAACCAAATGACAATGGGATCGTGTTGGAATGACGAATTTATAAAAACGTCGACTTGGGCTGGATTGCAAGGGACACGAGTGGAAGTCTGACAATCCTTCTCGCTCCACTCAACGTGAGAAAAGTTATTTTGTGATTTTCCACCTTTGAAAAGAAGCTTTATTCAGCATTGTTTACCCAAGTAGATTACCAAATTTTCTGTTTTGAATGACTTACATAATATTTTCACAGCAATTTTTGTTTGTTGACGAAAATGTGGCAATTTTTTGTGTTAAAAAGTCTAATCATGATGATGATTCATACATCATCTTCCTGCTCTTGTCCCGTTTTATTTGGGGTTGGCGTATCACGTTTTTTTCTTCCATTCTGTTTTGTCACTCGTCACTCCATCACTAACTCCCTTTTCTTTCACTTCTCACACAATCCATCCATATTTTCTTTGGCCTCTCCCTCCCTCTCCATCCATCCACATGTAAACTCATAACTTTATTAGCGTTTCATCCCTCCTCTTCACATGACCATACCAAGACAAACGATTCCCTTTCAACTTTTCAGTCACTGGCGTCACTTTCAACCTTCCCCTAATATACTCATTTCTCACTTTATCCATTCTCGTCACACCACACATCCATCTCAACATTCTTATCTCCGCTACGTGCAATCTTTTTTCATCCATATTTTTCACAGCCGGCAGCTCAACATTCTATCTAATTGTCTAATCAATACGTGAAAATAAAGATACCTAACAATTACTTTTTATTTATCAATATTATAAACCACACTGCTGGACAGAGGACTTCGCTTTTCCTTGCCAATTAACTTTAATTAAGGTGTCGGTATTGATTGGTCAAGGAAAACAAATACTTATATTATGTACTAAGAGCCTATGTATGGCATCATGATGTAGGTACTTTGATACGGCCAGATTTAGTCACATCACAGTAATCAAGTAAAACAACATTTCAGTATTTATTCATGAGTAAACATACTTAGGTAATCCATCAAGACCATCACTTGCCACGCCATTTCGCCGCTCGGCTATCTCCAAGATGACTCCGCAGAAACAATCGCCGGCCGGCAGGTGTACCTATCACTTTATCCAGTTTACCTGTTTCTTCCTAAATATTTGTGTAGAGGGAGGTCACAAATGGGGCGAAAAAGAACTATAATTTACATAAGAAAATAACAATTTGCATAATGTTGATAAACAAAGAAAAGTACCTACCTAGGTTACTTACCGGAGTTCATCGCTTATGTTTTTATCTTGAGATTTTATACTTTATATCTTAGTTAAAATCAAATCTTCCTAAATGTACTACTTTGCCAACACTTGACCCTGAACTTGGTGTGATCTTGAAACAGAGGGTTAACTGACTTCTTGAAGCGGTTCCTGATGCCGTGTCGTGGTCGGCACTGGCGGACTCGCCCCCGCCCCCTGCCGCGCTGCCGGCCGCGCAGGCCCCCGCCCGGCCGCTGCGCGCAACATGTCCGCGCACCCCGCACATACACCACTTACTTATTTCATCAACGACGAACAATTAAAACGCAATGAAAACCTACTTTCTGGACACAAGACAGGTAACCATTCAATTATATTTCCACTCTTTTGTGTCCTCTCGTGTCGCGGCGTCTCAGGGCGCGTTCCAAAATCGATGGTGTGAGACAGCGGGCCGGTAAAAATAAAGCGTTAGAAATGACTGGGGTGAGGCAGAATGGCGGGGGTTGAGTGAGCGCCCTACTAGGGGCCGCACCCTTTGATTCACTTTGTTGTGGTTCGCACCGAGTACTCCACCTGCTCCACAGGACGAGTGCAGTTTTTTTTATATCTCGCGTGCGACCTTGCGGCCCCCGCTGACGTAACACTATCGCGTAACTACGATGTCTGCCGCGGTTTCAGATTCAGTAAACGACGATGAACTTTGCTCCGTTTACTGGCCACATCCCGACAGCAGCGGCCATCCCTACTATCCACCAGTTCGCCGCAAAGTTTGGATATGAAGGAGGAGGAAGTAGTTCCGGAGGAGTGCTGCAGGAGACACGCTACCATGCGACGGGCAGCGGTGGCGGCGTGCAGTTCGCGGTGGCACCGGGCACGGGCACAGTGGCGGTGGATGGCGTCAAGTTCAGGCAGGCGGAGAGTGTTGTGGTGGTCAGCAGTGCTCAGCCTGGCACTGTGGCACTCGCTGGGCTGACACCCATACATACAGGTGAGTCAATGTTTTGATACCAATGAGTAGTAGCATTGATTTTAGGTACGATTATCACAGTGAATCAAGATTTCTTCAGAACAACTTCACACTTTGTTGATTTTTTGAAGACTTAAACTTTCTATAAATGTAAACACCAGCTGTTACTGTACTGTACTTCCAATAATTTCAAACAGTGAACACTGGCGTGAAATACCAGACAATATCATCTTCGTCAGTAAACCTGGGCAACATTGCGTACGGCGGTCAAGCCAGCTACGTGCAGGCGGAGACAGTGCATCAGCATCTGAAGGCGGAACAGCGTCCTGACAAGAGGGAGTATCGGGAGGAACTGCACCATGACCTCATGGCTACTATGATGCAGCAGCATCAAGGGATCAATGGTAGTTATTTACTAGATTTATCATCATTATCATTTCAGTCGAAAGATGTTATAAAGAAACTTAGAAATCAAACGAATGGTCGTACTCGTACTGAGTTTTAACCTTTCGAATACCGTAATTAGAGACACAATAGAAAGACAAGGAGAGAGCGAAAGCCGGCGTTCCCTTGGGGTTTAATTAACGGTTTAAGTTTGTAAAATGCTTGACGACACGTTCCGTTTATGACCATCTCTTTGACATGACTTCCTAATCAATTGTCCCAATTTTGTACTTAATTAAATCACGGTAGCTACAGTGAGGCTGTTTCTACCCTTTTTAAAACTGTAATAAAGTCGCAAACTTTAAACGTCATCACATCATTACATCGATTTTTTTCTAGAGCCTAACATCCCTGTTTTCTACTTTCTTTAGTGGCACAAGCGACGCCGCTGCAGCAAGGCACACAGCAGCTTCTTGTAGTGCTGCACGAGCCGAAAGAAGCGGCAGCATTAGCTCGCGCCATCAAACAGGAAGGTCGAAATGATCGCAACGCTAACACCGCGCCAGCAGAGTTTATCAGTAAGTTGCACATCATGAAGTAAACATGTATCGATAAATTAAATCCATCATTTTGCCTTCAAGATTCCGAGATCCTCAGGTCTGCAATTATATGGCCTGTTTCTGCAGATACAGTCAACTATAAAAATCGCTTCATTGAAAATCTGTCGCATTTTAAATCTAATAGATACTCGTATTTAGATTGTGCCAAACCGAGAAAATGAAACCAGAAAAAATCTGCCAAAATATCTAGTTCCATTTTTAAATCTGCGGGGTTACCATGACGTTCAAAGTAAGATTATTTCATTCTTTTTTCTGTGTGGGTAAGAGACAGAGCTATACAGGTTGTCTAGCGCCATCTCTTACTCACAATGGAAATAAGAATGAAACAATCTTACTTTAAACGTCGTGGTACAGGTCCTGATAGAATATAGGTAGCGCTAAACTGAGATCATGAAACAAAACATTACGAAAATTTTACCAGAATATTAAGCGTTAGCTTTAGAAATTGTGTTCCTACAATTCATCAGCGTGGCCCCATTGCAAGTTAACTCGCCATGATTATTTGTTGTAACCTTATAAGTACGGCTCAGGCTTAAGTGGATTCAACTTCTCGTATGTCATTGCTCACATACATATTTCTCTTGAAGCAATATTCCTTGGTTTCCTACAGAGTTCTACAAAGATTTTGTTATAATATTTGTGTCGTGTATTTTGTGTGTACATCACCCTAGTGTTTACAGTGTAGTAGATATATAAGCAAATGAGAGGCTTACACCCGGGTTCTGTAAGAAGTTGTCAACATTGAATTCTCAATTCAAGAAACGAGCAAGTCGATTTTTGTTTTTTATTTATTTTTTGTTTGTCACCATTCACCTCATCTAAATCAATCCATTTCCATTTCAACATCATCAACGATAACTCCTTTTTTGGTGTTCGCACTTGAACTTGGTGCGACGGATTTGGTCCGACTCAGCCTAAATTTGAAGTTCGAGCGTTTTAATGATCTTAGAATTGATCACTTCATGATATGACCAACCAGGGGCGCCGGTTTTTAGAAAACCTCATGGGGGCTCATGCTCCCCCAAAAAGTGGCAAAGTGTGAGAAGAGAAATGCACAGTGATCGACCGACAAATAAATAAATGTCCTACTTACATTTTGCGGAACAATGAAAGTACCATAAACACCCAGACCCAACACAAATATTTGATTCATTAACAAACATTTGTGTTGGTGTGGAAATCGAACCCATGCGGGAAACGACCCTTGCGTCTCAACCGGCGCTATAAACCACTGCGCTAAATGGATCGCCGGGTAATGAAAAAACGCCCATCCCTAAAAGGCGATTACTGATCTGTTTCTTGATGTCTATTCTCAGGGGTGCTCAGCACCCGCTGTTTATTTCTCATGGGTGCTCGAATCCCCGAGCACCCACGGATTCGGCGCCCTGTGGCCAACTAAAACTGGCCAGATCGTTTAAACGTTAACGTTTGATGATATATATGTCCACTATGTGGAATTCTGTGCATCAATAATGTTATTCTTCACTATAAATATTTATTATATCTACACCAAATATTAATGGTCTTTTTACAATTATTAAAGTACTTGGGGGACCCCGACTCGGATAGGTTAGGTTAGAAGGAAACGCCATCTCCTTAGTGGTTATTTTTTTTTAAATATTTTAGTGCACAATTAGTATTTTTGGTGGAACAAAAGCATATTATGTAGTAGAAAACAGGAATACAGGTGGACAACGTAGTTAACTATTTAACGCTATGATCAGCTATATTTGATCATATCATAAAATAAGCACGCGTTTAGCTGAACTAGCATCGTTTCATGAAATAGCCGGTTACATCGTTTAGTGATCAATTTTAAGATCTGTCATCTTTCTGTCAGACATTAATACTAATTACACTGAGTCAACTTCGACCTTGGTACGGACGAACCAAATCCATCGTACCGAGTTCGAACGTGTGTTAACACTATTAACGCCTTCTCCCTGTAGGTATATCAATCACATCATCACTTTCACATCACCCTCTCATTCACCATAGTATCGTGTGCGTCAGGCATCGGCGACGTAACCGACAGCTCCACGTGGCAGACCCTGGGTGGCGGCGTGGCTGACTACCTGTCCGCCCTGCCGCTGCCTCTGCACCATCTGCTGAAGTACTCCACGCCTGCCAATGTGGTGGAGAGCAAGAGAGAGGAACAGCCCACAATTGTGGCTACTGTGAATGCTAATGCTCTGAATTCTATGCCTAACATTGCTACGGTGAGTTCTTTATCTTATTTTCGCGATCGTAAAAGCTGCTGTTTTATACAAAGTGGCTACCACCACAATAACCATAATCGGCCTTATAATGTTCCCACTACTGGAACTCAGGCCTTCTCTCTAGGAGAGGGAATGGGCCGTAATCCAGTCCATCGGCCAAGTGCGGGTTGGTGGATGTCACATGTCTTCGAAGTAATGGTTCTAGAACATGCTGGTTTCCTCACGATGCCGCGGTGTTTTCCTTCACCGTTCGAAAGCAGCTTGGGATTGAACCCATGACGTTACAACTCGTAAGTCGGGACAGTTATCACTGGACCACCGTTGCTCTTACAAAGTGTGCTACACAATCAAAATATTATGGAAGAGCTGACCTTTTTTTTTATTTTAGACTTTGTTATGTGAAGTGTGGACTTAAAGTTTGGTCAGGTCTTTTTTTCCTAAAAAATACTTTCTATAATGATTATTTTAAAATATTAGGGTTCCGTACCTTAAAAGGAAAAAAACGGAACCCTTATAGAATCACTTTTTTGTCCGTTCGTCTGTCTGTCCCTTTATCTCAGAAACGCGTGGAGGCATCAAGTTGTAATTAAAACTGTATACTCAAATCAGCAGTCCCTTGAAGCTGTGAAAATCAAACTTCTAAGTTAATAAAAAAAGATACTGCCGTTTATGTCGCAAAAAACGTACATTTCAACGCTCAAAGGAATCAAAATTCATAGGGTACTTTACCTTGACCCAAAATTCTGTATAATAAATTTGGCGTAAAGCAAGGTTTTATAGTATAGATATAGGAATAAATCTGAAAACTGTGATTTTGTACTAAATCGTCACAAAAAGAAAACTTTTTTTGCAATTCGGAAAAATCTTCGTAACTCCATTTTGGTAATCGAACTGTTTTCATAGGTAAGTTTGTGCGGAGCCCTCAGTGCGCGAGTCCGACTCGCATTTGCCTTGTTTTTTATTATAATATCATTTAATAAATGTTCCAGATGCCAACGAACGCAGTAAACAGCGTAGTGGTTCAAACGTCGACGATAGTGAACCAGACAGTGAACCAAAACACTACTAACACCATCGTCTTGTCCAAGAAGAAGAAGAAAAAGAAATCCATGAAGGAGAAGAAACCGCGACCGAAGCCGGGAGAGATTCGACTGACCACTGCTTTAGGTAAGAATTATTATGTTGCTGGAAGACATCCTTTTCTCATTTTTTTTTTTGTGGGATGTCATCAAATATCTCCCTTCTGCTTTGAGGGCAGCGAGAGAGAGTATCACACTTTTACTGATTGTCACCGGACTCGCGGACTACGCGGGCGCGCAGCACTATGAGCGGCGTCTCGTAGCGTGTTTCAAACATTTTATACCATAACAACAACAACAACATAACATAACATCATCATCATCGTCGTTTTTCATAACATTTCATATCTTACCGCTCGCCACCCCGCGCTTAGCTACCGCTGACAGCGGCAAGGTCATGAACGGGCCGTTTTAATCAGTCAGGGCAATTCAAAAATTGCCCTTTGCGTTCCACGGATCAGTGAGTCTTTCCAACGATCTTATACCCCTCTTGATGCTATATTTTTTCTAAACCAAAGCCATAAATCTCGCTAAGTGGGACTAGGTGATCTGTCGAACGAGATATTAGAACTTATTAAATAGGGTTAACACAAAGCCACATAGGAGCAATGATGATAGATTCTTTCAGCTGCATGGCCTTTACAAAACGTTTTGGGAAAACATACATTGTGCGGGAGTGGTATTCCCTACCAGTGTCTATGATTCCTGATAGCTACAACCTAGGGGTTTTTAAATCAAGAATTAATAGTTTACTTCTAGGCAAGCGTGATCGACAATGGATGTCCACCACATCATCGCTTACCATTGGGTGAGATAGATAGGTCAAACGCGAGGCTGTTAATAAAAAAATTGGCCATTTTATTAGTGGATCAGTATAATACTCACATTTTGTAAATATGTACGCTATGCACCCACTACTTCTGAGTTATTCATTGTTATAGTACCCAAAATTTATTTTTTGTTACTGTGTGAATGTGAGACTAAAGTTAAATTTGTTTGCAGATGGTAGCACTCTGTACTGCTGTCCAGAATGCCACATGGCGTATCCTGAGAGAGAGCTGTTGGAACAGCATCTGGTTGGACACACTATGGAGCGAAGGTATTATGACTTCTGGGTAATAGTAGAGCTAACGTACTAGCTTTCTCGAAGTATGTAACTCTTACAGGACAGTAAAAGTAGGTAGTTGAGATTAAAGATACAAAGAAAACGCTGTTATTCTGACTCAAGACCCTGCGAGTTCTTAACGCGATCCATTCGACTACCCAAACTGAACTGTAAAAGTAATGGAGCTATATAAGGTGTATAGCTCCATCCCTCTTTCTCGCTCCCACACTAGACATTTTAAAACGTCATGGTAAGGTTCCAAAACTCCAACACTTATATCGTTAAACGCGTATGTTGACAAAAATAATATATTTTTTTTAATCCATTTATTTGTCTCATATAATTATTTGACTGTGGCAGTGCGGTCACGATTTTGATTGGTCACATATATTTTATCAGACTGTAGTGTAGAACCCTTTCAACGCTGTCATACGCCTTCGTGGACTTGAAAATTTAGGATTTCAGGAAATGTTTAATTAAAACTGCATAATCTCACTAGCTTCTGCCAGCTGCTTCACCCGCGTAAAAATAAGTTTCTCCATACAAACTTTGGACCCCCGTTTCATCCCCCTAGGAGGCGAATTTTGTAAAATCCTCTTTTAGTGATCGCCTACGTTATAAAAGGAAACCTTGTGCAAAATTTCACGCTCCTAGTCCCACTAGTTTCGGCTGTGCGTTAATATGCCAGTCAGTCAGTTTCTCCATCTAATATATAGATTAAGTACCACGTTTCTGTCTACAACCATTCTGCCTTTTTATCATACAAACAATGAAGGAATTGCTTATTCAGCTCAGGGCATTCGTCAGGGCGAAAACCATGGTTTTTTTTTTAATGTTACTTTATTTTTACCCCAGGTTTATTTGCGACATCTGCAACGCGGCCCTAAAGCGTAAGGACCACCTCACTCGCCACAAGCAGTCGCACAACCCGGACCGGCCACACGTCTGCTCTGTCTGCATGAAGGCCTTCAAGAGGAAGGAGCAACTCACGCTGCACTTCGTCATACACTCGGGGGAGAAACGGCATGTGTGCAATGAGTGTGGGAAAGGTGGGTCTCTAACAAACCATGATATCAACAATAATAATATTCCACAACGCCGTCTAGTCTCAAGCTAAGCCGAGATTGTGTTATGAGTACTAGTCAACTGTTCAACATACTTATATATTTCTAAATACATACATATTATAGATAAATTACATCCAGACAGCAGACAGGGCCACTAGCCACCAGACCGACAAGTCAGTCAATGAGAACAAACTTCTTATTTAAGAAGTAGGATCAGTGTATCAGTGTTTAGGAATTCCTCTTTCTTCTTCTCGAGTCGTTGGTTTTCTTTACCCTCAAAGTTTTAGGGTCCAGCAGTAGTCCAGATGTAGGGACGCTTTCTGCCACAAGCCTAACCAATAAACCAACTGCTACCAAAACATCAAAGCCATTTATGGGACTCTTATGGGCAGGAGGATTATTTGAAGGAGTTGCCGTGGTCCTGGAACACAAAGGGCAACTGAAGGAAGACAGGTGGGTTTTAGTCAGTAATAATCTGACTCGCCCTCTCGCTTCTCCACCCTTGTTCGGGAGAAGTCATTTGAAGATGTCCCAATACAACCGACAAGTGTCCCAAACATTGTTGTATATCGGTAGGTAATAAGTATTTGTTTTTTTTTTGTTGAGTGGGATTCAAGCAAGAAATTGTCGTCTCATAAGTAGTCTGGAGTCTACATTTAGGCAGTTTTGCGATAAAATTCACTTAAAGAAAACTTTGGCGGGAGGGACCTAAACTCGATGTCAAGGTAGCTCCGTGGATAGAGCAATGACTTGATTGAGAAGTCGCCCTTCATCGATTCTTTTTTTTTAATTATTATTATTTATAGGCTCGCGTTTGACCACTAGTAGTAATCGATGATGTGGCCGACGATGGAGCACGCTTGCCTAGAAGTAACCTATTCACTCTTGACTTAAAGACTCCTAAGTTGTAGCTATCAGGAAAGGACTCTGGCAGAGAAATTCCACTCCTTAACTGTACGCACAATAAATTTGTTCTCAAAACGCTTTGTAAGTATGGGTGGGATACCGGTGGCGCAACGCCGTACGTCTAGTGGTCCAATGATGGAACGGACGGATAGGCGGAATTAGATTATGCAATTTCATTGCACACTCCCCGAAATGTAAACGATAAAAAACCGACAGGTCAGCAACTCGGCGTCGTCGCCTAAGACTTGACGGAAAACTCTAAACTAAATCCGCTTTTAAATGGTTTCCCAGGTTTCTACCGCAAAGACCACCTACGCAAGCACACCCGCTCGCACATAGCGCGCCGGGTGAAGGCGGAGTTGTCGCAGCAGAGCTCGTCGTCGTCGTCACCCCCCCTCGCGCACGCCGTGCCCGCGCCCGCTCCCGACCCCTCCTGACCGCAGACTGACGACAAGAACGCCAACGATCTGCTCACACTCATCGCAGCTCGACTTGACTAGTGCTAGCGTACATGGTAAACAATAGGAAGTGATAATTTGTTTAGAAGCGGAGTATGTTTAAATAAGTTCTGAAGGGTACCTAGTTTTAATAAGCAACAAAACATTCAGAGGTTGACTTTCGGGAGAAATTCTATCTTTATGACTTGCGGAAGTAAGTTTAGGAGACGCGATTTCTCGGATCGAATGTACGTAGTGTTCTACGCGCGACTCAAAGAGATGTCAGCAAAAATGACGGAGCCAGTTAGGGCCGACGCCCGCCAGGGCTACGGATTGTTTGAAGGAGTTACCATAGGCCTCGCAAAAACAGGGCAACTGAAGCAACACTGAAAGTTTTTGTCAGTAACAATCTGACACTATCCCGCTCCAACCAATTGCTTGAGGAAGAGAACTTCAGCATGTTTTGTTGCCTATGGACTGAATTTTTTTCCGTGTTTAGCCCTTGAAAGACCGCCTACGATGTCGATTTACAGACAACGTGGCCACTTCTTTCTCATTTAATGGGCCTACCACACGCATAAGCTTCACCAGAGTTTTGCCTGCGCAAGCCAGGTTGTACGCGGAACACTGTACGTGTGGTTAGTAAAACAATTTTACATCGTGTTCCGTGTACAAAGTGGCCTGCGCAGGCAAAACTGTAGTGAAGCTTGAACGTGTGGTGAGGGAAATTTTTGAGCAACGGTAAGTATCAGCTATACCATCGAGAAAGTGCAGATAGGTTTGAGACAAAGCTAAATCGCTCTTTCTCCCTGGTTAAAAGTGTGATACAACTCGAACACGTTCAAGGTTGCGTTACTTAGGTTCCAAGACATAAAGATTCGCTTCTAAACAAAATATTACTTCCTATGGTGGAGGCGAGTTGATTCAAGCGTTTATAAGTTCATGTAAGTAAGTGACGTGGAACAGTGTTAATATCGGCTATGACGAGTACCTACCTATTGGGACTGGTTGGTGTTTTGATGACGTGGTTCTGATTTTAAGCTCAACTCACTCTGACGGAAACTTGAAGCGTGGCGTCGCATCTAGTTTTTTAACTACAACGCGTGGCGACGCATGTCGTTGCGCGACTAAACTCGCATTAGTGCACCCGGATTACAGTACTGGACCAGATTTGAGACTTTTAAACATTCGTGAATGATGAATGAGGCGTCACATCGCGCGACTAACGCACGGCAAAGCGCGGAAGCGCTCGACTCTAACCAAGCGTCGACGTATAGGCCTACACATATTTGTACCCTAACGATAAAATGAAGATGAATAGGCTATAAGCGAAAAACATGATGCGTCCCGATGTTTCGACTCTGCGGCAGTGTGAGTTGAGCCTTAAAGGCGTTAATATTTAAATTAGAATGTCCGTGTTGTGACCTATTATAGCAACTTCTGATTTCTTATATAGGTACATTGTAATTAATATAAGAACAGTGGCTCCACTATGACGCCTTAAGCCAGTATGGTTTCGGTATGAAAGAAAAACGAAACTATACAAAGAGCATGCGAGCTTGTTTTATGTTAACGCGATCGCCACGTTTATGACGTTCGGCGCTCCTATTGGCCAGCTTCAAGCTCTTAACCAATCAGAGTGCCAAACGCGGTGAACGATCGCGTTAACGTAAAACAACTCGGAATCAGCAAACTGAACGTCGAATAACATTATCCAGTTCTCAAGACGGAATAATGCTGGCACTTCGTAGTACGACCCCAGGCTAGATAATCATAAATTGCAGGCAAGGAATCAACTCTCCTCTTTAGTACAAATATATTAAAATGACCTACATTTAGAACCTTATAGCCGTTAAGACTAGTACCTCTGGCACTTTGAACATAAGATTAATCCTAACTTGAAAGCAATAATCATTATAAATAGGTACATACTTTAACAAACATTTTGTAGTCAACCCAGTGGCGGATTAGCCATGTAGCAAGAGTAGCAAGCGCTACAGGCCCCGCGCAATCGGGGGCCCCGTGCGTTCGAGGATCCTGCACTTGAACGCAAAAAAAAACTAGTCAAAGTATATATATTGAAATCAGAATAGAACTGATTATTTCATTGAATACTAGTAGTAGTAGTGCTCGCCTGCGTCATAATAGAATTGTGCAGAATTTCATGTTCGTAGTCCCAGTAGTTTCGGCTGTGCGTTGATATGACAGTCAGTCAGTTTCTCCTTTCATATAAATAGATGATAGTCAATCTCTTAGATTTCCCTCATTACCGTACTTTCCACGTACCTTACTCAATTTTATAATCCACAGGGTTATTGGTGTTTGGTAATAAGAATGAGAATAATAGTACTAAATAGGTCTACACAGGGGCTCCTTGATCGAATTTGCTAAAGACCCCGAGCTGGTTAAATCCGCCACTGAGTAAACCAACTCAACGACATTTTAAGCATATTGGTCATTTTGCGTTAGAAAATATACATACTTTTTAATGATATAGGGATCAACGTCTTTATATGTTGATGCACCGATCTTCCACATTCGATGTGGATAAAATAATGGCATAATGTTACCAATCTAGTCTAACGTAATTAGAGTACCCGGCGGTAAATAATAAAACATCGAAAGAAAACGTTCGCCCGAAAACGTACTGACAGGGGGCTTGCTTAATAGTAGAGGCTAGTTTGCGGACAACGAGCAATAGGCAGCTCACCGTTCGATAAAGACCAAAGAGCTGTTCAGCAAAAACCGGTGCCCGCTAAGGCTGATGACTATCAACTCAAGTTCTCATGGCCCTGGAACGCAAAGGGTAGACGTGCCTAATTGGCGGTACACGGGTGGATTTTAGTCAGTAAAAGTCTGATACTCCCCCTCTCGCTACACCCAGAGCGAGAGAATTTATTTGATGATTTCCCACTAAATAATAAAAAGGCAGTTTGCTTAACGTCTTGACCCTTGCAAATTCCCTGGTCTTTCAATCGAAATTCAATCTTTATAAATGGCACCGAATTAAAACTCTTTTAACTTATTTTCAATCAGACCCCGAAGCTCTTAGGTAGCGATGGGTCAATAGGTATTTTCTTTATTTAAAATCTGGAACTGGTCAGAATTCATAAGATAAGGTATCTTGACATGTTTTTTTACATCCATGCCGGGCCCCCCCAATGTACGAGGCCCGTAGTATTTGCTTCTTTTCCTACGTGGCTAATCCACTACTGCTAACGTTCCATAATGGTCTGGCCTTACTGGGCGCTTAGAGCCTTTGCGAGTTGTCTGTACTCCACTCGAGATTAGGCATGCAACCAATTTTGACTTTTATTGCGATGGTGGCATGATAAATGCCGGCTACAGTAAATAGTTTGTATTGCAACCACTTTTTGCTTTTTATGCGATACTTATGCGTACGGAATAGGTTTGTTTAAATATTTAATTTATAGTGTGTGTACTATGTGCAAAGTTCCACTGTCAGTACGTTTTTTTCAGTCTTGTAGAGCGCTGCTGCTACTTTCTCTGGTTTATTTACGCCCGGGTACAGTAAAAGATCCCCATGGACGACTCAATTTCTCTGAAACAACGCTATTCTGAAAGCAGTGAATAAATCAAAGACGAATTTGTAAGTTCCAAGAGTTTACAAGCGATTAATCAATAAGAAAATGGATCGTCTACTGGCATTAACTTTATTTATTAAATATTTATTTTGTTATTAGAAA
The DNA here is from genome assembly GCA_949316375.1 of Mythimna vitellina. Lineage (NCBI taxonomy): Eukaryota > Metazoa > Arthropoda > Insecta > Lepidoptera > Noctuidae > Mythimna > Mythimna vitellina. Next base: position 20,043,961 of record OX438692.1, read on the forward strand.
TAAATTATATGACTTGATTTATATGATTGATATGATTTGTTATTTACATTAAAAACGGATGTTAGGTTGATTGAATGTTATTGCCGCTACGGCAGTTCTATCTGCCCCCCCTAGTCAAGTTACGATCGTTTCGTTTGCGTCGAACACCTCAAGTAGGCCACGTCTCCGATTCCTTTGTTCTTACCACGTGACTGAGCGTTGAGATGAAGTCGTAATTTGACTAGGGGGGGCTGAAGACTTACGTTAGGCGATTTAAACTAAATAATTGGATATATCTCGATGTAAGGGCAGTATTAGCAGCAGTGAGAGATCGAAAAGTTACCGTAGCTCTGGAACGCAAAGAGAAACTTAAAGAACACAAGTGGGTTCTAGTCAGGAAAAGTCTGACGTACCATCTCGCTCCACCTGGAAAAAGGGCAGTATTAGCAATAATATGTACGTTAGTTCGCACACTAGTTCGAACTGCATTTAAGATAAAAAAACTTTAAGATTTGAATTTAAAAAAAATCTTGTATAATGAGGATACAAGTTTGAGAATTGGGGTACTGAAATGGAGATAACATATTTGTTCGACGCATTCAGATCCCGAATTCAAAGGTATATATTTTGCTGTGATGTAAATTTTTATATATTTATTGTGTTTTAATATAAATTTTAAATGTTGTACACCTTTAAAGGTTGTTTTCTATTATGATTGTTGTTCGTTTGATGTCCATATCGGTGTTCAGTTCGTTTATGTGATGTGATGTACCTAACGAAAGTAAATGTTTACGCAATATAGCTGTTATATACAATAGAATGTTTGTTCATTACTCGTATATTATAGAATAGTATAGTACCTTCGGGTAGTCGATCATAGGTACGAACAAAACATATTTTTATAGTAAAATGGACGCTCTGTCTTAGATGTTTTATTACTCGTAATTTTTGAAAAGGTTTAAAAGTACAAATCGATTTTAAAATTCTAATGATTATTTTGGTGGATTATGTTGTGTAAGGAACAGAATTGAATTGATTTTCTTCGTGTAATAATGAGCCAAGAATAGGAATGAAAATAAATAACAGTATATGTAATTATATTTCTTTACTTATCATCACTTTCTGAATAGTATAAATATACGCAGCTTCCCTTTACCGACATTGTGCTTACGTATTTTAACTTAAATATAACATTTTACTTGATTTTGTAGTTTTATTTGAATTTACCCTTTTTCCATCTTATAGGATTTTTAAGTCTTAAGACAAACATATCAACCTTATAATGTTCCCGTTGCTGAGTCTCGGGCTTCCTCTACAGGAGAGGAAAAGATCCGTAATCCACCACGCGGGACCTGCGCATGTTAGTGGATATCACATGTCTTCGAAGTTTTGGGTCATCGTGAGAAAACCAAATATTGGGTATTTGGTTTTCTCACGATGTTTCCCTTCATCGTGTCGAGAGTAGTGGTGATGAAATAAATTATACAAAGTAAATCGCCTGGTTGGGTTCGAACCTACAACTCGTAAGTTGGGTCCCTTATCACTGGGCCACCAGTGCTCTAATGGGTAACCAGGCCCCTCGCGTACAAGCTTCTCCACTATTTTGACTGCGCAGCTCGCTATGTGCACGGAACACCGTGTAAAACTGTATGAGTTTTACATACCACACGCATGACTGGACTTACTGCATGCGCAGGCAAAACTGGTGAAGTTTGTGCCCTTGAGAACTGGAAGGATTTTCAATAATAGAATGTTTGAGTGCAAAATACTTTATTTTTGTACTTCCAAGTCACATTGAATAAACTTAGATTAGAATCACAACGTTATTTTCTGTGAAAAGATAAAATAGAGGAACTTGACAGAATGATAAACTTACAACTAATTTCGATTTCATTGCCAGTTACAATTTATAAAAACAAAAAAGAAGATTAAATACACATAATTTTAAAACAAATCGAGGACACCGTAGCATTTGGCACTGTCAGCTAAAACAATACGAAATCGATATAAAAAAAAAAAACATTAAAGCTTCGAACCTGAGGCCCAACCAGTAGCTCTTAAGGGCTATATTTCACCGGAACACCATGGCCAACCAACAAAATGTATACAGCTCTCTAAAGAGTTACTTGCCTGGTGTCCGTTTGGTTGCACAACTAATTTGGCGGCGCGACCAACTCGGCCGTGTGTACTTAAGGTCCATTTTGATACTGTCTCAGTGTAGTGTAGCGAATCTGGTGTCTAGTTTGGTAGCTTACGAATAGCACGGTGGCGCGACTGGTTGCGCCGCCATGGTGTCCTGGTGAAATATAGCCCTAACGCGATACATTTGGCCATTCTAGTCATTTTGACCTAAACTGAACTGTTAAAGGGATGGATACATAGGGTGTATAGCTCCATCCCTCTTTCTCGCTCGCACACTTTACATTACACGCCATGGTAGACCACTGAGCGCGGCCATTTATGGAACAGATCCCATTAATGACACCTTAATAAATTTTCATGGTTAGATAATTAAAATCTCTGGTAGCTGGCAATGTATCCGATCATTTGGTTTACATGGCACATTCAGTGTCACACATACAAACTAACAATATCATTCCCCACTTAATACATAGCAAATCACAATATATAGATCAAAGTTTATTACCGAAGAACATTCAATGTTTTACTAAGAGAATTCGTAGAATTTGATAGATATGCAATTCTTAATCATTGAGATCATGGCAATATACTATGTATTTGGACCCAGTGCTCATGCATACAGGAAAGTAGGTGACGGAGATGAAACTAAATTACAGTTAACTGTGGCTAAAATAATAACAGACACACGAGTCGATCTCCAAGGTCAGCGATGGCAAACCTTAATTGGAGAGCGTGCACTATATAAATATATATAAAAGAAAGTCGTGTTAGTTTCACTATTTATAACTCAAGAACGGCTGAACCGATTTGGCTGAAAATTGGTGGCGAGGTAGCTTAGAAGCAGGAAACGGACATTTTTATCCCGTAGAGTTGGGTAGAGTAGAATAAAGTAGTCAATTGACGGGAGCGAAGGCGCGGGAAAAAGCTAATATAAATATATATAAAATTAAATCATGAGGTGCCGCTACAGAAACTTAGAGATCTACGCAAGACTAAGTTTCTCTAATTAAAAATTAATTATACGAAAGGTTAATAGACCAAACAAATTAGATCCATATTATATAGAATTCATATTTTGCAACTCGAAATTCATATGCTCAATAAGTGGCTAGGTTTTGAGGTCTGACAGGCAGTCGCTCCATGTAAGACAATTTTATTCAAAATAGTCGTGCAAAGACTTAATTGATTGATTTTTATACTACCTATAGTTTTCAATGAGAATAAAAAAGACCTTTTAGAAAGTCGGTACAGGTACACGAGAATGATTATCGTACGGCGCGTCCAGGACATTTTTAAACCATTGAGGTAGAAGCTATGGGCTTGAACGTGTTCATATCCTCGCTATACGGCGCTGATTTCACCTAATTCGTACTTTTAATGTCTCTATGTGTTTCAATCTAGCGGGGCCACTGAAGCCAAACCGAAAAAACTAGTGGAAATAGTTTTTTCGAGGTACATTTACCTCAGGATTTTACTAACAAGATCTATAATGTTTCTCAACTATTTTGATAGAAATTACAATTCATCGTCATATCCATGCAGTGGGGCCCACGGTTGTATTACGGTCCTAATACATTAAAATAATATTGATCGTATCTTGTGCCAATTTACTTCTCGATTTATGTATTAGCTCCAAGGAATCTTTAACAATGCAGGAGTAATTGAAAAGAATTTTTTTTCTGGTCAGAAAGCATGCCATTGTTATTTATTGCCACGGTTGGTAAAATAGAAAATGGATTGTTAAAAAACGTTAATCGCAACTCGAAAGTCAACGTGAGAATTATTTTCTATAGATTACTGAATTTATTAGAGTTTTTCTTCACAGATGATTCCGTCACCTACTTTCTCTTTTTCCACATCTATCTCAAACTAACATCTCAAATAACTATATACAATTAAAAATAAGTTCATAAATAAAATTGTCCCCTCCATACAAAATTATACGATCCAACATCAAGAAAAATATATATTTATGAAGAAAGTTAATTAAAATTTATTTTATTAACTACTTATTTTGTATAGAGCAGACAATTATAAATGATATTACATACATATAAATTCTCAATACTATATTAAAGAGTTTTATCATTTAGAATTGTGCTTGAGTGGCTACAGCAGTCAACTCCAAATGAATATTTTCTAAATTTCTGTACGAGCACGCTCAGCGGCATTTTATCTTATCATTCTGTACTTTTCTTTTACTATGTATTAAATTCATTACCGTTATATCTGTGTAACACAAATGATTTTCTATTCTATTAAATGTTAAATTTATGGCTAGTTTTGTCTATTCAACTTAAATTCAAGAAAAAAAAGTAAGAAAGATTTGCTCTAACACTATTTTTGTGAGAAGGGTAAATTGCAGCACGCTGCATACTGGAATGTATTACTTTGCAAATGAAAATGATTTCAATCTATTGCCTATCTGGATAAGTATGTGTAGTCCGCTTAAAAAAATACAAAGTTCACAACAAATGAATTTTATATAAAATTGTACTTAGAATAAGTTATATTGTTTGTCTTCTTGAATAGGAAGGCTATTGTCTTTGCTGTGCCCAAAAGGGTTCACAAATATTTAAAAAAAAATGTTTCACCTACCACTTAAGCATGTATATACTTTGTGGAATGCAATAAATAACTCAGAGTAGTCAGCCAAACAGGGCGGGTTTCTGAATTAAGCATTTTGAGTTAAGAATGGATATATCCGACAAATACTCACGTGTTTATTCCGCCAAGGTCACACATCCACGACCAAATACTCCAAATACTCTCGTCAGCTCTTCTGTCACCTATGGGGGTTGAGAGCTAAACGAAATAGAGTAGCATAGCATAGTCGGCCTTATAATGTTCCCACTGTTGGGACTCAGGTCTCCTCTTCAGGAGAGGGAATGGGCCGTAATCCACCACGCGGGCCCAGTGCGGGTTGGTGGATGTCACATGTCTTCGAATTTTTGGTTCTAAGACATGCCGGTTTCCTCACGATGTTTTCCTTCACCGTTTTTAGAGCAGTGGTGATGAAATAAATTACACAAAGCAATGCGCATGGCTGGGTTTGAACCCGCGACCTACAACTCCTAAGTCTGGGCCGTTACCACTCGACTACCACTGCTCTAAATAGAGTAACCAGTGGCAAACACGCGACCCTGGTGAACAGGACACGAACAAACTCGTCGAATAGATTCGACGGGGGCGGTTGAAGGTTACTAGGACCGAATATGCCAAAGTTTTAGTTTTTCAGACTAAAGTAATTTGAGAAATACTCAACTCCAAATGCTAAAATCAGAAATCATGGGTTAATTAAATACTAATGGAATTAATACCACAATGCGTTTGTAAACATATAGACAAACAAATGATACTTGATTTTAATATTAATTTGGATGAACTTTCGGTATTGATGAACTCTACGGAGGTCCATAGACTGTCTAAATTGAACTGTTAAAGGGATAGAGCTATATAAGGTGTATAGCTCTATCCCTGTTTCTCGCTCATATGCTTGACATTTTAACACTTTCATGGTAAAGTCACTGATAGCCGAGTTCTAGGCCGCATCGAGGTAGATTGCCATCGACAAGAAGATACCTCATATGTACATACATTATGAAGCAACAGGCGACGCTTGTGGGTCGACGGTGATAGCGTGCTGCTCGCCGTTGTCCATAGACACAACCATTTGGTATGGGACTTTGATTTGTAGGGGCACGCGGAGTTTTGTGTTTGATGGAGCCTGAAATAAAATAAGAGAACAATTAAAGTATAGATTTTATTTTTTAAAGATTGGGAAATGGCCGACGAAGGGTTCCACCACTGGGGGTCCAGAATCGTCGTGGTGTTCATTTGTGCGTCGGTGTTAAAGACACCCGGTATATTTTTTTTTAGATTTTAATCATAAATGTGTTTAGGTTTAAGTATAGTTGTTAGCTGCACTGTCGCATTTGGTTTTAGGACCTGTAAATATAGATGTGAAGAGAATAATAAAAAACTTTTTACAAAAAAAAAAAATACAACCGACTTCAAAGTAAAAAAAAATTTTTTTTTTTAATTTCGGAAGTCGGAAGTATTTTGCACTTTTCAGTGTTTTTTTTTTACTTTGAAGTCGGTTGTATTTTTTTTATTTTAGCCTTTTTAGTTATGGTACCACCACAAAAAAGTACTCCTCAGCCAAACTTAAATACCTTACAGCCAGAGTGCAGGTCATGACAATTCTAATAATCCCAAACACGGTTTGATTACATTACAGAGTTCCGGTGCCTAACTTCAGGCTTCATCATCAGATCAGTTCGATATATTGCCCCTTTTCTTTCAGTCAGTCATTGACTACACGTATAAACGAAGCAATTGCTGCTTTAGTTTTTAACCAAGTTTAATGCAGTTTTCAGAAAAAGATTAATTTTTAGTTTAATTTGTTGTTTAGTACACATATTAGATAAAAATAAATATCGTCAAGTACCCAATTTTGACATAATTGCGCGGAGAAGTTTGATAACGTAATGCAGGATTTTTGTATTTTTAGTTCAAATGTGGCGATATAGATGATGCTAAATGTTTTTGAAAAAGCCTAAGACTTAATTATTTCATACTACTTACATGAATAGTGATCTCAGGTAAGATCTGTTTCTTTATAGGTGCTTTACTGCGTACTTTGTTGATGGGGTACAGGCCGGGGATCACCTTCTTAGTTTTTACCTTGTTGTGAACCAGCATATGTTTTTGTAGGTGATCCTTACGGTAAAAACCTGTGAACACAAAATAATTATTTATTACTAGCTGACTCGGCGAACTTCGTACCGCCTAATAATGTGATAAATGAAGAACTGCTCGACCGATTTTGTGCAAACTTCACATAAACCATCTACTAAATAGTCAGAACAAAGCCTAAACATTTGGTTGGGATAGGTGAGCCCGTTCTTGAGTTATAAAATTACAACGAAAAGTGGCATTGATTTATATATATATAGATTTAAATAGCCGGAGTCCGCATTTCTTGATAGCTACAACCACAACAACAGGTCAACAATCAATAAATCTCACATTGCACGTTATTTAATTGCAAAATATAAGTTCTTAGTACTAAAATAATCAGTAATTATAACTACTAGATTACAGCAATCAAATTAACAACTACTTCATGTAGTTTGATTACTATAGTTGAGTTACAAGTATTCATAACTACATGTAATAAAACTACTTTTAGTTGTAATTTGTAATCTGATTACAAAATAGTAGTCATGTATGCCCTACACTGTGGTTAGATAGTGGTCAGGCGCAAGACTATCAATAATAATAAAAAACCAGCCAAGTCCGAGTCAGATTCGCGCCTATGGAAACAGTTCAATTCCCGAATCGAGTTACGAAGATTTTTCCGAATCACCAAAAAGGTTTTTTTTTTCAACGAAGTTGACAGGTACTACTTGTTTATTGATACTTGTTCAAATTGTGTACTTCTTCAAATATAAGAATACTAACGTCAATGACCTCTATGTGTCAAATGTTACTTGAAAAGTATGGTTTGCAAAGCAAATTTATTTGCGTATCAATAACGGTTGTTTGTTTAACTGTGTCTTAGTTAAATCTAAACAGAAGGAAAAACGTCGTTGTTTGATCAAATTAGATAAATTTATTATTGAAGTATAATTAGTTTAAAAAAGAAACAGTTTTCTTTCTTATTTTCATTGTTGGCAACAATTCGCCTTGTTCCATTCGCCACTAGGCCACTACTCGAGACACTTCACACAGTGATGCAGAGATGAGCAGAATGAAGAGCTAGATTCTGATTAACCTTTTTCGTTCATGATTCGCAAATAAAAATTTAAAATATCTTGTTTTACTCACCCTACCTAACTGATTCGATGTGACACCTATGACGTCACAACATGGCGTTGAGTTGATCCTATTCTTATTTCAATCGCAGGAACTTTAATGTTCTTAAGCTTACCTTTCCCGCAGTCAGTGCAGAAGAACGACTTGACCCCGGTATGTATATGAAGGTGTATCTTGTAATGGTCTTTCCTTTTGAAAGTCTTGGAGCAGTACTTGCACACGAACACGCGTTGCGGAGTCGGCAGCTCTCTCTCTTCTACCTCCACGTATTGTACGCTGTCTAATGCTGCTAGCTCTGTTATGTCCATCTGGAATGTAATTTAAACATCGAAGATAAGATATTTTTGTCCTCGACGTGACGAATATTTACGCATAACCGGCCGCTGCCTGATATGTAATTTTAAAGTAAAAAAAAAAGTTGGGTTCCGCGTCAACATCTTACAGTATCAAACTGGCATATAAATCCAAAATATTATATTTACTGTATACTGTTATATTGTTACTCCGTGAAACTTTAACGAGTCATATCTCCGCCGAAATCAGAGTAGCATGAAATAATAATTAAAACGCATTGATGAGTGAAAGTTCTAGAATCGCCCAAAAAAGGATTTTTTACCTTCCGTCTTATACGATAGAGTCGAAATTCGGATGAAGTTGTGAGCCTTCTAGAAATGTTTTTTTTTATTTATGACCCTTGAAGCGACTGCTTTGTTCTAGAGTGGCTTTGAAACTTCTTTTTTAAATAAAAATAAAAGCGATCTTCCCGACCGGAAGTCAGTCAGTTTTGTTTCGACAGCGATACTAGTGTGAAGTGCGATAAGTGATAAGCAGAGGTCGGAATTAGGTAGAGTTATTTAAGTACTTATAACGATTTCATACATCGAAAGAATAAAGTAGATATGCCTCAAATCCCAGTTGATAGTCAAACTGCTGCTAGTGCGATTCATAGTGATTGGTTTTTGTTGCGTGGAAAACAGTTACTGTTTGTGGTAAATAAAGTGATCTACTTCCGGTTTACAACTGGAATTTAATTACCCACGTTCGAATAACAGTATTATACTGATCAATCTACTAGTAACTACATAAACTGGTGCGCGTGGTTGTGAAAATGATTTTACAGAGAAAAAAATAAAATATCGTTGCAAAATTCCAAAGCTCGAGAATCATGTGGTTGCGCGCTGATGTTCCTTCCATCCTGTATATCATTATCATTTCAGCCGAAAGACGTCCACTGCTGGACATAGGAATTCCCCAAGTGTCGCCACAATAACCGGTCCTGTGAGTCTCGCATCTATTGAATTCCCGCGACCTTAATTTGGTTAAATTACAGAAGAACCAAGGTAACCGACGTAGCAAGAATAATCGCCAAACTTAAGTGGCAGGGCTTACATTGCTTGTAGAACAGATGGTCGACAGGGCCAAAAGGTTCTGGAGTGACGACCGCGTACTGGAAGACTTTGCATTGGCGGGGCCTCCCACAAGGTAGACCGATCCTCACCATCTCTAGCTTTTTCCCAACCAGCTTGAGGTCGGCTTCCATTCTAACTGGATGCGGCTGAATATCTTATGCTAGCCTGCTATATCCTGCTATGCTGCCTATCAGACCTCCACAACCCAGATGGTGGGCAACTCGATACCAATCCTGTATCATCATCATCACCATCGTTTCAGCCGGAGGACGTGCACTGTTGGACATAGGCCTTACTCAAGTGTCGCCACAATTAATGGTGCTGTGTCTCGCATTCATCGGATTCCCGCAAGTCTCACCAGGTCATCGGTTCACCTTGTAGGAGGCCTTCCAACGCTGCGTCTTCCGATACGCGGTAGCCAATCCAGAACCTTTCGGTTCCAACGGCTATTTGTTCTGTAAGTAATATGTCCTGCCCACTGACACTTTAGTTAGGCGGTCCTTCGGGCTATGTTGGTAACCTTAATTCTCCTGCGGATATTTTCATTCCTGCTCCCCTAGTCAAGTTACGATCGTTTCGATTCCTTTGTTCTGACGTCATCGCAACGCTGTCACGTGGCAGAACAAAGGAATCGGAAGCGTGGCCTACTCGAGGCGTTCGACGCGACCGAAACGATCGTAACTTGGCTAGGGGGGGGGGCTGATTCGACTACGCAAGGAAACTCCTATATAGTGGTATGTAAAGGCAGAGACGTACATATTCCTGTGGGTACTTGTTGGGGTACTTGTTCTCCTTCTTGGCGTCGAGCATGACGACCTCGGGGCAGGGCGGCGGCTCGGCATCATCCCGCAGGGAGGCGCGCGGGGACGAGCTGCTGTCTACTGCGAACGCGCCGCATTCGTGACTTTCACGGAGCTGTTTTGATATGAATCCTGTAACGAGTTATACATTTTTTATTACTAAAAATCATCATTATTTTATACCAATTTATTTATGTCATCATATCGTGTTCTCATCTTTCATAATTCACCATTCCTTCTTTTTTGAAAGGGAAATCATATAACTTCTCCTACTATGAGTGGGAAGGATAAGTAGATGGGTCCTCTTATATTAATACTAGCTTCTGCCAGCGGCTTCGCTCGCGTGATAGTCGGTTTCTACATATAAACTTTGGACCCCCGTTTCATCCCCTTAAAGGGTGAATTTCGGAAAATCCGTTCTTAGGGGATGTCTACACCATATAAGGAACCCACCTGCCGAATTTTAAGTTTGCAGGTGTTATAGTTTCTGAGATTTCGTGATTAATCAGTGAGTGGTATTTCGGTTTTATTAGATTATAAAGAGGCATTTTCTAAGTTTGTACGTAGGTGTAATATGTAGTTGCACTATCCCTGAGTGCTTATAATATAATATATCCTATATATTATCGTCTTTCACTCGAGCGACGCCGCTGGCAGAAGCTAGTGGAATATCTTGTCTTGGCGTAGTTAGCGCCGTGTGAGACCTTTAATGTTACATACTTTATTAGATAAGCATAGTTAATTCAGAAGTTTAGGCAGTCGTTCCCTTTCCTATGTCATAGTATAAGAGTATGTATGTATAGTAATAAATGTAAATAGAGTATAAGACAATGGGGTCCTAACCTTGTCCGCAGATGGGGCACCACACCTTCTCCACAGGCTTGTCGTGAACATGTTGATGCACCTTGACATGCTGCTTCCTCTTGAACCTTCGATGGCAGATTTCACACTCGTAGGGTCGTACCTCGATGTATTGGCTAACAGAACGCGCGGTGAGGAGGCTGCTGTCTGCTGACTGGAAGGAGAACACGTGTAGTTGTATTAATGATCCATTTAGATACAACAGATACTAATTAATCCTGTCCACCATATATCTTACTGAAAACATTACAAAGATGCCACAATATGCGGAATTGTTACCGCCACGGCCGCACAACTAAAGAAGCACTAGTGGTTCGGAGCGAGGTAGAATGGCAGACGGTCGCCTCCTTCTGCGAAGCGGTAATGCTAGCAAAGGAGGCGGCCGCGCACGCGAGGGAACGTCCCTCACGCCCCCGCCTGCAATCCGCGAGCAATGGGTAGCTCGCCGTCCGACAATAGTCCGGAGAGAGATGTCAGCAAAACCGTAGGAGCCCAGCAGCGTCGAAGCATACTGGGACCACTGGATTCGCTTCTGAAAGGAAAACCCGGGGCCCTGGAATGCAAGGCAACGAAGGAACATAAGAGTGGATTTTTGTCAGTAAAAATCTGACACGTGCTCCCGCTCCGCCCAAGAGCGAAAGAAATCATATGATGATTTCCATCTAAACAAAAAAAAAGGTGTGTTTTAGTAAGTGTGACACTCCCTCTCGCCTACTGCACTGGATGGTCCTAGAACGGTATTTTAATGTGTGAATTTCTTCTATAGCTTATTTTATAGTCTAATAGCACCTATCTGTGTTCTTTCGGCTGAAAGGAAGATTTGACACAAAGGAAGACAATAGAAGCTACAGCTTCGAAAAGTTCTAATTTAACAGGTGTACTACTTACATATGGGTCGGCAATCGGTTCTCCTTTCTGATACTCGTCGCTGTACGTGGAGTAATTCAGGTGCTCGTCCATGTGATTCAGTAACTGGTCTTGTAAGTGGAAAGCTGGGGAGCAAGAGAAAAAAACTGTTAATAAAACTTTAAAAAAACAATGAAAAATTCCGACCTACAGTTTTGTTATGTACCTACATTATGCTGTCTGTCCGTCCGTCTGTCAGCGGGCTGTATCATATAAACCGTAAGGGGTAGAGAGTCGAAATTTTTACAGAATGTGTTTTTCTTTTGCTAAAATAATATTATATATAGTTATAAACTAAAGGGGAACGGCCTTTATAAGAAATATTATTTTGGCGGCGTTTTTTTTATGCTCGATTTTTTTTTAATATTGATTACGGAACCCTTCGTTGACTTGGCCAGTTTTTTTTCCATCGAAACATTATTTTGGCAGCGTTTTTTTATTTGCTCGATTTTTATATTGTAGTACGGAACCCTTCGTGTCGGACTTGGCCAGTTTTTTTTTCCATCTCATATTAGGTATTATTATTATTATTCGAGGACTACCACTCTGATTTACTTTTAAGATTTGTCTTACCAACTTTTGAGATTGTCTAGGGAGAACAAAGATTTAATGTCGACAAGACCTGCTGTTAAAGTTAATTTTATTCATTACTAGTGTTTGTAAAAAATATTCCAAGGGAATGGTCCCGGGATAATAAGTAGGTATCCTAAATCCTATTCCAGAACATGGTTTACCTTTGAGCAAAATTTCATCCAAATCCGTTCGGCTTTTTGAGCAAAAAGGAGTAACAAATATATACATACATTTAAACTTTTGCCTTTATAGTACAGCTCACATGGTGTTTAAATCAGTGTCTGCATTACTTTTATCTGACTATTGTTATACCTTTGTATCAATCAAATCAAAAAATCAAAATAGATCGACACATACAATTATTTTATTCAGCAAAATTTTACCTATAACTATACTACAGATATTGGTATCATCTATAAACGCAATCGGCTAGTGACATAGTTTACGGTAGTAACTTAAAATAGAATATAAAATCAATACAGGCCAGCTGCAATTATGCTATAGGTGCTATTAGGTATAGGCTCATGGCTAGATCGATACAGAGGGGTAGGTCTATGAATGAGGGCAACTATATCGATATTGTTACGTCATCTAAATCAATCACATCACTAATATTATAAAGGTGAATGTTTGTGAGGGTATGTGTTTTTTTAAGGTGGGAAATCATCCAATTTCTTTGGCTCTGACTGGAGCGTCAGGGGGTCAGATTTTTGCTGACTAAACTACACCTGTGTCCTTCAGTTGACCCTTTGTGTTCTAAAAACATAGGTTTTCTTTTCAGAAAATTCTTGCGGCCCTAGTTTTTGATTGTATGTGTGTTTGTTACTTCTTCAAGCTCAAACCGCTGAACGAAATTAGATGAAATTTGGTACAAGGCATGACCATTTCCTTGAATAGCATGGCGGATAGTTTTTATCTCGGAAGTATGTTCCCTTGGAACAATTTATTACTTTTACGTAGGCGAAGCCGTAGACAGAAGCTAAGGTCTTTTTTACATAGCATGGTAGGAAATCAGAAGAACGAAAATACACATCTTTAAGATGAATGAAAAGAATAGGTTATTAGCTAAATTTTATGAATCCGACAGCTCTCCCCCACACCTTTTTATAGCAAATTGTAGTGTAGTATTGAAATAAAAAGAGGTAAAATGGTATATTTAGTTAGGTAGAAATTACTATATCGTACACCGAAATTGTAACAATGATTTCACAGTATTCTCATATTTGCTTTGGAAAAGCATAAAACTATGTCAGTACCTATAACGCTCATTCAATTCCGCGAAACACATCAGCAGTCAAAGACCAATAAAATTGTAGATCCGTCTGATAACGCATCGTGAATGAAAGCGTGGTTACTTGTTGCGTTGTTATGAGCAAAAAAATCATCGATAGGGTTTAGTTCTTTTTTGGTCATAATGGATCAAAAAGCTGCCCAACTTAAATGGGACTGGGCAAGACATGTCTGCCGCATGTCTAACGAGCTGTGGGCCCGTAAAATACAGGATTGGTGCCCGCACACAGCGACGCGGGACCGCGGCAGACCACGAAGGAGATGGCGCGACCTGGATGAATTGGAAAGAGAAAGTCGGAAATCGTGATCGTTGGAAAAAAATCAGCTGCCGTCGTAATTAAAAAGGGCACAACTAACTTTTTTTTAATACATATTCGGAATCAGAAAAAAAATCTGATTCCGAATATGTATTTAAAAAAAAAACGAAATGAATCATAGTTATCCGTATGGCATAGTAGAGATAGTGGTGGCCCAGTGGTAATGGCCCTGACTTGAGTTTTATAAGTCATGGGTTCAAACCCAGTCAAGCGCATTATTTTATCAAATTTATCTCAAAACGGTGAAGGAAAACATTGAAAGGAAACCGGCATGTCCTCTCAATGTTTTCCCGGGCCCAGTGCGGGTTGGTGAATGTATGTGACGTTCACCAACCCGCACCGCACCGTCTTCGTATTTTTGGTTCTAGGACATGCCGGTTTCTTCACGATGTTTTCCTTCACCGTTTTGAGAGCAGTGATGATGAAATAATTACACAAGTAATGCGCCTGGCTGGGTTTGAACCCGCGACAAGTTGTAGACTTGTAAGTCGGGGCCGTTACCACTCGGCCACCACTCCTCTCTCTTGTAAACTTGTCTTTTTAAAATAAGGTGGCTGTTCATGATGCATCAATGAACAAAATTACCTAACTGAGGAATATCGTACCACCACGCTAATCTTCAGGATGGACTTGGATAGTACTCTGCCGAGCAAATACCAGATATGTCTCAGCGAATTTATTTTTTTGTATTTTCGTGGGATATCATCAAATAACGCCTCCCGCTCTGAGTGTCAGACCTTTACTGACTAAAACCGACTTGTGTTCCTTTCGTTGCCTTTTACGTTCCGGGGCCGCTGTGATTCTTTTGAACAATCCCGCAGCCCTGGCAGGTATGGGCCCTGACGGGCCCTGTCAATATTGTTCCATCAACATCCTGAACCCGTTATTATATTGGACTCGCAGAGCCATAGCCTACATTATCATGTTTGATTTTTTAAAGAACGGATTCGATTTTGTTTCTTAATCCAGGGCCCACAGCCCAGGGTCTGAATTTATGGCAATAACTCAAACCTTACTAGATGGAACTTCAACATAACTGAATAAATCTGTCCGTATGGCACATCACAGATAGGTACAGGTCTGCCAAACCCTTCAAAAAATACAGACGTAATATTAAGATACGTTAAAATATTTTCAATAAAATAATAATCTTGGCAAGTCATACCAGCTTCATCGTTTTGTAGGGGTCGGAGCCGACCCTAAAAATAATCCCGGTCTGTTCCCCCCAAACGCCCTCCCCAAAATAAATTAGATCTCTAAAACCGTCCATAATCTAGCGTCCCTTGAACCACCCTATCCGTGCCCCCTCGTAAGACCCATGGGGGATCGCCCCATTCGCCCCTAAAATAGGGGAGGGTCTGAAAAGGTCGACTGGTCGGTTGCTACGTGTGCATATGTGTTGGCTACGTAATTGTAAACTGGGCACTCGATATTGATCGGTTACTATACAGTTTATATTGTACAAATTGTAGGTCATACGTGTGCGTAACTATTTTTTGGGAGGTTTTATCTGTATTTTTTCTGGTTCAACTTGTTCATCGGTTTAAGTAATGAGAGGAACAGACATTATTGAAATATACTACTCAGTTCTTGAGTGCCTGTTCATCTATTCACTGTGTTGTATGTTAAGTATTAATACTCAAAAAGTTTGAGTGTGTATATCTATACCTACTGAAAAGTTTGAGATTTGCGATATACTTTGGGAGAGACCCTCGGACTAAGGAACACCCGTAACATGAAAGTCTATATGACTCTTCTAGATTTTATTCTATGGCGTCCCCCCCGTCTCCTGCCCGGTTCGCTGTCACCTGTTCGTCCGCGTTCTCGCTGCGCCGCGCAGCTTCAACCAAATATTTTATTAAGTCTAACTATGGATTGCAGTTGCAATTACACCATCTAAGCGGCCAAACGCTGTCTGGAGTGACATACATTTTTATTGTTGTTGTTTAACTTCACAATGTCAGAGCGAGTCTCGCGATTTAGTCTCGATCGACCCATCATGATCGGTTGTTTGTTTTGTAAGAAACCGGGAAATTTAGTCATAGATCCAGACGAAGAAGCATACCAAGCTATTAAAAATGTGGCTGATGAGCGGCAAGACGCTACTCGCGACAAGTTTTACTTTCTGTACGATGATAGTTTGTCCAGACAGTGCTTTTCGTGGCATGAAAAATGTGCGACTGCATATATTTACTTCAATGATAATAACCAAAGAGAAAGTACAAATATTTTAAACCAACCAGAAATTAAAATAGAACCAGACGAGGATTCAAATAATGTAAACAAACCAGAAGAGGAAGTCAAAGTCGAAGGAGATCCTATAACAACGGAGGTTCCTCCAACTCAAATAAAATCCCCAGAAGCCAGATGTTTGATTTGTGATAAAAAACTAAACTTGGCGCACAGTAAATCCCATTCATATAAATCTAGATTGTCGGCGGCTAGAATTATTTATGACACAGCGCATAAGAATCATGATGAGGTGTTTATAAAAATCCGTAAATATCATTCACATGAAGATATGATCGACAAAGGCATACGCTACCACAAATTATGCTATTTAAATTATGTGATACACACTAAATTCTGGCTAAAGAAACGACCAGGGTACGTATCACGAAAGAACATGTATAAAGGTTTGAAGAAACTGCTTGATGAGATCGACGATAAACTGCCAAGTACTTGCTTTCAACTGTCATTCTTGGCGAAGCGACTGGCGAAGCTGACTAAAGTGAAACACGCAGTAATAGACGAGGAAACTGTCAAAAACCTACTCACGGCAAGGTATGGGGACAAGTTATTATTTTCGTACCCAGCTGGTTTGGATTCCGGTGTCGTGTTTCTAAGCAGCGTACCCTTGAGCGAAGCTATGAAACGCTTGGGTAGAATTAACTGATGAAGATAATAATGAAATACTTAAAACTCACGTAACGTATCACCTGCACTTTTTTTGAAGTCGGTTAAAATTAAATGTATACGTAAGAACTTGAAGTCATATCTATATATTAATGATGTCCAATTATATGTAAAATATCTATTGTCGTTGTAGCTACATATGTATCTCATTATATTAGTTAAATATATTGTATTTATGTGAGATTTAACTTCGTTTTTTTGCTTCAGCTTCTTGAACTAGTAATGCCCAAGAAATAAGAGAAAAAAAAAGTTAATTTGGCCTAAATTGTGATATTTAAATGCTGGTTATTGGTATACCGCCGTTTGCCCGAATTTTATTTACCCTAATATCATTTGCCATAATAGTCAACAGTCATAATATTATACGACGTAATATTCAATTGCCCTACTCTTATTTGCTATATTAGTCACGTGCTAGAAGCTTTGTTTCCCATAAAGTCACTTACCATAACATAATATGTCATAATCATTGTAAGCCCTAATTATCACATGCCATAATTATCATATGCCATAACATCATTTGCCATCGACATTGGGTATGTAACGGTTGTTATATCAGGAGAAACTGGATGCAATCGGGACTTTAGGGCACTCCGACTCGGATAGGTTAGGTTAGAAGGGGATGGCGGGGTCGTGTGAGCGAGCGAAGCGAGCGAATAGACCTCGCTATCCCCTTCGTGGTTATTTTTTTATAAACCACACAGAAGTAGGAGCCCCGCTCGCGGGGCTCCGTCAACCAAGCCCACCATCAACCATTCATAGAATTTTAAATGTTATGTCTAATAATATAATCATTATGGCGTTTAAATATTATGTTTGATAATTATCATGGCACTTAAAAATATGAAAAACAATACGTATGGCACTAGTATCTTATGGTATCTAAGTTTCGGGCAATTAACAGTATGTCATATGTCTTTTAGGGCAAACAAAACATTCGAGAAAATGAAATTCGGTTAAATGAAATTCGGGAATATGATGATTATGGTATATAATCTTCGGGTAAACAATAGACAACCCTGGTTATTACCTATATCTGCAGGTTTGAATGTTTCTTTCCTTAGTTAAATTATTACAAAACAAGATCCCTCACGTCTGTCTGTTCGTGATAAACTCAAAAATTACTGAACTGTTTTTCATGCGGTTTTCACCAATTGGCAGAGTGATGAATGAGAAAGATTAGATGTATTATATAAATATGCATGTTATAATAGAGAATATCATAGATTTCTAACACCCGAGCGAACACTATGTGCATTGCGAACAGTATTTAAGTACTTATGTTACAAGTATGTATTGGAACTAGGACACCCTTTAGATATTTGCATACTTACTTATATGTAGGTACTAGATAATACATATACTCGTACACACGCTTGGCGATACAAACATGGGTGAGATTTCAAGTAAAGGAGTGCCGAAGGTGTGTCGGTACGACAACATAATATCAGTGACACAATTTTTTTTTCCATGGCAATAAGACAACCTGTTTTTGGAGGGTTCCCGTCCAACTATAATTTAGGTGTCTTCAAGGCTAGAGTGAATAGGCTCTTAATAAACTAGTGTGCCTGACCATCAATGATTGCATCTCCGCTTACCATCAGGTGGGATCGCAGTCAAGCACTGGTTTATTTCAATTAAAAAACAAAACAAAACAGGATTTTTTCGTGTTAAGTTATAGTCATAAATAGTAGATATTGTTATGTAAAATTTGTGTAGTTTTGTATCTCAAGTGTCTGAGTATTTAGACATTAAGTGGAATCATGAACATGAACAGGCGCGATCTCTGTAAAATGGAGCTAAGAAGTTTATTGCCAAAAACATTAACAAAAACAAAAAAAACAATGGTTTATTTGCTTGGCTCGAACCTTTTCTGCATAGTAGCTTTGCGAATCTGTCTGTTTATTCGCTAATTTCTAAACAACGAAACGGATTTTGATGCAGTTTTCACTAACAGAAAGACCAATACGAGACCATATAGACCTACAAGACCGAAGAAGGTTTATGTGTTTAATTTACACCCATTCAAAGCCGGGGCGTGTCATTAGTTTCTTACTAAAGTTTAGGTACCTTGATCAGCGCGCACGGCGCTGCGGTGTGCGGTGCCGGACACATAACCATGACAATTCAGAAAAAGAATCGAAAATTTTGTTTCACCACAGTCAGCGTCACCCATGAGGGAGTTTATTTGTGTTCGGTACCGCACACCGCAGCCGTATGTAATGCGATAGAGACCATAGCTTAATCTTGAGACTGCCACGTCAAAAAATCAAAAGCATGCTATCGACGCCAAGCTACGATTTCATCTTTTAATCTGTCATGTAATCGTGACTGTGGCGTGATGGACACATTTTACTTTGTCTTGTACATGACTATGGCAGTCAAAAGGTAAAGAATCTTCCAGCAAGTGGTTGTAAGTCAGGTACAGATAGATAAAATTTAATATAGATTGGAAACAAGCTGTCTGTATTGTCGTTTGATGCTCAGAATTGAAATAAACCTAAAAAATGTAGGTCATTGAGAAGTATAGCTTCCATGGTCTGTATTTGTCAAGCAGAGAATACAAGAAAGCCGTGGATTATTCGAAAGAGCCATCGAAGCCCAAAAAAAAACTTAAAGGGCTACTGGGGCCTTACCATCACGTTTTAAAATGATAAGCGTGCGAGCGAGAAAGCGGGATGGAGCTTTACACCCTATATAGCTCCTTCTCATTAACAGTTCAGTTTAGGTCGTCAACTATGTCGATGTAAGTTACAACCAGAATGAAACAGCAAGCTCTGACGCATCATAGGCACATGTATCTGCAGATTACCTAACATAGGTGTGACCGATGCGCGCCGTTGATTTAAGAACCACTTTAGTAATAGACATATTCCTGTCTACGTACTTTCTATACACATCTGTAACTTTATGTGGGTGCCTACCTATTATGTTGCTTGTCCGGATCAAAGGTTTGTATTTTAAGAAACCAATAATATAAAAGCTTGTGGGAATAGGCTGGACATGTCTCTCCCATGGTGATAAAGCGATGGACTCGTAAAACACAAAATTCATGCCCTGAAATTGTACAACGAGGTCGCGGCAAATTCGAAGAAAATGGCGGGACTCCTTAGATGGTTTTCTTTAGGAAGATGTGGGTTAGAGCTTGGAATATTGGAAGGAATGAAGGACGATCTTTGACAAACAGTAACACAGTGCAGGCTAGATACATATAATTAATTACCGATCTCAATAACAACACCATATTGACAAGTAAGCAGTAGTGGCCAAGTGGTATCGGCCCCGACTTGTAGGTCGCGGGTTCAAACCCAACCATGCACATTACTTTGTGTAATTTATTTCATCACCACTGCTCTCAAAACGGTGAAGGAAAACATCGTGAGGAAACCGGCATGTCCTAGAACTAAAAATTCGAAGACATGTGACATCCACCAACCCACTGGGCCCGCGTGGTGGATTAAGGCCCATTCCCTCTCCTAGAGAGGAGGCCTGAGTCCCAACAGTGGGAACATTATAAAGCCGACTATGCTATTGACATGTACCATGTTACTTGGGATTTCTTTTTACGTTGTTCTGTCACACTATCTTATAGAGCTTTTTCTTTCATTACTCTTTTTTTTAATAACATGAGTACAATGTAGACTATCGGCCCGCCACAACTCAGCATCGGTGTTAAATTTATTTTTAAGCTCGCGACTTTTCTCTAGCCTGTAATGTGACCAAACTGCGCTAAAAACAACTTTGAACAGATATTTCTGATCCTTCTCTTATGAGGTAGACAACGAATTGCCCTGTGCGATAAGACCGCCCATTGTACACTTATTTTTAATTATGTTTGTCCTGTATTTTTGTTTATTACAAATTATATGTACAATAAAGAATATAAAGAAAGAAAGAGAATTACCATCGGTGTGCGTTATTGAGAGACACACGTCTTTCAAAACTTTTACTTACCCAAGGGAACATTATTCTGATATACAGAGTAGGTCATGGTCTTCACGTTAGCCAAGTTTCATACGACTCCTTTGAGACGAGGTTGCATAATAAACATCAAACTTTGCCACCCCTTTAAGGGTTGCATTTTAGAAAATGCCTGAAAACGTGTTTGATTAATTATACCAAAGAGCATTAAGACGAAGTTTCAAATAAATCTGACCACAAACGAAAATTATCCATAGAAACTTTGCCACCCTTTTTGCCCCCTTAGGAGTTAAATTTCAAAATTCACCCCTTAAGTGCTTTGTTCTTTATTTACATATTAAAAGTAGCCTCTGTGTAAAATTTCAAATTTCTAGGTCCAAGAAATACTTTAGCCTAGGCTTAGCTTAGCGGGAATTTTTGAACGCAAAAGGTAAATGAAGGAACGCAGATGGGTTTTAGGCTGTAAAAGTCTGACACTCCCTTTCTCTCCCCACATAGCGGGAAGTGATAATGATGTTTACCCACCTCAAAAAAAAAAAAGAATTAGGCCGGAGTGTTGATAAGTCAATTAATTAATGAGTGAAGGCTTTTCTTATTTTGTTTTATTTGAATAGATAGATTCCACCCAAGATAATCTATAACTTACCCGATGGGATTTCCTATCGACAACTATACAAAACACTTAGGGGATGAGTTTCCAAAAAACTATCTTATCCACACACAAGTACCAACTTTTTCATTTCTAACTTCCACACGAAACGTTTATCCTCCATTTTGATAGGGTTCCGTACTTTAAAAGGAAAGGCGGAACCCTTATACGATCACTTTGTTTCCGTCTGTCTGTCTGTCAAGATCCTTTATTTCGGGAACGCGTGGAGATATCGAGTTCAAATTAAAACCTTAAACTCTGATCTGCGGTCCCTTGAAGCTGTGAAAAAATCAAACAGAATCAAAATTCTTAGAGTACTTCCAGTTGACCTAGAATCCTGAAATTTGGCGTGAAGCAAGGTCTCATAGCGCAAGTAAAGGAAAAAATCTGAAAACTGTAAATTTGTTGCTACGTCACATAAAAAACTTTTATTACGATTCGGAAAAATCTTCATAACTCTATTCGAGACTTGAACTGTTTTCATAGGTAAGTTTGTACGAAACCCTCAATGCGCGAGTCCGACTCGTACTTACCCGGTTTTTATTACTAACTTCATTTGTATATCATGCTTATAGCTTTACCCAGCGGTTTAGGTCGTGGAAAAACATTGACAGGTATTTAAGATTTTCAATCAGTAGTAACTCAAAATGGTCAAGGTGAGATAACTGGCACGTCATAGAAGCAAGAACTCAAAGAGATTTGTGACATACACCAACCCACACTGGGCTCGCATGGTGGATTACGGTCCATTCCTTCTCCTAGAGAGGACGCTTATGTCCCAGCGGTGGGAACATTATAAAGCTGATTATGCTTAAGCTAATAAGTAGTACAACCAGTGGGGTTCAAAGTAAGATTGTTTCATTCTTATTTCAGTGTGGGTAAGAGCCAGAGCTATACAAGTTGTATAGCGCCATCTCTTACCCACACTGGAAATTAGAATGAAACAATCTTACTTTAAACGTCATGGTACAGGTCTAAGTCTGTAGTGGACATAACCACCAATAAGCTACTAGATATGCCTGTTAGATTCTTCTGTCGTCACGGTTATTGCGGAAAAACAACTACGAACTTAATGCCACGTACTTTGGGTAGGAGGGGTTCAAGGTTACGTGAAACCTGCCCCACCCTTGACATACCCTGTTACGCCTTTAATTAGCAATTTTGTAATTTGTGCTACTACGTACTAACATCAAACACGCTTTGATACTGAGAAAAATATCTCTCTTGACAAAAAATAATCTTTTAGTATCAATTGATTACTTTTTATTATGATTCATATGCCAGCAAAAACGTTTGTGTTAATGTTAAAAATAATTATAGTCTAATATCGTTACTAACGGTCAGATTCAATTTTTAATTTATAGTTCATCGTTTTGGGAGGAGCGAGAGGGAGTGTCAGTCTTTTATTGATTGAAACCTACCCATGTTCCTTTGCGTTCGAACAATACCGCAGACAGCCGGTCCTAGAATCTTCCTTAGTTTCGGTGGATCTCAATCCACAGCTTCTTAGCCAAGATTTATACAGCTATGTGCATAACCAACCAACAATTCGATATCCACAACTGAACAGAAAAAATAAATAAAGAAAACATGTTTATTTGGCACACAATGAAAAAATAAGTAAGTATACATACAGAAACTTAAACAGAAAAAAAAACAAAATATTCTGTATCTCACGGCTGCGCCAAATAGGTCCAGTCCAGTCCTGGATAATGCCAGACAACTACGTAACAGTTACCTAATGTTGGTTTTCAACCCAAACTTTGAGTGTATGGATGAGATGAGAGGTAAATAAACATAAAAGGAGAAACTGACTGACTGACATATCAACGCTAGCAGTTACCTGATGTAGGTTTTCAATTCAAACTTTGAGTGTACGGATGAAATGAGACGTAAATCTACATAAAAGGAGAAACCGGCTGACTGACATATCAACGCATAGCCGAAACTACTAAGTCTATAAGGAATTTTGAACAAGGCTTCTTTTTATGTCGTAGGCGAGGACTAATAACGGATTGAAGGGGGTGAATAGGGGAATTTTAGTTTGTATGCTAAATTTCATTCCGTATGCCACTTGATAGTTAGCGCAAATAGTAATAGCCTAAGTAAATAAAAAGGTTATCATAATTTATTTTCAGAACTACCCCCAATTAAACAATTTAGGCCGTTTTAAAGATTGTATAAAGGATCCTTATTTCTTGGATTAATACTTGAAATTTTTCAAAAATTCTAATCAAGTTGAATAATAATTACTGTCATTATAAATTTTTCAAAAGAGGGTAAGTAGCTTTAAATATTTATGGTTTAGGGGGTGTTAAAGTTTTATGAAAACATTCTTGCGAACGATATCGCTGGTAAAGTGCTAGTAAATATATACAGGTCCGTCCCACAACCTCGCCAAGTGGAGGAAAAGTATATATATACAGGTCTGTCCCACCACCTTGCCACATGGAGGTAAAGCACCTGAAATATATACAGGTCCGTTCCCCACGGGTAGTGTGAAAGTGAAACCCAGGGCCCTAGGCAAAGAAGGAACAGGAGTGGGTTTTTAGTCAGTAAAAGCCTACTACTCCCGACCACCCGGGAGTACTATCTCCCGCTCCGTCTCAAGATGATTTTCCCACCCAATAAAATAAAAAAATGGCCGTCCCACAACCTGGCCACATGGAGAGAAAGTACCTTAAATATGGAACCTGGAAACTGAGATTCAGCAACCGTTCTCCTATGACCGATTCGTCATTGTACGGTTCCTCGACAGGACGATTCATTTATTTCCATTTCCCCAGCAGAATCTTTCTATGGACATTTATATATAACCTTTTCAGCTACCGAATGTTTGACCGCCACGGCGATAAGCCTATAATTCTTTTAACTACAGACCTTTATCTACAGAGAATTCGCCGTCAAAAAAATACACATTTTTACAGATTACTAGTGTCATATATTATATCTGATTTAAAAGTCATCTAACGATTTTTCTCAATCTAGGGCGGAGCAGGAAGGCGTGTCAGACTTTTTCTAATTTGATTAATATTTAACGAATTTGAAAATAAGTTACTTTTTGATATAAACAATTTAAAAAAAACTGGGCAACTCGAAAAATTTTCAGAATCGCAATTTTTTTTGTTGTAACAACAAATTTACTGTTTTCAGATTTATTTCTATACCTGTGCTATAAGACCTTGCTTGCGCCAAAATTTCTGGATTCTGGGTCCCTATGAATTTTCATTTTCTTGGGTCGAAAACTCGAAATATACGTTTTTTGCGACATAAGCGGCCGTATCTTTTTCATTCGTTAACTTAGAAGTATTATTTTTTCACAGCTTCAAGGGACCGCTAAAGGGTCTTGACAGACAGACAAATAAACGGACAACAAAGTGATCCTATAAGCTTCCGTTTTTTCCTTTTGAGGTACGGAACCCTAAAAATTGAGTCAAGTACCTAATTAGTACTATTAGTACAACTACAGCATTCAGATTTTATAATAACCAGAAACAAAGTAGTGGGTGAGTAATAGTAATAAAAATACCCACGTTATCAAAATGCACAGCAGGATGAATGCGGTTGGCGAGGGTCATCAACTGAGAGTACACGCTACTGATATCGCTATCTCCTACATACGGATACGTAAGTTAAACCCCATGGAGTCTACAATCTTGGGCTGCAGGCTTGTTCGAAAGAGTTATCGTAGTCCCGAAACGCAAAGGGCAACTGAAGGAACACAGGTGGGTTTTAACCAATAAAAGTCTGACACTCTCTTTCGCTCCAATCAAGGCATTTGATGATTTTGTAACCTCAAAACAAAAAAAAATTGTAGCTACGTCACAAAATAATGAGTTTTCCGAATTGGAAAAATCTTCACGACACGAATCCGGAATCAAAGTATTTACATATCAGGCCACTCAGAAAACTTTGCGAAAAAAAGTTTTTATGTATTAGGCATATAAGTAACTATTTTGAAAACTTTGATTATTTAAAAATAAAAATACCATTGTTCGAATTTTTAACTTCCCTCCACATTTTTTGATAGCCAAATCAAATTATCGCGTCTCTTTTAAAAATGGATCTTCTACGATTTTAAATGTGGCCTAAAACCTGATGAGTCATTTGATCGACTTTAAATTGCTTTTATAGATGAAGGACCTTTAAGAGCAACCATCAACCGCTAGTATAGCGAGTTCAAGCGCGATCGCCTTACTTGGGAATTAACAAAGGAGTGGTCCTACGACGGCTGTCACGGAAGAAAGTGTACTGGCAGTAAAAATTCAACAAGAAAACAGGCGATTTACATACGAAGAGATTCAGCATACAATGCAGATTGGTTCGGGAAGCCTTCACAAGACCCTTCGCGAGCACCTTCGCGTGAGGAGGATAGTTTGCCGCTGGCTGCCGCACAACCTCACCGAAGTTTAGAAGCAGGCCCGTGTGGAGTGGTGTCGTGATTCAAAATTTTGAAGCAGGCTCGCCTTGGCGCGTTTACAACATTTTGACAGGTGACGAATCCTGGATTTATCAATACGATCCACAAACAAAGCAACAGTCGACAGTTTGGCTGTTTTAAAATAAACCAAAGCCTACGAAAGTAAAGCGATCATGAAGCGCAGGGAAAATTTTGATCTTAAGTTTCTTCACTTTGACGGAGTATCTGATTTCAATTCCATTATGAGACCAAAGCAGCATCAACGCCGAATAGTATACCTCAAAATGCCTGCGAGAAGTTTTGTCTGCAATGAGCATCAAGCGACATAACACTGGGCTCCGCGGGAACTGCTTCACCATGACAACGCGCCCGCGCACACAGCGCTCAAAACGAGGGACTTCCTGGATACCACACCGGTCAGAGTCTTGTGGCAACTTCCTTACAGTCCTGATCTGGCACCGAGTGACTTCTTTTTATTCCCTAAAATAAAAAATCTGCTGAAAGGGATACAGTTTTCATCGCCGGAACTGTGGCGGACTGGAAAACAATGTTTCGAAAATGGGTCAGACGCATGAAACTTTGTGTAGGGTTTGGTGGAGAGTTCTTTGAAAAGATTAATTAAAAATATTTTATCCATAGAAGTTAGTTTTTTAGTTTCTCAAAACTTTCTGAGTGTCCCACGTAGGAACTGTCCCATGTACATTTTGTACGAAATCGTTGTAGGTGCACGAGATCGACTCGCACTTTTGAGGTTAACCAATGCAAAAATTTTTACTCAATCTCGTCCGTTCCCA
The DNA here is from genome assembly GCA_949316375.1 of Mythimna vitellina. NCBI lineage: Eukaryota > Metazoa > Arthropoda > Insecta > Lepidoptera > Noctuidae > Mythimna > Mythimna vitellina. Next base: position 20,070,758 of record OX438692.1, read on the forward strand.
CAAATATCACTGACTATGTCAAATTTGTTCACGTTTCTTACTGGCTGATGGAGCACCCATACAAGTGTTGTTAACCGTCACCCCCTTTATCCATCTTGAGCACAAAAGAGGGGGAGTCGTCATAACAACGTTACGTGTATACGCACGTTTTTCTGTAACCATTAACAATTTTGTTTTCCTCCGTAAAGAAGAAATTAAGTCCAGAGTGCCTAGTGCGAGTTGTTTTTTTTTTCGTTAACGCGATCGACACGTTTATAAAGTTCGGCACTCCGATTGGGCTATCTCCAAGCTCTTAACCAATCAGATAGCCAAACGCGGTAAACAACACGCACTCGACTACACTCGGTACAAACCTTCTCACTATTGTTTTTTACTTTCAGGGATTTTTTGCATCTTCCTAACCTTAACTGAAACTATCGGATAATTATCCAAAATAAAAACAAATATCCGATATCCACCATAAAAGCTTCGGATAGTTTCGGATAAAGCCAGAGACTAAATGACAGGTTACGAAAGGTTTCTATTTGTTTTGCCCGACTAAATAAATGATAATAATGTAGACTAGAAATAAAAGTAAAATCTTGTTACTTGTATTTTACTCTTATAATTCTTATATCCGTAACCAGAACTATCCGCAACTAGGGGTAACCGTATCCGAAACCGGTATAATATTATTCCTCTAACCGTATCCGTACATCCCTGCTAAATATCAGGTAATTTGTGTATGAGCACAACCGTGTACGCAGTTAAAAAGTAGTACAGATACACTAACCACCTGTCCATACGCAAGATAATCCTTTACTCAGGTATATTATGCCATCAACCCCAAGGTATTTGGCACAACATGAGGGGGATGTACCCTCATGACGTCACCTGCCATCTCAACTAACGGGCACAACCGGTTCGCTCCGACCCTACGGGCCTACGGACGAGAGGGCAAGGCCAACCCGTTCACTGCGCGATGATAGAAAGCAAGTCTATGTTGCAATGTTATCGTTGCATAATGCAGCTTTCATATCTTGATTGCAGAACGATTTTTTTGGTGGAACTACTTTTGGAAACTCTTGTAGGGATCACTCTGTAGTTTCTGCATTTTTCCATTTGGCGCAGTCGAGAGACACACTGTTAGTTTTTAAGTGTCTTCATGTAGTTTCTGTATGCCAAATAAAATATTTTTCTTTCTTTCTTATGGCGAAAAAGGCGTGAGTTGATGTATGTACTAGCTTCTAAAGGTAGAAAATTATCCCACAGGAAAATATTCCCAGAATAAGAAGTATCTTACGTGCTATTTTCCAAGGTGTTGTCTACCCGTATGCCAAATTTCATCTTAATCCGTTCAGACATTTGAATGTAAAGGCTTAATAATCAAACACACACCTCTTAAAAAATAAAATAAAATTAGCAAGAGGAACTTTTCAGACGTAAGCATGAGAGTTGTTTATGGGGGCTACTAAAAGTATAGATTTAATTATCTTGATTTATTTTATTTATTTATCTTTATTCCAAAAAGGTAAGTAACTTATAAAATAAGCCCCGCAAAAATATTAATAAACATCAGAACTAAAGAGTTTCACTGACTTATATCATTTGACCTTGAACAGTTAACAATAATTGTAGCCTTTCACTTCTTGCCTTTATGAAGAAGGGGTCGAGTACGTCGAAGGAGAGAAAAAAAAACACAAAACAACGATGCCCTACCAAGTGCGCTCTTGTGTCCAAGCGTGGGATTGCAGAGAACGGAGGAGTAACTTTATGTACGATAAAACTGCCAATATATGCCGCGAAATTTGACTGGCCTGTTCATCTAGTTGTTAGTGGCCCTGATTGCTATGCCGGAGGTCGTGGGTTCGATTCCCACCCAGGACAAATGTTTGTTGTGTGATAAGCACAATCGTTTGTTCTGTGTCTGGGTGTAATTTTAAGTATATATAGTTTAAGTATGTTTATCATTTGTCTAGTACTCATAACACAAGCTCTGCTTAGCTTGGGACTAGACGGCGTTGTAAGTAAAAAAAATCAAAGTTTTTTTTTTTCGTTTTAATTCGCAGGTCAGTGTCAAGTTGTTGAATAATAATAGAATGTTGGGTAGGATTCCCACATCCGCATTATACCAGACTAGTTCTTGCCAGCGGCTTCGCCCACGTGAAAATAGATTTCTCCATACCAATTTTGGACCCCCGTTTCATTCCCTTAGGGAGTGAATTTTAGAAAATCCTCTCTTAGTGCTCGCCTACGTCGTAAAAGGAAACCTTGTGCAAAATTTCACGCTCCTAGTCCCAGTAGTTTCGGCTGTCCGTTGATATGTCAGTCAGCCAGATTCTCCTTTTATATATATAGACTAGCTTTTGCCCGCGACTTCGTCCGCATAGTCGAAAAATATAAATAATATTTAAAATAATAAAATTAAAAAGTCGAAAATGTTTCTAATAGGACTTTTAATTGTTTTTTTTTTACGTTATTAATTTTGTAACCTTCTTCTTATTCTTCTTCGTTCTTCTATCTATTATGAAATCGAAATAATACTTATACCTACCGCAATATTTCTTTATAAACAATATTTTTTAAGAAAGCGTACGGAGGCATGCGCCATCCCCCACTATTGGTATAATAGTAAGGTTTATTAATTTCCCATTGATATTAACCAACTCTGCTCCCATTTTTAAAAACAGACACAGTCAAATTTATTTTTTTGCCGTACAAAATATGAAAGCAATACCGCATATAGAAGGGTTTTTTTAAGAAAATCATCTGTTTGACTGACATTTGAGTTTTCAAACATGTGTCAAAATAAAATGTAATTGAAATCAAAAGCACTAAAGAATTTTGATATCAACTTCGAAGCGAATCACCCTCAAAATAACTTTCTACCCCTTTTTAACCCCGTTAGGGGATGAATTTCAATAAAATACGTAACTCGTCTTTCATTAATTCTGTTAAAGAATGTTCACGCAAAATTTGAAGTAGATTAAACCAAGGAATCTCGTTGTCCCATACAAACTTTGCCCCCCTTTTTCACCCCCTTAGGGGTAGAATTTCGAAAAATTCTTTCTTTCCGGATGCCTACATCATACAAAGAATATACTCTTCAAGTTTCAGGTCTTTACGATCAGCGGTTTCGGTTGTGCGTTAATTGGTCAGTCATTCAGGACAAACCATTTTATATAATTATATAGATAGATAATAACATGTCTCAATATCGAGACCTAAATACCCTTTTCAGGGTTTTGAATACATGACCCTATTGCTGTCACTCCGCTGTCCGTCCGTCTGTCACCAGGCTGTATCTTATGGACCGTGATAGCCGAACAGTTGACATTTTCACAGATAATGTATTTCTGTTGTCGCTATAATAACAAATAACTAAAAACTGAATAAAATAAATAATTAAGTGGGGCTCCCATACAATAAACGTGATTTTTTCCCGTTTTATGCTACGTATGGTAAGTATGAAAGCTTTCGCGAAACCGATTCGCTCTTGGCCGGTTTTTTCTTATTTGAGGTGGGAAATCATCAAACTCCCCCGGCTTTGGGTGGGGCACGAGGGAATGTCGGACTTTTATTGATTAAAACCCACCTGAGTTTCATCAGTTTTCCTTTAAATTGAGTTTCAGTGGGCTTGACATGACTTTTCCGTTAGCGTTCCCGCCAAATGTTAACACTTTCGTTGCCAATAACCAACCATAAGCATAGGTACTTAAAGTTTTTTAGACTTTACATTAGGCAATATGCAGGCAATTATTTTATTTGCAAAATTAAATAATTTTTAGCTCTAGTAAGCAAATATGAAAAAATAAAAATACCTTCATCAAAAACGAAGTTATAAAGCTTTAAAGCTGCTAATAAGAGAAGTCCAATATGGACTTGGATGTCATAGTTCCACCAAAAATACTATTTGTGCAACAAAATATACTCTTCTGGGTGGTTTAAAATAAAATAACCACGAAGGGGATGGTGGGATCTGTGTTCGCTCGCTCACTAGACCCCGCCATCCCCTTCTAACCTAACCTGGGGGTACTTAACATGACGTCTTAAAATGTCAGTTGTGTGAATGAGAAAAAGAGATGGAGCTATACACCCTATATAACTCCATCCCTTTAACAGTTTCATGGTGGAATGGCGACAGCGACTATCGCAACCCAGTGCTGGGCACGCCATAATCATGGCGGTACTTCCCCTCTTTGAGGAGTGGCTGGAAAGGCAACACGGCGTCCTTACCTTCCGCATGACGCAGGTCCTCACCGGACATGGTAAGTTCGGGAAGTTCCTGCACCGGATCCGTGCGGAAGAAACGCCCGGGTGTCACCATTGCGTAGACCGCCCGGAGGACACGGTGGAACACACAGTAGAGGTGTGCCCCGCTTGGGCAGAGCAACGCCGTGTCCTCTTGGGGGCAATCGGCGGCGGCGATCTCTCGCGTCGGGCCTTGGTACAGGCCATGGTCCCGAGCGAGGAGGAGTGGCAGGCGGTCGCCTCCTTCTGCGAAGCAGTAATGCTAGCAAAGGAGGCGGCCGATCGCGTGAGGCAACGGTCCTCACGCCCCAACCGCCGCCGGGACTCCGATCCCGATTTCCGGCCACCGTAGGCGCGGGCTTGCGGACGGCGAGCAATGGGTGGCTCGCTGTCCGGCCGTCCGGTAATCGGACCGAGCCCAAGTCGTCGACGGCGCGTACTGTTTCACGCGCGCCTCAAGGAGATGTCAGCAACTGTAGGGGCCCAGCAGGGTCGAAGCCTACTTGGGCCAAGGGTCTGATTCTGAAAGGAAGACTCGGCCCCGGTACGTAAGGCAACGAGGGAACAGGAGTGGGTTTTTAGTCAGTAAAAGTCTGACACTATCTCCCGCCCCGCCCAAGAGCGGGGGATGTCATAAGATGATTTTCCCACCGGAAAAAAAAAAAAAAAATCCCTTTAACAGTTCAGTTTAGGTCTTCAAATGATTCAATCGCGTTTAAGTGCTCGAGGTAGCACTGACTGCTGTCCGAATCGAGGTGCAATAATAATTGTAAAGAGTCAATTAATATTCGGTGTACAATTAGTATTTTTAGTGAAGAATAAGATTTTTGATGTACGAGTATAGTTAAAAAATATCCCTTAATAAAATTGAAGAGTAAGCTCTGAGACGAGGGTACACCGGCGGGGGTATAGAGGTCACGAAAAGACCTTTATCGACCAAATCCGACGCTGAACTATACCGTATTGTATCTAGTTAAACTTAGGAATGGGGGGTGGTTAAGTCTCGACGGCCTAAGAAGGGTTACACGTGTTTCTTGGGTGGTTCTAGCTACCCTAAAATTAGTTTATGAATGTGGCTAAAATTCTATTATTTATTTAAACTTCACAGTAGGCGTTACGTTTTCCTTAGTGGTAACATTTTGACCTTGAGCAGGTATATAGTACTTTCAAGTATTATGTAAGCACTACAGGGGGGGTGGGGGGTCTTTGTTTTACTTATTTTTGGTGACATGGGGATGGGGGGGGTCTAGATGGTGATTACGTCAGCAGTATTTTTTTTGTTTTTTAAGAAAACGACGTCGATGTTCCAAAGTCGCAAGATAATCAGTAGACACGACACACATCAATAAGCAGCAAACATCCAATGTCATTGAGGATTTAGAGTCATGGATTCCTGTATCATGGACTGAGGACTGTTAATTTGAATTAATATGTAAAACATTTAAATGAAGCTTGTTTTTTCCTTTCTTTAAAGCCTGTTCCTTATTTGTAGGCTTACAATTACTGCTCATAAAGTAATAAGGAAATCAGAACCCATTGAAATATGCTTGTACCAATGTTTACGTAAGCATGCGGGGTGGGAGGGGGGGTGAGAGCTTTGCTTATTTTTGCTGATAAGGAGGAGGGGGGAATTAATATTTGCAAAAAATCTGCTTACGTAATACTTGAACGGCCCCTTACTGACTTTTGCTACTTTAAAAAACGTTGCCCCACACTATTACATATTCTATGTCCACACTAGGAATTATTCCTGTATCGTGAATGCGTTCAGAAACATGTAAACTCACATATACCAGACCCGGAACATTCATCTATAGCCGATACAAATATTTGTTCCGTCCGGGGATCGAACCCGTCACTATAATCACTATTTGGTTGCCTATAATATTTGAGGAGTTCCCTCGATTTCTCATGGATCTCATCATCAGAACTGGATTTTGAAAACAATGGGACCAATCTGGAAGCATATCATTTATGAGAAAAAAAAAAATTCTGCACATCGGTCGATAAACGACGGAGTTCTGAGGTAACACAAAAAAAACTTGCAGCGAAAAACCCTTCTCCATCTTTTTGAAGTCGGTTAAAAAGGGCGCATGCGTAGTCGTGAGTTGGGTCGGATTTAGTGCGTATTTTCTGGAATATCATAGTTTTAGTGAACGCGAAGAAATCTCGCGATTTCGGACGGGGTGCACTGTTACAACAACGACTAGTTGACCAAAAAGACGTTAACCAGCAGGGAATAGATTTCAAGTCGCTGGTTTACACCAGCAGTGTGTGGTGGCAGTTGAACAGCCGATCAAAAGGCAATTAAAGAATCCCTTATGATCAAGTAAATTCCTGCTCATCATCTCTATTCACACTTATATTATAAATGTGAAAGTTGATATGTGTATATATATGTATAAGTTTGTTACTTCTTCACACTCAAACATTTTTACGGAATTGTATAAAAATTGGCACATGGGTAGACCATGTCTTGGAATATACCAAAGGGTATTTTTAATCCCAGGAGTATATTTGCTTGAGATAATTTTCAACTATTCGCGGGTGAGGCCGCTAGCAGAACAAGATTTAAAATTCATTCGATCAGCTTTACATTTTTCAAAATCTGTCGATTCGATTAGAAGCAAGGGGACGTCTCCACCCCCACTCGTGTTTCACGACTCAATTAATGTCCCCCTCTCTATAGTGTTCGCCGCACTGACTTAAAAGTAAGTACGTTAAGTTTGTGTCAAGTAAAATATAATTTGAAGTCCAAGCCGTTGGGGTTTAAAACTAAATGTTTTGATATTTAGTTGGATTTTGTTAAAAAGATCATTTGTTATAATATTTATTATTATCTACACATACTTGTTACTGTACATGTTAAACCAAAAAAATTATAAATTACAATAAAAATTTAATACTTATTATTGTAATTGCCAGTTAGTTTTAGTGGTCATATCATTATTTTAAGGTGCTTACAACCAACATGCGTGTCTGACCAGATGTATGAAAGTAAACAAAGCAAAATAAGTACCTACGTAGGGATTTAGGGATAGGTGGGTTTGCGGACGATAAGCAATGGAGAGCAAGCTCACGGGCCGACAAGGAGGCCAGCCACGTGACTGAGCGTTGAGAAGTTGAGATGACTTCAGAACAAAGGAATCGGAGGCGTGGCTTACTCGAGGCGTTCGGCGCGAAAGAAACGATTGTAATTTGGCTAGGGGGGCTCGATCGACAGCGCGTTACGTTCCACGGACGCCTTAAGGCGTATAGTCCCTTGAACACCTGGCTGGAATTAAATGCACACATAATCGTACTCCCGCTGTGGCGGCGGCGTACGAGTATCTGTGCATTTAACTCCGGCCAGCTGCGCCCGTATAAGAGCCCTGCTAACCTTTAAATCCATTTTCTTTGCGAAATATTGATCGATTTACATATGCTATGTACATTCTGAAGAACACTTAACAAGCATTTTTTTTGTGTAAACATATTTCTCAAGATCAAAGCCGTTTGAAAGGAGGGAAAACGAGCAAAAAAATAACATGTTGTTAAATTTGTTTTTTGGCAAAAGTATTAGTCTTACGAAAAAATCATAATAATTATGTTGATAATGGTGTACATGAATCTATAAAAAATTCATTTTTTTTCAGACCTATTGACTTAGCCGTTCGCGTTACCGAGGAGTAGGCTTCAGAAAGTCACTGTTTTATAGCACTGGTCGGGAGTGAGGGCCTTAAAGAGCTGTCAGCATAACTAACGGGGCCTGCCAGGGCTACGGGATTACCTGAGAGTCACCGCGGCCCTGGAACGCAAAGGGCAACTAAAGGACCATGAGTGGGTTTTAGTCAAACAAGTTTGATAATCCTCACCCAGAGCGGGAGGTGTTATTTATATGGTTTTCCATTCCAAAGGTTCACAGTTGGTGCTGTTCCGTAGTTCCTGCCTAGTCCCATGGGAAAAGACGTAAGTTTAAATATATGTGTGCTTTGGTGCTAATACTGGGTACAGCATTATCTATGGGCAGGTTAGATAAAAAACCACATAAAGAAAGGTAGAAAATACTGTTAAATAATGCAAACCAGACTGAATAAATGGTTTCTGGAAATGTTACAGCTACTTCGTACTGTCGACCTCTTTAAGTTTGTTAACTTTTTTAAATGGGCTTTTTTCTTACTGAGGTTAGTTCTGATAAGTCTCACAATGAAGTAAGGACCAGTTGATGTGGAGATACTTAGAGACGATCTGTGATCAGCAGTGGACGCCTCTTTTTCAAATTATTGATTGGCTCGCGCGCGCTTGACGAGTCTCACGTGAAGGTGATGGACTATGTGGTCGACGATGGAGCACGCTTGCCTAGAAGTAATCTATTCACTCTTGACTTCAGGTGAAAGCGCTAGGGTAGCCCACAATTTTTTTAACAATTTGCAGGCCTATTTTTACCACTAACTGACCTGATGGCATGTGATGATATGATCGACGATGAAGCACGCTTACTAGAAGTAACCTATTCACTCTTGACTTGAAGGCCCCTAGGTTGTAGCTATCAGGGAATTCCACTGCTTAGCTGTGTTCACAATGAAGGTTCAAAGGTCTTTGAATGTAAGTTGTGATAAAGGACAAGGGCGTAAACTTGAAAATACATTGACGCATTCATAAAACAGTTTCTAGAACATTCCTCTAAAGTACCTTTTCATTATTTAGTCCCAAAAGTAAAGCTCATCCTTTTTCAAGCCTTGAAACTTTGAAGCAAAACCCTTTGCATATTTATTCAGAAATACCCAAGACCCACAAAAACCAATACAAAGGGGAGGGGAGCCTTTTTAGCTCGCTCAAAATAAAAAGATATAGCAAAAAATGGAGGGTCTGGGGTTGCTCCCTAGCGATTTTAAATGGGAGAGAGAAAAAAATCATTTGGCGGGGTGACTGTGGAAATGGGTTTTAGAAAATGTTATAGACAATATTTTAATGCTAAGTATTTGGACTTGCTTTGCGATTACACAGAATAATTCACTTATATTTTAAGCTCTAGCCCTATTCTCATAGGGCAGGCAGACTAATGTCTGCCTAGGTAATCCTACATGGTGCCAACTGCTTTAATCCTTACATACTCCTTTACGTTCATACTTTTACTTCGTACAAGCACACCAGTTTTGAGTACAACGCGCCGTATTTATTTATTTTATTTATTTATACTTCATGCACATAAAGGTACAGAGGCGGACTTAATGCCTTAGGCATTTTCTACCAGTCAACCTTTGGGTGATACAGAGAAGAAATAAAAGAGAGAGAAGAAAAAAAAGGGCAATATAAAAAAGATATACAAATGAATCATAGATACAATACAATATAGGTAAATATAATATATACATAATTTAATGAACTAAATAGATATTGGTCCAAATCGACAAACAGAGAAACATTAACGTTGTGATGATACTACTGCCAACCTTCTTACGAATAAGCTCGCGAACCTCAATCTTGAATCTTAATCGGTTTGTAACCATCCTGACCTCTTGGGGGAGCGCATTCCACAGAGAAATAGCCTGAACAAAGAATGAACAGTGAAGAAAGTCAGTGCGATGAGTAGGACATAGTAGAAGACGGTTATGAGATGAGCGTAGATTTTTTTTGTGGTTAGCGCAAATGTATTGACGTACGTGACGACGACGTGTGAGTCACGTGACCGGTTAATAAAGCGATTGGTAGGCGAGGAAGCGTATATCCAGCTGTGGTTGTCTTTCAGTTAGTTTGATGATATACTAGGAACCGCCACCCATCAGATGTTGTTCGATCTCACTTTAGGTTCTCTCGTTCAACTAAGCAGGCTTTTGACTGGGCACGCATCAATCGCGGCGGTAAGTCCACTCTTTGTAGAGTGGCTAAACAGCCGCGAAAAATATACGCTCGCTTTCTGAAGAAAGTTTGTGTATGTCCCTTTCTAGGTCACTTCTCCCGGCGTTTCAATACGCATATGACTGACAAGTCGCCATCATTCGCCCTCTAAACAAGTTCACCACCATCTAAGCATAGGTTTAAAATGTTTATCTATTATCACAAAATCACACTATCACTTTTTCGCTAAAATAACCTTGAAAATCATTAGGTCTTCGACAGCACATGAGGATTAAGATAAAATGTACCAACTATCACCTTACTACATTGAAATCAGAATCTAAACACGATTATAATAAAGTCAGTTTTACTCTACAATACTATTTTTAGTAAGATTTCTTTTTTTTTTCGTTGAAGGCTACAATCTGAGTCAGACCTACCTGCGCTAAGAGTAGAAACTTTTTGGATTGAATGGTCCCAGCTGAGTCATCGAAGCCGAGCTCTTCGTTATAAAAAAAAGTAAATTACGAAGTTGACGCGGGATCATAAATGGAGGGGGCGCAAGGCTTCTACCCCTCGTTTAAAAATAGCTTCGCGCGAAGCATGCTACAAAATCGTACTGGCTAACAATCATTTATATTTGAAATGAAGACTTCATCTTAAAATCTTCATCTGTCGAACCGCAAATCATTATTTTACACTATGTACATATAATTATTTTATTATATACATCCCCCACCATATTTATCTGCCTGTCTGTTCACGATAAACTCAAAAAATACAGAACGTATTTTCATGCGGTTTTCACCAATAGAAAGAGTGATTCATGAACAAGTTTAAAAAAGTTAAATGTATTATGTATACGTGCGTATTTATAGTAGGATAAAGCCGGGAATTTCAAAGATTTTTGAAACCTGCGTGAAGCTTTTTTTATATTTGAGAATTTATTTAATGACTTTCCCCCGGTCTAGGGTGAAGCGAGTGTATATCAAACTTATATTGACTAAAACCCACCTGCATTCTTCAGTTGCCCTTTGCGTTCCAGAACCACGTTATCTCGTTCAGAAATTTCCGGGGGCGGGTCGCTGGAGTTAAGTATTATCTCCCTATTAGTCTAGCCAGATGCAGCTGATGAGTAGGTACTTTACATGGAGCAGCTACCTATTTGAACTTCAAAATTCAGTTATTTGGTAATCTATATATATAAAAGCGAAATACCACTCACTGATTAATCACGAAATCTCAGAGACTATAACACCTTATAGGTTATAGGGTGTAGACATCCGCTAAGAACGGATTTTACGAAACTCCACCCCCGAGGGGCTAAAACGGGGTTCCAAAGTTTGTACGGAGAAAGTTACTTTCAAGCGGGCAAAGCCGCTGGCAGAAGCAAGTTTTATTATACACATAAGTACCTATAACCGAAACAAGGCATTTCTGCTATAAAGCTCATTCCTGGAATATTCTGAAACTTGATGCCTATTTACGGCTTGCCAACAATTTGGGGGCGTAACCACACCCCCTACCTACCTTACCTTGGCTTTGGCACTTCGAGCACGCGTTCAAATCTTTTATAAATAAGTAAAAAACGGCTGTAGAGAGACGGGGCTCTCTCCAATGACAACCTTTCGATTCGTGATAAAATATCGTATTACGTCTGGTTTGAGACGCTGAGGGAGAAGAATGTCTGGGGGGAGGCCTATGCCCAGTCACTACTGTTCCAATGAAAAGTAATGTACAATCAATCATTTTTAGGGTACCGTAGCACAAAAGGAAAAAAACGGAACCTTTATAAGATCACTTTGCTGTCCGTCCGCCTGTCTGTCTGTCAAGACCGTTTATCTCAGAAACGCGTGGAAGTATCGACTTGAAATTAAAACCATATACTCAGGTCTGCGATCTCCCGAAACAGTGAATAAATCAAACTTCTGAGTTAACGAAAAAAAAGATCCGGCCATTTATGTTGCAAAAAACGTATATTTCGAAACTCTCAAGGAAATCAAAATTCATAGGGTACTTCCCATTGACTTAGAATCTTGAAATTTGGCATGAAGCAAGATCTCATAGCACAAGTATAGGAAAAAATCTGAAAACTGTAAATTTGTGTCCTACGTCAAATAAAAAAAAAAAAAATTGCGATTCGGAAAAATCTTCGTAACAAAATTTCGGAATTGAAATGTTTTCACAGATAAGTTTGTACGGAACCCTCAGTACGTGAGTCCGACTCGTACTTGCCCGATTTTTTTAAAAGAGCAAGTTTCTTGCCAGATCGTCTCCATAGGAAACGACCAATTGCAACCGTGCGCTAGCTTCTGACGTTTTATAAGTGCCCATGTAGGCCTATATGAAATAAAATAAGTTTGAGTTTGAATGGCTAGACATACAAATACGTAACTAAACCAAATTATTATTTTCGCTATGATAGTTGGTGTTTGTAGATACTGTACTTTTAATATCTCACAATTTAAATACTACAACCCACATCTGACGTGTTGTCGAACACCACCCCGCTCTGCTCTCTTTCTCGCTGTAGTAAATTACGGTTGTAAGTGATGGAAAAGGATTAGGACGCATAGGAAAGTGCGTTTCGGTGCTGACCAATTCGATTTAACCCCCTAAAGAGTCAGATTCAATTAGTTAATCAAACTCCGCATATGTGATGGGTAGTCGCTGATAATGCGATTACTTGAAATGCGAGTACCTAGGCGCGCAGTGTGTGCGCCTCAAAGAGATGTCAGCAAAACTGAAAAAGGTAGGGTCCATGCCTGCTAGGGCTGCGGGAACGTTTGAAAGAGTGACCATGGCCATAGAACTCAAGAGGCAACTGAAGGATACAGCCAAGTTTTAGTTAAGTCACTCTAGTCTTGAAAATACTTAAAGCGTTCCATCTAGCGGGACAAATCATTTGAGGATTACCCTACTCAAAAAAAAATTGAGTATGGATATTACTGATACCAATCACGTTTGCAAAGTTAGGCTTACTGTCCGTGGACGCGTAGCTTCATAGCCGTATATTCGTTAAAAATTATCTATATCTATATAAAAATGAATAGCTGTTCGTTAGTTTCGCAAAAAATTAAAAAAAAAATTGTCTAATTTTTGGCTAATTTTGGTCTTGAAATATTCAAGATAGTCGAGGGAAGGTTTAAACGGTGAGAAAAATTTAAACAAATCACGAAAACAAAAATCCAAATCCGAACGCCATCTCTAATTAAAATGTCTTTTGAAAATGAATCTTAAATAAAATGAATTATGCGGTTCTGGTAATGCCAGTAGATAGCGTTATCCTTACTATTAGGCGGAACGAAGTTCGCCGGGTCAGCTAGTATTACCACCACCATCACCATACATGATTGCATATCATTTATGACGAATATAAAAGATATAAATACGAAAATATAAATATTCGTCATTTTACGCTTGGTGTACGTCTGCGTAAAGCTTACATACAAAACTATGATATTCTGTCGAAGAAGCTGCAACGTCGTGTCGTTGCATCTTTGTCGACAGGGAGTTTTGTATGTAAGTAGTTTTGAATACGCGACCGTGGATGCTACGCCTTATGCTAACTTTCTTGACCCTGTACGTGTTCACAAATTAGCAGAAAAGAGTTTTAGAATATCCCTAACGCGTCCTTATCTGTACCTACACGTTTCTTCCCAGGCAGCCCGCTAAAACCGTTCGAAAGGAACCCTCCCCTTTTTTACTAAAATAAAATATAAAAACTACACACGTGCACGACTATCATAAGAAGGGTTGACAGAGCGTCAGGGGAGGCAAAACCTCGGGACTGTTGCTTAGACGCTAGTAGATTAGTTTTTTGAAAAAGTATACGAATAGAGGGTAGATCAGCTGTACTCAACATGCGGCCACGGCCAAGGGCCAAGGGCTACGGCCCTTCAAGCATTTCTGAATGGCTCTGTAGGCCTAGCACAATTTTGGTATTATAACTTTTTTATATATTTAATGTCCCAGTAGCAGTTTTATTCTACGGAACTCTGCTTTTTAGTTCACTCCTTGAGAACGGTCGGTCGATCAATGAAGTACCGCTAAAAAACGAAAAAGTTGAACTACGCCTGCATGTATTTTATCGAAAGCAGTCAAGAGCGTTCACTCAAATTACGCGCTATTTGGCCCCAAGTACTATGATTTTTAAACCCGTTTATATCCATTAATAATTGATTGTACCAACATGTGATTTGCCAATAATATTAGGAAATATTCTTGTCTATATAGTTAAGCAGGATTTTATTTAAATGAATAGCATGTTTGTGAACTATATTCACATATGTAAATATAGTTTTTTTAATTTTACTTTCAGAGTCAATTTCGTAGCTTGACAACTTTTACAGTTCTAATAGAATTAACAAACAAAAAATACAAAACAGTTACTAGAATCCTTAACAAAATAATTATAGAAAAAGATTCATTGATTTAGTTTACTAAGTAAGAAAATAAAAATATTGTCAAATTATTAAGAAATTATGGGTAAATAAAATGATCATTTGCACTGATTTAACTTCCTTTTATATTAAAATAATAGCATAATCTAATAGGATTTTTTTCAAAATATACAATTAGCTATCATGTCTCTATTACGCGTTCATGAGATACAGCCTGGTGACAGACAGACGGACAATGGTGTCTTAGTAATAGGATCCCGTTTTTTACGCTTTGTGTACGGAACCCTAATAAAATCCCATAATCCCATTATTTAGACCTCTCTCCCTTTTTAGACGCCCGTTTCCGAAGGCCACTGAATAAACCGTTCTCTGAAATTCAAGGAAAATGGTCCACTTCGACAATCAGGTTCCCGATTGGTAGGTATTATTAGCCGTTGTAGGTGTCTACACCGGATGTAGCCGACCCCCCCCCCCCCTCTTGCCGAAGAAGGGACATAATTGAAGGATGAGTGACCGATAAGATACTTATTTAGGTATATGTCGCTGATGGCAGTTTGGTCTTTGCTTGGGTGCTAGGAAACTGTATGTAAAATAGTACCTATAACATTATGTCTATAGAAGATATTATAAAGAAGTGTTTCATGACCTATCTCCGAAGTTCTTCATCAGAAGTCTAAATAACCTGACAGACGAACACTTCGAAACAAAAAAAAAATCCCTGAACAAGATTCAAAAACAAAAAAAAAAATTCAGACGAATTGAGAACGTCCTCCTTTTTGGAAGTCGGTTGATTCCTAAAAAATAATATTTTCCGAATTTCGATCACGGTAGTCAATCTCAACAGAGATTAACCAAGTCCGTACGAGTGCGTCAGTGGAGTAAGAGCACAAGCGCGTGCGCAAACACAGGTGCACTCTCTGCTCCTTTACTCTCATAGTCCAATGGAACGAAATTCCGACACGACTGGAGATATCTCCAGTTGTATTCGTCGGAATGTCGTGCCATCGGACTCAGGCGCAGGACCAACCGATTTACGTGCTTTCCGAGGTACGAAGGTGTCACAACACCAGCTTCCAAACTCCGGGCTGGTACAGAGTATATATACCCAACAGCACTTTTATCAATAGAACCTAGGACCCCACGTTCAGCAGTTGGGTCTGCGAGCACGAGACCAGAGGTAATTGTCCTAAAAAACACTAAAAGCTTACCTTCCCCGCATACGGTGCAAACTTTGTCCTTCTTCATATGTGTCCAGCTGTGCATTTTGAGGTAATCTTTCTTCTTGAATGTCTTATTGCACACAAGACAGACGAACACTTCCTTTACTGAGCCATTCGACTTTTCTGAAATGCTGTATTTTTCTTCTGGTTCCTAAAAGAGATTGTGTTCACATTAGTTTGAGCGTTTTTAGATAGCGGGCTTATTTAGCGTCTAAATTTCTATCCCATAGGTTTAGGGTTAGTATATACATGATCGATTACAATAACAGCTTTCACACACAAAAATTAATGGGTATTAACCTCCAAACGAGATACCTTCTTACATAAAAATATATGTGAATATAATTATTATATATTAGACTTAGATATATGTAGGTTTACGAGTATATTGTGCACTGGACCCTACTCTCGAATATATTCTCTCTCTATAACCACAAAGGTTTGCTGGGTGAAAACACATTGCTGAGTTAATCTCGCCTTTGTATATGAACTGTCTGTATTACCGTCTACTATGTTATGTTGCCGTGTACAATAAAGAATGAACGAATCGATGATTTGATTGATACCCATCACTTATCCGGGTTGCAGAATAGTTTGAAAGTGACCGTGGCCCTAGAACGCAAAGTGCATCTAAAGGGCACGGGTGGGTTTTAAGTCAGCAAAAGTTTGACACGCGCTCTCGTTCCACCCTAGTGCGGGGAACGTCGTTTGATGATTTCCCAAATAAAAAAAAACCAATCACTTCCGTGAAGTAGCGCCAGCTTATTTAATGTGCTGCTATTACTTTTTTTTCTCATCAGTTTTTACTATGAAATGTTAATCCATACTAATAAATATTATATATAAAAGTGTTATTCCGTCTGTCTGTTAGGCTTTCACCATTAAACTACTGAACAGATTTCGATTAAATTGGATAGGTACGGAGTAAGCCGGCTTGTCCTATGCAAGATTTCGTGTTGAACTATGTTCACTGCTTTGGCGTTGACCAAGAAAAAAAAACTTGTCTGCGCTGTGAAGCTGCTATGGTGCGGTAGGGGGGCGGGATAGGTGAGGAGGCGCCACGATAAATTTTCGTGCCTAGATCCAACAAAATTCTTATCGTGTACATGATGAATTGGTCCTATCTGCCGCAAACAGGGTAAAATTTCTGAGCGTGTACAAGCGTGCGAAGCTTAATCCCCAAGGAAGAACATGGGTACTTTATATCTGGTTTCAACTTCGAATTTACGTCTGCAATAACTGAAATTGACGCCGACGAAGTAGTGAGTAAAAGGTCCTACTAAAAACTATCATGAATTCGATATAGTGGTATCCGATATGATAGAGAGAGATGGAGCTATACAAGTAGCTCCATCCCTCACTTACAACAGTATCACGGCACTGCCACGTCATAGTAGGGAGGATCAGCTTTCCTCTTTTTTTATCTCCGTATATGGTTTTTCCTGCTTCATCGGTCAACGGCGAGCACAGATGTTCGGAACGGGCTTAAATTGAGCAAAACACGGCAAGAGCGCCCCTTTGAGAGATTAAACGGGGCGTTGCTCCGAGGAATATGGAGGCGGGTAGGATTTAAAGTGACTTATGCTTGCTTGAACTAAACCTAGACTTAATCTATACATACGATTAAAGTCTACCACGGACACGTAACTTGATAATATAACATAATAATATTCCACAACTATAACACAACGCCGTCTAGTCCCAAGCTAAGCAGAGCTTATGTTATGGGTACTAGACAACTGATAAACATACTTATATATTTCAAAACACATACTATATATCTATAATATATAGAGAAATTACACCCAGACACAGAACAAATGATCGTACTCATCACGCAAACATTTGTCCTGGGTGGGAATCGAACCCACGACCTCCGGAATAGCAGTCAGGGCTACTAACCACTAGACCAACAGGCCAGTCAGTCACTATGGAACTCTGTTGACGAAGCGGCAACGTCGTGCAGTCGTATACGTAATACATAAGTGTGAATCCCCTGGTCCTTAAACTACTGTTTACTGTATCATATAGAACCGTGTATTTGTAATGACACCGGTAAAAACCCACATAGGAAAAGACCTGTTTTCGGAATTACAGTTTTGTGTCAGTAATACGTTAAAATTAAAGTTGGACATTTTATATAAAAAAAAAAATTGTGAATAGTAATTATCGCCTTCTGCTCTGGGTGAAGCGAGAGGATGTGTCTCGATTGTTTCTGACTAAAACCTACCTGTGTTCCTTTAGTTGCCCCCCTTCTAACAATCTCACAGCCTAATAAAAAAAAGTTTTAGTTTTAGTTGTGGAATATTATTATAGTTTTGTATGTAAGCTTCACGCAGGCGTACACCCAGCGTATAATGAATACGCGTCTATGAAGCTACGCGTCCGTCTACAATATATATATAAAAAAGCGAACTATCACTGATTAATCACGAAATCTCCGAAACTATAACAACTACAAACTTTAAATTTGGCAGGTAGGTTCCTTATAGGATGTTGACATCTGCTAAAATCCACCCTAAGGGGGTAAAACGGGGGTTGGAAGTTTGTATGGAGATACCAACTTTCACGCAGGCGAAGCCGCTGGCACAAGCTAGTAAGCCGTAAAGGTAAGAACGACGCTCTATAAGGAAAACTTTACTAAACCTTAACTATACTACTTACACGGCCGACGGCAACGTTACTACGATACTCTTCAATATTATGTTGCATGCATGTAACTAATTTTGAAGAGATCACGGAATCCGATAAAACCGCCCATTTTAGTTTTAAGTGTCCTTTTCTATGTATCGTGTTGTGTCTACAACTAGCTTCTGCTAGCGTCTTCGCCTGCGTAAAAATAAATTTCTCTATAAAAAATTTCGCCCCCGTTTCATCAACTTAAGGGGTGAATTTCTTTTCTTAATCGGGAACTACACTAGACCGACGTACACGTGGACGCACCAGCCCCCCGAGCCAAGTTACAATCGTTTCGTTAGGCCACGCCTCCGATTCCTTTGTTCTGACCACGTGACTAAGCGTTGAGATGACGTCACGTTGTACGTAGCGGCGCGTTGCGTGGAGTCGCGTGGCGTGGATCTAAGGGCCTGCGCACACTTGAGACAAGACTGTCTTAGACAGACTTATCTACGACGTCGCAGACTTGTCTGCGACAAGACTGTTTTGTCAACGACTATGACTAAGAAACTGACATACCAACGCACAGCCGAAAATACTAGGAACGTGAAATTTTTCACAAGGTTTCCCTTCATAATGTAGGCGAGAACTAAGAGAGCATTTTACAAAATTCACCACCTAAGGAGATGAAACGGGGGTCCAAAGTTTGTATGGAGAAACCTACTGTCACGCGGGCAAACCCGATGTCAAAAGCTAGTAATCTAAAAGTGAAAGTAACTCAGTTACGCTTTCACGGTTAAACTACTGAACCGATTTTGATGAAATTGGGTACGGAAAAAGCTTGAACACCAAGGATGGACATAGACTACTTTTTATCCGTCTTCGACTTCGCGTCCGCAATAACGACGAAGGACAAACCCGGTGGCAGAAACTAGTTAATAAATAAATGTATACTCCTTACCTCCATCTCGTCATCATGATACTGCACCTCCACCATGGGCCGGCTGTACTCATCGATGATCTCCTGCTTGATATCCATGACGAGCTGTTCGCTGCCCATCTCCTCGTACCCGTCATCGACGATCCCCGCATTCTCCTCTATGAGCACTTTCGTGTGCGTTTGTATGTGTTTCCGTAAGTGGTCTTTGCGATAAAAGGCTAAAATAAAGATTTTGTTATGAGATTTGCATTCCGCTAACCACGTCTTACTTATTCCCTTTAACTGGTTGCGTCGGATTAGTCCGACGAGTGATTTCGTGTCCCGTTCGCCAGGGTCGTGTGTATGTGACAGGGTACTCTATCTCGTTTAGCTCTTCAATCCTCGAAGAGCTGACGAGATGGAGTAATTGGTCGTGGATGTGCGACTCAGGCGGAATAAACGCGAGTGTTTGTCGGATATATCCGACGTAGGCGGTTAAAAGATTAGTTAATCGTTAATGAAGAATTTAATTTCAAAATTGCGAGTATATACTCTATTTAATACCGAAGCTCAGTACCTAAGAGCCAGGCCACATTACCACGGTGCAGGTGCGACATAGTTAACGTGAAACTCATTAAAAATCGTCATCGTCAAAAATCACCTTATAACTTCTCTCGCTCTAGGTTGGAGCGCGAGGGCGTGTCAGACTTTTACTGACTAAAACCACATCTATGTTTTTTCTTTGCCTTGCGTTCCAGGACCACAGATTTCCCTTTCGAAAGTTAACCCATGGCCCCAGTAGGCTTCGGCCCTGCTGGGCCCCTACGGTTTTGCTGATATCTCATTGAGGAGCGCGTGAAACACTACAATTACTCAATGAATACCAAACAATGTTACAATAAATCTTTATCAAGAAATTACTCGAAAACAACCTGTTCAATCAATACCGCTTTTAGGCACGCAATTTACTGTTTTCCGCACTATCGCAAGAAAAGTGCTAGTGCTCAACCTGCCAATTTTACTACATTTATGGTACGAGTATTAGGCTGGGCGCTAAGCGAGCCCACCGAATCGCACATCAACCCCCGAATTTCGTCTCGGTCGCAATGACCAACGGGGTTACCATGACGTTCAAAGTAAGATTGTTTCATTCTTATTTTACTGTAGGTAAGAGAAAGAGCTATACAGGTTATCTAGCGCCATCTCTTACCCACACTGGAAATAAGAATGAAACAATCTTACTTTAAACGTCATGGTACAGGTCCAACTATCTCCTTGCATCAAAATGTAACAAATCATTACGTATGGTGAATGAATTTTGTTTTTGAATCAGACTCACAAAAAAAATGTTTCCCACACGCAGGTAATATTTCAATTCACTTGTAGAAGATGAGCAGGGGTGCAAGAAAATAAACCGTTATTATTGTTGCACACCCTTTGTATGACCTTCACCCCTTAACTTGGTTCTACGATAAAGTTAATTCTATTCTAACTTTTTATATTACTTTTGTGTGTTATAAGATTGTACTTGGTTTTACTTTTAGCTTAAACTTATTTGATTTATGTTTAGGGCGGAATTCACCAATAAAACTAATCGCGTTTTAACGTTTGGCTCGCATAATCGCATTTAACCACAGCGGTTAAACGCGATTAGTGTTACTTGTAAAATACTTACAACAAAAGAAAAATACAGACAAGTGACACTAGTGACAGCGGCTAAACGCGATTATGCGAGCCAAACGTTAAAACGCGATTAGCTTTATTGGTGAATTCCGCCCTTAGTATGCTCAGACTATAATGTAAAAATTGCTGTAAATTTTTGACAAAAAAGCATTATTAAATTATTATCGAACGAATTTCGTACCGCAATGAATGTTGTGATACATTTTAGTTAAACGGTCAATAGGATAACGCCATCTACTATTTTTCCATATTCTCTCACCGTTTAAACCTTCCCTGGACTATCACAAATACTTCAAAACCAAAATTAACCAAATCGGTCCAGCCGTTCTCTAGTTTTAGCGAGACTAACGAACAGCTATTCATTTTTATATTATATATAGATGCACTTTTCTAGATATATACGAGGCTAATAACAGAGCTGTACAGGTTAAGTACAAAATATTGGTCAGAAGAAAAATAATTTGATTCCATCGACACGAAAAGAAGAAGTTTATGACAATTAAAATATTCTGTAGCAGACATTTCCTTTTTTTAAGTCAAGTTTATTTAAGGAGGAATGGCCCTCACAGAACATAAGAGTGAGTTTTAGTCAGTAAGGCTGACACGCCCTCTCGCCCCACCCAAGAGCGCGAGAAGTCATTGGATGATTTCCCACCTAAAAAAGTACCTAAGAGTCACTAAGGCATAATACCTGTGTAATCCCTCAATTCCGCGGTAAGTCTCAATACAACAATGTTTTTAAACTAAAATTGAGACCGTTCCTAATTTTTTAAGTAATTTATTTGCATTACGAACTTTATGAATGCCTACCAATGTAATGATAAAATAATTTGATTCCATCGACACTAAAATAAGAAGTTTACGACAATTCAAATATTCTGTAGCAGACATTTCCTTTTTTAAATCAAGTTTATTCAAGGTTTAGAATTAACAAAAACATGCAGATAAACCTGATAATCTAGATTGCCGATATCTAGACTTGGAAATTAAACATTGTTTATGCGCATTAAAACAAAATTATTTGGATGTAAAAAGACGACGAGCAATGAGAAGCTCACCGTCCGGTAAGAGCCAAACTCGAGTTGACGTCGTCGCCTAGTATTCCATGTGCATCTCAAAGAGATGCCATCAAAACTGAAGCGGTGCAGTTGGGCTGTAGGAACATAAGCGAGTTTTAGGCAGTTAAAGTCTGACACGCTCTCGCGCGTCACCCTAGAGTGGGAGAAGTCAATTGATGATATCCCATCTCAAAAACACAACTATCCCCAAATTATTTTTCATTTCAACAACAATAATGCAACATTCCTGTGGTATTTGGGGGTGGAATGCTGGGAAAATACTTCTAGGCTAGCATGCTCCATCGTCAATCACATCATCTTACTATCAGGTGAGACAATGGTCAATCTAGCGCTTATAAATAACTAAAAAAGTTTGGTTTCGGTATCGGTTGAGTGCCGGTTTCGGCGGCAAACCTGCCGAAACTACGACCGAAACCAAAATTGCATTCGGGAGTTCTCGCGTTTTGATCGGTCATGTTCAGCGCGTTAAATTCCATCCAAGCGAGTAAGCAACGAAGACATTTCCCGCATCCACGTGCCTAATCATTTCGTGAACTCGTGACTGGCTTGTGTTTGCAGTTCGATTTGTTTGATTTATTTTCAATTCAGAATACTTTATTATGTGATATAGCATAAGAGTAGTGAAAATCAAAAAAAAAAAAATTGATGTTAGGTTGATTATCATAACTACCAATACGTGAAAATGTCGAAGACTGCATAGCTATGCTGTTTAACGAAAAAAAAATGTAGACTGACTGATTATAATAATACTTTTCCTTCAAAACATAATCCTTGTAAGGAAATTTCGATTTCGCTCGTAAAAACCAGTTTCGGTCAGACACTACTTATCTATCTAAAATGTCCACAAACATTCAAATAACTATATTTGAACTATAAACGCCTTTAGTACACTTAATTTAATTTCTCTATAGACATTTAGCACCTGCTAAACAGTCCAAACTTGTTTTTTTATGAATTAGACTGATTATGATTGAGATAATAATAATAATAAAGGTATGATCTGTCTTAGAGGTAATTCAAGTATTACGTAAGCACTACAAGGGGGTGGGAAGCTTTGCTTATTTTTGATGACATAGAGGATAGGGTAGTCTGGACGATGATTATATTTTTTAGTTTCTTATGAGGATATTTTGATGTTTCAAAATGATACAAAAGTGAGCAGACACACATCACTGAGCAGCAAATGGCAATGTCATTGAAGATGTCGAGTCATGGATATGTATGTCATGGATTGAGGACTTAGACTGACCTGTTGGTGTAGTGGTTAGTGGCCCTGAATGCTATGCCGGAGGTTGTGGGTTCAATTCCCACCCAGGACAAATGTTTGTGCCACAATCATTTGTTCTGTGTCTGGGTGTAATTTATCTATAATATATATGTATTAAGAAATATTTATGTATGTTTATCAGTTGTCTAGTACTCATAACACAGGGGGACTAGACGGCGTTGTGTGAATATTATATGTTATATGACTAGCCTGTTGGTTTAGCGGTTAGTGGCCCTGACTGCTATGCCGGTGGTTGTGGGTTCGATTCTCACCCAGGACAAATGTTTGTGTGATGAGCACGATCATTTGTTCTGTGTCTGGGTGTATTTTATCTATAATATGTATGTATTTAGAAATATATAACTATGTTTATCAGTTGTCTAGTACTCATAACACAAGCTCTGCTTAGCTTGGGACTAGACAGCGTTGTGTGATAGTTGTGAAATATTGTGGAATATTGTGCAATATTTTATAATTAATATGTCAAAGGTTTAAATAAAGTTTCTTTTGTTCCTCTATTTCAAGCTTATTCCTTATTTCTAGATATAATTATTACTCATAAATTAACTAAACCAGAACACATTGAAATATGCATGTACCAAAGTTTACATAAGCATAGGAGGGGAGGAAGAGAACTTACTTTTACTGACAAGGTGTAGGGAGAAGGGTCAATATTTTCCAAAAAATCTGCTTACGTAATACTTGAATAGCCTCTTATAACAAAAATCACTTACTTTTACTACAGACGGGACAAGCCTCGCTCTTGTCCCCACTGTGAATGGCTCGGTGAATGTTCATGTGTTCTTTTCTCTTAAAGGCCTTACCGCAGTCAGGACAAACATGAGGCCTAACTTCTTGGTGTTCCAAAGTATGCCTATCTAGGTGTTCCTTGCGTTTTAGCCTGTTGGAGGGAAATGGATGTTAAGATAAAAAATAAATAAATAAATTTTATTTCTATTATGGATAAATTAGTGTTAAATGTAAGATTAATTACTAATAAATTTAAATAATTAATGAGTGGTAATAAAATAATTGTTTATAATATCTACAATTAATGGGCTTTCTCAAAAGCCAAGAATGAGTTGCTAGGAAATATAACTTAGGAATAAATAAGGTAATGTATAGAAAAAAACCTTACCCAGTTCCACATATCCCACAGAGGTACCTATAGTGCTTGTTATGGACCAGCAGATGCCTCTCAAGCTCCTCCTTGGCATAGTACAAGGCTGAGCACTCCACACAAGAATAGTGTACAGCCCCATTAGGTTTATGCACTATCATAGCCAACTTATTCTTGGCTAACATGCTTCTTTTTATAGCCAACTCCAGGTTTGGTACTGGCTCTGCAATAATATTTTTGGTATATTAAAAGTAAAAAAATAATAATTCAAAAAAAGAATCCCAATTGCCTTACCATTATTACTGTCCATCTTTCTCACAGTATACTTTCACCTGAAATTTTAAATGTTTTAGACCAGATTCTTTTTGTTCACTTTAGTAACTTCTAACCTCGTTACAAACAACTTTCCCACACGCGCACAACCGTTAGAAAGGGCAAGGGCCAAAAAAACTGAACTTGAATTTGTGATCCCTTCCCCTCCCAACGGATATCGCCCAAGGCCCAAAAGCTCCCCTCTGCTTAGGGGTGACTACCCTTTGTCTACCCAAACTTCCCCTAAAGGAGGGGAGGGAACCCCACTCCGTGCACGACCCGATAGGAGGGGTGGATTTACCTTGCCCGAGCCCGACATTGATTCAAAATCCTCTACCTGAGTCCCAAACCGGGTTTAGAAACGTCTAACTAATAACAATAATACACTATAACCCCCACTTGTAACCATTAAATAATATTTTTGTTTTAGCGCGCGCGAAAAAGTTCTGTAGTTATTACCTCATAAAAAGCAACATGTTTATATTGACATTACAACATAAACATACTTACAATTTTGTCATATAACACCTCATTAAACCTTCAGATATAATTACTTTAGCACAAAGTAAACTGCTGTAAACACTGCGAAAATTAATACGAAAATAAAAATAACCGGAATATCAGACATAAACGCACACTCCCCTCGAATCCGTTTTGAGTGACTGCCAGTGTTACCCATTCTCAAGTCTTCAGGCGGAATAATTTTATTATTAGTAATTTATGTTTTAGTAATTATACTTATAATAAATTCATTCAGTCATTAAATTTTAAAAAATTAATCATTTTAATTGTATTTGTACGAAAATACTATGAAATTAAATACAACTCCTCACTTAAGGTAATGGTTTCTTACCTACCTCTATTTCATTCCTTTTACTACAATACATAGTTGCATTATTGTTATAGGTACACTAACCAAAAGCCAAAAGCGAATATTTCCCGTCCTAATCCTATTAACATTATAAATTATGTGACAGTTAGTAGGTTTAAGTATTTGTGAATTTGTAAGTTTGCTTACCAATCACGCCTCAACGTGAAATGGTTTTGAAATTCAAAATGAAATTGGGTACATGACCATCGTATAATTTTCCATACGACTTGTACTAGCATAATACTAATAATATAAGAGCTAGTAAAGTACATTTTTTCAGGAACAAGAAGAAATTAAATCTTTACCAAGCACGTTGTGTTTTTGTTTTCCAGCTCGTTCGTATATAACTCAGTCAAGACGTATTTTTAAAAACGTAGAGGGAAGAAATATTTACAAAAAATAGTTTTGGCAACACTGCAGGGCTAAATGTCATTGTTAAATTAGTCTATGGTATATTTTTTGAGTCGAGCAGTAAACAAAGAAAACAATCTCATATTTTTTGGCGGAATTTTTGCGAGTAGTGGTTGTTTTAATTATTCTCAAATTGAAACCTAGTTGATATTGTAATGTAAAATTGGAGTAGTTTTGTATCATAAGTGTCTGCTCAACTAGACAATTATGTAGAATCTTTAAAACAAGTGCGATCTTTGATAAAATGGAGTTGTGAGTTTTATTGTTGATTACCTCAGCGAAATTAGTCAATAAGGATGATCGAATCAGTCTTCTTGGCTAATGGCTCATTTGCTGCCAATATATAAATATTAGAATGTGTTACATCCGTATTTTAAAACCTTTCATGCAAGAAAACATTGACGTAGACTAGACAACATGGTGAAAAGGTTGTAGCCTTTCCTAAGATTCGAATGAAAAAAAATTACACTATTAAAACTGTCAGCCAAGTGTCAAACTGGTCAGACATAAGGATGCCATTTGCATCCTTATGCAAACTGGATAAATTGTGATAAAAACATCGATATAGCGATACATCGATACATCAAATAAAACCATCGAAGAATCGAATCGTCATCATTGATATTGCTTATGTCTACCTAATTGCGCCAGAATAATATTTTTGTTTTTCGCCTAAAGCCTCAACGGTTTTTTTGCATTATAGTTTGGGAAGCGTCATTAGATTCGTTATAGTTATGAGTGGTATTGGGTATATCGAAACTATAAAAAAAAAAATCGAGGTTTTTTGGCACCTAATTCATTTATTTATAAACTTCACGTACAGTAGTCGTACATAGGTAGACTTAATGCATCAAGGCATTTTCTCTCCAGATCATGTTTTAAAATGCTTAGAGTTCTCTTGCGTCATCGAATCAGGAATTAAAATATCCGCAGCAAGCCCCTTTTGCCAACTAGGCACACTGGGCTCGTGCCCAAAAGCCGCCACGATGGATTAGGGCCCCTCTACCGACTTTCTACTTGATTATCAAACAATAAATGAAAGTTACTCATCATGTTTAATAAATTCCAGTGTATAAAAGTTGTACCTATAAAATATATAATTTAAAAACTGTTGTATAAAAAAACATCAGTGAATTATTTTTTATTTGTGTCTTTGATCAACAGTTACGGTAGTGGATCGCGGCATTCAAAAAACAAAGCATGAAGTGCGAAGATTGAATTATTTTTTATAAGTTTGATCTGTATGAACAGTTTGTCGTTAATGTTGATGGAATGTGATATGCTCGAAAACACAAATTATGAATATGTGATTAACGATTTTTCTCTACTCAAATCTAGAAAGAAAGATACCTCTTCAATAGCTATATACTTATATGAGGACTAATCGTGGATGCTTACCTAATGTGGATTAAGTACATTATAAAATCTATTCATTACAGTTCCTAATGAACTGAAAATAAATAAAAGTAAATCTAAAATTTGGCATACCTATGTTTTTTGTGTCTTCTAGCAAAATAGTATTTTATCATAGTCATAGAGGCCCTGTTATCCTAATGTGCTCAAAACCACTAGTAGGCGAAAAACGACCCGTATCCGAGTTGAACTAAAGTTACCGATATAATTCGAAGAATCACCAAAATTAAGTGGCAGTGGGCACGGCCCATTGCACGCAGAACAGATCATCGACGGGGCCGAAAGGATCTGTAGTGGTGACACTTGAGGGAGGCCTATACTCAACAGCGGATGTCTTTCGGCTAAAATGATGATGATGATTTCAAAAAGTTACTCATCATCATCTTCTTGCACTTGTCTCATCTTATTTCAGGTCGGCGCAATAAGTTTTTTTTTTCCATTCTGTCCTGTCAACCATCATGCTATCACTAACTTCCTTTTCTTTCATATCACTGTTCTCACAAACCATCCATCTTTTCTTTGGCCTTCCTCTCCCACTCTACCCATCCACATGTATACTCTCCATGGGTCACAAGTAGTTCCAGTGACCTGTCGCCATTTCATCCATCGTGAATTGATCAGATGTGATACGTCTCGGTCTAAATCGCCATCTCCCATCTCCATTTCGAGATAGTGAGAATTTCAAAAAGTTACTGTATATTTGAAAACCCTTTATTATGATGACACAGAGAAGCTGCTCCACACATTCAAATAAATCTTATCTGCAGCTGTGTTACTCATATTGTTGTTAATTTCTTTTATTCTTGATAGGTAAATGTAAAATGTGTGAGTTAATGTGTATGTGGTAAATGTTCATAGTATAGCTTCATAAACGGACGGTGAAGGAAAACATCCCAGTCCCAACAGTGGGAACATTATAAGGCCGACTATGCTATGCTATAGCTTCATAATTCCAACCAACAACGTTCACAAGATACCTAACTCTAGTAATCACCGTTCACATTAACCACCATCCACATGCGTATTTCTCACACATCACATTCACCCCCATCCACATGCATATTTCTCTCACAACACATTCACCACCGTCTACATTTCCCTCACATGACATTCACCACCATCCACAAACACATGTTCCTCACACCACTAACACATTCACCTCCCTCCATCACACATCCTTTGACTGCTTTTTTTAAATATTTTCTTTCTGTTTTTCTGTTGTTACATTTTATTATTTCCTTTTTGTTTCTTTATTATTGTTTATATTTTTTTAAATTTCATTGACAGTTCTTCTTTGCGGTTGTTTAGCGGATATCGTGTTACCTGCCTATAAACCTGTGTGAGGCTGCTAAGTGGGGCCTGGTGACCTGTAGCACAGGTTTCTCCGAAACCACAACAAGCACCAGCTCTCATAATGCTAATTCATTTAAGTATATCTGTGATTCATGTTTAAATAAATTCAAAATATTTGCCGATTACAAGACTTCGTTTAGATCATCGTTAATTGGTAAGTAAAAATCGATGCTTCTGAAACATCGACTTATCGTTTGCATCCCTAGTCCGACAAAGTCAGTTCTGAAAGTTCATCTCATTCATCAATCAATTTCATCATTCGATTCGATCGAAGCATCAAGCAATCAAAATCAAAGTGTCATTTTCTGTCATTATTTTGTTTCACGTGTAAATCCGATAAAGAAATAAAAATTAAAATGTCTTACAATAAAAAACTTGTTGACCTAGCAATTAAGCTCTTTTCGATAAATGCTGTAAAGTTTGGAGAGTTTATAACGAAGAGCGGCATCAAAACACCTGTTTATTTTGATTTAAGGGTTATAGTTAGTTACCCTGATGTTATGGTGTGTATACTGTTTCATTTATGAATTAAACATTTCAAAAATTAAACCTGATCGACATGCCACATGTAAATCATAGAGTTTGTTACATAAAACTCCTATAATGATTCTTGTTTAAGTTTCCCGTTTTACTCATGTGTTTATTTTACTCATGTGTTCATTTTACTTATGTGATTATTTTGCTCATGTGTTCATGTGTTTATTTTACTCATGTGATTATTTTACTCAAGGGTTTATGGTCAGTGGGTTATTTTACTCATGTGTTTATTTTACTCGCAGGGTTATTTTACTCATGTGTTTATTTTACTCATGTGTTCATTTTACTTATGTGATTATTTTGCTCATGTGTTCATGTGTTTATTTTACTCATGTGATTATTTTACTCAAGGGTTTATGGTCAGTGGGTTATTTTACTCATGTGTTTATTTTACTCGCAGGGTTATTTTACTCATGTGTTTATTTTACTCATGTGTTCATTTTACTTATGTGATTATTTTGCTCATGTGTTCATGTGTTTATTTTACTCATGTGATTATTTTACTCAAGGGTTTATGGTCAGTGGGTTATTTTACTCATGTGTTTATTTTACTCGCAGGGTTATTTTACTCATGTTTATTTTATTCATGCGTTTATTTTGCACACATGTTTATTTTACTCATGTGTTTATTTTACTTTTGTGTTTATTTTACTCATGTGTTTATTTTATTTATGGATTTATTTTACTCATGGGTTTATTTTACTCATGTGTTTATTTTACTCATGGGTTTATTTTATTCATGGCTTTATAACTTTATTAACATATATTTACATTTTTGTTTGTAGGAATCAATATCAAACCTGTTACTAGAAATTTCTATGAAGGACATGAAGTATGATCACTTATGTGGTGTGCCATACACAGCTTTACCCATTGCTACAATACTCAGCGTACTAACAAAAAAGTCCATGCTTATGAGACGCAAAGAAACAAAAGCTTATGGTACTAAGAAATCGATTGAAGGTCACTACAAGGCAGGCCAAACGTGCCTTATCGTGGAAGATGTAGTAACATCTGGCTCCAGTGTACTCGAAACAGTAAGAGATCTACGCAAAGAAGGTTTGATAGTCACAGATGCAGTAATTATATTAGATAGAGAGCAAGGAGGCAGCAAAAATCTGGAAGTAGATGATGTAAAAATTAAATCATTGTTTACAATGTCTTCTTTGATTGACATTTTACTGACAAATGGTAAAATCACTGAAGAGATTGCAGTAAAGGTTAAGAATTATCTCAAGGAGACTCAAGCTCCGGTTATTGGTGAGTTTCCTAAATAACATAAGTTATTAGACCCAATATCTTTAGTGCTGTATTATTTTTAAACAATACTCCTTCTTTTTGTGTTGGTAGACTTAAATTTTTTTTTTCTGACCGGTATTTGCCAACCCGTACAGTTCTGTTATTGGCCTCATATAAATCCTGAAAAGTGTAGGATGGGCAGTATGGCAGGTGATATTAGATCTTTCATGACAAAGACTCAAACTCATAAAAATGCTCTTTCTCTCATTCATTGTGATTTAAAAACTGCCACTCTTCAAAGCTAAAGTAAAAGAACACTATCTTTCCTCTCTAGTGTGATATTTATATATGTATATATATATTATGTGTTTATTTATAGTATAAGGTATAT
Organism: Mythimna vitellina; assembly: GCA_949316375.1. Classification (NCBI taxonomy): domain Eukaryota; kingdom Metazoa; phylum Arthropoda; class Insecta; order Lepidoptera; family Noctuidae; genus Mythimna; species Mythimna vitellina. The sequence continues at coordinate 20,101,639 of OX438692.1, forward strand.
ATAGATAAATAAGTATTTATTAGTTTAAGATTCCACAAACTCTTCTTTTCTTATTTATACACACTATTGTCTTTTTATCCCTCCTTTTGTGGGTCTGCTGAAAGAAATTTCTTTTAGAAATAAGCAGTACCTTATAATTTTTTTTATAATTCTGTATCTTCTTCCAATATAATATGTGTACAAAAATTATAAAATAAACAAATGATTCTCAATAAATAAATATACCTAATAAAACACTAACATTATATATTTTATACATATACAATTTCATATTTTTTCCAGAAAAAGCATTGGACCGAATGTCGCTAACATATGAAAAGCGTGCTGAACTAGCTAAGAATGGTATTGGAAAACAACTGTTCAGTATAATGGCAACTAAGAAAACGAACTTGTGCCTTTCTGTTGACTTGACATCTGCTGTGAAGATTTTAGATTTATTAGAAAAAGTCGGGGAACATGTTTGTCTTGTAAAGACTCATGCGGACATTATTGAAGATTACAGCAGTGATTTTGTTGTGAGGCTAAAACAACTGGCTGATAGATTTAACTTTTTAATACTGGAGGACAGAAAGTATGCCGATATTGGTAATACAGTCTCCTTGCAGTATTTGAAAGGGTTGTATAAAGTAGGGGAGTGGGCAGATTGTGTGACTGCCCATTCCTTGCCTGGTGAGGGAATACTCAAAGCCTTGAATTCACCTAATGGTGTTAATAGGGGAGTGTTCTTATTGGCTGAAATGAGCAGTGAGGTAAGAGACTTTTTTTTTCTTGATATGAGCAATATATAAAAAAGTTCTATTCTTTTTATGAAAGCATTTCTAAACAAGATATTCCATTTTTGACCACATTGTTGTGGTAAGCAACAATGTGGTCAGGTGAGACGGTGGTCAAACATGAGCCTATCCATAATAAAAAAAAGTATATGTAAAAAAAAGTAAATGGTTCTTAATTTTATTTCCAGGGAAACCTTATAACACCTGACTACAAAGAAGCAACAGTGTCTATGGCATCTAAATATCCAGAATTGATCACTGGCTTTGTGTGCCAGAATAAGGACACCTTCCGGGACCCAGGTCTGATACAGCTGACCCCAGGAGTACAGCTGGAGAGCAGCAAAGACGACTTGGGCCAGGTTTACAACACTCCAGAGAAGGCGATCTTGGAGAAAGGTGCCGATGTCATAGTTGTGGGAAGGGGCATTGTGGTGGCAAAAAGCCCTGAAGCCCAGGCAGTCATTTATAAGGAGAGTCTATGGAAATGCTACTGTAAAAGAGTTTCAGGGAAACTTGAATAAGAAAATAATATCATTTAGATTTTTGTTTATATGATCTAGACAGGTTACATATTTCTAAAATTTTACATTTTGTTAATCCATGGTTAAAGTAAGTTTATATATGTTACTAGAAATAAGTAGTATTGTTCCATAGTCTTAAATAGTTCTGCTCTCAGTAAGCAGTTTTGTACAAGGACCAGTAACTGTTGTGATAGCCCATAAGTAGTATAATTAACATTGTGGTGCTAATACAAACTATATAAATTAAGTGCCTTAACATTCCTAGGTGTTATTACACCCATAAAAAACAAATCTTATTTTTGTTATGTAATTAGCTATACAAGTATTGTATTCATGTGCAGATTGAGTGGTTCTTTTTATAAGTTAAAGGCGGGAGCTGAGTAAGCGAAGCTCCCGTCTTAGCACCTTCTAAGGCCGGCCATTAGTGTCCGACCGAAACTGGTCTTTATGACCGAAACTGAAACCAAATTTTGGCAAGTCTCATGCTAGAACTACACTGCGCACACGTGTGCATACGCCGATCTGGGCGCGTCGGTTTCCATACATTTTATATGGAAACTAGACTTGTAGAGCTACGCTTGATCCACGCCACGCGATCGTTATATCCTTTGAACTTGATGCTGACTCTTCGCGAGGTTGATTCTGAAGACTTCATACCATTGATGGTTTCAATTTTTAATGGGTCTGTGGGTCCCATTACTCTGATGCTCTTGGCAACACTGTAGTTAATTAGTGTAACCGTCGACCCGTCGTCCAACAACGCGAATGTGTCTACTGTTTCTCTAGGAACCTTAACTTGTATTGGCAGCATGTTTAGATATGACTGCTTCTGTTTGATTGTCCTAGCTGAGCTCTTTGCCTTCCTTTGAATCTGCCTTATCTGTTTTCTTAGTGTAATGCAGCATTCTGTTGTACGAATATTTAGAGCTGTTAATACCGCATGGCTTGGGTTGGCAGCTATGAGTCTTGCTCCTATATCGAAGACATCTAAAGCATAGGCGTTTCGCGAGAATCGAAATAATATTTTTAATATTATTAGCGTCGAACATTTGAAAAACAGTATTGCACAACATTAATTAGGCTCAAAGTTCAAAGCATCCTGCGCGGTGACTTCTTAGAGTCGTGCCGGAACACGATCCAAGAACGCGTGGTAGTTATCTCTGTCACTTTCTTGTATATGTTTTATATACTAAAATGTACCTTACGTAGCAACCGGTTCTGTATAGGCTGATTAACCCTATTATACGGGTTAACCTTTATTGTGGGTTTTTAACTTAATCCTAAAAATTAACCCGGTTAAAACCTTTATACGGATTAACCTTTCGGTCCCTGGTTTGAACTTGGGTGTGTCCCGTCTTCCATTTTCATCTAACTTCTTAAACTGTTTACAGTCTGTCGTGTTGTGGCCCGTTTATTCACATACAGAACACTTCAGCGCCTCTGTCAGGTTATTGACCTTCTGAGTCTTCTTCTTTGTGATGGCCGACGTGCCTGACGTCTCTTGTTCAGGTAACGCATAAGGTCCGCATAGGTCCGCTTCTCTTTTAAGGATATTCTCTAACTTGATAAGATCTGGATCTTTGGATTGTATCGCTGAGAAGTCGCAGTATCTGTAGCAAAGCGTTGGTGTTAGCTTGACCAAAACTGTCTTCGAAACCTCTGGGTTATATAGATAGTTGATGCAGTTTAGTGTCTTTAAAGTTGCTGCGGCGTTTGGGACCAGATAAAAATGCAAATTTCTGTTGGTGAGTTAGGCGTGGGAGACCGCGAAGTGTCTCCATCTCCATCATTGCGATGGATTGGATTCTGGCCCTCCAAATCTGGACTCCAGTCTTCATGACATCTGCTGGGTGTGTATTAGGGATCAGTAGACCTTCAACTGCTTCTTTGGCTGTTCCCTTGAGGGTCTTTCAATTCTTCTTGTCCTTACAATCGCTGTGAACAAGATTTCTGTTTCGTAAAAGGCGATGCGACAGGGTAGCCATTCGTGATGATATTCAGAGAAGAAGGGTGGCTCGAAGAACTTCGGTCGCTGAGCTGCGTTGACGGCGTGCATGATGTCTTCTGCTAGTGCGGTGAGGACAGATCGAGCTCCCGCCAGTAATTGCTGTAGGCGATGTGAAACTTGATAATGTTGTTCTGTAATTATTGTTGGGATCATAACTTCTGTGCTTAAAATCAACGGTTTTTCTGTTTGATGTTTCTGTTCATAGTTGATCGAAGGAACAGCCGTAGCCAAGTTACAACCGTTTCGTTTCTCTTTTCGTTGATCGCCTCGAGGTGGCCACGCCTCCTATTGCTTTGTTCCGACCACGTGACTGAGTGTTGAGATGACATCAGAATAAAGGAATCGGAGGCGTGGCCTACTCGAGGCTTACTCACTGTAAGTACTTATAATATTTATACTAAGGAACTGTCGAATTCCAAACCACTATTACCTACCTACTTTTAATTTATGTTGACGTTGACGTCGGGTCACCACTTTGGGGATAGTAGTAAGAACCGTGTGACTCCAAAACTGAATGTGTTTATTTTTTCCATAAGTATCAGCCAATTGAACTAGCAGACGTTCTCGAGCGTAGGTCTCTATACAATCACGCATCAACCCACACTCAAGGTGTAGCTGTGACATGTAGGGCATACGTCTCGGGCCTAAGCTTTTTTCGTCCAGCGATTTCATTATGTATAGGATGGTTCTCCCGTCAATATCAACGCACAGAGGGGAGTCTATGTCTCCATCGTACATATTATTAGCTCGTTCCTCAGTGGGTCTCAGAGCGGTGTACCAGTTTTCGCGGTTATAATTGTTCGCGGCGATGAAAAACCGGAACAATCGATGAGCACATAAGTCCATTATTGCCTCAGTTCCTGCTAGTGGCGTCCGCATTACCTTCTCCGTGGCTAGGCAAGAAAGGAGCCGGATAACTCCATTCTTAGTCTCCCACGCCGCGTAATGCTCCGCGATGGTCTCCTCGTTGACACCCGCCAAATCATCAATGGGGGTTACATATAAGGGCCGCGGCTGGCATTCTACGTAGGGGCACGTAATGTCAGCCTGCCCGAAGCGCATGCCGCCTGACTCACGCCATCCGGCGCCTTCGTCATTGGTTCTGAGCAGATCGAAGTGTTTTAGCCGAGATCGAGCACTCGGCCTGACGCTCGCTAGGGGGTAGGCCATAGCCGCTAAGCCAGGTATTGAGTCCAGGACCCCCGTAGAGGTCCCGACTCTTACAATCGCGGACTCCACCTCTCGGATGGAGCTTTCAGTCACTGAATTCCAGCGCTGATTCACATTATGACTAAAAAGCAATTTCGACCCTAATGCGGCCAGTAATCGTAAATAAGAATCCTCCTTGGGTATATCCTACAAATTAATCATGAAATTTATGCTACCAGGGCACAGTAATGACATAACGTAGTACCCGATGGCAACTTCCATGTTGGGCCTTTCGTTTTTTGCAGCGAAGGCGTTCAGAGTCGTTACTCTTGACATCGACTGAGAGGCGTTAAGAAGCATCTCAGTCGAGGAGAGGGGGCTCACACTCAACTCGGGAGAAATTGTCTCCCATATCAGTTCGCTGTAGTAATGCGATGACATGGGGAGATGATCGAATAATTGGTTTAGGTTGAAAGGATTCGCGACAATTACACATTGTCACGTCGTTGGGGTATAGATGTCTATACCCCTTCTCGCTAGGTTTAAACTGCCTGAAGAAATGCTCGTAAGCAGCGACGCCGTCTCTAAATGGGCGCATCTTATCACGAGATACGCCGAAAAAGCATTCACGTAGGGGGCTAAAATCTAGCCCCTCAGCTACGCGTCCAGTACTATAGTTGGGATTCCGCTGACGCTGAGTGGCGCAGAAGGGCCCCACGGTTGCGCAGATATTCTCATGCTCTGGTTCCATTTCGCACATCTTGCTTAGCGGTACTCCCAGTTGCTCAGGCTCAGTAGAGAGTCGAGCGTCGAGGAAGACAGTTTCGGCTTCATGGTATAAGGTAAGCGCTTTCTCGATCACTTTCTCCACGCAAAAGAAAACGTGCCGAATAAAAGTGTCTATAGAATCGAAATCGGCAGAGACTATAGGGTCTCTTACCATAAGAGCGTTCGCGCGGCAGCCAGGTGAAACAACGCGGTACCGCGTCTCGACCTGACTTACTATGTTGAAACGCCATTCGTTGGGCCCGTACCCGGCGGCTTGTAACCGCTCCAAGGGCACGGATACGTTCCGACGCTTACTCTGAAGCTCTGCTATAAACGCTAGCATGTTCAATAACTCGGTGGCTTTTCTCTCTCCCGCCTCAGCGGCTGGATTTTCGTCTTTGACCGCATTCTCGGCGGCAGCATTCTTCTCGTCCGGAACAGACATGTCTGGCTGGGTAATAAGCTAGTTCTCTAAGAAAATGACGTAAGAGTTTTTTCACGATGTGTTTATTTTTAGCATGCATCTCCTTATAAACTAAGTTACAACGTTACGGACTAAAACTTAACCAATAGTAACTTAATATCTACAGAACTCTTAACCAATAATACTGTACAGAATGTCCCGCTAAAACTAATTAACCACTAACAACACTTTTCACTTGGTTCTTATGCGTTACGCTAAACTATTGTCAAATCACTGTACATTGTGCTGTTCCCTTTTCTTGCACCCAAAACTGTTGTCCAATCTTGGCGCCGGACACTGGTTTGGTATACGCCCACAGGCGAGGAGCACGGCAACGCGCGCGCATGCCTATCGCTATGCTTTCAAGCGCATCCCACGTGGTGTGGCTAGCAACGCGGTTCGGGCGTGGGAATGCTTTTAGCAGGTAGCAAAGTCGCACGTGGCGGCCTTGGAGTACAATGGCTGCGTGTTTCTTTGTGTGGAGAAAGTGATATGCTGTGCGGTGGCTACAAAATCAATCATTTTTTTTAAACGAATGAGCAACCATAGTTTCTTGCTGGTTCTTCTCCATATGAAACAACTAATTGGATCTGTGCACTAGATTCTGACGTTTTATAAGTGCCCATGAATGTAGACAAATGTGAAATAATTCAAATTTGAGATTATTTTCTAAATATTATTAATAAACTTTTTTTAAAGGAGCACTCAATCCACATTTGTATTCATGATATGATCTAATGACTAAATTTATCTAAAATCTTTGGCTTTTATTTTCCTATACCTTTTAATGATTATGAAATTCTAAAGTGACTTGAGCTTGTCAGTATAGATAGTCACAAATGTGTGTGGGGTAGTACCCACACATTTGTTTTTTGTAATCTTTTCTTAATTTCAGTGTTGGTCCCATAGAAAAGTTTCGATTATTTAGCTATTGTTGGTGTTTTAATTTATTGTTCTATTTTCATCAACATGTTATATTGTGATGGAAAAAAAAGTAAGACCTGAGTATATTAGAGAAAGTTGAAAAAGGTGAATTGGCGCCAGTGACTAAAAAGTCGAAAGGAAATTTTATGTCTGTCATGATATAGTCAGACGAAGAACAAGTATTTTAAAAAGCATGATAAGTACAGTCAAATGGGGTGAATAGAAACAAAACTTCAAAGGATATTTTCACGATATTTGAATGTTTTTGTAGCCTATAACTATATCAATTTATTAATTAATTGTTATTTTAAAAAGTCGTTTGGTTAGAAGCCGATAACATGGTATCAAAGTGAAATATCAAACCAGTTTTGTTTCTATTCACCCCGTTTTACGGTACTAAAAGAGTTAATGGAAGGATGGAGAGGGAGGCCTGTCAGTGATAAGAAAGAAATGGAAGTTGAATTGGCACTAGTTACTGAAAAGTCTAAAGGAAATCGTTTGTCTCACTTGATATGGTCAGATGAAGAGGAAGTATTATAAAACATGTAAGGTACTAAGAGTTAATCTATCCATCCAGATGAAGAGGGTAGCCTGCGGTTGACAGGATAGAAGTGTTACGCTGAAAAAAAATAACACGGGACAAGGGCAGGAAAATTATAACATTGTATTGCGAGCTCAAATTTTATGAGTTAGCTACGTTAATTACGCATATTTTATTCCGTGTTATCAAGTCGGTAGCTACACGAGATCCAGATCCAGCTTGGATCTTACTAAACAGCTGGACAGCGAGCTAGGTAGGTACCCATTGTTCATCGTCCGCAAGTCCACTTCTACGATGGATAGCTCCTTGTGACTCTCGACATCCGAGGCATTTCCTGCGGCGACTGCTGGGCCGTGAGGAAGTCCATTCTCTCACGGTTGCGGCCATTTCCTTCACTCGTATCGCAATTCATAGAAGAAGGTTGTCGCTTCCCATTCTTAGGTTGTCGCTTCCCAGTCCCAGGTTGATCGCGCGAGATCAGCATATGATGCAAATAGAGGCCTTGGCTTTGATGCTAGAGTTACGTCTTACTTGTGTCAAAGTCTCTGATTATTATTTGAGAAGCGATCTTTGCTTTGTTATACTCTACCTGATGATATAGAAATAAATTCACCCAGTACAATGTAGAGCTACTTAGCAACTTACTTTAATTATTTGTTTCGGTTTCTGTCCTATGCTTATAAATTGATGGAGAACCATTATTGACCGAATATTATAATTATTTATTAAAGCTGGCATCTCTACATTAAACTGTCATCAATCATGTTGTCAATTTGAAAGAAATGTCAAAATTGATCATGACTGTAGTTTTGTACGCAACAAAACAAAACAAAACATCATTATTAATTTAGAAATGGAATATATAGTTAAGGAATTAGGTATAAGTAATAAAAATATATTCCCTACTACCTCCCCTGGCCTTTACACCGTCGTTGTCCACTCGAGCTGGTTGAAGAAATGGATAAAAAACCTCGAAGTGGACACCTCACTGAACAATGTAGATTTTACCTTGCAACCTGGTGAAAGCGTACCTTATCCGTGGCGAAAAATATTTATGAGGGTATGTATCTATTTATCAATACAATAACGACGCACATTTTTGGTTAGAACGGCGAAATAATTTAATAAATCTTTTTATTGTAGGTATTGAATAAAAAAGTATCCAAGGTTCTTCCCCTGCCTCGATACAAGCTCAATGAAAACACGAATGAGACGCCCCTCACGTTCTCTCAATTACTGCAATATGTGTCACAAAGTAACCAAAGAACATTGTGGAAAGAGTCTTATAAGAAATACTGTCAGAATAATGATAGCAGTAAGGAAAGTACCATAGTGAATCTATTAGAACATGATCAGCTGATGTCTGAGGTAGTTCTTCGCTTGTATGGATGTAATATAATTAGGGTTAAATGTGATGGAGCTGGGCATATAGAGTACAAAGAGATAATACCTAATAAACATGTTTTAAAAATGTATGAAACACATGGTAATCTATTAGCAGCTATGTTTGTTATAGAAACAGACAATAACTTCTATGTTATGTACAGAAGTCAGTATGAGAACACTCTTCTAGACTGTCTAAACTTTAGTCCTAAAATAGTAGACATGAATTACAGCCGTGGCTTGTTTATTGTGTACCAATTGTTAAATCTGTCTAAAGCTATGAGTGATAGAGGATTGAGCTTAGGGATGCTTACACTCCAGGACATTTACTTGTCTGAGAACTTATGGCTGCAAGTGTTGCCAATGATAACTAACAACATACACTGTCTGGATGCATCCCTGATTATTGAACACAATAGAAGTAAGCAGACCACTCCCGCTATAAGTCAGGGCCCCCCTGGCAAGAGGGGAGAGGAGTGGTGTTGGCGCAAAGAGGCTGTGCAACTCGAAAAGCTTTGCATGCTGTGGGTCAGAGGCCGGATATCCAATCTGGATTATCTCCTACACCTGAACATGTTAGCTGGAAGGTCGAACAATGATCCTCAAGCACATTTCATGATTCCATGGGTGACTGATTTCTCTTCCAGATGTGGTAAGTCTTTGTACTGGCAATAAATGCTTTGTTTTGTTTGATAAAAATGTGTTTATTGTGATCCATTTTTGTTATCTATTGTGCACATGCTTGTGAAATATCAGTGATGTTTGTATTGTCATTAAATGTTTAGGTACTTATGGTAAATTACTAAGTATTATTTAAAATCAGAAACTGAATGACTAACATAGTCAATGCACAGCTGAAACTACTGGAACTAGGAGTGTCAAATTTTACACAAGGTTTGCTTTCATGATGTAGGTAAGCACTAAGAGAGGATTTTCCAAAATTCCCCCTCTAAAGAGATGGAAGGAGGGTCCAAAGTTTGTATGGAGAAGCTTATTTTCACACAGGCTAAACCGCTGGCAGAAATTAGTTATCCATACATAACATAAAACGAAAGTCACTTTCTGCATCTGTTTATCTATTCATTATTATATTATTATATCTGCTTACCATCAGGTGGGATCGCAGTCAAGCAATGCTTTATATCAGTTAAAAAAATATATATATCTAGCCTATTCCACCTATACTCTCCCACTATTGGGCAAAGCCCTTCCTCTATACCTTCCATTCTTCTCAGCTCGGAGCCACTTTTTGCCAAATCTTAAGGAAGACATCAAAATTGCCCCACCATCTATTTACTGACCTGCCGCGTCGATTTTAGAGCTCTAATTTTGTTTTACCGTCCCACCGCTTGATCGGCATGCGGCAGACATGTTCAACCCAGTTCCAGTATGGTTGGGCAGACTTTGGGCACATCAAAGATCTGTGTTTTGGAGATCAGTATAGTGTTTTATATCCGCTAACTCCTGCTAAATGACAGTGACATAAATATGATGTGTTTTCCATTAATAGAAAAAGAAATAAATGGGGAAGGTTTGTGTGTGTATAACTTGATTTGATTTGTGTATAATTTGCATATATGTGGAGCCGGGGTATGTCACTAGTTCTTTTATATGGTAAGACTTGAAAGTTTTAGGAACAAATTATTCTCCATAAACCGTTTTTACTCTCTGTTCAATTGATTTTGACTTAGGGAGGCAGATGGCATTAAAAACAAAAAAGTGGTTACAATACCAACTATTTATTGTGTTCGCCATTTATCGTGCCACCAACGTAATAAAAGACAAAATCGGTAGTACGGACAGTAAAAAAGGTTTGTTTAATTGTCTATGTTCTTATTTTTAAGGAGTATAGTTATCTAAACTCACAGTGACTAGTGCACTAATTCAATTTCCTCATAATTTTGGTAAGAACAAATGAAAGCAATGTTCTGCCAATTTATTTTCATAACAGCAGAAAGTGATAATTATCTCAAGTACCAATACAAGTTGATTGATTCGTTCTTATCTTTTATCTTTGACTCAAATAGCCTTGTTACAATAATTTATCATTCAACAAATCCAATGTAATAAATCTATACTCTCTATACCTATAATTGAAGTATTTGTAATATCGGAATAACATTTTCATCTATAAAAAATATCAATTTTAACATTTTTGTCTGTCCGTCTGTCTGTTTGTCCCGGCTAGTCTCCGAAATTTTGACGGGAATTTCATTAGGTTAATCTTCCGCCTGAGCTAGCTTTGATGTTTTATGTTATTAGAATTATATTGCCCCAAAAAACAAGAGTAATGTTCTTAATAGGGTCTTTTTTACTCGCCTATCGTCAACGTCGAGGAAAGTTTAAAAGCTAGTTGCCTCATCTAACGCAATCTAACGCGATGATTGATTAAGAGGCAATGCGAAAAAAAAAGAGATAACGCCTGAAAACTCTGTTGGCATTCGGTAATTCCATGATTTACTTGAATATTTCACAAAACTTGTTCCAGAAAATACGTGTTTTTTTTAACTCTTAAAAGATTTTCAGATAAATTGTCGTCATTCAGAATCTCGATTAAATGTGCAAGGCTTCTATGGATGTACTTTTTTATATTTTTAATATATGATTACATTATGGAGGGCCAAAGTTCACGTAAAATAGCAGATTTTCAGAGGTCTTTACTAGATTAGTTTTACACAAATTTATGTTTTGATTTACATAAAAGCCTAGATAATATCTACAAGATATCTGTGTATCCAAAATATCTGCAGAAAGATGTGTAATAACATCATCATCACGTAAGAGCGGTTGTATGGAAATGTACCTCGAGTTGACCGCTCTTAAAAGCCACACAAATGAAGTTACGGGCAACAGCTACTTACTAGCTAGTATTCATAAAATAAATTATTAAAAGTTTTGTCGTTGAATCACCTTCATTGTTATTGCTGAACATTTTTAGGCTGAAATGATACATATTATATTCTTTCCTAGAGGGGAGGCTGATTATTTGTTGTTAAGAAATGACATAAAATAATCAGCCACTTTTCTAACGTAAAGATTGTATAAGTCGCTCGTCATTCCATGGAGGCTCTGGAGGGTACCGGGGTTTCCGAAGTACTTGGCCCTGTATCCAGCGAACACTGGGCAGCTTAGAAGCAGATGAGCTGATGTCTCATCTTCCTCTAAGCAGGCTTTGCAGAGTGGGCTGTCTATAACTCCTATGACAGACAGGTGGTTATTAAAGGACCTAGCCTGTTGTAACTTTGCGCAACTGAGGTTTAGTCAGACGTAGGGCTTGTTTCGTGAAGTGGCCATCAATGGAGTATAGTACCTCCTTGGCCTGCCTGCATTCACTATGGTCTACCCATAGTTTGTGGTGTAAATCGTGAGTTTCCTGACCAGTTAGGTATTCGAATGATAGTGGCACAATGGGTTCAGGTCACATCCTTCTAGCGACTTGGTCCGCTGCATCGTGGACCCGGGAATTGCTGTGTCCTTTGATCCATTGAATGGATACTTGGTTGTATTTACCAACCTGGTTACCATAAGGCGTTAATGACACTCCTATATCAGCCCAGAGTTAACTGTGTGGCAGCAACACTGTCCGAGAGAATGCATATTAAGTGGTCCTTAACTTCCGTGGTTGTGATGGCTTAAGCTGCTAGGGAAATGCCCAAGCACTCGGCTTGGAACGCTGTGTTATAAACCCCCAGTGGCGTGGCTATGTGAATGTTGATATCTTCCAAGATGATTCCCGCTCCCGTGCCTTTACCCGATTTGGATCCATCACTGAAAATCCGTAGCCCAGCGTGGCACAATAACGCAACGCTCGCAACGCAGCGGTGGTCTTCATGCAGTTGGATTTTGTGTTTACATTTTACGTAGAGATATTTGGAAAGGGCAATGACTACTGTTCCTACTTACACCAAAAATATAAGTTCACAGTGTTTTTTAAATGCATGTTTTTAAATTGAATATCAAAGCTTAAATATTTATAAAATTTATAGGAAGGAACTGGAGAGACCTAAAAAAGTCGAAGTATCGTCTGAACAAGGGCGACAGGCAGCTGGATATGACTTACGACGTCAGCAGCTGTACCGACCAGATACCACATCATGTTTCTGATGCGCTCTCCGATATTACGTGCTACGTCTACCTAGCACGCAGGTTAGTGCGAATTTGAGTATTATGACAAGGGAATAAGGTTAGTTTTTTATTAATGACGACAGACACCGTATCAATAATATACCGACGCCTTGTCCGGTATTACATGCTACGTCTGCTTAAACGCAGATTACTACGATTTTCAGATTTATTTAAAAGGTATAAGGTTTGTTTTGGAAGAAGTTTTGTTTTACTCATGGTAATGGACCAACCTATTTCTCGTTAGTGCAAGCCGGTTTGAGATTTACTTGAAGGAAATAAGGTTTGTTTGAGTTTAAAACCTGTATGTCATTTATCTGTGTAGTTCAGGGATGGCGAACCTATGGCACGCGTGCCAATGGCGGCACGTGGCAATAAAATTCGGGCACATCAATACAAAATTACTTCATCGACATCATCATCATTTCAGCCGAAAGACGTCCACTGTTGGACATAGGCCTACCCCAAACGTCGCCACAATGAGTGGTCCTGTGCGACAAAATTACTTAGCGTCTAGATAGGTAATTTGCAACATCAGAAATCACACTGACTTTCATTTATTTAAAAAAAATACATAGCACAGTTGACACAAGGGCGCTTTCAAATTAGCCGCAAAGTGCCGTACGGTGGCAGCGCGGTTGCAGCGCTCTCGCCGGGCTGCACCCGCTAGGTTCGAGCATGTTAATGTTGTTGAACTGATGCGCGGCTGCAGCGCGGGTGTAGCGCTGCAGTCGCACGTCTTTTATTTATATGAAATAACACCCTTTCGCGGCCCTTTGCTGCAAAGGGGAATGCAACTTTTTCCATACATTGCTGAAATGTAATTTTTTTTCTTTTCGCCAAAAGGTAAACCTAGGTCATTTCTGAAAAGACTATGATAAAACAATAGCAAAACGATTTATGTCTACCAATTGTAACCAAACGAAGTTAGAGACTATTTAGTATATTGCTATAGTTTGTTATCAGGAGTTATTTTTCTTAAATAAAAATACTGGATATCTGATATTTTAAGTTTTCCATTGTAAAAAATAGTTTTAGTTTCGGTTTCTATGGTGAGTACGCATTAAATAGTGTCAATCACTATCACAAAACTAACGCTTATCTTTTCGATTCGTAATATATTTCCACTTCATTATATTATAACGAAAATAGGTAATGACTGACAAAAATATATAATATTTATAAAACTTCTATACGTATCTTCGTTCGGTTATGGTTTAAAGTCCTGGTTCTTTTTGCTATTGATTCCTCGTATCGGCCTCTAACATTTTTTTTTTTTTTTTTTTAAATTGATATAAACCAGTGCTTGACTGCGATCCCACCTGATGGTAAGCGGAGATGCAATCATTATTACATATTACTTAGGTTTCATTTCTGGCGAAAAGGAAAAAGTAAATCATTTCAAAGTTTGCATTGGCCTTGGAAGGCTCCCCAACAACTGGTTTACGAATTTTGGGATGCAAAAAAAGTTAAATAAATAGTTATCTGAATAGCGTCTAGTTTTTTTTAGTAAATCGCCAAAAAAGTATTAGGCGACACGCTTTGGTTTCATATTTTTTTGTATTGTGTAATGGCATAGTCATCAATAAAGGTTCGCAATCTCTGGTTTAGGTAGTTGTTACTTGGACCTCTTCACATCCAGCATGGAAACAGGAAATAAATAAAATAAGTACTCACATTCTTACCTACTCTTATGTACAAAGTTCAATTTACTGAGGTACATAGATATAATTGGTGCAGTCCCGTATTCCTATCATTTAACTTTAGTTTTCCTCAATATACTATAGTGTACCTACTAGCGGTTAACAATGATTCAAAAAGTAAATTTTTCAGACCGTTTTATTGCATTAAACATATTTTTTTTATGATAGCGGAAGGAGCGTTGCCAAGAGGGGAACCTACTCACTCTTAAGTTAAAGACTCTTAAGATAAATTAGGAGTGTTTTTTGATAACAGCTAACAAAAGAAATATTTTTGACTGGCCTGCTAGTCTAATGGTTAGTGGCCCAGACTGCTAAGTCGGAGGTCATCGGTTCGATTCCCACAAAAGACAAATGTATTTAGAAATATATCGCTCACCTAGTAAAATATTGGCACATCTACAATAAATGCGAAGTTGAGTTTTAACGGCCTAAGTCTTTAAAAGTGGATAATTTATATCTTTGACTATCTATTCTGCCGCGCTTATAATAATTACAGTAAGTCACATTTTGGTCAATATTGAGTTAAGTATATATTTGAAATGTAGAGATTGAGATCTACATTTCTGTATATTTAAAATTTGAAAATGTGGTATAGATAATGAAATAAGCTTAAGCATAATTACAGTAAGGCACGTTTTGCGCCAAGGCATACTAATTATGATTGCAGTAAGGGCACATACGGTTGATCTTTTTCATAAAGTTAAAACTATTTCCTAGGTATTGCTACAGTAAGTAATTTTGCTATTATTATTTTTAAGTTAGGAGTGTTTTTCATCAAGTATCACTGAAACATATTAGCAGTAAGTACCACTTGCTATAATTATATTAAGTATTGGAAAGTAACATTAGTATACTAAACCTTAACATATCTACAGTAAGAGTATATACTATATTAATGCTTAAGCATTTCGCAACGTATTATTGTATTATCTTGGCATAAGTACAGTAAGTAGAACTTACGGTGTTTATGATAAGTCAGCAAATTAAAAAAAAAAAATTGTACGTGTAGACGTAATAACAGCAAGATTCACTACTGTAATTATGTTTAGGAATATTTCATCTTATGTGTAGACTTGCCTGGAATAAATTAGATAAACACGTTACTTACTGCAATTATTCTAAGGCGTTAAGGATCCGAATGGGTAGTGCGGGGTGGGGCAAGTACGTTAATTTTGCAGTCACGGATCAATGTGAAACGGTCAATCTCAAAACCCGCTGCAAATCTAGCAAACGACCCAAAAGCTACATTGACTCGACACTATACCGAAAATATCCCGGACGTCAGCCTGTACGAGATTACGATAGCTCTGAAGCAGCTTAAAAGCAACAAGGCACCGGGTGAGGATGGAATCACGGCCGAACTCCTGAAGGTGGGTGGGATACCAATCCTTCAGGCCCTTCAGAAGTAGTTCGGTACCGTCATAGTCGAGAGAAAAACGTCACAGGCATAGAGCAGAGGTGTGGTGGTACTCTTTTTTAAGAAGAGAGACAATACCTTGCTTAAGAATTACAGGCCCATCTCACTTCTGAGTCATGTTTACGAGCTGGTTTCCAATGTTATCACAAACCGTCTCGCAGGCAAGTTCAACGACTGAGTGACTTCCAGCCTCCCGAACAAGCTGGATTTCGAAAAGGCTTCAGCACCATGGACCACATACATATGCTGTGGCAGATTAGTTATACAGAAGACTGAGGAGTATAATCAGCTTCTCTGCTTAGCGTTTGTGGACTACGAGAAAGCCTTTGATTCGATCGAGACACAACTGCAGTCTCTCCAACAGTACCAGATTGACTATCAATACATCGTAGTGCTGAAGTATTACACAAATATGTATACAAAAATGCCACCATGTCAGTCCGACTTTAGGATCAGACCTTGAAGCCTATCCTCTTGCAGAGGGGTGTGAGGCAGGGAGATCTAATTTCTCGGAAACTGTTCACGGCCGCAATGGAGGATGTCTTCAAGGTTCTGGAATGGAGAGGGCTAGGCATTAATGTCAATGGCGAGTACATCTATATCATCATACAGTATCACCTTTGGTTTGCCGAAGACACAGTAGTCATGGCTGAGTCTAAGAAGGAGCTCAGTACAATGCTCGGTAACCTCAGTAGAGCTTCCGAAACAGTGTAGTGAACATATCCGCAGGAGGACCAAGGTTACCAACATAGCTTGAAGAATCGCCAAACTTAAGTGGCAGTGGGCAGGGCACATTGCTCATAGAACAGATGACCGTAAGGGACGAAAGGTTCTGGACCAAGTACAGAAAGACGCAGCGTTGGAAGGCCTCCCACAAGGTGGACCGATGGCCTGATGAAGGTCGCAGGAATCCGATGGATGCGAGATGGACAGGACCGGTCATTGTGGCGACACTTGGAGAAGGCCTATGTTCAACAGTGGACGTCTTTCGGTTGAAATAATGATGACTTATCGTCCTGAGAGATTAAATGACTTATAAAGAATTTATTTTATAATGAAAAAATTCAAAGAGAAAACTGTCTTTTGGAAACAAAGTATTTATTTTAAATGTTTTTTTTTTTAAGATATGTAGTATAAATACGGATTTAAAAAAAAATACTGTAATTATTTAGAAACAGTGCTTATTTTACTTGGTTTATGATTGTTTCTTGTACAAAGCCAGTTGCACAAACACGAATTGTATTTTTTTTTATTTAGTTTTTATTATGATTCTAAAGAATTCAAAAAATACAATAAATAGAACAGATTTTTTATTTTTATAGTATTAATAAAGCTGTGTACTTTTTCTATTAAACTTTAATTTCATGAGATCTCTTTTGTTTTGAATTATCTACCAATAATATTGAGAAAGCGAAATTAATAATGATTCATGGTAGATGCCAGAAGTTTACATATTGCTCCTAGCTATAATTACAGTAAGTGATTAAGTAATATTAGGCAAATTGTGTAATTTTTGTTATTCTATTTAAACATTTACCTCATTTCGTAATCATTGTTACAGTATGTACTTCAAACTAAAGATTGTTGCAGTAAGTCACACACTTACTGTAACAATTACTAAAAACACGTTATTTTTTAATTTATCATTCCTTAACATATATATTTTTTCAAGCTTTATTATTTAAATATTATTAATACATAAAAATAATAATATACAAATTGTTAACCAAACACATGTTTATCTAAAACATTTTAGAAAACTAAGGTTTAATTTATACTTCGGGAGCAACGTCAAAAGTAAAAAAAAAAACTTTGACCGCCTTTTTCTCGAAAGTGGCTCTATGTTACTTACTGTATATATCACAAGCACGGCAGTATTATAGTCTGTATACTAGTAGCCAATTACAAATTCTGATATAAAATATAAAATGAACTCAAAACTTCGTTTTAAATACTTGTACAATCTTTGATCCTAGTTTCTGTAAAATATGAAAAGTGTAGATGTGCCAATATATTGCTAGGTGAGCGATATATGTATATTTATTAGTTATCTAGTACTCATAGCACAAGCTCTGCTTAGTTTGGGACTAGATGGTGTTGTGTGATAGTTGTAGAATATTATTATTTCTCCGGCAGGGAATTACCGTCATAACATCCGTATATATATCACCGTAATAACTTATCTTCTAGAACACCAAAGGAAGTCCTATGCAAGTACGTGCGAAATAAATGGGTCCCCGCGGAGTATCCCGCCTCAATACAGCGCATGCAAGAATGGACGCCGGACGAGTGCATACCAGAGTTTTATACTGACCCTTCTGTCTTTAAGAGCATACATGAAGATCTGCCGGTAAGACAATAATTGAGTTGCGAACAGCCTCATTGGTCTCGTGGTCGCAAGCGCGACTGCTGAGCATGGTGTCCTTGGTTCGATTCCCGAACGAATTACTCTGTAGCAGCCCGTGAAGCCTCCTTGCCTCGAAAATCACGTAAAACCGTTGGTCCTGCGCCTGATTTCTCTCCGGTCGTGTCGGATGGCCGTCCCGTCGGATTATGCGAGTAAAGGAACAGAGAGTGCACCTGCGTTTGCGCACGCACTTGTGCACTATAATATTTCCTTCGTACTTGGCTAATCCCTGTTGAGAGTAGCCACCGAAATACGGTCGGGGGGATTATCTAACTTACTTGAGTAGTTTATAGTATAGCAAAAGCGCTAAAAGGAAGCCCAGTGCCCTCTAGAAGTAAATCGTTGATCTGGTAGAGGTCTAGCAATGCGTAGAATGGGCAGCACGGATCCATTCGTTCGACGATACAAACGTGTAAGACCTACTTATTTGTGTGTCCAGCATAGGACTCTAGCGACTGAAATCGTTTGTCACACTAATAAAAGGCGATAGTTTGTATATTATCTGTGTGTTTTTTACTGTGACTGAAGGAAGATGGGTGGGGTTTAGTCAGTAAAAGTCTGACATTCCCTTTCGCTCCACCGACAGCGGGAGAATTTATTTGATTTTCCACATTAAAAGAAACCATATTCGGGTTTTGTCATTTTTAGGGTTCCGAACCTTTTTTCATCAAAAGGAAAAAACGGAACCCTTATAGGATTACTTTGTACGGAACCCTCAGAGTGCGAGTCAGACTCGCACTTGCCCGATTTTTTTTTCTATCCTTCTGCTGGGCAAAGCTAGGCCTCTCCCAACTTCCTCCAGGTATTCTTTTCTCGAGCCACCTCGAACTAGCCTTTGTGGTAGGCATCTAGGTCATCTCACCACCTCTTCCCAGGTCGACCTCGGTGTCGTCCATCCTCAGGTATACACTTTGTGGAGACTCTTGCCCAGCGGTCAGTGCGCATGCGGCTGATGTGACCCGCCCAATCCCATTTCAGCCTAGCAGCCAAAAATTTAAAATTCAAATATTTTTATTTCACATAGGCCTATATATATAGCATATAGGAAGCTAGTGCACGGTTCTAAATTTGTCGTTTCCTATGGAGAAGAACCATCAAGAAACTCTGTGGTAAGTGGTAGCCTTTTTTTTCCTATTGCTTTTGACATAATGCATTTTATTTTTAGGATCTGGGTATACCATCCTGGGCGACATGCGTGGAAGATTTTATAACGAAACACAGGGAAGCGTTGGAGAGTACACATGTTTCAGAGAACCTCCATCATTGGATCGACATTACTTTTGGTTACAAGTAAGTACATTTTATTTTGTTGATATAGGTATATTTTTATGAGTAGTTCAGTATTTATAATCGTTATTCTGATACCGTTTTTCGAGGGAAATTCCATGAAGAGATCGGGAGGAGGGAAGGTTTTGTGGGACCTCCTCACAAAATATTCCTTATTTTTTTATTTATTTAACGATCTATGTACACGCACAAAATAAAAGATTAGAACAAGGAAACAGAAAAATAGGTAAATAGGTAGGGATAGGTAGGTGGTGGTTGGAGGTGATACATTTTTTTTCTTTTTTCAATGATTTCTTGAGGAAGAGACGTCCTTATGATTTTCTTCATCTAGGATAAAAAGGGAATGGTCAGAGTTTTCAGAGTTTCCGTGAGTTCATCATAATATCGATAATACCGTACAGCCAGTGCATCTCATGACAACAGTTTCTTCAGGTACAACAATTTGATCTTCAAGGGCTCATACTAAAAAACACGAAAATTTTATTCAATCGATAAGTGCCACAAAAATGCACTTCAATTTTACATTTTTATTTTCGCGCGTAATTTGACGAAAACACTGGACGCCATGTTGTTGTGGTCGTGACGTCAATTGGTTATGTAAAGAAATGCGCTGTCATTAAAAATTAAAGTACCTACTTAAATTTAAGCCAGCTAATGTTTGTTGGTCTTACATATTGTGTTTTAAAGGTTCTAACATATTTAATTTTAGCTGAGAAACAGCGAGCATAAAGGTAGAACTACATTGGGCACACGTGGGCCACGTACGCCGTTCTGGGCGCGTCGGTCTCCGTACATTTTATATGGCAACTAGACTTGTAGAGCTACATTAGATCCTCGCCACGCGACGCGACTCTACATACAAATCAGGCGTGAGCCACGTGTGCGTCGGTCTAATGTAGTTCCCGCTTAAAGCGGCCGTTCTAACCTATCCTTCTACATCCCAGACTCTCCGGCGCCGCCTCAATAAAAGCTAAGAACGTGTGTCTCTCGCTTGTGGACGGCCACACGCGCATGCGCCGCGGTGGCGCCGTGCAACTACTCAGCGCGCCGCACCCGCCGCGCGCCGCCCGCGCGCTTCCACCCGCGCCTCCGCGCCTGCACTGGACACAGCCTAAGGATGCCAGTATGTACTTATTTATTTTTATGATGACTGATCGTCGCAAACTTTCCTACTGTAAAGCTTATTAATCGGAGCATTCCCATTTGTCCCTGAGTGGCTCTAGCGTGTAGCGGACCAGGAATTCAGGAACCAGGGTTCAAGCCATAGTACGGGACGAGAGGGAATGGGAGGCGATCACCTTTTTCTGCGAAGCAATAATGCATGCAAAGGTGGCGGCCAAAACCGTGAGACGGAGACAAGTCTTACGCCCTGCCCGCTGCCGGAGACGCCCCTGGCGTCGGGAGTCGCAGAATGACTACCAGCCACCGTAGAATCGGGCTTGCAGACGGCACGCCATCGGTAGCTCGCCGTCCGATAGGGACCAAGTCCGGGTCGACGGCGCGTTGTATTCCAGGCATGCCTCAAAGAGATGTCAGCAAGATTGTAGGGGCCAGTTAGGACTAACGCCTGCAAGGGCTGCGCGTTGTTAAAAGGAGTTACCGCAGCCCTCGCAATAAAGGGCAACTATTCCTTCAGTTGTTCTGCTGTGGGTTTTAGTCAGCATAAGTCTGAAGAAGTTTAATGCTGAAAAAAATATGTCCCCAAGTGGATTAATGGGATTTATTATGTTATCTGTTTCCGAACTCATATAATTATGTAGGACAAATAGCAATCAAAAGTTGTATCTGTCCCTAAAATATGTTTTAATAAAAGTGTCTGAAAAATGTTTCAGGAACATATCAATTCCTATTTGTCCCCTTTCGGGGTCAAACAAATGGAGACAGATGGAATTTGAAATACTCGTGTTTAACCGATTACTTACTATCGTAGTTTTGTACGGACATGTTATCAACTCGTTACCCCCCTTTTCTAAGGTATTTTAATGTGAGGCCGTACGTGATTGATGCAACAATATCTACCGTACGCTTCTGTACGCTTCTGTGAAATCTAGTCAAAGATCATTTTCTTTCACTGTAGGTAATTAATTCTGCTTCTACCCAACTTCAGGTTTTTCACCTTTTTGTATTTTTTATTTTATTTTTCGTTATTCCTTTCTTTGAAATTGTAGTTTATTTTTTTGTCTTTTATATATAATAGCTATATAATATAATTTTATATCTATGTATAGTCTAATATATATTTTTAATTAATTAAATTTGATTTGCAGTACACCGCAGACTACCCCCTTTTTATGTTAAGTTCTTAAAATCCAATCTAAGGTTGTCTGGTAGATATCGCTTTTAGCGATAAGACCACCATTGTACCCATAGATTAAGTTAATTTAAAAGTTTTTGTTACTATTTTGGTGTACAATAAAGTTTTATTATATTCTATTCTGTACGGTAGATATTGTTCTTGCCTCATTTGTTCTAGAATAATTCTAATGAATTGCATGTAAAAGGTATTATTAAAATAAATGAACACTTCAAAAGAGGTCATTGTACTCGTCATTGAACAACATTGATCAAGCATGAAAATACACAAAAGAAAGTCTGCAGTGCCAGTTACTATCGACATAATGTAAGCAGCAGCTGCTTTGTAATCGATTTCTGGTTTGTATACATCACTGTAAATAATCTATTTCGTGTAATCTAAACACGAGTTCCTAAGAAACCAAAAATCTATATACTTATTTCACTTGGATTTCGTAACCATTCAAAATGTTTGCTACATTTGCTCAAGTTTTCCGAACTAATAGGTACTGAACAGTTGTTTTTATTTTTTGTTTTAACATTCGAATTTTGCGTAGAATCAGAGAAAGAAAGAGTGAACGTAAGAAAATTTACAAAGCATACAAGCACAATTAGTTAGGTATAAACCAAAAAAATAAGCTCACGGCAACTCCAAAATAGGTCCTCTCAGTATAAATAATGCCAGACAACTAGTAACTGACACTGTTTTTCAATTGGACTCGAGGTTGTGACGTGATAGATGTAAATCAGTTCTGTAGTGTTATGTATAATGGTGATGCGTGCTTAATTACAGCTTTGATTGATACCAAATATCTGGAAGAAGCATAAATGGTGATAAAAAATCAGGCAATATGTAATATCTAATGTGGCCTTTATGGCAATTGATCCTGTGACAACTATTCTGCCTGTGTCACGTTGAGAACGTGGTTTTTTTTCTAAATTTTTGATGTAATAACAATTTTACACTTCTTGTTGTTCACAGAAAAAGCACTTCGAAACGACAGTTCAGATGACGTTTCCGATGACGAAGAGGAATCCACCAGCCTACCTCAACACGTTTCACGGTTAAACGTCCCCCCTCAACGGGTCAGGTCTCGCCACAAAAGTACTAGTAGAGCTCGCTCTTTGTCCAAGAGCCAAGGTCTTGAGGACTCGCAGACAACATCCACGGAAGGCCGGGCTTCCTCCCATTCACGCCACTACAGGGTCCAACGTTCCGAATTTGGTAAAGGGGTAATATACCTTCCCAAAGAATTTAATCCTGTCGCATCGATCCAAGCTATAGAATCTTTGGATAATTTCCGCACAAAATGCTTCTTCACCAACGCGGAAGATAAAGAGAAACACAAGGAAAATGTAACGACTTTAAACCTGTATCCGGTACAACAAGA
Source organism: Mythimna vitellina (assembly GCA_949316375.1). Classification (NCBI taxonomy): domain Eukaryota; kingdom Metazoa; phylum Arthropoda; class Insecta; order Lepidoptera; family Noctuidae; genus Mythimna; species Mythimna vitellina. The sequence goes on from OX438692.1 coordinate 20,124,788, forward strand.
CATGAGGCAGGATAACACAGTGTCCAGCAAGGAAGGGTCTGATGACACAGCCTTCACAAATCACATGTTTTTAGCGTCATACGACCAAAGTTATCTGAAGAAATTCACGCAGGATGCGCATTTGGAAAGTGTGTTGAAAGAAAGGAAGAACAGGTCCTTTAATACTAGGTACACGACAGATGCAGCGATCTACAAGCAGTTTGTTACTGAAAGTCGCCGGCAAGATATGTTGGTCATAGGGTGTTTGATTGTGGAAATATTTCTACATGTTTACATGCGTCCACTTAGGACATCGAGCGATAACTTCTTAGAACGATATAACAACTGTAGGACAGTTTTGAAATACAACTATAATGTATTACCGAGAAGTGTTAGCTACGTTGCATGCCTGCTCCTTAACGTACAACCGCCCACGACGAGTTACAAGAACGAATTGACTCCTAAAAAAGAGGAGCCGTTAAAAAAGATTACAGTCACAGATAAAGGGTTGCCAGCTCCGACGCCTGCGCAGTTACTCCAACCTTTATTGATGCAACACTTGATACCGTTCCCGCAAAGTTTTAACATATTATACAAGTTATTGAACACGTTACATGAATATGAGTTAACGAGTACTGAATTAAATATACTGTATATGTACGAGTGTGATGGCGTACAGTGCGAGAAGTACCAAAACGTTGATAAAACAAAATTGTACTTTAATCAAAAAATCGCTGAAGGGAAAATTCAAGCTTGTGCAACACATTTAGAAGTACTCTTAAATCAAGTAAATTGTTACAATCAATTCGATGTTTTAGACATATTTTTATCTCACTACATAGAGTTGTTGCAAAATAAAGACACCTCAGTATTAGCCGCGTGGTACTTATTTGACACTGTCAGCAAAGCCTTAGGGCCGGCTGAAACAAGGAAGAAGTTGCTCAAACATGTACTAAATCTGTATGAAGATGATGACTTCGCAGTCGATAAACCTGATCAACATAAGCTAACAGATGTCGATAGTTTCTGCCTTAGCGGGGGAGTATCGAATAAACAGAAGTTTGTAAAACTCTATCATAACATATTCCTTCTTCAACTCATGGTTAGATTAGGTCTTCAATGCTTTCTCGACAATTTTACTCAACATCTTGTTGAAGCCGTTGGTGGGTACAAAGACGTTACTGAGGAAGTCGGCTCTCCAGGCCACTTATGTCACAATAAGGCCTTGTCGAACAAAAAACCAAGATATTCCGATGATAACGTGAAAAATGCCTTATCTAGTAACACAGATATATTTTCTCCCGATACATCTTACGGGTCGGAACATGTAACGACTCCAAGCGTTGAAAAGACAGAGACAAACGATGGTTTGAAAGAGAAAGATAGTGATAATAGAAGCGAAAATGAATTGTTTCACTTTGAAACTGATAAGGATAGACTGCCAAGTAGAAGCAGCAGAAGCAAGTCTCCTGCGGAATCCATAGACTCTTATAACTCTAATACTACACAAGAAAATAACATCCACACTCCGTCCCCGTCTATAGAGCGGTCTCCAATCTCGGCAAAACACTTCCAACCGAACAATAAAGAACTTAATTTCCAAGGTAATAAGGATCAAAATCACGAGCCTGTACCGTTTAACAAGCCAACTTCACCGATCATAGAAATACCGACTAAGCCAATGTTCACGAGCTACCTACATTTCGCCGAAGAGGATGATTCTGAAGAGGTAGAAATTAGAAGAAAATCGCACGATCCACAGGTCACTTTAGACCTTGAAAAACATCTGGAAACTACGGCCAAGGGCTCGCAGAGTATGAACGAAGATGATTTCCAAGGTTTTAAGGATCCAGATTCTTCTAAAATCTCTGATATGAGTTCGGAGAGTTTGATCTGGTTGGCTCATAGATTGGGTCCAGTACTTACTTGTAGGTATATAACGCGGAATTTGTTGAAAATGTTGACTTTATGTTATATTGGGAAGGATAATCTGGCGCCGTGGGACAGTGAGGTGAAGGATGAGTTTGATGAGATTTCCATTGTGAACAGCAGAGTGGTCGGTGATAGGAATGCTATGAAGGTCATCAAGTGTCTTACTTCTATTGTTGGTGAGTAAGGTCTTTCTAACATTAATATAAAGCAAAGTCCCCCCCCATCTGTTTGTGATAAACTCAAAAACTAATAAACTGATTTTCATGCGGTTTTCACCAATTTAGATGTTTAAACATGGATATTATAGTATAGAAAAACCGAGAATTTCAAAGACTTATAACACACCTGCGAAGACGGGGCGGATCGAATAGAATTCGGCGTGTTTTACACTACTTTTAATTTTATCTATTCAAATATCTTAACAGTATCAAAAAGAATTTAAAACTCTGGAAGATTTGTCATTCTATTATAACATCTAATTTTTTTTTTACTTTGCCCGACACTAGGAATAACTTTTGTACCGAGGGTGCGTTCACAAACATGTAAACTCACATACCATATAGGCCATAACGAATAATATATGTTCCATACCAGAGTCCAATTCGCGACACATTTTTTGGCTGAAATGTGTCAAACCGAAGCCGAATCTTCGGGCATTATCTAATGCTTTTTTTAAGGTTCCGTACCCAAAGGTAAAACAGAACCCTATTACTAAGACTCCGCTGTCCGTTCGTCTTCTGTCTGTCCGTCTGTCACCAGGCTGTATCTCATGAACCGTGAGATAGTTAGACAGTTGAAATTTTCACAGATGTATGTATTTCTGTTGCCGCTATAACAACAAATACTAAAGAACAGAATAAAATAAATATTTAAGGAAGCTCCTATACTACAAACGTGATTTTTTTGCCGTTTTTTTTGCTACGGACGGTACGGAACCTTTTGTGTGCGAGTCCGATTCGCACTTGGCCGGTTTTCTTCTATACGTATATTCTGATATCACTTTTAAATCCATTATGTATGACAATATTTTGACCATGTTCCTTCCAGCGATGTACGGCGAGCAGCTGATAATCTTCCAGTACTTGCCGCACATGGGCGAGCTGATCGCGTCGTGCCGTCGGCGCCTGTCCGCGCCGCTGGAGGGCGGGGTGGTCGCGTGCCTGCAGCTCGTCAAGTACCTGTTGCCGCACATGTCCGATGTTAAGCTTATGGAGCAGCTGCAGGTATACCACGTTGTTATTTATTCAAATTCTAGATTCTGAAAGCGGTTTTCCCAACGTAAAAGTACCTAGAGATCAACCAATCAATCAAAGCATTCATTTCAAATAAACCTGGCACTTTTGAATTGTAAAGAAGTCAGTCCGAAAAATGAAGTTTATTGCAAATTCCAAAGCGTAGATCTCCATGGAAAAGAAGAGAAGAATGTACAAGAAACTTGATCGACACTCTTTTCTCAATCATACATCATGATACATATTACATATACCTTTACATGTGGATGGATGGAGAGGGAGAGGGAGACCAAAGAAAAGATGGTTGGATTGTGTAAAGAGTGATAAGAAAAGGAAGTTAGTGATAGCATGACGAGTGACAGAGCAGAATGGAAGAAAAAAACGTGTTGCGCCGACCCCAAATTACACGGGACACGGGCAGGAAGATGATGATGATATAGGTTACTGTCACTTCTATTATGTGTGTATCCAATGTAACTAAAAACCTTGTATATGTCTAAAGATAACAAAGTTCCTAGGTTTAATATTCGAATTTTAATAACCAATACGTACCATTAAATCAAAATGGAGTCATCAAAATGCAGATTCGAAAGTGACAACCCCAGCAAAAACAGTTAATTTGGAATAACTTCTAGATTCCACGCAATTAGGATGTGTCATTTTTGTGGTGTGTAGGGAAGATGAAGGGCATAATTTCAGTATAAATAACTTTTCCAAATACGACGGAATTACCGAGAAAAATAAATAAAAACTAAAAACTTAGTATAAGTTTGAACGTAAGGAAGTTCCAAGGTTTATTTGTACTCTAAAATATGCAGCATAAAAAACGTCGTCGATGTTTCTAATGTCACAATTGCGTATCATATTTAGTTTCAGAGAAATGATTATTTTTCTAAATACCCGGTTGAAAAAAAGACGATTTTCAAAAAATTTAATCTCGAAAACTAAACATGCTAGTGAAATGGGGATACGAAATATTGCATTTAAATAACTTAATCTAACAGTTTTTTATATAAAAAAGCAATGTCCGAAAAATGGTCTTCATAAAACATTGTGGAGAGGCCTGAATCGTTTTAATTTCGATATCTGTAATTAGCAATGACATAAAAAAAACCCCAATGAAGTGAATGACTTGACGACCCAGAACCGAAATGTCTAGGGAAAAATTACAAGAAGAGCAGACCCCAAAAAATGGGACAAGGTTAAGCAAAGAGAGAGAGACCGGAATAGCATATTTGTTATCTCGGAAGTATGCTATTAGGGCCGACGCTGCGTTAAGCGGGCACCTGCGCGGTCCCATACAAAAGTGCTCCGTCGCAGCTCGCCCCGCGGGCATCCGTAACGGGCATCCGCGCCCTGAACCCATTTTGGTACGTAATAATACATTTAAGTTCTTCATCGACACGCCTAAATGCACACTGTTAAAGTTGAACTAGCGATACTGTGCAGGTAATAATCCGGTTTTAGCTACGAAGACCGCCGCACACTACATACGCGTGACGTCACGCGACGCGTATCCGCGCGGGCGACCGCTTAACGCAGCGTTGACCCTTAGTATGCGAGTATGCGGGAGTATTCTAAGAGGGGATAATTTTCTAGTTAAGAAAACGCAGAAACTCGTAGTTACATACTACTTAAGCGGACCCTAGGACATACTTTTTACACGGACTTAAACTTTTCTTTTTCAGGACACTTTCTTAAAGACAATTCTTCAGCCAGCTCTCCGGCTAGCCTCCACTACGCGTTGCTCGTACCCAAGCGGCGCGGCAGCGAGGTGTTCTTTAACCAGGAAACTGTTGGACGCCCTCCATGTCTTGGCTCTCAGGATCGGTCCCGAGATGACCAGGAGACATCTATGTGTACCGGCTTTGCAAAGGTAAGGTGTTCTTGTAGGAACTTAACTTCTTGGAACAGGGTGTAAAGTCGCAAACCTCCGTTGTAAAGGGATGATCCTCCGACTAGACGGATGTTATATCTGGTCCAGGCAACTGCCAAATACTTGATTTCGGGCTGTAGTATGTGTTCTACATTCTACGTATATGTACCGCGACGCAGGACTTTGTATTTTAGTTCCCATGTGATGTTACATCTTTCCACCAGCTCTTCCTAGCTCTGGCTAACCTCCACAACGCACTACTCCAACGCCAGTGACTTGGCGGCGCGGTGTACTTTAACCAAGAAACTTTTGGACATCTTCCATGTCTTAGTGCTAAGAATTGGACCTGAGATGACGAGGAGACATCTATGAACATATCCTTTTGACCTCTTGCTGTCGAATACAGGATTACACCACTGGTATTTATGGTAGAAGTAGTTCTTCTGCATCATGTCGACTATTTCAATCAAGCATGGTACCTTCAAAACCGTCGTGGATGCGATCGGAGGTGGGGCTACCTCACGCCTTTGGTTCATGCCGCAACTTGCCCTCTCGTGCTATCCAGAGCGGAACAAGTTATTTGATGATTACCTTCGTCAAAAAATGGTACCTTCGAGGCAGTAAAATAGGAAATTGGTGATGTCGCAGAATTGATGTATTATTGTTTTTTTTTTTTGTAGATTTTTCTTGGCATTCGATAAAGCTACTGGCAAGACCGAAAACTGGCCGAAACAAGAAGAAACTGCACCGGAAAAGGTAAATTAACATTGGATAATTTTTAACCGCTTACGTCGGATTGCTCCGACGAGATTTTTCACGTCCTATTTGCCAGGGTCGCTTGTTTGCGACTGGGTACCCCATCTCGTTTAGTCCTTCAATCCCCATAGGTGACAGAAGAGCTGACGACATGGAGTATTTGGTCGTGGATGTAAGACCCTGGCAGAATAAACGCGAAAGTGTTGGTCGGATATATCCGACGTAGGCGGTTAAAAAAGTTATAGATTTTTATAAGTTGAGGGGGTTAACAGCGTTTGCACATTTGGATTCGATCCAAATCCGAGGAATGTCGGCCTTAAGTAAAGTTTTTTGTATATGAAGTACCGCACTACATACAATTCATGTTAGGAAAATAGTGACTCGTTAGCAGCAACTACAAAGTAAAGGCTTATTTGTACTGAGGTAAAAATAAGTCGTTAATATTAAAGCAAACCTTTTTTCTACACAGTATGTTTTGATGCTTTTAAAAAAGATGCGTCCGTACTGTCTGAAGAGCTTACTTCAACTGGTCAATAATAACACGGCTTTCTAATTTACTATGATCTAATTGGTCAAGGTGTGTGGCTAAATCAAGTGACAACGATGAATCACTATTTTCTTGACGCGAATACACTATATATCGGAATTTTGTTTTGAAATTAAATTACATTTGAATTCAGATTCTAGAAGGGTTCAGTGCAAGAAAGTTCTTACACCGTTTTACCAAATTCTGACACCTTCTCTTCTCAACAGTCATCAGACCAGGAATCAACGGATTCAAAGCCGGAAGGCTTCCTGGAGATCTGTCGAGACGGAACTACCGCTGAATGGCGCGTGCAAGATGGCCGCGTAGTTCGCGCGGACTTACCGGACCTCGCCTGCACGCCGCCCGACACCAGTGAACACCCACATGATACTACGAGACTTACGGTACGTATTAAAAAGTATATAAATACTCAGTGCCGTAAATAACCTTTTAAATGATCGGTGCTGGCTTTTATTACCATTTTAATCTTACCCAGTTTGAATAATAAAAAGAAACGTGACTAGATGTAAAAAATACACTTGTCGTTCTGCGTCAAACACAGAATCCACTATACACCTCTTGTGGGTGCTGGAGCCTGGTAGGGCGCATATACAACCCTAGTTTATATGTACACGTTAAATAATAAGTGTTGTATGAAGCTAGTAGCTACCAAAACTTGACTCTGATTTGATTACTGGGGCCACGGGTAGTGTGAAAGTGAAACCCGGGGCAAAGAAGGAACAGGAGTGGGTATTTAGTCAGAAAAAGTCTGACACTATCTCTCGCTCCGCTCAAGGGCGGGAACTGTCATTAGATGATTTTCCCACCTAAAAAAAACCCTGATTTGCTTTTCTCTGAGATTTCATTTCTGCGCCTCTTGTCTGAGCACTTTGCACTACCCTAGATACGGCAAAGTAAATACTGACAATAAAGACTTGTTAAGATTATTCTCTAATTAGAAAAAAAATATAGTTTAATTTAAAAAAAAAAACAAAACAAACGGTTTTACTCGTCCTATACAGAACTAGATAGACGAATGGATCCGCATCTGACTTTCAATCGAGAAGATGGTGGTCACGATCTGTGAATTGCCATTAGCAACAATAATGTGATCCAAAGGTTGACTGGTAGAAAATGCCTAAGTCCGCCTCTGTACCTTTATGTGCATGAAGTATGTAATAAATAAATAAATGTGCCTATAAAAAACGTAGCAGTGTGGGATCTGATTTACGAGTTTGTAGGTCGCTGGTTCAAACTCAGCCAGGCGCATTACTTTATTTAATTTATTTCATCACCACTGCGCTCTAAACGGTGCAAGAAAACGTCGTGAGGAAACCGGCATGTCTTGGAACCAAAAATTCGATGACATGTGACATCTATCAATTTGACCTGGCCCCGCGTGGTAGATAGCGGCCTATTCCCTCTCCTATAGAGGAGGCCTGGGTCTCAGCAGTGGAAACATCATAATTATGCTATGTTTATGCTAAGATTTCATTTCAATATCTTTGCGAATAATATAATTTTGATAATTACCCATTTTCTAGGCTCAAGAAGAACTCCTGATGGTGTTCGACGAGGAGCTAGCGTACCGAGCATATACGACATTCGCCAAGTTCATATGTTCCGAGACCATGGAGCGATGCCTCAAGAATATTGATACCATTCGCGCGCTCTGCAGGAGATATGAACAGCATCACAGTTTCAGGTATCAAAGCTTGTGATAGGTAGGCTACTCACATGTTCGGGTTGGCACATTCGACTTGTTGAATAACAAAGAAAAGTTATTACTACATATAAATATTCGATTTCGTATGCGTTGTTGCCGATCCGAATAAGAACATAAAATAATGGTTTTTTAATAAGTACATAAAATATGCCTATGTCCAGTAATGGACGTCTATCGGCTGAAATGATGATGATGATGACTTAAAATAATGGTTGGCTCAATGTCTCTTATACTATTGTTATTCGTTTGTTATAGCTGTTGGTTCTCCTATGATTAAATAAATACTTTAAATTATTTGTGGTACTAAAAGCTGCAAGAAGAAATTTCTCTATTATATGTTTCGAAATTACATTGTAAATATATAAATTAGACAGTTTTATGTATAAAATGGTGGATTAAAAAAAACTCTGCTTGTACTTAGTTTATTTTAGCAAACATTATTATGAATCATCATCTTCCTGCCCTTGTCCCATCTTATTTGGGGTCGGCGCAACACGTTTTTTTTCTTCCATTCAATCCTGTCAACCGTCATGCTATCACTAACTTCCTTTTCTTTCATATCACTGTTCACAAAATCCATCCATCTTTTCTTTGGCCTCCCTCTCCCGGTTCACCTATCCACATGTATACTCATAACTCTTTTAGTAACATGCGTTTCATCTCTCCTCTTTACATGACCATACATTATTATGAAAGAAATAATTATTTACATTTGTGTATGTTTTGGAATAATAAAGGTTTTATTATTATTATTAAATGTTCTATACTCCATTCGCAATAAGACTAGACATTTAAACAAACCTTTACTGTTCGTTTAACCGATTTTGACGACAAATGGCGGCTGCAGTAAATAGTTGGTATTGTAACCACTTTTTTTGCTTTTAATGCCATCCTTATGTCCACGGAATAGAAGTCAAAATCGGTTGAACGGACAGTAAAAAAGGTTTGTTTCAATGTCTAAAGTTATTGCGAGTGGAGTATAGTTAGTTAAACGTATTGTTTGTGTCTTTGTCTCCACAGCTCCCCTCTCCAAATCCGTCCCGACAAGCGAGTCCAGCCATCATTCAGCGACGAACCTTTAAACCGAAAAGACCTCTCCTCAACCAAGCCCGAAGTTGTCATGGACCACATATCGAGCTCGAACAGTTTCGGGTCCAACGTCACTCTGGTGGGAAACAGGATAGATGTCGCTAGCGATGCGGGTGATGTGGGCAACGGTGCGCAAGGACACGGGTTCGATGTTGTGGCTTACAAGACGGATAATGGGATTAAGAGTAATAGGTAATTATCACACTAATATTATTGAAGGCGAAAGTTTGTGAGTGTGTATTTGTATGTTTGTTTCTTCTTCATGCTCAAATGGCTGAAAGGATTTAGATGAAATTTGGCACAAGGGTAGACCATGTCCTGGATTAGCATATAGGACTTTTTATCCCGGGATTATGTTCCCTTGATATAATTTTCTAAATTCACACGTAGAAAGCCGCCGGCAGAATCTAGTAATATTATAATAATCGTTTATTAGGAAAAAAAAAACAAAATACACAGTCGAAACCGGCATGTCCTAGAACTAAAAATTCGAAGACATGAACCTTCACTGAGCCAGCGTGGTGGATTACGGCCCATTCCCTCTCCCAGAGAGGAGGCCGAAGTTCCAGTAGTGGGAACATTAAAAGGCTGATTATTATGGTTATGGATTTTGAACTTTATCATATAAGACATTGAGATAGTTTTCATAAAACATTTTAATAACCGAAGATCCGAATTCAAATATATGCAGTATTTTTTTCCCTCCACAGACATTTACGCGGAGATTGGCTGATCTACTGGGAGCATGAAATCGGTCGGCCCGATAAAGAGACGCGTTTCAACCTCAAGCAGATCAAGTTACAGACCTTTGTGGGTCACACACATTCCGTCAAGTCCATACACTGTCTGGACAATGAGAGCAGCTTCATGAGCGGCTCTAAGGACAAGACTGTCAGGCTTTGGTCTTTGAGGAATCAGGTTAGTTACTATTTCAGTACGCCCCTGATGATAATACCCGGTGCACGGGATTTCGGCAAACGAAAAATCCGTAGTTTAGAAAAACCCTACGAAAAATTCTAATGTCTCATGTGCTGTGTGTGATGTGTGTGTGTTCATGTACTAATTTTACGCTAACAAGTGGTTCGTAGTCAGACTAATTGCAGTGACTAAACATCCCCTAAACACAAAAATTATTCAGCCGAGAGTATGAGCGCGAGAGCACGCATGCGATTTCAGAGCGAGTGAGACGATTTCATGCAATGACTGGATGTTTGGTCACTACAATTGGTCTGACTTATGAAATATAACTTTGTAATAGTTACCTTCTTCTTCTTCTTCTAAGTTTATTTAGAAGAAGAAAGAAAAAATATTTTATTTGGCATGCATGGGTACACACACTGTAAAAGCAAAATTCAAGACAACTAAGAAAAATCAAACAAAAAACACTGACACAATGTGTGTCTCACGGTTGCGCCAAATAGGTCCAGTTCAGCAAAAATGCCAGACAACTACATGGCAATCAGTGGTAGTTGCCTGACGCTGGTTTTCAACTGAACCTTATTGAGAGTGAAAGGCAGTTATTTACTTATTAGCGTTATGTCTAATGTATTACTGTTTGTGGAGCTTTAAAGCGTCTGACAGAAGCTTTGGTCCATGGAAGGTGTCTGACACTGATACTACCTTAGAATAATATTCTACAAAACATATATAAAAATCACCTATAAAAAATTAAGTTAAGTAACTCGTTAATTTTAGTTCTCGTTCTCACCTTGTGCCTGCTCAGGAGCCCCAAGGGGGAGCTCCACAAGTACACAGGTATTCAAAGCACCTGAGACACTACTGCAGAGAACCTAAGCTTTCTTCCATGTGAAAAATAAGTTATGTCTGATAGTATCGAGTTTTAAGAGGATGAGATTAAGATTCTCACAGGCATGATTAAGTGGGTCCTTTTTCACTCGCCTATCGTCAACATCGAGCATGGTTTAAAAGCTTGTTACGTCATCTAACGCAATCCAACGGGTTGTTTGACGAAAAGGCAACGCGAAAAAAGAAAGATAACGCCTGAAAACTCTGTTAGCATTCGTTAATTCCGTGATTTACTCGAATGTTTTACAAAACTTCTTCTAGGAAATACGGTTTTTTTTTTTAAATCTATAAAAGATTTTGAAAAAAAATGTCGTCATTCAGAATCTTGATTAAATTTGCTACTTTTTAATTTTTCATTTTTGTAGTTTTTGTATTTAATGATTTTCCAATTAAAAAAAAAAATCAAAGTTCAATTTTCATATGTTTTGTATGTCATGTATTGTCCCCAGGGTGACGGCAACGCGACGTCTCAATGCAACTGGACGTACACGGGACACAAGAAGGGCGTGCTGTCGCTCACCTTCCTCGAGTCGCTGCGCCTGGCCGTGTCTACCGACTCCGTCGTGCATATATGGGACCCTTTCATGGAGAGCGTCGTGTCGCAGGTTTGTTATTATGTTGTGTTTAGTCTTTGGTACCACTGATTCTGATAGATAGAAAGAAAGAAAGAAAAATAATTTATTTGGTACAGCACAAGGCATAAAAATAATATTAGATAACACTAAACACTAAAAAATAAAACAAAAATAAAAAAAAAACAGTAGCAAAAAGATATAGTTGCGTGCCTCACGGCTGCACCAAAATAGGTCCAGTTCAGCATAAATGCCAGTAGGTACAGAGCCTCCTATCACGAGCTGTTCACGCGGTTCATTTGACGACACCCCTCGAGCGCCGATTGTACATATGTCTGTTCAACTAGAGTGACATTGAAAAAAGCTTAATTGTACTGTACACACGGGTGTACGAAATTTATTCGACCAAATAATTTTGGTCTCTATATCTTTATTTTTCCAAGAAAAATCCAAAGATTCTTTTTTAATGCGCACTTACGTAATAGTAATACCCTTATTTATACGCGCAAGGGATTAAAGTGAATTGTTCAAGGGATTCTACCCCTCGCACGCCTGACATATCCACGTCTTGGTAAGCCCCCAGGTTTACTTAATTTCGAAATCAGGGGTTTAACTTTACTGTGTCACACTTTATTATCCATTTTTTCAATAAATTGTACCTAGATTTATAATTCTATTAACAAGATTATTGTGTCATAAGAATACAATAGTAATAAATGAATATTGTTTTTATGATGATGGTATGCTGATGGTGAAACTAACACTGAAGATATTACTTGTCCTGTTTTTTTGGAAAAAAATTAGCGGTAAATAGATTTTGGAGGTATGTGGAACAGAGAGTAAAGCCCCACATAGCTCCTTTGAAAAGGGAGTATCCTCCGACCAGACGGGTGCTATGTCTGGTGTTCTAATCGCGGAGAACTTTGATTCCGCATTGCAGGATTAGTTCTTATGTGACGCCATAGATGTCGCTACAAGATAATAAAGGTTGTTTGGATTGCGGTATTGTTTGAGAGAGGCACCGCAGCCCTTTAACACAAAGGGTAACAACCGTGGAACATAAGTGGATTTTGGAACATAAGTGGTTTTTTTTAAATTTACAGTAAAAGTTTGACACTCCTTCTCGATCCACCCAAAGCAGGAGAAGTAATTTAATGATTTCCTACCCTCAAAAATAATGGTTTACTGTCTATATTCGTGTTTTCTCATTTGTTTAATTGACAGCGAACTGCAGAGTTTGCAGATTCTTCCATAATCATTTTAATGCCTGTACACAATCTATATGACATTGCAGCATATCTTTTATGCCGTCATTAGCTACACCATCTTTCTCTTTACATTACTTGTTTTCCTCTTTCCGTCTCCTGAGCTGCATTTGTATTTGCCTTAGCTGGACAGTATGAAGTCTCCTGTCAGCATAGTCCGCACGCTGGCGGGCCCGTCGGCCGCAGTGCTGGCGGCCACTACAGACGCCACGCTGCGCGTCATCGATGCCAGAACACCACATACCTCGCACGAGCTTAAGGTAAATTTGTACTGTCGAATATTATCACCTTGTACATAATGAAGTGTGATATACAACTTTGAAACGACAGATGGGCTTCCCTTGAAAGGATTCCTTCTACACATCAATGTGAACAACTTTTATTATGCGGCCAACCCTGTAATCTATACTTATTATAAATCTGTAGAAGTGAAAATTCTGTCCATTGAAAATATTAAAAAAATAAATGGCAAGGGGTGTTACTAGACCGACACCGAACCCAAAAATGTGATTAAAAATTTTTTGGTTGTCTGTCTGTTTGTTCAGGCATCACGCAAAAACTACCGGTTCGATTACGATGAAACTTGGTATAATTATTCTGTAATATCCTGGGCACAACACTGGGTACTTTTTATCCCGGAAAAGTATATACAATAAAAAACAAACTTAATTTTGCGGTTCGATCCCTAGACCCGATTACTGTACCAACCGTAAATAATAAGTTTGTCATACGTCACCCGCAGTGGAGTTCACTAAGAGGCGCTGCACACGGCTAAGATACTATAATATTTTAATCTAAGATACAATATCGCTCGCCATACAACTCAATGGATTATCACACACGACGAAGATAATAAATAATATTTCATATTTTCGTATCTCAAAAAACCTAATAAAACCACTTTCGACTTCTACGCGGACGAAGTCGCGGGCAAAAGCTAGTCACTAAAATTAATCCACTGCTCCATGCATTGTATGTTCACGTAACTGAATAAAATATGTAGAGCAGCTGAATCATTTTCGTGATTTAATATTTGTTAATATTGATGAGTAGAATTACCCCTTTTAAGGTAAGCCGTGTCGTTTCAACGTTGTATATTGTTTTTAATAAAGAAACAAAAGGGTGTTTTTAATATCGTGTATATTTCATCACTCATGCGGAATTGATCCCCATGCGGGGCTGCTGCCCGATATCATGCTCTCGCGTGCGTATTCGATGCATTACAATAAATAGTTGTATGAAAAGGACATTTGTGGGGGCTACGCGTGCGGAGCAATCCCGCATGCGTGTTGAAATCCGCACGATATTAAAAACATTCTTAAAGTTACGGATAATTCCAACGCTGTGGAATCCCAAATAATGTATCTAATTTATGGTAATGGTTTCGGCGTCGATGCACCATACACCGTGTATTTCTGATACTTCATGACCAAGTTTCATGCGTATTTTTACACGACTGCCCAAAAAAAGGAGGCTTAGTGTTAGAGTGTTATGTTTTCAGGGTTCGCTGAAACTGAACTGAAATTTCCATCGCAGTTGGGGGACCATTCTGTAAGATACTTTCTTAAAGTATAAGAAGTCCCCCGACTGCGATGGAAATTTCAGTTTTGTAGATCAAGTAGTTTCCGAGATTCCGTGTTTAGTCAATGAGTGACTATTTTTACTTTTCTTTAAATTAACAAACATCTTGTTTTTTGGATTTTAAACAAACAGTTCATCCGATATTTTGCCAATGGCCTTGCCACATTTCATACGTTTTTTTTTTTATACTACAGTTACCGATGTCCGCAACAACATTCATCCGCTGCATGTGCGTGTGTTCGTCGGGCGGCTGGGCGGCGTGCGGGCTGGCCAGCGGACACGTGGCCGTCACCGACCTGCGCACCGGACTCACCATCGCCACGTGGCGCGCGCATGATGGAGAGGTATGAGAGTATATAGCAAAAACAATTATGTCTACCAACCGTAAACAATCGAAGTAAGAGACTATTTAGTATATTGCTATAGTTTGTTACTAGGCGTTATTTTTCTTAAATAAAAATACTGTATATCTGATATTTTAAGTTTCCCAATGTTAAATATAGTTTTAGTTTCGGTTTTTATGGTGAGTACGCATTAAATAGTGTCAATCACTATCACAACACTAACTCGTATATTTTCGATTCGTTTATCACTTATGTATTTTTTTTACTAGTTTTAGTGATGAAAAACTGCGAGTGTGAAAAAAATATAACAGTAATAACCAATTTAATCTATTTTATCAATGGAAACCTCAAAATATTACGCATTATATTTCTTTCATTATAATACAACGAAAATAGGTAACACCTGACAAAAATGTACTAGTAATGCTTCTATACGTACCTAAGTTCGGTTACGGTTTAAAGACCTAGTTCTTTTTGCTATTGATTCCTCGTATTGGCTTCTAGCATATAATCTTGGTTTCATTTCTGGCAAAAAGAAAAAAGTCAATCATGCCAATAGTTTGCATTGGCCTTTAATTGTACTCATCAGAATTTTCACATTTATTTTTACGAATAGGTGAGGTATTTATTTATATTAATTATAATTAAAATGACAAAAAACGTACCGTACTTTCTGAAGGGCTTACTTCTACTGGTCAATATGAACACGGCTTTCTAATTATTATGATCTAATTAGTCAAACATGGGGCATGACTAAGTACATTGACAACGATAAGTTACTATTTTCTTAACGCGTATACACTATAGTGACATATAACTTCAGTCGATTCACACTAACCACCGATCATTTGAATTCATACGATCATCACTTACTAATATAATGGTCAAGTCTATCAATAATAATAATAAAAAAGATCAAAATTGAAACCACTGTTAAGAAAAATCTCATCGTATGGTCTCTCCAATCCCGAGCCATTCATCTCGATTCTCGGTAATTTTCCTCCAGCTGCTTCCTGAAGATTGTCTTGAAGATCATCGCTCCATCTAGCTTAACATTCACTATTTTTATGTTCCAGGTTCTGAGGCTAGCAACAGTAGATGACCACAGACTACTCAGTTCTGGACTAGATCAGGTTACAGCTTTATGGAGACCCGATGACGGAGAACTAATAGCACATCTCAAGTAAGCGAAGCTCTGTCAACTCTCCCAATGAACGCATATTTGCCGCTTTAAAAAAAAAAAATATGTTTCGTTTGGATGCTCATTTTGTTTTAGCAAAAAAAAAAAATACAGTTTTATGTTTATAATACTTATTATTAGACCGTAATTATTTTTTTTGCAGTTTTTGAGAAACCCTTATTAGACAGGCACAAGAGGTTTTTTTTATAAATCGTGTAATGATTTATAATTTTAAAATTTAAAATAATTCTTCTTTTGTTTCTTCTTTATCTTCGCTTTAGATACTATTGATACAAATTGGACTATTAACTCTATCTTAGTTATTATTTTTAGAGTTTTATCGGCCACGCTACTTATCCTCTCAAAATCTTAGTCACAGAAAGTCATACCCAGGGGCCGGAATAAGGTAGAGTTATTTATGTACTTGCATCAAAATGTTGATATTAATATGGATCTTCCCGGAATTTCTAATGAAAAATCCCGTGTGGCCAACAATATAATAATAAAAACCTCAGAGATAGATAAGACATCTTTTTTTATCTATAACATACAATATTTTGTAGTATTTTTCATTGAAAAAGATCTCTCTACGTCAACTGAGTTAAGGTTAACAAATTTATTCATTTATACAGTTTCTCCTCCTCGTCATTAATGCAGGAAGTTATTTTTCTGCTATGTTTCTGATAGAGTCATAAAAAAATTCTGTTTTTTAAAATTAATCTCGGGATTTGAGGCATACCCGCTTTATTCTTTCGCTGTATGAAATAGGTGTAAATATTATTTAACTCTACCTAATTTCGACCTCTGGTCATAAATTTAGTTGCTGTAGAAATCATTATCATCTAAGAGATAATTAACACAAATTTAATTTCCTCCCTACAGAGGCAGCACAGAGCCAGTCCATTGCCTCTCAGTATACTACAAAGAATTGATCTCAGGCACAACGAACAACCGCATCGGAGTGCACACGTCCCTCTCACAAGACGCCAGCTTCTCGAGTACGAAACTTCGGTCCGACACGTTTCGGGGTGTCCTAACGTGCATGGCAGTTTTACCACTCAACAGGCTGTTGTTACTGGCCAGTGATAACGGTACCATAAGTCTGCTGTGTTAAGTTGGCAACATTGGTCTGTATTTATTTGTTTGTTCGAAATTTTGAATTGCTTGCACGCTTTCTAAATAGAATTGGCGCTAAAATTTTTATAAATTTCATTTTGAATTTTTAAACTATAAATGTTTAACAGACAAAGAACGATGTTTTAAAATTGCTGTGACTTCATTATCGGGATTCGGTGAAAATTTGCGTTTTTACGACAAATGTGGCGGAGTAGTTCGTCGAACTGCGAAGTATTCGGGCGAACAAGAATGCTTGTTAACACTTACACAGCCGCGTATACATGCAATTCACCCCTAATACAGACAACAACATCGCGTACATCCGAATACGATGTTTTTATTGTGATAACGCGACACGAATAATCACGTGATAATGTAGTCACAGCATTAGCGTTATATTTTAGCTGAATTGTTTTAATATATGCTGAATAAAAATGTTTGTACAGTTAATCGTCGTTCTAGACAGAAATCATGTTTTTTTAAGTAAATAACAAGTGATCATTCCACTATACCCATTCCTAAAACATTTTTAAAGAATTTTAATTTAAAATTAAGGAAAAAAGAAATAAGAAATTGTGTTAATAGTATTTAAAAGTAAACTTTTATTGTGTTGTGTAAGTGTAATGTACGAGTGAATACCTGCTTTAGCAAAATCTTTATGGAAGTGTGGTCAAAGCTAACGAAGAAGTTAAGTATACAAGCAAAAATTAAAAGAAATACTACGTAAAAAAATAAAACTCATTTATATTTTGTGCCTAATTCCATTTTTGAAGATAAGACTCGCACTGAAATGCAAGAGAAGTGTTAAAAGTAAAGGTACCTTATTATGAAGTCTTAATGTCATTACGATTCTATTGTGAAAAAGGGATAGTGCTATGCGTCTTGTACAGCTCTGTCTCTCTCTCGCACACTAAAACTGTGATGGCTTTAAGAGCATTCATCCTTTAAAACCACGCAGAAGCCAAAATCAATGATTTCCGACGCTGTTCGTCGGAAATCATTATAACAATAATGTGATTAATTTCTAGATAAGATATTGTCGTCATATTATTGGGAATTTCATAATCTAGTGTATGGTTTAACAACATTTTCAAATGGTCATATAGTTTTCCCATTGGAACAGTTCTTATCCAAGCTGTTTTTAAAACTAGCGGTTGACGGTATACGCAGATGCAAGATAGTAGTTAAACCGTGTATGATAAACTTACAACAATTTTAAATAATGATAACATTGAGTAGAACATGGATTAAAAAAAACGCCATTGCTATAAGTTTTCAGTCAAGAAAAGTAATCTCAAAACTGTCATTTTTAGTAATTTTTCGAGATATATTACACGTGTTAGTTTAGGATAAAATATGAGGCATTTTTGTTTTTTTTAGACTTATTAATTGAACACATTTACGATATAAGACATGGTACAATAATTTTTTTAATAACTTATTTGTTGAAACTACAATTAATTATTTAGTATCACTATATAATAGACACGGAATTGCGTCA
This sequence comes from Mythimna vitellina, assembly GCA_949316375.1. NCBI lineage: Eukaryota > Metazoa > Arthropoda > Insecta > Lepidoptera > Noctuidae > Mythimna > Mythimna vitellina. The sequence continues at coordinate 20,143,269 of OX438692.1, forward strand.
GCGCCAACGCCACGGAATTGCGTCGGAAATCATTGATTTTGGTTTCTGCGTGGTTTTAACGGATGAATGCTCTTAAGTCATAATGTAGCGACATGTATGATGCTACATCGGAACTAAAATTCGAAATTCTTCATCGCGGTTTTATAGTTCTCCGCGTGATTAAAATATATACAATAGTCCGAAATCAACAATCAGGCAACTGTCTGATCACTGCATGACCCGGACCAGACAAAACATCCGTCTGGTCCTTTTTAAAGGAGACATACGTCCGTTTAGATCGAAACCTTACACCCTATTTACACACCTCTTTAATAATAGGTCCAAAACGTGTAGTAGTTATTTGATTGGCTGGATATTTTCCTTTTTTGTTGGCTATAAATACTTTGAATCTATAATGTATTATTCTAAAATATTAGTTAATTAATTACGCTATGTTCTAATGCATTGTTTTTACATTATTCTTCATTTTAATAAATTCATAGGTCCGCTTTAGATTTTGATAGCGCTTTGTGGGGAGCGTACCAAAATGGCTATTCGCTTTTGCTTTACAAGGCAAACTCACTCTTGCTGAGTTTTAGACAAGGACTTACGAATTGTTGGCAAAACATTACAGACAGGATGGGTATCAATATCCCATAACAAGAAAACAAAAATCCTATACTGCTGAACATGAAATATTTTTGTTTTTTGAGTGGATTTCATCGAATAACTCCTCCCGCTTTAAGTAAAACGAAAGGGAGTGTCAAGACTTATTCAGTTGCCCTATGCGTAGGGCCGCAGTAACTCTCGATTAATACCGCAGGCGTAAAAATATTAGGGCTTATGATTTCAGTTTTATTTCGACACCTGAATGAATACGAAGTTTTGCCAAACAGATAAGTCCCGTGTAGTTGTATTAGAAAGAAAGTATGTAACAAGTGTACTGTTTTGCAACTAAATAGCATGGAACATACGTATTTATTTATTATTTATTTATTTAAACTTCATGTACAGTAGTGGTACATAGGCGGACTTAATGCAACAAGCCATTCTACCAATACCAGTCAACCTTTGGGTTAAAAGAGACAACACTGTGGTAGGTGTGCACAATAAATAAATAATAGATAAATATAAAGTGGAATGTAGTACCATTAAATTAAGTAAACGTACACGTACGAAACGTAACGTATGAAATGGAGATAGACATAGAACCTTACCATAATAATATTTATGTCCAAAGTACAAAATAGTTGTTACCAAAGATGTTATTCCATCATAATAATTACTTTGAGATTACTTGTAACATTTATATTCCCAGTTTAAACATCAATGCTTGTTTTCACTAGCACTAAATTAATGCTTAAATATTATTGTACTGTTGGATTTTAAACTATTGTGCCTAATGTTGTAATTCAAAGTCCGTTTTTTTTTTATACACCCATGTAGGTGTCACTTACACCCTATTTTAAAATAATGATTTTAGCGTGAAAACCATTGGTGTTAAAGTCTGGATTGACATGTTCTTGACGTAAATACTCAATTCAGAACAACCATAGTAGTGTAAGTGAAAAAGGCAATTATTATTATTTTTTAAGCATCTGTCTAAATAACTAATACTTAAGCTATTGTTATATATTGAGTTGTTTGTGATGCGGGGTTACCATGACGTTCAAAGTAAGTTTGTTTTATTCTTATTTCAGTGTGGGTAAGAGACAGAGCTATACAGGTTGTCTAGCGCCATCTCTTACCCACAATAGAAATAAGAAATCAAGAATGATACAATTTTACTTTAAACGTCATGGCACAGGTCTTGGAATAATGCAAGAAATAGGTTTTTAAAGTAAGTCGGATCGGGCAAGAAATATTATGTGTTAATGTTTTACTAAAAAAAAAGTATTATGTAAGCGAAAAAAAATCAATAATTAGGACACTTTTATTTTCTAGAATCAAATGTATATTTATGTTTTTTTTTTAAGATACCTGGTTTATTTACATACATTTTATTCCCTTTAGCTCAACCTATAAAATAATAATTCTCATTAATTAATTTTTAATTTTTTGTATATAAGATAAATGAAATAAACTAAATCTGTAGAGCTGCTAGTAAAAATACTTAATTTTAATGGTTTTAATTGTATATAAGAAAATATAAATCAGATGAACAGTGTATTTTTTTCTGTACTTGTTTTATTTGCTAACGAACACTAGAAAAATACCTATTAAAAGATTTATACTGTGTACATATAAGCGACAATATAAGCATATTTTAAACACATTCCTTCCTCACATATACGTAAGTTACTATATTTTTTGAGATGGAAAATCATCCAATGAATATCTCCCGCTTTAGTCCCTCTTTAGTACTCCCGCTTTAGTCCCTCTTTAGTACTCCCGCTTTAGTCCCTCTTTAGTACTCCCGCTTTAATATCTTATCGCTTTTTAATAAACGTTTTTTCTTTCTTTAGGGTGGAGCGAGGTGTGTCAGACTTTTACTGACTTGAAACTCACCTGTGTCTTTCAGTTCTCTTTTGCGCTCCAGGACCACGGTATCCCTTTCAAAAATTCTGAATATTTTGATTTGACATTTCTTTGAGGCGTACGTGAAATACAACGCTTCGTCAACTGGACGGCGAGCTACCCATTACTCGTTGTCCGCAAGCCCGCGCCAACGGTGGTCGGGGATCGGCGATTCCGGACGTCCAGGGCGTCTTCTGTGCAGCGGCTGGGGCGTGAGGATGTCCGTTCCCTCAGGGTTGCGGCGGTTTCCTTCGCTAGCATTACTGCTTTGCAGCAGGAGGCGACTGCTTCCTATCTCCTCCTGCTTCGGACCATGATCAGAATCTGATCCCGGCGCGAGAGGTTGCTGCCGCTGAGGTGTAATTTCCTTCAAAATTATGCTAATCAAATTGACGAGATACCCGTACAAATTAGTAACTGGATTGTGCATTGGCTGCAGGTCTTTGTACCAAAGCCATTAATTACAAGTTGAAATCGTATTTCATTAAAAAATCTTGTTTTACTAGATCAGGTGAATATCAAAAGTTACTTTTCGATCGAGAAAAATACAATATATTTTGCAAATAGGTTATAAACACACACACATACTGACTGGCCTGTTGGTCTAGTAGTTAGTGGACCTGACTGCTATGCCAGAGGTCGTGGGTTCGATTCCCACTTAGGACAAATGTTTATGTGATGAGCACAATCATTTGTTCTGTGTCTGGGTGTAACTTATCTATAATATGTATGTATTTAGAAATATTTATGTATGTTTATCAGTTGTCTAGTACTCATAACACAAGCTCTGCTTAGCTTGAGACTGGACGGCGTTGTGTGATAGTTGTGTGAATATTGTGTTGTGTTGTGTTGTTGTGTTATCATACACACACACACATATAAACGCATCTTCAATTTTTCTTTTTTGAGTGACTAACTTTTTCCTTTTGTTTATTTTTCTTTTAAATTCAAAGAAAATAATAATAGCAAAAATATACACAAAAACTGCATTTATTTGTAAATTTACGAAAGGGACTGGAGCTCACGACACAGGGTATCCTAGTGTGCTATATTGTTTATTTTAATATATAAGTCAACTGACGTACCTAATTTTGTGTATCTTGAACTTACATTTTGAACAAATAAAGATTATTATTATTATTAAATAACAATTTTACAATTGTTTCGTTAATTTAAACTAGAAGAGTCCGATTTTTCTCAACGGACCACCCTGAGAAGAAACGCCGAAACAAACTTAGAGGTCAAAATCTCTTAAATTTCGTACAGTAAACATGTAATGTCAAATCATATGAGAACCAGAACCAGATTATTGTCTGAGATTTTCTTTTGAGGAAATAACTATACAGATTTTAGTGGACCTGTCCAATCAGTGCAAGCCAGAAGTGCAAGCAAGAAGTCAGTATTCGTGTATCTCAACTTAGGACTCACGATTCAACGAGCAATACAAAAGAAAGGACATTTGGGTAGGCCGCATGAAGTACTCAAAGTCTCAAATTACTAGAAAAACACTAAAATTACTGAAAAGAAGAATAATCCGCATTGTACCCACATACAGAAACCAGCGCTGAGTGTCTGACGCCCGGCAATTGCTGAGTTTGCGAACCTTCCGGTTCGGGCACGCTCAGCCCAATTGTATCGTATTTCTGTAGTCGGTTGTCGCTGTATTGTATTGCCTCTCTATTCACAATAAACATGTACTTTAAAAAACTTGGCAAGTGCGAGTCGGACTCGCGCCCTGAAGGTTCCGTACAAACTCACCTATGTAAATAGTTTAATTCTCGAATGGAGTCTCAGAAGATTTTTCCGAATCGCAATAGAAATCTTTTGAAAAAATTACTGTTTTCAGATTTATTCCTATACTTGTACTAGAAGACCTAGCATTATGCCAAATTTCAGGATTCTGAATCAACGGGAAGTACCCAATGAATTTTGATTACCTTGAGTGTCGAAATATACGTTTTTTGTGACATAAACGGCCGTATCTTTTTCGTTTGTTAAGTTTTTTTTTTTTACAACTTCAAGGGACCGCAGACTTGAGTATATGATTTTAATTTCAACTCGATACCTCCACGCGTTCTCGAGATAAAGGGTCTTGATAGACAGACAGACAGACGAACAACAAAGTGATCCTATAAGGGTTCCGTTTTTTCCTTTTGAGGTACGGACCCTAAAGATAATGATCTTTTTGTTTTTATGTTATAAATGTAAGTATATTAATACAATGGTTGACCCTTTCGATCGACTTGCTGACGATTCGGATATTGGCCGAATTGACACATTTTTATTTAACTTATATTTTTTTTTCAGAAAATCTTAGACACTTCTTACACCCTATTTTGAGGGAATTTTTGGAAAACTAATAATGATAGTCTTTATTGATCATTTCGGTTAGACTTTATGCCAAGTTTCAAGTTTATTAACCCAAGGAATAACATTTTCCCTTACAAACTTTGACACCGTGTGTGGAGTACTGCAGTCACATATGGAGTGGTGCTGTAAAATGTCATTTAGCGGCTTTGGACTCAGTGGAAAAGCGTGCGAAGCGGCTAATTGGGGATCCAGATTTGGTTAAGTCCAATCTACAAAGCCTCGAGCACAGGCGCAGAGTAGCCAGCCTATCGGTATTATAAAGGTTGCATTTTGCAGTGTGCGCGGGAATTGCATAACTTGATTCTGCCATCTCCTTTCTACCAACGGACAACGCGACGTACGGCGAGTATCCACCCTTACATTGTTGAAACTTCGGTCCGGATTAAGCGTTTCGCTTCGTCGTTTATACCGCGTACTTCGAAGGAACAATTTGCCTGCTGCGGTCTTCCCGTCCAATTATAATTTAGGTGTCTTCAAGGCTAGAGTGAATAGGCTCTTAATAAACTAGTGCGCCTCACCATCAATGATTGCATCACTGCTTACCATTAGGTGGGATCGCAGTCAAGCACTGGTATAAATCAATATAAAAAAAAACTAAATCATTTTACGGGGGTAGTTTTTAATAACGTATAATGAAAACCTTTTTTGTATTTACTTAGGTTACTGTTTCAAGTTTATTGGTCCTAAGAATAAAATTTTACTCCTCCGTGAAATTTTCCACAAGCTTTGTGCAAAATTTCACGCTCCTAGTCCCAGTACTTTCGGCTGAGCGTTGATATGTCAGTCAGTCAGTTTCTCCTTTTTGAATATGTTCTATAATCGTGTTTATCTGTGGTGGAGTCAGTATCTTTGTGTCCGTGAGAAATGTGAGCTTGTGTGTTGTTCTTATAGTTTTTGATTTTGTGTTAGTGAAATAAGTAGCCGTGGCGTGGTTTGGAGACATCTGAATTCGAATAAATTTGTGCTTAAAACATATCTTTACAATTTGACATATCTGTGCTCCATATAGAAAGAAGAAAGAAAGAAAAATAATTTATTAGGCATATAAAGTTTGGACCCCTGTGTCACCTGCTTGGCGGGTGAATTTTGGGAAATCTTCTCTTAATGCTCGCCTACGTCATCAAAGGAAAAAATATGTAAAATTTCACGCTCTTAGGCCCTGTAGTTTCGGCTGTGCGTTGATATGTCAGTCAGTCAGTTTCTCCTTTTATATATATATGATGATGAGATAAGGATATAGATAGAATAGCATGAACCTATTTCGTACTCGCTTATTACAAGGAATAATAAAGAAATTAAAGGAATAAAACTCTGTCATTATGACACGTTGGCTTTAACATCGCTAAAACTTATTCACCCTTTACTATAATTAAATGTAGCTATCAGGTTTCTATACTAATATTTTTAAGAGAGAAACCACTACGCACATTTTACATTTGAAAGGTAAATTATTCCAGCTGAACGTAGATTTAAAAAAGATACCAATACATTCAGATATTTAAACCAGGCAAAGTCTTAAATAATATCAGTTTATACATAATCTTTTTAAACGGACCTTATGTGGTTTGCTTGCAGAAGTGTTCTAGTAAGTGGTCGTAACCGCTCCAGTCATGAAGAAGCATCCCCCACACCCGCACGGCCACAGTGGCCACGTGCGCTCCACAACGTCGCTGCGCAGCCTCCGCCGCAGCAGTATCATGGCCCAGAGCGGCATGGAACTGTCCCAGATATCCGTCCTCAAGGAAGAAACAAATACAGGGGACCACTTCCTTACACCAGAACAACTCGAAAACGTATATCGTACTAATGTGAACACCGGACTGTCGGATAGCTTTGCCGAGGAGTTGCTAGAACGTCATGGCCCGAACGAGCTAAAGGAACTAAAAAGCACCAGCTTGTTTGAAATATTTATGCACAATTTGTTTGGATGGTTTCCATGTGTACTGTGGGTGGCAGCAATAACCAATTTCATAGGATATTTCTTATCCTCAAACAGTAACCCACCCGGGGATGACGAGCATGATGCCCATTCTGCACGAGAATATCTCTACTTGGGATCTGTGATCACCGCCACTATTGTAGGCACAGGCCTATTTGCCTTTTATCAAGAAGCCAAAAATATAGCTGTTATGAGCGGTTTCGAAAAACTAGTCCCACCGAGTGCAGTTGTTATACGAGATGGGGAACGAAAAACTGTACCTAATAGAGAACTAGTTATCGGCGACATTGTAGAAATCACTGGAGGAGATATAGTGCCCGCCGATCTGCGAATACTTACGTGTACTAATTTAGCCACGGATATGTCTTCTTTAACCGGAGAATCTGAACCAGTAAAGCACAAGCCAGAATGCACTCATGCTAATCCTATGGAGTCTAGAAATATGGCGTACTTTGGATGTCCTGTTACTGAGGGTACTGGTAAGGCCATAGTAATCGCTACTGGGGAAATGACTCAAATGGGAAAAATAGCTGGCTTAGTAACCGGTTTAAAGAAAGAAGAAACTCCTATTGCCAAAGAGATCACTCATTTCATTACGTTATTGTGCGGCGTAGCGTTTGTTGTCGGGACATTGTTCTTTATTATGGTATATATAATACAGAGGAGTTGGCTGTCAGCGCTGCAATATATGCTGGGCATGATACTAGCGAATGTTCCTGAGGGTTTGATAGTAACGTTGACAGTGTGTATGACGCTATCAGCAAAAGCTCTTAAACAGAAGAACTGTCTTGCTAAAACATTACAAGCTGTAGAAACCTTAGGTTCTACCTCGTGTATATGTTCAGATAAAACTGGAACATTGACAGAAAACCAAATGACAGTGTCTCATTTATTTTGTAATTTTAAAATACTCGATAAAGATGATCATTCTCACGTTGTAGAATCGAGTTTTTCAACTCTATGTTTAGCAGCTTCACTTAATTTAAAAGCGACCTTCCATCCTGAAACCCTTAATGAACGCATCGAAAAGAGAAAAATAATTGGCGACGCTTCCGAGTCTGCTATATTACGGTACATGGAAATTAACCGCTCAGCCACAAAGCTTCAAATGGAAAACCCAAAAGTAGGAGAAATCCCATTCAGTTCAGCTTATAAATATCAAGTCACGATTCATCATATGTTATCAACCGATTCCTACGCCTTGATAATGAAAGGAGCACCAGAAATTGTATTAGAATACTGCTCTAGGGTTCTCATGGACGATGGGCCACAGTCCCTCACACCGCAGTTGAAAAAAGAATTAAAAGCTTATTTCATCAAGATGGCAAATATGGGAGAAAGGGTAATTGGATATTGTGATTTTCAATTGCCACTCGAAAATTTTCCTATTGGGTATAGATTCGACGCACAAGCACGTAACTTCCCCGTGGAGGACCTTATTTTTATTGGAGCAATATCAATGATCGATCCTCCGAGGCGTGATATTGATAAATATATAGGTTTATGTAGGTCGGCTGGAATCAAGGTGGTAATGGTGACTGGAGACCACCCAGTCACAGCCTTGGCTATATCTCGTAAATGTGGCACTATTTCAATGCCTACTGCTTATGATTACGCGTTTGAGCACCACATTGACCTAGCTGATGTTCCACCACACATTAAAGCTCAATTTAAGGCAACTGTTATAACTGGAGACGAACTTCGTAAAATGAGCGTTCAGGATTTGATGGCAGTGCAACTTAAGTACAAAGAAATAACGTTCGCTAGAACCAGTCCACAGCAGAAATTGTTTATTGTTGAGACTTATCAAATGCTGGGTTACGTCGTTGCTGTGACCGGAGATGGTGTCAACGATTCCCCGGCTTTGAAGAAGGCAGATATTGGCATAGCTATGGGCATTACTGGAACTGAAGTCTCCAAAAAAGCTGCAGATATGATTCTAATGGATGATAACTTTGCTTCAATTGTGCTGGGAGTACAAGAAGGTAGGAGGATCTTTGACAATTTAAAAAAGACCATTGCTTATACTCTAACATCAAATGCTGCGGAGATGTTACCTTTTGTATTGTATGCGGTGCTGGGCATGCCTCTGCCCATTACTCTTATTTTGATAATTGTTATAAACGTTGGAACGGACCTGCTTCCTGCAATTAGTTTAGCTTACGAAGATTCTGAAGAAGACATCATGTCGATACCGCCTCGTAAGCTAACTGATCACCTCGTCACTGGACACTTGTTATTTATGACGTACTTCCAGGTAGGACTGATTCAGTTCTTTGCAGGAATGTACGCATATTTCGTAGTATTCGCAAAGGAAGGGTTTTTTCCTTCTAGCTTGATGTTTATTCGCAACGAGTGGGAAAGTGAAAAGGTATTAATAAAAGATACATTAGGTCGTGGTTGGAATTATACAGATAGGAAAATGCTTGAGAGAAAATCGCAGACGGCTTATTTTGTCGCTGTATGCTGGACGCAGATATCGGATGTAATTATTTGTAAGACTAGAAGAATTTCTATTATAAAGAAAGGTATGAACAACCACGTCTTGAATGTCAGTATTATTTTTGATTTGATTTCTGCTGTGGGTGTGTCTTACTTGCCACTGTGTCATGAACTTTTTACAACAGCTAGAATAGGTTATACTGATTTCTTCCTGGCGATCCCTTTCATGATCCTTATGATCGTAATGGACGAAACCAGGCGTTATGTAATTAGGAATAACTTATCTAAGTGGCTGGAGAAGGAAACTTATTATTAATTTGTCAAATTATTTTTTTAAGTAGGGGAAGCATTATTTAGTTTGTTTGTTAATTTACTTTATTAAAACTTAGGAATATATTTTTTTTAGTTTGAGTATTTGAGGCACCTAAAAGGCACTGCGACATTGATTCGGTCAGCGTAATTTAAGCTGAGAGGTAGGTTGGAGGCAGTTTTTTCTTTCTGTAAGTTTTAAAGTTAAAGATATAGGAGAAAACATTACTTTTACAGTAAATGTTTCCAAACAAAAACGTTATTTTCTTTGTAATATGTAAATAGATTAGTGCTTATGTATAAAGCACTCATCATCATCATCTTCCTGCCCTTGTCTCGTGTTATTTGGGGTCGGCGCAATACGTATTTTTCTTCCACTCTGCCCTGTCACTCGTCATGCTATCACTAAGGTCTCATTTACGGAGACGCGGGGCGTCTCGCGTCGCGTGTGGCGTGGCGTCTCGCGGCGCGTCGGACGTTTTTTCTGTTTACGGCGGGGCGGCGCGTGAAGCGGCACGCATCATCGCACGCGTAAACACAAACTTATAGCAATATACGACCATGTTCATAGAGAAGCGAGACGGGAAGCGTGGCGGTGCTCGCCGCGGCGCCCGCGGCGAATCCTCTAGCGTGTACGTGCACGCTCGCCTCGATCAAATCGAGTAGTTTTATGTTGGCGAGAGATGGGAGCGCACGTGTCACAACTTGCAGCATGAATGAAGAAAAATTGGAACGTGCGCCGCCGCGATAAACGCCGCGTGGGACGCGTCGGTGCCATCCGCGGTCTCGGCCGCAAAAATCGCCCTAATTCAAACAAACGCGTCTAAAATCGCTTCTCCGTAAACGCACTCATACAACGCCATATATTTGAATTCAGTGCGGGCCGCGCCACCCAACGCAACGCGCGAAGCCCCGCGTCTCCGTAAATGAGGCCTAACTTCCTTTTCTTTCATGTCACTTTTCACACTATCCATCCATCTTTTCTTTGCTCTCCCTTGGGCTTATGTATAAAGCACTAATCAATTTATTTACTAGTGTGTTACTACACTTAAAAAACATTTTATTTAATTGTTGAAAAAAGGATATTACTTAGTAGTTTTTGTTTAATGCATTGTTTCAATGGTCTAAAAGCAATGATATTCTAATTAAAACCATTTCCGTATAATCGCTATGCCTTTGTAATGAAACTAGTTTGGGGTACACCGATTGGATGCTTTCAAAGACTAAGCGGACATAGGTAGAAAAATTTTTTGTGTTCTATTATTGAAATAATTTTATATAATATAGATTATATGTTGATAATGTTATTTAAGAATGTATACTATTTTTTTTTTTCAAATCTATTAACCCAGCCGTTACCAAAGAGTAGGCTTCAGAAAGTCACTGTTTTATGGCACTAAATGGGAGCAAAGACCCTAACAAATCTGTATATCACGCTTATTTTGTCCCAGGGCCGGGCAAAGGCCTCCTTCCTTTTCAATTTAATTTTTTTTTCAAATAGAATTTCTACAGCCATCTTTTAGCATAAGCATAGCATAAAAAGACTTAATGTTCCCATTGCTGGGACTCAGGCCTCCTCTCTAGGAGAGGGAATGGGCCGTAGTCCACCACGCGAGCCCAGTGCGGGTTGGTGAATCTCAGCCATCTTTTACTTTTATGATAATAAAACATTTAAAATGGCTACTGGTACCTTTGCCTTTAGACGTCCCTTACCGATAGGTTTTGCTGTCAGATTTGCCACGGTCAAATATTTTGACTGACGAAAAACTACCGCAATGCGATGATTCACGTTTGCATGACGAAAAACCTATGGCGATAAAATTCCGTCATTCAAACATCATTCATGATTGACGCTTGCATGACCGTGTAATGGACGCCATAGATGCCCAGTTATTCTGACAAATGGCTAGGCCTTTATTATATAATATCGATAACAAAACGCGGTAAACATGCCACTTAGGTTGCATTACCTACTTCTAAGCTGTTTTCATCAATATACGAGTATCGATACCTACTAAATTACTAATACTTAGGTAGATATATACTAACAGACTCTGCAAACGTTGATCTGCCATATAAATTATTTATCGAAGAAAATTTAGGGCCCCAATTTTTTGGGTAAAAGATAGGCTACGACTTATTTTCAGACCTACTAATATACATGAAACTAGTTTACTGCCAGCGGCTTCGCCCGCGTGAAAGTAGGGTACTCCATATAAATTTTGGATCCCCATTTTATCCCCTTAGGGGGTGAATTTTGAAAAATCCTCTCTTAATGCTCGTCTACGTCATAAAAGGAAGTCTTCTGCAAAATTTCAAGCTCCTAGTCCTAGTAGTTTCGGCTGTGCGTCAGTCAGTCAGTTTCTCCTCTTATATTAGATAGATTATCTTAAAAAAAACGCTGTGTCCCGAGATTAATTTTATATATTAGATTACAACCATATTATAACGCTGAAAAGTTTGTTTGAACGCGCACAATATTAGGAGCAGAGTAGGGACCTAAAACGCGTGTGAAACCGGGGGGGACATGTAGTCAGATAATACACGCATTGGCAAAAGGGCGCGGCTAGATATGAATTTTAAACTGGCTTGCACATGTCTGCTTGTTATAGGTAGGTACCGGAATACCTGCGGACCGAATGTGACCTACATTACGCCAAATTACATTCCTGTGTAGTTATTACTGCCTAGAATATGTAGGTTCACTGTTGAGTCAAAGAGTTTTGATTGCGAGAATGCTTTTTTTTTGTGGGTTGGGTTAATCATTGAAACTTCTCACGCTCTGGGTGGGACGAGAGGAAAGTAATAATAATAATAATATTCCACAACTATCACACAACGCCGTCTAGTCTCAAGCTAAGCAGAGCTTGTGTTATGAGTACTAGACAACTGATAACTTATATTTCTAAATACATACATATTATAGATAAATTACACCCAGACACAGAACAAATGATCGTGCTTATCACACAAATATTTGTCCTGGGTGGGAATCGAACCCACGACCTCCGGCATAGCAGTCAGGGCCACTAACTACTAGACCAAACAGGCCAGTCATTGTGTGTCAGACAAGTGTCAGACTTTTAGTGACTAAAACACACCCGTGTCCATTTTTCTGCGATTATTTTAAACAATCTTGCAACCCATTGCGCGTGAACTGTTCGGTGGGGCATTCAGCTGTCGACGAGACTTTTTTTTTTCTTTTGTTTGAACTGAGGTTTGAACGCTGAAGAGTTTGTTTGAATGCGTTAATCTCAGGAACTACTGGTTCGAATTGAATATAATGAATGCTTAATGTAAATAATTGCGATAAATAACTTATTGTGTCTTTTAAATAAACTCTTAAAAATATTTTTCTTTTTTATTTCATTCCGAACGAAACGAGGGTTGCTAAGTTTTAAGAGAAGGTGTTCTATATAATGAACCGACCACTGCTGCGAGGGAGTTAATATAGAAACCTGAGTGAAGTGAGGAATTCAGGCCTCCCAAGACACAAACAGCTTTATTCCCGTGTTTGATACTCTATACATCTGCGAGACAACTAAACTAAAAAAAAAACTGGGCAAGTGCGAGTCGGACTCGCGCATTGAGGGTTCCATACTGAGGCTTACATACTTACCTATGAAAACAGTTCAATTTTCGAATTGAATTACGAAGACTTTTGCGAATCGCAAAGACTACTATTCTTATACTTACGCAAACTTAAGTACATCCACGCGTTTCCGAGGTAAAGAGTCTTGACAGACAAACACACGAACGGATAACAAAGTGTTCTTATAAGGATTCCGTTTTTTCCTTTTGAGGTACGGAACCTTAAAAGTATCCTATATCCTATTCCAGGACATGGACTCCGTGCCAAATTTCATCCAAGTCAGTTCAGCCGTTTGAGCGTGAAGAAGTAACAAACATACGCAGTACGACATTCACAGTCTTTCGCTTTTACGATAGTGATGTAATTAGTGTGTTTAATTCTACCGAAATTTTTAGAAGCAGCTCAAATAATTATTGAGAAAGGTCGGGACATTACATCCTAATTAATTGTAAATTATCATAACTATGTACTTACATACTTGTTATAATAAGTGTTAATTATAACATCGCCTTGGACTTATCTGTAAAGGTGTTATAATGTAATAAATAAATAAATAATTGTGTAGTTGGTCACTAAAGCGAGTTGAACAAGTCTGCACACAGGGGAGCAGTCAAATTACAAATTACTTTTCTTTCTCTTTTTTCACCCGGTTCTGAGGTAAGCCTATCCGGGGTGTTCGAAGAGGGATGTCGATGTGGGATGTGAGAATCCTATCCTTGATTTTTCTTTTCAAGCGCATACATGTTATCCCTAATTCCCTACGAAAGTACAGATGGTGGTGGATTATCTATATATATATAAAAGGAGTAACTGACTGACTGACATATCAACGCACAGCCGAAACTACTGGGACTATGAGCGTGAAATTTTGCACAAAGCTTCCTTTAATGACGTAGGCGAGCAGGATTTTCCAAAATTCACCCCCTAAGGGGATGAAACGGGGGTCCAAAGTTTGTATGGCGAAACCAACTTTCACGCGGGCGAAGTCGTTGGCAGAAGCTAGTTTTGATATAAAATAACTGCCGAATTGACATGAACGCGCAAGCTTTGTGATTCTTGCATCAGATTTCAGTTATAACTTTCGATTTAGGAAGCTGTTGCACTTGCCCAGTAGCTTATTTTGCAATTCGATACTTACATAGTTCCACTTAAATTGACCGTAGACAGGGAATGAATAAAATACAAGCTAATAAATAATACTATTCATTTATAATCTACTAGCTGCTGCTAGCAATTTCATAATCATCATCATCATTATTTCAGCCGAAAGACGTCCACTGTTGGACATAGGCCTCCCCCAAGTGTCGCCACAATGAACGGTCCTGTGCCTCTCGCATCCATCGGGTTCTCGCAACCCTTACCAGGTCATCGGTCCACCTTGTAAGAGGCCTTCCAACGCTACGTCTTCCGGTACGTGGTCGCCATACCAGAATCTTTCGACCAATGTGCCCTGCCCATTGCCACTTAAGTTTGGGGATTCTTCGTGCTATGTCGGAAACCCTGGTTTTTCTGCGGATATCCTCATTTCTGATTCGATCACGCAAGGAAACTCCGAGCATAGCCCTTTATATTGCCGCAAAGAATTTGGATTTAAAGGTAAGGAGTATCACCGTGTCCTCGTGGGGACAATCGGCGGCGGCGATCTGTCGCGCCGGGCCTTGGTACAGGCCATGCTCCGGAGCGAGGAGGAGTGGCAGGCGGTCGCCTCCTTCTGCGAAGCAGTAATGCTAGCAAAGGAGGCAGCCGATCGCGTGAGGCAGCGGTCCTCACGCCCCAACCGCCTGCGGGATTCCGATCCCGATTACCGGCCACCGCAGGCGCGGGCTTGCGGACGGCGAGCAATGGGTGGCTCGCCGTCCGACCGTCCGGTAACCATCCGGACCGAGACCAAGTTGTCGACGGCGCGTATTGTTCCACGCGCACCTCAAGGAGATGTCAGCAACTGTAGGGGCCCAGCAGGGTCGAAGCCTACTGGGGCCAAGGGTCTGATTCTGAAAGGAAGACTCGGTCCTGGTACGAAAGGCAACGAAGGAACAGGAGTGGGTTTTTAGCCAGTAAAAGTCTGACACTATCTCCCGCCCCGCCCAAGTGCGGGGGATGTCATAAGATGATTTTCCCATCGGAAAAAAAAGGTCAGCAGGGCTCTGTCCGGGCGCAGCTGGCTGGAATTAACTCCGGCTGGATATATAAGGGACTACCTGCCTTAACAAAATCAGTGACATTATAGAGAGCAAACGTGACGATTATAGAGCTAGCTATAGCTCGTAGGCCCCAAACATTTTGTTACTCTACTAAAAAAAATTGTAACGGTTCATCTGGGATCTTAGATTATTATAATTGCACTAGCGGGGACAGCTCGATTTTATCCACGTCTTATATAATACTAAAATAATTTTTCAAATAGAACCAGTAGTTCCTAGGATTAGCACCATTAGCACATTCAAATAAATAAAAAAAACTGGGCAAGTCAGGCTCGCGCCCTGAGGTTTCCGTACAAACTCACTTATGTAAATTAAATAATTCAATTCTCGAAAATTTTTCCGAACGGCTATTCTTTTTTTGTACCAACAAATTTACTGTTTTCAGAATTATTTCTATATCTGTGCAATAAGACCTAGCTATATGCTAAATTTTAGGATTCTGGGTCAACAGGAAGCACCCTTTGAATTTTGATTTTTTTGAGAGTGTCGAAATATGCGTTTTTTGCTACATAAACGGCCGCATCTTATGTATCCGTTTACTTAGAAGTTTGATTTTTTCACAGCTTCAAGGGGCCGCAGACTTGAGTATATGGTTTTAAAATAAACTCGATACCTCTACGCGTTCCTGATATAAAGAGTATAAAGATTCCGTTTTTCCTTTTGAGGTACGGTACCATAAAAAACCCTTAAGCTTTTTATTATATTATCTACATAATAATTAGTATAGTATAGATTACAACTTCCTACACAAAGATACAAAGACGGACCGTTTGAAACAGTTACCGTAGCTAGAAAGGTAAGGGTAACTGAAGGACTGAGATAGGTTTTAGTCAGTAAAAGTCTGACACGCGCTCTTACTTCACCCTAGAGCGTAAGAAGACATTTAACGATTTCCCACATCAATGAAAAACGTGTCACATATTATCCTCCAGTCTTATAAGCAAATAAATATGTATGTATTCGTGCAGGTTTTGATTTAAATCAGAACAGTAATAGAGAACTAAATTAATGTTCATGTTACGGCTTCAGCTAATGTAAAGGTGCAACTAGATTGAGGTAAAGTGACGCGAAATTGATCACCTTCATCGATTCTATTATGTTGACAATTAACGGTACCCGGCTTCTAGGCACGACACTTTAAGTCACCGCGACCCTGGTACACAAATATCATCTGAAAGAATTCGGCTTTGTTTTAGTCGGTATAAGTTTAACACTTCTTCTCGCCAGAGCGAGAAGAGTTTAAGAAAAAATTGCCTCACACTAAGTAATCAAAACACCTATCTGTAGGCCAAAAAAAACATTTGTTCCGCGCGGGAATCGAACCCGCATCACACAGCGCAGCAGCTAATCGTTCAATCACTGTGCCCACCGTGTCATCGTCGAGTTATTTTATGATTTCCAACCACAAGAAACAGGCACGAGACTATCGATTAAATGATATCGTTAAAGTATTCGTCACGAATGGCTGTTTTTGTGGTTGAGCTTATATGTTTACGAACGATAGAGAAATAATTCTTTGTGTGACAAAAACATTTTTTTTTAATGATATAAACCAGTGCTTGACTGCGATCCCACCTGATGGTAAGCAGAGATACAATTGTTGAAGATATGCATTCATGGCCTACTATGACAGCCGGGATCAACGACTTGACGTGCTTTTCGAGGCACGGAAGAGTTTCTATGTATGGATGATCATCCATCTACGGAATGTTTTCGACAAATGTTTCCCAATTACATGACTCTTAATGTAACTAGCACAGTGTGTGTCCTGCTTATTCCAGAGAATGCAGGCGTGGTGTTCTTAGATCTAGACCAACGACTATACCGAACTAATAATTAAGCATAACTAGCCTTTTAGCCGCCATATTATACACATATGCCTGTATCCTTGTTGCGAAAGTGTCTCAAGTGTAGATCGTGCGCAGTGGCGTAGCTAGCTGACCAACGGCCCTCGGACAAGAAAAAAACTAGGGCCCCTTTTTCATGTGGGAAGTCATAAAATAACTTCTCTTGCTCTGGGAGAAGCGAGAGATGTCAGACTTTTACTGATTAAAACGAGTTGCCATAATTAAAGTAGCGTTGTAACGTCATTTATTTAAATTTCGAGGGTGGGAAAATTTGTCGTTTGTTCAATAATGGGTTTGTTAATTAGGTTTTGAGGCCCCCTGAGTTTGGGGGCCCTGGGGCACTGCCCCGCTGAGGATTTAGTAGCTACGCCAGTGATCGTGCGTGGTCGGTGCGCCCGCCGCTTTATATACCGCGCGCCGGCGGGGAAGGACACACGTGCTCTCCACCCCAAGACCTGCGCACGCGACAGACATGCTCGCTAAGGTAAACATTAACTTATATTTTACACTTGTTGTTTTAAACAAAAGCCAAATTTGGACTGAAATTGGTTTTGTATATATAAGTTCAGCGAATTTACACTGTTCTCCGAATTTTTGACATTTTTACTAGAGATGTTAGGGATATGAAATTATTTCGGATTTTCTGCTAGTTTCGGATAGTTTCGGTTACGGATATTAGAATTTTAAAATTATAAAAGTAAACTATTACAAGCAAGATTTACCAGGCGGTGGTCGAACTAGCGACCCGCGGGGTTGCGACAGTCGTGGAGAGGATCCAGCAGTTGGTACTCGAGATGGCACTGCACAAGTCCGTGGCCATGTGTTTTATGGCCCTCGGAATGCGTCACCACCGGGTTCCCAAATAACGGTAAGAGGACTTCACATTGGCATTGAGTCGACGATGAAGTACCCGGGACTCGTCCTCGACAGCCGGTGGAATTTCGAGGAACACTTCCGACGTCTGGCTCGCAAACTTGATCGGACTGGGGCTTCCTTCAAGCAGCTCCTGCCCAACCTAGGGGGTCTAGACGCCTCCTGACGGAGGCTCTACGCAGGTATCGTTCGGCCCATGGTCCTTTATGAAGCGCCGGTATGGATGCCGTCGCTGCAAAAGCGACCAGTGGCCTAGCTGAACGCGTGCCAGAAGGTCATAGCCATCCGGATGGTGCGGGGATACCGCACGGTTTCCCGCGAAGCGGCGAGTCACCTTGCTGGCCTGCCACCAAGGGAGCTAGAGGTAACAGTCCTTGCACGCATGCACGATTCGTGGAGATGCAACGCCGAGGCGAAACTCCACTGCCGCGCCAAGTCGCGGTATGGCGGATAGAGTTCCGGCGGGATTTCCTGGTGGAATGGCGACAGCGACTGTCAAAACCCAGTGCTGGTCACGCCACAATTATGGCAGTAAGTCCCCACTTTGAAGAGTGGCTGGAATGACAATAGTCTTCACCTTCTGCATGACGCAGGTCCTCACCTGACATGGTAAGTTCGGGACGTCCCTGCACCCGATTCGTGCGGAAGAAATGCACGGGTGTCACCATTGTGTGGACCGCCCGGAGGAGACGGTGGAGCATACGGTAAAGGTGTGCCCCGCCTGGGCAGAGCACTGCCGTGTCCTCGTCGTGGGGGCGATCGGCGGCAGCGATCTCTCGCGCCGGGTACAGGCCATGATCTAAAGCGAGGAGGAGTGGCAGGTGGTCGCCTCCTTCTGCGAAGCAGTAATTCTAGCAAAGGAGGCGGCCGCATGCGCGAGTGAATGGTCCTCACGCCCCAGCCGCTAAGATCCCGTTCCCGATTTACTGCCGCCGTAGGGAGGGCTTGCGGACGGCGAGCAACGGGTAGCTCGCCGTCCGAGTCCGACTCTACGCTAGATGTCAGATGGGAAATCATCTGACATCTTAACCTAAAACCTAAAAAATCCTTTAACCAAAAAAAAGAAGAAGCAAGATTTGACTTTTATTTGTAGTCTAGGTTATCATTTGTTTGGCCGGGCAATACAAACAAAAACCTGTCATTTAGACTCCAACTTTATCTGAAACTATCCGAAATTTTTATATCGATTTCGATTAGGCCTTTTTATTTTCGATTTCGGTAGGAGTATTAGTAGGAGTTCCTGACAGGCGTTAACAAATCTGAACAGTAACGGAACTCTATAACATCCCTCCTTTTTAAAATGACAATATTAAAAGCCCATGCTATAGGAACAGTCAGAGTCAAAAGTGCAGGTGCACTCTAACAAAGACTGATTTAATTTGTAGCATGGAATCGTTTTTTTTTTAAGTTGGAAAATCATCCAATCGCTCTGGGTGGGGCACGTCAGATTGTTACTAGGTAAAACCACACATGTGTCCTTCAGTTGTACTTTGCGTTCTAAGACCACGGGTTTTCTTTTCAGAAAATCCGTGCGGTAGCATGGAAACTAAAGTATTTATTAGACTATTTATGAATCAATGAAATTTACTAGAAACTACTTTAAGACACTTTAGCATTGGTAGAGTAAATGCACTTTTGACCCCTGACTGTGCCTTTACGTGAAATATCATGACCCTATGACCTTCGAAGGGCACAATAGAGGTGAACTGTTGTAGATTAAAAGATAGCCATAATACCGGTCAGGTTCCCAAAGCACGGGGAATGTACGAAAGAGACACCGTGGCCTAGTACGAAAAGGGGAACAGAAGGAATGCTCACGTAGGCGCGGGCTTGCGGACGGCGAGCAATGGGTAGCCCGCCGTCCGGCCGTCTGGTAACCGTCCGGACCGAGCCCAAGTCGTCGACGGCACGTATTGTTCCACGCACGCCTCAGGAAGATGTCAGCAAATCGTAGGAGCCCAGCAGGGTCGAAGCCTCCTGGGGCCATGGGTAATGTGAAAACGAAACCTGGGGCCCTGGGACGAAGGCAACGAAGGAACAGGAGTGGCTAAAAACCCAAACTAAAAGTCACTAAAAAGTCAGTAAAAGTCTGACACTATCTCTCGCTCCGCCCAAGAGCGGGGTTTGTCATTAGATCATTTTCCCAACTAAAAAAATAAACTTAAGGAACGCGGTGGTGGTGTAGTTAGTCTGACACTCCCTCTCGTCCCAGCTAGAGCAGAAGAGGTTCACCAAAAAAAATTGTCAGGTTAAAATTGGCCTTTTACTAGAAACAATGCTTATTAGAAATCTAGAATTGATTTGATCTAGTGAACCCTGACTTAGCTATAGCTAAAGGATGAATGAGGTCAATAAACTAATCGCTTTTATTTATTTATTTAAACTTCATGTACAGTGGTGGTACATAGGCGGACTTAATGCCACAAAGCATTCTCTACCAGTCAACCATTGGGTTAAAAAGACAAATCTGTGGTAGGTGTGCACAATAAATAAATAACAGATATTTTTGAAATAGAATGAATTTTAGTCTTTCTTTCTTTTATAGGGTTCCGTAGCCAAAGGGTAAAAACAGGACCCTATTGCTATCACTCCGCTGTCCATCTGTCTGTCACCAGGCTGTATCTTATGAACCGTAATAGCTAGACAGTTGAAATTATCACAGACTTATTTCTATTGCTGTCGCTATAATACCACTTAAAGTGGGGCACCCATACCATAAATATGATTCTTTTGCCGTTTTTTGGTACGCACGGTACGGAACGCTTCGTGCGCGAGTCCGACTCGCACTTGGCTGGTTTTTTAACAAACGTTGAGCAACACTAGGAATTACACAAACATGTAATCTCCCCTTCACAAGACATCCAGACCCAGAACACCTATCTGTACGCCATACAAAAATTTGTTACGTGCGGAAATCGAACTTGTGACCCGCGGCAAGCAGCCTATCGCTCTATCACTGCACCAACCGTGCTGTCGAACTTTAATTGTGAAATATATCAAAATCTTATATTTATGAAACAGGTGACCTCATTTTGGCGTGTTTAAATCTGCTTTTATGCTGCATGCAAAGTATGTAGCCAATTAAGCGATTGACATTCTAAGAATCTAGGCTATATTTCCCATGGATCATTCAGTTTGATCTACCCTGAGGTCAATCCGGGGCCTTACCATGACGTTTAAAAATAATCAGTTAGAGAAAGAGGTATGGATCTATACACCCTATTAGCCCCATTCCTTTAATAGGAAACTCAGGAAGTTTGCGTTTGGAAGACTTTTCTACTTTTACTTCAACTTGTGACTGCTTTTAGTAGGTAGGTATCTATTAATTATATTTAAATTATATGCTTATAAATATTACCCTTATACTAGACCAGCGCAGCAGTCCCGTCTGACGTTGTCCTGCCTGAAATTTGGCTGAAAATTGATAACCCGATTGCAGCGCCACTTACGG
Source organism: Mythimna vitellina (assembly GCA_949316375.1). Lineage (NCBI taxonomy): Eukaryota > Metazoa > Arthropoda > Insecta > Lepidoptera > Noctuidae > Mythimna > Mythimna vitellina. The sequence continues at coordinate 20,164,789 of OX438692.1, forward strand.
GTTTGAATTATATGTACAAACCATCCAGAGACTCAAAATGTACGCACAAAATTTCATCAAAATTGGTCAAGCTGTACATGTACAAAATAATTATATATTCTCTTCAGTAGACCACGGGCTGGCGGAAGGATAAGATGATTATATTTAAAGGCTCTATGTCCTCGTTCAGTTGTTATTATTATGCTGCGCGTGCGCCGGAGCGATGGCGCGGCCGGGCCTGCTGGACGGCATCGGCTACGCCTCTCACGGCTACGCCGCGCCGGCGTACGCCGCACCCGCCTACGCCGCGCCTGCGTACGCCGCGCCCGCATACGCCCCAGCGTATGCGCCGGCGATCACGGCACACGCGATTGCTGCGCCTGCTATCGCCGCGCCTGCCATCGCACACGCAGCTTATGCCGCACCTGTTGTTAAAGCTGTGAGTATGAGAAATGCTTGTACAGACTATTCACAATTTAGCTTCACTTTTTTTTGATTGACCGACATTTTGACAATTCAATTGATTTCTGATTTCACAGTTATTTTGACTTTTTATTACAGATCTTTATTCTCATAGCCATAAGAAATATGACAGAGTTTAATATAAGTGTGAACGGACTGTAATGAGTAATTAGCACTCAAAGGCATAGTCATAGCATAAGTTTTACAGCGATATTAAATACTGTGAAGAAAAAACAATTACACTTTGTTTTGCGAGGGATTCACAAAAGATCAAAGGAAAAGAAGTTTATGAATCGCAGCAGGTGTGGTGACCTTCTGTGGTTTCTAGCTGTCCCCATGGGAAAACAATCAAAGTTCGAACCAAGGGCCTCCACGCCATACCTACTGTACTGTGCTGGACTCACATAATGCTTTTTGACACGTTCCCTTATTGGTCCACAAGAGGTAGGTGCGAAGTTGCGCTACCGGGATATGGTGGATATTCCACTCATACGTACAAAAAGTTTCAGGAACACTTTAATCTTCCGTACAGCTAAAGAGTGGAACTTCCTGCCGGAGTCTGTATTTCCTCATAGCTACACCCTATGGGTCTTTAAATTAAGAGTCAATAGGTACTTCTAAGTAAACGTACTCCATCGTCAAAGCTTACCATCAGGTGAGCCTAACAATAATAGTAAGTGTAACGTCGTATATAGGTTCCCACCAACCGGGGTGTGTCCTTGAGTGCACTAGTATAGCGCGAAAAGGGATAACGAGTTGGCTTCTGCCTCTCCTACGCCTTCCTAAGATCCAGGATCCCAGGGTCCTGAGATCTGAGATAAATAAATGGTTATTCTCCTACTAGGTGGTCCGCGCTGAGCCCGTCGACCCGAACCCCGCGTACAGTTTCTCCTACGGCGTAGCAGACCCTGCCACCGGCGACCACAAGGACGCCTCGGAGACGCTGCAGAACGGCGTCGTGCACGGGTCCTACAGCCTAGTTGAGCCTGACGGCCATGTCCGCAAGGTCACCTACACGGCAGACAAGATCAACGGATTTAATGCTGTTGTTGAGAGGACGGGCGCTGCTGCTCATGCGGTGAGTTTTGTGCTTTTTATGGGGGCTTTACATGGTTTAATAGCCCTTGTGTGTATTGGGTATTGTGTTACCCAATAATTGAGGCAGATGACAGTCGCTTTACGTAAAATATTGGTATTCAACAAGTCTAATGCTGATGATGAATGTTAGGAGCTGATAAGTCTTCATATAACTTCTGACGCTCTAGGTAGAATGAGAGGAAGCGTGAGAATTTTACTAACCAAAACCCGCCTGAGTTCCTTTAGTTACATTTTGCGTTCGAGGGCTGCGGTGACACTTTTGGACAATCCCGCAGCCCAAATATCACGGTCAGTTGAATTTTTTACGTATGTACGTAACGTATAGTACGTAGATACACCTACTTAGATGGCGAGGAACTTTCTACCAAAATATAACATCATTATAGTATGACTGACAAATGCCAGACATGAATTAAGACAAACTCACTTAATTCTCTCCTTCACACTGAGATTCCTATTAATTTTTTGTCTGTCTAAGAGTATTCAATATTTTGCCTAGGTCCGCCCGAACTCTAAAAATATCTTCACGATTTATTTCATCACCATAACTTGAGGGTTTTGCCAGGGTTCGTCTGAACTCTGAATTACTCTTGACGTGTTTGTCTTGACGATTGATTTTCTTACAGGTGGCAGCCCCAGTAGCTGTAGCAGCTCCCATAGCGAAGGTATACGCTGCGCCGGCGCAGGTCGCCGTGGCTGCGCCCGTCGCGAGGTACACGCTGCCCGCAGCCCACGGCGTTGTCGCCCACCCGTGGGGCTAAGCCCAGCAACACCGAATACTAAGCGACCTAGCTCCTTGCTGAATGATCAAGACAGATTGTGACGAGCAGAAAATGGTGGGAAGTTAGAGTATCTTTAGTTTAACACAATTTTCTGCCGTCATGGACAGATTTCGAGTTTAGAACAGTGATGTCTGTTGAGATTTAAAATGGAGGTGATGAAGGTTGTAGCATGATTTTTGACTAAGATTTTTTCGGTAATAGTTTGGTTAGAAATCATAGGCTGCGGCTATATGGTAAAGGCGAATTATAATGAGTTTTTTATTGCCTATCTTTTGTAGAAGTTAATGTTTTTGTTTTTGGGCCCTGCTTGTTAATATTTTGAAAAAAAAACGTCAAAATGTACCATTGGACGTTTTCAGTTTGAATGTGAAATCGAGAGATGGCCCTTTTTTCTAGTTTTACTCGCCTTTGCTCTCCGGCCCCAGTCTGTAAGACCAAGGAGGTTCGTTCAGCAAGACTAGGCGCGCCTGATGACCTCGCCCGTCTACTGTAACTTATTATTTATTATGTACTGCTTTGACTGTTGCCTACGGACCTGATCTTGACGCATCGTATTATTTACGTACATGTAAATATAATTTAGTTTTATAAATAAATGCAATTTTTGCAGTATTTTATGTCTTTATTTGATAAATCTATGGAATTTTACACTGCAGCAAGTTGTAAAAAGGCACGATTCTGCTCCTAAACCTTGCCCTATTCCTGTCTTTTTTTTGTGTTGCTGTACTGATTAAAATTTACCTGTGTTCCTTCAGTTGCCCATTAGAACCCAAGACCGTGGTAACTCTTACAAACAATCGCGCAGCCTTGGCTGACAACGACCTTGGTAGATCGCGTCAAACTATTCATACATAGTCTGACTACCCTAATGTATCAATCCTGATCAATAGCCTAGTGTCCTAGATCCGATATAGTTTTTCGCACGTTCTTCTCCGTAGAGATCTACGCTCTGGAACGTGCTGCCTCATCCTTTGTCTTCTTTTATTGTTACTGATTGTCCTTCACAATTTAAAAGTGCCTTTCTGTTTAAATTGAAATTAACAAGTACTTTGGGATTTGAAGAGTTTTTTTTTATCTAAGCACCAACTCTCGTGCTTCAATCTCTATATAAACTACAGATACCTTGCCATTGATAAGATAAGTAATCTACTTTATCAAGACAGTCAAGACTAGTCATGAATCAATATCACCTTTCTGATATTTATGGTGCCATCTATTTTTTAGGGTTCCGTACCTCAAAAGGAAAAAACGGAACCCTTAGTGATCCTATCAGTTTGTTGTCCGTCCGTCTGTCTGTCTGTCAACACCCTTTATCTCGGGAACGCGTCACGGCATTGAGTTGAAATTAAAACTATGTACTCAAATTTGCAGTCTCTTGAAGCTATGAAAAAATCTAATTTCTAATTTAACGAAAAAGAAAAGATATGGCCGTTTAGTCTCAAAAACGTATATTTCGAAACTCTTGAGGAAATCAAAATTCATATGGTACTTCCCGTTGACCCAGAATCTTGAAATTTTGCATAAAGCAAGGTCTTATAGCACAGGTATAAGAATAAATCTAAAAACTGTTAATTTGTTGTTGTCACAAAAAAAAACAATTACGATTCGGAAAAATCTTCGAGAACCATTCGGGAATTGAACTGTTTACATAGGTAAGTTTGTACGGAACCCTGAGGGTGCTAGTCCGATTCGCACTTGCCCAGTTTTTATTTTTTGAATAATTAGCTAGTAGTACACTTACTGCTGGGTAAAGGTCTTCCTTTTCATTCTAAACCTCTTTGTCTTGGGCGATCTCTGGTCAAGTTTGGCCCGTGAACATGATCTGATCTTCACACTACCTTCGCCGCGCCGCGGTCTACCTCAACGACGTCGTCTTTCCTCAGGCGTCCAGGAAGTGATAGTCCTCGCCCACCTGTCCGGGTGTATTCGTGCGACGTGGCCAGCTCGCTCCCATTTCAAGATGTAAAAAATAGCTTTTAGAGATAAATTCATGGCGAATAAACACGAATAATTATGGTATCAGTCGTTAGTCAGGTCTCAAACACGAATTTACTGTATCTGGATTCTGTCATGTCAACTCCATATTCAGACGGAATAAAGTACATGTCCTAATTTATTTTTATGCAATATTTTGTACTAAACTCTTAGATAAATCTTAGATAATATTTAGGTTAAAAAAATGAAGATGTAAATGATAAATGATAAATGATATTTATTTTGTAAATAGGTTTAAAAAAACACTTTTACACGTCAATTTTTTTTTTTTTGTCATTTTAAACTAGATGAGGCCGGTGTTTCCTATCTGACTACCCTGAGAAGAAACACCGAAACAAACTCAGGGGTCAAAGTCTCTTTTAAAGTCCATACAGTTAATATGTAATGGTCAAATCACATGAGAACAGTGCAGATTTGTCTGGGATGGTCTTTTGAAGAAAGAACCATACAAATTTGAGTGGACCTGTCCAGTCAGTGCAAGCATTTGTCAGTATTCGCAAAGCTCAACCCAGGACTACTAAGGAGCTCAACGACTTGACGAACAATACCAAGGAAAGGACATTTGGGTAGGCCGCAGAATATACTCAAATTGCCAGACATACGTTAAAATTACTGAAAAGGAAAAAAAAAAAAAAAAGGCAATCAACATTGTTCTCACGTTCACAATAATAAAAGTAAATATATAATTTACAAAATGTAATTTACTTAATAAAGTAAATATTGTTGTCAAAAATAAAAATAAATAAAGTCAAATTGCAAAATAAAAATAATCTACAATATCAAATTGTAAAATAATAACAATAATAAAGAGCACAATTGAAAATAAAAATAAAAGAGAAAAATAAGACAACAGTTGTAGTGCGTACTGGAGCAGGTCAATCCCAAGCCTTTTCGTCCTCAACATAGTCCTTTATAGAGTAAAAAGCCTTTTGACAAAGTTTTCGCTTTACAAATGTTTTGAATTTATTAAGGCTTAGTTTAATTTATGTAGGCGCGGGCTTGCGGACGGCGAGCAATGGGTGGCTCGCCGTTCGACCGTCCGGTAACCGTCCGGACCGAGCCCAAGTCGTCGACGGCGCGTACTGTTCCACGCGCGCCTCAAGGAGATGACAGCAAATCGTAGGGGCCCAGCAGGATCGAAGCCTACTGGGACCACGGGTAGTGTGAAAGCAAAACCCGGGGCCCTGGGACGAAGGCAAAGAAGGAACAGGAGAGGGTTTTTAGTCAGTAAAAGCCTGACACTATCTCGCGCTCCGCCCAAGAGCGGAATTTGGCATATGAAGATTTTCCCACCCAATAAAAAAAGTACCCAATTGATAAAATTAGTCTTTTCGTGTAGGTCCTAAATGGCATCCCATATTTAGTAAAACTAGTTTGTTTAGAGTTAAATCTTAGATTTCCTGTTAAATCTAGTGATTATTTATGAAGTCTGTCCGACTCTTAATTGCTTTGGTACCCAGCGTCCTAGCGGAAATGGTGCATGTTGAAATCGTCTCTGTCAAAACCGGTATGTTGCATTGCCTGGTTAGACTCGGCTGGTATACACATACATAGTTGTGATAAGAATGTATCGTAAACACGACCTGGGAATAACTGGGACTCAGGTTATGATTTCCGGAGGTGTTAGGTACCTGTAGTGTAGGATGACCTAGTCAGGGTCGCGGATAGGGAATCCAATCCCGCATAAAAATCGCGATCCCGCAAGCTTGCGGGATTGAAGTCAGCAATCCCGCGGGTCCCGTGGGATTTGCGGGATTGAGCTATTTTAAATGTTTTATTTTATTTTAAGGGGGATGATCAAAAGTAGCTCACGAAATTTAAATTTTCTTAAGTTCACATTTGCTGGATTGAATTCCCTATATAGCAGCGGGAATTCGATAGATGCGAGACACACAGGACCGTTCGTTGTGGCGACACTTTGGGGGAGGCCTATGTCCAATAGTGGACATCTTCCGGCTGAAATGATGATGATGATGAGTGTGGCGTTAGTTTCTTTTTTTTTGCGTGAAACATTAAATATTTTCTCCCACTCTGGGTGGAGGGAGTGATAGACCTTTAAAGCCCATCCGTGTTTCTTCAGTCAGCGTTACAGGGCCACGGCAACTCTTTCGAATCATCCCGTAAAGGGTTATATATTTTACCTGCTGATAAAAAAAGGTACTTAAATTATCATTTTGCTGATTATCTGCTTTATTGACAGCAAAGCCGCTAATTTTAAAATTGTCTGTTCGTATATCCCACAGTACTTGCACTCCATTTTGAAAGGATTAAAGAAAATGGTTACAAATCTATCAATACAGATTGTATCTCTCCAGGGAACCCTCTTCGTCTGTCGGTCTGTCCACGTTTATTGATCTCAAAGGTAGGTAAGGTAAAAGGCAACCGCTCCGTGGTGGCGTGCGGTTGGGTAGTAGAAAGCTGATGCTGGGCATTGCTGGGTCCACAGCTGCACGACACTTTTTGAGTAAGATGGGAAGAGAGTAAAATCAGTATGCCTTGATTATTAAAAATCTTTGCTTCAACTTGACTCTAAACCCTTTGTTTGACAATCTGAACAAAACTGCCACAGAAACTTTTAGAAGAAGGATTAATTTTGGGAAGACGATTTTTTTTTTTCTACAGTTTATGTGTATTTAATGAAGAATAATTGGCATGTCTCCAAATAGCCATAATAAAATAATGGAATAATTGGAATATCTACTGAGACCGCGTTTTTTTTAAATAAGTGCTGTAAAATATAAATAGTTATAAAAGTATTCCCTCTGCCTATAATGTTGTGGCTACATTATCGGGCTTTGGCGTGGACCGTTCAGAGGACACGGTGGAGCATACGGTGGAGGTGTGCCCGCTTGGGCGGTGCACATCCGCGTCCTCGTGAGGGCAACTTCGACTTCTCGCACTGGGCCTAGGTACAGGTCATCCACACGCCCCAGAGGGAACGGACATCCACACGCCCCAGCCTCCGGGATCCCGATCCCGACTTCCAGCCACCGTAGGCATGGGCTTGCAGACAACGAACAATTGGTAGCTGCGTTCTCCAGTTATCTGGTAACGGTCCTAGAGCGGAAAAAATCATTGAATGAATTCCCACCTTAAAAAAACACGGGATTCGGCGAATATTCGCGTTATCGCGACAATTGTGGCCGAGTAATTCGTCGAATTGAGAAGTATTCGGGCGAACACGAATGCTTGTCGACACTTAGACAGCCGCACAGAAATGCGATTGACTAGCGGTCAACATGTAGACAACAACATCGCGTATACCTTAGAACGATGCTTTTATCGCGACAACGCGACACGAATATTCGCGCGATAATGTGGCCACAGCATTAATGGGAGTTGTAAATTAAAAGTTGATGCTTGAAGTATACCAAAAAGGAAATAGGTAGTGCGTAAACATTTTAGGATTTAGATAATTAAAAGGAAGTAGTAAATTAAGTTTCTAGATCTGGGACACGTGAGACCAAATCTGGCTATCATACGTGTCTAAAGATTAAGAAATAACTTTGGCATATTCTGCCAATTTGTGGCAATATAAATATTCAATGTAGCTGCCGATTTAGGGCAAACGTACGAATATGTACGAGTAATACTGGTTCTATTTTAGTACTAGTAGGTACTTTAGTTTGTATGTGATTATTTGATAAATGTTAGTTCATAGCGAGTTAGTAAAGTGAATCATTGAGGCCGAGAATTTGTTCACGTTATGGTTTAATGTAATTACGCTCGTTCTTGTTTAATAACTTGGTCAAGACTAACGTATGCCACTCAAAGGTTCGGAGTAGTATCAATAAATATGGACAGGCTTCATATTTGCTTGATTGATTAACCAAAACTAGTTTGGATGTTCATTATTTTAAATTAAAACCTTAAATCTTTATATATACGGTTGAATTTTTATTGTGTTGCATCCGGCTCCAAGGACCAAACATCCGGGTCGAGGGACCAAACTTGGGGTCTAATATAAACTCATGAGTTATTCTGAAATAAAAGTAATCCATTTAACAGTTTAAAAAATTTATTGAACTTGACAATGTACCAGTATTCGATATCTATAAGCTCTACACTAGTCTACAGAAAGCTACGCTACAAGGCAAGCCTTGGACTCTGATCACACGGGGATCCTGTTCTGTTGGGCCCACTTGCTGATGGTCCTCACGATGTTGTCTGCTCTGGAGTGGGACCTGGGGCCTTTGAGTAAAGCCAGGGCGTCTCTGAGCTCGGCGGCTGCATTAGGCTTATTAGCTGCGGCGGCTTGGGCACAACCGCAGACTGCCCCGCGAAGACCTTCCCACATTTCTGGGCCGCCATCCAGTCTGGGATGTAGAAACCAACAATAATTAATCGAATATGCACTGTACTTATTTAACCAATATACATTATGTCAATGTAAAATTGCAAAAGTCGTAACATTGTAAAATATCGCGAGAAATTGTAAAGTATTTTTTTTCTAAAAAGGACACGGTTATTTTGCAATCTAATGAATTTGGATGTGATTATAAAATGTTTTATTAATAATAATCGAGAAACTATAATGTAATACAGATATATTACAATCATACGAAGTCTGCAATTTTCCTGAAATAAATATTGACGCAAAGTTTTTAGCGGGATTTCAGTGGCTGTTTTAATTGTTCGCCAATTTCACTATCAAGGGTCTGTATGTCGGTCAATATGTTGAATCATTGAAACAGGTGTGATCTTGGCAAAATGGAGCAGAGAATTTTATTGTAGTGTTGAAACAAAAAACATTAGACTGTGTACATCCAAATTCTAATGGTAAACAATTTAGCTATTCAAACGAAGGCATAGCTTAAAGGACTAAGTGTCCAAGCCAAAAACATTAACAAACAATAATAATAATAAAATATATATAATATATAAATTGACGCAACGTTATAATTACACTAAAATTAATAATTTACAAATAAATAAAGGCATTAAAAAAAAAGTATGTCCAAAGCGCAGTGATTTAAATTAGTTTACATGATTTACAAAGCAAGTGGGTTTAAAGAAAATAATTCAGAAACATATGTAGGTATATTAATGTTTTCTTAAAATATTGAAAACTTTATAGAAAGTAAATGGTATCCATTTCGAAGTTTGGAATTCGCTTTATATAGCCAGATTCTGTGATAATTGGCCTCACCTGTCGAGCATGTGGAAAGCCTTGGCGGCGACGAGGAACTGTCCCATGCGGTAGCTGTCGTTCGCAACCAGTTGCAGCAACGCGAAGCTGTCGGGAGTGCCCGCCGACTGTCAACCAAACACAACCACTGTTTTATAATTGATTATTTATCGTTAAACCGCGCATCAATTATCTTTTTTTTTTCAAATCTGTATCGAAATCCCTTAATACCATTTTAAGGGTCGCAATGTAGTGTATTTTGCACTAATGCGAAAATTTGCGGCGGTCAGGACATGGCCCAATCCATATTTAATTTTATAAATGTGAAAGTAACTCTGTCTGTTACGTTTTCACTGATAAACTGTTGAACTGATATTGATGAAATTTGGTACAGAGACAGCTTGAAATCCAAGAGTAGACATAGGCTAGTTTTTATCTGACTAGTTTATTACATTTATTGTAGCCGGCTGGTCCCGCGGAAGCTCCCACCACTCACAGCTTCCACGCGACCTCCGTGCACCGTGCACCTGAATGCATGAGAAAAGATCCGCGAGCTATTTCCCACGACATTGTTTTATTAATATTATTATTTTTTATTTTATTATAAGTGAAAAACTTTTAGAGGTATGCGCAACCGGGTGTACGGTCCCGCAATCCTCCGTTGAAAAGGTAGGATTGTCCGACCAGACGGATGATGTGTCGGCTCCGGGCAACTGCCCGCCAGTTGATTTCCGACTGTTGTGTATGTTCTAACCGCGCAGGCAACTATAATACCGCGATGCAAGATTTGAATTTTAGTGTATCTGTAACTCCTATGGCAGAGAGGTCTTTACTAAAAGTCCCGTGGCCAGTCGTATCGGCTGTTCCTACCTTAACACACATGTCCCAGGCGAGCGCCGCGTCCTTGTTCATGACGTGGCAGCGACAGAGACAGGCGAGGAACGTGAACGAGTTACGGATGGCTTCGTCCTGGATCATCAGGAGGCTCTCTTCAGCCTCGCGGTAGAAACCAGTAGCTACCTTCGCCTGTTGAACAGAGAACATGCTTATTGTGTTCTAAAAACACAGGGACAAAGATATATAGGAAATCTTAATAAACTAGTGCGCCTCACCATCAACGATCGCATCACTGCTTACCATCAGGTGGAATCGCAGTAAACCACTCATTATCATCATTTCAGCCGAAAGAAAAGAAAGAAAAGGCCTCTCCCAAAGTGTCGCCATAATGTACGGTCCTGTGCGTCTCGTAATGCACTAATAATGTTTATATAAAAATAAAATCCTAAATAAATATTATTTTATATGCAAATGTGAGTTCGGCTGAATAGATTTGGGTGGGTTATCACAATGAGGGTTTTATTTTTTTCTGATTTAGTCACAGTTAAAAATGGACAACCGTTTAATGATCTAAATGAGGCGGCGGTGATTATTTTTTTTCAATACACCTTGAAAAACTGCTTCTGCCCCTACCGGTCTTAGGCACACAATTTACTGTTTTCGGCACTAGTGCGGAAACGTGCGTCAACTCGCCCCCGCCAATATTCATACATTTATCGTATCAGGCTGGGCGTTAAGCGACCCCCTACATTCGCCTGTAAACCCTATTTATTTATGACCTCATAAGTGTATTGAAAAATGTCGTTTGATACACGTTGCAGACACACACTGCAGCACTTGGCTCCATAATATATTCGCCTGTGTGGCTCAGGCGAATTCCGCTTCGGTCGCAATGACAAGTTTGTCCATTTATATCAAAATGTATCTACTATATTTCACACCAAAGACCCGTATGTTTTTAAGGCCATAATATTTAACCCCTCGCGCGCGGGGTGGTATTATTATTACGTAATTGCGCGTTTTTTTAGTAAAATCATAAAAAAAACTAAAATAAATAAAAAAATTATCAGAATGTATCTTATTTCTTTATGTGTACATAAATTATAAAATAAATAAATAATAAATATAACTAAATAAAAATAAATAAAACAAACATACATAACATAATAATAATAAATAAAACTTTTCGTGGGTTTTTTCCAGGCAAAACGAAAACATAGAAACCAAAATTTTCGACCAAATTTTCGTAAACCCGTGTGTACAGTACGAAAATTAAACGTTTTTCAAGATCATTCAAGTTGTACAACCGTATGTACAATCGACGCTTTTTCGAAATTTAAATTGTGTTTACGAACAGAATATCATAAATAAACATTCAGATTATTTATTCAATAACAAAACTGATCTCTGGTTTGTTAACAAACACCTCTGAACAGCTAAATGAATTTGAATAAAATTTAGTATAGTACACGAGTAGACAATGTGCTAGGTGTTATTCTAGCATGAGTAGGTACTTTTTTATCCCTAGGGTAGGTATGTTCCCTTGGGACAATTTCAGAAGCGTAGCGTGGACTAATTTAGACGTGGGTAATTCTCTTTGGCGAAGGCACATCGGCAAGGCCATTTTCTTTCATAAATTAGAAAACGAGACAGCGACTGTCGCAATATATTGCGACAGTCGCTGTCATCACCATCAGGTAAAATAGTGGTCAAAGGCAAGCCTATCAATTATAAAAAACCCTGGTTCTTAAAGAGCCGTCGCTTGTGCGAGGTCCCTTTGAGCGCGAGGGCTCACTTCACCCACAACGCCGACAATTTTCTACTTGCACGCGGGCAATATCGCTGGCAGCCACTAGTAATAAATCATGTTTCTAAACATGTTTACCTGAGCATAATTAAAGTTGAACGTATCATCATTGACGAAGAAGCTCTTAATAGAGTTGAGATACACCAGCACTTCCTCATAATGTCCAGCTAAGAAGTAAGAAGAGGCCATGCACTGTCGCCCCGGGATAGTGTCGCACTCTGACGCTGAGCTGCCCACTAGATGAAAACTCTGCTGGGCTAGCTTTAGCTGCTCGTCCTGTAATAAAACAGAGTTTGGATACACAAGGATTTATGGTCAGCCAACCATTCACTAAGCGCAATTACGCAGAATGCACAGAAGTCAATCTACATTATGCGCGCTCGAGCAACGCACACAGACACCGCTCACGGACACGATATCTCAGCGCGCTCAAACCAATGCGATTGCCTATGAACTTTTTTGTGCATTTTTGAGCAAAAAAAAAAGTTATTTTAACTGTTCTTTGGACAATTGTTTAACCTGATTGACCTGTTTGATTGAGTTGAGTTGAGTTTATCTGTTTCTGACACGGTGAGCAGACTAAAATAAATAACGATGCGCATGCGACGTGCTTTCCGGGATGACTATTATTTTTACCTACGTCATTACTGCACGCAAGGGGCGCGATGCGGGCGGGGTCTGGGGGGTTGGGACGTGACCCGTGAGACGCTCTACTAGTACATTGCCCTTTCCCAAGCGCGCGCGAATTTCAAACAGCTGTTTTGTTATTGTCATAAAACTCATGAGTATATAAAAAAAATTATTTGGAAAAGTTGTTTGTAATCATGAGGACAATGACGTGTTGAAGTATCGGTCACTGATTACCAGTCACCCTATACATATAATAAATACGTATTATAGATAAATTACACCTAGACACAGAACAAATGACCGTGCTCATCACACTAACATTTATCTTGGGTGAGAATCGAACCCACGACCTCCGGCATAGCAGTCAGGGTTACTTAGTACTAGACCACAAATCAAATATAAATCAAAAAAAATAGGTCAGTCAAATTATGTACAACAAATCATGTCAATTTATATACTCACATCATTAGTTTCATTATACAGCCTGACTGCGACCACAGCCCTAAGTATGTAGTGTAACGGCGAGGTGGGCTGCAGGGGTTCCAGCAAGGTCCTCGCTTCCAAAGGCTCTCGGTTCCGAAGTCGGTAGCCAGCCAAGTTAAGCCGGGCTTCTGGTACCACGTCCACTAGTTCTGGTAGAATCTGAAGAAAAGTAACAATAATATGAGATCTTTATGAAGCCATCTTTTGATTGGGTTTTGTGTACCTACCTATACCTTTTTTTCTTTTTTTGGGGGTTGAAATCCTCTAATAACTTCTCCCGCGGAGCGAAAGGGCGTGTCAGACTTTTACTGACTAAAACCACTCCTATGTTCCTTCAGTTGCTCTATGCTTTCTAGGACTACGAGTTACCTTTTCAGAAGTCCTCCCTTGGTGGGCCATTAATGCCTCCTAGGGAGTAGGCATTGGCCCTGCTGGGCCCCTACGTTTTTGGTGACATCTCTTTGAGGCGCACGTGGACGGCTACCTGACGGCCGGACATTATATCGGTAGGCCTGGACTAGACACAACACCCGTCTGGTGGAAGGACCCTCCTTTTCCACAGAGGCTTGCGGGATTTTGCGCTCTGTTCCGTATACGTCTAAAGTATACCTAACTATCGGGCAGTTGCCGGGACCAAACAGAACCGCCATCTGGTAGGAATCCTCCCTTTTCAATAAACGTTTGCGGGATTTTACAACTTGTAAACGTCTAAAGTATGTTCCTAATTTAAGTAAGAGCTGGGATATTGTGTACCTTCAACGCTCCTTCACCATTTCTGAAGACAACAAGGTTATGTTTGACTAGATCTTGACCAAAAGTGTGCTGATCTGACGTCATTTGTTTTAGTTCATTTTCAGCTGCTTTACCGTTGTATAATCTGAAAATGACGTAAATATATTTAGTATAATCATATCAAGTTATCTAGATAAGTAGGATAGATCTGCTCAAGAAAAAATTGGCATCGTTTTTTCTTTCAGGTTTTTTAATGGACACATCATCATCGTGTTCCTGCCAAAAACCTTATTTTTTCTTCCATTCTGACCTGTCATCCGTTATGCTTATCACTAACTCCCTTTACTTTAATGGGTAAGTACCTACATCAGATAAACGAATAACGTACAGCATCACCAATCGAGACTTAGCTCCTCATCCGTTCGATTTTCGTTTACGTACATTTATGTTCAATTTTTTTTTAAGCTGTTACACAGCTTAAAAAAAAATGTAAATTTCTTTAAGGCCAGAAATAATCAAAAAACTTGTCTCGGTCTAGTCATTTACTAATAAAAAACCTGCCTGTGTCCTCAATTGACCTTTGCATTCTAGGGTCACGGTCAATCTTTACAACGATCCCGTAGATCAGAAATGTTCTAGGTATCTGTTGCAGTCCCTGTTAATAAACCACATTTAGATAGCTACCTGAAAAGATTGCACGCCTTCAAATTCCCCGCAACGGTGGAGGTGGGGTGCTGAGCGAGGTAGACCCCCAGTACCTCTTGGGAGACGTCGTAGTAGTCCAGCTTGTAGTAACACAGCGCCACGTACACGTTCAGGGCCATGAAAGTGCTTAGGGATCAAAAGAATAATGGTGAGGATACAAGAAATAAATCACACTAATAAAGGTGAAAGATTATATATATTCCACATAGCATAGCATAGCATAGTCAGCCTTATAATGTTCCCACTGCTGGGACTCAGACCTCCTCTCTAGGAGAGGGAATGGGCCGTAATCCACCACGCGGGCCCAGTGCGGGTTGGTGGATGTCACATGTCTTTGAATTTTTGGTTCTAGGACATGCCGGTTTCCTCACGATGTTTTCCTTCACCGTATATTCCACAACTATGACACAACTCTATCTAATCCCAAACTAAGCAGAGCTTCTGCTATGAGTAATTGACAACTGATAAACATATTTATATTTTTAAATACATACATATTATAGATAAATTACACCCAGACACGGAGCAAATAATCGTGCTCATCACACAAACATTTGTCCTAGGTGGGAATCGTACCCACAAACTCCGGCATAGCAATCAGGGCCACTAACCACTAGACCAACAGTCCAGGTTCTTACTCCTTCACGCTAAAATGACGAAATGGATTTAGATGATATTGGCAGACGGGTAGACTCTGTCCTAGAATAGCATAGGATAGTTTTTATCCCACCCCCTCTAGCCAAGTTACAACCGTTTCGTTTCGATTATCTTTTCGTCGATCGCCTCGAGTCAGCCACGCCTCCGATTCCTTTGTTCTGACGTCATCTCAACGCTCAGTCACGTGGTCAGAACAAAAGAATAGTAGGCGTGGCCAACTCGAGGCGATTAACGAAAAGAGAATCGAAACGGTTGTAACTTGGCTAGGGAGGCAGGCGTGTTCCCTTGAGATAATTTTCTAAATACGTGGACTAAACCGCTGGAAGCTGATGATGCGGAGATCCTGGAACTTACTAAATGTTTGATTCTTCAGTTGTGTTAAAACTAATTTTATAGTTAATAATTTTTTAGAAAAAATGACTCTTTACTAGTTCACACAAGACTGAAATTACGGAGATATATACATTACGAAAAAATAATTAGCTATGTTGTTATGTAGAATATTTTAAATTAGCTACCCTATCAAGATAGATAGGTACTCACGACTTCTGAAACCTAAACTAAAATGAATGATACGCTAATACGCTAGTAGATCTGAGAAACTATTTTTTTACTACTACTCCCGGATTGACGCTTGAAATTATACTGTTACTAATCTCGGTTTGACGCTAGATTTTTACTATTACTACTCCCGGATTGACGCTAGATATTTACTAATAGGTACTATTCCCAGTTTGACGCTAGAGTTTTACTATTACTATTCCCGCTTTAAAGCTAGTTTTTACTATTACTGCTTCAAGTTTAACGTTAAGTTCTAATTACCCATCGACAGAAGGCAACATCTTGATCCAATCCATGTCGTCTTTATCAAATATTTTGTATCTGTAAGGTGTCAAAATATCGCATGATACTATTTTTCAAATTAGGCGAGTTATTTTTTTTTTCATTGGCTTAATTATCATTAAATGTAATATCCTCAAAACATCCCGCTATGGGAGTAGAGAAAGGGAGTGTTAGACTTTCAGCACCCCTAGCCAAGTTACAACCGTTACGTTTTGATTCTCTTTTCATCGATCGCCTCGAGTAGGCCAGGCCTCCGATTCCTTTATTCTGACGTCACGTTCATGTGGTCAAAACAAAGGAATAGGAGGCGTGGCCGACTCGAGGCGATCAAAAAAAAGAGAATCGAAACGAAACGGTTGTATTTTACCCTAGCTAAAATACAACCGTTTCGTTTAGGTTGTGTTGTTTGTTCTTTGGAACGCAAAGGGCAGGTGCCCTTTGCGTTCCAGGGCCACGGTAACTTTTTCTAACAATTCTTTAACCAACACTACATTACTTGCTGCGACTACTGGCCGTATTCGAAGTCCAAGACTTACCGTCTCTCCAACAACAGTTTCTTATAGACATCAATAGCTTCCTGGTAATGTGCCCTCAGGTAGTGAACTGAAGCCAAACACAGTTGGTCTTCAGGGACATCGCGTAGAGTTGCATGAGCCCGCATCAGGGTCTCCTCGTCTCCTAACTTGTGTGCCAGGTGGAATTGGAGACGCGTCTGTTGAGATATTTAAAGGGTTATGGAAGAAGACCTTTGTTACAGTAGAAGTAAAGGCTAGAAAATAGATTGGGATACCTTCAAAGAACATTTCGGTGCTTCTTCGGCTGCTTCTTGTGATTCCTGGTACATACCTGGAAAATTTGAATGTAAATGAAATTTCTTTTGCTGGATTGCATAATCCTCCCGTCAGAATTTCGATCACGGTAGCCAATTTCAACAGAGATTAGCCAATATGCAGGATATATATTAGGCATTTAGTAGTTGCGACAGAACTCTGCTTGCGCTTCCAGTTTGGCAGAAGTTCCGCAAGCTTTTTCACTTCTGTTTCCGCTTCTGCTTCCGCAATATTTATAACAGAACTCTATACGGAAGAATACAGTGAGGAGCTCGAGGGTGGGGGCGCTTGGGCGACTGGACACATCGGAAGAGGCGCGGGGGGGGGGGGGGGTCGGGGACGGTACACAAACGTGTCGCTACGATTTTCTTTATTATTATATTTTTTTGGTTCATTCTGCGCATCACTGCGCCTCGTGACGTGATTACGACTTAAACCATCTGTTGTTTTAAAAAAATAAAATAGGACTTTTTCTTCATGGTATTAACACTTCCGCTTCCGTTTCCGCATCCGCAAAGATTTACTTTTGACATCTGTTTCCGTTTCCGCTTCCGTTAAGACACTTCCGTTGCATCACTAGTATGTAGTGCACAATTGTGTGCGTAATCAAAGGTGCCTTCTGTAATTTTACTCTCATAGTCCAATGGAATGGTAATCAGACGCGACGGGAGAGACAAACGGCTTTATGTGTTTTCCGAGGCACGAGGGTGTCACACTACTAACTTCCAAACTCTGGGCAGCTACAGAGTAATTCCTAATGAAAAAACCCAATAGCACTTCTTGTCGGTCCCGTGTATCGAACCCAGGACCTCACGCTCAGCAGTCGCGCTTGCGAACACGAACAGATGAAATACTTTAAAAGCTGAATTTGCGTGCTGTGTTTCACTAGGAAAGTCGATTTGAAAGTTTAACTTCTCGTTACTGAAAGACTAGTAATTCTATATCTTTTCAGGATACGACACTCCAACAAAGCGTACGGCATCTTGAATTAAACCAAAAAGTGCAGCTATTTAAAACTTGCGCAAGCAAAATATGTTTCCATGGCGTACTTAGGCAGCTAGCTCCGGTATCAACTTTGCAGAAAGACTAGGAATTACCTAAGCATCACACTAATAATATAAAGGCGAAAGTTGCTGCGTATGTTTCTTACATATTCACACGTGAACGGCTGAACGGATTTAGATCAAATTTGGCATACATGTAGATCATGTCCTGAAATAGCACAGAGGATATTTTCGTCCCCGGAGTATGTTGCCTTGGGGACATTTTCTATATTCAGGCAGGCGAGGCCATTGATAACTAGCAACCAGTAACTTAAAAAAATGTTTATAAAAAGCTCCCGCGAATAAGAAAGAGCCCACAAACCTAAATAAAAGTAGCAAACAGCGATATCCATGGCGATGTAGTCAGACACGCGGGCGTCCAGCTGGTCCCGCGTCTTCACTCGCAGGTACACGTCCAGCGAGCGCCGGTACTCGCCCAGGTGGAACCAGCACCAAGCGCTCCACACGTCTGGCCACACGTCTACGTTACCTTCGTGTTTGAGGAACTAGAAGGGAAATAAGAAAATTAGAATTAATCAAATCAAATCGTTTTATTTGTCACAATGCAGGTACAAAGTTTACAATAGGTGTTAAATAATAATATTAGTGCTCTGCATTCTACTCGCAAGCATATAAATATAATACATTTAGTACGTATAATTAAAATGTCAGCTCATAAACAAGATAAAAGTAGTAAAACGTTGTCATAAATTAAAAAAAGAATCATCAAGAGTAAACCTCCATAAATTCAGTCGTAGAGTAATAACATTTAATAATTAAAATTTCTATTAGTCGCTTTTTAAATATAATTAAATTGAGTGTCTTTATTTCTCGGAGAATTTTATTGTATAATATTGGAGCTATCTGATAATACTTTTGCGGAAAAGAGCTGTTCTACTGCGGCGAACACAGAAAATATTAGACTCTCTTTTTCTCAAACGTGAGTCTGCTGGAGCTTTGGTTTCAAAAAGCCGTGGATTTATTTTGACCAGAAGGCTGGAGTCAGGAAATTAGGTAATGAGACTATTAAGGCCTTTGTGAGGCCTAATATTATATTGAGTTAGGTATTTAGAGGAGTTTGGCTAGATGGACACGTAAAGAATAGTTAATTTTTGCTTTTGTTTTAGGAATTGCTCATCTTTTTCTTCTCCTCCTTTTTTCCAGGTGGAAAATTATGAAATAACTTCTCCCTCTCTGGGTGGATTCAGACTAAAACCCACCTGTGTTCCTTCAGTTGTCTCTTGTGTGTCAGAGCCACGTAACTCTTTCGAACAAACTCGCAACACAGAGACTTGCCTCCTATAGATTTAATGTTACTAAAATATTACTGAAATCGGTAAGAGTTTACTATAATTCAGTAGGTACTGCTTATATTCTTTGATTTTATTCTCTTTTCTTAAAAGAAAATAAAACTTTTTTTTTGTGGTGGGAAAACATTCAAAAACTTCTCACGCATTGAATGGAGTGAGCAGACCTGTCAGACTTTAACTGGCTAAAACCCACCAATGTTCCTTCTGTTACCTTCTTCTTCTTCTTTGTCAATATCACTCTTGACAAAATGGTCGTGGTCATCACTTCAGGAGTTGGTGGCAAGCTTCACAACACGCCGCCACTCCTCTCTGGTGGCCGCCTTCCTCGTGCACTCGTGCAGCGATGATAAGCCATTTACTGCCACTTTAATCTGGTCAGTCCACTTCATAGGAATAGTTACCTACTGCAGTGCAAATAAATCATCCATGCCATGGACAAACCTCAAGCATAGTAAGTGCGCCGACATAGTCTCTCTTCAGTAGAAAGTCTTCCAGCTCCGGGAAGCTTTTCTTAGCGGAACTGCTGCCCGTACTTGTTCTGTTCTCAGTAGCTGGCTTTGATCGAGATAGAATCTAAAATGAAATAAAAAATTACAGGATTTTTCTACAAACTCCTTCGGAAATTGTGTTTCCAAAAATGAATAAGTAGCTTTGATATTTTTTTGCGCTCGCGTTTGACCACTATCGCACCTGATGCCAGGCGATGATGTAGTCGAACATGGAGCTAACTTGCCTAGAAGTAACCTATTCACTCTTGACGTTAAAATCCCTAGGTGGAAACACTGACTTTTTTTTTATTAATGATGGTAAGCGATGTGGTCGACGATGGAACATGCTTGCTCAGAAGTAACCTATTCACTCTTGACTTAAAGATCCCCAAGTTGTAGCTATCAGGAAACACAGACTTCACTCCGGCAGAGAATTCCACTCTGTAGCTGTATTTACAACGAATGTGTTCCCAAAACGTGCCAAAAGATTTTGTACGTATGAGTGTGATGGCGCAACGTACGTACTAATTAGTGTTTTATCTTAGTCTTGTTAATTATATTAACAACGCTTACCATATTTATTTATAATTAATCAGCACATCTAATAACCACAAATAATATTTATGAAATTGTTTACTTTGCACCACGCAACTATCCCGCGCTTTTGTTGACAAAAACGTTGCCATGACAACGCTTTCAACTTTCAACGAGGAGGTTCAATAACCTGAAATAAGTTGCCATAAAATCATTAAAAACAATAACAACCGTCGCTTAGCAACAAACAAAACTGTTATTGTCATATTTTTTGATTATTCATTTTCTTTTTCAATCGGGTGCTTGGAATATACATTGGTTTTTATAAAATTTAACTCGAAAGAAATCGAAAACGACTAGAAATGTCGGAAACTGAGAAGTCAGGATCTTCCATGGTCTGCGTTTGCACTGAGGACAGTACGACTGAGGAGTCCAATCTGAGTGGTAGCTGCGAATGTCCCCGGGATGATGTCGGTATCGTAATCCATGAGGAGACATGCCTCTTGTTCAGGCACGAGACGATAGTTTATGATGTTAGTACCTAATTATATATTTTTTCTTTTTATAGCCTCCTGCACTCTTTTCTTCGAGGTGGGATATCATCAAATGATTTCTTTCGCTCTAGTTTTAGAGGGCGTGTCAGACTTTTACCGACTAATACCCGGCCGAGTTCTTTAGGTGCCCTTTTCCTTAAAAGCCAAGGTAAGTCTTTCAAACGTAGAAAACGTTTCTGCGCTTATTCTGGGAAGAAAAATCGCCATTTTTTATTCAATGTCAGAGCCGGAATTAGGTACCCACTTTCGGGTATCGACTTTCTATTTCCCGGATTTGTGCGCCCCTCATCCAGGTGCTTTTACGACTTTGAGGATATGGTCACCTTCTTTATTTTATTGTTTTTAACTTCTGCCACTCTGGGTGGAGCGAGAGAGAGTATCAGACATTAACTGACTAAATCCCATCTGTTCCTTCAGTTGCCCTTTGCGTTCCAGGGCCACGGTAACTGTTTCAAACAATTTCATAGGCCGCCTTGATTTCTTCGGTCCAAATTTGGCCGCTATACGATCTAAGTCATCGGCCATCTCCTCCTTTAGCTAGATGTTCTGCCAACTCTTAAGGCGCATCACTCAGCCCCGCATTGTTCAATTACCTTATGATCATTAAAGGGGTGACCAGACGGTTGCAAACTAGCGTTCCAACCAAGGCCACCTTGGTTTATATGTTTGGTTTGTGTTGCGGCTACATGGATGCCACACGGCAACATGTTCAGTAGTTGGGAAAACGCGCCTCCCAATCAAGGGCGTTGAAGGACATGGATTGTGGACAACTGCTGTCTTCACGGATTAAAACTAGCAAGGTCACCTTGGTTGGAACGTTGGTTTGCAACCAAACGGTTGCAAGCTAACGTCCTACCCCTTAGGGTTGAACTACATCAGTTGAGCTACAGTGTTACCGAACGTCTCGTCCGATACCACCACCGCGTGTGGTCGCACTACGCTCTCTTCCTCGCTCTAGTAAATGAAGGTTTTAAGTAACAGAAAACGATAGAAGACATGGATTTCAGAAAGGAGTTTTTATATATATATATTTTATTTCTATGATAGAAACTACAATTCAGTGCTGACAGTTATCATCATCATCATTTCGGTCAAAAGACGTCAACTGTTGGACATCGGCCTCCCCCAAGTTTCGCCATATCTACCGGTACTATGTGTCGCGCATCCATCGGATTCCCGCGACCCTCACCAGATCATCGGTCCGCCTTGTGGGAGGCCATCCAACGCTGCGTCTTCTAGTACATGGTCGCCACTCTAAAACTTTTCGCACCATCGACCGTTCTATTCTGCGGGCAATTTGACCTGCCCACTGCCATTTAAATTTGGCGATTTTTCGGGCTATGCCGGTACCTTTGGTTCTTTCGCAGATATTTTCATTTCTGATGCAATCACGCAAGGAAGCTTCGAGAATATTCTTTACCATTACCTTTGATTGACTATGATGAGACCGTACAGATAATAGAGACAGATGAAGCTCAACTCTAATATTCATGCTTTGTGTTGTTCTAGGACTCGACTTGCGTGTGCGATCCTACTCACGATAGTGAGACCTGTCCCTGTGTCTGCGCCTGCCCTGTCGACCAGTGTCGCTGCAATAAGTCTGGCAGGGATGCACTTGACAAGTATGTGTGTGTAATTTAAAGCCTCAGATATAGTAAGGGACAAAATGACCCCCAACTTGACGCGTAACACTGTCAAATTGTTCTACATGTTCCGCGTCACGAAAGTCCATCGTAAAATATACAGGCAAGTTGCGGGAGGTTTCGGGCACTGGGCAACGTTGCACTGCGTCTCGTAGATTGAGCGTTTCGTGTCATATTGGGGGACATTTGGTCTCCTAATGTATCTGAGGCTTAAATTTAAATAAATAAACTGGGTTGGTGGGTTACCATGACGTTCAAAGTAAGATTGTTTCATTCTTATTTCAGTTTGGGTAAGAGACAGAGCTATACAGGTTGTCTAGCGCCATCTCTTACCCACAATGGAATAAGAATAAAACAATCTTACTTTTAACGTCATGGTAACCCAGATGGTCATGATTTCCCAGGTGTGGTATGCCCAATAATGAACTAGTGAGCGGCTATAGCATTTCATTCTGACTTGTTAAATTAGATGGCGCGCCCAGCGAGACATCGGCGCTATGCCAGCGGTGCTGGAGTCGTCGCACCCGCTCATGCAGAAGTTCCAGGAGACGCTCAAGCAATTCCTCATCAAGGAGAACGCGCTCGCCGAGGAGGAGATACTCAATTTGGTAAAATGATGATTTTTATTTTAGGTTTCCTTCCAAAAACAGTTATGTTAATGGTTATAATGTGTATAGTTGTGTGAATACATATGGTTACACTGTTTCTATGCGCAATACTTAGTTTTTTTTTTTGGCTGGTTGTCCCAATCCCTATATCCATCCCTTATGGAATGACGTTTCTATGTGAACCCTGCAAATTCAATGGCGTCTAATGACTGACAACATACATGTCACTACTGCAAATATTTTTTTTCTACTTTACTAGTTATCACTGGAGCATTCATCTTAAATTTTATTTTAAGTCTAGTTTAAATAAATTAGACTTAGGGTGGAATTCACCAATAAAACTAACCGCGTTTTAATGTTTGGCTCGCATAATCGCGTTTAGACGCTGTCACTAGTGTCACTTGTCTGTATTTTTCTTTTGTTGTATTTTTACAAGTGACACTAGTGACAGCGGCTAAACGCGATTATGCAAGCCAAGCATTAAAACGCGATTAGTTTTATTGGTGAATTCCGCCCTTGGAATAGGATTAAGCTAGCTCAGATACTATGTCCATCTTCATTTTATTCTGGCAAGTATTACTAGCTATGTCCTTCTGTTCTAGCGTGAAGACCTAAGGCTGAGTAAGCTTGAATATGACAGAGACCTGGAGTCCATCTACCGGAGTGACCATGACACCAACGCGCAAAGGGTACGTGCATCAAAATTACTTAAATATATACGTTTTATTAACATCTTTACAGCTTCTATGCCTAGTAACCTGTTTTATTATATTTATGGCTAAGCTGCCTGTCGGAGTTAAAGGTTAATACTGATTAAGATAAGGATATCCTTAAATTAAGATTCTACCTATATTATGACTAACCGTTTGCAGAACGGTTTCGCCCATGTGAAAAGTAGGTTTCTCCATACGTCATCTCAACTCTCAGTAACGTGGTCAGAACAAAGGAATCGGAGGCATGGCCTACTCAAGACGTTCGACGGAAACGAAACGATCGTAACTTGACTAGGAGGGCTGAAACCCCGTTTCATTTCCTTAAGTAGGGGCTGAATATAAAAGTCTATTCTGCCCCTACGGTTTTGCTGCATCTCTTTGAGGCGCGCGTGGAGCACTACGCGCCGTTGGCGAGTTGAGCTCGGTCGTTCAAAGTCAAAGTCAAAGTCAAAGATTTTTATTTCACATAGGCCTACATGGGCACTTATAAAACGTCAGAAGCTAGTGCACGGTTCCAAATTGGTCGTTTCCTATGGAGAAGAACCGGCAAGAAACTCCATATCGTTATCGGTTGGCCGCTGGCCGGTGAGCAATTGTCGTCTGTTAGCTCGCGTTTACGATGGCTAAGGATCGTCCTGCGACTCATGTACTTATTACTTGTATACTTACTTAATTTATGCATGCACACCCGGTTATCCTTGTGTTCGGTAACAACCTTTGACAGGGTCATAACCTGTTTTAAAGTGTTTCTGGCAGACACTTTCCAATATAAGAATATTCTTGCCTCAGGTGCTGATACAGGAATATGAAGCGACTTTAGCGCAACGCACTTTGGAGCGTGAGGCGGCTGACAAACGTGCCAAGGAGTCCGACGAAAAGCATAAGAAAGCAAAGGCTAAGCTAGATGAGGATATTGTTAGAGGTGATACACTTGACAATTACTGTATTGGTTTTAAATTTACTACGGTGATAATTTACACGGCGTTGCCCAGTAACTGGGTTGTGGAGGTCTGATGGGCTGTTACTGCATGTAAAACAAAAGGTATTCAGCCGCATCCGATTAAGCTGGAAGCCGACTCTAAGCTAGTTGGGAAAAGGCTGAAAATAATGATGACCACATACTTTGGTCGTAATAAGCTTACCTAGGTAGGTAGGTATGTTCATCTTTGAAAGCATTTCCTTCAAACTATAAAGTACAAATATAATCAACGTTAGTTAGGAAAAAATCCAAAAGAAGTTAATGATTTCCCTCTTTAAAAAAAAGGGGTACCTACCTCCAGTTTTTTTTTGACCTAGGACCGTTGAATGGTCATCTAGATACGCCACTGTTCTGCATTTCAGTCTTGTCTAATTTTTATTGTAAAACTATCGACCCGTCCCAGCTTCGTAAGGGTGAATAGAATAGAATAGAATAGTATTTATTCGATGCAGGCAACAATAGGCAAGAACACAAAAAAAAGTACAGATTTACAATGCGCTGAACGTGCCCGAACCGAAAGGGTCGTCTACTCAGCAATTGCTGGGTGTTTATAAATTTTTGAAATTCTCAGTTTTTCTCTACTATACATGCATAAGCATGTATTATACACCTAGACCTTCCTCGTACTCCTAGAATTTACCTATTTGTAAAACTGCATTAAAATCCTTTCAGGACTTTTTTGAGTTTACCGCGTTCATACTGACATATACATGCGATGTGGGACTTTATTTTAATAATTATGTAAGGATAAGTGTTGCTTACACATAGAGAACTTCAAAGAACATCAATAGTGTTACTGATTTACTCATACTTCATACCAATGATATTTAACACTGTCTTTTGGTAATTTCTATGGCATAACAGAACGCGAGGCCACAGAAGAGATGGAAGCTCTCGCTGCGCTTTGTCGGCAGCTAGAAGCATGGCGCGACGAGACCGACACGGACTTGACCGTCAGCCAGCGCGTGTCAGACAAGATGAGGGCGGAGAAGAAAGCCCTGGCTGATGAGAAGAGGCAACTGGTAAGACTTTAATATAGTAGAGCATCTTTCTTACTAGAAAGTCTGGGGGTCAGAAGGATGAAGAGCGAGATGAGACCATACCAGATCATTAGTTCACGTGTGGCTGCGAAGATGAGGGTTAGGCTGATGAAAAGAGACAACTGGTAAGACGTTAATATCATAGAGCACGTTTCTAACAAGCAAGTCAGGAAAAGGATGAAGAGTTTGATGACACCGGCCCTGACCGTTAGTTCACGCGTGGCTGTGAAGATGAGGGCAGAGAAGCAAACCGGTTGATGAGAAGAGACAACTGGTAAGGCATTAATATGGTAGTGTATCTTCCTTACAAGAAAGGCCGAGGGTCAGGAGAAGGATGAAGAGCGTGATGAGACCGGACCTGACCGTCTCGTCAGTCCACGTGTGGCTGTGTAGATGAGGTGAGAAGAGGTAACTGGTAGAATTTAGGTAATTCGTAGTAGTTTTTTCATAATAAGAGATTGGGGAAGACCAATGGCTTTGAAGTGAGCGAGTCGAGGAATGCAGCGATAACTTAACTTATAAAGGAAAACTGCAGCTATACTTAACACAGTTGAAGATATAATGCAACGTATTTTTTTTCTAAAACTAGATTCTCTATGCTTAATTATTTTACTGACAATCACACAAGTTGTACAAGAGCTGAAAAGCTCATCTGAATGGCACGAATCCCGGCCGAACGCCGGCGTTCGCTTCGTTTTTAACTGGAAGCCATTAGACCATATAATTTGTGCGAATATAAAATCTTACTCCTTACAGGACTTGTTCCTGTTTGGTCTGAGCAATGAAGTGTGGAAGCTGGAGTCGAAACTGGAGATGTTCAAGAAACAGCTGGAGATCAAGAACAATGAGATGGAGAAAATCAACGATAAGGTATGCTGAACCTAGTCGCTATGAACAAAATGTCCATGTTTATCTATGTCCTAGTTGCAGTAAGCTATGTACTAATACTTATTATAAAGCAGAAGCTGTTCTCACCTACTGGTTTAAACTGTTTGTTTTAGTGTTAATTAGCCCATTTATCAAGAAAGGCTATATGACATCATGCTATGACCCCACGGGAGCGAATCAGTAACAAAAGCTATGGGGGATAGCTAGTCTTTATATAATTTTTTTAAAGATAAATTAGCCATCAACGCAAATTTGGGGTCGAAAGCTTGCGTTGTGGGATTTGTTGAAAGAGTTACCGCAGCCCTGGAATGCAAAGTGTAACTAAGGGCCGAAACTGCGTTAAGCGGTCGCCCGTGACGGGCACACGACGCGTATCAAAGCGCGTGTGTTTTGAGCGGCAGTTCTCGTCGCGGAAACCGGATTATTACCTTCGCAGTATAGCTAATTCATCGGTGTGCATGTAGTCGTGTCGATGGAGAATTTTTATATTTATTACGTAGCAAAAAGGGTGCGGGCCCAGCTTCTGTAATCTGAAAATCCCCTTTTGCAACACCCAGAGCAGGAGGTGTTATTTCATGATATCCAACCCTAAAAAAACGGGGTAAGTCTTGGAATCCGCCATATAAGGGTGTACCCTATTATGGACTCTAGTCTACTCTCATGAAAGGTCATATTTTATGCATTGTTTGTTATTGCATTTTAGTCTCTTATGTAGGTAAGCCTAGATATATAACTACATAATATAAGTGTATTCCGATGTAAACCTTTGTGATGAGTGAAAACAATAGTTATTATTATTATCTCGTCGCTAAATTAAGATTCATTATTATTGATATTTGACTGGCCTGTTGGTCTAGTGGTTAGTGGCCATGACTGCTATGCCGCGGAGGTCGTGGGTTCGATTGTAAAGCACAATCATTTGTTGCGTGTCTGGGTGTAAGTTATCTATAATATGTATATATTTATATTTATTTATTTATTATTTAAGTATGTTTATCAGTTATCTAGTACTCATAACACAAGCTCTGCTTAGCTTGGAACTAGACGGCGCTATGTGATAGTTGTGTGAATATTATATTATATTATTAAACTGATCCTTTAGGTGACAGCATACGCAGCTGAGCTTGAAGATCTGGAACTAGACAAGCGTCGTCTGGTCAGCCTGTGGAACACCGTCATCGTGAACATCACGCAGAGGGACAGGGTGTACGACTCCGTCAGGGATGATTATAGGTTAGTCTTCATATCATGATTAGTTTTCCTCCTCAAAAAAGGAAGGTCCGTCCACTAACTGGTTTTCCTGCTTGCCAGGTGTTGTTACTAATAACCTAAAGGGACCATATATATGTCAGTAGTATAAAATAAAATGTACAAAACCAAACAGGAAAATTAAATACCTAATTGTTATTCTTCGAGTACTTATTTTATTATTTTAGTTAGACTTTGACATTATATAATATTTTAATTTTTATTACTATGAACTTTATTAAGCTGACAATTTTAAAATAAATATATTCTTTTTAAATTGCAACGGAGTTAAAAAAAAATGTAAAAATTTGCATGCCAATGTGATGGTAAAATATAGAGGACTCTATTATATAAAAAAAACACCTATGTAATAGCTATACCCATGTTTGCAAAATAAATGATTATAATTATGATTATTATTCACAGATCCCTACAAGACAGCTACCGCACGTTGGTTCAGTCTCTCGAGATTACTAAGAAGATGTTGATGGAGGAGATGAATAAAGGCAAAGAGATCTCTATGAATAAAGACAAACTTATCTACGACATCGAACATGCTAATAAGTTGTGTGAGTACATACTTGTTTTTTAGAGTTCTGTACCTCAAGAGGAAAAAAATAGGATCACTTTGTTGTCCGTATGTCTGTCAAGATCCTTTATCTCGGAAACGCGTAAAGGTATCGAGTTGAAATTATATACTACGGCAACCGTAACAAAAATATTACCTATTACAATATTTTATCCCGGGAACATCATGATTCCAACAGAGTTTCTTATTCATTCACAGATGAATCCGAGGAATCAAGACGGCAGACTTTACAAGCTCAGATCAATCAGCTGACAGAGTCCATTGAAATGACTGAAAGAGACCAGGAGATGATCAGATCAGTACGTAGAATCGAATGCATTTCATTTTTATCTATAACTAGTGACCCTATCTACAGCTACTTTTGAAATTATCGGATTTTCTCTAGGTAATATAATTTTTCCTTATGAATCACTACATGTGTCTATTGGTGGGAACTGCCCAGACGACATAGTGGAGCATACAGTTGAGGTGTTACCCCTTTGAAGCACTGCCGGGACCTCGTGCCGCCGCCTCACTAGACGGCGGCGACCTGTTGCGCCCGGCCTTGATTCAGGCTATGGTCCGGCCGGAGTGAGGGAGAATGGACATCCTCATGGAACAGCCGCTTAGTCTCCCGACTCTGACGACTAGCAAAGGGTAGCTCGCCGACTAGCCGTCCGATAACTGTCCGGACCGAGCCCGAGTTGTCGACGCGCGCCTCAAAGAGATGTCAGCAAAACCGTAGGGGCCCAGCAGGACCGATGTCTACTAGGGCCATGGGATGACTTCTGGAAAGGTAACTCTAATCCTAGAACGCAAAGGGCAACAGAAGGAACGTAGGTGTGGTTTTAGTCAGTAAAAGTCGGAAACGCCCTCTCACTCCGCCCTAGATTGGGAGAAGTCAATAGATGAGGTCCAACTTAAAAAAAAATTGCTTCATTCGCTTCAACAATTTATGGTAGTAAAAAGTTGTTGACCTCTTATCTAAAACTTATGTACTTACCAAGTTATTTATTTATTTAATTCTTTATGCACACAAAAGTACGGAGGCAGACTTAATACCTAAATTAATTCCTTTTCTTCTTTTTTCAGGAAAACCAAACAATGAACAATATACTGAAGAGCACTTGCAAGGAGCTGGACAGGAAGAATGAGCTTAAGATGAAGCTGGAGAACCAGATCCTACTAAACATTCAGGAGTGCCTGCTGAACGACAAGGCCGTGGAGTCCATGGCCAACGGCATACGGAAGATGCGGGAGATGTCTAGGAAGCAGGTAACCACATTCAAATAGTAAAAAGAAAGGAAAATATAAATGACTCGCATAGAACAGCCAAAAAATTAAATGTTATTATGTAAATATAAACTAGCAACTTAAAAAAGTCAAAAGGACCTGTAAGTATAAATATAATCAGACTTATAATGTTCCCACTGCTGGGACTCAGGCCTCCTCTCTAAGAGAGGAAATGTGCCGTAATCCACCAAGCGGGTCCAGTACGATTTTGTGGATGTCACATGTTTTCGAATTTTTTGGGTCTAGGACGTACTGGTTTCCTCATGTTGTTTCCTTTACCGTTTTGAGAGCAGTGGTGATGAAATAAATTACGCAAAGTAATGTGCCTGGCTGGGTTTGAACCCGCGACCCGCGGCCGCTGCTCGTAAGTCGGGGCCACCACTGCTCAAGGAACTGCTGAAAGGATATGTGCGAGACCAAAATGGCTCCTACCTCAGTATATAATATACTAAGAAGGAACAAGTCGGAGGAAAAACTTATATTGATGAGCGATAAAAGTAACTACAAGAACAACTCGATAACCACAGGTGATCTAAATAGTCTTTGGTACAAATTCAACATTAATCTAAACCTTAGAAAATGACAAACGACATACTAAAAACTGGAACAAACTTGTGTCGTTAACGGCACGTAGAATTCCACGCGTGCCTCAAAGAGATCAGCATATCGGTACATTGGTTTTTTTCAAAGAGACTCTCACACTTTTGAAATACAAAGATGGAACTACAAAATTGATACTACTTTTTTCACTTCGTTATGCCTTATTGACCGCCAAATGCATTGCACACGCCTTTTTAATATATTCCTTTAACCATTACCCGCACCGGATTGGTCTGACGAAGTGTTTTCGCGTCCTATTCATCAGGATCATGTGTTTGCGACTGGGTACTCAATCTCGTTTAGCTCTTCAATCTCCATAGGTGACAGAAGAGCTGACGAGATAGAGTATTTGGTCGTGGATGTGCGACCGTGACAAAATAACCGCGAGACGCTACACGCGATGTAAGTGGTTAAAGGATTAAACTTACATTTACAACTAACAATCAACATAAACTTACAGGAAATATCTTTAATGACAATGGAAAACCAGCACGCTCGCGTGATGCTTGAAATAGAGGTAATGAAAACCCGTCAAGCTAAGAACAACATGATACTGCAAGAAAGCCAGAACATAACGTTGGCGAAAGAAAAGGAGATAGAGAACATGGAGAGCGAGTACGATCAGAAGACGTCTCTCATGATGAAGAAGCAGAGGGAGTTCGATATTGTGCAGAAGAAGTATATCGCGCTTAAGGATATATTTGATGTGAGTTTTTGATATTCTGTTGTAGAAAATACATAATCCTTCTTGACAATTTTTTATAGTTATGCGGATATCAATTGACTGGGTGTACAGTCGTACACACCTCTGTTGAAGAGGGTGGACCAGACGGGTGTTCGGTCTGGTCCGGCCAACTGCCCAGTAGGTGATTTCGGACGGTTGTATGTTCTAATCGCGCGGAGAATTCTGATAAAGCGATACAAGATAGTTCCTATGTGGTCATGCAGCTGTAGTAGCGACAACATATTAAATGGTGCTAGTGGCGCGCCCAGGCTTTGTTTGGTTTTTATGTGGATATAGGTCAATCTGATATAAGGTTCCTTTCAAATAGATGATGAAGTGGTTCATACATGTACATATGTGTTCATATATATATATATTTTATATATATTTTTTACATTATTTAGTATAGAAGATTTGGGTTAAGGACCTGAATTTATTGTGCATAATGCAAAAAAAATATATCCGGCTAATATCACCATCACTTGAAATCATGATGATAATAATTTCATCAATACCTAAACCTTATTTTACTGGTCACTCTTTTTTTACTGTCACAATCAATTTTCCCAGATGAAGTCCCCTCAAGAGCGTCGTATTGACGAGTTGGAGAAGCAGGTGAAGTGCCTGCGCGAGCGCACGGAGACGATGCAGCACGAGTGGCTCCGACAGCAGGGTCACGTGGTCAAGCTGGCTGACCAGCACCACGTCATGGTCACCGACATTAATCTCATATGCAAACGTTAGCACCACCATAATAGTTTTGGCATTGTAGTTATTTTTGATATTGATTTTATGTGTACAGGGACATAATTCCGTGCTACATTATTTCTTGTATCAGAGCGGGAGGAGTGATTTGATGATGCCCCACGTAAAACAATGACTCAAGTTAATAATAGTACATTTTGACACAAGTGGAGAAAGTGTCATTGCGACCTTAGTGGTTCTGCAGTGACAGATTTCCACGTCTATCAAATTAGGTTTTTACAAAGAATTAAATAAACGGAGGTTGACGCGCGAGTGGTGATACAATAAATATAATCAATTGTGGTAAGAGCGAACTCTCGTACTTATCCCCACTAGTGCGGAAAACAGTAAATAGTGTGCCTAAAAGCGGTAGGGATAAGCATTGAGTGAGTGTGTTGAACAATAATTGTATCACTGTAGTAGCAATATCACTATCGTGAAACCATTAGACATTAAGAGGAGACAACGTATAGAATGCAAGCACTGGACGAATAAGAACTAATTCATAAATTTTACTTTTCACATTTCCAGAGATACAAATTTGCGAACAGAAAATAATGCGAATTCAAGCGGAGTCCGATACGGTGGAGTCGGACAGAAACCGAGTGGATCGCTCACTCCGCACGCTGAGCGGGAGACTCCAAGTGCTGGAGCGGACGAGGAAGGAGGCGCTGGATCGCAACCAGGATACGGAGAAGAGTAATTTGGCCACCACGCATGAGTATTCTGCTAATCTCAAGGTAATGAACGAAGATGGAAGTGAATGTAGTGCTGTTCTGTAAAATAAAATGTCTACTCCTGGCACCAGGTGGAGAGGAGAGAGGGGGGCGAGACTACGTAATGAGAGCCCTTTTCTTCCTATTTTTGACGATGAGGTTAATACAGAAATTACCAGGTTTATAGCAACGAAATCATTCATAATTGGCAAGCCTGACACATTTTTTGCAACCACTGCAACTCTTGGAAGCCAGCAGTAACGACCGCCGTTAAAGTGCAGAAGCACTGGTATTTCACCGATTTCTGAGGTTTAGGAATTTTCTGCTCTGTGCTTTTCTGATATGACCCATCCATGTTGAAAACGCTTGATGAGTCCCTTTGCGATAGGTATCTCATAAGCCTAATATGGTGGAATGAGCTAGAGTGCTGGATGCCTTTGAAAAATACTAGTTTCAAACGAAGCTTAAAAGAAAGAAGTGGAAGAAGTGTAGATGGGAGGTCTTTGCCTTGCAGTGGGGCAGGTACAGGCTTGGGTTATTGTCTCTAGACTAATAAAAACTTTACCTGAAGGCTGCAAATTTTAAACGGCATAATTACTGATGATTTATATCTTAAAATTTACTACAGGATGCAGAAACCGAAATAATTCAACTGGAAGAAGACATAGAACAGTTAGATAAAGAGAAAATGAACCTCACACAAGAACTGGATCGCGTGCAGAGGGAAGCGCTCATTTGGCAGAGAAAGGTCAGTTGTAGCATTTGACAGTAGTGTCATGGGGTGCAAAGGCGGACCTGGCCGTCCGGTAACCGTCTGGGTCGAGCCCGAGGTGTCAGCAAAACCGTTGGGGTCTACTGTAACAGGGTTCAATTGAAGCCTACTGGACCATGTTTCTGAAAAGGAAACCCAGGGTTCTGGAACGAGAGGCAAAGAAGGAACATAGGAGTGGGTTTTTAGTCAGTAAAAATCTGTTACGCTCCGCTTTAAAGCGGGAGAAGTCATTGGATAATTTCTCATAAAAAAAAAATTGTTTTGCAGTTCCATGTTCGTAATTCCACCTGATATTGTTTTTTTTAGGGAATTTTAGCAGTGGAACTGAAGAAAAGCATGAAGAGTGCGAAGTCAGCCGCTGGAGAAATAGGAGTAATGAGGAATGAGATACATAGAATGGAGGTAACATTGATAGATATAACTGTAGCGTCTTTATGAAAAGCTGGGGCCTTACCATGATATGTAAAAATGGTAGTCGTGCGAGTGAGAAAGAGGGATGGAGCTATATACCCTATACATAAATATATAGCTCTATCCCTTTAACAGTTCAATTTAGGTGATAAATGGATAGCGTTAAGAGCTCGTGGTTACGGCCTCTGTACACTAAAATGGAACGTTCAGAAAAATAGTCTTCGACAGTTTCGTTGGGCTAGTGTATGCAGCGTACAAGGACTCTGGTTCGATTCCCAAATCATTTGTGTTTGTTACAGCTGTGAACGTGTTGGTTTCAACTTATTATAATGAAAGAGTTGCAGGATAAGTCTGCACTAGCCTATTTCAAGTTTGTATACAAGGAAGACATAACGTTTAAAACAATTTGTCAATAAATTCCCAACAGGAATCGAATAGGTACTATGTCAAAAATGTTTACAATGCAAGAAAAACTAATAAAATATGAACTATTTCTAAAGGGGCACAGTAAATTATAGACCAAAATTGGGAATAACGAAAGCGCAGCTTCGTGTTACACTCGACCAAGCAAGTTATATAGGAGTATATCTACTTTTTGAAGAAATGCAATACGAATTAACTTATACCTGTCTTGATGAATACAGTCCTCTACCCAATCCTATCAGGAAATATAGGGTTTATTTTTGTGCTAAATAAGAAAACCCATTTCTTACTCAAGGTTCGCCGAGAACAACTTCGACGAACAAGCGAAAAGCTGGCAGATGACCTGGCGCTCTACGTGACGCGTCGTGGCACGGTCATGGAGAAGACCCGGGCTCAAGCCGCCGTTGTGAAGTCCCACCCCACAGGCACTTCGCAATCCAGCTACCATCACAAGTTGAGACTCGCCAAAGCAGACGTTACTCGAGTTGCCAAGGTATGATTATAGGGCGGGAAAGAGTTTTATTTTTTAACTAGCCAACTCTGCCAGCGGCTTCGCCCGCATGAAATTAGATTTCTCAATACAAACTTTGGACCCCCATTTCAACCTCTTAAGGAATGAATTTTGGAAAATCCTCTCTTAGTGCTCGCCTACATCATAAAAGGAAACCTTGTGCAAAATTTCACGGTCCTGGTCATTGTAGTTTCGTCTGTGCGTTGATATGTCAGTCAGTTAGTTTCTCCTTATATATATATAGAGATAATATAAAGTAGTGCTGACTGCAATACCACCTGATGGTAAGCAGTGATGCAATCATTGATGGTGAAGCGCACTAGTTCATTAGGAACCTATATTCACTCTAACCTTGAAGACACATAAATTATAATCGGATGGGAAAACCGCAGCAGGTAAATTGTTCCAGTACTTTGATGTACACGATATAGACGACCCTTAGCCCGGATCGTAAAGGTTCAACAAACTAAGGGTGATATTCGCCGTACATCGATAGAGGAGATGGCGAAATCGAGTCATGCAATCCCCCGCACACTCTCCAAAATGTATCCTGTGGGTAAAATACGGAACTGTGGCCGCTGGCTCGCTGCACATAGAGCGCGATGAGTTATTTGATGATTGCCCATTTAAAAATAAGAATGTGTAAAATATATTTTTGAAATTTGCTGTCAAACAACTGTCCGCCATATTGGATTTATCGTGACGTTATTTTTTTATGGGCCGTAATCGACATGGTCGAATCCGGTCAGTGGATGTTACATATTCTCGAATTTGGTTTCAGGACATGCTGGTTTTCTTATGATGTTTTCCTTGGTACCGTTTTGAGAGCTGTAAAATAAATTAGGTACACAAGTAAAGAGGCTGGCTTGGTTTGAACCCACGACGTAGAACTTATTAATCGAGGCCGATATCACAGGGCCACCAATGCTACTAGCTCTGTCTTAGAGAGGAGGACTGAGTTCCAGCAATGGGAACATTATAAGACTGAATAAGCTTATCGATCAGACCCCCTAGCTAAGTTACAACCGTTTTGTTTCGATTCTCTTGCGTCGAACGCCTCGAGTAGGCCACGCCTCCGATTCCTTTGTTCTGACCACGTGACTGAGCGTTGAGATGACGTTAGAATCAAGGACGTTGAGATGACGTTAGGTTACTTTGAGGTATAATATTCCGTGTCCGTTACCCAGGCCAGATGTTGTCGAAAATGGTCATTTGAATCATATAGATAATTAGTTTTGCGGCTTCTGTAATTGTTGCGCACATTTTTAAATTTGTTGCGCTTATAGTTTTTTAATTATTTCACAAAAACATTTCCTGCTGGCGTAACGTTACGCCAGCCAGACCTTTTTCTTTCTAATGGGAATATTTAAATAAATATTAGCTATAAAATTAGTTGTCTAGATGAAGTAAATGTTGTGCGTTATTTTGTATTTGTTCTTTCTTCGGTTGCGAAGTTATTCGAGATTTTGCTGGGGTAATGTTTTTGGTTTTGCTAGATCTTTGAAATGGTTAAGCGGATTCTTATCATATTTTGTACATGACTTCTTAGGACTTAGTTTAAATTTGTTCTACAATAATAAAACCAAAATATTGCATATCTTAAAGGTTATTTCATTAAACAGAAAAACACTTCAATTGGTCCCAGCACTCTCAATAAGAAGTCTAACGACTTACTTTAAACGTTATTTTAAAGCTTGTTACTGCCTTCAAATGTATGTGAAGTTTCATTAGTATCCTGTAAGTATTTAACAAGTTATGATGATATTCAGTTCTTCACGAGCACGGTCTTGATGCGCGCGGTGTTATTTGGCCACTGTATTGGATATATGAACTGAATGTTATGTCAATTATTAGTTTTTTAGATCAGTTGTATATCAGTAAATTTTCAGCTCAGTGCATTGGATAATTAATGAGATAATACGATTAAAGTCATTAGGGAGTAAATGACCGTGGTAACCCGACCAAGTTTAGGTGGTTACGAAAAAGCGAAAACGCAGAACATTATACTATCTTTTGAAATGTTTAGTATAATACACCTTACAATTTCAGTACAGACGCGTACACTGTTAAATACATAATAATAATATAATATTATCTGTACTATGAAAACATTATTATTATCTTCCCAGTTGCACAAACTTATCAGAAATCACCGTTAGAGCATGCACAAAAAGAGGGGTGTTATAAGTTTGTTGATAATGTATTCTTTTTTTGTCTTCTTTATGCGTATATTATAATAAGGTATATAATAGAAAATTTAAAAAAATCAAAATTACTATCTGTAATTTTAATCTGTGATTGTTTTTAAGTAGTATAATAATACTTTAAAAGTTCAATTGAAATTATTATTTTACCTGTCAATAAAAATTCTTTAATAATCATGTAGTTTTTTAAAAAAACTTTTGTACATGTCTGTACTAATTTTGTAACAGTATCCTACATATTTTAGAAGGTACCATAATGTTCTGCGTTTTCGCTTTTTCGTAACCACCTAAACTTGGTCGGGTTACCACGGTCATTCACTCCCTAATGACTTTAATCGTATTATCTCATTAATTATCCAATGCACTGAGCTGAAAATTTACTGATATACAACTGATCTAAAAAACTAATAATTGACATAACATTCAGTTCATATATCCAATACAGTGGCCAAATAACACCGCGCGCATCAAGACCGTGCTCGTGAAGAACTGAATATCATCATAACTTGTTAAATACTTACAGGATACTAATGAAACTTCACATACATTTGAAGGCAGTTACAAGCTTTAAAATAACGTTTAAAGTAAGTCGTTA
Organism: Mythimna vitellina; assembly: GCA_949316375.1. Taxonomy (NCBI): domain Eukaryota; kingdom Metazoa; phylum Arthropoda; class Insecta; order Lepidoptera; family Noctuidae; genus Mythimna; species Mythimna vitellina. Next base: position 20,202,366 of record OX438692.1, read on the forward strand.
GACTTCTTATTGAGAGTGCTGGGACCAATTGAAGTGTTTTCCTGTTTAATGAAATAACCTTTAAGATATGCAATATTTTGGTTTTATTATTGTAGAACAAATTTAAACTAAGTCCTAAGAAGTCATGTACAAAATATGATAAGAATCCGCTTAACCATTTCAAAGATCTAGCAAAACCAAAAACGTTACCCCAGCAAAATCTCGAATAACTTCGCAACCGAAGAAAGAACAAATACAAAATAAGGCACAACATTTACTTCATCTAGACAACTAATTTTATAGCTAATATTTATTTAAATATTCCCATTAGAGAGAAAAAGGTCTGGCTGGCGTAACGTTACGCCAGCAGGAAATGTTTTTGTGAAATAATTAAAAAACTATAAGCGCAACAAATTTAAAAATGTGCGCAACAATTACAGAAGCCGCAAAACTAATTATCTATATGATTCAAATGACCATCTTTGACAACATCTGGCCTGGGTAACGGACACTAATATTCCAGCTTAATTTGAAGAATTTGTTGCTTACAGGAAATCACAGAAGCGAAGACCAAGATGGAGTTGCTGCTGAAGGATCAGGAGCGTTTGGATCGGGAGCTGTCGGAGACAAACCAGGCTAACAACCAACTGGAGGAGCGAGTCGCGGAGCTCATGCAGGAGACGAGACTCACTGAGAGGACCAAGCACTGGGTCAGTTTGCACAATACTTTATTATAGCCATCATATACCTAAGTGATAGAAAAGCTAGAAAAAGAAAAAAATAACATAGTAACCCAATGGGTTGGGAACGCTCGCCGTCCGGCCGTCCGTTAACCGTCCGGACTGAGCCCGAGTCGTCGGCGGCACGTAGTGTTCCACGCGCGCCCCAAAGAGATGTCAGCAAAACCCCCTATGGTTTTAAAAAATCCAACCCCGGAAAATATTTCTTGTAACACATGATAGACCACAGAGAATCGAGAGACACTAGCTATGCGTTGCTTAAAACACCTAGCAGGCTACCTTAGCTGTGCGTTCATTCTAAGGGACGCATAGTGCTAGCCGTCACTCAAGTATTGTCTATGAATAAGTTTCAGGGGTCCTGTGCGCTCTCGCGCACTGTGAGACCGCATAGTAACGTTTGTGAATACGGGTGTTAGAGAAACATGAAAAAAGATCATTTTGATGACTGACCTGTTGGTCTAGTGGTCAGTGGCCCTGACTGCTATGCCGTAGGTCGTGGATTCGATTCCCACCCAGGACAAACGTTTGTGTGTTGAGCACGATCAATTGTTCTGTGTCTGGGTGTAATTTATCTATGTATTATATGTATGTATTTAGAAATTTATAAGTATGTATATCAGTCGTCTAGTACTCATAACACAAACTCTGCTTAGCTTGGGACTAGACGGTGTTGTGTGATTGTTGTGGAATGTTATTATTATTTTTATTTTGACTAGTGTTCAAACTTAGAGGTAGAATAATAACCAAAACGCACTGAATAGTGAGTATCTCCTAGTCTTTGATTGTTTCTGGTTTGTCTTTTTAGATAGGGAAGTTATCAAATAACTTCTACTCCTCTGGGTGAAGCGAGGAGGAATAACATATTTTTACTGACTAAAATTCACCCGTTCGTTCTTACAATTGTCCTTTGCATTCTAGGATTTTGGTAACTCTTTCAAACAATCCCTAAGCCGTTATATCTGTAATGGCAACACAGCTGTTATATCATGTCTCTAGTGTTCAAATAAATCGCACAGTAGGTTTTGACATAACGTGGTCAATCAAGTACTCATTACAAGTTTTGTACCTATACCTAAATAGTGCACTAACAAAATAAAAATAATTTATTTCAGCTCCTAGAACGCGTAGTCCGCGCCCAACGCTTCGGCAATGACCTCTCCACAGCCATCAAGCGTCAATCAGTTCGTGCCAAGAAACCCAAGGACGTAATCTTGGCCGAGCAAACCCAAGCTCGGGAGCTCAACGAACGCATCCGGTACATTGTTGGAGTCCTACAGAAAGAGTTCCCGCATCTCGAAGATAAACTAGAATATATTTGGAACACCTTGAACATATTCTCGCCGGAAGATTCGCCGAAATTAGCGGCATCAGGGACTTGCAAGATGTTACAATCTGGAGATTTCCAGTTGACAGATGAAGAGATCATAGAAGCAGCTAAAGAAAAGCTGGGAATTTATGTGCCCTGAACTCCTGATACAGCAAGGAATTGTTATCAAACAATGTTATGTATTAAAGAATTGTTTGATAACTCTTTAGAATGTATAATAATTTATTGTATTTGTGTGACTTTGACGTGTTTGTGAATTATTTATTTTATTGAATTAAAAGTGTGTAACAAAATAATTGTTTAAATTGCCTTAACAGCGTATAAATGTAAGGTCGAAGTCGCGATAATTATCAATGAAAGGTCATTCACAATAAAACACCATTTTTAGATCGGCCTTGGGACGCAATGCGGCCGCAAAGTCGATACTGTAATAATAAAAAATATGTATAATATTTTGAAATGTGAACACCACTTTCTAATTTACTGTGATCTAATTGGTCAAGGGGCGTGGCTAAGCTGAGTGACAACGATGTTTGGCGACATCGTTGTGATATCAGAATTAGGAGATTTTTTTTACCAAATGTCAAATTAAGAGTTATAAGGGTAGGAGGAGCTAGTCCCCAACTTTGGCCTCATTTATATCTAAAAAAATTAGCGAACTGTTTTATTTTCACAAAATTTGTCGCCAATTAGTCGCAATTTTTCGCCAGAGAACAGGTTTAGTCGGGTCTTAGTATAGAAGGTATTAGGCCGCTATCCCACTAGCGTTTTACGAGCGTTGGCGCTTCTCCAACGTCTGCGCAGCGCCAACGTTGCGCAGACGCGACGTTAACGTCGCGGCCGCAAGTTTCTCGCGTACACCTAAAATCGCGACGTTAACGTCGCGTCTACGCAACGTTGGCGCCAAGAGGAAACCAAAATATATATTTCTATTACGTGCAATGTCAGGATCTATGCTAGGATTTTATAGTTTTTCAATTAAACTACATGAATAAATTACCAATAAAAATTTAATAATAATTTGAACGAACATTTATAGATAATATATTACAAATCTTAACAAGAGTTTAACAACAAAGTTTGACAACCACTTTATAGGACGTATCCTAAGGCCAGTTCATTGCCCTGACCATCATCGGAAGAGAAAACTTATCAATATTGCACATCTGATCATCATTGAAATCCAGTTACTTAGCTAACAGTCCGAGAATAGCTCCAAAGTAGCCCGCGATATTCAAATTTTCTTGCACCTTAAGGTGAAAGCTAGGGGTCCGAGCGTGGCCATGTTCTCACTAGATGGCGCTAAACTCAACATTTTTAGTTTATTTCGTTTTTAGTGTATGTGAGCATAATTAAGTTAAGGAAATGGTAACTGCGGAAATGGGACACTTCACTTTATTGAACATAGTCAAATTGATTGCTTCAAATACACCTAATTCACCAAAAATACCAAAACTAACATCTGACTAACGTTAGTTTAGATATCAGGCCCTTAGCTTTCACCGTGATATAGTAATCAAGCAGCAAACACTAGCCAACCAAGCCACATAGAAAGTAGACAGGAGTTCGGCCCACCCATCACTTGAATTGTAAAGTCTCCTATCATAAACTCGCACACGGGCAACAGATCAATTAGAATACAAAAAAAAATGATATGTATATTATGAACCTGATGCTGTATTTCCAAAAAGCTCTCCTACAGCAACTTTCAGAATAAGTTTACGAAGACGAAACCAGAAGATTCCAACAATTCTAATTGAGTACTTGACTTATTATTTCTATAAATAAAATTCGAATATTCAGCGGGACAAGCTTAAAAAATGCCAGAGAGCCAGAAAGATGGATAGGGTCAGAAAAAAGGCACAGGACAGAACTTAGACATTTTCACACGTGTCGACCAACTGAAACAGAAGTTTACTGAACATTTGATAATTGTAAGCACGAAAAATGGAGGAAACAAATGTCTGTCTGGCTTCCAAGAGATGGGTTGAGGAGTCGAGGTCACAAAGAAGATGGGAGGACGAATTAAAATGAAATGACCTTTGGTCCTCTTTCGTGAGTGGTGGCAGTTAGAAGGCAGTGCCTTGTTGGAAGAGGCCTACACGATATGGCACACCGAACAGAACTATCAGTGTAATCTAAGAAGAATTCAAGTTAAAATTGTTTGGAATTAAGGCTTTATTATTATTATTGTTATCCAAAAAGCAACTTTATTCAAAATGAAGTACGTTAGAAACGTATTAAATCTGTTGTAAGGGAAAACTGTCAAGTAACAGACAAAAGGACGCACAAAGTATAATGTGATGTCACCGCCATTAGGTTCCGCGCGTAGAAAAAAGATGGCGAGATGTTCCCACCACACACACACTCTTCCACATACGAATATTTGAAATGTTAATACTGCTTCATTTTATGACCGATTTTACACATATTAGAAGCGACAAGAAATATGTAATCAAGATTTATGCAATTCATAATATGATTTAAAAGAGATCTACGCTTTGGAACGCGCAATTTAGCTTCACTTTTTTTTTTTGACTGACCGACATTTTGACAATTCAAAAGTGCCTGTAATTTGTCTATTTGAAATAAACGTTTCTGATTTCTGATTTGATGTCGTTTTCAGAAACTGATACTTTAAGTATAGTACAAAATATTATACAAAAATAAACATAGACAAGTACCCAATTGCACAAGTTAGAGGACACAACCGACGCGAGCGAATATTTTCCGGCATCCTGCGCTATATTCGCCTAAGTTCGGCCAGAGGTTTTACTAATCAGATACGTGACTTGATGAAGACTCGTCTATCTTGGTGGGCTAGTACCTATGTCTGGTTCTTCAGGTAGCAGGTCGGGTGGGGCTGAATGTCATGCGGTGACGAAGTTCTTCTCGTGAGCAGTGTACTCGTGGCGCTTGCGATGGTCGGAGCGCCCGAACTTGATGCCGCAGTACTGGCAGGGGTGGCGCTTCTCCTTCGTGTGGCTTATCATGTGGACGTTGAGGTAGCTGAGGGAAATTGAATAGATAAATTAAGGGGATGCAATTCAACATACATTTTCACTGTTTTTCGTACAACCGCTCTTACGCGATTATGAAGTTATTACAGATTTTTCATTAGATATTTTGGAAACACAGTATCTTGTGGATATTATATATGCTTCTATTGACATAAATTTGTTTAAAATTAATCCGGTAAATACCTCTGAAAATCTGTTATTTTGCATGAACATGACACTTTATAATTTGCTCAAAAATTAAGTCAAAAATATATAACAATAGAAGCCTTGCAAAAATCAAGATTCTAAATGACGACAATGTTTTTTAAAAACTTTTCAGGGTTTAAAAAAAACACGTATTTCCTGGAAAAAGTTTTGTAAAATATTCGGGTAAATCACGAAATTACCGAATGCTAACAGAGTTTTCGGGCGTTATCTACATATGTATACATATATATGTACACTCGGCCACCACTGCTCTAATTAGCGGATATTTAGAACAAAAAATTAAGTTATCAACCATTTTTTAGTCTATTCATGTATTTATATATGGTTTGCAAACAATTGCATATAATTCGCTATAGTTACATTTTGTGTTTTGCATTAGATGCACTTTGCGTGCCTTAAAATAGCAATTATCTTGCTTTCTTAATATACCTAGATTAAAAAAGTAAACCAATGTGTGTTTTTAAAAAATGTAACCTGTCTCGCACGCATAAAGTTCAAATTGTTTTATGACTTCTTCAATAGCTAGTTATCGTTGCGATATCAATCTAATCCACACCGACATTAAGTTGATATTTCTTTGAGTGGAAATGACATCGATAATGAACAAGAATATACATTTATTTTTTTTATTTGTTGATTTAAATATTTTTTAGTAAACTAATATGAAAAAAAAGAAAATTAAAATATCTTCAACAACAACGAAGTCATAAAGCTTTAAAATTGCTATTATGAAAGAGAAGTCCTACATGGCCTATGACGTCAAAGGCGTACAGCCGCCATAGAAACAGCGGCGGCGTCATGTCGAGAGAGAGACAGATATATTAATTTAAAATTGTTACATCTCGTTTGCTTTCCTACCAATTTTGATATTGTTTTTGTAATTAGTTTCAATTTTTGTGCATTTATTGTTAAACTGGTTAGTTACTTAATATATTATTCATACATAAAGGGAATATAAATTAGAAAAAAAAAATTGAATTAGGAACAGATTTAGATACCAACTTCTTTTTCTTAAAGGTCATATCGCATAGAGTGCAGGCGTAAGACTTCTCCTCCTTGTGGATCTCGCGGTGGCTCTTGAGGATGGAGGTCGTGGAGAAGAACTTGCCGCACTCCGGACACTCACACGGCTTCTCTTTTGAGTGACTCCTGGATCGAGAACATAATTCATTTCAGTCATTTACTTCCTATCAGGTGAGATTGAGGTCAAGAGATGGAAAGAAGAGAAAGGAGATGGCCTATTACAATAGGGAATCAAATCATCTCCAGTACAATAATAAAAATGAAAAACCTTATTTTAGGAGGCCTGGTGTGGTGACCCATACAGGTTTTGTAAAAAAAACTTAGTTTAGGCACCGGTTATCCACAAATTAATTATAAAATTGTGTCTTAAACTGTTTATTTTTTTGTAATGTGTGGTTTTCCAATAAAGAAATTATTATTTATATGATTACTTATTAAACTACACCAGCAAAGGTAGTAAACGTGATTCTGTTTAATATTAAGATCTTAGTGAATGATTACCTCAGAAAAAAGCGATCGTAAGCTATTTTATTATGAATAGATTCAGTAATAAAAATAGCATACCTAATTATAATCAGTTTTATAATGTTCCCAATACTGGGACTCAGGCCTCCTTTCTAAGAGAGGAAATGGGTCGTAATCCACCACGCGGGATCAGTGCCGGTTGACGAATGTCACATGTGTTCGAATTCTTGGTTCTAGGCCTTGCCAGTTTTTTACTATTTTAAAAGCAGTAGTGATGAAATAAATTATAGGTACAAAGTAAAGCGCCTATCTGGGTTTAAACTCACGATCTCGTAGGTCGAGGCCATTACACGAGGCTATAATAAAAATAAAAAATCAATTTTTCTGTTGCTGTGCTTGACGTATTTTATTGGAAAAAAAAAAATATTCTGCAGATAAAAGACAAAACAACACTTGTGAACAACCAAATCTACGAGCTTACAGTATATGTAGGTTATATTTCGATAAGCTGTCAAAACGACACCTCATCCTCCCCCAGGGCCCTCCAAAGAGATTCTAGCCCAGGTTATACGGCAACCAGCAGCCGCCGTTTGAAACCGTTTCAAAGAACCGGCCGCCACTGTGCAACATTCTAATTAAGGTGCTCCCGAGAAAACTGCATACGCGCTTGCCATTTTGGGAGTCAGGTTGACTTGCCGATTACGCAGCTACCTAGCTGTGTAATGTGCGTGAGACAATAAAACAATCGTCTCTCTTAGAAGTACATCGGTGGCTCAAATAGATTTGGACAGCCACTGCTAGCTGACTGAGCTCTTGTTAGGACAGAGCATAAACTTAAGCGGTTTATTCGGGTGTTCACTTCTATTATTGGAGGTGGGCATCAAATAACTTTTTCCACTTTTGGTGGATCGAAAGGTTTTAGACTTTTAATGACTAAAACCCACCCACCTCTGTATCCCGGGTTCGTGGAAACCATCAATGCAATTTTATAATTTTTATTTTTACTTCGCATTTATATTAGTTTGATATAGTGTGACATCGCATCTTCTTCTAGTCACATGTTTATCCTTCTCCCTTACAGTGTTCATAAACAACTTAATCAGAAGAAAGGGATTTAAAAAAAAGAAGATTAAAACTCACCTTAAATGTAGTTGCAGATGATATTTCTTAAAGAAGCTTTTTGAACATAGTTGACACAGATGTGATTTCTCTTTATCGTGAACTGCTCGCCTAAAAATGTTTATACAATATTAGAATTAGATTTTAATTTCGATACTTTTCCGGGATAAAAAGTACCCAGTGTGGTGCCCAGGATATTAAATAATAATTATACCAAGTTCCATCGTAATCGAAGCGGTATGCCTGAACAAACAGACAGACAGAAAGACCAAAATTTTTTTAATCACTATTTTGGTTTCGGTGTCGGTCTAGTAACACCCCCTGCCATTTATTATTTTGATATTTTCAATGTACAGAATTTTCACTTCTACAGATTAATTATAAGTATAGATTACGATGTTTACAATTATCAGTTGGTATAATATATAAGTTTTAACTTACTTATGAATTTGCACCCTCTGTTTAGTTGAGAATTTCTTGTCACATTCCGTGCAGGAGTACGGTCGGTCCTTGGTGTGGGTGGTCATGTGAAGGTCCAGGACTGACTTAGATATAAACCGGCGCCCGCACAAGAGACACTCGTATTGTAAGGCGGCTCGGTTGTGCATCAAACGATGGTGCTGCCTCAACGAAGTTACCACTGAAACCGTATAAGTGTGAGTTAGTTTTGAACCAAGTCTTTCTATTTCATCCACCAACCCGCACCGGGCCCGCGTGGTGGATTACGGCCCATTCCCTCTCCTAGAGAGGAGGCCTAAGTCCCAACAGTGGGAACATTATAAGGCCGACTATGCTTTCTATTTCTGACTTTAACCTAACTTCGTGGTTGACAAAGATTTTGGAAGTTTATTTGAAATACAACTATAATTAACGAAAATACTGAATGTTTTGATAATGATACCGGCAATCTGTGCAATCTGGCACTTTATAGAATGCTTAAAAATTTCAGGCAATTCTTTGTTCTATACTTTGCCTAGGCTTCTTATAAAATGACGAATTTTCAGGCGGCATTGTGCTATCGGCCTCATCAGAAGGCTTAAAGTTACTCAAAGTGCAATGGAAAGGGCTATGCTCGGAGTTTCCTTGCGTGATCGCGTCAGAAATGAGGATATCCGCAGGAGGACCAAGGTTACGGACATAGCCCGAAGAATCAGCAAACTTAAGTGCCAGTGGCCAGGCACATTGCTCGCAGAAAGGATGGTCGATGGGGACGAAAGGTTTTGGAATGGCGACCACGTACCGGAAGAGGCAGCGTTGGAAGGCCTCCTACAAGGTGGACCGATGACCTGGTGAGGGTCGCGGGAATCCGATGGATGCGAGACGCACAGGACCGATAATTGTGGCAACATTTGGGGGAGGCCTATGTCCAACAGTGGACGTCTTTCGGCTGAAATGATGATGATTGTGCTAATGGTGGTTGTAAGTAAGATGAGTCGAATCTCCTATTTCTGTTTGCAGGGTTTAGGGTTTGCAAAGGAATCTAACACGAAGGGAATGATAGAGGCTTCGTTTGCTCACTTTATTCGCTTTACATACTATAGCCCACGTCATCCCTTTTAAGTTAACTTGTCCATGTTTGGGTGCCCTAAGATCCTGAGCTTGCTTCACTTGCTCTTGGACTAATTAATTAAGAATTTTTTTGGGTTAGATGTTCCCACTTACTACATTTTAAAGAGATATTATATTTGTCCTTCATTTCATACACACTTTTCGAGTAACATACATTTACACAGTTTATATTGTTTCTTTTTATAATATAAATGCTGCAATTCACTTACAGAATTTACATAATAATTATCAAATAAAATATAAGTTGTTTCCGTCACCAATTACAGTGAGGCCGCTTGTACACGTTTCTACACACGAAAATATGTACTTACACCAAGAAAAAATTCTTGTCTGCGATCTTGTCACGAGTCGTGTCCAGACTCGTGAAGTTGCTATGGTGCGGTAGGGAGGCAGGGTAGGTGAGGGATTGCCAAAATACATTTTCGTGCCTAAATCTGACAAAATTCTTATCGTGTAAATGATGAATTGGTCCTATCTGCTGTGGACACGGTGAAGTTTCTTAGCGTGTGCCCTGTAGAGCATGTTCGCATATGATATGATGCCATAGACAGTCACAATCAAAATTTTACTGTCCATGATTTTAGAATATAAGATTTTCTTTTTCTTTTTTATGTAAGTCTAATATAGCTAATTGACACTAAATAAGTATAGTTAGTGTCAATTAGCTGTATTAGACTATAAGAGGGCAAGGAAAAGTACCTATGTCCATTACTTACTTTTATTACAAAGCAAACATTCCTGCTTTATGCCTAAATGTTTAATCTTATTATGTTTGTACCGTGCACTGTGGCTGGAGAATACTTTGTCACACAGTTTGCATTTGATGCGTTTCCTAGAAGCCACAGGTAAGTGCTGGAATGAGTGTGTTCGTAGATCTTTGACAGTTTTTCCGCATTCTTCACACATTTGTTTTGCAGGCTTCCGTTCTCTTTCTCGTTTGACTCTTGGAGCCGCTTTCATTTCTTTTTTTCTTTTTCTTTTGACAGGAGCTAAAAGAATGTGATTCAAATAAGAGTGATTTTGAATATTTATTCATACTTAATACATTTTTCAAATAGTGTGAGTGGGCAGCGCTAACCATTTCCCACTATATTACCTACTACGGCAAATGCAGAACATGATATTCAAAAACTTGTAATGTCCCAAGGTTCATCATCAACTCGGAAACACATCATAATCTTAAGGAAGTTAAGACCACAAGGTGAAGAAAGAGATACACAAAAGCACAGAGACAAGTGAAGCTAGAAAGTAATCTCAATGAATCGGCTGCTAAGTTGACAATTTTAAGCTATAAACGAACTGCTGAAGAGCGAAGATATTCTGGCCATATAAAATGGGGCAAAACATAAAATTGATTGCTCATAGATTTTTACGATGCAATGTCGTATCGTAGCAGATTGATTTGCATCACACATTGTAATATGGTCATCTAAACTGAGCCCTAAGTCGTGATATGCAGATAATATACATTTGAACTGCCATAACTAAAAACCCAACCGCTTATAGTTAATACTCATTGCAGATCTATAGAGTAGGAAAAAAGGTGTGGCAAAATGATCTAAGCATAATATTTTTCATTCAATGACTTCTCCCGCTCTTGGGCATTGTGGGATGATGTGTTAGTCTTTTAGTGACTAAAACACACACCTGTTCTTTCTTTGCTTTCTTTCCAGGGCCTCAGGGTTCTCTTTCGCACAACCCATGGCCCCAGTAGGCTTCGACCCTGCTGGGCCCCTATGGTTTGCTGACATCTCTTTAAGGCGCGCGTGAAATACTACGCGCTGTCGACGACTCGAGTTCGGTCTGGACAGTTATCAGACTTCCAGACAGACAGTCCCATGCCTACGGTGGCTGGAAATTGGAGTCAGGATCCTGGCGGCTGGGGCGTGAGGGCCGATTTTGGTTGGAGTGTACGAAACGGGGCACTGAGGAAAAAAGACAAAATTTTGCTACAAAAAAGACTTAAAATTTTTACACAAAAACAACGCCTAATCAAGCCTTCGGGGTCCGGTGGGATGTGGGAGTAGAAAAGTGGGGAAACATTGAGGTACATTTCATGTGACCTTATGTGGTATAAAACGTCGGGAAACGTCTGGGACACTCAAGGTGAATGACCTTGACCTCAAGGTCATGAACATAATCCCAAGAACAAATGTATAAAATGATGGGAAACGTCTGGTAAGCCCAAGGTGAATGACCTTGACCTCAAGGTGATGACAATAATCTCAAGGTTAAATGTATTAAAAGATGCAAAACATCTGGGATAGGGATTGCAAAATTCGGACTTTTTAGAAATCCGAATTTATGTACTCGTCCGATAAAAATCCGGATTAACCGGATTTTTCAAACATTTGAGTGTTTTTAAGTTGTTTTGATATAACTGAAATAAATAGCATAAATAATTTAAAATATATATTTATTCGCTCAATTCACAGAACGACAGAATAAAATCAACTAAAATAATCCACAAAACTTTTAGGCATCAGTCATTTTTCCCGTTATAAATTCACGTACTTAATTATTTTTAATATAACATTAACATAAACTTTAGATAATTAAGATAACAACATAAACTAATTAAAAAAAATCATTAGGGTTGTGTGAATATTTTAAGGCACCGACAACAGTATAGAGCCGTCTTTCTTTAATTCTCCTTTTCAATGGATTTGCCAGTGCTTTGCAGTTATCGTGTCTTGGCTGTTTAATGATTTTATCATTAATTTAAAAGCTAAATCGGCCGTTAGAATAGTGGCAGCTCTGTGGCGAGTCGAATTCGCGAAGATACACTTCACTACACCTAATCCTACCAATTCAAATATTTTTTGGACTACTTTTAGTGGAAATATTATTCGTTGACTCGTTTTTGACTAAAATCCGAAAAAACCGAATCTAAGTCCAAAGAAACCGGTTTTCAAAATCAAGAAATACCGGATTTTTCAATTATTGTCGCCTTCGTAGCCTTCGTGTTCGTAATTTCGAAGAATCCGAATTGCAATCCCTAATCTGGGAGTCCCAAGGTGAATGACCTTGACCTCTAGGTCATGACCCTATCCTCAAGGTCAGATGTTTAAAATTATGGGAAACGTCTGGGACACCCAAGGTGAATGGCCTTGACCTCAAGGTCATGATCATAATCTCAAGATCAAATGTAGAAAAGATGAGAAACGTCTGTGACACCCAAGGTGGATGACCTTGAGGTCAATGTCATGACCATAATCTCAAGATCAAATTGATATTACGAGAAACGTCTGCAACACGGAACTAGATTGTAGAAAAACTTGCAAAGCGAAGCGAGCTCGGAAGTTTAGGGCACCCCGACATGGACAGGTTATGTTCGAAGGGGATGACGTTATCCCCTTCGTGTTAGGTTAATGGTGTACCCAGACAGAAAAAAGGAGGCCCCGCAGGGTGCCTCTGTCGACATGGATTTGACATGGGCCTACATCGCAAGAAAACACCCAAAAATGGTATCTAACGATTCCACACGTTTTACATATTTGACCTTGAGGACAAGGTCATTAACCTAAAGGTCAAGGCCTTGTCTACGATTTTCCCAACATTAAATACATTTGATCTTATTATCAAGGTAATTGACCTTGAGGTGAGTCATTGACCTTGGGTATTCCAACATTTTATATATTTGACGTTAAAGGTAAATGACCTTGACTCTCAAGGTCATCTCACCTTAGGTGAACCAGAAGTTTCCCATCATTTTATACATTTGACCGCAAGATTATAATTATGACCTTGAGATTATATGCATGGTCAAGGTCATTCACCTTGGAGGTTTCAGGCGTTCCCCAACGTTTTATACATTTGACCTTGGAATTTTTGGTATGACGTTGAGATTATGTTCATGACCTTGAGGTCAAGATCATTCACCTTGGTTGTCCTAGACGTTTCCAGAGGTTTAATACATTTGTCCTTGGGTGTCCTAACCTATTCCGTCATCTTATACAATTGACCTTGAGGTCAAAGTCACATGCAGTGTCCCCCGATGTTCCCCCACCCTTCTACTCCCACATCCTACCGGATCCCGAAGGCTTATTTTGGATGAAATTTTTGAAGTGTTTTTTCCTCAGTGCTTGTTTTGTATCCACTGAGCCCAATTCCTCACTCATGCGGACGCCATTTTTCGCTAGCATTACTGCTTCACAGGAGGCATCCGCCTACCATTCCACCTCGCTCCGGACCGCCTTGTACCAGGGCCTGGAGCGAGAGGTTGTTGCTACCGATTACCCCATGAGGACACGGCAGTGCTCTGCCCAAGCATATGCTCCACCATGACTTTCGGGTGGTCCAGACAATAGTGACACCCGGGTTTTAATTACTATGTGGCGTTATAAAAGAACGAAATCCCAGTGATAATGAGATTTATCAGTATAAGACAACAGAAGACAAAGCTTAGTCACTAAAAATTTAAATAATTTCTATTCTACATACCCTTTTCTTCATTTTCATTTTCCCTCTCAAATTCATATTTAATATTTTTTATTACACTCAGGAACTCATCATCAGATTCATAGCCATGTGTTGAGTCTTCATTTTTCAAATCAAGCTCATCTCTTGGTTCATCCTTTACAGTGATTATATCTAAAGCATCATCACATTCAACACTCAAGGATATAGTCTGTTCATTTTTAACTTCGTCTCTTAAAAATACTTCATTTTTAACGCCACTTTCTTCTTGCACTGACTTCAAATAAGCATCGTTTTTTAAAGCTAAACTTTTGAACTCATGGAATGATAGTATTTTCTTATAACATTTTAAACATAGTTTTGTACTAATTTTCGAGTCTTGCTCAACCTGGGGCACAGAGAGAGTACACTTTTTTATTATTGTGACTTCAATTCTATAAAAGGACACGATTTAATAGTCCAAAGAGACATTGTTTACCTGTATGTCCAAACAAAACATAAAAACATCAGCAAAACTTTTGCTATCGACATTATCAGCACTTTGTGACTGAAATATGTCCTTTTCTGACCCGCCTGTTAGACAAACTCTACACAGGTCCATATTAATTTATTAATTACAACTTAATTAAACTGTAAAACCACAAAACCCCTTTTTTATAATATTGACAACTTGGCAGTGGCTTGACGTTGACATTGACAAACACAGTCACAAAGTGCTGATAATGTCACCACAGATTAGTAAATAGTATTGGCCATTAGAATAAAGTAGATATCAATAAATAGTAGCCGTCAAATGGAATTTAACATCAGCAAGCAAAATAAATAAAAATAAAAAAAAGCTTTTTAAAAACAAGCTTTTAATTAAATGCGCTAAAAGAATAAAATAAAGTTTTCTTTTAAAACTTACTATCAACCTATACCGACATTACACAATTTATGGTATAAAAGCTTGTCGCGAGATTTAAGTAGGTACTCGTATTTACGTAGTTCCAAAATTTAAAAAAATAAAATTAATCAGATCATGTTATTTAATTAACTAGCTTATCTTCACAGGTAAACCTCGCGACAAGCTTTTATATCATATAAATTGTGTTATGTCCTTATAAGCTGATAGTAAAAGTTTATTTTATAAACTTTTATTATCAACTTATAACTACTATATCAACTTATATCTTTTTAGCACATTTAATTAAAAGCTTGTTTTTAAAAAGTTTTATTATTTGAATTTATTTTTAACTTTATAGTTATCGCTGAACAGGTTTCTCAGTCTGTTCATCTCATTCAACGCATCATTGTTGCAAGGTCGTTTGCTGGTTTATTTCGAACAGTTTAGTTCTTCAATAAGAAGACTTACTAGATTTTACCCTATTTAAGGTCACGTAGACTTGATCAGCAGCAAACTACTACTAGAAGTTGGTAGTACTGTGCAAGCCAAACATAATATAATTGGCAACATTCTTCGTTCTGCAGTACCGTGATTATATTTTGCTGTAAATTGCACTCTTGGGTAAAATTAGATAAATATAGTCTTTACCAAAATCTATACGGACGGATGGTATGTCAGTGTTATACATTTGTGCTCTCCGGAAGCAGGGCCATATAATTTCTGTAATATGTCCATGGTAATATTAATAATAACTAATGGTACCATTTGATCCACCAGACCTTTCGACACATCTATATTGTAACGCAACATCACCTTGGCCCCAACGAATACGTTGATCTACGTTGTCATTTTTTCAAATACAATCTACTAGACTATCCTGTGCTAATATTTTGTTAATAGTTACCTCACTAGCTCAAAAATGTAATAACTTAACACACAACTAACAACAAGCAACGTAAACACAACGCTGTTGTTGTTAATGAAGATTAAAGTACTCGTGAATAAGAATCAAACGAGCAAAAACTCGATTAGGATGTGTCGTTTTATTGTGGAGTTCCTATGGCCATCTTCAAGCTCCATCATCAGACCGTGGTTACCATAAAAGATCAAAGTGCTCGTCAATAAAAATCAAACGATCCTTAACTCGATTGGGTTGTGTCGTTTTATTGCGGAGTATCTATGGCCACCATCCAGCTCCATCATCAGACCCTGGTTACCATATAGGATCAAAGTACTCGTCAATACGAATCAAACGAGCGCAAACTCAAAGGGGTTGTGTCGTTTTATTGCCGAGTTCCTATGGACACCTTCCAGCTCCGTCATCAGACCCTGGTTACCATATAGGATCAAAGTACTCGTCAATACGAATCAAACGAGCGCAAACTCAAAGGGGTTGTGTCGTTTTATTGCCGAGTTCCTATGGACACCTTCCAGCTCCGTCATCAGACCCTGGTTACCATATAGGATCAAAGTACTCGTCAATACGAATCAAACGAGCGCAAACTCAAAGGGGTTGTGTCGTTTTATTGCCGAGTTCCTATGGACACCTTCCAGCTCCGTCATCAGACCCTGGTTACCATATAGGATCAAAGTACTCGTCAATACGAATCAAACGAGCGCAAACTCAAAGGGGTTGTGTCGTTTTATTGTCGAGTTCCTATGGACACCTTCCAGCTCCGTCATCAGACCCTGGTTACCATATAGGATCAAAGTACTCATCAATTCGAATCAAAAGAGCCCAAATGGAAGGGATTGTGGCGTTTTATTGTAGAGTTCTTATGGCCACCTACCAGCTGCATCATCAGACCGTGGTTACCATAAAGGATCAAAGTGCTCGTCAATAAAAATCAAACGAACCTAAACTCGATTGGGTTGTGTTGTTTTATTGCGGAGTATCTATGGCCACCATCCGGCTCCATCATCAGAGCCTGGTAAATATGTAGGATCAAAGTACTCGTAACCATGAATCAAACGAGCACAAACTCGATGGGGTTATGTCGTTTTATTGCGGAGATCCTATGGTCAACTCCCAGCTCCATCATCAGACCGTGGTTACCATTAAGGATCAAAGTGCTCGTCAATGAAAATCAAACGAGCTTAAACTCGATTGGGTTGTGTCATTTTATTGTAAAGTATCTATGGCCTGGTGGCCATCGATGTAGCTGGATGGTTCCAGCTCCATCATCACAGCCTGGTAAATATGTAGGACCAAAGTACTTGTAACCATGAATCAAACGAGTACAAACTCGATAAGGTTGTGTCGTTTTATTGTGGAGATCCTATGGCCGCCTTCCAGCTCCATCATCAGAACGTGGTCTCCGTATAGGATAAAAGTACTCGTGAATACAAATCAAAAGAGCCCAAACTCGAAGGGGTTGTGTCATTTTATTGCCGAGTTCCTATGGCCACCTTCCAGCTCCACCATCAGACCGTGGTCTCCGTATAGGATAAAAGTACTCGTGAATACAAATCAAAAGAGCCCAAACTCGAAGGGGTTGTGTCGTTTTATTGCCGAGTTCCTATGGCCACCTTTCAGCTCCACCATCAGACCGTGGTCACCATATAGGATAAAAGGACTCTTAAATACAAATCAAAAGAGCCCAAACTCGAAGGGGTTGTGTCGTTTTATTGCCGAGTTCCTATGGCCACCTTTCAGCTCCACCATCAGACCGTGGTCACCATATAGGATAAAAGGACTCTTAAATACAAATCAAAAGAGCCCAAACTCGAAGGGGTTGTGTCGTTTTATTGCCGAGTTCCTATGGCCACCTTCCAGCTCTACCATCAGACCGTGGTCTCCGTATAGGATAAAAGTACTCGTGAATACAAATCAAAAGAGCCCAAACTCGAAGGGGTTGTGTCGTTTTATTGCCGAGTTCCTATGGCCACCTTTCAGCTCCACCATCAGACCGTGGTCACCATATAGGATAAAAGGACTCTTAAATACAAATCAAAAGAACCCAAACTCGAAGGGGTTGTGTCGTTTTATTGCCGAGTTCCTATGGCCACCTTTCAGCTCCACCATCAGACCGTGGTCACCATATAGGATAAAAGGACTCTTAAATACAAATCAAAAGAACCCAAACTCGAAGGGGTTGTGTCGTTTTATTGCCGAGTTCCTATGGCCACCTTTCAGCTCCACCATCAGACCGTGGTCTCCGTATAGGATAAAAGGACTCTTAAATACAAATCAAAAGAGCCCAAACTCGAAGGGGTTGTGTCGTTTTATTGCCGAGTGCCTATGGCCACCTTTCAGCTCCACCATCAGACCGTGGTTACCATACAGGATGAAAGTGCTCGTCAATAAAAATTAAACGAGCTTAAAATCGATTGGTTTGTGTCGTTTTATTGCGGAATATCTATGGCCACCATCCAGCTCCATCATCAGAGCCAAGTTACCATATAGGATCAAAGTACTCGTCAATACGAATCAAACGAGACCAAACTTAAAGGGGTTGTGTCGTTTTATTGCCAAGTTCATATGGACACCTTCCAGCTCCGTCATCAGACCCTGGTTACAATTTAGGATCAAAGTACTCGTCAATACGAATCAAAAAAGCCCAAATTCGAAGGGGTTGTGGCGTTTTATTGCCGAGTTCTTATGGCCACCTTCCAGCTGCATCATCAGACCGTGGTTACCATAAAGGATCAAAGTGCTCGTCAATAAAAATCAAACGAGCCTAAACTCGATTGGGTTGTTGTTTCATTGCGGAGTATCTATGGCCACCATCTAGCTCCATCATCAGAACCTGGTAAATATGTAGGATCAAAGTACTCTCGACAATGAGTCAAACGAGCACAAACTCGATGGGGTTGTGTCGTTTTATTGCGGAGATCCATTGCCATCTTCCAGCTCCATCATCAGATCGTGGTTACCATAAAGGATCAAAGTGCTCGTCAATAAAAATTAAACGAGCCTAAACTCGATTGGATTGTGTTGTTTTATTGCGGAGTATCTATGGCCACCATCCAGCTCCATCATCAGAGCCAGGTAAATATGTAGGATCAAAGTACTCGTAACCATGAATCAAACGAGCACAAACTCGATAAGGTTGTGTCGTTTTATTGTGGAGATCCTATGGCCGCCTTCCAGCTCCATCATCAGAACGTGGTCTCCGTATAGGATAAAAGTACTCGTGAATACAAATCAAAAGAGCCCAAACTCGAAGGGGTTGTGTCGTTTTATTGCCGAGTTCCTATGGCCACCTTCCAGCTCCACCATCAGACCGTGGTCTCCGTATAGGATAAAAGTACTCGTGAATACAAATCAAAAGAGCCCAAACTCGAAGGGGTTGTGTCGTTTTATTGCCGAGTTCCTATGGCCACCTTTCAGCTCCACCATCAGACCGTGGTCACCATATAGGATAAAAGGACTCTTAAATACAAATCAAAAGAGCCCAAACTCGAAGGGGTTGTGTCGTTTTATTGCCGAGTTCCTATGGCCACCTTCCAGCTCTACCATCAGACCGTGGTCTCCGTATAGGATAAAAGTACTCGTGAATACAAATCAAAAGAGCCCAAACTCGAAGGGGTTGTGTCGTTTTATTGCCGAGTTCCTATGGCCACCTTTCAGCTCCACCATCAGACCGTGGTCACCATATAGGATAAAAGGACTCTTAAATACAAATCAAAAGAACCCAAACTCGAAGGGGTTGTGTCGTTTTATTGCCGAGTTCCTATGGCCACCTTTCAGCTCCACCATCAGACCGTGGTCTCCGTATAGGATAAAAGGACTCTTAAATACAAATCAAAAGAGCCCAAACTCGAAGGGGTTGTGTCGTTTTATTGCCGAGTGCCTATGGCCACCTTTCAGCTCCACCATCAGACCGTGGTTACCATACAGGATGAAAGTGCTCGTCAATAAAAATTAAACGAGCTTAAAATCGATTGGTTTGTGTCGTTTTATTGCGGAATATCATAGCCGGGTCCACACCGGACGATCCATCGCGCTCCGATCGCGCGCGGCAGCAGCGCGATCCAAAGATGCAGGCGGTGTGGACGTGCCGCGCGCGATCCATGCGCACGTATTGGAGCGCGCGCTCCCTACCTCGCGCGATCCGTGTGCGGTCGGTTTTACATGCCAGCCTCAAAGGTGCCTCAGTTGCGTGATGCGCGCGGTGTGGACGGTTGTGTTGGTTCGTGCGATCCACCTCGCCATGGACATCTCAGAAAGTCGCCGTTTGATATCGCTTTATAAAGAATTTAAATGTTTATGGGATCCCAAAGATTCTAATTACACCAATAGAGGTGTTAGAGATGATGCTTGGCGTCAGATTTCTCGTGAAATGGGGAATAAGTCGATCGAGAACCTAAAGAAAAAAATGCGATCTCTGGCGGGAGGCTACAGAAGGGAGAAACACAGAGAGAAGCAAAGCCGTATAACTGGATCCGGTAAGAAAACAAAGCTACTTTTTATCTGTAGGTATTAAAATTATATATTTTATTATAAGTAATTACATCATAATATTTACTGTGGATTTCACGTGATTTCGCTTTTTACATTTAAGCTGTTAGAAATACACGTGGTTATTTTAATGAGTAACTTGTTTATTTCAGGTGCTCAAGATACATATAAATCAAAGCGGTTTGCGTATGATGACTTCGACTTTATGGCGGATAAAAATGAACCCGGAACCACACGCGATACATTGGAACATGTGAGCTATTAGTTTACTGATATTCATTTTGCCAAACTATTGTATGGTTTGTAACAAAGTGTCTTGCTAAGTGGGACCGTATTGTAGTGGCATTTTCTGTTGCTCTTCTTGGTACGACGGCCATCGGTTGTAGCGATTGTGATGGCGGTTCATTTCGCCAGCTTCCAGGTATTACATCTCCATTCTCCTGTACTGTATCAAACGTTCCTGGCGATATAAAGTTAGGATTACTGCGTAAGTAGTTATATAGATGAACCGTTGCCAGCACGACTTTAGTCGCAGTTTCTGGTTCCAAAAGCATAGGTTTACGCAGGACTCTGTAGACAGAACTAAGTACTCCAAACGCGTTTTCAACTACTCTACGTGCTCTTGACAGTCGGTAGTTGAAAATTCTTTCACAAGAACCCCTTTCCCGTGTACCATCGTATGGTTTCATAGTATAATCATTAAGCTGAAAAGCTTTATCACCTAGTATATAATAGGGTACCTCAATTTTATAGGGAACTTGCAATATCTCCGGTGGAGGAATATTTAGCTCTTTTTTTTCAAGTTTTTTATATAAATTTGTGCTTTTGAACACGCCTCCATCTGATATTCTGCCTTTAGTCCCAACATTCACATACAGGAACCTATAATTTGCATCTACTAATGCAAAAAGAACAATACTAGGAAATAATTTGTAATTATCAAAGTCGTTGCCACTATTAAAAGGCGATTGTATAGCGACGTGTTTGCCGTCCATCGCTCCTATCACGTGTGGGAAATTCCACTTATTCTCGAATTGCTGAGAAACTGTACGCCATTCTTCTTTAGTTGACGGCACCTGAAAATAAAGGAGATCTTAATTATAATATAAAGCTGAAAATAAGAATAAGCAGTAAATAGTAATAATAATTGTTGTTACAGGTAGAATCTGATACGACTGAAGGGGAACTTGAAGTTAATACTATAGTGAGCGAAAACGAGAACAGTAACAGTACTAGTGACACACAACCGGAGAGAGCCAACCACCACACAGATCAGAGTAGAGAGCAGAATGATCAGAATGCACAATCCAGTGTCCAAACAACAAACAAAAGAACAAAAAAAAGAAAGAAAACTACTTCTAATAATGCAGATGACATATCAGATGAAACTCTTTCAGAGGCTTTCCAACTTCTGCAACAATGTGCTCAGCCACCACAACCGGAAACTGATTCTTACATTGCTTTCGGGCAGTATATATCTACTGAATTGCGCAAATATGATGCAGTAACATTAGTTAATGTCAAAAATGCTATATGCCAAGTTATTTTTCAAGCTGACACAGGAAGATATGGGGATAGCAATTATGGATATTACACTAATTCATATCCTGGCACACCAATAGCATCCACTTCATCACAGTCCCAGTCTCTACAACCTCAAAATTATCCAGCTCCAATTCCACAGACATCACCGTCTGCTCATCTAGCCTCCAATTCATCGCAGTCCCAGTTTCTGAAACCTCAGGATTATTCACTTCCACAGTCACCACCGAATTAAATAAGTACCTACCTATATCATGTTTTCAAAAAATAATTAATAATTGTAAACATGTTACTTCTTTAAATTATGATTGTAATACACTACTTTTTTATTGAGTAATAAAGTATGGTTTTACTTACCTTTACATAATCATTTAACAGGTCAATGATGGCTTCACAAACTTCAGGAATAATTATCGATATAGACTGTTTGGAAATGCGGAACAGATACTGCAAACTGACGTACGAATCTCCAGTTGCTAAAAATCTCAATGTTAGTAATAATCTTTCCTTCACAGTAATGGCATCTCTATAATTTGTATCATTCTTTCTTAGCTTGTTATTTAATAATGAACACAATATCTCAAATTGATTAGCATTCATTCTTGCAAAATTGTGTTCAACTTTATCTGACACTAACTCTGCGTACAGCTGAGTCCCAGATTCCAAGCGATTTTTGTAAATTTGTTTCACCCAAAACCGTCGTTTTCTTTTTTGTGATTTTTTGCGCAAGCATTTAAGCAAAATAAAAGTTACTGCTGCAACGGCAAGACGCCGCCGTTGTACGTGTGACTCCATATCGTACAAGAGTTAGACTGGCTGAATCACGGATCGCCTTAGGATCGCTTGGAGCGCATATTTGGGATCGCAAGTTTCCAAGAGTGGATCGGCCTAACACGATCCACGATCCACGCTCCGCGATCCTGGATCGCGGATCGCGGGATCGATGGATCGTCCGGTGTGGACCCGGCTAATGGCCACCATCCAGCTCCATCATCAGAGACTGGTAAATATGTAGGATCAAAGTACCCGTCACCATGAATCAAACGAGCACAAACTCGATAGGGTTGTGACGTTTTATTGTGGAGATCCTATGGCCGCCTG
The DNA here is from genome assembly GCA_949316375.1 of Mythimna vitellina. Taxonomy (NCBI): domain Eukaryota; kingdom Metazoa; phylum Arthropoda; class Insecta; order Lepidoptera; family Noctuidae; genus Mythimna; species Mythimna vitellina. Next base: position 20,225,167 of record OX438692.1, read on the forward strand.
CCAGCTCCATGTCATCGTAATATTGCATTGTCATGCAATTTACACCTGTATACAAAATTTCAGGTCAATCGGTTGAAGATATCTGCTTCAAAATTGGGTTGCAAGATTTGAGCCGAACATACATAGATACATACATTGCAAGTTAATAAAAAGCTTGTAAAATAGCCTCGGTTTGACCATATTAGCCGAATTGAAAGCCAAAGTGGCTGCTAGGAAACCCGGCGTTCTTGCAAAGGTCTGACGCCGCGGCGGTACTTTACACCGGGACAGCTTCTAATGTTATACAAGGCACAGGTTCGATCGTGTGTGGAGTACTGCAGCCACATATGGGCTGGTGCTGTAAAATGCCATCTAGCAGCTTTAGACTCAATGGAAAGGCGTACGAAGAGGCTAATTGGGGATCCAGATTTGGTTAAGTCCAATCTACAAAGCCTGGAGCACAGGCGTATAGGGTAGCCAGCCTTTCCGTATTTTATAGTATGCATTTCGGAGTATGTGCAGGATTTGCGTGACTTGATTCCACTATCTGATAATTCGACGTACGGTGACTATCCACCTCTACGTTGTTGAAACCTCGCGGGTCGGGCTAAGCGTTTCGCCTCGTCGTTTATACCGCGTAAATCGATAAACTGGAACAATTTGCCTGCTGTGGACTTCCCGTCCGATTATAATTTAGGTGTCATCAAGGCTAGAATGAATAGGTTCTTAATAATTAAGTGTCTCACCATCAACGATTGCATCACCATCAGGTGAGATTGCAGTCAAGCACTAGTTCATATCAATTCAAAAAAAGAATAGAGAACAAAGAAAGCGTTGGCTTTACATTCTCTTTGGAACAAAGTTCCTTCTTTCTTACCCAGCACTAAGTCGGTTGAATAGAACTTCCGCCTTTCACTGCTGAAACCCAATGGGTCTCTGGCGCACAACGCTAAAAATTGTTTTTTTTTTTAATTTGCAATAAACTAGTGCTTGACTGCGATCCCACCTGATGGTAAGCAGTGATGCAATCGTTGATGGTGAGGCGCACTAGTTTATTAAGAACCTATTCACTCTAGCCTTGAAGAAACCCAAAATTATAATCGGATGGGAAGACTTCAGCAGGCAAATTGTTCGAGTCCTTCGATGTACGCGGTATAAACGACGAGGCGAAACGCTTAGTCTAGACCGTAGAGGTAGTAAACCTATTTGCTTCTTTTTTACGAGATCTAAGACACTGCGCCGTCTCCGAAGCAGAGTTGCATTGCAAACTTAAAGGAAATAAAAAACACAATAATATAGTCTTAGCTTTTATTTTCTTGTAAGAATGTCGGATACAAATAGCTAATTCCGTATCAAATTTTTAATAAAATGCCACAGTATAAGGAGAAAAATTGTATATACTATAAATAGAAGCATTTTGGACGCCATACAAGTACCCTTGACGCTTCCTACAGTAAATATTACTTTATGTATGTCGATATGGCCCGGTAGAGCGCAAAGTTTACCAACGAAAAGACAGGCACATTAACTTATACCTATTAATAAAATATAAGTCTAAACAATAAATCAATCCCCTTAAATCACGAGTTGTGATGTATAGTAAGATGTGCTCCAATACGTTCGCATACTATTAGCTGCCATTGCTTGTTCAAAACAAAATAGATTATTCCAATTATGGTACAAAATAAAATTGCAAACTGGTTATATAAAATACAAAAAAAAAAGTATTAAAAAGCTAAAAAAATATTGCATAAAACTTTCATTCGTACAACATTATAATTTATTAAAATTAATATTTACTGAATATACAATTCAATTTAAGTGACACACTGAAAGGTGATTCAACAATTATTTTTCTTTATAATATTAATATAAAATTGGCAATAAAAATGTTTACTCCAACTAGCAGTGGAAAATCTAAATGCTATTCATAATAAAATATATTCTAGTCATTACTAATTGTCAAAAACATTTCTAATGCTATCACCTAGATACAATCTTTATTATATTAAAAAAGAAATAAATAGGCACATCACATTCACTCCGAATGTCCGAAATACTAACTTAACGAGCTAAATTAGAATATTAATTTCACATTGTTCTCTTAACTATAAATTACTTAAAACAATCCACAATTATATTGTAGTATTGCTGGATACAACAAACGTTGCTATGGCGTTCCGGATTTTGTACTAACATAAACATTCATCATTATATTTTGTTGTATGGATGTGTCGGGCCTGTTGCAAGCATCTTGTGAACATAAAGCTCCACCCTCGGGTAGACATGTTAAAAATAGATCTAAGAACAATTAAATAATGACGCCAAGATAATCTCAATTAATAGAAAATTCTCGTGATACTGTTAAGTACAGAATAAGCATCTATTTAAAATTTTAACTAAATAATACACAACATTGCAAAGAAAATTACATCCAAAGTAGTCGCCATAATATAAACATGCAAGCCATATAAATCAATAGTAAATTATATTAGAGTTAACATAATAAAATGCAAATATACCTTAGAACACGAAGGAATTAATTAATACATAAATGTACAGAAAATGCTCCTAATTGGATATTTTTTGTATACCTAGAGTAACCAAATTGACTTTAACTATTAAGAACTGAATTCATGGCAGTACTTTTAGCTGTCTAGGTATAGAAGAAAAAGTTTACGCTATAAATACGTTTACGAATTATACTACTTGTAAAACTAAACGTTGTCACTGTTATACAATTGCTGTCAAATGATAAAAAGTACCGGTATGTCGTTGTGAATCGGTGGTTTGAATACCAGTCGAACGATACGGTAGAACATGTTGGAATATAGAAGAATGGCGGAATTTTGTGCCGGTATCAGTACCGGATGGTTTCGAAAAGCTCGTGGTCGCGTGTCGTGTCGTGTGAACTAGTTGGTCTCGGCGGTGGCGGCGGGCGGCGGCACCGGCACAGTGAGCGGGGAGCGTTGTCGGTCAAACATCTCGAGGATCAGCTTCGGGTCGGTGCCGGCTGGGACCGTCACGGTGCCCGTCTGTGTGAACACGCCTTATGAGTACCAACGCACGTTCTTCTCGGCAACTCGTGACGTCCGCGCGTGTTTACCAGGGTCTACTGCAGATTATTGCCAAAACGATATCTTTTATAACTCTTGCTTCTTTGAACTACAATTTAGCCATGATGGTGAGTGATCCCTGTACGAACAGCACACGAACGGACGCCACAACATTGCGTATACGTTGAGTTAGTTGGTTAAAACACAATATAAATTTAGTTATTTTTAGTATGTAGAAAAAGAAACTGGAAATAAGAGAATCTTAGAGGTTAATAACAGAGGCATATGAAGCTAAAAAATCTATAGAAAAAGTTACTACATTACTTGGTATAGAGAAGGGCGTTCATGCAAGGTAATGTAGTAGTTATTGTACGTAAGTAACTATGAAAGCAAAGTGTGGGGTACCTCGATGCGCGTGATGACTCCTTCCTCGCGACTGTGCTCTAGGACTACAAACAAAACACAAAGCGCCCGTCAAACATACAAACGGATAAACATGTAACATAAACATATAAAATGGTGTATGAAGCGATTTAATTTTAAGGTTTAATTTTTTTTTATAACTTAAACGGTAGGCAGAGTGGTAGAAAATGAACATTTTGTACTGGAATACAAAAGATTAATTAAGAACGATAAAATGATAATAAACATATGAATATAGTGAGCAGGAGGTTATCAAGTTTCTGAAAGAATTTTCATTTTTCATCTAGGTGATTTGATTGTCTGTTGTTATTTACGCTAACAAATCATAACACCTTTATGATCGCCGATTTACTGATCAGAAACTTGATTAGTTTTTCTCAGAAATAGTTCGTTTTCTATGACCATAATTTACTATACAATAAAAATATTATTTTGCGCGTATTGCAAAAGCTTTGCTTTATAAACATTATAATATAATTTTTATACAAAATAAGCCAATTCATAGCGTATATTTCGCATCCATGCAAATCATATTTTTATTGGTGGGGGAGATTTAAATCCTGAGAATTAGGCATAGTAGCCTTGATATACGTCGAATATGTCTATAGAAGGATTGTGCCTTCTCTAAATAAGTCGGGAAACTATTTGAAATCTAGTGTATTCGTGTCAAGAAAATAGTGAGTCATCGTTAGCTTAGCCACGCCCCTTCACCAATCAGATCATAGCAAATTAGAACACCGAGTTCCATTGACCAGTTGATGTAAGTACTTCAGACAGTACTGCCGCGTCAAAAGTCAATTTAAAAAATAAATACCTAAGCTATTCGTGAAAATAAAAGTGAAAATTCAGACTATTATGATTAAATTTTAAAATAGTTACGAAAATCGCCCTTCCTGACCCGTCTATCGTCAACCTGAACATGGTCTTATTTAAAAGCTTGTTGGTTCATCTAATGCAGTCCAACACAATGTTTTATAAAGAGGTAGTGCGAAAAAGAGAGATAAAACCTGAAAGCTCAGTTGGCATTCGGTAATTCCGTCATTAACTCAAATATTTCACAAAACTTATTCCAGGAAAGACGTGTTTTTTTTTTAAACTTTAAACAGCTTTTGAAAAGTTTTTGTCATTCAGAATCTTTTATGTTCTGATTTCACAAGATTATCTGTTTCTAAAATATCTAGACAAAGATGTGTAATAAATAGTAAAATAATGTCATAATCACATAACAGCGGTTGTATGAAAATGTATCTCGAGTTGGATGCTCTTAATATTATTTTTTGAACATACTGTGTAATCAAGCTTTGATATTAATGGTTTAATATTTATCTCATTATGAATACGCCTTTACTTTGCAGTAGCACTGATGACGTCACTGTTTTCTTAACATGCATAGACTATAGTTAAGAAGTACTTTATATCTAACGCGGAAAATAATAAATAATGTATGTACTCTATTCGAAATAAGTTTAGACATTTAAACAAACCTTTTTTACTGCCCGGTCAATCGATTTTGACTTCTATTCCGTAGGCATAAGAATGGCATCAAAAGGAAAGAGTGGTTGCAGAACCAACTTTTTACCGCAGCTGCCATTTATCATGCCACCAACACAATAAAAGTAAAAACTAGTTGTACGGATGGTAAAATAGTTTTTTTTAATTGTCTAATTTTATTCGAATGGAGTAGGGTAAACGCGATAGTACATTCAAAACTGCTAACTGATTAATGCACTTTTGAATCTACTATCTGGTAGGTTATTGCTTATTTTAGACCGCCAAAGTTGAAATGGCCAACAACTGTATAGGGGCTAATAATTGAAGCGTTGCCCCTATAGTATCTTTGAATACGGCCACATCATCACTCATCTACCCAGTAGGTGTGTTCTACATGTGTTAGTGACGTCATACTCACTGTTCTCGCTAGTAGAGTTGGTTGTTGTGGTAGTGGTGGTGGTACCATCGCCGTTGGAGTCGTTGACCGTAGTGCGCGTGGTCGTCTTCACCACCATGGAAGACGTGTTCACTTGCGAGTTCTAGATGTGGAGGTTTTTGTTGTAATATGTGATAGGTAAGTTTTAACTGTTATTTTTTTTTGCTCAATGTAGCAGAAAGTATCATCCAAATCATAAAGTGTTAAATCACATTCATTATAAACACACACACACATACATATTATACACTACACATATTTCAATAAAAATATCACTTTTATGTCAAAATAAGATTCACGTTTATGTGCCGCAAAATGCGATTATGTTTAAAAGGGTGTGTGAGCCTGGAGATCTGTCATACAGGTCTCGAACCTAGTTCAGACTCCAGCTCTCACAAAAGTTTTTAGCCTTCAGGCAAAATTTATAAAATAAACTTGTTACAATGTACCTTTATGAGAGAAGACGTTTGTATATTGTTACTAGCTGACCCGGAGAACTTCGTACCACCTAATAGTAAGAATAACACCATCTAATGGTATTACCAGAACAGCATAATTCATTTTATAATGACATTTTAATTAGAGATGGCGTTGTATTCGGTTTTTTTTGTGATTTTTTTATTTTTTCTCACCGTTTAAACCTTTCCAGGACTATCTCGAATATTTCAAGACCAAAATTAGCCAAATCTGTCCAGCCGTTTTTGAGTTTTACCGATTCATTTTTATATATATTATTATAATTAAGCTATAAAACGGGAAAATACCTGAGCGATCTATCTTCTTAACACTTTTAGCAGCATTTTTAAAAGCTCTATAAAGAGTGGTCATACGATTATGTTTGCACTACGCGGGCCCAGTGCGGGTTGGTGAACGTTCATGTCTTTGAATTTTTGTTTCTAGGACATACCGGTTTCCTCACTACGTTTTCCTTTACCGTTTTTGAGAGCTGTAGTTATGAAATAAATTACACAAAGTAATGCGCCTGGCTGGGTTTAAACCCGCGACCTACAACTCGTAAGTCGGGGCCTTTACCACTCGGCCACCACTGCTCTCATCATCGTCGTCATCATCATCTCGCAGGCGTACACCAAGCGTATAATGACTAATACGCGTCTATGAAGCTACGCGTCCGTGGGCAGTAGGCATAATTTTGGCCTACGATTATACGAGCTTGTAGGATAATTGTGGTAGTTACAGTAATATGTGTCTCACCTGTAAGTTAATGTTCAACTCGGGCGCTCCCTGCGGCTCGGGCGCAGCGTTAGTGTGGTCGCGCACCGAGTCCACCGTGATGTCGGCCGACACCGCCGTCACGTCGTGAGGGGCTTCTGATATCTCCTCCTGTGAAAACATACATTTGGTTGATCAAAAAGTGTTTGAAAATGCAAGTATTAAGGTTGAAAACAAAACGTTAACTTTAACAGGCGTATAGAGAAAAATATTCCTCCTATTTCTTGTACGGATCAAAAGAATATGGGAAATCGCCAAAAACCCTTCCAGCTGCTTTTTAGAATTTTTTTGCTGACTGTAATTTATTTTTTCACAAAATTTGTAAATGCAGTTCAGTATATATTTAAAAGTTATGGATAGTCAGGAGAATATAGGAATGAACCTAAGTAAGCTGTAACTACAACGATTCCCTTACCCATCTCAAAAATACACGCTGTATTTCCAAATGTGTAATAGAGTCCAAAATCTATCTATACATGTTGTAAACGGCGACGTCGGCCATATGCATTATATGTATAGTTTTCTAGCCATGTTGTACTGTTGTGACGATTCATTTTCAGTATTTTTTTCTTTGTATAGTAAAAGTAAATCCTGTAAAGTATAGTAAAAGTAAACAGTTGTAGAAATAGAGTCGCTTTTGTTATTCTGACCTTGTGTTCACCGTTAGTTAGGGGGGCCTCGTCTATCGCGCCGCGCAGCGCGGCTGCCCATGGCGACAGGATGATGTGACATTGAGCGATCGTTACCTGAACACAACACAAATAAAAATGAAACTGTGAGTTAATACCGCCCTTCTCAACATCGCCGCGCGCCGGCGGCAGTGACCGAGGGGTGCGGGGACAGCGAAAAGGCAGATCGTGCGGGGGCTGGCGGGCCCCCGCACGACACCCCAGTCAGCTATTGTACGCCTCCACGCACAGTTATGCGACACGAGTTCTTTTTACCTTTGTTCAACCGACCATTGCATTTTTTTTCTTTACATATTACATTATACTTGTTTTACAGTACAGCTTTTATTTTTCACCTATCGTCGCGACCACTATGAAATATTGAATTTGCGGCTTTGCTAAAATACATTGGCAATGAATTTTTAACCAAACATAAACAAAAGAATCAATTATTACTTTAATTATTTTATCCCCAGATTACTATTTCCTACTATTCACGTTAAGAAAATGGTGACTTATTAATGCTGCTGTAAGGTTAAGGTGAATTCATACTGGAGTAAAAATTAAACCATTAATATTAAAGCAAACTTTTTACAATTCACTTCTTTTTTTTTTAATAATAAGTAATTATTTTATATTTTTTAAATTTATTCAGAATCTTCAGAATTTACTTTTATTTTTACGAATAGGTGAGGTTTTCGTTTTTGAAATTGACAATAGAGTCGTCTGTACTGTCTAAAGGGTTTACTTTAACTGGTCAATGTTCACCCGGCTCTCTATAATACGGCCGTTCTAACTTGGCGCCCGTGAACATAGGCTCTGCGAACTTTAGCGCATGTACAGTCGTAAAATAAACTGTTATTGACGTTATTTTTTTAAAACCTAAATACGAATAAAATTTTACTAATACAGGGACCAAGTACAAATAAAATAAATATTAAAACACTTTCAGACAGAAAGCTACAAAAATAACTTATGAATTAAAGAAACAAACCTAACACTACACAAAAAACTTAACAATGTATTAATAAAAACCAGCGAAAACTTTTGTCACCGCCTGTGCTCAAGACAGAGACAGCGACACGAACACGACACCAATGCTAACGTGTGAGTGAGACACATTACCGCGTCCCGAGCATTGCCGATTATGCACGAAGTTTTACGGAGTAAAGAAAAAGGGATGTCCAATATGCGCGTCTGAGGGTGTTGTTTAATCGATTATTTTTCAAATCGATTGAAATCTAATTATAAAAATATATTTTATTAAATTTTATAAGGAGGTTTAAAATATTCTCAAACAGTCGTTATTGTAGTAGTCGTTTATAATTAACTGATATTTAACTAAATCATATCTTTCAACCAAGAAAATATGTATAATATTATTAGTTTTTTTATTATTAAAGTCGAAATCTCGTTTACTAACGACAACATTTACTATGTTTGTAAATCTATTTCGTTCAATATGTCATATAAACAAAAATCAATAAATTCCAAATCGATAAAAATCGATTGCGATATTTGATTGAATAAAGGGTCGATTGTGTTTACATAGAGTCAATCTCTAGCTTACACCTCCGCCCCGCGCACGTCGCCTCATGCCACCATTTTGTTCCTAAAAAACGTTCGTGCGCAGCCTTCTGCGCAAACTTCAGGGCCGCCAAATTAAAACGGCCGTACTGTAATTTACTATGATCTAATTGGCGTAGCTGAGCTAAGTGACAACGATGAGTCACTATTTTCTTAACAAGTATGTTATTTTAATACTATATAATACATGTTTTAATATGACTTTTCTTAGATCGTACAGCTTAAGGTGATTGCTACGGGTTGTTCGTGGCCATTTTCCCGCTAGATGGCGCTGAAGTCAACATTTTCAGTTTTATTTTGTTTTGAGTGTAATTGAAACAATATTAAGTCACAGAAATAGTACAGCGTAAATCGGACATTCCACTTTATCGAAGTTAGTCAAATTATAGTCTCAAAACCCATCTGATTCGCCATTTTTCGAAATACTAATATCCAACTCTGCTTATAGTATCGTTTACACACACATAGACACGAACGACTACTTTAAAATCTAACAAAATTACCACTAGATGGCGTGCATTTAAAAGTTATAAGCCTGGTTTCTGTAGAAATTATAATTATGTCTGGGGGAGTACCTGTTATGATTATATTATAAAAATAAAAGGCGGTATTTCAGGTGTAAACTATTTAATTGACCTCTAATTTTGTGAATCAAATGAATGTCAAGAATGCATTATAAGACAGTTTTATTTTATTACCTTTTATTACATTATTTAAAATAACATATTCCAACTAACAATTATTACAAGTAATTATAGAGACATAAATGCTTGATACATGACCATTTACTAAAAAACAATCTTTTTCAAAATTAATTACACACCAGTACAAGACAAACGCTAGAAACTCTATTTCATAAACAAGACAACAAATTTAAAACACAAATTAGAATAAGAGATTGCAACCAAGAAGGTGGAAAAATGTTTGATAATATCTAAGCATCCATAATCACATTTTTATTCTTGTAAAACTTAAACATAACTAACAAATGGTTATACATATCTGCTAAAGTATTGTTTTAATTGTAAAGGAAATAAAAAAGCTACAAAGTTCTTTTCATTCACTCTATGATTGTAAACATTGATAATGTAGATTCTAAACATACAATTAAAACAATCATTTGATCCTGAAGTTCTTGTCCGGAAAACCACCACTTAACAGCTGCTGCAAAAGAAAATGACTATACTTAGTATATTTTGTGTGTAACTTTTTATGTGGATGTTGAAGAACAATTTTCCACAAGAAAAAATTAATATAGATTGAAATTTATGGAAATTATGAAATAAATAAAAAAGAGTAATAATTTAGTGTACCTTTCATATCTATACATTTCACATTTTTTTGACCATGGTTCAAAATGATTTCTGGCAGAATACAGTATTTTAAAAAGTCTAATGGCTTTGGCATCATATTGCTGATAAATTCATTATCTCGACAAACTTCTATAACTGTCTAAGGTTCATTGACTGAAATAAAACATTTGAAGTAGCATTTATCCATGTTACTGACACGCATTCATCCTTGAACCTGAAATAAATTTAATATTATAGTAAGAGTAATTATCATGCTAAAATATAGTGGACATGCAATAGAATTATAAATTTTATTAATTCTGCTAACCATTCTTCACACCATATTCTCAATTGTAGTTCATCAATATCAATTGGATCACTCGGTTCAGGTCCATAATTCTTGTCTGGTTTGTGTTTTTTTCTCTTCGAACAAAAAATTGTTTGAGTGTTGACAAATCTTATCGTATTCTGCTCTGTTCCTTTCGCTCTATGTATTTTTTTAAATGTGTTCCTGGACTCTGTGTGGTCTGCTTTTTCCATGCAGTCTTATACCATTTGTGTCCAGTAGCAAGCGATAGCCCTGAAAATAAAATATAATTTTACTAGAAAATATGAAAAAAATAGATAGAAATTATATGTATGTTATGTACAATATAAGTATAAGGAAACAGTACTGGTAAACATAACATTTCTTTTTGGTTCCAACTTCTGTTTGCTCTAATAGAAAAGTAAATGTATATAGTATTTACCTGCCACATGAACACGTTGGTACGATCCCCCTTTACCTAGATTAATTCGTTTTCCTCAGCTGATTTTATTTATTACGCTCATAAAGTTTTCTGCCACATTTGTCGTCTCATTTGACAAAAGGCCTGCCTTCAAGGCAATTTTTTCATTGGTGGCATAAATCAGTGCCCACACTTCTGGAGCATCCTTTTTTTAGATCTTCTACGAAGTTTCCTTCCTTGTTTTCAGTTCCATTGACATTGCAATAATAGTCCTTGCAGTTCAGTCACCATATAATCGTTTGAATGCGCTTTTCACTCTTTATGTCAATTTACGGACGCCTGAATATTCGTGGCGTTTGGTACGCTATCTTTCTCGCAGCATCAGACAGTAGGAACCAAGATGTAAACCTAAACTGAAATACACAAAAACAAATGATATACAAGACAATATATGTATATATGTGAATATGTTAGGTACTTTTATAAATTCGGAATTCGTTCGAAATGCAATCTCATGTCATGCAAAGTAATGTCCGTAGATAATACAGAGTATTACAAATATTGACGTTCCAAATTACGTTCAAAATTACATTCGCATTTTGAGAAAATTATAGCAGTAAAATTTTACTTACCCAAATAATTTTGATATAATATTGATTGACAATTAAGAAAATAATATCTAGTGGGGATAAATCCCTGCAGAACAACCATAAATAATAAATCATAATCCATAATTATATGTAACGGAATGCACATTATGACGCGATATAGTTTTACTTGGTACATACCAAGTAAAACTAATGTTTGTTTGTCCATCGATAACTATTTGTATTACTAATCTGAAAAAAGAATATGACAGGAAATATATATATTTAAAGCGACTTATAAATTTGATTTACATATGATAGATAATATATTATAAAGTAAAAAAAAAAATTATATACTTGATATTAATTAAGTATAACTTAACGAATCAGTTAATAATATCGATTGGTGATTTCTATGAGAAGATTTTAGTTTGTAATAAATAGCCAGCTAAACTCACGGGCCGACTTGCTAATACCACCGAAAGATTGGTACCTACTTTTATTTTAAAATAAAATTGCGTCTATGCAACTTTTACTACAATACATTGCTATAATTACATTAAATTGGAATGAAATACATACAAGAAATATTTGTTCGAATCTATGAAAATGCATAAAATTCAAAACATACAAGAAATTCCGCGCGTAAAACCTATCACTGCTAGCCTAGAGCTTCAAAATGTATTTTATTACAAGTCAACCGAATTATCGAATCGAACGAAGTTTGGCAACGGTTTTTCTTAGAAACATTACGGGTCAAAGGGTCAAGTAGGAAGGAACTAGGAAGTACGGCAACGTCGCGTTTTGTTTCTCGTAGGTTTCGTTTGACGAAATTGTTGCTAGTAACAATAATAATAACTAACGCTAACAATATTTGACAACAACAATGTTTTATGTTTTCGTTTATGATAGTTAGTTTTACGTTATTATAATGCTTTTTTTAATGGAAACCATTATTATAAATTTAGTAAAGATTTTTCAAATTTACAATATCGGTTGCACGCCATCTAGCGTTAAGTATTATAATCTATCGCATTCATGGCGGCAAGCTTGGTTGTCAAATCGCACTCACACTAGTAAACAAAATGTCTAATTTTGCCCGGTTTTCTAGACTGTTTTTCTCAATATATAATGCAAATTATTTACCAAAAAGTTACACGCGGAACTATTTCATTGTAGAAAAGTGATAAAGTGATTCGTTTTGAGCAAAAAGTGTCTATGTACGGAGTATAGTTCGAACGAAAAATGTATGAACAGGCCAGCGGAACATTCACCTTAACGTAAAGTAACAAAAAGTGTATACCTTCGTAGCTGAAAGGGTGATCCGTTGTAGTTCCGATGATGAGTGCAAGTACAGAGCTTCACCTCGTTTCGAGAAGCATAAACTTGAAATACCACTGAAACAAAACAAGTCTGTGAAAATTGCGACGCATTACTGGTACTTAATCTTAGTCACGCATATGTAAAGCGTAAGTGTAATAAGATGATAAGTTAATAGATGCATCTGATTAATTTCTCATTAAATTGCACTGCCTAATAATGCAAAGAATGCTAATACAATACGTCAGCGACTTACTTGATATCCTCCTTACGCACGGCCGCAGCGTTGAGCTGCCTCCGGAGCTCGGGGCTGAGCACCAGGCAGTCACCCAGGTTGGTGAGGCACAGCAGGCACCACTCGCGGTGCCGCGCGCCCGAGCCGCCCGCTCCTGACGACACGCCCTGCCCGCACTCAAACCACGCGAATGCTGTGCGACGAACCTAAACAAACACATAAAGAATAAACTTTATTGTACACCAAAATAGTAACAAAACGTTTACACTAACCCACCCCACCTACAGCCACACACCCCCCAGACACACACAGCCTACTAAAGATACTCTAAGATTCTTATCTTAGACTTTAATTTTACTTTTCCTTCCCTATCGACCTTTCGTCAATGTGAGCATTTTTGAAAAGCTTGTAGTTTTATTCAACGCAATGTTTGAAAAAAAAAGTAACGCGAAAAAAGAAAAAACGCCTGAACGCTCGGTAGGCATTCGGTAACTTCCGTCGTTTATTCGAATATTTCACATAACTTGTTCCAGGAAAGACGCCTCAAAGGTTTTTGGAAAAAGTTTTCGTCATTCAGAATGTCGATTTAGTGTGCAAGGTTTCTATAAATATATTTTCTTTACTTTTTTAATCTATGATTACTCTATAATGGGGCAAAGTTTATGCAGTGAAAAATAGCAGATTTTCAGGCCGATATTGGTTTAGTTTAACACAATTTCATGTTTTGTTTTTAGATAATAACCACAATATATCTGTGTTTCCAAAACTATCTAAAGAAAGATGTTTAATATCGTTAAAATCATGTAAGAGAACTTATGAACGTTGTATGGGAAATATCAATTTCATTTAAAAAAACAGAAGAAACAAGTTTAGGAACTATTTTAACAGAATGAAGAGAGAGAGAATTATCGATAAAAAAAGATTTTTTACACAACCAAATTGACAAAAGGCAAAATCAGGCTAATACAAAAGAGCAGGAACATAAGAAAATTTTAATCCAGTAAGTTCTTGTGTAAATACGTACCCTAGCGCCTTCGTGCGCGGTGAGCTTGTACTTGTTGTGCGGCTTGAGCGAGGGCAGCGTGAAGATCTTGAACTGTTCTTCAGACGTGATCACCACGCGGTGCGTGCCGCTTTCCGGCAGCGGTGACACTCCACGTTCCACCTGACGAAATATCCATAATTGGCATTTGTTTGTTTATCATCAAAATTATGCGAGAGAGCTAATTGTCAGCCTAGTTTTCAGCTGTCAATCAGCTCCGTCACACTAACATTGATAATGATAATGATTTTTATTAATTGTGTTATTTTTCTAAATATTATATTGTAATATAATAATGACTCTCTGCACGTGTTGGTTTCGACTGTAAGTGCAGAGAGTACCTGTCATAAATAAATAACATTATCACCAAGGGTACTGTTTCTCTTTCACGACCAAACGGCTGAATGGTCTTGGACAACATTTGGCACACAGGTAGACCGCGTCTTGAAATAGGACATAAGATACTTTTTATCTCAAGAGTTGCCTTGGTTTAATTCTCAATAAACTCCCCAGCAACACGTCTCCGTAGTTCAGGTTTTTTTTATTAAATAAAATGAATAAACAAATTGTTGCTATTGAGTAGAATTTAGTTGTTTTAGGCTTACATACAAGCCTAAAAGCATCAGCTTTTAGGCTTGTATGTAAGCCTAAAAGCATCACAACTAAATTCTACTCAATAGCCCTTTACACCGTGTCCTATGACATGACGTCCAAACGTGTAACGTGAATTCAGTACATGATTCTGGATCCCCCCACCGTGGTAGGTTGTTTCATTAGCGTTTTCCGAATATATGATTTTTTTTTTCATTTGAGTGTTTATGTTACCAGCAATCTGTATAATCCGGTATTTTTTTTGGGTACCCCGACACGGACAGGCCGGGTTAGAAGCCTTCGTGGTTAATTTTTTTTTATTACCATCTGGATATAGAAGCCTTACTTTAAACGTCGCAGACAGAAATAGGACCGTACTTGTAAGCAAATTACATTATGCTACTTATAGCTTTATTTATTTTTAATATCACGTAAATATTATTACCATGGGGTTTCCTTTCTTCCGAGGGTTACTATTCCCTTTATTTATTGTAAACACATATAAATGACATTTTTAAATATATATTTTTTTTAAACAAAATCGTACGTTATTATATTCATGACGACGTACCTCTAGCGGGTCAGGCAGCGGCACGGCGGCGCCGTCCAGCACGGTGATGCCTATGACGGGCGCCCTGTGCTTCAGCTGTATCTCCTTGGCGAGCTGGCAGGTGACGGGCTCGTCTTTCCTCTTGTTAGTGTTGGGCACGGTTATCGTGAACGCGTACACTGTGCCGTTGTTTGTGCCCGCCCAGAGGGTTGGTGTTGAGTTTTGTGCTGTAATATAAGAAGGATAAATGTTATTGCTGATGGTAGATATAAGTCGTTTAATATTTTAGCAGACTGCTAATGTGTGGCTAGGAAGAACCACATAGGTATCTTTCCAGCAATCATTTGGTTGTCGAAAAAGTTTCAGAGACTGTAAACGCATAAATATCAGAACTTTTAGAAAGAAATGTTGAATCAAATCAGTCAGAGGGACTAGACATATTTAGTAACAAGACCATATTTAGTAAAAATAATTGGAATATTTCACTTCACTGGTTTATGATTTTTTACGTGTGAAACCCTCAAAGGTTACTCTTTCTAACAACCTCGCAGTCCTAGCAGACAGACATCGGCCCTAACTGGCCCCATCAATTTTGCAGACATCTCTTTAAAGCGCGCGTGGAACACAACGCGTTGTCGCCCCGAGCTTGGTCCATCAACCTTGCTCGTCTTCAGGAAACCCTCGCTGGCTTACGCTGGATCTAAACCCAGTAGCAGTATATCCCCTAACTTTATGTGCATATGCTTTTTTTAGTAGTCAGTACGTACTGTTGATGAGGAATGTCCTGGCGAAGTACAGACAGCGCACCATAGAGCCGAACCCGTCGTCCGCGGGCCGCGCTTCTATGGCACGTTCTACTGGTTTCAGTTCTGCGTCTGTATCTGAAGCTGCCTTGTCTGTTGGCTTCTTAGGGATAGGCTGCAAAGAGAAAGAGGTAAGTTGATTTTAAAACAGTATATGTGTCGTCCATTGATCACGTTATGATTTGTAGCAACATCCCCTCCTACCTCCTAATACCTCCGCAATTCCTCCAGTAAAATCTTACACGATTGTTTCACCAAAGGGCGTTATACAACTGACGCTGATGTCACTTAAAACACATATTTGCAGCGTGGAAAGAGGCCCAAAGAAGCGATAAGATACTTTTTTGACCTCTCAAAGGCATTTGATCGCGTAATTCATGAAATTTTACTCCTGAAATTTGAGCAATACGGACTAGGTAAACTTGCAATCAGCTTAATAATTACAGGCAACAGCAAGTTCAAATAAATGGTTTTAATCCACAGGGTTTAAAAGTCAAAATGGGTGTACTACAAGGCCCAACACTGGGTCCTTTCCTCTTTTAAATTTTTAATATTTTGAATTGCATATTTTAATTTATTTATTTGAATTGTTCTCAAATGATAGAAGCGAGGAGTTGTGGAGGCTAAATTAAACACACAAACTACTTACTTGTGTGGGTGAGGTAGGACTGGACGTGGTAGTCTGTCGTCGCTGCGACCTTCCTTTCCGCAGTCTTCTGAACGACTCCCTCAACGACTTCTTGAACGATTTTCTCCTTGAAATTGGCGTGTCGCCAGCACCAGAATGATCTAAAAAAAAGAAAATTATTTAGTGAACTGAAAGAATTGGATCATTAATTTGTAAAACTATGTTACTTTCTGTGTAGAAACTAGTATGTCGTAGAACCAGATATTAGAAGATATGAATTTGACCTTTAATGTACTCATTGGGCTCGTGTCGTGGATTATAAGCCCATTGTCTCTTCTAGAGAGAAGATCTGTTCCAGCAGTGGAAACACTGATGATATGTTTTTCTGAATTTCAGTAGCAAGAGTGGCGATCTCTAGGCACATACTTTATAATTTGGAAATATACTACCATGTGATAGGCTTCTAGCGAGACAAACGACAGCGTCTCGTTTAGATTTAAGTCTCTTTCAAATAGTCGATTGCCTTTCGGTTTAGCACCGTTTGGTTCTGGAATTTAGTGTAATGCACTTAGCATAGTCAGTGCCGCCGCACACCAGGCCCCACTCCCACTGTGCGCCGAGCGCTGTCACTGCCGCCGGGGGGACCAGCTGTACTGCCGAGCTTGTACTCACCATGCGGGTTGAGCGTGCACTTGTGCAGCAGCGCCTTGGTGTTGATAGCGTCCACCAGCGCCAGCCCGTGCGCCGTGCCGCCGCACACCAGGCCCCACTCCCACTGTGCGCCGAGCGCTGTCACTGCCGCCGGGGGGACCAGCTGTACTGCCGAGCTTGTACTCACCATGCGGGTTGAGCGTGCACTTGTGCAGCAGCGCCTTGGTGTTGATAGCGTCCACCAGCGCCAGCCCGTGCGCCGTGCCGCCGCACACCAGGCCCCACTCCCACTGTGCGCCGAGCGCTGTCACTGCCGCCGGGGGGACCAGCTGTACTGCCGAGCTTGTACTCACCATGCGGGTTGAGCGTGCACTTGTGCAGCAGCGCCTTGGTGTTGATAGCGTCCACCAGCGCCAGCCCGTGCGCCGTGCCGCCGCACACCAGGCCCCACTCCCACTGTGCGCCGAGCGCTGTCACTGCCGCCGGGGGGACCAGCTGTACTGCCGAGCTTGTACTCACCATGCGGGTTGAGCGTGCACTTGTGCAGCAGCGCCTTGGTGTTGATAGCGTCCACCAGCGCCAGCCCGTGCGCCGTGCCGCCGCACACCAGGCCCCACTCCCACTGTGCTCCGAGCGCTGTCACTGCCGCCGGGGGGACCAGCTGTACTGCCGAGCTTGTACTCACCATGCGGGTTGAGCGTGCACTTGTGCAGCAGCGCCTTGGTGTTGATAGCGTCCACCAGCGCCAGCCCGTGCGCCGTGCCGCCGCACACCAGGCCCCACTCCCACTGTGCTCCGAGCGCTGTCACTGCCGCCGGGGGGACCAGCTGTACTACCGAGCTTGCCTAAGAATAAAAAAAAAAATAGAATGAGAATAAAATAATATATATTAGGGACGTGCGAGCAATACAAGTAAATAGACCTGGCTTTTATGTGAACAACGAATAAAATAAAATAAGAATCTAAACTTCAAAATACGCGCGCCTACCGCGCGTACAACGACGCTAAGTTGCCATTCCGTGTTTAATGCGAAAATAAATACATTCATAAGATACGATACCTATTATATAACGTTGTCATCGACGCACAAACGAATACCACGGATCCAGTACATGATTTTGGACCCCAAAGTGGTGGAATTTTTCGTCGGCTTATTCCAATTTTTTTTAATCTGTTCTTTTTTAAATTTAAACCGTGTAAAATCGTTATTCTAACCAACCCTAATGATATTTTTAATTAAAAAAAAAAATGTAATTTTTTGAGTTAAAAATTAATTAATTATAAACTCATCGGGGTAGACAAAATCGATATTTTAATGAACTACGGTAATATTTGTAATTTTAAAAATATTTAAATAATTTTTTTTACTAAAAATGTTGGAATAACGATTTATACAGTTTAAATTAAAAAACGTAAAGATTAAAAAAATAATTAGGAATAAGCCAACGAAAAATTCCACCACTGGGGAGTCCATTACCATGGTATTCGTTTGTGCGTCGATGTCAAAGACACCCTATATATCTAATATTGTAATCTTGCCGCTCTGAGCACAACCTCTCCGATCTTACTCTAAGACTTAAAAAAAATAAGAGTGAATACAAGTATGTTGCTTTCTCAATTGACGTATTAGCTTTTTTACCTGGTTTATCTGCTATCTCTATGTTCCCTATAAAAACATTAATAATGTGAGTAATATTTGATTGTAGGAATAAGTACTCATAAGGGAATTTGTTCTAATATTATACCTGGCATTGGAAAAAGTATGAATGAAATGGTTCGTGAGTACAAGATTATTATATTATATTGCTATAATAACATTGGTTTTTAAAGGGGTTAAAGTTAATTAATTATCTTTGAAATAAAGGACTGAAACGTTTTAAGTAACGATTTTACTCGGTAAAGTAAATACTTTCGAGTTTTAGAGATAAATATGAACTTACGAGAAGTTCATTTAAACCTAGTTGGAAGAAATAAAACGCTCACTAACTTTTTACGCTTATGTAATAAAATATTTTTTAAAGAAAGATATTCATTTTGAATTAGAATAATACGTAAATAAAACTTCAGGATTGTTTGCTCAAACAAATTAACAACCAACGGCTTTTATCAAAGGACTCACTGAAGGTAAGTCATTGCTAATACGTATTTGTAAATCTATCAAGAAATAATATACCTTCTGTGTTTTTTTATTTGTCATCTGTTTGTGGTAAAGAAGCGAAGAACGAAAAGCTTGTGCTGTTTACATTGTGAGAGTACTTGTTAAATATTATCAATATCGTAAACATTAGTAGTTAGATTCCACTAGATGACGCACAAATGATTGACTACTACAATCATTTGTGCATAATATAGTAGAGCCAGGAGTGGCTAGCTAGAATATTGAAACCTTCGCGATTGTAGCGGCCCGAGCGAGCAAGAGTTGCCACAAAAATGTCCTTATATGGCTTTTATATATTTTTTATTCGGAATGTTAGATAATTGTTAGGCGCTTGGCTTGTCCCCTATAAAGGCATCTGGCACGCTGCTGGAGAAGGTTTTTGGATTATGAATCCTTGTTCAGAATTAATTTTTAGTAATGTTCATCACCTTTTTAAGATTTATTAGTAGGAATTCTAATTGAGTTTCATTACCTAAACAAGGCTTTGTCCTACGTGCACGCGAAGTCGCCGCTTCAGCCGCAATTTATTGAAAACAAGCCAAGCGCGAAAATATCACACTAACTTATCCTGTCCGCTTCGCTTTACGCGGCGTTCTAACATAGGCGGTGCAACGCAAACGTGATCGTGAAGCGAAGCGGCGCGTAAGGAACAAACAATTGATACTTACCATACGTAGGTGCGGTGCGGCGACAAGCGAAGCGTTTTATTTTAAGTAGTACATAAAACTAAGTAATTTTGCTTCACTTACTTGGTATCCTTGTGGGAATGTGAGCGACCCTGATCTGAGCGTCAGCTGGTCGTGTCCCTTCCACACGAAGCCGTCACGATCTGACACGATGTTCACTGTCACAGACTGCAATAAAAAGAATATTATATAGGACACTAATAGTACTAGTCAACTGCACTTTTATGGTTACAATTTAACTTTGTGGTTAATACCTTAGGCACTCTACCAAGTGCCTAAGGTATTAATTCCGCCTCTGTACGTTAGTGTTGCGCGTTTAGAGGTATGTGGAACAAAAAGTGCCGCAAAACTCCGTTGAAAAGAGAGGATCCTCAGAACAGACGGGTGTTGTGTCTGGACCGGGCAACTGCCCAACACTTGATTTCAGACTGTTGTATATGTTCTAATCGCGCGGAGAACTTTGAATCCGCGATAAAGGATTTTGTATTTCGTTTAAATTTCTATGTTGCGATAAACTTCGACAGCTACTTTATTTCGTAGCAAGAGTGGTTTTCGTAGTTCGAGTGTACAATATGAAGAGAAATTGTGGGTGAAAAGAGTAAAGCAAAGAAACATTAAAAAAAAAATACGATTAATTAAGTGTTAGCTTAGATTACATACCTTAACTTCAGCAGTGTTGGTAGACGTCTTGAGGCTCGCAACAACTATGTGTCCCGCCGCTCCTCCGATTGTTAGCATACCCGATAGTGGGCACAGAATTACCTAATAAAAAGACGTTATTTTAATGTTCATGTACAATTTATCCAACGGTAGAATCACACAGACTCCTATTGACTAAGTTTATTTCGAGATTATTGTATACTATTTATGATCCCTTAATAAAATAAAACTCTTACCCTTTTAACAGCAAGTCGTGGATCGTCGCTATAAGGATCGAAAGAGCCGACCCGTCTGAACGGTGGCCATTCCTCTTCGTCGTTTTGGCTGTCGTTATTCTCACCGATTTCTTCACCACTACATATAAAAAATATATTGTTGATTATATGAATAGAAAGGTGGATAGTAGACCCTGATAAAAGCGTGGTTGAAGATGTTAGCAAACCAACGCAAATGCGAAGATATTGCGCGAAAGGAATCGCAACGTAAGCGTCAGCGTGATTAGTTGATGACTTGTAAATTGTTGATCAAAGTTGCCTTTTGCGATACTCAGTTGAAAAGAGAGGTCTTCGGGGACCACATGGCACAAGTTCCAGGCAAACATTATGAAAATGAAGGGTTTTACAATAAGTACAATATATTCATTTGTGGTACAATGAAAGCTGAGAAAGATACAATCCATTATTTCTTTTGTCGATTTGATATAATAACAGGACCAGTACCTTGCAGTACCTTTGTACAATTTTTATAACAATGCATCTTCTTTTGTATTAATGTGTGTACATAAATTATAAAATAAATAAATAAACGGGATGTTTGTCGGCCACTACAATATCTATTTGGAATGTCGCTCGGGTAGATTATAAATTATTAAAAAAAAATTGGCCAAGTATTTTTGCTTGATTGTTAAAGCTATCAACAAAAAATTGCAAAGATACAAAGCATCAAAGTTCAAGACTGAGGATTCTGACGTCACTTCTAGGTAGAATGTACAAAAGTATGACGTCACGCGGAATTATTGAAAGTATAACAAGAAAAAAATATGTGATCAATATTTTTGGTGAACATTTTTGTTATTAAGAACACTTTTCTATTTCCTACTCAGCTTTCATTGGATAAACGAAAGAATATGATTATGAACAATAGTAGTTTAGTAGCCGTACTAAACAAAATACGTTCAGTATTCGTATTTAGACATCGATATGAGATAAGAGAAAACAGGCTAATGGTTTACAACAACAATTAGAGAAAAAAAAAGTGACAGAAAAAAAGAAACTACACTATTTACAGAAACCTCGACTAATAATAATCTTCATAATATTGCGTGCATTATTCGTCTATAAAACGGCATGAGGATGCCAGTATTAAATAAAAAATAAAATAAAAGAAGCATGCAGCTGGCAATAAAATAATTTTTCATGCTTACAACATTGTCTTTTACCTTGTGGTCGACCGTTTGAGCCCACTTCGTTATGAGCAAGCAATAAGCAGAGGAACATATTGTTAGCTAACGTTAAGGTGAACGCTCTAAGAGTAGCCCGCGAATTTAAAATTTTCTTAAGTTTTTTTTTTTACTTTTTATAGGTCAGAGTCAAGTGTTATGTGGATTAAAATTTGATTGTCGGGTGTAATACGTATTTATTGACAGAATAATAATCATTAAAATCATTAATGCCTTTCAGTTTCCCAGCAGGGTCCAAGCCTACTGGGACCATGGGTGATGCGAAAGAGATCCCCGGGCCCTGGAAAAATGCTAAACAAGGTACAGGAGTGGGTTTTTAGTGAGTGAAAGTCTGACACTATCCCCCCACCCCCCCCAAGAACCAAGGATGTCATTAGATGATTTTCCCACTCAAAAAGACTCTTTCAGTGTGTCTTCCCATATCGATTTTTCTTGAAATAGCCATTCAACAATTGCATGTATGAGTAAATAATTTAAGGATATTTATTCATAATCATTTTTTAAAATGCATTAAGGTGAATGTTCCGCTGGCCTGTTCATACATTTTTCGTTCGAACTATACTCCGTACATAGACACTTTTTGCTCAAAACGAATCACTTTATCACTTTTCTACAATGAAATAGTTCCGCGTGTAACTTTTTGGTAAATAATTTGCATTATATATTGAGAAAAACAGTCTAGAAAACCGGGCAAAATTAGACATTTTGTTTACTAGTGTGAGTGCGATTTGACAACCAAGCTTGCCGCCATGAATGCGGTAGATTATAATACTTAACGCTAGATGGCGTGCAATCGATATTGTAAATTTGAAAAATCATTACTAAATTTATAATAATGGTTTTCATTTAAAAAAAAAACATTATAATAACGTAAAACTAACTATCATAAACGAAAACATAAAACGTTGTTGTTATCAAAAATTGTTAGCGTTAGTTATTATTATTGTTACTAGCAACAATATCATCATATGTCGTACCTGGTCTACGAAAAATAAAACGCGACGTTGCCGTACTTCCTAGTTAGCTAGTTCCTGCTTGACCCTTTGACCTGTAATGTTTCTAAGAAAAACCGTTGCCAAACTTCGTACGATTCGATTGACTTGAAATAAAATACATTTTGAAGCTCTAGGCTAGCTTGTGCAGAGCTAGCTAGCTTTTACGCGCGGAATTTCTTGTATGTTTTGATTTGTATGCATTTTTTTTTTTCATTGATTCGAAGTAATTTCTTGTATGTATATTATTCCAATTGCAAGATATTGTAGTACTTATAAGTTGCTTATACGCAATTTTATTTTAAAATAAAAGTACCTACCAATCTTTTGGTGGTCAGCATGTGAGTTTACAAAATTTTATTTACTTGATAATATGTTATCTATCAGTAAACCAAATTTATAAGTCGCTATATATATTTCCTGTCATATTGTTTTTTCAGATTAGTAATACAAATAGTTATCCACGGACCATTATTATTAGACGGACAAACAAACATTAGGTTTATTTGGAATACCATATCACGTCTTATGTGAATGCGGTGCATTTCGTTACAGTTACATCAAAATTTATAATCATGTAATATGATGTATTATTTATGGTTGTTCTGCAGGGATTTATCCCCACAAGATATTATTTTCTTAATTGTCGATAAGTTGTCAATCAATATTATATCACAATTATTTGGGTAAGTAAAATTTTACTGCTATATTTTTTTCAAAATGCGAATTTAATATTTTAATTACGTTCGAGATTACTCGAACGTAATTTGGAACGTCAGTTTGTAATATTATCTGTGGATATTTACTTTGCATTAGTTTGCAATTTGCATTACTTATGACTGCATTTCGAAGCTATCTGATCTGGTTGTTTTATGATTCTATTCAATTTTATTCGAATTCCGAGTTTATAAAAGTAACATATTGTCTTGTATATCATTTGTTTTTGTGTGTTTCAGATTTACATCTAGGTTCCAACTATGTCTGGTGCTGCGAGAAAGATCGCGTACCAACGCCATGAATATTCAGGCGTCCGTAAATCGTCAAAAAGAGCGAAAAGCGTATTCAAACGATTACATGGAGACGAAAAGTAAGCATACATGTAAATTATAACTACTCAATTCTCAATCTCCAGTTTTCAAGTAGGTAGAATACGCGGCAAAATAAGTTGAATCAAAATGGCCGGCAAATGGCTGTTATACTTTTACTGTTCACAAAAATTTATAGCCGTATCGTATTACAGCCGCGTGAAAATTTGGCGTTCTGAAGAAATGAAGAAAAAATTAACGAATGAACAAACCATCCCTGATAATTCTGTAGTGTATGTACGAAATAATCATTATTTATTGTGGTCGCTGATCGTAAAAGTACATATTATGGCATTACATAATTATTGATTTATTTCTTTCAGTACCCAGAATACACAACCGAGAACATATGCGCGTGTAAAACCAAAAATTCGCTTAGAGGCCACCTACAGTGTTCCTAGTACTAGCACAGTGACGGCTGAACCTGTGGTTGAACCTGTGGTAGACATAAATTGGCCGCAAGCAGATCCTGAAATCGAGTCGTTTCCGTTGACTGTGGAAACTGTTCCAAATACAGGATTATCTGGAATATCTGGGTATCGCATTGTGGACCTTAGGCATGTTATTGAGTGGGCCTTCCTTATGGAAAGACACCGAAATATCTGTGAATCATCACAAATTGAATTTGTTAGTGAAAGGCATGATGGATTTCGAAGTGCATTAAAATTCAAGTGCAGTATGTGTGAAAAAGCATGGGAACACTGCACAGAGAGCAAAGACAAAATAAATACTGCATTTGTATGGGCAACTGTAACTTCTGGTAGCTACTACACTCAAGCAGCTCATATAACAAGTCTGATGGATATTCCAACAATGTCACCTAATAAATTTCGACGTATTGAAAAAAAATTAGGCAATGTTTGGTTAGAACATTTGACAGAGGAAATTAAGACTGCTGGTGAACAAGAAAGATCAATTGCCATTGAAAAAGGTCATGTGTCTTCAGACGGTGTTCCATTTATTACTGTGTATGTGGATGGAGGATGGTTGAAGAGATCATACGGGCATAACTTTGATTCATCATCTGGTATGGTAAGATAAATTATTACTAAACACAAATTTATTTATTGTCAAAACAATGTAACACAACAAACAATTATGCAATGTTGTTAAATTTTGTTATTTTCTATAATTGAACTGAATTGAATGCAAACAATTATAATGTGCAATATTTTCAAGAGTTGTATTTCACTTCCAGGCCTGCATTATTGGGAAAGAAACTAAGAAATGTCTATTTCTTGGTGTTCGAAATAAATATTGTTATACATGTCAATATTATGAAAGGAGAAATATTGATATGAAACCACATAATTGTTGCAAAAATTTTACTGGACCGTCTACAGGAATGGAATCACAAATTATTGTGGAAGGCTTTCAAAAGAGTGAAGAAACACATCAACTTCGCTATTTGAGCTTTATTGGTGACGGAGATTCCTCTGTGTTTGCAAACTTGAAAGAAAAAGTGTCATATGGAAACATAATAAAAAAAATTGAATGCAAGAATCATGTAATCAAAAACTATACCAGTGCACTCTACAAGGTAAATCCTTACTAATATTATACTCGTAAATGCAAAAGTTTCTTTGTTTGGCTTTCACGTCTTAACTACTGAACTGATTTCCATGAAATTTTACATACATCATAACAGAAATGCAGAATAAATAATATACCTTTAATCCGGTTGGCGCACTGGCTGAGCGATTGACTGCTGCGCTGGGTGACGCGGGTTCGATCCCCGCAAGGAACTAATATTCGTATGGCCTACAGATAGTTGTTCCGGATCTGGGTGTCTTGTGTATGCAAATTTATATGTTAGTAAATGCATAACCATTGAATCATATTCTATATTTATATTTGTACACTTTCAGATTTTAGCCAACACTAAGCTCCCACTTCGTGGGAGAAATATTTTGAAACCCAAGGTAATGAAGCTAACCTTAGTGGCACGGAAAATCATTATGTATAGTAGTGATAATACTGTTAACGCTGCAGATTTGAGAAATGGCCCACTTCACGTATTTGGAGTACATGGAAACTGCAAGGACTATTACTGTAATGTCAATGAAAGTGAAAAGAAGGAAGAAAATCTCGTAGAAATTCTAAAAAAGGATGCCCCAGAAGTGTGGGCTCTGATTTATGCTGCCAATGAAAAAATTGCATTGAAGGCAGGCCGTTTGTCAAATGAAACAACAAATGTGGCAGAAAACTTTATGAGTGTAATAAATAAATTCAGCTGCGGAAAACGAATTAGTCTAGGTAAAGGGGGATCGTACCAGCGACGTGTTCATGTGGCAGGTAAATAGTATAAACATTTAATTTCCTATTAGAACAGAAGTTGAAAAGAAACGTTATGTTTATCAGTACTGTTTCTTTATATTTATATTGTACGTAACATACAATTTCTAGCTATCTTTTTTAATATTTCCTAGTAAAATTATATTTTATTTTCAGGGCTATCACTTGCTACTGGACACAAATGGCATGAGACTGCATGGAAAAAGCAGACCACACAGAGCCCAGGAACACATTTTAAAAAATACATAAAGCGAAAGGAGCAGAGCAGAATACGACAACAATCGTCAACACGCAAACGATTGTTTGTTCCAAGAGAAAAAAACAAACCAGACCAGAACTATGGACCTGAAGCTAGTGATCCAATTGATATTGATGAAGTACAATTGAAAATATTGTGTGAAGAACGGTTAGCAGAGTTCCAAAAGTCACCAGAAGACATAGCTTTCATTGAAATGTCTACAATAGGGCAGCATGAAAATGATTTATACATTACTCATAGGCGTGACCGTCTGACTGCTAGTCAATTTGGAATGGTAATGTAATCAGTTTCTGTATTTTATAGAACACCTATGCAGACAATGCATATATAAAAAATATTCACAACACATATTTATTTTATCTTACTTTTACAGGTTTGCAAACGCCGTATTACAACACCATGTCACAATCATGTCAAGGATATTCTATATAAAAAGAATATTTGTACAAAAGATATGTTATATGGCCAGCAAAATGAAAATGTGGCGAAAAGTATGTTTATGCAACAGTATAATAAAACTGTAAGGCCTTCAGGTCTTTTTATTGATGAAGAATTTGGATGTTTAGCTGGCAGTCCAGATGGTAAGTTTTCTTTATCAATATTCGTCATATGTGTATAAGTTGGATCTTACCTATATATTTGATAGCATAGCATAGTCGGCCTTATAATGTTCCCACTGCTGGGACTCAGGCCTCCTCTCTAGGCGAGGGAATGGGCCGTAATCCACCACGCGGGCCCAGTGCGGATTGGTGAATGTCACATGTCTTCGAATTTTTGGTTCTAGAACATGCCGGTTTCCTCACGATGTTTTCCTTCACCATTTTGAAAGCAGTGGTGATGATATAAATTACACAAAGTAATGCGCCTAGCTGGGTTTGAACCCGCAACCTACAACCCGTAAGTCGGGGCTGTTACCACTCGGCCACCACTGCTGTGTATATTTGATAAATATCGAAAATTATAACACTAGTTATTATCACGACGGATCAAGGATTACGAGCACGATATGCGATTACTTTACCCGTTTCAAATCTTATAAAGAGCTCCATTTTACTATTTTATAATCTTGTATAAATTTTTTATAGGTGTAATTGAAAATGAGAGAGCTGTAATTGAAATCAAGTGTTTTCCATCATTGGCAAGGAAAAACCAAACCCTAGAAGCAGCTGCACTAGAAAAGAAAAACTTTGCTCTAATATTGGATAATAATGTTCTACATATGAATAAAAAGCATGATTATTACTATCAAGTAAATTAATAATTCTATTGCATGTCCACTTTATAATTTATTTTAGCATGTTATTTATTCTTACTATAATATTAAATCTATTTCAGGTTCAAGGACAAATGCGTGTCAGTAACATGGATAAATGCTACTTCATATGTTTTATTTCAGTCAATGAACCTTTGACTGTTATAGAAGTTTGTCGAGACAATGAATTTATCAGCAATATGATGCCAAAGCTATTAGACTTTTTTAAATATTGTATTCTGCCAGAAATAATTTTGAGACGTGTTCAAAAAAATGCGAAATGTATAGATATGAAAGGTACACTAAACGTTTTTTTTTTCATTTACTTTATAATTTCCATAAATTTCAGTCTATATTATATTTTTCTTTTGGGAAATTTTTCTTCAACATCCACATCAAAACTTACACACAAAATATACTAAGCATAGTCATTTTCTTTCGCAGCAGCTGTGTAGCGGTGGGATCCAGACAAGAACTTTTAGGAAGAGTGAAAACACATCAAATGATTTTTGTTTTAATTGTACTTTTATAGTAGTTTGTTTAGAATCTATATTATCAATGTTTACAATCATAGAGTGAATAAAAATAAATTTGTTGCTTTTTTATTTCCTTTACAATTAAAACAATACTTTAGCAGATATTTATAACCATTTGTTAGTTATGTTTAAAAACCTAAACATATGTGATTATGGATGCTTAGATACTATCAAACATTTTTCCACCTTCTTGGTTGTAATCTCTTATTCTAATATGTGTTTTAAATTTGTTCTCTTGTTTATGAATTATAGTTCATTGCGTTTGTCTTGTACTGGTGTGTAATTGTTGTAAATAATGTACCTTGAATACTTCAAATTTGCATTGTGACTAAATATTTTGAAAAATATTGTTTTTTAGTAAATGGTCATGTATCAAGCATTTATGTCACTATAAATACTTGTAATAATTTTTAGTTGGTACATATGTTCTTATAATGTATAAGGTAAATAATAAAACCGTCTTACATTGCATTCTTGACATTCATTTGATTCCCAAAATAAATAGTTTACATCACCCATGAAATACCACCTTTTATTTTTATAATATTATCGTAACAGGTACTCCCCAGACATAATTATAATTTCTACAGAAACCTGCCTTATAACTTTTAAATGCACGCCATCTAGTGGTAATTTTGTTAGATTTT
The DNA here is from genome assembly GCA_949316375.1 of Mythimna vitellina. Lineage (NCBI taxonomy): Eukaryota > Metazoa > Arthropoda > Insecta > Lepidoptera > Noctuidae > Mythimna > Mythimna vitellina. Next base: position 20,254,493 of record OX438692.1, read on the forward strand.
AAAAGTAGTCGTTCGTGTCTATGTGTGTGTAAACGATACTATAAGCAGAGTTGGATATTAGTATTTCGAAAAATGGCGAATCGGATGGGTTTTGAGACTATAATTTGACTAACTTCGATAAAGTGGAATGTCCGATTTACGCTGTACTATTTCTGTGACTTAATATTGTTTCAATTACACTCAAAACAAAATAAAACTGAAAATGTTGACTTCAGCGCCATCTAGCGGGAAAATGGCCACGAACAACCCGTAGCAATCACCTTAAGGCAAAACATGACAGTGATTCAACTGAACTTTATGTAACATCTTGCATTTATGTGAACACTCGTTCTAGCAAAATAAACAATCTTGTATCTTGTAATAGTGCAAGAAAAACTGAGAGGGTTATATAACTCCGTAAATTGGTTATAATTCCTTAAATAAATATGTATGCCGCTAATCATAATTCAATCAACATATAAGTTGAAAATAGACCAGTAAAATACAAAAAAAAAAAAACTTAGAAAATTTGAATTTAGCGGGCTGCCTTTGAGCATCCCCTTAGAGACGTCGACACACAGTGGGCATTGGGGATCAAGTGAAGTGTCGATAGTGTGTACTTGGTGTATATTTAAGTCATGTTCATAAAGGCCGTTAATTTTTGTGACTGTGTATATTGTGTGTATCTGTGTTCACTGTTACTGAAGCGTGAGATAGCAACCATCGTTTAAGTTTTAATCAAAATAAAATGTAACAAGACATTCCAAGATCCCAGGTTCATTTAATTTTCCGGTAGGAGGCTACTTTATCACTGACTGACAGTGACTTATGCTATATTTTTTTCTATTTCACGCGAATGAAACCGGTGGCAGAAGCTTTTTCTTTTAATTTATTTTTTTATTTGTTCAATATTTTATTTTTTATATCATACATTATAACAATTACTTCACTTACACACCTATATGTATTAACTTATACACTTCAAACTCATACTAGGCACTCATGTGCATATTCTCGGCAAACTAAGATTTTTTAATTTTTGTACGACCTACAAGGCTCTTAACTACAAAAGTGTTAAATAATCGTCACATGCAACAACTAAAATCTATTTACGTTAAGAAAACAGTGACTCATCATTAGAACTGAAAAATAGAGGCGTATTCATACTGGGGCCAAAATTAAACTATTAATATAAAAGCAAACTTTTTAATACACAGAATTTTCAAATATAATAATAAAGTTTGATGTGATGTGTGTAATGTTAAAGTTTAATAATTATCGTCAGAATTTTTACTATTATTTTTACGATAAAAAACGTGCCCGCTGTGGCTGAAGGGCTTCCTTCAACTGGTCAATGTGAACACAGTTTTCTAATTTACTATGATATAATTGGTCACAGGGCATGGCTAAGCCGAGTGACAACGATGAGTCACTATTTTCTTAACCTGAATACACTATAATTTTAAATTTGTAATGTTTTCTTTTTTGTTTTGCAATTATACTAATATTATAGTGCTATAGTTGTAACGCTTACCATCAGGTGAGATAGAGGTAAATCGCAAGCTTATCAGTAATAATAAAAGAAAAAACGCGAGCATTTCAATAATAATATATAAAAAAACTGCCTAGTTTTTCCCAACTAAGCTGAGGTCGGCTTCCAGTCTAACCAGATGTATATTTGTCATCATCACATATTTGTACCCCATGTCCGCTGCGTGTCGAGGCGTCTATAGCAAGCTATGAGTGACGTTAGCAGGCTATATAAAATCATTTTGAGAAGAGACTAGAGTTTTATTCCATGATTCTAAGTATTTAAAAAAAAGTACATAAGTAAGCATGTAGTGTTTTTAGATTATATCGACTCTTGGATATACATACTACGTTAGTAGGGAATTTGTTAACTATTGTTTAAAATATTTCTAATATTAACCAAGATTATTGTAACTACCCTATTTTAGTCCTTCAAGGATCTCATGTATAGATGGGCGCAAAAATATACACTTGGCAAACTCAAATTATCCTTCATCCTCTTCTTGCCCATGTCATGTTACTTGGGTCGGCGCAACGCATTTTTATTTCGACATTCTGTCCCGTCAACCGTCGTGCGATCATTGACTCGATTTTCTTTCATATCTTTTCTCACACGATCCATCCATTTTTTCTTCAGGTTTCCTCTCCATCCATACACTTGGCGAAATTAAATAGTAGAGTGATATATAATTTGCGTTATTGTGTATTAGTGTAATCAAGAACTGTAAGTTCTTTAGTGCTCGCGATAATACTGACCAGTTGTCAGTATATATCAGCATGGCCCCCACGTAACATGTAATGTTACATATTACAATGCAGTTTAAACGTTTATTTCATGTTACACTGTAGATGTCGCGCTTAGACTATCAAATAGTTGTACTTCTTTTCTAAACTATTGTATATGTTACAGTAAGCCGAAACCGTAATTTTAAAACTAAAGCTTTTAATTTCTAAAGCCTATTACAGTGTCATTGAATATTTAGAGGATAAAATATAATTTTGTAGTTGATTTTGACATTGTACTTATTTAATATTGTGACTCTCAAATTATAATTTTATGTGCTGTAATAATTAATAATTTTATTGACATTTAGTAATAATAATTAATTAATCTAAATTATCCAATGTCTAATTGTGATATAAATTTGTATGCTATTATTAGCTAACATAGCGTTAAAAAATTGTTATTTAAGATCTTAATGTTACCTATGTTTACAAATTAATAAATGAATTTGAATTTGAAAACGAAATAAACCATTCAGGTTTTTGAGAAAATGGTATAATATTTTAAAAGTTAACCAATTAAAATTAAAAATATTTCTGTCCATTTATTGCAGTTGAAAGTTATATTCCCCTAACAGTTTTCAACTACGACATATGCACACAACAACTCATGAATTTTTTTGCACCCGACCTTCATAATGAAATTCAATTGTCTCACCTAAACAGCTGCGCAGTAGTGTACTTGTAGAGCGGCGTCATAGCGACGCCGGTGACGTCCCAGAAGCGCACGGAGCCGTCCTCGTGCCCCGTCAGCAGCAGCTGCCGCTCGGCCGGCTCGGGCGCCTCCGTGATGCCGCCCGAGATCGGCCACGCGCTCTCCGAGTACAAGTTGTCGCTTTGACGTTGGCCTGCGACAAATAAGTACGGGTTTCATTGCAAATGAAAATTTGTAATTGGCCTTAAGATTTATTATAATAAGGTAACATGCATTTATTAGCTGTAAGTTTTCCAAATAAAATAAATAAATAGTTAATACATGGTTATTTAAAAAAAAAACACTGCACCAAACTAAGAATTAGGTATTCCTGAATCGTGTGAACAGAATCCACATACGACACGAGTATATATAGTTAACGCCCATAAAGGTCCTACGATATATCTCGTATGTAGCGTCAAGGAAGAAATCATCTACGAGATATCTCGTACCTGCCATGCAATGTATAAAAGGCAGCTTTCATAATGATGGTGCTGGACATAGAGCTATATAACATGAATAATAATATTCACAACTATCACACAACGCCGTCTAGTCCCAGAACTTGTGTTATGAGTACTAGATAGCTGATATACATACTTATATATTTCTAAATACATACATATTATAGACAAATTACACCCAGGCACAGAACAAATGATCGTGCTCATCACACAAACATTTGTCCTGGGTGGGAATCGAACCCACGACCTCTGGCATAGCAGTCAGAGCCACTAACCACTAGACCAACAGGCCAGTCGCCAGAATAGCACTAAGTATCCATTTTTGAATGACAATGGCATAATGATGCCAAGTATATGTATATGTATGGCCTAGTCATCTACCGCGTCGCTAAAGCTTCGCTTGGGAGTTTGGTAGACAGCGGTTTTTTTTTCAGGTTTTAAATGATTAAATAACTTCTCCCACTGGGTGGAGCAAAAGGGTGTGTTAGACTTTAACTGACTTAAACCTACCTACTGTGTACTATCCTTTAGTATTACTGTTATTCCCTTCAGTTGCATGGAACAAGGGTACGGTAATTTTTTCGAACATTCCCGCATGCTGAAATGCGATGGAATGCAACAGATTTCATAATACCATGTCCATTAATGATCATAATGGACTCAGGCAAGAAGAATAAATGATGTTTATAGCGCGTACATTGAAGGACTGCAACAATTTGCCTGCAGCAGTCTTCCCATCCGATTATAATTTAGGCATCTTTTTGCTGATAATAAGTAACTCACCAGCAGCCACAATATTGTCCAGCACATTGGAAGCCACGTTGTCGACCAGCTGCGCGGTGGTGACGGCGGACGCGTGGATGGACACCAGGTAGGGCAGGCGCAGCGGCCGCCAGCGCTCGTCGCACAGGTCTATCACGACCAGCTCTTCTTCTGCTAGCACCACCTGGAAACAAGAAAGGCACGTACAGATTTAACATTGTAAGAATGACCAAATATAAAAAAAAAATAAAAAAATAACCTAAATAGGGTATTTCCTATGCTAATTTTTGTACAATATTTTGTTCCAATCAACAAATATTAAACTAAATTTTTTCCCCCAAAAACAGCATTAATATTGGTTATTACATGAAATAGCAATTACCAATTCAAAATCGGAATAAGGAAGAGTGTAGGTGTGGTGGGAACATCTAGTAATCTGTCTTCATGCCCATAACCTATTTCGTTGTGTGAGTGTCATCATTGCCAAATGTCACAGGTCAGTTTGTGCATACGTTTTCTGTTACCAAAAAAAGTCAGTTTGCCCTTACAAATTTGACTTATATTTTCAATATTGAATGAACTTAAACAGTAAGTCTACTACCTTATCATATCCTTTAAAATGGCAACAGTATGTAAGGAGCATTTAATTCAGAATGATGAAAATAAATATTGTTTTTAGTTACCAAAGCAGCGGCGACTTGGTTGACGGTCTGCAGTTGCATCTGCGCCGGAGTGTCGGGCCGCTCCTCTTGCAGCGGCACGCCGTCCGGAGGCACCGGGGTCGTTGTGAAGAAGTCGATTACCTACACAACACAAGTATATTATTTATTGACGCGATTTTTCGGAGACGGCAATGTACGGAGCAGAAGGTACGTGCAGGAGAACCAAGATCGCCAAACTTAAGTGGCACTGGGCAGGGCATATTGCTCGCAGAACAGATGGTCGATGGGGCCGAAAGATGTTTGTGAACGCTCCCTCCTTAGAGGGGTATTTCCTAATGTGGGGCAATGTTGAAAAAAAAACCTTATCTAGTCAAGTCAAAAAAGTCATAAGTCAAGTTTTTTATTTCACATAGGCCTACATGGGCACTTATAAAACGTCAGAAGCTAGTGCACGGTTCCAAATTGGTCGTTTCCTATGAAGAAGAACCGGCAAGAAACTCCATGGTTACTCTTTAAAAAAAATTGATGTTACAATATTTCTATATTTTTCGAGTTTCACACAATCACATTACACACATCATTTCGGTATTTGTTTTATACTTACTCGGCTAGTAAAATCGAATGCGACGTGTTTCTCTCCCTGTTGTACTGTGACGGTGTATTTGTCGGAGTACGAGGCGCGCGGCATACCACCTGTAACGGAAATAGTAATGTTTGTACAAAAATAAAGACAGAATGAGTAAAGGTCAAATGTTGGTTCGTACTTCGTCAGCATTTGCGTATATTGAACGTAGTATGTAAGGTATTATTATTAGGTTAACAATGATTTAGGTTAGTACAGCTAGATTCTTTAAAGTTTTACAATCATATATAAGTTAATTTTAAGATCGCGCTATCGCATTAGGTATTTTTTTACCTGTGATGATAGTTGTAAGTGACATAATAATAAATAAATATTATTGATACCAGAGTGAAAAAAAAATAATTACATTATTTTATAGCGAGCTTGTCTGACTAAAACAACCAAAAGCAGAGCTTAAGTCATTATTATTTCTCAATTTTCGCTTCAAAAGAGTCTTCCACCAAATAGTAAAAAAAAAACTTGCTAGTATACAGCCTTTTTCGATAACTGAGCTATCCAACACTAAAAGAATTTCCAAATCGAAACAAACTTTTCAGCTTCATAATATTAGTATATATCCAGAGTCCGGAGTCTGTGTTTCCTGATAGCTACAACCTAGGGGTCTTTAAGTAAAGAGCGAATAGTTTGCTTCTAGGTAAGCGTGCTCCATCGTCGGCCACATCATCGCTTACCATCAGCTGAGATACTGGTCAAAATCAAAAAGCATTTTATTTCAAATAAACCATTTACAGGCACTTTCGAAATGTCAAGAAGTCAGTCAGTCAGAAAAAAAATGATGCTAATAGCACATTCCAGAGCGTAGATCTCTATGGAGAAGAATGTGCAAGAAACTCCATGGACACTCCTTTCAATCATGTTTTGTAACTACAAATATCTCTGTTACATATTTATTGTCGCTATCATGTGAGAACAAATGCGTGCCTATCAATAATGATAATAAAAAAAATATAAGTATAACATACCTGCATAAATAACGATCTCATCGCCATCAACGCTGGTCCGGTTCAGTAACTTGCTGATGGCCTTGCAGGGGTACGGACCGTACGGGGTGATGGGCTCCTTGTTCGGTCGCTCGCTAGAGGACCCGGCCACTTCCCAGGTTACGTAGGAACCGTCGTTGTGGGATGAGGTGAAGTGCTCGCCTGGTGATAAGATTATTTGTTTAGAACGATAAGAACACAGTGAAATATTTAAGGGGGGATACAGAAGATAGATCCCTAAACCTACACGTAAGTATTGCAAGCAGAATGCTGTAACCACTGCTCCAGATACTTCACTGGTATCACGATTAAGGCCTAAGCTGGACAGCTTTAGATTAATTAATCCAAAGTTCGACATAAAATCACCAAAAAAATATTTGTTTCTTTTTTTCAGGAAAAATGAAGATATACAGACCAAAATTTGTATTAGTTAGGTTCGGGTTGCGATATTTCAATTTTACTTGATAAGTTCTAAATTATGTATTTATTTTATTTTATTTAAACTTCATGCAACACAAAGTACAAAGGCGGACTTAATGCCTTAGGCATTCTCTACCAGTCAACCTAGGGTGGTGAAGAGACAATATGATAGGTGCATAAAAGTGTAATTTTACACGAAAAACAAGATAAAAAAAAAGTATACATATAATTAAAATGCACATACATATATATTTAATATAATATATATACATATATATTAATATAAAGTAAAGAAAGAAGTTTTGAGACGATTCTGCTATTGAAGGAGCAAATGATTCCGCACCTTCCGCTTAAATGCATATCGACTTTCGGCCGTCCTGATATCGAGAGGAAGCGCATTCCACAGAAGAATGGACTGTATATAGAAGGAAGAATGGACAAAATCAGAAGTATGAGAAGGACAGAGCAGAAGGAGATTGTTAGAAGAACGCAGATTCCTTGCGTGTGAAGAACATAGGTATTGAAAGTGACTAATGAGATAGGATGGAGGCGAGGGAGAGTTGAGTAGAGAGAAAAGTGTAGTCAAAGCGCGCAAAGTTCTTCTCTGGCGAATTGGCAACCATTTTAGCTCAGACCTGAAGTTCGACACATGGTCATATTTTCTCAGATTAAATATAAATCTGATGCAGTTATTGAGGAGTCTATCGAGCTTATCCAGTAAGACCGAGTTCAGGTCAAAGTAACACACGTCACCAGTCTATAATAGGGAAAATCAAAGTCTGCACAAGCATTGTCTTCGTCTTTGCAGGTAAAAAGATTCTCAGACGATACAGACACCGCAAAGTGCCGTTGACTTTTTGGCAGACACTAGCAACTTGACTTTGCCAGCCAAGCGTCGAGTCTAGTTGCAAACCGAGATCCTTTACACTAGGGCTGATAGGAATAACGGCGCCATTAAAAACAAATTCCAAAGAAACTAACTATCATCATTCCAACACAAGCTCTCCAGCTGTTGATTGGACACGAAGGTATGCGTGGGCGAAGCGGCGACGCGGTCCCATAACACGACGAGTCCTCTGTTGTAGCCGATCAGCAGGCGGGAGGGAACTTTCGGGTGCTCGCAGATGGCTTCAACTGCGCCAGGGTTCACTTTAAAGTCTTCTGGACAACTGGAAAGAGAAGAGAAGTTTAGATAGCACCTTTGAATAAATTGGTTATTTTTGTTGCAACTGAAGAGTTTTATTTCAGTGCACAAACGTGATTTTTTTGTCGTTTTTGGTACGGACAGTACAAAACCTTTTTGTGCGCGAGTCCGACTCGCACTTGGCCGGTTTTTCAAGTGTTCCGTCTTTTTCCAGTAAAAAATTGTATTACGGCAACTATAAAACCGGTATTTGTAAACCAAACGAATGAATGGAATCATTTAAACCTCGCCGGAAACTAGATTCATAAAATCTTTCTATAACACAACAGACCGACACCTGGACCAGAAATAAATCAATCAACACATTTATTCATTACACACATGTTGTTGTTTCTAGACACATTTTTAGTACTTTGTATTTGGATAGTTTACAAATAACAATATAAAATAATAACTTCTGTTAACGGCTTCACTCGCGTGAAATAGAAAATAACATATCTATGTTACTCAGTGTAGCATTAGTAGCGTAGCTAGAAGTGGGCGAAGTGGGCCCTCGACCACAGCCTCGCACAAGCGACGACTTTTTAAGAACGAGGGTTATTTTTTATACTTGATGGGATCGCGTTTGACCACTATGTCATCGCCCGGAGGACACGGTAGAGCACACGGTGGAGGTGTGCCCCGCTTGGGCAGAGCAACGCCGTGTCCTCGTGGGGGCAATCGGCGGCGGCGATCTCTCGCGCCGGGCCTTGGTTCAGGCCATGCTCCGGAGCGAGGAGGAGTGGCAAGCGGTCGCCTCCTTCTGCGAAGCCGTAATGCTAGCGAAGGAGGCGGCCGATCGCGTGAGGCAACGGTCCTTACGCCCTGTCCGCCGCCAGGATTCCGATCCCGATTTCCGTCCACCGTAGGCGCGGGCTTGCGGACGGCGAGCAATCGTCCGATCGTCCGGTAATCTTTCGGACCGAGCCCAAGTCGTCGACGGCGCGTATTGTTCCACGCGCGCCTCAGGGAGATGTCAGCAAATCGTAGGGACCCAGCAGGGTCGAAGCCTACTGGGGCCATGGGATGTGTGAAAACGAAACCCGGGGCCCTGGGACGAAGGCAACGAAGGAACAGGAGTGGGTTTTTAGTCTGTAGTGGGTTTAGATTTGTCATAAGATGATTTTCCCACCCAATAAAAAAAAAAAAAACCACTATGTCATCTGATGGTAAGCGGCGATGTGGTCGAACACTGGGTTGTCGTGGCTCGATGTGGTCGAGCTCAGCACAATGCTCAATGACCTCAGTAGAGCTTCCAAAAGAGTGGGTCTTAAAATGAGCATGGACAAAACTAAAGTCATGATAAACAACCACGTAGAACCCACTCCTATCAAGATCGGAGACTCTATTCTCGAAGCCTAAGCCATAAAAGGAATACAGGTACAAAATTTCACACTCCTAGTCCCCTTAGATTCGGCTGTGTTGATATGTCAGTCAGTCAGTTTCTCCTTTTATATATATAGATTATGGATGAACTTACTTATTGACAAATAATTTTAAAAAAATTGGGTCAAGTATTTGTATTTCAGGCTGGTGTCCGAAACTCCGAGACTAAAGCGCGTATTTTGCGTACGTGTGGAATGTGTCATTCATGCTACTATCCTTTTTTTTTCTTTTTCGATGGGAAAATCATCCAATGATCCATCCACTTCTCCTTGCTTCGGACCATGGCCTGTAACCAAGGCCCGGTGCGAGAGAACGTTGCCGCCGATCGTCCCCACAAGGATACGGCGATGCTCTGCTCAAGCACGGCACACCTCTACCGTATGCTCCACCTTGTTCTCCGGCCGATCCATACAGTGGTGGGACCCGGGCGTCACTTCCGCACGAATCCGGTGCAGGAACCTCCCGAACTGACCATGTCCAGTGAGAACCTGCGTTATGTGGAGGACGCCGTGAGGTTTTTCCAGCTACGCCTCAAAGAGGGGACTTACCGCCATAATTATGGCGTGCCTATACCCCTAGCTCCTCAAGGAAGGATAGCAGCGCGTTGGTGTTACTGTCCATTTTCCGGAGGGTACATGGGTTCTCGAAGTATTTTGCCTTGTATCCAGCGAACACTGAGCAGTTGTGCAAGCAAATGAGCTGGGGCCCAAGTCTGCTATTTTTATAAATTCGTCATTCCAACACGATCCCATTGTCATTTTGCTAAAAGTTCGTAGTCTGCTAATACACAATGGTCGTTCATTGATCGGTCAATGGTCTTGTGGTAGAATGACAATATCGAGATAATTAGTAGATTACCAAACTTTTTTTTATTTTTTATTCTTGATAGGTTCGCGCTTGACCGCTATTTCACCTGATGGAAAGCGACGATGCGGTCGACGATGGGACGCGCTTACCTAAAAGTAACCTATTCACTCTTGACTTAAAGATTCCCGGGTTGTAGTCATCAGGGAACACAGATTCCGGCAAGGAATTCCACTCCTTAGCTGTACGCACAATGAATGTATTCCCAAATCGTTTCGTGCGTATAGGTGGGATGTCCACCATGTACCGGTGGCGCATTGCCGTACGCCTGGTGGTCCGATGATGGAACGGGCTAGGCGGAATTAGGTTATGCAATTCTGACGCACACTCCCCGAAATGGAACCGTCAAAATCAACAATTATGAAATCAATGACAGACTATTCTGACACTATTGTAATAGCAGACCTGAGGCCCTGTTTTCTCGTCCTCCTCCATACATTGGGTCAACTAACCAATTACAAAGAAATACTCACTTCTGCATAACAACATCCTGATATATCACATCTTCGGTGACGGTGAACGTGTTAAGGTCCAGATTGTATATGTTCCCGCCTTCAGTACCGATCAGCAGGTGCTTGCCCGTCGACTCGACGCAGAGGGACGAGATCTTCTTGTTCTTGCCCTCGAATATGTATGTCTTCAGCTCCACCAGGGATTTCTCGTTTATCTCCCATAAGTGGAGGCTGTTGTCATCGGAGAGGGATACTAGACGGCCTGTGCCTGGAAAAGAGAATGATCTAGTTCATTATGTGTCATTCAAATGAGGGTTGCACGATTGTTCAAAAGAGTTTTTATGGCACTGGAACGCAAATGGCAAGGCACACCATGGGGTTTAGTCAGTATGTCTGACAATATCCTTGGCTGCGCCTAGAGCGAGCGGGAGAAGTAATTGTTTGATGATAAGACAATTAAAAATCCGGGCAAGTGCGAGTCGGACTCGTGCACCGAGAGTTCCGTACAAACTTACCTGTGAAAACAGTTCAATTCCCGAATTGAGTTACGGAAGATTTTTCCGAATTGGAAATGTTTTTTTAATTTTTATTTTCAATTCGATACCTCCATGCGTTCTCGTGATAAAGGGTACGCACAGACAGACGGACGGACAACACAGTGATCCTATACGGGTTCCGTTTTTTCCTTTTGAGGTACGGAACCGTAAAAAAAAACAAATTGTTTCTAGTATTCATTTGCTACTGTACCATGGGCGCTTTCACAAACAATTAAGCTCAAATACATAAGACATCCAGACCCGAAATACCTATTAGTAGGCCATACAAATATTTGTTTCGCGAGGGAATCGAACTCGCGATATGCACCGTAGAACTCATCGCTCTACCACTGCGCCAAACGTCTCGGCAAATGGATCATTCATTATGGATCAAATAAGTACAATATTAGGTATGTAGAATTTTTTTTTTATTGGGTAGGAAAATCATCTTATGACTAATCTCGCTCTTGGGCGGAGCGGGAGATAGTGTCGCATGGAAAAGTACGCCCCGTCGACGACTTGGGCTCGGTCCGGACGGTTACCGGACGGTCGGACGGCGAGCCACCAGTCAGGACCGTTGACTTACGCGATCGGCCGCCTCCTTTGCTAGCATTACTGCTTCGCAGAAGGAGGTGACCGCCTGCCACTCCTCCTCGCTCCGGACCATGGCCTGAACCAAGGCCCGGCCGCGAGAGATCGCCGCTGCAGATCGCCCACACGAGGAGACGGCGTTGCTCCGCCCAAGCGGGGCATACCTCCACAGTGTCCTCCGGGCGGTCCACACAGTGGCGACACCCGGGCGTCACTTCCGCACGAATCCGGAATTCCAGTGCAGGAACTTCCCGAACTTACCATGTTCGGTGAGAACCTGCGTCATGCGAAAGGTAAAAACGCCGTGAGGTCTTTCCAACCACGCCTCAAAGAGGGGACTTACCGCCATAAGTGTGGCGTGCCCAAGGTATGTAGGTAAAATATACGAGTACATCTACTCCTAAAATAGTGCTTATTCTAATTTAATTTCCTGATTACGACATCCCTGACTAAAATAGTCGTCTTCCTGTCTGATGCAGTCATCCTACATCCTGGATGATTGCTAAAGCCGAGATTATCGCAGTGTGTACGAAATTCGGGGATGGCCTATCTTTTGCCGGATAGTATGAGGCACTGGAATTGACAAGGTTTATTTTTTCGAGAAATCATCAATTTACATTTTCCGCTTTTTTTTTTCGGTGGGAAAATCATCTAGTGACATCCGCCACTCTTGGGCGGAGCAGGAGATAGTGTCAGACTATTACTGACTAAAAAACTAGTCCGCAGCTCTTCGTACCGGGGCCGAGTCTTCCTTTCAGAATCAGACCCTTGGCCCTAGTAGGCTTCAACCCTGCTGGGCTACTACGGCTAAAGATATCTCCTTGAGGCGCGCGTGGAACACTATGCGCCGTCGACGACCTGGGCTCGGTCCGGACGGTTACCGGACGGTAAGCTACCCATTGCTCGCCGTCCGCAAACCCGCGCCTACGGTGGCCAGAAATCGGGATCGACTGGGGCGCGGGGGCCATTGCCTCGCGCGTGCAGGGTGGAGCGAGAGGGCATGTAAAACTTTTACTTACTAAAACCCACCTGTGCTCTTCAGTTGCCCTTTGTACTCTAGAGCGATGGTCACCTTTTCAAACGTTCCCGCTACCCTAACAGGGAATTTAATTGTTCGGATATATGTTAATTATATTAGGTACTAGAGGACCGATAACACCGTCTACAGGCATTACCAGAACAGCATAATTCATTTTATGACATTTTAATTAGAGACGGCGTTGTATTCGGACTTTTTTTCGTAACTTTTTCTATTTTTTCTCACCGTTTAAACCTTCCCTGGACTATCTCGACCAAAATTAGCGAAATCAGTTCAACCGTTTTTGAGTTTTAGTGAGACTAACGAACAGCTATTCAATTTTATTTAAATTAGGTATAGGTATGAGTAACCCTAAGAGGCCACGCTTTCGGCAAGTTGACTGTTTTCTTATCATTTCTATATATTTTTTATCTTTTCGATAAATCGTAGCAAAATTAAATATCGAACATTTCGCCGATGAATGTTTACATTTGTATTTCTTATCGAAATCTATGGCTCAAAAAATATGTAATAATATCTGATATCGACTATCCTATAATATTACATACCTAGTAGTGATGTAGGTAACGAATATTCGCATTCGCATTTGCGAATATTCGCACATTTATTGACATTTTCCATTCGCATTCGTATTCGCCAAAAACATGCCAATGTTTGGCGAATGTTTTTGACAAACAAAAAGGAAATAATATTTTGATTGAATGGATATAGAATGACAATACAACTGATATGATTTTGAAATTTTATATTTACTTCAATTTTTTTCTATCACACAACCTGCATTTCACATTTTCAGTGTCACAAATTGTGACCTCAAATCATAACAAATCTTTTCGGATGAACTTAATGTGATTAGCTTCGTTCAATCAGTCCGTAACGGCTCTGCTATGTTCGGTTCAAACATGGCTAACACGAAATGTCAAACCTCTATGACATATTGCGCGCACTTTGAAAGTCAACATTCGCATTCGCGAATATTAAATTTGAATATTCGATTCGCGAATATTATAAAAATAAGAGAGGAAGAGGGAGGCCAAAGAAAAGATGGGTGAATTGTGTGAACAGTGATATGAAAGAAAAGGAAGTTAGTGATAGTATGAAGGTTGACAGGATAGAATGGAAGAAAAAAACGTGTTGCGCCGACCCCAAATAAGATGGGACAAGGCCAGGAAGATGATGACTCGATTCGCGAATCTTTGAAATCTAACATTCGTTACATCTCTAATATCTACCCACCTAACCACAGTGCTGTACCTTCATCCATAGATATTTATCTAAAAAAAGGGCGTAGGTATGTATCGTCGTGAGTGTGACACAGATGAATACTGTCCTAAAATAATTCCTTATCAAAGTCATTGGGTGACTAAACGTTTCATAAAATAAACCGACCGCGTGGGCGCATATTCCACGGCAGTGAATCCCTAACGAAATATGTGTTTTTATTCCTATCTGTTTATATTTTAAGACGAATAAACTGTAATTTAATAGGACTGCTCATGGTTTCGGAGAAAACTACTGTTGTGATGTTTTTTATGGCGTTAAATAACTGGTTGGGGAATTGGACAGAGAAGTTAACACTATCGAAAAGAGTAGAAAAGCTATGAAGAAGACCCGTGGCCAGCAGTGTAACAAGAAAGGTTGACTTAAAAAAAAGCTGCTTGCTGTTTTTGACTAGTGACCGGCCGAAAACAGTTTTCACGATCGAAATCGAGTTTCGGCTTCGGTCACAGTTTCGGCGAAAACCGAAACTTCCATATAAGGTCATGTTTCATGGGGGAAAAATGCTAATCTTATTCAGTTAATCTCTCTTTATTTTTAAATCACATATTATATTATACCGTCTGACCAGGCAAACGTTATTTTACCATATAAAAGACCAAAGAACAAAAAAATGGGGTTAAAAGGCTAAATAAATTAACCAAGTACCTATATTTGGATGTACCAAATATACACAATAAATTTCAAATATGTAAATCGGTCAAGCCGTTTCGATAAACAATGCGACAAGAGATTTTTATAATATTAAAATATTTAGAATAAAAAAAAAAAATACCCAATAAGGTACACATACTATTACTATTTCCGATTGCGGCACGAAACCTTTCGAATTCAAATCAAATTCGTTTTTCGCCGAAACTTATCCGAAACTCGTGTTATTTGCCGAAATAATCTGATACACGTTTTTTTGCCTAAACTTCGCCAAACCGAAAATTCACTCAGACACTATTTTTTATATTAGAATTTTATATTATCTCTATAAATACTTATCAGATAATGTAGATGAATGTCCTAATAAGATATTACAAAGCACAACAACAAAGTTCAATTAGTCATCATCACACAAAATTTAATCTAATTTAAATGATCAAAACATCATTTTTATTAATCATTCATCACCTAGAACCTAATCTAATCCAGGTAGTGACTAGCCTTAAAATAGTCTAATACATAATGTTTTTATCAGTAGTCGGTCACTGTGGTATTTATCACTAAATACTTAGAAATTGAAACTTGTAATGAGTAAATACTTTAGGTTGGAACGAGGGCTAAAGTGAAGTGGGTAACCGAACTTAAGCGAATATAACCGAATAATTTTATAACCGAATTCGGAAGCAGAGTTTTTAAGTTTGGTTTCTGAATTGGACCAGAGAGAGGAGAAATCGGAGGCGACATATAAATACTACTAAAACTGATAACGCGTAAGTATAAATGAAGAGAAATCTTACAAAATTCCAAATACATGTAAAAGAGTAATCGACAGAAGGCACGGGGAAAGGGATTTTCCCCGCGCCCTTCCTGTTTCTTTGAAACATTTTATTTACTTCAGAGCAAAATGTCTAGAGAACGGAGGAGTTTTGTTGACCTCTTTTTAAAAACCTCATGATAACTGAAGCTGACGTAAGTTGTGAGCTTGAGAATAATATTGCCAGCACAGTTGGTGCAGTAGTTGAGCGATTGGCCGCTGCGCTGCATGTCGCGGGTTCTATGGCCGCATGGAACAAATATTTAGTAAATGGGCCTTCTGTCTTTCCAGTTTTTCTATGTATCGCAATAGATGAATAGACCAACCCTTACCGAAACCACGTGGTAGTTTCCGGCCCATTTCAAGAGAGGCCTGAGTCCCAACAGTAGGAACATTATAAGGCTGATTATTATACAACTAGCAAATACGTGCGTGTGCAAATACGGTAAAAAAAAAACCGGCTTCGGGCACGGCTGGATGGATTGGAGGGTTTCAAAGTCTATACCGGACTTAGGAAAATACATTTTTTGTGTTTTATATACCTTACCTACGTATATCTGGATGATCATGTAGGCTAAAAGTCTAAAATATTTTCTTACCAGGTATAAAATGTATCTGTGTGACGGCGGAGTCTGAGTTTGTGTGCTGGCCGTATAGCTCGACGCCGGGCCTGCCGTAGACCTTGAGGGCGCCGGTAGCTGTGCCGAGAGCCACAACCCGCAGGAGAGGATCCCATGCTAGCGCTGAAGCCCTGTGTGGAAAACCGTGCTGCACTGTCTGTGGACAAAGAGAGATGACTTGTTAGTATTTTACAAGCTTTTATTTAGTTACACTTGTCCCAATCATCATCATCATCATCATTTCAGCCGAAAGACGTCCACTGTTGGACATAGGCCTCCCCCATGCAATGCCACAACGACCGATCCTGTGCGTCTCGCACAAGGCTATCCTGTCCCAAGGTTTGTCTGTAATCAAATTTTGCAAATTAAATTTGATCCACTTCCCGGTTACCGATGGAACTGAAATTTTGCATGCATGTATAAATCAGATGACAATACAAAATTATTATGATAAGGATCTGATCTGATGATGAAACCGGAAGGTGGCCATAGAAACTCGGAAGTTAAACGACACAACCCCATCGAGTTTGGACTCGTTTGATCCGTCTTGATGAGTACTTTGGTGCTAGATAGTAACCAAGGTCTGATGATGGATCTGGAAGATGGCCATAGAAACTTTTTGGAATGGGTATATCGCGCTATAAAAATATGCTATTAAAAAATGTTTTTTATTGAAAACTTGTTTAAAGGCGCTGTCTGTTATGCCGGAGGTCGTGGGTTCGATTCTCACCCAGGACAAATGTTTGTGCGGTGAGCACGATCATTTGTTGTCTGGGTGTAATTTATTTATAATATGTATGTATTTAGAAATATATAAGTATGTTTATAGTTGTCTAGTACTCATAACATAAGCTCTGCTTAGCTTGGGATTAGATGGCGATTTTCCACAACGATGTTGGATTCAGCTTCCAGTCTAACCGGATGAAGCTTAGTACCAGTACTTTGTCAAAGTTACGTGATGAAAGCACAATTGCATCTGAGTCATTGATGATAAAAAAAAACAGAAAAAATAAATATTTACAAGTATCTTTCCTCAATTAAAAAAAATTGCCGCTATTAATTATCGCCAATATCAATATGCCTGAATGTAACAGAAAAGAAAAAAAAGTGAAAGGACATAATATAGAAAAGAATAAAACTTTATTGTACACCAAAAAAGTAACACAACTTATAAATTTAAAACTAAATAATACAGCTATTGATGATCTGTATATTAGTTAGCTATATTC
Organism: Mythimna vitellina; assembly: GCA_949316375.1. Taxonomy (NCBI): domain Eukaryota; kingdom Metazoa; phylum Arthropoda; class Insecta; order Lepidoptera; family Noctuidae; genus Mythimna; species Mythimna vitellina. The sequence continues at coordinate 20,272,053 of OX438692.1, forward strand.
TTACATACTAAAAAACAAAGTCCCCCATCGCGTCTGTCTGTCTGTATGTCTATTTGCGATGAACTCCAAAAATACTAAACGCATTTTCATGGCGTTTTCATCAATAGACAGCACTTTGTCTCTAAAGCTATATATATAAAAGGAGAAACTGACTGACTGACATCAACGCACAGCCGAGACTGCTAAGGCTAGGAGCGTGAAATTTTGCACAAAGCTTCCTTTTATAACGTAGACGAGCACTAAGAGAGAATTTCTCAAAATTCACCCTCTAAGGGGATGAAACGGGGTCCAAAGTTTGTATGCAGAAACCTACTTTCCCGCGAGCAAAGCCGCTGGCAGAAGCTAGTATACTTATAACGAATTGCCAATTGGATAGATATATTTTTATCGAATATACAAATATCTTGTATTGAATAACTATTCAAGAAAAGTTTAGATACATATATCATAGAATTTCAAAGATTCCTCATACTCGCACGGAGCTGAGGCAGGTCGCATGTTTTATTAGGTAACAAGGATTTGCCTATTAATAGGACAAATTACATCCGTCAAATGCGAATAACAGGTAATTAAGTGATAGAATGGGCTTTTTGTAGTCGTTTTGACACTTCGAACACAATGGAATGACGTCACGAAACGTGCAAAGATGGCTGACTCATAGTAGTACTTGTTATGTGGTACTTAGTACAAGCAACTTGGAAGTACTGTGGCCATCGATTTTGAAAAAAAAGGCTGTTTTTCCTATGATTCTTGTTGACTGTACTCTGATTTTTATTAGTTCAATGAAAAACATTTTTAAATATCAATCTGCCACTATCCAACTGCATCGTCAGACCAGTTCCATAGTACTATGTTAACGCATTGGTAATCCAAATTATTATTATTTGGATTACCAATGCGTTAATAGTACTATGGAACTGGAACTACTGACTATCAGGAATAACTGGTTCCAACCAAAATCCATTTGAAAAATTTGCCGTACACAAAAAAAAAAATTACAAACGTAGTAGGATTTTGATTGCGATTACATTTATTTTACACCAGGATTTCTTTGATGTCTATGGTAAAGGTAGTGTTGATTAGTTCTCACGGATACCAACACTAGGCACCAAACTAGGTTAGTAGACCATCGTGAAAATCAATATTTTCAAAACTTTTTTTTCTCTTTCGCAACTGAGCTGATGTCGTCAATTCTGCCAGTGTTATGTCTTCAAAACATTGTTTATCTAGAAATCATAAGTCTTACTATCCCGTACCTTTAATAGTGCTAACACGCGCTCCAGCTTGGTACGACAGATTTGGTCCGCCCGCTGCAAGATCGAGCATCAGTAGTAATTAGTATTAAACTCGCAACTTGGTACGATGGACCAAACTTACGCTGAGTAACGTTCGAGTTTGGTACGGACGGGCCAAATCAGGCGTACCAAGTTCGAGTTAGTGTTAACACTATAAACCGTCAACCAAACATCTGTTTCACATAAAAAAAAGGACAGATGGGTAATTAAATCCTTTTACGAGAAGGCCATTAGATTTTTTTTCGTTACCATCGCGTGCTTGATGTCATTCAAGTTTTATGTCCAAACGCATAATTAGCTGCCACTTGAGTATTAACAAACGATTACTATAAAATTTAATGACGTTAGAAAAGGGACGTGGGAACTCACATGTCACAGACAAACGTGTTGTTGTTAAATTGCATAGGTATGTGATACTCCTGCGAATACCTGAGTATGTTAGATTTTATGTTATGACTTATGCGAGTACATACAGTTCTTACGAACGTATAGTAAGCATAGCATCTCATTCTAGTTAACCTATTATGTCTCACGAAGACTTCCCACTCCCTTTTCCACACAAGTCTGTTCTCAGCCATTGCGGGCCAGTCCTTCCGGTAAGAGTCAAGCTCATCTCTCCACCTCTGCCTTGGTCTGCTGGAGAGACACCTTGCGTTTAAGCATCAGACTATTTGCATGCCGTAAGGTAAAATGTTTCGGGACTCTTCTTAAAATAACATTTTTTTAGGTGGGTAATCATCGAAAATCTCCTCTTGCTCTGGATGGAGGGTGTGGGAGTGTCAGATACTGACTAAAAACCAACAGTTTTCCTTCTGTTCCCTTTTCTTCCCAGGGCCACAGTGACTCCTACGAACGATCCTGAAGCCCTAACAGGCATCGGCCTTATTTGACCGAGCTCAAGTCGTCGGCGCGTATTGTTCCACGCGCGCCTCATGATGTCAGCAAATCGTAGGGGCCCAGCAGTATCGAAGCCTACTAGCCCTGGGACGAAGGCAACGAAGGAACAGGAGTGGGTTTTCAGTCAGTAAAAGTCTTACACTATCTCCCGCTTTGCCCAAGAGCGCGATTTGGCATAAAATGATTTTCCCACCTAAAAAAAACCCCATCAAGAGAAAATCGATTCTGGGTTTTTGAAGTGCGTTTCACACTAAAATCCATTCCAATATTAATCTACGATCATTTGAAACTTGTCAAGCATTGTGTCAGAGATTAACTAAGTTACTACGCCTTTATGTCGGTACGTGGCTAATGTGAACGATTTTAAATTAATCACGTACGATGTCTTGGAACGATCATTGGTGACCAGCCCGTCTACTACTTGTGTAAGTATATTCAAGTATCTCAGACATAAAACAATGTTAAAAATGAAGTTAATAGAATAAGATTGACAGCTACCAATGATTAAGAGGAAATCTGAAATCAAAAGATGAAAGGGATCTGTCGATGTGGATCTATGACATTAATCGATTGCTAGTTATGGACCCTATGGATTCCCTTATGTACTTATTTTTTTTTCTTCAATGCGAATGGATTTGTTATTAGGTTATTGTTATTAAATGTAATTTTAGTTTGTAAGTTTATATTGTTCAACGCCTTGGACAACCTCTGAAACGTTGTACATGTGTTGTAAATAAATAAATGAATCATAATCGACAGCCTGACTTCGTCTACTGTTAGTCATAGGAGTCTCTTTTGTTATGCCAATCCCAACGTTCCTATACCACTCTCATCCATGTTCTTACGATGGCAATATCGCTGCCCGTCTCGGTCCCGGCCTATCAACCAGTTACGTTCTACACATCTGATATTTCGATCCATCATGTATTGTCGCTCGCCTACGCATCATCACTCCGTGCTCTCCGGCCGACATCTCTGGGTACGACCACAGACTATAATATAAAATCATCTGTGGGCCACATACTGCCCAAACCTCGTCAGTATAGTGACGTATGCGTTCGAGACATAGCAATAGTAAACCGACATGCATTACGCATCGATTCGGATATTTTGGGACCTCGAACCGCAATATTTTTACTTATCATCACGCTTAAGTATCAGGTAGTCGCAGGTAAAGGTACCAATGAGTAATGGTCATTTTGGTGAATGTATAATTCTCACACAAAGCAAAAGATAGAACTGTAATTACTGCTTTTGTTGGCCGATATTTGACCATACATCATGTTGGCACCATATCATTACGCTATTCGGGTCACGTGAAAGTAAACGCAATTGAATACAATAGTGAAGTTATTCCGATGTATTAATGGCGTCTAGCATTGCTGTCAAAAATTTGACGTAAAAATATTAATTGCGATGATTAACAGAATCAGTTAGGCTTTTATGAAGTTCACGTTATCGTATGAATCAACAAAAAGAATAAATAAACAAAACGTTTCTTTAATAGACAGCTATTTATAAATAGTACAGTTCTAATTAATTTCTATTTAAAGCAGAGGCACACGCAAAACTATAAAGGACTTTATGGATTCACAGTTAGGGTTTATTTTCGAATCATGAATGCCCTGACAAAAGTTCACAGTTCGATGGGTGCCGATTCGGAATGCTGTCGCATTCCTGATCGCAGTTGGCGTGACCGTCGACCTCAAACACTATGTTGCTTATTACACAGGTATTGTGTCATCTTCGGTTTAAACAGCTGGCTTTTCATAGAACAGACGGGTTGTTTGATGTGAGAAGTTTCCTTCTGTCATCGGGAATTTTCCCGTTAGTTATTGGATGGATAATTATTTTTACACTTTAGTACGGTGTTAGACATTATAATGCCAAATGTTAACGAATAAAAATAGAAAAAAAATCGAGATGATTTTAATCCAGCCCCACTAACTCATTTATCGACCTTAGCTTTTAAGTTAATTTTCAATTGACCATTTGTAGGTATTATGAAAAACAAAACCTAAAAAAAGGTAATTTTATTCCTTTTTAACGTTGATATGATTTTTTCTAGGGCTGTGATATTGTTCGAAAGAGTTACCATGGCACTGAACCGCAAACGACACCTGAAGGAACACAGGTACGTAAGTCATTAAAAGTCTGACACACTCGCTCCACCCAGAACGGGAGGGATCAGCATGATTTCCCATGTTAAAATATAAAACAGCTTATGAAATTTTTATGACAATATAACTATTATAAATACTCCGAGTTGACACTTCATTAATCAGGGAAACACCTAAAGATGAAGGATCAAAATATCTTTACTCCGCATATAAACAATGTTCCACCTTTCATTCATCATAACAGTATCTCCGCAAGTACTCATAAAGCCAACAATAACAGTCCACAAACGAGATGGTCGGAACAACCGCTGGCGCCCATTGTCCAAGTTCGACCACGACTAGACGGTACAAGAGAATCTGCTTGTACTCAGTACACGTGCACTCGCCTACAAAGTTCGATAGATAACTCTGCTGGACCGGTTTCTAACAACGGCGGTTCTCAAACAAGTCTCTGCAGCTCTCCTTGGAGTCTAATTTACTATCATATTTTTAAAAAAGCGTAAGAGATATGAATATGTTTTGAGATAGGCATCTAAACAGAACTGGCAAGGCTCAAAAGGGGAAACAATCGACATAGGAAGTAGTGGCTGCAAGTCTGTTCGAAAGAACAAGTGCGGCCCAAGAATGCAAAGGACAACGAAGGAACATGGGTGTATTTTAGTCAGGTAAACTCTGATACACAGAGCTGAAGAAGCTGCCTCAAAGAGATATCAGCCAAGTTGTAGGGGCCAGTTAGAGCCGACGCATGCCAGGGTTGTTCAACGGAATTACCACAGACCCCACAATAAAGCACAACTGAAAGAACACTGGATTTTAGTCGATAAATTCTGACACTCCCATCCCTTACACCCAGAGCGAGAGAAATTATTAGATGATTTCCCAGTTAAAAAAAGGCAAGTGTTCTTAATAAAGAGGAAGGATGCAAAAAGAAGACTGAGAAGATTATTTTTCAGCATTGCAGTAATAAGATACCGTAAGAAAGAACATAATATAAAGATGGAGACTTTGCAAAAATTGGAAATGCTTGCTTATCTCCCTCTCGTATGGATGGAAGAATTTTGAGCATCTCTGTCCTTAACCGTTACGGGGTCTAGCTTGTCATACAGCAACTTACAGGATACAAAGCTACAGACATGGGCATTATTACGAAGTACGAAAGACCATATTCTGTTGAAAACATCGCGTCTAACGAGATGATCGCTCAAATCTTGCTTTTTTGGTGCGGTGCAACGCCCTAAGAACGTGATTTTGTTTCAGATGGCCTGAGATCCGAGATTCGCTAAGGTTTCATAAAGCCTTATGAGGAGTTTTGATAATCTTAGAGCGAAATTGTTATTGGCAGGGTGGTTTCTGCGAAGAAAATGACATAAGAATGCCAAATAATAGAGCCTATGGAATGTGTTTGTAGGCTTTAACTTAAACGTTTTACTACAAACCATAGATGGATTGAAACGGATACTAATAAAAAGATGTTTATATTGGACCATTCACCCAACTTCCGTCGGGAAAGAGCTTCATAGCATACAAATCAATACGCGACGAGCTTATTGACATGTCTTAAAGGGAACCACCTTCATTTCTTAGTGGAGATATAGTCCAAAAATCCTCATCATCATTTCAGCCAAAAGACGTCGACAGCTGGACATAGGCTTCCCCAAGTGTCGCCACAACGAACGGTCCTGTACGTCTCGCATCCATCGGATTCCCGCGACCCACACCAGATCAACAGTCCACCTTGTGGGAGGCTTTCCAACGCTGCATCTCCATCTGTTCTGCGAGCGATGTGCTGTTCATGAAAATCCTCACGATATAGGCAATTATTAATGTCATAATATAACTGATGTGCCAATAACTTAATGAGCAACGTCATTCGTTCATCAATAACGGATATTAGCTGTATGCAAATGACATTGTTCATTCATATTCATGTTGGGTGAGGAATTTAATCAATGCGCTAACCACATGGGCAATTAGTGTCGCTGTTTGTGTATCTGTGGTCGTTATGCGTCAGTAGGTACGTTGGCAATTTGGGGAATAGGTTAGCTGTTGGTTTAGCTTGATGAGCTTGGAATGATTGCCATTAGTTTCGGCTTTCTGATAAAAAAGCTACTTGCTTTTTCATCGAATGATTCTTCACATTTTGGGTGGAGGGGAAAGGAGTGTCAGGCTTTTACTGACTAAACGCTGCCAGTATTCCTTCAGATGCCCTTTGCGTTCCAGGGTCAAGGTAACTCTTTCGAACAATACCGCATTTCCTCATATAGCTGCTTTCTGACAATCAATGGTAGTATCAAAGTCGGTAAAGCAAGAAAGCTGGGTGAATAGTCTGATAAAGATAATTGGAAGAAGACATGAGACACCCTTCATAAATACGAATGAGAATGTGGGTTAGGAACAGTATAGTATCGTTGGCTCTAAAAGCTCATTTAAAGTTTCGGCGAAGTCGTATAAAAGAAATGCATTCACACATCGTCTAGTTCGCCTCTTATTTAACAAGCCATTCTAGGTCAGGTGTGTGAGTAATAAAACCTAGTCAACACCTAGACCTAGACGGAACCATACTAAACATCAAGTACTCAGTTTACGAGGAACAATTGGCTCGTAAACTTGCATATCACATTAGCCCTGGTTAATTTGAAGTAATACGATTGTTCACATCAAATTGCACTGATATGCCTACGCACCTTGCAATGATGTCACTGTTCCATTTAACAGCTGCGGTTGTCGTGCCAACTGACGTCACTTTATGAGGGCGATTTAACATTCGCTTCAAAAGTTTTTGTCGATCGTTTTTTATTCGTAAGGTATGCATCGTTCTACTTTTTAACCCTTCCGGGATCGGTTTCTAAGTAGGAAGTAGTTAAATTTTCTTTCCCGTTGATAAATCGTGCTTAGATTAACAAACTAACAAGTTATAAAAGGTGGATAGGCAAAAACAACTACTTGAATAAAACCATGACGTCATATCCCAAAAATCTGGTTTGCTTGGCATTCGTTTCGCGTAAAACCAGAAATTGGTGATACATTTCTTGGAACCATGTATAGAATTCAAGGTATTGTAGGCACGATTTAAAACATTTTGTTATTTCAACTATCCCAAAGAAAACAGTGTCTATTTGTACACCGTATTAGAGTACACCACGATAAATTGGTGAAGAATGCAGAGCAAGTACTTGGTTAACAGACCTGTACAAAATGGACAAAGAATGTAGAAGTCATTAGGAGAGATGGTGGGTATTTAAAACGACCGGATAAAGGGCAACGATTATCTCGGGGATGTTCCTAATTACTCATCCGGCAAGTATTTCAAAAGAGGCAAACAAAAGTTAATGGTCCTACCAGTCAGCTTTATTAAGAACACGGTTTAGCGAAACTAACCACTGAAGCTAAAAGAAAAGAGGAAAATATCACTTCGGACATCCTGGAAAAGTCATGTATAGTCATGTATCATTCTGACATTATCATTCCAAAAATAACCTGTCCATGTAATTATGAAGTAAATAATGATTAAATAGACGTGGTGACCTTGACTATAACAGCGGGAGTGCCGATAGTGTAAATATAATTAACGCGCCCAGAATATTTACTATGTCGCATGAATCATTTTGTTCCGGATAACAAAAGTTTATTTATTTAAAAGTGTGTGTGTGTGTACTACACGGTATTTGGACGGGCCTCATCTAGCAAATACACATTTATTTATTTATTAAAACTTTATTTACTAATGAAACCCCGTACAAAAGCATTTAATGCCTTTGCCATTTTGTATTTTAATATTTAAAGTGAGATATACGATAAGGAGGGGTGGGAGAGTTAAGCAGGAGAAAAGTGTGGTCAAGGCGCGCAAATTTCTTCTCTGGCGATCATTTGAGCTGAGATCTGAAACTTGACACATGATCATTTTTCCTCAAGTTAAATATTGGGCATTTTCTACCAGTCGACCAGGCAGTGCAGAAATATATCATGCCAGGTGCAACTTAATAGAAGACAAACAGAAAAGAAATAAGTACAATAATAAATGCATACATTTATATGCAAATAAAGAATGACACTGATGATTCTACGAATGTGTGTCCGTGCCTTCATTTTAAAGAAGCGACTGGTTGCCATCCTGAAGTTCAGAGGGAGCTCATTCCAAAGAAAAAATGCCTGGACAAAAGAGTGTGAAATCCACACATCCCCCCGACATTTGAAGTATATTAATGACTTTTATGTAAGACACATAATTTTCTGTACTACATATTTAGATGCTAAAACCTAAACGGATAAGAGGGTTAGATTTTTGGATAAGCAATATTTCGATCTAGTCTGTCTTTCAATTAAGGATCAAAATATTCGATTGGCAATTTGATTAACAGTGACCCATCAAAGCGAACTTAAAAACGTAAGGCAACTGAAGAAACATGGGTGGGCCTAGTCAGGAATAGTCGAAATCCTCTCTCGGGAGAAGAAAGTAGAAATAATATTTAGAATTAGAAATAATATTTCTAAATGCCACTAAAAATTCATTGCAAGCTCTTATAAATTCGGGGCTTGCATTCAGAATAGTATTAAAAAGTATTGTAAAACTTCACACGGTACTTATATGGCTTTGGGAGGAAACGGAAACCATGTCGACGACGCAGTGCGAATTCATGCGTACATTATAATGTCATCGACTTCTAACTATTGTAAAATAAATCCTTTTTGGTCTAGATCTTAGCTGTATCCTCTGGCTTAATTCTATTAACTGGATCGATGGATTTTGGCTAAGCGATGTGAGATAATATTCGTTTCTAGGATTGCAAACCACACTCTACTATAGAACTATTGCACTCTATTCTGTGGAGGAATACTTTATAATTTAAAAATGGGATAGAGTATACTAAAATACTCTACTCATTTTGACTTTGACATTTCAGTCTTCTTGGTCATTTAAAATTCGGAAAAGGGAAACCATATCTTCTTTAAAACTGTTCAGTAATCGTACAGTTAGTTTAAAACAACGCAAAAAGTAAAAAAAATAAGTGTAAGTACTCTTAATTACATCCTTCTAAGATCAGATAAACTATATTTTATTATAAGTTGGCAACCCTAATCTCTTCTCAGAAAACATTTCGCAAGTTTACAACCACTTTAAAAGTCTGTGCTCCTAATAGCAGACGTAATGACATCAATCAAAGAAAAGTGATTGATTTAAACAGGCCAAACATATTGAAGAGGTCAACGAGATGGCCAACTCTTTAACTATCATAAGAACTTTGTTTAATAGAGTTGAAGACATAACTATAGCTAATGGATTTGGCACATTCAAGGTTGATCTGAATGAGATAGGAAAAGATAAAAATAAAAAAGTAAAATGAACTGATGTCTGAATTATGAATATACATGTGGATGGACGGAGAGGGAGACCAAAAAAATGATAGATAGATTGTATGAGAAGAGATATGAAAAAAGAAAAGAGTTAGTGATAGGTTAACGGGTAACAGGACAGAATGGAAGAAACCGTGTTGCGCGGACCCCAAATAAAACGGGACAAGGACAGAAAGATGATAATTTATTTATTTATTTTATTTTATTAGGAAAACATACAGTGTATTCATACAGAGTAGAAACAGATATAAACAACTGAATACCATTTACATGTTTCCGCATTTAAACATCTAGAAAGCTTGTTATCAATCTTTAGTGATATAAAAGGTAATGTAAATAACCTAATATTAAGCAAAATTTGAAAATTTGAAAAAGGGAAATTTGGAGTAAGTATATTTAATAACTAAATTATGTTGAAGTCAGAGAACCAAACCATGATTTCGTTAATGTTCTGTTGAAAACGCGTGGCTTTGAATTAAATAATTAATGAACTGAATTCTGAACTGTAAGTGATAAATGGGACGAGAAAAAGCTGCAACGGATCCATAACGTAGCCACATTATACTTAGCACAAGCTGGTTCTTATAACGGTGATGTTGTAGAAGAACCGTCTTGATAGACAGGTGCCAGTGTACCTGTCAAAACATACTCCATAGGCACATGTGTAAGTGCTTAGGTCAGCTACTAGATTACTTTTTAATAATCTTTTCCTGTCCGTGGTATTATTATAGCGGTTTGTCAGCGTGCCAATAAACAAAACGGACTTATGTATGTATGTTAATTTCAAGAGGTTTGATTTTTTTTATATAGAAACCACTTGAGAAGTAAACTTGGGGCTATAATGTCGAGTTGTAGAGGCTGTCTGGCGTGTGGGCGATGTTATAATACATATAAATAGGACAATATCCGCATGGAGGGCTTTGCGTATTGTTGGCATGTCATTTTTCGCTTCGCTGCCATGGCGGAATATATCGATCTATGTGATTGTGTATGCGAGTTCAACAAACCTGCTGTTAGTTGTGTAGCATCAATGAATCAGAATCAATGTATCATTATATATAATATAATATATTCCACAACTATCACACAACGCCGTCCTAAGCTAAGCAGAGCTTGTGTTATGAGTACTAGACAACTGATAAACATACTTATATATTTCTAAATACATAAATTACACCCAGACGCGGAACAAATGATCGTGCTCATCACACAAACATTTGTCCTGAGTGGGAATCGAACCCACGACCTCCGGCACAGCAGTCAGGGCCACTAACCACTAAACCGACAGGCCAGTAAAGAAAAAAAAAAATACTTTGAAGTTTGTATTTAGATTGCATGGTTTAGATGGATGCTTTCAGAAATCTAGAGCAGCCTTTTTTTGAGATGGCCAATCATTAAATAACTTCTCGCTCTGAGTGAAGCGAGAGCGTGTCAGACTTTTATTGACCACCCATTTGTGGAGGGCCGCAATGATTCTTTTGTCATCTCGCAATCCTGGCAAGCATCGGATCTAGCGAGACCGTCAGTTACACTGACAGCTCTTTGAAGCATCAAGTGTAGCTTTATAATTTAAAATAGGAATACAAATTCCAGAAGGTCATTTATAAACTACGGGTATTACAAATAATACCCCTACCCGTTTAAAAAAAAAAAAAAACGCCGACTTCTCTTAAGTATTTTAATAAGAGAAGTCGGTGTTTTTTTTTTTTTTGAGGTGTGATATCATCATATGATTTCTTCCGCTTTAGAGTGGAGTGGGATGGCGTGTCAGATTTTTACTAATTAAAACTACACCTGAGTTCTTTAATTGCCCTTTGCGTTCTAGGACTACGGGTTTCCTATTCAGAAATTCTCTGTACCAAACCCTAGCAGAAATTAGTCGGTGTGTGATTATAAATTTAATTGGTATTCTGTTAAAATCTCACTGTGAAAACTAAGATTAAGCGAGTTGACAATTTGTGTGATTGTTAAAGCTGTTGTCAAAAATAAACTGTTTGCCATTACCAAATCCAGCTATGATCCAATGAATGAGCATGACGTCATTCCCTACGTAGCACAGGTAACGTCTCGATGTCACCAGTCACTGGACGGCTTCCTGCGCCACTTCCGCACTCATGCGCAGTGCGCAGGCGTCACCATTGTTGCCAGAAGCATTAGCGCGGGCGCAGTGAGTAATCGATTGTACGTGATAACTGCACGCTATGGCGGATTACACAACTTGTCTACGCTGCCAATTGAGTGTAGACTATCGATTATGCGAAGACTAATCGTCTTTTAAACTTGTATTTGTTGCAGTCATCGTTCACTATTGTGATGAACAATGATTTATTAGCCTGCGAATACTAACTTAGATGTCCGTTGTAAACATCTGGCTTAACGAAAGAAAAATATTGCGCAGCGCGAAGAAAGAAAAAAGAGGACAGCCGAATCCAAAGATAGGTAGAAAAAGGCAAAGAGAGATAATATGAAGTTTTCAACCCATAAAAAACTTAAAATAGAAAAACGAACTCCCAATTCAGTGGTTAAGATTGACAAGAGAATAGCGGATAGTCACCAGGTAAACCCTTTTAAGTTTCAGCAACTAATTCAGTATAAAATCAATAAATAACGATTAAATAAGGGCGATCAAGCTACACCGCTTAGTTACAATAATAATGAAGAAATAAACATTCAATTAGCATAAGTAATATCAGTAATAGGCGACGAACCTTATATGGAAGAAGTATTTCCTCTATCCGTGACTATACTCGGGGGATTGCAGCCGGTGATTGGCCCATTCAGTTGCATGCGCCGGCGCTTCGGAAAATGTTATTCATAGACAAATGATATAAGAGGCGGTAAATACCAAAGAAACTACGGATGGACTGTGTGAAAGACGATATGGCTGAAATTGGATGACTACTGGGATGGACGACTATTAGAGAAGTTTGGCGTCTGGCCTTTATTCAGGCTATGGTAAGGAGCGATGCGGATGAGAGACACCTCCTTTTACGAAGAATTAAAGAGTAATCTTAGGGCAATTACCAGCCATAGCAGGCGTGGGCTTGCGGTCAGCGAGCAATGGGCAGCTCGCCATCCTTCCAAGACTAGGCCCGCTTCAATGGCGCGTTGTTTCATGGGCGCCTCATAGAGCTATCATCAGAACTGACGACGCCCACCAGGGCTGCGGGATATTTCGAAAGAGTAACCGCGGCCGTGGCCCGCAAAGGATAGGTTTTAGTCAGTGAAAGACTGACATTCTCCCTTTCTCCACCATGAGAGTTTGAAGTTATTTGTGATTTAGTCAAGGAAACACCGGCTTCATCTAGTTTAAATTGACAAAAAAAATTGACGTGTAAAAGTGTTTTTAAAAACCTATTTGCAAAGTAAATATCATTTATCGATTTCTCACTCAAAAAAAAAGGCAACAGAAAAATGTTTGGTTTATAATAATGAAAAAGAAGTTTGTGTACGGAATAAATAGAGGTCAACAGTTATTTATAAGGTAAATGGTGTTCATTGATAAATATTATGGTGACGTGTTAAAGGTGTTGTTACTAACTATAAATTGAGTTTAAAATAACAATAACATAGCTTAGTTTTCCCTAATTAGGTATAGATGCCAAATTTATATTCTATCTATATTTTTTATTTGTGAATATTTATTCAATTAAGCTAACGGTATGTCATCGAGTACACAAAAACGAAGTACTAGGGTATAAGTTACGAGTATTACAAACGTTCATAAATATAGAATTTCTCATTTTCTTAGAAATAATACCATTGTCATTGAAATTCCGTTTGGCAATGCAACAGAAATCGATAGGCTTGCGCATTCATTCTAAGCTTGCGAAGGATACCTGCGATTACTAACAAAATTCCGCAAAGAGACATTTTCATAATTTTCTCAGAAAACTGTATCCTTTGATAATAAACGGATTATGCTTGGAAATATGAATCAGGTACCGGATAAGACAACCTGTCCAACATTATCAATGTTAATGTCAGTGAATCAACATCCACGACTCTATGAAACAACAAAGAATGCATTCTAAAAGCGACGATTGAATCAAAATCTTTTCAATTCATTCAACTATATCAATTTATTAATTATTTGTTATTCTAAAAAGTCGATGCTTTGTTAGAAGCCGATAATATGGTATCAAAGTGAAAAACCAAACCAAAGTTTTGTTTCTATTCACCCCTGCGTTTCTATTCACCCCGTTTTACGGTATGTATTTGTTAAGTATGAACAAGGTATTATTTTTGTTCTTTAAACAGTCGCAGTGACGTCAAAGGATTACGCAAACGAAGTTAGTGTTTAAATCTTGCTTTAACCTTTGCACTTGTCATTGAGTATAGGTAAATCGTTTTTCCAATAAATAACTTAAACGAACCTATACTTAAACATCAAAGGTGACACAGCCGTATAAGGCTGGCAACAATGCAACGATCTCACTACGGTGAAACTTCGTGAGTTCGTGCAAGTTGGAGGCGGAGTACCGTTGCTTTTAACATTTGAACCTACATCCGATCCCAACCTTTTTAAACCGCCACCATTCCCACATGCAGACTCAATAAACCTTATTCCTTAGATGTTAGGGATGTTCTTCCAATGGCTAAGCTTAACGCAGCTGTATATAAGTTTGTATTTGTATCTCTAAATAAAGACTTGACGGTTTAATAAGCTAATGAACACTAACGGTACAGTATTGTATGTTTAATTAATTCTCGAGATGACAGATGTTGTGTTTCATCCTACTCAAAGGGTCAATGAATGGGAAATCTTTGCGATGAAGCGGGAAATGATCGTGGTGACGGCAAAACATGAAGGTCTAACTAAATGCTTTGGTATTATAAAGTAGCATATGGCTTTCAGAGCAATGAACATACAATGTTTATGTATTTTTTAAGTTTTAGTATTTTTTTTTTTTTTTTTTTTTTTATTGGGTGGGAAAATCATCCTAATGACATCCCCGCTCTTGGGCGGAGCGGGAGATAGTGTCAGACTCTTACTGACTAAAAACCCACTCCTGTTCCTTCGTTGCCTTCGTCCCAGGGCCCCGGGTTCCGCTTTCACACTACCCGTGGCCCCAGTAGGCTTCGACCCTGCTGGGCAGTATTTAAGTTTCTATAATAAAATTGTTATCTCATTGTCTGTACCACTGACGGTAAATAAAGATACCACGTCTTTGGACTTACGACTTGTTAAGAATTACTCGTTGTGGGTTAAAACCTAAAAAGGCGGTGAAATATTTGAGTAAATCACGGAATTACCGAATGCCAACAGTTTTCAGGCGTTATATCTCTTTTTACACGACAGCCCCCGATTGACTCTTCATCAAACATCTCGTTGGATTGCGTTAGACGAAGCAACAAGCTTTTAAACAATGCTTGATGTTGACGAAAAGCGAGTGGAAAAGGACCCTCTTAATTATTAATTTCCTAGCTTCTGCCAACGATTTCGCCCGCGTTAAAGTTCGTTTTTCTATACAAACTTTGGACCCCTGTTTAATCCAACTCCTTTCTTACGATTTGTATAAATCATAAAAGGAACCTCTAGAGCCAAATATTTCAGCATTCTAGGTCCAAGAGTTAAGGCTAAATTATCATAAGTCTGTGAATGAATCAGACCTATGCCTATTATATAATAGATTCCTGATTATGCTTTTTTATTATAATTATATTTAGATTAAACATGATGTAACAGTGAGGATGTGAATTATTACAAATCAGCTGGTTAACAAAACATTGCATTCATAGAAATAAAACAAGACACTGTACTCAACTGACTGTAACAAAGTAAAAACAGTTACTTACTGTCAGTTTCGATCTTGGGTAAGCATTTAAAATAAACATTTCTATGGAATCGAATGCACGCGAAAGTGAAAATCGATTCTCGTATGCAATGCGATTGAATTATGCAATGAGTAGGAAATGGAGCACGCCGTGTGATCTCGATACCGCCTAGCGGAACGGTAGGCGCGGTTGTCATTGAGAATACTGCAAATATTGTAATCTGGAGTCAATATGGCAATATTAAGGAACTAGTTAATCTGAATTGAGAGGAAATTAGTTTTTTAACTGAGTATTTCTATCAAAAAATTACTCACGTTTCCCAAACATCTATGGTTTCTAACACGACTCTTTTACAAACAATAACTAACGCAAATAGATGATATAGCTTCATGAAAATTCAAATCGAAAGCCTACTCACAATCTATACATTACAAACTTCTCGATAATCAAAACAATTCATCCCTTTAATCAATTCTATTTTTAACCTCACCAACCAAACTTGCAAATCAAGCTTCCATTACATCGAAAAATTAACGAACATCATGGCGGCACAGCATAGCACCCACGATTCGCAAACAAAACATGGTGCATGGCAACGGTCATAAATATTCATGCTGATACCGGCACGGTTCGTTGTCAGAAGCTATGAGTTACGATAACATACCTGGGCCGACCTTCGTCAGGACCAGACGACTGAATGTAAATATACACTGACAAGGCTCTTGAAAATGAATAGGATTTCAATATGTCTAGTAAGGATTGAGTGATTGGGTGGTTGGCCACCTTTACGGTAATGTTTTGACCGGTAATTAACCTTATGTGTCACAAAGGAAGCAAAAGAAGCTACCTATCTTTTACTTAAAAGTTGATCATTAAATAATTAATCGAAAAACAAATAGTAAAACCAGCGAATGAATCAATAAATAAAAAGTTGTAAAGAGATAGGAATTCCGAGCCTGTTAAAACTTTATTTGAGACAGATTTCTTATTTAGGGCTTGAAACTTCTTAGCTATTCCACGAAGTTACGTTCCAGACCCAACTAAGTACAAAGTAACCAAACACTTTAAGAGAAATTAAGTAAAAAACAATTTAGCTTATCTTGAAGAAAAACAAAATGAATGTGCTCTTTTTCAACAATTTGCAAGTCGTAAATGTAAAAGAAGTGAAGGGTTGGTAAGGAAGTAGAAGGAAACCTTTCAATGTCAATCTCACTAAAGTCGATAAGTTGCCAGTTTTTCCGAAAGAAGTGGAAGTTTTATGAACTTCGGATTGAAAACCAGCAGATAGAGAAAAGTTGAATACTGATGATCAAGAAGATGTGTAACTGGTATGTAGGTGATGCTTCCTCATTCCTTCTCCATTCCTCAAGGTAGAAAGTAGAATTGCAAGGCAGTTTGTATATCGACCCGCTTTATTTCACCTATTTTGATAGTGGTTCCAATATTGACATTCAGTAATATTTATTTGTATGCTATCAAATCTATTTCTAGATATACAGCGTACAAGATTGGAATAGACGTAAACCAAACCAGTTTGCACGTACAGTTTACGCTAGACAAACTTTGATTTATTAGACTGCTTGCTCGAGGGTGCAATGTGTTCAAGGGGTGAGAATTTATTGAGAAATACGATAAATGTTGTTAGTTTACAAAGCAGATGGATGAGGAATTCCCAAGAATACTTTAAACTACATTTTCATTCTTAAATAAGTTTCTAGGAGTGGTTTTCTTTATTATTTTAATCCAAAATTTGAAAACGTGGATCATTTTAAATACATATTTGACTGTATCTCTTGTGAGTGATTTTAAGCGTGGAAGGGTTGGTTTTCTTTTCAATTCTTTAAATAATAAATATTAAACACTAATTATGAACTTGTTTATGAATTTTAATTACCATAGCAATGGGAGTGGTGTCATTTCCTCTCGCGATTATGTTTAAATAAAATTGTTTCTAGTAGATGTCCTTACTTGCTCGACAATTATTTGCATATTTAAGGGCCGGAGCGACCATGATCTGTCTTTAATTCCTTACAGCAAAAACGAGGTTATAAATAGTAATTTCAATTGGGCCTAATAAAGACTGAAAAATAATCTTCTAAAGGAACACTTTGTCATCGTTTATAGACCCTTAAAGGACCACTTTATGGTTCCTTTAGCTTTACGGCTTAAACGAAGAGTTAAACGGCCAATATTTTACGTGTGTAATTAAATTCTCCTTTATCTGGCCTATTCATGAACACAGCAAGTTTCTGAGCGATGAGAGTTTGTAGTTGAAGTTCGGCTGAAATAGTTGCTGTGTAAATTCTCAGCAATATCTTAGCTAAGTCCAAAACTAAGGCATCCATTAATTATCCGCCATGTGCCAAACCGCCTTGTATGGGAGGTAACCGCGAAGTAAGGTGTAACTAAGAGTGATTGGCTGAAAAAAGAAGCCAAGTGCCGTTTAGAATGGCATAACAGAGAAAGAAACTATTGACGATGATGAATATTCCAGTAATAACATATTAACTAACAGCCGTACCCACTACCCAGACAACCTCGGTCTCCTTCAAGAAGGGCGCGTAATCGATGATACTATAGCCGATAACGTTATCAATGAAGATAAGGGTACAACGAAGCAATCAATAATTTTAGAAGTAGGTACATATGTACCGCCATGAGCCGTATCACTTGTTCTAGCTAAATGACTCATGGATGTTGTAAACTTGTAAACGATAATGTTTCGTCAAGGATTCCGTAGTTACAAGTTTACGTAATATTATAAATTGTATATTAACTACCTTTAATAGCCAGTTGCAATATTGTAAATTTAATACGGTTAGGCAAGTTTGACGGGATAGAAATCAATTTGAATACGCTAATGATTTACTGATAGTTAATTGTTCTTTTAAAGTTCAGGAAGAATAGTTGTCGAAAGTATCCAAAAGAACAGAACAAACATTAAAAACTAAACCAACGATACGCAAGTCCCAAATGATATAATGCTTTGTAAACAAATAACATAGTAAGGGTAACACGCGATCCTCTAATAAGGAATCGATACAGGGACGAAGACAATAATGGCGTAATAAAAAGACGCACGAAACATCATTCATTATGCCATGTTACGTTACAAATAAAACTTTAATGGCGGAGGAGGTGTATTCTCGTATTAGCTAATAGCGGAACCGTAAAACAATCGTAAACGAAAGGAATTTGACCTGATGGTACAAAAGTCCGGAGAATCCGAAGGATTGAAACCGAATGTTCCAAATGTATGGGCCGAGTGGTTGTGGTTTGTTTATGTTGAGGGAGTGTAAATGTTGTTAACTGTTGTTTATTGGAGTACATTTATGACCAAAGGAAGATATAAAATCAAAGATTTACCACGTTGAAGTGGTAACGTTTTGTGATGTCTCCTCAGTGTTACAAACGTTTAACAAAAGTCCTGTACATCTTCGTTAAAATATTCTTCACGATAGTAATAATTCGGAAGCTAGTCAAGACTTATTAAACTTTAAATAATAAAACAAGAACTTTCTGCAAAACAACTTCCAAGCTGTTATTAAAATAAATATTAAACACAGTTAACTGCAAATAACTAAAACTTTCCATATCCTCAACTGCATGCAATAAAACTATTAATCTTTACACATAAACAAATGCATTCTAAGATGGCGGTAAGGAACCACTAGTCGAGGCACGTGTAAAATTAGATATGCAATCTAAGAAGTAATGTTTACACGCGAATTTAATTATTGATTATATGAAATCATCAAGAAACTAGCTTTTGCCAACGGCTTCGCTCCCGTCTACCTACCCTACCTTAAAACTTTCCGTGTGCCTTAAGAAACATACGAAATAAAAAAATTACCGAATTGGTCGAGCGATTCTCAAGTTTTCGCTTAGCAATATTCATTTTTATTTATGTAGATAACCGCTTGTGTGCCCAGTTAACGTGGACTACAGCAATCACTCGGGCTAGGATGTTTTTATATCCTTTGACATACATACTTAATTTTTATTGTTTTATAGAAATTATGAAGCAAAAAGCGAAAGTAAAAGTTTGCCTGTGCAGGGTGCACAGGTCAGACATGAAACAAACAAATTCTAAAACGTCACTCAAATATCTTACAACACTCAAAAATGAGCATCCATTTTCTCTGCTTTCAATAACAAAATGCTTTGTTACCTTCAAAATTTTCTTTTGTTTGCTAGACAACACATTCACTACAAGATTATTCACGTGAAGCGTAAAAATAAAATGCTCGCTTCCAGACAATAGTACAGTCTAAACCCACCTAGACTTACTTATGTTGATAGTCTAGCTTTCCAGACACTATCTACATGAGCTTTTACTGCCCTGCAGTAATGTATTGTCTGTGCAAAAACTAGACTGGCCGTCTGCAAGCAAATTGCTTTAGGACGGCCCATTTCCTGAACACAATTTACTAGTTGAACGTAGAGCTATATTGTTTTCATTTCTATTAGTATTATCAACTGTACGACAGCAAAAGGTGTTGTGTCGACCCAACACCTTCACAACACCTTGCAAGGGCAAGATGATGAGCAAAACCAGAAAATATTTATCTAATGGCAGTCATAAATATCGATCCCAAAAGATAATGTTATCACACCATAAGTAAATTAGATCAATATAAAAGACAAGTCAGCATCTAAATCAATCAAACAATAATGGACACATTACACACCCTTTAAGTCCTCCTTCGAAAATCAAACTTCTTTACTCGACAATAGTTTTTTTTTTAATTTCAAGGTGGCTAGTTCTACATTAACTTGCAAAATGCTTTAAGGTGGGGTCATACAAAGTGTAACTAGCAAGAGAATCGATACTGAGAGCGTCGAACCTAAGCGTAGGGCTTCCAAAGCCCTTGCAGGTGAGTTTTGATATCCAGTCAACTGTTAAGGTTTCCTTGCAGCCGATTGTGCAATTTATGTAAGCTACTACCTGTTTGTGTAATTTGTGTGTGTAATTTTTGCGAGACTTAATTTGGTACGGTAATTTATCATTTTTTTTTAGATTGTTTTGGTGCTTCTCTTTGCAGAGATGATGATGCTGTATTGAATCAGTCTGTTGCTGTTATTTTAATTTTTTATCTCTATACTTGCGATATCAATTGACACAATTCTAAACAATTTATGAAAGTTGTTAAACTTTTGGGATCTTGAAGAATTAAAATTGAAGTTACCGAAGTAATCGAGTATTGAAAATAAAACAAATAGTAAATACCGATACTACAAGTTGTAAGAAAGCCAAGTGAAATTCGTGCATACAGTCGTACAGGTTTAAGGATGAGCATGTCATTGTTAGCTATAAATAAAACCTCGACCTTCGCAGAGGTGATCGTCCGGCCACAAAGGCCTAGCTGGTACATTCTAACCTATTTTTTATTCTATTAAAAAGAAAATGAACAATATAGTCGTGTTTTGTTAGATATTAATGGAAAGGTAACGGGGTGTTTTTTTCTTGAAAAGACGACTATGTGATTGAGAATATATTAAAGTTGATATTGGTGTTTTTATAGAGAATATACCTACAATATTGCAAACTATAGTAGGCATTCATTTTATTTTGATAACTATTATAGAAGGCTGAATTTAAATGGAATGAAATAATGGCTACACGCACATAATAAATGTGCGTGTACAAACATTTGTGTATTCCTAACATTTGTAACAACGCACCTACATTCTCGTTTAATTACTTAAATTCATTAACAAACACGATATATTGCGTATACGAGTATATCTTAGGTTTATTTTTATTTCTTAGAGAGAATAGTAACGTCAATTGTAGACCTAAATTATAAAATCATGCTATTCAGAGTGCGATTACTTCGTTTTACATTCAAACGTCTGGAACGTGTATATGCATTGATCAGTCGCATTATAATGGCTATAGCATTCATAAGGATGTAACATTAGCTACACAGACGGAAAACTAAACTGTGATTAAAAACTAAGTAACAGAAAGATTATGCTAGGAATGGAAAAGATCAATAGGAATCATTGGATACCCATCCAGGTGGACTGGACTGTGACTGAGAAAGACCTATTTAGATACTGAAAAACCCTTAACAATCTGATAAATTCATTTCAATATTTTCGTCTAGTACATACATTAGTCATAAAAAGTTAAAAACAAGAGAAAATGGAGAGAGGCAATACGAGAAACGCTGCTACCATTAATACACGAACACAATGCGAAAACCTCGGCATTGTGGGATCATCTCACAGTAATTGTCATCGCTTACTTAATGCTCCGTGCAACGCACTGAATGAGGCTCAAAATCACTTCTTATTGTTGCCATTATGTTGATTTCTACGTTATTTTGGATGTAAATAGGAAGATTGTCCAACTTGGGTATTATATGCCAATTTTCTTATCTTTTCAGAAATTTTGCTTTACCAGTTATGAAATCTAACCTTTTTACTCTTACTTTATAATTATTTTTTTTAAACTAATAACAACGAAAGAATTCGACCAATTCAAACAGTATGCCTACAAGTTCGGCATTCCGCAAGGTAGAACCTCGGACCTCGAATTAAAACAAACATTTTAAGAATGCAGACCCTTGAAAATTATGCTACCGAATACAAGACTACACAATGTGCCAATGGACCCTCATTGGGGCCAGTAAGATATGACAGGTCATATTAGAAAGCTTTGCATTATTTTAGTTCATTCTTTTAATTTTAGCCTTAATTTTACAGATATGTAACACTTGTTTCTATTTAAATTTATCAATAGTGCCATGCTAGAATATATTGTAGTCGAATTTGATTCAGAAATGTTGGATTTGGACTGCAATTTACATACAAATGGACTGCACAGTTAAGTTGGTATTTGAATAAGATGTTGTCTCTACTAATTTAAATTGATTCTTTAATGCAAGTCTTTAAGTTATTGAAAAATCATGAGGACTCGATTTAAAGTATTACTTGCATATGTCAACATTTTGCACATTTTCAGATAGTAGATTTAAAAATGTTATATTAAGATAAGAAATCGCTATTAAAATATAATGATGTCGATGGCGGTCGGTTAGGGCCGGTGAATGAACCTAAATCCAGGCTTATCGTACAGCGACTGGGTCGAGGAAACGTTCCTCAATGCAAATATGTACAGGGACGTGTAATCTTTTAGAATACACATATTTACACGTTGGTGATTTGTGTTGAATACTTTATGTGAATGTTCATATTACTTTTAAAGCGGTATTCATATATAAAAGTTAACATATGTATTTTTTTAGTAGTCTAATCGTGTCCTACTGCTGGGTAAAGACCTCCTCTTTCTCCTACCAAACTTCTCTGTCTTGGGAAAACTCTAGTCAAATTTGCCCCGCAAACTTTAAATTATTCTAGCTAAAATTGACGGTTACTTAAAGCGGACCTGAAACATCTTTATATGGGAATAATTTCCTGAATTAAATGGTTATTATTATTAGTCAAAACTAGATAACAATCATGTACAAAATGGCATGCAATATACATCAAAGTTTTTTCAATTTGCAAAACTAGCAGACCAAACGCATTAACATTTTACAAAAGAAAAAAAAAACAACTAGGTTGAATATGTACGTAAGTCATTTAAATGACTCGTGACTACTAGACCGAATTGGCGAAATATCTTGGGAGCGGGAAGCCAATCAACAAACAGGACGGCAGCCCGAAATAGGAAATGCCACCCTCGAGAATTGGACGGGTCGTTGGAATATGTCTCCAAATGTACGTTATAATAGTTAGCCTGAATTGGTGATGTCTGTGGCAAGTAGGAAACCGTGGGAGGCGCGCAGCTCAGGCAATGACGCGGCTTAATGGAGGTTAAGATGTGTGCCCCCAAGTAACGAGCATCGCGCCTTGTTGGACGCAACTATGTTCATACAGTCAAATTGGATGAGTTGCTTTATGATCACGAGAACGTTTAATGGGATGCCGAGGAGAAATGTTATTGAAATGAGTTCTATTTCGATAAGATATGTTAGACTTTGGGATCAAAAAATGCTAGAACCCTCCCTGTGTGTCTGTTCGCAATAAACTCAAAACTATAGCACGGATTTTCATGACGTTTTTATCAATAGACAGAGTGATACATAAAGACGGTTTAGAAGCGTATAATAGTTGTATGCTATAACTAGTAAAGACAAGAATTCCAAAGCCGTGCAAGCTGGGGTAATGAAAAGGAAAACAGTTTTATATAACATCCACATTGCAATAGGACTATGCATGTGAAAGCATTTGATGATAAAAACATCTAATAAAGAAATTAAACGTTGAATGTTGGAGATAGTTTACAAAATAATGTGTGTAATAATGACGTGGGCCTGTTACTCAATCGAGCTCGATCCTCCGAACATGTGGCTCGCTCCAAACTTTTTATAACATCAAATTAAAATACCAAAAGCTATAAGTGCGGCGTCTGGTCAGCATCAAGAGGCTATACATAGCTATAAAATGATACGAAAGTACACAATAGCTTACGTGGCATTATTTTTAAATATTTATATGTGGCTTTCGGAAAGGTGAATAGATCATCGTCCGAAGCTTGGCAGCCGGTTGCTGAATGGATATTTTCAACAATGTTTTGTTGAATTCTCTTTGACTAACGATGTATGATCATGAACACACTATAGGTCTGCTTTCTATCAAAATATTTAAGTTTGTTAACAAATCCCATATTGCTTAAATATCGTGTTAATATATCTGTTAAATGTAGCTTAATGTGTCTATAGTATTATAGTCTGTCATTAATTTCGCGCCTTTTTCACTTCTTAATTTTATATGTTCTTCTATTCCGTGGATAAATATCATTAAATTTGTGAACTCATTAATTCGTTTTATTATATTGATGTATTTATATTTTAATACATTTTGAGGTTAAGTTCTGACTACTACTACATCATACAATACACAGAATAATTTTCTATGACCAGTTTTTTTTTTCACAAAAGTATCTTGCTGGGCCACTCTTGCGCATGTATTTAGTGAGTAGAGTACATACAAGCAATACAAAAGAAGCAAGATGTGGCCGATCGGTTAACAACTGTGTGCTGGCACATGGAATGCGGTTTCGTCAGTTCAACATAATTGAACTTATTAGAATAGAATTTCTGGAGCAGGCTAAGGTACAAGGATTTGTTTATGTTTTTATTATAATTATAAAATCGATGAAGATAATTATTCTTCTAGTCACAATCACACTAATATAATAAAGACGAAAGTTTGTGAGTGTATATGTATGTAACTTCTTCACGCTTGAACAGATTTCGATGAAACTTGGTACAAGGGTAAAACCATGCCCTAGAATAGCACATAGAATACTTTTTGTCCCGGGGGTACGTTCCCTTGGGACCATTTTCTACTTTCATGCGGGCGAAGCTGCAACTAGTAAGCTAAGAAAAAGGCAAAAGTTTTATAATATAATATTCACACAACTATCACACAACGCCGTCTGGTCTCAAGCTAAGCAGAGCTTGTGACAACTGAATAAACGTACTTACAAACATATTATAGATAAATTAAACCCAGACACAGAACAAATGATTGTGCTCACCACACAAACATTTGTCCTGGGTGGGAATCGAACCCAAGACCTCCGGCATAGCAGTCAGGGCCACTAGCCACTAGACCAAGAGGCCAGTCAAGGAAGAAGTTTGTGTGTTTATTTGTACGTTTATTACTAGTTGACGCTTGCACTGTTGAACGGATTACGAATAAACTTGATACATAGATAGGCCATGTCCTGGAATAGCTAATAGGATACATTTTATCCCTGGAGTATGTGTTTAGATTTAATAAAAGGGAACGGAATCATAGCGACTAACATTAATATTCAATCCTGGGCAAGTAGTACCCACAAAATCGATAGATGGCATTGGCGTCGAATTAGAAGTCGCTATGGTTTCGTTACCGCGCGTAGTAGAGTTGTGTATGTCATATCATGCTACTAATAAAATAATACTTTTATTTAATATTTTCATTATTATTTAGAGCTATGTTCACTCGTTCATGCGTAAGCTGTGGTTGTCTATAATTGAGTGTGCATTATAGGACTAGGTTACGTGTACCAATTTTAATTTCTAAGCTTTATTTTGTAACACTCGTTGGTAAATAAATAATAGAGTTAATTTTCGACTTTTTACAAGGCGTGTAAAACCACTGACCGAAGCTTTTTATTTTATAAGTATAAAAACTTTAGACTTTAGCAAGCCGCCGAATTCAGGTCAGGAAATATTCACGCCCCCTTTCTTGGAAGACCTGAGGCAACCTGAGGCGCAACCGAAATAACACAGGCTACCCAGGTAGACCCATTTCGGTAAAGTTTGCGATCAATATCTCCGTTCCTTTTATTTTACCCCGCTAATGCCTTACCCCTGGCTGTTGCTAATTTTAGCGTCTAATTTAACCTTTACCAGATCTACAGACCTGTAGAAATGATTCCATGTTGTTTTATGTCTTCACCGAAGTTTGTGGATTTTGGTTTTTTAAGCATTAAAAGGATACAGTGCGTAGTATCCGTAGTCTTAACCAATATCGTAAAGAGATCACATTATTTATTTTTATGTTAAATTTTTAGTCTCGTGGGATTAAAGAGGTCTTTGTCCAACAGTGATGAACTGAGGATGATAATGTGCATACGCAAAAAAAAATTGGTTGTAACTATTGAGTCTATTACGAAAATAATTTCACTGCCAGAAAACTACTAACGTTCAATGCAATTGTTTACCTGTAGTTCCAGAAAAAAAATACGATTTCTGAGGGATAGGCTACGACAGACGAGAGTTTCATCATCATCATTTCAGCCAGCCTTCCCCAAGTGTTAAGGATTCAACGGCCTCCCGCGACCCTCACGCTCACGCTACGTTTTCCGGTGCGGAGTCACTACTCCAGAACCATTTGGCTCCATCGACTATTTGTCTGCGAACAATGTCCCCGCCCACTGCCACTTAAGTTTGGCGGTAATTCGGGCTATGTCGGTAACCTTGGTTCTCATACGGATCTCTTCATTCCTGATTCATTTCTATATTATGGTGCATAGAAAAGGAATCAATCATAAAATATTTAAAGTAGTGAGCTATGTACTCCGATTTAGCATAGCATAGTCAGCCTTATAATGTTCCCACTGCTGGGACTCAGGCCTTCTCTGTAGGAGAGGGAATGGGCCGTAATCCACCACGCGGGCCCAGTGCGGGTTGGCGGATGTCACAAATCTTCGAATTTTGGTTCTAGAACGACGGTTTCCTCACGATGTTTTCCTTCACCGTTTTGAGAGCAGTGGTGATGAAATACACACAAAGTAATGCACCTGGCTGGTTTTGAACCCACGACCTACAAACTCGTAAGTCGGGGCCGTTACCACTCGGCCAGCATCTTAACTGCGATTTGCTGATGGTAAAATTAGTACGAGAGAATCGACTTTGCACGGTTAAATATGCACAATTCAAGTGCAATAATATATTATGCATGCTAGCGATATGTGTGAAAATTTCAAAAATTTATTTTGTATAAATAAGTTCATAATATTATGAAGCATAGTTTACAAATGAGTAAACAGTGTATGTTTAGGTTTACCTTTACCTAAATAAAAAACAATCTGTCCTGTATATAACATGTAAATTGTAAAACTTATACGAAAATCCAGGGGCTAAGGCCTTATCCGAAAGAGTTAATGTGGTCCTGAAACGTAAATGGCAAGTAAAGGAGCACAGGTCGGTTTTGATCAGTAAAGCTCTATCACTCCCTCTCTCCACTCAGATAGATAAGTCATTTAATGATTACTTATTTAAAAAAACAGAATACGTGATACCAGCAGTCAATCTTTAAAGTTAAGCAATGATTGCAGAGTCAAGCCACTTCAAAGGCTCTTTTAAGAAAATTAGTTCCTGATTATACACCAGTTTTCTGGCAAGCAGTCTAGGCATAAAAATTAAACACAGCGTTCCTCTTGTCTGCTGGCCCACTAGCAATATAATTAACATAGTAGGTATCACCGCCCTTGTTCTCATCGTCGAAGGCGCGGCATCTAGGACGGGTTTGTTGCTAACCATATCTACTGTGCGTGCAGTCTGACGCCAGCTTTATGGGAACGGTTTCTTTGGCATGCAAAGTGATGATTAAACTGGCTGGCTAACGTGGGTTTTAAAGATAGAACGAGGTTTATGGCTCGAAGTGCAAAATAAAGAACGAAAACGATGTAAAAGGTTTCTAATTTGATGTTGGCAGTTCCTGTGAACGAAATCTTTCAATTTAAAAAAAGAATTCAATTCATTGAAGTTCTACAGTTCGTCAAGTACCTAGACAAATCAAAGGAGTTCTATTTCTGGGATTCTGTACATGGGAATTTTATTAATATACCTACTTAGATTTACCATACAGAAGCTTAAGTAATCCAAATTGATATATTAACAATAAAGGTGCGTAAACCACGAGGAAAACCAAAAGGCTCGAAAGCAAGGGGAAGTCCAATGACAAATGACTATATTATAAATTCCTATTTTATTTAATGACGCTGTCGAATGGCATGAAAAAATACGTAATGTCACCATTTAATGATATTGTAACGATACAATTAATAAGAGTTATTATAAAAAATACGTCGTTGAGTTGAGACTGGTCATCTCTTAGATGCCAGTGGCTTACTTCAATTTCTATTTTTTAAATTAGTTTTAGTTTTTTTTTTGTAATTACTATTACTTATCTGCATTGTGCTCACATATTAGAAGCGACAAGAAATATGTAACCAAGATTTATGTAATTCATAATATGATTTAAAAGAGTGTCCACGGAGTTTCTTGCACATTCTTCTTCATAGAGATCTACGCTTTGGAACGTGCAATTTAGCTTCCCTTTTTATTTTTTTTATTGACCGACATTTTGACAATTCAAAAGTGCCTGTAATTGGTCTATTTGAAATAACCGTTTCTGATTCCTTATACAATAAACAATTTGGATGACTTTGTTAGGAATTAAGAAGTAGTGTAGAACAGGGAAATAATACAACCAAGCAATGGGAAAGTACTTACTGACTAGAAAAAAATATAGACACGATTGATAAACATCAGAATAACTCTTTTAGGAAAAAATATACTATCTGATATATGATACTATCTGATACGGTATACTAGCTGACCCGGCAAACGTTGTTCTGCCATATAAATAATAAAAAAAAAATGGAGGGGGGTAGAGGGGTAAAAAACAGTCTATGACCTATTTTTAGACCTACCACAAAAAAAAAAACATAGAAGCAGCCTTTTCGGTGGAGTTCTATAACAAAAACTGTGGAACAAAATTTTTATATATTCGAAGATATTATGTTCTATCAATGTAATTCTTCCAAGAAGATGATATTGTATGGATGGAACCAATAAAAAAAAAACCAGATAAGTACTAGTCTATAACGAAACCTGTTGATTATATAATCTTGTATTACGGAGTTGTGACAGCCACGGGGTATGACAAACCAGTTCCCACAGTGAGTCAATATCAGCACTACAAATCAACGCTTCCTATCTATATGATGAACAAAAAATTTAAATTGTTACCAGTATAGTAATAAAAAAGGTACGTTAAGAACAGAAAAAAAAGATGCTACTATTAACTCAATGAAGTATTAAAACGAAGCTGTTTAAGTTTGCACGAATCTATACTTATAATAAATCTGTAGAAGTGAAAATTATGCACATTGAAAATATAAAAAAAAATAAATGGCTGGGGGTGTTACTAGACCGACACCGAGCCCAAAATTGGGATTAAAAAATTTTTGTCTGTCTGTTTGTTCAGGCATCACGCAAAAACTACCGGTTCGATTACGATGAAACTTGGTATAATTATTCTTTAATATCCTTGGCACCACACTGGGTACTTTTTTATCCCGAAAAAGTATATAAAATAAAAAAAAACAAACTTAATTTTGCGGTTCGATCCCTAGACCCGATTACTGTACCAACCGCAAATAATAAGTTTCACTAAGAGGCGCTGCACACGACTAAGATACTATAATATTTTATCTTATGAAACAATATCGCTCGCCATACAATTCAATGGACTATCACACACGACGAAGATAATAAATAATATTTCATATTTTCGTATTTCGTATCTTCCACTTCTACGCGAACGAAGTCGCGGGCAAAAGCTAGTATCGAATAAACAGGAGTTCTCAATATTTCAAACCAACCAATAACTGAAGCAATATCACTAAATCACAATGTAACATATGAACTTTTGATTTGCTTTACAATATATTGCAAGTTACTGCCGAACCAGCAAAATATACTTCTCATCGTCCCGAACTTGACTTTTTCATATTATTGATAGGCTTGCGTGTGGTCACTATCATACCTGATGGTAAGTGATGATGTTTTCGACTTTGGAGCACGTTTGCCTAGAACTAACCTATAACTCATGACCTAAATTCCTCTCAAGTTGTAACTATCAGGAAACACAGACTCCGACAGAGAATTCCACTCCTTAACTGTAGGCACAATGAACGAGTTCCCAAAACGTTTTGTGCGTATGAGTGTAACGTCTTAGAGCGTAACATGAAATGGAAATGATTAATCGAGTATGTTCTATATTATTTTGTAAAAGAGTAAATCGTGCGTTATCTTCATTTCAGTTGTCTCTATTGGAGTTGACTTTGTCAAGTCAACAATAGTATTACAGTACTAATCCTAGTTACTACAAGGGTATTAACCTGATTATAGACACAACACTGGAGATCCTTTGAGAGAAGATATATAAATTCAAATAGGTAATAAACTCTACTAGAATAATACAATCACATCTATATGAAAAGGACAGAATTTGGAAAGTATATAGTGTCAATAATTTCGTCTGGCCGCAAATCGTTTGCGGTCGACTACTAGTTTTTGGCAGCTGCACTTTATTAATATCCGTGGCGACCGGAATTTCAGCAATTAATTAAAACCACAATTTCGCAATTCATTTATTCAGACTCATCAATGTTAAATTACCAATTTTCTGCAATGGAGTGCTACACGACTGTGCTACAAATGATATGAAAGCCAATTGAGTGAATGTCGAGAATGTTAAAGTGTGAACAAACCAAGATGATACGTTAGAGTGCTACTGCACTGGACTCTATGAAGATGTTATAAAACATGATAAGAAAACAAAAGCAATGGCTGAAGAACGTAAAAATAACAGAAATGAAAGTCGTCGAAAAGAAAACTATGTCAAATAATACAAAGAACAAGATCCAGCATATAAAAGAAAACGATAATAAAGCAAAGTGAAAACAGCAAATGAAGTCTAGGATGGTCTTAACTGCATAACAAGTTGAAACCCTTATCGTAAACTTCCCAGCATTATATTTAGTGAATGCAAGTCTACAACAGTTGGCATTCAAGTTTAAGTAAACTTGTGTAGAAACTGATAACAAACTTGGACACGATGTTGCGCAGAACTTCGGGAACGAAGAAATTCACTTAAAATTTCCTCCTTCCGAGATTGCAAGCAAACTTCTGCAGTGCCTTGTTACTTCGCTGATAAGAGGGCGAATGTTTTCACGCGACTGGGATTTCATG
The DNA here is from genome assembly GCA_949316375.1 of Mythimna vitellina. Taxonomy (NCBI): domain Eukaryota; kingdom Metazoa; phylum Arthropoda; class Insecta; order Lepidoptera; family Noctuidae; genus Mythimna; species Mythimna vitellina. Next base: position 20,303,046 of record OX438692.1, read on the forward strand.
TCAATTTATTTGGCGTTGCAAATGTGGAATGGAGATTTTTTTTTAAATTTATATAAACCAGTGCTTGACTGCGATCCCACCTGATGTTGAGCTGTGAGGCAATCATTGATGGTCAGGCGCACTAGTTTATTAAGAGCCTATTCACTTTAGCCTTGAAGACACCTACATTATAGTTGGACGGAAAGACCGCAGCAGAGTATAACGGAGTAGGTAAGTATTTTCATTATACTGTTTCTGAATGAGAAATTGTTTGGTTAGAGTATCCTGACAGATTTTTTCGTTTTGAATATAACTGATAAATTACAATGTACTGATAGAAAGGTATTTGCAGAAGCCTTTCATATACATTTAAAGATACCAGGAGGTCATTTTCCAGAAGAAACAAAGATAAAATGAGTACAGCAACACTATGACCCGCTCCACGATGAACACTTCAAACCAAAAAGAGCACAGCCCATTTGCCGAACATTCATTTCACTACTTAGAAAAGTGATAAATATTTATTATCAGTTATTGATAAAAATTAACGGTCAGGCGAAGCAGGGTGCGGCGTTTATTGCACCTCGATCCAGATAGCGACTAAGCACAACACCGTGGTAAGGACTTTGACAAATATTGGAGATATGAAAACTATTGAGTGGTTTCAAACGCTTCTTATAGTTCAATTGTGTGTTGAGTAATATTAATAATTCAATAAGTTTAATTATTTTGGCCTTGCTTTATTGTAGCGTAATAGATTGATTTAATATCAGTTGTAGTGATTTTCAATTGAAAGCATTAGTTCAAAGACAAAGGCTGCCCACCAGCAGGCAGAACGCTGTATTGATATTTTTAGATGATCTTCTACACAACTTTTTGGTATATGACGAGGCTTTAAACAAAGCTTGGGCTGCAGAATTGTTCGAAAGGGTCACTGTAACCCTGGAACACAAAAGGTAACTGAAAGACCAATGGTAGGTTTTAATCAGTCCAAGTCTGACACTCCCGCTTGCTCCACCCAGAATAGGAGAAGTTATTTGATGATTCATCATCATCATCATTTCAGCCGAAAGACGTTCACTTTTGGACATAGGCCTCCCCAAAGTGTCATCACAACGAACGGTCCCGTGCGTCTTGCATCCATCGGATTCCCGCAACCCTTAACAGGTCATCGGTCCACCTTGTAGGAGGCCGCCATTGCAGAACCTTTCGGCCCCAACGGCCATTCGTTTTGCGAGCAATGTGTCCTGCCCATTGCCACTTAAGTTTGTCGATTCTTCGTGCTATGTCGGTAACCTTGGTTTTCCTACGGATATCCTCATTCCTAATTCGATCACGCAAGGAAACTCCGAGCCTATAGCCTAATAGCCCTGATTTGATGATTTCCCACCCTCAAAAAAAAACTTTTAAGTTAATATTGAACCTTGACCGAAGATAAAACCTGCAAAAACCATTTCAAAGTAAAGAGCTATCTAATCAAAATACAGCGTAACAAACAATGAAACTAGATTGAAAAAGACGGAACAATAATTATTACCTGTTTGGCGCAGTTGTTAATCGATACTGGTCCAAATTGGCCAGGTGTTCGGACAACTTATCAAAAGCTTGCTAACATTACCGGGCAATTAATTTTTTACAACAAGTAGTAAAGGAAACTCGTTAGGTAGATAAGTCTATGCCCTGGAGGCCTCTATATGGAAAACACACACGATTCTTGGCAAAGAAAACTAGGTGTGTATGTTTTTTTTTTTTTTTTTTTTTTATTGGGTGGGAAAATCATCCTAATGACATCCCCGCTCTTGGGCGGAGCGGGAGATAGTGTCAGACTCTTACTGACTAAAAACCCACTCCTGTTCCTTCGTTGCCTTCGTCCCAGGGCCCCGGGTTCCGCTTTCACACTACCCGTGGCCCCAGTAGGCTTCGACCCTGCTGGGCCCCTACGATTTGCTGACATCTCCTTGAGGCGCGCGTGGAACAAAACGCGCCGTCGACGACTTGGGCTCGGTCCGGACGGTTACCGGACGGTCAGACGGCGAGCCACCCATTGCTCGCCGTCTACAAGCCCGCGCCTACGGTGGCCGGAAATCGGGATCGGAATCCCGGCGGCGGTTGGAGCGTAAGGACCGTTGCCTCACGCGATCGGCCGCCTCCTTAGCTAGCATTACTGCTTCGCAGAAGGAGGCGACCGCCTGCCACTCCTCCTCGCTCCGGAGCATGGCCTGAACCAAGGCCCGGCGCGAGAGATCACCGCCGCCGATTGCCCTCACGAGGTCACGGCGTTGCTCTGCCCAAGCGGGGCACACCTCCACCGTGTGCTCCACCGTGTCCTCCGGGTGGGCCACACAGTGGCGACACCCGGGCGTCGTTTCCGCACGAATCCGGTGCAGGAACCTCCCGAACTTACCGTGTCCGGTGAGGACCTGCGTCATGCGGAATGTGAGGACGCCGTGAGGTCTTTCCAACCACGCCTCAAAGAGGGGACTTACCGCCATAATTGTGGCGTGCCCTGCACGGGGTCGCGACAGTCGCTGTCGCCATTTCTCCATGAGAACTCGCCGGAACTCTGTCCGCCATGCCGCGACTTGTTGCGGCAGCGGAGTTTCGCCCCGGCGTTGCATCTCCATGCGCCGTTCGTGCATGAGTGCAAGGACTGTTGCCTCCAGTTCCCATGGTCGCTGGCAAGCAAGAAGGGTCGCCGCTTCGCGGGAAATCGTCCGGTATCCTCGCATGTCAGGTGTGTATGTTAATAAAAGACGATTACTCGGTGACTGCTATTCCTTTGATGACAGATGGTAGCTACTTATGTAAAAAAAAAACCATTGACTCCTTTTCATTTATTTAGGTCGATTATGATTTATGGGGTCACCTGCGAAATTCAAATGTTCTCAAGTTTTTTTGCATTTTGCAGGTCAGTGTAGGTTGATTAAAATATGATTGGCGGATGTAATACGTATTTATTTACTTCATCATCATCACTATCATTTCAGCCGATAGACGTTCACTGCTGGACATAGGCCTCCCCAAATGTCGCCACAATGAACGGTCCTGTGCGTCTCGCATCCATCGGATTCCCGCAACCTTCACCAGGTCATCGGTCCACCTTGTAGGGGGCCTTCCAATACTGCGTCTTCCGGTACGCGGTCGCCATTCCAGAACCTTTTGGCCTCAACGGTCATCTGTTCTGCGAGCAATGCCTTGCCCAATTTATTTACTTACGGAATTATAATTATTAAAATCGTCAATACGACCCTCTCAGTTCGACTTATCCTATTGAATGGTTATTCCATTAAAAGGTCATAAAAGACTACCATGGCGCTGTCACTTTAAAATCATCTGTCGGATTGTGTCAAACTTAAAAATTAGTCCTTGAACGCCAAATATGGAGAATTGATGGGCTTAATTTGATGTGTTTTTGTCTAGATCTGTTTAGCATACTGAGGTAGTGAGATAGAGCATAAGATTTCGGAGAGATGTAAAGAACATGACACTGCTAAGTGTTATCCTACAACGGCTTCGCTTATTAAAGAAGTGTGATCTCAGACTCTCCCAAGTCGCACAACTTTCTTCAGTTACTTTTATAGAAAATTTAGTTCTCTGCTACTCAAAGATTTTACCCTCCTATTTGAATCTTTGGACCGAAAGGTGTATGTTCCAGCTCATCTGGCTAGGAGACATTGAGTATTTGATATAGAGCAAACGACTTTAGAAAGGCAGAAAGAAAATTTGACTGCTAAGTGCTATTTGAGGCCTTTATCACAAGGAGATTTCAATTGCTATGTTCCTCGTCCTGCACAACCACCTGCATCTTCCAGGGTTCAATGACAGAGCTGTACAGGTTGCCAAATGCTGGTCAGAGAATATTTAATAAGAGTCTATTGAAACGGAAAGATGAAGAACCGTACTGATTGATCGATAGACGGTAAAATGGATCATTTGAAGATGATCGATAGTTTATTTATTTATTTATGTACCAACACACTTAAAAATTTGAAGAAAAAATACAGATAGAAGAGCAAAAAGGTACTGCATATTTCAAATGAAATTTCTTCCAGCAGACCTGCGACAGGAGAGTGGGATAAGAGAACTAGACAAAGAGTATATAAAAACCACAGTACATGCACCTGTAGTTTTTACTATAACAAATATAAGCCAAAGCTGTGACATAATCTGCCTACGTCGATTAACGTCATCGATCTGTCGAACTGGTAACACATTCAGGGCGGACTGGGGTCGAATAATGAGCGATTCTTTCTCGGTATCAAGAAATAAATTTATTAGTTTTCAAACAAAACAAAATACCAACAAGTGTTAAGCCTCAGCCCTATACTCGTAGCATTGACGACGAACTGATATCGATTGTATGGTGTTATCAGATAAAGTACAAAACGATAGCGCACCCATACCTACAACATCGTTTGGTTAGGTACGATTTGGTAACAAAATGAAAACTTCAAATTTTATTCTATGGAAAAATGTTGATGAATATTCGATGGATCCGTTTTCGAATCCTGGTGTATCACCAGATTTTGCAATCTGTATTGATTAGCTTCGATATTCAGTTATGTCTAAACTTTATTTATGATTATTATGTTTAATATATTTATTTGTTTTCTAATGAGAGGCCTAATAACAAGCCGCTGAGCAGACATAGGTACGTAACGTGCAAATTAATCGCGTATCTAGTCCACATACTAATAGATATAGGCCGAATTTATTTTGTACGTAAAGTACGAGTACCTACCCACAATATTAGCGTATTATATATTTAGTAGTTAGTATTTTATTACTAAAGGGCCTATTACACTACTCAGACTGTCATTCAGACAGTCTTAGTCGATGTCAAGTAGTGTAATAAGGCCTTACCGGTCTTACTTGGAACAAGAAATAAGACAGTCTGAATATTGTGTGCTGAATATCGCGTAGTGTAGTGCCCTTTAGTATTAGCCTTAGGGGAAGGGATTTAACGGTGTTGCTATGGCGAATGTGAGTATAAATACAAACGAATTCTCGTTTACCTAATGGTACAAAAACAAACTAATACTGTAAACAGATTTTTTTCGGCAGGTAGGAAATACTCTCGTTCTAGGTTGGAGGGGGAGGGTGTATCAAACTTTTACTGACTAAAACCTAAACTATGTTTCTTCGGTTGCCCTATACGATCTAGGACGACGGGTTTCTGTTTCAGAAATTCCCCGTGGCCCTAGCGGGCATCGGTCTTGCTGGGCGACTTTGGTTTACTGAAATCTCTTTGGGGCGACTGTGTTCATAAAATCGAATAAAAAAAAAAGCACTACGATTTCGGAAATTCATTAATCCCCGAGTTCCATAGGTGTACTATCCCGAAAAAATGCGCAAACCTTGTTGCCACAAGGTTGGACAAGGTAGGTTGGTTTGTTGGTTGGGACTGGAGCAAACTCTCTAACAAAAGCTAATCCCTACTTACGTTTGTACAAATACTATAGCAACTGGTAGTCAGACAGTTTGCAAGCTGACCCCAACATACTTCGACAGCCTTGTCGGAGGTTGACGACATCGTGTTTCAAGCGATGATGATTTAATCAATTGTTTCTCGTAACCACTCAAGAGATTTGAAATCAAGCGTAGTGTCTACTACAAATGGGGTTGTCAACAACTTAATTTTAACAGTTAGATAAAAATAACTTTCAATTAACTTTTGGGACAAAACATTTAGTGGATTACAGCTCTAAGATGTTCCGATTTAGGCTCTCGGACTTAAATTAATCCAGCTAATAGTCAACATCAAGGAAATTCTTCTTATTTACCCTTTAACACACACTACCTACACTACATATATGTATTATTTGATAGTTTAGATTAAGATTTCACACATTCTTCTTCTCTTGCTTCCTACACACTATTGTCTACATTTCTTTTAATTTCTCCTTTCGCAGGTCTAGCATAGTCGGCCTTATAATGTTCCCACTGTTGTAACTCAGTTCTCCTCTCTACGAAAGACGGAATGGGCCGTAATCCACACCGCGGGCCCAGTGCGGGTTGGTAGATGTCACATGTCTTCGAATTTTTGGTTCTAGGACATGCCGGTTTCTTCCTCACGATGTTTCTCTTCACCGTTTTGAGAGCAGTAGTGATGATATAAATTACACAAAGTAATGCGCCTGGCTGGGTTTGAACCCGCGACCTACAACTTGTAAGTCGGGGCCGTTACCACTCGGCCACCACTGCTCTCAATCTCGCTCTCTTTCGCAGGTCTGCTGGAAGAAATTTCTTTGGAAATAAGCAGTACTTTTGTACTATTGTCTATTCGGTATTATCTTTTTCTGTTTTTTTTTTTTGTGTGTACATAAATAGTAAATAAATAATAAACCGCCTGCGTCGGATTGGTCCGACGAATGTTTTCCTGTCCCATTCGCTAGGGTCGTGTGTTTGCGACTGGGTAACTCAGTTTTAGCTACATCTAGTTTTAGCTCTTCAATTCCCATAGGTTACAGAAGAGCTGACGAGATGGAGTATTTGGTCGTGGATGTGCGACCCTGGCGGAATAAACGCGAGAGTGCTTGTCGGATATATTGGACGTAGGCGGTTAAAAGATTAATAGAGTGAAACCAGGATAAGTATGTAGTGACGGCGGACTGGGGGAATGTCGGGGGTCACCAGTTTAGAGGAACACGGAATATGGTGCACCAGTTTAAAGGAACACGGAATAGAGTGCACCAGTTTAGAGGAACACGGAATAGGGTGCACCAGTTTAGAAGAATACAGAATAGGGGGTTAAGTCTAGTACCCTTTTGTGGTGTGGGTGTTTTGTCTGGTTCGGAACAAATGCCATACGTTATTTAAACCACCATATTTATAATTCTCCAACTTCGAGACAAGGTAAAACGTCAAGTTTTTTTTAAATAGCACATTTTAGCTCAAGTTGGTTATGATGGTTTCAGTGAGTATAATTGTGTAAATACATATTAGATGTCTTTACCGCAAACGTATATTTTTTGTACCTTACTATCGGCCGGAGCGAGAGGATGTGTCAAACATTTACTGACTAAAACAACACCTATGTTCGTTCTTTGCATTGCGTTCCAGGACTCCAGGTTTGCCTTTCGGAAGTCAACCCATGGCTCTAAACCTTGCTGTCCGATACTGAAAAAAAAAACCTAGCGAATTTCGCGGGCTACCCTAAAGCAATTACCTTAACTGAGATATCACTGTAAATAGATCTAGATTCCACATACGTGAAACCATCTAGAAATAGCGAAACAATTTAATATGAGATTTAAAACTTTCGTCCATTATAACTGGAACGAATAATTTCAGAGTTCAATAACATGACTTGAAACCCGTTTAGATGATAGATGCGAAGATGCGGCCGATCGTCATAACACTTGAATGTTGATTCGAAACAATATGTCGACCTTGATACCAATCTACATGGTGTCATCGCACAATTGGGACCGTCATCGTCAATAGCTACCAATAAGAAAGAGGCTTACTTCTGAATGAGCCTCAATAGACCATATTAATACTGATGATTGTAGTAAACAGTTCTATATGAACGGGAATGTGATTGGTTCTGTACTTTTGACCTTTGGAATTGAAGATTCTTGAGAGTATTTCTAGTGTTTTATTGCACGCCTATCGATGTGTAGACTGTTGACGCTTTACTAGACTTCATTTTATTTTTTGAGAAACGATCATAGTTCATCTACTTTGGGTGCAGAGAGGGGGCGTCACACTTTTACAGACTAAAACCCAACCTTGTTCTTTCAGTAGCCTTTTGCGTTCCAAGGCAATCTGTTTCGCTGTTTCTTCACATTGTAGTCAGTTAAAAAACACTGGACTAATCAAGAAAATTGAGGTGTGAAAGTGTTTTTTAAAACATATTTTTATTATAATTTATCAATTTCGCAGAGATGTAAGTTTACGGTTAAAATAATGGCAAAGATGTCCTAAATAAAGCAATTACATGGCATAGACAGAATCAAGGTTTTGTTACCACATTGATATCTAAACCAACACGATTCTGCAAACCTAATGAATCAAGATAAAGTCCATGTCACAACTTTGCCCATGGCCCATTTTGAAGCCGAAAATTCAGGTGAGTACTGTAAAAATTAAGTGCCACATCTAATCACAAAACAAATAATGAAGGGCGATAACTGTGGTAAACAATTTCGTAATCTAGGTGGACTGGTTATCTTTGTGTATTATGAGGCCTAGTATTTTTTAAAGAGTTTTGTTTGATTAAATGTTTGCAATGAATAGTATTTTTTATTGCTTAGTGAAGATGTGGGCATCTTTGCACAATGTTTAAAGGGTAAAGCTATCCAGTCCTGCGTTCGAAAATACCCAGAATAGGGTAGGGTCGTTACTCCAACCGTTCAAAAATACTTCGAATTGCAACCCAGGGTCGTTCTTTTATAACTCGATTAGCTACACTAGTGTTAAACCAACTAACTCTAACTCCGAGCAGGGTAGGTTGATGTAAGCGGTAGTAATGACAGTTGTTTGGCATTGACAGTTAAACTCTACGTTCGCTTTGAAAAATGCGAGCGTAGGGTATCAACCTGATGACGTCATTAGAGTTAATTCTAACGTCATTTTTGAACGCAGGGCAGGTGGCTTGACACTGGTCTGGCAAAGTTTGAGATAATAGACACGAAAAGAGAGTTCTTGTGAGAGTTTTAGTTTTTTGATCTCTAGTTATTTCAGATTTATAGGTAAAAAATTAAAAATAGAAACTATGTAATTGGTAATTGGTAATTTATGGTAAAAGTGCTATACATTTTCGTCATATAATTGACGATTGCTGAAGCTAAATATTGGTTAAATATTGCATTTTATCGAAATTTAACACATAGTTAAAGTGTTTTCACTAAGTTTAAGTATTTAAAAAACTATCCCTTAGTTATGTAAAGTTCAAAATATTTATTTTTACACACATAGTTTTTAAAATGAATTTATTACAAAACTAGCATAATAGTTAGTGATAGCATGACGAGTAACAGGGCAGAGTGGAAGAAAAAAACGTGTTGCGCCGACCCCAAATAATACGGGATAAGGGCAGGAAGATGATGATGATGATTACAAAACTACCTAGGTGATTATTATTTCAATGCACATCCAATTTATCAATAAATTGACTACAATAGACACAGGGTTTGGGAAAGGTCATAAGTTTTAATAATCTGACCTTCTTTAATAAATTATTATTGCCAACCAAACCACACACCCATCAGACATGCTTACATTTGATTGGGCACAGCAATTAGTAATGCATGAAATATTAATCATTGAAAGAATATCCATGAGAGAGAAATAGGTAATTTATGTGCTAATAATAAGAACAGTATAGTAATTATTTGATACCAAGAAATGTGTCATAATTAGTCATTGTAATACCATCGAGAATTCTCACAGTATAAACATTATGTCATAGAGTAAAGGCTTCTTTTTGTCATTGCTTGCTGCGGTTAATGCAAATAAAATTAATGAGAGTTTCAACATTGTCTGTGGTTATTTACTTTATGAATGTTAATGGTAAATAGCAGGAAATATCAGATTCTACCTTTGCCTGTATAAATGTCTTAGACAATAAAAGCAGTTACGCTAAGGCAATAGACTGGCCTGTCGGTCTAGTGGTCAGTGGCCCTGACTGCTATGCCGGAGGTAGTTGGTTTGATTCCCACCCAGGATAAATGTTTGTGTGATGAGCATGATCATTTGTTGTGTGTTTGGGTGTAATTTATCTATAATATGTATGTATTTAGAAATATATAAGTATGTTTATCAGTTGTCTAGTACTCATAACACAAGCTCTGCTTAGCTTGAGGCTAGACGGTGTTGTGTGATATTTGTGGAATATATACAAATTCTTAGTCATCATTGAATTTTTTTTGTTGGCAGATTTTTTTATAGATAATAATATTTATACAACAATATATATAACAAACATAAATAAATTGTTAACAGTCAAAAGATTTTCTTCAACCACACAAGTGTTTCTCAAGTTTAAGTGAAAACTTTTAAAAAGAAAAGTTAATGTTGAGTGCAAAGAAAATATTTTTTATTTAACTTATCTTGTATTGCAATAGCATGTTATGAAAAATATTGTCAAGTGATACCAGATTTAAATATTAAATAAATTGGTAATTTTATTATGAAATAGTTTAATAATAAGACTTACGTCATTAATGTACTAAGTCAATTTAGTTGTGTCATAAAAACAATCACTTATTAGTTTATATTAATCAAATAATCCTGTTCATATTTTATTTAGAAATACATATATATTTCATAACAACAGTTTTAATTCAATAAAATTTAAAAGTGTGTAAACTGAAAGAAAGGATGTCATATATATAGTACCGGCAAAGGCAATTGTTTTGAAGAACTCAAAATACTCTAAGCACATTCCTGTGCTGATAACGAAGGAATATCGTCCAACTAATGACACAAGGCATTACTGAAGACAAGTGACGACTATAAAGGACCTTCAACACAAGTGTTGTTCTCAAAACAATCAGTTTGTTATGCCACCTCACAGACGGAAGATCCAGTACACTTGTACCAACTTTTGAGTAGCACTTTCTAAAGTGCAAACTTGTAAGCATAGACATATAAGATACAAGCTAGGTACATACCTTGCGGAAGGCAAACAGTTCATTCTGAAGTTTCTGCCTCTCAGCAGAGGGCTGCTGCCCCTTGCCGCGTATGAACTTTAGCATTCTGCCGGCCTGCAACAGAACAATCACTTAGCACTCTTCACACACCACACAACAAACAAACAGACAGACAACACATTACTCCAACCATTATAATTTCATGCTTAGACGCGCGAACAATCCAACACTAGTACACCGACCGGCACCGAAAAGCCGACTGAATTTTATAGCTAGTTAGTTCATACCCGCGATACGATCGCATAGCTCCCGCACCGAGATAATAACACAAGCTTCACTTGGAATCGCAAGATAACCGGCTTCAAGATAATACGATCGATAGCACAATATTCTGAAAAACATCAAGTTTAAAACGTCTCTAAAACAATTTCGAATTATGGCCACTGACCGCAGACAACGCCTGTCCGACAGGTTACACGTATAACAATAATACGATGTTTTGGGTAACCCGTGAATAAGCGTTTGATGTTAAATAAAGTTTACATACCCAAAGACGACAGTTTGAAGGGTTTTAGTGATAAAATCCAAAATTAGAGAGATGACAGGCAAGTCACAAACGGCGTCAGAAATACACACAAACATGAAAAAGCACTCATAAAATCATAAACGCACGCACGCACAACGCACCCACACTAACGTCGTTAAGTGACGTGACTGGTTTCACGTGTTGCCACAAACTGCATACAATTACCCCATATGATGCTAATTAAATTATGGTATTTTTTAAAGGTGTCAAATTAGTTTTTGGCCTCTTACTATTATCAAGTTTGTTTTATTAATCATGGATATTTACTTGTATTTTTTTTTACAATAGTTAAATCGCACTTAACGCATGTATGATATGATTTTCTTTTCATGTTGTCCGGGTACACTGCAGTATTAATGATAGGTGAGTGAGTTAATTAAATGACTTAGTCAAAATACATTCCATTTATGAATTGAATTATAGTCAGAAAGCATTCAAAGCATAGATTAAATGATTTTTTATTTTATTTTGAAAAATAAGTGCAACATTTTTCTTTACTTTTTTATAGTTGCAACATTTGCTTGCAGTGCGTTCGAAAACGTGGGTAACGCTGCATCTATTGATTTGTAAAATAATGGATTTGTTATGATTTATCATGTAGCTAATAATTTTAGATTATAAGTTTTACTTATTTTGGACTTACATATTTTCAAAATGTTTGATCATTGCTTTAGCAACATTTTTTTTTTTCAGAAACTTATCTTTTTCTGAACCAGGTTTTGAGCGATTCTACCACAGCTTATGAATTATTTTGTATTGCCATTTAAAAAAGGAAAATTAGTACAATTACATCGTTAGTTTTCCTTTTTTGTTTTTTTATTGGATATGTTAAATTACACATTTTAATGATAAGCGAATAATTAAGCGGTTAATAGAAATACTTCTGAAATGGTATATGCGAATAAAACAAAGCCTTCAAGCGGTGTAATGGAAAAACAACAATTTAATGAAAGTGATACATTGCTTTTATTCTTTTACCAGGCTCTTTCACACAAAATAATACCAATAAATACTTTCACAGTACAGGGACTGAGGTTGCGGCACCCATTTTCAATTTTATTCCACTCACACTTGTACAAATCGCAATTCTCACGTTGTGCGAACATCACAGCATTTAATAACCAAATATTGTTGCAAAAAGCATGAAATTAACACTTGTTTCGTCAAACGCACCGAGGGCTGTTCTTCTAAAGATGTAACACTCATTTTATATTTGTAATAAAAAAGGAATCAAGAAGGTGTTTCTCGTCACATGAACTCAGTAAGTACTAGTAATCGATGGCAGCCGGCGTAATCCTCCCTATTTAGTCTGTGGTCACCACCCTCTGCAAATATCGAGGGGTGGGTTTTTCTTTTTTTTTTCTTAATATCCGCAACGTATTGTTGGCTTTTGAGGGCTTTCCTTGCTATAGATAAGTTTAAATTAATGTTTTGTATCTATCTATGAATACGGGCCAGGCATGTTCAATGAAAAATGTTATTTAGTTTAAAATAAATGAAGTAGGTACCTGGGTAGAGTTGTATTTTGTAGTGTTTGGTAACTCTGTAATATTAACACTTTCATTATGGAACAGGCCCATTTCGGCCCGCCCGCGGTACTTTTGCTGGTGCGGATGAAGAAAACGATGTCCTTCACGCTGGTGTAGAATGAATATCTCAGGTGTTTGTAAGAGTTCTACAGAGACAAATACATGTTTCAGCCATCACTACTAAAAATACTATGTACCAATCTAGTGAGGTTCAGGTCGATATCGGTCTGTCAGTTTCCCTCTTTTATTTCTCATTACTTGTTTGGTAGATCCCGAATCGAAACTAAGGAAGGTGGTTTCAAGGTTTTTTTTTTAATTATTTGATATAAACCAGTGAAGGTGAGGTTATTCTAACAGTACAAAAAAAATGAATACATCAGGTTTTCGCATAGATATAGCATTTTAATTTACCCTACTGCTGGTGGGTTGATAAAGACCTGCCACGCACTGTCGGAAATATCGTTGGGGGCGCATTTCGACCCACCGCCGCACCAGATGAAGGTTTATGATTTTACTTGCCGCAGCCAAGGTGTTAAGTTGGTAATAAGTAAGATGTTTATATTATTACAGGCAATCGCGACTATATAAGTGAGCACAATACCAGTAGGTAATAAGAACTGGTTTGCTTCAAATATTAAGCCTGGTCGTTTGTGAGGTTGAACAATTAATTCACATGCACTCAAACTGTCTGTCGAATGTTTGTCAGCCAATAGGTACCAGGATAGCAAAACTTTTATCTAAGAGTAGGTATTTTCTAAGGCAGTCTTCCACAAAGGGTATGCCGCGGTACATTGGTGTACCGTGGTGATTAGTTGGAATACCTCGGAAAAATAAGGTTACTTCACAAAGTGGACTGGCTTGTTGGTCTATTGGTCAACCAGCGACCTCCGCTCTCTCTCGATATCCTTATTATCATTGAGGTCGTCCGGAGCGAGGAGGAGTGGCAGGCGGTCGCCTCCTTCTGCGAAGCAGTAATGCTAGCAAAGGAGGCGGCTGATCGCGTGAGGCAACGGTCCTCACGCCCCAGTCGCCGCCGGGATTCCAATCCCGATTTCCGGCCACCGTAAGCGCGGGCTTGCGGACGGCGAGCAATGGGTAGCTCGCCGTCCGACCGCCCGGTAACCGTCCGGACCAAGCCCAAGTCGTCGACGGCGCGTATTGTTCCGCGCGCGCCACAGTGAGAAGTCAGCAAAACGCAGGGGCCCAGTAGGGTCGAGGCCTACTGGGGCCATGGGTAAAGTGAAAGCGAAACCCAGGGCCCTGGGAAGAAGGCAACGAAGGAACAGGAGTGGGTTTTTAGTCAGTAAAAGTCTGACACTATCTCTCGCTCCGCCCAAGAGCGCGATTTGTCATTAGATGATTTTCCCAACTTAAAAAAAAAAAAATTGAATTGAGGTCAGGTGTAGGTATATGTCCCAAGTATTTAAATGACAAAATATAATAACAAGCATAAGCTTAATCAGCCTTTTAATATTTCCACTGCTGGGACTCAGCCCTCCTCTCTCTTGGAGAGGGAAAAATGGAAAATGACAAAATATAATTTAATTAATATATTAATTATTATATCATTTTAATTACAACTACGAGTATATAATGGCCTTTCAATCTGTGTTTGGACTTTACCGAACGGCCGGACGGCGAGCAACCCTTGCTTGCCGTTTGCAAACCCACACCTACGGTGGCTGGAAATTGTCCTGCTCGCATTGCTGTTTTGCAGATGGTGGTGCTCCGCCCAAGCGTGGCAGACCTTCACTTTATACTCCATCGTGACCTCCGTGATCCGCGCAGTGGTGCTACCTGGTTATTTCTTCCCACCGAATTCAGGTACCTACAGCACAGCACCGTCAAGGTAGGTAAGTATTAAGTGGGCGCTGTAAAATATTTTGTGTACCTTTTTTTACAGAACACGTCGATGACTAAAAAGTAGAAAAAAACCCCTCTCTCTCCCCTCCTCCCACCCCCTAACCCTACCCTCTCTCTGCATTGGATTCTTAACTTGGTAAGAATAGAACTTGTTATTTTGCTAAGAGTTTGGAAGTGCAAGAGAAGATTTTGAGGACATTGTAACCTTGATAGGTTAAAATCGTTAAATTATTGAAAAGCAAGTGAAGCGTGCTAGAAAATGTAACGACCTAAGCGGGTTAGGGCAAGGCTTCATTGAACAGCGAGTAAACAAGATAGAAAATTGGAGTATTCAAGACTGGGGTTAAGTTTTCATTGTTATTTACTAAGGCTCTGTCAGAACAAGCCGAACGAGCCCGAAAATCGTAGTAAGTAGGTAATAAAATCAATCTTTCTATATATATATGCTTTTTTTTATCGGTGGGAAAATCATCTTATGACATCCCCCGCTCTTGGGCGGGGCGGGAGATAGTGTTAGACTTTTACTGACTAAAAACCCACTCCTGTTCCTTCGTTGCCTTTCGTACCAGGGCCGAGTCTTCCTTTCAGAATCAGACCCTTGGCCCCAGTAGGCTTCGACCTTGCTGGGCCCCTATAGTTGCTGACATCTCCTTGAGCTCGGTCCGGACGGTTTCCGATGGCGAGTTCTATCTATATATCATCATCATCTTCCTGCCCTTATCCCGCGTTATTTGGGGTCGGCGCAACACGTTTTTTTCTTCCACTCTGCCCTGTTACTCGTCATGCTATCACCAACTTCCTTTTCTTTCATATCACTCTTCACACAATCCATCAATCTTTTCTTTGGTCTCCCTCTCCCTCTCCATCCATCCACATGTAAACTCATAACTCTTTTAGTAACATGCGTTTCATCCCTCCTCTTCACATGACCATACCAAGATAAACGATTCCCTTTCAACTTTTCAGTCACTGGCGCCACTTTCAAACTTCCACTAATATATTCATTTCTCACTTTATCCATTCTCGTCACACCACACATCCATCTTAACATTCTCATCTCCACTACATGCAATCTTTTTTCATCCGTCTTTTTCACAGCCCAACATTCTGATCCATACAGTATGACAGGCCTTATCACGGACTCGTAGATTTTACCCTTCAACTTGAGGGGCATCCGTGGGTCACAAGTTGTTCCCGTGACCTGTCTCCATTTCATCCATCCTGCGTTGATCCGATGTGTTACGTCCCGGTCTACCTCACCATCCCCTTGGATGAGTGACCCGAGGTACCGAAAGTCAGAGCAGATCGGTATGGGCGTTCCAGCTAGAGCTAAAGGCACTGGATTGGAGAGACCGCCGAAATCGCAGAACAAGTATTCCGTTTTGGTTCTACTCAATTTCAGGCCAACACTCTCCAGTCTGTGCCAACACACCTCCAATCTGTTCTGGACCTCTAGGCCACTCTCGGCAACCAACACAATATCATCGTCAAACAACATACACCAGTTCTATCTATATATATAAAAGCGATATACCACCAACTAAATCTGAGAAACTGTAACACCTATAAACTTAAAATTTGGCAGGTAGCGGTTCCTAATATGGTGTAGATATCTGCTAAGAACGGAATTTACGAAATCCCTCCCCTAAGGAGATGAAACAAGGGCCCAAAGTTTGTATGGAAAAAGCTACTTCCACACGGGCGAAGCTGCTGGCAGAAGCTAATACCTACCTACTATGATATAGATACACATTGAAAATGTAAATATTGTTTAAATGAAAAGGGATTATGTCTATATACGACGTCATTCAGCCAGACAGATTGACAAGATGGGACAAAACGGGATAAGATAGACAAAGCGGGACTTGGCACGAGAGCGCCAGACAAGACAAAAGAAAACAAAATTGGATAAGATGGAGCAAAGCGGGGACCAGTCGAGGCAAGATGAAACAAGATAGAACATAGGATAGCGTTATTTGTTATTTCGAAATTCACTGCAATCTACCTCTAACAAATCACAAATGTAAGAAAAGTACAAAGTTTGTTGGGTCTGCTAAAATTTCTCATTATTAACGCCACAATTCTAATATTTCAGCCGAAAGACGTCCACTGCTCGACATAGGACACCTCGTTGTCGTTACAACCAACGGTATTTTGCGTTTCGTATCCATCGGAATACCGCGACCCGCCCAGGTCCATCTTTTGAGAGTTTAAGGACCCCGACTCCGAGTCGTCGACGGCGTGTAGTGTTTCACGCGGGCCTCAAAGAGATGTCAGCAAAACCGTAGGGGCCCAGCAGGGCCGCTGGCCGCTAGGGCCACGGAGAAATTCTGAAAAGAAAACCCTGAAATTCAAAGGGAAACTGAAGAACACAGGTGTGGTTTTAGTCTCACACGCCCTCTCGCTTCACCCTAGAGCGAATAAAGATGTCATTGTATATGATTACCCACCTGCAGTGCCGTAACTAGAGCGATGCTAGACCGCTAGCACCGCCCTGCGCCTTCTGCCTGGGCACGAGCTCAGACATAGGGTGCAGAACCTGGCCGGGTGTAAAAATGTCCAAACTAGGGCCTAAGTCGTAGTCATAGTCTAGTTTGGTCATTTTAAAAATTGTATTATGCTTGATACTTAGTAGCATACATATTATAACTATTATTTATCGTGTAAGTAATCAATCCTAGGCATGGACTCCTAATAAACTAGTGCGCTCACAGTCAACGATTGCATCACTGCTTACCATCAGGTGGGATCGCACTCAAGCACTAGTTTATATTATTTTAAAAAATCGTTTCGTATTCGCTCACCACCCCTATATTTATTTATTAAAACTTCATGCAACACAAAAGTACAAAGGCGGATTTAATGCTATAGTAACCCCTCTAAGTATGTAGTCCGTTTAATATGCCATTAGTAACAAAATGCTTCAATCAAACATTTATTTACATAATACTGGGTTTAAAATTAAGTCGTTAAGGCTTTGTTCTTGCATTTGAATATTTGCGTCCACATTTGGAGTTGGTTCGTTCTTAATCATAATTAATTATTTATGAACGACGCTAATCTAGCCAAAGGACAGGCCAATTACAGTAAAATAAAAATAACAAGAGAAAGTTATTTAGTACCTACCGCTAGAATAGAATGAAGTTTATTGTCATCCTCATAATTTCAGCCGAAAGACGTCCACTGTTGGACATAGGCCTCCCCCAAGCGTCTCCACAACGACCGATCTTGTGCGTCTCGCATCCATCGGATTCCCACGACCCTCACCAGGTCATCGGTCCACCTTGTAGGAGATATTCCAAAGCTACGTCTTCCGGTACTTGGTTGCCATTCCAGAACCTTTCGACCGCAACGGCCATCCGTTCTGCGAGCAATGTGCCCTGCACATTGCCACTTATTTTGGCGATTCTTCGTGCTATGTCGAAAACCTTGGTTCTCCTGCGGATATCTCCATTTCTGATTTGATCACGCAAAGTAACTCCGAGCATAGTACTTTCCTTTGCCATTTGGGTGACTGTGGCCCATAGTAAGCGATCACGTTTCAGGGCCATATGTCATCACTGGCAGCACGAACTGGTCATAGACTTTAGTTTTGAGACACTGTGGTATATTGGACGAGAAGATACTGTGCTACCCGAACGCTGCCCAACCGAGCTGGATTCGACAATTGACCTCTTTCTAGAAGTTAGACCTACCCAACTGGACCGTTTGTCCCAGGTAAACGTAGTTGTCCACAACTTCGAGTGTAGAGTCTCCGATCTTGAAGGGAGTGGGTGCTATATGGATATTAATCATGACTCAGCCATGACTACTATGTCATCGGCAAACCAAAGGTAAGTGATGTACTCGCCATTGAAATTAATGCCTAACCTTCTCCATTCCAGAACCTCGAAGGCATCCTCGAAGACCTCCATTGCAGCCGTGAACAGTTTCCTTAAAAATGACGTCTCCCTACTTCACACCCCGATGCAAGACGATAGGTTTCGAGGTCTGGTCCTGAAGTCGGACCGACATGGTGGCGTTTTTGTACGAACACTTCAGCACTTCAATGTACCGATTGTCAATCTGGCACCGTTGGAGTAACTGCAGTACAGCCCAGGTCTCGATCGAATCAAAGGTTTTCTCGTAGTCCACAAACGCAGAGAGGCTGATTATACAGAAGACTGAGGAGTCTTCTGTACAACCTGCCACAGCGTATGTATACATGTGGTCCACGGTGTTAAAGCGTTTTCAGAATCCGGCTTGTTCGGGAGGCTGGCAGCCGTCGAACCTGCGCGCGAGACGGTTCGTGATGACTCTGGAAAATCAGAAGTGTGATGGGCCTGTAATTCTTAAGCAAGGCATTGTCGCCCTCTTAAAGAAGAGTACCAACATACCTCTGCTCCATCCCCGTGGCGTTTTTCCCTCGAGTATGACGTAGTCAAATAGCTTCTGATAGGCCTTAAGGAGCGATTTCCCACCCGTCTTCAGGAGTTTGGCCGTAATTCCATTCTCACCCGACGCCTTGTTGTTTTTCAGCTGCTTCAGAGCCATCCTAATCTCGTCGGCTGACGTCCGCGATATCTTCGGTGTAGTGCCGAGTTAATCTAGCTCTTGGGTCATTTGCTAGATTTGCAGCGGGTTTAGTGATAGGCGTGTATAACTGTTCATAAAACGCCTAGATCTCTCCCAGAAGCTCCGATTTGACGGATTTGACTCAGCCATCGTCGGTCTTCAGTGTTTTTAGCTGGCTCTGCCCAATAGACAGATCTCATGCAAATACTTTAGAGCCCGTATTCCGCTCAATCGTGTCCTTAATCTTCTCGGTATTAAAGTGGCGAAGGTCGCGTTTCAGACACTTCGAGAACCGTCTATTGAGAATCCAGTATTTGCACGTATTCCACGTATTACACTCTTCTTCATAAGCTCGAGAGTCGGATCAAAAAGCCTTTGGTTCTTATTTGTACGGTGAGTCTGTGCCGAACGGAGCGTAGACTTCACCAGTCGAGACTTTTCAAGCTTGATATAGATATTCAATTTGCCTTTTACCATGTGGTGATCACTTCCAGTTTTCACTGCGTTGATCACAGAGACATCATTGAATATTTGCTTCTTCGTCGACAGGATGCGGTGCAAAGTTGTGCAAACACCTCTGTTACTTCTGGTAATTTATTTTGTTGTTTCAGTAAAGGAGCGGTTTGTGTGGTGATACCGCAGGTTATGTATAAAGCAACGTATACTCGCATTGTGTTTACTAATCTATGACACGAATTACACAAAGTAGGTACAGGTTTCTTTGTACGGTTTAAATAACGCTTATTTCATTTCATTAATCTTGTTAAATCACTAGGTGATCAGATCTTTTAAACTTCTGTTTAAAATGCCATAACGTTAGTACTTAGGTCAAAACCGAAACTTTTCATAGATGAAAAAAAAACATTTACCAAAAATATTGTTCGCCATTGTATCCATAATTTTTTTCTGTGAAATTGTAATTATTTTTGTGTACAATAAAGTTTATTCTATTCTATTGATGAACCTATCCCAAAAGAAAATAAATAATTTACTTGTATCCAAATCCCCAGCGACTTCTAATTAGTTATTATCGAAGGCAGCCACATCCCTCTGGAAAAGCCTGAAGCCCTGTCTTTATTATTAAAATGACAACAAACTGAAAATATTTTGTCTGCTAGATGAAAGACATTCCCTGCTTGTAAAAAATCATCTATTAACGAAACAAAAAAAAAAAAAAAAATAGAAAAAAAATTCTAGTCCAGAAAAACTTCGCATCGCTGGTAATGTTTTTCGACGTCGTACTTTCGATTTTTTATAGTTCTTTAGGGTTTTTATTTTTATTTAGTGTCTATACACACAAAAAAAAGCAATTATTTATTATGCAATAAATAATTGAGTATAATGATAGTTTTCTGTGTGTTTTTTTATATGTAAAGTGCTAGTTTATTATATTATACCTTCATAAATAAAACCATGGCTTTGCAAAAAAAAACTTTGTGAATATCTACTGAATAATATTAGGTAGTCTGGTCATTAAAAAAAAACAATAGAGTAAGATTATACCATAACATAGCATAATCAGCTCAGTATGTAATAGTGAATACTGAAGGGATTCAGGCCTTTTCTCTAAGAGAGGAAATAGGCGGTAATCACCCACGTGAGCCTATTGCGGATTGGTGGATGTCACACGTCTTCGAATTTTTAGTTCTAGGGCATTCGGTTCAGGTTCGCCATTTTGAGACAGTGTTGAAGAAATAAATTACACGAATTATTGCACCTAGCTGTGGGTTTATATCCGTGACCTACAACTCGTCAGTCAGGCCGTTACCACTCGGCCACCACTGCTCTCTAGAATAAGATTATGTTGCAAAAACATCTACTATTTAATTCAATAACGTAGTTATAAAAAAAAATCGACTTTCCATCCAATTCAATACTCATATTTTAAATCGAAGCACACTCTGGTGCACGTTTCCCGAAGATACTAAAATTCTTATTGCAAATTAGATTGTTCAGATATGATCACGATCGTGGAAGACATTGTTTTAGATTTTCCAGAGCATTCTATTGAAAACAGTCTCGTCTGGGGATTCGAGAGTACTGGGGCAGAAACAAGGAAGCGAGGATTTGGTTATGAAGGTCGAATGAGTTTTGGATATTTATTTACTGAGTCCAAACGCTTGTCCCTTGACAATTTTATGGTCTGGTCTGAACAAAATTGTGGGTCTATCTAAGTATTTAAATAAAAATGTGTGCTTTGTGTTTTTGTATTATATTTATGTAAATAGTTAATAAATAGGAAAGCAGTGGTGGCCGAGTGGTAACGGCTCCGACTTACGAGTCAAACCCAGCCAGGCGCATTACTTTGTGTAATTTATTTCATCACCACTGCTCTCAAAACGGTGAAGGAAAACATCGTGAGGAAACTATATTATATATATTATAGGATATTCTAGAACCAAAAATTCGAAGACATGTGACATTCACCAATCCGCACTGGGCCCGCGTGGTGGATAACGGCCCGTTCCCTCTCCTAGAGGGAGGAGGCTTGGGTCCCAGCAGTGGGAACATTAAAAGGCTGATTAGATTATTATGTTATCTATCATGCCCTAGCCTTTTCCCTAGCTTGGGGTCAGCTTCCAGTCTTACTGGATGTGTCTAAATACACGTGTTTAGATAGTCTATCAGACCTTCATAACCCAGTTACTTGGCAACACGTTACTCCTTGGAAAGACTGATGGTCAAACCTTCTGGCATCTTACTGCCTGTGACGACATCAAGGATCTACAAATGACAACCGGCTGTACGTGCTCTCAGAGGCATCATCTAAAATGTTATGATATTACTTTGCATCCCTGTCATTCCCTGTGGGGGTAAAGAGGAGCACCTACACGCTTCTGTCACCCTAGCCAAGTTTCGATCGTTTTGTTTGCGTCGAACGCCTTGAGTAGGCCACACCTCCGATTCCTTTATTCTAACGTCATCTCAACGCTCAGCCACGGAGTCAGAACAAAGGAATTGGAGGCGTGGCCTACTCGTGGCGTTCGGCACAAACGAAACGATCGTAACTTGGCTAGGGACCTGGGCATAGTGTCGGACAGAGTGGACAGCCAAATCCAAAGGCAGTGGCCACTGTGCATGTCCAAAATAATAATAATTTTAAATTATACTAACATAGTTTGTACCTAACCTAATATGGACTTGTATCATTATCATTGTGCTTAGTCTGAAATAAATATTTTCAATTCAATTATTGTGGGAGACTATGGTGTCTAAACTAGGCTCCAAGCCTGTATTTCAGGACACCTGTTTTCTTCATAACTCTGCATACATAAAAGACAAAGTCCTGACTCACTCACTGGCTCATCATCGCCAGCCCAATCACATGAAACTATTTTTTTTTCAGTGGGAAAATCATCCAATAACAGAGAGAGAGAGAGAGAGTGTGTGTCAGACTTATACTGACTAAAAACCCACTCCTGTTCTTTCGTTGCCTTACATATCAGGGCCGAGTCTTCCTTTCAGAAGTAGACCTTTGTCCCCAGTAGGCTTCGACCCTGCCCCTACGGTTTGTTGACATCTCCTTGAGGCGCGCGTGGAACACTATCGTAATATAGGTTACCGGACTGTCGGACGGCGAGCTACCCATTGCTCGCCTTCCGCAAGCCGGTTCACCCTTGGACCTAGAACACTGAACACAGAGGTTCCTCTTATGATGTTTAAAAAGAATAAGAAAGGATTTTCCAAGATTCACCTTCTAAAGGGATAAAACTGGGGTCCAAAGTTTGTATGGAGAAACCTGTACTTTCATTATATTTGCTATTGTTAGGTGGCCCGAGACCTATATTGTATTTTCAACTTGTACTACTTAGTATAAGCTGAAATTTATGTGTATAAGTATATACACGTTCACGATCGCAGTGCATGCGACGATAAACCAGAGTTTATTTTTCCGTACAGCTTAGAAGCGCACAGTGAACAAAAATTAAATTAGTACTCACATAAAAGTTTATTTAAAAAAGGCGAAACTCTCTCTGTTTCAACAATAATTGCTTTGACTTACTATTATTATTTATTACGTAAATATCTCCGAAAAAAAAAAATATATATCTTTAACTATACAAATGCATTTAAAAAAAAACTGGGCAAGTCCGAGTCGGACTCGCGCCCTGTTCCGTACAAATTTACTTATGTAGGTAAATAGTTCAATTCCTGAATGGAGTCTTGAAGATTTTTCCGAATCGCAAAATTTTTTTTTGTGGTGACGTAACAAAAAATTTAGAATTTTCAGACTTACCTTTATGCCAAATTTCAGGATTTTGAGTCAACGGGAAGTACCCTATGAATTTTGATTCCCTCGAGAGTGTCAAAATATATCTACGTTTTTTGCGACACAAACGGCCGTATCTTTTTTGTTTGGTTAACTCAGAAGTTTGATTTTTTCACAGCTTCGAGGACCCACAGACTTCAGTATATGCTTTGAATTTATACTGCATACCTTCATGCGTTCCCGAGATAAATGGTCTTGACAGATAGACAGACAGACTGACAAAAAAGTGATCCTATAAGGGTTCCGTTTTTTACTTTTGAGGTACTGAACCCTAAAAATGGTCGGAAACAGACATTTTTATTTTTTGAGTGTCTGATGGGCGAAAAACGCCTCTCATAAACCCTCTTCCTTTCATATCCATATAACATCCTCGCTTAATATATGGCTACCTAATCTAGAGATTACCTCCTCAGATAATGCTTCAATACTGTCTCATGTCTAGTGGCTCGAATATTAGTGATATACAGCTTCTAATTAAATGTCAATCATTTATTGTATAGTGTCTATTCATGGCTCCTCTCCTGATTGTCTATGTGCTGGGCCATTAATGTGATGTGCTGGCTTTGTCACAAGGAAGGATCTTGCACAGGCTATATGGGTACCTAATTAGTTATACAACATGAAACTGTAATATTAAATTTATATATTATATAATAAGGGTGTGCACCGCTTTTTTTTTTCGGTGGGAAAGTCATTTTATGACAAATCTCGCCTTGGGCTGAGCGGGAGATAGTGTCAGACTTTTACTGACTAAAAATCCACTCCTGTCCCTTCGTTGCCTTTCGTACCAAAACCGAGTCTTCCTTTCAGAATCAGACGCTTGGTCTCAGTAGGCTTCGACCCTGTGATTATGATGTTATTACACATCTTTCTCTAGATATTTTGGATACACAGCTATCTTGTGGATATTATCTAGGCTTGTGTAGAAATCAAAACAAATTTGTGTAAAACTAATTTAGTAAAGACCTCTGAAAATCGGCTGTTTTACTCATATATTAAAAATTTAAAAAGTACATCAATAGAAGCCCTGCACATTTAATCGCGATTCTGAATGACGACAATTTTTCTGAAAAACTTTTAAGGGTTTTAAAAAAAACCCGTATTACCTGGAACTAGTTTTGTGAAATATTCGAGTAAATCACAGAGTTACCGAATGCTACCAGAGTTTTCAGGCGTTATCTCTCTTTTTTTGCTTCATCAAACATCGCGTTGGATTGGGTTGGATGAAGCAACAAGCTTAAACCATGCTAGATGTTCACGATAGGCGAGTGGAAAAGGACCCTCTTAATACATCACAATTACAAAATTAAGTTACAATACAATCATAATTTTAAGCATAACAAAGACGACTGCAAAGACGTGAAAGGTTTGACTCCCATCTCTAAAACATAGATATTCAAAAAAGTGCTGAATTGAATAAACCTGAGCTGCATACAGCAACCTATTTATTCACTTATTCTGCGTTACCGTCAATATCGACTATATGCACTTTGCTGTCAGAACCATACAGTGATATGTCAAATAAACAATGACGTCACCGCCAGGGTAAAACTTTGCAAGCTAGGATCCCATTCATCTGTGTATAGTTTACCAATTTTGCGTGGGCACGATACGGGTTTTATAACTTACGATCGTCGATCGTGTGACGACTAAATAGCCGTAATACGATTTGCAACCTTGGTTCTGCAAGTGTTTTTAGGGTTCGCTGGCTGGGTATGAGGCATCAAAAGGAAAAAGGAACCCTTCTGGATTACTTTGTTGTCGGTCTGTCTGTCGGTTTGTCAAGACCCTTTATCTTTGGAACGCGTGAAGGTATCAAGTTGAAATTAAAACCATATACGGCTCCATTTGAAATTGTGAATCAGACATGAGAAAAAATCAGACTTCTACGTTAAAGAAAAAAAACGATACGGCCGTTTATGTCGCAAAAATATATATTTTGACACTCTCAAGGGAATCAAAATTCATAGGGTACTTCTCGTTGACCTAGTATCCTGAAAAGCATGTAGCATGGTCTTGTAGCACAAGTATAGGAAAAAAACTGCAGTCGCGTTACAAAAAAAAACTTTTTTTGCGATTCAGAAAGATCTTCGTCACTCAATTCGAGAATTGAACTGTTTTCATAGAGAACTTTGTACGGAACCCTCAGTACGCGAGTTCGACTCGCACTTGCCCGTTTTTTTTTAGTTGGGAAATCATCCAATAACTTCTCTCGCTTTAGGGCGTATCGAGAGGTGGCCGAGTGGTATCGGCTCCGACTTACGAGTTGTAGGTCGCGGGTTCAAACCCAGCCATGCGCATTACTTTGTGTAATTTATTTCTCACCACTGCTCTCAAAACGGTGAAGGAAAACATTGTGAGGAATCTGGCATGTCCTAGAACCAAAAATTCGAAGACATGTGACATCCACCAACCCGCACGTAGCCCGCGTGGTGGATTACGGTCCATTCCCTCTCCCAGAGAGGACGCCTGAAACTCAGCAGTGGGAGCATTATAAGGACGACTATGCTATGCTATTGTTCGTACCGGTGTCGATTTAAAACAACCAGTGTAAATTCGGCATGTTTAATTAAGTGCTGAATCCACTACATTCACCGTGAAACAACAGTATTGGCTCGTTTCGGAATATCCTAGACTGTTCTTATTTGCTTGTCTCGAGGCCTAAACTTCAGGCTACTTTGGATGAAATATTGAGAAGCCTTAAAAGTAAAAAAAAATAAACGCGCTCTCTTGTATTTTTACTCCGCTCTCTGATGGGGCGGCAATTTAATACACCAGAGGAGAGATCATGTTCAGGACCAACGACTTTACATGATTTTCGAGGAACGGAGGAATCATATCACTAATCGTCTTTATGTCGACACCGCCACCGGCCCACGCTGAAAACCAGCGCTGTGAGCTCATCGCATTATGCGTAAGGCCGCAGCTTTATGCTGAGCCTTCGGCCGTTTTGTGCGGATGTGACGCACATCTTACCTATCAATTGATTATGTTTGTTATCTAGTTTTAAGATTGCGTCATTTCGCGTGAATAAACTGTTTTTCTTTCTTTCCTTTCTAATCCCCAAACTCCATGCTGCTACAAAGTATTTTCTAATAGAAACATCCATTAGCACTTTTTGCCCGACCCGGGAATTGAACCCAGGACCCTAAGCTTAGCAGTTTTTTTTTGCCATGAAGTCAATGAGGCAGCAGCAACAGTGTATGCATGGAACTGATGATGCATATGCGTATAAAGGAAGAGAGAGGAAGTGGGCCATATCCATCCCAGTATGGTCTTTTCCCCCCAGCATGGTCAAATGCTGTGATGGACGCCAATATACATAAACTTCAATGGAAAGAAAGAAAAACATTTATTCGTGACATAATCGTATTATAAGCTGCGATATTTAAAACGTTTAATACTCGTAACGCAGCGCGAATGATAAGTGCCACAACCGTTGTTGTATAAGAGATTTCAGTTTTCCATGATTAGAATTTTCACAAAGGCTTATTTATCTTAATAGCATAATAACATAAGCATAATCAGCCTTTCAATTTTCCCACTGCTGGGACTCAGGCCTCCTCTTTACGAGAGGGAATGGGCTGTAATCCACCACGCGGGCCCAGTGCGGGTTGGTGAATGTCACATGTCTTCGAATTTTTGGTTATAGGACATGCCGGTTTCCTCACGATGTTTTCCTTCACCGTTTTGAGACATAGTTGTGATGAAATAAATTACACAAAGTCACGGGCCTGGCTGGGTTTGAACCCGCGACCTACAACTCAAGTCGGAGCCTTTACCATTCGGCCACCTCTGCTCTCTTATCTTAATATCTACATTCCAACTAATTTTCCAATACGACCAACAAAAATTTTAACAAAATCGTATCTACAGTCGTGTCCAAATCGTGTAGCATAAAGGTCTTGTCTGGTTGTGGGCTGGCGACCGTTGCCATGGTTACCCACATCGATTGGCACCGGGCGCATCTTGCACCGTGCACAACACAACCTAATAAGGCTTTGTAGGACTGGGTAGAGCGAATGAAGGGAGATTTCCGCCGTTCCAGCAGGCTATAGTTGTATAGATAGTGTTATAGGATTGGTTAGCGAACGTCTGTTGAATGCGGTCGTCTGATAGATAATCAAGTTGCGGTGGCATCATTTAGTAGATGGAAATTTAGTTGGTTTGGAGAGGTTAGGTACAGTTACGAGCAGTACGTTATCTTACCTTCTACGTACGTATCTTAACTTCTGCCATTCAAGAAATATGTGTACGATAATTGGTTTTAGATTACCTGTTTGATGGTTAGGTAATTAAGAACCATTTGTTGTAGACATGAACTTTGACACTTCATAATTTACTCAAAAAATAAAATGGTCAAAAAAGTATAAACAATAGTAGCCTTGCAAATTTAATCAAGATTTAGAATGATGACAATTTAAAAAAAAAACTGCTTTATGGGTTAAAAAAAACACGTATTTCCTGGAACAAGTTTTCGAGTAAATCACGGAATTACTAACAGAATTTTCAGGCGTTATCTCTCTTTTTTCGCGTTGCCTTTTCGTCAAACATCGCGTTGGATTGCATTAGATGAAGTAACAAACTTTTAAACTATGTTCGATGTTGACGATAGGCGAGTGAAAAAGGACCCTCTTATGTATGTCTTAGGTATTAACCCTCTTCGGTTGGTAGGTACCAACTAACACTGGGGTTTGTGATTACCAACAAATGAAGCAGACATGTAATCAGTGCCAAAGCACTCAGCGGCTAAGCTTCGTTTGGCACCGAGTGAGTTAAATAAATGGGTGTACTTAATTTAAAAGAAAATTAAGTAAAAAAGCAATGCGACTGCTCTTCCGCGACGCCCACAGCGAACCCTATTAATTTTATAATAATATCTTCAATTTTCAGTCATTTTATGAATAAAGATACTACAATTAACTATATTATATTATGTTATCTATACTTCTCACCAAGATTATTAATAGAATAGATTTGTATTTTTGTACGTTTATTTGTAACGAATAAACTGAAAAACCAGCTAAGTGCGAGTAGGTTTCGCATACGCAGGGTTCCTATACATTATCTATACAACTTTTACAATTTTTTTTCTGTTTTTAGTCTTTGTTGTTATAGCGGCAACAGAAATACATCATATGTGAAAATTTCAACTGTCTAGCTATCACGGTTCATGAGATACAGCCTGGTGACAGACAGACGAACAGTGGAGCCTTAGTTATGGGCCCCGTTTTTACCCAAAAAAACCAGAAGGACGATTTTTAAAATTCTTTCACCATTAGGTATAATGCTACTATATCACTGTGTGACATAAGCTATAATTTTTTTACTTAGTGAAGTATTAAGGCGCTGAGGATGTTTGTTAGTGTGTTTATTTTTCTTACTTCTTCACGTTCGAACGGCTGAACTAATGAAACTTGGACATAGGATACATCTTATCCCGGAGCAAAACGTCCTGGGAATAATAATATATAATAATACATCACACAACGCCATCTAATCTCCAGCTAAGTAAAGCTTGTGTTATGAGTACTAGACAATTGATAAACATACTAATATATTTCTAAATACATATATATTATAGATAAATTGCGCCCACACACCGAACAAATGGTCGTGCTCATTCCACAAACATTTGTCCTGGGTGGGAATCGAAAACCACGACTTCCGGCATAGCAGTCAGGGCCACTAACCACTAGACCAACAGGCCAGTCATAACTGAAAATATAAAATAATTGTCTACTTTCACGAAGGCGAAGCAGCTATCAGAAACTAGTATGAAATTCGTTTTTACTTAATTCACCTTGTTTTTGATGAAATATCTGAAAGGTAACTAACCGAAAAGTGTTGCGAAAATGTCAAATTTTGATTTAATTTAACGGGATTGTGCAAAGGCATTTTTTTTATTCAGCCTCTTCGAAGACCCCGGTGCTGCCATGTCGGAATTTAATTTCGTGGGATTGTGATCCTGCGGATGTTTTGAATAATTCCCTGAACGGAAAGCTTATTTGGCCAAGCTTATAATAATTGTATTATTAAACTAATATTGGGCATAAACATTTAAAATAGAATAAATTTTCGCTTTGTTCCTTTTTTTTCAACAATATTAGGATTGATATTCGATAATGGATTACGTAATAACTAAGCAGAAAAACTTTAAAAATGTAAAATGGCTATTTGCTGATTTTCTGTCGATTATGGGAGCAAAAATCTATGGTGTAATTAAGGTGGGTATATCCTACATGCTCACCTGATCTATTCAGGGAGCCATGAGACAAAAGTTAAACAAACTATAAAATACTACTAAATTATAGACCGGAAATATTTTGCATTAAAATGTAACTTTTTGTCATCGGGCGGGTTATAATCCGCCATCTTTTTCACTATCGATTAACTAGTTGATACGAGAGTGCCAGAGTACAATATTTTTACTTCCATTCTTTCCAGTAAACCGTCACGCTATCACTGACTCCCTTTTCTTTCATATCACTCCTCACATAATCCATACATCTTTTGTTTGGTCTTCCTCTCCCTCTCCATTCATCCACATGTATATTCATAACTTTTTTGGTAACGTAGCAGCATAGTGTGCATAGGCTACTTATTAGATCTTATTACATCGAAGGACTGGAACAATTTGCCTGCTGCGGTCTTCCCGTCCAACTATAATATAGGTGTCTTCAAGGCTAGAGTGAATAGGCTCTTAATAAACTAGTGCGCCCGACCATCAATGATTGCATCTCCACTTACCATCAGGTGGGATCGCAGTCAAGCACTGGCTTACATCAATTAAGAAAAAAAATATATCCAGGAATTTTGGGAAAATTTTAAGATTTCACAGGAAAAGCTAGTTTCCACACAAAATATATCGACAATATATACATAATATATAGATATTCAAATACAGTACAATGTGGAGTGTACGGACGAAATAAATTATATTTGCATATCCCCAAGCTGCCGCTGTTGCAGACGCAACAACGCCTGCACTAGCATTGATATACATTTTATATTTCAACACAGGTAAAATATATAATGTCCAACCAGAGGTTCAGTTTCATATAATGTCATCTCCCGCCGTTGGGCGGAGCGGGAGGATGTGTCAGACTTTTACTGACTTAAACCCACTCCTGTTCCTTCTTTGCCTTTGTTCTAGGGCCCCGGGGTTTTCTTTCGTACAACTCATGACCCCAGTAGGCTTTGACTACTACGCGCCGTCGACGACTTGGGCTCGGTTCGGACGGTTACCGGAATGTCGGACGGCGTGCTACCCATTGCTCGCCGTCCACCGCCCGTCCGTCCGTCCGCCGTTTCTGCAAGCCCCTGACTTCAAACTTACACTGCATTTCTTCTTATCTAACTGTTTTTAGGGTTCCATACCCAGAGGGTAAAACGGGACTCCATTATGACCCCGCTGTCCATCCGTCTGTCGGTTTATCTGTCTGTCCGTCTGTCACCAGGCTGTAACTCATAAACCGTGTTAGTTAGTTGAAATTTTCAAAGTTGATTTATTTCGGTTTCCACTATAACAACAAATACTAAAAAATAGAATAAAATAAATATTTAAGGGTGAGTCCGACTCGCACTTGGCCGATTTTTGCATTATTTCTTTTTATGTTTTTTTTTTGCTTTTTACGTGTTCCTTGTTATTTGTTTTTTAGTTTTGTTTTGTTAGTGACAGATTTGATTTGATTTGCACCCGAAACCGGAACCGTAACCCAGTGTTTGGTTTCTCATCTAGTTCCGGCCGTAACCGAAATCGAAACAAATTTATGATTGCTGTTTCAAATAATGTAATGTCTTTCAAAATGTCTCTCTGTTATGTGTGCCTCTTGGTAGAGGCCTCCTCTAACATTCACAGTTTTCTATCATTAGCAACCTCTCCAGTAGGGACAGTGTGTTAATGTTCTGGTAAATTTTTGTTTAAGTATTTTCTGTTATTGTTTTTTGTTTTCTGTTAATTTCCTAGTAATTTTCTGATAATTTTCTCTATAAGTTTTCGTTTTTTGGTCTATTTTAAATTTATAAACTGCTGCTTATTTCTTTCATTCTCCTTTTGTCTGTTTTATATTTATATAAGCTTTTGTTCCTGGTTTCGCTTGCATTCATTTATATCCCTCGTGAACAACATTTTTTCTGGTTATATGATGTGTAAACTTAATGATTCCTTATATCTTTTCTATACCTCTAACAACGTGTATGCAAAATTTCACGTTAATTGGTTTAGTAGATAAGGTGTGAAATTGTAACAAACAAACTCACATTTGTATTAAAAATATTTAGGATGTCATATACCTATACCATCACAATTTAATTGAATTAGGGCCTCACGAACAACATTATTTTTAGTTTATGCGTATCCTGAATATATAGTTTGTTCGGAATCAATAACTGAATCGATTCTAATAATTTTTACACCATGTTACATTTTTGCCCAAAAATATTTAAAAAAGGTCACAACTTGTCCAACTTGTGACCACTTGTGTGTTTTCACCGACTCTAAGTACAACACAGGTCACGGTCGGTCGGTCATAGCGGGCATTAGATGCCAACGCACAGCTGGGTGCGGGAGCAAAACAATCCCTTAGTCACCCGAATGGCACGGTGACCATGTATTTGTGCGGACAACCAGGTACCATAACAAGCTTATAACTTTGTGATTGTGTTTCGGGTTTCGCATATACTAAAATTAATGTTGTACACAGATTATTAGGATTACATTAAACAACAGCATTATTACTAGATGGTTTGCATCCTAATATTGTAAACACACGTGTGTACACGCAAACACAGTATGCGTCCCAATTAATAATTCAAAAACATATGAAAGCGTCCACATTTTCACAGGTAGTAAAATATGCGTAAATTAAGTGCCCCTAAGACTGTCAACCCCGATAGCATACGAATTAGTTGCCAAACGTAAAATAATAATTGTGAAGTACCCAAGGTATGAAATAAAGCGGTCTTATGTTCACCCCGACCCGAAACCCGTAACTTTTGGGGGTGAAAGGGGGGTAACCCCAGAACTTTAAGCATTCGCCCCGGGTCTTTGAGACCGGACTTTTGATCCGCTACCGTTTTTAGCTATGCTTTTGTAAGAAGTTATTGTGTGCATATTATAAGGTTATCAAAATTTCCTATTTCTCTGACTATTTTCGTACTTGTTGCGTAGATACTTAGTGATCTGGAATGGCCGCTGTAATCGGAATTTATTCAAAGTGTAAATTTCTAACAGATGTAGCATTATTTATTTCTGTTGTAAATATAAATATTGGTAATACTTATTTTTCGCGCATTAGTGGCTGAGTGGTAACGGCCCCGACTTACGAGTTGTCGGTCGCGGGTTCAAACCCAGCCAGGCGCATTATTTTGTGTAATCTATTTCATCACTACTGCTCTCAAAACGGTGAAGGAAAACATCGTGAGGAAACCGGCATGTCCTAGAACCAATCATTCGAAGACATGTGACATTGACCAACCCGCACTGGGCCCGCTTGGTGGATTATGGCCCATTTCCTCTCCTAGAGAGAGGAGGCCTGAATCCCAGCATTGGGAACATTAAAAGGCTGATTATGCTAATATGCTATACTTATTTTATGGTCGGACTAATGTTTGGTCTCTCTGCTATAAGTTCTTATCGATTTCCTAGCAGGGACCATCATAATCATCACAAACTATTCCAGATCACACAACTGATTTATTATGATGCAAACTTTAGGTATTCACTTCACACAACGAGGCGTGAAACAGTCTCCGACTCAACGTTGTTCGCACGGCTGCCGACACAGGAAAGAGCACCGCCCCTGTGCGGTCGGCACTTTTATCTGCTCGGTTCGTGCAAACGTCAGCGCGGATTCTATCAAAGTGACATGTGTCACTTTTCACTTAGCTCGTTCATTCGTTCTCAAGCTTCCGTACTATTGACTTCTCCGACATATATAATTCTTCCGTACGTGTGTTTATCAGTCACCTAACTCCTCCTAAACGGATTGACCGATTTGGATATAATTAAAATGATGATGGTCTAAACGTTACAGTCAATGGTGAGCGGTACAGAGACATAATAACCAGAGGTCGGAATTAGTTAGTTATTCACGTACTTGCATCAAAATGTTGATATCAATATGGATCTTCCCGGGATTTCTAATGAAAATTCCCGTGTGGCCAACAATATTACAAATAAACAATAATAAAAACCTCAGAGAAGAAGAAGACAAATAAAACAAAGATAATAAAATTAACATACAGTTTTTATTAGTTTTTTCACTGAAAAAGATATCTCTACGACAACTGAGGTAAGGTTAACTTTAAACACTTCGTCCTCTTAAACTCTACCTAATTCCGACCTCCGATGATAACAAACTTGCCAGGATATAAAATGGAGCTCTCTTTAAAAATTTTATCACTAACATAACAATTATTGTCCCCTTTGCTTACAGAAATTCTATACGTATAATCAATTAGCAGAGTACCTCTGTCCCCCTAGCCAAGTTACAACCGTTTCGTTTTGGTTCTCTTTTCATTCATCGCCTCGAGTCGGCCACGCCTCTATTCCTAAGTTCTGCCCACGTGACTGAGCGTTGAGATGACGTCAGAATAGAGGAATCAGCGTGGCCTATTCGAGGCGATCGACGAAAAGAGAAACGAAACGGTTGTAACTTGGCTAGGGGGGCTGGTCTCACTTCTATTCGTAGATACATCGTTAATGTAGATATGTACGCTGTTACCACCACACCACTCGATACTTACGTAACTATACAGGTACAACTTAGGAATGTTTGGCATCCCTTGTATGCACACAGTGCTGGCATTTCATAGCGAAAGTGATCGGAGATATTACTGTATCTAATACATACATAGATGCATAGTAACTATGTAAAATATGTAGACATGAGTCGACGTCTAAAAGCCGATAGTAATTGTATATTGCAAGTTGTCGCTTGGCGAATAACAACGCAGAAATCCGATCCGAAAAATTGGCGGTTTTTATTTTTGAGAGACATTGAATAGCTATAACACTTTATTTATTTATTAAATACTTTATGCACAAACGTACAGCGGCGGATTTCATGCTTTAGGCATTTTCTACCATTCTACCTTAGGGTGATGCAAAGATAAATAGTGGTAGGTGCAATAAAAGAGAGAGAAAAGGCGAACAGGTACAAGAATAGATATACTAATAAACCATATATATCATACATTTACATAATATATACACAAGTTAATAAATTATCTACATATATATCTACACTAGTAAAGTCAAACAATTGGTTCAAATCGACAATTTGAAAACATTAACGCTGTGATGGCACTACTGCCAACTTCTTACGAATTAGCTCGCGAATTTTGGTTTTGAAAGTTAAACTTTTTTTATTTATTTATTTATTTTATTTTGTTACATCAAGAATCATTTATAACATCTGCCAAACTGCATAGCAGTTTGTCGGCAGTACATTCTCGTGAATTTCGCTTACAACTAAGACCACATCTGATCACCCCCAAGTTTGCAGGTAGGTACCTACTCGTTGTGAGATAAACAGATGCAGCACCACAACACTAACCAACTGAGACCAACATACCGCAGCAACTATGGACACATAGACAGATAATGGACACATAAACGATTTGTTGCCATCCTAATCTCTTGGGGGATCACTTTGTCATAAACCAAACTACGTATTATGGCTTCAGTGATCAACAAAACATGAACCTGTATCCAAATAGTTGTTAAAGGGCGCCAATATGTCTGTTACAATAAATTATGAAGTTTTTACACTACACTGTAAATTTAGAAGCTGTGCTGTTTGATAAGCCACGTTACGTCAACAATATTATGACTGGCCTGTTGGTCTAGTGGTTAGTGGCCCTTACTGCTATGCTGGAGGTCGTGGGTTCGATTCCCACCCAGGACAAATGTTTGTGTAATGATGAGATCATTTGTTCTGTGTCTGGGTGTAATTTATCTATAATATGTATGTATTTAGAAATATATAAGTATGTTTATCAGTTGTCTAGTACTCATAACACAAGCTCTGCTTAGCTTGGGGCTAGACGGCGTTGTGTGATAGTTGTGGAATATTATTATTATTTAATCATTGCGCATTTCTTGATTTGGTCCATCTCTATAATATTAGGCTTGATGGCCACAACAGTCCTGTTAGTGATGAGGATGAACCGTTTCCAGTATAATGTGATACTTAGGCCGCTTGTACACACACGTTTTTTCGCCGTAAAAATCTATGTGCCCACAAAAAAAAAACAATCAAATCTAAAAAAAGAATTCATTCAAATCTATGATGTGAATCTATGTGTGTGTGTGTGTTTGTGTGTGTGTGTTTGCGTGTGTGTGTTATATAATAATAATAATATATTTATTTGTGAACATAGGGTATGGTTAAAGATGTTATACAAAAAAATATAATGTCCCAACAATGTCCCGCCAGAAGGCATACAAATATTATCAATATCATTTGAATTTGTAATATTTATAAATTGCAAAATGATAATTAAAATACAATAATCATTAAAAATAAAATAAAATGTCAACAATTAAAATAAAGTCTAACTAGTCACAGTTTAATTCGCAACTAATTGCATGTCACATTCAAATAAAATAAAGTAATAATCAGTCAAAACAGTAAATATTGTCAATATATAAAATGCTAAATTTAAATTAGTCAAATATTTTTAAAATTTGTCATTAAGAAATTTATTAACGGAATAATATACTTTGTCATTTAATAGTTTAAAAAGATTTCTTTTGAACTCATTTACATTTTTACTGCTTATTACTTGCTCAGGTAACTTATTATATAACTTAGGAGCCATTGCAAATATGCTTTTGTGATAAAATTTTGTTTTAGTCTGAAGTAGGTGCAATTTATGTGAACGTCGTTGACTCTGTACATGCTTAAATAAATACATATTATTTTTGACAAAAATACAGGCTTCATAAACATAGAGTGATGGAATGGATTTTTGAAAATGTGATTTACAGGAATCCGTTCGCTTTATTTTACATGTTGAGTGTGGTGTGTGTGTGTGTGCGTAGTTGTTCACACACGTTTTGTCTCCTGCACGATAAATCCTCCGTGGTTTATGCAACATTTTTGTCAACATGCTTTCACAGTGATCTATACAACACTGACGACCGTACCTACACACTGTGAGTTAACAGTGGCTTTTCAGTTCAATAAAACGTGTACAAGCGCCCTTATAGTACGGAAATTCCGAATATGGTGTCTGTGTAATATTCTTATTTCTTTTATCACTAGCTACTGCCCGGGTCTTCGCCCACGTGAATAGAAAAATTGTCTCAAGGGGACATAGTCCTAGGATATAATGTACATTATGTGCTATTCCAGGATATATTGTACCCGACTACCCGTTAAGCCGATCGATCGTGAAGAAGTAACAACACACACTCACAATTTTACCTTCATATTATTATCTACTAGTGCGATATTTGTACACTATACACAATAAAGAATACCTCGATAAAAATAGTTTATAAATATAGCACAAAGGACTTATTTCTATAGATTTTTTTTGTACAGTAGACCTTCGAAATGCGAAATAAAAAAATAATGTAGACAATAGTGTGTAATAAGGAAATATATCGCTTAGTTGTTTTTAATAAATATTCCCTTTTAAGTTTTGTTCGATTGGATTCTTTTTGAAAAAGATTTTATTTATTACTAGATTTTTAGCAGAGAGCAGTGGTGGCCAAGTGGTAATGGCCCCGACTTACGACTTGTAGGTCGTGGGTTTAAACCCACGCATTACTTTGTGTAATTTATTTCATCACCATTGCCCTTAAAACGGTGAAGGAAAACATCGTGAAGAAACCGGCATGTCTTAGAACCAAAAATTCGAAGACGTGACATTCACCAACCCGCACTGGGCCCGCGTGATGGATTACAGCCCATTCCCTCTTCTAGAGAAGAGGCCTGCATCCCAGCAGCGGGTACATTATAAGGCCGACTATGCTCTGCTACTAGCCTTCTGCCCGCAGCTTCGCCCGCGTGTAAGTAGGTTTCTCCACACAAACTTTGGACCTCCGTTTCATCCTTTTAGGCGGTGAATTTTGTAAAATCCTCTCTTAGTGCTCGCCTACGTCATAAAAGGAAGCCTTGTGCAAAATTTCACGCTTCTAGGCTCTATAGTTTCGGCTGTGCGTTGATATGTCAGTCAGTCAGTTTCTCTTTTTATGATATATAGAATATAGATTTACTATAATTTGTACGTAGAACCGTGTCGCGTTGCGTGGATCGAATGTAGCTCTACAAGTCTAGTTGATATATAAAATGTCAGCGACTTCACCCGCGTGATAATTAAAAATTATCCTAAGGGAACATAATTGCAGGATAAAATGTGCTATTCTAGGACATGATCTATCTGTGACCTTCATCGAAATCCGTTCCGTAGCATTTGCGTGAAAGAGTAACAAATATCCATACATAGGTAAAACGCTCTTGTTTATAATATTAGTAGGATTTATCTTACATTGTTTGTATGTAACTTTGTATGAACCAATAATTCGAAGACATGTGACATTCACCGACCCGCAATGGGCCCGCTTGGTGGATTATGGCCTATTCCCTCTCTTAGAGAGGAGTCCTGAGTCCCAGCAGTGGGACATTATAAGGCCGACTATGCTATGCTATATGTTTGTATGTATGATTATTTAGTCACCCTAACGAACTTGTTCGGCAGCTCAACATGAACCAGTAGATATGTGAGACGACTAAAACGTCATCATATCACAGAGCAAATTTGCTTATAATCTTAGGTCTGATTGCAAATACAATTTATAACAAAAAAAAAAGTTCAAATAGATGAAAAAATTGATGTGTAAAAGAGTTTTTAAAATCTATTTGCAAAATAAATATCATTTACCCTCGTAAACGTATTTATATTTATTGTAAAAACCACATGAAACTCGAGGTTTGACGCGGTTTTTACCATAATTATAAATAAATACCAATAAATGAGAATGGTTTACGTATACAATTTACATCACAGCGAAGCTAGGGCGGGTCACTAGTGTAAAATCACACTAATAAAGGTGAAAATTTGGAGTGTGAGTATCTGTGTTTGTTACTTCTTCACGCTCGAATGGCTGAACGGATTGAGCATGTCCTGGAATAGCACTTTTTATCTTGGAATTATGTTTCCTTGGGACCATTTTTTACTATGTCCCGGGTGATACCCCTGGCATTAGCTAGTGAATAAAAAAAAGCCTTTATAGTTCAATACGGTTGGTATGTTTAAGTAAAACCCCTCCAATTCTTCTCCAACTCCACTTAAAAACAGAACTCCTCCCGATCAAGAGTACACGAGAACGACAGTTACAAAACTCCATAATTGTCTCAAGACGTCCCGAAGCAGCCGTCATCAATCCATTAGGCACAAGTGTTCCTGTGCAGACGACAATTTGACTATTATGTGAGTGAATGAGAAACTAGCGGGACGGTGTGCGCTCAGGCGAATGATTCGGGAGCACCACAGAGTAAGGAATTACGATGGCGGTCATAGCTAGAGGTGACATTGTCATGGTGAATTGCAATGGACTAAGGCCTGCTGTCCACGGACGTAGCGTCATAGATGTGTATTCGTCATTAAACCCTTTGTGTACGCCTGCGTGAATCTTACACTATGTAACTCTGTCGAAAAACCGGCAGCGTCATGCCGTCGTGTCGTTGATTGATCGCGTGTATAATGAAGAATACGCGTCTATGCAGCTATGCGTCTGTGGACAGTAGGCCTAAGCTCCATAATTGTCTCAAGACGTCTCGAAGAAGTCGTCATCAATCCATTAGGTGCAAGTGTTCCTGTGCAGATGACAATTTGACCATTATGTGAGTGAATGAAAAACTAGCGAAACGATGTGCGCTCAGGCGAATGATTCGGAAACACCACAGAGTAAAGCGGGGATTACATTAGACCGATGCACACGTGGGCGACGCCTGATTTGTACGTAGAATCGTGTCGCGTTGCGTGGATGTAATGTAGCTCTACAAGTCTAGTTGCCATATAAAATGTATGGAGACCGATGCGCCCAGATCGGCGTACGTGGCCCACGCGAGCCCAATGTAGTCTACCTTAAGGAGTCACGATAGTCATAGCTAGGGATGACATCGTCATAGCGAACTGGACTAATTATTAATATTATTTATTTATTTATTCAGACAACACATTGGTCCATTTATTACAAGAAAAATGTTAGGATGATCCTAAAATATTATGTTAATAATTAATAACTAAAAGTGACTTAGTCCTCTAGGTATGGTTCCACACCAGAGGGCTGTCGAACTTACAGGATTATTTTTTTAGGACGCTGTTGCTGCTGCCATGCCGTCTGCTTAGTAGTGATTTTTTTTTTAGTTTGGAAATCATCTTATGACATTTCTCGCTCTTGGGCGGGGCGGGAGGGCGTGTAAACTTTTACTGCCTAAAACTCACTCCTGTTCCTTCTTTGCCTTCGATCCAGGGCCCCGGGGTTCTCTTTCGTATCACCCATGGCCCTAGTAGGCTTTGACCTTGCTGGGCCCCTACGGTTTGCTGATATCTCCTTGAGGCGCGCGTGGAACACTACGCGCCGTCGATGACTTGGGCTTGGTCCGGACGGTTGCCGGACGATCGGACGGCGAGCTACCCATTGCTTACCGTCCGCAAGCCCGCGCCTACGGTGACCAGAAATCAGGATCGGGATCCCGGCGCCTGGGGCGTGAGGACCGTTCGCTTCGCGCGTGCGGCCTCCTCCTTTGCTAGCATTACTGCTTCGCAGAAGGAGGCGACCACCTACCACTCCTCCTCGCTCCGGGCCTTGCCCTGTACCAAGGCTCGGCGCGAGAGATCGCTGCCGCCGATCGCTCCACTCGTGGGAGCGATCGGCGGCAGACACGGCGGTGCTCTGCCTAGGCGGGGCACACCTCTACCGTATGCTCCACCGTGTCCTCCGGGCGGTCCACACAAAGGTGACACCCGGGCGTTTCTTCGGCACGAATCCGGTGCAGGAACCTCCAGAATTGACTATGTCTGGTGAGGATCTGCGTCATGCGGAAGTTAAGCAAGCACACCTCAAAGAGGGGACTTCCCGCCATAATTGTGGCGTGCCCATGCCTAGTACTGATGCTATCTTTTTGCGCCACGTGGCATCAAAGCCATCCATCCGATTCAGCGAACATCAGCGCGATTCAGCGAACATGCCGAAAGCACCGCAGAAGCTTGGCCTGGTAGCGTGGTTTGGCGTGCTAAGTAGCAGCATCTATATCGCCAGGCTGTCTGAATTCGGAAGCAGAATTTTTTTAATTTGGTTTTTTGGATACGGAACCGAAATTGAAACCGAAATCGGAGGCGGAAGCAAAGGAAGAACTGTCAAAAGAAACACAGTGATGTTTCGTACGACGCTAAACTAATCAAAAACTCGCATAGGTATAAAATAAGAGCGAACTCACAATATTCCAAATACGAAACAAAACAACGAGTGAAAGAGTAATCGACAATAGTCACGGGGGCAGGAGGTTTTCCATGCGACAAATATAAACTAGTTTATACCTTCGATATAAGTTCCGATTTATCGGAACAGCGTACATCGAAAGATTTGAACAATTTGCCTGGTGCGGTCTTCCCGTCCGATTATAATTTAGGTGTTTTCAAGGCTAGAGTGAATAGGCTCTTAACTAATTAGTGTGATTCACCATCAACAATTGCATCTATGTTTACCATCAAGTGGAATTGCAGTCAAGCACTGGTTTATGTATATCATTAAAAAAACCGAAATCGAAAATGTAACATAAATCAGAAGGTACGAACTTTCGGAACCGGTACGGGACCACGGTAACATTTCTGGTACCAATTTGCTACTGCGGCCGAGTGCGGCGTTCCCAGCTCTATGGGGAGCACTCCCCTTAACGACATGATTGTCGGAATGTGCAAGTTTTAAGGTGAGGACTGCTGGGTTCAGCTTAGCTTCCGTTCTTCGAATGGGGAAAAGTTATTTTTTAGTTTTCTGTTAGATTGGAGAAGGTTACTCGTGTTAGTTGCAGGTAGAAAATTACGAAGGAAACGGTGGATGAATAGAGTGAAAGATTTCAAATCAAATCATTTAT
The DNA here is from genome assembly GCA_949316375.1 of Mythimna vitellina. Taxonomy (NCBI): domain Eukaryota; kingdom Metazoa; phylum Arthropoda; class Insecta; order Lepidoptera; family Noctuidae; genus Mythimna; species Mythimna vitellina. The sequence continues at coordinate 20,344,538 of OX438692.1, forward strand.
TTCAAACAAAACGTTTACAGGCACTTTTAAATTGTCAAAATGAAAGTCAGAATTACGAAGCTAATTGTACATTCCAAAGCGTTGAACTCTATAAAGAAGAACGTGCGTCTTTTTTTAATAAATAAATTAAAATAAACAACTTATAACATAGGTACAATTTTAAATAGGACATTGGCAGTTAGGAGGTGACCAGTATCAATTGACGGCGCCGTCTGCGAACATGACGCATGTATCAGGAATATTCAGCCGAACAGCTGACGGGAACCGAAAAATCCAACACACGCGCCACCATGAGCCAGAAATTTGAGTGAGCATGACAAATTCTCAACTAGCATGCTCGTTTATGTTAAACAAGTTTATTTTATTTATGAGGGATATGGCCAGAAGAAGGTGGTTGGGTAGACCCCAAATAATTGGGATAGAGAACAGCATAGCATAATAGCATAATCAGCCTTACTTTTAGAACTTTAGCTTCTAGAACATGCTGGTTTCATCACGAGGTTTTCCTTCACCGTTTCAAGAGCAGTGATGGTGAAATATATTTCACAAAGTAATATATTTAAAGCAAGAACAAGCCTGCCTAGGTTTTCAAGGACGAACGGCAGGCGGCTGCCTCCTTCTGCGAAGTAGTAATGCTAGCGAAGGAGGAGACCGCACGCGTGGGGGAACAAACGTCCTCACGCCCCAGTCGCCCAGATTCCGACCCCAACTACCAGTCACGGTAGACACGGGCTTGCGGACGTCGAGCAATGGGTCGTTCGCCGTCCGGCTGTCCGGTAATTAGCCGGAGCAAGCCCTGTCGTCAACAGCGCGTAGTGATCCATGCGCTCCTCCGAGAGATGTTAACAAACCGTAGGGGCCCAGCAGGGCCGATGCCCGCTAGCTAGGACCGCGGGGAATTTCTGAAGGGGAAATCCGTAGTCCTAGAACGCAAAGAGCAACTGAAGGACACAGTAGTGGTTTTAGTGGCTCCGCCCAAGGGCCAGAGACGTCATTGGCTTTTTTTTAAAAAAAACGGTTGGAAATCATTTACAACCTTAAAAAAAAGCCTGTCTAGGTTAAAAGCCAGGGGGAGGGTTGGCGAGGGCGTGTCAGACTTTTACTGACAAAAACCCACTTCTGTTTCTTCTTTGCCTTCGTTCCAGGGTCCACTTTCGCCTAACCTTTGGACTTACCACCTTTGCCGTTGGCACAAGACAATGATGAAAAAAACTTATGAGAGATATACAGTGCGAGACAGCCAGGCCTGTCGTTATAGCAATTCTTGTGACAGGTATTATTCCAACAGAGGTCAAGTAAAGACAAAAACGAGATTGTGCTGACTAATATTACATCAGAATCATAAAACGTATGTCACCAAGCCCTATCAGAAATAATTATTTACTTTTTTTTTGCAGCATTTGCTGAAATAGGAGCCCTTTATGCCTCGTAGGAGGGAGTCCCTTTAAATATTTATTTTATTCTGTTTTTTTTTAGTATTTTTGTGGTTATAGCAGCAACAGAAATACATCACTTGAACAATGGCAAATTTTCGTAGACAATTTTGGGATTTCGTTGTTTTACTTTTGAATACACAAATTGATAACTAATGGGAACGGATACCCCTATTTTTTTTGTACTAATTAAAAAATAGTGTTGTATAGTACGAGTATTTATTATATGTATAGATAAAAGTTTGTGAGTGTGCGTTTATGGTATGTATGTTTATTATATTCTCCACTCTCGAACGGCTGAACGAATTTCGATGAAACTTGGTACGCGGGTAGACCATGTTCTGGACTAGTATATAGGATACCTTCCCGGGAGTATGTTCCCTTGGGATCATTTTCTACTTTCACGCGAGCGAAGCGTTATAAAGGTAAAAGTTTTTGAGTGTGTATGTTTGTTAGCTCTTCACACAGAAAAAACTGAAGGGAATTAGATAGCACTTCCGACGTCTGGCTCCCAAACTAAATCGGACTGGGGCTGCCCTCGGGCGGCTCCTGCCCAACCTTGGGGGTCCAGACGCCTCCTGCCGGAGGCTCTACGCGGGGATCGTTCGGTCCATGGCCCTTTATGGCGCGCCGGTGTGGGCGCCGGGGCTGCGGAAGCAGCCGGCGGCCCGGCTGAACGCGTGCCAGAGGGTCATGGCCATACGGATGGTGCGAGGATACCGGACGATTTCCCGCGAAGCAGCGAGCCTCCTTGCTGGCCAGGAACCATGGGATCTGGAGGCAACAGTCCTTGCACTCATGCACGAACGGCGCATGGAGATGCAACGCCGGGGTGAAACTCCGCTGCCGCGACAAGTCGCAGCATGGCGGACAGAGCTCCGGCGAGTTCTCATGGTGAAATGGCGACAGCGACTGTCGCGACCCCGTGCTGGGCACGCCACAATTATGGCGGTAAGTCCCCGCGAGGAGAGAGAGGGAGTGTTAAACTTTCAGCAACCTTAGCCAAGTTACAACCGTTACGTTTCACCTCGAGTAAGCCAAATTATGGCGGTAAGTCCCCTCTTTGAGGCGTGGTTGGAAAGACCTCACGGCGTCCTCACATTCCGCATGACGCAGGTTCTCACCGGACACGGTAAGTTCGGGAGGTTCCTGGACCGGATTCGTGCGGAAACGACGCCCAGGTGTCGCCACTGTGTGGCCCACCCGGAGGACACGGTAGAGCACACGGTGGAGGTGTGCCCCGCTTGGGCAGAGCAACGCCGTGACCTCGTGGGGGCAATCGGTGGCGGTGATCTCTCGCGCCGGGCCTTGGTTCAGGCCATGCTCCGGAACGAGGAGGAGTGGCAGGCGGTCGCCTCCTTCTGCGAAGCAGTAATGCTAGCTAAGGAGGCGGCCGATCGCGTGAGGCAACGGCCCTTACGCTCCAACCGCCGCCGGGATTCCGATCCCGATTTCCGGCCACCGTAGGCGCGGGCTTGCAGACGGCGAGCAATGGGTGGCTCGCCGTCTGACCGTCCGGTAACCGTCCGGACCGAGCCCAAGTCGTCGACGGCGCGTATTGTTCCACGCGCGCCTCAAGGAGATGTCAGCAAATCGTAGGGGCCCAGCAGGGTCGAAGCCTACTGGGGCCACGGGTAGTGTGAAAGCGGAACCCGGGGCCCTGGGACGAAGGCAACGAAGGAACAGGAGTGGGTTTTTAGTCAGTAAGAGTCTGACACTATCTCTCGCTCCGCCCAAGAGCGGGGATGTCATTAGGATGATTTTCCCACCCAATAAAAAAAAAAAAAAAAAAAAAAGGGAATTAGATAAAATTTGATTCACGGGTCGACCATAGATAGATAGATAGATAGATATATTTTTTACTGTGCACCAAAAATCAAAATTACATTAGGAACTTAAAATTAATACGGTCCACCATGACTATGATCCGTCACATGATGATGATGATGATGATGATGAGGAGACCATGTCCTGGAATAGTATATTGGATACTTTTTATCCTGGGAGTGTGTTTCTTTGGGATAATTTTCTACTATTATGTAGGCAAAGCCGCTGGTAGCAGCTAGTAATAAATTGTAATGTTAGCAAAGGAGGAGGTCGCACGTGTAAGCGCGAGGGTAGTGCCCTCACGCCCCAGCCGCCAGGATCCCAATCCCGATTTCCGGCCACCGTAGGCGCAGGCTTGCGGGCGGCAAGAAATGGTTAGCTCGTCGTCCGATCGTCCAGTAACCGTCCTGACCGAGCCCAAGTTGTCGACGGCGCGTACTGTTCCACGCGCGCCTCAAGGAGATGTCAGAAAACCGTGAGAAAGCAGCAGGGTCGAAGCCTACTGGGGCCAACGGGCTGCTTTTGAAAGAAAGACTCGGCCCTGGTATGAAAAGCAACGAAGGAACAGGAGTGGGTTTTTAATCAGTAAAAGTCTGACACACCCTCTCGCACCGCTCAAAAGCGGGGGATGTCATTGGATAATTTCCAACTGTTAAGTAAAGCCGCTGGTAGCAGTTAGTAATAAATATTTTTTATTTGTTCATGCCACGAAATGTAACCCAGAAACCAGGTCAAGTCATTTCAATTCAGGATTCATCAAAATTCATTTGGAAGAGCTGCTCCACTGCGCTACCAGCTATAAACTATAAACCAAATTTTAGTACAAAACGACCATCTCCCTGTCTTTATTGTCCGTTGTCTAGAAAACTAGACTAGATTTACAGCCACTAGAAGTCTAGGAATGTGGTTTTATGTCGTTCCAAGTTAGTTTGAACAATTGGAACAAGTTGGGGTACGGTCGAGCTTTTGTTTGTGTTCTCCCACTAGCAGTTGCCTGTGGTTTCTCTCGTATCCTAGAAAATCTACTACATTTTCCTGAATGGAAACTATGGAGAGTGCCTTATATTTTCTCTAACTTCTGCCAGAGGCTTCGTCTGCGTGAATGTTGATCATTGTAGACGCGAAGTCGAGGTTGCAGACATCCATCCTGGAAGTTCAAGCTTTCTTCGTATCAAATTTCATCAAAATCGGTTCAGTAGTTTAACCGTGAAAGCGTAACTGACAGACAGACAGAAAGACAGAGAAACAGCGTTACTTTCCCATTTATAATATTAGTATGGAAGCTAAAATTCATCCAAAAAACGATCAGTGTTAAGGCGTGATGAAGGTACATACATACACACATCCACATTGAAATTTTGGTAGGATTAGGGTGGTCGTGTGTGGATCTGAATTGTGCCCTGAGGCTTTTAGACAATGTGGCTGAAGTTGAGCTTTTTGGTTGTACACTTGAACAAAGCGTAGGACGGTCAAATTGAGTTCGTAGTTTATCTCGTTGTCTCTAAGTTGGAAGTCTATATAATGTAGTACATATATTGTGAGCTATTATTATTCGAAATAGATAAGTACTTCATAATAAGTAAATTTTTTTTTCTTATTGGGTGGGAAAATCATCTTATGACAAAACCCGCTCTTGGGCGGAGCGGGAGATAGTGTCAGACTTTTACTGACTAAAAACCCACACCTGTTCCTTCGTTGCCTTCGTCCCAGGGCCCCGGGTTTCGCTTTCACACTACCCGTGGCCCCAGTAGGCTTCGACCCTGCTGGGCCCCTACGATTTACTGACATCTCTTTGAGGCGCGCGTGGAATTGACGAACATGTTTGTTTTATCTCCTTAACTCAAGTAAAAACAGTCAGGTTGAATTGGGAATGGGCTGGCAACATCTTGCCGTTGTGCAGGAAATGTGCCCTGCCCATTGACACTTAAGTTTGGCGATTCTTCAGGATATCTTATCTATAACTTTGGTCCTCTACGGATATCTTCATTAAATCACAATTAATTTATTCACAAAGAAGTTACGCTTTAAAACTGTCCTAAAAGCAAATTAAATAATGCTTCCTACCCACCTTCAAAACCCATTTATAACTTTTTTCTTCGAAAAAACAATCCCAATTATCATTTTGAAATATAAGTTCATTTTTAATATTAATCGGTCCATGTAATATTAAGTTGAGTTATGAACTTGAAGGTTTGGCGGCCGGCCAGCACATTACAGAAGCTGATATAGGTGTCCTGCAAGAAATTATGTAAAAAATGTGAGTCGTGTTCGCAAAAACCTATCTATATTTATTGTTATGGCGTTCTGCTTAACTTTTTGTCGTGGAGTTTTTGCGATGTTCGGTTAATGGCGCTTTTACTTCGTGGACTTTTTGTTTACTTTGGGTAGACTCTGGACTCTAGTAATGTAGAGCCTCTTTAATCAGTACCTCTTTGGAGGATTTAGAACTGGCAGGGTAAAGATATATTAATAAAATAAAGTGGAAGAGATTTTGATTATTTAAACGCACTTATTTGTTTATTATATACTTTATTGAGAGGTCTATATTACCATTTATCTCTGGAATTGCCAGTCAGATGGGAAACATCTTCTTGTGTAGGATAGCCAGCTTTATTTCAAATAACTATGGCTATTTAACATCGTGCTACGATTTATGGAAGTGGAGCAGGAAGCGTCATTAAAAATTCGAACAGCCATTTATAAATAAAAGAAATAAAAACATTCATTAGAATTTTAAAAGAAAAAATGTTGTCTGATGAGACATAAGGGTGGTTGTCAGGCCAATGCGAGTAATTATTGTGACTAAAAGAGTAATAAATTTTAGTATGACCAATCCATACAATGCCTACATATACAGGTAATCATCTATTAATTCCTCGTGCTCTGAGTAGAGCGTCAATACGATACTTCTTGTTTACGCTGGGACATACGATATATATACTTCCTAGCCGATTTCAGCTACGGTTACTAGTTTTCGATTACAGAAACAGTCAGTTACGCAGGATATATTACAGTACACAAGTGTACGCGTAAACACAGATGTGTTTATGCGTACACTTGAGCTCTAGCTGCCTCGCCACCGGAGGTGCATTGCCTTTGCGGCAGACAGGCCCTATGCACTACACGGGAAGCAACCGCAAGACATGAATGCCGAAGCACTCGAGCCCCTCTCTACGGTTTAGCCCACGAGCCGACGTGGTTACCGGGGTATGTAGTACAACTGCTTGGAGCCACTGGTGAGAGTTAGGATATCAACGATTTTAACTAGGTATTCCGCCAAATATTTGGGTCGACTGGACGAAATCCGACGGCGACAACCTACTACATCCCTGAGACATACGATACTCTTGGATAAACTGATGGTCAGACTTTCTGGCGTCTGACTACCTGTAAATAAAAGTAATAACGAAACAAAAATAATAAACTGATTTGATTTTAACACTTAACTTTTTGTGATATGGTTGTAAATTCATGTGGTCCATTCACGTACATTACTGACTTTTTGAGATTGATATATGAACTGGCTAATAGATGTGAAATATCAAATAAATGGATTATTTAAGTTTCCGTGTATGTGTGGTGTGAGAGAAGTCTTCTTTCATCTTCCGGCCAGACGGATGTTATGTCTGATCTGGGCAAATGCCCGATAGATGATTTCAGGTTGTTATTATATATCTCAAATCGCGTGGAGAATTCTAATTGTGCGATGTAAGATTTCGTAGTTTTTTAGTTCCGTACGTCTGTAGGAAAAAACGAAACCCTTATCGGATCACTTTGCTGTCCGTCTCTCTGTTTGTCTGTCAAGATCCTTTATCCCGGGAATGCGGGGAGCTATCATATTCTCAGGACTGCGGTCCTATGAAGCTGAGAAAAAACCAAACTTCAAAAAAAGATATGGCCGTTTATGTCGCAAAAAACTTATATTTTTACACTCTCAAAGGAATCAAAATTCATAGGGTACTTGCCGTTTACCTAGAACTATGAAATTTGGCAGGTAATATCTCCTTATATTAGGAGTTCAGGGAAAGATCTGAAAACTATACATATTATCTCATGAGATCATATGATAATATCATATTATTGAGATCTCATGTCAAATGTACCAATAATCACACCAATAAATGAATTCTGAATTTTTTTTTTAATCACAAAAAAAAACAGGGTCTTCATATAAGGAACGGAGGACTAAATTTTGAAGTAAGTTAACCGTGTCATGTGGGATATCATCTAAAAGGGCTTCATTTGCACAAGCTTAAACAGATGTTTCAATTAATTTCATGGTTTTTTTTCGAATTATGATGAAGAATGAAAAACAGAAACACCTTTTCCCTCTTTTATACGAAAAATAAAAATCGGCCTCTATACAAACTGTCCAATAAAGTTTATAATTTTGTATGGAGAAGCCGTTTCTTTTTTCGTTTCCAGTAAATAAAATCTTATTTATATATTTACATATACTTTATTGTATACCAAGATTACAAATTTTTTAAATGAAATTGTAATACAAACAAAAAAAAAAACATACAATTGGCGGCCTTATCACACTCGGCGATTTCTTCCAGGCAATCCAGAATGGGTAGAGACTGCCTGGACACTAAATGGGGTTGCTCTTGATGCAAATATAAAAGTAAAACAAAAAGTGATACGAAAAATGAAAATAAAAAACATTCTTATGGAAGATTGTTCAGTTTCGTCTACGGAGCAAGCCTTTAAAGTTTGCGGAAACCTATATCTTACACTCGTGTGTGTATATAGGTTACTGTTACGGAGCTCCGTTCCATACTCCATCCCACACCCCTGATATAAATACAGCCACATTACCTCGTGTTAATCTGTTTCAATCCAGTATAATTAAGCTCTAATTAAAGGGGACTCAGACGGAAACCATTGATAGCACATTGCTAAATATATCAGCTCACAACTAGATATATATAGACACGTAAATTAATTCTCAGCTCTGAGATCCTGCCTGTTTCAATGGTTCCACATGAATGATGAAGACAGGAAAATATGTTAATTAGACAATTACATACAATTACAATGACAATTAGTGTACAATTCAAGTGAAATGTAAAACTTCACTAATTTTACGTCACAGTATCCACTAGGAAACATTTTGTTTGTGAAGTTGTTAGGTATTTTTTTTTTTTATTGGGTGGGAAAATCATCCATATGACATCCCCGCTCTTGGGCGGAGCGGGAGATAGTGTCAGACTCTTACTGACTAAAAACCCACTCCTGTTCCTTCGTTGCCTTCGTCCCAGGGCCCCGGGTTCCGCTTTCACACTACCCGTGGCCCCAGTAGGCTTCGACCCTGCTGGGCCCCTACGATTTGCTGACATCTCCTTGAGGCGCGCGTGGAACAGTACGCACCGTCGACGACTTGGGCTCGGTCCGGACGGTTACTGGACGGTCGGACGGCGAGCCCCCCATTGCTCGCCGTCTGCAAGCCCGCGCCTACGGTGGCCGGAAATCGGGATCGGAATCCCAGCGGCGGTTGGAGCGTAAGGACCGTTGCCTCACGTGATCGGCCGCCTCCTTTGCTAGCATTACTGCTTCGCAGAACGAGGCGACCGCCTGCCACTCCTCCTCGCTCCGGAGCGTGGCCTGAACCAAGGCCCGGCGCGAGAGATCGCCGCCGCCGATTGCCCCCACGAGGACACGGCGTTGCTCTGCCCAAGCGGGGCACACCTCCACCTTGTGCTCTACCGTGTCCTCCGGGTGGGCCACACAGTGGCGACACCCGGGCGTCGTTTCCGCACGAATCCGGTGCAGGAACCTCCCGAACTTACCGTGTCCGGTGAGAACCTGCGTCATGCGGAATGTGAGGACTCCGTGAGGTCTTTCCAACCACGCCTCAAAGAGGGGACTTACCGCCATAATTGTGGCGTGCCCAAAGTTGTTAGGTATGTGATTAATGTCATCATCATCATTATCATTTCAGCCGAAAAACGTCCACTGTTGGACATAGGCCTCTCCTAAATGTCGCTACAATGATCGGTCCTGTGCGTCTCGCATCCATCGGATTCCCGCGACCCTCATCAGGTCATCTGTCCACCTTGTGGGAGGCCTTCCAACGCTGCGTCTTCCGGTACGTGGTCGCCATTCCAGAACCTTTCGTCCCCATTGACCATCTGTTCTGCGAGCAATGTGCCCTGCCCATTGCAACTATGTGATTAATGTAATATATAAAAATCTCGGGTCGCAGTGTTTGTTATCGATTTTCACTTTTTTTTTGTACGTGTTGTGGTTCTGAGAATGGCTCGAAGACTATTTTACCCTCTTACCCTTCGCTATTTTTTCTTTGATAATATTCACGGCAGGACAACATATACCAGGTCAACTAAACTATATATAAAAAAGGAGAAACTGAATGAGTGATATATCAACGCACAGCCAAAAGTACGTGGAATTTTGCACAAGGTGTCCTTTTATGACGTGGGCGAACACTAAGAAAGGATTTTCCAAAATTTACACCCAAGGGGATGAAACGGGGGCCAAAGTTTGTATACAGAAACTTAGGTACTGTCACGCGGGCGAAGCCGCTGGTAGAAGCTAGTATACATATACAATGGAAATCCAAGTAAGCAAAACTTGTAATCCTCAATCCTCAGCGCAAAGAGCTTGTATTAAATTTATCTGTGGGTATATCAATCAGATATTTTCTCTCCCACCAATTTTTTTGTGCCCATTTCTTCTAAATTGTGCGAATCTTCAATTCCACTAACCCCCTGCTGTTTACCGAATCGTTACGAGAACATACCTTTCTTTATTTGACACAAATGGATACTGAACCATAGACACAGTGTAATTTTTCGCACCAATAGGTAACTTTTGGCAAGGGCATGAAGTCAGTGAACCTTGTCATTATTTACAAAAGTTGCAACCTCATTTTAAGTAGGCCTCATTTAAAATGAATGATTGTTGTTCGGATTTTAATCGCTTTGCTCTTAATGGTACGTAATGTGACCTTTACACTTGTTTTTTCAGGTTATAGCTTTTTAATTGTTTCTACATTTAAAAATAGAAGTATATAGTCGTATAAACGAAAGAATAGTGCAAGAGCATTCGGACGCGACGATCCAAAAGTTTAACTCCATTTTTTTAAATAATATTTTTCATACCTACATAATATATTACAGAAAAATTCTAAAATTAACAATATGTACCTGCTTGTAAAAAAATGTAACGACAATATTAAATTGTAAAAAATAATTAAAAACCTATACTACGACAAAAAAAAAAGACGCTGAAAAAGTATGTAACAAGATTTTCATACTTCGAATAGAACAAAAAGAAAAGCCGTAGTCACACGTTATAGGTACCAACCGAAAATCTTTAATAACGTGTGACTATGGTAGTGAGAACAATTTTGGTGTTAAATTTAACACATGACTTTTTGTCCGCTAGAGGGCGTCCCTATAAATTTGAGCAATATTTTGGAAATGTACAAGTGAAGCCCTTTCAAATGATACCAAACACGGCGTATTTGCACCATTTTTATTTTTTAACACATTTTTTTTTGTCCGCTAGAGGGCGCCATATTAAGTTTTGTGACACGTCACGTAGCTTATGTTCAGTGGAAAATTAAGGCGGTTCTCTCATTATGTCTAGCTCCGATAAGTAGATTAGGAGCTATGAGGAAACAGATGAACATACATACAACATACCTGTCAAAATCATAACGGGTAAAAAAATTGAGGTAAGAAGTCTGTTTTGTTTTCATGTCTACGTATTACAATAACGATAGGTATAATGTTCAAACGCTTCGCAGACATAAATAAATATACAGATGGAAAACCTCCACTTGCATGCTCCATTTAATGCTTTTCTTTGAGCTAAGCTTAGTTAAGTACAACGTAAACGGAATTACACGCACGCTATGTTTACGATACGAACGTTTTTATTTGATTGTACTAAGTAAACATAAATAAGATGTCTGAAGCGTTTGTATTTTATAATAGCTCACGGTAAAGGATATGATAATATAGTCTTTTTGGGAAGAACGTCTGTTTTTTTTTTTTGCAGGAATGAGTTTGTTGAGTTGCTATGCAAAGGTCGCCCACAGGTATCGGCTTCGACTCACGAGGTGTACGTCGTGGATTCAAATCCAGGCAAGACGTGTTACTTTTTGTAATTTATTTAATCACTACTGCTCTCAAAACGGTGAAAGAAAACATCGTGAGGATATCGACATACCTTAGAACCAAAAACGAGCCCAAGTCGTTGACAGTGCGTAGTGTTTCACGCACTCTTCAAGGAGATGTCAGCAAACCGTAGTGGGGGAGCAGGCCCGCGCCCCCCCGGTGTCACAACGATTTTCTGAAAAGGAAACTCGTGGTACTAGAACGCAAAGTATACACTTATACAGGTGTGGTTTTAGTCAGTAAAGGTCTGAAACGCCGTCTAGCTAGCCCACGCCCACTTCAAAAAAAAAAAAACTTAACAGCACTTCTCATTCTTTATTAAGTTAGAAAGAAATAAAATTATGTTAGTACTAAGGTAGATGTTCAAAAGATTTGTAGACCTCAGAAGAAAGTTCTTGAGGCTTTATGTAAAAATACACAAAGTATACAGTGTGGTTTTAGTTAGTAAAAGTCTGAAACGCCCTCCCGTTCTACCCTAGAGTGTCAGAAGTCATTAGATGCTTTCCTACCTCAAAAAAAAAACTTACTGGCTCTTACCATTCTTTTTCAGTTCGAATTAAATAAAATTAAGTAGTACTAAGGTAGTGGATGTTCATAAGATTTGTAGATCTCAGAAGAAAGTTCTTGAGGCTTTATATGAAAATACTCGTCCATGTTGGATGAAGCGAGGAATTAATTAAGCTTTGCGGACTGCGGGTAGTGCGGTGGCGAGACAACGAATGAGAAACGGGGATGAAGAAACCCTGTGGGAGGTAGGAAAAGTCATGGTTTATTCCAGATTATTTAATTTACTCATTAAGCTTCTTGTTTGTAAAATATAGCCGTAGTATTTATAAATTAAGAACATTTATAACATTAAAATGCATCGATATATATGTAGAAATGTGTTAGGGCCTAAATGTGCGCATCGAACTGTTTCGCAGATAAAAATTTACAAATTGATTCACATTGTAAGATCACGTGATCCGATACTTTGCCCCATGACATCGCATTGAAGCAATTCGCATCGCTGTTTCCTGCGACGCGGCGTCGTATCGCAACGCATTGCAATTTTGTGTCATTATCATCATTTCAGCCGAAAGACGTCTACTGTTGGACATAGACCTCCCCCAAGCGTCGCCATAATGACTGCTATTGTGGGTTTCGCATCCATTGATCAGTTTTGTGTGTGAGCCTTTAAATAGAGTTTATTGTTAACGAATAAATGATTTCATGGCACGAAAGTAGAAAAATTATCAGGGTAATTTAAACATTGTCTACGTGTATTTCAAATTTTAAATTATCTTGATTCATTCAGTTGTGAATGCGTGAAGGAGTAATAGAAAGAAAAACATTTTATTTAGCAGAAAAAGGTGCAAATTTAGGTAAAATTATTAGTATACTTTGTGAAAAATATGCGCCACATCCGCACAAAATTGGCAGAAGCTCAGCATAATGCCGTGACCTCACGCAAAATGCAACGAGTCTACGGCGCTGGTTTTCATACAAACTTCACCCTTTAAAATATTAGTGTGACAGAGACTCTAGCAGTATTCTGCTGTCGGGTAAGGACCAAGCTCGGGCCGACGGCGCGTTGTGATCCTCGCCCCCTTAAAGATATGTCTAGATACTCGATGAATTAAGTTGCGGGTGTCGCCGAAAAAATTACCAAGTCCTTGAAACGTAAAAGGCTTTTGGAGGAACACAAGTGGATTTTAGTCGGTAAAAGTCTCACTCCTTCTTCCCTAAAACATCTTTTACCTAAAATACTAATACTAATGAAGATGTTCGCAGGAGAACCAAGGTTATCGACATAGCCCCATTATGATGACTCGATTCTGAGTGGCAGTTGGCAGAGCACATTGCTCGCAGAACAGGTGGTCGATGGGGATGAAAAGTTCTGGCTTGGCGACCACGTATCGGCGTTAGCCCTCCCACAACGTGTACCGATGACCTGGTGAAGGTCGCGAAACTCCGATGGATGCGAGACGCACAGGACCGGTCATTATGGCGGCATTTGGAGGCCTTAGTCCAATAGAGGACGTCTTTCGGCTGAAATGACCTAAAATACAAGGTCTTCGATGAATCAGTGCTTGATACTAAATCGATTCGACTTAAACCGATTGAGTCAGCCACCATCATCAAACAATTCGTCAGACTTTTCATACTGTAATTACTATCCATAAATAATGACTTCAGCTGAAATATTATATATGAAACGACTAATTCACGTACACGAAGTCAGCGGAATAAAGTCAACTATATTATAGATCTGAGTCACGGTAATTCAATGGAGGTTTTCAAACGAATTACTCCATGATATAGTGTTTCCGAGAACTAACTTCGTAATACTGTGACTCAACGCTATTGTATTTCGACAAAGGCCTCTGAGCTTCAGAAATGCAGGTATAGAGGGCCGGGGTATGGATAGCGAGAACAGACGGTAATCATTTTGGAATTTCGATTTGAATGAGTGCCAATTTCCTTAACATCGACGAAAGGCTTTTTAGCTTTTTCAATTGTATCAAGCGATACAACTGAAAAAGCTAAAAAGCCTTAATCTGTGGTCTGTTAATGAGAATTAGCTGACTGCTTGTATTTTTTTTATACACGAAAATTTAATATACATGTGATAATTCTTGTACAAAGGCGAGCTCTCAACAATGACTTTTCTCCCAGCAAACCTTTGACATAGAGAGATCACATTCGAGGGTAAGATCCAGTGTACAATATAAATCTAAACAAATAAGTCTAATATAATGGTAGTTTCTATAAATAGGGGATAAAGCAGTGACTTAAAGTCATGGGTGGCCCATTGAATTTAGAACAGAGCTAAGGTTACTGAGGTTACAGCCCGAGCACAGCGAGGGAATGATAAAAAACCTGAACTGAAGTAAGAAAATCAAGCCCAAGATAAAGGCACTATCCTCGTATTAGATACTCTACTTTTTACACCTTCTGCGAGTTTTTTTTTTTTGTTTATTTATCGTCAAATAACTTCTCCCATTTTCCACGTTTCTTCTGTAGTTGCTCTTCATATTACATACAATATTTATTATTATTTGTTGTTATAAATTTGCCAATCACAACAAAAATCTACAGTCATCAGATAACCGCTACTTCATTCTCTCACTCACGGTACTGACTTCATTCACAATTAATTCCAAGTTCTAGCTATTTCTTTTTGGAATGCACTCTCTCAGGAAATCAAGATGGCAACCAACCGATTGGTCTTCAAAGTGAAGGTTCGCGAGTACATTCGTAAGAAGTTGGCAGTAGTATCGTCCTATCGCTAATTTTTTTTCTTATTATTTGTTTGCACTAATTGTTTCACTAGATTCGTGTATTCTTCTTTTTTTTCTTCGCTCTATTTTATGTTAATATGGATATTCTATTTAAATTGTATTTATTGTTTATAGATATAAATGTTATAATATGTAATGCTTAATATTGCATCGACCACAATTTTTCACTTCACCCAAAGGTAGACTGGTAGGAAATGCCTTAATGCGTTAAAGCTGTCTAATAAAAAAAAAATATTATATAGATCTCATAATAGATAAAATAACTAATATATATATGACGCCATATTTTAGTTAGGAGTAGCTGTTAATGTATATATATAGTTTTAATTAGTTAAGCGTTTTTGTATATAATTTTGTATGTATATAAATACTCTTTAGTGATTTTGTATTAAAATATATATAAAAAAAAAATGATAAAAAGAACTGATGTAAAATTTAAAACCCAATTAATTTAATAAACAAACTTAAATTAACTAAACATAGATAAAAAAATTAGATACAACAAAAATATGTAATTGCTATCGAATTGCCATAAGAAGCGATACGTAACGAGCTCCTAATACAACAAATATGTGCTTTTTTTTTTCTTGTTACCCTCATGACATTGTAGAATTTTTGTGTTTAAATAATTTAATACTTACTAGTTTATTTGAGTACCTACATTTGTCATGTACACGTGTTTAGTATTTAAGACTAAATCGTATTTCACATATTAAGTGAATTGTATTCTTTTTTTGAAATAAGTGTCTTAAACCGTAATATGTATTTTCTATGAATCATTGTTGAAAACGGCAAATTCACAGTCAAAAACCTTTTCTGAAAATACTATTATAAGCCTGACCTACTTTTGTTGCTAACCGTACCTATATTCCGAGTAAGCCAGCGAGACAACAAGGTCATCTTGATTCACTAATACATTACCGATTTTGTACTAAAACCAACGTATATTTTGAATATTTATATTGTTGGAGGTGTGAACAGGCGAAGTGGAAAAATGTGTAGCCCAAGGTCGGAGCTTCCAGCAATAGGTCAATTAAGGACTAAATTAAACACCGTTTTATGACTAAAAAACCCAGATTTAAACGGTAAACAAAAATCGGCTAAGTGCGAGTCGGACTCGCGCACGAACGGTTCCGTACCGTCATTAGCAAATAAACGGAAAAAAATCACGTTTGTTGTAAGGGTTGTTGCCCACTTAAATATTTATGTTATTCTTTTTTTTAGCATTAGTTGTTAAAACGGCAACAAAAATACATCATCAGTGAAAATTTTAACTGTCTATCACAGTTCATGAGATAGTGACAGACGGACAGATAGGCGGATCACTGAATGGTACTGCACTTTCCCATTTTATCTTACTTTATCTTTTGCACATATTCTTTTCATTTTCTTTATCTTTTTTTTGTATTATATACCTTACTCAGTTATATGTAGTAGATGGTTACCAAATCTATATATAAATACCTGGCGTGCGAATCGGATTCGTGCACTGAGGGTTCTGTACAAATTTACCTAGGAAAACAACTCAATTCCCGAATTGAGTTACGAATATTTTTCCGATTCGTAAAAAAGTTTTTTTTTGTGACGTAAATACAAATTTACATTATTCTGATTTTTACCTATACTTGTGTTATGAGACCTGGTTTATGCCAAATTTTAGAATTGTAGGTTAATGGAAAGTACCCTATGAATTTTGATTCCTTTGAAGTGTCGAGATATACGTTGTTTTTGTTACATAAACTGCCGTATATTTTTTTTCGTTAACTCAAAATTTTGATTTATTCACAGCTTTAAAGGGACCGCAGACCTGAGTATATGGTTATTGCAACTCAATACCTCTACGCGTTCTCAAGATAAAGGGTCAACAAAGTGATCCTAGAGAGGTTCCGTTTTTTTATTTAAGGTACGGAACCCTAAAAATGAATCGCCGTAATGCATACATTGCGTAATTACATAGAAGTTATGCACGTAAATATACGTGCATAATTTTCAAGCGACTGCACCAAAATGTCAATTTTTTTTATTTGAGATTGTTAGACGAAGAAGTTTGTTTAAAAAAATTAAAAAAAAAAACGAAAAATTAAATTCATCCCCGGGCTGCGAAGTCTGGGAGGAGGCAGCTTGTTTATAATATTTATTATTATGAGCCTATCCTGTCTCTCAGCAGGTTCGTGGCTAAAGTCATAACACTCACACACGAATCTCTAAAGTTAAGCAACACTTGTCGAGGTTGATCTGTAGATGGGTGACCATCTTTAAATGACGAGATTACGCTGTGCCTCGGAAAGCACGCCATTGGTCCCGGCTGTCATTTGTAGATCTTTGACAACCGTTACGGATAAACACAACAGGAAATCTGACATCACCCTTGATAAAGATATGTCAGATAGACAGTCGCTCCCTGAAAAATAATGGTATTTAGTAGCATTCGGTTAGACTGAAAGCCGCCACCACCTAAAAAAAAAACTTAGTTAAGAAAAAGCTAGGCAGATAATATTTGGAGGTTGCGTGTGCAGATCACGTCGGGGTCACCAGTTTGGAAGTATGTGGAACAGAGAGTAAAGTCCCGCAAAACCTCTGTTGTTGAAAGGGAGGATCCTCCGACCTGACGGGTATTATGATAGATGATTTCGGGCTATCGTATATGCTCAAACCGCGCAGGATTAGTTCTTATGTGACAAAATAGATGTCGCCACAGATATTTGGAGTCGTAGGAGGATTTCCATCCACTGTATGTACAGGCTTGCGAAAGGCGAGCCATGGGTAGCTCGCCGTCTGGCCATCCGGTAAAGAATAATTTTCCAGGTCGATGGCGTGTTGTGTTCCGCGAGCGGCACCTAAGAAATGTCACCAAAATTAACGGGGCCGGTTATAGTCGACTCCTGCTAAGGCTGCGGATAATTGAAGGAATATTGTGGATTTTAGTCACCAAAATTCTGACAATTCTTTCTGTTTCACCTAGAACGGGAGAAGTTATTTGAAGATTTCCCATATAAAAAAGGCGGATGAAAACAAAAAAAAAAGAATAGAAAAATGTTTATTTATTTATTTATGTACACACAAACGCTTAAAATTTAAATGATTGAGTTGTAGTTGTTGAATGTTTAAAAATTTGTAAGTTAGTCCTAAGATTGCGTCTTTCCCGCTGAATAATATGTTTTTATTTCTTTTAGATGATACCCCCTCCCGGCTGGGAAAACATCGGGGCCCTATCCTCTTTCAACCTTTCTAGGTTCAGCAATTTTGGGCCAGTCCTTTAAGACAGGAGTCCAACTATATCTGTAATCTTTTTCTAGACTAGCCGCATCGTCGTCTGCTGTCTAAAATATTCTTGCTAAATAGGCTTATTTTCGTGGTAAGATTGGAGCGCATATTTCTATATTCCGGTTCTACAAGGCCAATTTTTTACCTTCAAAGCTACTTTAACACCATTGTATTTTGCACTTCCCGACAAAACTGTAGTAAAGTAAGTAAGTACTTATTCAAACAAATATAAAGCAGAGCCGGATTGACGGCGTCGGAGCTCGTTAGATAAAGTGTCCTCGTAACAAATCTTATGGAGCCAAGAAATGAGAGGTGCTACGAGCGTAGAGCGCCTACGACAGGGTCTACGAGCGTAGCAGGCCACGTAGTAAATGCTTACCAGCAGGTCTAGCCAAGTTACGACCGTTTCGTTTCGTATCTCTTTCTACAGTCGGTAACGCCCCCGATTACTTTGTTCTGACCACGTGACTTAACGTTGAGTTGATGTCATTCCCATAAATTTGAAGTTTTCTACTAGCGTTAACGATTGTACATTATCAGCTTCTCTAAGCCCACTGGACTGCGAGATTTATTTCGAAAGAATTACCACAGCGCTGGAACGTGAAGGTCAAATGAAGGAACACAGGTGGGTAATAGTAAAAGTCTGACATTCTTTCTCACTCCCCTGGAGCCGGAATCTTTTGATGATTTCCTACTGGAAATAAAAGGGCCGCCTAGCAGGTCATTACAAACGTAAAGATTTAATTATCCCAATGTTAATTTATCTTTAACGAAGATGAATGAAATGGGACTAACAAAAGGTTAACGTGAGTGGAAAAGGGACTGACAAAAAGATGTAAAACAGGGACGCCCTAGAAGAAACCATACACATCTCAAACGATAAAACTGTAAGGATTGGCAGTTTCCAGAGCTGTGTGATCGTTCGCAATTCCCGCAGACCTAGCGGGCACAGACCCTACTGGGTGCCTATAGTTTTACTGACATCCCTTTGAGGCACGTGTAGTACACTACGTGACGTCGACTCGAGCTTGATCTTGGTTTTTTGAACGGCTGGACGATGAGCTACCCATTGCTCATCGTCCGAAAGCCCCCACGCCCTGCCAGTTTCTTCTGTGGCGACGGCTGGGGCGTGAGAAGGTCCGTTCCTTCACGTTTACTGCTATCTACGCTTGTATTACCGTTTCGTAGAAGGTGACTACTCACCATTTCCTCTGTCTCCGGACCGTGGAGAGAAGTTTATTTCAAATAGATCAATTACAGGCACTTTAAATTGTCAAAATATCGTGGTCGGTCAAAAAAATTGGAGCTAAATTCAACAGCAAGCATAATAAAGAGTCGGGTGCGAGAGGTTGCCACTGCTTTTCGCCACCACGAGAACACAGTGCCAATCCGAGCAAGTGCGGCAGACTTCCACCGTGTCCTCCAGGGTTCGCACAAGGTGACACCTACGGCAACACCTCACAGCGCGATTGTGGCGCGCTCAGTAAATTAAGTTATTTATTTTTTAAAATTAAATATTTATTGGTCTAAGTTTTGTTTTTTTTTTTTCTGTAATATCGCCATGTGGACTTAATACTAAGGATGTGGTAAGAAATTAAGGCAGCATTACAGCAGTTTATCGCAAAGGTCAAGTGTAGCTTCTCGGCCACTCATAAAAGTGGCAATAGCATTATTATACTTCCAGCGTATGTAATAAAAAGACAGACAATCCTAACCAGTCATATAATGGCCTATCTGTTACACTCTGACCCAGAAACGTGTTTCCCAGCCATAAAGGCTGCCCCACATTTTCAGTTTTAAACTTCACATATTTCGCGGGTTTTAGGAACTCGTGGCTAAAAATATCAGCGGCACGGCCGAGCTTCAAGGCTGTGGAGATGTTCGAAACAGTGATTGCCTTTCTAGAATGCAAAGGGCAATTAAAGAAACACAGTTGGGTTATATAGGAAGTGTCAGACTTTTACTGACTAAAATAGAGATTCCAGTCCAACTAAAGGTAAATCAATAATATCAGTATTTTACATGGTGCGATCACTTATTTGCCAGCAGCCTTGTTACTGAGTAACACTATATCCTAGAATGTGATTTATTTTAATTACCAAAGGGTAAAAACGGCACCCTATTGGTACCCTAACGGTACACACACGGTGGACAGCGGAGTGCTATCACTTCGCTGTCCAGACGTCCATTGTGTCGTTAAAATCTGTGACATCGTACAAGGTATCGCGGTAATTTCCGGTGCGCTGCCGCAAACAACAGTGCGTAATTTACTGCATATTTTTGCGTTGCGTTGTTTCATCGTACAATGGTGCGACGCTGTTTTATCGATGCAATGCCGTAACGCAGTGTTGTGGCCTCGCCCATTTCTGCGATGCGATTTCATGCGGCAAAGCATCGGTTTAGTTGACATTAAAACCGACCCCACGGATCCGATCTTCCGGGAGAATTCTTGTTCTTCATCTCCGGCCTGCCTTTATTGGCCGGCTTGAGTGGAGTTTCGCAAGAGCAAACACCTTGACCGTACTTCCGAGATTGTCCTGATAGTCGTGGTATACCTCTCCACTCCTCAAGCACTTCAGGATATGTTGCCCTCTTGTTGCTACGTCACTTCGTGCTAATGACCGTTTTTGGTGGCCTATTTGTTGAGTGTGCTAGTCACCCTCTTCCTTTTTATCGATGGAAATTTAAAACATTGTCCAGGCAGGAGTTATAGTCTTAACATAGTTCCTGGTAACCAGTCCATTTAAGAATCCTAAAACATTAGCCCTATTATTTTGGTTTTCCATATGTTACAATAGTTTCCTATCGATCGAGGTTTGTCCTTGGATGTACAACATACAGGCATAGTCACCGGTTGATACCACGTTTCATTCAAACCGTCAAAGGGGCCTCTGCGAGTTGGTTTCGACTCCTCGTACGCCTTCCAAATGTCCAGGACCCCAGGGTTCTGAGATATAATAACCAACGACAAAACGGAATCTAGTCCCAAACTAAGCAGAGCTTGTGGTTTTGAGTACCAGACAACTGATAAACATACTTATATATTTTTAACCGACTTCTAAAAAAGGAGGAGGTTCTCAATTCGTGTTTGTATTTTTTTTTATGTTTGTTCGCGCATAACTTCGTCGCTTACCAACCGATTTGAAAAATTATTTTTTTTGTTAGAAAGGGTATACTTCCCAAATGGTCCCATAGTCACCAAGTTGGGATCTGATGATGGAATCGTGGCGAAATCGAGGGAACTCTTCAAATATTATTGGCAACTGCATAGTGATTTTGATATTTTCATTGAGAACTTAAGTATTTACAGTCAAAAAGTAACATTTGATGAAGTGGAACTGATGAAGAAGATCAGAAATGGTCAACGGAACTTCATACTCGCATAGATATCACAATGAATATATGATAATACAAATAAATTAATTGTTCTGAATAGTTCCGTTAAAAATGGTATCATCAAATTGATCTAATGATGATGATGGAGCCAGAAGGAAGGCCCTGGAACTCCGTCATTAATCAATGTAACCTAGCCGTGTTTGGGCTTATTAGAATTGTCATGAAATGCACTTTGGCTATAAGGTACTATCGAACTGATCTGATGATGGAGCCGGAAGGTGGAAGGTAGACACAGGAACTTCATAATAAAACAATGTAACCTAGTAGTATTTGGATTAATTGGAATTGTCATGAGAAATGGGCATTCTGTTTATAAGTGTATCCCAACTAAAACATGTGAAATAAAAAAACTTTTTACAAAAAAAAAGATAACTGACTTCACTAAAACAAACACTAAAAGGATCAAAATAACTTTAATTTCGGAAGTCGGTGTTAAATAAGATACAAATAATACCGAGAAACTGTTTTGGTGAAGTCGGTTATCTTTTTTTTGTAAAAAGTTTTTTTTAAATACATACATAATATAGATAAATTACACCCAGACACAGAACAAATGATTGTGCTCATCGCATGAATATTTGTCTTGGGTAGGACTTGAACCTACAACCTCTGATGTAGCAGTCAGGGTCACTAACCACTAAATAAACAGCCCCCCTAGTCAAGTTACAACCGTTTTGTTCTGATTCCTTTATTCTAACGTCATCTCAGCGATCAGTCACGTGGTCAGAACAAAGGAATAGGAGGCGTGGCCTACTCGAGGCGATCGACGAAAAGAAAATCGAAATGAAACGGTTGTAACTTGGCTAGGGGGGCAGGCCAGTCAAAATCAAAGCAGATATCCGCGGTTTGAATGGCCCGACATTGGCCGGCTGTCTTTGCTGACAGCTAATCAATTCGCGTTCACCCCCGCTTTTTAATATTACCACAAGCTCGGCTTCACGACGGAGGTTTTTGCATTGTTGTCTGAACCTCTTGCGGTTCGTGCGATGACATCTAACTGAGAATGTTTTCAGAAAATGAGGAAGATTTTGAATTTTGAAGAAATTACGGGTTTTGTGCCAGTGTTATTGCTGTTTTTTGTTTTAAATTGGGGTTTCATTAGTTACAATAGTACTTATGTAACTATGATTCTTCTGTACGTGTGTTAGTCACCTAACTTCTTCTAAACGACTTGAACGATTTGAATGAAATTTCGAGTGTATATTTGAGTAAATCCTTGGATAACAATAATTTATTACACCAGAAAAATAATAGTTAACACAATTTGTCTATAAAAAACAACAATATATTATGCATCTACTGTCGAACTAGGCTCAGGTGCCTGTATTTCAGCACGCAGTGCCTCAAACCCTGGAGCTGACTCTGCAAGTACGATCTCAAAAAAATGAAGACAACTTTTCCATTATTACAAGTACAGTAATTTTAAATAATAAAACAAATTAATTTAAAAATGAATGGTAAAAGTCAGAGTATCGCCGTGCCCTCGTGGGGGCGATCGGTGGCAACGATCTCTCGCGGCGGGCTTTGGTACAGGCCATGGTCCGGAGCGAGGAGCAGTGGCAGGCGGTCGCCTCCTTTTCCTAATGCAAGCAAAGAAGGCACGCGCGCGAGGGAACGCCCCGATTAAGAATGGCTTTATTTATTAACGTTGATTTTTCGAGCCGAAATCAATTAGATTATCTGTACATAAATTAATTAATATTGTGAAGGGATTTCCATTTAATCATTCATCACGCGGACAAAGATGGTGAGATAGAACAAATTCAAATGCCAAAATTTTTATATCAAGCTATAAATATTATTACCAGAAGTTAATGCACGGTTCCGATTGGTCGTTTATAATGGAGATGACTCGGCAAAAAACTCAACGGTAATTCTTAAAAAAAAAACTCTATTCTTACATAAAGACGAGCCCTGTCGGAGTTTTTGGCGGGATTTTTTCGAGTGAAGTTCCGTGGCTGTTTTAATTATTCGTAAATTAATTACTAGTTGATATTGTGTTGTAAAATTGGTGTAGTTTTGTGCGAGTATCTCAAGTGTTTTCGCAGCTGGACAAAAGTCAAAAGTTTTTTATTTCACATAGGCCTACATGGGCACTTATAAAACGTCAGAAGCTAGTGCACGGTTCCAAATTGGTCGTTTCCTATGGAGTAGAACCGGCAAGAAACTCCGTGGTTACTCTTTATTCTTGACAATATGTGAAATCATTGAAACTGGCGCGATTTCGGTAAAATGGAGCTGAGAATTATTGTAGTGTTGACTACCACAGCGAAACTTACAGAGAAGGCTGATTCAATACATTTGCTGCCAAATACTTAGAAAACATTAGAAGGTGCCACATCTTTCTTAACTTAAAACTGGCTAAATAAAAATAAAAAACCGGGCAAGTGTGAGTCGGACTCGCGCACTGAGGGTTCCGTACAAACTTACCTATAAAAACAGTTCAATTCCCGAATTGAGTTACGAAGATTTTTTTTATGACATAACTACAGAAGTACGGTTTTCAGTTTTTTTCCTATACTTGTGCTATGAGACCTTGCTTCATGCCAAATTTCTGGATTTTAAGTCAACGGACTGTATCTTATGAATTTTGATTCTCTTGAGAGTGTCGAAATATACGTTTTTTGCGACATAAACGGCCGTATCTTTTTTTTTCGCTAACTTAAAATTTTAATTTATTCACAGCTTCACAGGGACCGCAGACCTGAGTATATGGTTTTAATTTCAACTCGATACCTCCATGCGTTCCCGAGATAAAGGATCTTGACAGACAGACATACAGACAGACAGACAGACAGATAGACAGACAGACAACAAAGTGATCCTATAAGGGTTCCGTTTTTTCCTTTTGAGATACGGAACCTTAAAAAAACGATTCCTGTCAATATTCATGAAAGTTATTTTAAGTAAACTTCTTTAGTTCCTATTTTACTATTTTATATACATTTCATTTCAAATCATCCAATTGATAGTAGAGTAGCTACCTCGAGAAGACCAAACAAACATGTTTTTTTTCATTACATTTAATCGAACAATTTCGTGTAAGTGCGCGTTCCTTCAAAGAATATATTCGATGCGACATGTTTTTTTTAAGGCAATCGTGATCGCTTCCCGGTTCTTTCAAAGTACTATTGGTTCTCGGAATCTTGTGAGGTATTCTGTGGATATTGGTATACTTGAATAATCAAGGGATTGTATTGCTTGTTTGTTTTCCGAGTAAATATTGAAGAAGGGCCTCATGTAATATTATGATGTTTCTACACCATGTCTTAGAAATCGACATACAAACGTATACCATGGATCCAGTACATGATTCTGGATCCCCCGTTGCACTTTCTTCTCCATAGAGATCTACGCTTTGGAATATGCAATTAGCATCATTTTTAGGGTTCCGTACCTCAAAAGGAAAAATCGTAACCCTTATAGGATCACTTTGTTGTCCATCCGTCCGTCTGTCTCTCAAGATCGTTTATCTCGGAAACGCGTGGAGTATCTAGCTGAAATTAAAACCATATAGGTACTTAAGTCTGCGGTCCCTTGAGCTTGTAAAAAAATCATACTTCTAAATTTACGAAAAAAAAGACACGGGCATTTTTGCAATTCGGAATTGTTGTTTGTACGGAACCCTCAGTGTGCGAGTCTGACTTGCCCAGTTTTTCTTAATGGGTTGACTGGAAAACATGGAATGACTGACTTCTTGACATTTCAATATTATGAAGAGGTAAAGTTTGTTCCTTTTTTGTTTGTAAGAGGTAATTTCTGAAAGTACTGGTCCGATTGCTATAATTTTTTCACCGATAGACAGCTGGTTTATTGTTGAGTGACATAGGCTATATTTTATGTAAGCTAGTTTGAAATAAAATGCTATGAAACTTGAAACGATGGTGAGGTGAATTTTTCATCGACGTTTTTTTTTTTCAACAGTAAAAAAAGAATGAC
This sequence comes from Mythimna vitellina, assembly GCA_949316375.1. Lineage (NCBI taxonomy): Eukaryota > Metazoa > Arthropoda > Insecta > Lepidoptera > Noctuidae > Mythimna > Mythimna vitellina. Next base: position 20,369,828 of record OX438692.1, read on the forward strand.
GTAAATAAAAAAATATATATTATATTTTTACTGCTGATAAAAATTACCTTATGTCCTTTTCCTGGGTATGGTCTAACCGCGTGTTAAATTTTATCCAAACCTGTTCAGCCGTACTAGCGTAAAGAATAGCAAACACACAGTTATTAAACCGCCATAAAATTTCGCCTCATAATATTAGTGTGATATATTGTGTGAGAGTAAAATGTACTTTATAAACCCGTTGGCAAAAGCTTGTAGGTATCTATTCAATAATACCGATATATACACCTACATATAGGTGAATATATTATAAAAGGCAACCTTTACTGAATGACTAATCAGAAATCAGAAACGTTTATTTCATTGTCAAAATGTCGGTCAGTCAAAACAAAGTGAAGCTAAATTGCACATTCCAAAGCGTAGATCTCTATGGAGAAGAACGTGTAAGAAATTCCATGGGCACTCTTTTAAATCATTTTATGAGATACATACATCTTGTTTACATATTTCTAGTCGCTTCTATTATGTAAATAAGTAATAATAATGAAAAATAAAATAAAAATAGAAATTGAATTAAGCCACTGGCAGCTAAGATGTGACTAGTCTCAACTGACGGCACCCGTTCATCAGCATGACGCGTGTATCAGCCCCACTCAGCTCAACCATTTTGAAGGGAACTGAATGACCCGATAACAATGTACCACACAGCGTGTAACACACAGCTCAAACCACTGAAAATATTGTGTTAAAGTCATGCAGATTATGACGTAGGCATGCGCTAAGAAAGGATTTTGCAAATTTCTCCTCCTAATGAGATGAAACGGGGGTTCAACATTTGTATTATCATAATCATCATCATTTCAAACGAAAGACGTCCACTGTTGGACATAGGCCTCCCCCAAATGTCGCCATAATGACCTGTCCTGTGCGTCTCGCATCCATCGGATTCCCTCATCTCTCACCAGGTTATCTGTCAACCTTGTAGGAGGCCTTCCAACGCTACGTCTTCCGGTACGCGGTCGCCTTTCCAGAACCTTTCGTCCCCATCGACCATCTGATAACATTTGTTTGTAGAAACTTAATTTTACGCAGGCGAAGGCACTTGAAGAAGCTAGTTTTCAATAAATACTAATTAAATCTGTATTATTATCCTTCATCTTATATTAGATTTATTATGAAACTAAAATACTCGTAATTAATAGAGTTACTTTATCTAAGTACGCCAACACGTTTAATTAGACAAAGCCATATTAGTATAGGAAGATCATATTAGTTGGAGCTTGGTAGGTTTCGCGATGACTCGACCCTAATTAATCTGCCATAAAAAATGTAGGCGTTATGCTTCGAGGGGATGGGCAGCGTACTGAGTGTGTCATAATATCGGCTTATTATTGACCCACTGCAGGGCAACGACCTCTTCTCACACGGAGGATGTATGAACACTGATAAACATGGATGAACGTTCTTGTTCATAGCGTGTTGGTGATTTTAGATTTTTCATCATAATTGTTATGAACTTGGTATAATGTTTGGGGTCACCAAGATACAGGCTGCATCTAGTTTGGGACACGCGGTCGGTTGCTAAGTTTGTAAAGACATTGTTAGTTTTAAAATGTCATATTGACATAATAATATCTAAATGACTGTGTTTGTTAAATAAATTATTTTATTATTAAATTTACTTATTCACCATCACACTAAAAGGCGAATAAAAATGGTATAAAGGCGAAAGTTTGTGAGTGTGTATGTTTGTTACTCTTTCACGCTCAAATGGCTTAACGAATTTTGATGATATTCCCAATACGGATAAACCATGTCCTGGAATAACATATAGAATACTTTTGATCCTGGGAATATTTATGTTCCCTTGAGACAATTTTCTAATTTTATACGGACGAAAACGCTGGCAGCAGTTAGTATTAATATAATTTGTTTATCAAAAGAATGAGGCTCTTGCCATAACATCTTTTTAGCAGCTCCTGTACTGAATTAATTGTGCAAGTAATAATTAACACTTTTTTCTTTTTCTTTCGTGTAATAACCTACTTACAAGAAAGAAAAAATTCTATCGAATATAAGTAAAATGCATTCTAGCTTACTGCTTGTTTTAGTAAGTGGCTGATTAACTTTTATTTTTTAATATATTTGAGTCTTACTTCGAGCCTAAAAAAAAAATGCAAGGACATCACCCTAAAATGCAAATGAAAGTTTAATTTTGCGAACGCTCCAAAATCACCCAGGAAAGTAATAATATAATAATATTTATTCAATTTTTTTTTTACAAGTTAAATGAATAAATTCTTAAATAAAAATCTTATTGCTGAGTCTTACGTGCCTGAACTAGGCAATTCTTTTGTTTCAGGTGAGAAGAGCTTAAATAATTTAAAATGAATAAATAATCAAAAAGATTATATAGTACCCGGCCCGCCGCCTCGGCCCGTTCCCTTCTAGAGAGGAGGCCTGAGTCCCAACAGTGGGAACATTATAAGGCCGACTATGCTATGCTATATAGTACAAATGTGTAAAAAAAACTGTAAAGTAGATAAAATTATCTTATGCTATAATAATATTGCTAAAGCTTAACTTCTTGTTCTTAATTAACAAAATACGTAAACTAGGTCAAAAATTGTATCAAAACATTCGCTTCAGCGGAATCAGTAAATAATTAATTTATTCATTTAAATTTCATATACAGTAGTTTTTTTTTGTATTGTTGATACTTATCAACAATAAACGCGCTTGACCGCTATCTCTCGCTTCGAAGTTAATTGGGCCCCCAACTAACTGCGGTCGTCCAGCGGTGCACCGTGCCTCGGATCCCGCTACCCTCCGCCACTAGTTTCTCGATACGTCAATACCAGCGTGGGTCCGGCTGGTCTGCATACATTAGAACCGCCACTTCGACCCAATTCCTCTGAATTCGTTACACTGGAAATTGTACTGGAACACGGTTAGGCCACTTGGCGATACGTCTTTGTCCAGTAGGTGATCACAAGCCGTCGGTCGAAACCTAACACCAGTTAATGTGCGGGCTTGCGGACGGCGAGCAATGGGTGGCTTGCCGTCCGACCGTCCGGTAACCGTCCGGACCGAACCCAAGTCGTCGACGGCGCGTACTGTTCCACGCGCGCCTCAAGGAGATGTCAGCAAATCGTAGTGAAAGCGAAACCCTGAGACGAAGGCAACGAAGGTACAGGAGTGGGTTTTTAGTCAGTAAAGGTCTGACACTATCTCCCGCTCCGCCCAAGAGCGGGACTTGTCATAAGATGATTTTCCCACCCAATAAAAAAAGCCCTATTCCCATAGCATACCCCTGTGCACGAACCGATCACGATCGGCGATCTTGGCAAGTATTAGCGTACGTATTTACTTTAAGGCCAAGAGGACTATGAATATAATATAATATTGATAAAAAAAAAGACCAGTTAATGTCACCTGATTAGCACCACCCGGGGATCGGGTGTAGGGCCTAGCTATGGGTATTCTCCTATGAACGCGGGTAACTCAGCCCCCAACGGTACATAATGCAAGATGGTATTCTCTACCAGTCAACTTTTGGGTTAGTCAAAGTCAAAAGTTTTTTATTTCACATAGGCCTACATGGGCACTTATAAAACGTCAGAAGCTAGTGCATGGTTCAAAATTGGTCGTTTCCTATGGAGAAGAACCGGCAAGAAACTCTATGGTTACTCTTTTAAAAAAGTGGTTGTTCTTACAATATTTCCATATTACAGTATAAGTAGATATTATGTAAGGACAGTGAAGACTGGTCAATATTGTACTAAAAAGTACAATAAAAATAATCATAATGTAAAGTGAGAAAAGGCAACAGGTGTGCACAATAAATAAATACTACATATATAAAAATAAAATGGAATATGATTGTTATCATCGTAGGACATTCCTTATAAGTGAATTCCCATAGTAAGGCCTAGACATGCGAATCAGCGTACGTGCATCCAATTTCACCGGCTGACTGTGAGCAGAACTCGGAAGGCTCTGGAATAGAAACCGTGCTATTCCCAATAAACCTGGCATATACGATATATGTATGTGACTTATTGTCATGGATATGTAGTACGCTGAATAGAAAGACCCTGTTCATTTTGTAGTTTTGTTTGTGTTTACAAGGTACTAGTGAAAAGACCGAACTCGAGTAGTCGACGGCGTGTAGTGTTCCACGCATGCCTCAACTTAAAGAGATGTCAACAAAACTGTAGGGGCCCAGCAGGGACGATGCCGATGACGATTTTTTGAAAGAATTACCGTGGTCCTGAAACGCAATAGGTAACTTAAGGATACATGTAGGTTTTAGTCAGTAAAAGTCTGACTCGTCATTTGATGATTTCCCTTCTCAAAAATTAAGGGCACTAAGTGTTTAAGTTATGATGAGCTTATACGCCAATAATGCTCATACACCAAAATACGTTTTACTTAATAATTTAATATATTCGTAACTACACCTTCGTCACTCGATAATGTGTTTGGTATGGCTAGCAAGATCGATCAAGATTTAACCGCTCCAGACATATTTCTTTGAGGCTACTTGAAGTTGCAGGTTTATGCAAACAAACCTCAGATAATCGCAGCCCTTGAAGAAAATATTCGACAGGAATGCGGACAGTTATCACCGGAAAGTTTGCGGAAAGTCATAGAAAATGCGATAAAATGTGTACAACTATGTATTAACACTGACGGCAGCCACTTGACGGATATCATCTTAATCACTTTTCAGAAAAAAATTACAGGTCACATTAAAGATTTCCAACATTTAAAATCATTTTATTTTATTTATTAAAAAAGTTATATAAAAACAAAATTTTGATGATTAATATTGTGCTACCTTGTTTTGAGAGATTACCTTGATTACCTTTATTACCTTGATTATTAAGAGATTAATGACATTCAAAATGGTTCCTGGAGGTTCATTTCAGAAATAATAACTTAAATAGAAAAAACGAAAACAAAAATAGGTGACATACTTTCTGTTTAAGCAATCATTGCTAAGGCTTATTTATATTATTTATTACGTAAATGTCACAAAATAAATATATATATATATCTTTAACTATAAAAATGCATTTAAAAATAGTCGGGAACAGAAACTTTTGTTTTTTGAGTGTGTGACGGCCGAAAAAGGCCTCTTATCAACCCTTCTCCTTTTCTTTATTGTGTCAGTTGAGTCGGGCTTTTCGGCAAGCTTCAGTGAGGTCGTTAATACAACAATAAAATTCTCAGTTTAATTTTACCCAAGACGCACCTGTTTTAATGATTTTACATATTATTCAGTTGTGTAGACACTTGATAAACAAAACTACATCCCAATATCTACTAGGAGTCAATTTGCGAATTCATACCACTGAACTTCACTCGAAAAATTCCCGCTAAAAAGTTAAAAACTTTGTGATGTTAGTTTAAAATGGCTTGTTGGCCGATTCCTAATTCAAAATTGCTACAGAGAACTTCAAATTGAATTTCGAATCTTCTATCCAGTATCTACTAATCATTTTATGGGCTTTGTTTTTTTTTATATATAGGTATGGCTGAATAATGTTTCCTCGACCATGTTAACTACAAACACCCCATTTTTCTTTAGCACGTTAGAGTAAACACACGGGGTTTTTAAAACTATCTCTGCTATTACGGTGCGGTGTCGCCGAGCTGCGCCGAGCACCCTCGAAGGCGCATCGTTAAAATCGAGCGCCCTTCACTAGGCACCTCTATGCACGGCGGATGAGCACGTCTTTTTGTTTTAATTGTTACTGATTTGTGCTTTGTTTTTGTCTAGATTATTATGTTTTGAGAGCGGAATATTACTATACAGCTAAATGAGAAATTGGGTACCTAGAATACTTATGTTGAAGAAAAAAGATAAAAGATATTTTTTTTTGTAAACATGTATTAGGTACAAATTGGATATACTACTGCAAGATGTATGATGATGAATGATGTTTAAAATAATGTCCTACCTAAGTACCTAAAAGTACCTAAGTGTGTAAACGTAAAAAATATGAAATTGCAGACTAAGTATGTATGGAATTTCATATTTTTTACAACGGAGAATTATTTTTAACCAACTACCAAAAATGGAGGAGGTTCTGTAGTCATCTAAATGTTTTTTTTTATCAAACAATGAAGAAACAAAAACAGAAATACCGACTTTTTAATTTAATAAACTAAAAATAATTATAATTTTTTTTTTTTTAATTGATATAAACCAGTGCTTGACTGCGATCCCACCTGATGGTAAGCGGAGATGCAATCATTGATGGTCAGGCGCACTAGTTTATTAAGAGCCTATTCACTCTAGCCTTGAAGACACCTAACTTCCAAAATTAAAGTTATTTTGCATTTTTTAGTCTACTTTATATGTTAAAGTTTTGTAATTCTAAACTTTATGTGTACACACGTACTGTTTATTAATAAATAAACGGTACGAGTGTAAACAATAATATTAGACAACTAAGAAAGTGGACTCCATAAAAGTGCTTAAGGACGCTATTCTTAATTTTAACAAAACCTATAACATTTAATAATAAGTTAGAATTAAATCACTTATTAGTCTTTTAGATTAGATTGTAATTAATTATTAAGAAATTTGTTCTTAATAATAAAGGAAAAAAATGTCATACCGTTTATAGGGGTCATTCGCATAAAAGGTTGAGTCAGTTGAATAGTCATAGCAAAGTCATCGCCGATGAAGAATATTTTAGTAATTTATGATTGATAATTCTTTTTCTTCGTTACTCGTGAATTCGCGACATGACTCAGATTTGTTGCGAACAGTTCAACCACCGATATTTTATTTAGTTATATATTCCGTAAATATAAAGAGAATATGTATTATACACTTGCTTTTTAAAACGTGTTATGTTATCTTACATATGCTACGTGTGTGAAGTAATTTGAAAGCAACTTTTTAAGCTATTCGATGAGTCTTTTACACACACAGACACAAAAATAAGGTAACATCAATAGACAAGACCAAAGCCCTTTATAAACTTTGCAGACTGCCGAACGTCCAACGAGAACAGTCATCATACTTATCGCATTAATATTATATAGGCGAAAGTGTGTGTGTTTATTACTTCTTCATACTCGAAATGCTGAACGGATTTGGTTGAAATGTGGCACAACACATAAGATGCTTTTTATCCCGGTAGTATGTTCGTTTTTTTTCCGGTGGGAAAATCATCCAATGACATGCCCCGCTATTGGGCGGAGCGCGAGGGTGTGTCAGATTTTTACTGACTAAAAACCCACTCCTGTTCCTTCGTTGCCTTTCATACCAGGGCCGAATCTTCCTTTCAGAAGCAAACCCTTGGCCCCAGTAGGCTTCGACCCTGCTGGGCCTCTACTGTTTGCTGACATTTCCTTGAGGCGCGTGTGGAACAGTATGCGCTATCGGCGAATTGGGCTCGGTCTGGACGGTTACCGGACGATCGGACAGCGAGCTACCCATCGCTCGTCGTTCGCAAGCCCGCGCCTATGGTGACCGGAAAATCCGGAAATCGGTATCGGGATCCCGGCGCCTGGGGCGTGAGGGCCGTGCCCTCGCGCGTGCACGTGCGGCCTCCTCCTTTGCTAATATTACTGCTTCAAAGATGGAGGCGACCGCCTACCACTTCTCCTCGCTTCGGACCATGGCCTGTACCAAGGGGGAGTATGTTCCTTTGGGATAATTATTATTAATTTTCTCGCGAGTAAATCTGCTGGCAGAAGCTAATTGGTAATTAATATTACACACACCACAATATGTACATACTATACCATACCTCTGTAATAAATTGTCTTTACTTCTAAAATCAAATTTCGAGCACCAAATCAAGATTGTACTTGCAGACTGTCTAATTTGAGGCTCATTTATATACACCACACACTCATACACACACTTCACATACAATAGCACACCACTACACTAGTATCTATTATGGAAATCAGACTTAGCCCCGAGCTCCAAGACTGTTAAGTTTAGGGTTGTATGGCAATTACCACTTTCCATGTAACCTAATTGTCACGGTGCATTAGTCCGTAGCAAGCTTGAGTCAAGTGCATGCGTTTGGAATCCTTTTGAAAAACAATATATATTAACTTTGGAAAAAGTGCAAAAAGCATTCCTAAGGAATCTTTATAAACGTCTTTATGGCTATTATCCTTTTTTATATCCCACGAAATTCCTGCTGGGTTGCTTGGGTTTCAATTCCTTAGAAGCTAGACGGTCACGCGACCAGATGATTGTAGCATTCAAAATACTCAGGGGAATTATAGATGCTCCTGATCTACAAAACCTTCTCTGTAATTTGTATGTGCCAAACAACTACAGCCATGGCAGGAAGCATCGGCTCCTGGCAGTTCCGACGAGTCGTACAGTTGCTCACTCCAAATCACCCATACCGCGGACACTTTCTTCGCTTAATGCTCTCCTAGACAAAAACACCGATTTTGATATGTTTGGTGAAGAATGGAAGATGATACTGTCAGAATGTATGAAATTTTGTGAGATGAATGACTGTGTGTAATATTTATTAAATAGGTCCCAATAAAAGTCCTGCGTGACTTCTGGCTTCTAATTTTAATTTCAATTATTGTTTTATATTTTTTTTTTTTTTCTGTATGTGTTTAAATGGTGTAATTGGCTTCGGCCGTTCTGTTTATATTGAATAAATAAATAAATGACGGTGATGAGGACGCGAAGCCTGGGTGGCCGTTTCTTTTTTAAGTGGGAAATCACCCGCTCACCTCTCCCGCTCTAGGGCATGAGGGAGTGTCAGACTTTTACTTACTCAAACAACCTTCTTTGCCTAGCGTTCCAGCACGCCATGACGTCTTTCCAGCCACTTCTCAAAGAAGGGACTAACTTATTATTGGCGTACCCAGGGTAGACGCTGCATTGTGTTCTTCGATCAAGTTATGTTCCACGCGCGCCACAAATAGATATGAGGCTAGAACTACACTGCGCGCACGTGTGCCACACACGCCAATCTAGGCGCGTCGGTTTCCATAATTTTTTTATGGAAACTAGATTTGTAGAGCTACACTTGATCCACGCCACGCGACGGCGTTCTACGTACAAATCAGGAGTGTTACACGTGTACGTCGGTCTTATGTAGTTCTAGCTTTAGGAAGATTGACAGGGGCCAGTTATGCCTGCCAGGGATGCAGATTGTTTGAAGGCTGTAGGTTTTAATGGGTAAAAATCTGACATTCCCTCTCGCTTTGGTTCTAGTCAGAACGGTGGAAGCTATTTGATGATTTCCCAAGTAAAAACAAATGTAACCTAGCTGTAGGTAATATTTCTAAGTCACATATCACATAACACATAAACAAAATTTAAGACAACTTAAACTAAAAAAAAAAAAAAACACTAACACATTGTGTGTCTCGCGGCTGCGCCAAATAGATCCAGTTCAGCAAAAATGCCAGGCAACTACATGGTAGTCAGTGGTAGTTGCCTGACGCTGGTTTTCAACTGAACCTTATTGAGAGTGAACGGCAGTAATTTACTTATTAGTATTATGTGTAAGGTAAATAATATATATAAATAACTTCTCTGCTGTCATAACTTCAATTTGGTTTATTTTAGGAAAAAGATGAATATATATCTAAGATGCCCTATTAAGACAGAATGCAGTGATATATATAGTTTAATACTGAGTCAATTTGACCTCTTACCGCACTAAGAAAAAAAAAAGCTTTTAGTTTCTTAAAATGTACGGGGTCTAATAAGCGCTTACTTTCATAATTATAGTTTTCAAGGTTCTAAACGCCCCGTACCGCAGGAATGGAAATAATACTATTTCGAATAATATTAGCTTACCAGCTGTCAATTTTCATAAGGTATAATATAGTGTCTAAGTGGCAGTAGAACACTGACTCCTAAGTCACAGGTTTCAGCTTTTGTACGCCTTAACTATTGTGAACTTTAGCTAGATATTAAGCATAATGTAAGGATTTGTATCAATAATAATAATAATATAATATTCACACAACTATCACACAACGCCGTCTAGTCCCAAGCTAAGCAGAGCTTGTGTTATGAGTACTAGACAACTGATAAACATACTTAAATATTTTTAAATACATACATATTATAGATAAATTACACCCAGACACAGAACAAATGAATGTGCTCATCACACAAACATTTATCCTGGGTGAGAATCGAACCCACGACCTCCGGCATAGCAGTCATGACCACTAACCACTAGACCAACAGGCCAGTCTAAAATAAAGTATTATTATACAAAATTGAGTGCAGCTGTCAACGTGATAAAAAAAAATACACAAATTCATCTCGAAAAATCCAATTCCTAGATTCATTCTAACTAAAACCGCCAGCCAGATTACTGACGACTAAAACAAGTCGTATCATGGCCCACCATAGCGCTGAACGTATCTCTGAAAAGCTTCATTACAGGGCACCTCGTACGCGTAACTTGGCCGCCGCTCTCTGTATCCAATTTAACTTGGTGCTACTTCTAACTCCTACCAGTGGTTGACGTGTTAGAAAAACTGTTTGTATTTCTGTATGGAGGTTTTAGAATTAGTACGTGTATGAGCAGTGGTGGCCGAGTGGTAACGGCCCCGACTTACGAGTTGTAGGTCGCGGGTTCAAACCCAGCCAGGCGCATTACTTTGTGTAATTTATTTCATCACCACTGCTCTCAAAACGGTGAAGGAAAACATCGTGAGGAAACCGGCATGTCCTAGAACCAAAAATTCGAAGACATGTGACATCCACCAACCCGCACTGGGCCCGCGTGGTGGATTACGGCCCGTTCCCTCTCCTAGAGAGGAGGTCTGAGTCCCAACAGTGGGAACATTATAAGGCCGACTATGCTACGTGTATGTAGCTCCTACAGATATATTGGCCCCCTTCAACGTTTTCTATTAAAAAAATAAGCTGTCTTGTACAACATCGGTTATTGCAAAGTGGAGCTCGTGTGATAGTATAACTTTTTTTTTTTACATTGCTTTTTTGTTATTTGAAATATTTCTTTAGATCACTCTGCATTTTTTTTTTTACGGGAGTAACTAACGGGAGTTTTATTTGGAGTGATTAGTGACATTGTGTTTGATAAACGTTTTTCTACAGGATTTCGAAGGTCATTTGCTAAAAATCTATGTTAGTTTGCTTAAATATTCTTTATTGCTAGCAATTTAGTAAGACTATGGAAGAGGGTTACATTGTTCTTAATATGGTTCCCGGGGGTCATTTAAAAGATTGACTGATTTTACAATGGCAGCAGTACTTAATCATTAACAGTGTTACTTGTTACATTGATGCCGATGCGATTTTACATACAGCATTTGTGCCGGTTTCTACGGGTTCCAAACATGACCATAATATCTATCCAAATAGTTAAAAGTTCAGTTTGAAGCTGCTTAATATTTTGAGACACAATTAGTGTGATATATACTAAAGTGGTGGACTCAGTGTCAAAGCTGTAATTTGAGGGCACATGTCTGAGCATGTGTAGGATCTGAAAGTGAATATTATGTCTAAAATTTTTCCCAGTAGTTTTTAAGAAAGTCAATACACCTAATACGGCCGGGTGCCATATAAACCTCACTTGATGTCATATTGCCAAATTTTTAGAATACTGTTTTTAATTATTCTGTGACGTATTTACTAGATTGAATCTCTCTGAAATCAAAACAGATCTTTATCCTGACTTACAGGACTGTACTATTGGCTAAAGCTTACCTACTGTATATTTTATAATGAAGTAAAATAGTACATGATTACGATTACACCTGATGATAAGCAGTAATGCAATCGTAATTGTGAATCGCACTAGTTTATTAAGAGCCTATATTCACTCTAGCCTTCAAGACACCTAAATTATAAAACTATTATGCAATTTTATCTTTTTCGAATGACTGTGATAGAATAGAACCAACTTAATTGTACATCAAAATAGTGACAACACTTTTACACAAACTTAACTCCATGGCGGTGTGATTTTCATTATGAGTTATTGCTGGTTATACAAGTGTGAAAGAGATAGAGATATTATCCATCCAGTCAGTAACACATCACCAACCATGCGGAAACAGTTGATAAATGGCGATTTAAAGCAAACAAAACTGCAACTGTTACATTTCAGGAGTTTTTACATTTATTCCATGAAAATATTTTTTATTTTTTGGGTTGGGAAATCATAAAATATTCGTAACTTCTACCGAAGTGTCGTGATGGCCTAATGCTTAAAGCACCCGCCTCATACTTGAGGTTGCTAGTTCGATACCGGGCAAGTACTAATGTTATTTTTTTTTATTGATATGTATTTTATTATTTTATCTAGGACATTACTGACACCCCGTGCTTCTAAAGGCACGTAAAGCTTTTGGTCGTTGTTGTAATTCGTAGATCTTGTCAGTTGTTACAGGTAGTCAGACGCCAGAAAGTCAGACAAGCAGTCTAACCAAAGAGTATCGTGTTACCCAATTACCGGATTGTGGAGGTCTGATAGCCAGTCGCTCCATGTAAAAACACGGATATTCAGCTGCATCCAGCTAGACTGGAAGCCGACCCTAAGCTAGTTGGGAAAAGGCTGAGGAGATGAAAACTAGTAACTCCTCAACCTGGTAACCTCTCGTTCCATCCAGGGTGGTAGACGTACTGGGTAGAACGAGAGGGGTGTCAATCTAGTGGTCTTTAAGTCAAGAGTGAATAGGTTAATTCTAGGCATGTGCTCCATCGTCGGCCACATCATCGCTTACCATCAGGTGAGATAGTGATCAAACGCGAGCCTATCAATAATCATCATCATTTCAGCCGAAACTAGACATCGACAGCCACTGCTAGACATAGGCTTCCCCCAAATGTCGCCACAATGAACGGTCCTGTGCGTCTCGCATCCATCGGACTCCCGCAACCGTTACCAAGTCATCGGTCCGCCTTGTAGAAGGCCTTCCAACTCTACGTCTTCCGGAACGCGGTCGCCATTCCAGAACCTTTCGGCTCCAACGGCCATCCGTTCTGCGAGCAATGTGTCCTGCTCATTGCCACTTAAGTTTTTCGATTCTTCGTGTTATGTAGGGGACCTTGGTCCTGAGGATGTCCTCATTCCTGATTCGATTCGAGCATAGCCCTTTCCATTGCCTTTTGGGTGATTGGGGTGATGGGCTCTTCTGATGAGGCCCATTGTAAGCATCAATAAAAAAAAAAACTTTTGCTGACTTAAATCGACCCGTGCTCTTTGCGTTACCCTTTGTGTTCTAAGGGCACGATAACTCTCAAAAAAACCCACAGAAGAAAATGTTGCCAGTTTAAAAATGAACCAACAACTTCATACTACAATAAATATTGTATAACAAACAATTTTTCATTCTTTTTCTTACGTTACAAGAATAAATTACATATTTTTCCTCTCAAACGTCTCTTGAGGTTCGCTGGTGTGGTTAAAATGTAACCCATGTCCGTACGAAGTGTCATCTTGTTTCAGAGGAAGAATGTTTAAAATCGGTTCAGTGGTCTCGAAGATTACTTCGAGCATAAAATATATATTTTCCTGTTACATAAGTAATGTTTGGCTGGTAAGATCGGTTTGAAATTAGATTCAGACAAAAAAGTTTTTAGAAAATGTGCCTATGAAAAGTGTATGTCAGTATCTAACTCTGTATTTTATGAGTGAGTACTAAAAATTCTAAGGCATATCAGTAGCTGCCAGGGCTTCGAGATCAGACTATAAGGAACTCTTAGAATGTGAATCGTTCTATCTGACCAAACAGAGTAGGATTCGCTGCCAGAGTCTGTTTTAAGTTGTAAGGGGAGAGGACACCCTTACGCCCGCAGGAGATACCCTGGGCGTCGGGCTATTCACGGCCAACGTAGAGCCACCCACCTCTCCGTCCGTGCGGTAAGGACCTAGCTCAGGTTCATAGCTCGTTATGTCGCACGCGCCTCACATAGATGTTAGCAATATTATCAGGGCTAGTAAGGGCCGATGCCTGCCAGAATTTTTCGAAAGAGGTGACACTCGCTAAAGGCAACTAAAGAAACACTATGTTTGTTAGTAAGTAATAATTATTTCACACTCCTTTAACACTCCCTCTCGCTCCAACCTGAGCGGGAAAAATCATTTGATGACCCACGTAAAAAAAAGAGTTACTGTTACCTAATAGCTTCAACCTGAGCCCTTTAAGTCAAGGGTTTATAAGTTAGTTCTAGGCAAGCATGCAATCAGGTATTGTATATTCAACAAGGATTTACAGTACCAACCTACTAATTGATAAAATAAAATCCTGGATAACACACTCCTCCAAGCTTCATCTCTTCGGCAGAATATCCGTCACCTGGACACGAATTGCAGTGGCCACTCTGGAAATCTCTGAACCGATTGTGGGCCCAACAGATTGACCAAATGGGGTTTCTTTGACCCATTGCAAACACAGTGTCAGTGTGGAGCCCCTCCACAGGATATGCATCTCCTCCGTTCTTGCTCAATATTGCACAACCACTTGCACCTTCCGCGGCTTAACCTTTCAAATACCGTCATTAGAGACACGATAGAAAGATAATGAGAGAGCGAACGCCGGCGTTCGGGTGGGATTCAATGAATTAAATAGGGCCAACGATAGAGCTATGCAGGTGGCTACAAATTGTTCGGATAAAATTTGAATTAAATCAACACAAAAGAAACAGAAGAATCGTGAAATAATAATAATAATATTCCACAACTATCACACAACGCCGTCTAGTCCCAAGCTAAGCAGAGCTTGTGTTATGGGTACTAGACAACTAATAAACATACTTACATATTTCTAAATACATACATATATAGATAAATTATACCCAGACACAGAACAAATGATCGTGCTCATCACACAAACATTTGTCCTGGGTGGGAATCGAACCCACGACCTCCGGCATAGCAGTCAGGGCCACTAGCCACTAGACCAACAGGCCAGTCAAAATGATAAACAATAATGATAAGGTTATTACGAAATAGCAAACGCCAGTAAAACTACTCGTATTATTGTTAACTCTTATCCTGTATCTATAGTTTAAAAATAAAGTGTATGACGTTAGTAAGGTTGTACGCCGGTTCTTAACACCCACTGGTATAAGTTATATTGCCAAAGGTAACAACTTTGATGGATGCTCAAATCTTGATTGATAACTCGAGTTTATCCATCGCTTCGAAACTTCCAAAATCTGCGGCTTATACAACTACTTTTAATACCTAGTTTGAACAGGGAAGCACGTAGCTTTCTGAAAAGATAAGATGTGGAAATTCGGGAATTTCTAGTTAAGGCTTTTTTTATTTTCATGGTGGGAAATCGTCAAATAACTTCTACTGTTGCTGGTAAAACGAAAAGGAATGTCAGAATTGTTCTGACTAAAACTCACTGGTGTTTCTTTACTTGCCCTTTATGTTCCAGGGTCACGGTAACTCTTTGCAATAATTTATTTCTTACTGCACCTCGTCAGTTTGGGTTGAGGTTTCGAGTTTCAACGTCATCATATTATTATTCATATTTAGCCAATAAACGCAATAAACGCTTTGACTTTGGCCAAAAGAGACACTGCTGGATATAGGTCGCCCCCAAATATAGCCACAACAATCAATTCTGTGCGTCTCGCATCTATCGGATCCCCACGACCTTCATTAGGTCATCTGTCCACCTTTCGGGAGGCCGTCCACCACTGAGTCTTCCGTATGCTGTTGTCACTCCTGAGCCTTTCGGCCACATCGACCACACTCAAAATATTTTTTTTTTTCACATAGGCCTACATGGACACTTATAAAACCAAAATCAATTGCCCATGTAGGCCGGTTCCAAATTAGTCGTTTCCTATGGAGAAGAACCGGCAAGAAACTCCATGGTTACTCTTTTAAAAAAAGTGGTTGATGTTCCAATATTTCCAATACATTATTAATATATATTATGGAGGAACAGTGTAGACTAGTCAATATTGTACGTAAAAGCACTCAATACTCAATATTCAATATCATCTGTTATGCGAGCAATGTGGCCTGTTCACGGCCACTTGTGATTGGCGATTCTTCGGGCAATGTAATGGTTTTTTTTTAAAGCGATATAAACCAGTGCTTGACTGCGATCCCACCTGATGGTAAGCGGAGATGCAATCATTGATGGTCAGGCGCACTATTTTATTAAGAGCCTATTCACTCTAGCCTTGAAGACACCTATATTATAGTTGGACGGGAAGACCGCAGCAGGCAAATTATTCCAGTCCTTCGATGTACGCGGTATAAACGACGAAGCGAAACGCTTAGTCCGGGCCGTTGAAGTTTCAACAACGGTAACCGGTACCGGTAACTCTGTTTCACCTTCTGTACTTGGTTTTTCTGTTAACTTTGAGTTTATTGACTGATAATAACTTGCTTCGAACTTCAGCTTCGAAGTTGAGTACTAGATTTTATAAAGTGCGATCGCTTATTAGATCTCCCCAACCCTGTTATTGATAAATAAATTACGCGCTTCAAAGAGATGACTGCCTGAGCTGTAATTGACGGGCCACTGCCTGCAAAGGCTGCGGGATCGTTTGAAAGGGATACGGCGACTCTGGAACGCAAAAGGAACACAGATACACACCCTAAGTTCGACTGGTAGAAAATGCTTAAGGCATTAAGTCCGCCTTTAGTGCATAAAGTTTTAATAAATAAAATTATAATTTGTTAGTTTTAAATTCGCGCCTTGTTCCGCCAAATAAAATGTTTTTCTTTCTTTTGTTTCTTATTTTCTAGATGAGTATTAATCAGTTAATATCTGACACTCCCTCTCGTTCTACCCAGAGCGCGAGGAGTTGTTTGATGATTTTTCACCCAAAAATCCCGGCTACACGAAAAGGCTTGTGACGACTCGTAACGACGGTCTATTATGCCATTTAATAGGAAATTCGACATTATAGCATAGTCGGCCTTATAATGTTCCCACTGTTGGGACTCAAGCCTCCTCTCTAGGCGAGGGAACGGGCCGTAATCCACCACGCGGGCCCATTGCGGGTTGGTGGATGTCACATGTCTTCGAATTTTTGGTTCTAGGACATGCTGGTTTCCTCACGATGTTTTCCTTCACCGTTTTGAGAGCAGTGGTGGTGAAATAAATTACACAAAATAATGCGCCTGGCTGGGTTTGAACCCGCGACCTACAACTTGTAGATCGGGGCCGTAACCACTCGGCCACCACTGCTCTACGAAATGTCGTATTATTATATAATGATATATATAGATCAATTTAACATTCTACTGTGTGTACAAATTATCTAGATCAATTCAGCCAAAAGGCATCCAGAGCTTAACACAGACCAAATCTAAGCATGTCACCATAAAATAATAAAATAAAATTATCAGAATTGTTTATAAATAAACTTATTTCGAAACATACAAACATATTCGACCTTTAATGATTACTGAGAGATAATAAGGCCGGTAATCTACTAATAGGCGTTGAGTGGGCGTCTGACATCCCATTATCTTAGTGATTATAAGTTACCCTATGATAATGTTACGAAATTAGATAACACATCCTCCGGAAGGATGAATCAATATACCGTAAATTTCGGCATCTATTTTTGTTGCTTGGGAACAGAAATGGAAACAAAAATACATATTCCACAGTCCCATATTCGTTTGCCCTCATAATTTACAATCCAATGGAATGGGTGACATTTATCACCCAACAGATCCAGTGCTTCACATCCATCAATAGGATCCCCCCATTCAAAACCCACATGTCCATCGATATTAATGACTCCACAGATTTATTAGGGACCCACATAAATTAAACATTTTCATCGCTGGCAACATTAACGAACCAACTTTCTCCCCACAGCTTCGTTATTATGCCGTGACAGTTATTGTACAAACTTTCAGTCCGACGAGCCTTTGATTCCGACCAAAAGCCTTTCTATCCCCACCTCAATCGGTATAAACCTTACATTCAACAGAACTATTTCTATCTTCCTTCAACATACAGAGGTAGAAAGAGATGGAAATAGTCCAGGTGGAAGAGATTACGGGAAGCTGTAAGTTTGATTGGTCAAGTCTTTTGTTATCATAAAGTCGTTCGAACATTGAATTTATAGAGTCTGGCAGTCTATGGTCGATGATAAATGGTAATGGAGTGATCGGAAAAGTATTCCACAATATTTTATTGTCTTTGACGGGTTGCTGATTGGTTCTAGAGGAAAATATTTTGTAAACAAAAACGTTAATATTTTCTGCTGTTTTTCCTCTTAACTCTGTATTATCTTGTGATTGACATTTTAAAACTTTTAATGGGTTTATGTTGTTCCTGGAATAGAAAAAATACAAAATTTAAGTGACTTAGGGAAAGAGGATTTAGAAGATATTAAAAAGCCTTTATTTACAATTTCACTTTTACTGGTTTCGTGCTAAAAAAAAGGTATTCTACGAAAATTTATTTTAAGCTGAACCCTTTTGTGTATTTATCAAAAGTTTATCAATTTCGCAAGGATCTGTAAGTTTATTACATAAACTAAAATTAGTCTCTTTAGTAACAATAAATAATATATTTATATTATAAATCGTATATTTAGTTATTATAATAATACTAATAATATTCCACAACTTTCACACAACGCTATCTAGTCCCAAACTAAGCGGAGCTAGTGCTATGAGTACTAGACAACTGATAAACATACTTATGTATTTTTAAATACATACATATCTACACTAATACGCATGATATCTCTATTTTTGTGTACAATAAAGAATATCTGTCTATCTATCTATCTAATATTATAAAGAGGTAAAGTTTGTTTTTGTGTTTATTTGTTTGTAGAAGGTAATCTCTGGAAGTACTGGTCCGATTCCTAAAATAATTTTATCGATAGTAAGTTGCTTTATTATAAAAGATAAATGATATTTATTTTGCAAATAGGTTTTTTAAAATCACTTTAACACGTCATTTTTTTTTTGTCAATTTAAACTAGATGAGGCCGGTGTTTCCTAGCTGACTACCCTGATAAGAAACACCGAAACTAACTCAGGGGTCGAAGTCTCTTTATAGTACATATAGAACCAGAACCATGCAGGTTGGAGTCTGATATTCCAGAGTGACATAGACTATATTTTATGTACGCGGGCGAAGCCGCGAGCAAAACCTAGTTATAGGTAAATTACACCCAGACACAGCATAAACAATCGTGCTCATCACACAAACATTTGTCTTGAATGGGAATCGAACCCACGACTTCCGGAATAGCAGTCAGTGCCACTAACCACTAGACCCGTATTGAATTTAGGAAATGTTATTCCCATATTCGACAAAGTGAAAACAAGAGAGCAAAAAAATTTAAAAGGTTCAAAACACAAAATGACTAACATCATTACGAACAATACATTTGAAATAAACCCTCATTACTCGAAAGGAAATGAAAAAATGATCTGTGCGTAGGGTTGTGCGAAACAGTTGAATGATGAGACGTTATAATTGGCCGAGGCTGTTGGGTGAAACAAAGGTCCGTAAAGGGCGCGCAAAGCTTCCGGGTGCTGGGGACGTAGGTACGTATCGAGTACACCCGCGCACCCGGACGGGCGGGGGACACAGATCATGTATACCGACAGAGGGGAAACGGAAAATGGACAGTGGAAGATGGTTTTGGTAAAATAATGTATGTGACTTATTAACTTGTGGTTGCACTGTGAAAATAGTAAACATCCATGTAGCACCCACTCCTATCAAAATCAGAATTTCTACACTCGCAGTTGTGGATGATTGCATTTAGGTAGGTCTAACAGTAGGTCTAACTTCGAGAAAGAGGTCAATCGTTTAGTCCGATTCAGCTGGATGAAAAAGGTCTAGTTTAAAAAAGAAAACTAGTACTAGTAATTATTCCTGTATCGTAGGCCCGTTGACAAACATGTAAAACTTACAAGCTATACAAGCATTTTTTCCGTGTGGGAATCGACCCCACGACACGTACCATCAACACCTTTTTGCTGGGTATTTGAGAAAAACTACTTAGTACTGACACCATCAATTGAAATTAAAATGTGGAGACTGTGGACTCCATCTTGAATAGACAAAATAACGCGCCTATAAACATTATAGAGCTACCTTGTTTTATCAAGGAGTTCCTATGCCTTCTGCCTTTGTTACAGATTATGAGTGATTGTTTACTTATACAAAACAATTATTATGTTGTGTCCATACAAGTTCAAAGAGTAAACTTGCTTCTAATAATATTAAAAGCTTGCTAATTTACAAGATTTTTCGGTAGTCTAGTTATTCATTACAAAAAAAGACTTTTGATGTAGGTAGAGACATGCAAAATCTTCTTATAATATACAGCTTTAATACTAAAATTCGCAACACCGCAGCCAAACATTCACAGCCAATATTGTTTACTAACCCAATAACAACAACGCGCAACGAAGCAAAAGCAACCCCTATTCTACCTACTTACCCATCTTCCCTCCATCATCTTTAAGGTTTTCGCGCGTTGTTCGCAGCGGGCGGCGCGGCGCAGCCAGTGTTGGTCAGTGCCCCTCGCGCCGCGTACCGAACGATACGCGTTCCCGACTCACGACGACACATCACTAGCTATTCTATTTTTGAAAATTTAAAAATCCCATTGACATCTGTCAATTTTTGACGTTTAATTTTTTCTTCTTTTCGGCCAGTGTTTTTGTAAGACATGTGGGTTTAAGAAGAAAGGCGATTCTTCAAGGTGAGTGACGATTTTATGTTTCAGGGTGGAATGGCACGTGTTTTTGCTTCAGTTTCACTAAAATATTGCTTGATATTATTTATTCAGCGTTATGGTAACCGTTAATGGAAGGTTGTTTCGTAGTCGTCACCAATTTATTTTTAGACTGTATAATTTTTTGCACAGTGAAACGTTGCTGAAATATTTTATTAAGGTTATTAAGTATATTATAAATTAAGCATTACAGAAGTGACGATAAACTATGATTATTTGTAAAATGTATCTAACAATAACAATTCTTTATATCGGGTTCAAATAAATAAGAATAGAAAAATATAAAAATACACACATGAGTTTTTTGATATTATTTAAATGTTTTGTTTGCATAAATCACCTTTTCTCTTTAAACTATAGAAGACATATTTAATCTTTTACTAGATCTTATATCCAAACAAGATATTTTATACTAACATTACGATCTAAACAGGAAAGGTAAAAAAGCGCAGGGTCAACGTACTCATCATTCACTGTCCTTGGGCACACAGCTCTTAACAATAAAAAAAAAAAAACTATAATATCTCTTTCACAGTTTTATTATTTATTAAAATGGAAACTAACTCTTGAAGTTATTTCCAATTCCGCTGCAAGCAATAATTCGTAGAGGCATCGTAGCACGGAGCTACGAGGTCTACGCCGTAGCAATTTTCCGTAGCAGTTATTGCTAACCGCAAACAGTATTATAATAACTGTGATATTTATTTATACTATAAATTGTAAGGGTAGAAAAAATGCTTATATTGTGTAGTAGGACAATGTACCCTTATCTTTTGGCCTTAGTGTAATAATACATTACATTACCATATTTCCTTGTATTTTGTAAAAATTTTTTTGAAGACCTATAAGATATACTTATGTAGATATTTTTTATTTTCTACAAATTTTCTACTAACAGCACAGTTTTAGTTGCGATTTGGTTACAATGATTCAGTATTTAGTAGACTTTATTTTATTTCATAGATCATTTTAGTGGTGTACACTTGGACCAAGCTCCATACATTTCTGGTCATTCTCCTTTATAGGCATTATTTCTCACACATATGTAACTATAACTTCTGCCAGCGGCTTGGTCCACGTGAAATTAAGATTTACCGTACAAAATTTGGACCCTTTTAAGAGGCAAATTTTGGAAAATCCTCTCTTAGTGCTCGCCTACGACATAAAAAGAAAACTTGGGCAAAATTTCACGCTCTTAGTCCCAGTAGTTTCGACTATGCGTTGATATGTCAGTCAGGAAGTTTCTCCTTATATATATATATATAGAGATTATAATCATACTATATTTAGTTACAAACAATAAGGTAATTGATACTGTAAGCTAAATACCTAAATAATTTTCATAAATGCTAATAATTCAAAATTTAATTTTCATTTTATCACAAGGAATTTATTTTTTGGCCCCCAGCGGTCTCGTTTAGCGAGTTTTTATGTGTTGTAATGCTAACCCGTAAAACGTCGGGTGTAGTGTGTCCATTGGTAGCAATGTACCCGTTTAATGACCGGCGCATTTCAAAACAGCACGGGAGGGTTATGGCCCAAATTCTCGCGTTTTGTTTGAGAATATTTAATTAATAAAGTTTAGAAGCTATGGCCGTACCTTGTGAGCTTTAAACTGAATGTGCCCTCAATTTACAAGCCTTCTCATTAATGCGGGTTTAGTATGCTCGCAATATTCGGTGAAAAACGTTGAGACGTATAAACAAAATTTATATTTTAAATTAAGGCTCTCGAGCAGTAGAAACCTAGTGGTAACGGCAACAACTTACGATTTGTAGATCGCGGGTTCAGACCCAGGCAGATGATTTTTTTTATTTTATTTACTTCATTACCAACACTAGAAAAACGGTGAAGGAAAACATCGTGAGGAAACTGGTATGGCCTAGAACCAGAAGTGCGAAGACATGTGACACTCTCTCACTTGCACTGAGCCCGCGTGGCCTACTCGCTCTGCTAGTAAGGAGACCAGTCCTAGCAGTGGGATTACTATAAAATTGATTATGTTATTATTTATTTATTTATTAAAACTTTATGCACTAGTAAGAAACACTGTACAAAGGCGGACTTAATGCCTTAGGCATTTTCTACCAGTCGACCTTAGGGTGGTGCAGAAATATAACATGGTAGGTGCAACATAATGGTAAACTAGATTAAGAAAACAATAATAAATATATACTTGGTTATTATTATCTATATTCTATATATATCACAGGAGAAACTGATTAACTGTCATATCACAGCCTAAACTACTGGGACTAGAAACACGGAATTTTGCTTTTATGACGTAGGCAAGAACATATCATCATCGCAAAACCCAAAGAACGACCATTGTTGGACATAGGCCTCCCCCAAGTGTCGCCACAATGAACAGTCCTGTGTGGACGCCACTTAGAACCTTTCGGCCCAAAGGCCATCAGTTCTGCGAGCAATGTGCCCGCTGCCCATTGCCACTTAAGTTTGGCGATTATTCGTGCTATGTCGGCAACCTTGGTTCTCCTGCAAATATCTTCATTTCTGATTCGATCACGCTGGGAATCTCTAGCCCTTTCCATTGCCCTTTGTGTGACTTTAAGTCTTCTGATAAGGCCCATTGTGAAAGGTCACGTTTCGGAGCTATATGTCATCACTGGCATCACGTACTGGTGACTTTCGTCACGAGCAAGCACTAAGACAGGATTTTCCAAAAATTCATTCCCTATGGGGATGAAACGGGTGAAAAGTTTGTATGGAGAATCTTAATTTCAGGCGGACAAAGTCGGTAGTGGAAGCTAGTTCTATATATTTTAATTTTTTATCGTGTTTTTTTTACCATTTTTAATTATGTTTCCTTAACGCCTCCTTAGGTGTATTTAGCAACGTAATAAAGCTCAGAACAACTCATTTGCTTCAATTAATTCCGTCACTAATAAGATTTTAATTTAATAATATTAAAATCAAGTTTCTTCGAGGAACACTCTTCAATTTACAGTACCTACTTGGGTTCTTCTTAAAATTCTTTTGATAAGAAATCTTTGACTCGTATCAAAGATTTCTTATGAAAAGAATTATATAGTGCTTTTTAATCTAAATTCAGCTCGATAATACATTAAATATAAATGATTAATATTAAGATGGTGGATCTATTAAGTTAAATCTTTTGTTAGACTCATAAAATAATAACATGATCATTTATAATAATAATTAAAAAAAAGTTATTTATGATAAAATAAACAACTTTTATTAAATTATTATGATTAATAATAGGATCGCCGCTTAGCCGCTATTTAACCTGATGGTAAGCAACGATGAACTCGATGATCGAACACGTTTGCCTAGAAGTAACCTGTTCACTCAAATTTGGAACACAAATGAATTATAATTTGGAATATGGGGGTCTCTTTTATGTTGAAAATAGTACATTTTGATACAAATGGAGAAACTTTGTTATTGCGACCGAGGTAGAATTTGCCCGAGTCGCAGGCGAAGATGTTATGGAGCCGAGTACTGCAGTAACTAATTTCCACGTGTATCAAACGACGTTTTTAAACACTTACCGAAGAAATAACTAGACTGGCGCTGCCCGCTGACTCGTGGGGGCTACATGTAATACATTAAAGCGGAGGCGAGCTGGCGCACTTTTCCGCACCAGTGCGTAAAATCGGCACCGCGTGTCGCGGGTCCGTATCCCGCGTACAGCAAATATTTGTATGGCCCTGAGACTGTGTGCTTTGTATTTTTGAGTTTCCATGTTTGTGAACGGATCCACGATAGAGAAGTTATTCCATTATATAAGAGACCATTTAAAACTGCAAACTACGATGAATACAATTTCCTTTGGGAAAAGAAGAACTAAATGGATGGAACAATTAATAGGCACGGATGAACTGACGTCACAATAATAGATGAGGTACGGGAAGTAAACTGAATTTTATTATACACAACTTAAAGTACTTATTTTAGTATAAAACATGATTCTTATATATTCCACTAAATTCACTGAAAATGTAACAAGGAAACTCTTTTAACAGCAATGCAACTAACTGAGGTACGACCATCGTAACTTGGAATCTTGGAGTGGCACTAGTAACAAGATGGATGTCATTTTTATTTACATAGGCACACTAACGACTTATTTTCAATATAATTTCAACAATAAAATAATAATATATATGAGGTGATCCTGCGTAAAAAAGTCACTTACAGGTATGCACAATACTCACAGTAGGTCTAATTAATTAAATAGATGAAAAACCGAAAAAAATATACATTAAAATACAAATATAAAAAACCAATTATTATCCTTTAAAAAACACATTATTATCAACTTAAAATTAATTCTTAAATTAAATAACATTAGTAACATAAGTATTAATCAATCACATTATTATTACATTACATTAAAAAAAAAAACATTATTCAATGACTATTAGATTAAATGAAAATATCATTAAATCACAGTTAATAAATGAATTTAATTACAATTTAGACATTGTCATACTATGAAAATGACGTAAAAAGTAAAGATATAAAAGTAGAAGTAAGCTGACATCAAAACTTCATACCAACTCTTTAGTTCCTTATTTTCCCGTGTGCCAAGATATTTTGGTCACGCGTTAAATACTGTATGAATGTTTACTTATAAAATATTCAAGGAAGATAATTCGAAAAGCAGTAGTCTTGTTAGTTATTCGATGGCTGCACGCTAATGACTCATTCAAGTAAACAGTTTTTATTTATTCATCAGACTGACCATTTACTGTGTGATATTAGGAACCCCGATTTAATTATTAATGAACCCCAGTTTTACTCGGAAATTATTGAGGTTACGTTATTAAGATATCGTTTGTAAAGAAATGATTAATGGTTAGTTTTACGGGTTAATTTATTGGAACGTACAATATTAGGACAAATAAGTTATTGTTGTATTGATTACACATGATTAATAACAACGACACAGTGGTAGAG
Source organism: Mythimna vitellina (assembly GCA_949316375.1). Taxonomy (NCBI): domain Eukaryota; kingdom Metazoa; phylum Arthropoda; class Insecta; order Lepidoptera; family Noctuidae; genus Mythimna; species Mythimna vitellina. The sequence goes on from OX438692.1 coordinate 20,395,455, forward strand.
CGAATGGCTACTACGCTGAATGTCACCGGTTCAATTACAAATATTTGTATGGTCTACAGATCGTTGTTTCGGATTCAGGTATCTTGCGAATATAAGTTTAATTGTTTTCGAATGCTCCCACGATACAGGAATAAATACTAGTGTAGGGATAACGTTTCAAAAATTGGCCTAAAAAAATTAACAAAAAAACGTTATTCGAAGGGAGTAAAATAGAAAAAATAATGGGGATATTGGGTAAAATAATAAGTTTATAAAGGAAGTCTAGTAAAGTTAAACTTAAAATTAATCAATTGAAGGCTAAAATGCATTTAATTCATATAAAAAGGTTCGTAAGCTATGCATTGTCCGTGTAATTGACGGAGCCCTTTAGGGCCACTGCCTGCTAAGGTTGGCGGGTTTGTTTAAGAGAGAGCTTCACCCTGCAACGGAAAGGGCAACGGAAGGAACCATTTCAACAAAGAAAAAACTCTTGAGTTTTTAAACAGTCACTTTAGGTCTTCAGTCGCTTTTAGTTATTAGTTACTAACACAGTGTTTTAATATCATACTAACAATTTTCTTGTAATAAATGGACCAACATGAGGCCTAAATATTTTTTTAAATTTAATTGTGCCTTTGTGTGCGTTTTGTTTTGCAACAAATAAACTTTTTGTCTATCTATTTAAATAAATAAAATTATTAGGATTAAATTTTTACTACTTTATATCATGTCAACCCGCACCTTACATGGTCACCAGCAATAATTACTTCGGAACACCTTTATCACAAAATCATAAACCTGTCTCCATTCAATCCTTTCAACCCACTACAAAGGACCCAACAAACTTCCCAAGACAATACGCAGATATGACATTAAAGGCTGTAATTCAACGTAATTGTTAGTATACAGACCGAGAGGCAGCCATTAGACGTAACAGAATTAGTGGGGGCGACGGCAGCCAATTAGACAGGGAATATACCGCGCTGCCTTTTATCATTTCAAACTGCAAAAAACGCTGTGAAACGTAGGTTTTACTCACAAAAAAACGCTACGAAATGTACGTTTGAGTGCGTTTTTTAATTTTTTGTGAGCGATGTGTGTTTTTCGTCTGATATTGAATTAATCGGACGTTTTTAATGGTTTTATTTTTGCCTTTTAAAAGTCACCTTTTGATTGGCTGGCTTTGTAAATATTGCGAGTGAAATATGTAAAAGCGTCGCGTATTTATCAACGGTGATGATTGGGTCCTTTGAGTGCTATACGAGAGTTTATTTTATTCAGACGGGTCTATTTATACAGGGTGGAACGGGAATGGTAATGATTTAGACCAGTGGTTTCCAATCTGTGGTCCGCAGACCCTTGATGGTTTGCAAAAGTCAAAATTTTACCCGTGAAAGGTCTAAAAATTCATTCGTGAGAAAGAATAAAGCTCGTTACTTGTGATTTTAAGAATAGATGTTTTCCAATTTTTGAATTCATGATATACTAGCGATCTGCTCAAACTTTTCACAGCTGTTATTTTTTTCTTAAATTCTCTCCATTTAAACCTTCCTCTTTAAAAAGTTTATCGCATTCATACAGACAGACAGACACGATGGGGGGCTTTGTTTGATAATTTAAAGAAAGTTTATTTTTATAATGGCATGGCTTGTTGGTCTAGTGGTTAGTGGCCCTGACTGCTATGCCGGAGGTCGTGGGTTCGTTTCCCACCCAGGACAAATGTTTGTGTGATGAGCACAACCATTTGTACTGAGTCAGGGTGTAATTTATCTATATATGTATGTATTTAGAAATATAATATAAGTATTTTTATCAGTTGTCTAGTACCCATAACACAAGCTCTGCTTAGCTTGGGACTAGACGGCGTTTTGATAGTTGTGGAATATACTATATTATTATTATTATATTAATGATAGTTATATTTTCTTCTGATCTTCTGGTCTCTGCTATCAACAAAGAAACTAAAGTAGTTCCTGGTCATCATTATGTTGAAGTTCCCGGTCAACTAAAGTTTAAGGATCACTGTTTTAATTATTGTCCATAAAAATTAACAACTATTTTAAAGGAAATTAATTTGGATCTTAATCAGGTACTCATTTTAATCAGCTGATGATTTCATACGGATAGCCTTTTGGGAATTCTTTACACTACATACGAGCTAAATTTTCCTCTAAACTTTTTCTCACGATTGTTTGGTTTATTCGCAATAAAAACAAATTAATTATTATTAGCAAAACTTCCGAACCGCAAAAGAACTGTAACCGAAGTATTGCAGGAAAGCAATTTACTGTTTACTTTCATTTGTACTTAAGGGGATGCAACTCGATATACATTTTCACTGTTTTTAATACAACCGCTCTTACTTGATTATGACTTTATTACACATTTTTCTTTAGATATTTTGGAAACACAGTATCTTGTGGATATTATCTAAACTTCTATTGAAATCAATTAATAAATTTGTGTAAAACTTATCCAGTAAAGACCTCTGAAAATCAGCTATTTTGCATGAACTTTAACAATTCCTAATTTACTCAAAAATTTTAAAAGTCAAATAAGTATAACAATAGAAGCCTTGCAAATTTAATCAAGATTCTGAATGACGACAATTTTTTTCACCTAGAACATGTTTTGTAAAATATTCGACTAAATCACGGAATTACCGAATGCTAACAGAGTTTTCAGGCGTAATATCTCTTTTTTTGCGTTGCCTTTTCGTCAAACATCGCGTTGGGTTGCGCTAGATGAAGCAACAAGCTTTTAAACCATGCTCGATGTTGACGATATTCGGGTAAAAAAGGATCCTCTTATCCTCATTCAATAAAAGTTATAAGAAATGGAAGGACTTTCACAAAATTAATTTTTCATTTATTAACGCTTTTGAAATCCTTACCCAACTTTTGTTCCTATTCACCCTTTTTATAAGGTATGACATCATCTAATGAATTCTCTTGCTCTAGGACGGTGCGCGAAGGCGTGTCAGACTTTTACCACACTTGTGTCCTTCACCTGCTCTTCGTGTTCTAAGACCACGGGTTTACTTTTCAGAAGTTAACCAATGGTTCTAGTCGTATTCACACTTGCGTTTCTATTCACTCCGTTCGACTTGACGGTATTCAGATAAATCACCTGCCACGTCAATTTTATAAACTCCAACAATCAACAACAATAAAATATTTTGCACCATCAAAATTATACCAAACATTTACAAAGAAGTTGAGTGCAGAAACCATTGAAAAACACTTTCAAGAAACTGGGACAGAGCCTTGGGAAGTTGCACGGAAACCCCAAAAGTATCTCCTAATATTGGCTTGGGTCGGGCTGAACAAACGTACCGCAAAATTATAATTATACATACAATATACATAGATACAAATATAAACACAAAGAGGCATTTTGAACTTAATCAACATGCTGTTAGGTATTCAGTTTGCGAGGCCTTTAATTAACTGGGTAGTTTGGATTTTGATTTGAAAAGTAACTTTTTAGTTCAACTGATTTTAATGTACAAGGAATTATTAGTTACTTTCTTTATTGAGCTGGGCAATCATCTAATGGTTTCTCCCGCTATAGTTGGCTTTAGAATGTTCCCACAGTTGGGACTCAGGCCTCCTCTCTAGGAGAGGGAATGGGCTGTAATCCACCACGCGGGACCAATGTGGGTTGGTAGATATCACAAATTTACTCCTTGCCATATCTTTTTCTGCACATCTTGCCTCAGACACCCACTTCAATATTTGTTTATATTTCTTTGTTTATGAACTACTAACAGTAATTTACACTTATTTTATGACATTTTACTAACAAATTGGACCATTTTGTTGTCTTATCTTAAACTAGCTGCTGCCAAAGGCTTCGCCCGCGTAAAAGTAAGTTCTTCCATACAAACTTTGGACTCCCGTTTCATCCCTCTTCCTAAAAATCCTCTCTTAGTGCTCATCTACTTCTTATAAGGAAACTTGTGCAAAATTTCACGTTCCTGAGTTCCAGTAGTTTCGGCTGTTCGTTGATATGTCAGTCAGTTTCTCCTTTTATTTATATAGATAGAAAAAACTCATAAATTACTGTATAGTATAATGCTAATATTTTCTACTATTACGTAGGCAAAGTTGCTAGCAGGAGCTAGTATTAAAAAAATCACGTAAGAAAATCTTTAAGATAGTTTCAAAGTGAAATAATGGTCACACGCGGGCCTATCGAACAAAAAAGGGTCCCTCCATTTGTGCCATCTTTTACAATCCCCCACAAATAACCTTTATCGTTGCAACTTTTCAAAGAACTTTCTAGAAACATTTCTAGCGTATCTATCCTTCGAGACTAAAACTTGTCGGTAATGGAGTCAAGCTGTCGACATTTCTGTCCATTCAATTTGGCTTTCTGCTCACAAAACCGTTCTATTTTAGACGACGTTTATTCCCTTGGTTATTTGGTAAACTTAATTAAATAAATATAAGTTACCACAGTTTCACTTGTGTCTTTGGTTACTGCTCGGTTTCCGTTGGTCCTAGCGTGATGTCGTCATGAATCTGGCTATCCTATATAAAAAAGATTTTTCCAATCCGACTGGTTGGTAGTTTCAGAGATTAGCGCGTTAAAATAAACAAAAAAAAATACTTAAAAACTCTTCTGCTTTATTATAATACTAGCTGTCCCCCGCGGATACATCGGCGTGCTCTCCTCCAAGTTCTTCCAGACATTCTTCTACTAGTTCTCGTAGTAAGCGTCCAGCCCCCCTAACCAAGTTACGATCTTTTCGTTTGCATAAACGACTCGAGGAGGCCACGCCTCCGAATCCTACAACCACGTGACTGAGCGTTGAGATGATGTCCGAACAAAGGAACGCCCCGAGCGTTCGACGCAAACGAAACTATCGTAACTTGGCTAGGGGGCAGATCATCTCGCCACCTAGAAAAAAGTCGAGGCCGGCTTCTACGACAAACATGCTATCAAACATTAAAAGATCAAAAAATCAATTCAAATCATGTGTTCTTGGGATTGGCGTGTTCAACCGTACAAATATACAATTATAATTACAAATGTTAGCTTATTTTTCTAATCACGTCGTTGCGAGAGGCCCAGAGCAGGTCACCCTGCTTACTACCTCCTGAGGCCTCCACTGTCTATATATATATATCTCTTCGGAGAAAACAAGCATATTATGTTTGTCGAAGTTACATATTATGCCTATGTTATTGTCCCCTTTTTGCACATATAACTTTTCTTGTTTCTTACTTTACTGTAAAGTTTCAAGATCACAACAAAAAATATTTCTAACGTATCCCAGCGGAGTTGAGTTTCAAAGTTGTAAAAGAGCCAAATTGTAGACGGGATTTTTAAAAGTAATCTTAGTATGATACTGTGGTGATTAAATTGGATATCGTTCATGAGGTTCCATATTAAAATTTTGACTATTTGAACACAGCTAATTGAAAGGGAATCGTTTGTCTTGGTATGGTCATGTGAAGAGGAGGGATGAAACGCATGTCACTAAAAGAGGAGTTTACTTGTGGATGGATGGAGGGGGAGAGGGAGACCAAAGAAAAGATGGATGGATTGTGTGAAGAGTGATATGAAAGAAAAGAAAGTTAGTGATAGCAGGACGAGTGAAAGGGCACAGTGGAAGAAAAAAACGTGTTGCTCCGATCTCAAATAACAAGGGACAAGGGCAAAAGATGATGATAATGATGAACACAGCTATATGAATGAGATGGTAAGTGTGAGAAAGAGACGACCACGGCATTAGTATGATAAACGAATAAAGGTATCTAAGATGTTGATGAAAGCGATCCGTTTTATTTCCCAATCCCCAATCCCACACACATATGCATACGTAAGGACGAAAAACATAACCTCTTTTTGGTGTAGCCGAGTAAAAAGATTATCTATCTTTAATCTTTCTTTTTACAATTCATAAGCTTCTGAATTCGATTTATAACAAAGTACCATCGCTAAAACAAAAAAGAGGACATATTTTAAAAACCGTTCTATATTTAAAATGGACTTAAAAACTTTACCGTTCTCAAGCTGTCGTCATCTGTCGTTCCAATTCGGCGAATTCGCATTATTTCAATAAACGTACATGTTTGAATTCTACGAAATCGAAACGCCAGCCGAATGCGAATTCGTTCGCAGTTAGAAATGACATGAATGCGGAAAGTGAGCGAGCGATGTGGAGAGCACTCGGGGCCCTACAGCCCTTTCGAAAGCCTTTCGTTTCGACGACCCTCGCCCGTTGTTGAGGTGCTTGACCTCTCTCGCAAATTAAGAATGTTCCATGAGTTAATGAGATCATAGTTCGGCTGTAATTAATTACGAAGCTGGTTAGTTCATGTTTTATTATTTCGCGGAATAAATATAGACTACGCGCTGCCAGCGGCTTCACCTAAAACTTTTCGAAAAGGAAGATATTTCTGGAATAAAAACAGAAAGGCTATTGAGTATTTTCTACGGTCTACCCAAATGTTCTTTCCTTGGTATTGTTCGTCAAGTCGTCCTAAGTTGAGCTATATGAATACTGACAAATATTTGCACTGACTGGACAGGTCCACTCAAATTTGTGTGGTTCTTTTCTCAGACACTAATCTGCATGGTTCTCATATGATTTAACCATTACATGTTTGCTGTATGGACTTTAAAAAAGACCAGAGTTTGTGTCGGTGTTTCATCTCAGAGTTATTAGCTAGTGTTTCCAGGGGACATGGTCTACCCGTGTAAGTAAAAAGTTTCATCAAAATCCGTTTAGCTGTTCGAATGTGAAGAAGTAAGAAATATATACACTCCTTTATAATGTTAATATGATATCGTTGAAATTAATAACCTACCGACTGGCAAGACGTCTTGTGACAAATTGTTTCAATTTTTTCCCGAGTCTTCAAGCGTACTAAATAATAATATATTGTTACGCGAACTTCTTCGTAACTCATATTCATGTAATATGTAATGTACTTACCAAAAATATTGCGGGCGAAGTCAAAAGAATCCTATATCTCGCTGTCAGCAAAGTTAACAAGTAATATCTGTCGCGCTCGTTTTTCTGAGAAACCGACAAAAACTTTTAGGATACCCGAAACTTTCGCAGGTAACGAAAGCTGAAATTCATCGGAAACTTTAGCCCTGGTAAACAATTCGTGTATTCGCAATTTGAATACAAATGAAAGCGGGTGTAGCTTGTTACGCTAGTTATGGCGAGCAAGAAATAATTGAGTTATGGTGGCTCGGGGCTCCTAACAGCCCATTTCACCCTCGCTCTGAAATCGAAGACGATTATTAAAAGCGTTTTAATAGAGGCCTGTTTTTATAGCCGGCCTCAGGCCCTGTAAATAACAGACGAAATTACTTTCCGTAAATTCTCTTTCGTAACGCATTGCAGAGGAGACGGCGGGTGCTAAAATCAAGTTCCTCGCTTGCTATTTTTAGGAAGGATTCCATTAAAACGTCCTTGTTCGCAATTTGTCAAATAACAACACTTGGTTTCGTTATTTAATAATAATATTCCACAACCATCCCACACCGCCATCTAGTCTCAAACTAAGCAGAGGTTGTGCTATGAGTACTAGACAACTGATGAATATACTTGTATATTTCTAAATTTATACATAAAAGATAAATCGAATGTGTTCTCACTCTGTAACTCAAAGGTTTGCTGGGAGAAAACTCATTGTTGAATTAAGCTCGCCTTTGTACATAAACTGTATTATCTCCGTGTACTATGTATGTTTTTGTGTACATTAAAAAATTTGTTTAGTTTATAAATTACACGTAGACACAGACATCACACAAACATTTGTCTTGGGTGGGAATCGAAACCCCATCGTCCGGCATAGTCAGGGCCGCTAACCACTAGACGAACAGGCAAGCCAAAAATGTAGAATTAGTTAAACTTTTTGTCCGGACACTGTGAGGTCAGGGGTCATTGTACGCGTAGATCAAATCAGAACGCCGTCAATGACCAACGCTAGTCTATTTCTATCTACGGTGTACCAACTTTCTGATCGATATACCAAACAATGGACATTATCATCAACTTTTCCTTCTCTACAAGAGCCACAAACAACCATTATATAAATGGCTGGTCGGCATAAACAGAGAAAGCTTGAAAAGGGACTGAGATCCTACAACAAAGCCGGGGAACATTTCCCTTTGTTATATGGGAAACAAAGAATTCCTCAATACAAATCGTACACTATTTGCTTCCCATAATTCAGTCTTTGTACAGAACGACTGATAACTGATGTCGAAGATCGGGGGACCACTGAAATGAAATTGTCTCTTTTAGTTCAGTCCTTCGTATTTACTTGAGATTGTAATGGCAATGTAGTTTGTATGCCTAGTCATGTAAATTGCGAATTTAATATCTCCTAGTGTAGTCTAGTATTATTTTTTGATATTATCATTATGTCAGATAATAAATTTATTCTTATTCTTTAATTGTAACTGCCCCGTTGGTCTTGTCGCAAGCGCGATTGCTAAGCGTGGGGTCCTGGGTTTGATTCCCAAGTCGAGCAGCATTTCTATAACTACAAATCACTTGTACCTTCGACTTCAAAAATTACCATAAACTTATTGTTTAATGTCATTGTGTTTTATGTTATAAGGTATCTATACTATCGACTTCAGATATCATCAATTATCAGGTATCACATTTTTCGAATTCTATCAAAGCTTCAAATTTCAAACTGCAACCCCTTTGTTTTGTTATCATTCATTTTATGAAAGCAATTTTCACGTCAAAAAACAAACCTCGATAACCAACAGACTTCGGCAGAGCAGACAAAACAATGCAACAAAACGATACTCTAATTTTCACATTGAACTTATGTTTGTTTTATTACGTGAGTCTTGGTTGCAACAATATCTAATCGACTATCACAAAAATATTATAAAGATGAAATTTTGTAAGTGTGTGTATGTTTGTTACTTCTTCATGCTCGACGTGCTGAACTGATTTGGATGAAATTTGGCATTCAGGTAAACCATATCCTGAAATAGCATATAGGGATTTTATGCTCGGACTATGTTCCCTTAGGACAATTTTCCAATTCCAATTTTTAAACCACTGTCAGTAGCTTGTCAATATCACAAACAATAAAATCGTCATTACTAAAATCAAAACACTTCACAACTAAAATTCCTCTACAAACCACTGCGCCAACAATATCAATAGCCCTCAATTCCGCACAGGCTGTAAGGGCACAACGTTGGCCCTAAAGTGCACAAACAAGGCACAAGCGTGGCACAAGAGCCCTCAGTCACCATGCGTTGTGCTAACCTGCCCGCCGGCTAAGTATCGACCGCGGAGCGCCGCGGGTATTAATAGATGTCCTATGTAATGCAAGGGTTCTTGTTGTGAATAATTGGACATGACGTGTTTAACAAAGAGATAGTGTTCATTGAAAACTAGAGGTTTTCTTGGCTACAGCTGTTTTTTTAAGTAGGAAAACCTCTAACGACTCATCACCATCTCTCATCCAACTCTCCTGTCGCAGGTCTGCTGGAAGAAATTTCATTTTATTTAAAGCAGTACCTTTGTGCTCTTCTATCTGTTTTTGTTCTTTTCATTTTTACACACCCTGTGTGTAATAATAATACTAAATAATAATAATAATAATGACTTATCACGCTCTCGGGCGAAGTGGGAAGGCGTTTAAAACTTTTCTGATTAAAATCACAACTATGGTCCTTCAATTGCGTTTGCGTTCTAGGACCACGGCTTTTCCTTTCAAAAGTCGACCCATGGCCTTGGGCAAGGCTTCGGCCCTGACCTAGATTAATTCAGAAAATCGTAAATTCGTAGTTACATCACAAAATAATCACTTTTTTGTGAGAAGCTTTAATTTTTTATGGTACCCTCGACACGGCAGTCGGACTCGCACTTGACCGGATTTATTTCACCATGTCTCTTGTTTACTACAAGCTAGGTTTATAGTGCTTGACTTTTTATTGAAAACTATTTGGTTAGTCATTCATATTTGTATAACAATACCTTTATGAGTATTCTAGATAAGTCAAGGTCATGTTAGTCGAAATCATTTGAGGTTAGCTAACTCTTTATGACTAAGACTATCTACTTTTTATTACTTAGGTACACTAGATTGTAGCATGCATTTACGAAATAAATATTTTACTATCAAATAAACATGATAAAAGCTGGCTTAAGCAGCAATGAAGAGGACGCGGTGGAGCTTACAGTAGGAGTACCATGCCGTGTCCTTGTGCCTGGCCCTGTTTCAGGCCATGGTCTAGAGCAAGAGGCGATCCCCGGTCACCGTAAGTTCGAGTTTGGGGCGACGAGCAATGGGTAACTCGCGAAATTTTTAACGTCCGGTAACCGTCCGGACCGAGCCCAAGTCGTCGACGGCACGTAATGTTCCACGCGCGCCTCAAGGAGATCTCAGCAAACCTTAGGGGCCTAGCAGGGTGGAAACCTACTGGGGCCAATGGTCTAATTCTGAAAGGAAGACTCGGCCCTGTTACGAAAGGCAACGAAAGAACAAGAGTAGGTTTTTAGTCAGTAAAAGTCTGACACTATTTCCCGCTGCGCCAAAGAGCGGGAGATGTCATAAGATGATTTTCACACCGGAAAAAAATTGTGTGGTTTTAGTTATTAAAAGTCTGATACGCCCTTTCGCTCCACTCTAGAGCGACAGAAGCCATAAGATGACATCCAACCTCAAAAATCAATCATAATTCATTTTTTACTCAAACAAATTAAAAACTATCATCACTATACTCCTGTACTGCAATCTACACTGGACCGCAAAAAATCCGGCTCCCTTTTATGCATTAATCAGTCATTATCAACATAATTACAGTATCATAAATTTATAATATGTGAAGAAACTATAACACTTTTTAGTAGCGACCCGAAATTTTTGCGGCCCAGTTTATTTGATAACTTCGGCAGCCGTATCGGAGCCGACAAAAACCCCAATGAACAAGGGGACCTTTTAAAATAATTACTTGTGGGTGGCTCTCCGGTTTCAACAAATTCATTAGTGCCCATGCTCCCACGTGCAGGTTCATGTTACTATAATGTGTAAGTTTCAAGTTTCCAGTCCCCGGCCAATTGGCGATGTATTAAGGATTGGCATCGAAACCTGAATCTATAGGCTGTTTAGTTTATTTTTAAATGCTTCAACTTTTGCCTACGAGAATACTTTTTCATGTTAACAGTGAACTGCATCTTTGGCTATTAAAAATGTATTGATTGAGAATGTGCTCAAAACTTTTGCGCTCGACTGTATCAGCCGGTAACTTTAAACAATAGTTTTTTTTTTAAATTTTACTGCGGATCCAGTTGACCAAAAAAATAATAATAATAATGTGGTGAACATAATTTATAAACATTACACTAATATTATAAAGAAATAAAGTTTTTTTGTTTTTTCTTAGTTTATGGGAGGCAATCTCTACAAGTACTAGTCCGATTGCTAAAATTTTTTCACAAATAGAAAGCTGCTGTATTCCTGAATGACATAGGCTATATTTTATTTACGCGGGCGAAGCCGCGGGCAAAAGCTACTTTTCTATATTTTTGGATCAAGTGGACCCGCGAGACCAGCCTCCCTAGCCAAGTTACGATCGTTTCGTTTGCGTCGAACGCCTCGAGTAGGCCAAGCCTCCAACTCCTTTGTTCTGACCACATGACTGAGCATTGTGATGACGTCAGAGCAAAGGAATCGGAGGCGTGGCTTACTCGAGGAGTTCGGCGCAAACGAAACGATCGTAACTTGGCTAGGCGGGCAGTAACGAGCGGGTCCAGTAGATCAAAGAATCGTAACGGCTTCCACTACCGACATTTTAAAATAAGTTTTTTTTTATTATGTATAAGCTTGCGCTTGATCACTATCACACCTGATGGTAAGCAATGATGTGATCGAAGATGGAATGTGCTTGTCTAGAAGTAACCTATTCATTAAATACATTAAATTTATTCTATTCTACTTTTCCAAACATCCTGCGACGTACCTAGCTACTCGAAAATGCTAACATCTTATTTTAATATTCTTAATTCTTTTGATGTATCTCATTTTAAACAAGTTTGTGGTATGTATCAATGGTATCAATGGTTATCAATGGTAGATAGTATTGACGGAACCAATTTATATTGAAATGGTTACCAATGGTTACCGAGAAGATCAAATAATGATGAGATACACACACCTGCGGATACTGAATTTAAATGAAATGAAGTCGGGGCTATCAAAGGAGATTTGAAGAAAGGGACATGGTTCGTATTTGTATGAGTATTTGTAAGGTTGGTTCATGTTCATATTTTTTTGTGATGGGAAGTCATCGTCCGTTTAAAATTTATTCATTACTAGCTACTATAAATAATGGGGGTTAAAGTATGAAATTTTCGTTTTATTGTAATAGGTACTTGGAATTGACATAGAACCTTCATGGTTTGGGGTTTTTTGAGTGAAACTTTTTTCTCATGGTACCTATGAAGTTCTTCTTTTGAAAAATGTGCAAAATTTGATTATCGAATTTCAGTTGTTTTTTTTATTCAGCTTAGACAAGAAAGATGAATTCTTCCCTAATATATTCCCAAAACGTTTTTTACGGATGGGTGGAATGTCCTGAAGATTATTAAACGAAATACATGCACTGCTGGATCCAGTTATCTCCCAGTATGTAGTAGTTTTCAGGAAACACAGACACCAGCAGACATTCCACTCATTGCCGATGTACATTTCTGAAAACATACATACGTGAAAACTTAATCGTTATCGTTCGGGGCAGCCGACGCGTGCCGACTTTACTCGAACGAGAGTTACATTGCCGAGCGTGATGAATCAGTTTCGTTCAATACCCACAAAATAAAGAGGTCAGGGGACATACATAAGTCGTGTAAAATAGTTCCATCCCTCAGTTCAGTTTAGGTCGTAAAATGGACATCGTGGTCTAAAGAAGATTTCACTTCAAAAATTTATTAACAGTGACATACTTGTTAGGATTTCGTACCCAAGGGTAAAACGGGTCCCTATTACTAAGACTCCATTGTCTGTCCGTCTGTCTGTCACCAGGCTGTAACACATAAACCGTGATAGTTAGACAGTTGAAATTTTCACAGATGATGTATTTCTGTTGCCGCTGTAACAAAAAATACTAAAAACAGAATAAAATGAGTTGTGTAAAAAAGTTGTATAGACAATGGTAAGGAACCCTTCATGCGCGAGTCTGGCTCGCATTGGCCAGTTTTTAAATATGTGACCTAAAAATACGGTCATTAGTGTCAAACAAAACATTGGAAAATTCACTAAGTGCAGAACTGTGTCACGGACACATCCGAACCAGTTTATAATTTATTTTATGCAGCATTTTAATTACAAAAATTTGCACATGAGAACCAGCGTGTTTTGTGTGAATTAATGTTCAAAAACGAATCAGAATAATAATAAAATGATAATATATTTGCTCTTTACAGTTTATTACAGTTTACAAATTATCATAAATGTCATAAAAGATTAGGTATTTTGAGGTCGCAGAAAATAAAAATGAATAAACAAAAAATTTAATTGAACGTTTAATTCGAATTAGTCTTTATTTCTTTTATTTATGTCTCTCAAAATGGTGAAAGAAAACATTGTGAGGAAACCGGTATGTCCTAGAAACAAAAATTCGATAACATGTGACATCTACCAACCCGCACTGGGCCCGAGTGTTGGATTATGGCCCATTCCCTCTCCTACAAAGGAGGCCTGAGTTATAGCAGTGGGATCATAATAAATCTGATTAGCGTATGCTGTATGCTATTTATAATTATCTTTTGATACTTTTGTCAGTGACTGCCCCTGTTAAAGTAGCAAATTATTTAAGTAAGAATCTGAATATTGAATAAATTATTCCTAACTATCAAAAAACAACCTAAAGGGTCTATTACACTACTCAATATTCAGACAGTCTTATTCGATGTCGCGTAGTGTAATAAGGGTTAGAACGTTCTTACTCGGAACAAAAAATAAGACTGAATATCGTGTGCTGAATATCGCGTAGTGTAATGGGCCCTTTATTCAATCGCAATGGTAGGTAATCAAACTTACTTTTTTTTCGTTGGGAAATTCAGTCATCCCCTGCTCTTGTGCAGGGCGGGAGGTTGTGTCGGACTTTTACTGACTAAAAAGCCACTCCTATTCCTTCTTTGCCTTTCATACCAGTTCCGAGTCTTCCTTTCAGAAGCAGACCCTCGGCCCCAGTAGGCTACTACCCTGCTGGGCCTCTACGGTTTCCTAACATCTCCTTGAGGCGCGCGTGTAACAGTACGCATTGTCGACAACTTGGGCTCGGTCCGGACGGAGCTACCCATTGCTTGCCGTCCGCAAGCCCGCGCCTACGGTGGGTGGAAATCGGAATCGGGATCCCGGCGGCTGGGGCGCGAGAGCCGCGCCCTCGCGCGTGCACGTGCAGACTCCTCCTTTGCTAACATTACTGCTTCGCAGAAGGAGGCGACCGCCTGAATCAACCCTACTTAGCTCTCAAATTACATTTCCTTGTCGATACGATTTTTTCCTTTTCTAAATAACTGGCCGTTCACAAAAAGGTGGAGCCTTTATCATTGTCACTAAAAATAAAGAGAAAAAGTTTTTGCGCATTTTTTTTAAGTGAAGTTCTGGCTGTTTTGTTTATTCGCAAAGTATTGATTTCTAGTGGATATTGTGATGTAAAATTGGTGTAAATTTGTATCTCGAATTTCTACACAACTAGACAATATGTAAATTGATTGAAACAGGCGTGATCTCGTTAAAATGGAGCTTAGAATTTTATCGTAATATTGACTACCTCAACGAAATTTGCCTCGAAGAAGGCTGACTTAATACATTTACTCTCAAATATTGTAAAAACATTAGAATACGTTAAAAATGAAAATGAACTAGAACAGTGGTGGCCGAGTGGTAGCGGCTCCAACTTACCGAGTCGTAGGTCGCGGGTTCAAACCCAGCCAGGCGCATTACTTTGTGTAATTTATTTCAACACTACTGCTCTCAAAACGGTGAAGGGAAACATCGTGAGGAAACCGGCATGTCCTAGAACCAAAAATTCGAAGACATGTGACATCCATCAACCCGCACTGGGCCCGCGTGGTGGATTACAGCCCATTCTCTCTCGTAGAGAGCAGGCCTGAGTCCCAGCAGTAGGAACATTATAAGGCCGATTATGCTATGCTACGTTACAAATACGTCACATTCATAGTTTCATAGAACTCAAAGTACTTAACACAAGTTGAAAGAAATAAAAAAAAGACCAAATCATCAGTTCACTGCCAGTATCCATGCAACGCTCAAACGGCCAGTAACAATTTAGTACCGAATAAATTGCACCGATAGCATGTGAAATATAAATAATTTGTATACAAGGAAGATAGGGTAATGTCGTTAGTTTGGTACGGGATGTAGTACAATGGAGTTTACAAGGAAAACTGGTAGTTTCTCACTGACTGAGTACTCTCTCTTTGTTAAGAAAACGGAGGAAACTGGTAACTTGATTGTATTGTGTGAAATGAAGTTTTGTTTGTCCTGTAAGTTTTGTCCCGTTCTGTATTTAGTAGTCGGTTGGGCTCGTACCTAAATATTTAATTGCAGCTGTTTGATAATTGTCTGAATGTCATCAAAAACCTGTCCCCCTAGCCAAGTTACAATCGTTTCGTTCGCGCCGAACGCCTCGAGTAGGCCACGCCTCCGATTCCTTTATTCTCACCACGTGACTGAGCCTTGAGATGATGTCAGAACAAAGGAATCGGAGGTGTGGTCTACTCGAGGCGTTCGGCGAGAACGATACGATTGTAACTTGACTAGGGAGGCTGGTATTTTACCAAGCCCGTCCCGTTAATGTACATGACACATTTTTTGGGAACACCTTACCTTAGGATATTTTTTTACTTTCACGCGGGCGAAACCGCTGCTGAAGCTAGTGACAAATAAATAAGGTACGAGCAATCAGCGCGGTTGCGTGAGCACGAATATTAGTAGGTAGTAATAATGGCTGTTCTAGTCACTAGGTACTAATATTGTGAGAACACTGTAGACTCCGCGGATTTCTAGATTACTTTCTGTTTCGATCAACTTTTTTATACTTTGAGCTTTTCTGTACAACGTTGACTGGTGTACTCTGAAAGATAGAAAAAATGTTTATTTGGAACACAATCAACAAACAAGTATTGAAAAATTAAACATAATAAAATACATATAAAATAAAAACAATATTGTATAATGGAAATATTGTAAAATCAATCTTTTGTTTTTCAGCAACAAAGTGCATGGTTGCTCTAACCATATAGTTTCTTGCCGGTTCTTCGCTATAGGAAACAACAAATTGGAGCTTTGCACAACTTTGTGTTTTTTTTAAAATGATGGGCTCTTATATAACTTCAGAAGCTAGTGCACGGGAAGGCCCACGTAGGCCCATGTGAAATAAAAAAAATTTAATTGATTTATTGGCTTCTCTAGTCACTTTCGTGCTCTATAGACACACATCGTAAGTACACAGGCGTGTATCGCACGTACCTACACTGTAAAGGGTAAACACATCAGCGGGAATGCTAGCGTGCTCGCAACATTTACTCTGTTTGACAGTTTGTGTGACTTCGCGATATGTACGTATCTATCGTGTATCAGTCCTAGCTGTTTACATTTAGGTATGTTAGATAGGCGCCTTTGTTTCACGTTTAAAGTGAAATTGATGGTTAAGCAGTGTTTAAATGTAGTTAAGTTAAACACGGCTTTATAATCAATCATTTTTGATTACCTAAAACTTTTTTACTCTGTTCCTTTAGACGTTCCAGATTTGGTTAAGACCAATTTACAAAACCTGGAGCACAGGCGTAGGATAGACAGCCTTTCAGTATTCTATAGGAAGCTTGGATTTGGAGAGTGTACATGTGTATTACATGGCTTGATTCCGCTATAACCTATCGGATAATTCAACGTACAGTGAGTGTCCACCCTTACTTTGTTGACAACTCTATGGTCCGGACTCAGCGTTTCGCCTCGTCGTTTATACCGCGTACATGGTAGAACTGAAACAATTTGCCTGCTGCCTGTCTTCTCACCCGATTATAATTTAGTTGTCTTCAAGGTGTTTTTACCATCAACATCGTCATTATCACTATGCATACATACATCAGGTGGCTTCGCAGTCAAGCACTAGTTTATATCATTAAAAGTGTGGGCTCCGACCCTTTACAACAGTATCTACATATTCCTTTTTCCAGGCAGGTTTTGGGGGTTCAAATGCTGCTAGTAGGGCCTCACCTAAGATTATGTTAGACTAAAAAAAAAACAGAACGAAAAACTGTCAAAAAAAAAAACAGTGAGAAAGAATCTTTGATCTTTTTGAAAAACCATATACATAGTTCAGTCAGGAATTACTTGCTATCTATTTTAACAAAGCAAAACTCAAGTAAAAGATCTAATACTGGGCAGGGTGAAATTCTTTAGGAGAAAACAATTTTTGCCCATGTACAAAATTTTTCATTTTAATCGCTTACGAAAATAACAGTCGGTTTCAAATCAACTGCTACCATGAGCTCCCTAAACTGAATGGAGATGAAATTATATATATGGTGTATAACTCCATCTCTGTTTCTGGCTCACACGACTGACATTTAAAACGTCATTTTAAGTCCCATGAAACATCTATTAAAATCGCAGCGACATCGTAAACGAGTACCACATCAATCAGATAACTACAAAAGTAAAACAATCCACCTTAGTGCTGATTACTACAAAAGATATAAACTTACATATCCACACCTCACACGGTCACGATTGACGATAATGCGACTTTAACAAGACTTCCAAACTTCCACCCCATAGTTTTTACAGTACCTAAGAATTATTATACAAAGTTACAAAGAAAGCTAGCAACCTAACCTTGAATGTGAAACTAGACCAAACTTATCGACTTTTCGCGGAGCCAGTGTTGGGAAAACGAATGAACTAGTTTAAACCATTGAATGCAAACTACGCAATATTACGTAGCGGGTAACAATGGCAGATGCGGACTTCGTATTATTACGTAGATCTGCACTTTATAATATATGGTATAACATGTGTGTGTAAGCAGTGTTGGATCAAATAAACGTTAGTTAAATATTGTTTTTAGGGTTTCGTACCTCAAAAGGAAATGGGCACGCCACAATTATGGCGGTAAGTCCCCTCTTTGAGGCGTGGTTGGAAAGACCTCACGGCATCCTCACCTTCCGCATGACGCAGGTTCTCACCGGACACGGTAACTTCGGGAGGTTCCTGCACCGGATTCGTGCGGAAACGACGCCCGGGTGTCGCCACTGTGTGGACCGCCAGAAGGACACGGTAGAGCACACGGTGGAGGTGTGCCCCGCTTGGGCAGAGCAACGCCGTGTCCTCGTGGGGGCAATCGGCGGCGGCGATCTCTCGCGCCGGGTCTTGGTTCAGGCCATGGTCCGGAGCGAGGAGGAGTGGCAGGCGGTCGCTTCCTTCTGCGAAGCCGTAATGCTAGCGAAGGAGGCGGCCGATCGCGTGAGGCAACGGTCCTTACGCTCCAACCGCCGCCGCCGGGATTCCGATCCCGATTTCCGGCCACCGTAGGCGCGGGCTTGCGGACGGCGAGCAATTGGTGGCTCGCCGTCCGATCGTCCGGTAATCGGACCGAGCCCAAGTCGTCGACGGCGTGTACTGTTCCACGCGCGCCTCAAAGAGATGTCAGCAAATCGTAGGGGCCCAGCAGGGTCGAAGCCTACTGGGGCCACGGGTAGTGTGAAAGCGAAACCCGGGGCCCTGGGACGAAGGCAACGAAGGAACAGGAGTGGGTTTTTAGTCAGTAAAAGTCTGACACTATCTCCCGCTCCGCCCAAGAGCGGGTTTTGTCATAAGACAATTTTCCCACCCAATAAAAAAAAAAACCTCAAAAGGAAAAACCGAACCCTTATAGGATCACTCTGTTATCCGTCTGACTGTCAAAACCTCACGAGAACGCGTGGAGGTATCGAGTTGAAATTAAAACCATATACGCAGGTCTGCGGTCCCTTGAAACTGTACAAAAATCAAACTTCTGAGTTAACGAAAACAAAAGATACTTCCTGTTGACCTAGAATCCTGAAATGTGGCATAAAGCAAAGTCTCATAGCACAAGTATAGGAAATAATCTAAAAACCGTAAATTTCTAGTTACGTCACAAAAAAAAACTTTTTTTTGCAATTCGGAAAAATCTTCAGAACTTAATTCGGTAATTGAACTATTTCGTTAGGTAACTTTGTACCGAACCCTCAGTACGCGAGTTCGACTCCCACTTACACTTTGTCATGTAATATTGCGTAGGTAGACATACCCACGCAATATTACGTACCACGGCATCATTCTATAAATTGCTAACCGTGATGCCAACCAGGAAGTATTGCCTAGCCGTTTGAATGGTGGTTATTGATTATGATTTGACGATTAACTTCGGTATTCAATGGGTTAACTGGAATCTGAATTTTTTTATCGATATGATTTTCATTTGCTTATTAAAAGAGAATGGGCATTTTACTAAAGCTGTACCAAGTCGTGTTAAATATCATTTTAAAGTCCATGGTAATAACTTAATTGTATTGTTTAGCACCAGCATCAGCAGCATTCACTTAATTTACCTCTGGATGAAGACAAGCAGGGCCTTTCAAAGCTGCAACATATTTAAGCTGAATTAGGCATTAAGCAAGGTCTCATAGCACAAATATGAGAAAAAAAAAACTGTAAATTTGTAGTTACGTCACAAAATTCGAAAAAAATCTTCGTAACTCAATTCGGCAATAGATCTGAGGTAAATTTGTATGGAACCCTCAAAGCGAGAGTCTGATTCGCACTTGCCCGGTTTTTTTATTGTTTTTATCCGAAATCGTAAATAGGAAGAATGTTTCAAATCCGTTCAACACAAAGTTACTTGGAAGCCTTTCATGTCTGGAAGGTTCGTGGAAGGCGAAACTGTCAAGCAGGTTACAGAAAAAGGACGCACTAACTGTCATGTGACGTCACCGCTATTAGATTACGCGCGTACAAAAGAGACAGCGAGATATTCCCATCACGCCCCCACTCTTCCTCATTCCAATATTTGAAATGCTAATTGGCACTTCAATTTATAACCAACTAGATTTTGCCCGCAGCTTTGCCCGCATAAATAAAATATAGCCACTCAGGAATAAAGTAGCTTTCTATCAGTGAACAATTTTTTACAATCAGACCAGTACTTTCAGAAATTACCTCCTACAATCATAAAAACAAAAAAAAAAAACTTTACCACTTTATAATATCATATTTTAAATGTAGATTTCGAATCTGTTTTCAGGCAAAGATTTAATTTTAAGAAGTTTTTAAAGTAAAATATTTTACAAAAATAAACAGGAAAATATCCAATTCTCATTATGACTCGTCGAAACCTAAACTAAGCATACATTAATGGGCACGACCGGCATGGTTCTGAACTCCGTGGCTTTTAAAGAAATATCTACCACACTGTACCCCGTTTTCTTTACAAATCCCAAAGCATTTAGAAACGGCCTAATTATTCTACCATTTTCATCCAAACAGAATGAAAGTCTTTACTCCAAATCGAAAAAAACAAAAGCAGCCACGAACTAGTTTCAAAGAATAGTTCCCTCTAGCGGTATTTGCGGTGAACTAAAAGCCCCAAACTACACATAAAGCCACAAAATTCGCGTGTTAAGCTATCGCATAAAAATTAAAAGAACGAAAAAAGGGTGGTACTAAAAAGAGCCCAAAGTGAAAAGTCTCCGTGGTTTGCCGCGGTTACGTTCCTTTGT
The DNA here is from genome assembly GCA_949316375.1 of Mythimna vitellina. Lineage (NCBI taxonomy): Eukaryota > Metazoa > Arthropoda > Insecta > Lepidoptera > Noctuidae > Mythimna > Mythimna vitellina. The sequence continues at coordinate 20,416,207 of OX438692.1, forward strand.
TTGGAACGGCAATTATTTCCAACTGGCGTGCTAGGGCTGCTAAATGCCGGGATTCGAGTCGGCTAGACTTGTTTGGAACTTTTGTATCTTTGGTCGGATTCGACGATATAAATAGGAGGAAATTCCCGTTTCTTTTTATTTTATTCAGACTTTGGAAAGATACTTTGATTAGGGGAATTCGGTTCGTATTTAGCGTTTTTTAGGTATCATCGCAGAAGTGTTAGATATAAAGATTTAGTTAGATTGTAAAGCAAACGGCAACTGAAGGAGCACGGGTGGGTTTTAGTAAGTAAAAGTCTCACACTCCCTTGCGCTTAGAGCGGGAAGAGTGATGATTCTGATTCTGATGATTACTCGCGTCAAAAAAAAAAAACCCTTGAGAAATACCCTAGAATGTAACCTGGAACGAAACTGAAAGAAGCAATAATAATATTGTAACGATATTATTATTGCTTCAGTAAAATGGCGGTTTTACCATAGACAGAGGGAGACCAGGTAAGCTTTGTATGCCTAAAAAAAAAAAAATATTTTTATAAAATAGAAAATGTACTTATATATACCTTTTCATACTTTTTAATTAAATCCCTGAAGCCAGTTATTCTATTTTCCGCCCAAAACGGATATTCATGCCTAACTGAGCCAGCGAGTAACCAAGCCTGCTCACGTTTATAATTCGCTCTGACAACCCTATTCAGTGGAGAGATAAAGAATTTATTTACATAGCTTAAACTACTGTTTCGAGCGCGCTAGTGGTATATTTACATTTCGTACACATTAAGTACTGAGTGCTCGAAATTATTGTCGTACTGGTTATTGTGGAGTTTCCTACGGTAGAGTGTTTGTGCTCTGTGTTGTTATGTTATGGGTGGAGTAGAAAGAACGTGGACGTTCCATTTTTGTAGACTGTAGATCTGTGAATGAATCTATTGGTGATGTTAAATGTTGTATTTTGTTCAAGTAAACACAGCGTGAACTCAACACCTCCTAAGTTTTATGTTTTATGGTTTTTCATAGACGCTGTGTTACATTATATTAATAGGGTGATTCTTCCGGGCCTTGATACAGGCCATGGTCCGGAGCGAGGAGGAGTGGCAGGCGGTCGCCTCCTTCTGCGAAGCAGTAATGCTAGCAAGGGAGGCGGCCGATCGCGTGGGGCAAAGTTCCTCACGCCCCAATCGCCGCCGAGATTCCGATCCCGACTTCCGGCCACCGTAGGCGCGGGCTTGTGGGCGGCGACCAATAGGTGGCTCGCCATCCGATCGTCTGGTAACCATCCGGACCGGGCCCAAGTCGTCGACGGCGCGCACTGTTCCACGCACGCCTCAAGGAGATGTCCTATTGGAGCCATGGGTGATGTGAAAGAGATCCCCAGGTCCCTAGAAAAATGACAAAGAAGGAACAGGAGTGGGTTTTTAGTCAGTAAAACTTTCCCCCGCTCCGCCTAAGAGCAGGGGATGTCATTAGATGATATTCCCACCCGAAAAAAAGGGGTGATTCTTTGAAACCGAGAGAATGTCTCTTTCATCTGGCCTAGTTTTCGTACCTATCTATTTTGTGTTGTAAGTCACTGGGCGTAAATGAATGCCTTTGATACATTTAGTGATCGTGGAAAATTAATATGCAAATAAAAATATCAAATTGTAAAGAAAAAGCTAAGCCAGATGAATGAGCCATTCTCTCGGTTTCAAAAAATCACCCATTATGTAAGTTTATTTATTTCGTCGTGTCTGTGTCAGAGTCGTGAACTAGCACAATGCCATTTGGTCTCTTTTTCAAGATTTTTTAGAGTTCCATACCTCAAAAAGAAAAAAAAGGAACCCTTATAGGAACACTTTGTTGTCCGTCCGTCTGTCTGTCTGTCTGTCAAGACCCTTTATCTCGGGAACGCGTGGAGGTATCGAGTTCAAATTAACCATATACTCAAGGCTGCAGTTCCTTTAAGCTGTGAAAAATCAAACTTCGGGGTTAACGAAAGAAAAAGATCATTTATGTCGCAAAAAACGTATATTTTGACACTCTCAAGGAAATCTAAATTCATAAGGTATTTTCGGTTGATCTAGAATCCTGAAATTTGGCATGAAGCAAGGTCTCATAGCAGAAGTATAGGAAAAAATCTGAAAACTGTAAATTTGGAGTTCCGTGATTCTTTACTTTTGCAATTCGGAAAAATCTTCGTAACTCAATTACGGAACCCTCAGTACGCGACTCCGACTTGCACTTGCCTAGTTTATTTTTGCGCGGTATCCTAATTGTTTTTCTAAAATAAAAGTAGCCTAAGTTTCTCTTATAATATCAGTTATCTAGAAAGTACCGTCTAAGTCAGTCTCGCTGTTTCGTAAATTAGCCGGAACAAACCGGCAGACAGACAGACAGAGAGATATTTTTTTTTTAATAGCGTTTTTGTTATCTAGGTATTAAATATACTTTCATATATATTTGTTTATTTTGTTGATTTTATATATATATATTAATATTACACACATTTATAAGTGGATGTATAGATTTAATATGTGCAGTGTTAATGACATAGACATTTCCCATCACTCAACTCGTGGATGAGGCAGAGCGAAATATGATTTTATTTAAACTTCATGTACAGTAGTGGTACATTTGCGGACTTAATGCAACAAGGCATTCTCTACCAGTCAACCTTTGGGTTCAAAAACACAACACTGTGGTAGGTGTGCACAATAAATAAATACTAGAATAAAAAATAGAAGAAAATTATATAAAAAAATAAAATGAAGCATCATTGGAATTAGGTGCTTATAATAATAAAACACATACGTATTTATCAACATCAATACCAGAAATCGTGTAACCCCAAAAGTGCCTTAGAGTCTAAATCACTACTATTGCCTCTTATTTATAATGCATCATTTAGTTAATAATCGATATATTTTTTAACAAAACTATTCAACTAAATTCACAAACATAAGACTGAAACGTTGTACACCAGTCTATCGTTTTCCAATATGGCGTCGAAACGTCATTGTTGCGCCAACATCGTGCACGATCAAGAGTCATCGACTGCGCCGCTCATTATACGGAATTTTGCCCCTACACGTGGCTCGAGCCCTCTCCAAACGTCACTAGTTCGAATAGAGCTCCACGTCAAATATGTCCCAGTTTGAAGGCTCGGAAATGCTCGAATAGAAACCTCTTATGCTCTTCAGGTGGATTTAAGTGCTGGGGATCTCGTAAGCGATGTGCATAACTATACAAGCGAGTTACCAATCCTCTTCAGGTTTATATTACAACTAGTTGCTGCCAGTGGTTTCGCTTGCGTTATAGTTAAAAAACTGGGCAAGTGCGAGTCGGACTCGCGTACTGAGCGTTCCGTACAAACTACAATTCCCGAATGGAGTCTTCAAGATTTTTCTGAATTACAAAAAAGTATTTTTTTTGTGTCGACAACAACAAATTTACTGTTTTCAGATTTATTCCTATACCTGTGCTGTAAAACCTTGCTTTATGCCAAATTTCAGAATTCTGAGTCAACGGAAAGTACCCTATGAATTTAGGTTGCTTTAGGAGCATTTAAATATACGTTTTTTGCAACACAAACAGCCTTATTTTTTTTATTCGTTAACTTGTAAGTTTGATTTTATCACAGCTTCAAGGGATGTGCTATTCCAGAAGATGGTCCACCCGTGTGCCAAATTTCCTTCTAAATCTGTGCAGCTGTTCGAGTGTGAAGAAGTGACAAACGTGCAAACATACACCCAAACTTTATAAGTGAGACTCGCTCTGACCCCCTATCCACTGGAAACATAAAGAATTTATTTACATAGCTCAAATTACTGTTTCGAGCGCGCTAGTGGTATATTTACATTTCGTACACATTAAGTACTGAGTGCTCGAAATTATTGTCGTACTGGTTATTGTGGAGTTTCCAACGGTAGAGTGTTTGTACTCTGTGTTATTTTGGACTAGAAGAAACATGGTAAAATGGCTCGTGTGTTTGTTAATTATAATTACCTTGTGAAATGATGTTACATTTGTTAGAGGGTTAAACTAATAAAATTAAAAAACTGGACGCGAAAATCGAAGGACTGGAACAATTTGTCTGCTGCGGTCTTCGCGTCCGGTTATAATTAGGTGTCTTCAAGGCTAGAGTGAATAGGCTCCTAATAAACTATTGCGATTCACCATCAAAGATTGCATCACAGCTTACCATTCGCAGTCAAGCACTAGTTTAAATTATAAAAAAAAACTATTAAGGTGACGTACGTGTGGCGATCTAACGGGTTGTAAAATATAGATTCATGAGTTTATTTTCATTCCTCATTCTTCTACCCGTAAAGAGAAATCATTAAGTGTGAATTAACAAACTCTAGAATCTTCTACACTTATATTATAAAGACGTAAAGTTTGTAGGAGGTAATCTCAGAAAGTACTGGTCTATTTGCATAAATTTGTTCACCGATAGAAAGCTGCTTTATTCCTGAGTGACATAGGTTAGATAAATTTTATGCATACGGGCGAAGCCGCGGGCAAAAGCTAGTAATAAATAAAATTCAAGAGCTTGTCAATTTATCTTATCGTGAATTGAATAAGGAGAAAATTGTACTGAATTTGTTTGTTGCATTAATTGGTCTACCTAAATATTTTTAAATTAAGGGTTCAAACTAGAGGTGAAGATACAATAATAGGATAATACCTAAACTGGATATAAATCTGTTTCTCAGGTATTCTATGCTCCCAAGAGTTACCGTGGCCCTCGCAAAGAGCAACTGAAAAAACTTTGTGGATTTTAGTCAGTAACAGTCTGGCACTACTTTTTGCTACACCCAGAGTGGGAGAAGTCATTTGTTTATTTATTTATAATGGCTGATTATGCTTATGCTATCAGGTATATAAGAATATATGAATGTTACTGATAGATAAGCTGGCAAGCCAAAAGTTTTTTTTATTTTAAAATACCATGGTTATGGAACGCATAGAGCAACTAAAGGATACTGGTAGGTTTAGTCAGTAAAAGTCTGACACGCCCTCTCACTCCGCCCTAGAGTGAGAGAAATAAATGGAGAATTTTCCACCTCAAAAAATTGGGTACCAGAAACAGATAAGTAGATATTTCAAATCCCCAAATCAATCGAAAAACTTGAAATTTAAGCTTCCCCACACGTAATACGAAAGGAAAAGGAAAATTCGTATACATTTCACCCCTTAGACGTGGCATCACGACCCTTAAGACGGCAGCTATCGATTTAGCAATATTAAAATGTATTGAGTGATAGCACAGGAGTAGATATCCAACAGATACCGAACTTTACATTTTTAGGGTTCTGTACCTCAAAAGAAAAAACGAAACGCTTATAGGATCACTCTTTTGTCCGTCTGTCTGTCTGTCTATCTGTTAAGACCCTTTATCTCAGGAACGCGTAGACGTGTCGAGTTGAAATCAAAACAATATACTTAGGAGTGCAGTCCCTTGAAGCTGTGAAAAAAATCTAATTTCTTCAAATTTCTAAGTTTACGGCAAAAAAAATATGGCCGTTCATGTCGCAAAAAACGTGTATTTTGACACTCTCTCTTGTTTCAGGATTTTTATAAATCTTAAAACAGAAAATTTGCTGTTACGTCACAAAAAAAAACTTGTTATGCGATTCGAAAAATCTTCGAGACTCCATTCAGGAATTGAATTATTAACTTACTCGTATGTAATAAGTTTGTACGGAACCCTCAGTGCGCGAGTCCAACTCACACTTGCCCAGTTTTTTAGTGTGATTTCACTGACACACACAGTATGTAGGTTTACTAAACAGTATGTAGATTTTCTTGTATGAAGTTCGGCCTCTGTAAAATATTTACTCCATGACGTCGACTAAGGAAGGAACCATACCCGAGTGAGCTGACGATATCGATTCTTCGTAATAGATATTGAAGGTGATTCTGCGATTAAAGGCGTTATTGACGGTTATATGAGTAAAAGGCAATTTGATAAAGATATGTCTGACACGCAACGTAGCAGTATTTACGTTTATTATAATAATAGTTTAGTTAATTCAATATTTTTGTGGGGGTGAAAGGGGTATCGTCAAGGTTTTAGAGGTTAATAAATCATAGGCACTAATGATTGTTTCAAACAAATGATGTTTTATCGTGAAATGTGTGTCTGAAGTTTTTGTTGATTTACTGAGCAAGTGCTGTTACCTACGTCTACTACAAAAAATGATCACACTAGTATTAGAAAGGCGAAAGTGTGTATTTGTTTTGTATGTGTTGGTCCTTCACGCTCGAACGGCTGAACAGATTTAGATGAAATTTGCCACATGGGTAGACCATGTCATGGAATATCACATAAAATGTGTGTGATGTTAGTTATACAACATTATTTTTAGTATATGCGAAACCTGAATATAGTTTGTTCAGAATCAGTAACTACACCATGTTATATTTTTTACCAAATATTCGATTCTTTTCGATTCTGTTCGATTCTGTTCGATTCTGTTCGATTCTGTTCGATTCTGTTCGATTCTGTTCGATTCTGTTCGATTCTGTTCGATTCTGTTCGATTCTGTTCGATTCTGTTCGATTCTGTTCGATTCTGTTCGATTCTATTCGATTCTGTTCGATTCTATTCGATTCTATTCGATTCTATTCGATTATATTCGATTATATTCGATTCTATTCGATTCTATTCGATTCTATTCGATTCTATTCGATTCTATTCGATTCGATTCGATTCTATTCGATCCTATTCGATCCTATTCGATCCTATTCGATCCTATTCGATCCTATTCGATTCTATTCGATTCTATACACACAAACTTTCGCCTTTGAATTTTAAGTGTGATGAGATGCATAGAAAAATTGAGTTTGTTATAAAAAATATTAGAGCTCGAGCGATTTGGCACGTGCACTGTGTAGGGTGCTATATTTGAGTATATGATGCCAAAACCTAGGACGGATGTACCAAATATTTTGCTAGCAATACTACGGCAAATGGAAAATGCTTGGTAATCATGTGACCCAGATGCAAATATTATTATTGACTGACCTGTTGGTCTAGTGGTTAGTGACCTTGACTGCTATGCCGGAGGCCGTGGGTTCGATTCCCATCTAGGACAAATGTTTGTGTGATGAGAACAATCATTTGTTCTGTGTCTGGGTGTAATTTATCTATAATATGTACTCGTATGTATTTAGAAATATATTGTATATTATCAGTGGTCTAGTGCTCATAAAACAAGCTCTGCTTAGCTTGGGACTAGACGGCGTTGTGTGATAGTTGTAGAATATTATATTATATAATAATATAGCAAGTAAGACAAATTGCAAATATTTTTTGAGTTTAATAACCGCAGTAGTAAATAACTAAAGACAATAGGCAAAATAAAATAAAAATCACAATAATACATACCTACACATACATAAAACTATGTATGTGTAGGTATGCATGGAGAGATTTTAATGTAAGTATGTTTGTGTATGAGAATATTGTGGTGTGCATGTATGTGTGATAGAATTGGTGTTTAGAAATTTGTGTGATTAGACTAAAACGTCCAAGAGAGCTTCTGCATGCAATATTAAGAATATTTCTGTTGCTCCACCAGGGTCCATGTTTGAGACACAATAATCATGTAACAGCGATTTACAACATTTATGCAATCATCATCATCTTCCTGCCCTTGTCCCGTGTTATTTGGGGTCGGCGCAACACGTTTTTTTTCTTCCACTCTGCCCTGTCAACATGTATGCAATAAATAAATAAATAAAATTCTGTTAAAATGGACTAAAGTGGATTTTCTAAAATGACCTTCACCAGGCTGCATTGAGTCGTTAGGTCCAGGCACCTGACAAAACGCTTATGTTAATGATGTTAGAATCGACGTCAAAGTCTTGTATACATTTTCAAAAGTAGAAAACAAAGGTCTTCTTTTCGGCTAAATGGCGAGAAACTGATGGTGTGATTTTCTTGAAAACCCTCATTAACAATGAAATGTCTAAAAAAGAAAATTGTTCAACGTGGTTTATAAAAGCCCATACAGTAAAATAAAACTAAAGTATAATCTTGGTAAGGCCATAATAAAATAAATCATGATATAGCAGAAAAGCTAATTATTTTCGAGTTCACTAAATTAATTAACCAAGCGTGCATTACTTGCAGTAATGAAGCTAAGCTATATGCGATATAATAAACTATGTAAATCTATATATATAAAAATCAATGCCACTTTTCGTTGTAATTTTATAACTCAAGAACGGGCTCACCTATCCAAACCAAATGTTTAGGCTTTGTTCGGATTATTTAATAGATGGTTTATGTGAAGTTTGCACAAAATCAGTCGAGCGGTTCTTCATTTATCACATTATTAGGCGGTACGAAGTTCGCCTAGTCAGCTAGTAATTTATAAATACTTCCAAACGCGAACAATTGCAAACGGTTAGATTCTAGGCCTTTGTCAAAGGCATTCCCTTCTCCTTTTAAATCTCTCTGTCTTGGGCGATGTCTGGACAAGTTTATATTGTTACAAGCTTCGCCAGCGGCTTCACTCGCACGAAAGTTGGTTTCTTCTAACAAAATTTGGACCCCTATTTCATCCTTTTAGAGGGTGAATTTTGTTAAACACTCTTTTAGTGCTCGCCTACGTCATAAAAGGAAACCATGTGTAACATTTCACTTTCCCAGTCCCCATAGTCTTGGCTCTGCGTTGATATGTCAGTAATTCAGTTGCTCCTTTTATATTTATAGATTTTATTATACCATACTAAGAATGTGAACCATGGAGCTATTTATGGTTTTTAGGTTATTATTGGACTTGTTTGACATAAATGAGCATGGTATTTGAGAGTTTGTCATGCTCATTTAAATATCTCACTGGTGGTGTCGCGTGTGTTGGATCATTCGGTTCCCTTCAAAATGGTTGAGCTGAGTGGTGCTAATATTTGCGTCATGTCCGTGAACGGGTGCTGCTAGTTGAGACTGGTCATCTGCCAGTTGCTATTTTAATATCTATTTAAATTTTTTATTTACATTGTTCTCACATGATAGTAGCGACAAGAAACACGTAACCGAGATATTTGTAATACATAACATGATTGAAAAGAGTTGCCATATAGTTTCTTGCACATTCTTCTCCATAGAGATTTACGCTTTGGAATGTGCAATTAGCATCATATTTTTTTTATCTGACTGACTTCTTGACATTTCAAAAGTGGTGTATTTGAAATACAATGTTTTGAATCTTCGAAAATAGAAAATTATGAAGTACTGACTCTCTGGATTGCATAACATAGCATAGCATAATCAGCCTTTTAAAGTTCCCACTACTGCGACTCACGCCTCCTGTCTAGGAGAGGGAATGGCTCCCTGTATTGAAAGTATCTTATATCCTATTCTACTATATGGTCTACTTGTGGGCCAATTGTCGTCCAAATTCGTTTAGCCATTAAAATGTGAAGAGGTAATAGATAAACAGAATTACTTATTACTACCCACATTAATCGTACCTAAATCTAATAATGTTAACGGACCACAGACGTGAGAACGCATGCTATCATTTTATATGAACGTTTTACCTCTGGAAATTAGTAAGGCAATAAATATAAAGAAATACTTAAGAGTGTTCCTATTGGCTGTGACTATTCCAGGTTTCCTTCAGGATAATTTGTTGCTCATATATCAAATTATTAAGGGTCGCAAGATCTTCCACAACCTACAATTTCCTTTGTAGTGGAAAAACGACTAGTACCGTCTCCCGCTCTGAAGCCTGCTGGGGCCATGGATTGACTTCTGAGAGGGGAACCCGTGGTCCAGGAACGCAAAGAGCAAAGAACGAATATAGGTGTGGTTTTAGTCACTGAAAGTCTGACACGCCCTCTCGCCCCGCCCTAGGGTAGGAGAAGTCATAAGATAATTTCTCGCCTAAAAAAAAACCTCTCTATTGGTTTCCTCCTTCTCTTACAGCTCTCCAAAACTCAATCTTTAAACTTTCCTCACGACATTTTTCTTCCTTTAAATTCTGAATTTAAAAATTTAAATACTGTTTTCAAAATGTCGTATATGAATTTACTTGTTTCTATAAATTTCATAGCACTCGACTGAGTCTGTTGCCTTATTTGTTTCGGAGCCAGCAGGTTGGGAGACCAATAAACTTTAAGTTTGGCTTTCGATGCCAAATTAACATAGTGGGGACAAGTTATACAAGTTCATAAGACTTGTGAAACCATGGACTAACTTTTACACAGCAAGCAAGCGACATTCATTGGAAATCACTGGAGAGTTTTTATGAGTACTTGGGAATTATAATTTCGCACGGTTTTTGCTTCTAGCCAGTATCCAGTTTAGAAAGCAATTTTAATTTTTGGACAAACAGAATACAGTCATTTTGTTTTCCTTTAAAATGAGGATAAATATTAAAAAGTGTTTCTCCTTGCGTCTTAATCCTCAAAGCTGAGGGTCTTATTTCTTAATTCTGAGGGTCTTCAGGACCTGCCTGCTTCATTACTTACACTTTTATGATATTCTTCCATTCGTTTCTGTCTCTGGCGGTGTAAAAGGCATTGTATACCTTTTTTTTCCGTGGGAAAATCATCTTATCACATCGTCAGACTTTTACTGACTAAAAACCCACTTCTGTTCCTTCGTCGCCTTTCGTACCGGGGCCGAGTCTTCCTTTCAGAATCAGACCCTTGGCCCCTGTAGGCTTCGACCCTGCTGGGCCCCTACAGTTGCTGACATCTCCTTGAGGCGCGCATGAAACAGTACGCGCCGTCGATGACTTGGGTTTGGTCCGGACGGTCGGACGGCCGAATTGCATACCTTCCGCAAAGTCAAAAGCGGTCGACGATGGTCGGATCTATTGGCTGTGCCCACGAGGCCTTTTCCCATCTATTATACCGGTCACGATGACCCTTCTGAGGTTGCCACCGTCTTTCCTTGCAATTTGACCGAAGTATTGAAAGGAAGAAAAGAAAGAAAAAGAGTTTACTCACGTCAAACATGGCACATACCTTAAAAATAAAAAATAACAACAAACGACTTATATTAGAAGTGGTTAAGGATATGCGCCACATCCGTGCAAAACGGCCAGCGCTCAGCAAAATGTCAGGGCTCGTGCAAGTCAGAGCCTCAGCGCTGATTTTCAGCACCAGCCGTCGTCGACGGTGAGACGTTGATCGGCCAGCAAGGATTTCATTTTATATAATAAAAATCACTGAATAAACCAATTAATAACAAAAATAACAATAAACCATTACATATACAAAAAGGAATACTAATATAATAATATTGTAGAATCTTGCAAAGACATTCGGACGATAATGTGTAATATTCTAATATGTTTGTCTGCAATTGGCAGCAAATGTATCGAGTCGATCTGTTCAGCAAGTTTCGCTAAGATAGTCAATACTGAGTTCTATCCTATTCTCAGTTCTCTCCGGTAAATTGGCCAAGCCCTAACACGAAGCTATTACTAAACTAACTAACGCTTAACAAGTAATATACCATCAGATAGATAATTATGTCCCGACTCCAAAGGAAGCGCCAAGTACCGAACAACTTGACTACGGCAACTTACCAAGAACTTTAACTTAGTATTGAGATAGCAAATTGTCTAGGATTCACCTGCTTTACCGACTCATGTATTTTTGATTCGATTCGCCAACTGTGCGGAGTTAAAGACAGATTTCAGTTAGGAAAATATGATATGAATTTTTGAAATATGGATTTTCTTTTTGTGAAAAGATTTTAAGAAAACTCTGTACTTAATTAATTAATTTATATGATTACTAAATCAGGTAAATCGTGCAGAGAGCAGCTTTCCCGCCCTAACACAGTCAGGGACAGTTTTGTTCGTCGTTTTACAAGAAATGGTGATAAAATAAATTACACAAAGTAACGTCCCTGGCAGGATTAGAGCCCACGACTCACTTTTTCTCACTGGGCCATCGCGAGCTTGTGGGCGTCGAGCAATGGGTAGCTCGCTGTCCGGCCGTTCAGTGAGGAACGAGTCGTCAACAGCGTGTAGTGTTCTACGCGCGCCTCAAAAAGATGTTAGCATAACCGTAAAGGTCCCGCCATAGCCACGGGAATTTTAAAAAGAAATAAAGTCCTGGGTCGCAAATGGATACTGAAGGACACATGAGGGTTTTAATCGGTAAAAGACACGCTCTCTCGCCCCATCCTAGAGCAGAAGATTCCCACCTCACAAAAAAAAAAACCCCACAAATATTGTCTATTTACACTTTATAAAACGAATTATTAATTCATAAATCCACTTAAACGTTAATATCACAAGCAAACATCTCGCCAATAAATATTAAGTAGATTTACACGAACTTAATAAAAAAAAGTAAATTAAATTCCTTTCGAAGAATCTTTCCCTATTTTCTGTGTTCCCATCACGTACAAATTTTCTCCGTTCTTACTTTCTTCCACAAACAAGTCGGCAGCAGTACCAACTAGGGGTGTTACGAATATTCGCATCCGCTTTCGCAAATGCGGAATATTCGCATCAATTCTGACATCTTAATCCGTAATCACATTTGCATCAAATTAATGCAGAATCTTTAATGGTTTTTTTTTATTGGGTGGAAAAATCATCTTATGACAAATCCTCTCTCCTCTCTTACTGACTAAAAACCCACTCCTGTTCCTTCGTTGCCTTCGTCCTAGGGCCCCGGGTTTCGCTTTCACACTACCCGTGGCCCCAGTAGGCTTCGACCCTGCTGGGCCCCTACGAAGAATCTTTAAAGGGTGCGCATTCATAACTGTAACAGGTAATGACATGTAAAGAAAGCAGGGCGGGGCCAGAGAGGCGCGTGGGTCTCTTGACTTTGCTATTTGCTATCATCGCTCGCTTACTGACACTGACCCGTAGGAAGCATCAGTGTCAAGGTTTTGAAACATAAAATTGAAATATTTGAAAATAATCCTGCAATCCGTTTCCGCGAGTGTAGCCCTCTAATCATCCGCATCCGCATCGGCATTCGCATGCGCGGATGCCGAAATTTTCGCATCCACAACAACCTTAGTACCAACCTAACGAAGTTATTAACCTGTCTAAACAAAATGGTGGTAACTATAAATTAGTTTTGTGGCCTTTCTGGACCCTTGTAACAGTTGTAGCTAGGACTAATGTTCGTCCTGAAGGCCTTTAGGTTCTCAATGATTTATGATAACGACTCCTTTTAGGCCATAATGTCGTTATGTTAACAGTTGTGACGTTTTTATTGGTCCTATAATCATATTTTGTGTTTTGTTGAACAGACTCAAAAGGTACGATCATAAAGTGTTATTTATGTAATGGTACGAGTATATAGAAAAGGAGAAACTAACTGACTGACATATCAACGTATAACTGAAATACTAAGACTAGGAGCATGAAATTTTGCACAAGGTTTCCCTTTATACGCGAGCACTAAGAGAGGATTTCCCAAAATTTACTCGATAAAAAGATGAAATAGGGGTCCAAAGATTGTATGAAGAAACTTACTTTTACGCGGGCGAAGCCGCTGGTAGAAACTAGTTCGTTATAGTTTTGTATACGGAGCATCCTGTCTATCTAAAGGTGCGTCCAGAACTGGCAAATTCGCCGCTGTAGAGCCGTTCGCGAGTCGCTTGCGAACTGCGCACGTGCATTTCATGTTCGTATGGATAATATATTCATGGTACTTAATTGCATAAGGATTAATGCTGTATTGCTTAAAATTGATTCGTAAATAAGTCATTATTTTTCGTAAAAACTATATAATAATAATAATATTCCACAACTATCACACAACGTCGTCTAGTCCCAAGCTAAGCAGAGCTTGTGTTATGAGTACTAGACAACTGATAAACATACTTATATATTTCTAAATACATACATATTATAGATAAATTACACCCAGACACAGAACAAATAATCGTGCTCATCACACAAACATTTGTCCTGGGTTTGAATCGAACCCACAACCTCCGGCATAGCAGTCAGGGCTACTGACCACTAGACCAACAGGCTAGTTAACAAACTAAAGGATATAATTTGCGTAAATAAATCTGTTTAAAATTCAGCTGAATGTCGAAGAGACTGTCTAATTTGCAGGACAAAAGACAACAAGTGTCCGTACTCTTATACATAGATACGTCTAGCGTTATTCTTAAGAATCTTTTCTGCGGCTTATTCCCAAGTATTTTTCACAATTTCCTCTTAAATGCACAAACGATATTAATCAAGATTTCCAAGACAGCCAACCTTATACAAACATAATTCCATCCTGTTCAATTCACTTGCCCCTCCGAGCTCCGACCATTTATCCATCATTCTATCTTTTGTCTTTGTTAGACCTCGGATCTTAATCACCGTCTTTTTAATTAAACAGGAGAAAATTCCTTTCTTTATGTCCAATGGAGGATGGAAATTGGGTAAGGAAAATGGAACGTGCTGTTACAAAGAAATGTCCATACCAGCACGTGGGGTCGTTAATCTTTTATTCAGCGTTTTAAAGTTTGTCATAAAATAAAAATCCTTAATTCAAATTTGTAACATCTAGGGTTGCCATCACTTTCATCGGCCGGATAAACACGGCCAAGTCCCGAACTTTGGGCGAAATATGGTTTTACCCCGGATATCTCTGAAAAAATATTTTTGTAACAAAAATAAAAAACCTTGTTATATTTTTTTAATTTTTATTAATTTGTACAGCTTGTTATTAAAATCGAATTATGTACGTATGTAACCGCAACAATTAATAGACATTTTTATAAATTTCAACATTCTTCAGGTAATATGGTAAAAAAAAATTGTTAACTAGGATTTTTTTTAATTTATCGCTTGGCGACTCTACGAATGTCTCGTTTGCAAGACGAGGAGCAGCGAGTGGAGCTGTGTACACTCTCGACTCGACTCGCCATACTTCATTCGGTTACGCTCGCCACTCGCTTCTTCTGACTCGTGGTCTAAAATCCGACTCGGACCGGAGCGCTCCCGAGACAATGGTCGCAGTAAGTACAATATCGTGCTCGTTAGATCTCATGTCTCGCCGAGAGTGTACTGACAACATAAAAAAATTGGGTTGCTCCTGACAAAAAAAGTGTCCGGGTTTTTAGCCGGACAATTTTAAAAACCCCTGCCGGACGGCCCCCGGACGCCCTTCAAACTAGGACAAATCCGGGGAATCCCAGATGGATGGCAGCCCTAGAAACATCTGATAGCAGTCTTGTCAAGGGGTATTGTGATATTTAATTATTGGATTGTAGAGATCAAATAGACATTCGCTTCATGTAAAATAATCATCACAACTGCATTCGGTTTGACTGCAAGCCGACCCCAACAGAGTTGAGAAAAGGAGGCAGAAAGGCAAGGAGAAAATAAATTAGGCCTCCTCTCGAGGTGAGGGAATGGGTCGTAATCCATCACACGTGCCCAGTGTGGGTTGGTGGATGTCACGTCTTCGAATTTTTGGCTCTAGGACATGCCGGTTTTCTCACGATATTTTCCTTCACCATTTTGAGAGCAGTGATGATAAAATAAATTCCACAAAGTAATGCTGAGTTTAAACTCGCAACCTACAACTCGTAATTGGAGCCGTTAACATCTTAACTTATAAATATTATAACTTAATAAATATTTAAGCCGTTAACTAAGCTAGTTAACTCATAATTCCCTGCCGATGTCTGGTTTTCTTGATAACTACAACCTCGAACTATAAGTAAAGCGTGAATAGGTTACTACCAGGCAAGCGTGCTCTATCTGCAACCACATCGTCATTTTCCATCAAGTGAGAAAATAGTCAAGCACGAGCTAAACAACAGTAAAAAAAAAACTCACTATTTATTGAGATTCTGATTAAAGCTATTAGTGTTGTGTTGGTCCAGTGATTAAGGCACTCACCTCTCATGCATAATGCTGCGAGTTCGTACCGAAGGACCAATGTGAATTTTTCAATTCATATGTACTTTTCTAAGTTTGTCGAGGACATTACTGACACCCATACCTCGGAAAGCTCGTAAAGCCTTTGGTCCCGTTTATCATTCGTAGATCTTTGACAGTGGTTTCAGACGCCAGAATGTCTGAACATCAGTCTATCGTGGATCAAGGAGTACCTATGGTATTGCCCAGTAACTGGGTTGTGGAGGTCTGATAAGGAGTCGTTCCATGTAAAACCGGGTTTACAGTCGCATACGATTAGACTGGAGGCCGACCCCAAACTGGTTGACAAAAGACTAGAAAGATGATAGATCAATATCAAATCTCTTGTAGATTAAGATGAAACCTATTCTTCTAGTCTGGTATTCATGCTTCTTCTACCCTGAAATCTATCTATACTTATAATTATAATAAATCTGTAGATGTGAAAATTCTGTATATTGAAAATATCAAAAAAATAAATGGCAGGGGGTGTTACTAGAATGACACCGAACCCAAAAATGTGATTAAAAAACTTACTAAGGGGCGCTACACACGGCTAAGATACTATAATATTTTATCTTAAGATACAATATCGCTCGCCATACAATTCAATGGACTATCACACACGACGAAGATAATAAATAATATTTCATATTTTCGTATCTCAAAAAACCTAATAAAACCATTTTCGACATCTACGCGGAAGAAGTCGCGGGCAAATGCTAGTTATTAATAAGAGACGGAATTATATTGTATGCAATTCCAATACTTTATCAAAATATGTCTTTGTAAAACGGTATTTCACATTTTTAGGCCTTAAACTAATACTTACTCGACATCTCTTACGGAGAGACAGAAGATCTCCTTTTAGTTTGAAAATAAAACATGCTTTGATTGATTTTTGTGATTTGTGAATGATTGTTAATTTATTATTTTCAAGTTCTTAGTACTTTTTAGCCTGACATACAGGACCAACCTAGTTCAGGCAAAAATGCAATGTGTGCATTGTAATTGTTTTTATGTATCTTACATAATTATAACCATTATCGTATTTTATTTTATGAAATTTTTGTCATGTAAATATTGTAAGCCCGGGGCCCTGGGACGAAGGCAACGAAGGAACAGGAGTGGGTTTTTAGTCAGTAAAAGTCTGACACTATCTCCCGTTTCGCCCAAGAGCGGGATTTGTCATAAGACGATTTTCCCACCCAATAAAAAAAAGCCCCATAGGTATGTTACAGCGATAAACAAAAAAAAAATTATAAGAACTGACCATGCACCTGTAACAAACAATAAATGAATTATTATTATTATATTATTATTCCTTTTCTATTTCAAATTAGCCAACGCTGCAAGGAACCCTTTCAACAATCATGTCCTACAGCCAACTATCCCAAACAAACAATAACTTGTCATAACGCAACTGTCCTTTAAACATAATCTGAACTTTTATTCATTATAGCAAACCCGGCCAGACGAGAGATTTTAATTAAATGCAAACATTGCTGGGACAAAAGGACTGTCTCGCACAAGATCGCTAACAAAACCAGCAAGACACTTTTAACGGTTCAATTTAATGAGAAATTCTCGCATTTAATCGTGTAAGGTCTTGAAGAGACGCTTGTGATGGGTAATTACTACGTTTTATGTTATGGTAATGTGGTTGTTAACTTATATATTAATTCTTTAATAAGAAATTATGATGTAACTAACGCATTTTCAGCGACTCTATTCGCAAAAAAAAATAATCATAAAAACTTTGAGACCGTCAAACCGTATATTGAGGGTAGTATGAAAAACTAATAATATCTCAGTCTTTATTATTCATCTTGATTAGAATTCAATCGACTGGTCTGTTGGTCTAGTGGTTAGTGGACCTGACTGCTATACGGTAGGTCGTGTGTTCGATTCCCACCCAAGACAAATGTTTGTGTGATGAGCACGATCATTTGTTCTGTGTCTGAGTGTAATTTAGCTATAATTATGTATGTATTTAGAAATATATACATCTACATATATATAACACACGCTCTGCTTAGCTTGGGACTAGACGGTGTTGTGTGATAGTTGTGGAAAAAAAAAGATCCAAGTTTCAGGTTTATTCACCCGAGAAATAAGAATTCTCCATTCAATCTTTGAAACCTCCTAAATTGTTCTATTGGAAGTAATTCTGAAAACAAATAATGGTAAATTTTATTATTTACTTAGGTTACTATGTGTGCTAACTTTCTGCATACCTACAAACGAAATTCTCCCTTTTCACCCCCATAAAGGTTGAATTTTCAAAAACGCCTTCTACGTCATAAAAGGAAGTCTTGTGCAAAATGTTGTGGTCCTAGTCCCAGTAGTTTTGGCTGTGCGTTGATATGTCAGTCAGTCAGTTTCTCCTTTTGTTTATATAGATAGATTAGTTAGCTGTGTAGCTTTTTTTACCTAAAAGTAGCCTCAGCAATATTTAATTAACATCTCGCAAGACTCATGTCTCACAAACCACCGAAGGCGCGGCCTTGCGGACGGCGAGCAATGGGTGGCTCGCCGTCCGATCGTCCGGTAACCGTCCAAACCGGGCCTAAGTCGTTGACGGCGCGTACTGTTCCACGCGCGCTTCAAGGATATGTCAGCAACCGTAGGGGCCCAGCAGGGTCGAAGCCTACTGGGGACATGGGTGATGCGAAAGAGATCCCCGGGGCCCTGGAAAAATGGCAAAGAAGGAACAGGAGTGGGTTTTTAGTCAGTAAAAGTATGACACTATCCCCCGCTCCACCTAAGAGCAGGGGATGTCATTAGATGATGATCCCGCCTGAAAAAAAATGTCTCACAAAGAAACAAAATTGAATCTTGTATTCGAAACATTCCTATAAAGAAAATGTAATTTTAACATTGCAGTGAACTTTAAATAAACGAAATTTTTGCTCTGCACCTGTGACATCCTCGCTTTTCAGTGAAATGTGCATAATTATTTGAATATTTTCTCAAAATGTTCGTGTAAAAACTCGGAACAATTTTGTCGAGTTCAGTTATTGTCGTAATTGTAACAATTTCCCAGCTTTTGAAACTGAATTGTTGTTATGAAAGCCTCGTTTGGTTGTGCTTTTGACCATTGTATGTACTTTATTTGTGTTCCCATCTTTCAGAATTTATAAAACAATAGTAGGCGAGGATATTCGGGGAGATTTCTCCAAGTGAAGTTGAGTGGCCGCTTTGATTGTTAGCAAATTGATCTCTAGCGGATTATGTGTTGTAAAATTGGTGTATTTATGTATCTCAAGTGTCTGTTCAACTGAACAATACATGGATTCATTGAAACAAGTCCTATGTCTAGCAATGGGCGTCTTTTGGCTAAAATGATGATAGTGACGATTTATCTATGCTGCACATTTAGGACTTTTTGACAAAGGCAATCGGTACTGTGTCATTTTCACTAGAACGGCCCATAGGTTTAATCATCCAACAACTTCCGCTCTGGGTGAAGCGATAGAGAGTGTCAGACTTTTACTGACTATAACTCAAAACCTCGGAATGCTTGGTTTTCCAGAGCCACGTTAACTATTTCGAATAACTCCGTAGCCCACAATATTCACGCCTGGCAAACTTTGTTACGAGCACAAAGGAGGATGCAGCTTCTTATTCCCTCGACGCATTTCCATTGTCAGTTTTACAATACTCGCGAAAAAAAGAGAGTAGAAGGCTATTGTGAGGGATCGGAGCAAATAATAGGTATATTCGCGCTGGTACTTGAAGGCTTTAAGCCTATTAATAAAATTACTTTTGCATTCTTTCATAACATATGTATATACGGTCTTTCTTCTCATATTAGAAAATCTTTTTTCCTCATATTTCATCCTCAAACTCATCCAACAAATTCCGCTCTGGATGAAGCGATAGAGAGTGTCAGACTTTTACTGGCTATAACTCAAAACCACGGAATACTTGGTTTTCTGGAGCCACGGTAACTATTTCGAATAACTCCGTAGCCCACAATATTCACGCCTGGCAAACTTTGTTACGAGCACAAAGGAGGATGCAGCTTCTTATTCCTTCGACGCATTTCCATTGTCAGTTTTACAATACTCGCGAAAAAAAGAGAGTAGAAGGCTATTGTGAGGGATCGGAGCAAATAATGGGTATATTCGCGCTGGTACTTGTAGGCTTTAAGCCTATTAATAATAAAATTACTTTTGCATTCTTTCATAATTTGCGTATATACGGTCAGCTGTCAATTCTTCGAAAGTCTTTTTTCCTCATATTAAATATATTTAACATAATTATGCGCACGAACTCAAACTCAAAGCGTTTATTTTAAATAAACTATTTACAGGCACTTTTGAATTGTCAGTCTCAAAAAAGTGAAGCTTGCACGGTCCAAAGTGTAGATCTCTATGGAGAAGAACGTGTATGTCATTCTTGATTATTTTAGGACTAGCTAACCCTGCGAGCTTCGTACCGTCTAACAGTCAATGAATGTAGTATATATCTTTCGATATAGTCAACCGATTGCGATGAAACAAAGCCTAAATAATATATCAAGTTACACACAGTGTTAATGTATAAAAGTTATTTACATTGATTTCGTACATTTTACGTGAATCGCACACAACTAAAAACTACAGTTTTATTATATGTATAGATAAAAAAATATCTATTTCAACAATAGCTAGCCTCGATTCAGCAGCGATCCTGAACATACTACTCTATAACTGCTCAATGAAATGGAGAAACTACTTTCGAACAAAACTTTGCCTACAAGCTTTAATCAGTCGCCATTAAAATTATTAATTACCATCAGTATATACGTTTAGTGCTATTTAACCAGCCCGGTCAGTTGAAAACAGCGGAGTTATCTATGGAAACTTGCTAATGCTTGTTTAATTAAAGTTGTTTGATACCGTGCCAAATTATTATCGGGACACCGGGCCGGAGGGAGAGGTTGAGACTAACCTCCTTATTTCCCTCTCCATTTACATCGTAAGGAGGAGACTATACTGGGTTATATTAAAGTAACTGGCAAACCTTTATGGGAGCTATGGGGGCCCAGTGGTAACGGCCCTGGGTTACGAGTGGTATCTAGGCGTATTACTATTTTGTTAGTTTTTTAGGGTTCCGTACCTCAAAAGGAAAAAAACGGAACCCTTACAGGATCACTTTGTTGTCCGTCCGTCTGTCTGTCTGTCAAGACCATTTATCTCAGAAACGCATGGAGGCATCGAGGTTAAAATTAAAACCGTATACTCAAGTCTGCGGTCCCTTGAAGCGGTGAAAAAATCTAACTTCTAAGTTAACGGGAAAAAAAGATACGGACGTTTATGTTGCAAAAAACGTACATTTCAACACTCTCAAAGGAATCAAAATTCATAGTGTACTTCCCGTTGACCCAGAATCCTGAAATTCGGCATAAAGTAATATCTTATAGTATATATAGGTACAGGAATAAATCTGAAACCTGTAAATTTGTAGTTACGTCACAAAAAAAACTTTTTTTTACAATTCGGAAAAATCTTCGTAAATCTTCATAGGTAAGTTTGAACCCTCAGTGCACTAGTCTGACTAGCACTTGCCCTGTTTATAATGTGTGTACATATAATCTTACATTTAAGCTGTGTTTATATACCAATATTGTTTTAGTAGTCTGTAATATTAAACAAACTAATAATTTACCAATATTTTTAAGCTATTTACTGTGGTAGAACACGGAGATACTTAAATATTTGTAACACCAAAAATGTATCTGTGTCCAAAAACAAACTTACATATTTGATTTAATTACTTTGTATAATTTATCTCATCAACACTGCTCTCAAAACGGTGAATGAAAAAATCGCGAGGAAACCGGCATGTCCTAGAATCAAAAATTCGAAAACATGTGACTTCCAAAAAACCGCACTGGGCCCGTGTGGTGGATTACGACCCATTCTCTCTTCTAGAGAGGAGGCCTGCGTCCCAGTAGTGGGAACATTATAAAGATGATTATGTATGTTCTTTTTATAGTATATACAAATAAAAGATTTTCCAAAATTCTTTCCCAAATGGAATGAAATGGAAAAAAAAAATAAAAAAAAATGAAATCAAAAATTGTATGGAGAAACCTACTTTTACGGGAACGAAGCCCCGTGGCATAAGCTAGTAGTATATCTTCATAAATCTATAAAAACCTCTATGGAACCTATAAGAAAACCAACCTCTTTGCTTTCCTATCTCCATGTTTATCTGCCTGAGTGCTGCCAGCTTCTTGTTGTGTTCAGATGATTTAGTTCAAAAGATGCAAAGTGCTTTTGCGTCGTTACAAGGATGTGAGTAACAAATTGGATTTTCTCGGAGATTGTGTAGAGTGAGCGAGTAAAACGGATTATTTGGTTACGTGAAGTTGATGTATTATTATTATTATTTATCCTCTATTTTATCAGTAGTGGTGGCTCAGGGGTAACGGCCCCGACTACCAGTTTTTGGAATCGAAAATACCAGATTCGAACCCAGCCAAGCGCATTACTTTGTGTAAAGCTATTTCATTACCACTACTCTTAAAACAGATAAGGAAAATATGGTGAGGTAAGCAGCATGTCCTAGAACAAAAACTTTGAAGACATGTTATGACTTCCACCAATCTACACTGGGCCCGCGTGGTGAATTACAGACCATTCCCTCTCCTAGAGAGAAGGCCTGAGTTCCAGCAGTGGAAACATTATAAACGCTTCTTAGTCCGCGACGCGCGCGCTTGCCGATCGGTAGTGTCGTGTCCTTGAAAATGGCTTCTAATGTGGTAAAGTGTAACTCGTGCAATGTTGTTATAAACGAAGTGCTTGCGTTTATATGCAATAAGATGGATGTTATGGATGAAGAAAGCATTAGTCGCATATGCAAAAGTGCTTTTTCGGAGTCTGATATCGAAAATGCTAAAGATCTGCTTTTTCATTCTATTCCGACGGTAAAGCGGAAAAAAATAAGGAAGAGGGACGGCAAAACGCTTCGAAACATTGATGATATACTCTGTTTATTAAAGGAAACTGACCCGGAAGAAATCCCAACCTTCGTGGCTCGAGACCTGCAGAAACTTCCACCTGTTCTATTCGACCATGTCGATGTTACAAGGTTGTTGAAAGATTTACTGAAACTTCAAAATGAAATGACTCAGATAAAGGAACAATATGCTACTATTGACCAGTTACAACAGTTAAAATTGGATCTTGAGT
The DNA here is from genome assembly GCA_949316375.1 of Mythimna vitellina. Taxonomy (NCBI): domain Eukaryota; kingdom Metazoa; phylum Arthropoda; class Insecta; order Lepidoptera; family Noctuidae; genus Mythimna; species Mythimna vitellina. The sequence continues at coordinate 20,439,233 of OX438692.1, forward strand.
CGTTAAAAAATACGTCATTAGTAAATTTTTTTCCGTGTACTATGAACACAAAACAAGGCGCTTCGGGGATTGACGGCTATGAAGAGGGGAGTAGTGGTCCTGTTGGATTGCCACCAATATGTGTGACCGAAGGAAATAAATTCAAATCTCCATCTGCGACTTTAGTTGATAAAGAGGGTAGTTGTAAAACACCGCAACCGGTACGTGCGAAACAGAGCGGCCGGCCCGAAGCGAGGTCCGAAGTCCGCGAGGCGGCCATCCTTCGACCGCAGACGAGTCGAACATCCACGAACGTAGCCGAGTGTGCGCCAACGCAAGCGCCTCGATTGTTTACATCGCCGACGGGACACACGAGCGCTCCGAATGTACAACACGTCGCCTCACAAAAACAAAGATGTTTTGCTGATATTGTACGTGATGGGCAATGGAAAACGGAACGTAATGATGAAGAATGGATCGAGGTACAGAGGAAGAGATACAGGAATCGTTTTATTGGAAACAGGGGGAAGGCTGTGATAGATCCCGCAGTGAAATTCAAAGCGGCCGATATACAAATTCCAATGTATATTTATTACGTGGCGAAGGAAGTGACTGTGAGTGATATAGTAAACTATATTAGAGATAAATGTAATATTACCGTTACACTTGAAAAAATGAATATGAAATTGGAAAAAGATTATAATGCTTATAAAATATTTGTCCCAAAATATAAGTTGGACATGTTCATGGAATCAGACTTTTGGCCAGAAGGAATAGCTTTTCGTCGTTTTATAAACTTCGATCGGCAGATTAAAGGCAGAGAAGAAATTCTGAAAAAGAATGTTGTTAACTCTAATCATGATGGGTTCAACTAAATTAGTAAGTTACAATTGTAAAAGTGTGACTCGTTCTGTAGAATGCATAAGACGGCTTTGCAAGACGGCAGATATAATTGCCTTACAGGAAACTTGGCTACTACCCCATGACATTCCGTACCTTGGCAGCATCGACAGCGACTTTGGTTTCGTCGGTAGCTCGGCTGTGGATACTTCTGCGGGCATCCTTCGTGGTAGACCGTTTGGAGGAGTGGCTATCTTGTGGAGAAAGAGTGCGTTCCCCACAGTATCAGTGATAACATGTTCTAGTGTGCGTCTGGTAGCAGTAAAAGTCGAACTCAGTGATCGTGCTATTATCATTTTTTCGGTGTATATGCCTACTGATTCAACAGATAATTTGATAGAATTTACCGATTGCTTATGTGAAATTAACGCAATAATAGAAAGTAATAATGTGGAATCTGTGTTTATATTGGGTGATTTCAACGCACATCCAGGTGAGCTTTTTGACGTTGAACTAAAAAATTTTTGTGACGATCAGCTGTGGTCGTGTGTTGACAGGGAACTATTGCCGTCGGATACATATACTTTTGTAAGCGACGCGCATGGGACGCGGCGCTGGCTAGATCACTGTGTTGTGACTAGTGCCGCGCGGCTTACCGTTGTGAGTGCGTCAGTTCTTTATGACATTTACTGGTCTGACCACTACCCTGTTCTACTGGAGTGTGATTTTACCCTAATTAAACCTAAAATAATGCCAACTAATTTTAGTAAAAATCTAGTGGCCTGGGGTGAGAGGACCCAAAGTCAAATTTATGAATATAATAAACTTTGTCATAATAAACTGAAAAATGTTGATTTTCCGGCGGAGATGAGTAGTTGTGCCGATAAAATGTGTTCTAATGTAAAACATAGGCATTGTTTAGATAAATTATACGATGATATTGTGAGTATATTAACATATGCGTCTAGATGTTCAGCAATTGTTAAACGGAAACGTAAGAAATGTAGCATAGCTGGGTGGAACAGATACGTCAGGGAGGCTCATGCGAAGGCCAGGCTTTGTTATCGGACATGGGTGATAAATGGAAAACCATCTGTTGGAAATATTTATGATGAAATGTACGAATCCAAGAAGCTTTTTAAGTCAAAATTAAAGTGGTGTCAGAAAAACGAGCAAAAAATTAAAATGGAAATCATTGCAGACCACCACTGTAAGAAGGATTTTAAAGGTTTCTGGAAAAAGACGAAGCAATTGAATCCGAAGCCTGGTCATCCTGTGAGTGTTGCTGGCGTGCATGAACCACAAATGATTGCCAATCTTTTTCAGCAAGTATTTAAAGTGGAGTCTCCTTTGGGTACGACGTCGCAGATGATCGATGTTGACTGCAGTGCTGGAGACCTTAAAGTTAGGTTTACAGCCAAAAATGTAGCGCACATTATTGAAGGTATGGTAAGAGGTAAATCTCCTGGTCACGACAGTCTCAGCATCGAGCATCTGCAAAATGCAGGCTGTCACTTGCCGAGGGTTTTGGCTATGTTTTTTAATCTTTGTGTTAGTCACTCTTACTTACCTGATAATTTAATGTACACTGTTGTGGTACCAATAGCTAAGAATAAAACTGGAGATACTTCTGATGTGCTAAATTATAGACCAATCTCATTAGCCTCGGTTATAGCAAAAGTACTGGATAGTCTGCTTGACCAGCAACTGAGCAGGAATATCAAGCTCCATGACGCGCAATTCGGATTTAGATCTGGTTTGTCTACGGAAACTGCAATCATGTGTCTTAAGCAGACTGTACAATATTACAGTGATCGAAAGACTCCTGTCTATGCATGCTTCCTGGATCTCTCAAAAGCTTTCGATCTGGTGTCGTATGACAAGCTATGGGAGAAGCTGCAGACTGAGACAGATTGCAGTCCGGAAGTTATTTCTATTTTTAGATATTGGTACGACAATCAGAAAAATTGTGTCAAATGGGCAGGCTCTTTCTCGGATGAGTATAGGTTGCAGTGCGGGGTGAGGCAGGGTGGTCTGACCTCACCTAAGCTCTTCAACCTGTACATAAACCGACTCGTCGGTGAGCTCAGCAGTGCCAATGTCGGGTGCTATATAGACGGGGTATGTGTCAACAATATCAGCTACGCAGATGACATGGTACTGCTGAGTCCATCGATAGGTGGATTGCGTAAGTTGGTTCGAATGTGTGAGTCTTATGCGGAGGCCCATGGGCTCAGATACAACGCTAAGAAAAGTGAATTGTTAGTCTTTAAAGGGCGTGGTAAAAGTTATGTAACTGTACCCTCAGTCACCTTAGCTGGTACTGTTTTAAACAGAGTCACACAGTTTAAGTATCTGGGCCACTGGGTTTCCGAAGACCTTAGAGATAACACGGATATTGAGAGAGCACGTAGGGCGTTGGCTGTCCGGTGTAATATGTTGGCCCGCAGGTTTGCACATAGCAGTAATCAAGTGAAAGTTACGCTTTTTAAGTCTTACTGCCAAACACTTTACACGTGCAGCTTGTGGGCTAACTACACGCTGGGAGCATATAGCGCCTTACGTGTTCAATACAATAACGCGTTCAGGGTGTTGCTGGGATTACCACGGTTCTGCAGTGCCTCCGCCATGTTCGCAGAAGCGCACACTGATGGCTTTCATGCCCTTATTAGGAAGCAATGTGCGTCACTGATGAGCCGTGTTAGGACCAGTAACAACAATATTGTGAACGTGTTTGCGGACAGGTGGGACTCTCCATTGCTACACCATTGGATACGCTTGCACGCTACACGGTGAGTACTGGACGGTTCCCCTCACCGCACTGAATGTGTGTAGTTTTTTTTTTTTTTTGTTTTGTATATGTTTCTGTTTGGTTAATGTACTGTGAACTGTTTTCTTATTTTTTCCGTTGTGTTTTGTGTTTAATATTGTGTGTGTTTTATAAAGCTGTATGTGTTACCTATGGACGGAAAGGTCCGAAATAAATGTTTATTATTATTATTATTATTATGCCATCATCATCTTCCTGCTCTTGTCCCGTCTTATTCGGGATCGGCGCAACATGTTTTTTTTTATCCATTCTATCCTGTCAACCGTCACGCTATCTCTAATATCATTTATACTATGCTTTTTTTATATTCTTCCTATTGGCAGTCTGTCTTGCCTCTTAGCGGAGGAACCTTCAATGCCCGAGGACAGATGTGGGTAGAAATGGGAAAGGGAAGCCATCGCCCAGCAGTAGGACGTAATGGGCTAATTAGATTAGATTAAGCTGTCCGTCATAGATTATTTTTATATATTTCTCACACCCGTCGATTATTTGTCTTCTGCCGGCGACTTCGGCATCGTGAAAGTAGATAATCATCCCAAGGGAACATACTTCCAGGCTAAAAAGCCTAGCCTATGGCCTAATCCAGGACGTGGTCTACCCGTCTGCCAAATTCTATCAGCCGTTAGAGCGTGAAGAAGTAACAAACACACACACACACACATTGTCGCCAGTTATATAATGAGTAGCTTCTGCCAATGGTTTCGTTCGCTTGGCAGGAGAAAATATATGCCTATGTCAGTCAGTGATAACGTACCAATCTAATGGTGAAAGAATTTTTATAATCGGTCCAGTAGTTTTCAGTTTAATGATTACAAACAAAAATACAAATCTTTTCTCTTTTTGATATTATAGTATAGACCAGCCCCTACCCAAGTTACAACCGTTTAGTTTCGATTCTCTTTTCGTCGATTGCCTCGAGTCGGCAACGCCTCCGATTCCTTTTTTCTGACCACGTGACTGAGCGTTGTGACGACGTCATTCCCATAAATTTGAAGTTTTCTACTTGCGTAACGAACATTATCCTTTTGGACACTTGCGGCCCATTTACGACTTTGCTGCTGTGAGCGGTAGCTAAGCGCCAGGCGGCAAACGGCAAGAACAAAAGTATGAAAATTTTTAAAGCACACCACGAGACGCCGCTTATAGTGCCCGGCGCCCGCTTACCGATGCCGCCCCGCTCGCCGCGCCACTCGCCGCTAAGACCGAAATCGTAAACAGGCCGTTTCCAACCAACGAGCTGGAAGAACTGTTGGAAATGACAACCGACCGCACATTAAAATTAAAAGTTTCAGAAACTCATTCAGAGCATTTTTGGCTTTGTGAATTTTATGGAATGCAATACTTTTGCCATTTGCAGGAACCTACTTAGGATTTTGTTGATTAATAATTATATAAAGAAATGTTTTTTTTTCATTTATGGTGTTTTTTTTTTTATTTTTTTCATTGTTTTTTTTTTCGGTGGGAAAATCAGCTTATGACTACCCCCGCTCTTGGGCGGGGCGGGAGATAGTGTCAAACTTTTACTGACTAAAAACCCACTCCTGTACCTTCGTCGCCTTTCGTACCGGGGCCGAGTCTTCCTTTCAGAATCAGACCCTTGGCCCCAGTAGGCTTCGACCCTGCTAGGCTCCTACAGTTGCTGACATCTCGTTGAGGCGCGCGTGAAACAGTACGCGCCTTCGACGACTTGGGCTCTGTCCGGACGGTTACCGGACGGTCGGACGGCGATTATGGTGTGCCTCCAAAATTTTCCAATTTCTTAGGTATACCTTGAACACAATGAGTTTGCGAAACACGTACTGGTATAGACTGTTTAGAGAGCTACACTCACCCTTCTTGCACCAAAGAGGATTGAGTGAATGGAGTGATTAAAATATAATTCAATGCGTATGTTTTTTGTGTGTAGTATAGACTAGTGTAGATATTAATGTAATGTGATTTTGTGTGCATTTACTGTCACAAGTTAAGTATAGGAGGTATATCAACATATACGCAATTCTGGTACAAGTAGAAGGATTAAACTTGTAAGTTTTTATTTATTTGTTCGTAAAAATCTTCTCTGGTCGTATTGATCCATTTATAATATGAAACGCACACTTTTCCTGTAACAAATAAACTATTTCTTTCTTTTCTCTTAAAGTATTTAGCTAACAATGAGCCCCATAACAACTGCATGCCAAACAATAATTTGTGCATTCATTAAGTTGGTCTGATAGCACCAGTAATAGCCATATTACAACTCAAAAGTTAATTTCAAGAACCCCAGCCAAATAGGTCGAGTGTAGTAAAAATTGGCAAAGATGCTTGGCCGAGATTCGCTGAATAAGTGACGCTGCACTTAAGGGTGCGTTGACACTAGTTCACGCTCGTAGAATAGTAGTAGAGAGATCCTTTACTATCTGTATCTATATATAAAAGCCAAAACTTCTGGGACTAGAAGCTCGAAATTTTACGCAAGGTTACCTTTTATGATATAGCCGAGCACAGTGAGAGGATGTTCCAAAATTCACCCTTTAAGGAGATAAAAGGGGGTCAAAAGTTTGTATGGAGAAACCAACTTACACGGAGGCGAAGCCGCTGGCAGAAGCTAGTATAGGTATATGAGAAGAAACTGACTGACTGACATATCAAAGCAAAGCCGCAATGACTGGGACTAGGAATGTGAAATTTTGTACAAAGTTTCCGTTTATGACGTTGACGAGCACTAAGAGAGACCTTACAGCCACTAGACGTCTAATAACAGGCGACGTTGCCTATCAGCATATATGATTATAGATCTGATGTCTCGACCAATTAGAACGCAGTACCCGCTCCACCGTACCAATCAGAACCAATCAAAACGTAGTATCCCGCTCCCCGTACCTCGGCTAATTGACAAGAATGGTTTTGGTGCGCTAGTTCAAGCATGAGGCGTCTAGAGGCTGTAAGGTCGTTGGGTGCAACCTACTTTCACGCGGGTGAAGCCAATGGCAGCAGCTAGTTATTTATACAATACTAGCTTTTGTCCACGTCTTTTTCTGCGTGGATATTGATTATTGCGGACGCGACGTCGAAATCATCAGATAAAAATTAGTCCATGTTCAATTTTACACCATACCAAATTTCATTAAAATCGGTTAAGTAGTTTAACGGTGTAGGATTTTTGGAGGTGAAAAATCATTTTATGACGTCTCCCGCTTTAGGGTAGAGCGAGAGGGTGTGCTTGCCTTTTGATTTCCTTATGAGAGGAAGTATGGATTAGTCATAAAAATACAAATTGTAGAAACTTTTTCTGTATTTCTTTTAATAGCGTACATGGCAGCAAGTACTGCAACAGTTTTTCCTTGCTCTGATCTGTGACTTGTGACATGTGACAGCTACAGTGACAGCTGACTGGCGTGCACCAACCTAACAAAAACATAAGCACGTCAATCAGTGTGTACACGGGCTAAGGGCTGGCAGAGTTCGTGACGACACGACTTTACCAGAGTAAATCAGTGACAATCAGATCAGTGTCAATCTCAGAAGATTGACGCTGATCGTCTGATGAACAGACTTCTGACATGTTCTTCTCATTCCTTTGTTTATTCATGGATTTTTATGGGGCTTTACGGAATTGATAAAATCTAGATAGCATAGCATAGTCGGCCTTATAATGTTCCCACTGTTGGGACTCAGGCCTCCTCTCAAAGAGAGGGAATGGGCCGTAATCCACCACGCGGGCCCAGTGCGGGTTGGTGGATGTCACATGTCTTCGAATTTTTGGTTCTAGGACATGCCGGTTTCCTCACGATGTTTTCCTTCATCGTTTTGAGAGCGATGGTGACGAAATAAATTACACAAAGTAATGCGCCTGGTTGGGTTTGAACCCGCGACCTACAACTCGTAAGTCGGGGCCGTTACCACTCGGCCACCACTGCTCTACTCGGCCACCACTGCTCTACATCAAAAAATCTACATAATTTATTATAACCTGTGCTATGAAACTTGTAGTAATAAGGATCGGAGTTAATAAAAAGGCTTATGCATACTACTGTCGTACATTAATTATAGAAATAAAACTTAATTACTCGTGCCTTTCGACCTGAACGCTGTTTTTATTTTCTTGACCATGGATACAAGGTCCTTTAGTCAGAATAATAAAGACTACTTTATGGAGTTTCTTGCCGGTTCTTCTCCATAGGAAACAACCAATTTGAAACCGAGCACTAGCTTCTGACGTTTTATAAGTGCCCATATAGGCCTATGTGAAATAAAAAACTTTTGATTTTGACTTATGAATTTAACTACATATAAAAAACTTTTTACAAAATAAAGATAACCGACTTCACTAAAAAAAACACTAAAAGAATCAAAATAACTTTAATTTCGGAAGTCGGTGTTTCTCGGTATTATTTGTATCTTATTTAACACCGACTTCCGAAATTAAAGTTATTTTGATTCTTTTAGTGTTTTTTTTTAGTGAAGTCGGTTATCTTTTTTTTGTAAAAAGTTTTTTATTTCACACTTTTTAGTTGGGATACACTTATAAACAGAGTGCCTATTTCACATGACAATTCCAATTAATCCAAACATTAATGAAGTTCTTGTGTCTAACTCCACCTTCCGGCTCCATCATCAGATCAGTTCCATAGTACCTTATAGCCAAAGTGCATTTCATGACAATTCTAATAAGCGCAAACACGGCTAGGTTACATTGATTAATGACGGAGTTCCAATGCCTACCTTCTGGCTCCATCATCATCATCAGATCAATTTGATGATACCATTTTCAACGGAACTATTCAGAACCATTATATTATAGTATTATCATAGTCGCTTAACTATCATTGTGATATCTATGCGAGTATGAAGTTTCGTTGACCATTTCTGATCTTCTTCATCAGTTCCACTTCATCAAATGTTAATGCCTGTAAATACTTAAGTTCTCAATGAAAATACCAAAATCACTATGCAGTTGCCTATAATATTTGAGGAGTTCCCTCAATTTCGCCAAGATTCCATCATCAGATCCTGACTTGGTGACTATGGGACCATTTGGGAAGTATATCCTTTCTAACAAAAAAATAATTTTTCAAATCGGTTGGCAAGCGACGAAGTTATGCGCGAACAAACATAAAAATAAAAAATACAAACATCCGAATTGAGAACTTCCTCCTTTTTTAGAAGTCGGTTAAAAATTTAAACATATTTGTTTATCATTAGAAAATAGATGTATACATTCTAATGATTTTCGTAGTATTTGGCAGCGAATGAGTTAACCTTCTCCTCGGCATACTTCGCGGTACCTCCGCGTCAACACTACAATTAAATTCTCAGTTCTATTTTACCGAGATCGCACCTATTTCAATAGTTTTACATAATGTCCAGTTACACTTGAGATATAAAACTACAACAATTTTACATCACAATATCCACTAGGAATCATTTTGCGGACAATTAAAATAGTCACTGAACTTCACTCGAAGAATTCTCGCTAAAAACTCACAGCCGTCTTAATCTCAGCTTTTTTGAAAATCCGTATTACTGTTTACATTTTTAGGGTTCCGTACCTTAAAAGGAAAAAGGAAACCCTTATAGGATCACTTTGTTGTCTGTCTGTCGAAAGCCTTTTTCTCGAGAACCCATAAAGGTATCGAGTTGAAATTAAAACCATATACTCAAATCTGTGGTTCCTTGAAGCTGTGAAAAAATCAAACTTCTAAGTTAACGAAAAAAAGATACGGCATTTTATGTCGCAAAAAACGTATATTTCGACACTCTCGAGGGAATAAAAATTCATAGGATACTTCCCGTTGACCCAGAATCCTGAAATTTGGCACAAAGCAAGGTAAATTTGAAAACTCTAAATTTATTGTTACGTCACAATAAAAAAAAAATACGTTTCGGAAAAATCTTCAAGACTCCATTCAAGACGACTCGCACATGCCTAGTTTTTTTATTTATAATGTGCCAGTTCTGCTCTTTAAAGGGTTTACCTTTAAAGAGGCACTGATGAAATATGCTCTATAATATATCGGTCATCCTATTTTTAAAGGTCATTCTCGCTGATATAAATTTCTCGACTAAAAGGATCTATTAATTTTACCATACTTTATAAAAAAATATTAAAAAAATATTAGCTGTACATATTTTATTTGCTTTTAATTCATTCGCGATAAATGTGGTCCCTATTTCCAAGGCCAGTAAACACGCCTGTTTAAACAAACATCAATAAACAATATATCAAAGTAAAAAAGCAAACTGGAAAGTCATTATGACGGGGGGCGATATATCACAACGCCTACATTAGGTGGGACAGTGTGGTCACGTCTACCCTTATCAAGCTGTTAATAATTGCCTAAATGCCTCCTACCCGCACCATATACCATTTACACAGTAAATAATAAAACTTGCCGATAGTAATAATGATAAATGAACTGAGAAGGATAAAGAAATTGTGTTAATAAACTACGAGTACCTATTTGTGACTGTGAACAAAGGTTTCTTTGTGAGATAGTTCTTATTTGTCCTTGGAGATAGAGACTTTATTCCCCGTTTTCAGTGATAGATTTGATAATTAATAATAAAAATATAATTATAATAAATAAAAATAAATAAACATGTGGACTCGGCTATCATTGTGCCGATTGTCGTGACCGCCAATGGCCTTATAGCCAAAAGCTTCGACGACCATCTGTCGAAGCTGTCGTTACGCGGTTGGATCAAGGGTCTGATACAGAAGGCAGTACTCCTCGATACGGCTCGCATTGTGAGGACGTTACTGTCTCTGGAGCCCTAACCACCGTTAGCTTGGACCCTGCTCCCGACACCGGCAGACTACTATTTTTTATATTTTTAAATGATTTTTTATATGAATTTGTTAAAAAAATATTTAAAAATGTAATTTATATGTATATTAAATAAATAAAGTGAATAATAATAGCATTTATTCAAAATTCTTTACAGGATAAATTAAGGATTCTATAGTAGGTACAATACAAATGTGTAAAAAATCTGTAATATAGACAAGTTTTCTTACATTATTATATATGTAATACCAAAGCCTTAGCAAGTAGTATAGTCGGCCTTAGCCTAATCCACCACGCGGGCCCAGTGCAGGTTGGTAGATGTCACATGTCTTCGAATTTTTAGTTCTAGGACATGCCGGTTTCCTTACGATGTTTTCCTTCACCGTTTTGAAAGCAGTGGTGATGAATTAAAATTATTCAAAGTAATGCGCTTGGTTGGGTTTGAGCCCGCAACCTACAACTCGTAAGTTACCGTTACTACTCGGCCACCACTGCTTTCCAATATTCTATAATATTAGTGTGATTACAAAACCATAGTCTAACATACGATCAAATTAATCTTTGTATCGCATATTACTCATATTATTCCCCACACATATGCCGTAGTGTTCCGAACCACATCAAAGCTACAACAGAAATTGCTTAACCATTGGAACACTCGACTTGCTTCGCTACATAGCCTTTGTAAGGTGCCTGCACTTGCTAGGAGCCGGCAAAAAACGAGAATTTCTTGCTGGCAACCCCGTGGTTTTATTTTATTTTAAAATACTTCGTAACTTCTACTAGGAAGGAAGTTTTATTCGATTGTTCTTGAGGAAGAGGTATTGAAAATAATAGCGGGTACAAATAAAGGTGAGCTTCTTAATGGGTTCGTTTCTTTTTATTTTTTGAGAAACGATTTTTAATCTCAGACTATGAATAGTGTAGTAGTAGTAGTGTGTGTTGTGTAGTGTGTGTGTGTGTAGTGTGTGTGTGTGTAGTGTGTATGTGTGTGTAAGATAAAAAAATTGTTTTTATAACAACTACCACATAGTTTTCTGGCATTTTTGATGGACTGGACCTGTTTGGTGCAGCCGTGAGACACACAATGTTACAGTTCTTTTTTACAAGTTTTTGTTTAGTTTCACCTGTCCCGATGTTTTTTGTCTGTAATCAAATCTTGCAAATTAAATTTGGTCCACTTCCCGGTTACCGATTGAGCTGAAATTTTGCATGCATGTATAAATCAGATGATAATGCAAAATTATTATGACTCAAACACACCTTCAGGTTCCATCATCAGATCAGCTACATTCTGATGACGGAACCGGAAGGTGGGCATAGTAACTCACATAACCCTATCGTGTTTGAGGTTTTTGGAATGGTCTCGATGAGTATTAATTATATAGGTATATACAGCGCTATAAAAGCTTGCTATGAAAAAATGTTTTTCATTGAAAACTTGTTTAATCCTACATGTTGTTTTTACACTGTATGTGTCTGAAAAATAAAATATTTGTCTTTCTTTTTTTTCATTTATTTGTTTTCGTATTTTAAGCCGAAAGCCGAAAGCCGAAATCCACTGCTGGATATAGTTTTTATGCTAAAATATTGATATGTGCGAGTACCTACTTCTACATTGTTGTAGCGATCATTCCAAATGTCTTGACAAATATTTTGCCACGTCGATAGTGTTAGCGTTGGCGCCTCGTAAGGCGCCACGTTTTTTGCGTCCTTGGAGCTCAAAGGGACCCAACTGGGTTTTAGCTAGTAAGAGTCTGAGATGCCCTCTCGATCTCTCGTTCAGGCATGTTTTGGCCCCAACTAGTTCCATTACAACAAAACGTGTCGTCGCCCCGCGCTTAAAAAGTCCTTAGTGGACGGCGAGCTACCCATTGAGAGGCTCGTTAGTCTAGTGGTCAGTGGGCCTGACTGCTGGAGCTCGTGGGTTCGATTCCCACCCAGGACAAATATATATGTGTTGTGCAAGATCGTATGTTCTGTGTCTGGGTGTAATTTATATCTAACTAGCTGACTCGGCGAACTTCATACCGCCTAACAGTTAATGAATGTAGTATATTTTTCGCGAAAAAAAACCTAAGTAATGTGTCAAATTACACACAATTTTATTATATAAAAGGTATCTACATCGATTTCGTACATTTTACGTGATGCGCGCACAACAAAAAGCTCTACAGATTTATTACATGTATACTGTATAGATATAGATTTATCTATATTTAGAAATATATAAGTATATTTCTCAGTTGTCAAGTACTCATACCACAAGCTCTGCTTAATTTGGGACTAAAAGACGTCGTGGAAAAAATTGTGGAATCTTATCAATTACAATAAGAGATGATGCATTAATTGGGATACAGCTCCACAATCGCACTGTGACAAATGCAGGAACCTACTAATGTACCTGGTCCAGAACCGAAATTTTTCAAGCAAAATTTGATATTTCTAAGCTAGCTTAGAATATTTAAGACGCAAAATAAAAATATCGTTTAAACTGTAAAACCTCTTCGTGCTCGAGCATCGTGAAAAGACAAACTTAAACAAAGACGAATAAATGTAAACCGTCCTTTTTAAACAACCTCAGCATATTTACTTTGCTCAGTAATAAAACCTAGTAGACAACTGTGGCTATAATTTATATGAGCAATTGTCCAAGGTTCTCGCGCGGCGGCAAAAAATGATGCATTTCCCGTCGGTCGTAGAAACGAACCAAAATGAAAGAAAAGAGCAAGAGCGGTCTTCCATCTCTTTCATTTCAGCCACCTATTTCCGTTAGCTCCTTTCATGAAGTCCTTTAGTAGGGAAAGCATTTGCAAGTTTAATGGGGACGGTCTGATGGAGGAAAGTCTTCACTTAGCAACAGCCCCTAAAATGCGGAGCGATAATGTCGCTTTAAAAGTTTGAGTTTTCAAAAGGCGACGAAATAGCTTTCAGCGTTGTTGATTTAGATGCTACTCAAGCTTAAATACCGGCTGGTGAATAAGTTTTGTCGTCCTTAAAGCCTGTATTTTTTGTTTCCTAAAAAAAACGTCGTCTCAAACTAGGAATTACACCTGTGTCGTGAATGCGTTCATGTGACACCCGGAACAATTATCTGTAGGTCATAAAAATACCTAAACAATATGTAACATATATCATCATCAGCATCATTTCAGCTGAAAGACGTACTGATGGATATAGGCCTCTTCAATTGTCGCCACATCGAACGGTCCTGTGTAACATACATGTAATAACATTCCACAACTATCACACACAACGCCGTCTAGTCCCAAGCTAAACAGAGCTTGTGTTATGAGTCTGAGAGCTAGACAACTAATAAACATACTTATATATTTCTAAATACATACATATTATAAATAAATTACACACAGACACAGAACAAATGATCGTGCTCATCACACAAACGTTTGTTCTGGGTGGGAATCGAACCCACTATCTCCGGCATAGCAGTGAGGGCTACTAACCACTAGATCAACAGGCCAGACAATATATAGGTATTTAATTTAAATACGCATATCCTGAAAGTAGTACGTTCAAAATCAGCTTCTGAATCGATCTCGGCTATTTTTAAAATACTTAGGTAATTTTTTATTCAAAAATAATCAAGAATTAGGATAAAATAATTACGAGTACCTGATAAATCTTGATTGCGTTACTAGTGTGTTTGTGTGTGCGTGCGTAGATACCAATACCGATGAGCTATCGGTGTAGTGCATCGATGCCCATATATTGTACTAGTTCCTGTCAGCGGCTTCACCCGCGTGAAAATAAGTTTATCCATACAAACTTTTCCTGGTTTACCCCTCAAGGGTAGAGTTTCGTAAAATCCATTCTTAGCCAATGTCTTTACCCTATAAGGAACCTACTGCCAAATTTTAAGTTAGTAGGTGTTATAGTTTCAGATATTTTGTGATTAATCAATGAGTGGTATTTCGCTTTCATATAATTATATAGATGTTCCATGCGAGAATAAAAGTCGCGACAAGTAGTGCACTCAATCGCTTAACCATTACGCCAACCGTGCCATCAATTTCATTTACTGGTTGCGAACACTAAACAGAAATACCAAATCAAAGCAAGAAATTCTAAGCGAGTTGCGATTTTTTTTGGATTTGCTCCTTGCTTTTTGCTACAAAAACTCTACAGCTCGGTTGCACAAGATGAATTCATCAGAGCTGGTTAATGAATGGTAGAAAAACTGTTGAATTGAAAATTCCGTCGAGTCAGTAGCTATGGTCGCTGAGGGATGGCTGAGCGTCCCTTTTTAAGTTATAAATTATAAATTTTGCGCCTCGTGCATTTTAAATAGGATTATTTTTGAGAATTTTAGGGTACATGATGAATGAGGAAGCGTTGAGATATTCATTGTGTATTCAAATAAGTCTATCTTTTAAATCTATATATATATATAACGGTGTTAAATAACGAAGAGACAAAACTATTATAGAAACACCAAGAAATTAAAATCCGCTTAGGAGCTGAATTTAGAAAAAATCCTTTCTTAGTGCTCGCCTACGTCACAAAAAGAACCCTTGTGCAAAATTTCACGCTCCTAGTCCCAGTAGTTTCGGCTGTGCGTTGATATGTCAGTCAGTCAGTTCCTCCTTTTTTATATGTAGATAAATAGTAAAATAAATAAATTATTAGTTTTTTCAAAAATACCTTCAAAATACGGTTTACGTGGTGTTAAAGTTTTTATGAAAACATTCTCGCAAATGAAGTCACTATCATAGTACTAGTTCTCTTATACTACTGTTCAGTGAATACTAGAGTAGCGCAGTTTCCTATCTCGCACTAAATCCTATGTAGCTACCCTGCGGCTGCATTCAGCTCGTAATAATGAGCAGGCAGTTAGAACTCAAGCGAGGTGCTCTATTTTCTTCAGCGATTGTTTAATTAAACCTACTCAATGCAGCAACGGTACAAAGTTCTTCGTTACATTGAACAAATAGCAATCGAAACTGCGCTATAACAAACTATTTAAATGATACAAGCGCAAAAACATCGATTTGAACTCGCGCATTGAGAGTTCCGTACAAATTAAAGCTTGGGATCGCAAAATATAATCAATTATTTTGTCAAGTTACTACAAAATGGTCTTCGATTTTTTTGTTTTAGCTTTGCTACTTAGTGATGTTTCTTGCCAAACAAGATTCTAGGTCCCTTAAAGGTTTTGATTCCTTTACGAGCGTGAAAATATGCGCTATGAACTGAGCATAAACGATCTTATTTTTAGATATCATTGACTTTGAAGTCTGATATTTCCACTGCTCTAAAGGGTAGCAAACTTGAATATTTGATATTAATTCCACCTAGATAAGTATTGCCCCAACCGCCGCCGGGATTTCGATCCCGATTTCCAGCCACCGTAGGCGCGGGCTTGCGGACGGCGAGCAATGGGTGGCTCGCCGTCCGACCGTCCGATAACCGTCCGAACTGAGTCCAAGTCGTCGACGGCGCGTAATGTTCCACGCGCGCCTCAGGGCGATGTCGGCAAATCGTAGGGGCCCAGCAGGGTCGAAGCCTACTGGGACCACTGGTAGTGTGAAAGTGAAATCCGGGGCCCTGGGACGAAGGCAAAGAAGGAACCGGAGTGGGTTTTTAGTCAGTAAAATTCTGACACTATCTCTCGCTCCGCCCAAGAGCGAGATTTGTCATAAGATTATTTTCGCACCCAAAGAAAAAAGCTAGATAAGTATCAGGAACCCTTGGACCTCCTAAACGTTCTTGAATAACCGGGTCTCGACCTACGGAAAAAAAAGTGATCCTATAAGGGTTTTATTTTTACTGATTGATAAACAGAACCCTAAAAATAAGAAATCCGATATAAGGAAAACAGAGAACATCAACTTATAAGAAAATGGGATAGACGTTTTTTACCTGCTTTGGAATCACTAGGGATAAAATCTTCCAGGAATTCGTCGATTACGTATTTACATCTAAATATTTTTGTGTAAAACCATGGGGCGTATGAAAGCCGCTCATCTTGGGACATAAAAGGTGACCTCCCTTTGCGTCCTCACCCCCTTCGTCGGCCTCCTGGCACAATGAAACACGTTGTTTGAAAGTAGGCTAACGTCAAAAGAGTTAGGTACATTCAACTACATAAGTCTTCTCTGGGTTTGTAACGCATGAGATCTACCTACTGTGGCTTATTTTCAGATTTAACCGATTTCATAAAGGAAGAAGTTATCAATTCGGATGTTTATATTTTTTTATATATGTTTCGGAATAACTCCGACTATACAGAATTCAGGTTTCTTTGTTTTGTATTTTCTGTAATATTTATAACCATTTTTGTAAAAAATCTAAGAAAACTCGCATTATTTTTAATATGATTTCTACCGTGGAAACAGTGTGTCTTAAACGGTATGCAATATTGATGATGTATACGGACTTATAACTGCTACATGTATAAAAATACAAAACACAAAGAAACCAATATCATCTTCCTGCCCTTATCCCGTATTATTTGGGGTCGGCGCAACACGTTTTTTTTTTCCACTCTGCCCTGTTACTCGTCATGCTATCACTAACTTCCTTTTCTTTCATATCACTCTTCACACAATCCATCCATCTTTTCTTTGGTCTCCCTCTTCCTCTCCATCCATCCACATGTAAACTCACAACTCTTTTAGTAACATGCGTTTCATTCCTCCTCTTCACATGACCATACCAAGACAAACGATTCCCTTTCAACTTTTCAGTCACTGGCGCCACTTTCAAACTTCCCCTAATATATTCATTTCTCACTTTATCCATTCTCGTCACACCACACATCCATCTTAACATTCTCATCTCCGCTACATGCAATCTTTTTTCATCCGTCTTTTTCACAGCCCAACATTCCGATCCATACAGTATGACAGGCCTTATCACGGACTTGTAGATTTTACCCTTCAACTTGAGGGGCATCCGTGGGTCACAAGTTGTTCCCGTGACCTGTCTCCATTTCATCCATCCTGCGTTGATCCGATGTGTTACGTCCCGGTCTACCTCACCATTCCCTTGGATGAGTGACCCGAGGTACCGAAAGTCAGAGCAGATCGGTATGGGCGAATAAATATCTAATTTTTTTTTTTAAATAACGTACCTTTAATATAAAGTTTATTTGAACTTATAATTCCAAGTCAATCCAAAGATATAACACTTCAAAGCAACCGTTTTAAAAAACGGGTAAAAGACCTATTATAAAGGAAACAAGTGGTCCTTTAACACAAAGGGCAACTGAAGGAACATAAGTGTGATTTTACTCAATAAAAGTCAGACACGATGGAGCGAGGGAAGTAATTAGATGATTTCCCACGTTAAAACAAAAAAAAAACCAAAAACCTCAAAGGTTTTAACTGTGGAACACCACAAGTAAACAAAGAAAAATAAAACTCTTATTTCCAAAAAACTACAACCGACTTCAAACATAAATTAAAAAACGCAAAATAACTTTAATTTCGGAAGTCGGTGTCAAAAAAGGAAGAAACAAAACTAAAAACACTTTTTCATATTTTTACCTGCACGCCATTTGCAAGCTTCTCCAATTCTCTTTAATTTTTTTTCTTTTATTTCCGTACGCTGTAACAGACTATAAAAATCGTGAACGCGTCCAAAGCAAAAATACTTTGCTCTGGAATTGCATTTAGTTTTTATTGCTAGGAAAAGTAATCAAAACAGCAGAGGTTGCGAATCCTAGTTTTCCGATTGGCTCGCACAGATGTATGTGGAGTGGTTTGTTTTTTTATTCGTTTGTATCGGACATTTGTTACCGATGGTTTTCAGATATAAGTATCATTTATTGATCCTCCTCCTCCTCCTCGAATCGTATTCCTCATTACTGAGGGTCGTAAAATTCCCGCTGGATTAGTTTTTTGCTAATGGTATTTCGCCATATGTGACGGTTCTTAGCGTCATGAAGTGCGACGTGCAATTGGGTGTCCAGTATGGAGCTGACCTGATCTGCCATTTATTGATAGTTATTAATTATTTATTTTTCTTGTTTTTTTTTTATATAGCCTCTTTTTATAATGTGTATGTGAGAACACTGTAGACTCCGCGAAATCTTAGATTACTTCCTATTTCGACTCATTTCTTATTGTACTTTTGAATACAATATTTACTGGTCTACACTGTCCTTATAAAATATCTACAAATACTGTAATATGGAAATATTGTAAGAAAAACAATTTTTTTCAAAAGAGTAACAATGGAGTTTCTTGTCGGTTCTACTCCATAGGAAACGACCAATTTGGAACCGTGCACTAGCTTCTGACGTTTTTTAAGTGTCCATGTAGGCCTACGTGAAATAAAACTTTTGAATTTTTTTTTTAGTAAATGTAGTAAACCTATATTTCATCGAATTGTTTTTATAGTGACTCATATCTTAATTTTTATTAACATCCTTTTTTATGAGTATAACTAAATTCTGAATGACGACAATTTTTTTCAGAAACTTTTAAGGGTTTAAAAAAAACACGTATTTCTTGGAACAAGTTTTGTGAAATATTCGAGTAAATCACGAAATTACCGAATGATAACAGAGTCTTCAGGCGTTATCTCTCTTTTCTCGCTTTGCCTCTTCATCAAACATCGCGTTGGATTGCGTTAGATGAAGCAACAAGCTTTCAAACCATGCTCGATGTTGACGATAGGTGAGTAGAAAAGGAAACTGTTAATACTAAAGACATGACCGAAATGAGTTCTTTTGTAAAAAAAATACAGATTTTAATGTCTTTTTACATTGCTGTGTGCTAAGTTTAGCAGAAAATTGACGAAGTTTACATCAGTAAATACATGTTTTTCATATATATAAACACCATAAAGACCCCTCTAAAAGCCTTATGTTGTGTTATATTTAAACAATTAAAGTGTTCCTTATTACATTAGTTAATGTCTTTGTTGTATAAGATTTACGGAGAGGTCAACCCTAATGTTAACCAAAATGGCCGCCGCTGTTGTCAGTGAACATAACTTTACACCCTCACTTCGGTTAAGTTCAAGTTACGTTTGATTAAGTTATTCTGGAGTTTCTCTGTAAATGTGTTAATAATTGTAAAACCATCTGTGACTGGGTCGACATAATTCAAGTAATACTTTTGAGTGCATAATTAAATTTTCTGATGAAAGAAAATACGCAGTTTTAAAAGTCGTTTCATTTTATTATGCGTGTTATTTTTCATATATAATAATATTCCACAATTTTCACACAACGCTTTCTTCTTTTTTTAATAATATGAACTATTGCTTTCTTTTTTTTAATGTGGGAAATCATCTAATGACATCTCCTGCCCTTGGGCGGGACTGGCGACGACTTGGGCTCGGTCCGGACAGTCACCGGACGGTCGGCTGGAAATCGGGATCGGAATCGGGATCGGCTGGGGCGAGAGGCCGCCTCCTTTGCCAGCATTACTGCTTCGTAGAAGGAGACGGCCGCTTGCCTCCTCGCTCCGGACCATGGCCTGCTGGTGCAGGCCCTGCGCGAGAGATCACTACCGCCGAGCGCCCCCACGAGGAGAGGGCGGTGCTTTGCCCAGGCAGGGTACACTTCTAGCGTATGCTCCACCGTATCTTCCGGGCGGTCCACATAATAGTGACACCCGGGTGTTTTCTCCACAAGAATCCGATGCAGGAATTTCCCGAACTGACCATGTCCGGTGAGGACGCCGTGTTGTCTTTCCAGCCACTCCTCGAAGAGGAGGCTCACCGCCATAATTGTGGTGTGCCCAGCACAGGATTGCAACAGTCGCTGTCGCCATTCCACCATGAGATCCCGCCGGAACTCTGTCCGCCATGCCACGACTTGACGCGGCAGCGGAGTTTCGCCCATGTTTCGGTAATGTAAGTACCCAAAAGACTAGCGGCATTGCCACGCAGAATGGCAATGCTTATGCTTTGTCCGAAGTAAAAGCCAGTCATTGGGTCACGCGAAGTGTCAATAAGGCGTTTTGAAAGATCTTTAAATAATTTTTGAGCACTCAGAGCCCACGATCCAAGAGTTTCAATCCCAAACGGCTCGAATATATAACTATCAACAAGGTTATTATATTTCCGTTGCTTGATGTTCTCTGCAGCCGCTACGGCAGCACCGGCACAGCATGACGAGCTAGGAATATGAGATGGCGTAAGAGTATCGATATTAATAGATATTTTAGTCCATTTGCGAGTCTGACTCATACGTGGCCGGGTTTGTTTACTTACACTTGCCTTACTTCACAAGCCTTAGATTCACTATAGAAACAATTATAAAGACGTCGACGTCAAAAATACTTGTGCCAAGCAGATGTTAGAACAGACATGGTTAAATATTTAAATGACAAAATGAGAACCGACGCGCGTAAGTTTAAATCTCGCTGACGGGAGTTTAATTTTGTACAAATCCCAGTTCAGCGGGAGGGCAAAGTTACTCATATAATCTGAAACCCAAACATTATATGTACGTAATTTGCCATTTCCTTTGAGAAATTTTAATATGCCTACCTACTCGTATGTACATATGCGAATACTGAAAAAATCCAAAGTGAGATGGGTTATTGTGTCTAGTACGGGCATATTTTAAAATCAATAGAATAGAACAGAATAAACTTTATTGTACCCCAAAATAGTAACTATTTCACAGAAACTAAAAATAAGTAGAAGAAAGAAAGAAAAGAAAGAAAATATATTTTATTTGGCACGCGTAGATACACACTGTAAAAACAATCAACAGTAATAATAAATTTAATTTTTAGAACACTTGTTACAAGGTGTTCGTCATCATCATCATCATTTCAGCCGAAGGACGTCCACTGCTAGACATAGGCCTACCCCAAGTGTCACCACAACGAGCAGTCTCGCATCCATCGCATTCCCGTGACTCTCACCAGGTCATCGGTCCACCTTGTGGGAGGCCTTTTAACGCTGCGTCTTCTAATACGCGGTCGCCACTTTTCAACCTTTCACCCATCGACCATCCATTCTACGAGCAATGCGCCCTGCCCACTGCCACTTAAGTGGGTTTATTGGTGATTCTTCGGGCTAAGTCGGCGACCTTGTTCCTCCTGCGAATATCTTCACTTTTGGATACGTTCACGTAAGGAAACTCTGAGCATAACTCTTTCCATCGCTCTTCGGGTGACCGTAAGCCTTCCAATGAGGCCCACTGTAAGCGACCACGTTTCAGTGCCATATGTCATCACTGGCAACACGCACTGATCATAGACTTCCGTCTTAAGACACTGTGGTATGTAGGACGACAAGATACCGCGCAGCTTCCCGAACACTGCCCAGCAGAATCGGCTAACAGGGGTGTTACATATAATTAATATCCAAAGCATTCAGTTGATAAAAATAAACGATGATATGAAATAAGAAATTAAAAAAGCTATCCCACGGAAACGTATTACCGGGATAAAAAATTATACTGTAGTTTTATCTACGCCATTCTCAAATAAACCTTTTGCTTTTTCCTTCCTTTCTTACTTTCTGTTTTCTTTTTAATCTAAATCATGAACTGCTCATGTGTAAAATTTTCTTCTAATCTGTTCAGACGAAAACTCTACTTGAAAGTAGGATTACCATCAGCCAATAAGTTGAGAGATATATATGACACGCGAGAAAAACACTTCGTTTTTCAAGTAATAAGCCTTCAACAAGTTCATAGAACGTTTTCCCCCGGTCGCATAGGTAAACGATCACTCTTCCTCACATAAAACCGCATCTCGGATCCTTGACATGGGGCGAGTTAGACCCAATGACGAAGCGTTATTTGAAACCGCTTTTTGGCGTTGAAATAACTGTTATGACTGATTGAGTTCGTTTGAGGCGAATAGCTACGAAGATGTAAGTTCATCAGCGCCATAAGTAATGTGAAATGAGAACAGTCGTCAGATTCATTTAATAAAATTGTCTTGAAAAACTAAGGCTTTTACTTCTAGCGGTAATGTGCACCTATTGTACCTATACTTATCTTTATAAATGTTTGTCCTGTCAAATTAAGCTGTGCAATGAAGTAAATAATAATAATAATGTAGAGTTTTTGCTTAAAGTAATTCATTTAAATGGATCACAATATTTGTTTATTTATAAGTTAGTTGAGGGTTACCTCTAAAGCTACCGTTTTTGAGTTCCATGTCTCAGTTGGCGAAAACAGAACCCTTATAGAATGGGGATCGTTCGGCCCTTTATGGCGCACCGGTGTGGGCTGCGGAAGCAGCCGGCGGCCCGGCTGAACACGTGCCAGAGGGTCATAGCCATACGGATGGTGCGAGGATACCGGACGAATTCCCGCGAAGGGGCGAGCCTCCTTGCTGGCCAGCCACCATGGGAGTTGGAGGCAACAGTCCTTGCACACATCAACGATCTGCACATGGAGATGCAATGCCGGGGCGAAACTCCGCTGCCGCGACAAGTTGCAGCATGGCGGACAGAGCTCCGGCGAGTTCTCATGGAGAAATGGCGACAGCGACTGTCGCGACCCAGTGTTGGGCACGCCACAATTATGGCGGTAAGTCCCCTCTTTGAGGCGTGGTTGGAAAGACCCCACGGCGTCCTCACCTTCCGCATGACGCAGGTTCTCACCGGACACGGTAAGTTCGGGAAGTTCCTGCACCGGATTCGTGCGGAAACGACGCCCGGGTGTCGCCACTATGTGTATCGCCCGGAGGACACGGTAGAGCACACGGTGGAAGTGTGCCCCGCTTGGGCAGAACAACGCCGTGTCCTCATGGGGGCAATCGTCTCCTTCTGTGAAGCAGTAATGCTAGCAAAGGAGGCGCCCGATCGCGTGAGGCAACGGTCCTTACGCTCCAACCGCCGCCGGGATTCCGATCCCGATTTCCGGCCACCGTAGGCGCGGGCTTGCAGACGGCGAGCAATGGGTGGCTCACCGTCCGACCGTCCGGTAACCATCCGGACCGAGCCCAAGTCGTCGACGGCGCGTACTGTTCCACGCGCGCCTCAAGGAGATGTCAGCAAATCGTAGGGGTCCAGCAGGGTCGAAGCCTACTGGGCCCACAGGTAGTGTGAAAGCGAAACCCGGGGCCCTGGGACGAAGGCAACGAAGGAACAGGAGTGGGTTTTTAGTCAGTAAAAGTCTGACACTATCTCCCGTTCCGCCCAAGAGCGAGGATGTCATAAGAGGATTTTCCCACCCAATAAAAAAAAACCCTTATAGAATAACCTTGTTGTCCGTTAACCCTTCTGTCAGGTCCGTTTTTCTCAGGAATGCGAGAAGGTATTAAGCTGTATTTATAAACAAAAAATACAAATATTTTCTCTTATCATATTTTCTCTTATCAATCTTTCTTTATACACATAATTCTTCTGTACGTGTGTTTACCACTTAACTCTTCTTAAACGACTTGACGGATTTGGATGAAACTTTGTGTGTAAACATAAGTGCATGGTTTTAAAACACAATTGAACTCGTTAAGTGGCGCTGCAATCGGGTTCTAAATTTTCTTTTCTGGTGAAAGGACAGTTTTCGGGCTGGACAACCTCTGCCAGGATATTTTTTTCAATTTATTAAAAATAATTCATCATTTAGGTCTGACATAATTCAAGTATTAGATAATATTATGTAATTTTTCAATTATTTTTTTGGCTAATTTAATACCATAATTATTCATGATTCTCAAATACTTGTTTTACAACTTTAATTTTTAATCTTGAGCTAGATGAACACCATATTTGTACGCCTCCGGGCATAACATAGCGCTCGGTTCATCAAATATAAGATCTGTATTACTGTACCTGTGTTAACAAATAAAACTGATATATATCATTTTGAAATTTTTAAATTCGAATAATTTCCTGTGTTTAATCTGTATTAAACACAGGAAATTACCAGCAACATTGTCAGAAAGTTGCACTATCGTTGAGAGGCAAACGTTCACATAACAATTAGAATAATTCGTTCGTAAAAGATGGTCACGTAAGCAGAGAACCTTTAGAAAATCCAACGATATTATAATGATTTCTTTATTTGCAAGGAACAAAGGTTTGAACCGGCAGAATAATTGCAATTAACTTCCTGCATTTTGGCTCCGATCCCGACACTAATGAACCACAATGTACTGAACCTACTATATATCTGTAAATGTAACTCTGTCTTTCTCTGTGCCTGCATCGATCCGGTATCTAGGACTTATTATATAACGCAATGAAAATTATTTGATGTGTAGACAATAACATAGTTATTTTTTTACTTTTAGTTTAAAACGTAATTCTTGTTTATACTTAATTTTTTTTTTAGCCTAAGGCCGTCTAAATTCTCCCAATGTCATAGTAGTTTTAAAGTTTTTTGTTTTGGGTAGACCTTCGTAAAAACGAATATTTCATCGCCAAGCATCTGCTTGCTATCTAGCAACACAGTATGCAATAAAATTAAATACATATATATATATATCAAACTTATACTATCTTTACAGGAAAACCTAATGCGACAGTACAGCCAATATAACTATATACATATGATTTATTACTAAGCCTACTTAATTACAATAACATATAACCGCTAGTGCCACGGTCAAATTCACTCAAAGTACAAATTAATAGATCTGACTTGTCGTGTATGAGATTGAGAGTGCGCAGTGCACGCGTTATAGGCGACTCGAATTGCAACCAATGGTGACTGAGTAGTCGCACTACTTAACGACCAAATGGTTTTAGCTTACCCGTGGTCCTGAAAAGGTTACCCGTGGTTCAACGCAAGGGGCAACTAAAGAAACACGCCTTCTCACTCCACCCTAGAGCGCAAAGTCATTTGATGATTTCCAACCTTAAAAATAGGGTAGCTGAGAAACATACCTCGACAAAGGTGACAAAATTTGGTTAGTATTATTTATTAACTAACTTTTGCCCGTGGCTTCGCCTGCATACATATAATATAACCTAAGTCACTTAGAGACAAAGCAGCCTTCTATCAGCGAAAAAAAATCGCAATCGGACCAGTACTTTTAGAGATTACCACTTACAAACAAAAAAAAAACTTTACCTCTTTATAATATTACTGTAGATTGATTATTATCAGTGTTTAATAATAGTTGTTCTCGTTGCAGGTACAATGTATCGCGGCTGGTGGCTGATGGTGGCCGCGGTGCTGGCCTCCGCCGCCGCTGACGAGACCTCCGACCCTGAAGGGCTGCTGGAGCCCGTTGCTGGTAAGTGGAATATGATAAGTCTTACCTTATCTTTGTGAACTGGTTTCTGCACTTAGTCCTCGGTGGACCACTGTGAGTGGAAAAAAATATGAATATTATTACTTTTTGAAATTTAAGTAAAACCTTCGTGAAAACCTTTAGGCCGCGTTCCCACTATGTCGTAATGGTTAATTTTTCATCAGACGACTCGATAGTCGTAGCTAGAGACGATTCTCTAGCTGTGCCCATTATAACACCTGTTTGTCGTGGCCACGACAGCTTGTCGCAACAATCGCACATGATTTACAGTCACGGTTTAGGTTTGACAAATTTTTATCGTTTTGCGACTGACGTGCTAGCCGTTCTCACTATCATGACCATCTGTAGTCAAACCAAAAAATTAGTAGACGATAGTTAATTATGTCGTCATATATGTGAACACCTCAATTTAAATATATTAGCCACGACACTTATATCTAAACGATTATCGGTCTTCACGAAAAAAGTGGAAACCTGGCCTTGAACATGCGGACAAGCTAACTTGAATAAAAACTAGTTTTTAACTCCTCAAATGTAGCATGGTACCACTTAGGTTCTCAAGAGACACCACTCGAAATGCCAGCCTAACACCGTATGTTTATAAGCAGTTGGTTCAAAATTCCTTGTTTCTTTTTTGCGTTTTTTATAAGGAGCTCCAAGGATCTCAAAAATGGAAAATAAAAGGACTTTTTATAGAGTAAAAACGAGACGGAATTTTATCAAGAAACGAAAATTAACCGTAATTATTTACTAAGGAAACATCAAATTAACTTACCAACATAATTGGCATTTACCTCCTTAAACCCAACTGCAAACTGCACCATTAAAAAGATACCAAAACACGCCCACAACGGCAAATGAGAAAAGGAACACAAGAAAATGCTATCCGAAGATTACTTCCTCAATAAAACCGGGCTTAATTACTACGGCGTAGCACCCTCTACGACCGCTCGTAGCACCGCGTAGCACATAACTCTCCAAGTATACTACTATTTTCTCACCGGGGCGGTTGGATCATGGTTGTGTGTGTGTATGTAGTTTCTATTCTTGTGTGGGTAAGATCGAAGTAAAATAAAATAAACTTTTTACAAAAACAAAAAAGTGCAAAATGACTTTGCATTTCGGAAGTCGGTGTTAAAAACGAAATTTAAAAGCAAAACGAGAAATACCGACTTCCAAAATGTAAAGTTATTTTGCGCTTTTTACCTACTGTATTGAAGTTGGTTGTAATTTTCGTAAAAAAAATATGTTTTACACATTTTAGTTGTTTGCTAAATCTAAATTGTGTGCAGATGTGTATAACTGATAAACACACTTATATAATTCTAAAAACATACATGTTATAGATAAATTACACCCAGACACAGTACAAATGATCACGCTCATCACCCAAACATTTATCTTGAGTTTTAATCGAACCCCACGACCACCGGTATAGCAGCTAAGGCCACTAACCACTAAACCAACAGACCAGTCCTATAATATTTGCTTTATACGAATTGATACTTTAACATTGAGAAAATAGAGGTAAATATGCTATAAGCGAAAAACATGATGAGTCGCGACACTTCGCCTCGCCGCCGGTGTGAGTTGAGCCATAAACTGAAAGAAGTCAGCCATCTTTAAAAATGCGTATAAAAGTGGGTAATGAGATACGGCGTATAATCTTAATGTAAATAACTTTTTATATCGGTTTACGCGTGTAGGTATTATTAATGGGGTGTTTATGGGTTTTTGTTGAGGGTATCAGCAGAGTTTTTATGGGCTGTCATTAGCCATGTTCTCTATAAGCTTGGTAATGGAATACACAGTGCATCTCTTAACCTTCCATGGATTTATCATTATCATTCAACGTTCATGTTTTTAGTTGACGGTAAGTATGTTCTATTTCATCTATTCGACTGGCCTATTGATCTAGAGGTTAGTAGGCCTGACAGCTATGCCGGAGGTCGTCGGTTCGATTCTCACCCAAAACAAATATTTTTGTAATGAGCACGATCATTTGTTCTGTATCTGGGTGTAATTTATCTACACTATTTATGTGGTATTTAGAAATATATAAGTATGTTTATCAGTTGTCTAGTACTCATAACACAAGCTCTGACGTCACTGCTGGGCATAGGCCTACCCAAAACGTCGTCATAACGACCGACCCCATGCGTCCCATGTAACAACGCTCGCCAGGTCATCGATCCATCTTGGCCTCCCATCGCAGCGTCTTCTGATACACTTTCGTCACTCCAGATTATTTCTTCCCCATCGACCATCTATTCTACGGACAATGAACCCTGCCTTTGCCACATAAGTTTAGCAATTTTTCGTGTTATGTCGGTTACCTATCCAAGTTTACTCCTGCGTATATCTTCTTAAGTTTTGGAAAAAAACTATAGTTTCCTGGAGTAAAGTGGTTCACTTCAATAGGCAGGCGCAGAATTTTAATATTAATTTCCGTAATACCTTGTATAAAAAAGGTAATAAAACTGCCTTACCACTAACTGAACACATAAACGTGGAAGGATTTAGGATAACAGTAAAAAAAAAATCCCTATTTTGAGGGTAGAAAATCCTATAACACTCTCGCTCCGGGTGGAGCGAGAGGGAGTGTCAGACTTTTACTGACTAAAACCCATCTACTTTCAAGAAATTATTTTAATATTATGATACGTAAAGTATCTTTTCCTTTAAAGCTTCCAGCAGTAATCCAACACTCCTTTCTCATCTTCAACATAAAATCTCTTAAACTTTAATAAATTCACAACAAAATTAATCTAAATCCAGCAAGAATGTTTACGAAGCATTACTTGAGGAAACTGCCAAGCAGAGAGTTTTTCACAGGGAATATTAAACAGTTTGTTAATTAAAAATAGTTTTATCGCGACCGGACGGCGCGGTCCGAACCGGTCCGGCACGCCCGGTATCCGGCACGGTATACGGAAGAAACTCATGAATGTTACGAAAAAAATGTTGCGATACGAAATATGTTATTATGTGTTTCGTATGAGGGGTATATGTGAGTAGATAATAATATAGTAAGTGTGTTATGAATATTCATTTTCAGTTGGAATTTACGTTAGTCATTTCGGTTTTTAATTGGACTTCGCTACACGCTTTGGAGCATAAAAGAATTTTATTTCTCGAAATTGTTCGAATGAGTCTCGGCACAAACGCAAAGTGCAACTTTGAGAAACTTTTGAAAAGAATCCGACAGGAAAGAGAGGCATAATTGACGTGGCCTTCTAGAGCCGATGCTTGCAAGGGCCACGGGATCGTTCAACACATTCTGAAACCTAAAGAGCAACTGAAGGACCGTGAAACACTTGGGAATGCCGGGATTCGAAGCCAGGGGATAAAAGCTGTTCATCGTTACACGTATATTGAGACTAACTGAAGGTTGAACAAACTACAATACATTTTCTTGGCTTACCCACATATACTGATCATAATTTAATATTATGTAGATACTTTAGTTTACATACATCACAGGCCGGAGTGTGTGTTTCTTGATAGCTATAACGTGGGGATCTTTAAGTCGAGAGTGAATAGGTTAGGTTACCTCTAGGTTAGCGTGCTCGTAACTATACGTAACTATAAATTTATAGTTTTCAGATTTTTTCCTATATTTGTGTTATGAGACCTTGCTTCATACCAAATTTCAGGATTTTATTCTAGGTCAACGGGAAGTATCCTATAAATTTGGATTCCCTTAAGAGTGTCAAGATATGTTATTACTTTTTTGCGATATGAACGGCCGTATCTTTTTTTTTTCGTTAACTCAGATGTTTCAATTTTTCACAACTTCAAGGGACCGCAGATCTGAGTATATGGTTTTAAATTTAACTCTATACTTCCACGCGTTCTCGAAATAAAGGTCTTGACAGACAGACAGACAGACGGACGGACAACAAAATGATCCTATAAGGGTTCCGTTTTTTCCGTATGAGGCACGAAACCTTAAAAAAGACACAGGTGGGTTTTAGTCAGTATAAGTCTGACACGCCTTTTCGTTGCACCTTAGAGCGAGTGAGGTCCTAGGATGATTTCCCTCTTCAAAAAAAATTCCTATCAGAAACCGTTGTATATTGGCCTCTACTCTTACATTTAGGAGTTCAACAAAGTTTTTTTTTAATTTTTTATTCTTGATAGGTTCGCGCTTGACCACTATCTCACCTGATGGAAAGCGACGATACGGTCGACGATGAAGTGCGCTTACCTAGAAGTAACCCATTCACTCTTGACTTAAAGATTCCCGGGTTGTAGTTATCAGGAAACAGATTCCGGCAAGGAATTCCACTTTTTAGCTGTACGCACAATGAATGTGTTCCCAAAACGTTTTGTACGTATAGGTGGGATATCCACCATGATATTCATATTATTCTTATTACCCAGTATCTAGTCCGCCTTTGTACTTTATGTTGCATGAAGATTAATAAATAAATAAATAAATATCTGGATACTATAAAACAGTAGTAAACGGAGCAATGTTTGGTACTCTCATTTTATGACGTCTGCACGTATCGTTTAGTTTGGAGTACTTCGAGACTATAAGAGTATTAAGTCTGTATAAAATATTTATCTTTACTCTGTATAAATGTTATACTCGTAGTATTCTTAAGGTGTTTATAAAAGATATACAAGTGTGTAATTTAGCGTCTTGAGATAATAATATAAAAAAACAGCAGTAAATGGGGCAAAGTTTTTTTTTGTGGAAAATCATCCAATAACATGCTGACGCATTGGTAATGACCCTCATACCCCAGCCGCTGACATTCAATCCCAATCCCGATCCGATCCCACCACCGTAGGCGCGGGCTTGCGGACGGCGAGCAATGGGTAGCTCGCCGTCACGAAGTCGTCGACGGCGCGTAGTGTTCCACGCACGCCTCAAGGGGAGTCAGCAACCGTAGCCCTGCAGAGTCGAAGCCTACTGGGGCCATGGGTAAAGCAAAAGAGCACCCCGGGGCCCTGGGACGAAGGCAAAGAAGGAACAGGAGTGGGTTTTTATTCAGTAAAAGTCTGACACACCCTTTCGCTCCACTCATCACTGGACGACATTCTCACCTAAAAAAAAACTGTACCTACGAATATTTTTGGTTCAGGTATTTAAAAAAAAACTTTTCACAAAAAAATACAACCGACTTCAATGTTAAAAAAAACACTGTAAATTGCAAAATAACTTTAATTTCTGAAGTCGGTGTTTCTATAATAGTTTGCGCGGTGTGTCTCTTCGTTATTTAACGTGATAACGTGGAATCTTAGTAATAAAGTCCCGTTTTTACCTTTCGGGTACGGAACCCTAAAAAGAAATGTAAATGTATACTTTAGGTGGTTGTTAAGATTATGTTAATTTATGCCATTAATTACACGAACCCTTTTTTTGATTTAGCGACTGCCAAGTAATCGCAGAACCTTTGTTTCCGTTCTTATCTTATAATATTTTGTTACCACTTATCCTTGTTATTATTTAAAACAAAATACACCACTAAAAGTTTAAAAATTGAAATAATTGAGTAAAAGTATAATTAGTTAATTGGTAATGCCTTTAAATTAAAAAGCAATTATAATTAATCAAAACAAAATGTAATTATTTGGGGATTCATTTTTTGGCCACCCTTATTTAATAAACATGAACTTCATTATTCGCAGTGCCAGTTGAATGTAACATTTCGTTTCCCATTAACACCATGCAAAAATAAAATCTATATATATAAAACACTCACTGATTAATCACGAAATCTCAGAAACTATAACACCTATAAACTTAAAATTCGGCAGATAGGTTCCTTATAGAGTGTAGACATCTGTTAAGAACAGATTTTCTGAAAGTCACCCTCTATGAGGATGAAACGGGAGTCCAAAGTTTGTATAGAAAAACCGACTTTCACGCGGGCGAAGCCGCTGGCAGAAACCAGTAAAATTATATATACAGGATGTTTTTGACATCGACGCACAAACGATTACCATGGATCCAGTACATGATTCTAATAATTTCCCAGTAGTGGAATTTGTCGTCAGTTTTTTCCTATTTTATTTTTTAATCTTTACGTTTTTTAATTTAAAATTTATAAAATCGTTATTCTTACATTTTAGTAAAAAAAGTAATAATAATGAATTACTTTTAAAATTGAAAATGACACCGGGGTTGATTAGATTAACGATTTCATCTTCCCCAATGATTTATGAATTAATTAACTTTAAAATATATATATATATATTTATTTTACTAAAAATATTATCGGGGTTGGTTAGAATAAAAATATTTTACAGTTTTAATTTAAAAAAGTAGTTTTTTTAATTAGAAAAAAACCGACGAAAAATTCCACCACAAGGGCGTCCAGAATTATGTACCGATCCGTGGTATTCGTTTGTGCGTTTTTGTCAAAGACACCCTGTATATTTTTTAATTTATTATGTATAGGCTCTCGTTAGACCACCATCTCACCTGATGGTAAGCGATTATGTGGCCGACGAAGGAGCACGTGCGCCTGAAGTAACCTATTTATTCTTCACTCAAAGACCCGTAAGTTGTAGCTATCAGGAAACACAGACTACGGCAGGGAATTCCACTCCTTAGCTGCACACACAATAAATGTGTTCCCAAAACGCTTCAGAACAACCGATTATGCAGAACTTGTAGCTGTAACCAACATTTGCTAAATGAAATAAGAACTGACATTATTTAAATATAAAATGCTAAGAAACTTTCTAGATTATATACACTTCATTTCATCATCACTATTTCAGTCGAAAGACGTCCACGACATATGCCTCCGCCATATCGTCTGGTCCTTTACGTCACGCATCCATCGGATTCCCGCGACCCTGACCAGGTCATGGGTCCACTTTGTACGAGGCCTTCCAACGCTTCGTCTTCTGATACGCGGTAGCCACTCCTGAACCTTTCAGCCCCATCGACCATCTGTTCTGCGAGCAGTGTGCCCAGCCTACTGCCATTTAAGTTTGGCGACACTACATTTACTGAAATCCTTTCGCATGTTACCATTCTCAAAAAAAAAAACAAGAAAACCAATCGTACCAACATAAGCCAAAAAATATGTCTAAATAAATCAATTTAACTCAATAAAAGCAGAAAAACCAATAAAAGGAGGTCGATACGATCTACAATACACAACATATTATCTATGGAAGTAATACACAAAAGAGAAGGGCAACACGTAAATTCTATCTCAGTTGATCCGGGCACGAAGGCAGAATGCGTACGTCCCCTTGCCTCAGACACGTCACGTTATGTTACGACCTAAATAAAATAAAATCCTGTCGCTCGGTATTATGTACGAAAGTTTTAGGGATGCGTAATAAAAGGATATATGCAGTTATCTTTTGGTTTTACGGATGATATGGGAGGGCACCCCCACGTGCAACTAAGTTTCCCAGCAATTTGTTGTTGTCTCTATCGCACTTTCATACAAACCCGTTACTTGATTTGAGAAACAAATTAGCAGCGGAGTCAAAGTTGCTCGTATGCGCTATCTCTAAAATGTTGTAGCCAGTTTATCATGAAACTAGCGACCCGCCCTGACTTCGCACGGATGTTGCGCCCGTGTGCTGATACTAAGTACACTACAGTATTAAATCTGTAATATCTTCGAAAATATTCATTTAAATTACATGCAGTAAAGAGCTATATTGATCTATATTAAATGCAAAATGTATTTAAGGTACTTAATTGGAAAAGGATTAATGCTGTATTGCTTATAATCGCTTCGTAAATAAACCATTATTTCTCGTAAAAAGTAATGAATAAAAAATGGTTATTGTGGGTTGAACCTAAAAGATAGACATTTTAAGGTGTACAATACTGTAGTACATTATTTTTATCTATCTCTTAAGGTTCAGCCAGCGTTTGCAATCTAAGCGCAAAAAAAAAATATGGTTATTTACGACATTACATTAGAAACCTCTAAAATCATCAGTGTTCCTATACTGTGTTGTACGTGTATTATACATATAAACCTTTCTCTTGAATCATTCTATCTATTAAAAATCCGTTGCGTAGTTTTAAAGATCTAAGCATACATAGGGACAGACAGACACAAAAAGCGACTTTGTTTTATACTATGGAGTGATGATATCTTTTTTTTTCTCTTTTATAATATGGTATCTGGAACTTAATACAGCAAGATAGGTACTTATTGTAACTGCGGAAAAGTTTGTGAGAGTTACCGTGGCCCTGGATCGTAAAGGGCTACTGAAGGAAAGCACATTGGTTTTAATCAGTAAAAGTCTAACACGCCCTTTCCACTCCACCCAGAGCGGGAGAAGTCATATGATGAATTTCGACCTCAAAAAAAAGGTAGGCTTTGATCATCATATTACTCTGCCCTTGTCTCTTGTTATTTGGGATTGACGCAAAACGTTTTTTTTTCCCGTCTGTCTTCTCAATTGCAGTAAATAAAAGCTTTAATTGATTCATTTAGACAACGTTTAATAAATATACAATAATGCGATACACAAAATACTTAAATGCTAGTATTAACAAATTACCTGGACCCCACACTATGACTCCCTGTGTCGTGGGATCCAGTCTCTTCCCGAGTTCGGACAAAAAAAAAAAACAATAATAATTTACAGGTAAAATATAAATTATAAGATAGAGAAAAAAAAAAGTAAGAGATATATAATAAATAAATTTAAAAAAAAGTTAATGACAAAAAAAGGTTCAGGTGCTTTTGGGTGAGTGTATGTGTGAAGTGTGAGATATGTAATTGTCACGCTATCATTGACTGAATTCTTTCATATCATTGCTCACACAGTCCATCCAAGTTCGCAACCTTAATAATTGGGCCCGAACAGAGTTTAAACTACATCCATATAGGAATACTACTTATGATATAATACTATATACTAACCAACATCCTATTTCCCAGTCGGTACACACAAGCAAACACGCGTGCCGCAACATAAACAGTCCGGTAAACAGATCCCGAGCATTACAAACAGGCTTACGTATGTAGTTTGGACGCTTCACTGAGTAGAAAGTAAATGGAGTACCCAGGTGGTAGAGCGACACAAAAGATTTTTACTCAACAGAGCTTATCATTGTATTATACACTCCGAATGATAATGTACAGTACAGTTCACCATCATCATCATCAATATTATCATAGTCATGACCCTAAAATGCCTCACTCTTGGGTCC
Organism: Mythimna vitellina; assembly: GCA_949316375.1. Lineage (NCBI taxonomy): Eukaryota > Metazoa > Arthropoda > Insecta > Lepidoptera > Noctuidae > Mythimna > Mythimna vitellina. The sequence continues at coordinate 20,473,955 of OX438692.1, forward strand.
AGCTTCTTTTCTTTACTGCTATTATTATATTATCCGGCCGATATAGTCGACCAAACCCACTTATGATATTCGCCATATTTACTCGAATTCAGAACAAAGAAATCATTTTTTTTCAGCTTAAAGAAATACGGATCCATCGCTGAAATAACTTACACATGTAAAGACGCATTTTCCGTGTGGTTTACGGCAAACAATCTGCTACCCTTGTAAAATGCGAGTATGATTAAACAAAAGAAATGGTCGCATATACTATAAACATACATATACGTAGAAAGAAGTAGTGTTTTCTATAATATGGTAACATCCTTATAACAATAAACTAAAACTGTGAATTTGCCCACAGTCGGTAAACAAAACATTAAACTGTGTGTTCTATAGTTCAGCAGTTGTCTGAACACACAAATAACTAGTCCATGTACTATCTACTCCGTGTTTCGCAGTTCAGATACATAGGCAGTACCCGCAGATGGGTTTAACTTCGTTAAATCAATATTAACACGTTTTCAACGATGCAGGCTGGTATTACAACGAGATATTCTGGAGTGTTTCGCGTTTCATTCCGTTTATTAGTTGCTATTAAAACTTAATCTGTTCTGATGTCGAAAATGGTTATATTTTGAAGGAATAAAATGGTTTTTAGAGTAGTTTAGTGTCTAAACACATACGTTTAAGTTTTTATGGTGTTGTAAGAGATTTTAGGGATATTGAAACTGACTATTTCGTAGCATGAGTATCGCGTATAAGTGAAGTAAACTGCCATCTTACTCGATATAATATAATCAGAAAAATCAACGTGACTTTTCCTCAACCAAAAACTGGATCTCATGTCACGAAAAGGAAGACATAATGCCGTTACGTCCCAAGCAGGGTTCGTTTCCCGAAAATATTTTTCGAGGCACGTCTTATCGAAAAAGATTGCACAATCCTTAACAAAAACAGAATGAAAATGTATAGGGAGTATATTCCAATATTAATTTCTCCTTCACGATCCCACCCCTAGGCGAAGCTGAAGATGATAAAAAACCAGCCAAGTGCGAGTCGGACTCGCGCACGAAGTGTTCCGTCCCATTATGTATACAACATTAGACACTATATTATTACCATTTTCTTCGTTCAGTTTTTGTAATTATTTAAAAAAAAAAACACTCTTGTTGTATTGGAGCCCCACTTAAACATTTATTTTGTTTTTAACATTTGTTGTTGAAAATGTCAATTTTATAGCTTTCACAATTCATGAGATACCGCCTGCTGAAAGACAGACAGACGAACAGCGGAGTCTTCGTAAGAGGATCCCGTTTTTGCCCTTTGGATACAGAACCCTAAAAACGATAGATGAAAGAGCGAATTTCCCCGAAGAATATAACTATAAATATATAATGTTTTCACAAAATGGTGTCTAAAAAGTTGGCGAGAACCTTCGATAGCTAAATGTGAGTAGTTATTCGCACGGGATCTCTGACCTAAATAAACATTGGAGAGGTTTATATTATTTTCTTTACTCATAAATGTTCTGGTTTTATATTGAGGATATTTTATATCGAAAAAGGTATGGTGAGCACTTTCGAGTAGGGGTGAAGTCAAGAGATAGTTTTCTTCTGCCTTACTATAAATAGTGATCTCTTCATTTATTTTTATTATTTTTGTACACACAGGGGAAGAGTAATTGAAAACTATATCTTTATATATTATGTCACTGTAAAATTGAAAATAAACTTTTTTCCGGTGGGAAAATCATCTTATGACATCCCGCGCTCATGGGCGGAGCAGGAGATAGTGTCGGACTTTTACTTACTAAAAACCCACTCCTGTTCCTTCGTTGCATTTGGGTTAATACCGTTAGGTTATAATCTATCTCGCAAGATTGTGAACATAACTTACTACTTACAATTTAAAGTATTATTTTTTAGTAATATTATCTATCGAAGTAAAAGTCTTACATTACAATCTATTGAGCGATAAATTGTCAACGGCCTGAAGGCTGTCCCTGATTGTGACGGTCTTACAGTAGGCCGTTCTGTGTCCATAGAGATTACTTATTTATTATGCAAACTGCACTTCTTTAATTATCACAGATTTATTTTACTTCCACAACAATTTTATGCAACTAATTCTAAAGCTGCGAGTTATTTTCAATACAAAATCAATTTACAATCACCAAAACACTGTTCGTTTGCATTCGACAACAAATGAATTTATAAAACAAATATGGCGACGCGAAGTACATGACGTTCAACCAATCAGCGCGCGAGATGTGTTCCGTTCTATGCCACTTCACAATTTAACAGTTTCACTTTAATAGATTACAATCTACTGATAAATAATGCGTTAAATTGTAAGCAGTTTGTTACTGTTCACAACTTTTAGACAGTTTACAATCTCGGGAGATAGATTATAATCCAACGATGTTTACAATTTTACGGTTACATATACATCATTTTTCTGTACGTGTGTTTAACGCCTAACTCCTCAGCAGCTTGACCAATTTGAATGAAATTTTGTGTGTATGTTTGAGTGGGTTCCTAGATGGTTTGAAAATATCATTGGACCCGATAGGTGACGCCGCTATCGGGTACTCAATTTTTTTTTCAGACTTCTTTCGTGATCGCTATTAATATATATAAAAATGATTTCCAATTTCCCTTGGTCACGGCATCACGCGTAAACGGCTAGACTAATTTCGCTTATTCTATTTGTGAGAAAAAGGTTCTTATGAAAGAGAAAAAAATTAAAGGTGTGCAGAATATTAAAAAAAAACTGGGCAACTGCGAGGGCTCCGTTCAAACTTACATTTGTAAATAGTTCGATTCCGGAATGGAGTCTCGGAAAATTTTCTGATCCGCAAAAAAAAATTGTGACGTAACAACCAATTTACAATTTTCAGATTTATTCCTATACTTGTACTATGCTTCATGCCAAATTTCGGGATTCTGGGTCAACGGGAAGTTCCTCGAGAGTGTCGAAATGTACGTATTTGCCACATAAAGCGAAATATCTTTTTTATCGTTAACTTACAAGTTTGATTTTTGTACAGGTTAGAGTCCACAGACCTGTGTATATGGTTTTAATTTCAACTCGATACTTTCACGCGTTCCCGAGATAAACGGGCCTTGACAGACAGACGGACGGACAACAAAGTGATTCTATAATGGTTCCGTTTTTTCCTTTTGAGGTACGGAAACCTAAAAAAGCAAAAAACTTAATAACTATTTAACGTACACACATTTGATAGTATAATCGTATGATTAATACTGACAAATGGGTGCTCCCGTCTTAGATATAAGACGTGAGTAATATTATATGATATCTTGGGACAAGTTTCAACTTTTAGCTAGTATGAATAAAAATCCATTCACAGTAAAAAGTAGTCCGGTTCCTAATATTCACCAAAACCATATCCAAGAACGCCACCTCTATACACGTCCACAATACATTGCATTACATTTTCTTTACACATTGCTAAATGTAGCCCACACATCTGAGGAATGTATGTGGCACATTGTGGAACATTACAGACATGTTTGCACTGCAGACAGGAAAATGGATCTGATGTGCCAGGAGTGGGCTCTTAGTCTAACGCCTGTCGATGTATCAGCACTTTATAGAAAGTGGAGGGAACAAACAACCGAAATGCTGATGAAATTGTGCTTTAAAAGTTTAGACTAAGAAAGAGTCAAGAGAGAGTGAGGTCAGTAAGAAATGCTCTGTGCGATAAGAACGGCCATTAGATTGCACACTTATTATTATAATTGTTTGTCCTGGGATAAATTAAGGTGTGCAATAAAGTAATAAGTCTTTACCTATGAAATTGCCGTTTGTTAAAACGGGTGACTTTGAAGTGTTATATCTTTGGATTAAATTGGAATTATAAGTTCAAATAAACTTTATATTAAAGGTACCTTATTATTTTTTCGAAATTAGGTATTTATTGGTTTCTTTGCGTTTTGTATTTTCTGTAATATAAAGAGAAGATAGCGCTTGAATGCTCGGTTGGCATTCGTTAACTTTCTTCGCTCACTCGAATATTTAACAAAATTAGTTGAATCATAAAAGTTTTTGGAAAAAAAAAATTGTCATTCTGTATCTCGATTGAATATGCAAGTTTTCCATAAATATATTTCCTTTACTTTTTTAATTCATTACACAGGACATTATGAAGGGCCGAAGTTCACGTTTTGTACATAATAGCAGATTTTCAGAGGTCTTTATTAGATTAATTTTATAACCGGCCTCATCTAGTTTAAAATGATGAAATAAAATTGACGTGTAAAAGTGTTTTTTTAAACCTACTTACAAAGTAAATATCATTTATCATTTATAAAAAAATAATAATAACGTCATAATCACGTAAGGGTGGTTATTTGGGAGGTATCACGGGTTGGGTCGTCTATACGAGTATTCTCGGAGCTTTATAAGAAGTATTTATATTTAAATCAAACCTAACAATCACGTTCAAATCATACAAACACGCCTGAGCTTGCGACATCATTTAGCACTCGGCATATACATACATACAACTCATACAAATATCACAAACATACGTAATAGCATTCGTAATTCATATACGAATGTTTATCAAAACGCCTGCTCCCAAATGATAAGCCGCTGTGTCGCACACTGAGCACTGTGTTCAACTGAGTCGTACTGTGTCGCACTGTGCCGAACTGTGTCATGTGGTGCGCAGTTATGTCGCACTGTGTCGAACACAGACGGGCTCCATATTATGCCCATAGATATTCACAACCTCACCGCTAATTGGAACAAAGGAACTATAGTCAGTAAATTCTAGTATCTTTGTGACAGTTATGTGTATAAATGAAGTAAAAAATACAGACGCAGCCGTAAAGGATTTTCAAGGGATTCAAGATTTAGTTTTCAATACCTAATGGGGTTACCATGACGTTCAAAATAAGATTGTTTCATTCTTATTTCAGTATGGGTAAGAGACAGAGCTATACAGGTTGTCTAGCGCCATCTCTTACCCACACTGGAAATAAAAATGAAACAATTTTACTTTAAACGTCATGGTACAGGTCTAAGTCGTTATCAAGGAGGGTTAGAAGATGCTATAATCAGGGTTGTAGAAAGAAAAAGAAAAGAAAAATAACTTTCTCTAATTCGTGCCTCACACAATGGTATCAACTAAAAAAAAAAAACAATGAAAAAGTTGTTTGTTGTTCGATAGTTACTGCGGACCTAGAACACAAAGGACAACTGAAGGAACACAGGTGGGTTACAGTCAGTAAAAAATCAGACACATTTGATAATTCCCTATCGAAAATAAAAAGACTATGTTATATTATAGGATAGTATAAAGAGGTATAATGCGCCTGGCTGGGTTTGAACACGGAACCTACAACTCGTAAGTCGGGGCCGTTATCATTTGGCCACCACTGCCCACAATAACACACTTTGTGTAATTTCATCACCACTGCTCTCAAAACGGTGAAAGAAAAAATCGTGAGGAGACCGGCATGTCCTAGAACCAAAAATTCGTAGACATGTGGCCCGCGTGGTGGATTACGGTCCATTCCCTCTCCTAGAGAGGAGGCCTGAGTCCCAACACTGGGATCATTATAAGGCAGACTATGCTATGCTATAAAGAGGTGAGTATGTATGTTTCTTCAACGGCTGTAAATGTATGTTGTACATGTTTTATCGATAAAAAGCTAAACTAAGATATATCGCTGGCCACTATTTTATAATGAAAAAACTAGACCGATTCTTAGGGATCAGTTCGAAAATGTTGGACGTTGCAAATAATTCAAAGAAAAACAATAAGACTTTTACAAAGTATAGTAATTTTATCTCATTTCAATACAGACTACAAATAAAGATACTATACATACAATACTACAGATAGTTTCAAGAGCAATTCCATAAAGTTTCCGTTATTATTGCGGCTTCACCTCTTATTGTTTCCTGCGCTCCTAGTACAATTGATGGCAATATGGCGGGGTATATAAGCCGTCTGTGGACGTAATAATGGACTGTTCACTCGATACACAAGAGGCACTTTAAAGTAATTAGTGTAATCCTTCTTTGGAAGTTATGGAGAGAGAGGTAGAATTGGTTTATTTAGTAAGCTATGTCAAAGACCTATTTAAAGTCTATAGGTATGTCAATTGTGTTTTGTTGGGGTACGAAATCACCCAATACAGTCGTGATGCCTCAGTGGTATATGCTTTATTTTAACCGACTTCTAAAAAAGGAGGAGGTTCTCAATTCTATTTTTTTTTTATGTTTGTTCGCGCATAACTTCGTCACATCACATTTTTTCACACACATAACGATTTTCTTACGAATCCATACTAATATAATAAATTTGAAAGTAACTCTGTCTGTTTGTTACGCTTTCACGATTAAACTACTGAACCAATTTTGATGAAGTTTGGTACGAAGTAAGTTTGAACTCCAAGGAAGGACATAGGTTACCTTTTATCTGGCTTCAATTCCGCGTTCGCAACAACCAACCTTCATGCGAACATAGTCAGGCGTGTGTGGAGTATTCCAGCCATAGGCTGGTGCTGCAAAATGCCATCTTGTGGAATTGGATTCGGTGGAGAACTGTGCATAGAGGCTTATTGGTGATCCAGATTTGGTTAAGACTAATCTACAAAGCCTGGAGTACAGGCGTAGGGTAGTCAGACTTTCGGCAATCCATAAAATGCATTTGAAGAGTGTGCGCGGGAATTACATGACTTGATTCCCCATCACCTTTCTAACATCGGACGACCCGACTTACGGCTAATGTATACCCTTACATTGTTGACATCTCTACGAGAATGACGAAATGACGAGGCGAAACGCTTAGTCCGGACTAAGCGTTTCGCCTCGTCATTTATACTGCGTATATCGAAGGACTGGAATAATTTGCCGACAGTGGTCTTCCCGTCCCATCACAATTTAGGTGTCTTCAAGGTAAGAGTGAATATGGCCTTTTTAAACTAGTATGCCTCACTAAAAACAACTGCATCACTGCTTACCATCAGGTGGGATTGCAGTCAATTAAAAAAAGTAAACTAGTTTCAATCAAATATATTAATTTTAGACCTTGCCAAGTTTTTATTTAATTTCCAAATCAGAGTTGTATTCAATTAAACATATTTATTAAATTAAAAAGAATAACTAGAGAAAAATATCTCACGAAAATATGTCACGTACTTGTAAAAACTAGGTTGCGCGGTTAGGCGTCCACTTCCGGTAGAGGCCGCACCGGAAACAGAGGAAATGAAGACGTGCCAGCGACCGCAGCGACACCTAGCGGCCCGGGCGGATATCGGCTCCGATGCTGCTGACATTAGGAACAGATGTACACGTCACAAGCAGATATTACGTCACGAGCAGGCTCGGGAAATGAATTGTGAAATGTTTGTTTTCTTTGCCGTAATTTAATTTGCCGCCGCTGACGAGCGCGCTCCGCTCTCTCAACCTCATCGCCGATGACGTCGACATATTCTCTTGTGCTTTGAATACATTCACTAGGATAGCTACATATAGAATTAGCTACGGAATACGGTGTCAACACAGATAGTGTCCCACACTAAAGGCCTACCCATCTTCCACAGAAATAAAGTAAATAAATAAAAAAATGGTAACATTGTAGGAGATCGAGGCTCAGGCCCACTGTCCACAGACGCATAGCTTCATAGACGCGTATTTGTTTGTTCTTTCGAACAATCCCGCAAATTACGTACTGTGGAAATATTGTTAGTTCTATTAAATCTTAGTTTTTATTTAGCTATAACAGAACTTAAATTAATCCTCACATATTATAAAACACAGTCCCCCTAACCATCACGTCGTTCCGTATGAACGCGATAAACTTATTAACTACCGTTCGAAGCTGGTGCGGATCGCTAGTTAAATATGTATATGTATCTCTTTTTTTTAACCTTTATTTATTAGGGACTTTTATCTCATAGAGCATGTCAGCCTCTTCCTAACCTAACCTAATTTTACAATGTTTTTGCCAAACTTTAACTACTAAATAGAACAGAGGCGCGGGCTTGAGGACGGTGAGCAATGGGTAGCTCGCAGGTCCACCGTTCGAACCGAACCCAAGTCGTCGACGGCACGTAGTATTCCGACGCCACGCGCGCTTCAAGGTAATGTCAGCAACCATAGGGGCCCAGCAGGGTCGAAGCCTACTGGGGCCATGGATGATGGGAAAGACATCCCCAGGGCCCTGAAACTATGGCAAAGAAGGAACAGGAGTGGGTTTTTAGTCAGTAAATGTCTGATACTCCATCTCGCTCTGCCCAAGAGCGGGGGATGTCATTAGATGATTTTCCTTACATAAAAAAAACTACTAAATATAAAATAAATCAACCAGTTTTAAAATCAGAGTATATTTAGAAGCCCCGCTGGCTTTTCAACAAATGAACGAAATGTATCCTCATTCTAGTTCCAGTATTTCTACAAGGCCTAACGTAGATAAACTGTCTGTTAAACAAATAGACGTTAAGCATCCCCTCTAGCTAACTTACTGACATTCTAAAGGGCTTAAATTCCCCTTCAAAATAGTATTACTTTCAAACGGTACTTCAAATAAAGGAAAACCTTCAGAAAGTTCTTCATTTAATAAATCTTAAGAAACTAGAGAGCATTTCGTAAAATTTATCAAGAAATCTAATTTCAAACAAGAGACAAAGTGAAAGATCTAGTTTTTGTTAAAATGGCACAATTTAACTGTTGTCTAAGTTAAAGAGCTATTATGATGGTTTTAATGAGTATAGTCGTATAAATACATACATGTCGTTACCGCAAATATAATTTTTATACACTTACTCAAAAACCCACTCTTGTCCCTACCGCTTTTAAGCACACAATTTGCTGTTTTCCGCACTAGTGCGGAAAAATAATAACCTAAACCTTATTACCAAAATTAACTAGGAAAAACCTCCATTTCCACATACACTTAACATCAATGTAAATGAACAGCCGCAGATTCCAGCAAATGGCGCGTGAACAGTTGTCAGATACACAAACGGCCCCAATCTGATTGACAGCCACAAAAATCAGTCATAACTGAAATTCAGGTCAATTCGCACACATTGTCCATTTTAATATCATTACGTTCCGTTGGACAATTCCCCAGGAACTCCATTTTAAATTTATCGATTTTAAAGTTGTCACTTAACGAAATTATGTTTTTTCGATCTCATCCTCACATATTATAAGTACAAAATAAAGTCTTCAACTGCGTCTGCCTCTCTGTATGAATGGCATGTACTCCAAAACTTCTGGCCAAATTTTCATGCAGTTTACATCAATGTACAGATGGATTCATGAGAATGGTTTAGGTGTATAATACATGCTTATTTATCATCATCTTCCTGTCCTTGTTCCGTCTTATTTGGAATCGTTGCAACACGTTTTTTTCTTCCATTCTATCCTCTCAACTGTCATGCTATCACTAACTTCCTTTTCTTTCATATCACTCTTCACACAATTCATCCATCTTTTCTTTGCCCTCACTCTTCCTCTCCACCCATCCACATGTATACTCATAACTCTTTTAGTAACATGCGTTTCATCTCTCCTCTTTACATGATACATGCTTATTATGGTTGAAAAAAGCCAAGCATTTCAAAGATTTTGCGAAAGTTTACGCTAACGTTAGTTAGTAATAGTTGCGTTTATAAAGACTATTTATTCATGCAACATTATCTGATCGTGAATGAAGATGTGATCGACGATGAAGCACGCCTTAGTAACCTCTTGACTTATAGACCACCAGGTTGTAGCTATTAGGAAACACCGGCTCTGGCAGAGAATTCTACTCCTTAGCGGTACGCACTATGAATATGTTCCCAAATCGTTTTGTTTTGAGTCGACAGACGAACGGATGGACAAACCAATAGAAATATCTTTCTTATATCTATGGACAAACCAAATAACAGCCGATTCACCCGTGTGAAAGTTGAAAAATGTTCTAAAGGAACACAGTCCTAGGATTAAAAGTATCCTATATGCTACTCCGGGACATGGTCTATCCGTGTATCAAGTTTTATAGAAATCCGTTTAGATATTCGCACTTAACTTAGTAACAAACTTACAAACATACAGACACGCACACACACACTTACAAACTTTCTCATTTATAATATTAGTGTGATTATTTTATCTAAATATAAAAAAAAACTAATACAATGTATATGGAGATTTTTGATACTTAAAGTCAAAGAAAGTATGAACCCATGTGTCCCTTTTCACAACTCGCAATTAATTTCGAGCATTAAAATAGTACACCAAAAGCCTGTCCGCCCCTCATTCGTCATATCACCGCGTATTTTTGATCCCATTCATATTTCACCTGCCAACTGACAACAGAGCAACCTCTTCATAAGGATGAACGAAAGCCTGGCTGTACTACACAGAGATAACAATAACGCCATTTTTTTTTTCATTAGAACTTGTTTTTAGGAAATATTTACTCCCCCTTTCAAATCTATCCAAAGTTTGTTTTTAAGACATCACTTTTTGTGATGTGGCCGCCGATGAAATGGATCTTAAAATAGTATTTTCCGTGTTTCAAAAGGTGTACATAATAATACCGACGACCTGGTGAAATTCCCGGGAGTGGGTCTTGTCCTGTGCGGCCTATGTCCAACAGTGGACGTCTTTCGGCTGAAATGATGATGATGATGAATAATAATATTCTGCTAACATACACAACTAATTTTTAATTAGTACAAATACATAAAGGACTTATTAGAAAAGGTCTTGTTATTATTTAAGTCTCAATATATAATTTTTATAAATAGCAAAGGTAGAGTTTGTTTATATCCCAAAATTTAAATCAATTTATGGACACATTGTACAGGCTATTCACGGCTATTGATTTTGAATGAATAAATGACGATCAAAATGGAAAAACACTCGCGTAGTATTTTGTAGTAGCAATTTTTATGAATGATTGATTCTATTATGAATTTACCAATTATGACAAAATTTCGTGGACAATATTGGGATTTCGTATTTTTTACATTTTACTACTAAAACATGTTCAGTAACGGGTACGGATAGAGCTCCATTTTTTTGTACTAATTTAAAATTAGGGGTGTATGTCTGTCTATGTTGTAAAGAATTTTTTATAACAAATGATAAGACAAAAGTATGCAATTAAGAAATTACATTCAAAGTACTGTTGAGTACCAATACAGTAGATACAGTTATTTTATCCCATAAAAGCGGTTTGATCTTGTGTCCATTCACAATATTTTGACTCTGAGCGCTCCCAGCTCAGGCACACACACATCGCACATCGGACACATACACATGCACATCATCGCTTACCATCAGGTGAGTCACTGGTCAAGCACGAGCTTGCGAATTAAAAAAAAAATTGGGCAATTGCCAGTCGGAATCGCGCACTGAGGGTTCCGTACAAACTTATCTATGAAATCAGTTCAATTCCCGAATTGAGTTACGAAGATATTTCCGAATCACAACTATTTTTGGGTTGTAACTACAAATTTACAGTTTTATTTATTTATTTATTTATATATACTTTATTGCATACCAAGTTACAGATTTACAAATTGAAGTGTAATACAATATAAAACATACAATTGGCGGCCTTATCGCACTCGGCGATTTCTTCCAGGCAACCCAGAATGAATAGAGATTGCCTGGACACAAAATGGGGTTGCACTTGGTGCAAATACAAAAGTAAACAAAAACTTAATACTAAAATAGATACACATATACATACATACAAAATATAAATATATAAGAGAGAAATAAGCGATGAAACGAAGACATGAGTTTTCAGATTTTTTACTATACTGTGCAATAAGACCTTGCTTCATGCCAAATTTCAGGATTCAAGATCAACGGGAAGTACACCCTATGAATTTTGATTCCTTCGAGAGCGTCGAAATATACGTTTATTGCGTCATAAACGGTCGTATCTTTTGTTTTCGTTAACTCAGAAGTTTGATTTTTTCACAACTTCAAGGGACTATAAACTTGAGTATATATATGGTTTTAATTTCAACTCAATATCTCTACGCATCAACGAGATAAAGGGTCTCGACAAACAGACAGACCGACAGACGGACAATAAAGTGATCCTGAAGGGTTCTGTTTTTTCCTTTTGAGGTACAGAACCCTAAAAAATGTGAATCTACACACACGACTGAAGCCAAACTGCCTTCGAAAGATAGAACAACTATCCCCCCGAAGCCTGCTCGCCCCTCATCCATCATTTCAACGCGTGTTTCTGACACAATTCATATTTTTACCTGACTAACAAAAGCTGCTCACAAGGATGAGCGAAAGCCAGCCTATATGCGGTTTTATCTATTTACGGATCCACTTTAGACGAATATTTGTTGCCAGTGTTTTATGGGGCATAGAGGTTTTATTTACTTTTTTAGCTATAAAGTAGAGAACATGTTGCCTGGGCTTGATTTGAATTTTACTGCTGTTGTGTTCGAAACTTTTGAGAATATTTTTTCTGTGTGTTTAATTTTCGTTTAATGTGAGGTTCAACTCTATAGGTATATTATTTACTACTCTAGCTATTCTAATAAGGTTTACAACCCAAAGGTACAATATCATACCAAGTAGATTACTAAGGGTACGTCAAGTATAAGGTTTAATTGTGGCAGGTTTTTTTTTTGTCATTTATCAAAAAACTCCTACCAATCTTTTTTTATTTATTTTTTCTTGATAGGTTCGCGATTGACCGACCGCTATCTCATCCGATGGAAAGCGACGATGCGGTCGACGATGGAGCGCGCTTACCTAGAAGTAACCTATTCACTCATCTCTTCACTCTGGTTAGAAAGAGAAGGAATTTTAAACTTTTATTCAATAAAACCCATCGGTGTTCCATCACTTCCGTTCCAGGGCTACGGTGATGAGCAATCTCACAGCACATAATTGACGTTATTTTTGAGATAGGAAATCATCACATGTATTCTCCCGCTCTACGGTTAAGCGAAAGGGCGCTTATTGACTAAAACCCACCTATATCTTTCAGTTACTCATAATGGACGCTAAGATGCTGTTGAATTTTTAATAATGATCCAACATTTTTGAACGTTCTACAAAAAAAAAAAACACTCTAACAAATTATTTTCGTAGATTATTATTATCTTCATCTAGTCTCGTAATAAAAAAGCAACAAGTTAATTTTACAACAACATCGGCCTCGTGTACCGACGCCCGTATAATCCGCTCACCCAGTAATCAGATTGGCCCACACCTACACACACACACACATATGCTGTGTACATCACAACCAGGGATGTAGCGGAGGCCATTTTGCGGAGGCAGACGTTAAATGAGGCGAAAGACGAAATAAATGTTAGGAAATATCGGCATATAGCATGACGAGAGAGGTAGATTGATGGATGGGATGGGATGGGATGGGATGACAGCACCAGCTACGCAAAACAACTAGCTCCGCGTAATTAAATATTTAAAAATAGTAATAAGCAGCGATTATTAAGTAGTAAGCCATGCACCACTTTTTTTTAGGTTTTGTGATTGTAGTAGTACTATGAGCATTTTTATTGGGTTACAACTTTTTTGACATCACGAGCATGGCAGTTGAGAGTTTGTCATGCTCACTCAAATTCTCGCACTCAAAATCTACGCTTTGGAACGTGCAATTTAGCTTCACTTTTTTTTGACAATTTCAAAGTGCCTGTAATAAGTCTATTTGAAATAAACGTTTCTGATTTCTGATTATCACGTTACCATAAATAACGTGTGATAATGTTTATCGAAGTGGATAACTCAATAGAAAGGACATAAAAAAACAAAAAATTACATAAAAAATAACATGGAACAGTCTAACAGTGACAGAATCTCTTCAATTTCCAGCGTCACTTGTGAGTGACAGAAAAGCTCACGATATGTATTTGGTCGTCCCTAAACGACCCTGGCGAAATGGACACGAAAATATTATTTATTATAACATAACCTCATAATGTGGACAGGATAAACATTTGGTCTTATCGGTCTTGTTGCACGAGGCAGTCTCTTACAGACATACTTGGGATGGACTGAACGAAAGGAGAAAGATCGAACTTACTATATACTTATAGAACTTTAGTTCTGAGAAAATCTGTCAATTATGGTACACCTTTGTACAATTTTAATTTTGTTAATTTTACAGGCATACTAGCTTCTGCCAGACTTCGTCCACGTGAATGTCAGTTCGGAAATCGCAGCCAGTTTATAAATAGTCTATTATGTCCTTCCTTGGACCTTCCTTCCTTCCTTACTCCGTACCAAATTTTATCAAAATCGGTTTAGTAGTTTATTCGTGGAAGCGTAACAGACAGACAGACTTACTTTCACACAATATTAAGTGTGGAATTATGGATTAGTGCAGATTAGTGTGGATTAGGGAGATTAGTTTGGGTTAGTGTGGATTAGTATGGATTAGTTTGGATTACTTCAAATGTAATTCGTTAATCTTATTTATAATTATCATTTTAATGTGTGATCCAGTGTTGATTGACGTAAATAAATAAATAAAATTAGTACAGATTATTGTGGATCCATATGGATTAGTATGGATTATAAATTAATTACATTTTTTTTTTAAATCTGTTAACAGATATACAATAATTGGTTGAAAATGAATAAAACAAGTAAATTTTAATATGGTTCCGTTTCAGCCCTGCTCACAGCACCTGCCAATTCTACTTAGTGTGGTGGCGGAGCACTCGAGCCAGCGTGAGGGGGATACGGGCGTGTTATCCTAGTCCATTGTTGTGGCTTAAACGATATTGATGAGGTTTCCAATACCCTAGCGGGTCTAAATATTATGAATAAAGATTTTGGCGGTTTTTTTTATTTTCATAGATTAACATTATCAAGAATAGGTTTGCTCTAAGAGAACCGGTTATTTTATCCGATGGGATTTAGCGTACCTAGACCAAAATGACTTCCATGGGAAACTTCCATAGTAACTTCATCCAATTTTAAACCATTCAGGCCTAACAGTTTAGGTCGTGTGTTGAATTTTAGATGTTTATCACGATGGGAATATATAATTATGTTGAATATATATTTTGAGCCTACGCCGTAGCCCATGCTACGCCTTAACCGCTACGTGCTACGAATTTTTTTCGTAGCAAGCGACAAAATGGTTCGACTTGTGATTTTTAGCTCCATTAGGTAAGCTCATAGTTTAAAAAGAAATTCTTAAACACCACCTCTGTGAAAACACCTTTGTACTAAATTAAAAGTACCTTAAGAAACTTTAATATTGAAGCGACTTTAAGACCAGAGAGGTATATAACGTCATCTAGAAGTTCAACATTTTTTGCGTCATGTGTGAGTCAGACTCGCACTTGGCAATTTTTTTTTTAACATATGGTACACTAATTATGCAAAAAAAAATGCTTTGTCCAGGTTTCTTTGCCATGCACTTTCATATCGTCAACAATAATAAGAAATAACGTTACTCATAACACTATCCCTTTCTACCCATTATTATTTAAGTAATATTTAAGTAATTGAAAGAATTGAAAGTTTGTATATTTAAGTACTAAGATACAAGATGTTGCCCGGAAAGCTGTCACTCTGAAGTGGGATTGGGCCGGACATGTCTGCCGCATGTCAGATGACCGGTGGGCTAAAAGAGCCACATATTGGGTCCCACTAAACGCAAGGCGACACCGCGGCAGACCAAGGCGAAGGTGGAGAGATGAACTGGATAAATACCAGAAGGACTGGCCCGCAATGGCCGAAGACAGACTTGTGTGGAAAAGGGAAAGGGAGGCCTTTGCTCAGCAGTGGGACATAAATGGGCTATAAATAATAATAATAATAATTAAGTAACTTCCCATAATATTCAGTCAAAGATTTCCTCCCTTAACCTACTTACTATTAACCCTTTACCATTATTTTTCACATGCGTTCGACCCTTTTACCTCTGCAGCACATGCGAAAACTGATCTAAAACGGTTCTATACCATTTAGGTAAGTTCTTGTTTATTTAGGTAAAATTAACCTTTAATTAGGTAATTAGCCACCTCGACATGTGGGGTCGAAACTCTTGGGTCGATTTTGAGTGCTTATATACTATTTAACCCCTCGCGCGTATAGGGGTATTATTATTATCTTAATTGCGCGTTTTCACGAAAAACCCATAAACAAAAATAAAAAACCTTTTTCTGGATTTTTCTGGGAAAACGAAGATATAGAGAACAACATTTTCGGCCGAATAAATTTCCTACCTCTCCTAGAGAGGAGGCCTAAGTCCTAACTGTGGGAACATTATAACGCCGACTATGCTATGCTATGCTTTAAATTTCGTACAAAACGACAATTAAGCGTTTTTCATGGTCACTCAAATTGTATAAACGTATGTACAATCGGCACTTTTCTCCAAACGCCTAATCGACACTTCGCTTGACTAGTGACTGATTTTTACCTCGTTCAGAGATTAAGCATTGCCATACGGGTATAGACGAGGTTTAGTTAACACGTTATCTATACTAGCGGTCCCGTCAGACGTTGTCCTCCACAAAAGCAAACTTCCCGTCAGAAAAAAAAAATTAAGATCCGATTGCAACGCCACCTAGGTACTGGGTCCGATGTTATTTGCAATCCATCCAGGGATCAACTTAAATATACACACAAGGTTTCATCCAAATCGGTCAAACCGTTTAGGTGGAGTTAAGTGACAAATACACATACACAATAATTATAATAGATCTATAGTATAATTCGAAAAAAGAAAGAATGAAAAAGAGAGAGAGTATTCAAATCAAACATAGCGCATACCTTAAAAATAAGAACAAATAACAACAACGACTTATTCGATAGGTTACCTACGTGAGGATGGGGTTGGAAGTCAGGATTGTCCAGCAGATTGCCACATCTTATCAAAGGTCGGCCTCGGGGAGCAAAGCGGACGTACTCCACTGCCAACCAGAGCCTCGGCCCTGATATGTAAATCAAAATTTCAATTTCACGACGCCCTAGGGAATAAAAAGGGTAATTTATTTTAAGCCGAAGATAGGCTTAATTCAATTCCGATTCTTATTATTATTTTATCCTTGGGCGAATAAAAATCCGTGGACAATAACGAGATCTTCTTCGTATTTTAATGTTAGCAGAAATATCTTTGCAACTCAGGGTGTTTACAAATCTTACGACGCAATTTATACTTGTTAATATTATCAACGTGGTGTGAGAGGAAAAGGTCTGGAAGGATTTGAGGGACGAATTTGCTCAGCAGTAGAACCATAATTGTGATGGCAAGTTATTTGAGAATCTGCTTTTTTTTATTATTCTTGATAGGTTCGCGCTTGATCACTATCTCACCTGATGGAAAGCGACGATGCGGTCGACGATGGAGTGCGCTTACCTAGAAGTAACCTATTCAATTTTGACTTTAAGAAGGTTGTAGCCATCAGCCACCCTAGCCAAGTTATGATTGTTTCGTTTGCGTCGAACGTCTCGAGTAGGCCACGCCTCCGATTCCTTTGTTCTGACCACGTATTACAATAGGTAATATTGTAATACTGTGCCGTTACCGGAACAGATAAAAACGAATCTGCTTTTCAAGTTTCGATCACGGCTAAGATCGATTAATAATAATGATTATATTTACTAAATGATTTACTAAATCGATTATTCCTATTATATATTATTACTATATCTAATGCAGCTTACCCAGAACATTACAAGTAATAAGGCTGTCGAATACACAATATGCTTCATGCACAATGGTCCGCCAAAGACTAAGTGCGGAAACCAGACCACAATAGATAGATAGATACACAATATGCTAAGTAATCTAATTACCAAGTCATATTTCTAATTACCAAAACTTCATGGTCGCATACATCAATGTAACCCATACACAGCTCTACGGTTAGTAATCCTAATTGCCGTGTGCATTGGTAATCCGAGTTTGTAATTGCTTTTTGAGTAGCGTAATAAGAGTTTGGCCTAAGGCTAGGGACATATTAGCGTGGAATAACGAAACGAACTCTCAAAAAATATTTTTTATTGCTATATCAGCCAAAACACCGATCGTTGACGTGGCTCAGAAAGCTACTAAGCTTAAGTGGGAATGGACTAGACATGCCTGCCGCATACTGATCGAACAGTGGATCTTTAAAACACAAAATTGGTGCCTTGAAATCGCACGACGGCGTCGTGGCAGACCAAGAACGAGACAGCGCATAGTGGGAAGACTTACATGTCTTTCTTAGGAATTAGCAAGAAGTGGTTTGGAGCCGAGAACAATGGAAGAAATGGAAGGAGGCCTTTACCCAGCCGTTGACAGTATAGGCTAGATATAAATATGGCAATATGAGACATCTAGTGGATATGACTCACAGTGCCCAGTAAAGCATTGCATAATATAATAAAAATATAATATTTATTCACACAACACCGTCTAGCCCCAAGCTAAGCAGAGCTTGTGTTATGAGTACTAGACAACTGATAAACATACTTATATATTTCTAAATACATACATATTATAGATAAATTACACCCAGACACAAAACTAATGATCGTGCTCATCACACAAACATTTGTCCTGGGTGGGAATCGAACCCACGAACATCGGCAGAATACTTTAATATACATTTATAAAGTTAATATATGGCTGTTTATCTTTCAAAAAACGTATATTTCGACACTCAAGAGAACCAAAATTCTAGAGTCCCATTGACCCAGAATCCTGTAACTTTGCATAAAGCAAGGTCTAGGAAACACAAGTATAGGAATAAAACAGAAAACTTATAGTTGCGTCACAAAAAAAATGTTTTTCCAATTTGAAAAAAGCTTCGAGATTCCAATCAGGAATTGAACTCGTAACATAAGCAAGTTTTTATGGAACCCTCAGGGCGCGAGTCCAACTCGCACTTGCCCAGTTTTCTCAAATGGGTATCTACTTTAAGAGCCATTATTATCTACTTCAGTATCCATCTTTATATATGTACGTATACTCGTTATTGCAATGTGTCTCCTCTTCCCGTCTCCAACCACAATCCCGTTACTTCCCCACTCCGTAGTTGAGCAAAACACGGCAAATTGGTTCCATTAGCGTGCATTAGGGGGCGCTGCCGGCGCAACTGGGCCCAAGTGGGGCCGACTGGGGACCAAATGGGGACCGCGGACGGCTGCCTGCCTGTTATGGAAAGTGTTTGGCTTGAAGAACTCCGTCTGGCGCAAATGTTTGCTCGTATACAGGCTCGTTTGAGGCCGGTTGTAAACTTAACTGAAAAATGAATGTAGGTTTTTAAGGAAACTTGCGTAAATGTAATATGTCCCTTATATAAAGCACTAAATAAAGGCGCTTTGCGTGATGAGGCTGGCTCGTTACAAATATTTGCATTCATTACGGGTTTCAGATTCGTGGACTGGATTTCTTGTGTACCTATATGACTTTACATTTTTATGAACACACTCATAATATAGGAGCAATTTCTAGTGAAGGACAAAGTTAAAAAAACAGTTTATTGAAATCACTTTAGAACCTAAATTAAATAATAAGAGATACAACAAGATTAAAATGATCAATAGATTTTTTTTTATTTGCATACGACAATATAAAAAAAAAAACTGTGCAAGTGCTAATCGGAATCGCGCATAAAGGGTTCTATATAAACTTAAATTATGTAAAAAGTTCAATTTCCGAATGGAATCTCGAAGATTTTTCCAAAACGCAAAACAAGTTTTTTTTTGTGACGGTACAACAAATTTACTGTTTTCAGATTTATTCCTATACCTGTGAGACCATGCTTTATGCCAAATTTCAGTATTCTGGGAAGTACACTATGAATTTTGATTCCCTTGAGAGTTTCGAAATATATGTTTTTTTACGACATAAACGGCCGTATTTTTTTAATTAACTTATTAGTTTGATTTTTTAACAGCTTCAAAGGACCGCAAACCTTAGTATATGGTTTTAATTCCAACTCGATACCTCCACGCGTTCCTGAGACAAAAGGTCTTGACAGACAGACAGACAGACGGACAATAAAGTAATCCTATAAGGATTCCGTTTTTCCTTTTGAGGATCTGACCACGTGACTGAGCGTTGAGATGACGTCAAAACAAAGGAATCGGAGGCGTGGCCTACTCAAGCCGTTCGGCGCGAACGAAACGATTGCAACTTTGCTAGGGGAACAGTTTTCTGCGTGATTTGAACCTATACAACAGCCCGAAATCATGTATCAAGCAACTGCCCAGACCAGACATAACACCCGTCAGATCAGAGCATCCTTCCTTTACAACGGAGGTATGTGGAACCCTCCTTCTCTAAACCCTCAT
This sequence comes from Mythimna vitellina, assembly GCA_949316375.1. Taxonomy (NCBI): domain Eukaryota; kingdom Metazoa; phylum Arthropoda; class Insecta; order Lepidoptera; family Noctuidae; genus Mythimna; species Mythimna vitellina. The sequence continues at coordinate 20,494,223 of OX438692.1, forward strand.
GTAGTTTTACCCTGTTATAAAATTAACCTTATTGCATAACATGATGGGGTAGAAAACCCGTCGTATCACATACAAGTTCATAAGCGTGTAAATGTCAGCGAGCTCAGATTCTCATTGTGAATTAGTTCGCGGTCGTCTGCCTCGCAGGGAACACATGAGCTATGTTGATTATATTGTTCAGCAAGGAGAATAGACGCAGGAATAACGTGCGTGGTTATTTATTGAATAAGGTTATTGTTTTCCATGTATATTCTTGCTGTTATTTAGAGCTAACACGGCTGTAACGTAACTGAAATTTGTCTTAAATAGTTTTGAAATGGTAATATATATTTGATCATCAGTGGCAATGACTGCTTCTGCACATGTGGCCCCCTGGTAACTCATAATATTGTGTAAATGTGTCTATTAAATTAACTGCTCCACATTTGTTGTAATAATTTTTTTTTTTTTAACATATTACTTTTGCAATATTTTTTATATTATTAGACACCAAACCAACATAAATTCGTTAGTAATTAATTTTGTTAACGTCTCATTTATTGATAGTTGTATTTATTTTTTTGCTTTTTTTATATAGCCTCTTTTTTATAATTAACACTGAACACTGTAGACTCCGCTAATTATTAGATTACTTGCTATTACGACTCACTTTTTTTTACCTTTGAGTACAACATTGACTGGTCTACAATGTGTTTACATAATATCTACTAATACTGTAATATGGAAATATTGTAAGAACAATTTTTATTTTAAACAGTAACCATGGAGTTTCTTGCCGGTTCTTCTCCATAAGACACGACCTATTTGAAACCATGCACAAGTTTCTGACGTTTTATAAGTGCCCATGTATGTAGGCCTATGTGAAATAATAACATTTGTTTTTTTTTAATTTTGTATCAAAATCAAATATTATGTCCTTGTCTATTATTATATTAGTGTTTTTTGAAACGGGTTACTTTGAAATGTCTTCATCTTTTCGAATCGATGGTAAACTCGTCATACTATTTGGGCCCAGTTGGCGACTACGCTAACTGCAGCATCACATCAGCATGGTGATCATTAAATCCTCTAAACTGGAGGAGTATGGGCACTTAGAGCACTCTAACGTGTGGCTCATGTTTTGAACAAGGGCACTACGCTCACATTGAGTATCCAATAAGTTTATAAAACCCCATTTCGGCAAATTGTCTTCGCAGCGGCCTACCTGGATGCGCAACCGATTTAGTGCGTTCCATGTAGCCCACTTTCAATATAGGCACTTTGAACGGATTGACTTCGCATTATAAGTTCAAATTTTCTATTAAAAGTACCTACGTTATTCTTGTTTAAAACCAAAACGCTGCTAAAACTAAACTGGTATACAAAGAAAGAAATAAAGATTATCTACGAGCTATCGTCATCTTATACGTACCCAGCCTGTAGTCGCACACCCGATCAAAGGCCGCCCTCTCCCTTATCCACACTATCATAGTCTTTAATATCCAAAGGACAAGATTGTGAAAGTTGTCAATAAATCTAAAATAGAAATAAATATCAGACGTATCTTGCAAGGGAAGATGCCTGAGGGAGATAACGTAAGCATTTTGATCGAGACGATAAGCCGGCGAACTGTTTGTGAAGGAATCTCACTTTGAACTTTATACCTGAGATATTTTTATTTACTGCCTGAAAAGGAATTTAATACTCTTAGGGCCAATGTTTTTTGTGAAAACGTTTGAAAGAGTTATCGAGGTCCTTGAGCGCTAAAGGCATCCGAAGGACACAGGTGGGTTTGTCTGTTAAGTCTGACACGCCCAAAAGCGGGAGAAATCATTGGATGATTTCCCACGTAACAAAAACAAAAGTCAAGAAATATAGAAAAACATTTTATTAGCAGGAAATGACGCAGTCTTAGGACTAATTTACAAATTATAAATATTCTTTAGGAAAAAATATACGCCACGTCCTCGCAAAACGGTCGAACGCTCATGAAGGTAAGGATACCAAATTTTTAAAGTTATTCAAAGCTCTGGCTATGAGTACTAGACAACTGATAAACATACTTATATATTTTAAATACATACATACTCATATTATAGATAAAATTACACCCAGACAAAGCAATGATCATTCTCATCACACAAACATTTGTGGTGGGAATTGAACCTACGATTTCCGGCATAGCAGTCAGGGCCACTAACCACTAGACCAAAAGGCAATTTAAATATATTAGTTAAGTGATGATTTCCACCTAAAACAAAGATTTAAATCATTCTGGTAGATAACCCGATGCTTTACATGGATTTGGTACTTAGCGTAGTCGTTTCGAAACTCTCATTTTACGACAGTTTAATGACTTAAGACTCACAGCTTCTATAATGTACTCGGCAGCCATTTCATGCCTCCAAAGTACAAATATGCATAATTAATGTAGTCCTACATCACGTAACAGATGCTCGCAGAACAGATAGTTAATAGAATTGAAAAAATCTAGAGTGGCGACCATGTACCGCTGTGATTCGCAGCGTTGGAAAGCCTCCCACAAGGTCCATCTTCTGGAAAACCTGTTCCACCATGCACCTGGCGAAGGTCACAGGATTCGGATGGATGCGAGAAGCACAAGACCGGTCCTTTTTGCGACACTTGACAAGCATATGTAGCAAGAGGGAGTACCAGACTTACACTAACTAAAATTTACTCGTGTTCCTTTATTTACCAATTACAGACCAGGGCTTTTTTACATGGGATGTCATGAAATGTGTTCTCCGGATCTATGTGGAGTGGGAAAGAGTATCAGATTCATACTGACTAATACCCATAGTGGTCCTTGAGCTACACTTTTTGCGTGTGCTGCGGTAACTCCTTCGAACAAACCGCAACCCTAGCAGGAACACAACGCACCCTTGACTGAGACTTGGTCCTTACCGGACGGCCAGGTGGCGGGCTACCCACTGCTCGTAGTTAATTCTATTCCTGCTGTTAACAAAGCACGCTAAATAATCCGCTGTTTCAACATACCATCACGCCCATGGGAAATTTCATCACACAAAATAATCGACTGAATTACGCACGGATAAGCATTGAACCGGAAACCTGTCACTACAAAATGCAATTTCGAAATAGCTCCCCGAAATACCGAGCCTCATTTCACCCGAAATAATTGAGAAAATCTCGACTCAACCCGTTGCGTGTTCCTGTGTACTTAGCTTTGTAATCGTGATGTGACGTTCTCTGAGAAAATGGATCTATTAACGACAGGGACAGCAATAAGAACATTGATTTTTTTTCCTGTCAAGGTCATGGGTTTGTTCGAAAGATACACCGCAGCCCCGGAAAGGGGTAAGCGTGCAAGTAAAGGTATATATAAATACGGTTTTTTTTTTTAAATGAAATCCTCCAATGACTTCTCCCGATCTGGGTTGAGAAAACCACACCTGTGTCCTTCAGTTGTCCTTTGCATTCTAGGACTACGGGTTTCCTTTTCAAAAAATCTCCGCGGTCTTAGTGGGCATCAGCCCTGCTGGGCCCTTACGATTTGCTGACATATATTTTAGGAGCGCATGGGTCACTACGCGCTGTCAACGACTGGAGCTCGGCCCGGTCGATTACCGTAATGCCAGGCGATGAGTTAACCGTAATCATGATGTGACAATCTAATAAGTAAGGGACAGTAAGAATAGTATTGATTTTTTTTCCTACCAAGGCTATGGGTTTGATCGAAAGAGTCACCGCAGCTTTAGAACGGAAAGGGCGCAAGTGAAGGAATATGTTTGGGTTTAAGTCAGTAAAAGTCGACGAGATACTCATCGTTCCACCCAAAGCGCCAAAAGTTATCTGACGATATCCCATAATTAAAAAAGACATTCAGAAATCAGAAACATTTATTTTAAATAGACCATATTTTACAAGCACTTTCGAATTGTCAAAATGTCGGTCAGTCAAAAAAAAAGTGAAGCTCAATTGATTTTATTTAGAAAGTAATCGCAAAATATAGAATGGGATTTATACAATATACCACTGAGGCCGTGGAGCGAGAAAGCGTGTCAGACTTTTACTGGCTAAAACTCACCTGGGTCCTTCAATTGCCCTTGCATTCTAGGGCTACGGTAAGTATTTTTAAAAATCCCGTGACCCTACCGAGTAACAGCCCTGCTAGGGCCCTACGGTTTCGCTAACACCTGTTTGACGCGCGCGTAGAACACTACGAACCGTCGATGAATCGGAATCGGTCCGAAAGGTTACCGGAAGGCCGGACGGCTACCCATTGCAAGTTGTCTCCAAAACTGCGCCAACGGTAGTCAGGGATTGTCCAGCCACTAGCGACGCTTGGAATGTTTCTGTGGCGGGGACTGGGGTGTGAGGGTTAGGATATCCGTTCCCTCACTATTGCGGCCCTCTTCTCCAACTAGCATTACTGCTTCGCAAAAGCCTTCCCCATTTCCACTTGTTCCGGACCATGCCCTGAACCAGTGCAAGGCACGAGACAACGCCATCACCGAGTACACGGCAATACTCCAAATCAAATAGTTGTGAGTCCTTGTTACAATAATTGATGATTCAGTATTTGCTCATAATATCTTGCAATTGTTTCGAGAATCAAATAATAAGTAGACATTCTTATAAAATATTTAATGGAGCATGGTAAAGCTTTATTTGGTCGGTATTCTACGAATTGAGCATGAAATATTTTTGCTAACAGTAATATTTTGATGCAATAATCAGTATTGTTTGATGAAATATGTGGATCGGAAATTAAACCGCAAACTGAAATCCCGCGGATATTATAAATGTGAATCTGTATATTTATTAATCAATAATGCCAAATAGGCTATTCGAATTTAGACAGGTAGACTGTGAAGGCTATAAGTAACTTTACTGTTAGCGTTCCCGCCATCTTCTTATTTTTGATTCGATGGTAATATTGTCAAATTGTTTGGGCCCAGTAGGCGGCTCCATTAATAGCAGCATCGGTAGATTCGTCAAATCCTCCAGAGTGCAGGTGTATGGGCACTTAAGGCACTCTAATGTGTGGCTAAAGTTTTGAACAGGAGCACCGCACTCACATTGAGTATCCGACGGGTCTATATAACGCAAAACAAAACGGAGGGAACGGCAAAGGCAACTTGATTGAAGACGCCTAATTAAACAAAATTTCTGTATCTTTGAAGAACAGCGAAACGATGTCAGGCGAGAGACTATCAAAAATAAGCTGCCCTCCAATATCCGATATCTATACATAAATGGTGCTTTGACGTGTCCGCGCTGTGCACGCCACTTTACAGCGAAGACAGGCTATATTAGAGCACATGATCGAAACTAGTCGCTGTAGCCGATATTGGCAAGGGAGTATGTTTATATACTATAGGAAAACCGTTGAAAAAAAAAACGGTGGGAATCAAGGCAGGCGGAACCGTTGGTCAAAACTAGTGCTAACTTAAAAAACTGGGTGAGTGCGAGTTGGACTCGCGCACTGAGGGTTCCGTACAAACTTACCTATGACAACAGTCCAATTCCCGAGTTGAGTGACGAAGATTTTTCCGAATCGTTGTATCGTTACTACAAATTTATATTTTTACATATTAATTAGTAAAAAAAATGGGGCTCTATCTGGACCCTGATAAAAAAAAAAAAACGAAATCCCAAAATTGTCCACGAAAATTTGTCATAATTGGTAAATGCATAATTGAATCAATCATTCATAATAATTGCTACTAGAAAATACTACGCACAGTAATTAACAATTTTGTCGTCTTTAATTCATTCATAATATCCATATATTGAGTGACATTTTGAGATATAAACAACCGCTTATAACTTTCCTGTTTATGAATATTATTTATTGAGACTTTACTTAAATAATAACATGACCTTTTCTAATAAACCCTTTAAGTATTTGTACTAATAAAAAATTAGTGGTGTATAATAAATCCCACAACAAAAAACTCATCCAGAACAGATTAAAACCTATTTCAGTAAGCCTATCAACTAAGCTATTTAAATAAAATTCAAATAAAATACAGTAAACGCGTAAACTCTTTTTCAATATATATAAGCTATAATCTAGACTTACATAGACAATGATATGAAAGGTATGATCGGCGCGACCTAGAGTTCACGCTATAGGTCAGTTTAAAATAGACTAGAGATGACATACGTACTAAAGGTAATATATACCATACGTACTACGTACTATGTTTCAGCAAATTTTATGGAAGACTGGTTTTTAGGTATAAATATCTACTGCATGTATCTGAAATCATATTACCACACACACCCTTATTACACTCTAATTAGAAAATTAAGTTATAATCATAATTAGGGCATTGTAATTTTACTTAAATAAATTGAAGAAGAGTTAAGAAACACTACCCTATAATATAACTGTTCCTCAGTTGGTTTCTATTTTCTACTGTAAAATATTCCTTTGTTTTATTAAACATATTTATTGTGCATTAAAATATGCTGTTCTGGATGGTTTCAAAAATTTACCACGAAGGGGACGACGGGGTCTTTGTTCACTCGCTTCGCTCGCTCACCAGACTGCGACATCCCCTTCTAATCTAACCTGTGCGAGTCAGGATACCCTAAGTCCCTTAATAACTGTAAAATGTCTTAAATATTTGGAGTACAATTACTATATTTAGAAATAAATAAGATTTTTAATGCACAGTTAAAAATATGCCTTTAGCTGAATGTTAAAAAATTATTTATCTTAATTGTGAGCAAATAATATGGGCATCGACGCACTTCGTTGATAGCGCTTCGGTAGTGGTATCAAGATTTATCGAGGTTTTTTTATTATTTTAGAACAATAATTACCTAGGATATCCGCAGGAGAACCAATATTACCGACATCGCCAAACTTAAGTGGTAATGGGCAGGGCACATTTCTCGCAGAACAGATGGCTATTGGGGCCGAAAGGTTCTGGTATGGCGACCACGTACCGAAAGATGTAACTTTGGAAGGGCTCCTACAAGGTGGACCGATGAGCGAGTAAGGCTTGCGGGAATCCGATGGATGCGAAACGCACAGGATTGTTCATAGTGGCGATACTTGGGGAGACCTATGTTCAACAGTGGACGTCTTTCTGCTGAAATGATGATGATGATGATGAATTACCTATTGTGATAGCCATTTTTTTAAATTAATTCATTGTCTTTCTACTGTGTTTCTAATTACGGTATTCGAAAGGTTAATAAGTTGCATATTTACGAGTATTATGAACTTAAGTATGTGTCATTCATATTCAGCCATCGATTTGCATGAAAACTTCAACTATATCTGACGACCATGCTTACTTATCTTCTTTGTTAACTTACGTAATTAGGTTGTAAATATTCGCAGTTAGTAATATTTAAGTCAATATGTTGGTATCTTTTATGCCAGTACATTTAGATAAACATCATCACTGAAAAACTATCAAAATGTGTGAAACGTAAAAGAGACTGATTGTTATCATTTCTACATCAACCAAATCGGTTTTTTATAATAATAATAATCTTTATTTCATCTTTTACACAAAATAGTTACATGTAACAGTCACAAATAAATCTTAAACAAAATATTTATGCTAGTGCCCAAGGAATAACTATAATTAATATATCAGTATTTAAGAACTAAAGGAAAATTGACTTTATTAACCTAGGATTATGAATAATTGGCGACTTGACCGAACTAGGTTTATAAAACCTGTGTTTCGGGTGATCACTTACAAGACTATAACTACGGGTGCATGTACACAGAAATTTCAGAATAACAACTTACAAACTAAAGCTACAATTATACTAAAACTTCCAATAGTTTCTCTGTGTCTGTATAGTTAAGATTCAGTAGATACTCCGATATCAATGTACTACATTTAATATAATATAATATATTTATGTCGCGAGTATATCGTTTTTAACTGTCCCGTTGGTCCTGACTGTCAAACAAATAATGCAATTAGGTTTTTCCATTAGGAATTACTCTATAGCTGCCCGGAGTTAGGAAGTTGGTAGTGTAATGCCGCCTTTCCTAGCCTAAAGTGCTTAAAACCCAACGGCTTTAAGCACCTTCCTAGGAACGACGGCACCTTCCTGCGGCTGATCTCTCTCCGGTCGTGTCGGATTGCCGTCCCATCGGATTACGAGAATAAAGGAACAGAGAGTGCACCTGTGTTTACGCACGCATTTGAGCACTAAAATATCTTATCTACTGCGTACTTGGCTAATCTCCGTTGAGATTGGCCACTGTGATCGAAATTCAGTCGGGATGATTATTATTATTATACGTCACTAGCTGACCTGGCAAACATTGTTCTGCCATATAGATTATCAAAGAAATATCGCGAATAAAAAAATTGGGATGAGAATAGGAGGGCATAAAACACTTTACGACCGGCTCAGACCTACATCTGGTATACAAGGATATATAAAAATTCTTTAAAATCGGTCAAGCCGTTTTGGAGGAGTTCGGTAACCAACACAGTGACAAGAGATTTTTATATAAATTAGAAGTCTTCGTTTAATTTTGAACTTATTAGGCACATTGTTCGACTAAATGTAGCGAATAGCTGAAACTATAATTACTTGCATTTACTTCTGATATCTCTGCATATGTGAGAAGCGTTAGTAAAGTTTAATTTAAAAAAAAACCAAGTAACAAAGATTTATTAAGCAGAAGCTTAATTTTTTCGTAAATATATTTTTAAATGACAAAAAAAATACAGTAGTCACGCTCATTACCTTGTCTGTAAAAGTGTTCACATTTAAAATATTTGCTGCGGAGATACTTGTCGTGGAATGAGTTTAATTAAAGCTCTGGTTAAAGTAAATCGGATTAAATAATTTTATACTTTGAATATGTGGTTTAAAATGTGATGAGGGTAATGCTGACAATATACGAGTATTTAAATATTATCATTCCTGGCGGCAGGCGACTTCGTACACGAAGAAAAAGTTATCTATACATATAATAAAACAGTAAATTGTGGACCGATGGTATTAATTGGCGCAAAAACTACTGAACCAATCCCGTTCAAATTTTGCATACATAACCCTTATAGGCCAGGTCAACTGTTAGGTCATAAATTATCACGGTATTTGCTATGGGGGGTGAGCAATAATGCAAAATGTTGGTATTGAACAACATTTGCCGTGAATTCGATCCCAAACTACAGTTTAAAATTTTGTCATTATTTTATCTTCTTTTTTTGTAATTGCGCAATTAAGTTATTGGCAACAATTCTTCTTTTTCTTTCGATGGGAAATCTGCAATTATCCCTTCTCGTTCTGGGTGGAGTGAGAGCGATTGTCAGACTTTTATCGACTAAAACTTGTTCCTCAGTTACCATTTGCGTTCCAAAGCCGTGGTGACTCATTCAAACAATTTTACAAATCTGATAGGCATCGGTTCCAGCGGACCTCATCAATTATACTGAAATCTCTATGAGGCGCGCGTGGAACACCACTCACCGAGGACCAGTGTCCTCGGACCTTTCTGAACAGCAAGCTACACATTATTCGCAAGCCTATAGTGACCAGGAATCGCCTTGCGACCCTCGACTTACTGCTTACCGGTGGGAAGCAGTCGCCTCCTTCGGTTTGCAGTGCTTCACCAGGGCCACCGCCGTCGCCGATTGCTTCCACAAGGATACGTCGGTTCTCCACCCAAGCGGGGTAGACCTGCACCGTATGCCCTACCCTGTCCTCCAGGCGATTCGTATAACGGTGAAACAATAAAATACCTACTATTAATACTTTAGACTATTATCATAAGATCTAATCAAACACATTGAGTGAATACTAATTATTTTCTTAACTAAATTACGATCAAAGGACATTCGTTTTTCAGCTCTAAAAATAAACATTTTCACTTGTAGAGGAGACCTCGGTCAAAAAAGGTCGTATAGTCAGGACAGTACAGTCGACAACAGAATTGAATAAACGGTTATGAAATTTTGCATAATATCATCAACTAAATTGACCCGAAACTATACCATGCCTAACATCCTTTTAACCGACTTTAAAAAAGAGGAGGTTATAATATCGGCAATAGGCATTTATTTAATGTATTTTCACCGATTCCTCCGTCAATAACTGTTTGAACTGTAAATTTGTTGCTAAGTCAAAAAAAAAATCTTCGTAACTTAATCTAAGAATTGAACTGTTTTCATAGGTAAGTTTGTTCGGAACCTTTAGTGCGCGAGTCCGACTCGCACTTGTCCAGTTTTTTTTTATACGGAAATCAGACGTAATTTTTTTTTTTAAGTAGTAAACAATCCCAAGGGATCTTACTCCAGGGATACAAACTATCGTATATATATATATATATATGTGTGCCAAATTTCATACAAATCCGTGAAGCCAATAGACCAAGAAGAAGTAACAAGTAAACACACATAAGCGTGAACTAATCCCGCTCAGTTTAATTAGCTTTGCTCTAAGTATTAATCAACTTTAGTGGCCAACTGTACCAAGTAAAAAAAACTACTTAAATCACCAGAGGTTATTTTTAAAACAGTTTAAAGAAGGCAGAGGAACAGAACATTAATCTCGTTACCTGATAAGGCCTGCGCACACGAGCGCTGTTTAAAAACAATGGATTTCCCGAGGAGCGGCTGATAATCTTGTTTCACTATCATCGGACTAAAGGATAAGAGGTGTGCATAAAAAAGCTGTAATGGAACTGTTACAAGTTAAATAAATTGCTGTTGTTTGAATTTATTTTTAACCCCCGACGGAAAAGAGGGGGTTATAAGTTTGACGTGTCTGTGTGTTTGTCCGTGGCATCGTGGCCCCCACACGAATGGACCGATTTTGATACGGTTTTTTTGACAATTATAATGAATTTATTTTGATATTTATAGTGAACTAGCTGATTCGGCGAACTTTGTATCGTATATCGTAATAATATGACAAATGAGGAACCGCTCGACCGATTTTGTGCAAAATTCACATAAACCATCTACTAAATAGTCCGAACAAAGCCTTTACATGTGGTGGGGTTAGGTGAGCCCGTTTTTGAGTTATAAAATTACAACGAAAAGTGGCATTGATTTTTTTATATATAAGGTCTTAAAACATTAACTTTAAGAATTTAGAGACGTTGTACTCCACATAATGAACAACTTTTACTATGGGACCAAACCTGAAATAGTGAAAAAAAATCAGCTGCTCCATACATTTTGACGAGTTATGCGAACATAAACGTAAGGAACAGCTGATTTTTTTTTTCGTGATTTCAGGTTTGGTCCCATAGTAAAACTCGTTCATAATGAGGAGTACAATGTCCACTCGAAATCCTTAAAGTTAATTTTTTAACACCTTATATACTAGCTGCCTCGGCGAACTTCGTACCGCCTAATAATATGATAAATGAAGAACCGCTCGACCGATTTTGTGCAAACTTCACATAAACCATCTACTAAATAGTCCGAACAAAGCCTAAACATTTGGTTTGGATAGGTGAGCCCGTTCTTGAGTTATAAAATTACAACGAAAAGTGGCATTGATTTTTATATATATAGATAGATAGATTTCGTTCTGACAATTGAAAGAATGTATTTTGACATTTAATGAAATTATGACATTTGCTATTTTTATCTACTATGTTAGCGATATTTGTATTTCATTTTATTTGAGTTGTATTAGGTAGTAGAAAAAGTAGAAATTGCCGTTTTTTAAAACGGATTGCTTTGAAGTGTTATATCTTTGGATTGACTTAGAATTATAAGTTCAAATAAAATTTAGAACACTTAACATATATACACTAACTTATATATACACTTATATAAGTTAGTATATATATGTTAAGTGTTTTATGTATTCATTTTACCACTGTACATGAAGTTTAAATAAATAAATAAGCGATAAACTTTAAAATAATAATAATAATAAATAATAACTTTACATCAAAGGTACGTTATTCTTTTTCCGAAATTAGGTATTTATTGGATTATTTGTGTTTTCTGTAATATTGCAGTACTTGTAACTATTTTTGTATGAAATTTAAGAAAACTCGCATTATATGAGTTCTATCTTGGAAGCAAGTGTCTCAAGCGGTATGCAGTATTGATGATGAAGCGGTAGGCAATGAATTTTTAAAAAATAAATTCGTTGCCTTAAAAAGCAAAGAGCAACTGAAGGAAACAGGTATGGCTTTAGTCTGTAAAAGTCTGACATTCCCTCACGCTCCACCCAGAGGGAATGAATCATTTGATGATTTAAAAAAAAAAAAGAAACAATGTTTGGTTTCTAGACATCACCTCTCCCTTCAAGGAAAACAGTCTTGATGTTATATGTACTCAATCATAATTAACTTTAACCTTACTCAGTACTTCTACACGGTAAAGATATTACGATTCGTAGAACTGCGTCGAGTACTCAGTGGCTACGCCGTAACCGTAGCATTGCTACGATCGCTACGCTATCGCTGTCGTAGCACTATCGTAGCACTTCAAAGATTTTATTCACGTAACCAACTTAGTGCCATCACTACGTGGGCTGCAGCATGTGCGGCTCAGAATATATGAATGAGCGATGAAAAAAAACGGATAAAAAATTATTGAATGTCACGGAGATGATGTTGAAATGGATGTGTGGTGTGACGAGAATGAATATATTAGAGGAAGTTTGCTTTGTTCGGACTATTTGGTAGATGGTTTATGTGAAGTTTGGACAAAATCAGTCGAGCGGTTCTTTATTTATCACATTATTAGGGAGAACAAAGTTCGCCGAGTCAGCTAATATGTTTTTAATTTTAACTCGATACCTTCAGGTGATTCCAAGATAAAGGGTATTGGCAGACAAACAGACAGACAGATGAACAACAAAGTGATCCTATAGACAGTACGTGCTATCACTACATGAAATGAAGCATAATTACACTAATTTCCCAAATAAATTAGTCACCTTCACCACAAATCGAAATAATTACGTCACATAAAAGAACTAAATTAAGTTCAGCACAAAAGTGAATCACACAAACCATGATATAATGTGTACCATTTGGTTCAACGTTCGGTCGCTTCGGTTAACTAAATGTGACTTATATGTGTTCAGCGGGCTGAATTACTGCCTGTCGCTGACAGCTAAATAATAGCGGCCGACATAAGCTGTATTACAGAAACAACATAACAGAATAAATTGAATACCGTTTTTTTGTCACACCGTCGTACGGGATTATTAAGAGTTACTGAAGCCCTAGAACGCAAAGGGCACCTTAAGAATTTTTTTTTTAGGTTGGAAGTCATCCAATGACGGTAAGGCGTGTCAGACTTTTACTGACTAAAACCCACACCTGTGTTCCTTCTTTGTCTTCTTTCCAGGGCCCCAGGTTTCTCTTTCGTACAACTCATAGCCACTGTAGGCTCTGACTCTAATGGCCCCTACGTTTTGCTGGCATATTTTTGAGGCGCGCGCCGCCGAAATTTACCATGCGGGCCCACGCATGGTGGATTGTAGAATTATAGAACAGTGATGACAACGGCCCATTCCCTCTCCAAGAGAAGAGGCCTGAGTCCCAGCAGTGGGAACATTATAAGGCCGACTATGCTGTGCTATGTGCCCGGACGGAAGACTCTTAAACCATAGTTGGCCTAACTATGCAGCTTCTGAAAGCGGCTTCGCCCGCGTGAAAGTAGATTTGTCCATACAATCTTTGGACGCCCGTGTCATATCCTTGAGGTTTTTTTTTTAGGAGGGAAAATCATTTCATGACAAATCCTGCTCTTAGGCGGTGCGAGAGATAGTGTCAGATTTTTACTGACTAAAAATCCACTCCTGTTCCTTCGTTGCCTATCATACCAGGGCCGAGTCTTCCTTTCAGAACCCGGACCATGGCCTGTACCAAGGCCCGGCGCGAGAGATCGCCGCCACCGATCGCCCTCACGAGGACACGGCGTTGCTCTGCCCAAGCACATTATAAGGCTGAATATGTATGATATATATTTGTGTTTTATAACACAATCATAATACATATCTTCAAGTACCTATATATACCTACAATATATTTTCTAACGCAAAATTCGTATTTTAACTAACTCACCAGACTGTAAACTTCGCTGCCAAATTGTTTCAACTCTGAACACAGCATCAAATTTTCATAATGTGCAAAAAATTTAGCTCGTCATCATTTACATATTGAATATATTTCAACTTATCTGTGGTTGTAATATTGAGGTGTACCTTTTGTACTTGTAACCTTCAGCAACAGTTTTGAAGTAAATATATTGACTAAAGCGTTTGAACCAACTAACTTTAATTTTTATCAACTTTTTTATGTTTACTAGAAACAAAGAAAGAAAGAAAGTTGTGTGCCAAATAAACATGTTATATGTACAAAACAAATTAAACATAAAAAATATATAAAAACAACTGTGTTTCCTGAAGGCTACAACCCGGGAATCTTTAAGTCAAGAGCGAATAGGTTATTTCTAGGTTAGCGCGCTCCCTCGTCGACCGCATCCTCGCTTCATATCAGGTGAGATAGCGGTCAAACGCGAACCTATCAAGAATAAAAATAAAAAATAAGAATGTGTCTCATGGCTGTACCAAATAGGTCTACTAGCACTCGGCTAGCTTTGTTCGCGACAATGTTTTCAAAACTTTAGCATTCTCTAAACTGTATTTTGAAGATAATTTTAAAAAACTAGGAATGGCAGTTTCTGTTGTTAATATTAATTAGAATTTGTGCCAAGTTTCAAGTTAATTAACCCAAGTAATAAGATTCTCCCATACCTACAACTTTTAACACCCCCCAAAACCGTTTTATAAGGGTAGTTTAGAAAAAAGAATAGTACTAAATAAGTTTCAAGTATACGGGCCCAAGGAAAACCCCTTCTTAGTGCTTGCCTACATAATAAAAGGAGGCCTTGTGCATTTCACATTATTAGTCCCAGTAGTTTCGGCTGTGCCTTGATATGTCGGTCAAACAGTCTCTCCTTTTATATGTATATAGATAGATTTATCTTAGGACCCTGGGGCCCTGGACCTTTGGAAAACATACAAGGGAACGTAGTCGAAAGAAGATTATCCCTGTACGCGCTATATAACTGCACTCAACGACAACCCTCGATTGGTGGGAAAATATTACGATAAAAAGAAAACCAAAGATATGGATAGCCCTATTTTTGGTTTTCTTTTAGTTTAGTTTCAGTTTAGTAGCCATAGGACTACTATATGTAAATGTATTTATTTATTTTATTTATTGGGGAAAACAAACAATAACACTTAGGGAATTACATAAAAAAGGATTAGAAATAGTTTTGCACATGTGATATCAACAACGTTCTTCACACATAAAAACGTGAGACACTTGGTTGGACAAGCGATTTAATTTATTTTTTTAAAAGAATGCTAAAAGCTTTTTTAAATCACAATGTGGTTCACAACCAATAAAACTGACTTATTATTAAATACATTGTTTTTTTTATCTAGTTGAGTAAAGTTATTAAATGTATGTTTCGTTTTACGTTTTCACACATACAAAAGAATACTTTTAACCTAAGAAAAAGTCCTGTTCCCGAAAAATACTAAGCTAGTAAAAGCTTCATCTAGTTTAAATTGACGAAAAAAATGATATGTAAAAGTTGTTTTTTCAAAAACCGTTTTGCAAAATAAATATCAATCACTAGTTGCTGCCAGCGGCTTCGCAAGCGTGATACTAGTAAATCGTCCCAAGGGAACGTACTCCCGGGGTAAAAAGTATCCTATGTGCTATTCCAGGACATAATATACAAATGTGCCAAGTTTCATCGGAATCCATTTAGTAGTTTTTGCGTGAAAGAGTAACAAACAAAAACTAAACTTGACAGACTTGAAACTACTAACCAATATATGGGAGGAAAATTTTGCGATTTTGTGTGTCATAATATTTTGTTAGTGGTTTTCTGGTGATTTTAAAAGTTGACTCTAGTGGTAAGTTAGTGTAACTATTGGAAACACTGGACGTCTCATAACAGTCTTTTCATAATATTCAGTTTATAATATTAGTAGGTAAGTTAATGTAAAGTAAAACCGCAAGCAAAAGTTGGTCAACACATAAAACTTATAAAACAAATGTTCGAAAAGACTATTAAAATTAAGTCAAAAATTTGAGTCAGTAAAAAATCTAGGTATACATAGTTAATTAAAAAAAAAACTCTAATTAATAATAGCAATGAAACCCAGCTTAAACTCATTTGTCCAAAACTGTCCACGATTTAGTATTTAATATTCCTGATACCAAATTCCTGATACCCAGGAGTTCATGACGTCACGTTTTCCTTTTATAAGAAAATTCTAAAAAACGAAAATGAAGAAATACAAAAGCGTATATTCCCCATTACTCTCGTGTGCTCGAACTGCAAACTGTCAACTGGTCCCTTCGAACTCATCGATATGCCAGTCACTACGGCCTGTGTGACGACTACGAGACTGGCATACAAAGTGACTGCACTGACAACTTACTTTGTTATTCACTTAACTATCAGCTAGAAACTTGTCAAAGGAGAATTGATATAATCTATTTATCTATCTAAAGAAATAAAAATTGGAAGGTGTGAGGAGTGTGATGACAGAAAAGTTAGTTAGTGATAGCGTGTCGGTTAGCTGGACAGAATAGAAGAAAAAAACGAGTTACGCCGACCTCCAAGTAATGTGGGGCAAGCACAGTAAGATGATATCTAAAGAAATAAAAATGTATGACTAAATGTGTCACTAAGCGAGAATGGTTAGACGAATTTGGAAGAACCTTTTTTTCAACTATTTTTTTAAAGACAGGAAAGTTTTATAAAAAGAAAATTGGAAAAAGTGTACGGAAATGCACCAAAAAAGCATTTTTCTTTATTAAATTCAATTTTTTTTACAACTGATAGGCTCGTGCTTGACCTAGCTATTAATATTAGGATAGGATTCTTCTTTGAAGTTTGTAGGAGCGCCGCAATCCAATAAGTATTGTCAGAACGACGTATGTCAGGTCAGCTAGTCAATAAAATTAATAAATCAAGACATATTTTTATGACATTTTAAGCAAAACCAGTAAAATATAATATAATGGTTTAAAAGATTAAAAAAATAATCTTTTTCTTTAATTCTTTCTTTATTGTAGACAAAAAGCCATGCGGATTTTTTTAAGGTGGGAAATCATCCAATGATTTCTCCCGTTCTAAAGCAAAGCGTGTCTACCTTCTGTAAATCAAAGAGATAGTGATAATTTCCGGTATATATTTAATTTGATGCCCAGGAAATAAAATACAACACTTTTTTCCCGTGAATCATTGAAACAAGAATTTCGAATATAAACTCTTGGTGTTATATATTAAGATTGTAAACAAAACTACATCAGTAAAAGTTTCACAACAATCTAATCAGCTCTCTATTCCACAACTTCATTCTAACAACAAACAAATCTTTCTATTCTGTACCATCTGTATTATTCGGTCGTCAATTCACAGAAAACTAGGAACATTTCTCACAAAGAGTGTCTTCACAATAGAGAGGAGATAACATCGTTACATGACGGTGCAAACGCGGCCGACTCGGGTGAGCACTTACTTGCCTTGCTCTCCAACAGTACCCCACACTCCTGAGTGCTTCAATATAGCTCAATCTTCATTGTTGTTATGGAAACAATACAATTTCTATTTTCAAATACAATTTATTCGAAGTATAAGCCGATTTTAATTGTAATTATTTGAAGCTTAAACGGTGTAAAGTTACAACTAACGTCGAAATTCAGTTGACTGTTTCCACAATTGGTTTTCAACCGTGATTTGATTTTCAAATTACATTTGATAAAATATTCAAGTGATTTGTGCCTGGATATGCGTTTATTATGGACAAACAAGCGCCAACTAATGACTCTCTAAATAATTACGTGCGTTCACAACCAGATAATTAACGTTGTCATTAAATAACAATTACCCGTGTGCTGCAAATGAACACAGCAATTCAATTCTAATAATCAGCATTAACTTGATTATACTCGTACAGCTTTTTCTGTGATTACAAACAGCGTTTAACAAAGGTATCATCAATGTCGTGCCATTTTCTCAATTGACTTTTTTTTTCGTAAAGTAACTTCCCTCAGTTTGGGTGAAACGAGAAGGAGTGTTTGGTTTTTACTGATTCAAAACCCACCCATTTTCCTCCAGTCACTCTTTCGAACAATCTAGCAGTTCCCAATTAACTTGATATCGACGCAACGTGGTGGAAAATCACCCAGCTTGACAATAGCAACGTGTGTCCAAGCGAGAAACTCTCCGACGGTGCAATAAAATTATCCGGAAGTTTAAGAGTCTTCCGCCCGGACACGCGTAGCCATAACCATAGCCAACTTGCAAAACTTTAAATAGACTTCGTACTCAAGTCGGCCGCAGCAGAGATAATCTCCTCTAACGTCCTATAACGTCCCCTGTAGGGGTCGTCGACCGATACTGGTTTTCACTGTTAGTGCGGCATCTCTCCTCATACCACGTTCCATTTTGGACCACATCCCTGGTTACATGTTCACGTAAGGATCGAATGACAGCGACAGTGGACGACTTTGCAGTGGCCGAATAGGGTCCAAAACAGGTTTAATTTAAAAAATAGTCTATTCTTCGCGCACTCTAAGGAGTAGAAATCATCATCATCTTCCTGCCCTTGTCCCGTGTTATTTGGGGTCGGCGCAACACGTTTTTTTCTTCCACTCTGCCCTGTCACTCGTCATGCTATCACTAACTAAGGAGTAGAAATAGTCACCTCTTTTTGGCCATTTCATTATTCACATAAATAATCCATCTTTATAAATTCTTTGGTCTTCCTATGTGAACGTATGGCCATATTATTATTAGGTAATTTTATATATCATACTGTGTGGTCAGGGTTTACCGACAAACACCATCACCATTCAAAATGAATGCGGTTTGGCTATTTTGTTTATACGATAATAATCCCATTCAATTTTATTGTATTAAAAAGGTGCCTAAATAACCAAAAGTATACTTCTATACAGTTTATAATTTGGCGCAAAGTAGCAATTTTTTTATTATTATTTATTTATAAACTTTTCTCCATGCTAGGAATTACTCTTATATGATGGATGCGTTCTAACATGGTACACTCACAAAACATCCAGACTTGGACAACTATCAGTATTTCATAGAAATATTTGTACTATGCGGGAATCGACCTCTCGACACGCATCGTAGCTGCCTATTGCTCAACCACTGCAACCTACGTGCTCTTAAAACTATTAACGAGTCGTCAGCCACCATCCCAGACATTGGTAACAGATTTCCTTCTGTGTTGGCAAAGACTTAGACCTTCAAACAACGCAAATACTGTAAACCTTATTGGTAGTTACAATTTGAGCCATTTGGGGTCGAAACCCTTAAGCAAATGGGGTTCGAGTGCGCGTCTCACATTGTCATCACTTTTCGTGGCCAGAGGGCTGTCTCGTTATTTGCCCAATTAGCATTGTCAACGATATGTCAATGCTGCCAGTCTTCTGGGCATAATTCCGAATAATAGCGATGTGAAAGAGTACTTCGTCTGAGTATGTTTGGTTTTTGTATATTTTTAGATACCTACACATAGTTAGGTTTAGTAAACCATTTCCTTCTCCAAAATACGTAATACCTACTATTCTACAACTATCACACAACGCGGTCTAGTCCCAAGCTAAGCAGAGCTTGTGTTATGGGTACTAGATAACTGATAAACATACTTATATATTTCTAAATGCATACATATATAGATAAATTACACCCAGACACAGAACAAATGATCGTGCTCATCACTCTAACATTTGTTCTGGGTAGGAATCGAACCTACGACCTCCGGCATAGCAGTCAGGGCCATTAACCACTATCCCAACAGGCCAGTCAAAAATAATCGTATATAATCGAAATACAATCACCAAGTCACGTGAATTACTTTCTAAACCTTCACTGCTTCTGTATATTATGTACCTACATACATCCATCCAGCATAATCATACCTGGCATACATCTAACGATATTCACATCCATATAGAAAGCAGACAGATGTGAATATTGATACAGCTGTCTGTTTGAAGCGAGAGGTACACTTCACAGTTAGTGTTTGCTCAAGTTGCTATTAAATGCCTCTGAAATATACGTGTGTCTAGTTTGGAAGATTTTATTGTAAATGCATAGAATACAATTTGTATGACAATACTGACTATGAGTCAATTCCATATACATTTTATAAATATTGTAATATTTGTATTTTATATAGATAGAGCAATGCTGGCCCAGTGATAATGGCCCCGACTTACAAGTTGTAGGTTAGGGTTAAAACCCAACCAGGCGTATTTAATTCTGCTCTCAAAATAGTAAACGAAATTAACATCGTAAGGAAACCAGCATGTCCTAGAACCAAAAATCGAAGACATGTGACATCCCCCGCCTGCGTAGTAGATTGCGGCCCTTCCTGAGAAGGCCTGAGTCCCAGCAGTGGGAACATTACAAGGCTGTTTAGTTAAATGAATGAAGATGATAATGTTTCTACTGCTGGAACTCAGGGCTTGTCTCTACAACAGAATTGTTTGAAAGTGTGTCTTGACTCTGGACGCAAAAAGCAACTGAAAGAAGGAATACGGGTCGATTTTAGACTCTACACTCCCTGTCGCTCAACCAAAAGCGTGAGGAGTCATGTGATAATTTCCCATCTCAATAAAGTCCTCCTCTCTAAGGATGGGCCATAACTCACCATTGGCGAATGCCTCAGGAGAAATTTTTTTTAGCACTCTTAAATATGCTTGAAATCGATATTTGCAACAGTGTCTTAGCTAATGCTACATCAGACGAGGCAAGAGTACCTACTATATAACATTTGGCCCAGATGAAGTGACATAGTCAATATTATGTCAAATATCCTTAATAAAAATTTAAAAAACTCCACCATGAGGGTCCAGCGCAGGTTGATGGATTTTTAATTAATTCTCATTATATTCTAAAAACGTTAACTTTCGCAGCTGAGCCACTGTGAAACATTTCCTTAAATTAAGATAAAAGATTTCGTAAAATAAAAGATAACTATACTTTAATAAAAGAGAGAGTTGTTATATTTCCAGTGCGCAAACTTTATTAATTTTCGCAATTGGTATTACCCGCCGACCGCTAATTTGAATCCTGTGCCATAAGCCGACCTTTTGACGAAAATACTCAAAGGTTTATTTGATAACAGAGCAAACAGTTTCAAACGACAGACCGACAGGCGTTTTATGAAATACTAACTGTCTCCCGCAATTTTGTTTGTATATGAAGTTTATTAAGCTACCACGTTGAATGTATTCAGGGTTTGGGTTTTAAAATTATTTATTTTCATTATCATCATGATTTCAGCCGGAAGACATCCACTGCTGAATGTTCAGAAGCAGACTTGGGGAAGACCTACATAGGCCTCTCCCAAGTGTCGTCAAAATAAGCCGAAGCTTGCTGGGGCCAAGGGGTTGTTTCTGAAACGAAAACTCGGCCCTGGTATGAAAACTAACGAAGGAACAGGAGTGGGTTTTTAGCCAGTAAAAGTTTGACACAAAAGAGCAGGAGACATCATTGGATGTTTTTCCCACCTAAACAAAAAGGGTCGTCACAATGACCAGTCTTGTGCGCCCCGCATCAATCGAATTCCCGCAACCTATCATTGTCATAATTAATATATCGAAAGTCACCTTAAAAATACTCGTAATTTTATTCTTATAAATTATTAGCTTCTACCACCGGCTTCGCCCGCCTTACAGAAGAAAAAGGGATATAAAAGAGTCGACCAAATTCCAGCAAAAGTTGTCACATACCACACTATCCCAACAGCGAAGAGACGATTGTCCAATGCAGCTCTGTATCGACACGGTATCAAAGACCTGAAGCCTTACCATGACTTCTTAAAATATCAAGCATGCGAACGAGAACGAGGGATGGAGCTGTACACAGTATGGGGGTAGTTCCATCCCTTTAACAGTTCAGTTTAGGTCGTCAAACGGATCGCGTTAAGAGCTCGTGGTTGGGCTTTAGATCTAACAAATATACGAAGCTGTATATAGGCATAAAGAGCTGTGGTGGCCGAGTGGTAACGGCCCTTACTTACGAGTTGTAGGCAGGTTCATACCCAGTCAGGCGCATTACTTTGTGTAATTTATTTAATCACCACTGCACTCAAAACGGTGAAGGAAAACACCGTGAGGAAGACGGCATGTCCTAGAACCAAAAAATTCGAAGACATGTGATATTCACCAACTCACACTGGGCCCGCGTGGTGGATTACGGCCCATTCCCTCTCCTAAAGAGGAAGCCTGAGTCCCAGCAGCGGGAAATTAAAAGGCTAAATATGCTTATGCTTATGTAAAGTCTCATGCAAAAGTGCATGGATAGTACAGAAAAAAAATCGCGTGAAGCGGGAAATGACGCCATCTAGCATAAAACCAGATTGAAATGTTGCTATCGACAACGTTACATTATAGTGTTAATAGATGGCGTCGCTGTGCTTCAAATGATTAATGCTTAATTAATGTTTATTTTTATACTTTCTTTTTGTTTCTTCAAACACTGATATAATTTATAGTTTCTTTTAAAGAGATGAAGATATTAAAATTGAATATCAATTTATACATATTTAATTATCTATGTGTCAGTTTTCAAACTTGAGAGGGTAGGTTGAATATGGATTTATAAATAATATCTAGTAGGTAGTATAAATAATACTGAGACCAGAGTTATGACATAGCTCAATTGATTGTTCGCTAAGTTAATTTCGATTATCTCGTTCCAGTGCTTTTCGGTGAATTTTATTTTTAACCAGGTGTATTGTCTACTTATTTTACCGAAATGTATTGATATGCATTGTTGGATTTACTAAAAAGAGCTCAAATAATTGTTACGCATAATCAAGGTAAAATCTTGTCAGGAATAGCCAGAGAGACCGGTGTAAACGTAAGTAGATTTTTTTTCTTCTTTTATATAACAAAAACCTCCTATATAATAATCATTATTGGGTATTATATATTTCTGTTTTATTGTTGCAGAGAAAAACAGTTGCTCTATGGGTAGGACGATTTGAAGAAGAGGGTTCTTTGAAACACCATAAAAGAGCTGGCAGACTAAAACTAATAAACATGTTGCAGCGTCAAACCATGATAAGGGAGTACGAAGAAAATGGATTTCTGTCGACGAACCACTATGCTGGTTTATTTGACACAAGCGTTGACACTGTTCATCGTGCTCTTCATACTTAGCGAAAAGATGCATTATCGGAGGCATGTTGTGAAATCCTTGCTATATGGATCACATAAACTTTGATTAGAGTAGTGTCATCTTTACTGATGAAAAAACTTTTAAATCCAGTGAACACGGACAGTTATGTTTGTGGCGTCAAGATGATAAATAATTATAATACTGAATTAATATTATTTACTCAGTACTTATTCTCCGTATTAACTGGAGACCTTGTTATGTGTGTTTAACTTAATACCCGTATATAAAACAACTTAAAAAAGTTATGAACACTTGATATTTTGTTGTGCAATTTTATAGTTTTTAGGCTACATTTAATCCTTTTGACATTTGGGATAAAATTATCTGGTCTATTGTTTGTTAGTTAAGGTTACATAAGCTTCAATCCTCTTTCCAATTTTGGAAACGAATACTTAAGCTATGGCCTCAATAAGAAGTTATATATAATATTATAATCTTATTCGGTGATTAATAAACGGTGAGTAATAAACAATGATTAATAAACGGTGATTAATAAACCGTGATTAATAAATTGTAAGAAATAAACATATTATTTTTTTAATAGTGCCTTTTTGTTTGATGAGCCTGTTTACCTGAATTTTTTGTTTCGTTTTGCTGAGTAACTACCCACTTGAATATTATATTACAAATAAATTAATATCCACTTGTTAGCTTTATTAAAAGAAATCGGTAGGAATATTATATCATGCCTACCGATTTCTTTTGTTTGTTATTAATAACTTACAAAAAGTGTGAGTACTACGTGAGATTCGAACTCACGGCTTATTGATTTACGCATCAATCTGCACGTGCTAAACCACTAGGTCAACTTGACTCTAATTTAAATGATGAAATTATGAACTACAGTCAGTTATTGATGACGCATGTGTCTATTTACTGTCGGACTAAAAGTCAAGTTTATACTTTGTGAGATTGCCTTTGGACGCCACTTAGCTGTGAAGAAACCAACGCCATCTAGTTAAATTTTCGAAAACTTGTACTTTAACGTGCAAGGGAAAATAGGCGTTAAGGTATCCAAGCACTTTAGCTGGCCTCTGTACATAGGCAGCTTCATTAAAAAACATTACATTATCTTTTTTTTTAAAGTAATTGTGCTTAACCAACTGATAGCGGATTCGCCTGTGTAAAATTATAAAATTAACTCAAGAGAACATATCTCCAGGATAAAATGTGTTCTATATCATATTCCAGAGCATGATCTGTCGGTGTACCAAATTTAATCTAAATCCGTTCAGCCGTTTGAGTGTGAAGGAATAACAAACATGCATACAGTCACCTTTACAATATTAATGTGACAAAATGATATAAGTACCTACTCTATGGAATCAGAATTTTGTTGTCCGGAAAGAACCAGACCCGTGTGGACAGTGCGTAGTGATCCACACGCGTCTTAAAAAAAAACAGTAAAACTGAAGGGGTAAATACCAGACCCAAATCGACGCTGCGTTGTATTCCACACGTTCCTTGAGGAAATGTTAGCAAAACAGAAAGGGCCCAGCATGGCCTATGCATGCTAGGACTGCGGGTACGGTTTAAAGAATGACCCTGGCCCTAGAATGTTTGGACCCTGGCTAAAGAGCAACTACACTCAGGTGATTTTTCCTCAAAAGAAGTCCGACACGCCCTCTGGCATTACCGTAGAACGCAAGACGTTATTGAATGATTTTACATCTTAAAAAAAATATTCAGTATTCCATGTTTCGATACTCTACAGAAGCTGTTTCACATTATAACATACAATAGACAAGAAATTCTTTACGAAACCATCACAAAAATCCATTAACCAATTTGCGAACGTTTTTCCGCATATAAAGACATGAAATTAAATAGCAAAAAGATTTCTCGTATTTACCACCGCGACCGACTGGCTCTAGTGATGTGACCAGCTGCTGTTCGCTTACCGGATGTTCCGGTCTGAGCTCTATTGTATCCAACCTGTTTGAGTATTCATTTTTAATGTCATGAGTATTCAACCATTCATAAATCCAGACATTAAAGACTGTCAAATTCAGAACGTGAAAATTTTGAAGTCAAATGAATGTGCACTTTTTTATGAATCAGCTAGATGCGCTTAATTCGATTAAAAAAACGAGCCACAACGATCATCGGCGATAATGCACTCATCGAGTCAAAACTTTGAAGTCTTGAACATTGACTTCGGTTTTCTATCGTTTATATTTCGGGGAGTGTGCATTGGAGTTGCACAATCTAATCCGCCACCTAGTCCGTTCCATCACCGGAACACTAGACGTAAGGTATTGCTACATGTGGTGCTACATTACCATTCCAACCATGTGGCCAAAAAGTTTTGGGAACCAATTCATTGTGTGTACAATTAAAAAGCGGAATTCCATCTCTATCTCGTTTCCTTATTTCTGTTTCATAAGCATAACAAAAAAAAACAAAGCTTATAAAACAGAATTTGTTTTTTACCAGAATTATTATATTTCCACATTCTGCGATTTCGGTGGTCTCTCCAATCCTGTGTCCATAGCTATCGCCGGAACGCTCATACCTATCTGTTCCGACTTTAAGTACCTCGGGTCACTTATCCAAGGGGACGGTGAGGTAGACTGAGACGTAACTCTTCGGATCTACTCAGCCCACCTAGCCAAGTTACGATCATTTCGTTCGCGTCGAACGCCTCGAGTAGGCCACGCCTCTGATTAATTTGTTCTGACGTCATCTCAACGCACAGTCACGTGGTCAGAACAAAGGAATCGGAGGTGTGGCCTACTCGAGGCGTTCGACGCGAACGAAACGATCGTAACTTGGATAGGGGGGCAGGATGGATGAAAAGGCGACAAGTCACTAGAACAATTTGTGACCCACGAATGCCCCTCAAGTTGAAGGGTAAAATCTACAAGTCCATGATAAGGCATCTCATACTGTATGGATCAGAATGTTGGGCTGTGAAAAAGACGGATGAAAAAAAATTGCATGTATAGGAAATGAGAATATAAAGATCGATGTGTGGTGTGACAAGAATGGATAAAATGAAAAATTAGTTTATTAGAGGAAGTTTGAAAGTGGCGCCAGTGACTGAAAAGTTGAAAGGGAATCATTTGTTTTGGTCTGGCCATGTGAAGAGGAGGGATGAAACGCATGTTACTAAAAGAGTTAGACTGAAAAAATGATTTCTTTTACAAATTAAAACAAATCTAATTTCATAACAAGTTTACTAGTATATAAACTATGAATTGAAGTCATCTTAATGAAAGTAGGAAGGAAGGGAGGAAGTGGATGGATGGAGAGGGAGAGGGAAGCCAAAGAAAAGATGGATGGATTATGTGAAAAGTGATATGAAAGAAAATAGAATTAGTGTTAGCGTGACGGGTGACGAGACAGAATGAAAGAAAAAACGTGTTTTGCCGACCCCAAATAAAACGGGACAAGTCCAGTAAGATGATGATATTATATTTCCGGTTATCTTACATTTACCATAGTATTTATTAATTAAATACCTAATAATATTTATAGTATTGTTAATTTTTTATGCACACCACAGTGTAGACTTTTATAACCAAAGATTGGTTTCATCAAGTCCGCCCATGTACCACTACTGCACATACAGTTTTAAAAAATAAACATATAAAAACCACATTATGAGACAGCACAAAAAACATTATACATATTATACTATGGTATACTACACTTAGGTATATTTCCCTAACGAGCGCCGATTAAAAAACAAAATTCTAAAGAAATTTCTTTTCATCGCTAAAAATAAACCTTTTCCATCCACAGTCTCTCTGTTTACAGTCATCTCCAAGTATTGGTGCTGGCAGACGGGATTTTATCGTTCGCACCGTGGACGCTCACGCCTGTATAGCAGCAGATATTCACCCCCTTTTGCCCCCCTTTTCAACCCCTGAGGGTATTTCCCTCGCCCCCATATCACCCTGTATAATCGATCGACTCTCGTCGGATACTGTGTTAAGGAGATGTCGACTCTGTATTGAAATAAATGTGTTCAACTGGCAGGGGATTGAGGTGTGACGGTTCAAATGTGATTTGAAAGTAGACGGGGAAATTATTTGTGTTTGGTACATAAAATGGAGGCTAGGTTTAGTAAGTAAATACGGTTTCTACGGTTGACATTTCATGGATACCTCTTAACATTATTATAATATTGTCCGTCATTGAACAATTTTAAATTCTTATTGCATATTGACATTATATAAAATAGTAAACATTGAACATCATATTTTTAATTATGTAATATATGCATAAAGAAATACGTATTCTAAAAAGTTACATATTTTTTTTTTATTTTATTTTGAATAAACTATAATTACAGTAAAATCACAAAAAAAACCCTAAATTAATTACAACTAACTAAAAACAAACTGAAATATACCTATGATTTATTTATTTTATTGCAAAATGTATTTAAAAAACTATCAATTCTTTTTTAAATTTTATTTGCATGAGCTATATAATGAGTGATATGAAAGAAAAGGAAGTTAGTGATAGCATGACGAGTGACAGGGCAGACTGGAAAAAAAAAACGTGTTGTGCTGACCCCAAATAACACGGGACAAGGGCAGGAATATGATAATTGCATGAACTATATGTGAATTTCCTAATAAGATACTCATTTAATATTTCTACACCGGCAAAAATGGTTTAAGAGATTCCATAATTTCATGCACCATAAACTCGGAAATAAACGATTCTATTCTATTCTGAAATAATAAATCTATTCAACAAGTATAACTAACTCTCGTTAAACATTCAGACTTTAAAACCTCGGAGTTGTTTTCACTTGTTTTTATTAATGAGAATGTAAACATTTCCCAAACTCGCTCTCAAAGTCGACGTCTCAAAACAAACTTGATAAGAGAAACCACAAAAATGTGAAATTATGCAAAACGGTAAAAATATTTTCGTCCGTAAAAGAGAATTTTTTCAAACAAATATTTTGACTACTTTCGTGTTTATTGCAAGATGTTCGTACGAATAAATGTTTATTAAACATCTTTGTAGTACTCCACTTAACAATTTTTAAGTCAGACTTTTTTAATTTGAAACCCTTTCCCGTCTGGAACATTCTTCACAGATTCGCATAACTTTTAAGGACTTGGTAAAAGTCCTAGTTTTAATTTGTTAAAGTCTTTGATGTACATCCATCTTACGAGCTGGTTGTAGCGCAGAGTACTTTGTAGGTACTGGCTAAGGTCTATGTCGACTTCGCGGCCCCGTAACAGTGATTTTATTTTTATAAAAAAACAGTAACTATTCAAAAACTTTGTTTTTGCCAGACCCTTCTAAAAAACAAGCTTTATTATTTTACGTAACTTTCAAATATTTCCGTTTGAATATTTATTATAATTCGTTTCTAATTTGTTTTTTTTTTTTGTGATGGTATACACTGATTCTGAATATTAATTAGCGTGTCATTGGAAACTTCATAATTTTCGTTAATGTTATTTTCAGGCGTTCAAAGTCAAGTCAAGTCAAAGTCAAAGATTTTTATTTCATATAGGCCTACATGGGCACTTATAAAACGTCAGAAGCTAGTGCACGGTTTCAAATTGGTCGTTTCCTATGGAGAAGAACCGGCAAGAAACTCCATGGTTACTCTTTTAAAAAGAATTTGTTGATACAATACCTTCTCTTTACAATATATTGGATTTATTATGTAAGGACAGTGTAGACTGGTCAATAAAGTACAATAAAAATAATCATAATAAAAAGGAACCTAAGAATTCGCGGAGTCTACAGTGTTCTCACATTCACATTTCAAAAAAGAGGCTATACAAACAAAAGCAAGCAAAACAAATAATTACAATTATTAATAAACAATATGTCAACAATATAAATAATAATAAATAAATAAAAAATATTGCAAAAGCAATGTATATATTACAACAAATGTGGAGCAGTCAATAGATAAATTTACAAAATATTATGAGCTACCAGGGGGCCACATGTGCAGAAGCAGTCATTGCCAAACAAGCGTGTCTTCGACATAGTCTTTAACCTTATAATACGCTTTTTTAGTTAGGACACGCTTAATATGGGTTTTGAACTTTCCTTCGCTAAGTTCAGTCACCACCGTTATAATTTCGTTCCAATTTATATCCTGGAATTTAGTTTTAAACAATTGTATATAATTACTAGCTGACCCGGTAAACGTTGTTTTGCTATGTGTATAATTTTTTTTTATCTAAAATTGAAAAAAAAAAATTAGGGGTGGTGTTAAGTTAAGGGTAATTAACATTTAGGGGGATAAAAAATAGATGTTGTCCGATTCTCAGACCTACCCAATATGCACACAAAATTTCATAAAATCGGGAAAGCAGTTTCGGAGGAGTTTAACCACAAACACCGCGACACGAGAATTTTATATATTAGATATTATTTATCGTTGAAACATCTTATTTTTGTGTACCAGTTTGTTTGTTTGGTTTGTTGGGGTATATTTAAATGTAAAATTGTACTGTCTGAAAATACCAGTTCTTCTACTACACAATGTACATAAGGTATTGTGTATTAAGCTATTGTGTACGGTTTGTTTTTAATTTATGAAATAAAATATCAATATTGAAATCGCCTTCTATTATAATATTTAATTTTGGATACTCAAAGTAGTCTTTCATATTAATCAGTTTTCCCTCTATGCACAGTTCATTATTCTTTATTATTGCATGCAAGCCATTTTTTCTGACCTTGGACAGTTCCTCTCGATTAATTTTTATCATGTTTTGATCTTTACCCAGTGGTTGATCACATAGTAAATTTTAATAAAATATATTTTCATGGTGTTCTCTTTTATATTTGTGGATTTCCAGACGTTCAAAAAAGGTAAAAATTAGTATAACCTCGCCTTAAGTTGAAGCGTATTACTCAAGACTCAAGTTTGTGTCACGCCGAATCCGATTAAAACGTATAATATAGATGAAGATGTATATACAGGGTGTTGATAGGATAATGATGATTCGTGCGAGTAGAATTAATGATGTGGGAACGTTGGAAAGTGAACGTTATGGTTTTCAAAGTTTTGAGAATTAATCGCGGGACTTTCAAGCTTTTGGCAATTCTCTTTTACGGATAGATAACATTGTGATTTGTAAGTTAAAGGTAGTGTAACAATGAAAAAAAAATGTAGGACGATATTATATAAAATAAAAACAAACCTTTTTAAAAACAAGCTTTTAATTAAATGCGCTAAAAAGAATAAAATAAACTTTTTCTTTAAAACTTTTACTGTCAATATTGCATTGTCATGCAATTTACACATGTATACAAAATTTCAGGTCAATCGGTTGAAGAAATCTGCTTTAAAATTGAGTTTCAAGGTTTGAGCCCAACATACATAGTTACATATACATTGCAAGTTAATAAAAAGGTTGTAAAAATAATTATAGCCAAGATTAACGGATGTTCGAAACTGAAGGAACATTCTGCATTTTAGACAGTAAAAGTCTGACATGCCTCTTACTCCACCCAGACGAAAAAAATCATTCTATAGTTTCATACGTAAAAAAGGTAAAATCATGAAGCCAGTTGTGTACCTAGTTACACATCTTTACCCTCATTTTATCCATTGATAGAGAAATTTACTTGAAGCTAGCATATTTTTTTTACAAATATGTATTGATTCTGCATGTAGAGGACATCAGCTTTATGCACTACATCAGTTTCATACAGTACATTGGTTCCATTCAGTACATCGGTTCCATACAGTACATCGGTTCCATACAGTACATCAGATCCATACAGTACATCAGTTCCATACATCACATCAGTTCCATACAGTACATCAGTTCCATACAGTACATCAGTTCCATACATC
Source organism: Mythimna vitellina (assembly GCA_949316375.1). NCBI lineage: Eukaryota > Metazoa > Arthropoda > Insecta > Lepidoptera > Noctuidae > Mythimna > Mythimna vitellina. The sequence continues at coordinate 20,525,216 of OX438692.1, forward strand.
ACATCAGTTCCATACAGTACATCAGTTCCATAAAGTACATCAGTTCCATACAGTACATCAGTTCCATACAGTACATCAGTTTCATACAGTACATCAACTATATGCAGTGACATACTATCTTTCTTTCTTTGGTATTAAGCTGTAAAACGCTAAGGCAAACTAAATAATTGGAAGTATTATGATACCAGACGATTAATATTCAGTAGGAACAAATTAGTCTGATCAGATAATGAATATTGATACTCGCCGCTATAGACAAAGTGATTAATGACTCTTATTAATACAGGGAATCGATGGAAGCTGTTTATTTATCTACAATGTATCTGATAATTTGTTGGTAGTGTTTATTTTGGGTATATATTTTTTCTTATTAGGATTCTTACTTGAACAGGTTTCCTAAACCTACTTATTTTGCAGTAATTTACCTTCTTAGAAATAACAATGAAGATACACCTGTTTTTACGCTGATTATGATTATAAGTTACGATGGCACAAAATTTACTTCAATAAAAAAAATTGAGCAAGTGCGAGTCAGACTCGCGCCCTGAGGGTTCGGTACAAACTTACCTATGTAAACAGTTCAATTCCCGAATCGAGTCTCGAAAATTTTCCAAATTTTTTTGGTTGTCACGTAACGATAAATTTACAGTTTTCTGATTTATTCCTATACCTGTGCTTAAAGACCTTGCTTTATGCAAAGCAAAATTTCAGGATTCCGGGTCAACGGGAAGTACCCTATGAATTTTGATTTCCTCGAGAGTGACGAAATATTATTATACTTTTTTTTTCTTTAACTTAGTCATTTGATTTTTTCACAGCTTCATGGGACCGCAGACCTGAGTTTATAGTTTTAATTCCAACTCGATATCTCCACGCGTTCCCAAGATAAAGGGTCTTGACAGACAGACAAACCGACAGACAGACGGACGGACAACAAAGTGATCCTATAAGGGTTCCTTTTTTTTCTTTTGAGGAATCCTAAAAAAATAAACAAAACATGTTTGTATCTTTCAAACACGCCTACTGACATAAGCAAGACCCCCAGACATGGAACACTAGGCGACGCCACTAAATTTGGAAACTAGAAATATTTGTGCGAGAATCGAACCCGCAACACGCAGCGTACCAGCCAATACACTCAAGCACTGCGCCAACTGTGCCATCGCTTGGAAATCATTTATGATTTGATATTTAAACACCATTAATGAAAAGCAGGTGTTGTATTAATTTTTTAATTATATAATGCAAAGGTTTTCAATTAACAAATAAATAATTATTTAAGTATGTAGCTGTTTTTTCCTCATATATTTATGTGTATGGCGCATAGTGCTCTGCGCGCGCCTCAAAGAAATGTCAGCAAGGAAACCCTTGATGCTAAAATGAAGGACACAGGTGTGGTTTTACTCAGTAAAATTCTAACACGCCCGCCTGCTCCAAGCTGGAGACCTCCCTCCCTGAAAAAATAATAATGATGTATATTTTAGAAAAAAAAAATAGTCTTTCAAGTAATTTCCAAGAACATATTACAACTATAACTGATCAAGATTGTAAAAGGGGGTTTGAAGTAGTTTTATACGAAGCCCTCGTTTCACAATTCAGTTCAACAACCAAACATCACTTTATCAGCCAATTTATGTTCGAACGACATTTTCTAGCAACACCGATCTCGTCACATTTCTATTTCCGAACTGGCGACATTTATCGAGACGTAAAGAGGCAATAGCTGCCAACGAGCGGGACACAGTAGCAGTCAGCCATTTTGTATTACCTACTTGGTCAATAGTGAAACTGTTTGTTTGGTAATAGAAACATTTGAGTGAATGTCGTGAAGGGACATGTGTTTAAGTTTATACATAGCGATAAGATCGCCATAAATTTAAGTTTACCAATAGATTTAAGTTTTTTTTTAAATATATTATAATCTAGTGCTTGACTGCGATCCCACCTGATGGTAAGCAGTGATGCAATCGTTGATGGTGAGGCGTACTAGTTTATTAAGAGATATTCACTCTAGCCTTGAAGTCACCCAAATTATAATCTTATGGGAACACCTCAGCAGGCAAATTGTTCCAGTCCTTCGATGTATGCGGTATCAACGACGACGCGAAACGCTTAGTCCGGACCGTAGAGGATTCAACAACGTGAGGGTGGATACTCACTATAAGTTACTGTAAAATTGTTACTATTTTGGTGTACAATAAAGTATATTCTGTAAACTGTTCTGTTCTGTGTGTTCTGTGTGTCTTTGTGTTTCTGTTTGTGTGTGTCTGTTTTGTGTTTGTGTTGTGTGTGTTTTCTGTATGTGTATTCATCTGGTATTCATATGTATGATGTCCTTTCTTTGGTGTTGTTCGTCAAGTCGTTGAGCTCCTGAGTAGTTCTGAGTTGAGCTACACGAATATTGACAAATGCTTGCACAGACTGGACAAGTCCACTCAAATCTGTGTAGCAACCATGTAACGATCAAATTATTTGAGAAAAGAATAAAAAAATTTGATCGTTACATATTTGCTATAATGGACTTTAAAAGAGATTTCGACATCTGAGTTTGTTTCGATGTTTCTTCACAGGGCAATCAGTTAGGAAACACCGGCCTCATCTAGTTTAAATTGATGAAAAAATTAAAGTGTAAAAATATTTTTTAAAACCTATTTGCAAGTTTAATATCATTTATAATTTATCACAGGTATATTCCATGAAGAGTTCGAGGGGTTACTTAGCTTCTGCTTGAAGCCTCGCCTGCGTTAAAGTTCAATATTATGCTAAGGGAATATACTCCCGGGATATAAAGTATCCTTAAAATGGAATAGGTTTCAGGGCATAATAGATTATTTGAACATAAGGGAATACAAACATATATCCAAACTGTTTACCTTTATAATACTATGGCGTGAAGTATGATAATATCTCAAATGCCAAACCGCCACTTTTATTACTAAGATAAAAGTAAGTAAAATATGGCATGGGTTGTGCGAAAATGAATCCCGGGGCCCTGTAACGAAGGCAAAGAAGGAACAGGATTGGGTTTTAGTCAGTACAAGTTTGACACGATCTCCCGCTCCGCTCAAGTGCGTGAGATGTCATTAGATGATTTCCCACCTAAAAAAAAGTAAAATATGGAAAAATTGGCTTTTAGAAGAGTATCTAATACATATAGAGACTGATCTAAATAAATACAATAGACTGTCATTATTAGGTTTTCAAAAACTACCATGAAAAGACGGTTTAAGAGGTGTTAAAGTTTTTATGAAATCATTCTTGTGGACAAAGTCGTTGGCAAGTTATGTCATCATCATCATTTCAGCCGAAAGACGTCCAATGTCAGATATGACCTCCCCCAAGTCTCGCCACATTGAACAGTCCTGTGCGTCTCGCATCCATCGGATTCCCGCGCCTCTTACAACACCATCAGACCACCACCACCACCATCCTCATCGGTCCACCTTGCAAGAGGCTTTCCAACGCTACGTCTTGCGGTACGTGGTCGTCATTCCAGAACCGTTCTGCGAGCAATGTGCCCTGCCCATTGCCGCTTAACTTTGGCGATTTCTTTGTGCTATGTCGGTAACCTTGGTTCTCCTGCGGATATCCTCAGGCACGTTACGTCTACTATACGTATTCTATTTCAGTTCATCTAAAATACCTAATTTAAATTAAGTAGTTAGTCTCTTCCTATAAGTAAGCTGGGATTAATATCTCGACTACCCTTTTAACGTCAGTTAGCTGCTAACTTCATGTTTCATAGACTTACCGACGGCTCAACGAGGTCAGGCGTCCAGCTCACTTCTCAACTTTATACAGGTCAAAGACGTGGCAGGTAGCTTCTAGCTAGGTAACTGAAAACTAAAGCGAATATTTAATTTCTTACTGAAAACAGCCCTGAGTAATTAATAATTCTTTCTATTTTAGTAAAATGTAGAGCTGCTTTAAAAACGGCTTCGCCCAAATTAAAGAGAGTTTATATCTCATGGAGTTTATACCTCGGATTTTGCTGACTAAAACCCACAGTGTTCCTCCTTGGGCTTACGGACGATGAGCAATGGGCAGCTCACCGTCCAGCCGTCCGGTAACCGTCCGGAACGAGCTCGAATCGTCAACGGTGCGTAGTGTTCCACGCACGCCGCAAAGAGATGTTAGCAAGGAGCTCAACAGGGCCGAAGCCTACAGGGGCCATGGTTTAACCTCCGAAAGAGAAATCCGGGGAATATGAACGCTAGACAAAGAAGGACTCTAGGTGTGGTTTTAGTCAGTACAAGTCTGACGCGCCCTCGCGCTCCGACCTAGGGCGGGAAAAGTCATTGGATAATTTCCCAACTTAAAAAAACAGTGTTCCTTCAGTTGCTCTTTTTTTGCGAGGGCTACAGTAACTCCTTCGAACAATCCACGGACCCGGCAGAGAAGCTAAGTTCGAGAGAATTTTTTTTTTACTTCTGTGTGTTAGTTTTCCTTTTAAGTTGGTTTTTCTTTGACTCATTCTACGAGGAAAAAATGTATTTCATCAATTCTCATCGTATATGTAATATTGATTTATTTATCAAATTAAGCCTAATTTTAGGCTTGTGCTACTGTAGCCATTCAAACATAAACTTTTTTCCTAGTTTAAAAAAGAAGCAGGACTCACCATTTTGCAAAAAAACTTTTTCTCTGCTCACGTCTAGTACGTTTCTACCAATTAACTGTAACTCAATAATTTTATCAATGTTTCAAAAAGTCACACGTCAATATACAACCCGCCCCTGATCGTTCCCGGTGCAAAAGTGCCCATAATACTGGCCGCATTACCTCGCTGGATAGCGATGGCCATCCTTTGCACCAAGAACGACCCGGACCGGGAGTCACCCGTTGCCTCCCAGAGCCTACGGCCTAAATCCCCCACAAAACACTTTGCCTCCGTACTCCAACTGCCCAGAGTCTCCACAGCAACAGGCACAAAATGGTAAAGCTGCACCAAGGAAGCGTACTTCAGCCTTTTTTTAAAGCAGGCGTCTTCAGCGGCGGCAGAAGCAGTGTGCATGGTGCGACTCAGGTGACTGGCGGCGACAGTGCTGACGCAAGTTGCGTCCCAGATCAGGCACTTCTCGTTCTTCCACGGCACCAGAGTCAGCCCATCCGGCCTCTTACCGTCAGACCTGCTAAGACCTGGAGGCTCAAGCACGCAGGGGATGTTTGCCGATATAAGGGCTCTCCGGACAATGTCGTTCAAGGCGTGGTGACGCGGGAACCTCCCTGTGCAGCGCCGACAGCTCAGTGCGTGATGGCCATCGGCCTCCACCAAAGAACCGCAGGTGCATATATGAGGCTCGCACACCTTACAGCCTAGGCGGAGAGCCACCGCCACACGCAAAGAGTCATCGTCGAGTAGAGTGCCCAAATGAGGCGAAGGAATCGCCTGTAACCACGCCCCGGACTCGGGTTGCGACACTGCTCGTAGTCTAGCCTTATCGACTCCCAATGCTCCCTCTAACAATTGCTCTTGAAGCAGCTTCACCCCAATGTCATCCCACGCCCGCTGAACATGTTCTGATTCGGGGATTGTCGCACCCGAGTTGAGGGTCAACCAAGCTGAGACAGCATCTGACGCAAAGGGCATGCTTCCCCCGTCACCATTAGTATTGAGTAATACAGTGACTAGGTTGGCAACCCCATGCGCAGACGCCAAGAAAGCCGGCAGACCCACATCCCGTGCGCACCGCACCCCGAGACCACCACAACGGATAGGTAGAGCTGCCTGCCTCCACTGGGGCCCATCTAGGGAGACATTGAGAACAGACTCCACCACCACCTTCAAGGCATCGTCAAACGAGGAAACTTCCTCGGGACATAACCAAGTAGGGGTGGTCCGTAACAGATATGTGATTTTTGGGAGAGCGAAGCACATGCGCAATAGGACAATCGCAACGTGCGCGCAAAGATCTTTAAGACGCTCGTGAGCAGAAAGGAGGAGCCGAGTTCGAGACGTAATGGCTTCAGGAACTGCACTAAGAAAGATAGGGGATCCTAAGAGATTGAAGTCGGAGCATGAAAGTTCTCTGAGGCCAGGAAGAAAGGAGTTAAAGCGAGAAAAGTGTGTACGAGCTTCAATACTACAGGGGAAAAATTCGCACTTCGTGGGATTCAACTCCAGACCCAGGTCTCTGAGGCGAGGGACTAGAGCCTCTAAGTCCTGAAAAACATCTTCCGGTCTGCCCCCGATAGTGCCATCGTCAAGGTACCACACATTTAGGCCAGATTTCACCTCGACAATCGTCTTATGAATGGCCAAACTGAAAACGAGTGGCCCGAGCGAGTCCCCCTGTTGGGCTCCCACTTTTGAAAGAATACGATTGATAAAATTATTGAGTTATATCAACGAATTATTTAATAATATTATTGTAAATTAACTGTAATGATTTAATTTATAGTTGTAATTTTGAGTTATAATTTACTGTTTTTAAACTATAACTTTTTAGAACAAAAAAAGAACAACGGCGAGGAAATTGTTGATGAAATTATTAAGTACACCATATATATGCATACCGGCGATATAATTTACTAAGTATTATCAAATCAAGCTAATGACTATAGACTTTTGTATATTTTTCATCACTACATGCTAAAATATACGCCAGCAAAATTTTGTTCGTGACTTTGCCATGATTCTTTACTATTTTTATGTATTTATGTATCTGTAAATAGTAGTAGCAAGTGATATAAATGATAAAAATATTGAACCCATGCAAACATCAGTGGGACTAAATTAATATTAGATATTTATTCAGCTGAATCCCTAACTATTCAAATGGTTTACCTTTTCAAAGGCCAAAGCAGTACGCAGTTGTTTAAATTACTTTATATCTTGAAAATTACATATTTTAAAGAAAGGTCAGGCTTTTGATGAGGCATCCCTTTGTAGGTTAAAAGGTCAACTCGCAGATAAAAAAGTATTATCCGCCCACGTTTTATTTGCATAATAAAGAAGCAAAAAGATCCACCTACTACAAAATATTTTGTTTACTGAATAGTAAATACTAAATAATCGATATAATAATGGAAAAGGGAACATGCATAATCTAAAAAGTCCATTGTTATTCCAGGACATGGTCTACCTGTGTGCCAAGTTTCATCGAAGTCCATTAGGATAGGGCTTGCCGGAGAAGCCACTGCATTTCCCTGGAATTGACTTAGACGAAACCCTGTGACCCTCTAAGGTGGGAAAGGCACAAACACTCGCCTTGGAGTTTATCAGGAGTTGATGGGATTTACCGGCAATGGAGCGCGTCAATCGCTCGCTGGTGCTGGCCAGCCAGTTGTTACCATGAACTCACAGATTTTCACCACTATTCACCAGGTCACGCAGGATTGATCGTAAGCTAATCAGTCAGTAAACTTCTAGCAAGGCAGAATCTAGTTTTACACGGAAAAAGATTTATTTTTTCACGGGCACGAGGCAATCATGAAACGAAAAATATTTTTTTTTAGACGCGCGTATCGACCATTGGAGAGCCGTACGTGCGATTATGGCGGTAAATTTGAATTAAGAAGGGGAACATTTTGGATAGTAAAATAAATCGGGATTGGGTTTGGCTGTTCGACCGTAAAGAAGTAACAAACATATTACTAACATGCTCTTTTTTATTTTGTTAATGTTTTTATTTTGTTAAATATTGAATATGACTACGATATTTAATATAGGAGGAGAATTGCGCTGCTATCCAAAATACAGGCTTTTTTAGCTAGCTGGCCTAGTTTAGCTACAGATACTACTATAACTTTTTATTGTTAATTGTTGTTAACTTTTTGGCAAAACTAAACATTATTATATAACAATAGTTCTACCAGCGGCTTCTCCCGAACCTACCTGCCAAATTTTAAGTTTATAGATGTTATAGTTTCTGAGATTTCGTGATATATTAGCGAGTGGTATTTCGCTTTTATATATATAGATTGCATATGCACACACACTCCCAATCTTTCGCCTTTAGAATATTAATGTGATACTTTATATATACACCTTATACTACACACGACATATATTTATAAAAAATAAGTGTTCAATTTATAGGCGGTCTTATCGCACGGGGCACTCTCTGACGGTCAAGCTTTAAATATTTCCACAATTGAAGCCCCAAAGGAAAACTAAATTCGTTTTCCTTTCCTTCCTAATAAGTAATCAAATAAATAACCAAAATTCTGGTACTTTTTCAGCCTCCCAAGAACGCATAATCCCTAAGTAAAAACTCTTGAAAAGTAAGTAAGGATTTGACTACGAGATAAATTCCGTCGCAGGCCAAAGGTAAATCGTCGGAATTCATTAGCTGGATCTCGTCCCGAATCTGTTGTAAGGTGACGGATCTGGAGCTATCTCGGCGGATCTTGGCAAGTCGTCGTTAATATGCTAGGGAATCCGTCACAGGGAACCTTGACCTCATTGAATCAAAGACTTAGGGTCGCGACACATCTGCAGATCGTACGGCGCCGAATGTTCTGTTGAATATGCTTGCAGTGTTTTTCAATGTCCCTATTACACATCGGCCGAAATTACGTCGTGTTCATGAACAAGCGACACATCACGCGATGCGTCGCGACCGTAAAGTATTAGTAGTATGTAAAGTTCGGCAATGCGTTCAGCGACCGAAAGTAGAGTGCCAGTTGCATTTTCCATCTTCTAAGCCCTCTAAAAAATAATAGCCAATATGCTGGGCAATTCAACACGTCACAACCACACACCACAAGGACACCGACTGACGACTAAGCTTGACGAAACGCCGCCGGCGCCGTTAGCGTATCTTTTCCGACTGTTTGGCGCGTTTGGTGTATTATGCCAACCGAATACTAAGACCGATAATTCAGTCGCTGAAGTGTCGGCGGCGTACGTTCCGCAAATGTGTCGCGACCCTTAGCTCTAGCCGTGGATTTCCTGAGAAGGTCGTGTCGAGAGCTCAAGTGGAGATTTAGGAAAATCGTTTCTTGTGAAGACGTATGAGTGTGCTTCAGTTTACCCGATATTGTTACACGAATTTATTGTTCGTTAATCTTTCGTAATACCAACATTTAAACTGAATACAGGCAGAAAATTAAGAATATTACTGTTTTTTTTTTCTGAGTTTTGTAACCATCAAATATCTTTTCCAGCTCTTAGGAGAGCGAGAGAGAGATTCCTCAGTAAAAATAAACAATTCACTTATTATCTTCCCGTCCAACTATAATATAGGTGTCTTCAAGGCTAGAGTGAATAGGCTCTTAATAAACTAGTCCGCCTGACCATCAATGATTGCATCTCCGCTTACCATCAGGTGGGATCGCAGTCAAGCACTGGTTTATATCAATAAAAAAATAAAAAATAAAAATAAGAATACACAATTCACTTATTTAAGATATATTAAGATACAAGTTGTTGCTGCTATATTGGTTGACATGAAAAATAGAGACACTCAAACAAACTAGAACGTAATAGATAGAGAGCTAGGGCACAATATTTATACAATGTCGTGGGTTACAATAAAATATACATATTAGTGGTGTTAGTGAACTCATTACGTATCATTTCTTGAAGGCAAGTCGATAGCAATTACAAATTGTTCATTGTAGTAAACTTTTTATATATGATTTGTTAACTTAAATCAATTTAACTAACAAATTGGGTATATATTTGTTACAGAGAGAAATATAATTAATGATTTAATGACTGGCCTGGTCTAGTGGTTAGTGGCCCTGACTGCTATGCCGGGGGTCGTGGGTTCGATTCCCACCCAGGACAAATGTTTGTGTGATGAGCATGATCATTTGTTCTGTGTCTGGGTGTAATTGATCAATTATATGTATTATATAAGTATGTTTATCAGTTGTCTAGTAATAATAACACAAGCTTTGCTTAGCTTGAGGCTGGACGGCGTTGTATGATAGTTGTGGAATATTATTATTATCTATTATTATAATTTTATTTTAGGACACTCCCTCTCGCTCCAACCAGAGCCAAAGAAGTTATTCAATGGCTGATTTCTATCTAAAAAATATACTTTCAGGGAAAGTGTAAAATTAAATGCGATATTCCCAAAAACTGCGAGAAGCAAGAATAGAAATCCGTGGAGCGACATTTGAATAATAAAAGCTTGTCATCAATAATGCGAGTCGTCATAAAAGCGCGTACCTATTCTGAGCGAGGGGATCTACTTATCGCTCTCCGAAAGACGTAGGCGCTTACAATTTATATTCATCACGTTGGGTTCCGCAGTACATTCTTTTCTTTAGACGTAGGTCCGTAAAGGTTATGCTGATCAATACAAAGTAAATGTTATATCTAACTTAGAGTGGCCTGTTGGTCTAGTGGTTAGTGGCCCTAACTGCTATGCTGGAAGTTGTGGGTTCGATTTCCACCCAGGACAAATGTTTGTGTGATGAGCACGACCATTTGTTCTGTATCTGGGCGTAATTTATCTATAATATGTATTTATTTAGAAATATATCAGTATGTTTATCAATTGTCTAGTACTCATAACACAAGCTCTGCTTAGCTTGAGTCTAGACGGAGTTGTGTGATAGTTGTGGGATACATTATATTATTAACTTATTTTTTATACCACTTGTTCGATAATGCCCTTTTATATGACAAACAATCCTAACCTAAAGCAAGTCATTCTGTACCTAGGGATCTAATGAAGTGCGCCCCAAAGTATCGCCGTTCCCTAAGGAATAATGTGGTTTGAATTTGGAACGACGAAACCATAAAAAAAAAATATTAAATGGATTAAAATCTACGTGCATCAAACGGGTTTATTTAAAAATCAAACTGGCCACTAAACATAAAAAAGAATAAAATGTGTTGTGTCTCTGTAAAGCAATGAAAGAGTGGGAGCGTAATAGTAAATCTTCTTTTTCTTCTCGTGTCGATCTGAATCAAATTTTGTCCGACCAATATTTAGCCACCTGGACAGCTCTGAAGAAAAATCTAAAACATCAACAAAAAAAAGAATCTAGAAAAAAACTAAAACAAAAAAAACTAGAAAACAACTAGAACAATAAAACTAACTAACCAGAACACTACCACCGTACGATAATTAAATATCGCAACATATTAGTTAGGCGCCTTTTTGGTCTCGCACTGATTATAATTTTCTTTTTTCATCAAGTATTTTTAGTTTATTTGTACGGTTGTGTAAAGTACGTATAAAGGATATTTTTCCATATTTCTGTTTAAAAATACCTGTATTGGCCGATGAATACGACATTCAAATCTGGTATCATGATTTTGTTTTGGCTGCCTGCACCATACTTTAGGCTCTAATTTTATTGAATTCTCCAATTAATGAGCACCCATATAGCATAACACACTGATTCGAAGACTTTTGAAGGAAGTTCCTAGTCCATTTCTTCTTAATATGTTTGACATATTCGTCTACTTGACAACATAAGTAACAATTGAGGTTGGATTAACACATAGTTGATTTATCAATATAAAAAAAAAACAATTTGAAAGCAGTTCAGAATAGCGACACTTTTGTATTGTATCTATGTGGAAATTGAATCATAGATTCATAGCGTCTTGTACGCAGTCGTACCTCACAGCAACAACGGTAACCATAAAAATAGATCTTTTATATTATATTTATAGATAAAAATAGAGCTTTTCCTCATATGTATATTATATTCAGTATACATACATAAATCATTTTGTATGTATGTGGGGCAAGATAACTTTATCTCCATTCGATCAGTATAAAGGAGAGTTACAACAAAGAAACTCCAAACAATTGTGTCAAGATACTATTCCATTATTCTTTACATTATTCAAAAGATCACACGAATGAAAAAGTATATAGTTCAAGATACAGGCTTATAACTTCAAAGCAAAATAAATTTAAGTTTTGCGTAAAAGATAACAAATGATCTAGGGCTTCAACAATAAATTTTATTTAAATAATGTTCTACTGACACAAGTATAACATATTATCTAGGGCAGGGTGTCTCATGTTTTTAAAATTTTCGATTTTTGACTTTGCTCGAATTCTTGATACAACTCATGCACAGTGTTCTTATACCAAAAATCACCACAGTCGGTTAATATTTAGAGGTTGCATAACGCCAAAATAGTTTTCTCATTTATATATTAGCCTACAGTGATGACGTACGTCAGCTGGTACGTCATCAGTGTAGATTAGCATAGTCGGCCTTATAATGTTCCCACTGTTGGGACTCAAGCCTCCTCTCTAGGAGAGGGAATGGGCCGTAATCCACCACACGAGCCCAGTGCTGATTGGTGAATGTCACATGTTTTCGAATTTCGGCCACCACTGCTTTCAGTGTAGGTTAAATTTTCAATATTTTTATTTTTTACAGTGGAGGGTAGCAAGTGTTACTCAGACTAAGGAACACACTAAGGAGGAGATGTACAAAATTTAATAATATCATTTTTTAAACAGGAGGAAAGTAAGTTTTACTAGACACAACGACAGTTATGTCTAGTGATGAGGTACGAATTGGCGTTGTGCAACCTCTAAATATTAACCAATTATGGTGATTTTTGGTATATGAACACTGTGCAATACTAGTATCAATAATTCTAGCAAAGTCAAATGAAAATCTAAAATTAAAAAAAAAACATGAAACACTAATCTAGGACCACGGGAAAGTTCTGAAAAGGAAACCTGTGATCCAGAGGTGGTTCTAATTAGGGCGTGTTTTGCATTTTAAGTTAAATGTTTGTAAACACACCCACGATACAGGAGTATTTCCCAGTTAAAAAAAACTACCTCAATCACACCGTACATCCACCACATCACCGTACATATATAGAACCGGCCTCATCTAGTTTAAAATAACGAAAAAAAAAAATGACGTTTAAAAGTGTTTTTTTAAACCTACTTACAAAATAAATATCATTTATACACTACATTAGATTTCCCTACGCAAAGTCAGATGGAAAAATATCCACCGATACTACCAACACAGCGGAACACGGCCATTACACCAGGAGGCACGTATACAGTGCTGATGTATGCATGAATGCGGTTCCACTACCTGATTTATGGCGGTAATCTCCATGGCGACGGGACACCGTATTTTCCACTTACTTCCTTGTAACTATTTCTGGATAAATTTGAGAAATTGTCCGTGGAAATGGAAGTTTGTGAGGGTGAAATAGGTTTTTTATTACTCATACTTTGAAAGTAGGTTTGAAGTTGCCTGAGGGTTGAAAGTAATACTTTTCATCCCTAGAGAGAATTGCATTCAACTGACAGCTGTCAAATTATTAAAAAAAAAAAAACAAGTTTTATCATCACATTTCTATTGAACCAAGGTCCAACTTTCAATACAGCCAGTCAATTACAGCGCGATGTAAAATTGAAATAACAATTTTTTAAATGACTTATATCGCAACATTTTTTTTAAATACTTAGTTTTTTTAATTTATCTTGGAAAAATATTTACTATTTGTTTAATAATGCCTGAATAGCACGCCGGCCACAGAAAAAAAAAACAATCCGGCAATCCGATCTTCATTTGTTTTTTCGAGTTACAGAGTTTTGTTTACATTTCCGTACATCAGAGATTGTTCATCAGATTCAAATATGGATTTGACCTCCTAAATCAGAAGAAAGATAGCTGAAATTATACAACGACTCAGGTTTTACAAGCTTTTTATTTTATTTTTACTTTCCTTGTATTCGTAATGAAAAGCACAGTGTTTACATCGGGCTAAAGACTTATTTAGTCCCTCGAACTATTGGCGACCTCGCTACGCTCGGACACCAAACTTCTTCTCGGGACTAAATAAGTTACTTTCACCCCTAGGATAACAATGTGCCATTGTTAGAAAGACATTTTGTGGTGAAGTAAACTATCCAATACTCAAATGTAAATTGAAAAAAAAACTTTCAATAGTTTGAATATCGCGTAGGTTTCTCCGTACACCTTTTGGACCCCTATTTCATGCCCTTAGGGGGTGAATTTTGGAAAATCTTTTCGTATTCTTTGTATGCATTATAAAAGGAACCTCTGTGCAAAATTTCAGTGTTCTAAGCCCAAAGGCTGGGCGTTGATTAGTCAGTGAGTGAATCTGAGGTCAGCTATGAGTGCAAGTTAAACGTTTGGCTCTGTGATTGGTTAAAAGCTAAAAGCGGGCCAATGGGAGCGCTGAACGTCATAAAAGTGACGTCGATCGCGTTAACGTAAAGCGAACTTGCACTAGGCACTCAGGACTTTGCCTTTTGTAGGCATAGGCTTTAGGATGCCGAGCAATGGATAGCACGCCGTCCAGTAACCGTCTGGGTCGAGCGCAGTCAGAGGCGCGCCTCAAGGAGATGTCAGCAAATCGCAGGGGCCTAGCTGGGTCGAAACCTACTGGAACTATGTAAGGGAAAGTGAACCCCGGGGCCCTGGAACAAACTCAAAGAAGGAACCAGAGTGGGTTTTAGTCAGTAAAAATCTGACACGCCCTCCCGCCCCGCCCAAGTGGTCTTTGCCTTTTACATATACAGATGTCGAAGTGAGCAATTTACATTAATTCCATACACATCACACAAACCGAAACGCAATACTCCGAATCAATATAATTATAAAGCCATCTCGTGGAATATTAAATGATACGTTATTATCATGATCACGAACATCAATCAGCGACGTCAATTGACAATAATGCTTCAGTTTAAATGGCGGCAGACACGTGTATCTCAAAGCTTTACCAAGCCAAGGATATTATGTGGGACCATTCACTTAGTACAATTGAAAAAATATACCGACTGAAAACATGTTTTTCCCAGGCAATTTTCAAAGCTATTTCGAGAGACGTAGGACGTAAAATTGTGTGGCTTTTTAAATGAAAACGCGCAATTGTCGGAGATATACAAGTAAGCGGCTTACTCCTGAAATAGAACAAATTGTTGACGTTAAGAGTTGTTATTTTAAGCTGTTAAAGGCTCTGGAATAGCAGAGCCTTTAATGAGTCCCTTAATGCAACAACACCGAGGTATAATTACCAAATATAATTTAATTTGTCGGTCTGTCTCTTTCTTTCCGGTCATTATTCACCGCACTTTGTAAGAGCGTTTAGAGTTGTTGGGTTCTTGAAAGACTGCAGAAGCAATAATTAAAAAAAATTGTATTTAAAAATAAACAAGTAGGTTTTAAATAATCAAGTAACTCTCGGATCATGGGGTCCGAGTGCCAACAAATTTTATAAAGATATGTCTAAATATGTCTAAACACCTTTGTTAATATTTCGCTTCACACACGCTGCTAGTTTTTACCTTGGAAAAATGATAATATATTGCCATACAGCGTGGCAATGCTAGCAGGCTTTTACCTTGAACAAAGAATAATAATACTGCTATACAGCGTGGCAGTGCTAGCAGTCTTTTACCTTGGACAAAGGATAATATATTGCCATACAGCGTGGCAGTGCTAGCAGTCTTTTACCTTGGACAAAGGATAATATATTGCCATACAGCGTGGCAGTGCTAGCAGTCTTTTACCTTGGACAAAGGATAATATATTGCCATACAGCGTGGCAGTGCTAGCAGTCTTTTACCTTGGACAAAGGATAATATATTGCCATACAGCGTGGCAGTGCTAGCAGTCTTTTACCTTGGACAAAGGATAATATATTGCCATACAGCGTGGCAGTGCTAGCAGTCTTTTACCTTGGAAAAATGATAATATATTGCCATACAGCGTGGCAGTGCTAGCAGTCTTTTACCTTGGAAAAATGATAATATATTGCCATACAGCGTGGCAGTGCTAGCAGTCTTTTACCTTGGAAATATGATAATATATTGCCATACAGCGTGGCAATGCTAGCAGTCTTTTACCTTGGACAAAGGATAATATATTGCCATACAGCGTGGCAGTGCTAGCAGTCTTTTACCTTGAACAAAGAATAATAATACTGCCATACAGCGTGGCAATGCTAGCAGTCTTTTACCTTGGACAAAGGATAATATATTGCCATACAGCGTGGCAATGCTAGCAGTCTCTTACCTTGGACAAAGGATAATATATTGCCATACAGCGTGGCAATGCTAGCAGTCTCTTACCTTGGACAAAGGATAATATATTGCCATACAGCGTGGCAATGCTAGCGTCTCTTACCTTGGACAAAGGATAATATATTGCCATACAGCGTGGCAATGCTAGCAGTCTCTTACCTTGGACAAAGGATAATATATTGCCATACAGCGTGGCAATGTTAGCAGTCTCTTACCTTGGACAAACGATAATATAATGCCATACAGCGTGGCAATGCTAGCAGTCTTTACCTTGGACAAACGATAATATAATGCCATACAGCGTGGCAATACTAGCAGTCTTTTACCTTCGATAAAGGATAAAATTTTTAGACACAACTAGAGTTAACACTTTGAAAGCGTCGCGGAGAAGTTTTTCAACGCCATATTTAAGACTAAATTTTTATTATTTTTGTGTATAGAATTAGCCATTTTTTATGATATGGCCGAGGTTTGGTTAGGTTAGATTTAAGGTAGCTATTTCATGAAGTAGCCAGCCGATTACGGTAAGCACATAAGTGAGATGACCGACTATATCATGAAAAGACCAATTCTACGATATGGCTACAACATAATATAATCATAGTTAGTAAAGTGTTTTTTAAATATGTAAATAGTATATATGTTTCAGTCTTCTTTTTTTCTCTCTCTTTCTTTCATCTATTCCTTTCTTTATCAAATTTTATTTATAAATAAGATATAAGCAAGAATATTGATTGTTTTCAAAAAATACGCCATTAGTCTTGGCTAACCTCTGACTACCCGACTTTTACGATTTGCCCTGAATGCTCAACCACCGTAACAAGTCCGCCATTTGCAGAAGTATTTTATTGTTATATCCGACGTGTTTTGAGTGTCAATCCGCGCAGTTTAACGACTTTAAAGTAAGTGAATGCACTTTAGTTTTTTTTTTTTATCTTGTAGTCCGGCTATAATCCAGTGCACTTCATTCCGGTTCATGAGAACGGAAGTACTCGTAAATTCACTAGGTATTCCTGCTAAAGTGTTAAATAGCGCAGTCAAGAATATTAAACAGGGTTCAAAGTTTAGTATCTTAAACGCTCTCAAAAGTAGAGCTTTGTTTGGTGGCTAAGTTTTGCGTAATTATGAATCTCAATTGATCTCGTTTAATTATTTATATAGCAATTTTTTATTATTATTAAAATAATAATTAAAATAGCAAGCTTTTTAAATTATTTTTTTTGACCTTTCTCAATCATAAAATAAGTTCTCACGCTCTGGATGGAAAGAAAGAGAGTGTCAGACTTTTACTGACTAAAACCCACTTATGTCCCTTCAGTTGTCCTCTTTCGAACAATCCCACAATTCAAACTTTTATATCTAAAATCAATACAACATATTTAATGGCATGATTGGTGTAGTGGTTGAGCGATCGACTGCTGTACTACGTGTCGCGGGTTCAATTCCCGCTCGGAATAAATATTTGTATGGCTTACGGATGACTATTCCGGATCTAAGTTTTTTTTATATTTCCGGATCTGGTTATTGGATTTATATGTAATTATTGGAGGGTTAGTGGTTTGTGTAAACTTAACAATACAGGATTAATTCCAAGTGTAGAACAATATTTAAAAAAATCTGATGAAAACAAGAAAACTTTTCATTTAATTAAAAAAAGAAAACGCTCCCTTCACTATTGAATTTCAATATACATAACGTAACATAGAAACGAATATTCTAAGCGAAGCACAGATTAAAAATATTGAATAGGCTTCTTAATAAAAGGCTCGTTTCCCTATTTATGCGTTGAGAGGAAAATAGAAGAAGCACTCAACAGATTTCCGCATACATATTCCAAGTTTGTAACTTCGAGTGTGACCGTAAAACGTAGCGCCAGCAAAAAAAATCCCGGAACATAATAGCCAAAATATCAAGGGCCATGCCCGAATGTGAGGATAACAATGGGAGAAAATATCGCATTACCGGCCAAGGGTAAAACCGATATTTCATACAAAATAAATATGTCCGGCTTATGACCGAATTTATGGACAAATGAATAAATCATACCGAATCGTTGGCAGTAAAACATGGTAGGAAGACATTTGTACTCCAATTCTTTTTGTGTAGGGTTGTATGGAGGGACATAAGTAGTTTAGTTGTAAATAGCTTTGTGATTAGAAAAATGAATTTATGTATCTACATATTGTAGGGGGCGGAGACGCAATGAAACGGTTGAACTATTCTTCAGTTTACTTGGTTTATTGTTAAAAGCACTCATCATCTTCTTGCCCTTGTCCCATCTTATTTGGGGTTGGCGCAACACGTTTTTTTCTACCATTCTATCCTGTCAACCGTCATACTATCACTAACTTCCTTTTCTTTCATATCACTGTTCACACAATCCATCCATCTTTTCTTTGGCCTCCCTCTCCCTCTCCACCCATCCACATGTATACTCATAACTCTTTTAGTAACATGCATTTCAACTCTCCTCTTTACATGACCATACCAAGACAAACGATTCCCCTTCAACTTTTCAGTCACTGGCGCCACTTTCAAACTTCCTCTAATATATTAATTTCTCACTTTATCCATTCTCGTCACACCACACATCCATCTCAACATTCTCATCTCCGCTACATGCAATCTTTTTTCATCCGTCTTTTTCACAGTCCAACATTCTGATCCATACAGTATGACAGATCCTATCAAAAGTTAAAAGCACTATTATATAAAATTACTAGCTTCTGCCAGTGAAAATAGGTTTCTCCTGAAGTTTCTCCATACAAATTTCTAAACCCCGTTTTATCCCCTTAGGAGTATAGTTTCGTAAAACTCGTTCTTAGCGGATGTCTACAATATAAGGAAACTAACTGCCAAATTTTAAGTTTGTAGGTGTTAAAGTTTCCGAGATTTCGTTATTAATCAGTGAATGGTATTTCACTTTTATATACATATATAGATTTTCGCCTATCGGCTTGGTTGCATCAACATCAACCTTCTTTTTTTTTCTTATCAAAATATGACAACCTATGCTATATAAACCTGACCTAACATACTACCTTAACTAACATAAAACTATCATAACCTTGCCAGTTTGCAAGTTAATAGGAGCCATAGCCGTATGCGACCTCTTTAGATGTCATAATATTCACTTTTTAAAAGAATACCTGGAATAAGTTAGGGGAGGCGTTTGCCCAGCTGTGGGAGAGTATAGGCTTTTAAAAAAAAACCACCTGGGTTCTTTCAGTTGCCTTTTGCGTTCATTACAAAGTTATAAGTTATAAGATTAGTGTTGGTGGTGTCCAACTTGTATCCTTTTTTTAAACAATATTGGGAAAAAATATAATTATCAAAGTGAAAAATTTTTTGGATTCGATTCAATTACTGATTCTAAACAAACTATATTCAGATTTCGCATTTACTAAAAATAAATTCGTATATGACTTCAGATATTCATAGAATATTTATTTTGCAAATCCATTTAATGAAATCGCGAATAAATTGCAACATAGCTGAAAAGTGAATTAATTTGATTAATTATTTAGTTATTCGCAATATCGAATGTTTGCAAAAATAACTGCCGGACAATGCGAGCTTCCGCCATGTTGGCCGATTAGATTGGAAACATATTGTATACAGGAGTTATTTTTGTAGAAGGATGTACACACGTCCATGAATGAAAACTAATATCTACTTCTTGTTTTAAATTCAAATTTTTTCCATCCATTTGACGAAGTTTGGACCAGAGTTTTTCGCGAGATTTTTCCGAGTCAGTGGATGTTCCAATTATTCACAAATCGATTCCTAGTGGATATATTGATGTAAAATTGGTGTCATTTTGTATGTCAACTGTTTATACAACTGAACAATATGTGGATTTATTACAGGCGTGGTCTAGGTAAAATGAAGCTGAGAATTTTATTGTAGTTAGTATTGACTACCTTCGCGAATCTTGCCGAGAAGGCTACAAATACTGCAAAAACACTGGAATGTGTTTAAGTGGAATGTGTTACATCCGAAATCTAAGGGAAAACAAAGGACTATATTCCATATTAAAAACTGGTCAAATGCACACATCGTGTGAAAAAGAAAAAAAGAGAGTCGTGCCAGCGACATAAAGAATAAAAACTGGGCAAGTGCGAGTCAGACTCACGCCCTGAGAGTTCCGTACAAACTTATCTATGTAAAGAGTTCAATTCCTGATTCGAGTCTCGAAGTTTTTTCTAAACTGCAAAAAAATAATCAGGATTCTAGGTCAACGGGAAGTACTCTAGAATTTTGGTTCCCTTGAGTGTCAAAATATACGTTTGCGTTTTCGTTAACTTAGAAGTTTGTTTTTTTTCACAGCAAGGGACCGTAGACTTAATATACTTAAGTCTACGGTTTTTATTTCAACTCGATACGTCCAAGTGTTCCCGAGATAAAGGGTCTTAAGAGACAGACGGTCAGACATCAAAGTGATTCTATAAGAGTTCCGTTTTTTTCCTTTTGAGGTACGGAACTCTAAAAATAACTAAAATATCTATGTAACTAAAAATGTTATTAATAAAGTATTAATACCTAACAGTAAACAAGCCACAAGAGCAGATTACAATAAGCAATGAAGGCGTTACCAAAAACAGACGCTACTTATGCAGATGTCATTTAAGCCTACGTCAGAACCAAAAAGGGCCTACCTAACGAAATAAATATGTAAATTGAAACCTATGTGTCTAAAAAGGCCCGTCTGAAAATATAGTACCCTTTACACTCGATTTTTCTTTTTCACGTAACGCTGAAAACTAAAATGGCGTCGCTACAATAAATCTGGTGCGTGTCGGGGCCATTTTTTACCAAACTGTGCGAAAACAGTCTGCCCCGGTTTACTTCGCAGCCATCGGGGTTTAATGACCTGTTATCTACGTGTGTTTTGTGTGATAATGTTCAGCTGTATGTGGGCCAAACTTTATATACTGACAACCATCTAACACATTTTTTCTAAATATTATAGTCTTCCTAATGTGACATTGATTTCTTTGTTGAAAATTATTAAAGGAATTTTCCGCTCTGTATGGAGCGAGAGAGAGTGTCAGACTTTTATCGACAAGTAGCTACTGCTAGTGGCCTGGTCCGCGTAAAAGTAGAAAATTGTTCCATGGGAACATACTCCAGGGAGAAAAAGTATCCTATGGCTGTGCTAAGTTTCATCCAAATCTGTTGAACCGTTCGAGCGTAAAAATTAACAAACACACTAATAAACTTTCGCCTTTATAATATTAGAATGAAAACCTACCTGTGTTCCTTCAGATGCCCTTTGCTTTCCAGAACCAAAGTAACGTTTTTGAATAAGCCTGCCAATATGAAATTATACATTGAGAGTTTGTCATGCCCACTCAAATGTTTCGAGATGGTGGCACGTGTTATTGGGTCATTCAGTTCCCTTCAAAATAGTTGAGCTAAGTGGGACTGATGCACACATCATGCTCGTGAACGGCTGCCGTCAGTTGAGACTGGTCATCTCTTAGCTGCCATTGGCTTAACTTAATTTCAATTTTTTTATTCGTAGCTTTTTTTTTAATTATTATTACTTATCTACATTGTGCTCACATATTAGAAGCGACAAGAAATATGTAACCAAGATTTATGTAACTCATAATATGATTTAAAAGACTGTCCATGGAGTTTCTTGCACGTTCTTCTCCATAGAGATCTACGCTTTGGAACGTGCAATTTAGCTTCACTTGTTTTTTTTTTGACTGACCGACATTTTGACAATTCAAAAGTGTCTGTAATTGGTCTATTTGAAATAAACGTTTCTGATTACAAAAATAATGAAACTGTAAAGAAATTACTAGAAAAAAACAAATATCAAAAAGGATAAAATCGTCATTTAATTTTTATTATAAACACTAAAAGCCGCTCGGGTTAAAGATTTAATCGCTCCAGCCGCCAGAGCTAAATAAATTACCCTTCATAACGGAAACTTCGTCAAAAAGATTTTACATCATCCCAACTTCAGGGGCGAATTTAAATAAATCCTTTATCTAATTTGCAAACATCCAACATTGGTCCATATTTGGGACAGAGACTACAAAAGATAAACACTCTGCCCCGTCACCAAGTTCTTTGTGAATAAGTACTCTTTTGACAAAGGTCAGTGACCTCGGCAAACTGGAATTGTGGAATTGGGGGTAGCCTAACCTAAATTGGAAAACTTTGCTGTAGTAAACGCTCTCTCGTGAGACATCATAGAGATGCTGCGAAAAGTTTTAATGGATTCGCAATATACACCTATAGGTTCAAGTTTTTCTGAACATTGCTTTTAAATATATTATGGCGAGAATAGGAAAAAGACAGGCCTTATATAATATTCAGAAGTTCCCATTTTGTGCTGCTATAAATAAGTAGCCAAGGGAGTTGTCTAGGCGACTGCTGGCTCGACAACCAACAATGAGGATTCAGGATTTTCAAAAGAATCGAGTTACTTGGAAACCGTCAAATGCTTTGTACGTTGTATAGAATTAATATCTATACTTATAATAAATCTGTATAAGTGAAAATTCTGTACATTGAAAATATCAAAAAAATAAATGGCAGGGGATGTTACTAGACCGACACCGAACCCAAAAATGTGATTAAAATATGTGATTAAAAACTTGGTAAAATTATTATTTAATATCCTGGGCACCACACTGGGTACTTTTTATCCCGGAAAAGTATAAATACAATAAAAACAAACTTCATTTTGCGGTTCGATCCCTAGACCCGACTGTACCAAAGATAAATAATAAGTTTGTCGTAGGTTACGTCACCCGCAGTAGAGTTCACTAAAGGGCTCACGGCTAAGATACGATAATATTTTATATTAAGATACAATATCGCTCGCCATACAATTCAATGGACCATCACACACGACGAAGATAATAAATAATATTTCATATCTCAAAAAACCGCGGGCGAAGTCGCGGGCAAACGCTAGTATAACATAATATTCCACAACTATCACACATCGCCATCTATTCCCAAACTAAGCAAAGCTTGTGCTATGAGTACTAGGATAACTGATAAACATAATTATATGTTTCCAAAGACATATATTACAGGTTTTTTTTAGGTGGGAAAATCATCTTATGACAAATCTAGCTCTTGGGCGAAGCGGGAGATAGTGTCAGACTTTTACTGACTAAAAACCCACTCCTGTTCCTTCTTTGCCGTCGTCCCAGGGCCCCGGGTTTCACTTTCACACTACCCGTGGACATATATGATCGGTAAAAAAATGACTGGCTAACTTAGTGAAAAAAATATCCCATCTTACTCCCGGGATAAAAAGTCTATCCTATGTACTATTCCAGACTGTTGTCTACCTGTGTACCAAATTTCATCCACATCCGTCTAGCTGTTTGAGCGTGAAGGAGTAACAAACATACTCAGTCACAAACATTCACCTTTATAAGTGTGATTATAGTGTTTTTTTTTTTTAAGTGGGTAATTATCCGCTCTAGGGCGGAGTAACTTTTACTGACTAAAACCATACATACCTATGTTTCTACTTTGACTTTGCATTCCAGGTTTCAGGCTTTCACTTTTGAAAGTAAATGGCCCAAGTAAAGGGCCCAGGGCCCGAGTAGGCTTCAGCCCTGCTGGGCCTCTACGGTTTTGCTGACGTCTCTTTGAGGCGCGCGTGAAACACTATGCGCCGTAGACGACACGAGCTCAATCCGAGCGGTTACCGGACGACGAACCACTGTTTGTCGTCCGCAAACCCACACCTACGGTAGCTAAAAATCGGGGTTGGGGTCCCGGTGGCTGGGGCGTGAGGATGTCCGTTCCCTCACGCGTGCGGTCGCCACCTTCACTAGCATTACTGCTTCGCAAAATAAGGAGTTTGTGTGTTGTCTACTAGTGTTTCTTGTTTACCTGACGTTGTTAAATTATAAAAAAAAGTTTCTTCTCAATAATTATTCTCAACCTATTCTGTCTTTAAATACGAATAAAGATTATTTTCACAAGTTACACTAATCACTGGGGGATTAAATTAAATTGAAAACGGAAAGATAAGGCATTATCTACCATTTTCCAATAAAGGTGGAACTGGAAGCTCGTTACTTTAAGTTCACTCGAGTTCAACTGAGAAGTGGATATCGTGATTTGTGAAGGGGATAAATTAAACATTTTTTAAGTCTTTTCTGGTATTGAATTTAATTATTTATTTATTTATATACTCACAAACACTTAAAAACGGAAATAACGAATATACAACATTAGTTTTGGTATATGCGAAACCCGAAACACGTGTCCAGTATTTTTTGTAAAGAATCTATGTACAAAATTTCATAACTGTACGATGAAAAATCACGAAGTTATAAGCTTGTTATGTTATCTGGTTGGCCGCACAAATACATGATCACCGGGCCACCCGGGTGACTGAGGGGTTGTTTTTGTCCCGCATCCTGCTGTGGGCTAGTGTCAAATGTTCGCTAAAATTATTATTATTTGAGTTTAGTTTCCAAAATAAATAAATAAAACGTATTTTGAGTTTAGTTTCCAAAAACCAACAATTACAGTCTTTTAATTTTAATTAGAATTTGTGCCAAATTTCCAGTTCATTATTATTATTATACTAATGTATAAAGTTTTAATAAATAAATAAATAACCTCAATTATTGACTTAGGTTACTTTAAAGTTAACTTTCAAGTATATTGGTACACGGAATTAGATTTTGCATACGAACGCAAAAAACTTCCCCCTTTTCATCCCCTTAAAAGTGAAATTTGCGAAAACCCTTTTCTATTGCTCGCCTACATCATAAAAGGCAGCTTTACGAAAAATTTCACGTTGCTAGGCCTAGAAGTTTCAGCTGTGCATTGATATGTCATACGAACATTATCTCCTGAAAACGACTCGCGCAAATTTTTGAATATTATTTTCAATTTCAAAAAGGCAACAGAAGCAAACTTCCCTAAACCCTATCATAATATTTACCCTCCATTGTACCACTCAACAGTATTGCACACGATGATAACCAAATGCCCGGCAGGTGTGGAGCCCACGATTGCATTAGCGTCGGTCAGTCTGCTCCCATCGCTCCCACCTCTCACCGCTCCGACCGCGCTCACCGCTCTCAACGCTTTCCGTATTCCATACAGCCCCGGAGCTCTTATTAGAGGAGGGGTGGTATGAATTCCAAATGTTACACGAAAATACTTCAGCATTTCAAATAAGACGTTTATAGAATGACTAGTTGCTGATAGCGGCGTCGCTCGCGTGAAAATAGGTTTCTCTATACAAACTTTGGACCCCCGTTTTGTACATTTAGGGCTGAATTTTGGAAAAATCCTGTCTTAATGCACGCCTACGTCAAAAGAGAAAACCAAAACCACCAAATAGTTTCGGCTAACCGGTTAGCGGTTTCGGTATAGCCGAAACTATTTGACCTGTATACAGGATGTCTAATTAAAAAAAAAAAACTTCACGTTTTTTTTAATTTAAATTATATAAAATCGTTATTCTAATAATTTTAGTGAAAAAAAATGAATTAATTACTTTTAAAATTAAAAATATCATCAGGGTTGACTAGAATAACGAATTTATCTACCCCGATGACTTTTTAATTATTTAATTTTTAAATAAAAACAAAATTGTTTTTTTTTACTAAAAATATCATCGCGGTGGGTAGGTAGTATAACGATTTTACACATTTTAAATTTAAAAACGTAAAGATTTTTTTTTAATTAGGAAAAAGCCGTCGAAAAATTCCACCATTGGGGGTCCAGAATCATGTACTGGATACGTGGTATTCTGTGTGTCAAGGACACCCTGTATATATATTATCTACTGCCAGCGGGAGGCACATACTACCAGGATTATAAGTATTATTATTTATTTATTTATTATATTCCTTATTATATATCCACCACTTAAACAAAAATTCAGGACAAAAATAATTAAAAAAGTAAGTAGTAAAGTGTAGTAAGTGTAGTAGTTAAGTATCCTATGAGTTATTCCAAAACATGGTCTACCTGTGTACCAAGTTTCTTCGAAATCCGTTCAACCCTTAGTGTGTCAAGAAGAAACAAATAAGGACACACACTCACAAACTGTCATCTTTATGATATTAGTCTGATCTCTGGTTAGATTTTTTTAGCCAAAGCGTCAAAATGATAGTTTGACGAAGGTTGTATTCACTCTCGGTTTGATCGGAGGCGTAGTCATTCGTCTATTTTCGGATACCAATATCCGATAGTGGGCTACGCCCCCTCACACGTTTCTCGGAATAAAGGTTTTTTTGTGATAGAAAAATCCTAACCTTGTCGGGGTCTGACCGTTTTTAGGTAGGTAAGTACACTAAATTATGTCTGGGCTTGGCGAGCCTCTCCACATATTATTTCCACACTGCCGGATTTTCTGTAACACGTGTTTAATATGAAAATGTCTATAATTCTTTGCACATTTCTCAACATAATACACCTCCCGGTTTAATTTCGCCTATGTTGGCTAACCTTCACGGCGATTCGCCATCAGCTCGTGCGTAAACACGCATATAATATACACACTCTCTTCACTTTTTTTTTTTAGGTTGCCGGCAAAATCATCCAATGACATCCCCCGCTCTTGGGCGGATTGGGAGGGTGTGTCAGACTTTTACTGACTAAAAACCTACTCCTGCCTCCTCCTTTCCAACATTAATGCTTCGCAGAAGGAGGCATCCGCCTGACACTCCTCCTCGCTTCGGACCATGGCCTGTACCAAGGCCCGGCGCCGATCTCCCCCATGAGGACACGGCGGTGCTCTGCCCAAGCGGGGCACACCTCTACCATGTGCTTTACTATGTCCTCCGGGCGGTCCACTTCCCTAAAGGATATAGCCAGAATGAGTGATCATCGTACACATCGCATCGTAATATGTGTAATCTATTTTTAGACTAGGTGCAGTTTTTTCATTATAAAACTCGTAAATAATCATATAAAAATACGATACCTAGTCACAATAATATTTATTATTTTAATTATTTTTTATTTTATTTTGAGTGTTATTCAGAATAGGAAACTTTTCTTTTTTTTTTTTTTTTTTAATTGATATAAACCAGTGCTTGACTGCGATCCCACCTGATGGTAAGCGGAGATGCAATCATTGATGGTCAGGCGCACTAGTTTATTAAGAGCCTATTCACTCTAGCCTTGAAGACACCTATATTATAGTTGGACGGAAAGACCGCAGCAGGCAGATTGTTCCAGTCCTTCGATGTACGCGGTATAAACGACGAAGCGAAACGCTTAGTCCGGACCGTTGAAGTTTCAACAACGTAAGGGTGGATACTCGCCGTTCGTCGGCTTGTCCGATGGTAGAAAGGAGATGGCGGAATCAAGTCATGCAGTTCCCGCGCACACTCTCCAAAATGTAACCTGTAAAACACCGATAGGCTGGCTACTCTGCGCCTGTGCTCGAGGCTTTGTAGATTGGACTTAACCAAATCTGGATCCCCAATTAGCCTCTTCGCACGCCTTTCCACTGAGTCCAAAGCTGCTAGATGGCATTTTGCAGCACCAGCCCATATGTGACTGCAGTACTCCACACGCGATCGGACCTGTGCTTTGTATAACATTAGAAGCTGTCCCGGTGTGAAGTACCGTTGGACCTTTGCAAGAACGCCTAGTTTTCTAGCAGCTACCTTGGCTTTGGACGCAATGAACCGCCCGAAATTGAGATCTGAGGAAATTTCAACTCCTAAGAGTTGAAGGCGGTCGGTGCACTCCAGGGATACATTCTGAAAAGCGGGAGCCAAGGTGAACGGGCTCCTCTTAGCGGTGAACAGACACGCTTGTGTTTTGGCGGCGTTGAATCTTACCAGATTGGTTTCGCCCCACTTGGAGACTGCCTGAAGTGAGACATTCGTACGCTCTACCATAGCCTCTCGTTCGGACCGAATTTGCTCCTTACTGGCCCGAGGACCTGGCAGGTACCTCTCTACAACTGTGCTATCGTCTGCATACCCATAGATACCGGGCATCAGCAGATCGTTAATATGCAGCAGGAAAAGAGTTGCAGAGAGAACTGACCCCTGAGGAACTCCGGCATTAGTCGTCATGGGCTCTGATGAGCATCCATCGACAACAACTCGGAGAGACCGTTCACTCAGAAAGTCTTTTACCCAGTTAATCAGGCCTGGGGAAATGCCGTACGCTGGAAGCTTACTCAAAAGGCTGGCGTGCCATACCCTGTCGAAGGCCTTCGAGACGTCTAAGGAGACAGCAATCGCTGTTCTTAATAATCTCTCTATTAATTACCCATCTTATCATTGATTTTGGTCGAGAATCAATAACATAATTCCTGCCTCCTGAAATTTTAGCTGATTCAAAACTGTATCTTGTAGAAAAGGAGAAACTGACTGACTGACATATCAACGCACAGACAAAACCACAAGTCTAGGAACGCGAAATTTTCCACAAGGCTTTCTTTTATGACGTAGGCCACGTAAACGGGAGTCCGAAGTGTGTATGGAGAGACCTACTATCACGTGACAGGAGATAGTAAGCAATATACGTTAACACACACACGTACCAATACCACATTGAGATTTAGATTAAATTAGGCAAACCTGGCATTACAGGCCATGTACAATATACATAGGAAAGTACCTAAGCACACAGCTGGGAACCTAAGCAACATAGTTTGAACATCTCATCGGCATTACATTAACGGTTCTCAAACCAGATGCTAAGCCGGGGCTTTGCGGGGTTCAAATGTACCCACAGGGCCAGTTGTACCCGAATAATCCCCCTTAGCCCCATTAGGCCTTCAATTGTCTTAATATACACCGGTTCAACGAACTAAGAGGTCGATCCTATCTACCTTATTGGATGTCCAATGAATATTCTGAATGAGGTTGTAAATCCTGGCCAATGAGTTGAGTTCTGAATAGCTAATCATTTTGATGGATTTTTAAATTAGCCTTTTTTTATTCGTTTGTTTCTATTGTAAATGGGTTCTCTTATCTTCTTCTTATTCAAAAATGACTTAACCGATTTTAATCATTTTTATTTTATTTGGTTGGTTTTAATATACTGACCTGTTGGTCTAGTGGTTTGTGGCCCAGACTGCTATGCCGGTGGTCGTGGCTTCGATTCCCAACCAGGACAAATGTTTGTATGATAATCACGATCATTTATTCTGTGTCTGGGTGTAATTTATCTATAATATGTATGTATTTAGAAATATATGTGTATATTTATCAGTCGTCTAGTACTTATTACGTACATAAGAAGTAGGTACAGTGAATTGTCCGCATAAACTTTTATGCGTTCGCGAAAATTGATACCATTAGCATAATTTAAAAATACTTGAGTAATACAGAAAAACACAATGAAGAATTTGTTGGGTATCCTTAAAAGCCCTTGTTGTTTTCTTTTTTATAAGTCGGGATAATCGGAGCTTATTTTCTGACATAAAAAACGCGTAAACAAAGGATGAAAATTTAAATGGCCGTTTGTGAAAACGAATGGAAAGTAATATGGCTACTGTTTTCATAGAGAACGAAAAATCCAAGGAGTTTTTCAACGTTATTTAAAACAATTGGCACTATTGTCAATTATATTACAAATGAGGACACGAGTGCTTCGAAGTTCATTTATTTGCAGAAACAGATGAAGATTTAGTCAGTGCAATAATAGGCAGTTATGTTAGTATATAATTAATTAGATGTTAAAAGAGTATATACATACTAGGTTTTACTGTGGCTTCGCTCGCGCGAGCGAAGGTTTGTCCATAACGTGGCCAGATCATAGAAATTGATCACTTCATGATATGGCCAACTAAAACCGGCCAGATCGTTTTAAACGTTGAAGTTTGATGATATTTCATGCCTAGTTTGACCTACTTTCTTTAGACCTTTTATTATCATAAAAATCCTACATCAATGATATGACCAAACGAGGATTGACATATCGTTTATACGATCTGGCCAATTTTAGTTGGTCATATCATGAAGTGATCAATTTCTATGATCTGGCCACGACATTCATAGTAACTTTGGAGCCTCGTTGCATCTTCTTGGGGGATGAATTTTGGAAAACCCTCTCTTAGTGCTCACCTACGTTATAAAAAGAACCCTGGCACAAAATTTCACACTCCTAGTCATAGTAGTTTCGGTTGTGCGTGATAAGTTACTCAACAAGTTTTTCCTTTTATATATAGATGTAAGTACCTAACTAAATTATTAATTTAAGTTTCGCATACCAGAAATGGTAAATATAAGGATCTTTACCGTTATATTGAGTAATAATATAACAGTCATGCAAGCACTATCTGTCCATATAATGTGAATAAATTATTTGAATTTGAGTGCTGTTACGAAAGAAAAGGATTACGAATTTGAATTGGAATTACGGTAGCTTAAGAATTTTTTATAATTTGAAGAACTACAGAAACATCTCATTTATTGATAGGTCCATTTTTATTTTTGTATAGCCTCTTTTTATAATATAAATTTGAGAACACTGTAGACTCCGCTGATTCATACATTACTTTCTATATCGATCCACTTTTAATAATTATTATTTTTCTTTTAAGTACAATATTGACTGGTCTACACTACCTACTATCCTCTCATGCCTATTGTAAAACCAATATTTTTTTTAAAAGAGTTGCTATGAGAGTTCTTCCTGATTCTTTTCTAAATGCAACGATCAATTACAACCGGGCTAAAAGCTATGTCTTTTGAAGTTTCATGAGGGCCCATGTAGGCACTTATAAAACGTCAGAAGACGAAGAACATTGGAAAAGTAGCTTAATAATGTTCACTGACTTACTACAATCTACTTACTGTAATATTTTGATGCAAAACATAAAACTTACAGTGCTCTCATTTTGGAAATAAATGAGTACAAGTCAGCTAACTCTACAAACAGGTAACATCATCATCATCATCATCATTTTAGCAGAAAAACGTCCACTGTTCAACATAGGCCTCCCCAAGAGTCATCGACGATCGGTCTTGTGCGTCTCGCATCCATCGCATTCCCGTGACCCTGACTGGGTGAACATTCCACCTTGTAAGAACCTTCCAACGCTACGTCTTCCGGTACGCGATCGCCACTCTCGAACCTTTAGCCTAATTGACCATTTGTTTTTCGAGCAATGTGCCCACTTAAGTTTGGCGATTCTTCGGACTATGTCGGTAAACTTAGTTCTTTATTTCTAAAAAAACAGACAACAACAAAAACTCAACATAGTAAAAGCATACAATAAAAATTCAAACAGCAAACTAAAGCTTTACTAGCAATAAAATCCAGCAGCACTATACACTCAATAAATCAAAAAATTTAAACCCAACCATTAGTAACGGTTCAAACTCTCTATAACAAACTAAAAATTCGTACTTTCCGCACACAATACTTCAATCTCAAAGCTTTTGCATGCAAATTGCATCGTGTGGTGATTTTACATAAATTACGTAGGTGGAAGTAGTGGTAGGTGTAAGTATGTGCGGTGTGCGTGTCAGACAACAATAGCCCTTGTTGTAATGATCGATATTGTATCGGCAGGCTTTCAGCAAATATGACAGCTTGTTTAAATAGTCTGCTACATTTCCCATTATTATTCGTTGGTTAGCAGTAATTCCGACCGTTCTCATGTGAAATTGTGTGGTACAACGTGGAAATAATACTAGTAGATCTGTCAGTGAAATGCACGTTTTGTACTGTCTAAAAAGTCAAACGACTTGAGATTTTTTTAACGAAATTAAAAATCTGCTGCTGGCAACGCGAGTTTTAGTTGTCACTCACTTGTCTTTTGAGATGATGATAGTTCTACAACAGATATTGATTGTGATATGGCTAGTGATGATGAATCAATAATCGAAGTATATTATTTAGAATCAGATTTCTCTTACCATTCCTGATTCATGTTATTACTTTGTACTTGTGACACTATTATATCTTTGCAAATATATGCAACTTTTGTAATAAAGAATATTATTATAAAGACTGAAATATATTGTAATTGAAAATATTTTTTTATTGTTGAAAAGTCCCCTAATAATATTAAATCATTTTAAAAAAATACTTATATTCGATACGATCTATAAGGTTATATTAGTAAAAAATCATCAAAACCAACCAGTGTTGAATACATCAGATTTGACTGGCCTGTTGGTCAAGTGGTTAGTGGCCCTGACTGCTATGCCGGAGGTCGTGGGTTCGATTCCCACCCAGGCCAAATGTTTGTGTGATGACCACGATCATTTGTTCAGTTTATGGGTGTAATTTATCTATAATATGAATGTATTTAGAAATATATAAGTATGTTTATCAGTTTTCTAGTACCTACTACCATGACACAAGTTCTGTCTAGCTTAAGACTAGACGGCATTGTGTGATAGTTGTGAAATATTATTATTATTTCGTTGTACCCTAATAATTACCCAATTCGTTTAACTTTTTAGACAGACTAGTGCAAAGTTCTGAGCTAACGATTTTTGTTTTATCTTCTTCAAAGTTCTACTATAATCTTAACTTTGAACGATTTTAATAATAAATTATGATCAGAAAAATTAACTAACTTTGTAGTTTCGTGTGTCCCAGTGAAGTAAATGCATAACGACGTAACCCATATTTGCAAAAAGTGAGCTCTTTGGAAGTGCTTATCTGATGTAATTATTATATATGGATACCATTATTATATTATAGCATTATTATTATTATTTTTGAGTGTCATCGACTACTTAATATCCTGGGTACGTGTTATCTTCAAGCCCAAGAAGTATTATTAAATAAGTGAATTATTATCTTCTTTTCGAATCGGTGGTAAATTCCGTAAATAGTTTACTTTGCAAAAAATACACAGCAGATTTTTTTAAGTTAGTAACTTTCCCGCTCTAAGCGGAGCGTAAGGTAGTGGGCAATCCACCTGTGTTCCTTCAGTTGCCTTTAGCGTTCCTAAACAACAATAATTCTTTTGAATAATCCCGCTAAAAGGATTGTTTCTTGAAAGGTTACCAACTCACATTCATATTACTTTCTGTTATATTATGTAAAAAACACTCGAAACCAAGTCAGCATACCACGGTGGAAATAACACGTAAAAATTCAAGTTGTATGTGAACATGCCTCCCAAATGTCCTTGTTTGTATGATAAACAGGTTAAATATTCTGTAAAATTTGAAGAAAACATATTTACCTTGTCCTATTTCCAGACGCCCTTGTTATTGGAGCACTCTTGTTTAGAATATGGAGAGTACTATGTTGGCGTACAGACGAGAAGTGTAGAATATTTTACGGTCGGAAAATTTATATTATGGTAAAAACTTATGAGATGCACAGGACCGGACGTTATGGCAACACTTGGAGGAGGCCTATGTTCAACAGTGGACGTCTTTCCGCTGAAACGATGATGATAATGATGATAATGATGATAATGATGATAATGATGATAATGATGATAATGATGATAATGATAATAATGATGATAATGATGATAATGATGATAATGATGATAATGATGATAATGATGATAATGATGATAATGATGATAATGATGATAATGATGATAATGATGATAATGATGATAATGATGATAATGATGATAATGATGATAATGATGATAATGATGATAATGATGATAATGACGATAATGATGATAATGATGAAAATGATGATGATGATGAAAATGATGATAATGATGAAAAGCTTATAAAAAATGATGTTTATTTAATATAGGTAGTTTGCATAAACTTAGGTCAGTTTAACTTAGGTAGGTCACCTATACTTAAACTAACATCCGACAGTGCTCAAATTATTATTATTATTTGATTGTTATTGACGTACGTCAACCCTATTCATTGTCTTTTTTAGGTACCCAAATGGAAAATAGGACCCTATTTATATCACTCCGCTTTCCGTTTGTTTATCACCGGCTGCATCTCATGAACAGTGATAGCTAGACAGTTGAAATTTTCACAGATGATGTATTTCTGTGGCCGTTATAACAACAAATACTAAAAACAGAATAAAAGAAATATTTAAGTGGGGCTCCTACACAAAGAACGTGATTATTTTTTTTTGCTTCAGTCGGTACGGAACCCTTCGTGCGCCAGACCGACTCGCACTTGTCCGGTATTTTTATCATGCACGCGCTTGACAGGATATACAGCAAGATGCATGGTGCGTATGACGCTACAGAAATATCCATCTGTCACCAATTTGTAATACTCTGAAAATATTAATGTAAACTCATTTTAAGCACACCTTGTTTTTTATCCTTATTTTAAAACAAACTTCTCCACCGCATCTATCTATATATCTGTCTCTATGAACATGAAAAACTCATAAACTGCTGAATTTTCACCAATAGACAGAGTGATGTGTTTCCACGGCCCTCGGAACGCGCCAACATCGGGTTCCCAACTAACGGTAGGAGGAGTTCACATCGGCGTCGAGTTGACGATGAAGTACCTCGTTCTCGACAGCCGATGGAATTTTAAGGAGCATTTCCGACGTCCGGCTCCCAAACTGGACCGTACTGGGGCTGCCCTGGTCGAAGCCTACTGGGGCCAAGGGTCTGATTCTGAAAAGAAGACTCGGCCCTGGTACGAAAGGTAACGAAGGAACAGGAGTGGGATTTCAATCAATTAAAGTCTGACACTATCTCCCGCCCCGCCCAAGAGCGGGGGATTTCATAAGATGATTTTCCCACCGGAAACAAAAAAAACTGGGGATGCCCTCAAGTGTCTCCTGCCCAACCTAGGGGGTCCAGACGGCTCTTGCTGGAGGCTCTATGTCGGTCCATGGCCCTTTATGGTATGGGCCGTTGTCGCCGCCGTCGTCGCTACGAAAGCGACCGGTGGCCAAGCTGAACGTAAGCCAGAGGGTCATGGCCATCTGGTTGGTGCGGAGATACCGCACGATTTCCCAACACATGAATATTATAGTAGAGAAAAAGTAGAAAATTTCAAAGTTTTCTAACACCCGTGCGAAGCTGGGACGGCTCACTATAGTGAGTAAATAATTCTTTAAATCAAAATTGTAATAATTGACCCACACTTATCTTTTTTTTTCGGGTGGGAAAATCATCTAATGACATCTCCGCTCTTGGGCGGAGCGGGGGATAGTGTCAGACTTTTACTGACTAAAAACCCACTCCTGTTCCTTCTCTGCCATTTTATTTCCAGGGCCCCGGGGATCTCTTTCGCATCACCCATGGCCCCAGTAGGCTTCGACCCTGCTAGGCCCCTACGGTTGCTGACATCTCTTTGAGGCACGCGTGGAAGGAACAGTACGCGCCGTCGACGACTTGGACCCGGTCCGGACGGTTACCGGATGATCGGACGGCGAGCCACCCATTGCTCGCCGTCCGCAAGCCCGCGCCTACGGTGGCCGGAAATCGAGATCGGAATTCCGGCGGCGATTGGGGCGTGAGGACCTTTGCATCACGCGATTGGCCGCCTCCTTTGCTAGCATTACTGCTTCGCAGAAGGAGGCAAACGCCTGCCACTCCTCCTCGCTCCGGACCATGGCCTGTACCAAGGCCCGGCGCGAGAGATCGCTGCCGCCGATCGCCCCTACGAGGTCACGGCGGTGCTCTGCCCAGGCGGGGCACACCTCTACCGTATGGACCCACACTTGTGGAATACATAAACTCTACACAATAATATCTGTCAGAAATGAATGCTCCAAAATGCTTTACGCTACCGGAAAACGCGCACACCATCGGCTATACCTCATAATATAATATTAAATACATACAAAATGATAGATGACCAATGCATACATATACCAGACCATTTTCCATAAGGATAACACAACTTTGAAGGATGTATACCACAAGCTATTGTACTTATGTATCCTAATTCGAGGGTATTTAGATGTCCTTCCCGTTATGATATCCGGTTGACGTTAATGCATCGGATCCTTGTACACAATTTATCTCCATCCTGCGATCAAGGATACATCGTTGTAGTTATAACGTTGGTATTTTTGCATAACAGAGACTATAAATCCATCTATATGCAATGACCGCAGAAGATATTTGAAATCTGCAAATTTGTAAGAAATAATTACTCGCTTTTTGAAAGAGATGAAAAGGCCAAAACAAAGAGGAAAATAACACATTAGCCACTAGTAGTCCCGTGCAATGGATTAAAAGTATCCAACAAAAATTGTTATACCATGGCGGTGAAAATATATAACCACTTAGCCGAAAAATTTGCTACAGTGCTACAGATTGGAATTTAATAGTAAGATAAAGGTTGTGTGACAGATGTTTTTATTCTATCAATGAATATTTTGAATATAAAATGTAAAACTTCTATAATTTATTATGACATCACTTAAATATTTAAACATTATCACAATTTGTTATTTTTTGTTATTATTATTTTTCTTGTTGACCTGAAATGAAATCAAAAAGAATAGAAAAAAAAAAGAAAAAGAAGTTAATGATAGCAAGACGAGTGACAGGGCAGAATGGAAGAAAAAAACGTGTTGCGCCGATCCCAAATAACACGGGACAAGGACATTAAAATAAGCATAGTAAGAAACCTTACAAAAAAATATATGTAAATAATTTATAATCATGGTAAAATTACTCACATACGTTCAAGCAACAAAAAAAAATACAAAGTATACAGTCTGGAAAAATAAGTAGGGCCCTGGAGGGAAACTACCTTAAATCCTTAAGTTGTCACATTTTACTTAAAAAACACATTCCTTTTTTTTTAAAACAAACTGCATTCAAAGATTTTCTAAAACTCGCTTGCCTTGCCCAGGACTCGAACCAACTAAAAGTAAAAAAAAAATAAACACTCGCTATTTTATTATACTAATCGATAGAATTATTATTCAGGATTTTCTCTAACAAACATTTTGTCTTACTCTTGTATAATTTTGGATAATGGTGCATACAATATGCAACTTCCTGAACGTTCTACAAATTCGTCGCACTAAGTTCGAACTTATGTTAACACTATTATAGTGACATATATCAGAGGTTCGGGAGGTTACATCCGAAATCTGAATTCAAATCAAAAGGAACATGAAAACAACAGATTTTAAAATCTATATATATAAAAGGAGAAACTGGCTGACTGACATATCAACGCATAGAAACTACTAAAACTAGAAGCGTGAAATTTTGCACAAAGCTTCCTTTCATGACGTAAGCGAGCACTAAGAGAGGATTTTTCAAAATTCGCACAAATTCAGGATGAAACGGGGATCCAAAGATTGTATGATGAAAACCTTCTTTCACGCGGGCGAAGCCGCTGGCAGAAGCTAGTATTCTTATAATTTAAAAAACAACTTTTTATTTCATCAACTGCTGACATATGATACAAAATATTAAGAAAAAGATATAAATCGAAAACTGTATAAGAAAAGAGGTAATATACCTACTTATATATACTCGTAAAGACTTGTTGCAGAATCCCCCACAATTACATAATTAAAATTAACACTCACATTACTAAATCAAAATAATAACACCATTTGTGCACAAGCTTTAAATCATATTATAACGAACAACACCACCCATTCTATCTATCACAAGGAAATGTAAACTTATACACTGCAGGAATATTCAAGACGTTGTCTAGTAGAGAAATTACATCACCAAGCTTGGATTGAACGCACCATCTGTATGCAAATGCCGTTCCATGGTGGCTCCCGCACGAAACACAGGATTATAAGATCCTCCAACATATTGCTATGTCTCCGAGGTATATGTCTAGGAGCTAACTTGGATGGAGCGTGGTATATCAATGTCTGAAGGCTTAGGTAACGATTTTTCAACTTGATCAAAGTTGACTGTCTCGTCTCGATTTTTAAAGGAGGTTTTTGTAAAGGAAAAAAGGAATGGGACTTATTTTTAGGGAGAGTCGTTTCAGGATTGTTTGTTTTTTGTCTCAGTGGTGAAAGATACAAAGTAACGTTATTGGGCCTAATATGGGCATTCGCCTTTGGTGCTAAATACAGCTTCCACTATTTTGCGTTGAGGTCTAATAAATGCTTTATAGATATTTATATTTTATTTATAGTATAAGGTTTATATAGTTATATTAGTGTACATATTTAATATAATAATACTTAAATTATCAATATCATTTACAAAGATATTTTTTTTAAATGAGCAGTACTATTATGATAATCTTTTTATATGTCTAGTAGCTGACTCGGCAAACGTTGATTTGCCCTATAAATAAACAAAAAGAAATAGAGAGTAGGGGTAGGAGAGTAAAAAGCCTTCTGAGACCTATCAGTTTCATACAAATCGGTCAAGCCGTTTCGGAGGAGTTCGACACGAGATGTTCTTATATTGGATGTGTTTACATAAATTAAATAGGTACTATTTTATATCAATGTAGACGCTTAAAAATAATTTTCCTAGAAAGTCTTTATAAAGTTCTACTTTTGAGATGTTTTTCATATTTTCTAAACTTATAGTTCAAAAGTTAGAGGGACACACAAACATTCTTTTTTACTTTTGGAGCGATTATGTCCGAAAATATTAACATTATCAAAAAAATTTCATTTTTAAATACCTATCCAACAATATATCACACATTAAGGCTGAAATTTAAAAAAAAAACACTCCCACTTTACGTGTAGGGGGGGTACCCTAATAAAACATTTTTTTCCACTTGTTATTTTACCACTTTGTCGGCGTGATTGACTCATCTTTGATCATATTGGTGCCAAATTTCAGCTATCTAGTGCTATAACGGTCACCGAGATTATCCGCGGACGGACGGACAGACAGACAGACAGACAGACTTGGCAAAACTATAAGGGTTTCTAGTTGACTACGGAACCCTGAAAAGGAACAGGAGTGGGTATTAGTCAGTAAAAGTCAGACACGCCAAAGCACCCGCCCAAGAGCGTGAAAAGTCATTGGATGATTTCCCACCTAAAAAAAAATACTACCTACTATTACTTTCGAACGCATAAGTACAAGCTCAAAAGTAAACAGTGCCCCAGTTTAATCAAATTAAAATTAAATTGAATATTAAACTTAATTAAACATGTTCCAAAATGAGTGTTTTCAATCTACAAGCACTTATAATAAATTACTTTATTGACGGCGGTGCGGTACTGGCATTAATTTGATGAAACCCAAACGGAACCCTGCAAATGATTTTACTCGTTAATTTCCTTAGAACCTAAATGAATGAAAATTGTCCATAGGGTGGACAATTTTCATGATAATTTTTCCGGACTTTTGGCCCCACGTTAAATTATCGTTGATTTTTAAGTAATGGAATTTTATTAATCATACTGGGTCAATGGAATTTTTTAATGCTCAAGTACTTATTCCCCAGCACCTAAAATACCAGACTACAAAAAATATTAAGTAAATAATCGAAAATTCGATAATCGCTTCGTCATTTATACCGCGTACATCGAAGGACTGGAACAATTTGCCTGCTGCGGTCTTCCCGTCCAACTATAATTTAGGTGTCTTCAAGGCTCGAGTGAATAGGCTCTTAATAAACTAGTGCGCCTGACCATCAATGATTACATCTCGCTTACCATCAGGTGGGATCGCAGTCAAGCACTGGTTTATATCAATTAAAAAAATAATAATAATATTATTATGGTAAACCAGGCATACATACGCCAATGGGTAATGTGCGTCACTTGCAAAACTAAGACACGCATTTAAAAGACCAATGCAAACTATTGGATATATAATAGAATCCAATACGAGGAAGCAATAGCAAAAAGAACCAGGTCCATAAACCGTAACCGAACGAAGATACGTATAGAAGCATTGCTAGTATATTTTTGTCAGGCGTTACCTATTTTCGTTATATTATAAATATAGAAACAGAAATATGATACGTAATACTTTGAGATTTTCATTGATAAAATAGATTAAATTGGTTGTTACTTTTATGTTTTTTTGACACTTGCAGTTTTTCATCATTAAAACTAGTAAAAAAATAAGTAATAAATGAATCGAAAAGATACGCGTTAGTGTTGTGATAGTGATTGACACTATTTCATGCGTACTCACCATAAAAACTGAAACTAAAACTATATTTAACAATGGGAAACATAAAATATCAGATATACAGTATTTTTTTAAGAAAAATAACGTCTGATAATAAACTATAGCAATGTACTAATTAGTCTCAAACTTCGTTTCGTTACGGTTGATAGACATAATTCTTTTTGCTATTGATTTATCATACAGTCCTTTAAGATATGGCCTAGATTTCACTTTTGGCAGAAAGAATAAATATTACATTCCAGCAATGTATGGGAAAAGTTTCATTCCCCTTTGGTGCTTATTTGAGTTGAGCCAATCCGCTTAGTTTGTAAGTATAACGGCGATGTAAACTATACAACGCAAGTTTAATTTGCGTTGTATAGTTTGTGTAATTTTAACTACATGTCTTAGTTTTTCAAGTGAGGCACATTACCTACTCGAGAACGTGCGCCTGGTTTACTCTATAATTGTTTCATATTAAAGTTTTAATAAATATTATGACAATATTGTGACTTTAAATCTATCTCATAATTAACTTATAATGTTGCCACTGCTGAAAAACAAACCTCTTTATGAAGAAGAGTGGGCTCTAATCAAAACAAGCGGTATCAATGCGGATTGACACACGTCCGCGGGGATTTTCTTAAAAGGAAACCCGTGGTCCTAAAAAGCGCAAGGCAACTGAAGGACAGAAGTGTGATTCTAGTCAGTAAAAGTCTGACACGACTTCTCGCTCCATCCTAGAGTAAGAAATCTCATTAGATGATACCCTTAAAAAATAAACTTCTTCGCAGTTTTGAGAGCACTACCAAAGAAAAAAACAATTAAATTTCATATCAAGATACAAAGAATAAACACACAAATACAGAGAGTAAGAGTGTGTTAGAGAGTGGTCAACAAAACTCGAAATTAATGCAAAGTAAAGCGTATTAAAATAATTTTAGAAGATTATTTCAATTCAACAAAAGCTGAATAGCCCTACTGACAATATAAATAACAATCAGTTAGCAAAGTTAGGAATAATTTAATTTCTTACGATACAAACTTTGGTTTTTGAGCAAAAAAGTTGCGAACGAGTTATCTAAATAGAATTTATAACAACATAAAGTCAATTATTCACTTGGCGAGACAGGTTTACGAAGATAAAGGAAATCTACCAAATTGGTAGATTATTTTTATCTAGCAACACCGAATTAACATGTTTATTTAATTTTATTTATAGGTTGGTTAGCTGCCAGTTTTAAAACCATATTATCTGCGTTTAAAAGAACTTGATTAAGCTAAGAGATTAAAGGCTCACGTATAAACTGTACCTTATATTCCTATATTATAGCGAAGTTACTTTCAATACATTTATTACTACTAAAAACTAAATAAATACTGGTATATTGATTTTCTGATAAAACACTAAAAAATTACCTTGTCTATTACAATATGCTCTTGCCACATCTATAAAGTAAAGATGAGTGGTACTAACAATACATTTTATTTAACATTGCTGAACTATATGTGAATTTGCTAATTAGAAACTCACTTAATATTTATATCATATATATCTAGATCTCCATTTACCATGAACTCAGAAATAAACGATTTTATTATATTCTTAAGACAGCCTCAATCTCTAATCACACATAAGTAAGAAAGTAATCACTTCCTACCATCTGGTGGGATCACAATCAAGCATTAGTTTACATCAATAAAAAAAGTAATCACTTATTTTCGCAAAGAGATTAATTAGCATTTAAGCAACATCACTGTAAATACTACAAAAATAAGATTGATTATTTCCCTTATATTTTTTTTACACTTATCTCACAACGCCGTCTAGTCCCAAGCTAAGCTGAGCTGGTGTAAGGAGTACTAGACAACTGTTAAACATACTTATATATTTCTAAATACATACATATTATAGATAAATTACCCCCAGACACAGAACAAATGATCGTGCTCATCACACAAACATTTGTCCTGGGTGAGAATCGAATCCACGACCTCCGGCATAGCAGTCAGGGTCACTAACCACTAGGCCAACAGGCCAGTCAATTTAAAAAAACTTGTCAAATGTCATTTTCAAAAAATTATGTTCACAGTCCGTCAAACTAGGAATATCCTGACTCTAACTTAAAAATAAATATGCTAGGGTAGACAATAAAATAAAAAATAACAAGCCCCTGGCAACACAGCCACTCTTGTGTCAATGTAACAACAATAAAGATAACAAGGCTGCATAAATAGATGCTATCGCCCTATCGCCCCTCGGGCCACAGAAAATAAATATTGCGAAAAAGTAGGTCACTAAAATGCTTTTGATCATGGCGAAATAGAGAGCAGACCTGGCTGGGTTGTTGGTTCACGCTATTATGCTGAGGACCATCTCTTCACCTTTTTATGGAAAGGGAAGATGGGAAAACGTCTTGAATTAAATTACAGGTTTTCGGTATCTAGTTTTACAGGGAGGTGCATTTTAAAAAGCATCAATAATAATGCTTCGTTTTCTTATTTTTTTTTTCATATAATGAATCATTTAATAATTAGTATACCATTACATTGTAACGCTATACAGCAATTATACCGACCAACATTTGTATGTTTGTGGATCTTGCAAAAAAGTGTTTTTCGCAATGTCTACGCAGGTGGCTTGAATGACGTAGAACTTGATGGAGTAGGACGTGTAACATTAGTATTATGTCGCACACGTAGCTCCAAAACTAGGTTAGCAGTGAAGCAAGGTATAGTAGAGAAGCTACGACGTAGCAGTGAAGTTACAATGTAGTAGAGAAGCTGCGGAGTACCAGTGAAGCTACGGCGTAGTAGAGAAGTTGCAGCGTAGCAGTAAAGCTGCGGCGTATTAGTGTAGCTGCGGCGTAGCAATGAAGCTACGACGTAGTAAAGAAGCTGTGGCGTAGCACGCCACTACTACGTACGTACAGCTACGGCGTACTTTTGAAGCCTTAATCACTAAAGAAAACACATCCTGTTCCAAATTAAATGAAATCGATTTAATAAGAAGCTCTCAAATAAACGTGTATTTGTCCTCCTCCATGAAACTAACTGACCGTCTTCTCGAAAATTCAAAATTCAAATTTGAAAGCAATTTTTAGAGTTTTGAATTAGAATTTGAGTTTACTTTTCAATCCCTGCGCTGTTGGTGCCATAAAATAGCATAACAGCGTAGCTCCGCCGTATTTATTAGCATTCAGGGTAACAATTCTAAGCTTCCGTTACAAAAGAAAATACCCCTTTACCTTACCCCTTACCCCCTTTCATACCAAATGCAGCAACAGCCTTATGAAACAATAAGCAACTGACAAC
Source organism: Mythimna vitellina (assembly GCA_949316375.1). NCBI lineage: Eukaryota > Metazoa > Arthropoda > Insecta > Lepidoptera > Noctuidae > Mythimna > Mythimna vitellina. The sequence goes on from OX438692.1 coordinate 20,568,431, forward strand.
AAACTAATTCATACCACGACCTCCCTGCTACAAAGCGCGACACGAGCCATCCACTCTAACGCTAAAGCACTCTCATTAAAGGTTAGGGAGCAAACAAATCGTCCTCCCCAGTCTAATTCGATATCGTGCACTTAATTAATCAGAGTGAAAACTGCCACGTCTGGGAACTACTCGTTTCGTTCATCAAATGGAAGGGGAGGCAGTATTGCCAGTTCGAACGAGGCACCGAGTAAATCTTCTTTTCTTTATATTCTTTGCTTTGTCTTCTTTTTAGGGTTCCGTACCTCAAAAGGAAAAAACAGAACCCCTAAAGGATCACTTTGTTGTCCATCGGTCTGCCCGTCTGTCTATCTGTCAAGACCCTTTATCCCAGGAATGCGTGAAGGTATCGAGTTGAAATTAAAACCATATACTCAAGTCTACAGTTCCTTGAAACTGTGAAAGAATCAAACTTATGAGTTATCGGGAAAAAAAGATACGGCCGTTTATGTCGCAAAAAACGTGTATTTTGACACTCTCAACGGAATCAAAATTCATTCCCGTTGACCTAGAATCCTGAAATTTGGCATGAAGCAAGGTCTCATAACACAAGTATAGGAAAAAAGAATCTGAAAACTGTAAATTTGTAGTTACGTCACAAAAAAAAAACTGGGATTTGGAAAAATCTTTCTAACTCAATTTGAGAATTGAACTATTTTCATAGGTAAGTTTGTACGGAACCATTAGTGCGCGAGTCTGATTCGCATTTGCCCAGTTTTTTTTTTATTTTCTTTTCATTATCTTCTTTTCTTTGTCTTTTTTTATGTAGTCATTGGTCCTGCGCCTGATCAGTCTCCAGTAAAGTCAGTTTGCCGTCACATCGCGCACACAAAAGTGATGCACTATAAAATCTCCTGCGTACAGGCTAATTTCGGTTGGAATACGCATGCAATTTTTTATTTGCAAAATTTGTATATTTTTAGCTTTAATAAGCAAATATAAAAGAAAAGTAATGTTGTCTAAATATCTTCATCAACATAAAGCTATAAAGCTTCAAAGCTGCTAATAAGAAAGAGAAGTCTGATATGGTCTTTGATGTCAAAGGCCATAACACCCGTACGGCCACCACAAAAACGGTGTCTTGGTGAGACAGATTTGTAGTTGTTTAAAACTGTTATATCTCGTTTACTTTTCTACCAATTTTCATATTGTTTTCACAATTCACAGTCTATTTTTATATATTTATTGATAAGCTGGTTAGGTAACAAAATTTATTTTATGTATATTCCGTATTGGCCGCCATGTTCCAAATTTTGTCGGGAGGATTTCAATATAGTAATATTCCACAACGATCACACAACGCCATCTAGTCTCAAGCTGAGCAGAGCTTGTGTTATGAGTACTAGACAACTGATAAACAAACTTATATATTTCTAAATACATACATATTATAGATAAATTACACCCAGACACAGAACAAATGATCGTGCTCATCACACAAACATTTGTCCTGGGTGTGAATTGAGCTCAAGACCTCCGGTATAGCAGTCAGGGACACTAACCACTAGACCAACAGGCAAGTCAATTATTTTATCTTGGCCCTTTTGAGCTCGTCTGTTCTGTGCCACTCTGACAACTAATCAGATTACAACGAGATTTTAAAAAGGGACCTTCAACGTCTGCAGTAATTGTATAGGTTTTTCATTAGTCTGTTGTTCGCTGAGGACTTTTAGTTCATTGTCTGCTCCTTAACGTTTTTCCAAACGTCTAGTTTGGAAAAAAGTTTAGGAGCAGACAATTTTACGAAACAGGGGACGCAAAATTGGATTGGATGAAGAAAATATTGAGTCTGTAATATTTTTTGCTCAAGATAAATTAAGAGCTGAGGGTGTAAGCACTAAATTGGATTTTTTCACACAGAAAAAAAGTCCGAAACACATTTTCTTCTTATTAGAAAATCTCCCAATTTTTTGCTAGACAGCAACAAAGATTCATAAGTTCCAAGCGTATATCTGCCAATTTTTTCATCAAAATCCCCAAGCGTCTTACAAGTCAGTTCATAAATAACTACCCAGCAGTTTACCTACCAGCTAGAACATTTTCCGTGGCTGTACCGCGCTTAGTAATAGCGCTACGTTTAGGCTCGTGTATTATGAAGGCAAGCTGTGTCGCTCATGATTAATGTGCTGCCAACTTCATTATGTACTGAGCTGTTACGTCAAGTGGTTTCTGTAACGGGTTGAAATTAAGCTAGACTGTGAAATGTTGATGTGACGCTGCATTACTGTGGAGCAGTGTGAAATAAATTAAAAACTTAAAAGCTTTACCTTTTGTTAAACTTTTTAAATTAAAATACTTGACTGTATGAGAGAAAGACAGAAAATACATTTATTTTCCACACAGATACACATAATGAAGAAACAAGTACATAAAGACAAAACAACATGTTTGTCTTACGACTGTGCCAAATAGGTCCAGTTGAGCATAATGCCAGATAATTACATAGCAGTTGCCAGATGCTGATTTTCAACTGAGCCTCACTCATGAGTATGGATGTACTATAAATAATTTTTGTAAAATAACTGTGTAGTCAAACGTCAGTAGTTATAGGTTGATGAATACAAAATGGAGTCGACAAGACAAAATTATGCAATTAAAACGAGAATAGCAAATGATAAATACATTTAAAATTCCTAATAAATACACTAAAAACTGCACAAACCACTATGCAAAGTCCACGTGAACAAAATTACACATCTGTGATGTTGACACACTGTCAATCCAGATACTGGCTGGAGCCTCACAAAGCCCGTCCACCAGCTGCCTCATACATTCAAATTCACACTGTTACATTTCCAGCTTTGCCGGATAAAATTTAAATTTCGGAAAATTAAGTCACTGTGGCCAACTATTTTGGCCAGATATGTATTTACCTTGGAATTTGACTAGATTTTAGTAACTGTCTTGCTAGTTAACAGTTTTGAATTCATATACAGTTGATTTGAAATGTAAATTGTCAACGTACTGATTAGTGAATTTATTATTGTTATATAATCATGTCATTTTTTAAGTATATAATAATTCGGTTAGGACCTCTGTACCTAATTAATGTCCATAGAATTTAGTATCTATTGTTTTGTAGGTACTTTATATGTTTTTTTTTAGGTGGGAGGTTCTTTTTAACTGAAGACTTTTTATTGACTGTCAGTCTAACAACTAACTTACTATTCCTTCTCTATTTTATTTAGCTATAAGTCTTCCATAACATTTAAAAAATAAATAAAAAATATTAAAACTAACCACGAATATTTATAACCCAGCGAACACATGTCTATCATAATCAGGACATTTATTATTATGTTTATTTTAACCTCTTTCTTTCTTATGATGTGAATCTGAGAAAATAATAAACTCCACAGACTTATAAATTATTTTCTATTTCGATCCACTTTGATTTTATATTTTTAATAGTATCTACTTATTTGGTACCATGTTGACTGGTCTACACTGTCCTCTCATATCTATAAGTAACCTTGGTCTTTCTTGCTAATTCTTTTCCATAGGAAACGACAATTTAGATTCGTGGCTTCTACCCCCCTGGCTAAGTTACAATCGTATCGTTCGCGCCGAACGCTTCAAGTAGGCCACGCCTCCGATTTCTTTGTTGTGACCACGTGACTGAGCGTTGAGATGACGTTAGAACAAAGGAATCGGAGGCGTTCGGCGCGAACGAAACAATTGTAACTTGGCTAGGGGGGCTGATGTTTTATAAGTTCTTATGCAGGGCGTGAAATAAAATAAGAATGAAGTAAATATTTTGGATCAAATTGACTCATCAGCGTTATGCACGAAAAAGGTTGTTCATGAACAAACCTCCTTTCAGAACATCATGAATAAGTTCTTTCAAATCTTTGTTCCAAAAAGCTTTTATTGTTCTAAAAGGTCAATTGAAAAATACTGGCCGCTTCGCTTGGAATCCATTGAAAACAATACGTTATTGATTCTTTTGTTTCCTTTAAATTCGTGTCGTGCGAGTTATTTATTCAGCAATTAAACGCAAAAATAATTAAAGGTATTGAAATAAAACATGGCGAAAACATCTAGCTATTATAAAAGCTTTTTTTTTAATATTTAACCGTCACCGGGTACACAATCAATTTTTTTTAACGGTTTTTTATTTGTTTGTTACAGAACCATCGACAAATGACTCGGAATATTCTATCTACGTGGGCAAATGGACTGAATGTAACCCCCTGGGCGCCGGGGAACACGCTGCACGCACTATAGAGAGGTAAGCGAGCTAACATTCTACTTTTAGCTTTGACAACAATTTATAACATCAATTTTTGAAAATATATTTATGCTATGTTTGACGTGAACTATTTTCTAATTCATGCTATGGTGATCTGGTAGCTATGTTCTCATCTACGCCATCGTCAATCTGTGAACAATGTCCTAATTCGTGCTATGGTGGACTGGTGAGCTTTGTTCTAATCTACGCCAGGTCAATCCGTGAACTGTGTTCTAATTCACGCTAAGGTGGACTGGTGAGCTATGTTCTAATCTACGACATGGTCAATCCGTGAACTATGTTCTAATTCATACTATGATGGACTGGTGAGCTATGTTCTAATCTACGACATGGTCAATCCGTGAACTGTGTTCTAATTCACGCTAAGGTGGACTGGTGAGCTACGTTCTAATCTACGACATGGTCAATCCATGAACTATGTTCTAATTCATACTATGATGGACTGGTGAGCTATGTTCTAATCTACGTCATCGTCAATACGTGAACAATGTTCTAATTCATGCTATTGTGGACTGGCGAGCTACTTTCTAATCTACGCCATGGTCAATCCATGAACCGTGTCCTAATTCATGCTATGGTGGACTGATGAGCTATGTTCTAATCTACGTCATCGTCAATCCGTGAACAATGTTCTAATTCATGCAATTGTGGACTGGTGAGCCATGTTCTAATCTGCGCCATGGTATCCGTGAACAATGTTCTAAGTCATTCTATGGTGGACGGGTGAGCTATATTCTAATCCAAAATGGTTGATCCGTGAGCTGATCGACTCATATTTAAATTTTCTTTCAAACCCATTCAGCCATTGAGATATAATTGATTATTATCGCGTTTGTTAAACGTAAAAACTTTCAAATACATTACATTAGTCGAATAGAATATTAAGTAGTGATTATCAAATACTGATAAGCCTGTATGGCTTCCTACTTTTGTAAAACATAACTATTATATATATATTATATTTTGTAAAACATATATATTACCTTGAATAACAATGAAGTACAATGGATGATGTCAAAGATGGTGCATTCACAAAAACAATTTCCGATCTCGGCCTTTAATCCAGATCGAAGGAAACAAAGATAAAAATGCTTCCTTTTATTGAAGGAACGTTATATTTAACGTTTCAAATATTCTCGGCCTTCCTGGTGCTCATGTTATTCGGACGTTTTTTGTATCTTTTCTTTCATTCAGAATTTTTCCGAACATGAATCTTCATGCAACTACGATATAAAGGCGGACTGAATGCCTTAGGCATTCTCTGCCAGTCTATCCAGGGTGTTGGGAGAGACATATGGCAGATGCATAAAAAAGTACTTATTATTTAAATAACATAGTCTCAAAAGTATATATAAATACAATAAACACACATACATACAAATTTAGTGTAAAATGTAAAAATTACTGAAATAAGAAACATACAAACGCTTTTGTATGTACAACTTGCTTACTTGATTGTTATTTCTATAGGTACATGCGAACGGAGACGGACTCGCTAGTACACACGCCCCGGCTTGGTCTGCAACGTCGGCAGGTGCAATGTCGCAAGAAGGACGGACAGTTTGTTGAAGCTATGTAAGTTTTTTTTTCTACACCGTAAAATAAAGGCCAATGCACACTATTAGAGTATTTTACTTTTTCTTTTCGCCCAAAATGAAACCTAGGATATACATTAAAGGTCAATACGAGGAAGCAATAGCAAAAAGAACTAGATCTTTAAACCGTAACCGAACGAAGATATGTATATGCATTGCTTGTATATTTTTATCAAGCATTACCTATTTTCGTTATATGAAATGGAAATAATAGGGGTTAAAGTATGAAATTGCCGTTTTTTAAAACGGGTCGCTTTCAAGTGTTATATCTTTAAATTGACTTGGAATTATAAGTTAAAATAAATTATATTAAAGGTACGTTATTCTTTTTCCGAAATTAGGTATTTATTAGATTCTTTGTGTTTTGTATTTTCTGTGAAATCGCAGTTCTTATAACCATGAAAGCTAATAAAAAAAGATTTTTTTTTTTCATATTAAGAGTTCCAACGTAGAAACTATGCATTTCAAAAGGCAAGCAATATCAATTACGTATATCTACGACGTTCTTCTAACAAAAGAACTTTGTGCACTTTATGTAATAGCTTTCGTTTTGGAAATTTTGTCTTTTTGCCGCTCTGAGGAGAAAAGTTATTTGCGAGACAAAAATTTGTCACGTGAAAGTCATTGAAACAAAAATAGTCATCCCATTTATTAGCAGTTTTAAGTCTATATACATCATCAATATTGCATACCGCTTGAGACACATTGTTTCCACGGTACAACTCGAATTACAAAATAATGCGAGTTTTCTTGTATTTCACACAAAAATAGTTACAAGTACTATTTTTGGGAGGATATTAGAATATTACAGAAAATATAAAACACAAAGAAACCAATAAATACCTTATTTTGAAAAAAGAATAACGTATCTTTAATATAAAGTTTATTTTAACTTATAATTCCAAGTAAATCCAAAGATATAACACTTCAAAGCAACCCGTTTTAAAAAACGGCAATTTAATACTTTAACGCCTAATATAATACGAAATATTCTGAGGTTTCATTAAATTGATTATTACTGTAATATTTTTTTCACACTCGCTGTTTTTCATCACTAAAACTAGTAAAAATTAAGTGACAAACGAATTGAAAAGAAACGCGTTAGTGTTGTGATAGTGATTGACACTATTTAATGCGTACTCACTATAAAAACCGAAACTAAAACTATATTTAACAATGGAAAAAAATATCAGACATACAGTATTTTTATTTAAAACGCCTGATAATAAACCATAGCAAAATACCTAAATAGTCTCTAACTTCGTTTGGTTACGGTTAGTAGACATAATTCTTTTTGCTATTGATTTATCATAGTCTTTTAACCTTTCAAATACCGTAATTAGAGACACAATAGAAAGACTGGCGTTCGCTTGGGGTTAAATGAATGAAAATATGGCTTAGCTTTCACTTTTAGCGAAAAGAAAAAAAAAATACATGCCAGCAATGTATGGGAAAAGTTTCATTCCCCTTTATAAATTCTTTAGCACTTGATTCAGGAAATTCTTGGTAAGTGAAGTCGAACGTTAAAATCATACTATGCGTTTCAGATAAGAATAGGATCGATTTTGCGCCATGTTGTAACATCATAGTTGTTAAATCGAAGAAATAGGATAGGGTAGGCAAAAAAATAAATTATTAAAAATAAATTTATTTACGAATCATGAACGAAAAAAGTTCAATCAAAATCCTGTTCTTCAATTCTACTCATTTCTGCGTCACTGTGTGAAGTGTCCGAGCGAACGATGAAAATAAGAATGAAAATAGTTTTTTTTTTATTATTTTGAACAATATGTTTAGCTAATTTACATTTAACAGTAACGTGTTTTTTAAGATTTCTATGCAAACCATACTTTTCAATCAACATTGACTGGCCTGTTGGTCTAGTAGTTAGTGGCCCTAACTGCTATGCCGGAGGTCGTAGATTCGATTTCCACCCAGGACAAATGTCTGTGTGATGAGCACAATCATTTGTTCTGCGTCTAAGTGAAATTTATCTATAATATGTATATATTTAGAAATATTTAAGTATATTTATGAGTTGTCTAGTACTCATAACACAAGCTCTGCTTAGCTTGGTACTGGACGGCTTTGTGTGAATATTATTTAACAGATCGAGGTCATTGACTTTCCTACTTTCCTATTCGTATTTGGAACGCATAGTAAATTCTTTATTTTCTGCTAAACATCTACAAATTAAGAACTCTTAATAAACTAGTGCGCCTCACCATCGACAATTGCATCACTGCTTACCATCAGGTGGGATCGCAATCAAGCACTAGTTTAAATGAAATAAAAAAAAACAACTCTTCCATACCCGACTGACAAAACACGTTTCATTATTCACATGTGAAAGAATTTTTTTCATATCGTCAAAGTTGTCTGGTGTCGTAGCTCAAGGCATGCATTCTTACGACACTTAGAAACTGGGTCAATTCGCTCACTTATTGATCTAAAGCCACTTGCTCATATAAAAACTTTATGTGCAAAAGTTATGGTGGAATAATGGCATTTTTCATCTTTCGTCACGTACGAAGCAAAGAGTTTTACCGATCATTATTGGAATTTACGCTGACGTTTGTTTCACAAATGCTTTCTCGAATTTCGTCGTGAACAAATCATGTTTCGAAAATGCTGATTTATGCTGAAGACGGTTCGTCGGATTCGTGGAGGCACATAAGAATTGCTACATCAGTATTATCGGCTTTGAATATTCCTGTGTCTGAATAAAAACGCTCCGGCTTGCCCATTAAAATTATGTAATCCATCGCTTGACGTCATTCTTTGGAAAATTATGGCCTTTTCTGAAGTCTTTATCCGTAAAATATCAGATTTGAAAATAAATCACCAGTTTAGTAGACGTAAAAAACCGTAGCGGCCCAGCAGAGCCGAAGCCTACTGGGGCCATGGGTTGTCCGAAAGGGAACCCCGGGTTACTGGAACGCAACGCAAAGAAGGAACATGGGAATGGGTTTTTGTCAGTATAAGTCTAACACGCCCTCGCTCTCTACCCTAGATCGTGAGAAGTCTTCGGATGATATTCTACCTATAAAAAAAAAAGGGAAGCCCGCGAAATTTAAATTTTCTTTAATTTTTTGTGTCAAGTTGTACGTTAAGTATTAAAATACATATGATTTGCGACCGCAACAGCTATATATTTACGGAAATAATAATTAAAATCATCAATATAACCTTCTGGCGAAATTTGACCGATACAGAGACAAGAGAAACATTCTTTTAAAGTCATTGAAATTGTCCGCAATGGACGTAGTAGCGAAGCCTTACTGTAGTGAAGCAAAAGTTTTATATTCTTGAAAGTAAATTATAATTTGTGATTAAAGTGTAGATAATAGTAGATACAATAGAATTGACATCGTCGCACTCCTGTACGAAAATTTCTTAAATAAAAAAAGATTAAAAAAAGAACAACCTTTTCAGTTCAGTTAAATCCATTGAATGACATTTCCATGAAATAGTAATTCAATAGGGTTAGATTAATTTGAATTTCGTAAGCTACCCTGGTGTTTTCCCTTTAACGTAATCAGGACTCATTTATTCATCGGTCATAAGTTAAATCAACATTAACACTATTTTTTTTTTGTAATCCCCCATTTGCCATACAACGTGGCAATGCCGCCAATCTTTTGGGCACACTTCCAGTCGACAGCGATGCGTAGGAATTTTTGGACACCATATTTTAGCTAGGAATCTTTAGTGGTTTAGTGGTGGTGGTGGGGTTTTAGTAAATAGTTTTAATTTGTTAAGTGTTTTTATTTTTCTTGTTTTAATATAAATACAATAATAATTTTTTTTTTCTCAGGTACTGCGGTCCTACACTGGCACAAATAGGAACCGCTCGCGTGTGTGTAATCCGGGAAGATTGCGTGTTGGCTGAATGGTTGCCATGGAGACCGCGACCAGATGGTGCGCTAGTGAGGACACGGAGACTGAAACGATTGCCGCAAGGTTTGTACACCTGGAACATAGTTAAAATTAACTTAAATAATACTTATATTTCTCTAATATACAATTTGTTTTAGTAAACTGTCTTTTAATTATCTCACAGATGGTGTAAAAAGTAGAGTATCCAACACGGGGATAAAGCTGTCTTTGTCTTGGGTGGCTTAAATTCTTCACTTGACTCAGGTTTCTATATTAACTCCCTCGCCATTGCTCGAGAGTACATCCCTCACTGTCGTTCGGGATTGAAACTTAGCAACTTTCGTTTCGTTCGGAATTCAACATGCTGCCCGCGACTTAAAGACACTGCTTTATCCTCTAGTTACATAATCTACGATAATTAGCAAATAGAAAGACGTCTTACCTACATATTTCCTACTAACGCATCTACTAAAGTCATCTACTAATGCAGAACCTTAGTATATCTAACAATGTTTTATGTACACAGGTGGAGGCAGGGAATGCGAGGTTGTGGAGGAAGTCAGGCCTGCTGCCTTGGAAGCGAGTGCGCACTGGACGCCGGGACCCTGGGGACAGTGCCGCGTAGCCATCGAGATTGGACACGCTACTGCCTTACCTGGTCAGTACCTTTACCTTGTAACTCTTAAAGGGAGAGAATTCTAATTCCGCCTAGCTCGGTCCATCATCGGACCACCAGGCGTACGGTAATGCGCCACCGGTACATGGTGGACATCCCACCTATACGCACAAAAAGTTTTGGGAACACATTCATTGTGCGTAAAGCTAAGGAGTGGAATTCCTTGCCGGAATCTGTGTTTCCTGATGGCTACATCCCGGGAATAATAAGTCAAGAGTGAATAGGTTACTTCTAGGTAAGCGCGTTCCATAGTCGACCGCTTCGTCGCTTTCCATCAGGTGAGATAGCGGTCAAGCGCGAACCTATCAAGAATAAAAAAAGAGAATCTGAGTAGTCTGATTAACCAGTTTTTATATAAAAATTGTCATTAAATCCTGGATAACGTAAAAAAAAGGGGGGAGGGCTGACTTCTTACTGAACCTCATATTATATATAATTTTTTTGTTTAGTCAGATACTGTAATTGGTTGTCTAACCGTTGCAATTAATTAAAATAAATAAATAAATACAGTAAAAAATTTCAAGAAATACAGCCTGGCGACAAACAGACGGACAGTGGAGTCTTCGTAATAGGGTCTCTTTTTATACTTTGGGTACAGTACCCTAAAAAACTCGCAACATTCTTCTAATAAATACAGAATCTTTAGTAATATATATTTTACAACGTAATTATTTAATTACATTGTAAAAAATATATTACTTCCCTATTAAGTAATTAATTAATTTTACTTCCCTATTAATCGCAACAAATTAAAGCATTCATATTGATTACTCTCTAATTAATTTACTCGCTACACAATATCTCATTTCCTTTAACATCGTCTATCATTATCGTTCCTTTGTTCGATTAATCGTAATGGCTATGTCAGACGAACGCGAGCTAGGGTTGCCACCTGTATTATATAACTCTAGCATCTGCCAGCGGCTTCGGCCGCGTGAAAGTTCATTTCTCCATACAAACTTGTAACCCCGTTTCATCTGAACTGTTGAAAATTTGAGCATTCTAGGTCTATGGGTAGGTTTGGGCTGGGTGTTGCAGGTTGATGAGCAGAGGTCGGAATTAGGTAGAGTTATTTATGTACGTGTACTGATTTCATACAGCGAAAGAATAAAGTGGATATGCCTCAAATTCCGAGATTAATTTTAATGAGCAGAATTTTTTTATGGCACTATCAGAAATATAGCAGAAAAAATTTCTTCCTGCATTTATTACGAGTAGAAGGAAGTTTATGAATTAGTTAACCTCACCTCAGTTGACGTAGAAAGATATATTTTAATTAAAGATACTAAAATCCCAAAATACGTAAGTAAACCTTAATTTGTAGGGATACCGAAATGATTCATTGTTCGCTACGCTCGCTCTAACATCTTAAGCTCGCAAGCATCTTTACTACATGATGGACTAAGCCAGTGCACCGCAAGTTAAACTATAGGTCTAAAATTAAGCCTAATTAAAAAACAATCTTAAAAAATAAATGGGTACCTACTACTTTTTTAGCGTTCCGTACTTCAAAAGGGAAAAACGGAACCCTTATAGGATCACTTTGTTATCCGTCTGTCTGTCTATCAAGACTCTTTATGTCGGGAACACGTAGAGGTAACGAGTTGTAATTAAAAGCATATACTTAGGTCTGCGCTCCCTTGAAGCTGTAAAACAATCTAACTTCTGAGTTAACGAAAAAAAAAACGGCCATTTATGTCGCAAAAAACCAATATTTCGACACTCTTAATGGAATCAAAATTCATAGGGTACTTCCCGTTGACTTAGAATCCTGAAATTTAGCATGAAGCAAGGTCTCATAGTACAACTATAGGAAAAAATCTGAAAACTGTAAATTTGTAGTTACGTCACAAAAAAAAAACTTTTTTTGCTATTCGGAAAAGTCTTCGTAATTCGAGAATTGAACTGTTTTTATAGGTAAGTTTGTACGGAACCCTCAGTGCGTGAGTCCAACTCGCACTACACGGTTTTTTTTTTCTATAATTGTACAAATCTAAAAGTACTGTATTATTTGCCAGGATTTATGAAAAATACTAAATTTCTTGCAAAAATCGTGCCAACCCTAACACGATGATAATAAGGTTAATTTTGATGAGTAATGGACAATCGCATCCACTGACCCATTGTTCTAACGAGATTAATTGATAAACTGACATGATTTGTTACGATAATTATGCCGAAACTGGCTGCAAATTGTTGCAGGAATTTGTGTTCAGAGAGATAAGGGTTGATAACCTGGACGGAACAAGCATTTGCATAATGTAAGCAGTACATTTAGCTATCCGTATACACATTTCCGACTGTCAGATAATATAATACAAATAACATTTTTGATCTTGATTGTATACCTGTTCGGATCCTTGGCAAGAGGATCCAAATCATCATCATCATCATCTCAGCCGAAAGACGTACACTGTTGGACATAGGCCTCCCCCAAATGCCGCCTCAATGAACGGTCCTGTGTGTCTCGCATCCATCGGACTCCCGTAACCGTTACCAGGGCCTCAAGTCTACTATTACAATAGTGTCAGAATGGTCTATCATTGACTTCATAATTGTTGATTTTGACCAAGTTTGGTAATCTACTAATATAATGGCGTCATTATGACTTTCCAATGGTCAACCACTGACACTCCATTGAAAGAAATGGTATATAGAATGGTAATCTCGTAGATAATGACAAATGAATATTTGACGTATGCGGATAACTGCCAAAATTTTGATAGTTCCTTTGATCAGTGACCTTCCATTAGAACGTCATTGTGTAGTCATTGCTTTTAATTTATTTTGAGAGAGCTCGATATTGTCATTCTACCGCAAGATCATTGTCCGATCAGTGATCAACCATTATGAATTATCAGATTACGAATTTTTAGCAAAATGACAATGGGATCGTGTTGGAATAACGAATTTATAAAAATAGCAGACTTGGGCCCCAGGTCATCGGCCAAAAGCGGCGGGGGATCCAAATATGGTTTTTTAAATCAAAAGTGAATAGGTTACTTCTAGGGAAGCGTGCTCCATCGGCGACCACATTGTCGCTTTCCATCAGGTGAGAATGTGATGAAGCGCAAGTCTATGTCAAATGGCATCACACAATGGAGATTAGAGCCTATTCCATACACAGAGAAGGTCCGTATCCAGTAGGTTGGAAGATATAGGAGGTGTCAGTGAAGAACTTATTGGAAAATAATGTTTCTGACATATAATCTACTAGCTATTCCCTACAGTTTCGCCCGCGTCGTTGGCTGCTGCGCTTCCATGTTTGATACTATATAGCTTGTACTATTCCTCATATATAGGCTACCATATACAAGATTTTTTCAATCTGATTGTTAGTTCCAGAATTCAATGTATTTAAGCAAACAAAAATCTATTCCACTTTATAATATTTATTAATATATAAGTATTCTAGCGATCCCGTTAGACGTTGACCTGTTCGAAAGCTAGCTTTAGTTAGAAAAAAACTTAGAACTCGATTGCAATGCCACCTACCGGTTCGTAATATGTTTTCAAACCTTCCAGGAACCTACTCAAATATACTTATAAAATTTCATTCAAATAGGTAAAGCCATTTAGGAGGAGTTAGGTAACAAATACACGTACAAAAGAATTATAATAAACTAGCGGCCCCGACAGACGTTGTCCTACCCAAAACCTGGTTATTCGTCAGAAAAAGGTTTGAGAATCCGATTGCAGCTTCACTCACCGAGATCAATTGTATTTCCAAACCAACCAAGGACCCACTCTGGACCCCCGGAGGACACGGTGGAGCACACGGTAGAGGTGTCCCCCGCTTGGGCAGAGCAACGCTGTGTCCTCGTGGAGGCGATCTGCGGCGGCGATTTCTCGCGCCGGGCCTTAGTACAGACTATGGTCCGGAACGAGGAGGAGTGGCAGGCGGTCGCCTCCTTCTGCGAAGCAGTAATGCTAGCAAAGGAGGCGGCCGATTGCGCGAGGCAATGGTTCTCACGCCCCAACCGCCGCCGGGATTCCGATCCTGATTTCCGGCCACCGTAGGCGCGGGCTTGCGGATGGCGAGCAATGGGTACCTCGCCATCCGACCGTCCGAACCGAGCCCAAGTCGTTGACGGCGCGTACTATTCCACGCGCGCATCAAGTAGATGTCAGTAACTTTAGGGGCTCAGCAGGGTCGAAGCCTACTGGGGCCAAGGGTCTGATTCTGAAAGGAAGACTTGGCCCTGGTACGAAAGGCAACGAAGGAACAGGAGTGGGTTTTTAGTCAGTAAAAGTCTGACACTATCTCCTGCTCCGCCCAAGAGCGGGGGATTTCATAAGATGATTTTTCAAACCAAGGACCCACTAGAATATACCCACGAAATTTCATCCAAATCTATCAAGCCGTTAGGAGGCGTTAGGTGACAAACACACCTACAGAAGAATTATATATATAAAGATGACAAAGAATATAAATATTATCTACTAAAGTAGGGTAACTTAATAATAAAAGCGATGTTCTGAGCTGAACATTAATTTCATCTTGATACTGTATAGTATTCGCTGACGTGATGAATATGGCGCTTGGACGCGAGCCATGTATTAAAGCTGCATCGTTGATCACTTAGCTCCTGCTACATATTCATGGAATTTGTATGAGGACTTGAGCCGGAAGGATGCGGTGAAATCAAGTTAGTTCTTTAAACTGAGCAGATTTTAAACAGCAAAAGTCTGCTCGTGTAAGCCAGTTTCCGCTAAATTGACAATGCCTGATAGTACTCAACTCGAAAGGACATAAATGGGTCAGTACTGGAAATGGACTTGGAGCACCATCGAAGTCATATGAATAATACGGCGAGCACTAAATGGTGGGTCAGTTGTACTGCGCACATAACGATTTCAATAACACATTGCATTTCCTGTTTAAACAAAATCTATATAATAACCTTTACAGTTTTTGTGAAATAAAGAAAAGAAAGAAAAACATTTTATTTGCCGGAAAAGGCACAAACTTAAGACTAACATATACAACAGACTAGCTTCTGTCAGCGGCTTCGCCCGCGTGAATATAGGTTTTTCCATACAAACCTTGGACCCCCTTTTCATCCCCTTAGGAATTTTGTAAAATCCTCTCTTAGTGCTCGCCTACGTCATAAAAGAAAACCTTGAGCAAAATTTCATGTTCCTAGTCCCAGTAGTTTCGGCGGTGTGTTGATATGTCAGTCAGTCAGTTTCTCCTTTTATATATATAGATTACTAATAAATAATAAAAAAAAAAACATATATTTGTGATTTAAACGTTAACTCCGAAAAAGGACCCCAATCCTGATGTTCTGAAATATCTGGCTTAAAAAGTACTCCTATATCTACTATACACACACAGCACACACAGGGCACATTGCTCGCAGAACAGGTGGCCGTCGGGGCCGAAAGATTCTGGAATGGCGACCACGTACTGGAAGACGTAGCGTTGGAAGGCCTCAAGGTAGACCGATGACTTGGTAACGGTTGTGATCCGATGGATGCGGTACGCACAGGACTGTTCATTGTGGCGACATTTCAAGGAGGCCTATGTCCCGCAGTAGACGTCTTTCGGCTGAAATGATGATGATGATGATGATATCTACTATTGCTACTTAAGCATGGCAATTTTTTTTTAATTGATATAAATCAGTGCTTGACTGAGATCCCACCTGATGGTAAGCAAAGATGCAATCATTGATGGTGAGGCGCACTAGTTTATTAAGTTTATTATTTGCAATTGCAGTTAACCGACAAAAAAATTTGGATCTTTAATTTAAGACTCTTGTGTCTTGAATTCTAAGCTGTCTTAAATTGACCTCTATCGAGATGGACAATTAAAAAAAAAAAAAAAATTGTTAGGCTTGGGTTCCTACGAAATTGACTGGCCTGCTGGTCTAGTGGTTAGTGGCTCTGACTGTTATGCCGGAGGTCGTGGGTTCGATTCCCACCCAGGACATATGTTTGTGTGATGAGCACGATCATTTGTCAGAACAAATGACACAGATGTCTGGGTGTAATTTATCTATAATAATGTATGTATTTTAAAAAATATAAGTATGTTTATCACTTGTCTAGTACTCATAACACAAGCTCTGCTTAGCCTGAGACTAGACGGCGTTGTGTGATAGTTGAGGGATATTGTATTACTATAAATAACTAACTTTCCTAGTAACGGTTTCACCCGTATGAAAGTTGAAAATTATCCCATGAGAACATTCTCACGGCAAAAAAAAGTATCTTATATGTTTTATCTCAGGACATAGTTTACCTGTGTACAAAGTTTTACTCAAATCCGGTCAGTAGCTTAGGAGTAACAATTTTATAATATTAGTGTGTTGAAATACGATATAATTTACACATTACGCTATAGTTTCAGTTCAAAGGATAATTTCTCGACTGGCCTGTTGGTCTAGTGGTTAGTGGCCCTGACTGCTAAGCCGGAGGTCGTGGGTTCGATTCCCACCCAGGACAAATGTTTGTGTGATGAGCTCAATCATTTGTTCTGTGTCTGGGTGTAATTTATCTATAATATGTATGTATTTAGAAATATATAAATATGTTTATCATTTGTCTAGTACTCATAACACAAGCTCTGCTTAGCTTGGGACTAGACGGCGTTTTGTGATGGTTGTTGAATATTATATTTAAAAAAAAACCCTCTTTTTTCTATTTCCAGTCAACACAGATGACGATGACGATGCCGATGATAATGACGCGATCTACGATGACGACGATGATGATGATGATGGAGAAGACGAAGGGAAAGCGGCAAGGGATGCGGGCTGTGGGGGAGGGGTACAACGACGAGATGCAACCTGCGTGCGCGCTGACGGAAGAGCGTTGCATCCCGTACAGTGTGCACACGCGCCTATGCCGACGCTTGTGCAGCCTTGTGAGGTAAGATTATCAGATTACTGTAGCCATTCAGTGAACGAAGATACCGACAATAATACTGAGAAGACTGAGAGTGGGGAGTAGCAGAGACACATTACGTGTGTGCAAGCAGAAAGCTGGCTGGATCAATTCACACATACTGCACACTGTGCCTGAGTTGATGGGAAGGTTGTTAGTGAAAAATAGAAGAAGAAGATGTAAGTATAGTACAAGAGGAAAGCTTAGTTCTATATAAATAAACTCAAGTGTGCAATATCTGTAAGTTAGTTGGTTTATTAATTGTTCAATGCTTAAAAAGAGAGTGCAATAAAATGATCGCTATTGTAAAAGAAAAAATATTGATTTATCGGAGAATATAATTCTAGTCGGTTGAAAGAAAACATGAGTCACTACAATGACTAATATAATACCATGACATTAAAGCTTTTTCTACTAAATAATAAAATGATTCCATGACTCAGTCAGCCATATTTTTCAACACTATCAATTAAGTTTTATTTCATAGAACCACCATGACTGTTTAGTGACTTACAATAGTAATTTACGGTCTATCAATAATAATGACTGAGTCATTCTGAATTTATAGATTTAATACGAAGTGGGCTGTTCGGATCTTTAGAAGCATTTTGCGTGAGTTAAGCACCGTTGAAATAGATAACAAATGGTCGATGGGAACGAAAAGTTCTAAAGTGGCAACCACGTACTGGAAGACGCAGCGTTGGAAAGTCTCCCACAATGTGGACCGATGACCTGGTGGAAGTCTTGGGAATTCATCGGATGAGAGACGCACAGGAACAGTCTTTATGGTGATACGTGTGGGAGGCCTATGTCCAACCGTTTTCTGCTGTTGTTGATGGAGCGAAAGGGAGTGTCAGACTTTTACTGATCCCAAGCGTGTTACTTCAGTTGAGCTTTGCGTTACAGGGCACCGGTGACTCTTTTGGACAATCCCGTAGCTCTTGCAGGCGTTGGTTTAGCTGACCTCGACAATATGCGACTTGAGACTCTTTGAGATGCAAGTACAACACAGCGAACTGTCGATCTGGGCCTTGTTTTGTTTAACCTTAGTGTCGCCGCACATGGGCCACATGCCACAGCCTCAAACGCCGCCACGAGAAGTCAGAAGCGACCACAAAAGAAACTGAAGCACGCGATGCGCACTAGTGGCCGATGGCTGCAACTTTTTTTAACCCATACGCGCAATGTCATAATAGACTCTGACGAAGCAGGTTTAAATGTGCAAGTGGCGTTTAGTGGCCAGTTTGGGCTACAAGAAGCGACCACCGGCGTCAACCGTGTGCGGCGAGTCCATATAAAATATATGAATCCTACAGGAAATATTGTGGTGGCGGCGTTTTGTGGTTGTGGCCGGTGGCCCGTGTGCAGCGGCCCTTAATAATAAAAATATTTTAAAATTAATAATAACACAACTACACTACAACATGAAGCCGCATCCATCTTTTTAGCATGGGAGACTCAACCGCCCTTGACAAGCAGGTCACTGCATGCGCGTTGCGAATACCCGACCCACAGGCTGCACCTGTCTTTTAATAATAAATCATCTTATTACAGGTGCCCTGCCCTCGTGACTGTGAAGTGGGCGAGTGGGGTGATTGGGGAGCATGCCAACCAACTGATGGATGCCCGCTATTTCCTGTACAACAACTAACTACTACTGGTAAGTTTGGATTACGACCTTAAAATATACCCACTGCGCAGCTAAGATACATAAAAGATTTATTCATTAAGAGGAGCTTTCCAGATCCGTCTATCGTCAACGAGTATGATTTAAAAGCTTGTTATTTCATAGGTACAACGCAATCCAACGCAATGTTTGATAAAGAGGCAACGCGTAAAAAAGAGGTAACGCCTAAATTACCGAATACCAACAGAGCATTCGAATAATTTACAAAACTTATTTCAGGACATACGCGCTTTTATTTAATCTTAATTAAGTTTTTGAAAAACATTTCGTCATCCAATATCTTAATGTTTTGATTTCAAGAGAAACTTAGATAATATCCGCAAGGTATCTGTGTTACAAACATATCTAGAGTAAGATGTGTAATAACGTCATTATCACGTAAGATCGGTTGTATGGAAATGTATCTCGGGTTGGGAGCTCTTAAATCGAATTAGTTGAGAGTGAATTGATAATCTCGAGTATCAGGTAAGCACCAAGATGGTTGATGCACTAGATAAGTGTCCATCGCTACGAAGCATTTTTATTTTGATAAAGCTGGTGTGACGAAAGTTCGTTGTGGCATCGATTCGCCTATTTTATACATTTAGCATAGCTAGTCGACTCGATATCCTACTAAACGGTAGCGATGCGCCAACGGTATGTGGTGGACATCCCACCCAACCCATACGCTCAAAACGTTTCGGGAACACCGTCATTGTGCGTACAGCTGCGTGGAATTCTCTCTCTGTCTTTGTTGCCTGATATCTACAATCTAAGGGTCTTTAAATCAACAGTGAATAAGTTATTTCTAGGCAAGCGTGCTCCACCGTCGACAACATCATTGCTTACCATCAGGTGATATAGTGAACAAGCTCAAGCCTATAAAAAAAAACTTCTGGTTACGACTTAACCTTTGCCACATTTTACACGTGCCAACTTCTTACTCATCTCCAGGCTACAGCGTCCGCCGCCGCCGCGTGATCTCCGCAGCTTCAGGGGGCGGAGCACCCTGCCCCCCTCTTGAAGAGAAGCGCACCTGCAGCACTCCTCGCTGCGCCTCATGGAAAGCACTGCCCTGGGGACCCTGCGTGCTGAACCAGCCTCACACCACCTGCGGCCCGGGCAAGAGGAGCCGGGAGTTGAGATGTGTTGGACATGACGGGGTAATCACACTTATATTATAAAGGCGAAAGTTTGTATGTGTGTATGTTTATTACTTCCCAGCGCTCGAATGGCTGAACAGATTTCGATGAAACTTGGTACACTTGTAGACCATATCCTGAAATAGCACATAGGGATACTTTATGTCCCAGCAGGAGTATGTTCCCTGGGACGTGTGTTTGTCACCTAACACTTCCTAAACGGCTTGACCGATTTGGATGAAATTTTGTGTTAATATATTAGAGTGGGTCCCTAGATGATTTGAAAATACAACTAGACCCGGTAGGTAGTGCTGAATTAGGGTTCTAGATTTTTTTTCTAATGAACTGTCAGCATTCCAGGACAACGTCTGTTGTGATCGGTAGTATGCTGCAATTTCTTACAAAAATGTTCTAACCAATTTTCCTATAACTGTACAGAAAGAAGCTCAACGCGCCTGGTGCAGTGGAACTGGTGCGCCCCCTCGTAGTGAGAGGTGCCGCATCGCCTGCGCCGGCGACTGCGTCGTGTCATCCTGGGCTTCTTGGAGCCATTGCTCAGCCCCTTGCGCTGCTGCTGCTCATCCACGACCTTCTAGAACTAGGCGACGGCATATACTGGCACATTCAGCTCCAAGTAAGTACATTTATACTGCGACGCTCCTACCTTGTTAAGGAGTAGGCCCCGCATCACTTGCACTGGCCAGTGCGTCGTCTTACCCGGAGAAGGAGACGGCCGCATGCGTAAGGTAGGGTTCCAGCCCCCGAGACCTCGACCCCGACTAGTCACCGTAGGTGTGGGCTTGCGGACGATGAGTAATTGGTAGCTCGCCGGACTTGGTAGCTGACGCTGCAATCAGGTTATCATTTTTTTTTTCAATTCAGTTAATCGAAAACCCGCTTCTACCCCGCTTTTAGGCATGTAATTTACTGTTTTCGCAATGGTGCGGAAAAATAAAAATACATGTCTCGTATTACGTTGGTCGCCGTGCAGCCTTCACGAGTCTCCGAACAATCCCCTTTTGTTTATTTCTTCGTAAGTGTATTGAAAAACGTTATTTGAATTTGTTACTGCAGCAATCGGTTTCATATCACCCTCGCCTGCAGCTCGGTATTCCGTCTCGGTCGCGTTGACAAAGTTTCTCCACTTATATCAAAATGTACTTTTTCTAACGCAAAGCTTGCTTCCGATTAGTACTAGTAAAAAAGATAAAGAAACTTCAGCCAGAATCTAACAAATAAACTCTCTCTTTCAGACGGCTGGCCATGCCCCCCAGAAGACCAACTACTTCAGAACGAGACCTGCAACACTCATGCTTGCGCCACCTACTCCTGGCTCGCTACTCCGTGGGGACCCTGCGAGAGAAGACGACAGGACTACCTGCCCGTTACAAACTATACTGACTTGCTGGTACGTTACTCTTAATTTATGTATCCAATGATGAAATCATGAACTTAAATTAGTAGGTATCCAGACTTGTACAAATCCTAAAAAATATCATGTGCATGTCCAACCTGGTTACTGCCCCCTAGCCAAGTTACAACCGTTTCGTTTGGATTCTCTTTTCGTCGATTGCCACGCCTCCAACATTTTTTTTTCAAAAAAGTTTAATCAAAATTCAGTTCTTCAATTTTGATATTCTCTACGTCACTGTGTGAAGTGTTTGAGTAGTAGCACAATACAGGAGTAACCTCAGTATAATGAAACGTTAAAAAAATAAAACTGGGCAAGTGCGAATCGGACTCGCGCACTGAGGGTTCCGTACAAACATGAAAGGTAAATTGCGGTTTACCATTTATGACGTAATAAAAAATTACTTACTAGATCTCATTCGAAGTTTGCATGGTAATGTACATCATATATTTTTTTTAGTTTTATCATTCTCTTATTTTAGAAGTTACAGGGGGGGACACCTTTTACCACTTTGGTAGTGTCTCTCGCGCAAACTATTCAGTTTAGAAAAAAATTATATTAGAAACCTCAATACTAATTTATAAGACACATTCCTAGATACTCCACACGTACGGGTTTGATGAAAAAAAAATTATGTTTCAGTTCTAAGTATGGGAAAACCCCAAATTTTATTGTATTTTTTCTATTTTTGTGTGAAAATCTTAATGCGGTTCACAGAATACATCTACTTACCAAGTTTCAACAGTATAATTCTTATAGTTTCGGAAAAAAGTGGCTGTGACATACGGACAGACAGACATGACGAATCTATAAGGATTCCGTTTTTTGCCATTTGGCTACGGAACCCTGACAACTGTAATACATATTTCCTCTTTTAATGAATCACCATTCTCATGAGGCATTTCAATTAATTGTAGGATGGAGAAACATACAACGAGAGTGATGAAGAAGAACCGTGCATTGAAGAAGGGGAAATGGTGCGAGATGTAATGTGTGTCCAGAACAATGCTGATGTGGTCCGGGAGGCTTTGTAAGTATTTAATAACCATAATTATTAAGTAACCTCGCATTCTAGTTTAAGAGGCAGTGCTCACAATATGTTACAGAATTTACCAGCGTAGTTAGCATTTTGTTAACAATGTGTTTTTTGTCTCAATAAACTATTATTACTATTTTGGAGGTATACGGAACAGAGAGTAAAGTCCCGCAAACCTCCTTTGAAAAGGGAGGGTCCTCCAACCAGACGGGTGTTATGACTGGTGGGCTGCAACTGCCCGATAGATGATTTCGGGCTGTTCTATATGTTCTAATCGCGAGGAGAACTTTGATTGCGCGATTCAGGATTAGTTCTTATGTGACGCGATAGATGTCGCTACACTATTAACTGCCACTTAGGTTTCTGTATACATTCAAAGGCTTCTATTCAAAATACAGCAGATAATTCATGTTAACTTATAATGTTCTAGTTTCTACCACTATCATCATTCGCATTAAAGTTGGAATTTATGAACGGGATGTACTTAATAAAAAGAAACATAATATGTTGGTTTCCATTTGAAATCAAAATGTATACCAATATTCATCAGAAATGGTTCAGCGGTTCAGGCTTGAAAACGTAACATACAAACAAACATACAGATGGACAAATTGATATGTACATTTCGATCTCTATAGTTTTGGAACCTTTTCATTTTCAGATGTGCTCCTCTAAGACGTCCTGCATCTCGTCGTGCGTGCACAGTGCGCTGCCGGCGCGGATGCAGGGTCGAGGCTTGGATGCCCTGGTCACCTTGCCCTAATACTTGTGGTGAGTGTTTTTTTTTCTTCTAGTAAATATGCTGTTTCAGAGTTCCCACAGGCGATGAGATGCGATGCGATACGATTTCGTGCGGCACAGCATCGGTTCAGCCCCCCTAATCAAGTTACGATCGTTTCATTTGCGTTGAATGCCTCGAGTAAGCCACGCCTCCGATTTCTTTGTTCTGACGTCATCTCAACGCTCAGTCACGTGGTCAGAACAAAGGAATCGGAGGCGTAGCCAACTCAAGCCGTTCGACGCAAACAAAACGATCATAACTTGGCTAGGGGGGCTGGTAACCTAACCATACAATGTGCAATGCGAATCAACTCACACGTTCTTACGATGCGTCGTGTGAGCTCGTATATTTTTACGATGCGACGTCGCATCACTGTTTAGTGTTTGGGCTCTAAGTTACTCCATAAGTAAATAACTACGATGATCCTTAAAATTCTGAGTCAATTTCGTAAAATATATTCACCATTCTATCGTAAGAGAAAAAAATACCAATTTAAAACTTCGTAAATCTGTAATCTAGTCATTTCTATACCTACACCTTTTGGAACAGAGTGAACACAAGTTCCCTATTTCTGTATATGAGCATTACGCCTCACTCATCATCATCTGCTTGCATGTCCCATGCTACTTGGGGTTGGCGAACCCGTTTTTCTTCTTCCATTCTTTCCAGTCAACTGTCACGCTATCACTGACTCCCTTTTCTTTCATTTTTTCCTTACACAATCCATCCATTTTTTTTTTGGCCTCTCTTTCTCACCCCCGACAGTTATATCCTCCTCCTCGCGTCGTATTCCTTATTACTGAGGGTCATGAAGTTTCTGTTGGATTAACTTCATACTGATGGTGTCTCTCCATATATGGCGATTCTTGGCGCCATTAAATGCGTCGAACAACTGGGTGTCCAGTGTAAGCGGACTTGATCTGCCCATCTTTTTAGTCTGCGACCTCTTGGCAGTCACTTCTATATTTATTTATTTTTTATATTTCACAGAGCCGGGCAAGCAAGTCCGCGTGCGAGTTGTTCACGGTGGCCCAAGTTGTGGATCTCGAATGGAAACTCGCGATTGCCCCGTGTCGCGCACGTGTCGCGCGCGTGACGCCGCCTGGGTGGCGGGCGACTGGAGTACGTGCCGCCTGCCGCCCATGCAGCGCTGCGGTGTGGGCTACAGAGTCAGAAGTGAGTAGGACAACAGAGCACATATCTAGATGACACCATTATAACCTTGGTCACTCTCGTAGGTTACTTCCTAATGAAAGAACATAGTAATCACCATTTGCTCAGCCTGTTCGTGACCATGGCTTGCAGGCCAACTGGATGCAGCTAAATATAATTATCAGTTTTTTATTGTTTTGCAGAAAGTGCGTTTCGTATATTTATTATAACGAAAATATAAATTCAAGGATTTCGAGGGTAAACAATTAAAAATATAGATACTCTCCACACTCTCCAGAACCAGAAAGTAGAGAATAGTATTGATTTTACTGACCAGTCTAGTCTGGTCTGAAGATTCTTAGAATAACTATTTTCTGGTAATTATTATTTTGACAAAATCCATTTTAACTATCTTTAACAACCAGAAAACTTATGGTGTACCTTTAAAGTTTTAAACGCCACGTCAGTCAAACACAAAGCAAAATGTGTCCAGCACGCCACGGTCACGACTACAAGACAGCAGTGCCAGATTAGCCACGTAGCAAGAGAAGCGAGTGCTAGGGCCCCGCGCATTGGGGGTCCCCTCTTGGACGTAAAAAACAAGTCAAGATATGTGGTGACAAATAAATTCCAACCACTTCTGGATTTTCCATAAAGATAATATAGGCAACTACCTATGAGCCTATCGCTAGTAGGGCCCTGAAGCATGTTTCAAAAATATATTATTATTTAAGGAGATTTAATTAGTGGTTACTCTGTTATGTTTTTAACAAGTTAATGTAATTACCCATATTAGCAAACAAATTATTATGAATCATTAATAAAGATTTAGAGACACCCCTTGATAAAATTTGCTTCAGGCTCCACGCTGGCTTAATCTGGCACTGCATGACAGACCTAAACGCTAACAAATCTTATAGAAAAGTATTTTTTTTATATTGTTAATGGATGAAATCGCTGAGTTTCTCGTTGATACCGTGAGCACACTTCTCTTCTTCTTTTTTAAACTCTGTAATGTTTCAGGTATATGGTGTGGTTCTGAGTCGCACCGCGTAGAAGCGGGAGCGTGCGCCGGTCAGCTGATACCCCGGGGCGTGGCTGCCTGCCGAGTCACCTGCGAGCACATCGCGCCGCTCACTTGTAACGTCATATGCAGCGACCCTCTCAAGTAAGTACATTATTTTTACACGATCTGCAGTGGTGAATCTGGAAATCTCTTAACCGACTGCGAACCTAGGTTGGCCGCTACAAAACCAGTCTAGCCAAATGGGGCTTCCTCGACTCATTTGTAGCACAGTGCCAGTGTGAAGCCTCTGCACAAGACATGCGTCACCTTCTATGCTGCCCACCCTGCGCACACCCCTGCACTTTTCAGGATTTATGCGAGGCCAATAACAGAGCTATACAATGTTGCTAAATACTGGTCAGAAAAACATTAATTTGAATCCATCAATACGAAAAAAAAGAATAGTAAGGACATGGATTGGGCTTGTACAACAGGGCTGAAAAGCTCTGGAGTAGCGACCGTGTACTGGAAGACGCAGTGTTGGTAGGCTTCCCACAAGGTGGATCAATGACCTGCGCTCCTAGCCAAGTTACAACCGTTTCGTTTCGATTCTCTTTTCGTTGATCGCCTCGAGTCGGCCATGCCTCCTATTTCTTTGTTCTGACCACGTAACTGAGCGTTGAGATGACGTCAGAACAAAGGAATCGGAGGCGTAGCCGACATGCGACGATGTTGATGAATGTTCTACGCCAATGGTTTCTGCTGAAATAATGATGTTGATGAACCAGTTCCTTGGACTGTCAAATAAATTAGAAAAAGAAGAGTTCTTTGTTAATTCTTGATCATATAGGAAACTAGTTTATCACCATACTAAGATACTTATTACTGCTATCAAGTCGTGTTGCTATATATTTGTTTGAGTACAACCACATCATATGTTTTATCTTTTTCAAACCCTCTACTTTTTTCCTCCGGTGGAGCAAGAAGGAGTGTTCCCTCAATTTCCCTTTGCATTCCAGAACCACGATGACTCTATAAAACAATCCCGCAGCCTTACTCGGACTCCCTTATAAACTAGAAAAAACTGGGCAAGTGCGAGTCGGACTCGTGCCCTGAGGGTTCCGTACAAACTTACCTATGTAAATAGTTCAATTCCGGGATCTCGGAGTCTCGTAAGATTATTCTAAATGGCAAAAAAAAATAGTGACATAACAACAAATATACAGTTTTCAGATTTATTCCTATACTTGTGCTATAAGAGTAAGACCATTTCAGGATTCTGGGTCAATGGGAAATACCCTATGAATTTTGATTTCCTCGAGAGTGTCGAAATGTACGTTTTTAGCCACATAAACCGAAGCATTTTTTTTTTCTTGTTAACTTACAAGTTTGATTTTTTTACAGCTTCAAGAGTCCACGGACCTGAGTATATGCTTTAAATTTCAATTTGATACCTCCTCGCGTTCCCGAGATAAAGGGTCTTGACAGATGGACAGAAAGACAGACAGACGGATGGACAACAAAGTGATCCTATAAGGGTTCCGTTTTTTCCTTTTGAGGTACAGAACCCTAAAAAGTTTCTGTTGTTCCTGATCTCCGAAATATTTTGTTTACAGATTCCTAGATGCTTCGGACCCTGATGTTCCAAACTGCGTTTGCAAGAACGTATCCTTGGAGCTGTTGCCGACCGACTCTGACTGCATTCTTCCATCCGGGTATGAAATATAATTGATTTTTGTTTTAAGAATATCTGTACTAAGCCGTCATTTGGAGAAGGGCATTTTTTCGAAAATTTAGTTATATTATACATAATTAATTATGAGAATGAATGAAAATATTGATTATTTAATAAATGCCAATAAAAGTTTCTTTATTATTCAATAATCTAATAGGAACTGAGTGTTTTTCTTTTCGTTTTTTGCATATATAGTATACATAATTATTTTCAAAATAAAATATTGTAGCATTTTTACCCAAAAAACAAAAAAAAAAATTAAACTTTATCTCCACATTTACAAAATATTAGATATACCCTTTTTAATGATGACGGCAGTGTACCAGACCATCAATGGTGATCTGTAGTTGACCCGAGCCCATCTATGGTGCCTGTTCACAGTCTTTAAAAAATTTATAGCAGAACTAGTGCTTTGACAGCCACTACCTTCACGAGAATATTTTCGTAAAAACTTTAAGAATCCTGAAATTGTATTTTGAGGGTAGTTTTGAAAAACTAATCATGACAGTCTTTTTTATTCATCTTGATTAAAATTTGTGAGAACTCTCAAGTTTATTAACTCAAAGAATAAGGTTCTCCTATATAACCTTTAACATTCCCTAAAACGTTTTATAGAGTTAGTTTTATTAACAATAATTATTGACTCAGGTTTCTATTTGTGCTAAGTTTCAAGTATATTGGACCCAAGGAATAAAATTTTGCATATGAATTGCATATTGCTTGCGGATGGCGTGCAACGGGTAGCTCGCCGTCCAATCGTCCGGTAACCATCCAGACCGAGCCCAAGTCGTTGACGGTGCGTAGTGTTTCACGCTCGCCTTAAGCAGATGTCAGCAACCCTAAGGGCCCAGCAGGGCCGAAGCCTACTGGGGCCATGGGTGATGCGAAAGAGATCCCCGGGACCCTGGAACAATGGCAAAGAAGGATCAAGAGTGGGATTTAGTCAGTCAAATTCTGACACTATCTCTCGCTCCGCCCAAGAGCGGGGGACATCCCGCCTCCATTCATTAGATGATTTTCCAACGCGAAAAAAAAAATCCCCCACATAAGTTGAATTTATGAAAACCGCTTGTTAGTGCTCACCTACATCAAAAAAGGAAACCTTGGGCAATATTTCACGTGTCTAGACATTATCAGCGCATAGCTGAAACTAGTGAGAGTTTCAGCTATGCGCTGATTTATGTCAGTCAGTCAGTTTCTCCTTTTATATATATGTAGATTTCTGTGCACATTACACCAGCTTGCTCGTTCGCTGGTTTTCTACATTTTTTTTTTATCGATAACTCATATAAATAACTTTATTTCAGAATGGAGTGTGGAGAAGGCAGATCTCTTCGCGCCGCCAGATGTATGGTGGGTGGACGAGATGTGCCAATGGACGTGTGCAAGAAATATCATCCGCTAACTGGTATGACCACTTTTTGCATCTTAGTAGTAGTCCATAGTGGTTCTTCTTCATATAAAAAGTCCGTAGCGTAAATGTAGAAGGATAGAATTTTTTTTTAGACTCTTTCTAATTAATAGGCTTATTTTTCCTACCTTCATAGACTTTTTTTTTAATCAGGATCATCTTTATAAGTGTCCAATTACACAATACCGACCTACGAATCTAAGGGTCGCCGCACACAAGCCACCGGTCACAACCACAAAATGCCGCCACGGCATATTTCCTAGGTTTCATACATTTTATATGGATTCGCCGCTAAACGCTGATACAAAACGTCGTCTTCTTCGTCAGAGTCCATTATTATACTGCGCGTATGGGTAAAAAAAACAGCAGCCACCGGCCACAAGTGGCTTGTGGCGACTCGTGGCGGCGTTTGTGGTTGTGGCATGTAGCCCATGTGCGGCGACACTAAACCATAAACTAGTATCCATGCTTTAGAAAATTTTGCTCACCATTAAAATCATCAATAAAATTCTCTTAGTTCGTCTAGCTCTAGCGGCTAGATTCTAACCATATGGAATGGCTATAAGTCAATCAAACTTTGCAAAATGGAAAGAAACTAACGAAAATTAGAATTTTGCGCCTACTCTGGCGCGCACCTTAACGCCTTCTCATTCTCTTTCTTCTGTTCACATTCCAGGTCCAAGCCGCGTGCGTGAAGCCTCAACAGATGGCTACTCGTACGACATTGAGTTCCCTTCATTACTTCGTGGGGCGTGCAGTGTGCGTTGCGCGCGAGATTGCGCACTCGGCGAGTGGGGGGAGTGGGGGCCGTGTGCCTCTGAGCCGGGATCTAGGGCGGCGTTCCGTTTCCGGACGAGGTAGGATCGTGAATTCTAAGCCTTCCTTGACTCCTAAGCTACAGGAACATAGGTTAAAAGTCCAATCGCATCACTACATACGCACACTTTCAGAGACAGCACACATGAGCAACTTTTGTCTCCGCAACTAATTGTGTTCTCACATCCACACTGGTTTGTTAGAAAGTGCGATAGAGACAACAACAAATTGCTAGGCAACTAAGTTGCTCGTGAGCTCTCCCTTAGTCGGAGTCCTACGTAGACTTGGCTTACATAGAATTGGCGCGAATGGACAAACAATTGATCAATACTTTACTGCGGCAACCCACGTGACCAACCGTGCGTGGGGTGCGGTGCAGCGACAGGCAAAGCGAAACCGACGTTTGATATTTTCCCACGAACTCGTGCCTTGCGCTTGTTTAAAATAAATTGTGGCTGAAACGGCGCCTACGTACGCCCCATAGAACAGAGTCATCGCATCGCGTTGAATTTTCGGGAACCGAGAGACACCGCGTTATACAATCCCGTAGACTTGATGTGAGAAATATATTAGTTGCGGAGACTAAAGTTGCTCGTGAGCGCTTTCTCTAAAGCTCGTACATACATTGTTTTATCATGAATAATAACCTCAACGCTTGTATCTAAACTGAGCAACGGTCAGTTGGAATAGTAAATTTTGGTACAAGTGAAATTTTGGTACAAGAAAGTTTGTCATAGCGTCCGAGGCGGAATTCGGTGGTGTTTGGAGCCTAGTGCTGCAGTGACAATTTTCCACGAGTATCAAACGACGATTTCAATACACTTACGAAGATATAAATGAACGGAGATTTACGAGCAACTTGTGGGGGCCCCTTAATGCCCAACCTGATACGATAAATACAATAAATTGTGGCGAAGCTGAGTTCGCGCATTTTTCCACACTAGTGCGTAAAACAATAAATTGCGTGCCTAGAAGTGGTAGAAATAAAAGCGGATTTTCGAGTAAGTGTATTGAAAAAGAGTTTGCAAGCACCACTTCACATTATCATATTTATTTGTTAATTAAAAAATAAGGGCAGAACCATTTCAAATGAGTCTTAACACAATCCGCTTTTGAACTAAAAAAAAAACAATAATTTCTTAGACACTTATTCGAGAAAAAACACTATCACGTACAATTCAGAATGGCGAAAGCCCTTTAGAACAGTGTTCTGGCAGAATTTTCCATCGTTAAGGCAGTTGTCCCACCAATGGCAAGAAAGTGATTAACTATCGGCTATTTTCTCGCTCAAGAAACGTACAATAAGATAGAAATTCGGTAGTTCATCGCTGACTGTTTACCCCGCCGGTGAGAACTCGCTCCACTAGTTTGTCCCTAAGCAAAATTTGCTCAGCGATACATTTTTTGCAGTCAGAGTGTAGTTTTGCGCTGGACTAGCTGCCCCGAACGAGTGATGCGAGTAATCGCCCGTTGGACTCGCACACTCGCTTATAGCCCAGCGACAAAACTATCGGAACTACACACTCGCTTCTAGCTGCTTGCCAACTCGTTTCTACTTTCTAGCTCTGCTCGCTTCTCGCTCATCAGTAGTGGTGGGTAAAGCGCCTAACAGTGTTACTTGTAAATCACAGGGAGGTGATAGAAGAAGGTTCAGGTGGAGGCCGCGAGTGTGGTGCAACTTTGCAACGTGCAACATGCGCAGTGTCGGAGCCGCGCTGGGCGCTCGGCGAGTGGAGCGTGTGCGCACCACCGCGCTCGCTATGTGGTCGGGCTATCATCAACAGGACTGTCACGTGAGTGTTGCTTCATTACTACTACTATTTTTGGTGTCTAATATATTTTTCCTTTTTTTAAAGTGGGAAAACATCAAAGAACTGAGAAGAGACAATCCCTCCACCATAAGCGGTCTCCTGCTCATGGTGGAACGCGAGGTAGTCTCACCCTTTTATTGGCTAAGACTCACGTTTTGTGTTTCTTCAGTTACCATTTGCTTTCTTGGGCCACGGTAATTCGAACTTTTCCGCATTCCTGTTACCTCTTAAATTATATTCTTATGAAAGAACTAATTTCTAATTTGATGAACTGCCGCGTCCAGCGAATTGTTCGAAGGAGTTAGGTACCATGTTTCGCGCAAAAAGGCAACTGAAGGAACCTTGTGGCTGTTAGTCGGTAAATGTCTGACATTCTCCCGCTCCATCCATTGTGGAAGAAGTTATTTGATGATTTACACGTTAAAAAAAAAGCAAGAAGACTACTGTAATAATAATACCTTAGGTGAAGTATAGAAAAAGAAGGTCAATGATTTACAGAATGATGAAATGTGATTTAAAAAATCAAAATATGCTATGTTAAGGTTATACGCAAATACTAATCTAGATGAGCCTCCCCGTACAGCTGCGTGGACGCGGAGGGCCAGGTGCTGCAAGCCGCCACGTGCGAGGCGGGCGGCGCCGGGCCCGCGCCCGCGCGTGACGCCGCCTGCCGCGCGCCCTGCCCCAACGACTGTGTCGTCTCATCCTGGTCGGAATGGAGTCCGTGCGAACAGGTTCTTATATACATTACGTCTTTTCTAAACATTAAAAAAAAAAACTATATTGCCTCTTTTTCCACCATTTTTAAGCTGTCAATGAAGCGTATTTATATAAAAGTGGAAGAAGTCAGCTCTCGCTTATTATCTTTGCAACTAGCTGTCCCCGCTTTACATAGGTAAGCGGGTAGTTTGTTTGAAAACTCCGGTGTGCGAATCCGAGTCGCACTTGCCCGATTAATTTTTTTTATACTTTCGCGTTTGACCATTACGTACCGCACATATTTCTCTCAAGACATGTCTTTCACGACGGGTTTTTACTGTAACCCCTGAGATATTTTTACGAAATCTGTCCTACTGCATTTGTCTCAGTCTCCATCTATCATGTAATATTTACTATCATCTACATCTTCTTCTGTTTTGTTAAAGTAAATGTTGTTTGTTCACCAGACAAAGTGGGGTGGTCGCCGTGACCGCACACGCGTGGTGCTCCGCCCCGCTGACGACGGCGGCTCCCCCTGCCCGCACCTGGTGGGCGCAGAGCCCTGCTCGCCGCACGCATACTCCTGGCATGTTGCACCCTGGGATGATTGCCAACCTCTAGGTACGTAGGACTTACTAGCTGTTGCTAGCGACTTCGCTCACGTGAAAGTAGAAAAGGAACATACTCCCGGGATAAAAAGTATAGCATAAGCATAACATAATCAGCCTTTTAATGTTCCCACTGTTGGGAGTCAGGCCTCTTCTCTAGGAGAGGGAATAGGCCATAATCCACCACGTAGGCCCAGTGCGGGTTGGTGAATATCATATGTCTTCGAATTTTTGGTTCTAGGACATGCCAGTTTCCTCATGATGTTTTCCTTTACCGTTTTGAGAGCAGTGGTAACGTGTGCTAAATTTCATCTAAATCCGTTCTACCATTCGAGCGTGAAGAAGTAACAAACACTCAAACTTTCACTTTTAAGTATAATATTGTAGAAAACTGATTGTTACAGCTCTTGGACTCAGATCTGGACACATTCCATGCAAAAAAGCAATTTTTTTTCTTGGAATGTGTCCAGATCTTCATGATGAAAAAAATCACTTCACCCAATTTTAAGGAATGTGGAGTTG
The DNA here is from genome assembly GCA_949316375.1 of Mythimna vitellina. NCBI lineage: Eukaryota > Metazoa > Arthropoda > Insecta > Lepidoptera > Noctuidae > Mythimna > Mythimna vitellina. The sequence continues at coordinate 20,601,562 of OX438692.1, forward strand.
TCGAGGACTTAGAATACAACATTTATTGATGGAATATGTCCTATATGAGTCCAGTAGAAATAGTTTGATAAGGTCTCTGGATTTGAACAGGACTGTATAAATAAATAAAGAAAAAAAAAGTATAATATTAGTGTGATTTTACCTCTGGACACTGATCGCTTACTAACACGAGTAATACTTTTCTTTATATTGAAGAACTTATTATTTTTCAAATTATACACGTCATGTATTTGTTATCTAAGAGAGAGAGACATTTTTAATTGTTCTACACAAGGCACTCTTGTTTAGTGTGCCGATGACAAAATCAATTGTTATGTTTCCTTTTCAGGAGGATCACCATGTGGTGAAGGCACAAAGAAGCGGGCTGTGAGGTGTCTTCGAAGCGATGGAATTTTTGTCAACGACTCGTACTGCCCTGTAAGTGAAAGCATACAGCTGTAAAGGATGCCCAAGATTCCTCTAGCTACAGTCAGCGGCTTCGCCCGCATTATAGTAGAAGAAGGAAACATACCCCCGGGATAAATTGTATCCTATGTGCCATTCTAAGACATGGTCTACCTGTGTGCCAAATTTCATCCAAATCCATTCAAGCATTTGAGCGTGAAGAAATAACAAACATACACACAATTAAACAGTCTCAAACTTTTGCCTCTGTGATATTATACAACATTATTTTTAGTATATGTGAAACCCGATACACATGACTAGTATTTTTAGGCAAAGAATCTATGTACAAAATTTCATAACTATATCATGAAAACATCACAAAGTTATAAGCCTGTCAATGTTACCTGGTTGTCCGCACAAATATATGGTCACCGGGCCATCCAGGTGACTGAGGGGTTGTTTTCCAAAAAAGCTTAAAGTAATGTTATACAGTGCGATTTAATAATGAATGTTGTCAACAGAACACAACAGCCACTGAAGCCAAAGAATCATGGTGCTACGTGCCGTGTGGCGTGGACTGCGAGCTGAGCGAGTGGGGGGCGTGGGATGTGTCGGCTTGCTCCTGTGGCGATGCCAACACTGCCAGCCATATGCGACGCACCAGGTATTAACAAGACTTTAAATGACGTCACAGTTCACAGTTAGACATAGGCTAATCCTAAAAGAACGAAGTCAGCGGCTATGCTGAAAAAGAAGGTTCTCGTTACTTATAGACTTGATAGAAAATACATCTTGAATCTTCTGGCGAACCAGAATATTAAAGCCAACTACCAGCAGCTTGTAATTGTTACTCAGTTATCGCGTCTATTACACTATTGTATCCATTTCGCTCGTCCAACGCTATATTTGGCATTCGACAAAAAAATTATCATCTCAGACAATTATTTTAATCTTTTTATTTCTGTACTTGACCAATATTTTACCTGACGGTAAGCTGTGGCCGACGATTAAGCACATTTGACCTACGCGACCGCATTGTCGCTTTCCATCGGGTGAGATAGCGGTCAAGCGCGAACCTATCAAGAATAAAAAAAAAAAAAACACTCCTAAGTTGTAGCTATCAGCATTTCAGTAAATTAGTTAAAACAAAATCCGTATTTGACCAATGTTTTACTTGATGGTAAACGGTGATGCGGTCGACGATTAAGCACGCTTACCTAGAAGTAACCTGATCACCCTTAGCCGTAGCTATCAGGAAACACAAACTCCGGCAGCGAATTCAACTACTTAGCTGTATGCAAAATAAATGACTGTGTTCTCAAAACGTTTTGTTCAGCTGTAACCAGCAAAACAGAGCGATAATTTCCACCACATTTCACAACCTCCCACTTCACTTCATTAATGACCACGCGGAATTTCTGAAAAGGTAAACGCGATCCTAGAAAGCAAAGGGCAACTGAAGGGCAAGTGGGCCATAGCCAGTAATAGTCTGGCAGTCCAGACTATTAGTCCAGCCAGTAATAGTCGATTTTGCATGATTCCACGCCTCAAAAAAAAACTTCGCTTCAACACGACCTAATTTCCTTTCGGCGGGCTTGCAGGCAGCACCTGACGGCTGCCGTGTGGCCGGGGCGCGCCTGCCCCCCCACGGAGCAGCGCGCGCCGTGCCCGCGCGAGCCGTGCCTCAAGCTCGTCGCCAGACCCTCGCTCGGATGCCACATACAGGTAGTTAATGAGGTAACACATCTGTTATTGTTTTTTGATTTTCATATCGTTGCTTGAATGGCCAATCGACCAAAAGTCAATTTTATAAAATAAAAAACACTGTAGAGAGTGTTTATTATTTTTAATTATTATTCAGATACATATATGTAAGGAAATACTACATGTGTCTATTCTGTGAAAGATTTTAATGAACTTCTGATAATATCCTTAAGTTTATTAAATAAAAATATCTCCTGTAAAATTTGCTCTGGTCAATCAAGCATTAGGGCGGCGACATGTAATCTTGGGCAGGACTTCTGAACGGACTCATTGAGGCAAAGTCAAAAAACCAGACAAGTGCGAGTCGGACTCCCACATTGAGGGTTCTGAACAAACTTACCTATCAAAAAAATTTTTTTTTTCAATGTAACCACGAAATTTACGGTTTCCGGATTTTTCCTATACTTGTGCTATGAGACCACCAAAAAACATAAGCACCTTATGAATTTTGATTCCCTTGAGAGTCGCCGCCGTATCTTTTTTATTTGTAAACCCAAAAGTTTGATTTTTCACAGCTTCAAGGGACCGCAGACTTGAGTATATAATTTCAACTTGATACCTCCACGCGTTTTCGAGATATAAAGGGTCTTAAAAGATAGGCACACAGACAGATGGACAAGAAAGTGATCCCATAAGGCTTCCGTTTTTTCCTTTAAATCCTAAAAAGTGCGCATGCGTAAGTCCATTTATTGAGTCGACGTGAGCTGGGCCGGATATTAAATCCGGCGTCGTTTTGTCAGTCTAAAATATACTTTTCCTGTTCTAAATTCTTGGTCTTGGTCTTAGGCCTCCTCTACAAATGTGGTAATTCTAATTCTAAATGCAAGTTGATGTACACAAACACTTCTTGATGACACTATCGAAGTTCACCATCAATCAGAAATTTAAACACAACACTTAGATGATGTCAGCAGGCTTTAAGAGTTGAAATTAGAATTCTGTTACAAAGTTAACAAATGTTAAACCAATCGATTCATTCAGGCATTCCTTAATATTTTAACCAAACTCCGTTTCTTTTTAGACTTCAACTGGTTCGGAAGCAGCAGGTGCTTGTGGTTGGGGAGTGAAGGTGTCACACGCACGCTGCGAGCTGACGAGCGCTGACGACTCCAACGAGCTGTTCCTACAGCCGTGGCGCTGCGCCTCTGTACTTCCAGGCCGAATCGTCGCACCGCCGATGCACTATCAGGTCTGATTCATCATCTGCTTAGCCAACCATTTTGGGGTTGGCTTTTGGCTCCCAGCCTTCTCGGGTGCAGTTGAATACTAATATTTTACAAGGAGTTACTGTCTAGCTGGCTTTTCTTATGGTAGGTTTCCCAGTGTCTGGAAAACATGATGCTGTTCAGTAAATCTGGTTGTTAGTTTTTTTTTGTCATGCCAGCCGAAAGAAACTACTAGATACAAGCCTTCACACACATCGTAACAGAGGCTGCGGGAACGTTTGAAAGAGTGACCATGGCCCTGGAACACAAAAGGCATCTGAAGGATACAGGCAGGTTTTGTTCAGTAAAAGTCTGAAACGGCCTCTCGCTGCACCCTAGAGAGCCATTTGATGATTCCCCATCTCAAAAAAAGTATTGTAACAGCGATCAGTCCAGTGCTATTTTCCCATTCAGTAAACTTACGCGACCTTCACCAAGTCATCGATTGGTCTACTTTTTGCGCCCTCCAGTAAACGGTGACCAAGCAAATATAAAGATTAAGTGTTATTCGGTTATCATAACCGAGTAGAGATTGAGTACATCAACTAACTGGGCAGGACACATTGCTCACAGAACTAACAGGTGGTCCATGGGCAATGGGGCCGAAAGATTCTGTAGTGGTCACCGCGTACTGGAAGACGTTATTGAGTGTTGGTAGGCCTCCCACAAGGTGGACTTATGACATGGTGTGGGTCGTAGGAATCCGATGGATGTGAGGCGCTCAGGATCGATCGCTGTGGTGACTTGGGGTCTTTCGGCTGAAATGATGATGATGGATGATAATACCAACTACCTTTATCTTACAGGAGGACGAAGTATGTGAGGTGGAGTGTGGATGCAAACAGTCGGAATCCGGTCAACCAGGTCCCTGGGGCTCATGGGGTCCGTGCCGCAGTGGAGCACGTTCACGCACCCGGCAGCTGCTCGTACCAGCACGACGGGCTTGCAGCACTCCCTCCCGGTATATCATCACTATCAGTCTAATTCTCATTAACTAAGCCCATCTGGCGTTGTATTTACAATTGTAATATGATTTTGCAATAGTCTCTAGCCACACATTGTTTCTCTTTGCGTTAAGAGAATATGTTTTCTTGGATTTCTTCAAATCTATTTCTGTTATATACACTTGACTTGGTTTCTTTTACAACCTTCCATACAAATCTCATGTCACATTACATTACGGAGACTCAACTTAAAAGTTTCGTCAGAACAGTGACTACACTGTTCTTCTTGATAGGAAAAGTTTTATATCACAGGCCATGTAATCATTTTGTTGTATAACATCAGATACGTAACGATTGAATGGGCCAACTGCACTGGAGAGATGGACGAGATCCCTGACCTGCTAGCTGTGGAGCCACGCGAGGATAAGCACCGCCACCAGGACATCTACCACGACGGATATATCGGTAACTACATCAGCTTCTGATTGATCTTTTTTCGAAACTTGATGGTGGCTTCCACTGGGACTGGAAGCCCTAAGTAGGCCTAAACAGCTCTATTGACCTAAGAAAGCTCTTCTAAAGTAATGGTGCTACCGCACGGTGAGCACGTCAGAGGTGCAGCATAGGGCTGCAGGACTGTTCGAAAGAGTTACTGCGGTACAAACTTACATAAGTAAACAGTTCAATCCCCGAATTGGAGTCTTGAAGATTATACCGAATCGCAAAAAAACATTTTTGTTGTGACGTAACAACAAATTCATAATTTTCAGATTTATTCCCATATCTGTGCTATAAGACCTTGCTTTATGCCAAATTTTAGGAATCTGGGTCAATGGGAAATACCCTATGAATTTTGATTCCCTCGAGAGTATCGAAATATACGTTTTTTGCGACATAAACGGCCGTATCTTGTTTTTTCAGTTAACTTAGAAATTTGTTTTTTTTTACAGCTTCAAGAGACCGCGGACTTGACTATATGGTTTTAATTTCAACCCTATAGAAATAAAGGGTCTTGACAGACAAACAGACAGACAGACGGACAACAAAGAGATCCTATAAGGGCTATGTTTTTTCCTTTTGAAGTCTTCTTCTTCTTTTCGTGTCGATGTACTCCAACAAAATTTTTTCTGACCAGTATTTGGCAACCTCTACGGCTCTGTTATTGGCCTCGTATAGATCCTGAAAACTGCAGGTGGTTGTGCAGGATGGACAGCATAGCAAATGACGCATGTCCTGTGCAGCGGCTCCACACTGGCACTGTGTTAGAGATGGGTCGAGGAAGCCCCATTTGGCCAAATTGTTTTTACAATGGCCAACCTGGGTCCGCAGTCGGTTAAGAGATTTCCAGATTGGCCACTGCAATTCGTATCCAGGGGGGAGATGTTCTGACGGGGTGATGAAATGTGTAGGAGTTGGATGCTTCTGCTTCCATAGCGCGCATCTCTCGTCCTCTGCACTGTCTTTTGAAGAGGTCGTAAGTCGCATAAAGCTTTTACGACAATGTCACAGGTGTTGTATTCGTTGACCTTTCGGCAGCCTATGATACAGTCAACATCAAACGTCTCCTACTGAAGGTCGGCGAGCTGACAGGGGATACTGGATTTGTTCATATTCTTAGCTCTATTTTAAATAACCGTCGCTTTCAAGTCCATCTCGGCCAAACCAAAAGCAGGTGGCGCAATCTGAAAAACGGCCTCCCTCAAGGTAGTGTGTTAGCTCCGGCGCTCTTTAATATTTACACAAACGATCAGCCTAGCTCACCGCAAACGCAACGATTTTTATACGCAGACGATCTTGCATTAGCTGCTCAGACACCTACTTTCGAAGAAGCCGAAGAAAAACTGACGGAAGCTCTGGAAGCACTTGGCAAATTCTATGTAGAAAATGCACTACGACCAAACCCCTCCAAGACCCAGTCCTGTGTTTTTCACCTTCGCAACCGTCAGTCAAACAGGGTTTTAAGTATAAGGTGGCAAGGAGTTGATATAGAACACTGCTCTCAACCTCGATATTTGGGCATTACTTTGGATAGGTCCCTGACATTTAAGTCTCACTGCCTAAAAACCAAACAAAAAGTCGGGACTAGAAACAGTATCCTTCGCCGCCTCACATCCAGCACCTGGGGAGCATCACCACAAGTTCTTCGCACTTCAGGTCTATGCCTTTCTTTTTCCGCAGGAGAGTTTGCATGCCCAGTGTGGCATCGTTCCACTCACGCTAGAGAGGTAGACATAGCGCTGAACGATACCTGTCGCATCGTAACGGGATGCTTAAAACCTACCCCTCTTGCAATGTTGTACCCTCTAGCAGGTATAGCTCCTCCAGAAGTGCGCCGCGAGATAGCTAGCCGTATCGAGAAGAGTAAACAGGAACGGGACGGCCGTCACCCCCTGCATAAACATCAACTCATACCTGCACGTTTAAAGAGTCGTAAAAGCTTTTGAGGTATACAACCCTAAAAAGAGGTTTCAAATATGATGTGGCTTTACAGTTACATAGTCACCATTTCATATATATTCTTATCAAATAAATGTTCAACTGGTAAATAATATCCTAGCATCGCTAATCAACCTGTATTGTACTGTCGGCATCCAAAGGGTAGCAGACAAACTGGATGTAAGACGTTTGCCACTGTTCGTCGATCTTTGTGGACCATTAGTACCTTCTTTAGGATTTGTTTTAATGTTCTCTGATTGATTCCAGAGGGCAGCAGTTCCGTGCTGGCGGTGGTGTGGACGGCGACCATCGTGCTCAGTCTGTACGGAGCTTACATGCTGTACCGCGGCTTTATCAGGTAAACTAATCGAGCTTTTATTCAACCTTTGTAGTCGGTACACGGAAGAGTCCTTATGTTCCTCAAGCAATAAGAAAATTAAAGGCTGGTGTTTTCCTTAGCATTAGCTTTCTTTTCTCTTGATGAGCCCGCTCTTAACTTTGATCTAACCTGTTAGTAAGCCATGGATGACGTCTAGTCTACCTTAGAATGAGCGGAAACCAGAACCCAGAAGATTGCCTGTTCACGTAAAGAATTCATGATATGTTACAATCTGACTCTGATTTGACAGGCCTGTTGGTCTAGTGGTTAGTGGCCCTGACTGCTATGCCGGAGGTCGGGGGTTCGATTCCCACCCAGTACAAATGTTTGTGTGATGAGCATGATCATTTGTTGTCTGGGTATAATTTATCTATAATATGTATGTATTTTAAAATATATAAGTATGTTTATCAGTAGTCTAGGACTCATAACACAAGCTCTGTTTAGCTTGGGACTAGACGGCGTTGTGTGACAGTTGTGGAAAAAAAATTGTCTCCGATGTAGAACTGACAGACTATATATGTATATATATACGAGTATTTCTACATATATAGTCTGTACTGTCCCACTGCTGGCTAAAGCCCTCGATTCTTTCTAGAACATTATTCCAGGCTTGAGGTCACTTTTAGAGAATTCCTAAGTAAGACATCTAAGTCGTTCCGCGATCTTTGATGTTCAGCCTGTCAGTCGTGCGATTTCAGTATCGAAATATCCTGCAATTATTTTCAAAGAACCCTTTATTATTCCAGATGCTTGAGGAGTAGAAAACTGAAGACCATCACCAAAGTGTAAAGCCAGAAGCAAGTAATATTTGTGACAACTCGCTCGCCGGTGACGTCATCGTCCCGCCCTTCACGTTCACATGGACATCGTTCGTTCTGTTGTCTGTCTGTTTTGTGATCTTCATTGCGTTGTTCTACTATTTCGCAATTCTATTGTTGAGTTTGACTATTACCTATGTTAATGTTATAACATACGTTTGCTCATTTAATTCGCGTCGATTATTTGCGAATTGTAAAATGTTAACCATTACTACAATAGTTTTATCTACAACTGTACCCGCATCAACTACTGGCAGTTTGTACACATTAGTAATATAACAATGATAGCCAGCAAAGAGTCTGTCCGCAGGAGTGCTTCCATGTTTTTACTACGTATATAAAAATAATGCTTTAGACGGTTTTTATAACTCCACGCTAAACGATTAGCTGAAGCGTTGGTCGGGCTTTTTGATTGACAATATACTCGTTAGCTGTAATACTAGCTACACCCGTCGCCCGTAGCGGTCTCGGTAGACAAGTTGGACGCCTTCTATTCGAGTTATAAAGGAGTAGCCCTTTTTAGGATTCCCATAAATTTCCAACCGTCAGATACTGAGGCAATGTGACTAACACAGAGCCGTCCATTTTGATAAGCGACACTTGAAATGATGACGACATAAGTTGGCTAGGAAATTCAAATGTTGTAACACTATTCGCAGTGTTTATTGACCGATATTTAAAAAATAAATATTCAGCTAATTTCTTTACATTTGCAATATACGCAAAAAGCAGCAAATCTATTTTCATGACTCTTTCAGTGACTATTTTTATAAAACAAAACTTTTACAGTAATCTTTTTTCGCACAAATATTAACATAATTTTAAGTGGATTTCCGATGCTTAGTTAATTTACAGTACTTTATGATAAGCATTTTAACGTACAGTTAAGATTAGTAGATGTCGAGACGACTGCGAGTACTGACGGGAGACTTATGTTGACCAAGTGAGACGTGACACATCATGCCACATATCAGTGTTAAATTTAAATAATTGTCGTAATTACTATAAAATATCTTCTGCGTATGAACACATACAAACCATTTTAACATTTCTCAGCAAAAACATCGCGAATTTAGAAGATTTTAATATCTTATGCGCCAATATACTAGTCATGTGCGGAAGACTTTTTATATATCGCTTACTATCATCCAAGTAGAGCTTTGGCGCACAAACAACTACCTAATATGAATAGTGTATAAGACCTATTATTAACTGATCATACCGTTTTGAGATAATAATCGTGTATAACACTTTTTTGTAGATTTTGCATTTAAGCCCATGTATTGTGTACAAGTATTTATAATGTGAGTGTGTTCTAAGTCTCGTCGATATACTTTCTCCTACTTTTCAGTGCTGTGTATCAGTCTTTGAAACTTGTAGACGTATCAGTAACGATTAGTGTTTCATGAGGTTAATTAGCTTCAACTAATTATTTATTATTTTCGTCTTTAAAACTATTAGATTGTTTGTGTATTTGTGTAAGTATTGTTAAGTTTTCATGCACGAGTATAATATTATTATTATCCTTGGCTACTTCTTGTTCCTTCATGACAATATTGATAAAAATGTTATTTATATCGTATTCTATAACTGTATCTACTGTCGCGACATCTTCTCTGTACTTTCGATTCTGTCCTTTGCTATCTTTTGATCTGTCAGTACTTTATCGACCCAATGTATTTGTAACCGTATTATTATGCCATTACGAGATATTGATGTGAAACATGATAGTTAAGGAATCGTGTTAGACAATACAATATTTGATATTTAATAAAATTTGATTGTGTTTTTATAAATCTGACTTTTATTTATCTGTTATTCCCTAAATAACTCTAAAATTCCCCAAATAGAAACCACAAATTCCGAAGGACTCTACATAACATTTATATATAATTTTAGTGGCCAAGTGTCACCAAAATCACTAAGATTCTTAAGATCTATCATCATTAATCACGGCAGTAGAAAACGTAATTAATTAATAAAAGTTCGAAATATTTCATTAGATCGAGATTGGAATTGACACAAGATTTAAACTTAGTGGGTGAAGTCTGGCTGTTCAAGACAACCCTACAGCCCTCCCTAAATAACTTCTCCCGCCCTGGGAGGAGTGAGCGAGAGTGTCAGAAATTTACCGACTACCCATCTGTTTTGCATTAGTTATTATTTGCGTACCAGGGCCGCGGTAACTATTTCGATCATTCCCGCAAAGTTTTCTGGTACTTAGATTATTCGAGTACTCACCTACTAAGGTGCACTTGTTAGAATTTAGTTGTTTAAGAGGGTCCTTTTTCACTCGCCTATCGTCAACATTGAGTATGGTTTAAAAGCTTGTTACTTCATCTAACACAATCCAACGCGATGTTTGACGAAAAGGCAACGCAAAAAAAGAGAGATAACGCCTGAAAACTCTATTATTATTATTAGGTAATTCCGTGATTTACTTGAATATTTTTCTAAACTTGTTCCAGGAAATACGTGTTTTTTTTTTAAAACCTCAAATATTTTTGTAAAAAATTGTCGTCATTCAGAATCATTAATAAATTTGCAAGGCATTGCTATACATTTTTGACCTTTTTATATTTTTTATTAAATTATGAAGTGTCTAAGTTAATGCAAAATAGCAGATATTAAGAGATCTTTAGGTACTGGATTAGTTTTACACAAATTTATAAATTGATTTCAATAGAAGCCTATATAATATACACAAGATACTGTGTTTCCAAAATATCTAATGAAAAATGTGTACCTAATAACGTCATAATCGCGTAAGAGCGGTTGTATGAAAAACAGTGAAATTGTATGTCGAGTTGGATGCCCTTAACAAATATTATCGGGTCCAAACGAACAAATAAGGAAATAGGGACGTGCTTAAAAATGAAATAAAATAAGGTTGTCATTTTTCAAATAATAGGTATATAATTATTTCTAAAAGAAACCATTACAGTTGCACCTTTAGTCATTTCATCTCAACATTCAAGCTGGTCAGAGCTTTTGGCTCGTACTTGAGCTCGGCTAGGCCTTTCTTCACGATATCGTTGACCCTGGCCGCTCGCAGCTCCTTCCTGCAACTAGCCACGTCCTTCTCAGCCGCCGATAAATTCTCCAGATTGTTGAGAAGAACCTGACATGACACAGAAATCGAAAGTAAAATCCTAAAAACATTCAAACTCTTTTAATTCATACTAGCTTTTCCCAGCGGCATCGCCCGCGTGAAAATATAAAATATGGGCCTATATTACTTAGTGATAAAGTAGTTTTATACTGATGGAAGAATTTTGAAAATCAGTCCTTTAGTTTTTGAGTTAAATCGTAACAATCATACAAACAAATCTTTCCTCTTTATAATATTAGTTTAGATTAGGCATAGAAGTAGATGTTTTTACCAGAGTGGAAGGGGTTAAGGAGGATTTGGCACGCCACCCTAAAAGATTGCTGTCATTAATTCAAATTAGGCTAAAATAAATTAGTACTTTTCGACGTCAAAATCTACAAAAGACAGTCTCCTGAAACGGCGCCCAACACCACGTTTTATTTAGTGTTTCAATTGAGAAGTCTCACATCAAGTTATGGACTAGTTCATTGTTGATGGAAACAGACAGGTGTATTCTGATGCATTGCACCGAATTCACGCATCTCTAGATAATTTAGCGTCAACAAATTGTGAAGCATAAAATAAAAGTAAAAAAAAAAACGTTTTACAAAAAAATACAACTGACTTCAATGTTAAAAAAAACACTAAAAAGTGCAAAATAACTTTAATTTCGGAAGTCGATGCTTCTATAATAGTTTTGTCTCTTCGTTATTTTTGTTTTTTTTTTACATTGAAATCGGCCGTATTTTTTTTGTAAAAAGTTTTTTTTATTTTACACTTTTTAATTTGACTGAAGGGTACTTTTTAGTAATCTCAACTTCAAACTTAAAGTCATCGCGTACAAAGCAATTTTACTTGTTACGACAGTTCTGCTGTGATCTTATGAGGAGTTCCGTTCCATATCTTGGAAGCTCATCGTCAGATTATAACAATATTTCTATGGGACCAATATTTTTTTATAAAATCGGTCCACAATTTACAGGTGAACATACATAAAAAAAAATACAGCTGAACATAGAACCTCCGTCTTTTTACACGACTGCCCAAAAAAAGGAGTGTTATGTTTTCAGGGTTCATGTATATATGTATGTAGAATATTTTTTTGTATTGATCAACTTCAGCTGGCTGGGCTAGTCCTCGACAAGTTACAGAAATTAAAAATAAAATTACAAGAATAACGGATTCTTCCAGTGTATACTCGTACCTAACTTTTCTTTATCACTTTAATATAATGAAGCCCAAAAATGAATGATATCTTCATGCATTACGTTGTGGAGATGAGGATCAATATTCTATGAAAATATTAAATATTAATGCCTCGAAGCGCGTCGTCTCAGTGTCAAAACGCCTCGACCGTAATAGATGTTTCTCGAGACAAGAAAATACCAATTGAAATGGTTTATAAAACATTTATTGAAATCGGAATATACGAGACGATAGGTAATATACAATAATTAAATATAATAAGAAACGTTAAAATAGACTAATAATCACCAAAATAGGGTGATCTTTCGAATTCAACTGCTGTTTTCTGCATCTTGATCATAGTGGGCGAGTTATAAGTGAAGACATCGGAACAATAATAATCTTTAAGATCTGCCATATCTACGCACAACTCCTTACTAGAGGGATTAGGTGTAGATTCTACTAAATCTCCTACAAAGCTACCAAATACCTTCGGTTGGAAAATACCCAAACATGTGAAATTAGGACTAATTTGCGCCATTCGAGTGCAAAGAGAATCATGATCACTGTAATATAAACAAAGGTTAAGGTACTCAGCTAGGGCACGAAATATTTTCCAGTCATGTCTCGCTTTTCCTGGAGGAGTGACGGCAGGGTACGCGAACTGCGATCTACCCTCCATGTTCAAATACAGCCCGCCTGACTCTGAGTATGCACTTCCTGGTAAAATCAAAGTAGCACGTTCCGAACCTTTATCTCCTTGAAAACCAACGTAAATAATTTTACAAAACGAGGGCGGGTCCCAGTCATAGAATATCTTGTCTGCTCCTAAAGAAATGACTACCTTTGGGCACCTTTCCTCCAATTCACAGTATGCTCCAAGTTTCCATCCTGCCTCTAAGGCACCGCAAAAACTTGCCTCTCTAGTAACAATGTTAATTAGGTCATTATTTTCCTTGTTAAATTTATTTGCCATTTTATATAAAGCACTCATTATCGTGGACCCCGTTTCACCTTCTAGTTGCGATATTCCGACAAAAATGAGTGGATTTTTGGCTCCCGATAAAGCCTGTTCAGCCTTCGATAAATCGCTAACATTATCTCCTAAGTATTCAACATGGTAATTGTAATCACAGTCCTGACCAATCACATATATATCAGCTTCGTTGTTCCTATAAGCTTGTCGAATCCACATGTTTAATATTGGTGCTTCAAATCGAGGATTAGTGCCGATTAATAAAATTTTATCAGCTTGTGCGATGTCTTTCATTGTTAGACTAAAACAATACGATGCTCTAAAGTCAGCTCCAGAGCCCGAGTAGCTCATGGTTCGTTCAATATAAGTGTTTTCACATCCGAACATGTTAAGTACGTCTTTACAGGTTACCAAAGTCTCAACATTAGTATATGGGCCAGCTATAGCCATTACTTCACTAGGAGTGGCTTGTCTAAGCATTTCACAAGCCATTTCTAGGGCGGCATCCCATTCGAGTGGACAGCAACAATCATTTAGTCTTTTCATAGGTGTCACCAGTCTTTGCATCTCGAGCGAATCTATAGCCCATCTACCCTTATCAGATACATATTCTTGATTTATTTCGTCGTGTTCACGAGGCAAAACGCGAAGCACTCGGTCGAACCTATAATCTAATATTATATTTGTGCCTGTGGCGTCTGTCACATCAATAGAGTTGGCTTTCTTTAATTCCCACGATCTAGCTTTAAACCTGAAGGGGATGTTGGTCAATGCCCCTACTGGACATAAATCTACTATGTTTCCGGATAGTTCAGATAAAAAAACTTTGGGAACAAAAGTTCCAACAAGCATGTCGTGACCGCGACCCGTTGTTCCTAAGACTTCCAGACCGCACACTTGAGATGCAAAGCGAATGCATCTTGTACAGTGGATGCAGCGATTCATATTCGCACGAATGAGAGGACTCAACGTTTTACTTTCCACGGCTCTTTTGCCCTCGAAATGTACGTCTGTGAATCGTGAACGATCATTACCATATCTCACAGATAAGTCTTGAAGATCACACTCGCCACCCTGGTCACATATTGGGCAATCTAATGGGTGGTCTATAAGTATGAATTCTAAAACTCCCTCTTGGGCTTTAGTGACCATCTCTGAGTTCGTGCGGATCTTCATGCCTTTGGTTACAGGGACAGCGCAAGCCACTTGTGGTTTCATCACTCCCTCTATCTCGATCAGACACATTCGACAGTTGCCAGCTATCGACAAACGTTCGTGGAAGCAGAATGATGGGACGGTTACATTTTCTCTACGTAGAGCTTGCATAATCGTAAAATAAGAAGGGACTTCTATGGGTACGCCATTTATGGAAATCGGTATAGTTTTTGAAGCAAGTCTCGTTTGCAAGATCCAACGTAAGTTTTGGCATTTTGATAATGCGCTAGGAATAGGAAGCGCTTTGAACATTTCCAATAATATTATTGACAATATCCACCATACATTTGCAAGTATAATGTCACACTAATGTCAGCTTATAAATTGATTAATGTCATCTGTATTTTTTTTCTGCTTTTTAATGGCCATGCAAAAGGTTGGAAAACTACCGTGGTTTTCAAGCACAAAATAATATACTTAGATTATTTTGTTTCACCTCTTCAGTTGACAAATTATTTAGCTATTCTAGAACTATAATTTACGTGCTTCAATTCCAATTCGACCCATATTCCCAGAGATGATAAATTCAGCCGCGCTGAGTATGTTCAGCCCCTAGCCAAGTTTAATTTCGTTTCGATTCTCTTTTCATTAATCGCCTCGAGTCGGCCACGCCTCCTATTCCTTTGTTCTGACCACGTGACTGAGCATTGAGATGACTTCAGAACAAAGGAATCGGAGGCGTGGCTGACTCGAGGCGGTCGACAAAAAGAGAATAGAAACGAAACAGTTGTAACTTGGCTAGGGGGGCAGAACAATCTGTTTCATCTACTACTACTGAGCGTGCGCACCTACTGACTGTGGATGAGTAGAAGTAGGATCTCTGGCTTGACGTACTAGTACCGTCGCGTCGCCAAACATAGGCACCTTGTTTGTAGATCGTACGTCTCCTCCCTGCATCCGGTTCCCTCATTCTTCCCCTAATCCCTGCCACTGTGGCAAACTTGTTAACGACTTCGACACGGAACACAAGTTTCAAAGGACAAAAGAAAAACCGGTCATGTGCAAGTCGGACTCGCGCACGTACCGTCCATAGCAAAAAACGGCAAACAAATCACGTTTGTTGTAAGTATGGGAGCTGCCCTGAAATATTTATTTTATTCTGTTTTTAGCATTTGTTGTTAAAGCGGCAATACAAGATAGACGGACAGGCGAGTGATAGCAATAGGGTCCCGTTTTTACCCTTTAGATACGGAACATTAAAGGCCTACGCAGACCGGGACGGCATGGCAAAGGATTTAAATTTTGAAATGCACATTCAACCATATTAAAATAGAAATACGACATAAATTCCTATGCTTTAAAATGATCCCGTGGCATCGAAAGGAATATTATCGCACGGTATTGAAAGACGTCTCGGGCTCCCGCGGCAGGATGCTGTGGCGCGCTGCGGTGGGGGACGGCATGCCGAAGGACGCCAGCGACCGCCAATACTATCAAACGCTACTTATGACTGAAATATGTATCGGGCAGTAGAAGCTGCCGTGGCAAACTTCGACGTTAAGTGGCATGGCATGCCAAGGCGCTGGAATGCCGCAGTATCTAAGTTGCTAGTGTGCGCTGACTGGCGGCAAAATCCTTTGCCATGCCGTCCCGGTCTGCGTTGACCTTAATAGTGTGCCTCGCGGTTGTGCCAAAATACATCCAGTTCACCATGTATGCCAGACAACTAACACTGGTTAGCAATTGGACCTTAGGTTATGAAATCACGGACGTAAATCAGTTTCAGTGAGTTCAATTTTAAGTTTTCTATGTAGAAAGTGACAAATCACATTCCTTTTCTCTTTGAAAAAGGTTTGAAAACTTCGCAAACAACTTTTTAGACCTTACTAGCTTGCGAATGTGTGTATTTAAAATCTGTTTATTATTTTCCAAGATTAAGGACTTGCAAGTTTGTATGAATTATGGTATGACCATGTCAAGAGTTGGGATGAAACGTATGTATATTACTAAAAGTGTTATGAGTAACATTTGGGTGGATGGAGAGGAGTGATATAAAAGAAAAGGGAGTCAGTGATAGTGTAGCTGTCCCAAAGGTTGGCTTTTACCTCGGTCAGAGATTAAGCATTGCCATACAACGTGGCAATGCCGCCAGCCTTTTGGGCACACTTCTAGTCGACAGCGATGCGGAGGAGTTTCTTGACGCCATATTTTACCTAGTAGTTTTTGATTTAAGTGTATTTAGACTTTTAATTAGTTAAGTGTTTTATGTATTCATTTTACCTGAAAACATTAAAGTAGATCCATTCGTGTAGCTGTTGAAAGGACAGAATGGAAGAAAAAACGTGTTACCAAGGGGTAACAAGGGGTCAAAACTCGAGACAACAGCAGGAAGATGACGATGGTGAGTTTGTATGAAATATCCTGTAACTAAAAGCTAGACACAAGTTTTGTTTGTTGAACAGGTGGCACCGCATTCCCTTCAGCAATATCTGCTGGAATACACGTGTATAAGCCACCGCCACCAATTATCCATATTGTATAAACACGGCTATTCCCTTGCTTGCTGTCTAAATTGTGAAAGAGCATTACTTCTTTCTCATTCTCATATATTGAATATATCTATATATATATAAATTAGTAGCTGTTCGTTAGTCTCGCTAAAACTCAAAAACGGCTGGACCGATTGGGCCAATTTTGGTCTTGAAATATTCGAAATAGTCATCGCTAATTAAAATGTCATTATAAAATGAATTATGGTAATGCTAGTAGATGGCGTTATCCTTACTATTACGGTACGAAGTTCACCGGGTCAACTAGTATTTAATATTTATTAGTATACTAATTAGCTGCTACTAGCGGCTTCGCCTGCTTGAAAGTAGAAAATTGTCCCAAAAGAACATACTCCTGGAATATGTGCTATTTCAAGAAATAGTCTACTAACCATGAAGGAGTAACAAATATACACACTAACACACTTTCGCCTGTTTAGTATTAATGTGATCTTTTAGTATGATACGAATTTTTTGTACATTTTTTATGTTGTTGTCCACTGCTAGCCCCTAAATCAATCTTTATATATTTATAAAAGCGAAATACCACTCACTGATTAATCACGAAATCTCAGAAACTATAACACCTACAAACTTAAAATTTGGCAGGTAGGTTCCATATAGGGTGTAGACATCCGCTAAGAACGCATTTTACGAAACTCCTCCCATAAGGGGATGCAACGGGGGTCCAAAGTTTGTATGAAAAAACATAATTTCACGCGGTCAAAGCCGGTGACAGAAGCTAATTAATATATATAAGGTGTACAATAAAGTATCCTTATAAATATATTTTTCATGTACGTGTGTTTGTCACCTAACTCCTAAACTGCTTGACCGATTTGGATAAAAGTTTGTGTGTATATTTGAATGATCTCTGAAATTCTCTCAATTTTTTTTCTGACAAAGAGTCACTTTTTTACAGGACAACGTCTGTCGGGACCGCTAGTTTATTCAATAGATAAATAAACATGTAACAAATGGCCAAGATCTACGACTAAGACTGACATAATTTGAAGCCACATACCTGATGAATTGAGTCGATCAACACCACAAGTGCATCTTTGAATTGGAAGAAGACTTCAGTGGCTCTCTGGTACCTAAACAGAAACATACGATACAGTAAGGCATTGAAACTTCAAAAAAAAAATAAGTCTTGAGCATCGAATCGGAATTGTTCGCCTATCAATTTTGTTTCGGGAGTATTTCGAGGAGTGTGCTTCGAAATGGCAGGACTTAATTCCGCCAAGCCCGTTACATGATCGGTCCACCAGACGTACGGCGATGCACCACCGGTATATGGTGGACATCCATTATACGTACAAAAGTTTTGAGAACACATTAATTGTGCGTACAGCTAAGAAGTGAAATTCCCTGAATCAGAGTCTGGGTTTCCTGATAGCTACAACCTGGAGATTTCAAAACACTAAAGTGAATACTACTAAGCAATCGAATGTCATCGTTGACCCCATCATTGCTTACCATCAGGTGATATAGTGGTCAAGTGAGATCTTATCAATATATAAAAAAACCAGCTAGCACAAACTTGGGCAACGCGAAGTCCAGGTGACTTAAATTTACCACTTACCAAAACGTATGACAAAATGAAAACTCAAACTCAACCCGTTTATAGTGCTTTTTATTGTGGTGGCCGAGTGGTAACGGCCCCAACTTATGAGTTGTAGGTCGCGGGTTCAAACCCAGCCTGGCACATTACTTTGTGTAATTTATTTTCATCACCACTGTCTCAAAACGGTGAAGCAAAACATCGTGAGGAAACCGGCATGTCCTAGAACCAAAAAATCGAAGACATGTGACATCCACCATTCCGCACTGGGCCCGCGTAGTGGATTGCGGCCCATTCCCTTTCCTAGAGAGGAGGCCTGAGTCAGTGGGAACATTATTTATTTATTTATTTATTTAATCATAGGAGAACCAACAGCTATAACAAAAGAATAACAACAGTATAAGAGACATTGAGCCAATTACAGGTTCTATTATAACGCCGATTATGCTATAGTGTGCAGTTCATATAAAATCGGTGGGATTTTTGTAATGCTTGACTCATCTGTCTTCCATCTCTGTTTGTCATAATTAGAACAAGAAAACTAGTGCTTGGCTGAGATCCCACCTGATGGTAAGCAGGGATGCGATCGTTGATGGTGAGGCGCACTAGTTTATTAAGAGCCTATTCACTCTAGCTTTCAAGACACCTAAATTATAATCGGACGGGAAGACCGCAGCAGGCAAATTGTTCCAGGTCTTCGATGTACGCGGTATAAAGGACGAGGCGAAACGCTCAGATATAATAAGGTTTACAAGTTACTTGTGGTCGTGCACGGCATCCGTGAAGGCGTAGTCGAGTGCGAGCCTCAGTGCACGCGCAGCACGCGGCGCGGCGGGCGCGGCCAGCACGCGGCGTGCTCCCCTCTCGGCACAGCGCGCCGCCACCAGCAGCGCGCACGCATCAGCTACTGTTGCTGACCGCTCCCAGCCGCTCCTGCGGTGTAGTGATCAACGCGCGTTTATATTTAACACTAGCCAACCCTGCGAACTTGGTACCGCTAAACAGTCAAAAATATAGTATCTTTCGATATAGTCAACCGATTGCAATGAAATAAAGTCTAAGTAAAACAGTCAAGTTACACACAATTTTAATGTACTTTACCCATTGACATCGATGTGGACGAATTTTTTGATGCCCTATGAGTTCTTTTTCTACCAGTTTGTACATAATATTATTTTCAGTTTAATTAAATATTTATTAAGTTATAATATTTATTACATCTTAACGTATATATAATATATTATATTATAATTTGCAAAAAAAAAAAATGTATAAAAGATATCTACGTCGATTTCGTACATTTTACATGAAGCGCGTACGACTAAAAACTTCCACAGATTTATTATACTTATGTATATATCTAGAAGCGCGGGCGTATTTTCTTCCTGCTCTAGTTAATGTTTTATTATGCGTAGAATCGCAATTTAATAAAATATGATTATTATTGTCTACACGAAATTTCATAAAAAGTCATTAAAAAATGCGATTCTACGCATATTACTTAAAACATTAACTTACTTAATACCTGCTCTAGGCAGGAAAAAACATCGATATAGGTCTGCCTTACAACCTACGCCTGCGCTTCTAGTGTTAAAAAGAGTTTTTGGATTCGGTTAAATATACCTAATTACTCGTATAAACATAATAACCATACTGTTTGTCTGGTGTTCTGTGAGAGGCAGTATACGAGGGACTCCACTGTTCCATGTTAATATGTAGTATTTTATTTAATCTTAAATTATTAATTTATAATTATGTTTTATTGAAATAATCCTATTATAATAATCAAAATCAATTATTTTCTAAAATGCCAGACAATTTTGCTGTCAACATTATGTGTTATTTCTTTTTTTTTTATAAGTTTTAAATATTCTATGTTAATCAATGTAAGTGGGTGTACCGTTTTAATTAACTATAAATAAAATAAATAAATAATCAGCCTTTTAATTTTCCCACTGCTGGGACTCAGGCCTCCTCTTTAGAAGAGGGAATGGGCCGTAATTCACAACGCGGGCCCAGTGCGAGTTGGTGGATGTCACATACAATTTTTTTATTTCTAGGACATGCCGATTTCTTCACGATGTTTTCGGTATTGAGAACAGTGGTGATGAAATAAATTACACAAAATAATGCACCAGGGGAAATTACCACTGGATCACCACTGCTATATACCTTGTATAGTGTAATAGTACCTTCTATAGTAGTATTTAAGCTAACGTGTTCTGTCAAATCAATTAATTGGTAAGTTTTTGTCAGTGCTGTGCACCTCTGTAGGTGACGAATTCACTATGCCTAAAACTGTTTTTTGTTTGTCTGTGTTTTAGTCAGCAAGTCGTTGAGGTGCATTAGGCATCTATATTATATTATACCACCATTATAAAAAAAAATATCTATAAGAGTTAATCCCTGGATATAGTGCTCCAATCAAGAAAATAAGGACAAAAAGCTGGGGGAGCAAAGTCATGGGAATAATCTTGTCATCAAGTAGCCAACACTGACTTGCCAACAGTGCTCATCTTCCAGGCCGGCATGGCGTCGTCCAGGAGCCGCACGGCCGCATGCGCGTACTCGGCGGCTGCGCGCAGTCGTGCTGACACCGACGCTAGTGCATCGCGCAGCCCGAGTGCCTTCGTGAGCGCGCTTTCTTGCGCACTGCCCGGCCGAGTAGTCGAGCCCCAGATTGAATCTAGACGTGCAAAAAGAGATGGATTATTACATTTAGAGGTAGGGGGATCCTCCGACCAGACCTGCGTTGTGTCTGATCCGGACAACGGCCCGATAGTTGATAGACAGATTTAGGTCGGTTGTATGCGTTCTAATCGAGTGAAGAAGTCTGATACCGTGATGTAGGATTTTGGATTTTAGTTCCTATGTGGCGTCATAGATGTCGCAAACAATGATAATCAATTATTTTATATTATGAACCTATTTTTATATGCTCCCGACGGAATTTCGATCACGGTGATCAATCGCAACGGAGATTAACCAAATCTACAGAGATATTATAGTGCATAACTGTGTGCGCAAACATACGAGTAGGTGTACAACAGAGAGTGCACCTTTGCTTTCATACTTTGATGGGATGGCAATTCGACACGACCGAGGAGAGATCAAGCACAGGACGTCTTAACTTGCTTTCCGAGACACAGGGGTGTTTGCTTTGGTGACACCGACTTCTGAACTCTAGGCTGTTACAGAGTAAATTCTAACAGAAAAACTCAATGACACTTATTGTTCCAACTGGGAGTCGAACCCAGGAACTCACGCTCAGCGGTCAACCACGAGGCCAACTAGACAATGTAGTGTAGTGTGGGCCTCAGGGCTGCGTCATACAAGTCAATTTAAGTTATGATGCCAGACAAATTCGGTCAGACGCGTGTCATCCAAATACAATGAAATCAAATATTTTCAAATCTTTTATTGTATGACAACCCAAGTGCCTTCGTGAGCGCGCTTTCTTCAGCACTGCTAGGTCAAGTGCCTTCGTGAGCGCGCTCTCTTTAGCACTTCTCGGTCAAGTACCTGCGTATCTTTTTCTCCTTCTTTGTCAAATCCATTCAAAGGTTGTCTGTAAAAAATCGCTTTTAGCGATAAGACCGCCCATTAGAATAGAATAGAATAGAATAGAATAATAACACCTTAAATAGTAACAAAACTTTTACACAAACTTAAATCTATGGGTACAAAGGCGGTCTTATCGCTGACAGCGATATCTACCAGAAAACCTTAGGGTGGAATGTAAAAATTTGAAATAGAAAAAGGGGGGTAGTCTGCGGTGTACTCCAAATTAATAAAGGAAATATTAGATTAAAATTATAAACTAGACTATACATAGCTAAGACGTAATATAGCTATTGTATATAAAAGACCCACCACCCGCCCATTGTGACACCCTATTAGTTTTAAGTACCTATTGTAATTTTATTTTTGTTGTAAGTAAAATAAAGAGCATATTTATGTATATGTATCTATCTAACCTAAAATTATAAAGAGGTAATATTTGATTGACTAAAAAAACTACTGGACTGATTTTCAAAATTCTTTCACCAGTAGAAAGCTACTTCATCACTGAATAACATAGGCCTGTATTTTCACGCGGGCGACGCCGCTGGCAAAAGCCAATCACCTACAAAGGTACTCACCCAACAAGTGCTGCAGCTGTGCATACAGTGAGCGCGAGCGCAAGATCTGAGCGTGCAGCACGCGGCGCTCGCGCACCAGCTCCGTGTAACGAGTACGAAGCCAGCTGAGTTCTAGGCGACGCATTTCCTGCAGACCATGTGGACTTTATTTAATAATATACTTGGCGGTTCAAGGAAGCAAATCAGAGTGGAAATCTCTCCCAGAGATTATATTGGTAACGAGCAATAAACAATTTTTTTAGGGTTCCGTATCTCAAAAGGAAAAAGACGGTACCCTTATAGAATCACTTTGTTGTCTGTCCGTCTGTCTGTCTGTCAAAACCCTTTACTTCGGGAAACAATAATCAGGTCTGAGGTGCCTTGAAGCTGTGAAAAATTCAAACTTGCAAGTTAACTGGACATCGCTGGAACCGCCCTAGTTACGGCACTGATACTCATATCTACTTATTTCTGTCCAGTGATACCCCATGACCAGACTGATGTCAGATTTTCGTCGGTTAAAGATCTACAAATGGCTGACAGGCGGGACCTAAACGATAATGTACTCAAAAACTGAGTAAGTGCGAATGGGACTCGTGCACTTAGGGTTATGTAAAAACTTACCTTTGCCAGTTCAATTCCTGAATCGAGTTAAAAACATTTTTTCCGGATCGTTTACAAATTTACAGTTTTCAGATTATTTTACTTGTGCTAAGAGGCCTTGCTTCACGCCAAATTTCAGGATTCTAGGTCCATGGGAAGTGTCAAAAAACACGTTTTTTGCAACATAAACGGTCGTATCTTTTTTTTCGTTAACTCAGAAGTTTGTTTTTTCACAGCTTCAAGGGACTGCAGACTTTAGTATATGGTTTTATGTTCACCTCAATACCTCCAAGCGTTCCCGAGATAAAGGGTCTTGACAGACAGACAGCGAGACGAGCTCCTCAAAAATAAACTATTGTGTCCTGTAATGATTTAGTTATTTATTAACTGTCAAATAAACGAACGTACCTTTCTATTAACATTTGCAATGAAATCTTCATTTTCTGATGCTAACATCGGTCGCCTGTAGAGGTCCAGACTTATGAACAGCTATAATTACACGAAAACATTAGACACTAAATAAAACTTGCAATTTAAAAAAATAGACAACTTGTTACGTTTGGTATATAGACTAAATGTTTTACATTTACATTCAAAATTGCTAATAGAATTTATCAAATCCGTTCAATAATAAATAAGTTAGAAACCTTTCAATCTGGTTGAAGGAGAAACTGTCAAGTAACAGAAAAAGGATACACATTATGAAATGTGACGTCACCGCCATTAGGTTAGTGTTCACAAATATAAAACAAGATGTTCCCAGCACGCTGCCACTCTATCTCATACCAATATTTAAAATTCTAATTACTGCATCATTTAAGAAGCAATTCTGATGCGGTTTTCTTTAGTATGATTTATTGTTTGCCATAAAATATTATACTAAAATAAACACAGGCAAATAAATACATTCATAAAAGCATAGCTAACTCACCTGATGGATGGTTTTGGCATACGTGTCTTTAGTTACTGTAGCAGTAATCTCTTCAAAGGTCTTGATTTCCTATAAAAGTTTACAAAAGGAGTAATTCATCCGGACATGTCATAATAAATCTCAGGTTTCGCCTTGATAACATCGTCCTTAATCACAAAGGCAAAACCTTCAGTTTCCCCAAAGAGGTCACCGAAACGCAGCCGAGCTACGAATGCTATTTGGTCTACATCGGGCCTGAAAAGTAGCGTCCGTGAATTTCTTTACTCTGCCATACCTCCTTGCGATCGTTAGTGTCAAGCACTCACTAAAGGTTTGAGCGAACGCATCTAGAATCAGATGCAAAACGATGAGCCGAGTATGATACTGGATTATACATTCCTTGCCCGAGCACGTTTGTTCATGCGAATCTTGACTCAAGCCAGTCAATAAAAGCAACAGGCAGTTGGGAACTCTGTTCCTAGTCAGTTTACTACGGCCGGTCAATAAAGACAAGCTGGAGATGAGGAACAAGAATTATTCCGATAGATCGGGTCTGTGGGGCTGCTACTACCCAACAGTTTGCCACAAAACTACCCTCATCATCTTCCTGCCCTTATCCCTTTCTATTTGGGGACGGTGCAACACGTTTTTTCCTTCCATTCTGTCCTGTCACTCGTCATTTTTCACACAATCCATCCAACTTTTCTTTGGTCTCCCTCTCCCTCTCCGTCCATCCACATGTAAACTCATAACTCTTTTAGTAACACGCGTTTTAACCCTCCTTTTTACATGACCATACCAAGACAAACGATTCCCTTTCAACTTTTCAGTCACTAGCCCCACTTTCAAACCTCCAAAACTACCCTGTGGATATATTATTATCATATTTGACACTGGTGGCCATAGTTTTGAGATTCCTATGGATTGAAGCGTAGATTGTGTCTAGGCCACTCTAGGCAGACAGAACTGATGTGGATGCTGTCTGCTCACGTACTTGTGCCACCGCTTTCAAGTGAGTATTTCTGGGCAAAAACCTACTTTACTGGTAAACTTCCCATTGTTAACCTTTTAAAACAGCCTCTCATTAGTCTAAGGTCCGGGGCTAGATGCGTCGAGTCAACATCGCAAAGTCAGATCCGACTGCAGATAACTACATGCAGTTGAATATATCGACTGCGCGCGGTTGCTGTGATGCAGTCCGTCTAATAGCAGCCTAACACATAAGATTGACTATGCAAGGCTACTGTCTCGGTAAATACCTGTTGTATACTCTCCAGCTCAATGGCGACCACTGCGAGCCTTGCTGCTGGATGTGTCTTCTCACTCTTGGCTATCTCATCGTCGAGCCTCGTCAGTGCCGACAACACCGTCTCAGATTTGGTTGACTTCAGCGAAGATTTGGAAGGTTCGGAGTACTGTGCGATATTTAATTGTGTTACAATTATTCATAGCAGTCCTTTATCTCTGGTCTATTGCCTTTCTTGCAGAAAATGAAAGTGTTAAAGCAGTTCAGTGTTTGCAACCGTTTTGTTTTGTAGTGCATTTTTTTCATGAGAGATCATCTAATGACTTCTCCTGCTCTGGGTAGAGCGAGTGGGAGTATCTGACTTTTATTGACTGAAACTGCACCTTGTTCCTTCAGTTACCCTTTGCCAGGGCTATGGTATCTCTTTCGAACAATCCCGCCACCTTGGCAGGCATCGGCCCTGTCGGACCCCGTCAAACCCTAAGTAGGTTATTATTTTAATAATTTTTACCTAATAATTATTTTTTACCTAATTATCTTCATCAATTTGTTTCTATTCATTGCAACCTATATTTCTAATAGCATTTTTTTATTTAACCGGAATTGATTTTGCCATAATTATTACTAGATACCTACCTACAGATAGCAGTTGTGCCGGGTCTAGGCGTCTTGTGGGGTCTATGTGAGTGTAGATGTATGTGAACACTCTTATGATACAGTAGTATTTCATAGTGTATATGTACGTCTAGAAAATAATGTAGGTATTGAAACTTAATAATATAATGTAGATATTATAATGTGTTTCAGTTTTCTTTTTAAACGCTCCCTACGCTACACCCACAAGCGCGCTTGTTTATAAAATATGGTTTGATTCATTCTGAAAGACAATAGTACATTTTGATACAAGTGCAGAAAGTTAGTCATCGCGACCGAGGCGGAATCCGCACGAGCAGTAGGCGAGTGTGTTATAGAGCCAAGGGCTGCAGTGACAAATTCGCACGTGTTTCAAACGAATTTTTTCAATACACGTACGAAGAAATGAGTAAACGGGGGTTGACCGACGACACGTGGGGATCGACGCGCGCCCAGCCTGATACGATAAATGTAATAAAATTGTGGTGGAGGAGAGCACGCGCACTTTTCTGCACTAGTACGGAAACAGTCTATTGCGTGCCTAAAAGAGGTGGGATAAGACTGGGTTTTCGAGTTTTCGAGTAAGTGTATTGAAAATTGATTTTTCAAATGGATACCCAATTTAAATGTTTGCTAGGATTGAAAAAAAACAACAGGTATTTTTTAATTTTATAAAACAAACAGTTCAAATTGTTTTAAACAAATGTTTTTTTGTGTTTTTTGTTCTTTTTTAGTTTAGGGCATCATTTCAAATTTATTTGACCTATAATGTTTCATTTCTAGATTACATATTTTCAAATATCGCCGCAGTAAAATAAATATATTCAAAAAAAGATCTATGGATAAACATTTATTTTATGTTGCGTATCTCTAATCAATACTGAACGCTTTATATTCACCCTGTATGTTCTAGCTAATGATTTTTAAATTGGGCGTCATCGGGTCTTTCCTAGCGGCTTTTTGATTGATTTGAAATTGAAATTTTGAATATTATGATGCATGTTTCAAAAATAGGTGTTATCTTGTCCCATATAAATCTTCGTAGGTATCCTTGTTTGATTGTATAAATTACTTCTCACAAAATTCACAAAAAAATATGTTTTATTTAATTAAAATATGCCCGATATTCGCATAAGGAACAGAGAAGTTTTGAGAGCACTGTGTCGTCTAGACGTGAATAAAGCTAGTGGACCAGATGGTATACCAGCAATAGTTCTCAAGGCATGTGCGCCCGAGTTGTCTCCTGTATTGACGCGCTTGTATCGCCTCTCATTTAGGACTGGTATAGTGCCCAAGTCCTGGAAGCTTGCCAACGTGCAACCCGTGCCCAAAAAGGGCAGTCGTGCCGATCCTGCCAACTATCGGCCGATTTCAATAACCTCCATACTCTGCAAGATTATGGAGCGTGTATTGAACTCGCGCCTCCTGGCATACCTGGAAGGTAACGATCTCCTCAGTGACCGACAATACCGGTTTCGCCAAAATCGGTCTACTGGGGACCTACTAGTGTATACCACTCACATGTGGGGCGAGGCCCTCGAGAAGAATGGAGAAGCGATTGCTGTCTCCTTGGACGTCTCGAAGGCCTTCGACAGGGTATGGCACGCCAGCCTTTTGAGTAAGCTTCCAGCGTACGGCATTTCCCCTGGCCTGATTAACTGGGTAAAAGACTTTCTGAGTGAACGGTCTCTCCGAGTTGTTGTCGATGGATGCTCATCAGAGCCCATGACGACTAATGCCGGAGTTCCTCAGGGGTCAGTTCTCTCTGCAACTCTTTTCCTGCTGCATATTAACGATCTGCTGATGCCCGGTATCTATGGGTATGCAGACGATAGCACAGTTGTAGAGAGGTACCTGCCAGGTCCTCGGGCCAGTAAGGAGCAAATTCGGTCCGAACGAGAGGCTATGGTAGAGCGTACGAATGTCTCACTTCAGGCAGTCTCCAAGTGGGGCGAAACCAATCTGGTAAAATTCAACGCCGCCAAAACACAAGCGTGTCTGTTCACTGCTAAGAGGAGCCCGTTCACCTTGGCTCCCGTTTTTCAGAATGTATCCCTGGAGTGCACCGACCGCCTTCAACTCTTAGGAGTTGAAATTTCCTCAGATCTCAATTTCGGGCGGTTCATTGAGTCCAAAGCCAAGGTAGCTGCTAGAAAACTAGGCGTTCTTGCAAAGGTCCGACGGTACTTCACACCGGGACAGCTTCTAATGTTATACAAAGCACAGGTCCGATCGTGTGTGGAGTACTGCAGTCACATATGGGCTGGTGCTGCAAAATGCCATCTAGCAGCTTTGGACTCAGTGGAAAGGCGTGCGAAGAGGCTAATTGGGGATCCAGATTTGGTTAAGTCCAATCTACAAAGCCTCGAGCACAGGCGCAGAGTAGCCAGCCTATCGGTATTTTACAGGTTACATTTTGGAGAGTGTGCGCGGGAACTGCATGACTTGATTCCGCCATCTCCTTTCTACCATCGGACAAGCCGACGAACGGCGAGTATCCACCCTTACGTTGTTGAAACTTCAACGGACCGGACTAAGCGTTTCGCTTCGTCGTTTATACCGCGTACATCGAAGGACTGGAACAATCTGCCTGCTGCGGTCTTTCCGTCCAACTATAATATAGGTGTCTTCAAGGCTAGAGTGAATAGGCTCTTAATAAACTAGTGCGCCTGACCATCAATGATTGCATCTCCACTTACCATCAGGTGGGATCGCAGTCAAGCACTGGTTTATATCAATTAAAAAAAAAAAAAAAAAAAAAAATATCATTAAAACTTCGAAGATATAAAATAGCAATAGCATAAATGCGGCCTATTTCTATTTTATCAATCTTGTCAAAACTTTTTGAGAGGCTTTTCCACAATCAGCTACATCCGATTATTCCGACAATAGCATGGGATCGTCAAGAAAAAATTAACTATTACTGATTTGGTTGAATACATGGATTATTTATTCAAAAATTTAGATAGGTGTATACAGGTGGACTCTATATACACTGATTTACGGAAAATAGCATTTAACGGCATTCGTAGAAATTGGTTTCGGTGGTTTTCATCTTATGTTTCAAATAGAACACAAAAAGTGGTAGTTGATGATTACCACTCTAACTTCATAACGGTTTCTTCAGGAGTACCTCAAGGCTCAATACTTGGCCCATTGTTTATTATATTTATTAATGATATTGACATGTGCTTCCTTATTTCCAATTTCCTACTTTACGCGGATGACCTTAAAATCTTCAGACCTATCAAAACTATGTTTGACTGTGAACTACTTCAACAAAACCTGAATCACTAACTATCTAAGTATTCCGAAATTTTATTGTATTAGTTTCACAAAACAATATAAATATATTCAAATATCGCTATGCGAATGCTGAAGAAGAAGAGTTTGATTCGTGCCACGCGACGTCTCGCAGCGCGCCGCTACGTACAAATCAGGCGTCGTGCCCAAATGTATGTCGGTATAATGTAGGTAGTTTATATACAATATTTTACTAACAAAATGGACCATATTGTGGTCTTTTTTACCCGACTGCAAGAAGGGTTAGGTTTTTAGCGCGTATCTTGTATGTACGAGTATGTATGTAAGTAATATTCTTTATTCCCTCATATCTTCCAAACCGCTCGACGCATTTATATAATTAAGATATCATTAGATTTGTCTTGATAACCCAAGTGTTCCTAGGTTGGTGACGAAAAAAAATCCAACATAACGACTGTGAGACGCTATACTTTAAAAATAAAAATTGATAATGCTATATGGGTATCAAATTAAATGAGGATTTAAAAATGGTATATTATGAACATATTAAAAAAATACAATAGGAAATACCTCTGTTATTTATTATGTACAAGCTGTTTTTTGCGACTTCGCTATAACATTAGCTACACCATTGGGGTGTAGAAAGTTTAGTTATAATTTTTTCAACCATTTCGAAGATACTCCCCCCTTCCGAAAATCAAGATATACTCCGACTACTGGAAGTAAGTCCCGATCCCGCAGTAATATAAAAAGTAGTTATAATGAGAACCTTAATATTATTAGCTTTATCCCAATTGGGCACGCCATAATCATGGCGGTAAGTCATCTCTCTTTCAGGAGTGGCTGGGGAGGCGTCACAGCGTCCCTATAATCCTCATGACGCAGGCCCTCACCAGACATGGTAAGCTCGGGAGGTTATTGCACCAGATTCAGGCAGAAGATACACCCCGGTGTTATCAATGTGTGGGCCGCCCGGAGGTCACGGTGGAGGTGTACCCCGCTTAGGCGGATTCAACACCGCCGTGTCCTCGTGGAGACGATCGGTGGCGGTGACCTCTCGCGCCAGACCCTGGTCCAGGCCATAGTATGGAGCGAGGGGGATAGCAGGCGGACGCCTACTTCTGCGAAGCAGTAATATGCTAGCGAAAGAGACGGCCGCACGCGTGAAGGAATGGATATATTTCCTCATGCCCCAGCCGCTGCGATCCCAACTACTAAACACGGTTGACGCGGGCTTGCGGACGATGAGCAATAGGTAGCTCGCCGCTCGGGATTCCGGCTATTGTTCGGACAGTGCCCAAGTCGTCGACAGCGCGTCATTTATCACACGCTCCTCAAAGAGATATCAATAAGAGGTAGAGGCCTAGCAAAGCCGATGACCTCTAGGGCCGCGAAAATTTTCTGAAAAGAAAACCCGTGGTCCTAGAACGCAAAGAGCAACTGAAGGACCTAGGTGTGGTTTGATTCAGTAAAAATCTGACGCCCTCTTGCTCCAATATGAAGCAAAAGAAATCATTAGATGATATCCCACCTCAAGAAAAAAAAAACTACATCCCAATGAAAGTGCCTCCAAATTTTGTTTAATCGTTAATTTTTTTAAAGAATTATCCAAACGGCTAGTTGACACTTCGCGTGACCCAAGGGCTGGCTTTTATCTCGGTCAGAGATTAAGCATTGCCATGCAACGTGGCAATGCCGCCAGTCTTTTGGGCACAGTTCCAGTCGACAGCGAATCGGAGGAATTTTTTGACGCCATATTTAGGTAGCTTAGGAGTGTGATTACCTATGTAATTTTAATTAGTTAAATGTTTTGTTTTTCTTGTTAAATCTATGTTCAAAATAAATTGATCGTAACGAAGTCTTATCCCATATTTTGAAATTCCGTTCCAGCAAGAAAATGAAAAGTAACCCAAGTTACTGCTTGTAATATTTGCTGTCCGTCACTAAATGTGCCGTCAAAATCGGACTAGCTGTTTCGGATATTAGCCAGAACAAACTGATAACCAAAAATTTCAAAATTCACAGTTTTGTTATAAACATCGAATACACTTTATTATATATTTACTGTACTAATGTTTTACTGATATTACAAACAGACAAAATTAAGATACAAAAATGCGAGGTGGACAGCTGCGTAAGTTTGTGAACTTAATAAGTGATAAATAGACACCTAACTTATAGTGAATAAATATTGATATTAGATTATAATAACTAAAAAGTATTAAATTAAAAATTAATGGTAAAAAATAAAAATCCCGACTGCAAAAAAAATAACTTTAAATAAAAACTGAATAAAAAAAAAGCAACTTCAATATATTGACTGCAACAGTCGGGACCCATTCAAAATAATCTAGGCTAAAATCATTCCATCTAATATGGGTCCCGACTGTACAATATCAATAAATAAATGCACAATGTTATGTTCCGTATTAGAATTTAATTTAATTTTGTTTTACTTTGTGTGTAAATTAATGCTATTGAATTGGTTTCTATACTACTGGACTGAACTTGTTTTTTCTTTTCAGTTATTTTTTACCAGTTGGGTTTTTTTTATTAAATTATTATTATAAAATGTAGATGTAACTTACAGCCGCAACACTAATTTTCTGCGAACTCGCCATGCACCCCATGCCCACTGTGTACACCATAACTACCAAGACTGCTTAGCAAATGTCTTCAACGGTTCTATGTACCAAACCAAATAATGGAATTAAACGGGCCAAGGTTACTACGAAATGGCCAATATTCTATGTTCTTTAGGTTTTCAAAGGGATCAGCAACAGACAATAGAGCGTTCGCGGCACGGTACCGCCAGTGATATGGGCTTTTTAAATAATTGTGTGGATGTATGAAAATTTGAAGGCGGCACTAGTGAAGGGGTTTAAAGGTGGTATTACTTTTTTTTGTTTTTTTTTTGTTATTGCTGTTCACACCTTTACTTTACATGGAAAATTATTTGGTTGCGCGGGAGGGAGTGTCGAGTGTCCGAATTCAACTGACTAAAACCCTCAGTGTTCTGTACAATCAGCAACCCTGGCATCGGCCCCGTCAATTTAATGATAACTCTTTGAGGCGCACGTGGTATATGACGCCATCCTTACTAGACGACCGGCCGTACGGCGAGCTACCCATTGCTCGCCATCCACAAGCCCGCGCCTGCGGAGGCCGGGAATCGTCCAAAAAATTGTTTGTATTCTACTTCTTCATCGTTCATTCACTGTTGAAGATCGCAAACACATACGACAAATCGACGACGTGTCTTCAAGCTATTATGCGATCTCCTGTAGTTTTAACCATAGACAGAGAATCATCGGTATTGATGGTATCCAGGGACCAATTCCACTTAATTCATTAAACCTTTTCGCTCTCCCATTGTCTTTCTATTGTGTCTCTAATTACCTACGGTATTCGAAAGCTTAAAGGGCAACCGCCTCTACTAAGTTATTATAAAAAGAGTACTCTGTGTACTAAGTAACAAGTCCATCCTGGAATCTCATGCACTCAAAGGGTACCCGCCTCAACTAAGTGTACGAAGATCGTCCCGGAACCTCATGCATATAAAGCATAACCTCATGAACTCGTCTTAACCGCTCGGTAAGTAGGTAGGTATATGATGCCTTCAACAGCCGTCCTTGCGTTCGAAAACAAAGGCTTATTAATCTACATAGATTACTTTATACGTACATGAACGTAACATTACATTAACAATTAGTCACGATCACGGTATCACCACATAACATAAACATAGCATGAGTAACACCCTATACGGAGGTCTCGCATATTTGATTCCAACTATGATAGTGGAATTGTGACTCATTCTTTTTTTTAAATTATTTATTTTCAAAAGTCGCCACAAACAAAATAGCAAATATAAAGTCAGCAATTGCACCAATACATATCATCATCTTCCTGCCCTTATCCCGTGTTATTTGGGGTCGGCGCAACACGTTTTTTTCTTCCACTCTGCCCTGTTACTCGTCATGCTATCACTAACTTCCTTTTCTTTCATATCACTCTTCACACAATCCATCCATCTTTTCTTTGGTCTCCCTCTCCATCCATCCACATGTAAACTCATAACTCTTTTAGTAACATGCGTTTCATCCCTCCTCTTCACATGACCATACCAAGATAAATATTGATTATTGATAATTGCACCAATACATATAATTCGTAAATTGGACTGACCTAGTTAGCATTTATTGCAAATCAGGTAAAAGTATACATAATACACAAGTATACGTCAGTAGTATGTTTACGATTGGCACCGACATCTATTAAATTTTTTTAACATTATATTATTAACATTTTCTAAAACATTTTTTAGTCATTTTAAGTAACATTAAATTAGTGAAATGTATGTTTAAACATTATTTATTGAAAATCGGCATCCTTTTATTCTACAACATTCAACATGGCTTCTTTCTGCATTTGGGGATGGAATAATTAAAAAAAAAAACATATTTAAGTAAGTTAAAAAACTTTCAAATCTAGTGGAAGGGGAAACTGTCAAATCGAAGCAAAAATATGCACAAACTAAAATGTGACGTTACCGCCATTAGGTTACGCGCGTACAAAAGAGGTAGAGAAATCTTACTTATACCAATATTTGAAATGTTAATTGCTGCCTCATCTGAAAGACTCACAGAGTAACATTATAATAATTATACTGTGTCACTTTGCTTCACTGTTGTGGTTTGTGCAGGTTAGCTAGTTGTGAAGTTTAGAAATTATTTCATTTTTAATACAGTCACTTTTTTTTACCATTAGAATTAGAGTTGTAACGGAACTTTGCTTCCGCTTCCGTTACTGCAGAAGTTTCGCAAGAATTCCGTATTACGTATCCGCCTCTGCCTCCGCAAAATTTATGTGGAGTTATAATGGAGTTTTATTTACGTCATATTCATAGAACAATACCGCGCGAGCAGCGACGCTCGATGACGACTCAGCCCACAGAGTACTTTTTATATATGTCGGTGAAATCAATGGTACAGAAACTTGGAAACGAATAAACGAGCTAAGTGAAAAGTGACACATGTCTCTTTGTCAGGATCCGCGCTGACGTTTGCACGAACTGAGCAGATAAAAGTGCCAACCGCAGAGGCCCGAGTCTTTTTCCTCTGTCGGCAGCCGTGCGAACAACTTCTAGTCTCGAAGACTGTCTCACGGCTCGTTGTGTGAATCGAATACCTAAAGCTTGAATCATAATAAATCAGTTGTGTGATCTGGAATAGTTTGTTCATTGCTCGATACCCAGCCATCGCGCACAAAACAGAGTCCCTGGACAGAGCTTTGATATGACAGGAAACGACCTGACGAATTCCTTAGATCCGTAGGTTAAAGTTAGTACTTACTTTGAGAAATATTATATTATTTATTAAAAACAAGTTAATTAATAGAAACTTTAATAAATTCTGAAAAATACCGAAATATCTATTGTTCAATACCTTGACAACATATAACTGCTAAACTAGATGTGATATGACAGTTCTAAAAATTGTTTCGTATTCAGAACCTCCCAATTTAGTAAAAAAAATAATCATTGATTATATTATAGGTATATAAAAGTAGTTTTTTTACTAGTGTGTATGTTTATTTAAGTGTACTATTTAAAATAAAAATTTTTGACTACTATAAACCATAAATTAATATTTTTCCACATCCAATTTCACCTCCGCCCCCGTTAACCTTCGCATCCGCAGACGCAAAACTAGTCGCCTCCGCATTTCATTCGAAATATCCCGCCAAAAATTTGGAAGCAATTTATCGGCCGTATCGGTCAGAGACGCCACATTTTTTAAATACAGCACTGAGTATTTTGAATACTGTTGGTGGATACAGTTTTTAGGCACATTTTTGTTCTTCCCACGACAAAGTGTGGGAAGAACAAAAATGTCATCAAAATAGCATAACTCACGGGAATTACCAATAGAGCTGATAGGCGTAATGATTACTAAGAATAATTTATTTGTTTCTTCATTTAAACTGACCAAATATCCAGATTCCGGGCTAGTTAGTACTTATTTAAAAATAAACTGCGAATTTTCATTTGACAAGCCGAGCTCAGTTACAATAATATTGTGCAATATTATAAATTATTACCCAAGTAATCCAAACGATTTTCATATAGAAGTACTAACCCTTCGATAAAAAAACATGTCTTATTGCACAATATTATTGACCATCTAGTGCGGACTGCGGACTGCCTGACGTGACGCAATAAAATTATAAAAAATTGTGCAATAGATACTGAGAAAAAAACGAAAATTCCCGCTCTTGATACCTTCACGTCAAGAAGGTTTTTAATATCAGTAAGCATATCGAGAATATCGTCACATACTTAAAAAATCAGTAAAACATTCTTTGAGGTAATTTCAAAGAATTTTTTCTAACTTAGATAATTGGTATTTGATACAAAAGTGGCCTTTTTATATATTTTTATATCACAGTATCATAAATATTGCACGAAAAAATCAAAATAAATGTTCAGAGTTGCAATGAAAAAACCTTCTGTCAAATTGTCAACGTCGACCTCCCCCTTCACCCTTCTTCCGAATCCGAATCATCCTTGTCATATCGTTATAGTTACTGCAATTTTGTAAATTATTAAATTATTTTAGTTTAGTTTTCGTTACTTTATAGTTATTTTTAACAAAAGCGTGTCGGTAGACAAAACAAGCAAGTGGTGAGTTAACAGTATTAATCTTATATTTTAGAAAGTGGCACATGTCGGTTGCTCGCGAATTTGATGACAAATTATCCATTTTATTAATTTCAGGTAGAGTTACACAGTTAACTCGAGACCTCAGGCTTCGGCCTGCGGTCATAACATCACCGTAACCACAAAAAAAACTCGCATAATCCGCAAAATTGTTTGCCATACTTCCTCCAGTTAAATCCAAATATTTCGCAATATATTTTGTTATCCTGTTATCATGTCTCAGTGGAACAACACATATTCTTACAACAACCAGTATCAATCTTGGAACGGCGACCCAAACGTCCAATATGTGAACCAAGCCTACTACCCCAACAGACCAGAGCAAGCTAATCAGTATGTAAGCTTTAATGAGTTTCTTTCTCAAATGCAAAACAGTGGTGCGCCTAGTGCTAGCAACTATAGTAATGTACAATATGAAAACTATCCTGCTAGGCAATATAATTACCAGAATGTACCCTCCACTACTCAAAACCCCCAGTTAGACAGTTATGCATATGCAGCAACTACTGGCAATGTGTCCAGTGGCACTGAGGCATACCCAATGAATGTTCAAAGTCAATACAACCCAGTAGCACCCAATCCTAATGCTTATACAAATGCAATGATACTCAAATCTAATCTCACTCCAACAGCTACTGAATTTGTGCCAAAAGGTTCTCTGATGACACCTTCAACTAGCACTCAGAACATTCCTGACTCTAGTGCTGTGCATGATGATAGTGAACCTAGAAACCAATATAGTAATATGAATGATTCACGAAATAACTACCACAGTGTAAATGAACCAAGAAATACCAGTGGTAGTTCATCAGACACAAACTGGAGAGAAAGATCACAGAGCTCACAGCAAAATACTGAAATAGGCCAGAAAACTGAATCATATCAGCACGGGGACGTTGATACCAGAGTAGAGCAACCTAAAAAACAAGAATCGAATGGTCGACACCGTGATAGTAGTTATCGCAATAATGAATCTAATGGGCGCCATCATGATTCAACCAACCGTAATCAGGATTCAAACAACCGTAATCAAGAATCAGATAGTAGACAATATGAATCAAGTAATCGCCAATATGACTCTAGCAGTCGGAACTATGAATCAAATAACCGTAACTATGATTCTAGTAACAAAAGAGGCCAAGGAAAAGGAAATTACAAGTCAAAGAATAAAGATGATGCTCGTACCTTCTACAATAGTGCAATTAGTAAAGACAGTCAAGATGTGAGGAATGGGAGGGGAGAAACTTCAGGACGTGGAAAGAATTGGATTGGAACACCACGGCTAAGAGCAATGGATCGAAACAGCATGGAAGATGAACAATATGCCAATACTTACTTACAAAACAGAGAAGAAAAGGTGGAAAGAGACAACAGGGACAGAGACACCGAAACCCGAGAGAGGGACACAGATAGAGGAAGAGATACCCGTGACAAGCATAGAGATAGCCGAGATACTTATGAAAGAGATTACAGGGATGTCCGTGAGACAGATAGAGATAATAGAGAATTTCGTGAGAGAGATAGAGATAATAGAGAATTTCGTGAGAGAGATAGAGGTAACCGAGACATCCGTGAGAAGGATAGAGATAGCCGTGATGTCCGTGAAAAAGGTAGGGATTACCGTGATGTCCGTGAGAGAGATAGAGATAACAGAGATATTCGAGAAAGGGATAGAGATTACCGAGACACCCGTGAAAGGGACAGAGAAAGCAGAGATGCTTCCGAGATGGATAGAGATTACCGTGATGTTCGGGATGTGGATAGAGATAGTCGAGATATTCGTGAGAGGGACAGAGGTAACCGTGATATTCGTGAGAGGGATAGGGATACCAGAGACAGGGAGAGAGCAATGAAGTCTGAGAACATACCCAGTCCTGCTCGAACTAAAACTAAATATGGCAGTGATCAAGGTTTGTACCAAGTTATATTATTTATTTAATTAATTTTAATTGAACAAGATGGATTCCCAAATGCATTTTCACTGATATAATATCCAGAGATCCTGCATGTAAAATTCTTAAAGTTGCTAAGATATATAAATAGGCAGTGTTTAACTGCCTATTTTAAGTGACTCATGAAAAAAAATATATGCACCTAAATTTAAACCTGTTGATTGTCTTGTAACCGTATTTAAAAAAAAAGAAAACATACTGTTTATCAATTCAATCTTTGACCAGTTACTTTAGGTCTGTGAATGGAATTATTCATAGCTGTAGACAGCATAACATAACACAACATTATGCCAAAAATGGAATTGTGGGTATACTACGTAGTTTCTAGATATAATTTAATTTGATACATAATAATTCATTGATGACATTAATTTATTTGGCCTTTAGTATCTATATAAATGGTGTAACAAGAATGGTGGTTTATTATTATACTGCTTCTGCCTATCGAAATGAACAACTTTCTTCAAGTAAAGTCCAATTTGTTGTCGAAAACTCGCTATTATCCCTACCACATTTAGTTACCCAATTTACCCCGCGTTTATTTAAATTTTCGTAATTGTATTGAAAAACGTCGTTCAATATATGTGGAAATTTGATAAAAAAATCACAAGGACAAACTATCTCCATATCAAAATGTATTATTCTGTACAAACTTACAAAGTTATCATCACTTGATCTAAATTAATATGGGAGGTCCACTTTTCTTAATTGTCTGTGACTTTCTTTAGGAAAGCTGATCATATCTATGGTGTGTCCATGGAAATAGGTATTACATGACCATCCATTTCACCTTGTATACTAAAGATTGTCTACAGAATAAGTAACAATAATTCTGTCTTGCCTCACTTGAATTTTATCTTTCATATGTATTCTTGTTTTAATAAATGTTACATCATTTCAGTGACCAAAGAAATGACCCAACGTGAGCGTCTTACTGAACAACTCGACAAAGGTACACTGGAATGCCTCGTGTGCTGTGACAGGGTCAAACAATTTGACCAGGTGTGGTCCTGCTGCAACTGTTACCATGTGCTGCATTTGAGGTGCATCCGGAAGTGGGCTATGAGCAGTATGGTTGGTGAGTACATACATAGGGAAAAGATGTGGGCGAAGAAACAAAAACCGATAAAAAAGCTTTATGTCCAAGTAACCACTTGGCAATAAAGTTCAAATAACTTGAACCAATTTTAAATTCCAACAACAAAAATGATACTTTTATCTTTTTGAATGATCTTCTGCCAGCGGCTTCGCTCGGGTGAAAGTAGGTTTCTCGATACGAACTTTGGACACCCGTTTCATCCCCTTAGGGGGTAAATATTGGGAAATCCTCTTTTAGTACTCGTCTACGTTATAAAAGGAAGCTTTGTGCAAAATTCCACGCCCCTAGTCCCAGTAGTTTCGGCTGTGCATTGATATGTCAGTCATTCAATTTCTTCTTTTATATATATTTATAGCGATGACATAGATTAATATCTGCTAAACAAATAACATTTATACTTCATATTCCATTCCATAATTTTAGCCAAGAGACATCCACTGTTGGACATAGGCTTCCCCATCTATACTTACTCTAATAATAATAATATAAAACTGAATTGTGGTTGAACATGCTAATGTCAGGAACTACTGGTTTGAATTATAAAAATATTTTTAAATTCAAACCAGTAGTTATTGGATTGCTCATTTATCGAGGAAAAAAATTCCGTTATCTCTCAAAATATTTCCTTTTCGAGTAGAAACTTATCACAGTTAAAATTAATGTAAAACATAAATAAATTTTAAGCCTTCTATTTTATTCGTAATCAGC
Source organism: Mythimna vitellina (assembly GCA_949316375.1). Lineage (NCBI taxonomy): Eukaryota > Metazoa > Arthropoda > Insecta > Lepidoptera > Noctuidae > Mythimna > Mythimna vitellina. Next base: position 20,641,275 of record OX438692.1, read on the forward strand.
TCGGAAACACCAGCCTTATCCTGTTAAAATTGTCAAAAATTATAAATGTGTTATTTTTAAGTCTTTAAGTCGCAGGCGGCATGTTGAATTCCGAACGAAACGAAGGTTTTAATCCCGAACGCCAGTGATGGATACACATATAATTAACTCCCTGGGATAGAGCTAATATCGAAATGTGACTGATGTGAGGAATTCAAGGGGCCCAAGCTGTCTTTGTAGACAGCTTTATCCCCGTGTTGGATACTCTTATGTCTTCCACCATCTGTGAAATAATTAGAGAAACTGAATACATAGTTGAACATAAAGTTATTATTATTTTAAGTTAATGTTCAACATGTTTTGAGATTTGAAACAAACAATATTCACTACTCTACGATTGAACTATAGTTTTAATTTTCTATAACATTCACTCCTTTTTTGTTTTTTTTTAGAGACTGGTCAGTAACCAGTTTTATTCTATTCTTTGTTAGTTTTCTTTTAAGTTAGTTCTATTTTTTGTTAGTGGCCAGTTTCATTTTTGAGTAAACTTGTTTGATACACACACTTTTAATTCACTTAATGTGTTTGTTTTTTTTTCAAATTATTTTTTTTACGTTTCAAATCCAAATTTCATTATTCCCTAGGGAACGCCCATTCTACATTAAATCTCTAATGACTTACTTTAGTTGACGGTTGTGTAACATATAAAAGGGCATTATCGAGCAGGTGGTGTAAATTTTTTTTTATTTATTTCAGAGGGCAAATGGCGCTGCCCAGCCTGCCAAAACACGAACGAAGCCATCCCCACTGAATACCGCTGCATGTGCGGGGCGATGCGCGCGCCTGAGTACCAGCGCGGCTCCACGGGTGCTCATACCTGTGGCCGCGCCTGTCGCCGCCCGAGGGCCTGCCCGCATCCCTGCACGTTATTGTGTCATCCTGGACCCTGCCCGCCTTGTCAGGCTACTGTTGTCAAGTACGTATGATGTAATTATGGCAGTTTCAGCGGCGCGCAGCTGTCATAATGGACCGTGCCTGCTGAGCCCAGCTATACTACTATCAAATCCGTATAATGGAGTTTGTTACGGTGTGCGGTTCGACAATAATCATAATAGAAGGGGTTTAAAACGTGGCCGTGGAACGCAAATGGCAACTAAAAGAACATGGCAGGTTTTAATCAGTGAAAGTCTGACACGCCTCGCTTCACCCCAAAAGAGAAAAGTTACTTGATGATTTTCCACTTCAATAAAGGCATACTTTACCACAACATACATTGCTAATAATCCTTTTGTTATTTGTCTACATCCCACCTCATGCTAATTGATCTAATTATTTTCAAAATATCAATTGAGGCTATGAACAGACTGTAAATGAAAAATGGATTTTAACCCTACTAAGTATTAAATTCTTAAGATTTATACTATCATTCACAACTCAATAAACTTAGTGCTCAGCCAGACTGGCAGCGCCTTGCGCGTGTCCGCAGTCGAGCCATCATAACAATGCACACGGTTAGCTCGAACTAGTTAGAGATGCCCGCTCCCGCGAAGTTGCCGCCCGCCGCCCGCACACTCAATGCGGCCACGCGCTATGAACGAGCTATGGCGTGAGATGCCCGCGCGCGTCCCGCGTCGAGCAACCCGCGCCGCTTCCCGCGCTCACTTGCCCGCTATGGGCATTCTAAAGAAGCTACTATATTTGAATTTTCCGAGCCGCACCTGCCCTACGCCCGCGTTTGTAGTCTGGCTGAACACTTATCATTAGCTTTGAACTACCTTACCATGACGTGTTAAAATCGAACGAGAAAGAGGGATGAAGCTACACACCCATATATCTCCATCCCTCTAACAGTTTAGGTTAGGTGTATCCTTATATCTTATATCTTTGCAGGCATTGTGGTTGCGGTGCAGAAACCCGCTCGATTCTCTGCAGCAGCAAGCTGCCGCAAGTCTGTGGCCGCGTCTGCGGACGTACGCTATTGTGTGGCGTGCATAACTGTGCCAAGGACTGCCACGAAGGTCCCTGTGATATTTGTGCTGAGACTGTTGAACAAGGTAGGGAGAGACTCCATTTTATTTATTAATTAGAACATGGAATACTTGCAGATAAAACCACCAGGCGTACGGCAACGCGCCACCGGTACATGGTGGACATTCCACCTATACGCATACAAAACGTTTTGGGAACACATTCATTGTTCGTACAGCTAAGGAGTGGAATTCCTTGCCGGAATGTGTGTTTCCTGATAGTTACAACCCGGAAACCTTTAAGTCAAGAGTGAATAGGTTACATCTAGGTAAGCGCGTTCCATCGTCGACCGCATCGTCGCTTTCCATCAGGGGAGATGGCGGTCAAGCGCGAACCTATCAAGATTTAAAAAAAATAAAACAAACTGAACAAATAAAAGTTTTAATAACTTAAAGCCAATTAAGTTCTGCGTGTAAAGTAGGTTTAAAATATGTGTGTTTTTTTAATGGTAAACATTTATTGGCGCGCCTTAGCAGTAAAACCGATCCAAATGCCGTGACTGCAAAAGCGCACAAAATGAAGTCGAGAGCGATGGCGTAGTGGGGGTAACTACGCCATCGCTTTCGACTTCCTTTTGTGTGCGTATGTAACATGGATTTTTCCCATCTGTCGAGTGTGCCTTGACGGCCAACGTTTTTATTATTTCAAGTAATTGTGTGTAGATTTATAATTTCAGAAGAAAGTCCACTGTTTCAGGATTGAAAATGTATAATTTGTCTGCTAACCTTTCATTCGAATTTCTTTCATAAAACCATACCTATGTCAAAAATTCTTCTAATTTGCAGCATCTTAGATTTGGACTTTAATTTTTCGGCATCAGTAACCTCTAAAAATTGACACAAAAATGAAATTTCCCAGTAATTTAAGTCTGATTTGAAGAACAATGCATAGATTTTGAATTCATGATTGATCTTCGTTCTACATCCTGTATTTCTATATTCAGTATGCCACTGCCCCGCCGCCAAGTCGCGCTCAGTGACTTGCACGGCCGAGACGGGCACGTGCACCAGCTGGTCATGTGGCGACACGTGCGGCCGCGTGCTGGCGTGCGGCGCGCACGTCTGTCGCGCGCACTGCCACGCGCCGCCCTGCCAGCCCTGCCAGCTGCTGCCACAGTATGTGCAAAGCTGTCCTTGTGGAAACACGCGGTGAGTACTACTCTAAAGCCCTAAATACACAAGGCTATAACTTGCACTAAAGTATTCAAGTACCTTGTATGCCATTTTGCCATACAAGGTTTGATTGGTGTATCTCACTATGGTATGCAAGTTACTTGCATACTTTTGTGCAAGTAACAGGCATATGTATTACGGCACACGTTTAAACTACCGCTATAGAGTTCTACATATATAGAATAGTTATTCTAGGCGTTTTTCATACGGTTTTGTGTCCGATATCTCATATCGCAGCGTTGTACCTACATTTCTATCAAGAGACCCATTAAGACCGTGACATGACTTGAAGTGCGGTCACACTGCATAGACAAGATTTATTGCAAAAGATGAAGGATTTTATTGATTTACTCAAAAACATTGCATTAAGATTCGATCCATTATTTTATGGACATACTTACGTAGGCTGGTAATACGGAAAAAAATAAAATGGCAAAATTAAGAATAGCTCAAAATTAACTTTAGTTTTTTTAAGTTATTGATGTCGGGCAACTAATAGGTTTTTTTTTTAACAAATTTCACAATCAACACGACTCTCACAATGTTCTTGGTTTATAGCTACTATACAACATTATTTTACCAATTTCCTTCAGGTTGGCGAAAGATTCGCGTAAGGCGTGCACAGATCCGATCCCTTTGTGCGGCAACATCTGTGCCAAACCGCTGCAGTGCGGCCCCGCCGGAGACAAACACTTCTGCAAACTTAATTGTCATGAAGGTAAGATTATAGTCGTTATGTGTATGCCCATCTGATGTTGTCAAACCCTGATTTTGTTGTACATTGTTTCATGTTATATTATTGTTGTTCTGTAGCCTATTCACGTTAAGCAAATTGTGACATCACCGTCGTCACTCAGCTAAGCCACGCCTCTTGACCAATGAGATCTTAGTGAAATTAGGAACCCGTGTTCTCATTGACTAGTTGAAGTAACAATGAATACCTCAACTCAACATTCAAACTTAAATGTAGAAAAGCGGTTGTATGACACAATAGCAACAATAGATTTTTTTTAAATGCCTTGGCCATGTGGTTAGTGAAGAAAATAACACGTAGGATTTAGACAGTGTTATGAAACTCGCGGAAAATTCTTTTTTTATTGTAAATGTTAATGAAAATTTTGACGATTCTGATTAAATTATAAAATAACTACTTTTGGAGGTATGCGGAACAGAGTGTAAAGTCCCGCAAACCTCCGTTGAAAAGGGAGGATCCTCCGACCAGACGGGTGTTATGTCTGGTGGGCTGCAACTGCCCGATAGATGATTTCGGGCTGTTCTATATGTTCTAATCGCGCGGAGAACTTTGATTGCGCGATTCAGGATTAGTTCTTATGTGACGCGATAGATGTCGCTACATCACTCCCCTCCGGAGATCGGAGATCGATGGTTCTTGATGCTTCTTGATGCGTGCCAAGCCTGTGGTAAGTTGGTTCCAGTGGGTCGGAACCGAATGCCGCATAGTTCTCGGTGAGTCGGAACTGTCTGCGGTGATGCCCCAGTGAGTCGGGGTGGTGCTATCCCAGTGAGTCGGGATGATGCCCCAGTGAGTCGGGGTGATGATGTCCCAGTGAGTCGGGATGATGCTGCAGGCTCCAGTGAGTCGGAGTAGTGCTGCTGGCTCCAGTGAGTCGGAGCGGTGCTGTGCGACGTAGTGGCTTGACTGCTTGCGTCGACCAGGAGAGGTTCTTCATTGCTCTTCATGTGACTGGCCGAAGGTGCAGTGTGCTTCGCCAAGGTCGCTGATGAGGCTGAGGGTGATGACCAGGTATGACCAGGTAGGCATGCTGGTGGTCAGGATACCCTTTATAGCCGTGGGTGCTGGCTGTATGGCTCGCTGCTCGAAAGCTTGAGGACGTGATGATGACGTCACGAAGTAGTAGCTGCACGAAGGCTGCGCTGACGTTCTTTGTCGAGGGTCACCAGTTTGGAGGTAGGCGGAACAGAGAGTAAAGTCCCGCAAACCTCCGTTGAAAAGGGAGGATCCTCCGACCAGACGGGTGTTATGTCTGGTGGGCTGCAACTGCCCGATAGATGATTTCGGGCTGTTCTATATGTTCTAATCGCGCGGAGAACTTTGATTGCGCGATTCAGGATTAGTTCTTATGTGACGCGATAGATGTCGCTACATACTTAACCCCTCGTGCCGGGGGTATTATTATTACATAATTGCGCGTTTTTACGTAAAACAACCAAAAAAAAAACTTTTTTAGATCTCTGGAAAATGTAATTGAATTTTGTGAGTTACGTCTATACAAAGTTATTTCGGTTTAAGAAGTGTGAAACGTCAAACATTATTGCTTAGATTTGTTAGCCTTTAATATGGGACAAGGGCAGAAATATAAATATATAATATAATAGACGATAATATAATTTTAATGTTCAGGTCCGTGTCCAGAATGTCCTGATAAAACAGTTCTCCAGTGCCGCTGCGGCCACTCTAGCCGCGAAGTGCCCTGCGCCGACCTGCCCGAGATGTACAACAATGTACTGTGCCAAAAGAAGTGCAATAAGGTAACTATAACCTGTGCTTGCAATTTAAATTGTTGTACTTATTTATAAACTACGTAACTGACCATATAAACATATATGTGTCGCATATAACCTTTAAGACAAATACCGCGTTATAAATGAGCCAAAATTGAGAAATGTATACTTTTGTCTGCAGGTTTTGACACCAGATTTCTAGTTCCTGGCACTTTTTTTATACAAACTTGCCGTACGATTATGTTCTGACTATTATGGTGACTCCATCTGTCATAGTGGCTACATGTGCTCTTTGTAGCGTCGTTACAGCTCAAATTGTAATGATCCAACTTCTGAGACGCACCCCTCTCTGAAGGAAGGAGAATTCCGTAATCAGAAGAAAACCTAACTCGCATTGGGCCCGTGTGTTGGGGCCCAGCCCTCTTGGACTTGCCGGTTTTACCGTAAGACTTCCTTTCAGCTTATTTGTTTATTTCCTAGAAACTGTCGTGCGGTCGTCACCGCTGCCGCACGGTGTGCTGCGCGGCCACGTCGCACCGCTGCGCCGTGGTGTGCGGCCGCACGCTGTCCTGCCAGACGCACCGCTGCGAGGAGTTCTGTCACACCGGCCACTGCGCGCCCTGCCCGCGCGTCAGTGAGTACACAACTTATTTATTACGAAATTGACTACATTTACACACTAGGGTGTGTCAATGTAGTCAAAACGCGGTGTTCTATGTTGATTATTTACCACCATTTATATACAATAAGTCACCGCACCGCTAGGGATCGTACAAAAATATCAAACAAACTGATCGCGACCGCTTCGCTTCACTTGTCGCTGCACTGCACCCACGTGCGATTGGTAGAGTATATGCTGCCACAGCAATAGAGTAGAATTTCTTGGTTCCGTTCGCTCGGCATCGCTTCACGGCCGCGTTGAATTGCCTACCAAAGACACCGCGTAATACTTTACACGCCCATGACGAAAATTCTGAGTGCTACCTGGGAAATGGAGGAAATGTTAAGTGTCGTTAAAATAAGTAACACAACGCATGGAAGCTCTTACAACAGATTCTAACAAAGTCTTTATGTCCCAGGTTTCGACGAGCTAACCTGTGAATGTGGAGCTGAAGTGATCCTGCCTCCCGTCCGCTGTGGAGCCCGGCCTCCTGCCTGTAGCGCGCCCTGCATCAGACAACGACCCTGCAAGCACCCCCCGCACCACTCCTGTCACTCTGGAGACTGTCCGCCCTGTGTAGTGCTGACTACGAAGCGTTGTCATGGTGACCACGAGGTAAGTTTTCCTGTCACCCGACCCTTTGGCAAAGAAAAATATCTGTACACCTCATATCCCCAAAAATAGATCTGGCCATCGATGTGATAATAGACAAAAAAAATTGGTGTGGCACTCCACAAAAATTACAGGAAACATTCCATGGACACTAGATATGTTCTCGAAACTAGACAGAACTTGGATAATCAGAAATTAAACACAAAAAAAATATTTTAATACAATTAAAATTCTATTTATCAGGAGCGGAAAACAATACCATGCTCTCAAGAGGAGTTCTCGTGCGGTCTTCCGTGCGGGAAGCCGCTGCCTTGCGGCAAACACACCTGTATCAAGACCTGTCACAAGGGGCCTTGTGACACTGGCAAGTGAGTACTGAAGAACTATATACATGTTCGATAAATGTTTACCTTGCCTCTTCATCATACTAAATCATCCATTACCCAAAAAACCAAACATGTTGATCAAATTTCTTCTCAAATACTTTTAGCACGATGTAGGACCACTAAAATGGTCGATATCGACGAATTTTATGAATTAGCTACATTCCAAATTTAAATTTCGAAAGAAAAAATATATACTTTTTTAAGTATAACAAAATTCGCGAGGTTTTTTTTATTCGGTAAATAAAAAAAACCTCGCGTCAATCCGTCGTCACGTATCAGTGCAAAATTTCTTGCTGTAATGCTGAATTTTAATTGCTACATTTATATTTGTTAAGTAGTAAAGTGAGCGATGAAGCTGCCTATTATGTGATTAAGTTTTCTGAGAAATGTTCAAATCGGGGGTAGGTTTAGGTGAAGTTACGAGATCATATTTATTTCTCTCGCAATTACGTATTTATAAGGTAAATGCGAGTGTAAGTGCGAGACCGAGTACCGAGTAACGATTGTACACGCTTCAATGTTTCACATTTCATTCACTTCTTCCAAAGCCAGGCATAATATTTTAAAAGGCGGTTTTATTTTATTTGATTCGTTTGTTATTTTGTAAGATTTAGATGTTAGATGTCATTTATTCTCATTTAAAAGCTGGTCTTATTTACTTCTTTTGCTCTCACGTCTCTGATTGCAATGGTGTTTCCAGTTGGTAGTTGGTAGATCAATTGCTCACTATTATTTCTATCCCTATGTATTTTTAGGTTTATGAAGGTATATCTACAGCCTCCTGCGTTTTAGATAAACGCATTTAGGTAATGGTAAACTACAGTACGCTACCTGCTACGATCCTTACATATCCAATCCTATAGCCTATTCCCGATAAGAAACTAGTGACGTCATCGTTGTCAATCGGTTAATCCACGCTTTTATTTGCTTTTATTTTATAATGGTTTCATTTTTACCTCAGAATACGCCTTTACTTTGCAGTAGCATCGATGACGTCACTGTTTTCTTATCGCGAATAGGGTTAAAAAAATAAATATCGTATTTTCTTCGTTCTCTAGATGCACCCAACCGTGCATGGAGAAGAGGCCGTCATGTGGGCACCCGTGCGCGGCGGCGTGCCACGTGGGCGCGGCGGGCGCGGGCGCGGCGTGCCCCAGCAGCGCCGCGTGCCGCCGCAGCGTGCGCGCCACGTGCCCGTGCGGCCGGCGCCACGCCGACCGGCCTTGCTGCGACAATGCCAGGGACTATGCTAAGTGAGTACCGACACTATTACCCATTTATTTATTTACAAGCACTTGTACAACGTTACGGAGAATGTCCAAGGCGTTGTACAATAGAAACTTACTAACAAAAAAATACATTTAATAAAACAATAACAACTTAATAACAAAACCATATATGTTGAAGAAAATAAAAAAAACTAAGATATAATTTAGAAATAAAAAGAAAACTCCCAGCAAACAAGTCACACTCCGGTGTTAGAGTCAGAAGAGCATTGAGCTCAGAAAGCGCACGAACGTACGTTGACTTAGCTCGTGACACTGTCTGCGATACAAGATCAGCTAACAATCGGTGTGTTCGCGGCCTAAGGTGTTGTTTAGATACGAGAGGAACAAACAACCTTTCCAGTTGAGCAACTAGTTCAGGGCAATCAGATTCACCCAAAAGAACTCGACAAGCGAAGATAAGCAAAAAGTAATTGCGCCTTACTTCTAGAGAGTTAAATTTCAGCATTCCATGCAAAAAATTTGTCGGATATAAAGTGGTGGCGTGCCACGTGGGCGCGGGCGCGGCGTACCCCAACAACGAGGCGTGCCGTTTGTAACAACTTGACCAATTTTTAAGAAAAACTGTGTATTTTTGGTAGATCTGAGAATAGGTCGTTAGATATATTTTAGCCACCTACCACATCCCTCATTTTTTTCATTGATAGTTTATATGGCAGAACAACTTAGCTAGTATTTTATATAAAAATAAAAAATATTTCTTAAAAACAACCTCTCTTGCAGTCGGGTAAAAAGCACATGAATAAATAGTAGCCCAGTCGTGGGAACAGGGTAACAGGGGTCATAATTAAGATATCGTTAGATTCATCTTGATAACCCAAGTGTTAGATACGTGACGTTAAAAAAAAAACAACCAACATACGACTGTAAGACGCTATACTTTAGAGTAAAAAATGTTTTTTTTTTTTTATTACTACAATATGGATATCGAAATTAAAGGTGCTGCATGAGGAATAAATTGTCGCTAAAAATTGATCATAAAATCCTCCCAGATAGGTCAAAAGTGGCTGAAACGTTAGAAAACTTTTTCACTAACATCCCAATAGAAGTTACGAAATCTCTCCCTTCTTCATCTTTGTTAGGTGAATCTTTAAAAAAAAAACATTTCTTTGAATTTAAACGTATCTCTGTTGGTACAGTTATAAAAACAGTCAAATGTCTTAACATAAAAACACAGAAGACTCCTGGGACATGCGAGCAATACAAGTAAATCAGCCCAGCTTGATGTGAAAATAATACCTTACCACACACCTCACCACACCACACTCATCTATATCATAGAACACACAACAAATGAATTAAATAAAACTAATTTTTAAAATTCGCGCGCCTACGCGGTTATGCTAAGTTGCCATTTCATGTTTAGTGCGAAATTAACATTTATTCATAAGATACGATATCATAGGTATATGAAATTCGTTATGCAATGTTGCCGCTCTGAGCGCAATCTCTCCGATTTCACTCTAACACTTAACAAAAAAAAAGAGATGAACACTAGTTTGTTGCTGCCTCTTTTTGTTGCAGTGGCTTTATATTTGGCTTGATCTGCCATCTCACTTTTCTCTATAAAAACATAAAAATGTGAGCCAGTGTGAGTAAAATTTGATACTGTGTGTAAGTACTCATGAAACGTTTTTCTATTAAAATCATATTAAAATAGTCCAGGATTGTAATTTTGAATCAATGCATTTTATAACAAGCGACTTTTACTACGCTAACTACGAGGCGCCCTCTATGACGCGTAAAACAGTTCCGCAAACTACGAATAACTTCAATTTTTTTTTTGTTTTCTCTCTTTTAAAGTTAAAATTTTATGATTAGTTATTGCTGTAACTTACTAGGTTTTAAAGTTTATTGACTTTGAAATGAATTCAAAAACATAACTTGCGGTTGTGGTGTATGTGTGGAATGGCTAATTAGCCAGGTAAAGAGTTTAAGTTTTAAAGATAAATATGATCTCACAACTTCACAAATATTCTAATCAGGCATTTCCAGAAGAAGGCCAATTACAAGTTCACACTTATATGAACTTATAAATAAAATTAACAAAACTGCACAACAGCGTGAGCGTTAAACAGAAATATCAGAAGAAAAGAAACAAAAGTATGATACATTACAAAACAAAATTAAGCTTCAAAGAAAAAGTTACTTAACATGTTTTTAAGTTTATTATTTAAACAAGACATTAACTGTAACCTTTTTTTTTTTTTCAATATTTACCTAATACTAAATGTGTTACCGCATACCTAATTATAAAAACCGATACTTTATAATAAATCACGTAAAATTGTGAAAACTTTTTTCAACAAGACTGATGCAATATAAATTATACACTTTGGATGTAATGAATTGTTTTTGAAATTCATAATATATCGGGAAGATTTATTACAAACTGTGTTTACAATTTTTAAAATACATATTTTTACAGCAATAATGATTATTTCCTATATTATTTTGGATATGCAAGGGCACATTGATCAGTAAAGTTGTAAGTGTTCTATTCGGCTTCGTCGTCGTGACGCATATCTATATTCATAACTTTTCTCAACAGGATGATGAGCGCTCTAGCCGCCACCAAGATGTCAGAAGGTGGTTCAGTAGACCTATCCGAGGTACAGCGCCCCGGCAGTATGCTCAAAACGTAAGTTTTTCTCAATATGCCAATCCTCCCAGCGGCTTCACCCGCCTAAAAGTAGGTTTCCCCATTCAAACTTTGGACCCATGTTTTCCCCTTTAGGGTGTGAATTTTGGAAAATCCTCTCTTAGTGCTCGCCTAAAGGTTGCTGACATAGCACGAAGAATCGCCAAACTTAAGTGGCAATGGGAGGGCATACTGCGATCGCGCGATCCACATGACGACCTAAACTAAACCGTTAAAGGGATAGAGTAGGGAGTAAGCTCCATCCATCCTTTTTACTCGCACGTTTGACATTTTAACACGTCATGGTGAGGCCTGGTCCTAGATGGAACTGGAATTCAACTTATTTATTTTTTTAAGTTTGCTCTACGCTATAGTCCTTTCTCGTTAAGAAAATAGTGACACATCAGTGCAACTATAAAGTAAAGGCGATACCATCATACTGGGGTAAAAATTAAACCATTAATATTAAAGTAAGATCACACAGTATGTTCAAATATTAATATTAAGTAATTAAAATATCATCTTAAAATTTATTTTATTAGAATTTTCACTTTAATTTTTACGAATAGGAGAAATTGATTTTTGAAGCTGACGAATGATGCGTCCATACTGTCTGAAGTTTTTACATCAACACTGTTTCCTAATTTACTATGATCTATTTATTTGGTTACAGCTAAGCTGAGTGACAACGATGAGTCACTATTTTCTTAACGCTAACAAACTATAGTAATTACTTCTACCGTAGGCGTAGGCCACACAAATATTTGTTCTCTGTGGGAATAAAACCCGCGTTATGTAGCGCAACAACCAATTGCTCAACCACTATATCAACCGTGTCGTTAAATTTAGTGCATTATTTATCAATTCAGTGTTGTTTGTTTTAAAATCCATAACACATGACTTACTAATTCTGCTAGCTTCCTTTTCACCTATAATTTGCCAATGTCAGACAGTTCCATAAATATGTACAAGATTTTAATCATGTTTTGTAGCCTGGAATGCGATGATGAGTGCCGCGTAGAAGCACGCACGCGGCAGCTGGCACTAGCGCTGCAGATCCGCAACCCCGACGTGTCGGCCAAGCTGGCGCCGCGCTACAGCGACCACGTGCGCTCCACGGCCGCGCGCGAGCCCGCCTTCGCGCACCAGATACACGACAAGCTCACCGAGCTCGTGCAGCTTGCTAAGAAGGTTCCTAATCTGCTACTGGCTTCACACACGTAAAATTAAAAAAATGTCCCAAGGCAACATACTCCCGAGATGAAAAGTATCCTATGTGCTATATCAGAACATAGTCATACGTAATAATAATAATAAATAAACCATCCTTTTCTTGAGGTCAGAAATCGTCAAATGATTTCTGAGTAGAGCGAAAGAAAGCGTGTCAAACTTTTAGTGATTAAACTCCACCTGTGTCCTTCAGTCGCCCGGTCACTCTTTAAATATAGCATCTTAATATCTTTTTCTTTACAGTCTAAACAGAAGACCCGTGCGCACTCGTTTCCATCAATGAACTGGCAGAAACGTCAGTTCATACACGAGCTGTGCGAACACTTCGGCTGCGAGAGCGTCGCTTATGACGCCGAACCCAACAGGAACGTTGTAGCCACCGCTGACAGAGAAAAGGTGAATATTTCGATGCCTCCTACGTATAAGGTCGTAAGACAAAAGATACATTTTTGAAAAGAGCCATTTTTGTAATTATTTTATAGTCATTTGTGAAACACTTTTAACTAATGTTTTTGCACTATTTAATCAAAAATCAGTTTAAGATCACAGTACCAGACGCTGTGTTTATTTTATTTTTATAATACAATTTTACTCAAGGAATATGGTTATGACTTTATCTGTATCGATGTTTAAAATTTAATTCTGAAATTTTTTATTCAATTTCGGTCAATCTCTTTTAATCCATTATTTGATTTTGATAAATGATGTGCCATTAGGGTAGTTAACTTTTATTTGTTTCAAAAACTAATTCCATCTATCGTAATCAAACATAACTTCATTTGAACATCCATAGTGGGCACGTCAGTCTGGCTTAGCACTAAAGTCGCACGTTGCGTTACTTTTATGCTGCGTAGACACTGTTAATCTGTCGACTTTTTGCGCCTTACAACAGTCTACCAACCGAATAGATTAACAAGTAAATGTTGTTTTTTTTTTTATAAAATTTAACCCCGTTAAGTTTGGGTTGCTGCATACAGAAATGGTTATGAACGGTAACAGTTCCTCATATAAGTGACGGCCCATCTCCCACAGTCGTGGCTGCCGGCGATGAGCGTGCTGGAGGTGCTGGCGCGCGAGGCGGGCAAGCGGCGCGTGCCCGGGCCCGTGCTGCGCGCGCCGCCGCACGCGCTGGGCGGCGCCACGCTCATCAACAGCAACAACGTGCAGCCTGGCGCCAGCTCCAACAACAAGTACGTACACTCGAACACCATGTTCAAATTCGTGTATACGCAGTTACTTTCCAGAATACGTATAGTCAGCATTACAAATCCTATACTACGAAAGACTGTTGCAATGTAATTTAATTATAATACGTCATTATCGACATTATCGTAATCTTTACCTACCGCGACTGCAACTGTAAAATAAATTAGATCTTCACCTTTGAGGTTAACGTTTTATAAAACGGGTCAATTTGAAATGTCATAACTTCGAATTGACTTAGAATTTTAAGTTTAAATTAAACTTTATCGTAGACTTTTCAGTTCAATTGTTCAGTTTCAAACAAATAATGGTAAAAAAATTATATATTTGCCATGTGTATATTTGTGAGGCACGCAACTATATTTTTTGCTACTGATTGTTTTTATATATATATATTTTTTAGTGTTTAGTGTTATCTGATATTATTTTTGTGCCTTGTGCTGTACCAAATAAATTATTTTTCTTGCTTTCTTTCTATATTGGATTGTGACGTAGTTTTTCTTATGAAGATAACTATAGTCTATTCACGTTAAGAAAATAGTGATTCATCAGTGCAATTACAGAGTAAGAGGCGTATTCATACCGGGGTTAAAATTTGACCATTCATATTAAAGTACATTTTTCACTACACAGGTTTTTTTTCTAATGATATAAACTAGCACATGACTGTGATCCCACCTAATGGTAAGCAGTGATAAATCGTTGATGGTGAATCGCACTACTTTCTTAAGAGCCTATTCATTCTAGCCTTGACGACAACTATAATCGGCTGGGAAGATCGCAGTCAAATTGTTCCAGTCCTTCGATCGCCCTACACGACCCTACGCCTGTGCTCAAGGCTTTGTACATTGGATTTAACCAAATTTGTATCAACTTGCCGCCGAGTCCAAAGCTGCTGAATGGCAATTTGTAGATCTTAATAATTCTGATTATCAAATATTAATACTAAATAAGTAATATTAAAATTTCATCTGAATCTTCACTATTATTTTAAATTGTCAAAAGACGCTTCCGTAATGTCTGAATAGCTTCAAATGGTTAATGTGACGCACACACACACATGATGTACAGGGATTTCTATTTTACTACGATCTAATTGGTCAAGAGGAGTGGCTAAAGCGACTGACAACGACGAGTCACTATTTTCTTAACAAGAATACACTATAGTCCGCTATCTTCAGGGGTCCGCCATATTGAATTTAAAATGACGACACTGCATGCATGCGTTGCTAACGCATGCATTGTCATCCAAGTTGAACATGTCTGCAATTCAGCTCAATCGGCTAGGGGTAATTATTTTAAGATTAATTTGCAATTTTACCTAAATTAACATAAAAATATTGCAAGTTAAATAAAAAGCTTGTAGAAATGGCGACTTCATTGGTAAAGACCTAATACTTACTGTATGTTTGTCACAATATCCTCATCGAAAAGTCTCCACTATCAATCTGCATCTAAAGACAATCACTAACACTCACCTACTATATTTTACCCTTAATTCTTCCACAGATCCGGTTGGGCAACGCTGACCTCAACGAACGCCTGGGCCGCCCGCAGCCAGCCCAAGCCCGCACAGCCGCAACAGCAACCAGCGGCCGAGAAAATCGACTATTTCGACAACCCGCCCGACAACTAGGCGACTAGCTCAAATTGTAGCGTAGGTGCGTACACTCAGTGCATATATTATATATATTACGTGGTAACCGTTATTTATACTTAGATTTATTCTGGCCTGATACCATTTTTTTTCTTTTTGTAGAGGATGTAAGCTTGCGTATGCGCAAGGGAATAAGAGAATTGATAAAAAAAACCTTCACCAGGTGGTTGTGTTGCAACAAATGAAATTTATTAAAGGTTGCACGAGTTAAACTGTATTTCGATGTAGTGATGTTTGATTGGTTTGGAGAATTTACATTTTATTTTGATTATTGTCAATTAAATTGTACCATCAATTTGAAAAAAATTATCACTAAAAATACATTCGGGATCAGCAATAAAAATTTGGAAACAATACTAATTACTGTGTACAAGGTCCTTGTTTGTTGAACTCCCAAGTATGTATTTTAAAAATTTATGCCTGAATAGTTTTTTTTTTATTTCTTTTTAATGCACTGAGTGTACATCAACAGACAATAGAGTCAATTTTATAATTGTTTACTATTCTTATTGTAACGTATTATACACTAAATCAAAATATCAATAGTTAATGTATAGAATTTTCTAATGGAGGGGCAACCTATATTCGGCGTATTGTATGGATTTATTGCACGGCGGAAGAAAGTCTGCTTTTTGCATAATAAAATTAAAAATAAATTAATAATCTCAAAATCGTAATAACTCCTTTATACAGTGGCGAAAAAACGGACTGGCGAAATCTTGATTGTATTGAATAAAAACTGCATGTGAATTATTACAAAAAACTTATATTTTGTGTGAAAAAAATGATCACATTGTACGCCATGACATAGCTCAAAGCTCGAAGCGGAAAGTGTTGCCAGGTCTGAAATTTTGTGACGTGTCGTTAAAAGTTAAATTAATACTTTATGGTTAAAGTCACATCACCATAGGCAAATATATGGTCATGGATTGCACAATGTTACAAAGTTCACTATAGTTTCTAATCTAACTAAATCAACTGACTTTTAATAGGACCAGGGTGTGCCAATGTATAAAGGAACTCTAAAAAAAATCTAGCACAAATGTGAAGCACCTAATATTATAACTAGCCCCTTTACCCATCATAACTTAGCGCGCTTTATTAAATAGATATTTTTGTAAATCATTTTAGTGAATTGATACACGCAGACTGCGTACAATAGTGCACGCCTTATATTTTACAGTCACACGAAACATGAATGTTTAGAAAATAGTAATCGTATTGATTTGTTGTATAACAGCCCCCCTAGCCAAGTTACAATCGTTTCGTTCGCGCCGAACGCCTCAAGTAGGCCACGCCTCCGATTCCTTTGTTCTGACCACGTGACTGAGCGTTGAGATGACGTCAGAACAAAGGAATCGGAGGCGTGGCCTACTCGAGGCGTTCGGGGCGAACGATACGATTGTAACTTAGCTAGGGGAGCAGAACTATCTTTTACCCGACTATGGTGACACTGTTTTTTTTTATACGATAATAATACTATGTAGAAGTTACATGAAAAACTTAGTAAAATTATTATAGTTTCGCATGTCTGTATACTTCCATAGTTAGATAGTTAAATCTAAATTCTTATTTATTATAGCTCACAGTATCGAGAATACCCAACTGGTTTTTAAACAGGTAATAATGAGGTTTATGGTATACAATACTACTCTATAACCTGTTGTTGCGTGGTTGGCTTATATACTGGGGTCTCATGGAAACCAGACGGGCTTTCTCGGGACATAGATGAATGGCGGCCCACACCTAGTGGTTGCTCCGTAGTCGGGTATAAGTGCCTAATGTACTGTTAATATATGGCACCCAGTGTATAAAAATATTTGAGTTATTGAAGAACAACGTAACTACCATAGGTACACTGGTGGCACCACCCAATGTTGTTACAATATTCACAAAAAATAAAAAACAAATTTTCCACTAGATATTCGTTACAGTATATGTCTAATAAATATAATAAAATATTTATAAAACACCAATTTACCACTCAAATGATTATAGATTACCCTAAATGTTGTTAGATCAAGCTTAGGGGGATTTTTTCAATAGTCAGATATTTTTGAACTTGAAATAAAAATGGCGGTTTAACAGTTTTTATATAGAAAATATGTCGATTCGCCATATTGCACGCTCCTGGACAGTTATCTGACTCTTGAAAAATCAGGCCTTACATAATTAAACGTTTTGTTATCAAATTGTTTAGATATCTTTAAAAATAAATTGTTTTTTTTTTATATTTATTTCAAAATTACTTTCCTTATTACAATATTTCAAGCCAGATTATACTTTAAACCAAAACAAAAGGTACCTATACAGTTTTACAAACGAGAAATGTTAAACTTTTTTTTTTTGGATAGCTCAGAAAGTAGTGTTACAAGTTACGATTTATTTTTATACCAATTTGACGATAATATGTTTCTAATGTTTAAATATTTACAGGCCAAGGCGAAATTAGTATTAAAATTATTTGTTACTAGCTTTGGCACAAGACTTCGTTTGCATGAATGTCGGGTACAATAATGAACGTGAAGTCGATGGCAGATAAAAAAAACTTATGTCCTTCCTTGGCGTTCATATTTATGGATTGTATTGTGAAAATATTTTGCCCAAGAATTTTTATTTTTATTTTGTAGTTCTTTTGAAGCCAAGGATGGATTACAGTTTTGATGGGTCCCTATTTTTAGTTTCTGTGACCAAACTACACTTTATAAAATGAGGCAAACAAATTCCAGAAAACAACTTTCCGGAACTTATAAAATTAAATTTATTGGCAAAATAAATTTTGTATATCTCACGCTTTATCATAAAAAGACCTAAGTCAAAAAAGGATGTTTGGAAATTGAACCATAAATGATAGGAATTAAGATTCAATTTTCAAGTACCAGTTTTTGACTTAGGTCTCTTTATGATCAACCGTGCGATTATTAAGTAATAATAAAATTCTGGTTTTTTTTTTTATTTCTAGTAACACTTTCTGTGAAACTGGCTTGTTTTTGATACGTTTTAAAAGGTGAAGGGGGATGTGTTCTTATGAAACATTTTCGATGTAACTTCTATGTAGAAACTAAAAAAAATTTATTGTAACTAACTTAAATTCGCTGTTGTACAGGCGACAAGTGTATTAAAGTGTTACATACTTGTTATATCTGTTTTAATTTCACTCCCACATTTTTATATACCAATAATAGTTACTTATCGTAGTGTTATTTGATAGTATTTTTTTTTAAAGTATGTGTAGGCTCGCTTTTGACCACTATCTCACCTGATGGTAAGCGATGATGTGGCCGACGATTGAGCACGCTTGCCTGGAAATAACCTATTCCCTCTTGACTTAAAGATCCCTAAGTTATAGCTATCAGGAAACAGACTCCGGCTGGGAATTCCACTCCTTAACTGTACGCATTATGAACGTGTTCCGAAACCACTTGGTACGCATTGCCTCATAGTATATTTTTGCGAAACCAATTCATTCAAATGATTTCTAAGGCATATATATTTACAGCAGTGGCGTAGCTACCGCCGTATCAGCCGTATCAATGATATGGGGGCCCCGGGCTACAGGGGCCCCAACGTGAGCAAAAATTCGTAAAATCCACAATCTTCAATTGTCTTATTAATAAAAGGGTAGTTAAAAAATAATTACTATACGATGGGAGGTTCTAACTTTATAGCTCGTTCCGCTAGTTGTATCACTCTCTACATAAGATCACAATAAAATCTTAATCTACCCTACTCCAGATTGTTCCAATAAACGAGCTCATTTTTAATCAAGACTTGTCCTGTCCCAATCTTAGTAATCCCATTTTCGAACTTAGTCTTATATGATGACAAAATCACTTCTTCCATAATTCGAGAACCCGCTCGACTATTAATCAGTATGAACTTAACCTATCCAGTTAATCTAACCACCTCCTTCGTGGCCTATCGCGACTCCGTCAAGCTCTGTCTCAGGGCACTAGTATTGCGCTAATAGTGACTATTTATTAAGATTAAAAAATAATAACAAAATCAGAACTCAAAAATGTTTGATACTGGGACCCCTATAGCTATGGGACTAGCTACGCCACTAGTGTTGTAAGAAACTCGAGTCGGCGTGAGGACCGTTGCCTCACGCGATCGGCCGCCTCCTTTGCTAGCATTACTGCTTCGCAGAAGGAGGCGACCGCCTGCCACTCCTCGCTCCGGACCATGGCCTGTACCAAGGCAATAGTTTTTTTTTTTTTAATTCTTGATAGGTTCGCGCTTGACCGCCATCTCACCTGATGGAAAGCGATGATGCGGTCGACGATAGAACGCGCTTACCTAGAAGTAACCTATTCACTCTTATTATGTATATCTGTATTATGTTACGTACCTAATAAATCAATAATTTGTTTTTTCTATTTTATTTACTTCAAACTACAGCTATGTATTTAGAGGACTCGGTCATGAATTCTTTTGAAAAGACTTCGTTTTTGAGTTTTTGTTGGTAGGACTCAAGCCTTTTTACAAAAGACTCCAATATCTGAAGGACTCAAGTCCTTCAAGAGCTCAAGCTCTAAGTTATATTTATGGTTTTATTAAATAAGAAGACTCAAAGACTCGAGTTTCTTACAACACTATATGCCACTGATTTATAGGCACCTCACAGACTGCGGGATTTTTTCAAAAAGATGCCGCGACTTTTAACCGCAAAGGAAGAGAAATTATTTGCCGATTCCCCACCTCAAAAAGGTAGGCAAGCTGCCTACCTCACTAAGGGTGCTTTTTATTCATTTGCGGTACACCGAAGACTACCCCCTTTTTTTATTTCAAGTTCTTTCAGTCCATCCTAAGGTAGTCTGGTAGATATCGCTGTCAGCGTCTCAGCGATAAGACCGCCATTGTACTCATAGATTTAAGTTAGTGTAAAAAGTTTTGTTACTATTTTTGTGTACAATAAAGTTTATTCTATTCTATTCTTTTCAACTGACGCGGAGCTGGGTTGAGTAGAGTTGAGATGGGCAGTGAAAAGTGGCGTGTTTCCATTGATGTGGAGCGGGGCGGAGTGTAGTTGAGCTACCCTCTACTTCGTGCCCTTCAAAAACCACATCAAGTAAAATAAACCACGCGCTAACACGTTGTGGTTGGAAAAACGCGCCTCCTAACCAAGGGCGTTGAAGGTCTTGGATTACAACTGCTGTCTGTACGAATTGAAACTAGCAAGGTCACCTTGGTTGGGACGTTGGTTTGAAACCATCTGGTCACCCCTTTAAAATCTAACAATTTACATTGTTTAACCACACTTATTTCCTAAATGCTCGTTTATTCATCTGTTTAATTACGCTGAGGACATGTGAGTTGACACTGATGAGTCATTTTATCGATGGTTGCTTCCACAGCACTATTTCTATTCCGACAATGCCAGTGAGATGGAATGCCACACTTGGTAATCTAATAAATGAAAATCTCGTGTCAGTGTTCGAATTCCTTCGAAACTAAAATACTTTCGATTTTTATGTATAATTTGTAGGTGATTTTTTCTGTAATAATTTATATGTCAGAAGAACATTTGCTGGAACCATTTACTACTATAAGTCACCTTAGACCAGATGGTATGACGTTGGTGTCTTTGAAAAGAGGGCAGGCCTCTGGTGTGGAACGCAATCTGTATCGATACCCTTGCGCCATTCAATGTTCCTAGTTCGGCGGGCTGTGCCGCTGCGACATTTCCAGACGACAGCGATGTGGAAGAGCATTTCGACGCCTGAGTGTATTTTGTAATATATAATGCATAGAAGACGAAGTATTACGTTGTATAATGATAACTATATTGAGGTAGAATCGGGCACCCGTATTGGTCCGTCAAATTACAAAGAAAACATGTTTTTATTACTTTTTAATGTGTTACAACAATTTTATCTACATATCCTGCTTAGAGTCATCAATGTCCTTTAATATGCTATCAATACAATGAGCTATTTTCAGCATTGGATGCAAGGCCCTATTCCGATATGTATGAGAATACCGTTGACGTCTTGATACCTTCGGCTTGTCTTTCGAAAAGTCTGACCAAATATTTTCACTTGATGAAGACCTTGGGCTAATTTCTTCTCTGTAATGAAATATCTTGGCAGAGCGGCGCCGTGTTTCGATCGCGCGGCTGTGTCTCGAAGTAGTGTCAGTCCCACTGGCGAGCGATTCCGTACAAAAGGGCTTCCAATCTTGTGAACAGTGTCTACCTGAATGTTTTCTTTCCGCCGAACGTCTTGTTTTAATCAACTCTTTTGCTTTCTTGCGTGACAATGGCTGCAAAATATTAACTTTTTAGATATAAAGCATTATCATCTGAAAGATACCTATCATCTGAAAGGTACCTACTGTGATAAATCGAAATTTAACAGAAAAATTAGGTACCTTTATTTCACATATTTTCCTGCATTTTTTAAATTGTACCAATTTTTTCTGTTTATCTTTTAAATTGGGACCCGTCTCGGACACGTCTGATTCGTCTCTAACGGACTCTATTGGAGAGACGTAAGGCTGCAAAATATGACCTAAAATTAAAACTTCTTCAAATTAGTATAGGTACGTACGGTGCGATCTCTATCAAATCTGGTACAAAATTACTAAGCAATCAACTGACCTATCGATTAAAGAATATCGGCGGCTTCATAAAGTACCCACAGAAAAGTTTCAAAAACTGAAAAAAAACAATATCAATGACCTTCTCGACTTGACCCAGCCGCATTTAAAACGATATTACTCACACATTCGGTTGACGCCTCTGCGCAGGACATCGCACGCGAGCACCGCCGTCATAAACTGTGAGCTGTAGTCACAGTAGCAGTTACCTACAACAAACATTTTATACATTAAAATGTCACTTAACAGCTACTCCTAAATCTTAGTAATAAACGTTAAAACAATCACCATGGTTCAGTTGCACAACTTGATATGCGAACGAGACTAGCCGGGACCACATCGCGATTACATTACATTCCTGGTCAACTTTTTTGCTAACCTTCGCATGCTTCCGCTCTTGCAGGGCGACTTTGTTGAAGCTATCTGAGATTTTATCTACTTCAGAAATTTTATCGACATCTTCAAGTTCAGCTATCTTTTCCAAACACTCGATATCCTCTTTGACTGAGTCGAGCTGCATGTTTATATCTTCGGCTATAGAGTTTTTTATATCGTCGTTTATAGAATTTAGCGTAAATTCCATTTCTATTGGTGGTGAAAACTCGTCATTACATGTTTTTAAATTCTCCACCACGCTGGTGACGCTGCCCGCATAGCTGCCGTTGTCTTCCTTATGTTCTTCAACACTTGGGTAGTTCGGTATGCAGCACTGACTCACGGACAAGCCGCCCTGACTGAACGTGTCACCGTCGCCACTGAACTCGTTGCCCCCGGTGACCTGCGTGACTCGCTCCTCCTCTTGCATCAGGTACAAACTTTCAAAGAAGTCATCGTCGCTCGTACTCGCTGTCGATCTGTAGTTACTTTTGCTTACATCTCTTTTTAATCTGGACTCGCTTTGGCATAGTCCGAATTGATCATACAGTTTGCGCCTAGCTCTTCTTTCTGATAATTCTTGGCGCAAAATTCTTTCCTGATAGGAGCGATCTTTCAATTTTTGGGCAGCATCCAACTGGCTTCTTTCAAGGGATTTATACTGCTCGTATAAATACCAAGATCGCACCCAGTGCGACTTTTTGTCTATTGTATCCAGATCTAAAAGGTAATTACATAAAATTAGAACTCACGCACGCTTCGTCATTTTTTGAAATACCAGATTAAAAATATAAATTTTTGGCACAAAAGAAAAAGACGTGACACCATGGTGACACTTACCAAGGGAATCCAAAAACTCCATATCACGATAAGAGTAAATATTTGAGTTTTTTTTAGACTGAGACGCGTTGTATATGGGGTTTACATAGTTCAAGCAAATTTTAACAAAATTTCCAATGTATTTGGTTATATCGTAAATGGGTTTTCAGTGCTTTTCCTGCCAGACCAGAAGTTACCAAATCTTGTTTAATTGATTTTGACATACAGACATATAAAGTGCTAGGAATAAAAAGAATTGGAAAAAAATCACCTGCCAGTTACAAAGATATATTCGTGATTTTTCTGGGGTTGATTTTTAAGATAGTCATAGAGCCACCCGACGCCCGACCAGCACCACCTCGCCTCGAGTGGTTGGTAGGTATTCTTTGTATAGATTACTATGGATATACACTTACTACATCCACGATCCGGAGCGCCTCATCCGCGGGCGGATAGTGAGTGGACCACTCGATGGCCACCCGTTGCTCGCACGCTTGCCTTGCGTTGCCAACGTGCTTGTCCCGAATGGATCATGTGCTGTCTAAGAGTGGTACGCACTCGCAGACGATGCATTAACGACACACCGCACGCTTTCCCGTAATTCCCTGATATTTAACTATACTTATGTATTCGCGGACAACGCAATGTCCTCTCGTTGACTACGTGACGTTTACTAGTTAACAACATGGTGTCAACCCGTGGACCTTTTGAAGTTTACTGGTTGACACGCGGCATACAACCGTGGACCATCTGTTGATAACGAGACACCCACCGATGAGGTGGTACTGGTCGGGTGTCAGATGGGTCTAATGAGCTATGACCTTAACTCTAACTTGCTTACTGGCGTCAACTAGTGTTAAGAGTGGTTATGGATAACTAGCTAATCAGGAACGACTTGTGTCTACCAGCGACTTCGTCTGCATAAATGCCGGTATTGCGGACGCGAAGTCGAAGTTAAAGCCAGATAAGAAGTAGCGTATGTTCTTCCTTGGGGTTCAAGCTTACCCCGTAACAAATTTCATCAAAATCTGTTCAGTAGTTTAACCGTAAAAGCGTAATAGACAGACTTAAAGCTAGAACTACATTCGACCGACGCACACGTGTAACACGCCTGATTTGTACGTAGAACGACGTCGTGTGGCGTGGATCAAGCGTAGCTCTACAAGTCTAGTTTCCATATAAAATGTATGGTGACCGACGCGCCCAGATCGGCGTACGTGGCACACGTGTGCGTAGTGTAGTTCTACCTTAAGTTCCTTTTACATTTGTACGTATAACGATAGGTAGGTATTCGTATGGATTTCCCACGGTACGTGTTCTTGCTTATGCTCTTTGTGAGTTATTCGCGGTTATCCAGAAGAGTTTATAAGGGTCTTTTACCAGTCCCAAATACCTTCCAAGTTATTTCCGCATTTCAAACTTACATTAGATTGGGTAAGCAAAGTGATGTTAAAAAGTATTCTATCACATACATCCACATATCGCCAGTTACACGAGTATTCAGCTGCTTCTAGACTGGAAGCCAAGTCCAAGTTACTTGGGAGAAAGCTAGGTAAATGATGATGACGTAACGCCAGTTACGTTTCAAATTCCTAAATATGAAACGAGGAGAGAGGAGGGTTCATCACACTCCGAGACTGCTAGGTAGGTGTAGGTACTGAAACTACATTGCGCGACAGGTATCGAAACCAGGACCCTATGCTCAACTCGACCACTACACCAAATAGGCGTTTTATGCCGCATTTACACATTTGTGCGAGTGACGTGGCGAATGATGAGCACGAACGTGTAAATATTGGTAATCATGAGGCTATATATCATCAAACTTCGCTGAGGTAGTCAACAGGGTAGGTATAGTCACTACAATTTAATCCTCTGCTCCATTTTATCGACATCGCGCCTGTTTCAATGATTCCACATATTGTTCAGTTGCGCAGACACTCGAGATAAAAAGCTAAGTACACCAATTTTACATCATATTATCCACTAGGACCATCATTGCATTTTGGGGGCATGGGTAATACCACAGATTTTTTTTTTAAATTTCTATGGGTAATACGAAAGAGAACTCCGGAACCCTGGAACGAAGACAAAGAAGGAACAGGAGTGGTTTTTAGTCAGTAAAAGTCCTACACGCCCTCCCGCCCCGCCCTAGGACGGGAGATGGCATTAGATGATTTCATACCTAAAAAAAAATATCTACTAGAAATCAATTTGCGAATAATTAAAACAGCCGCTGAACTTCTCACTCCACGAAATCCCGCCAAAAACTTCGTTCGTTTTAAAAACTAAAGATTTGTTCCTTCCATGGAATTAAATTATGGGAAAAAAAAATCCCGCATACCTATTTACTTTTGGTAATATTTGGCCAGTCAGGACGTCATGTAAAATTTTACTACAAAGCTAGATAAGGTATGTTTTTACTTAATAGTAGGTATTACCCAGGTAATTTACTTTAAATAAGTACATTATGTTAGCTTAATGGGTAAGCTTCACTCAGGTACTACCTTGTTAAAGTAAATTTCTTTCTATTATGTTATTGTCTTCATCTATACTCAAGGTTAAAACCTGTGGGAACTTATCTTTTTTTAGGAACCCAACTACAACAGTTCTCAGTTGTAAAATGAAAAGAACAATGAGAGTAATTTAACTATTGTGACGCCCGCATCTTTGTCTGGCTATTTCTAGGAGAAGCCTATTATAATAAGGATTACCTTAGCCATTTAAAAATCACTGACCAAAAAATACCATGTCTGCATTCTAAATTATGTGGGAGTAAGTAGATATAAATTACTAGTAGGTTTATGAATAGGTACATATGTACCTACTATCTAGCAACCCGCATGAAAGTTCGCTCTATTGTTTTATGTGTTTCGCGAATAGACGTCTGTCTGTTCGAATGTTCGCAATCAAGACAGGTAGAAGTGGTTGGGGGTCTTTGTATTACGTGTAATATTCATGTAGGTATTGCAAATCTACACCTTCCTCATGAATCATCCAGTCTTTTGGAGGCTACCGTATGAAAATCTGTTTTTTTTTTATTGTTCATAGGTTCGCGCTTGACCGCTATTTCACCTGATGGAAAGCGACGAT